>LR999966.1:75992445-80992445 GCA_905220375.1 Tachina fera
ATAAGTGAGTAAAATTTTTAAGACAAGATGTATTTTGGTTAATCTCATCACAAGCAATCAAAAAGTGTTTTTTGAATTTTTTTTTGTTGTTACGGCTTTTTGGATTTAAGGTGACGATATGGGCTTTATGGTTTTAACCCTAAAAAAACCGACTTCAATACAAAGATCTGATAGAAGAAGATATGTAAAAAAAAACTTTTAAAAAATTAACTTTTGAAATCAAGGATTGTGTGTAATTTAGAGCTCAAGATGTGTGGTAAGTTTCGTAAAAATCGGTTAAGTAGAACAGCGTTAAATATTGTAATAAATTTGAATGGGTGTAACTCCGCCCATTTTTTTTTACTTTAAAATTGTGTAATTACAGGAACCAAAGGTGTTTTATAGGTTTCGTAGTAATCAAATAAGTAGAATATCATAAAAATATAAAAAAAAAATTGTGCACGTGTCCCGCTCACTTTTCTTACATTAGGAATACTCTGAAGTTATAACCTCTCAGACAACAAAAACAATTTTACAATCGATCTGAAATGTACAGTCGAATCCGCCTTAGCGCAACACGCTTTATTGAAAAAAATCGGATTACTGAAAGTGAAACAAATCGCCACACTAATTTTAAGCGCAACTAGTCTTATTCACTTCGCTTTAGCGAAACATCGCTTTACTGAAAATATCGTATTACTGAAAACTAAAAGCAAGCCCACAACTACGTTTTGTATGAAACTTACTTCGCTTTAGTGAAAAAATAAACAACGACAAATTTATTTATTAATAATCGATTGCTCAAGGTTGAAAAAATTTTGCATGTTTTGTCCGTTACAAAAATTAAATGGCAAAATGTATTTGTCCTTTTCGCTCTTATTGTATTTTTCTATTATATTGCACTGATTTTAAGCAGTACGCTTAACTGTAACAAATTTCACTAATCCGAACTACGTTTTACAGAAAAAGTCGGACAACTGAAAAAATAGGGTTTTGCATTTTTCCAGTAAAGCGAAGTCGACTGTACTGAGTTATGAAGATACACACCCAAAAAACCTCGTCATTTTTTTTTTTGAAGTCGGTTAAAAAAGTTAAAAATCTTAATTTAACGAATGAAATTTTTTGTTAATATGAATATTTACATATAAATTAAAAACAATTTTTTTTCTTTTTGTTTTTTGTTCGTGAAATTATTTTCAAATTAATTTTTAAATTTATCTTAAAATGAAATTGGTGTGACAACAATTTTATTTAATTGTTTGCATTTAAAAAACTTGCAAATACAAATAATAGTTTTTATTATTATTAACATTCAGCTGGCAATTATCCACAATAATTACTTGTATGAGAAGAAATATAGACGTTAAATAATAATTTCAAGTTCACGACAAGTGATTAGAATACATTATCGTTGTTTAGGTGTGTGAATTATTTAAATGTGTTGGATCAATGCACTTACTGCTGCAATTAAATAAATAATGATTTAAAAGCAAGCCTCAGTGGGAAGATAGATAGAAACACACATTATTTTACTAGTACGAGTATAAACTAATAATAGATACAAAACGCCCCTTCTTTAAAGAAAACTATAAACGTCATTCAAATATGTTTATAAATACATACATAAATACATGCAAACTTACATAAAGACCTGCATTATTTAGAAACACATTTTACAATTACATTTGAAAAGTAACCATATGAACATTTAACAATACAAATTATAATACATAAATAAAGAAAGAAATAAAAAAACCGGGTCATTGACTTTAAAACATTTAAACGATTTGTGTTGGCATAAAAGCAACAACACAGAACTTTTTTTCTTTTTCCTTGTTTTGTTGTTGTTAATGCAACACAAGACAACATGCATAAAAATGCAAAATAATTGTCAACACTTAATGGAGAACAACAACAACCATTCGTCTGTTTGTATGTAAAAAAAGAAAAGCAAAATAAAATCCTATTGAAATGTTAAAACAAATTTAAAATTCAACAGATACGAAAAAATAAAACATTAACTCAAGAAATGCCCCCAACGTCAGAAGGAAAATATATTCCGCAAGAGAAAAAAATTTAAATCCCGGTTTAAAGTACAAAGACAAAAAGAAGGAAAAAAAATAAATTTTTTTGAGTGCCTTTTTTGGCGGATTTTTCATTTCGAGGTATCAAAAGGCAGCATTAAAGTAAAGAACCGTTTCGTCTTCTTCATCAAGGGCAATGACTTTGCATTGACATCTTTAGCCGAAAAAGGTACAAACAACAAATGCAGTTTGTTGTAACAAAAAAATAAAAAATTGAAATAAAAAATTAACAAAATCTTCAACAATTGTCCGACTGAACAATGCGAGAACGAATTGTTTTATGATATCTACCTCATGTTGCATCATAAACGATTAACTTCTTGTTGGGCTTTTTTTTAAAGGATGTACAGTTGTGTTCAAAAAAATAATGCTATTGTTTAAGTAGAAACAGAGCTTTAATTTTTAATAGTAGAATTAATAAAATCACATCATGCTGTGGCGTATCATTACATAGAAAAAATTTAATATTAAAATCTACGAAAGATTAGTTTAACATTTTTCGGCAGAGAATTGGCTTCTTTTTGTTTTTTGTTTTATGTTAATTCAACATGTTTTAAAATAATTGTCAAGGAATATTTTTCCTTTTAAAATACAAGTAAATTTCATTCAAGAATCTTGTTGAGAACCAAAGTTATTTCAAGTTGAAATAATGCACAGTGGTTCAGAATCGTTTTTAATCGGCCAAAAGTCTGTAAGTTTTGAACTAATAATTATTTTTTTGTAATTATTTTTTTTAGTGGCTTTTATACAAATTTGGTTACATTTGAATCAGTATAGTGGTTGTTGAGAAATTTAAGGTTAAAGTTGAATTTTCGATTTTTTCTTCTTTTTTTTTGCATAGAAATGAACGCTTTTTACCCGACTGCGCGACGCGCAGAATAGTATTGTGTTAATCAGTCTATGTACATACATGTGTATGTATGTATGTGTGTATGTATGCATATACATGTATATGTATATATGCATGTATGTATATATGTATGTATTCCTTTGCGGCACTATGTAAACTGAACGCGTGGGCCGATTTGGTTAATTCTTACATCAATCGATTTGTCTTAATCCAGGGAGTGTCACTAACAGTAGCACAAATTTAATATGGCCGCCAACAGACGCTATACCAAAATGTGTATCATTCGACAGGTAATCTATAGTTTCTCTTATGATTTTTCATTTCGAGTAACCATTTAGGATATTTAACGGTTCAAAGTTGGTCAGAGTCGGGTGTTTTTTTATTTATTTAATTGCTACTTGTGTTTTTTTTGTGAAAAAAGTCTTTATAATGAAAATGAAATAATCTTTTTAAAACCAACGAAGTAGGTTACTGAAAATTTAATAATTAAGCTCACTTCTTTCATTCATAAATATATTTAAGACTCTTTTGGTTATTCATATATGTATACGCAAGTTTATAAGACATGTCCATACATAAATAACTGAACGTTTCTACTACATGCATATCTGCAAGACACTTTATTAAAATAATTCTAAGAAAGAAAACCGACTTCAATGCAAAAATATCTTATACAACATATCACAAAATTCTCCACAGATTTTCAAAAAAAAATTATGGGACGAAATAAATTTTTTTGGGAATGCTCACATAGTGACAGGAGACAATTTCCAAACTGATTTAAATAAAGAAAATTATTTGTACAGACTTAAAAAAAATATTTTTATAATAGGCTTACACATGAAAATTTCCCCCAAGAATTTTAAATATAAAATAAAATAAAACCGGTTCTTATGCAACTGCAGTCAAACTCTTAAGAAAAATATCAAATTGCGTCACAAATGACAGATTTATAGACAAGGGGAAAAATTTTCCCTCTCCGATTTTCGAAAAAAATAATTGGACTCACCTGCGGACAAACTCTTTGAAGAATTTGAAAGAATTTTTCAAATCGGTTCACAAATGACAGAGTTATGCTTAAGGGGAGCGAATTTCCCCTACAGCTTTGGAAAAAAATGAAAGCGCCAAACCGCGGGCAAACCCTTTCAGGCAAATAAATGATTTTGAAAATCTACTTACAAATGACACAGTAAAGCGTGTACAAACAGAAAATATTAACAGCCTTATTTGTAAAAATTATTAAGACTTTATAAAGACTTTTTAAGAAACATTTGTATGGAAATTTGTATTAAAAAAAAACCTTTTTTAAGGCTTAATAAGTTTTATAAATAAGGCTGTAAGAAAATAGCAATTACTATAAATTTGGGTACAAATTTTCTTTCGATAATTTCTGATTATTTTCATTAAAATAAAAATAGTATTCTACAGGTGGATTGTTGCAGGTGCAAAATTGTATATAGATTTATAGAAGACACTTTCATCTTTCTCTGGATGTGTTTAATTTTTTGAGCCCTGTTGATCTTCGAAAGTTATACACTACTAAAATTAAAATTTTATGAAAAACATTTTTTTTATAGCAGCCTATTACAAATTGTAGAGGGTCTGCCCACACTAGTCATTAAAAACAACAGTTTTCCCAATATAACAGAAAAGACCTCAGCCCTTTATCGATAATAGTTTTCGAGAAATCATAATCTATTTCAGATCAAATATAACAATTTTTTTTACATTAAAATAAATTCTTTGTTTTAAGCAGTATGCCACGCCCACTACTGCCAATATTTTAAACTAATTTTTTTGCTACCTTGTTTTAATATGTTTACTTTCTGATTGTGTAAAAATTTCAAGAAACTATTTCAAGAATATATTTACGTTTGTCCAATGAAAACTGCCTGAACCACCGTTCGAGTGTGAACAGTGAATCAGAGTTATTTTAAATGTAATCAACATGGATTTTATTTAATTTATTAATTTTTTCATGATAAGAGCTACAACTTTGTCTCAGAGAGTAAATCAAAATTCCGATTGGTTTGCAAGATATGAGACTTAGAAAATGAAAAGAAGACACGGAAGCCCAAATCTTTTGGGTCTTATAAAAAAGTGAAGAACTTGGCGTTTTTTTTGGTCTTTTATCACGTAGTGGTGTCCGTATATGGTTATATTTTTTCGTGTTGCCCGGTATTATGAAAAGCCATGGCTTGCCATCCTACACAATCGCATGAGTTACGAAAATATATAACCCTGATCTGAAGAATTGTTATTGTCTTGCTGAACATTTTCATAAACCTCAACATACCAGGGTTGCGTTTTTTCAAAAGTCTCCCGATTGTGTACGATAGTGAGCCATGACCTTAAATATAGAATTATTAAAGCTCTGCATAAAAAGGAATTTAAATTTAAACTGTGTAGAAAGTGAATTTTTCTATGGAAATGCCCATATAGTATTTTTTTGTAGAGTCCAGTTTAATAAATTGTAAATGTGGCGCATCTTTTTTGTTTAAATTTTTTACCTTCATTTTATTTGCAAAGGTGTTGCTGCAATATAATGTGTATCCCTGGGCATCACCATCACCTTTTAGAGTTTGCAAGTTGCAACATTTATGCTTTTAAGATAAGTTTATTTTTGTGAAGAACAGTCACAATGAATATGCACGCTGGGCTTCGAATTGTAGATGATAATGTCTTATGAAGATCTGTGTGTGTGTGTGTGAGTGTATGTCGGTATGTGTGTGTGTGTGCATCTGTGTATAAAATTGATGGCTCCTACATGCGATTGTTTGGCAAAAGTTCATTAACTTTATGCTGCAATTGATTTTGCTTTAGGGTTTGGTGTTCCAGATGCTTTTTAAGAAAAGAATTATGTGTATATGCAAATTGTTTGAAAGCAAGATTTGCAATATATCTTTCATTGAGTCTACACAAAACATTGTAATGTAAATTGTTTTTGTTACGACACCTTTTTTAGGGTTCCGAACACCAAAGGTGAAAAGGAACTGTATTGTTTTCGCTACAATGTCCGCTCGTCCGTTTCTCTGGCTGTATGTCTGTCACAGGCTGTTTTCTCGAAAACCAGAAATTTCCTCGTAATTATGACGACTATAGACACTTGACATTTTCAAAGTTAGTGTTATTTTATGTGGACTACACAAATTAACATTGAAATTAAAAAAATTAAATCTAAAGGGTATTCTATCAGCTAATGTAACTTTGACAACTTGCTTTATTTGGGAAATCGTAAAAGAAAATTCTTAAAAATTTCAAAAGCGCTAAAACTAAATACCCTATCCCTCGATATACATGATAGATACGTTCCTGAGGAAGTCGTGCAAATCGTAAATTTAAATTTTTGTATGAAAAATCGAGTAAATCGAAAATAAAAGCAGAATCACGTAAAAAATGTATTTTATTAAGAAATTATCTGTGTGTTTCAACTTAGTTTTTAAAATATCAGAAGCGTTTAGTCAAAACACATAAAAATAAGCCTATTAGAGACAAAAATATTCAATAAAACACATAAAAAATCGTGTAAATCGAGGTATTTCATAAATAAATATCTCAATTTACACGAAACCCAAAATAATCGTGTGCAAGTGAAATCATGTAAAAAAGTAAAAAATGTCGAAACAAAAAATCGCCAAAATGAAAAAAGCGATTAATTGAAAAATATCACCAACAATAAAACAAATCAGAAAAAAATGTTAAAAATTTTCCAAAAGAAAAAAAAGCAAAAAAATTTCCAAAATGAAAAAACGCCAAAAATAAAAAAACGCTAAAAGTAAAAGTATGCTTTATAAAAAAATTACCAGAAAAAAAATCTCAAAGACGAAAAAAACCTAAATTAAAAATCATCAATACCAAAAAAATTTCCTAAAACCGATATAAATCGCCAAAAATCTAAAAAATCCCCAAAAGGAAACAAGCTCAGTACGGAACTGTTCGTGTGCGAGTCAAAGTCGCAATTTACTGAATGTGTTTTGTTTAATTCTATAGCCTGGAAATATACATAGATAATAATTAAGCTCAGGTAGACGAATAAGTGATCAAACAGAATAAGTCCGCAACTTTATGAAAAATCGTTGGCAAATTAACAAAGTCCATTATAAAATCTACGCCACTAACTTCAAATACTCTCTAAAGGTGCAATCAGACGTGACATGGTTATGTCATAGAAAACAGCCGTTCGAACCAAACTAATGAGCAACATTGTATTTGATTATAGGTGATTCGCTATAACGCCATAGACATCACCATAGAAACCAATTGAATTTTGGTTTCGTTATGGATATGTCATTATGGACATGTCTTACCTTAATTTCTGTTTTATTTTCTTTTTTGCTTATTTTTCTTCGTAGTTTTGAATACAAAATGTGTGAAATTTATTGAAAGTATGGTAGCATTGTTGAGAGAGAGAGAGAGTACAAGAAAAAACGTTGTCATATTAAAGGCCATGCCAGAAAAATGTTTTGCTTCGCGTTGCGTTAAAGATTCGCTTTGACATCTAAGATGAAATATACATGCTTATATGAAACATGTCACATAAAGTACTTTTAATGCAAAGCGAAGCGAAAAGTTAGGCAACTCTCAACTTTTTGCGTGCTTTGACAAACAGTTGGTATACTTTTCTTAATTTGTTCGACCAAACTCGTATATAAATATGAAATTTTTATTAAAATTTCGGTAAATTTACATTTACATTTACGAGTTAGTGGCATCAGAGTAATCGAATTGTGCTGCGTTTTGTGCATAAAATAAAATAGGGAAATAAACAGTGATTCTTGTCAAAGTTTTTATTCTGTCATACACACTTTGCTTCTTGCTTTTTTCCCAAAGTTAGAAACGTCACGCAAAGCGTTGAAGTTGTATCCGACACCACCTTAGGAGTCCAAACACAATGTTTGCGGTGCGATGCGATTTCTCGTTGCGGGAGAGAAAAATAAACATAATACAATGGAAGACGGCGATGGCAATGCTTGTCATTGTTTGTTTAAATTTTTATTAATTTTTTTGTGCATACATTTTTATAACTACAAACAAAAAATGATTAACATTTTATACAATCGACGATATATTTGATATGTTTTTTAAACTTTTATAATCACAAAAATGTTTGAACTTCAAAATCTATTTTTTTACAATAATGTTGTGCACACAGCGAATCACTCAAGGACTATGGCAACGCCAGCAAGAGAAAATTGAGAGAATAAATGAAAATAAAATATATTTTAATTTTATTCCGTCCCGGACTGCGGATTTTTACTTCAAAATCGTATGGAAAACCGCACCGCAATAAATAATCGTTACATTGTGTTCAGACTTTAAAATAGGTTCTATCTCTCAACTGCTTTCTGGGCTGCTTTTTTGGTGTCAATTTGTATGGAAAATGTGTTTATGCCGCAACTCTGTTTGATCATTGAGC
Organism: Tachina fera; assembly: GCA_905220375.1. NCBI lineage: Eukaryota > Metazoa > Arthropoda > Insecta > Diptera > Tachinidae > Tachina > Tachina fera. Next base: position 76,000,775 of record LR999966.1, read on the forward strand.
AAGCGAAAAACTATATTTTGTTATAATCGCCACTTGGAAGGACCATAAAAATAAATACAAACGCTAATTGCATGCCATAGGTCATCACCAAATTCTTCAGGCTTTTGTCTAATAATTATTTAATAATTTGCTTTGTGTAACAAAATTATAAATAATTAAGTTTCTTTTAATGCCGAAATTATTAGTTTTATTTAGCATAAAATTTGTAGGCATTTGCTTTCGTAATTGTCACTAAACTTTGGTTGCTGTTTTATTTATTTATTTATTTTCGTAGGTGTGTGTGTGAATATTTTTTGCTTTTATAAATTATAAAATACATATAACTTAAACAAAACAAAAAACTTTATCATAAATTTTGTTTTGTGATAAAAATAATTTGAATAATTTAACACATTCTCTATATGCTTAAAACTATATTAAATAGATACGTAAATTATGCCATTATCAAATTTTTAAACACAATATTCACAAATATTTGTTTATCTTGTTTGGTATTACCAACAAATATGCACATAAAAATCTTTAAGATAAACTAGAAAAAAAAATTACGAAATATTTAAGCCCCCACACTTTTTGTGTTAATTTGATCTAGACAAAAAGTTACAAAGAAGTTGCATGAGTAAAATTATTAAAGCTAAAATTAAATGTGTGAAGAAAAACAACTTCATGTTTTCTTTATTTATAATAAAAATAACCAGTTTCAAATAAACGTTTAATGTTGGTTTTATAACAGGTATTGATAGACAGTCAAATAATTTGGGCAAATTTTATAGATTTGTATCAAAAAAAAAAAAAAATAATAATAATATGTGTGGGATTGTGGCGAATTTAAATTAATTATGCAAAATAATTACACAATATAAAATTTTAATAAAAGAGTAGTTCATATGTAAGGGCAATGAAATACGAATGAGACACCTTTGAAAGCTTTTTGATGAAAAAAAATTAACGCTTATTCCCTCAACGCACTCGCATTAAGTGCAGTGTGGTATCACAGAAAAATTTTTATCTTATTTTCATGTTAATTTAACATGATTTGCAGTAATCTACAAAGAATGCTTTGCATTTTGAAATTACTTTATTGTTTACAGTACAAATATGATGAATAATGTTAAATCAAAATTGTTTCAAGTTAAAACAACATGAATTTTATAATGAAATAAAAAACAATTATATTACTTTCATGTAAATTTAACATGATCTACAGTAATCTTCGAAGAAATATTTTTGCCTTTATTTCACATTGGTTTAATATTCCAGTACTTATAAATCACAATGAAGAATCATGTTGAATTAAAATTATTTCAAGTTGAAACAATGTTAATTTGTTACTGAAACTAACCAAAGAAACCCATATGATCCACAGAAAAATTTCCATATTACTTTCATGTTAATTTAACATGATTTAAAGTAACCTTCAAAGAATGCCTTTCCTTTTTGAAATCATTTTATTTCATGTTGATTAAAGCTTCCAGTTTTTTTAAATAAAATGTAGAATCATGTTGAATCATAATTATTACAAGGCGAAACTACGTGAATTAGATACTGAAATAAGATAAAGAAAACCATTATGAATCACAGAAAATGTTTCATTTTACTTTCATGTTAATTTAACATGATTTACAGTGACTTTAAAAAAAGGCTGGCTTTCTTTTAAAATAACTTTATTTAATGTTGATTTAATATTCCAGTATTGTTAAATTAAAATGAAGAATCATGTTGAATTAAAATTATTTCAAGTTGAAACAATGGGAATTTTATAATGAAATAATAGCAAAAACTAAGTGAATTATATTTATTTAAAGTCTAAGCAAATAAAAATTAAGTTAACGTAGTCATTTTAATAATAGTAATTTAATTTAGGTGATTTTATATATTTTATTTACCATAAGGTTAGTGATGAAGTTCGCTTAACATTTTAGTATTTACACAACATGTCAGCAGTAATGATTTTTCAATAATTTAAGAGAGATTTACAAAAAGCCAAGAAGTTTAACAACTATCCTCGTAAGTTGGTTTTTTATTTATGTTTTTTATTTATTGTTTAAATATTTTATTTATTTTTTTTTTAAGTTTCTTAATGCGAATTTTCTCTCGCAAAATTATGAATAGAAAATGTCCCACTTTGTTGTTGAGTTGCTTAAAAGGAAACCTTAAAGTTAATTTCATAGTTCAGTGAATATGTTGGTTTCGCTGTAAAGAATTTTTCACGCTTTACTGGTCAATGGACTAAATTATTTATTTGCTTTTTTTTGTTGTTAACTCTATTATTTTATGTTTTTTTCTGCCATTTTAAGCTTGAGCTGTTATTGTTGGCTTTATAGTAGAAACTTAAAATTAGCAACTAATAGTTGTGCCAGCTCTCAGGGTCAAAACTAAAGTAATTTAGTTTAATTTTTGTCGGTTGTTTTTTTGTTTGTTTATTTTATTTTTTTGTTTAATTTTGGTCTGAATATGAAAACATTTGTTAGGACCATTAAATTTAATGTGTTTTATTTCAATGTGCTTATTTCGTTCGAACATTTTAATAACGTACAAGTTCAAAAGTAAGTGTACTTTTTTGGTAGCTACTTTGAGAGAGACTTTGAGGCATAATTTGTAGTAAGTTTTTGAAGATTCTATAAGTACAAAAACATACATTATGGGACGCTTATAAACACGTTTGCCTATTGAGGCCTTGCCGAGAAAAAAAAACGAGGAGTTTAAAGTTCGGTATATATTAGACCGATTAAAAAAAATTATATTTATTGCAAAAGAAGTAGGCGGGTACACGCCCATAATTTTTTTAATATAATTATATGATATTCTACTTATTTGATTGCTGCGAAGCCTAAAAAACACCTTTTGTTCTTGTAATTACACAATTTTAAAGTAGAAAACATAGGCGTGGTTACGCCCATTAATTTTTTTTATTATATTTCTCGTGGTTCTACTTTACCCATTTCTATGAAATTTATCACATACCTTAAATAGCCACAATCTTCCATTAAGAATTGGGCGGAGTTACACCCCCATTAAAATTTAATATTTAATTTTAAGTGGTTCCACTTTACATATTTTAACAAAACTTAACACACACCCTGAACTCTGAAAAACAACCAATCTTGCATTTAAAAGAGATGAGCGATGAAGCACGGCCAATAAAATTTAATTTTAAATTTCAGGTACTTCTACTTAACCAAAATGTTTTCTCATAAATTTTTTTATTTGAGAGAGTTTATTTACAGTTTGGTCCCATAAATGTTGTCCCATCTTTGCATTGAAGTCATTTTCTTTTGCTGAATTATATATCTCAATACTGTAATCTTAATATAGAAACGCTCTGAGTCATTATTTTTTTCTAAATCGAGACTTTTTGCATGCTTCGATAGATGAGCTAATCTATCGAAATATGTAAAAGACCCACCGATTTATAAAAATTAATGAGTAAGGGCGTTTGTATGAAGAGCAATGAGTAGTGAAAAAGTAAAAACAGTTAAATCATGACTTATAATTTCTTGTATTAATGCGCACTCCTACTTATGCAATGTTGTCCATGAGTCAGATTCACTCGAAAGTTTGAAGAGAAGTGAAGTGAAGCATCGAACTTATACATAGCAACATTGTTGTTGTTGTTGATTTCGACTCTCTTTAACTCAATGCATATGGACGATGCAAAATAAATAGTTATGATTCACAATGCGAACTTCGCATACGAACATTAAAATTCTTATTATGAGACTGTGAGTTGGTTTTTCTGTTGCTTATTTTTTGTTTTTTGTTTTGCTGGAATTGAAAAGCAACCCTATTTACTACTGTTGTATACTATGTATTTGCAAACTGTTTAATGACAAAACTTTTAAATAAACACACATACATGAGCTAAATCAATCCGGCCCACAAAGAGAGAACCGAGAGAAATGTGTAAGCGTATGTGTATTCATTTGTATAAAAAGCCGATTAATGTTCGGCACTTTGGCGCTCCTTTGGGCAGCCTGGAACTCAGTTGCTTTGTCATTGTGAGCGTGGTATGAATATGAATGTCAACCTCGCATTCATATTTATTTCAACTTATTTATAAATCAATGTCATTGCGAGTGTGCGTACATCAGAGTAGTTGAGATTAAACGATGTCTGTCTACGCACTTATATTTAAAATTTCATAAGTCGGCATGAATAGCAAAATCACGATTCATTGCCGATCACTGGTATCGATATAGATAGAATAGTTTAGCAAGATTTTCATAAATTTTCTTTTCAAATATTTGCCACTTGTGACTTTATCTCAAATACTTACAAAACTGAAATTAGGTTATGGGTATTAAAAAAAAGTAAATTACTAAATGCATTTCTTTGCAATAAAAACAGATTTATATAATATTTTCGTTCTTTTTGAATGATTTCTTTTTCAAGCATAAATAATTACATATAATGAACGAACAACTGCAAGTAATAAAATAATTGCATTCAGTAATCCCTCTGAAAATTATTTAATTATTACAAGAAAAAAAATAATAATAAAAACAATAATAATAAAAAACAAATTCAGTAACATAAAGGGATTAATTAAAAAAAGTACTTTGGCAGAAATTCAATACTTTTTGTTTTACTTCTTTTTAATTGAATGAATTGATTTAATGAGATGTTATACTCGTATGTTGGCTGCATACTATCATTTGCTTGAACAGAGTTTGCAAAGAGTTTATTCTGTAAATGAAGAGAAAATTTGTTTCCCAAATTGTTTTGATTAATACTAATATGGAATTTACACCTGCACAAAATGGAGCAGATTTCAGTTAAAATCTTCATATAAAATCTTCTGACATTTATCAAGATTTTTTATCCAAAAAAAACCCCATCTGAAAATTTTCAAAAACGACAGCTGAACAACTAGAGCTTAGCCAATTCACACACCTGTTTATGTTCACAGGCAGACTTATTAGTATAAGTTTGAAAAAAGCGTAATTGCATCATTAAGTATTGTTAGATTTTAAGTAGATTTCGCCCAATCTAGTGACGAAGTAGATTTTGTATTGTATGGGAAATCTGCCAGATTTTGTTCGAAATCTCGCAAGTGCTACATTTTACTCAAATATAAACGCCCTATAATAGGGCATTTACACCTGCATAAAATCTAGCAGATTTTAATTAAAATCTAGCAGATTTTAATTAAAATCTTAATAAAAATCTATACCGTTTACACCAGGGACGGCAATGAGAATTTTAAAATTTTACCAAAAACTTTAAAAAATTGTACTTTTTTAACCTTAATTTTACTAACAGATTTTTTTAGTTCAAATTAGAGATGGGCGCGTGTCGAATTTTTCCAACACGACACGACACGATCACGAATACCAAGATGCTCAACACGTTTTGCACAACACGCACGAAATATAATTGATATGGTACTGAAGATCAGAAAATTTAATAAATTTAATTTCAAGAGTCGGTTTTCAAAATATGGCACCGAATTGACCACCACAGCTGATACTATCGGTTTACGTACAGCATTTTTAGCTTCAGAGGCCCATACAATATCAACAAATATGCTGGTGTTGTGCGTTTGACGATACAAAATATTAAATTTTTTCTCTACTGGAAATTCATTCATATATATTTTACATCTAAAATTGTTTCGTGTTTTTCGTGTGAATTTTACTTAGCACGAAACGACCCGAACACGCGTTAAATCAGATTTTTCGTTACGAACACTTCGTGTTGAGCAGTGCGTGTTCGTGTCACGAAAAAAACACGACACCCGCCCATCTCTAGTTCAAATTAAATATTTTTATTTGTTTTTATTAAAATATTCGACTTTGTTCTGGCTAGCGAATCGTGTTCACAATTTCCTTGTAAGTTGGCATGTAAGGCATATGGCAAAACCTGTTTAAGTTGAAATTCAAAATATAAAAGTTACAACATGTTCTCTAGCATCCGTATTTAAAAGAAAAATTTTTTTGAAAAGGACAAGTTCACATATTTTAATTTTCTCGCTGCGTTTTGCTTTCAAAAGACTATTTCTAAGTGAGAAAAATATGAGTTTCGTGAAACAAAAGTAAAAATTGGCATATGCAATCATTTGAAAAGAAATGCGGAGTGACACTGAGGAGATTCCTTAAATGTACTACATTAGTGATTGGTGTACCACTGTACTTTCCAAGTTTGAATAGTACCAAAAAAGGTACCAACTTTATCCAAAATATAACCCATTAGCTGGAAATTTTCCAGCACTACAACCACACAACTGAAATGTATCTAATATTTTCATTAAATAAGTTGTAAAGGGTAGTAAAAAATAGATCAAAATATTAGATTTTGATAACATTTCCCACAAATCTACTGACAAAACTAGATTTTATTTTGTACGTTAAATCTAGTAAAAAACAGCTAGATTTAGCTCGATCGATACTATAATAATTTTAATGAAAAAGGCTGTTAAGTTTTAACTCTTTCACACCTCTGCCTTTTGTAATACAAAAAACACACAATCGCACTTATAAAAAGCTCATTAATACATATTAACATTTTAGCACACATCCATGCATGCGAGAGTAAATAAAATGTGTTTATTAAAAAATGTTATCGCCTTCATAAATATTAATTGATTTATTGAACTATAAGCTGCGGTGGTATGCAATCAATAAAATTGCTGCATATTTGTGATGTTGCCTGTTTGCTGTGCTACAAAAATCATTGCGTAGACAACAAGTTGTATGTTGTCGTTGGTTGTTGATTTTTTTTCTCCATTTATTAACATGCAACTGCATTCTACAAGCGCTTGCAGCTAAAAATGGTCATCATCATCTACATTATGAAGATGATGGCTTGATGCCACTTTCATATCTTAATATTCTTTCCCCCCCCCCCCCTGCTCAACCATCTCATGTAATTTATGTTTTTGATGATTTTAATTCAGTCTTGTTGCTATTTGGCAATTTGGATGTTGAAATTTTTTTATTGCAGCCTGTTATGCAGTCACTATCCACTCCATTTTCGCCTTTACATGTTTCCATTTCGGAGAAATAGAAATTAATTTTTTTCTTTCTCTGTTCGATTTTTATCGATATTTAGTCAATATTCTTTCTGGCAATCACATAAATAGACACGCAATTTTTATGATGGCAACAATGAGGGATTTTTATTGCATGCATGGTTTTTCTTTGTTTGTTTGTTCCCTGAGTTTATTGCTTTGTTTGCTTTCATAGTTTGTGGATGGATTTAAGTGGACACTTCTGCAAATAATCATCATATTTATCGGCTACTAACAGATATACACTCACGATCATATACCACGATTTTGAATGTGCATTAAATATGTAAATGCCCAGCAGTACCTAAAGTACTAATTTCAATATTTTAATGCCAGATGATTTAAAAATATCTAACGTTCCTACACAGAAAATAATATTGTTGAATTTTTTTCAATCAAGTGATTGCTTAGAAAAAATTTAATTTTTGATTAATATTTTAACTGAATATATTTTTATATTAATTGAATTTATTGCTCCATCAAAAAAGTTTTATTAACATTTAACATTTTATTACATATTAATTGTATGTAAATAATGTAACTTTTTAATTTTCATTGAATCTTTAAAAACTTCTAATTCGTTTTTTTAATTGAATCATTAAAAATATTTCAATTAAATTTTTTAATTAAATCTTTAAAAATATTTAAATTAAATTTTAATTGATTCTTAAGAGAATCATCAATTAAATTTTTAGTTAATGTAATAATCTTTTAATTGAAAAAATCAAAAATATTTTTCAATTAATACAACAATTTCCCTAATTGGTTAATTTTTTAACTGAATCTTTGTATTTTTTTTATTGAATCTTCTTTTTACTTTTTTCTGTGTACAAGAACAAAAAATTAGACATAATACAGAAGCATAAAAAATGTTTTCAAAAAGTTAATAATAGGCTAAACCTTAAAGAAATTTTTCATAATTTAAAGCATTAATTCCGCTAAATCTCCTTTGCGTAAATTTAAATAAAAGATTTTTGTATAATATAATAACTATTTGATATAATAATAATTTATAATAATAATATAATATATTTGATATAATAATAACTATTTGATATACTAACTATTTGAGGTCTTTCAAATCAAATTAACAATATTTATTTAAGAAAACTCAATCTTAATAAAATAGTTATTATATTAAAATAAAAGATAAAATAAAAGTTTCTAGGATAATTCAAAGATTTTTGTTGTGTTTTAAATTGTTGTACTTCTCAATAATATTTTTGTTATTTATAAGCTTTTGAAGTTTTTTTAGCCTTGATACATTCGCACCCTAGATCATAAATAGTCACAATTCAAAAAATCCCAAATGTTCAGGAGTACTGTAGAAATAAAGCAAATAGGTAAAATAAAAACAAGAAATGGGATATTTTATGTTGTTCAAAAAGTGCAAAGTGAAAAACCAAACCTCAAAATGGTTTCTGACTGTTTATGGTTTATGATTATTGATTATGATTATACGAAGGTGGGTCATTAACTCGGTGACTTTTTGAAGAAACACAAGATCTTACAAATATAAAAAGTTATTTTATAATATAAGTATTTGGTTGTTCGACCTTTGTTGTTTAAGACAATTAATAACGATATTGTTAAGCTTGAGATCAATTTCGGATATTTATTTATTTGTTCATTTAATTATTTATTTATCCGCTGGATAGCGTTATTAATTGTTTCTTTTTTTCGACGATTTTTTTGTTTCTGTTTCTTTTCTTTTTGCGAGTTTTTTTTTAGTTTTTTGGCGATTTTTAAGCTTTAGCGTTTTTTTCGTTTTGGCGATATATTTCTTTCTATCGATTTTTTTGTGATATTTTAACTTTGGCAATTCTTTTAGTTTTGTCGCTTTTTTGCTCTTTGTGATTTTTTGACGGCCTTTTTACTTTGGTAATTTTTTTTTTTTTGATGTAAGCGATATATTTTAGTTTTGGTGATATTATTCATTAAAGTGCTTTTTTTGTTTTGACGATTATTCTTTTAATGATTTTTTGAATTTTGGATTTGGTTTTAATTTGCGCTTTTTTGAAAATTTCAAAAGTTCAGCAAGTTGAGAAAAACTACATTACAATACATTAACTGGTAAAATACACTTTAATTTTTATTTTTTTTTTATTTTTAGTGTTAATTGTGCACTAACTGTGAAAATTTGAATTGGCTAAATATAATTGTAATTTTTCGTTGTTCGCTTTATAACACTCTTTAATTTTTAACTCTCATATATTTGTTGTTGCAGCGACTAAAGTGTTATATATTATGTGAAAATTTCAGGTCCGTAGCTCTTACGGTCCTCAAGAAAACAGTCTGTGAAAGATGGATGGACGGACAGATTGGTGATGTCCGTACACTTTTCGTATACAGAACCCTAAAAATTAAACTCGTTTAAAATAAGTTTAAGGTTTATATATGTACATACATATAACAGGAATTATTAAAGACACATTTTATTGTCTGTTGGTAAAATGTTAATGAATTTTAATTTTTTATCATTGTCAAGTTCAATTAGAATCACATGTTGTCTTAATGCAACTCTTTATCACTGTCTTGGCTTAAATGTTTATTTATTTGTCAGTTGTATGTATGTAGGAAAAAAATTTTGTCCCTTTGTGGCTGCACATCATTTTAAATTTATTGTCCAAAAGCTTTAAGACATTATTGAAGAATAATGAAAGAAAACCAAATTGTAACGTCTGCAGGAAATCTATAATATTGTATTTATTCAGCACATCTGTCTGTGGACAAATAAACATAAGAAATTAAACAATAATAAGAAACAGTTGGATTTTGCCTTACATTTATTTATTTATTTTTTTTATTTATAAAAAATTTTGAGATAAGAATAACAAAACGAAGACTGAGATGAATGCGCACAAGAGCAAAGAAACACAATAAAAAAATATGGTTTAAGGTCAATTATACGTTTATCACCTTTTTTAAAGAATTTCTATGAATATTTAATTATGAGTTGGGGTAGGTCGCTTATTTGTATACCCTCCACATATAGAAGTCATTAAAAAATTAAATATTTTGAATGCCAGGGTAAAAATGTTGTCTTGAACAATAATTTTATTGTGGGAATAATTTATGTTTATCACAGAAATTTTTAAATGTAAAGAAAAGTTTGTAGTTACACAGACAAAATTATGTTTTTTAGACAAAATGCAGAATTTCATTTAAATCCAATTTTGAGTGATTGGGTAACAAGCCTTCATCCATTTCTTTCAGCTGAATTTATCCATTAAAGACAAATTTTTTTTATCAGATACAAATGGATGAATTCTTAAAACTTTTACAATGAAAATAAAAAATGCAGAAAATCCAAAACTCAGAGCTAAGGACTAAAGCATATCGAGCCAAAACCGCCAAAAAAAGCTTCACCGACACATATTTTGGACCTCGTTTTTTTTTTGATGAAAATCGATTATTTACGATTGCAAATAATCGATTTTGGTAAAAAAAATCAAGTTCGAAAATTATATCGCTTAAGCTATTTTTGGCTGTCATGGCACGACATGTACAGATGACTGTCATATCTTACAATATTGTCAGATCTGGCAAAATACTGACAGTGTACTGACAGTGAAAAATTGTCAGCAGAAATTATGTAGATTGCTAATTCACATATTTATATTAAAATTTTCAAAAAAGCTTCCAATTATTGCCAGACCATTGCATGACAAAAAATTTTTCTGACAATATCGTCAGTTAAAAAGTTTTTATTTCATATATCTATCATATCGTCGTCTCAGAATTGGTTTAGCGCATAAGCCACAAAATTAGAGTAGAGAAAAACGACAAAGAAGGTTTACATGAACTTTTCTCAAAATATACCCGATGGATTTTTTTTGTATTTTCATCAATGCTTTCGATACATGTTTTGAAGACAAATTTAAATTGTGAACTCTCATGAATGAAGTTAGAAGTTAATATTACTTTATTATAAAAGTAAAATTACGTTTTGATCCGCATTCACAACTTTTTTTTAAATATATTTCAAAAAGTAGCTTCTTTGTGGTCCATCCGTATACTTTACTGCTGTGAATTGAAAATTTGGTTGGTTTGTTTATTTTTCTTGCTGTCTAGTGAAATAAGTCGATCGTTTAATGCCAAGCAAGAAGAAGCCGCCGTAATATTTTTAACTATCGAGCCGCTTACACACTAACACAAGAAAAACAAGTAATTGAAGTGTATTTAATATAAAGAATGAAATTAAATGAATTTTGTTATACTCGAGCATGTGTAATTAAGGTTTCTTTTATTTTATTTTAGTGCTCAATAAGTTTGTATTAAAACATGTAATCGGTGGCTGCGTCTGGGTGATGATGTTTTTGCTTATGAGACGCCGTTGACTCTTACGGCACCTTTTTTTATTACTATTCATTTCTTATACAAATTAAGCAGTAGGTTCGTAAATTCAGCATATTTATGCATCTATGCAGCAATGCTGCCAAGTTTTCCTGCGTATGCGTAATCATCTGTTTGCACTTGCTTTGCAACTGCTCAAAATCTGTGCACAGTTGACATTTTCGAACGAACTGCAAAAAATTTAAGAAAATCTTAATGATAATAAAAGGGAAAATTTTCTATAAATTATAGTAAGAAAAATATTGGAGGGGAAATCAAAGCGGCTATTGTAAAAATATAATTGGCCGCAAAATGTAAACTACTTAAATGAAAAAACTACACTGAATAAAAAACTACCAAGATTGTGTTTTTCAAAGTAATTTTCGAATATATCAATCTTCATTTTTGTTAAAGTTCGAAACATGTAATTTAAATATCAAAATACATGCATATATTCAATTTGTTGTTCCACTGCAACTTACTGGATCTTAAAATAATTTACTGCACCATTTGCAGAGATTTACGGCAGGTTTGCCGTTTAAATGCATTAAAAGCCCTTGACGCTAAACAGTGCTGCCAAGTTATGAATTTTTGAACATTAGATTTTCGTGATACTGCAGACGTGCACTACAAATGCTTTTACGAACGTACCCAACCTTACTTCGTATCTTTTTGTATGATGAATTTGACGTAATCGGCAAACAGTGGCGTGTGCAGCAAAACAATACTAATTTAACCTAAAAGTAGATTTGGGGCAAAATAAATGCTTGAAACGCGATTTTGCTTCAGAAAGAGGATGTTATATATACATATATATATATATATATATATATATATATATATATATAGTTTTGTTAAGAATGGTCGGTGGAGCTAAACTATTCTGTGGCAACGATATGCAAAAAAAATGTGATGCGTTGACAGAAATTGTCAATTATGAACAAAATTAAATTATAAATTACTAGTGTCTATAAAGAATCATTTCCAATCATTTTGGCTGCATATATTTTATTACATTCTTGAACTTTAATTTTTCTTTCAAAAAGAGGGTGCATGTAGTGTTACCACTAGAAAGAATTATTTTTCAATGATGCCACATCTGATAATAATAAAAAGTCTGACAAATGCCGGGCAATAATTTGACAATTTCAAACGAAATGTGTTCACACGACTGTCAAGTGTATGACAGTTTGTTGTCCACAGTGTTGTTGTTGTCCTGCAGTGGCAACGTTGTCACACACAAATTAAAGGCCGGGACACACAATGAATCCGTCTTACGTTAAACTTCGGCTTTTTCAACTGACAGCGTATGTGTTTTACAAAATGACGGCCTGACAGTTCAAAACGACTGTAGGAAACTTTTTTCATTACATTTTAGTGACAATATTGTAAGATTTGACAGTCGTGTGTATAAAGCTTAAGCTTCTGGATATCCATTTATTTCAATCATTAATATTTTCCTAAAACATTTTCTCTCACCACAACAATATTCTGCAATAGAGAAAATATTAAATCTATAAGAAAAATTTTTAAACTATCTTTTTCAATACAGTTAAAAAACTTACAAAATAAAAAACTTGTTTAAACAAATCAAACCAAATGTGATTTAAATAAAATTGTGATAATTTAAATATTGTTTAATAAAATGTAAAATAATAAGCTTAATAATTGAATTCAAATTTAAAAAAAAAATCTCCTTAAAATGAAAGTGAAAATTAACAGCTTAAAATCAATGAAATTCAAATTAAAACCAGCATAATAATTCATGTCAATATACAAAGACAATTAATAAAAAAAAAATAAAAATATTCCAACAACTACAACGGAGTAAAAATTAAACTAAATCCTTGTGAAAAGATTTCCGATTGAAATAAATGAAATGTAAACGGAGTTATAATAAAAGTGTTCGTACATCTTTTCCAACAATTTGAAATGAAAGTAATAGAAAATAGTAGATGGTGAAACAACCTGCATGCATGCAGTTGCCGCAGGAAAATAAACAAGAAAACATAAAGAAAAATGATTTCAATTTGTAATCTTTAAATCATTATATATAGAAAGAAAAAACAAAACCACAAGCCCAGAAAAATATATAAAATCAGAGAAAAAGAAGTTAAGCCACACCGAACAACAAACAGTCAGTTTTCCAAACATTAATCCTTGAAACACACAACACAGCAACGAAAGCAACGAACGAACTTGTTTCACAGCACAGCTTATTTGAATATGAAATTCAATCATTTTTATGGATTAACTTGTATTAAAACTGACAGTAGCCGGAAAATATGTTTGCCCATACATATACACCACATACTCCCATGTAAGACACATGATGTACGAGTACTTAAAGAAAACAACAGCAACAACAACAACAACAACAACAACCGCTCACCATTAAATCCCATGTACTCGTAAAAATGATGTCGAAATAAAGTGAATGTCTGTAAATGACGATGGCACATTCAAAACGGTGGCTAAATTAAATGTCAACAAGATATCATCTGGTCATTATTTTTACTTGACTATTTGCTGTTGTTGTTGTTGTCAACAAATGGTGCTAAAGTCTTCTTCATCTTCTTTTCCTTTTATCCACTCAGCTGGCTGGCGCTAGAAAAAGTGAAAACTTTCCGGTTAAAATTATAAAAAATCTAAATAAAATAAAAATAAAATTTATAAGTATAAATTTCTGGGAAAGAAACTTTTCAACTTAAAACTGCCACAAAATGGTGAATGCTGTGATGGATGCTATAGCGGTATGTAAAAAAATGTTCAATTAAAAATTTTAATTAAAATTTTATTCAGTGTTTTTCTATATTTTTTATTTGCCAGAGAATTTAAGAAAATTTTCAAATACTCGTACAAACATATAAATTTTTTTTAGATATATGTTGACATAATTTTAATTTTTATTTAATTTTTATTTTTTAAGAAGTATTACGTATTATGGGCAAGTATTATTATTATGGGCAATGAATGTCCACTACTATTACTAGGTATTACCTTCTTTAGGATGGTAAGAAAAGAAGGAGGAGTGAAGGAGGATATAGAAAAAACTTCATTCTTTTACAACTCTGCTTTTCTACACGATTTTAATCAGGCAGTGTTGCAGCTCCTCTGGTGTTAATGAGGCGTATTAATTTTATTTTCATTTTTAAAATTTTTAAAAATACAAATAATCGAATAGAAAATTAATTCATTAAAAGTTCAATGAAAAATAAATTATTAATTAGAAAGTTTATTTGATACGATTAAATTTTTAGCGAATTTTTAGATATTTTTCTTTCATATTATGTTGAACGGAAAAAATTTTTTTTATATATTTTTTTTTATTTCCGGAACCACACACCAGTCCTAAGAAATTGTTCAGAAAAGTTCAGAATGCCACCACATAGTAGACATAGGTTATTTTTTTGTAGGATAGGATCGTCGGTTGGCAAACCCACCATAACCAGAATATATTTATTATCTTTTAAGCATTTTAGGGTTCTGTACTCAAAAAACAACAACAGAACCCTTTTAACGTGAGTACGTTGTTCAGCTTCCGATACGTATGTCCTCTCTTTCCTATGCTATCCGATTGCAAAAGTAATTTTGTTTGTTTGTTACGCTTTATCGGCTAAACTGATTTAATGAAATTTCAAACATAAATTGATCTGTGTCTGAGAGAGCACATATGTATGTAAGTGTATATTTTTTTTAAATTAAAACCAAGAGGGAGCAGGCGGCCAGGCGGATTTTTATGAAATTTCAAACATCTGTTTAAAAAAAAGCATACGTTCTCCATATTTATTAAACACTAGGACCAGGGGATAATTTATGACCCTTTTTATAAAATTCTGAAGATAGATACATACATCTGTGCTTTCCACGTTCGAAATTCCAGTTTTTACGTTATTAGGTAATTTCAAAGGTTTTTTTAAATTTGACGTTTTTTAAGCAGAATTGTTTATAAGTCCTTCAGTATTTGATTTTAGACATAAACCGTAAGACACCAACCTATATATAGCCTTGGGTCAAACTCGTTGGTTTGTGTCAAAAACGAGCTACTGAAAGAGTTCGATACAAGTCTATTCAATAACAAATAAAGACGTGCATATGTACACATACATACATACAATGTAAGTGTCAAGTGGTCTAATTTAGAACACAGGGCGATCCTAGTTAAATTAGACTTGCATCGAACTCTTTCAGTAGCTCGCTTTTGACGCAAATCAATGATTAAACCAGTAACGCGCAAGCCATACCACAATTGTGGACAACAAAATCACACAGATGCTTATGCTCTTTCATTAAGTCGTCACTGAGAAAGCGACGAATGAAGTTGTGCACGCACCTACGAACTTTTTCCCGGTTATTTGTTTAGTTTTATTGAGAACACCCAACGAAATTAAAGTTCAAATATAATTAATTTGTAAATCAAAAAAAATTTAAATAATTATGGATGCTAAAAAATATTTCGTTATTAAAAAAATGCTTTTCGCAATATTCAATGTATTAGGTGTTATGAAACATTTAAAAATAATAGGAAAGATGTTTAAAAAGGCATTTTAATAATTGGGAATTTATGCTTTACATTGTTGGATGGATTATTAGATTTTTTACTCCTTACTTAATGGGGCTTTTTTGACATTCGCTACAGAGAAATGTGTTTTCTATAGATTTCTACGTCAGCAGTGCCACGACCACATATTTTATAGCTAGTAACATGATACAATTATACTAGGTACATGCAGAACTACAACAAAATTACAACACCAAAAAACACATGTATTTTGTTGGTATAAACAAACCCCAAATTGTCGGAAACAACTGTCTTTTGTTTATAAAAATAACAATTACAGGGTAACTAAAGTACAATTGCAGACGTGGCATTCCTGCATGATTATAGTTATTCAGTGTTGCCAGTATGGGTGTAGTTAGACAGTGTGTAATTTCTACTCACATGTGTATGCGATGTAATTAAATTCTTGTATAATATGTGTGTAATTCTACTTTGGGTTCTATTTTTATTTATTATTGTTTTAATTTTAACCTACACAAAAGATGTGTAGTGTAATTTTCTTCAATGTGTAATTGGAGACACAGCCATGTGTAAATTCATTGGCAACACTGTAATAATTTTATTTACACACATACATTAACATTTTTGCAGCTTGTAAACAAAGTTTGACAACTAGGCGCAATGTATACAGTGACAGGCTGGGCTTGTGCATGTACCTAGTATAATTGTATCATGGCTAGTAACATGCATTGCATATGCAGTGTTGCCAGAATTTCAGAGGCTAAAATCTGGAAAATTTAACAATTTTTCAAGAAAAAATCTTTAAAATCTTCAAAAAATCTTCAAAGCTATTTTCAAAACAATTTTTTTTATATAATATTAAACAAATTTACATAAATATGGATGTATATGTGTAATTTAAATATTTTTTCACTAACCTTTATTAGTAAAATTTAAACTCGGCTTAAAATGTATTTTATTTAAATTTTTTAGAATTTTTTTTAAATAATTTTCAATCACATTTTATTTTTTATGAATAGTAAGAAGCCTTTAATGTTCGAAGAATGTGCATTTCGTTTCTGGTTAAAAAACTCATCAGCAGACTTCAACAAAAAAAATTTTGAAATAAGGCAAAAAACTTCATATGTTTATAGGACGAATATCAATCTGTTATTAAGAATTACGTACACAAATATAAAAGGTAATATTCATAAAACCAAAAGGTTACAAAACGTTTAACAAACAAATTTCAATACA
The DNA here is from genome assembly GCA_905220375.1 of Tachina fera. Lineage (NCBI taxonomy): Eukaryota > Metazoa > Arthropoda > Insecta > Diptera > Tachinidae > Tachina > Tachina fera. The sequence continues at coordinate 76,017,877 of LR999966.1, forward strand.
AAGTTTGTTTTCTAAACCTTTTGTAAACCAAAACTATTTTTTATGAATACGACAGAAAAAGCTTCAAGCAAAAATCTTTACAAGATAACATCTTCGATTTAGTGGCATTGGTTAAAGTGTACTGTTTAGTTTGACGGAATTTCCGCACGGAAAGTTTACTTTGCAAAGTCTTGAGTTTGTTAAAGAAAAAATAATATAGAAGAAGACCTCTTTTCTCTTCTCTCCTACAAACTTTAGACTTTGCAAAGTACACTTTTTTATGCAAAACCCAAATCTCTAAACTGCAAGTCGTTCACACATAAAAGAAACAAAAAGTAGTAACAGCAATAGGAAAAATGTAAAAAAATGCCATGTAATTGGAGTTGAAAAATCTGCGTTTTTAGGCCAAAAATCTTCAAAACTGGATTTCGTTTTTTTGGAGGGTAAAAATCTGCAAAATCCAGATAAATCTGCATTTCTGGCAACCGTGTACATATGGTACGGTTTTTGTCAGCTGACAAGCAACGATTTTACTAATTCTACCTTAACTTTAGTTTACTCTCATTTTTCGCACCAATACAAGCATATTTTATTTTGCGTGAGACCGGATTAAACCCATTTCAATAACATGGATTTGATCATTGGTTTGTACCAAAAACGAGCTACTGATCTAATTTTTTTGGGAATGTTTAACAAATTTGTTATGAACCAAGGCGAATTCATACTAGGTGGTCTCAAGGGATCAGGTGACTATTTTTGTCCATTGTAAATTGAATATACTTTGGATGTCAACACACATTTTTCAGTACATTTTCTTGATATTTCAAGTATAAATTTCTTAAAGCGAGTTTAGCTGAGTATACCTTATATGATTTTGCCTTGGTTGTGAACATTGAAAATAATGAATTTTTTTTATTAAAAGTTTTTGGTATAAGTATTTGTAAAAAAAAAAATTCCGCTAAACATTTCTACAAATCCAGTTCGATAACACCGAAAATGGTTCCGTATAAATCATTTAAAATCTACAGTGTTACCCTAAAACCAATTTTATCATTTCAATATACGAGTCAATAGGGCTGATTATCTCATATTTGTATGACTTTAACGTCCCTTTCCACAATGTATAATTAATAGTAAACGTGAACTTTAACTGACAGTTATTCATACAAAACTTGCCGTTAAAGTCCCTGTTAGCATTTAATTGTTCATTGTGAAAAGGGCTGTAAGATTCGGAATTTAAAATTTTTGTTTAAAAATTACTACTTTCGTTTTAATCATGGAAAAACATAAACAACTTACTTCCGAAGGATCTTCCTCTTTTTTAAACTCTATTCTTAGAGTTTTACTAAAGATCATTTTGTTTTTTTAGCCACTCTTTAAAACAGCACTCGTTCTTTATCGTTTGTTTTAATGCAGTGTCAAATCATTCGATTTGTCTCTATTGTGGTGGTACAAATATTTTTCCCTCGTTTTATTTTTTCTTTTATTTGTATTATATTTTTTTGCCAGATATCATTTCGTGATCATGTTTATGTTATTATGTCACTGCCTTCAAATTTAGCATTAAACGCCTTTATAAAGTATGGAAAAATTAGCACAAGGCGTGGGAGTCTCTACGATTTTTTTCCCCACTTGAAATTGGCTGCAAAGTAGAGATTGTGGCTGGTAGCTGGGTGTCTCATAATATGCAGCATTAAATTTATCTGCCTGCGACTAGCAGCTGCTGTAAATAAAAAAGCAAAGTTGTTTGGTTTTTCTTTGTACTAGATTTATTTTTGTGTATTATTATATTATATATAAAAATTGTATTTGAATTTTTTTTGTCAAGATTTTGGTTAATCTTTTTTTCTACTAATACTTTAGTTATAGTTTATGGAAAATAATGTTGGCTTTTACCAAATTATGAAAATCTAATTGCTGGTAAGGGCAACATTTCTTAGGAAAGTGGGCCTAGAATTTGTATATGAATTTGTATAATTATGGAAGAAAAATTAAAGTCATTCTTTAGGAATGACATTTTCGTGACTTCGGAAATGATACACATTTTCGTTGTTCTGTATTGCAGTCACTGCGCTTAATATATACTCTATATATGTATGTATGTATTTAAAACGGAATCTGTGTTTGTTTGTTTGTACCTTCCCTATAGGAACTCAAACTCATTTGTAAGTACCTTCAAACTGTTTTTTTAATAACCACAACTGGTTGATTAAGTGACTTTTTTCCATGTAGCCGACTCACTATTTTAACATAGGCAGTAGTCAATTGGCCATCTCTGCATGACTTTTAAATTGACTACTAACTACTTATTTTTCAACCACTCTGAAGTCAATTAATATCTATTATAGTTAAATAAATATTTATGTAAATCTTCATACACATTTGTATATCATATACATACATACATATGTATATACTATATATAATGAATATATGTATGTGTATTGAAGAAATAATTAGTATTTTTATATTTAAAAGAAAAATACATACATACATTCATACGAAAGTTTGTCCTGCTCATAGAAAATATTATACATATTAAGTATTGAAATAATTTAGTTTTTTTTTTCAACACAAACATTTGGCATTTGATTTCATGGCATGCTTCTTCTGATTTTTTTTATTTTCTTTTCATTTACTTATTTTGCTTTTATTTATTTCTTACGTGTGCTTCTATTCAATATGTTTGGTTGATATCTGCATGAGATTTAAACCAATTTGTAGTCAGTTGCAAAATAATTGATTTATAGCTAGTGTTTTTTGGCAATCGACTATTTTATTTACTACAGGGCTAAGTCTGGTACTCTGTTCACAATTTCATGCGAAATGCTGTCAAACTACTAGGGTATTCAATCGGTTAAACGTTAATTGGTTAACCAGTTAATTGCTACCTGATTAACTGATCGGTTAATTTAAAATCGAATTTTTTCGATTAACGGTTAAACCGGTTAATTTCAGTTGATTAACCGATTGACCGACGTAACAAATTTTTTTATAACTTTTTTTTTAGTATTCCAACTTATTGTTTGTGTGAATAACTAACATAACAACATAATAACAGTAGAAAACCGAAAACTAAGAAATTCGGAAATTAACTTTTTTGCAGAATATTCGTCGCTGAGCTCTGTCATTATGAGTCAGATGATGACACGCCAACAGAAGTAACTATCGATACACCCAAAAAAAAAGATTGGTTGGAATATGGTTAGGCCAATTAAATATCATTTGCCTGAACTATATTTCAATTCACACTATCAATTTTCTATTAATCCAAAATACAATCCATGTTCATTGCCATCAGGGTATAATTGTAATAAAAATATGATTGTGACAATTCTTAATATGATTGCATCAACCGAATGTATGCTTTTGTCATGACTAATGAACTGATTGATTAGCACAACCGAACAAAATATAATGAATTGGATTTTACTACCAGCTTTTGGTATTGGCAACTAAAAAATTGTCGTCCTACATTAACGTTAAAATAAACACTTTCTTTCAGTTGCTGCAACTAACTAGAGGTTGAGTTACTATCATAGTTTATAGCAGCAAATTCAAAAGTTAACTTTTAAAATATTTAAAGATATTATGATTTGTGAATTCTCAAATGGTTTTTGAAAGTCTGTGCATAAGATAACAGGTTTGTGGCTGTTTAAAATGTGTAGTTGAGGAAATACATATGGACATGCTTCACCACCAGAAAATAAATTTCAAGTAAAATAAACATGACAATATGTCTAATAATAAATTTCTTAAATAAAAATATTATTTACGTTTATTGTTTTTATTTGGTTCACAGGAACCAATTATGATATTGTTTTAGTTGTATTAACCATATTTTCGGTGGCAAGAATAATTTTTATTTCAAATTCCATACTGTTAACCAATTTTATTTGTTGTTGCAACTATTGGGTCAATGGTTATAATTAAATATATTGTGGTATCACAAAAAAATTGGTAGTTAGTGCAACCGCCAAAATTCAATTGGCAACAAATTCGGTTGTCTCAACGAATCTGTTTTCTCTGTGTAGTATTACAAGAAATGTTCTAAAAAAAATTAACCGTATTAGCTTAAGAACTATTATGTGTGCTTTTGGTTTTACTAATAAACTCAAATTAATAAATAATTTATGCGTTTTTACTTGTTGAAAACACTTGATTTATGGAAAAACTTTATTAATCGGTTAACCGGTTAATACCAAAATTAACCGATTATTAACCGATTAATCAAACACCTCGATTAATTAATCGAGCGATTAACCGATTAAAGCAAACAGCCGATTAAATGAATACCCTACAAACTATATATAAAAGTATTTGGTATGAAATATTTGCGAAATAAATTCGCAAAAGTAGTACTCTGTTGTTCTTGTTGCGAAAGACACGTATAATCTATCTGGCAGCATTTTTTCCATGAAAAATTAATCTGGCATCATTTTAGCTTAGCTGCGAAACAACATGAGCAGAGATTTCTTCGCATGGAATTCTAACAATGTTGCATACTTTCAAGCAATAAAAGCGAGAAATTTATAAAAAAAACGCGAGTTGGGCTAAATTTAGTACGTTTCAAACTTTTCACGCAAAATAATCAATGGTGCTGAAAATTTTTCACAACTTCGAACAGAGTATCTACCTGCCTTTATATGAGACCAGACCTCTGGACCGATCTTTACAACATTTAAGTAGGACTCTGGAATCAATTTCTTAAAATATGATACTCTCTCCGCATAGTATTTAACAGATTTTATAGCATTAACGAGCATGACTCCGCCAAAACTGTCCGATTTTCAAATATTTTTTTTATACGAGTATGAAAAGGTCCACTTTTTTTTTATTTTTTTGGAATTTGGGTAGCAGTATGTCACAAATTGCCCGCACCAGTAATTAGTTGTCAAATAACTTGCATCGACTTATTTAAAAAAAAATTGTTTTTCATATAGAAGAGGTCCATCAAATTATGTTTGTCCCTGTGCCTGCATAAAAAATTTATTATTAAATTGCTTTGTCGTGTGTGGACCAATTTTCTTTTGTAATTATGGGGGTAGGGAAGCAAAGTATCCGCCTCAAAATTTTTTATCAAATAGCTTTGTTACTTCTGGATACATTTTAGATTTTGTTTTTTTTTTGGAAATTGATTATCAAATATTTTTGTAAATTGTGGATCAATTTTCATAATTCTTTTTGGATGCACAAAAAAAATTTTCCTGCAATAAGCAACTTTAATTAAAAAAAACACAAAAATCAATTAAAAATGTAATTGATTCATTTAATCTTAGTAATTAATTAAATTTTTAAGTTCATCTGACTTAAATACATTTTATTATTTTTATTTTCATTTAAAGTTGTTTATTGTAAAAATATTTTTTCTGTGTATGGAATAGGTCCACTAATTTTTTTTGGGAAGTTCTAGGAGGCAAAGTGCCAATTTCCAAAATTTGTTTTTTATATGGAAAAGGTCAACTAAATTGATTTTATTTCGGAAATTGTGGAGAGGGGTGCATATTGCCCGACCCTCCCAATAATTGATTATAAAATAACTTCAACATGTCGTCTTATAACCGCTAAAATAGCTTAAGCAACACGTTTTTTGGACTTCGTTTTTATGATTAAAATCGACTATTTACTATCGCAAATGATCGATTTTGGTCAAAAAATGAACTTCAAAAATGATGTTGCTTAAGCTTTTTTGGCGGTTATGGCTCGTTGTGTTGACCAATTTTCAAAATGCTTTTTGCCTATGAATGAAGACAACTAATGAAAACTGTACCTGGGAGAAGAAAACTACCTGCTTTAAAAATTTCTTATTAAATAAATTTGTCGTTTGTGGAGCAATTTTCAAATTTTTAAAAATTGCTTATGGAAAAGTTTTAATAAAATTGTTTTATTTTATTTTTTATTTTTTGAAATTGGTGAAGGCAGGTAGCAAAGCACACTGCGGTAAGCTAATTCTATATAGGGGACGGTTTTTTTTAACGCTGGAACCTGCGAAAGGATTAACTGTCAAACAAACTGTCATACCGCTCTCACTCCTTGACATTTGTGATCAGTGTACTCTGACGAATGATAAAAAATATATTTCACGCTTGAATAAAGCTTGTTAAGTATTTGGATTTACTTTGAATGCCATTTTTTAGATTCGCTTCATTAAATGAAAATAATAATATAAGATAAATTTTACACTTAAATTTTATTGAAGAAATTTGTAGTTAACTTCAGGTCTTATATAGTGAAACGTTTATTTGCGCGAGTATAAATGTATATACATGAAATATTTTACACCAGAGTTTGTCGAATAAGAATATTACAAATATTTTTAGAAATTCCCAGCAAAAAATTTCAAAAACGTAATCGGGTTTGGAATTAAGCATTTTTGGTGGAATCTCTTCCCTACTGGATTACCAACTTAATGATTTTAACAAGGCGTGAGAGTAAAATAATCGATTCTTAAGAAGTACTTACTTTTCTTTATTTGGCAACTTGTTCACGTAATCTATTTAATATAAAAAATCATTCTCCTCATTTAGCAATTTGTACATAATTTTTTTAATTTAATTTTAGGTAATGTGATTTGTAAGCGAGTAATGAAATTTGGTAATGAGAAAAGTAAGTCATTGGCAAGTAGTTCTGATGGTAGTGAGTAATTTTTTGCTGGGTTATGCCTGTCTGGCCTGTCTGGCCTGTCTGGTCTATCTGGCTCCTCTGGTCTGTCTGGTATGTCTGGCTTCTCTGGCCTGTCCGGGGTGTCTGGTCTGCCTGGTCTGTCTGGTCTGTCTGGACTTTTTTGTCTGTCTAGTCCGTTTGATTTGTCTGGTCTGTCTAAGTCTGTTTTTTCCCATTTAAGTGTCTTGCCACAGTGTTCTTCCTGTCTGGTCTGTGTGTCCATCAGTCTGTTTATCTGTCACTCTAACTTTTCTCTATAACTGTATGAGATCCCATTTGAATTTTTCCTTCTCTCCCACAAACTCATGATTTTGCAAAGTAAACTTTACGCGTGTAGAAGCCATTTTAAAAATTATTCGCGCTTCTTGATGCCCATTTCTGTAAATTTAGAATCTGTGAGTATGTTCGTTCTATTGCGCGTGATTGTACGTTTTTCTATAATGATACAAAATATTTTTGTTTTTACAAACAAAATGTCTTGTCATAGTTAAGAAGTAATAAACTACAGTTTATCTATATATTTCGTACGTATATTCGCTACATTTTAAACCATAAAATTTAAACGTATTAGTCTTGGCAAAAAATAAATAATAACTTTTGGTACCTGATTTGTTTTTTCTTCTTAATATTTTTAAGCAAGTGCTACCTCAGAAGGTCTCTCCTTCATGCGAGTACATGCAACCGGCCTTAGCAGCTAATTTTTTTTTTGTCGCTAGTATTAAAATAGTTTTTATAGTGGCTTAATGTCAACATGGTCTTTAAGTTAAAAACTGTACTAGAGTTACAATGATAAAGAAAAAATAAAATTAAATTAAAAGCTTAAGATACAACGCATTTTAAGACAAGTGTTAGTTGGAAGAAAAATTTTTTTTCTTATTATATTTGCATGTAATAAGCGGCAGCATTTTAAACTTTTTAACTCTTAAATATTTTTTTATTTGTTAAACACGAGTATTAATTTTTCGGCGGCATGTTTTTAAATTTTTTTTGCCTTATTTTCCACGCTTTGCTCTTTCGTTAAGCATACAAGCCCTCTGAACTGAAATGTATTGCATATTATTATTTATTTTTAAAAATCTTTTTTTATTTCTTATTTTTTGTATTTTATTTTTTTTTTGTAACTTCAATTATATCCGAAGATAATTTTGGCCTTTTATTTTTAGTTTTTTTTATTGATTTTAATCTTTCTTTACTGCCGTTCAACTTGTACGTTAAGCTGTCCATAATGATATTTCAGTGTTTTAAATATTAATTTATGTTTGCTTCGTTTTTATTTTACAAACATGATTTCTTAACAAGTCTTTCATCTTAAAAAATAATCATTAATTTTAAAATATTCATTAATTAATTTACCAATTCGTTTAATTAAAAATTTCATGAGTTGATTTATAAACAAGGATGATGTGGGATATCGTTACCCTAATAAAGAAAGGCCTTGACTGATTTTTTTTATATAGAATTTTTTTTATATTTTTAGTATGATCATTCGATATCGTAAACTATTCACCCTTATTCCAGTTGTCGACATCGTTGTCACTTTAACTTAATACCAAAAAGTTAGAGCTTGTGTATCCGTTGTAGAAATAACAGACTCCTGTTGGAAGGTTTATCCTATTTTCTAGACTTAAGGGAACGGAAATATATTGCCAGTAGCACGAAATTGTTCTCGAGATGAAGTACCAATTTTTTTTGTATTGTGTTAGAGTGACGTCGATGTGGACAAGAAGAATAAGAGTGGCCATACTAAAAAAACGTGATCGAATCGGCTCGTTACCGAAAGCGACAATTAGACCGCTGGTATTCCCATATAAAATGCGTACGTTGAACCAACATCAACTTTAATAATGGTTTTTGAATATTTCAAAATTTTTATACGTTCCACAAAAATTTCCCTCATATGACTTTACAGTAAACGGCCGAGTGCATCCATGAACATTATTCAATATTATATTAAAATTTTTAAATCTTGAATTAAGTTTAATGGTCCAATTTTTATGTACCTTCGTAATATCGTAGTAGAATCGTATAAGCAATATTTTTGCTGAACTTCTTAATCTGATCCTTTCTTGAAAGGACCAAGCATTAAAGGTTGAAGAAGTTGCACAACAGTTTTGTGCTTAAGATTGCTTGTTCGGACAAAATATTTTTATTGAGAGAGGGAGAGATATAGAGATCGATTTTTTTAGGAGCAATTCATAACTCTCTTTTCTGTGTTGTACAGTGTAACTAGAACAAATTTTGGATCAGTTTAAATAGCTCTATTACCAGCTGATTTCTGTTTATATGATAAGGCTCAAGTTCAATATCAAGATAAAATAAATAATGTTTTTTTTGTACTCGTATTTATGAAATAATACCGTTTGCTAAAGAGTATAATATTTGTTAATGTCATTGATTTGCATAAACAATTTACAAATAAATTTCTGATTTTTTGGAGCAACTGCTGATATTGATCCCAACAATAATATTTAAATAAATTAAATTAAAATAAATATTGATTTGAAACAGCGAAATATTGACAATAATTATGTGTGTAACTGTAGTGTGAAACCATTTAAATGATAACAGTCCAGCACACACGCACACCCAAAGCTGGCGGCAATAAAACTTTCAAATGCATCTGAGCTTCAAAGCAAATAATTTCATTATTGTGGTCAAATGCATTGAAAATAAACAATAAAATTATACAATTTGTATTTGCGTGTGTATGTGTGTGTGTTTGATTACCATAAAATTTAAATAAATTTTTTGATAAACTGGGAAAATTTCAAAGTTTGTTTACAGCTGAAAGTACGAAGCGTTAATTTTATAAAAAATAAAAAAAATATTTAGATGGACGGAAAGTCAGACAATAAACATTTCAAACGAAATGTTAAATTCATTTCTTGAATTAAAAAAATAAACAAGCAGGCAAAAATTAAAAGCCACTGTCAAGTTTTGCTTATGAATAATTAAAGCGCCCGGTTTGAAAGTGATGATTTTATGACTTTCAGGGCATTCATTGAATTACAAAATTTCTAAAGTAAAATACATGATAGTTTTCAAAGTAAATGTAAGTATAAATAAAGGCATACATACCTGTACATACATACGTATATATTTATATATACATAAATAACTTAATATGTAAATATACATTTTTGCTTACATCTATTTATAAAAACAAGTGCACTCTGCATTTATTTCACTTATAATACAGGAGACAGGCTCTCACTCAGTCTTTTGTTTGGCTGCTAAAACTAACTGAAGTGTTGACGGCCCAGTTTAAATTATTTTAAAGACAGTTATTGTAATGAAATGTGATGACATTTTGACGTGGACAATGAAGGGTTTAGTATAAATAAATAGTTTAATGATGTCACAGAGTTTACTCGCTTTAACGAACGCTATTATTATTGTTGTGTTGTGGAAACTTTTATACATATTTCACACATAGATTATAAGCATCTTGTTAGTATTTAGCTGTAACACATTCTTTTTATTATATTTTAATTTTTCCGAAACAATTTCAGCACTAATTAATATCTTGCACGGTAAAATTAGATGAGCGCGCACTGTTTTATCCATTTTTAAGTTATAATATAGCAAATGTAAACAAAAACCATATGCTATAGCAGAGCTGCCGATAGTGAAACTTAATTGTTTGATAGGGTTACCACTCTTTGCTCATATTAATAACTTTAATTAAACAATGCACTGTAAATATGAAGTATTAGTTAAACAATAGTTATGAATTTAGGTTACTAATAATTAACTAATGACTGTAAATTTGGTCCTTAGTCTTTTTTAAGTAATTTTGGTCCGACATCGTACATGTCTGCAGACAAGTATGCCTGTCTAATAGCCCTTTAACAAAGAAATTAAAAAAAATTAATTAATTTATTAATGTATTCTATTAGTTAATGTAATTTATACTTGCAGTATCTTAGAAACCGTAAGAGGTAAACTCTTGAAATTTTTAATTACGCTAAAATCAAAAAATCCCAAAACCAAAAAATCGCCAAAACGAAAATAATCTTAAATAAATGCTAAAACTAAAAATATGTATTGTACCCAAAGTAAAAAGGTTCCAAAAAATTAAAAAATAATCGAAAGAAACCTAAAACATCGCTGAAACAAAAGAAGCGCCAAACCTAAAAAAAAACTAAAAATATGATTGTAAAAAACATAACAAAAATGTTCAGAAAGGAAAAAAATCGTCAATATATAAAAATGTCAAAAATTAAAAAAGTCGCAAAAAACCGAAAAAACGCAAAAATCGGAAAAATCGAAAAAGAATCGTCAAAACGAAAAAAAAATTATAATTAAAAAATCGTCAAAAAATCGCTTTAAACCTAAAAAAATCGCCAAAACCGAAGGAATTGCTAAGAAGGTATAAGCACCAAGTCTAAAAAGTTGCTATGGTATTACATATCATTACTTTAATATAGAAAGGGCATAATTTTCTTGAAATAGAGAATCTTGAATTTTTCCACACATTATATGTTATTCTATCGAAATATACAAAAACTCGATTTCAAAAAAATAATGTGTTAGGACTTTTCTATATTAATATAACGATATCTGATGTCCGTAGGGAACCCTCGAGTGCTAATCGAAACGACGCCTTACTGAATTGTTTCTATTCAGCACAGACAAAGTATTGCGAAAATAATATTTTCAATTAAAATTTTAATTGACATACATAATTGAAGATTTTTAATTGATACAATTGATTCCGACCAAGAAAACTTTAACTGAGAGTAAAAATTTTTTTTCAAAAGTTTGTTAGACTATTTTTATATATTATTCCCTGTATGGATGATAAAAGTTCACACAAAGAAATTTGTCTGGAATTTTTTTTTACTTCAGGCTTAAATTAATATAAATCTGTGCATCCCTTTATATTCCTCGTACCCGCATGTCCACAAAATAAATCTTTCTTATTTCGATTTTTCCCACTTGTAATTTGAATATTCCTTAACTCTCACTAATTTTTCAGTATATATTTGCTTTTTAACATCCCAAGTATGAGTCGTCTCTACTTTATGTGAGTGCAGGGCTGTCAGATATGGCGATTTCTCGCCAAACGTGGTGCTTTCCAACTTTTTTGACGTTTAAACTTTTGCTTTGACAACAAGGATTTTTCTGGTCATAAATAAACTTTTTGGCGATTATTATCACTATTTTTTAACAAAATTGAAGTTAAAAAATGTTCTAATCCAGGAAAATTAGTTTGTTGAAAAAATAAATTTTACCAAAACTCGTCTGCAAGAAGTTTAAACAATTTTATTTAGATGATTTTTCTTATATTAATTATAGCCATTAATGCGTTTTGAATTTGGATGAAAAAAATTTACAAGAAATAATTTTTGGCGATTTTATTTCTAGCTTTGGCGATTTTCTGATCATTTTATAAAAATTTATATTAAAAGTTCAGACATTACTAAATTGAACTTCTACATGTATATGATTTAATTACGATTGGTAAACCCTATTCGTTATCACTTTCATTACTTTGTATATAAGAAAAGTATATAGTATAAATATACTTGTCATTGATTTAACATTGAAATGATATTGTTTTGACTTTATTCTTTTTAAAAATGTGTTGTACTTTTATTCTGAAGTTACACATTTTAAATGATTCAAGGAGTAAATATAGTTAATATATGAGTTTTGAGAAAATTACTTAAAAGAAAAGTTTTTAAGCATAAATTGAGTTTCTACAAAAGAGTTTTACCCTTGCGACCACCTAGTATGAATTCGCCCTGCTTTTTACTTTAAAAGTATAAATTTTTCAAAGCGAATTGAGCTGAGTATACCCTACAAGAACACTACCAGTCAATTGACTGCTCATTTGATCGATAGTCAGGCAGGATATATTCATCATTGCGTAGAAAAAAGTTTCCATCACTTTATTAAGGGCAAAATGAAAAATGTGATGGAAACTTTTGTGTACGTGTGATCTTGCATCTCTCTAACTATCGAATATAACATATAGTTGAACTGCTCACTCCAGTGCTTTTTAATAATCAATGATAGCATAAATATTACTCAAGTTTGACTTATCATAATAGAGTAATATATCTCCCACAATTGAGTAATCATACATGATTGATATAATGACAATAAATATAGTTTTTATTATTTTAATTGTTTTTTTTATTATAAAATGATATAAAAGTAAATAAATAATTTAAAATAAGAGATCTAATTCAGCAAAAACAAAATAAACTAAGCGGTATATTGCCCTCTTTATACCTTTTCACCACCAACGCATCTTGCTTTTTACAAATATATATCTAAAATTTTGAAAAGAAATATAAATTAAATTAAATTTTGTAAATTTCTTTATTAAATATTGTTTTTACTTATCTTTTTTAACACTTTTAAATTTTACTTTTCACAGACAGATTTAATTCTAGTTTTTTTTTTATAAAACTCGATGTTGTAAAAGTTTTGGCATATGTACATTAGATGTCCCACTCTAACATATATGCTAGAGTAGAACAACTATAATCAATAAATAAAACCATCATCATTTTCTATCAAATGACTAGTCAATTGACTATCAATATTGAATTCAATATAAATTGCTGCAATTGTGTTAGTAAAAAAATTTTGTTTGTGCTAGTTTCAGTCATTCATTTCTTGTAGGGTACCTTATATGAATTTGTCTTGCCACCTCTTTAGAAATCGAACCCATTGCACTGTATTCGAAAATATTGAAAAAAAAATCAAAAATTATTTTTATTTCTGATTTATTTACCACAAAAAAAAATTCAAAATTTAAATATTACTAAAACAAAAATAATGCCAAAACCAATTCTAAAAAGTCGAGAAAATACAAAAAAATTATATCAAAATTTGCAACATAAAATAAATAAAGTCAACGAAGCTGATAATGATAATATGAATTTTTTAAACCATATAAAAAATGAAGCAGTTGATCAAGCGGAAATTATAAAGCAAATGAGCGAAACTTCTGAAGCGCAACTCCAACAAATACTGCAACCTCAATTGCAAATTCTAAATGATTTAGATAAAGGAAATGAAATACAATTTCGTCAATTGCTGCAACAGATAAATGCAATGAAAGACAAAAGTCATGAGGAGTTTGAAAAAATTTTACTAAATGTAGAATCTATTTCGAAGAAACGTCAGGATTTAAGAAAATTAAATCAAGAAAAATTTTGTGTGGTTAAAACTCATTTTGAGAATCTTAAAGAGGAACTAATGACCGAGCACTTTAATGGATGGACATGATGCGAGTGCTTGAAAAGTGCAATTTTTTATAACATTCAATTTGGAAATAAATATTTATGTATGTATGTATGTATATTAGGTACGTTCTGTATTAAATTTTACGTCTTCTACTCGCTGGAGAGTTCTAGTCGGAGGCTTTTCTGCTGATATATTTCTATGTCAGTCCATTCTCTAGCGCTGCTTTTAGTAAATAGAAAAACAAATTTCCAGAAAATCATATTATAAAATTGGTATCATTTTTTCATTTGAAATAGATTTTAAATTAAGACTTAACGATCTGTATACACAGTAACTTAGCGTTTATGTTAAGTGCTAAAATCATCATTAAGAGTTACGAAATTTTTATTGCCTTAATTCCAAAAAAAAGTCCAAATCAAGCAAAAATCCAAAGAAAACAAGAAAAGGTGAAAAATTTGGACGTGTTTAATGTGATCGTTAACAAATCGAATTCAAATTCAAAAGAAAAGAAAAAAAAAACTAAGTAAAATATTAAAAAACGTGACCATGTTTGAAAACAATAAAATTAATGTTGTAGTCACTCGTGGAGATTGTAATAAATTATTTTGTAACAAACTGTCCCTATTGTTACGTTACAGTGGAGTTTCCAGCTCAGTGTTGCCAGCTTAGTTTCCAAGAATTATTCCTAGTGGTTGGTTTACCATTATAATAAATTTGTAATTTAAAAAAAAGAGTTTAGGGATATAAAAAAGAGAAAATGTAATGTAAATGTTAATGTAAGGTAAACGCAAAATAAATTCCAAATTAATTAAACGTAATTAAGAAGTTGTACGTCTATTCTATTTAACAATGGGTGATATGAGTAAAAAAAAGTATTTGCTTTTTACTTAAAAATTTGTTTTAAAACCAAAAATTTGTATGTGTTTTTTGTTTTTATAAACAAATTTTTAAGTAAAAAGCAAATACCTTTTTTTATTCATACTACCCAATATGTATTTGAAACTTCAAAATCATAGCAAAACTTGCAAGCTAAAATTATTTTAATCAACAAAAAAAAAAACTTTTGAATAAATCTTTGTGGAAAAATTTATATTTCGATAATATTCATAGAAAATTTTAAAATTTGTACGTAAAACCTATTTAAAAAAAAATTATATAATTAAAACAAATTTTATTTCAAAATCAAGAGACCTTAAGAAAATTAAAGAATATATATAAGAAAATTTTTAAATAAAATATATTTCAAAGTCATTTTAATGTTTTTGGTTAATTAATTAAAATAACATTGACCCGACTGTTTACAAGAGCTGAAAAAATTTTCATGAATGAACACAATAAAAAAATCAGATTTTCAAGATTTCTAGATTACTTCCCTAAGCTGGCAACACTGCTCTGCAACTTCATTACAAAAAACTTTTAGTTAAATGCACTAAGAAACTAATAATTCAACATGAATAAATATGAGGTAATATTTAAAATTAAAGCAAAAAGAAAAAGTTAGTTTATTTATAGTTGTACCGTTCGTGATTCCAAAGTGCAACTAAAACCAGGTGTGAAATGACATAGAAATAAAAGGTGATGTTAATAAATTGGGTTCACACTTTGAGTGCAACTTATTTTACACGAGTGCTGAGGAAAATGTTTTAGGGAAAGTTGTGACTTTCAACTTCTGTTATTTTATTAGTCAAACCCATTTTTATTTACATTAAAATTATTTGAAACTTCATTTACAATTTATTGCTATAATAAGGCTTTCAAATAAAGAATTTTTGCATAGCACAGTGGGATGGCTTCATACATACTTTCCCATAAATTTTTTTACATAAATTTTTCCTATCTAAGCTGAAGTCTTAAAATTTCTAGAATAAGAAAAATGCATGCCGATTTTTATAAATATTGGTCACGCCTACCGCTCATTGAAATCAAATCTCTCTCTCTATCTCTCTTAAATCTTCTCCTTTATACTTTTGAAAGTTTTTTTTTTATTTATGCAGAAATGCAACATTTTTCGAAGAATGCTAAACTCAAATTGTATTATCAGGAAAATTATAAAAATATGGATGTACCACTGAATTGATTAAAAATTTTAATAATTTCTTACTTGGTAACCTTGTATGGAGCTTACTTCAAGTTTTCAAAAATTGAATTAAATTTCTCTACAAACTGCATCATTCGATTTTTGAAATTCACTGATTAATATGTAACACAGTGTTTGATTTACTAGCCAAAAGCTTTTGCTGTCATTAAATTTAAAAAAAGTTTACGTCATTTTAAAGCATGGCATGCTCTTAAACATAAATTTTTGGAATTATCCTGCAATAATTTCAATCAGGGATCTAATTGTCGCTTAACATAACGATCTGATTCGATCACGTTTTTTCACTTTAAAGCCTGGTACTCTGTTCACAATTTCGTGCGAAATGCTGTCAAACTACGTATAAAAGTATTTGGTATGAAATATTTGCGAAATAAATTCGTAAAAGCAGTAGTCTTAGCTGTGAAACAACATGAGCAGTGATTTCTTCGCACGGAATTTTAACAATGTTACATACTTTCAGGCAATAAAAGCGAGAAATTTATGAAAAAAACCGCGAGTTGGGCTACATTTAGTACATGTCAAATTTTTCAAGCGAAATAATCAATGGTACTGAAAAATTTTCATAACTTCGAAGAGAGTATCTACCTGCCTTTATAGGAGACCAGTCCTCTGGACCGATCTTCACAACATTTAACTGGGACTCTGGAATCAATTTCTTAAAATATGTTTCTCTCTCCGCATAGTATTTAGCAGATTTTATAATATTAACGAGCAGAACTCCGCCTTCTTGCGGACCAATGCTGATTTTTTTTTTTATATATGAAAAGGTCCACTACCCAGCAAAAACTTACTTATTACCATCAGAACTACTTGCCATATAATAACTTAATTTACTACTTTATGTACAAGTTGCTAAATGAGGAGAATGATTTTTTTATATTAAATAGATTACGTAAACAAGTTGACAAATAAAGAAAAGTAAGTACTTCTCAAGAATCGATTATTTTAGTCTCACGCCTTGTTAAAATCATTAAGTAGGTAATCCAGTAGGGAAGAGCTTCCACCAAGAATGCTTAATTATTCCCAACTCGATTACCTTTTTTGAATTTTTTTGCTGAGTAATTTTCTTGTTTTTGAAATTTGGAAGTAGTAAGTTTGTGGCAAATTGCCTGCTCCAATAATTGATTATCAAATAATTTTCATCAAGTAATTTTCACAATTTTTTTTTCATATGGAAGAAGTCCATATTATTGGTAGGGGGAGAAGGGGGTTGAATGTACCCGCATAAAAAAATTTATTATCAAATTGCTTTGTCGTTTGTGGACTAATTTGCAAAATTCTTTTTGCATATGGAAAAGGTCCACTAGTTTTTTCTTAAATTACGGGGGAGGGGGAGGCAAAGTATACGCCCCAAAATTTTTTTTATCAAATAGCTTTATTACTTCTGGATAAATTTTAAAAATCTTAATGGCATATGGAATTTTTTTTTTGAAAATTTACTATCACATATTTTTGTAATTTATGGATTAATTTTAATAGTTAATTTTGCATACACAGAAAAAAATATTTTGTGCATTAAGCAACTTTAATTGAAAATAAAACCAAAAATCAATTTGAAATATAATTAATTAATTTAACTTTGCAATTAATTAAATTTGTTTAATTGACATTTTTTTGTTTTATTTTCAATTATAGTTTATAACATGAATATATTTTTCTGTGTATGGAATAGGTCCACTAATTTTTGTTATGGGAAATTTTAGGAGGCACAGTGCCACTTTCTAAAATATGTTTTTTTATATGGAAAAGGTCCACTAAATTGATTTTATTTTGGAAATTGTGGGAGTGGTGCAAATTTCCCGTGCCCAATAATTGATTATCAAATAACTTTGCCATTTGTTTACCAATTTTCAGTATGCTTTTGGCATATGGAAAAAGTTAACTATGGAAATTGTGGCGGGGGCCACAAATTCAAAAATTTGTTATATTTAGATTCTTGTTGTAAAAAACACGTAAAATCATGTCTTTCCATGCAAAATTAGTCTGGCATCATTTTAATTTAGCTGTGAAACAACATGAGCAGTGCTTAGGAGTGGCATTTTCTTAAACATAAATTTTTGGAATTGTTCAGCAATAATTTCCAACAGGAATAATTTCTTAATGGGGCTCCATTTCAATCTTTGCAAAATATTTTATATTATATAGTTTATATTTTATATTTAATATTTAATATTTAATATTTTTATATTTCGTATATTATATTTTTATATTTTATATTTTGTATTTTATATTTTATATTTAATATTTTATATATTATATTTTATATTTTACATATTATATTTTATATATTATATTTTATATTTTATACTTTTTATTAGTAACTTTTACTTTTAAATTTTTTATTAAATTGTTTATCTAATTTTTCGACCTTTTTTATATGTTCAATGAAACTATTTTTTTTAAGCTTTAGGTCAGTAAATTTTAAAAATTTCTTTATATTTTTATTTTTATATCGATATTTCGTTAACCTTTGGTTAACTTCTTCAGGATTATTATTGTTTTTATATTTTGATAATTAGTTTTCGTAAAAGAAAAAAAGACGAAAACTAATTATCAAAATATAAAAACAATAATAATCCTGAAGAAGTTAACCAAAGGTTAACGAAATGTCGATATAAAAATAAAAATATAAAGAAATTTATAAAATTTACTGACCTAAAGCTTAAAAAAATAGTTTCATTAAATTTTTTATTTTATATGTTATATTTTATATGTTTTTTATATTTTATATACTATGTTTATATCATACAAAACAAAACTTATGCATTTATGTTTTATCCGAAATAATCCGTGATAAAATTTTACTGTTTACATTTAAAGTGTTATAATTTTTTTAATTACTTTATTTTTGCTAAATTTAAATTTTGAAAAACAGAAATTTTGAGCCAAAGGCCCACTGTGCGTCCGACCAGCACTAAAATATTAAAAGCCTTATTTAACCCTAAAATACTAACCTACGTAAATTTTACGTGTAGTGTTTTTTATTATTGTTGCTACGCAATGATCCAGCGACCTAACGGTACCAAATTCCACAAGTGCTTTTTTTAAATAGTTTTTGAGCACACGCATAACTTAAATAAAACATATTTAGTCATTAAGCTGCTCTTAGCACGTGAAGATCAAAAGGCTATACGTAAAATTTACGTGGTGTTAGTGGTAAAAAAAAATGTGGCTTACAAAACGTTTAACAAAAAAATTTTCATGCAACATATGTTTTGTAAGCCTTTTGTAAACCCAATATATTTTGTCTGACTACGGCAGTTATTGTACATAAAATAATTTTTTAACTATGTATTTTATTTTTGCTCTATTTAAATTTTAAAAGAACAGATACTTTGAACAAAAATCCCACTGTGCGTTGGAAAAGCACGGAAATAATAATTTTACGTAATTTATTTTTACAATTTAGCCAATTTAGGCAATTTTCAAATACAAAAAACACAATTCAAAACTATTTTGTTTTTATATTTTGCTACCAAAACTCCACTGTGCGTTGGAATACCAATGACATATTAGTTTTACATTAAAAAATATTTTTTTGTCTCTAAATTAGTTTTTTTGACAAAAATATATGTACATAAAATATATTTTATTAAATTTTTTTATATTTTGCTATTTAAATTCCACTGTGCATCGAAATACCACTGAACTATTAATTTTACATAAACAACATTTGTTTATCTCTCAAATAATAAAAAAAAACTAAAATTTTATTTACAATTTATTTTTTTTAAATTTTATTTACAATTTATTATTTTATTGTCACTGAAATCCCACTGTGCATCGGAATAGCACTGCAATATTAAGGGCCTGTTCAAAGACATCCAAAATATATGTTAATTTTACAATCTACATTAAAAATATAAACAAAATTTTTTATATTTGTTTTTTGTTTTGTTTTCAACATAAATTATAAAACGAACATATTCTTTCAGGCCTTAATTTGATTAAAAATAAATTTTGTATTTAATTCGGTTTTTTAACAAAAAACATTTTATTTAAATTTTTTTTACTGGAGTTAAAAACTTAAAGCCATTTGACCTTGTTTTAATCAATCATTTTCATTGAAATTAACTGTCTACATATTTACGGTCAGTTGTGAACACTAAACTGCAAAATCATTGGGTAATTGCAGGCCCCAAAATGTTGTAAAATACGAGAGAGAAAAAAATACTTAAAATGCTAAGTAAGACTACTCTAAAATAGCGCTTTTCCAGTAAATTTTTATCTCTAACGACCCATCATTGCCTGGGGATGTTGCACCAACAGTTTTATTTTTTTCCACAAACATATAAACACACACACACACACACTTACAACAGCCCACAAACACTATTCCCAAGTATTTAAAGAGTTTCTTTTTTTAATCTTATTTTTGTCGACTTCTTTTCAAGTGGTTTTTGTGGTACGGACGGCATCAGTTAAATGAATGTGCTTACATGCAACAAACAATAAGATATTGTTATCAGTGTCTTTATAATAATACTTCACACTTATTGCAACATGCAACCTAGGTAGGCATACAAATGTACAGGTTTATGACTAAATTATGACTGCCACATCACGATCATTATCACAATCATCATCATAACGACACGTTTGCGGTAAAATAGAGGTACAGGCTCCTACTGAGAGTGCACAATTTTATAGTTGTTGCAACTATTGTTTTAAACATCACTGTCGTTTAAGACATGTAAGCTTATGTGGTTTGTTGCAAGTTTTATAAAATTTTACTTCATAGTATTTTTTTTAAGGAAATTTGATACAGTTCGTTGTGCTGCTGCTGCAGTTTATTATTGTGGTATGCTTATGTTTATTACTTAAACGACGACTAATTTTCATATTTAAATGCCGTCTTTAATTACAACTTACATGACATGTTTCGTTTTGTTTAGTTTTTCCTACTTGCCACTTTTGCTATACGGGCTGCTTGCTTTGCTTTTGGCTGCTGAAGATCAATCTTTAGTGTTTGATGCAAATGAATGTGCTGGTGTGTCTGCATAATGGGGATTTTAACGGTCGTGGCTGTATTCTGTTAGACAGTTTTAATGATTGTATCCTTTAGGCCTGCTGGCAACATGTTCTAGTTTAATTTTAAACATGAACAAGCGAAATAGTTATGCACTGTTGTGTTTTATTTGTAAAAATATCAGAGCAGTGCCCTCAGAATTTATGTAATGGCAGTTGCAAAACTTTTAAAACTTTTTTTTTAACACATTTCTGTGGATACAGAGCTCCTTAAAACACTTGGATTTTTTTTTTTTTTGAAAGGAATTAAAATTCTATAGGGATTATAATTAAAGCATCTTAAAAGGGGTATTTTATGTGAAATGGCTCCTAAAACAGGAAACAAATAATTTACTTATCATTATTATTATCAAAATATTTTTTTCTATAAGAGTTTAAAAATACTGAATTTAAGTCCACTTAAGAAATCAATCGAGACTAAAATTACTTAATTTTTTTTAAAGAAATTAATCAATTGATATCCACAATAGAATGACTATAAAACAGCATTTTATACAAATACCCCTTTAAGGTACCTTTAAAAATTGTACCTGAAGCCAAACTTCTATTAAAAAAATATTAAAAATATTGGTTTTTAAAATTACTATGTAAAAATTATGTTAAAAAAGTTAATTTTATAAGAAGTAATTTTTCCATAAGTACTTATAAAGAAAAACTCTATTGAATAAAGTACTTTTTTGGACGGGAGTAATTAATTTTTAATAAAGTAAATTAAAAAAACAAAATTTTAAAAATGGCTTATTTCGCGTGGTACTTTTTTTAAAGGTGCAATATCTTCATTATAAAGTATTTTTTTTTAATTACCTTAACTAAAAAGTATTTTTTTTAAATATTAAATGAAACGCGTTCTAAAAATTATTCCCTTTAAAATAAGTACAAAAATTGTTTGAAAAAATTTATTTTTTGCAAAAAATTCAGTGTCTGCGGTAGTTGTATTACATATTAAAAAAATATACAAATTTACAAAAAAAGGTTCTTAAGAAAAAATTTTACGAATGAAAAAAGAAATACCTTTTGACAAAAAAATACATTTTAAAAGTGCACTTTAAACAAAACAATACAAAAATACATTTTAGAAACTTATCTTTTAAAAAGTACTTTTCAAAAAATTATTTTGAAAAAGTACCTTTTGAAGAGAGTTCTTTTAAAAAGTGCATTTTAAAAATGTATCTTTAAAAAAGTACCCCTTCAAAAGAATACCTTTTAAAAAAGTACCTTTTAGAAGGTACCTTTTAAAAGGCTTCAGTTAAAAAAGTACTTTTTTAAAATACTACCTTGTTTTTTAAAAGTACTTTTAAGAAAGTCCATCCTTAAGAAGTATATTAAGAAAGTGTCTTTTAAAAAGCACATTTTTAGAAAAGCACTTTTTAAAAAAATCGTTTTCAAAAAGAGGTGTCTTTAAAAAAAGAACCTTTTAAAAAAAGTGTGTAAGAAAAGTACATTTTCAAAAAAACACCTTTTAAAATAGTTCTAAAAGTATCTTTAAAACGGTAAGTTTTCAAAATAGTATATTGTTTTAAAGTATTTTTTAAGAGAGTGTACTAAAAAAAATATTAACATTATTTTTTTAGAAGTACCTTTTAATAAATGTACTTTTTAAAATGTTGCCTTTAAAAAAAATATTCCGCAAAATAAGTACCGTTTAAAAATGTGTCTTTAAAAAAGTACATTTAAAAAATTGCACATTGAAAAAAGTACCTTTTGAAGAGGTATTTTCTGAAAAAATTATTTTTGGAGAAGATCAACTTGTAAGAGATAAAAAATAAAATAAAATAAAATAAGTACTTGTTAAAAAAATATATATTAATAAATACCTTTCACAGGAAAGAAGCTTTTTAAAAAGCTCGCATGAAAATTACCTTATAAGAAGAACTTTTTTAATTAGAAATAATTCATAGTCAGGCTCAAGTTAAGTAATTTCATTTCTTATTGAATGAAATATTTTCATTAATTAATAAGAATTGAAATTACTGAACTTGAGCATGACTATGAATTATTTCTGATTAAAATTCACTACAGTTCAATTAAAGAATCTACAAAAGGACTGTTTTAGTTATAATCTAAACTCGAATTTTTCTTGAAGAATTATATCGCATATGCGTTGTTCACATACTACATAACGAGCCGGCTGGGGAGGACTGGATTTGTAAGGGTTTAAAAAGTTTATACTGAAAATGTATGGGTGTATAAAAACGTTGAAAATAGATTTACGTAGTATGTGAATGGCCCCATAATACATAATTTTGTTTTGAAAACCTGTTCCATAGTTCTAAAAGCTTCTCAGCTATTTATGAAGAGGCTTTACAGCTTTTCTTCGTCTTTGTTACAAGCAGGGAAAATTAATATAGTCCATTGCATTATCTTTTTTCCATAGCAATGCCTTAAGCCTCAAATATGATATTTGTAGGTTTAAGAACTTTCTAAGAATTTCAGCGTCGATTGGTTTGTCAAAATTGTTGCACCTTTTAAGCCTTTCAACACACTCCTGCATCCTTTATTATGAGTGCGTATTTTCTGTGCTTTTATAATTAATAATTAGAGGTTTTCTTATGAATGGGATAGCAAAATTTTTGTATTGTATATTTTCAAGAAATATTTCTTATATATTTTAGAGCTCGACATCATCGTAAAATGATTCTAAAAGCTCGTAATTGACTTTCCCAAACTGCCATTTCAGCCGGGGATTAGAATTGTCACAAGCATTAGCTCGCACTGTCATCTTTCCCTTTTTCTCGACTGCCTCTAAGCAGTTAACACCCGCTTTGCCATGCACCAGCCACTGATGCTCGGTATCATAAGCCCAGAACTGATTACCGCCCAATTGATGACAATTCCACATCCATACTTTAACATTTGGCTTCGTACTCTGCACATCTAAACAGAGATCATTGTCACGCACACGTATTTCACGATGTGGACTTAAAATCCAAAATTGATTGCCGTGAGGATGGGTTTTATTTTCGGCACAATAGAAAAGGCCCACTAAGCTATTGCTGCCACCATTTAGGGTGTCCAGGCAATACGAGGGAAAAGCTAGACTTTGTATGGCACCCGAGGCATAGTTCTCTTTCTCCTGCACTGGGTAGTGGACAAGCAAATCGGGAGCGATTTCGTCAAGAAACCACTGAAATGATTTGCATTGTAGAGATTCTCTTAAGGCTTTCTGTTTGCTTAAATTACCGGCCTCTAAGTTATCGTAGAGCGAGGGATTACGGGCATAAAAATGGTGTTTGTAATGATCCATCCAGACCTCGGCAACACGTTTATGATTCTTTAAGTTGAAAAGTGAAAATTATGATTTACAAATTTTAAAATATTAAACTTCATTACCTTACCCTGGCCACAAAATTATAATCTCTGGGACTTGGTCGGGATTGCATGGGACCCCGAAAAACATGGCCCACCCTAGAACAAGGCACATCAAATAGCAAACCTCCACACATCCAAATTTTGAAACTCAATTCGTATTGCTCGGCTCCCCAAATATCCAGACCCTCGTCGTAGCCTCCCAGTTGCCAAAAAAATTCTCTATTTATAGCAAATAGACCACCCATCATGATAGGATTCGGATAGGGTTCTGTGGGATCTTGGGAAAATTCCGGCAACTGTGGCATTAGTTTGTAAATCATATTCCAATCGAAAGCTCCACGCAAAGCGGACTTAATAGCCTCCGTATAGGCGAATGTTGCATGATTAATGACATCCACTATGGGCGACGTAGCTACTTTTGGATTAAGGGCAATGGGCTGGAGTAGAGGAGGCAGCCAATTGTAGCCACATTCTATATGAGAATCAAAAAATATGAGTACATCACTAGTGGCTTTGCGGGCGCCAGCCAAACGCGCTCCAATCAAACCAGTACGTTCTGTCAAGCGCACTATTTGCACCAATTCACCAAAATATTTAGTGACATACTCCTCCAGCTCTTCCTTCAGATACTCGCGATCACTACAGTCATCTACAATAATAATTTCTCTTAACAATTCGGGAGGAGAGCGTCTTACAATACTGTACAGTGTGCGTAACAACACCGAAAAATATTCATTGTAAAATGGTATCACTACACTGACGGTGGGCAATTTTGCCAAATATGATTTTGATAAGCAACTGATAAGATAAAAATAAATTTAAAATAAAATTAAAAATATGATTGCAGGCAGAAAACTTTTTGCTTTCACTTTACCTCTCATCTCTTACATCGGCTAGCGAACGATTGACGGATATATAATCGGACAATAGAGCATTGAAACCATTCTCCAAGGACAATTTCTTTTCCAGTTCTTTGAGCGTATCATTGCTTAAATATGCCGCTTCACCCTTTTCGCCCAAGCCAACACGTTGCAAATCTTCCATAATAATATCAACGTCCTCCCAGTCCTTAAAAGGCGCCTCGGCTTTGGGCAATTCAAAATAACTTTTATTTATTTTTATCTGCGGCTCTTCACGCATACGACTTAAATCCAAATGTGTCCAATTCTTAGGTGTGGGAAATCTTCTGCGATGAGGTCGTGGGGGCTGGGGCGGGTATTCTGTGGCTGATTTAAAGGCATTGAAAAATGGTTCTGTCTTATTGTCACCATTATCATCTAGATTTTCCTCTACTGCTGTTTCCACAGGCTTTCTGACATCTACTATTAAAGCTACCACTAGGGCTATAAATAAAATGGAGATGGCATAAAATATTGGTTTACGAGATTGACGTTTAGCCACGCGTTTTCTCATGACAATCGATTTCGATTTCGCTTAGTATTCTAAGAGATCTTTATTTTGAAGCGTATACTTTGAGACTGAAGTGCAGAGTTTTTTTTTCTCAGCAAAAACTCAATTTAAAATTTCTTTTTTTAAAGTAATTACTATTTATTTAAAAGCTTTTTGTTGTACTACGAATATTTTTAATGTAACGTATTTCTTGTCTAACATATTGATTATTTTGTTCAAACACAATGACGTGTTTATTGAAAGATAAAATTTTTTTATATTTTAACATGATTTTCAACATGAGGTTGAAACTGCTTTTACGATTCTTAGAGGACCGTCATAATGAAAACGTATTCTGCCTATTTATCTATAATGAAAATAAAGGTCAAGTCGTGGTTAAGATTTATATTGAAAGCAAAAAAAATAAATAAAATTAATTTCAGTTAGTTTTATTATTACTGTTCGAACTTATTTTGTTTCTATATTTATGATTTGATTGGGCTAAAGTTCGTAACTTGGTGTTTTTGTTACATTTTAAAGGAAACTTGTAAAATTCTTCTTTAATCTATTACAGAAACGTCAACATTTATAACGTCAAAAACAAACAGGCTTTTAATTTTCTAGACCAATATTCGAACGAAATTTTTGTTCATATTTAAATGTCATTTCATAGAAGACAAGTAAAATTCTCGTCGGTCTATTTAATTAAAAACAAAAACTAATTTGAGTGCTTTATTTTCAATATAAATAGGCAGGCCAGAATTTTAACTTGTCTTCTATAAACTTTGCATGTATTTATCTATAATAATATTTTAAAGGGGGTAAAGATTGTATTTGTAATAGGTAATCTCCAGAGCCAACGGACTACTTTATGTAGAATGGAGACTTCCAATGGATATAGGATATTTATTGTTCAAACTTAGTGCACATGGTAGGGTCGGGTGCATGGTGTGGTAAGCTTCCAATGCCCAGTACAAATTTATTTTCATTTTATCAGAGATAAAGAAAGAAAGAAAAATCGAATCCATTTAACGTGACTGTTTGCACCTCCCGTCCATCCCCTGCCCGTATGGAAAAGCAATTTTAGTTGTTTGTTATGCTTTATCGGGTAAACCATTATTTGACATAGATTATTCATTTATAAAAAGTAGGCATCAAAATGAGAGCGGAGCAGTTTCTGCCCCTTCGAAATAATAAAACAGATTTTGATGAAATTCAATTCTTAACCAACACGCAACTTCAAAATATAAATTTATATGATTAAAAGACGACACACTAGTTTCATATTTTTTTTTTTTTTTAAATAGAACAAAGAAAGAAACATGGGGGAATGTTCTACCTTCCGAAACTAATTTATGAAATTAAAAATTTTAATACATCTGCACCTAAAAGGATACAAAAAATTAAATTCATGGGTTTTTTCAAAATCTAGGACAAAAGCGGGCAGGGGAACACTTTCTGGCTCTGATACTATCCAAAAAATTATTATGAAATTCAAAATACAGACCAACTCTGACACACATATTTTATATTTTTTTAACTAGGACCAAGCGGGGAGCACGAGGGCAATATTTACCCGTCCAAAACTGTTCAACCGATTTTAAAAAAATTCTAAATAAATATATGTACGTCTACAAGAATACACGCGCTTTATATATTTTTAAAATTTTAAATTAGAAATTAATATACTGATTTGGACTAAATTTTAAACATAGATAGAAGATGTGCGCCTAAAAAGCCCCAAAGGCTACATAATTTTTACAAATTAAGTGTGGATGGATACTAGAAGTAAAATTCTGCCACTCCGATATTATTGAACCGATTTTGGTAAAACTTAAAATAAAAAAAGAAGAGAGGTGTCTTAGAACACGGGGTTAGAGCTATGCTCCTTAGCTTATATAAAACAAATTTCATGTGTTAAAGAAACATACAATAAAACTTTATCTATTATATGATGATGTCGAATTCGCCGCAAATATTTAAAAATATTTCCATTTATTTGCCATTATATTCTTTTCTAACTTCGTATGATTAAATTAATGTTTGTGGTCATGTACAAAAAATTACAAAAATAAGGTGACATGTCACAACGTCGAAGGACATAATGTCCATGGACATTATGACAAAGCAAATGTGTCGTAGTATCCATAAACATTATGGCACTTTTGAAATTGTCTTAAAGTCCATGGACACTATGACATTATAATTATGTACATTATGTCGCTTTTTATGTATCCGTAAGTTCACAATTTTAGGAATGAAAAAAATTTTTATATTTTTAAGAAACAATTTATTTATTGAAAATACAACAAAATGAGGACTGGCTTCTCGCACAAAAAAATAAGGACTGGCTTCTCGGTCATTCTCATATCAATGCACAATATTGAGTTTTTGAATATTTCTTATTGAAATATATTCAAACTATTTTCTACAACCTGTCTACAATATGGACATATCAAGGGCGATTTCTTTGTTTTGGATTTCAAATTTAAATTTTGGAAACAGGTGGAACAAAGCTTAAAATGCTTACATGGCATTAAAAGTGTGTTTCTGGGCTCATCAATACAAATTATACATTTTACAACTTCCGTGACCTGGCTTAACACGATTTCACTTTGTTCAATATCTTCTACATCCGTTTCGTCCTCTCCTTCAACAATTTGAAAAATAGTTGAGTATATAAAAAAGTATAATGATTAATATAAAACAAAAGTTAAATTCTGAATAAAATATTATTGATTATTGGGAAATGAAAACCCTAGGAGAAAGGGAGATAACACTTCATTTGAAAGTAGAATTAAGAAATACCGGCGCCGATTTTTCTCAAATGTTTTTCAAATTGATGAAAAAATTTTATTCATTTCCTTTTCAGGTCACTCCTCGGGGATTTTCTGTTTATAAGAAACTTGTCAGAACAACAAGTGCCTTAAAAGGTTTAAATTCTAAGTCAATTAGTTGCGGGTGAATTTCAATTTTGCCAAAAAAACGTAAAGTTCAAAAAACTAAGGACCGTAAAATTCATCAGTTGACCAAAAAACTAGATAGAGGAGTTATAACGGTACTCAAAAAATGTACAAGTCAGATAATAATTGTTTTTAAATTTTTATGAAGACTATGACACGAAAAAAAGTGACATAATGTCCATTGACATTATGACATTGTGTTAATTGATGTAATGACACTTTTTTGAGTGTCGAAATGTCAATGGACACTGCGAAACATTTGCTTTGTCATAACGTCCATGGACATTATGTCCTTGGACATTGTGACATGCCACCCAAAAAGAAATTGAGGAAATGTTTTTTTTTTGTATCACTCACTTCAAAGGAAAAAAAATTTGTTTTGTTTATTTTTGTGCTCTACTTTTAAGCAAATAGAAATCAAAACCAAAATTAATTTATAACTTTAATAGTGCCGATTATTTTTGTTACAAAAATCATGGCATAAAGAGCATAGCTGTAAAAATTTCAAGGACCTTAACTTGACTGATTTGCCTTATTAAAGCGACTTGGAAGTGATTTGGAAAATTATCTGAACTTTGAAAAATTGAACAGTGGGCTGCAGAAAATTTTTTTACCAATCCTTGTGACCACAATTAATTACAGCCAAACGATTTCGATACGTTTGCAAAACGATTACGATTTAAATATTTTTTTGGAATTGAAATTGGGAAGCTCTTTCTCAACGTCCTTAAATTTTTTTTTGTCCTTTAATATCACGAAGTAAAATTTTTATCACTCACGCTCACGACTTTTCACGCTTCAAATTTCAAAATCTATAAATTTTTATTATTGAAACTTTTACTAAACTGAATCGTTATTTGAAATCACAAACAAAACACATGGTAAAGTGACAGTTAATTAAAATCGTAAGATTTATTTTAAAATAACTATATACAGTAGTGATGTAACGAATGTCAATTTCTGATATTTGCGAATGCGAATACGAATTCGAATATTTCAAACGATATTTGCGAATACGAATACGAATATTATACGCAATTTGAAATATTAAAAAATTGTTATGAAAAAGGACTTTACATTCTTGTTGGCGTACTTTAAAGTTAATAAAAAGTACCCAAAATTTTAATGATCGTCATTGAATAATATTTGAAAATGATACAAAGCACAAATTTCTATAAAAAAATTAATGTATTTGTACAAACTAAGATTTTTAGTCATTTATTTAAATTTCGTTTAGGATTTATGCATTTATTTAATTAATTTCTTTCGAAAAATATTCGTATTCGCATCCGCCTGAATTTAGCGAATACGAATACATTCGTATTAGCCTGAAAAGGCCGAATATTCGACAATTCGAATACGAATACGAATACGAATATTCGTGCATCAGTAATATACAGACATATGTACATATGTATGTATATACTTTGTTATTCTTATATACATATATTAAGGACAAAAAATTTTTTTTTGCACTCAGGCTCATGCCTTGTCAGGCGTGACTATTTTTAACTATTCTTTCTTAAGACCTTTTAAATTAATTAAATTCTGCATAAATATACTTTTTCACTCACGCTCACGACCTCTCACGCGTGACTATTTTTAAACACTCCTTTTTAGAGCTTTTGAATTGCTTGCACTAAGCAAAAGAAATACTTTTTCTCTCAAGCTCACGCCTTCTCACGCGTGACAATTTTTTAAACACTCTTTTTTAGATCTTAAGGAAAACACTTTTTAAAATAAATTGATTTTATATTTATTTCCCGTACAGTAAATAAATTCGTTACAATTACCAAGAAAAATATGTATAAAAAGAAAAATAGAAATATGCGCAGCTGAAACATTTCAAGTTTAGGAGCTAGTTTATTTTTCCAGAGAACTGTGATGATACTATAGCTATAATGTGATATATTTTTTTTCAGAAGTCCAAAAGAAAAAATTCAATCGACCTATCACACGAATTCATCTATATTCTGTTATACATTAAGGAACTACTAACTTTCAGCTTTACCTTCCGTTCATTAAATTTAAGAATATATAAACTCTAATTGCTAAAACCCCCATCAGAAATTTTGCACTGTATTCACTGGATACAGTCTCTATCAGATAATGAAAATAAGTGCTAAATTTTACTTTAGTAAATACTCTTAATTTTAATAACTGCGTGTAGCTTAAGCTATCAGTACAATCATATATTTTCTCTCAAGCAACTGTGACTATAGCCGATTCCGATACAAGAGCATCTCGACTTCGTTTATGCAAAAAACTAAAATGTTCTACAATTATAAATCAAACGTATCAAATGTCTATCATACTTATAGTGAGAGTATGCTTGGACTCAGAGTATGGATATTTAGTCGGACAAAAAATATACGCATGATACTTGGGATATTTATTTATCATTCGACACCGTATGCATATATTTGAGTATATAAAATGAAATGGAAAATGTTCGGGCATGTGAGTATATAAAATAGCTTTGTATATACGCATGTGTTTCCGCTGAGCAGTGAGATTATTTTTATACTCATGCATGTCATTGTAGCTCACATATGCTCTTATGCAAAAACAATTTTTAAAGTTAAAGCGGGCGTTAAAACCAGGTTTGCTATACGAAATTCGTTTGTTAAACCAACTTTAAGTTTACCAATTGTTTTTGCATAGGGGGTAAGTCTTTACATTTTAGTTGTAGTTGTCTGTAATGTTGAAACAAAAATTTTTTTCTATAAAAAAATTCATCTTCTTAAACAAAAATTCAAAATCAAGTTTTATTTATTATCATTGCAGCTTTTAAGCTCTTTGGCAACGGACTTGGATATTATGCTAAATGACCTGAGGTCATCGCCCAGTTCACGTCTAAGTTCAAACCCACATCATTTGCATCCACGTTCCACGGCCGGTTACACACCATTTTCATTGAGTATTGGCAGCAATAGCAACAACAATAGCAACGGCTCCACCAGTCACCATGCAACAAATCAAAGTAACAACTATTTACAAAATGCTGCAGTACAAAACAGTGCCACCAGTAATTATCAAGGGAGTAATGAACAAAAACCTATACGAGATGAATTCGAAAGCAGTGAATGCAACAAAGACTACAACTATCGAACAAATGAAAGGTATCAGCAACGGCCGGAGTCTCAACAGCTGCAGCAACAAAACAAAGATAATCAAACATCAGCATCATTATTAGTGACAGTGAAACAAGAAAAACTTAATCAAACTTTAAGTGCAAATTGTAATCAACAGCAGCAGCAACATTTCAATCAAAGTGTAACAGACAATAGCAATTTTAGCACTTGCCGGAGGGGGCAACAACAACAGCAACAGCAAGAGCAACAGCAACAGCAGCAGAATAGAAATAGTGAGGCCAATAGTAAAATAAATGAGTCTCTTCCTGACTGTAATAAACTTGGGAAATATACAACAGCAACAACAACAACAACTGACAGCTATGGCAATAATAGAAACATGGCAACAACAACATCATCAACCGCATCTTCATCATTCCACGCATTTTCCACGGACTCCACACGCATTTCCAAACTACCACTATACACGTATCAGCACAAACAATTGCAACAACCGCAAACATTGCACATCAAGTTGCTGCAACAACAACAGGCCACAAAAGCAATAGCCTCACAAATAACCAATGCAACGTCGGTGGCGTCCTCTACAGCAACGGATGTAAGACTGCAACAAAATATTTTGAAAAAACGCACTGCCAAGCTGACGACTGATAGTGTAAACGCTAATACAAGCAACAATCACTACAATAACTATGGCAGGAACAACGTCAGCCACAACAGTGGCAAGAAAAAACTTAATTGTACAAATGTCTCATGTAAAGCCACGTGCACCAGAACCACCACGACAAATCCATTAACAACCACTCCGTCATCATCTCTAGATTTTAGAATAAAATCAATAACATCATCATCTACAACATCATTATCGACCTCGGCTATAGCAACTGGTAAATCGTCTCATATTTACAAAATCAATTCATCATCCAGCAGAAATGCCAGCAGCAGCAGCAGCAACAGCACAAGCTGGCTGCAATCATCATCTACAACAGCATCTTCAACAGCAACAGCAAAATCAGCATTAACATCAGCAATTGCAGCGTCATCAAGTTTTCACAGGTGAGTAACAGAATATTAATTGTAAATGCATACGAGTATTTTGTCGTTATCTACGAATGTACGTATGCAGCTCTTGTTCATGCATCCGCCTTTAGCGGTGGCTTGGTGGCACATTTGCCATCATTTAAAATTCTGTGCATGCAATCAATGAACGAATGTTTTAGTCAATGATGATGGCAAGAAATATTTAGATTGATTTTATGTTGTCTTGCATATTCGTGATATAAAATCTAGTAATTGGGTTAATTTCATGCGCATCATTTCTTTAATCAATAATTACATACATATGTATGTAATGAATATGAAAAGTTTGCTGTGGTATCAAGTATTTTTTCCTCGTACTCTTGCTTTAGATTTAATCGCGATATACAGGCATAGTTTTAAGCAAATTGTCATTAAAGTGGCGAAATATATAATTTACATTATATCGCATGGATTATTTTCAATTTTCAAATTGCAGTGCGAAAGCTAAACTATACGAGTACTTCCTTCTACTGTACAGTGTGAAATGTTTTGTAGAAATTTTTTTGATTAAAGTCGTGCACAGTTCCACTTGATTGTACAATAAAATCCTGCACAAGACCACCACTTTTAAGACATGAGGGATTTTTCAACGAAATCTTCTAAAAGAAATGCTAAATAACACTGTTAGCAAGACATTTGTTTCAGTTATTGCAGGTATAGGAGTAAAGAAGAAAATACTTCGTTACGGAAAAATTTGTAATGCTTGCTTCTTCATGCGCATGGGCGCATATACAAACGGCATGCATGTACATACATACATAAGTTGTGTGTATGTTCTTTTATTTTTCTGCGCACATATAAATGCACACATGCATTGACATTAGTTGTGTGCGCTTGCTTTCAAAAATACCTCCCTAAATCCCTTATGACACTTAATTTTTTCCTCATTGATTTGATATTGAATTGATAGAAAGAAACAATAAATGTTAGAAAGAACAAACTATATAAAAAGGAAACAAAATGTTTAAGTGTTATAAAATTTTCACAATTAAAAATCGCTAGTATAGAGACAAAATAAACTAAAAATCGCTATGTTTGACCATAAACCGCTAATAGCGAACACTTTTATGTTTCAAGCTTGAAATGTCAATTTTAAGTTGAAAATTTTTAAATTTTTTTTTGACAAATCTTAATTTTTTATCGATAACTTTAATAAAGTTATTGACATTATCTAATTTTTCTGAATATAGCTGAACCCTTTGCACCTGTTGTTGACTTTTCCTATTACAATATGTTTGCACTTTTCTACAAAAGTTGATAAATGAAAGAAAAATGAAGTGTCATATGGGCTTTAAAAATATAATATCCCAGTGGTAAGACTCAGAAGACCTTCTTGGTGCAGGCCTAATTAAAGGACTCTTTCGCATAAATTATACGATACACATTGCATACTCCTTCTATGAGAAGGGAGAAGAGAAGAAGTAACATGTTTTGTTTTGTTTTTTTTTTACCAAAGCAAAAACAAAATCTATTAGTTTGAAGGACTTCCAGAATCTTTGGCGAAAGAAGCAAGAACAGAACATTGCCTACTCCGCAACGACAACGCGTGTAAACGCCTTCTACATCCAAAAGAAGGCATACAGAGGTCTTCTAGAAGGCATCCCTACTCCTTCTAGTTACCACTGAGATCTTACCATGTACATCTTACACACACAATCAAACGTACAATATGCAAAATAACAAGCATACACGCATCAACATTACTTCTCTGGATTGTTTGTTACGAAACAAGAAGTCTTCGTGACATCGCTTCTTAACACTCTTATACACAAACATCAATACATCCATCGTGTTTCGCTAATTAAACGACAGCATTTATTATTGGCTTAGTATAATACATGCTAAGAGAATATATTTAAATAACAAGACGTATTTACATTTCAAGATTGTTTACGCAGGCCTCTATTGCACAAGTTTAGGAAATCTCATAGTATAAGTGCGTACTAGTTTTAGTTAGTAAGTCAGTGTTTTAGGCTCTTAAGCTTAGTCGTCAACAAGCCAGTGAAGAGTTTATCGTACGCAGTACGAGTTAAATGCTTAGCAGATACTCCTACACTAAGAGAAAAATCACGATCTAAATTTAAGAATAAAATTCTTGAATTGAGATTGCAGAAATCTTAACATTTCAATCTTGAAATTTGATCAGTAAGATTTATGTTCTCAAATTTAAGCCTAAATAAGCCTTAATTTATAGAATGTATTCTTAAAATACCACACTTGGTCTTAGACCTTAAGAACACATTCTTAAAATAAAGAACATAATCTTAATTTTAAGATTATATTTTTTTTAAATATGATCTTAATTTAAGATTTTTATTAAGAACAAAATCTTGAATTCAATCTTAAAATCAGATTTTATTCACGATTATAATCTTAAATGCGATCTTAAAAAAAAATTAAGATTTTATTCTTGCATCAACACTTTTTCCCTCAGTATATATATATTGAGTCCTGTGCTTCAAGGGCGGATCAAAGGACCGCCAATTTGCTGTACTTTCTGTAAACAGTTAAATTTAAGATGAAATGGATATTAGCCAATCGCATCTGATTTTGGTACCTGGGCTACCGGTTGACCCCCCCGAGATGCATGAACTATTATAGTGATTATTTAGTGATCATTAAGGATAATTGGCAACTCGTATATTTAATGGGATTGTTGAATAGTCCCTCAGAGACTCCACTAAAAAACAGTAAATTGTTGTCCACGACTGTTTATTTGATTCTCAGCTACCAAGCATATCTGCTAAGCGTTTCACTATCCGCAACCTGTGGAAGCGTCCCGCAGCATTTCAGCTGATGCTCCCCGATACACTTCAGTAAGTATCAACTAAACGGTAGTTGCATAATCTCGTTGATACTCATCGGTCAGACGGATTCAGGATTGCTCTTAAGGTATTATTGAGTGCTGTTTTCCTATTATTATAATCGCCTTACTCCACACTATTCAATAAAAAGATATATAAATATATACGAGTAAACAAAACCTAAAAATAAATAAAATTTTTCGTGCTGCATACCACGTATAAAAACCAAGGTTGGAAACCGAAACAAATAACGGTATCGGTATTGATACCGGTACAACTATTTTTAAAATTTCGGTATCGGTAACGGTATCGGTATTTTTTTTATTTCGGTATCGGTATTACGGGTACATACCGTTACCGAGTTTATAATACCGGTATACCGATAT
This sequence comes from Tachina fera, assembly GCA_905220375.1. NCBI lineage: Eukaryota > Metazoa > Arthropoda > Insecta > Diptera > Tachinidae > Tachina > Tachina fera. Next base: position 76,053,877 of record LR999966.1, read on the forward strand.
TTACTGCTAAATTTGTTTGTTCAGATAGTGGGCATAGCAAAAAATCTCTTTTTTTAATGAAATTACTTCGAAAAGGGAGTATTTTTACATTAACATATAAAAACATTTAAACTTATATGTTCCTATATACGTTTTTATACTTCTATTAAAAAATAATTTATTAAAAAGTAAAATAATCAAACTGCAGTTGAAACCTTGCATATATAAAGTATACATTTTGGTTAATTTAACAAAATGATGAAAATAAATACTTTACATTGTATGTATATTATATATGAAATTCATGTAGAATTGTATATTCGTATTCGAATTCTCGAATATTCGGCCGTTTTTAGATATTCGCATTCGCCAAATTCAGACGAAACGAATATTTAAATACTTCAATTCAAACAGTAAACGATATTCTTGTAGCCAACTTAAAAACAAACAAAACGAATTTCTTGTACAATTAATATTAAAAAAGTTAAAAAAAGTAATTTTATTCACCTCAAGACAGCGGTCTTTACCTTCAGATATAAAAGTTTAGAAAAATTTTCTCCATCATCCTTATCAACGCATTAACCATATATTTGAATTAGACCTATTTTTAAATTAATTTTAATTATTATTTTTCGAACTTAATTTGTTTCTATATTTCTGATTTTAACGGGATAAAGTTCGTATCGCTTTTTAAGCCAAATTACCTATTTTTGTTCTAATTATCGAATTCCAAAATTTATTACGCCACCTTAAGACAAGATATGTTTTTAAATATTTCCAAATATGAGACATTTTTTAAATTTTAAATTTTATTGAACGAAATATTTTTTATTAATTAATGTGAGTTTCTAAAGAAGAGAACAAAAAAATATTTCCAAAAATCTAATCTGCGCCCAGCGAAAAATAAGAAGAATATTGCAAAAATACTGAAAGGTCCCATTTTTAGGATTTTTTTTTGGGAATTGCCGAGAACTCAAAAGCAAATTCTATTTGTTGCATCATTTTCTACCTAAGAAAGACTTTTCATCCGAAAATATTGATTAGCAAAATACTTTTATAATACCGAAATAATTAACCTACTTTTTTCTTAAAAAAAAGGCGGAAATAAACTTTTTTTAAAAATTTTAATGTTACACATTTTTTCCCTTATTCATAATGAGTTTCATTTCCTAAATCTAACAAGATTGACTTCTCCATTAGCATTAGTGCACCAAGTTTTTTTCTCGAACATTTTCTTAATTGTAAACGAAAACCCAGAAATGTAGCAGACTTGATTTAGCTCTTGGATAAGAATGTGTAAAGGAGCACAAAAACGTGTTTATAAAAGAAAGTTAGTTGAAATAAATTTTTGAAATTTTATTTTTGGTGGGAATCGGTATACCGGTACGTACCGGTATGGACGTAAACGGTATTCTGGATACCGGTATTTTCTAACCTTTTCTAATGGATTTCGGTATCGGTATCGATACCGGTATCTAATTTTAGCGGTATTTGAATCGGTAGCGGTATTTTTATGATACCGTTTGCCAACCTTGATAAAAACTAAAACATATTTAACTATTAGGAACTGAATAATTTTAAAGGTAGAAATATACAGCATAATTTATAAGAAATATCGGTATTCCCCCAGCTATAGAGTCAAATTTAATTTTTCTTCTCTTTAGAAGCTCACATTAATTCATAAAAATGTTTCATTCAATAAGAATTGAAATGACTGAACTTAAACCCCAATAAGAAATTATTTCTGATTAAAATTCACTACAGTTCAATTAAATCTAAAAATGTCTCAATTATAAAGGATTTAGAAAACTGATTTTCAAACAAAATTTTTCTTATTAAGCCTTTATAAATCCTTAATAATTTTTATTTATATTTTTATAAATAAGCCCTATAATATTTCGAAACACGAGCGATTTCTACTGTCAACACATTACAAAATATTCCTCTTTAAGCCATACAAAACAAAAGGTATTTGCTTTTGTATAATATATTGTCCAATTTTACTGAACAGCACAAAATACTGCACAATAACATTTCTGTATTTTAAGGCCACATGGGATTTATAGCTTACGATATTTTTCGCCATCTTAGCAATTGTTTTTTAATACTTAGTGACTCATTTATGAAAGTTGTATTAATTATTTTCTGATTAAATCTGTCTTGCCAAAATTTTATTTTCTACTCTTGCACATGTTTACTTTTCATATTGCATACATAATTTTTCCTTTTATTTACATATGTTTCTATCTTGTGAAACTTATCGTGACAGTTTTAAAAAGAAATTACTTGACAATCGATTACTCAGGCAAATTTAGTTGTTACGGATGTGAGAAAAATTTTAACTAAATTGCATACAATAAATTGATCCAAGCAAAAGGAAGTAGTAAACTAAAAAATATTTCGAGGTCTACTATATTCAGAGACTTACGAGTATAATAGTTTAATAGAATAAGAGTTACAGCATTAAAATGTTCCACAAAATTGTACTTTGTTAGATTTTGTATAAAAGTGCCGACAAATTTTTAGCAATTTTTAGGGTTCCGTACACAAAAGGTGAAAAGGAGCCCTATTGTTTTCACTACGCTGTCCGTCTGGCCGTCTGTCCGTTACAGGCTATTTTCTCGAGAACCATAAGAGCTACGGATCTGAAATTTACACAGAGTATGTAGAACTTTGACCGCTACAACAACAAATACATTAGAATTAAAAATTAAAGGGTGTTCTGAAACTAGCAACGAAAAATTTTTTGAGTCACATGTAACATACATACATACAATTGTACGTACATATGTAATAAATATTACAATATTATTAATACATATTCAGGGCTATCATGAATAAAATTCCGCGTGAAATTTCTCCCTTTTCCAATTAGAATTTTTTGTTTCCCCTATTACTTGCCATTAGTTGGAATTGTTCCCCGGGAAAAATTTCACGCGAAATTTTATTCATGATTGCCTTGATTATGTATGTATATAGACACTTCAAATTTGTAAGGTTAGTGTATTTTTATGCAGACTACAACAATTAAAACTAATATGTAAAAAATTTAAATTAAAGGGTGTTCCATGAGTTAATGTAATATTGACAAATTGAAAACCCTAAGAGGCTTTGAAATTTTCAAAAACGGTGAAACTAAAAGCTTTTAAAAATTATTAAATCGCCTATGCGGAAAAAATCGCCAAAAATCTAAAAAATCGCCAAAAAGGAAAGGATCTCCAAAATATAAAAAAAATGTAACACTAAAATAAATATCCAAGGCCGAAAAACCGCCAAAACTCCAAAAAATCGCTAAAACCAAAAAAAAAAACGCTAAAACTAAAAAACGCTCAAAACCGAAAAGACCCAAAAACGAATAAAATACCAAAACTATATTTTATATAAGCTGAAGTTCGTATTGAATTACATATCTAGTGTCAAAGTCAAAGTGCGCGGGTCAAAGTCGCACTTCACCGCATTTATTTAGTTTTGGCGTGTTTTTCGTTTTGGGAATATATTTAGATTTTTTTTACAAAACAAATTGTTATGTTTAAACTGAACAAGTAGTTTTTGGCGACTTTTATTTTATTTTTTATTTAGGTTTTAGGGTCCTCGGGAAAACAGCATGTAACAGGCAGACAGACAGACAGAAATCGTTGCGAAAACAATACAGTTACTTTTTAACTTTGGTGTACGGAACCCTACAAATGAAAAACATAATGTGTATGTATTTTATTGATATTTTTAATCCTTACTAATATAATTTTGTTTGTCTGCTACGCTGTCACAATGAAACCGCTTAACCGGTTTATCTATATTAAGCTACATTGCCATTACCGAATCAGAACCGGTTATTTTATATTTTGTACGAATTCTTTGCATAATGCCGAGTACACATGCGGCGTTTCTTGTGTTGTCATTTTCGAAATATATGCAATGCCACGAAAAATATCGGAAATGACAAATGTTGATACACTATTACGATATCACAAAATGCTATAGTGTGTACTTGGCATAAAACATATTTTTGCTGTTTATGGTAATTCTCGTTTGGGGTTTGATTGTTTAACCAGTTTTGAAACCGGTTTTATGTATTTTTTTTAACAGATTAATGCAAGCGGAGCCGCGGGTAAAAGCTAGTATAAAATATTTAAGTAATCAGGCAGTTAAAGTCCGCTTCCGATAATAATCGGGCCTATTCTTGTTGCAGTATCGTTTGAAAGCGACACATGTAATCGAAAATTTTTAAATGGAAATGGTAATGCTTTACAAGGGTAACACGGTATATTTTCAGGGAATAGTTCTAGCTTTTTACAAAAATAAGCTCGAATATATAAGACGAAAATTTATTTTTACTTTCAGTACAAAAAGGCGATCGCATGGGAAAATTTTCATTCGAAATGATGGAGTAGGATATTACAGTAGAGCGTAATATTAAATACTCGGCCTGGCCCACGATGTCGACAAGAAATTTTCTATAGCTTGCTTATATTGAAAAAAAAATTTCTTATTTTGTTTTTGTTCTCAGTATAAGTAAGCGATAAAAAGTTTCTTGTCGCCATTGTGGGCCAGGCCGACTGTTTCTTCTTATAAAAAGTTCAGACATAAACTTTCAAAAATTACATAGGCGTATTTTGGTACGCGTTATCAGTAGTTAGAACTTTGTTAAAATTCCAAACCTCTGTTCCCACAACCTAGCGAAGCACTAATATTTTAAAGTGCTTTCCTTAAATAATTTTGTAGACGTGTCTGCGGAAACAGAAGGTTAATTCTTTTTCTTGCTCAGTCTTGTTTTTTGCGTTTCCCTTAACCGATTATAGTTCCTGTTTTTTTGCTTAAAATATCAAAAGAATTACATTCTTTGAAAAATAACAATCAAACAAAAAATTTCATTTCAATTTGATGATTTTCCATTTATTTGCTTTTTAAAATAAGGATTTGCTGATTTTTCTTTTCATTTTCAAGCAACAGATTTTATAAAATTTTAACATAATGAATTGTATTTTTGTAATTAATGTTTATCGAACTGTGACCCACGGCCTGTCCTTCCCTCCCACGTTCAGTCTCACCTTGTAACAATATTTACACAATATGAAGTTTTTAAATAAACTTTTGTTGCAGAAAAATGACAATTTCTTTTGTTTTTTAATTTAACTTGGCAAACAGGATATCAAGAGGATAAATGTATGTGTGTGTTTGAAAAACGTACAAATGACCACAGAATTCAATCAATAAACCACGTATTCAACTGAACAGTTTATTTGGTTTTTTTTTGTTTTAGTTTTTTTTTGTATACGTATCTCTTTATGAGTTAGTATCAGTTTGTTTCGGTTCATATCTAATGCAAACACATGTTTAATGCTCAAATATCCTTGTATTTTGGCGAGACTTTTACCTTGTTTTACCAGCAGCCCCACTGCCACAGACAGTCGTAAAGATAGATATACAATGAACACACGACCAACAAGTAATTGATGCTGACCCCAACAACCACAGCAACATCATCATTTTGTTGCACTCTTCATTTACTTTTTCAATCCCTTTTGCTGCTCGTTTTGTAAATTTTCCTCTCATTTGACCAGGAACGCATCTCCTTCCTCTCCTCCGCTGGCTGCTTTATGTTTTTTTAATTTTTCTATTTCATGTTCAATTGGAAAAAAATGTTTACATGTATCTCACCTTCTAAACAGCAGGACTTTTGACCATATTTTTGTTTCCTTATTTAACTTTTATTGGAGTTGGACGTGTATGAAAGTGTGTGAGTGTGTGTTTTCCTAAACATGTCTGCACGTAGATAGTTTTTTTCCTTGCAAGAAAAAAAGTTCATGAAAAATTCATTTAAAACTACAAGCAATAAAACACTTCTTTTTTATATTTCCTTGTAGGGGGAAATGTTGTTTTGTTCAGCAAAAAAAAAATTCTTTTCGGGAGCAGTAAATATCTTAATTACATTTGTAATATTTTTACTTCTAAATCTTAAAACTGGTATTCATAAACGATTGCTAAGGCTAAAGCATTTCTTACACCGGTTTTCTTATACAAAATTTGAATGTTAAACCAACATTATTTTTAACAGTCATTATGACTCAAGCTGTAAATAAGTGAAAGATTACAGTTAAAACCTATTTCATTAATAAAAAAGAAATTATATAAAGTACATCAACATATTAAAATTATTAAAATTCAATACAAAAATAGTGAAAATTTCCCAGCCTCAGTTCGCAAAAAATAAAGAAATTCTGGGAACGCTGTGAAGCACCTTCTTGACTAGAAATTGTAAAACTGGTGCACAAATTTGAACTATTGAGACTAGTTGGTGATGTGGAGCATATAAATCGTACCCGTCGCTCCAAAACGACTCAGACAAGTGCTGTTGAAGCCCATAGTGTTGAGGAAAAAGTAGATTTTTCCATTTATCATCAATCTTTTAATTGGACATTCCACAAATGACCTTACGCCAATGATGTCAGTTTCTTGGCACAATTGTGCAAAACAAAATCACACACATTCTTATTTTTATTTATAGATACAGAGAAAGAAAAAAAGTAGTATTCGAAAAATATTCTATGATCAGTAATGCTTTTCGCGAAATTCAATGTGCTTTATGTTTCCATAATTTTAAGGAAAAAAAATTAATATGTACTAAAAAGACATTTTAATTTTTTTTTGGATCAGCTTCACTAAACTGCATTTAATATCAAAATTTAAAAGACCAATAACTCGGGAAATATGTGTCGTAGCCCATTTTTTTGCTAAAATTTTTTCTTCTTATTTTTCAAATTTCTATCAAATAAATTATTTAAAAATTGATTTTTGCAAATTTTTCACATATCCTATGAAAAGGTCACAGCCCCGTAACTCGTAAAATATGGGTCACTGCCAATTTTTTGATTTAATTTTAATTCCCTATCTTGTAACTTTCTATCACATTGGCTCCTTTTAATTTGTTTTGAGCAGCTTTACTAAACTGCATTTCTTCCAAATATTTATTTTTTTCTATGTACTTCAGAGACGAATGAAACACCTTTTCTCACACATACAACTATATTTTTATTTTTAACATCACTGTCCTACACTGTTTTTTTAACTGACTTCAAAAAAGAAGGAGGTTATCAATTCGGCTGAATTTTTTATGTATGTTACTTTATAACCACGTAATTTTTGTACCGATTAAAAAAAATTTTTTTCTGAAACAGTATAGTTTTCAGTTGGTACCATTGTCGAAAAAAAGTGGTCTATAATTGCATAAATTTTTTCTAATGGGATCACTATGAAACTTAGCGATCCCATAATTATAAATGACCTTTCGTAATGACACAATTTCGAACCTAAAAAATGGGTAAAGTCATGCCCATTAAAATTGTATATTATATTTTTCGTCCTTCTACTTAAAACTTCTTACTGAACCTGGTACATACTCTCAGCTCTAAAAAATAGCATGATCTTGCATTTAAAAAGTGGGCGGGACCACGCCCAGTTATATGTATATTTACTTATCTGAACCACATACAATTTGAAAAATATTTTGGACTCTTAAATTGATCCGACCCCCACAAAATTTGGCAAGCAGTTTGAGCTCTTGAAAATGTACAATATTGTGTTTGAAAACTGGGCTGTCCCCTGTCCATTAAAATTTTTTTCCTGTTTCTAAAATTAAAAAAAACTGTATATTTCTTTTTCATAACTGCCTGGTGATCACGCAATTATTTTTTGTGGTCCATCTTCTATTTGTTTAATTGTATGTCTTTGTCCTTAGTCTGAGCTTGCCAGAGAGTAGGCGAAAAACCCAAACATTCCAATTCTGGTGAAATTTGTCAGGTTGTCCCACTTCTTGGAAGCTCATCAACCTTGAACTTCCCACGAAAGCGTCTATGCCACGGGATCCAGACGATCCTAATAATTATTAACTTTCCTGCCATTTTAATTAGAAATGATGGGCGGTCGAGGGCTGCTGTTGTTCTTAGAGGCGGGGCTTCAAGGGCCTTAATAGCTGCTCTACTATCAGTGTATATATTAATTAAAGTTGTTGAGCTGACATTCACTTTCAACCAATCCGTAACCTCTTATATAGCAAGGATCTCTGCCTGGTAGCCACTGTAGTGTTTCTACTTGACCGACTCTTATAAAACTTGACACACACTTAGAGCTCCAAAAGCAGCGATATCTAGTTATCAATTAGATAACTAGATGGGACCACTTACAATTGCAAAAGTAGGCATGGACACGCCCCTGAAAATTTTAAATTGGCACTAAAAAGTTAAAAATAATACTTAAAATAAAAATTGGACTGACTTAAAAAGAAATAGCTAAGAATTTAGCTATAATTTATATTCAAATTAATAAAACATTTATATGTGTCTGCGTTACCCATGATGCTTAGTGCTTTTCTAAGTCGGTGACAAAAATGCTGATAAGTAAGGACAGAAATATGTAACTGTAGAATTAGCTACTCTGATTGGAACTGACTTCAAATAGCACTACGGGTAACACATATAAAAATATTTTATTAATTTTAATCTAAATTATTTTGAATTTCTTAGGGCTAATAAATCAGTGAAAGTTTAAACGCTGGTTTAGTTAAACTTAACTAATATTTTTATGTGGTTTAAACTCAACAGACGTAAATCACTGAACCATATCTTATATGAAGTTTAAAAAATATTAATGGCAGCACTAGAATAAGTGTTAAAAAGCCGAACTTTGCAACAGGCTATCAGTTCTTTGCACAAAGATAAACAATTTAAATAATTTGAAGTAAAAGTCGTCAATTTTATTGAGAAGGAAATTATATTAATGCTTGGCGAAGTAGACTAGTATAAAAAATAACAGAATGTAAAAAAACATATCGAACAAGATGTCAAGAGAAAGTAGAGGCTTATAAAAAAGTTGAATGCTCTTTTAATGCTAAACATAAGGTCTGTAAGTGACACACCCTTATGGCCTGTATGGGCAGTTTAACCGCCCAATTTTATGCGTTTACAAATGATTTAAGATTTAAACTTTATATACTGTACTGATTTAAAGGTTAGCTGGTTTAAACATACTTTAAACCAAAAATAGAGATTAACTTGCACTTATTTATTAGTGTTTATTTTGGAAGCCGGCTAACTTTTTTTTTAAATTGCAACAGTTTCTTGGTCGCCAAGATCATACAATTTAACCCCAGTAGACATTACAGTTGTTATTTGTGAGATAACTGGCGAAATGCTGGAAACTTTCATGGATAACCCACCTGCGGCCTAACCGCGGGAAATATTCACATGGAAGAGTCTTTTAAAGCAAATGGCAGGAATTTTTTTTATTGCCCAACTACCAAACATTTCATCAATTAATTTTAAAAATAAGCAGAGTTTTTCTAAATTTTCAAAACGTAAAATGTTAAAAAATCACCCATTCTGGATCATATCTTGCTTAAAAACCTTGGCTTGACCTTACTTCAATTTTTAGAAAGTAAAATAATTTTGTTTAAGCTATATATCGTTATCTTACTATTTATTTTTATTGAAATCGAATTAAAAATAATGAGCCAAGGCCCTTTTATGTTAAGGTATCAATATGCACATTCAAATCTACCTTTCTATACTAAGGTAGCGATATGTAATTTTATGTTGAAATAATTATCTACAAAAGCGCATTGTTCGATTTTTTAAATTGAGTGTTGTTAAGAAAATAGAATTTTTGTTAACAAAATCCCACAGTGCGTCGACTAAGAACTCAAATTAATATTTCAAAATAAAAAAAAATATTATCTCCTCATTCAAAACGTAATCTCTCTCCCTCTGTTAATAATGTACTCTCTGTTAATAAATGACTTCATTACACTTTTATTTAAGTAATTTTACATTACCAAAAACTTTAACCCTTTGGTAATCATAAAAGGATACAAGTAACATTCTCAGCAAAATGCATAAAGCATTACGACTTTTGCTTAGAATAAATTCAACAGCTTATAAGAAAATCTACTGCAAAAGCCAGAGTAAGATAACGTATCTCTTTAGAACCAAACTAAATAATTTCCTAAATTTACGCCAACAAATAAATTAATTAGTGAGATTTGGTTAAGTTTATGAAAACATGACGACAGTGATTGTAATGAGAGAATGCGAGTGTGTGTGTGTGGAGGATGATGATGGTGAGGTTGATGTGGTAATAAAAAGTAATGACAATGATGCTGACGCTGACGATGTCGACGACAACCACAAGCCAAACAACACCTGTAGAAATCCTAATTAATCCTGGGGTAAACAAATTTTTTTTAATAATGAAAATAACAACAAGGACTGAAGCAGCATTTACTTTCCTTTTGCCAAATGAAACAAAAAAAAAACACTGTTAAGCTTAGACAAGGCAAGGGATTACAACTAATAATGTAATACAAGATAATAGAAAAAGTAAAAGGTTTTTCTTGAATTGGCAAAGCAGGATATCAGGTGATACTACACATAACAAAGGGATTTTTTTGCTCCAGAGATCTTTAATGATTATATATAAAGCCTGCGTAATATCTTCTTAACAGACTACTTCGGAATGGAAAACAGTGCCTTCCACATATCAATATAAATAGAGTGTCTGTCATTGTTTCAGTTGACATCAGAATGAAAGAAGGATTAAATGGCCCCATAGAAAACCAATAATAAGATTTAGGTCACTTCTTTTGACCTTAGGGTTATCCTTGACAGCAAGTTCTTCAACGATTTAAGCATTTGGCATGGAATTCATTTGAAAAGCGCATTTCAGAGCCGTCTTTAGTTAAAAGTAATGCTAATACAGAAAGTAAAATCTTCGTCTGACATATCAAAGTTTTAATGTCAACTCACAGGACATACCGCACGACATTCCTTTCATTCCTTTTGTACACAATGATAAACTACTGCAAATATTTGAATATTATGACTTTCTTTAAATTTTGAAAAATGTCATTTGGCTTTTGCCCAATGCCTTCTTCAACAAATAATACTAGACCGACAAAGCTTTAAATTGTGAACATTTTATATAAAATGTTTAATTTTAATCTAAAAAAAATGTTTATTGGAAAGATCAATACATGGCATTAAAATTTTAAAATGATTTCGGACTAATGACCACTGTACATGTTCCTGACGATGCGAATCTTAGACGTCCAATTTTTAAATATTTATTTAAGTATCACTGACCGTATGTCTTGACTATACGGACAATATTGGCCTTCGAGGAGTCAATTGTTGCTCAATAATCAGCATAAGCCAGTGACTTTTCGTGGCCAAATCGCACGATCTTGGGTGCCTATTTATCGAAATCAATTCATCGCCAAATTTTGATTTCCGTAAAAGCTCAATTCGCCCGGATCGGTGACATGCAAAATTGCAAAAAAAAGGGTGCGGTAATGATCACTAGTAAGTGTGACGTGAGCTCTGTCTTCATGTTTTAAGATATAGGGTCCAATGATAAACCGCACAAAACGGTAAATTTTTTTTGGATTCAATGGATTGGTTTCACTCTACATTCAGCGATTTGGTTCATTAACAACGAATTGATGACAGCTTTTCAAAGTAAATCTGGATAATCTAGTAGCATTGTTCGAGCTTTAAGCTATTCACCAGAGTATACTGATCATAAATTTCTAAAAGTGAAAGCAGTATGACAGTCCGCTTAACAGTTACTCCTTTTGTAAATTCCATCAATCTTTTAAAAAACATTTCACTTAAGTCTGGAAAAAATAAGAACTTGTAAAAAGCAAATCCTATCAAGGAGAATCAATCTTCTTAAAATAATCCCAACTTATCTTTATTGCCCTAATGTAGGGTACTAATAATCCCACAAAATATTTACAACCTCATGCTGTTTTTTTTTTGGGAAAGTTACGCAACTTGAGATAAACTAATTTATAAAATAATCCAATGTAACATTGGATTGGAAGCAAAGAAAAAAAGCAAATATCATTGGACTGTAACCTCCGCAGCCAAATAAATAGAAACCTACACAGAACCCTTTTTAACCCCCCAACCCCGCAAAATAAAAGAAATAAAACACCAGCAATGAATGGAACAAGAAACAAGTTCTTATTTTTTAAAAACGACCTTCGGAACAATATAAATATTAATTTTGCTAGTATGTTGTTTGCAGAGAGTAGCATTATAAAAAGACACTAACCAACCACCACGGTACATAAACAAATGTTTTATATTTGCGAAAGGATGGTATTGAGGCAAATTGGCGCTGTAGATTATCATAGTACGAGTTTTAAAACTTATTAAATTTTGAGTTTATAATGAGAAAAAAAGACAGGTATACCAAGGGTATATGGGCATTTTGTATATATGAGAGAGAAAGCAATATATGGGCATTCCAACAGAAAAGTCCAATTTTTGTCACGTTACATCACCAACTAATTAAGATTGAATTAAAGAGCCATGCTGTTGGATTTTCCCTATCTCTTACTAAACTTAGTAGTAATTAAGGTATGCAGTAACATGCAAACAAGTGCATAAAATATAAATTTTTCATTGAAAAACAGGCTGCGTCATCAAGAAACGTACCGTGGCAAATGGTGGACTTTATTGAGGAAATGTCCGTGTATTACTTTCTCTCTCTATCACTCAAAAAATTAAAATTTCAGCATCATTATGATACGTTTTCGTAAATTATGCATCCAAAACATGAAGAGCAGTCTTTAGGTACATGGCTCGTAAAAGGTATGGGCATGTCCACTGAAAAGTCTACCGAAACCAAAAATTTAAAAGTTGTTGAAAACACTTAGTTTTATTATATTTGCATTAAGAAAAAAAATCGAAATTAACTAATGTCAAAAAGTTACAATTACATATGACCCACTTCAAGATATTCGAATATGGAATGGATTTTTTTGCACGTTTTCTTAATGGAAATCATTATCAAATGACTTTTAGGCACTAAACTGTTTTCTTAGGATACCAAACAGTCAAAAAAGGGTGCAAGTGCAAATAATGATAAACTTTTGCTTTACAAAAGAGCATATTTCAACGTCACGTGCAACAAATATTCAAATTTTTATTTTAAAAAATCACATATCTCAACGTCACGTACGACATTGAAAAACGGCATTTTTTATGAGTGCAATGAAAGTAAATAAAGAAAGCTTTTTAGATATTCAGTATTAATAAAGATATTTAACACAATTAAAATAAAAAAAAACTACGAAAAAATATATAGATTTGTAATCGTGTACCTATATAAAGTTCGGCACATGCGACATCGTTAGAGTAAAGTTAAATTATATAAATTAATTATTTCAATTTAGATGAGCAAAAACGGCGGAAAAAATAAAGAGAAATGCAAAGGCTGCAAAGAATGATTGAGGGAAAATGAAAGATTATTGAAAAACCGTAATTTAAATGCTAGAAAAAAATAGAAAGCATTGGCTTCAAAATTAATTATTAAAGAAAAAAGGTGTAATGACTGTATACACAAGAGAAAAAGTCGGCAGAATTGCAAAATTCCCAATAACAACAAAATTAGTTTTGTGAAAGCTGCAAAGAAATTATAGAATGCCTTGCAACCTTGCAGCATTCAAATTTTAGCGCAGTTGCACCTTTTTTGATACTATGGTCAAGAAGTAAAAGCAGCTTGAACTGCCTTTTTTTAAATATGTTTTGTATTTCTGATAATACGCTCATTTAAATTTGTTGTTACGGCCCTTTTCGCATTGTACAATTAAAAGTTATCAGACACTTTAACGGCAAGTTTTATATGAAGAATTTGCAGTTAAAATTCTTGGTAACTCTTAATCATACATTGTAAAGAGGGACGTTATTATGTTAAAATCAATATATTGAATAATTTTGTTAATTTTAAATTTTTTTTACTAATCTTGTTTATACTTATCATGATGGAATAATGTCACGTGCGACTGTTAGCAAAATTAAATTTTAAAAATATATATAAACCATTTTTGTGAAAAATTAAAACCATTCTAAATAGGCATCAGGGCACAACATTCTATAATTAGTCCCATTAATTTATTCCTTCATATTTCAGATATAAACGTTTTTGTCACATGCGAATGCTTTAGTTTCTCGCAATTATTTTGAAAATTAAAAATTTCTCAAAATCAAACTTCGCACTAATTACAGGGCTAATGTAGAGCAATAAGTTACACTTGTGATCAGTGCATAAATCCATTTTATTTTAACGGTCACGTTTGACATCATGGAAGGCTCATATCCATGTTTTCAATCAGTTCGTTATTAATGTGGTAAATGCTGTTAATAATTTTAACTTATGCTGAGTACACATCTGACAGTTCATGTGATGTCATTTTGTGGTGTAATTTTCACAATGTGTACAATAACGTTCACATTATATTTTTTATATGGAAGAAAATGCCACGCAACGAAAACTATCGTAAATGAAAAACGCTGCGAATAGTAAATACTATTGCGATGTCACAAAATACCATAATGTGTACTTGACATTACGCACATTTAAGTTGGGTTAGATATGGAGGAATAAGTTTCTACCGGAAACGTCTGATCTTTGTTAAATTCCTCTCTAATTAATTTCGCTTAATTTAAAAAAGAATTTCTTAAATGCAGAGTGCAGAATAAAATATTCAACTCTAAAAAACCTTGAGCTATGGGTAACTTTAAATTGCAATAGAGCCAAAAATATATGAACCATTTTTATTTTCACAAAGCAAAAATCCATGAATGTCTGTATGACCCCATACGTACGTTAGTGAACGTTATATAAGATTCATTACAGCCGAATATAAAACTTTTTCTTGTTGAACTTGTAGCCACGCGTCTTGTAGTCGTCTGTATGTAGCTCGAATTTAATCTAAAATACTCGCTCGTATAGTCTTGTATTGCAATTTCATCTGACATTGAAAACATTCTCAAATATTTTGGCAAATTCAACTGATGTTTGTCCTCAAGATTTTAAGTGAGTTGGTGTTAAAGTGGGCATCATATAACAAACAACATTTTATAAATGTTGTTGGCAAAAAGGCTGTGAAAAATGAGCTTAATGTGAGTACATATACGAGTATTTATAAATGTTTCTTTAAATTTTCTATACGAGTATATGGCGCCATTTATTGATGTCACGCAAAATATTTTATTGTTGGTTTAACGCTTTTCTAAATAACTTTAACACTCAACTTTTCAACTATGACCATCCACATAAGATCTGTATCTCTGTCGTAACTGGAAGATACGAGTACATATAGTAAATACACCGTACTCGAATACTGGCGCACCAACCAAAACTTTGACCATTCATGGGATAATAAAATATAGGCTGACAGTGTTTCATTAGACATGGCTTTCATGCTGAAAAACAAAAATAAACACAAACACAAATGAAAAAGCCAAAGACCAAAAACTTAAAAAGAAAAAAACTTTTTTTGTGTCTCTTCCTCTGTCTGTCTGTATGTCCCTATGCCATTCGTCACGTTTGTCACTTTTCCTACTACTATTTGGCAAAATTTATGAGTATCACAAGCTAAATTTAAAGCGTCAACTTGACGCTACAAAAAAAAAGAGTGAAAAGAGAAATAACTGATATTAAAAAAATATTTGCTTATCTTTTTATTTATTTTTTTTTTGCATTAAACAAACTCATAATTTACATGTTAAATATTGTACGTATAATTTTGGTTTATAACACCAATGAGTTATGCCAGCTAAATGTGGGCTTTGCATTTTTTTTTGTCTAGCATTTATAAGTCTCCAGTTTGCTTCTCGTCTTGCTTGGATCAAATGACATGATTATATCAACATAAGAGAGAGAATAACGAAAATTCATATGTTTAACAAATGTCTAATATAATTAGCATTAAGTATTTGATGGAATGAAAAAAATGTCATTTTACATTAGAAAGTTTATTTTTAGCAGCAGGAAACGGAAGTGAGGCTAACTAAGATTGTAAGAAAACACAAGTGAGCAAGTGAAAGAAAATCTTTAAAGTTATACTACACAGTAGAAAATAATAAGAGAAAACTTTACAAAGCTTACTTCGAAAAGGCCGACGGTGTGTAAATTTTTTGAGTCAGTAATTATTCGTCTAAAACTTGACACACTTTTGCTAAAATTTAACCCCAATATGCAAAAAAATCAAAGTGCGCTTGAAGTGCACGTTAAGACAAAATTTCTATACGAAAACCGGTTTAACGTACACTTGAAGCACACGTTTTTTTTTCGCATATGGGCATAAGATTTTACTTGTTCAAAAATGGACTATTTCCAGCAATCGAAAAAATTAAGTTCCAAAATATTCGATAAAAAGTTGGCCGATAATTATTAGAAAATTGTAGGTGTTAAAAAAATCAGTCTAGTGGTGAAATATGCTAAGCTCAGAATTATTCAGAAAAAAAATTAAAAAATGTTCGAATAATGCAAATGCAGTTTAAATTGTTTAAACATTTAAGATAAAATATCAATCGAATAAATTGAGCTTAAATTTTTTCGAAATTTTATATGATTCCAACTCTAAATTAGAGGTTGTTCACGGGTTTGGGGGTAGGGTTATGGATTTGTTACGTGTTAGGCAATTTATATTGAAAGTTTTGTAAAAAGCGTTACAATGGGTGTGTGGGCGGGGGTGTTAATGTGAATGGTCCCTTATTCGAAAAAAGTCTTAAGAACAATTCCATTAATCAACAATTTTTTTAAGTTGGAAGGAAATTAATTTAGATTTAAAAAAAAATTATTCTAACAATATAGGTTTCGAAAAATAATTTCAGTCTAGTGTTGAAATAAACTAAGCTCACAATTATTCGAAAAAAATCTTAAGAAATGTTTCGAATAAAAACAAAAAAAAATCGATTAATCGATAGAAATATACCTCCTTTGTCTTACCAGTATGGTTTAAACTGTTTAAACATTCAAGAAAAAAAGCTAATCGAATAATGGAATCGAATAAATTGAGCTTAAAATTATGAGCATGAATATTAAGGGAAAACTTGTTCCAAATTTCATATGATTCCAGTTTTAAATTATTCGAAATAAGTTCTATGAAACAATTTTTTCCATTAATCAAAGAAAAAAAACGTTCGATAAACTTTGGTCGGAAATTATTCTAGTATAGACATATTTGAAAAACGATAATGACCGCTTCACAAAAAATTTTATTTAGTGGTTAAGTACGAATAAAAAAAATATGCGATTATTCGATAAAATTTTACTGCCTTTGCCTTACAAATGCAGTTTAAATTGTTTAAACACATAAGAAAAATATTAATCGAATATTCGAATCGAATAAATTGAGTCTAAAACTGTGAGAATAAATATTGGGCCTTACTACGATTGTCGTATTGCGACTTCGAGTAAACTACATAGGCCCATTAAGGGCAAATTTATTTAAAAAAATTAAAAAAAATTTATTTCATTAATCGAGAAAACACTTATTCGAGGAATACAAGTTTGAATTTTTTTAGAGTTATGAAAAAAGTTGCCTTAAAGCTATTGCAAAAAATGTTCAAAAATTTTATTGCAATACATTTTAAAATTGAGTCTTAAAATCTTTCATGTAGTCGGATAAATTGACCTCAAAACTACTCAGACAATTTTTTAGAAAACTTTTTCCAGAAATAGGAAACAAATTTAATTAAATAATAGAAGACTAAAAAAATTTTGTTATCGGAGAAATCTCTCCCAAAAGCTCTAGAATTTGCAAAGAAAAATTTGCGTGTGTAAAACCCATTTAAAGAAACAAATTGATTTCAACAATATACGAAAAATTATATGAGAAAAGATTTATTCGAGTAATGTCGAATAAATGAAGTTCAAGTAAAAATTAAGTTTAATCGAAGGTCCAAGACTAAAAGAAGTATTCGAATAATCCAGTGCATTATTTTCAAACAAATTTGCAAAATATTTTCGAATGTTCGATTATTCTTTGAATTAAAAATTCCTTGCATTAGAAGAATAAACCTGAATTCCAAAATAGTTAAATTTTAATAAAAAAAAATGATTGTACCAACAGAAAAAATGTTTTCAAAGAATTGCAAATTTTTGTGAATATAATTTGTATCCAAATAACAACCTAAAAATATTCGAATATGTAATAGAATAAATTTATAGTAGATAAAAAAATAATGGAGCACGGTGAACTTGGAAGTCTTAGAATAAATTAAATTAGTTAAATTCAAACAAAATTTTCGAGTAACCGAGAAAAAATTACTCGAATAAAAAGTTTGCAAAAACAATTTTTAGTATGGAACTTAAAAAGTTCACAACCCTTCGAAAAAGTACAAAAAAAAAGAATTTTTCGAATAATTATATTCAACTTAAAATAAACTTTAGTACAAAGGCCGAAACTAATGAGTTATTCAAGTAATCCAATTAATTAAATAAAATAAAAAAGTCGAAAAACATTTTCGAAAACCAAATTTAATAAAAAAAAAAAAAAAAATAAAGTTAAACTTCCTAAATATTCGAGTAAAAGTGAGTTAAAAATTAGCTTTATTAAAAAAATTATTCGAGAAACAGAAAAAATTTATTCGAATAATTAAAAAATTTTGTGAATAACATCTTTGGCGATAAAAAATTAAAAAATAAAAATTAAATAAAAATTAAACTTTCAGAATTATTCGAGTAAACGTGAGTTAAAAATTAGCTTTATTAAAAAAATTAATCGAGAAACAGAAAAAATTTATTCGAATAATTAAAAAAATTTTGTGAATAACATCTTTGGCAATAAAATATCAAAAAATAAAAATTAAATAAAAATTTAACTTTCTAAATTATTCGAGTAAACGTGAGTTAAAAATTAGCTTTATTAAAAAAATTACTCGAGAAACAGAAAACATTTATTTGAATAATTAAAAAATTTTGTGAATAACATCTTTGGCAATAAAAAATCAAAAAATAAAAATTAAATAACAATATTCGAATAATCGATTAAAGCTGCAGCAGTTAAGAAAATGCGAAGCATTTTTTTCCATTAATAGAACATATTGAGTTGAGAATTGCTAGAATAAATTTAAAAAACTAAGTTAAACATTTAAATGAAATATTACATTAGTCGATAAAACTTATCGAAGAATCAAAGTTTTGAAAATCGATTTTTAATTATAGATCTTAAAAGATTCAACCCTATTTGAAAAAGTATAAAAAAAGGAATTATTCGAAGAATCGAATAAAATTCCACTAGAAATCAACTTCATTTAAAATGCCAAATTTAAAATAAATTATTCGAATAACTAAATATATTATTTAAAAAATGCTAAAAAATATTATCCGAATAATAGCTCGAGTTGAATAAAACATTGATTAAATAGAAAATTAAAAAAAAATTAACTGCATCAATTAAATTGTCTGTGTTCAAAATTAGTTAAATTGAAGATAAAAAAGTTATTCGATTAAACGAAAAACATTTATTCAAAAAATTTTAAAATTAAGTAAATAATTTTGAAACTTTATAAAAGTAATCAAAAAATATGTTCCAAATTGTGCATTAAAAAAATTAATATCTTTTTGATTCGAATAATAAACTACAAATATTCGAATAATCGAGCAAAGTTTCAACAGTTAAAAAAATTGCTAAAATTATTTTTTATAAATAGAAGACATTGAATTGAGAATTGTTGGAAAAAATTAATTAAGTAAATCAAACATAAAAAAATTATTCGAGTAACCGAAAAAAAACTTATTCAAAGAATCCAAGTTTAGAAAAACAATTTTTAATTATGGGACTTATAACACTCAAAACCATCCGAAAAAGAATAAAAAAGGGTTGTTCAAAAGAATCGAATAAAAATATCAACTTACACCCGTATTCTAAGCTTTGTGACAAACTAAAAATTATAACAAATGACAATTTTTACATTAATTGAGATATAAAAATTGTTATTTATTATAATTTTGTCATTTGTCACAAAGTTCAGAATAAGGTGGTTAAAGTCAACATTTTTTTCGAAACTCGAAAAAATTTTTTTTAACATTTTACGAATAATCTAATAGGTTAAACTAAAAACTATTTAAATACAAAACCAAAAAATTACTGCTTTAATTAAATTAACTGAGGTCAAAATTAGTTAAATAGAAAATAAAAAAAAAATATTCGAGCAATAATAATTTATTCGAAAAATTAAAAAATCTTTTAAATAAATTTTGCAGTAAAAAAATTTAGCGCATTAAAAAATTCAAATTGAAATTTTTTTATTCGAATAATAAACGAAAAATATTCGATTAAACGAATAAAGTTAAAATTGTTAAAAATTGGAAAAATATTTGCGACTAATAATAATGGAGTTCAAAACCATTTCAAAAATTAAAAAAAAATGATGCAAGAAATCGATTAAATTAAGTTTAATTAAAAATCGATTTTATTCGAACCGCCGAAATTAAGAAAATTATTCTAGTAATCAAAGAAATTAACTTAGAAAAAATATTCTTCGAAAAATCGCAAAAGTTTAATTAAAGATTGTTGAAATAAAAGTTAAAAAAAAATCCTGTATGGGTCGAATTAATGTGATTTAGTTTCATTGCTTAAACCGCCTTCATTAGTTATATAAAGACTGTGAATTTGAGCCTGAGTAGCAGAAAAAATTAATTCGAAAAATTTCAAATATTTTTAATAAATTTAAATCTTTACTCAGGTAATGAAATAAGATTAATGTCAAATAGGTCAATAAAATATATAAACTTATCTTGTTTTGATTAATATTGGATTTATATATGATAATTCTTATTCGAATAATTAAATAGTCAAACATATTCGTTATATTGTTTTTTTTTTGGTTTTTAATTAACAAAAAAAATTAACCAAAACAGCAACAAAATTTCAAATAAATCAAATTTTCATATAGAACTTTATCAAAGAAATATATTAAAACATTTTAATTTTGCACTTTTAAACAAAGCTTATTTATTCAAGCTATAAAACCTTTTCATAATGAACTATTAACCTCATAAATTATTTGGCCCGTACGAATTAATTGACCCACAAACAATTAGGTTTTCATTTGCAAAAGTTTTTTATTGAAAACAAATAGTAATAATAAAGAAAACTTACAAAAAAATCTACCTTTAAAACAGATAAAAATTAAAAAATTAAATAAAGCCGTAGTGAATAACAAAAGCTTAAGATATTCCAAGTGCAGCACTTAAGAAAAAAGAAACGATAAAATTTCGATCGTTTGTATGCACATGCAATTGTTCCCGACGTTGCGACGCTCATGTAAACATACATATGCATAGTTGGACTTTGGGGCTTTTGTATGGATTTACACAAGCCCAGCGCATTTATTTATTTGTCTGTCTGTCTATATGTACATATGTATGGTATCTATGCCCATGGTATTCATTTACATGACATGAGCACAAGTGAGTGTTAATAAATCGTATTTAATTGATTGATAAAAATCTAGGAAATACCATATACATACGAGTGCATAATATGCATTATCTTGGCTATTGTTGTTGTTGTTGTTGTTGTTGTTGCTGTCGGAATGGAGTGGAGTCACTGTTTCAACAACTGCAACTACTCAACGCATTGCCTTAAGCAAATGACTGTGGGCTGGTTGTCGTTGTTGTTGTTATTTGTTGCATGGGGTAAATGGGGCGCATGTGCATCAACTATGCATTTGCAATTCCCCGTAAGTGCCACAGACACTTCGTTCACCGGCTCTCTGAGCTTATTAAATTGCAGTTATTTTATTTTATTTATTTTTTTGTAATAATTCCCAGGATCAGTTATTCAGTTGCTGGTGATTATAAAATATACCATAATTTGTAGTTGGTTGTGTTGTGTGTGTTTGTGTGTGTATGTCTGCCGCATTGGTCACCGTGTAGACCAGCCAAATGATCTAAAGGAAATATAGACAAGATGGATGGTGTTTATATTTCGTATATATTGTGTTGTTTTATTACAAGTAAATATTCGTAGCAAATGGCAGAAAAAAACACATATAATTTTTCACTTAAACCAAATTACATGGTGGCATGCAAAATATTCACTAAATGACTGCTTAATAATCATATTCAAAGCTTTACATTTTTCCTCTCTAACTTTTTTGGCGTTTCCCAGCAAAAAATTCCATGGCAAAGTAAATTAAATTAAATTGCTAAGAAACATATACTTTTACTTTGGTGTTTTAACTCATTATTTTAACATGGCGTTGTCATTGGAGGCAACCGCTTCTTCTTCTTAACGTCAATACTAAAATGTCCTTGAATGCACAAAATTAATAAAACTCCAACACCAGCTGAACTACTGAACTCATGCTCTCTCTGACAAAAGTCAAGAGCTCTGCTCACTTTGCTCATGCTGTTAAAACTTCACAGAGAAAAATTTCATATTAAAATCTATGAAAAAAAGATTACTTACTTTAACATTTTGCAGTAGTGATTTAGCTTTACATGTTTTACATGTTAATTTAACATGATTTACAGTAATCTTCAAAGAAATTTTTTTTTACTTTGAAATAACTTTATGCCATATTTATTTGACATTCCAGCGCCTCCAGTGCTGCAGAAAGCTTGTGAGAATTTCCTCGCATGGAGAATAAATTAAGTAAAGTGCGACTTTGACCCGCAGACGAAGGGTTCCGTACGGACACTACATATGTAATACTATGCAAACTTTATCTTTTATAATATATGGCTTTGGCATTTTTTCGTTTTTGGGATTTTTTCGGTTTAGAGCGTTTTTTTAATATGGGTTTTTTAGTTTTAGTGATTTTTTTCGTTTTTTTATTTGGTGTTTTTTGAAGTTTTAGTGATCTTTTCTCGTTTTAGCGATTTTTTAGGTTTTTGATAACTTTGGCGCTTTTTTTCATTCAGGGGATTTTTTTTAGATTTGGTCTTTTTGTTAGGTTTGACATTTTTTGTTTGTTTTTGCGGTTTTGTCGATTTTTTTAGACCCAGCGATTTTTTTGTCTTGGCGCTTTTTCTTATTTTAGTTTTTGGAATTTTTTTTCTTCATTTTGGCGATTTTTTTTAATATGGGTATTTTGTTGATTTTTTTCATTTTAGCGTTTTTTTTGTTTTGTTTGGGATTTATTTTAGTTTTTAGTTTTTCTTCGTTCTGGCGATTTTTTCGGTTTTTGACGATTTTTTCAGTTTGGCGATTTTTTTCTTTTTGGGAAAATCATTTGATATTTTATTGACGTGAAGTCGATGTTGACAACTGGAATAAATGTGATTATTTCTAATAAATTTATTACTATTTCCAATCAACATTTTTCCATGGTGATTTTACAATGGTAAATTTTTTTTATCAACTCTGAACGATCTAATAAGCACATGTTCTACTACTGGTGCAGTAGTAGAGAATAATATGTTTTGTTTTTTTTTTACTGTGAAGTCATTACATAACTGTTGTGAGGTAATGCAGAAGTTATGTAGTATGCGTGGAAAAATAGAAGTCATTAACAATTTTTTCGCTGGGATATATTTTAAAGTATTTAAAATTTATAATAAATTTTTCACTTGGTCTTGGCAGTGCAAAGCGATTTTTCTTTAACTCACACTGACCGGTCAGTTACGCTTGCGGACTTTCGAAGTGTCTGTTTATTAATTTTCCTTGTTTTTACTTTAACAAGCCCATTAAATAATCGGTAACTATTTTTTTTTTATTAAACAAACATATATCTTGAAATTGTGTAGGTTTAAGATAAATAAAAATAAACTTTATTTTAATTATTTTCTTAATTAATATTTATGTAGAGTGTAATGGTGATGTAAATGCCATTCATATTATTTAATATTATTTTTATTTTATTTGAAGCGGAAACCTTTTCAGGTTTTTTTATGCTGATTAATGCAATTTAAATTTGCTTTGCTAAAAAAATATCTAGAGCAATAGCTTTAATAACATATTGATTCAGCACAATGGGACCCATTCTCACAATAACTTGTTGTATAAATAAAAAGATAAATGGCTTAAGCTAAATCTGAATGGATTACTAAGTAAAAGGAAATATTTTAAAAGCTTAACAGTGTACAACAAAAGTGTTTAAAAAAATATCGAAGTCGATACATTTTGGTATAAAAGTTGACCAATTGACCGCAATTGTCTGGTTTTGTTACCGATAGTTCTCGAAACATGAAATTCCGCAAGAATTCCATACCGGGCTTAAAGTATTTTCTGTTGTACGTTTTAATGAGAATGAAACTGTTTATTTAAAAGTGATATTTGATGACCAACCTAATGGCGAACATTAATGCTCGGGGATATGTTTGTACATTTATGGCAGACTACCGACTACATGACTATAAATGCCACTAGCAATTATTGTCGCCGGGTACATAGTTACTTACTTACTCGTATTTGGGAAATACCAGCATCATCACAAGCAGCTGATATTCACTTAAAAGTTCATGTTTCATTACTTTTTCTTAGTTAAAATATGTATTTACATCCGAGCGATGCTGTAGCCTGCTGTGTTTTATATGTTTAATGCATTAATGTTTGTATGAAATTGCATAATTTAAAAAAAAATAAATAATGAGAGCAAAACGAAATGCTTAGCAATTTTTGAATTGACTATTAATTAGTTAAAAAAAATCACAAAAAAACGAATGCAAAAATTAATAAAAAACTTTATACATACATATGTATGTAAATAGAAAAATAATCATATGTGTCTCGTTAAAATTTTAAGTCAACCGGAAATCCTCACATATACAAAAAAAAACTAAAAAGTAATGAGTATGTGTGTGTGTGTGAGTATGTAGTAGAGCATCTGGTTGTACGTTTGCAAACAATAAAAACACACAAAACAATATTCAAATAACTTGGTAAACACGTATCTATTATGTATGTAAAATATATTTTACACTTTTTTACATTAAAATTTTTGTCGCCGTTTTTTTCTCTTTTTAAATCAATTTATCTTTTACTATTGATAACGACTCGCACAGCGAATTGTATTTCTTTTTTGTTTTTTTATTGACCAATTTGCGTTCAAGTAATTGATACTTTGGCCCAATAACTGCAGTCATACACACTCTCATAAATGTTGTTGCAATTGTTGCAGCAAAAGCAGCCACAGATTGCTGCATGCGGCCATAAATATGCAATAAATGTTTGCTGGTCTGCTCAATGTCTAATAAAAAATATTTTTTGAATTCGAATTGCATTGAATTGAAAATAAAAAGTAATAAAAATGTATGATTATATTTAAGTTTATTTATATGTATGTATGTATGTATATACGTACGTCTGAATGTTCTGTCTGTCTGTTTATCAACATGTCATACGATACTCGAACATTCAGCAATAAGAGCGTAGCAATAACAGCAAAATTAGGTCAATAAATTATTATTAATTGTCGTTATGACCACATTATTTGTTAATGGAGCATTTCATTTAATTTATACTCGTCGTATTTAGATTCTTGTTGGCTTTTTATGTTCCCAGTTTTTTTTTTTTTGTTGTTGTTGTTGTTATCACTTTGATGTTAATGCTGATACAAATTAAAATATTTAGTTACGTTAGCAGTTTTTAATTGATTTGGTGCATATTTGTTTTGTATTTTGTTTTAGTTTGTATTAATGTTTGTTTGACCCATATTATTACACATATAGGCAAGGAATAGTTATTTTTTTAGTTAACTAGGAAAGCAGTGCTTAAGATTGAAATCTATAATACACAGACCACAATAAACATTAATCCGTATTTTAGTTATTAACATCATTGACGTCATTTCAATATAATAACAAATAAAACTAAATGGGTCTTGTCTACCCGTTGTCGAAAACAACTGGCTGCTATTGACACGCGCACTCTATTTTCTAGATCTTTGGGAAGAAAAATAATCCGTCAATATCACAGTATTGTTCTCGAGAGCGAGTAGACAAGTCCCAATTGTTTGTACACAGAAAAAAAATGATTTTAATACTTGATTATGAAAATCGTTGATTCAATAAAAAAATCTTTTGAATTTTATGTAATGACGATTTTTGCATTATTGATAAATAAAATTGTATGCACTTTGATTATAAAAAAAAAGTCAATAAAAAAATTAAATGAATTAAAGAAAAAAGTTGTTGACTGAAATTTATTTTGCAGTGATAATTGTTATTGTTTGTATGTGTGTGGGAGTGTGCGGATGAATGTCACAATTTTCAACCCCTTTTTGTTTTTTTTGCTTGGCTGCGAACCGGCAATCTCTTGACTAATAGCCTAACGTACTTAGTCCTCGTCCATACAGTGAAACATTTGCTGCGAAACATTTTTAATTTCTCTTTTGAAACTGCATTCGTGTCCACACTGTGAAGTTTTTGTTTTGCAGGTTAATACATTTTTATACCCTTTACCAAAAAATGGTAAAAGGGTATATATAGGTTTGTCATTCCGTTTGTAATTTCTACAATATTAATAAGCGACACATAAAGTATATATATTCTGGATCCTTATGCATAGGGAAGACGAACAAGCGATGTCCGTCTGTCCGTCTGTCCGTCTGTCCGTCTGTCCGTCTGTCCGTCTGTCCGTCTGTCTGTACGTGAAATCGGTTTTCCCAAGCTCCCAGAAGAGCTAGAGACTTCGTTCTTAGACTGGTGTGTCAGAAATTTTCCGAAAAATTTTGCTATTGAAATTCAGCAAAATCGAGCAGACGGTTTCAGAGCTGGAAACCTCATACTCAATATTCCCATAGAAAATAACTACCGAAAACAAGTTTTCATTACTTTTTTATTAAATTAACTTATTTTATACTTCGGTATGAATAAAATTGGTATTTATAATCAAAAAAAAAAATTAAAAATTTAACAAAATAAAAAAAACGTTTCCAGGGTTGGAAAACTTTAACTTATTTCCTAATAATTAAACATATTTCATGTTTTAGGAAGAAGGCTATTTTCTCAGGAACGGTAAAAGATACGGGTCTGAAATTTGGACAGTGTATGTAGAACTTTGGTCGCTACAACAACAAATATATAAAAGCTAAAAATTAAAGGGTGTTCCAAAATGAGTGACGAAAACTTTTAAAATCCCATGTAATGTACATACAATTGTATTATGTATGTACATATGCATATTGACACTTGAAATTTGTAAAATTAGTGTATTTTTATATATGCTGCAACAATTAACACTAAAATTAAAAAAAATTTAAATTAAAGGGTGGTCCATCAGTTAATGCAATTTTGACTATGTAATTTTAACAAATTGCTATATCTTGGAAACCGTAAGAGCTAAACTGTTGAAATTTTCAAAAACGGTAAAACTAAAAAATCCAAAAATTATAAAATGAAATGAAAAAAAATCGCCACAATAAAAAAAATTGCCAAAACGAAAATAAATCGCCAAAATTAAAAAAAACGCCAAACACTAAAAAAATCGCCAAAACAAAAAAAATTGCCTATATGAAAAAAATCGCCAAAAATTAAAAAAATCGCTTATATGAAAAAAATCGTCAAAATCAAAAAAAAAAACGCCATAACGAAAAAAAATCGTCAAAATTAAAAAAACCCCAAAAACCGAAAAAATCGCCAAAACGAGAAATTGTCAAAATGAAAAAAAATTCACACCATGACAAAAATCCGCAAAAATCGCCAAAACAAAAAAAAATGCTTATATAAACGAAAATCGCCAAAAATGAAAAAAAATAGCCTAAATGAAAAAAAATCGCCTATATGAAAAAAAATCGCCAAAATCAAAAAAATCGCCAGAACGAAAATAAATCGCCAAAATTAAAAAAAAACCTCAAAAACCGAAAAAATCACCAGAACAAAAAAAAATTGCCTATATGAAAAAAAATCGCCAAAAATTAAAAAAATCGCTTGTATGAAAAAAAAATCAGCAAAATCAAAAAAATCGCCAAAACGAAAATAAATCGCCAAAATTAAAAAAAAACGTCAAAAACCGAAAAAAATCGCCAAAACGAGAATAAATTGCCTATATGAAAAAAAATCGCCAAAAATTAAAAAAATCGCTTGTATGAAAAAAAAATCGGCAAAATCAAAAAAATTGCCTAAACGAAAATAAATCGCCAAAATTAAAAAAAACGTCAAAAACCGAAAAAAATCGCCAAAACGAGAATAAATTGCCTATATGAAAAAAAATCGCCAAAAATTAAAAAAAATCGCCTAAATGAAAAAAAATCGCCAAAATCAAAAAAATCGCTAAAACGAAAATAAATCGCCAAAATTAAAAAAACGCCATGAACCGAAAAAAATCGCCAAAACAAAAAAAAATTGCCTATATGAAAAAAATCACCAAAATTAAAAAAAAAACGCTAAACTCTGAAAAAAATAGCCAAAACAAAAAAAATTGCCTATATCGCCAAAACCAAAAAAAATTGCCTATATGAAAAAAAATCGGAAAAAGCACCAAATTAAACATAATGCCTAAAACCTGAAAATTGCACAAAAAGTATGAATTTTTTCACAAAATTAATATGTACCTACATACATATCTCTGTGCTTATGTATGTATCTCTATACTACATAAACGCACTTTGGTAAAGGGTATATAAGATTCGGCACAGCCGAATATAGCACTCTTACTTGTCTCATATATTTTTCATGAGAATGAGGCGAGAATGACGTACTCAACAAGAACTTCGTGTACATGAAACAAAGTACCCTTTGCCATTCCTCTTTCCCCTCTCGCCTATAAACTCAAATTTTTTGCAGTAAATGTTTCACCACTACCACCACCACTTAGCTAAAGAGCGAATTGTTATCGCATACGCAAATAATGAATACACGCAAAACATGATTTCTTATGTTTCTTCTACTTGCGCACATTGCATATATTGTAAAAATAACTTTGTTGAGTAAAAAAAAAACAAGCCACGACGTTTTTCGGCTTCTTGTCGGAATACACACGTATACAGTACGAGCAATAAACATTTACCACACCAATAGCACATGAACGTGTTGTATCAATCAACAAACCAGAAAAACACCAACACAAACAAATTAAATTAAATACAATTTTAAAATGCGCGGTATTGATAATTACAATGTTCAAGTTAATGAAAAATAGTATTGAAATTAAAAATTTTATTCAATAACATGGTTTTGTTGAAAATTATTCTTGCCTATTTTTTTCTGTGTATTGTATTGAAGTGACGTTAATTTTGGCAACTGGAATAAAGGTGATTGAGTTCAGCTCTTGTGATAACTAATATATATATACATATATATATATATATTCAAATAAAGAATGGTTAAACAGAAAAAATATTCGAAGGCATGTAAATCTAATTAATTTTGACGAAGCGAAGTAGTGAGACAGGTTAATAATAACTTAACACTTCACCTTCCGTGCTCTCGTCACTATACCTTGCCTAAAGAAGGTAACGCACATATATGAAAGGTATCTTACGGGGGGTCAATAATTCGTCAACGTCTTTTAGCTGCAACTGCTGCGTTTCTGTTTCACATACATTGATAGGAGACAGGGAGTGTTTTGAGTCCAACGATGGAAACAAGTCACAAAAATATATATATGTTTTAATGACTTTAAGGTTTAGAAAGTTATTCGAGAAACATCGGATGTAGAGCTCATATTGGGCTTTGTTTGAACTTAAAATAATTTTTCTTATCATTCAAAAAGTGACGAACTTACTGACCTAGCTAAGTATACCTTCTCCTTACAACAAAGACTACTTCACATTATTCTTCACATTATTCCTTCATTATTTGCAACTATCTTGAGATTTTTCTTCTTTTTATCTTCAATCTATTGTTGCTTAACAGTTTCCATTTGCAATAATATGTGCTTTTTTCGCTCATGACAGTCAATACATTTTGTATATGTCATGTTCGCAAATAATTTGCAACAAAAAATTTAAATATAATTGCACTATTACAACATTTGACTTTTGACAATGTCTCTCTCTTTCTCTCAAGAGTGTGCAAGGAAATTCAAATTTTAAACAAAAACACAGAAATCTGCAAAATTGTTACTATTAGCCAACTATTTGTTTCTTTGCTTGTCTAGAAGCATGTGCAACAATAATCAGTAACGAAAATAAATGTTGTAAGAGTCACTGTGTTGTTGTTCTGTTCTGTTGCATATGCGCAAGCAAATATGACAAATGTTTAAGCAGTTGTTTTACCTTCAATGAGCGCCAGTACAATTTATTATTTTTATTTTGTTTTTTATGCAAAATGTTAAGAAATAAAAAGGGTTTCCCCAAAGGGACTCTTAAACTTTTTCAATTGATAGTTCAAGCTTTATCTGTCGAATTGGCAGTAATTTGCTTGTACTAATCGCTATGAATGGACAAAGCGTTAAAAAATACAAACAAGTGTTCTGTTCGGTCAACGTTCCGTGCAATTCGCTCATTTTAAAATTGCCAAAATCATGCTACCGAAAAGACTATTATTAGCAGCATGATGGATAAATTTAAGTTTACTGGATCAGTAAACAACCAACCATTACCCGTTCATCGATGAAAAGTAAGATCTGCCGAAAACATGTGTTCTTAAGGGTGTGCACAAAAACCCGAGTTGATTTCACATCGCTCAGAGGATTTCTACATTTTAAATACCACAACTGTTCATAATTTAAGTCGTGGGATCAGTAAACAATCAACCGACCGACCAGATGCCCGTGAGAGTGTATAGAGGAACCTGAAACAGTCCATTCTGCATTGCTGAAAAGAAGTCTGTCTTTCACGGGCAAATTTAGCGTCGTTGCATCAGTGAACAACCAATTGCAAGATCAATAAACAAGAAATTCAAGATCTGAAGAAAGAACGACAAAACATTGTCGTTGTCCTGAGTGTGCACGAAAACCCAAGTCAGTCCTTTCACACACCACAAGTTGGTTAATTTTGCGTCGTGGCATCAGTAAACAATCATTTAACATCCGCACACTAATGAGATGCAATATCTCCCGAAAACATGGCCCCTCTCCATGAGAGTGTACAGGGTAAGCCGAAGCAGTCTTAAAAAAATTCTGTTTTTCACCCAACCAACAAATATCCGTACGTCGACGAGACCAACATTCGTACGTCGACGAGATGCAAGATCTGCTAAAAACATTGCAGCTGCCAGTGAGAGAGTGCAGGAGGGAAAACCCAACTCAATGGATTTTGTATCGCTCGAAGGAAGTCTTCCTTTCGCAGACAACAGCTTGGCGAATTTCACGTCGCGGGATTAGTAAAAAACCAACCAACTTCGGTACGTCAGCGAGATTTAAGACATACCGAAAACATCGCTGCTGTCAGTGAGAAAGTTCAGGAATTAAAACCCATGTCAATAGATCTTGCTTCGCTCAACTAAACTCTTCCTTTTGCATATCCCAACTTGGCAAATTTTGCGTCGTAACTTCGGCCTGCTGCTGTATTAAATTTAAATGACTGTAGACAAGGATGTGTCACTTCTGTACGAAAAAGTACTTTAAAAAAAATCAAATTTGGGAAAATACCAATCTATATGAGATCCCAGAGCTTCCAGTTTATCCCAAAAAAAGTCACAACTAGGTGGGAATTTTGGGGTAATGGCATCATCGGTTTATATATATTTGAGGGCGACATTGACTTAACCATCAAGGTCAACTGCGAGTGCTACTGGCCAGAACTGAACGATATGGACACCAACGATATGTGGTTTCAACAACCCGCGCTACTTGAAGGATGGTTATTTCAAGTAAAATTGATGTTAACTGGCTGCAAAGATCGTGCGATTCGACACTTGTGGGTTCATCTTAAATCGCAGGTCTGTGTAAATAAGCCAGAGGCGACAGCGGTCCTCAATTGTACTGTACCCTGAGCGAGCATTTGCACGATGGTTGTACTACATGCATCCTGGCATTGCCACGCCTCTCAAACAAATAAAAAATCCCGATGACATCTCACAGACACTGACTGCGAAATTTCAATTGTTCTTTCTGCGGACAGAGTGTAGTGTTTCATAACGCAACTTTGTATATACATATATACGATCTAAATACCTTAGCCGAAAAGAATACAAACTTTGTATCAGATAATGGCAAAAGTATCGTTTGAGTATTGGTCGCCAATCAACCATGAACGCATACAACTAAAACTAAAAAAACACGCTCATATGCAACCATACGCATCAGTTTTAAATCGAATATGCATAATTCTAAACATCTAACATTTATGTTTACACACATTTCTTAAATTACGCAGCACTAAGAACCACAACTAAAATTTATGGACTGCGTAAGCTACAATTATATGCATGAGTACAAAAATACTCTGAGTATTAATCAGCTACACATGCGTATATACAGAGCAATTTTATTTACACACACATAAAGCATATTTTTGAACAGCCACATAAACACCCAAATACTTTCCGTTCCATTTTATATGCACAAATGTATGTCTCCGATTAAATATCCATAGCCTGAGTATAAGCATACTCGGACTATAAGTATATCATAAATTCAATGCACTTGATACGCAATTTCCTTTTTATTTTTAGTTGTGGCGTATTTAAGTTTTCCACATAAACGAAGTAGAAATGCTTTTGTATGTTGGAATCAGCTATAGTCATAGTTGCTTGAGAGAAAATATGTAAACGCACGAATTGTTTGCGCTATAATTATTATTATAAGTAGTAAATACAATTAAGACTATGTATATTTTTGTTAAGTACCCACTGTCATTACCTGCTTTGTATTACTACATTTTGGAAGTCAATCACATACTTTGTTTTATTTAAATGTAGAGAGGGACAGTGCTTAATGAAAGACTCTTTACATTGATTCATTCATTCATTTCGTTCATTCATTCGCCTTGTGATATGTTGAAGTAAGTGTGACGTTCGTTATTTTTTTTTTTCATTTGTATGGTTGGATGAGGCAAATAGAGGTTCCTTGAATATTTGACTGTATGCTCCACAATTACAAAACATTTTCTATGGATTTACTTTTGAATTTTATTACTTGTGTTTTTTCTTCGGCCAATAACAACAAACAACAACAATTCTAATAAGCTATTTTAACATTTAAGCCGGCCGTTGTTGGTTTTTTTTGGTTATATTTTTTTTTTATTTTTTTTTTGAAAAGTTGTGTTGTTTTTTCTTGTTAAACAAAACGAAAAATTTGCTTATTTGTGTCACTTGCAACTGTCAATTAGTGTCAAACTACCAATTTTATTGTCATTGTACGTTGACAAGTGTAATAGTACACGTTGTTGTTTTTATTGTTGTTGTAACAATAACAAACAAAAAAGCATTAGATAAAATACAAAATGTATGTACTCGTACTTGTTGTTTAAAAGGCCTAAAAGTGAGTGGTAAAATATTTGTTAAGCTGCATGACTAAAGAAAGAAAGAAGGAAAAAAACAAACAAATAAACATTAAGAAAAATAATCAAGTGGCAAATAACACAACAACCTGTTAAACACCCAACCAATTCACCAGTAGTTGTTAACAAATTTTTTTCCTTTCTTTCACAGTCAATTATAACAAAATGATAAATGATTTATTTCCTTTTTTTGCTCTTTTAAAACTAAATAGTTAAAATTTGTTTTTTTATTTTTGGTCAATAATTTGTTTTCATAATACTTTATGCACAAGAAAATAAATTATATTATATTAACACTTGCCAGAGTTCTATGAACTCTAGTGTGTGTTGCTAATTATTTACTTGTGTGTTGTTGCATAAAATTAAAAAAAAAACATTTTTGTAATAAAATGTGTTGGCACCACTTTTCGTTTTCATTTAAAGAGATGGCGCAATAGCACAGTACGTTAACAATTAACATGCATATAAATTTATTTATATAATTGATTAGAGTTGGCTATTGGCTGCCATTATTTGGGTAACTAAAGCATTAAACACATTCAGTGCAACAAGCTAACGACTTCAATATGTTAAACATAGAATACATATTTCCAACTTGAACTAATATTGATTCAACATGATTCTTTATTTTGGTATAAGTGTACTATAATGTTAAATCAACATAAAATAAAGTTATTTCAAAAGGAAAAATTTTCTGTGAAGATTTCCGTAAATCATGTTGAATTAACAGCTGCTTGCGTAGATTTCAATGTGATACTTTTGTGTGTGTGTATGTTTTAATGTTTTGAGATATTTATAAAAATAGTTTACATAATAAAATTATGGGCAAAGTTCATAAATGTAAATGCCAAAATGTAGGGTGGCTCAAATTTCTTTATTATCCACTACATTTGCTATTAATTTTCCAGCATAATTTTTGTAAAAAAGTTCACTGCGTGGAGGTGTTGAATAAACATACGTGCAAACATTATATTTTTTTATATATATATCTTTTGTAGTCATATGATCCGCCGTTTTATTGCTGCCAACAAGAGCAAATAAAAATTTAACTAAATGGAAAAAAAATTTCCAACAAACAGGAAAAAAATAGCAACTAGAAGAAACTTTTATAAAGTAAATAATTTATACAAATATAAATCAGCAGCAATTGTTGCAAATTGTTAATGTAGCTGCAGCAACTGCAGCATTGCAATAAACGACTGCAGCGCATGTCACTTTTTTCTATTTTTTGTTTTATTTTTATGCTGCTACACCTAAATCTGTCACATGTGGCAGGAAATTGTCAATAATACGAATGTAAAAAAAAATAACTAGAAATTTAAAAGGAACTTGAATAGGAAAGTTACGAGCTTTAGAAATGTTTAACGCAACAAGTCAACGATAAGCAGAACTCTTTAGAAAATAGTAAAACTTGCTTTAGTGCCGGTTCACCACTTCCTATAATTTTGGAGTGGCTCACGTTTTATTATAAAAAAAACTTGAGTTAAACTTCCCGCCAGTTTTTAAGTCCAAGAAAATTAATATGAAAAAATCGAAAATCGATTTGACAAGAAATTACGAAGTAGTAAAATATGAACAATTCTTTTGACAACAATATTTCTCTAACCATTTAACAGATTTTTGTGAAATTTTGCGGTACCCAATGACTAACTTGACGAAGATTTTAAAAGTTATTAAAAAAATTTTCTTTTCGAAATCTTTCTTCAACGATATCTCTAACGAATCCCCCGATTTTTATAAAAATAGCGGCAATAAATGTTTTTTGAGGTTAAGAACTGAATTGAAGCTTAAATGGGCTCAGGTCCGAATTCACAGTCTATAGTTAACTAACGTCTGTGGTTTAACTAACGATCAATTTCATTGATTAAACCACCTTGATTAGTTAACTTACCGCTAGTGCTACCGATCTGTTGATCCGTTATTAAGTTATGATGTCGTAGCATAACCGCCAGAAAAGCTTAAGCAACATAATTTTCGAGCCTAATTTATTGACGAAACCCGATTATTATCGATGGTAGATAATCGATTTTCGTCAAAAAACGAAGTTCAAAAAATATGTCGCTTAAGATATGTTGGCGGTTATGGCTCGATTTGGTTACACATGTACGTATACACACGAAAATGCATGTACATATCGCAAAATAGTAAAAACTTACTTCTAAAACCTTGCAAACGTCGAAATATGATGATAATTCCATCTTCGAAAATTAAGATAAAATCCGTAACTCCCTTTAGCTGGAAGTAAAAAAAAATACTGATATCTTATCATAAAAACTAGTTGCAAATACGTCGAATCCGCTTTAGCACAACACGCTTTACTGAAAAAAATCGGATTGCTGAAGGCGATATAAATCCCCGCACCGATTTTAAGCGCAGTCGAATCCGCTTTAGCGCAACACGCTTTACTGAAAAAAATCGGATTACTGAAAGTGATAGAAATTCCCGCGCTGATTTTAAACGAAGCTAGTCTTATTCACTTCGCTTTAGCGAAACATCGCTTTACTGAAAATAATGTATTACTGAAAACCAAAAGCAAGCCCACAACTTTGTTTTGTATGAAACTTGCTTCGCTTTAGTGAAAAACTAAACAATGATAAAATTTATTTATTACAAATCTATTGCATAACTTAAGACTGAAAAAATTTTGCATTCTTTGTCCGTTAAAAAATTAAATGGCAAAATGTATTCGTTCTTTCTGATCTTAAGTACTTTATTGTATTTTTCTATTATATTGTACTGATTTGAAGCAGTACGTTTAACTGTAACAAATTTCAATAATCCGAAGTACGTTTTTGAGAAAAAATCGGATAACTGAAAAAATGGGTTTTGACTATTTCCAATAAATAAAAAAAATAATTAAATGGACTTAAATTATTTTTTTAACTCCACCAAGCAGCCTTTGTTTTTTATTTTGCCAACTCATAGTATTTTTACCAACAATAAAATTCATTTATTTACGATTATTAATGACATGTTGGCACAAACAGACATTTTAAAACAAATTTTTGCAATTTATTTCCTATTCAAAATAAATTGTATCAATAAAATGTTCAATCATTTATACATTTTTATTGCCACAGATACCGAAAGTTGTGAGCGGAATTTGAACACGCGTTTAATTGTTTTAAATTCATTCCCTTAAATTAAACAATTTATTTCAGTCAAACATAAGACGTGCGTGCACACAAACACACACACACACACACTCTCGCACTTGCGCTAAAACTCGTTCATTAAATCTTTTTGACAAAACGGGATGTCAATTCCCATTTTAAATTTTGTGTTTATGAGTTTGTGTCATTTGAAATTAAATTAAATTTATCACCATGATCAATCATCATACGGTTTGTTTGTAAATTAGTTAGGTTTGCTTGTCTTGTACATTTTGTCTGATAGTTGGATAGTTGTAAAGAGTATCTATTAAAATTGTTTGACAATTTCGCTTTTAATTGATCAATTGAGTTCAATTAATCTCTAGAAAAATGTTAAACAAATTTTATGTATAAGACTTTTTGTCTAGTTCAGTCAGGTAAGCGGCTGCCGGCAGCTTAGCAAAATTTTGGCTAATTCCTTGTATTTTTTTTGTTAAATTTCATTTAACATTTTACAACTGCAAAATATTACAGATAAATCAAAAAGAAAACTTATTGCTTAAGGGGTGCTTGGCACACCAAAATATTTGTATAGCTCATTAATTACACTGAGTGACAGGGAAACAATTAAAAATATTTAAAATAAAAAACCTTATCGTAGATTGTAGGCCTATTTGAGTGGAGCATTTTGTAATTATTTGAATTTTGGTTACACCCTGTAATGCAGTTTTATTTTATAGCTGCAGAGGGCTTCAAAAGGCTTCAGCTTCCTTTGTAAATAAAAGCACGAAGAAAAAATTACTGTAAGAAAATAGTAATTTATCACCCTACATTAACTGAGTTAATGCATGCCTCTTTTCATGGTATATGTAACCTAATATACCATCACATATATATCGAGAGTAATCTTTATGATACGGTTTTAGGGGACTTTGTGAACCAAACTATTTTTAATTATTTTAATTTTGCGCTAGCATGGATTTGATTTCAAACGTTGAATAGAAGAAAAGTATGCTGTTAAGCACCTTTGAATCTTCCAACTTTATTGAAAAAAATATGATCGAAAAATGTTAAACTCTTTTTAATTTCCTCAAAATTTCCTTTTTTTAACATTTGTACTGCAATTAAACCAAAATTTGAAGCATTAAAATCGGAGAATGACAAAAGTATTATTTGAAGTAGTCTTTGGGTATTGGAGGTCAAACAACTATTAATGGATACAGCTAAAAATAAAAAACACACTCATATGCAAACCGAGTAAGCATAACTATGAACATCCAAGATATATGTTTACACACATTTTTTAAATTACGCAGCACAAACGAGTATAACTAAAATGTATAGACTGTATGCGCTACAATCATATGCATAAGTATAAAAATACTCTGACTATTAATCGGCTACACATGCATGTATACAGGGCTGTTTTATTTGCAAACACACACTAAACATGTTTTCGAATAGTCAAAACACATTTTCCATTTATATATACAAATGTATGCATGTATGTATACGGTGTGGCGAATAATGAATAAATATCCCGAGTATCATGCGTTTATTTTTTTATCCCATTAAATATCTTTAGACTGAGTATAAGCATATGAGAGAGAGTCAATGCATTGTATACGCGAATGCCTGTTTATTTTCATTTGTAAAGTATCTTAGTTTTTCGCATAAACGGAGTAGAAATGCTCTTGTTTGTTGGAATCGGCTATAGTTATAGTTTTTTAAGAGCAAATCAAGGCACATTTAATACAGGTACATGCATTAGGCAAAACTCTCTGGCAACTATCTGCTAACTCTCTGGCAACTCTCTGCTTCTCACATAGCTTTACATGGTAATTGTCAAAAATTTGTATGCATCAAACAAGACACAATTGTATTTGTCAAATGAATTCTTCGTTATAAACTTGTAAACAAAGAATCAGCGGATGAGCAATATGCCTGATACCTGTACCTGTTTGATATGCCTTGGAGCAAATATTTTAGAACGAAGTTATCACCGACACCAAGGGCATTTGAAGAACTTGGTCATTTACCAGCAACTGTTGGCAACGTCTGCATTGAAATTTTAGTAATACCAAGTTTTCTATATACATTTGGCAGCACTTGGTGTTACCCGTTCTTTAACATGCACAACTAAGTATGATATACGAACGAATTAACTATTAGACATTTTACATTCGAATTGGAAATTATATTTGAAAAAATGTATATTCCTTATGAGTTCAATAAGTGGGCAGCCTCGGAATATTTAAAAAACAATTTTTTTTGTTTAATTTAAATTCATTGTATTCCATTATTTTACCTTTGATTATCATATTTGATACTCTAAGTACTCGTACATTAATTTGCGTCGAGCACTCTGGTGTATATCCAACATAAATAATGAAAAATATTTAATTATATTTTCATGGTAAATAATTGTTTTTTGCCTTAAATTACCTTTAAATTGTTCTCATAAATGATTTTGGTTTTAATATGTGGCGGCATGAGCTTATGCAACAGAAATCAACTACTTCCCCTCCCGCCCCATAACCACATTCCTTCTCTTATGATGGGCTATAAAAATTCTTCATTTTTTTGCACAACAAATAGAAATAAGAAACATCATAAAGCACGGCTGAAAACATTTAATAAATGCAATATAAATCATTACCAACGTTTTAATTT
Source organism: Tachina fera (assembly GCA_905220375.1). NCBI lineage: Eukaryota > Metazoa > Arthropoda > Insecta > Diptera > Tachinidae > Tachina > Tachina fera. Next base: position 76,092,746 of record LR999966.1, read on the forward strand.
TTTTCTTCAACCAAAACCTACACTTGCACACTTACACACTTAAACTGTTGTCAATGTGCGATACAAACTTTATTACAGTCACTTTTGCCGGCACCCGGCTACTGCATATGCAGCAGACGTTACAGTTGTTACCACATTCAGAGCACACAAGTAGAATATGAAAGCCAAGCCGGCCGGCCGGGCGGCTGGGGCTTCATTCTTGGTCATTAGTAGTGGTTGTGTCCCATAGCGCAAACCACCACTGATTCCTGCATATGGAAACACATTTCTGAAACAGAGGCAGAATGTGTGTGAGTGTTTGAGTATGAGTATAAAAATGTATAAATGTGTGAACTTAAGCGGAACTAAATATCTCCAACGCATATTACCACAAAACAATGTGGCAATGATAACAACAGGACAAAACACACACACACAAATACACACACTCAAATACACACACACACACGCATAAGCACGAGCTCATTCAAAGACTTGCATACACAAATGCCTTGGCAACTGTGGCACTGGCAACAAAAAACATAAAAATTCCAAAACACAGACACAAAGAAACCTGTAAAAAAATGTATACACAAGAAAAGACACATTTTAGCACAGTGCTACGACTTCAACTTTTTTCTTACTTAGTAAGGAAACTTAAAAGGGCTCTTTAAGAGTAAAGGAAAAGTATTTAGTTTGTTTTAGTAACAAGTTTTTAAATCTACGATCACACTTCCCAGCAAAAAATTTCAAAAAGGGTAATCGGGTTTGGAATTAAGCATTTTTGGTGGAAGCTCTTCCCTACTGGATTACCAGCTTAATGGTTTTAACATATCGTGAGACTAAAATAATCGATTCTTGAGAAGTACTTACTTTTTTATTTGACAACTTGTTCACGTAGCAACTTGGGCGTAATTTTTTTTAATTTTAGGTAATGTGATTTGTAAGCGATGAATGAAATTTGGTAATCAGAAAAGTAAGTCATTATATGGCAAGTAGTTCTGTTGGTAATGTGTAATTTTTTGCTGGGTTGTTAAGTACTTGCCCAAAAAAGCGTAAGCAACAGACATTAATGAAAAATGTTTTGATCCAGACAGTTGTTTGTTAAATAAACAGTTTCGAACACAACTAATAGACAATATCATAGAATCCAACATTGTTGGCTACTCTTTAACTTGACAAACTTTTTTCTAAATTGAAAGATTTTTCATTAGCATTTAGTGGTTATCTTTAGTATTTTATTAAAGTTTTCTTCTAACGCAGAATAAATTTAATGTAAAGAAAAAGAACTTTATAAAAAGATTATGATTTATGAAGTGTAATTAATGTTTTTGCATTCTACAAAGCAGCATTACACCCTGTTCTTTAAAGGAAACTCAAGGGACAAAAAATTTCAACAAAACTTTTTAAGTAAAAGTCTCTACTTTTCATATTGAAAAGAAAAATTTGATACAAAAAAGAGTTACATGTACGCCTGCCGTGAATTTCCCTGATATGATCTACACTATCAAAAGTTATAGAACAAAACCTAAGAGACAACTCAAAAACTCATTAAATGCAAAACAAACTTACAAACATACGAATTTTACAAGTTTCACTGTACTTCTGTGATTTGGTGCTTTCTGTTGTTCTTTTATGATTTTTGTTTGTCATTTTTTTCGCCCAATTTTCGAGTACTAAAATGTTTTATGGTTTGAATCGTCACGATATTTAGATTTCAATGTGACTTTCTGCATGGCAAAGAATTGCTGGGTGTGTTAAATAAGGAGCAGTTTTAAGAATGGCATGAAATAAAATTTAAATAACATAAAACAACAAAATTTAAATTTTTCTAAAACATAAAATTCTAAGTGAATGATTTTGGTAGAGCAAGCAGAACAAAATTATATACTATCCTTATCCTCTTTTGCATATTATTTTCATGAATTTTAATGGTAAGCCAGAGAATATGGACATTTCTGTGAAGTCGAACGTGAACATTGTACAAATTTAAAATGAAAAAGGTCAAAATAAAACGGATTTTTATTTTAACAACAAGCGTAACTTATAGCCGTTAATTAGCCTTATAATAAGTGCTAATTGTAATTTTGAGCAATTCTGCGTTTTCAAGATGATTTCAAAATTAATTCGCATGTGACAAAAACAAAACATGTAATATTTTGATGTTACTAATTTTTAGAATATTGTGTACTGATGTCTTTTTAAAATGGTTCCGATGTTATCAAATAATCATTCATATTCGAGGTTTTTTTAATTTAAAATTAATCACAGTCGCACGTGACATGTCGTTTGTGGTATATCTTTTTTATTGAACATTATATTGTTTCTGAAATTATAAATAGAAAGCCTAATGCATAAAAAATTGTTTTATAAAACAGTTTTTCATACAACATTTGTTTTATCAGCTCTGTAGAAAACAAAATAATTTAAATTATTATTTTATTATTATTAAAATAATTTTTTTAAGAAAGATGGCAGAAAGAATGTTAAAATCTTTTCAAACTAACAGAGGTATTCAACGTATTTATTTTAACATAATAACAACAAACTAAAGAAGAAAAAAATTTCAAAAAGGAATCATCTAGATTCTACTTGAATGCCTGCGTGGGCAGCCACGTAAACCAAAGAAAAATTAGAAGCATGAGAAATAAACTAATAGTGCATTTACGTTAAACAAAATTTACCTCGTCACTAAATTTTGTCAGAATCTACTTAAAATCTAGTCGAACTTAGTGCTAAAAGTATGGTTTTTTGTTTTAAATTTGTACTAAAAATTAAGCTTCTGTGAATTAGCTATATTGCACTTGTTTGGTTGTAGTTTTGGAAACTTTTTCAGTTAATGGGTTTGTTTTTGGATAATAAAATCTTGATAAATGTCAAAAAACTTGGTGTAAACGGTATAGATTTTAAATTTAAAATTTATACGGTATAGACGGTATAAATTTTTTTTAAACTTTAAATGAAATCAACTAGATTTTGTGCAGGTGTAAATGCCTTATTAAATCAATTTTTAAAAGAAAATAGTATCAGGAGTGCCAAAACGGGGTTTTTCAGAATATACTGCTTATATACTGTTACTTTTACTTTTGGACCATTAGAGCAGAGAGAGTGCAAGTGTACTATACCTGGAGTGATTATTACTTCAACTATTAGTTGAGCAAAATTTGCTTGTTTGGAATTACACATTTCTGTCAGCTTCAGCTGACTTTGCCTGTTAATGTATGTGGTCATTCCGCATTTTCTCTTAAATCATTAATTTTTTCCTCCAGTCAACGCTTTCTAAATTTTCTTCTAGCATTTCGTGTTTCTAATTGTTTTTGAATTAATGTTCTTGTAATAAAATTTCATATTCCTTAAATTTTATTTACGAACGTTTGCATTTCGCTTTATTTTTTCGCCTGTTTTTTGCTTACATTTAATTTTAAATAAATTAAAAGTGTGCAATAATAAAATTTATTTTTTTTTATTTTTTTTTAATTTTACTCTAACGATGTCGCACGTGACCAAATGTATACAGGTACCATGATCACAAATCTTAATATTTTTCGGCAAGCTTCTTTTTTATTTGAATTGTGTTAAATATCTGTGTTTGTACTGAATATTTGCTGAGTTTTCGTCGTGCTGAAAAAAATTTTCGCTTATCAATGTCGCACGTGAAGCTGAAATATGTGATTTAAAAAAATTGCAATCGCATAGTTTCCTTGCATTTTTTTACCCTTAGAATAATTTTAGAGAGCAAAATTCAATATATAATGCTGCTATTTAAAAATGTGACTTTTGCATTCGAATAACTCAAAATTGGTTACCTAAAAATATATAATAATGTTTAAATATAAATACATATATATTAATAATATGATAAAGCAAAGTGTTTTCAAGAACTTTCAATATTTTTGATGTCGGTGGGCTTTTTGGTGGAAATTTCCATATCTTTATTTATTTAATGAATAATATAATAATATTAGTAAAAATAAAAATACTAATAATTTAGGGCCTAATTTTATAAAACGAAACGCCAAGTGTTGAAAATATTTATAAGGAAAAAATTTAAATTACAAAAACAAAAAATACATACATTGTAATTTGTAAACGCTAATCGTTATGTTTTACAAAATAAGGCCCATAATATTTAAATACTATTATTTTTTTAGTCGGGAATAATTTCTTAATCAAACTTAAGTTCAGACTTACGCTCCGTATTTCCAAATTTTTTAGAATGAAATAGTTTTTATTAATTAATGTGATTTTCTAAAGAAGAGAAGGAACAATGAAACCATTTAGCTGTGGAAAATGTCGACAGGGAATATCAGAATTGGTTATATAGTGTTTAAAGAACTAAAAATACTGATCTTAAGGCCGACTAAAAAATTATTCCTGGTTGAAATTCATTTTAAATTAATTAAATTTAAATATTTATCTCGGCAGAATTTTCTTATTCTAAGAATAATACCCTGCGACTCGTCTAGAAAATTTTTATGAAAATAACTAAAAAAAATACTTTTCATAAAAATTTTCTACTCACTCTACCGTCCGGGCTGTGGAAACAGGGGCTAAGTAAAAATATGACTGCTTAAAGATTTTTTTTGAAATTTTATATATCTTCGTTAAACTTCTCATTTAGTTTAATTAGTGTATGCTATAAGGATATTTTTCTATATTTTTGGTTACAAATATACTGGTGCTTGTGAAATGAGCAACAGGGTTATGCTTATGGCAGATAACCGAGCTACAATAGAATTGTGAGTTCTATAACCCGAGTAGCAAGTTGACAATGGAAGTCATGCAAATTTTTAAATTTTTTTTACCTTAAAAGGGACAATTTTGATTAATTAGACTAAGATACTAGGTGCTTAAAGAAACTCACAATAACTTGTGATGCTTTTTTAACTAACAAGTGACAGTGCTATACGGCTTATGAATTGAGCAAGAAAAACAAGAATATAAATGTATGCATGTGTGTACTTTTGGGAATATGTATTTTAATTTGAAAACAAATTTTCTTTCTATTAATTTTCCAATTCAGTGTTAATTTTTTTTTATTTAAGCCATCATAATTAACAATAATTCAGACCATTTTTAAAAAATAAATCATTATATTCACGTTCCTAGCCACATACACATAAAATACTCACATGCAAATTTAAAGAAACTCTTACTTGATATTAAATAATTATATTAAATAAAAATTTAACAGACATGAGACACTTATTTCACAAGGTATGGAAATGCTCACAGCGCAGAGCGCTGGAAAACATTCAAAAATTTTTAATTACATAAAATTATTGACACAATAATGTGTGTGACAAAAATTATTAAACAAAATATAAATTCATAATTAAAACAAGTGCAAAATGGTTTTCAAACTCGCAGCTTTTGCACAGCATGGAAATTGCAAAGTGAAGTGGATTTTCTTTCGCTGGTTTTTTTTGGCAATTGAGCGGCCAGTCTTGTTATTTGTTATTTTTATTTTTTCTTTTGCATATGAAAATGTTCATGTAGGTTGTCACAGCAATGTCGATTTGATTAATGATAATCCCAGCCGAGTGCAACAATTCAAAAAGATATGTGAACCCAACAGTTTTTTTTCTTTTTCTTATTAAGGCAGACATTCATATTTTATGTTTTAGAGAGTAGTAAGGCTGGGATTAAAGATAAAACTTCAAACTGAAATGTTAGTTTAGACTTGTTTCTTAACATTTATTTACCATAAAATGACAACTTATATTAATGTTAGGAAAAAATATTTTTAAATATCAAATCGCATAATACGGATATTACAAAATTTCCATGTTTTCATAAAACTAAAAACAAAAAACAAAAAAAAATAATAATAATAATAAATTCTGGTTTATTTTCTAATAAACATACATATAAAGTGGCCTGCCTAACTCTTATTCAATCAATAACCAATAACGGCAACAAAACAAGAAATAATTTTGCAAAAAAGGCAAACCTTAGCAAAAGGCCTAAAATCAATTTCAAAACTCACCCTGCACAACACACACACACACAAATAAACCTAAACTCTAGACCCATTAAATTTAATACATTCAAGCCTTAATATTAAAAAAAATCCACCTCCTTTATACTCATTTATTTTGTGTTTTTGGCCTTCAACAAGACGTTTTATGAGCCCACAAGGGTCACATTATACCCGTAAGTCACTGTACAGACAAGAAAAAATTAAAAAAAAATGTGTTCAAGGAAATCAACTAACAACAGGTACAATTTGTAAAAGATTCACTGTCCTCTTAATATATTTCACTCACTCCCTCTCTTCAAGCAAGCAAACACATGCACACACTCACACAACCACACAAATTACGGTAAATAAAACTAGACACACAAAAGGTAACCGGAAAACTGCAATCGTGACAATAGAAAAGTTTTCACCATTAAATTCTTTTTTTATAAAAAAAAAACAAAAATCACTATTTCAAAAAAAAAGAAGCAGCAGAGAACACAAAAGTGAAAGAAATCTAATCCATTACTCAACCCCAAAAACAACTATTACAAGTATGTATGTACACACAACAATGACAACAAACAAATTGTGTTAAAAATATTTTCAACAACGGCTAAACAACAGCAACAAACACAAAAGCAGTAGCAGCAGCAACAACAATATTGTTAACGGTTACAAGCATAAGTCGTTTAGTCGAATAAACGTGTGTGGGTGCGAAATTTTATTTAACGCTGTTTTTTGTTCTGCAACAATAAAAAAATATAAGAGAATAGAACGTAACGGAAACGGAAGGAAAATTGCAATTCAAAAGGCGAAATGGGGAATACAAATTGCTTGTACATATACAGGGTGGCCCAGAAAGACCGAAGTGGTGTAAATTCCTTATAACTTTTTATTTAAGACATATTTTTTTAATTTTTTGTTTTTTAAATACAGTAAATTTATAGGGAATATTTTTAGATTAGTTGTTAAAAATGATATCCCGCAAGTGGAGGCCATTTTCTGCTTCGCACAAATGATCTCTTTTCAACACATTTTCCATGACCTTTCGCAAAACTTCCGGTGTTATGTTGTTAATTTCGTCTGGAATATTGGTTTTTAATTCCTCAATAGTCCTAGGCTTATTAACATAAACTTTCCCTTTTAAATAACTCCAAAGGAAACAGTCTGGAGCGGTTAAATCCGGGGAACGCGGAGGCCAATTAAAATTGCTTCTACGCGAATTTATTCTTTCCCCAAAGATGTCGCGTAAAATAGCCATTGTGGCCCTCGGAGTGTGCGCTGTGGCTCCATCCTGTTGGAACCATATTTGCGGATGGTATTCCACGGCTGGCCTTACAAAATTTTCCAATATGGCCCGATATCGATCACCATTGATGGAAATGGCGACATCTCTTTCATTTTCCAAAAAATATGGACCAATGATCCTTTCTGAAGAAACACCGCACCAAACAGTACACTTAACTGGGTGTAATTGTCGTTGATGAAGTACTCTCGGGTTTTCCTTAGCCCATATCCTAAAGTTTTGCTTGTTAACAAACCCATTTAATTGGAAATGGGCTTCGTCACTCATAAATAAGTTATGAATAATGGAAATGGAAAGAGCACATTTGTGCGAAGCAGAAAATGGCCACCACTTGCGGGATACAATTTTTAATAACTAATCTAAAAATATTCCCTATAAATTTACTGTATTTAAAAAACAAAAAATTAAAAAAATATGTCTTAAATAAAAAGTTATAAGGAATTCACACCACTTCGGTCTTTCTGGGCCACCCTGTATATTCTTCCACACTATTCACTTTTTGCGTGACTTAGATTTCACCAGCATGCGAAGTACATACATATTTTCTAAATGCCCTACAAAAGTTTTCAACGCAAAATGTATATAGTAGAGGGCGCCACATAAAGTTCGAGAAGTTGTCTAATTTCCCGCCACTTAACTGGGAAGGCCAAGAACAAATTGCAAAAACTTAATACAAATAGATCTAAAAAAAAATAAATTTTCGAATGTTAAATGTATACAGCCGTATTCATAAAAAAGTTGATTGAGGTTTAAAAACCATATTAGTTAAAAAATATTTTAAGGCTAAATAAGGTTTTTTAAATATTGGTATTCATAATCAGTGTTTTAACTTAATATCAATTAACTTGCTTTTGTAAAAATATCGTGGCAACACTGTATTATCTATTTGTCACTTCTGCTAAACAACGATTATTAATTCACAAAGTACTCGTATCTGTATTTGTTTTTTGTCCATTTTTGGAAAAATATTGTTTTTATACAATAAAAAATGTGTTCCAACTCGTCCAATCTTAAAAAAAAATAGATTACAGCGAATCTTTCTTAAAAGCGCTTTTTATGATTTTGATTTTTTTGTTGCTGATTAAGAAGCACTAGAATAACGAGTTTGATTTTATTTGTTGAGAGTTTTTATACATCACTATAATTATTATTTTTATTTTTCTTTACACCTACATTGAGAAAAGATGAAATGGGAATAAATAAACTTCTTTTTATCTCTTAGATAGGGAAATCTACTTGCAAAAAATATTTTATATCAGATTAAAAACATCAGTTTGACTTTGGTTTGAATTTTTCTTTAAGCCGATGTGGACCACTGTGGGGGTTTTTTTTTCGTATCTGTATCTAAAGAATATAAAATCCAAATTCCAAATTTAAGCCAAATCGCCCACTGTGAATCAAAGGCGCTTACGTGGAAACATATTGAGCTCGGTAGGCTTATATCTCGAAAAATTGCCTGAATTTCTGGTTTGCTATCTTCAACCGTGTTTTCACTAAAACTTGAAGGATTTCACTAAGACGATACATTTTCTCCTTCTAAAAACCTTAAACTTCAATTTAATCCGAAAAGTTTTTATGCAAATCTCGACTAAGATTCTTTACAACCGAATATAGGACTGCAACTTTTTTTAAGATTTTAGCATTTTTTCCCCTTTTTTTATGTACCTTTTTTTATTGAAAAAGTGAAAACTAGTTGGCAAAACTGTTTATGACCACAAAAAAATGCTTTAAATAGACGACAATAAAAAAATATTGGTGTTGGGGGATTATTTTTATTTAACTTCTATAAATTGTCAATTCCTGCTGTGAAAATCAAGTGTATAAATTAGTTTTTACTGGTGGCACGTGACAAAGAAACTTTCACTTTTAGTTAAAAGAAACAACAAAACGGGCAACAAACAAATGGAAGAAAAATTTTAAGTAAAAATATGGTGAAAAGAAAATTTAAATTCAAGGAGTTAAATCTTAATTTAAATATAAAGCAAATTAATAACCCGTTATGCAAGAAAAGTAATTTGAGTTTGAAATGCACGCTAAGAAAAATTTCAATACTAAAATTGACTAAAGCACACTTAAATATTTTTTCATAAAGTGGATATAAAAATTTAAGATCTCACAAGACAATTGTATAAAAATTTATCTCAAAAAGTGTTAAATATTGCCCGCAGCCATTAATAGTGGTCACATTAATTTAAAAAAATTAATTAAAGTTGTAAAAAGTACAGTTATACAAATTCCCACCAAGCCTACCACTGAAATAATAAATATTACTCCTAAAACTATGCAATAGAAATCTATAATTTATATAAACATCAAGTAAAAGATAGCTTCCACATGGTGGCTGATTTATTCACCCTTACAATCCAAAGTAGTGTTTTAAGTATCCCATAAGATATGCTTTAATAAAAAGCACTAATATTCTTAATACAACAAAAAACTGTAAACATTCACACACACCAACTCATTCAAAACAACAAAATCTTAACTTAAGCTTTGGAAGGGAATTTTTTTGATTGCTTTAAAATTTTTTTAATTTTTAGATGTTTTAATAAACAACATGGCGACAATTTGCCAAATTTTATTTATTTAGTATATTCTTTTATTATTTGTTCCGTATTCTTGCTTGATTATTGCAACGAGTTTAGTTTATTTAGTTTTTGCACTTATCTTCTTTTTTTATTTTCCCAAAAATACAAAAAAACTAGCTATTTACATGGTTACTTATAAAAAATAAAATAAAAATAAATATTTTCATAAATACTGCCAAGAACTCATCCTTAGAAAAAGCAAAAAAATATCACTTTAAAAGAAAGTCCACAAAAAGGAAAAAAATATGGTTAAATAAATCAAAAGAAATATCACACTGCTTTAAAGAAAAAAAATGATGATATCCTTATTTCGGTTTGTTTTACATTTCCATAAAAATGAGGTTCATTTAAGCATTTTTTATGCTTTACCAAGCAATAAACATATTTATAGGACTGTTTGCAGTGGTTTGCTATATACATAAGGCAAAAGAAAGAAAATTATACCTTCAACCTCATTTAAAATATTGTCATAAGTATTCTGATTTAATTTTTTTTCCTTCTTGATATATGTAAAAATTTTTTTAATCAGAAGGTTTTATGTTAAAAATGTGTTGAAGTCTTCATAGTTCTGCTTAAAAGTGTTAAATATTTGCATAAATATTATTGAAATTTTTGTTTTAGATTTTTATTTTATTTATGTATCTTTTTTGTTTTTCTTTTTAGGTAAGACTTTTAATGCTGCTTAAACTTTATTTGAGTCTAACCGGAATAAATTATTTTGTAAGTGCATATATTATTTGGAAAATCTTAAACTCTGTGTTGGACAATATTGTCTAAGAGCCTATTTCGCAAAAGTATATTTAAATATCAATTCATATTTCAAATTTCTTCTTCAATGACAAAAATATATATATGTAGCTATGTATATGAAAAAGAACTTTTAAATATGAGTTGATATTCAAATAGATTTGGTGAAATAGACTCTTAATGTCACAAGCTTTTATATGCTAAAGCACTGCTAAAGAGAAAATCAAAATTACTTTTATTACACTGTTTCTAAATATTCATTGATGTTGAAAATACGCTTTCATTCGCATCCTAAAGTGGGGTAGATACTATCAAACATAAGTGGCAGTCAATGAATTCATCAGTTTTGAATGACAGTGTTGACTATTGATCATATTTAGTACTCAAACTTTCATTCTAGAAAAAAATTGTACACACAAACATAGAAAAAACAAAAATTGGATGCGCATTATTGATAACAAAAATTTTTTATAATGAATTATTTTCATCACATATAATTTCTTAATTGGGCTTAAGTTCAGTGCTTTCAATTCTTATTGAATGAAATATTTTTATTAATCAATGTGATTTTTTAAAGAAGAGAAGAAAAACTAAACTAGATTTTTATTAGAAGGGGAAATACCGATATTTTTCTGTGCAGCCACGCACTTAATCACCACCCATGTCACTCTACTTGGGCAGAGATTGTTATTAACATCAGCCTTGCATTTCATAGAAATATATAAATCTCTTAAAAAATAATTTTCCGCGTGCAACTGGATTAGTTTAGGCCACAAAACTATTTCTTGAGTGACACTTTTTGGGACACACTATCAGTCAAAAATCAATATGGCCGCTGACTATCACTCAACCATAAAAATTTGTGTGGTTCACTATTGACTGACACAATTTATGTTCAAACTAACGATCAAGCCAGATTTTGAGCAAAATTCTCACTCATGTTTTATAGTGTGTACTCTACTTAAGCGAATGAGAATCAATTTAGGTTTATTAAAAATGAATCATTTATTCAAACTGCAAGTGGAAAGAAATCATAAACATTTTGATATAAAATACAGTCCAAACACCTCGAGTAGACTATGAACAATATGAACTCAAATGACAAAATAAGTCACTTGCTGGTTTGCTTTCGACAAACAAAATTTATTTGCCAAGAAGGAAAGTTGCTTTGAACTATTTGAGTAGCTCGTGTGACACATAAATCGATTAGCAAAACAATGGTGTCTATTCTGAAATACGCGTCGACTTGGTGAAACTTACATTAAAAACGAAAAAAAAACTGTGTAAATGTAAAAAATTTTTTTTTGTTTCTCATACAAAATTAACCGTTTTTGAAAGAAAGAGAAACGCGTTGAAATTCTCAGGTTTATTTCATTTATGAAATGCATGGCAAACAAAAACAATTTTTGAAAATTTGTTTTTGTTTGAATGTAAAGTTTCACTTCTTCGACGCGTTTTCCAGAATAGCCCCCAATGTGATTTATCAGCCCAACCATGAATATTCCCTCGGAATTTGTTTCTCACGGAAAATCATTTTCTAGAGAAAACATTCCTATAATCATAAATGCTTTGGGAACAAAAGAGTTATATGTGGCATGACCGCATTACGAAACTCGTTGTTTTGCTTGTTTGTTGACATTTTGTTTCTCCCTTTTTTTCAGTGAGAGTGTAAACAAAATTATTAAAATTCCCCAACTTGAAAAAATATATAAAAATAGGCTTAAAAATTATTTATTTCGGCATTATTTGTGTTTTTCCACATAAAATAACTACAAGTTTATGTATATAAATTTTGTTTTAATGGAACAAACAAACTCCCTTTTGTTTTGCGAGGGAAAGATTTTTAGTGAAAAAAGCAAGTTCAATTGCGTTCATAATACCTACTTTTTCCTCGGGAAGTTTTTTTATTCCTGCATTTGGTTAAAAAAGGGGAAAAACAAATTCATAATTGGAGAAAAGGGAAAAGAGAAAAAACTCGCGCGGAATTTTTGTTCATGATTGGGCTATATATGTTTATAAATTTTTTTTTATAGATTTGTGTCTAAAACGAAATACTGAGTTTGAATCAAGTCTAATTTAAGTAAGTTTGATCAAAGGTTCGTGTCATAGGCTACTCAACAAGTTCGATACAAGCCTATCAATTAGAATTGGGTGCAACTCTTTCATTCGGCGTTTTAGGAATAAGCCTATGCTTAAATACATTTAGTATTCGTAGGTTTGTAGCAGAAAATACAAACTGAACGACTTCATTTTTGCCAAAAACCTATAATCAAACCAATGTAATTTAAGTAGATTTGATTATAGATTTGTGTATTAAACGAACTACTGAAAGACTTCGATATAGGTCTACCATATAATTTATATGGCTGCGGTGTGGACTTGCGCCCAGGATTTCTTTGAGTGTCTAAAACGAGCTACTGAAAAAGTTCGATACAAGTCTACTTTCAGCGTTTTATCAAACAACATGCAATTTAAAAACGTTTGATCATAGGTTTGTGTCAGAAACGATATAATGAACGAGTTTAGTTTTGACACAAACTGATGGTAAAACCCATGTATATTAAATGGCGTAGTTGGGTACAACTCTTTCATTCGTTCATTTTTTCCACAAACCTATGATCAAACTCATGTAATTAAACTTGGGCCGAACTCGTTCACTAGTTAATTTTTGGCACAAACCAATGATCAAACCCATTTAAATTACATGGCTTTGATCATTGGCTTGTGGCAAAAATGAACTAGTGAACGATTTTGACCCAAGTCTAGTTAAAATAATATTTAATCGCCTTATTGTCTTAATTATTTACATTACTTTAGCTTTAATTTCATATTCCTACACAAAAGCCTTAAAATAAGCATCAAAATATTATATAACACGTTAATTTTTAATATGGTTTCATAGTCATTCCCAGCAAAAATTTTGTTTAAAAAAAAAACAGGTTTTTACTATTATAAAATAAAAGTAGCGCTGAAAAAACCTGCTGATATTGCTGATGATTTTTGTATGGCGAGTTCTCGGTTTGGAGCACTACATTTTTTCTCACTATTAAATCACTTTTTTCCTGTAGTTTGCTTCACTGCTTTTTAGCAAGCTTGCAATTTAAAGCGAAGTATGATGCGCTCTATTGCCCTGGTTTATACAAAGTACATACTCACTTTTTTTCCCCAAAATAACCAATGTACTAAAAAATAAATAACCAATGTACTTAGTAAAGAATAAACAACACTACGGCAACACTATTGTGATGTAATTGTTGCATAAAAAGCTTTCAACAAACAATCATAACAATTCACATATTCCATTTGCATTGAAAAATATGTCTACAGAGTTCAAGTTTACACCAAACACAAGAATACTGATATGAAGATGTTGGTGACCTTCGAAAAATCATGTTTTTCTGTTCATTCGAAAGGAAAGAAAATGTTTTTTATTTTAAATGTTTATAACATTTAAACTAGAATGCGTTTTCTTTCGTTTCGAATTACAAAGTAGGCCCCTGCTAATAATTGTAACAATAATTTATAATTGTTTTTAGGGCAATTAGTTCCATAAAAATTATCACTTTTAATTTGGCTAACAGAGCGATTCTAAGTTTAGTCTAGGCAAAAAAAACTTGTTTCATTCAGAAATTAGCGGGCTTATTGTCACGCCTTCATATTTATTAATAGAAATCATTATTACTTTTGCTGAGAAACTTTATTCTCTTTAAGAGAATAGTTTTTATAAAATATTATGGAATAAATAAATTGCATTTATTTCTCATTTTTTGCTGCAGCCGTACTTTACTTTTGGCCTTCTGTTTCTTTTGCATTATTTCCTTCCTTTGCCTTTAAATTTTACTCAAACAATATTTTAACAAGTTGATTATTTGTTTTTTAAACTAAATCATCTCCAGCCTTTCCCATGTTATTTAAAATAAACTTTCTATTTAAATAAACCCTTTTTTTTGCAAGAGTCCTTATTATTTATAAAGAGAAAAATAAAAAATAGTTTATAATTTGGCAATTTTCCACATATTAAACTTTAAATAAAAAAAGAAACCCTTTTTAAAAATTCTTTTGTTAAACTACTACTGTATTGAACAAATACTTCAGAAAAAAAAGAAAAATGTTTGTCAAGGCAACAACGAAAAAAAAATAACATTCATGTGTTTATTTTTTTTCCTGGCAAAAATCAAGTCAAGTGTCCAAAAATCAATATAAAAATGATTGTTGAAATAATTTCTCACACCACAGCTTTTGTCTCTAATACTTTTAGGGTTACTTCGAACTCTTAAACATTTTGAAAGTCATCCAAATAACGATAAAAGATTATTTACTTTAACAATTCTCTCCCCATCAAGAGTTTTTATATTTTTCCTTTAATTTTGTGTATGAGAAAAATCATCAAGAAAACTATGTATACTCATGCAGTGCAGGAACTAATTAAGTAATTGGTTTTTTGGTTTGTAGTTTGCTGGTCACTTTAGTGTTGCCTTGAGTAAAGATATTTCAGAAATCTAAAAAAAAATTATTTAAGAAAATGCTCAACTTTAATTTGAAATAACAGATACAAGTGAGTACAAGTGACTGCTTAATTTTCACTAGATAAAACTTTTGCCCATTTGTAATTACAAATGTTTCTTGTCTCTTGTTATTGTTGTTGTTAATAGTCATTTATTAAAGTTTCAAATACACCCTGTCGCTTTAATTGCAGGCCTCCTTTGATTAGGCAAACTTTTGCCCCAAAAGTCATTAAATATTGATAAGATTTTTGGCTTTTCGCTAAACGTTTCTCATTATGGATAATTAGATTTGAAATAAAGTTAAAGTTCTTTTTTTTTACACATTACACATACTCGTACGTAAATGTTTATATAAACATCTCCCCATTGTAAGTATTTTTGTTGGTCTCTCAAACTATTAATTGATTTTTGTAACTTAAAGAACAAAAAAATTTTTCGAATTTAGAGGAAAAGCATTTCTGCTATCGCATAAATTCCCATGCTTTCTAAATTCTTAACTTAGAACAATAACATAATTTTTATTTTATTATTGCTTCCTCCTTAGTTATATCGTTACCCTTTTTTTGGGCTTTGTCTGGCATTTAATATTTAATATCTCTGAAGTGCTAATCTATTCAGTTTCCTAAACAATTTATCGCTTTTAAAACATTCAATATTACATGTTTGCATCTTAAGCTTGGAAAGCCTTAAAGAAAGTAAATTTATTTGTTAAAGCAGTTTTTTGTGCTTTCGAGTCACGTTCAAGTTTAAAATATTTTTCGTTTTTCCCTTTTTTTTCCTCAACAGTTATTTGTATTTACATTTAAAAGGAATCAAAAGCCACAGCAAAAAGAAAAATAATATTTAATAATAAAATAATGCAAATGTCTACTTAACGAATTAAATTAAATCCTTATGTAAGTTATCCACTAGGATGTCGAAAAAAAACGTTCATTCGTTTAAGAAATTATATTAAGAATTGCAAATGAAATATGAAAAGTTGTTTTTCTTAATTAAAAGTAACATCTTGAAAGAGCTAATGCCTGTTAACGAAATTAAATTTTACCCTTGATTATATTAATTTTTTCCAAAAATTAATTTCTCTATGAAAGCTTTGATATGAAAAAATTCAATTTTCTTTCAAAAAATTTATTTTGAAAAGCTTCTAAATACAAATGTTCAATTAACGATAAAAAAGATTTCTTAACCTGAATTGCTGTTCTTAAATTTGAAATTATCCTCGCACCCTATTCTGTAACTCGGTAAAGCTAAATCTCTGTCGCTAAAAATCTATAAAGTCGATTTATAGATTTTCGGCTGGGAATGCAATTGTCGAAGGTTTACAATAGGCAAGAGCTTAAAAATTTAATTCCCAACAATTTAGGTGTTAGGCCAAACAAATTTAATTTTGTATTTGTTCAACATTTTAGTGATCGAATTACAGAAAGAATAAGGGGACTGGGTAAAAATTTTATTGTAACACAACAAAATTTATTTTAATAAATCGAAATTTTTTAAAATTTTATTTTTATTTAATGAAACTATTTTTTTAAGTTTTTTTATTGTAACTCTCAATCACTTATTATTGGGAACTTGTTTTTTTTAATGTTTATTTAATTCAAATGCATATTACATAGTTAACTCTAACTAAACAAATAGTAAGTACAGGTAGAATTTATAATACACAGTCCCTCCGAACGAGCTCTCAAGTATTCTAAGTATATTGTACATACATTTTGAGTAATATTTATCCAAGCAACATCGAAATGCAACTAGATGTTTCAAACTAACAGCAAATAAATTTTCTTGATGCAATAAATCTTATTTAAAAGTTTTCTATGGAAACTGACCCAAGTTTACGATAACAAAATTTTAGTTAATTTTTGGCGCAATTAAATTAGATGGGTTTTATTTATGATTGGTTTGTGTCAAAAACGAACTAATGAATGAGTTCGATACAAGTCTATAACTGAATGCAGAGTTGTGTCCAATATACTTGGGTTGAACTCGTTCATAGTTCAGTTTTACCACAAACCAATGATCAAGCCCTTGTGATTTAAATGGGTTTGATCATTGGTTTGTGGCAAAAATGAGCTAATGAACGAGTTCAACCCAAGTCTAGTGTCCAACAGCTCTTTTTTGAACTAGTTCGTTTGCTTTCGAATCAAAAATTGTTTCAAACACATTTAATTGATATTGACGTTCTTGACCGAACTTGTGTCCAATAGCTAATTTTAGTTCAAAAGAACAGTTGGACACAAGTCTAACTGACTGACTGCTGCTTTAAATAAATTCGAAAGTTAAAACAGCAGAGATTTCGATTTTTGGTTTTGCAGTTTGAGTTGCGTATTTAATCTCTTGTTAGAAAAAGTGTTGTTGTTTGTTTTACTATTATATATATAACAACGAGAATAATAGTGAGTACCAGAGTACCATTTTATTAGACTTGGGTAGAACTGGTTCACTAGTTCATTTTTGCACAAACATTGCATGGGTTTGATCATTGGTTTGTTGCAAAAATGAACTAGGGAAAAAGTTCGACCAAAGTCTACATTTTATACCGAATGAACAGTTTTTATATTGGAAAACGAGCGCATAAATGATTATTTTAATTGTGTGGATTAGTCGAAAATGACTCGAATATGATTAATAACTGCATAAACTGCTGACTGGGAAGCATCAGTCAGTCAAACCGAAAACTGTTCGGCCATATCAACAGCTAGAGTTCTTTCTTGCGTATAACTTTTCGTTTATTGCGTTAACTTTGAGTCTAACTGTTTGCATTTTAAGAAGCAGAAGTATGAGCAGCAGGTTGCGGTTGAGCAGTCAAAAAATAAAAAGTCCAAGAAATCTCACAATTTTGCTACTTTTTTTATTCCGATTGATTTTTTTTAACACTGAATATTTAAATTTCGAGATAAAAATCTTTTTAAACATTAATTTAAAAGAATACCATTGCATTTTTTGTTGTCGCTGGAACTGCTTTCCCACTTGCAATTTTCCCTAAGAAGCTTGAAGTTATCATAAGTAAAATTTTTTATGCGAAAATTTTAGTTTTAATATTTCAATGAAAGTTATCTATTACAGAGCATGTCTACTGAAAACGTTCGATTGACAACTTTTATTGAAAAGAACAATAAAATAAGATTTTTTTTTGTTTGTTTTCGATATAAGTAATCGAGCAAACATTTCCTGTTGGCATCCTACGATAAGCCGTAAGTCTATAATGGAAATTTTTATTTATCTTAAAAACTTCTTTATAAAAGTAGTTCCTAATCGGAATCAAATTCTTAAATTTTGGCATTTCAAATCATCGTTTACTAGTGCAAAGTATCTTGAAAATATTTTAAGTTGCCGATAACTTAAAAAAGCTCTTTTAAATAATACAAACGAAATTAAAATATTTCTTTAATAGCAGACTTTGTTGACTCTTTTCATAAATAAATTTAGTGTGCCTTTCAAGGTAGACTCTGCTTACAGAAAAATCGACGGTTACTTTCAAGACAGACTTTCTTTATAAAAAAGTTGAGATATGAAAGTTAACTGAAACAGTTACAGCACACTTTTGCAATAAAAAAACTGGAATGTGCTTGTCACTGGACTCTGAACTCTTTTCTTATAGAAGAGTGCGCCGTGTATGAAAAAGTTGTCTGTTCCCTTAAAGGTAGACTTTTCTTATGGAAGAGTTAACAGTGTTTTCCTCAATACACATTTTTATAGAAAAGTCGACTGTACTTTTTAAGGCAGACCATTCTTATAGCTTTTCTATCAACAGTTTCTGTCAGAGTACAATTTTCTGTAGGATTTTGACAGATTCTGCCACAGCACACTTTTATTGTAGAAAAGTCGATAGTACATTTTTCTATAATAATAATAAAACTGGGCACAGGTCCCTTTTTTATAAGAAAAGCCTGGGGGTAAATTACGGTTTTTGAACGATTCGGAATATTAAAATATTTCTTTATAAACTCTATTGAAATATTTCGTAATTTCGTTCGTTAACGAGTGCTCTGACAGACGCAGATAACACACATGAACTGGGAGGTTTAAAACTATTTTTCTATTGATGTTTTTTAAAACATAAAATTCTCTCTCAAATTTGTGCTCCCTGTGATTTTGTTTATTTACTAAAAAAAATTCAATAAAATTTTTTTAGATATTAAAATTATTGAATTATAGTTATTAATAACTTATGTATATGTTTCCAAAGAATTTTTGTTAGTTGCCAGCGAAAAATGTGTACGTTATGAAATTCATGTATTATCGACATTGTAATTAATGAAAAATCTTTGTAAAGAATTGTTAATAACGAAAGTCCTGCGAGAAGATTTTTATCGATAACAAAATTATCCCAAAGTAAATTAAAATGAATTATTATCTACTCAAAGTAATCAGCTTTAGTGCAACTGAAAAACTTTTAGTTTTATAAAGTGCTTTTAGGCTTAAAGTAATTTAAAATCATTAACAAAAAACTCTTGCTTTTAACACCAACTCTACGGCTTAAAAATTCATGAATTACAAATTATGATTTTGTTATTTTTTATGTGTAGAAAAAATTTTTTTTTTTAGTTTTGAACCAACAAATATTTATCTTTTTATCAAAAGTTGTTTGTTTCACATTTTGCATTAGCCACATGTTACAATTTCAAACGCACGCTCACACATGTGCACAAATAGTAGCAAGCAAACATAAATTTAAATGAGCGTGAGTGAGAGAGTGTGTTTGTGCGTGTGTATGTGTGAAAGTTTTCAAAAAGTAACTGTCTCTAAAAACCATGCTAAACATAAAATAAAAATTTAATCCTCTTAGAAAACTCTAATGGAATTTATGTGTTTTAATTCACACACAGACACATTTACAGCCACCCATCAGCAAGTGAGTGAGAGTGTGCGTGCGTATATAACTTGGGTGCTCGCAATTTGTGATGTAGTCAGAATGTTAAGGAACGAAATCATTAAAATTATTTTTAAAAAATTAAGTAATTGAAAACAAATTATTACATATTTTTGAGTTTGAATTTATTTGTAGTATCTGAATTGAACAAACTAATATTTAATCACTGTTTGAGTATTTTTGAAATAGCAATGATGTTTAAGATTTTATAGCACTTCTGCGTTCACAAAGCATGAGGCTACATGCATGCCTTTTAACAACTGCACAAAATTTTCTCGACAATAACAACATCTTTCACTGAGCCTGCAAGTTTGCTTATGAATTTAATTTAGTTAAGAACTCATTCCTTTAACTTTCTGCTTACCATCCAAAAAGGGGGAAAGAATTTATGTTACTTTTTTTTCGCAACTAAATATGCAATGGTGAATTAGCAAAATTGCCACACTAGAGCGCTTTTCTTACTTAAACATAAATTTTAATGTTGGTTTTTATTTTATGAGACTTCAACGGCAGGGAGGGGATGAGGAGGAGGAGGGTATGAAAATATTTTCATTTTAAAATGAATATCTATCTACATTTTTGGGCCAAAAATTTCATTATATGTATTTTTTTAAGTTTCTATAAAAACGTAAAGCTTTTATACATACAAGATTATGAATCATATGTGATGTTAAAAGATTAAAGTTAAACAAGAATTCAACATTTGGTTACTACAAACAGCCCACACAGAATTCCATTTTGGAAATGGCAACGAATGATTTTGTTTAATAATTATGAATTTTAACAAAGTTTAGCAAGTTTAAATGTGATATTTAAAGCAGTTCATTCACTATAAGAAATTTTACCCATTTTGTAACCATAATTAATTACAGCTAAATGCTAGGACGGATTGAAATAATTTTTTGTAAGCCTTCCTTTTAAATTCCTTTAAGTTTTATCACTTATCCTCACAAATAAAAAAAAATTTGTATCACTCATGATCACGCCCTGTCACGCAAGACAAATTTTGACTAATATTAATTAAAAGTACACTCACATCTTAAACATTATATTAATTTTTTGTTTAACTTACAAAAACTATAAATTTTTATTATGAAAACCTTTACTACTCTCAATTATCAGGTTTGTTCATTTACTAAAAATTGTTACGAATTTGTAACAATTGTTACTGGAAAGTGTTCATTAACTCAAAAAGTTTGCAAGGAGAGGGCTTCAAAAGATAGAAAAAAAATGATTGATAAAATATTGATACAAATTATTAGTAGTAAAATTTTTACTTGCAAGAATTATCCAACCACCTGTTGTGTATTTTGTTGTTAAATTAATAATTCAAAATATATCTGAAAAGGGAAAATTGAAAAAATTGTATTCCTTTTTTAAAAACATGTTTTCTTAATTTATTGTTTTTCTTTCATTAAGCCACATAAATTCAATTTTAAGGCAAATAATTTTGTTTGTTTCTCATATACATATGATCATATACATATGATCAGAGATGAAAAGTGGAATTTTTATACTTATTAATTAATGAAATTAAAAAAATATGAAAAATGCATAAAAGTGTAAAAAGACATGAAACTGTGTAAAGAATTTCATATTAAATGTAAATTTCTAAAAAAACTGCAACTTAAAATGTATTCAAACAAAATACATCAGATAAAATAAAATTATATCTTGATTTCCATCCATGATTCTGATATGAATAAAATTTTCTTGCAACTTTTTACAAGTAAAGCGTTCATTTACTTTTTTTATATTTAGGAGAGTAAATTTGTAAATTTCTGCCTTACTCTCTCGTTGCTAGGACAGTAAATGAACAGACCTATTATTTTAAATCACACACAAAACACTTGATAAAGTGACAGTACATTAAAATTGTTGAAAATTTTTGAAAACAATTATTTTATTTATTATTCTTTTTAATTTAAAGCCAACATAAAGAAAATATTTTTTCACTCACGCTAACGCATTCTCATGCGTGATAATCTTTAAACAATTGTTAGACCTTCTAAAATGGTTAAAACATACATTGAAAAAATGTTATCTGTATTTAAGAAAAAATTTATTTTCGATTTCTTCCCCGTACAGTAGACATTTCGTTCATTTATTTAAAGAACATCACAACTCATATTATGTAAAAATTTCATATAAATATCTTGTTACTCAACTTTTGAGAGAAAAATAAAATTTTCTTTTTCCATTAAGTTGTATGTAAATTGAAAACCTTAAACTCTGGCAAACTATTCTGTTGGGGTTATGACATTGTTTGAGT
Source organism: Tachina fera (assembly GCA_905220375.1). Lineage (NCBI taxonomy): Eukaryota > Metazoa > Arthropoda > Insecta > Diptera > Tachinidae > Tachina > Tachina fera. The sequence continues at coordinate 76,114,981 of LR999966.1, forward strand.
AAATGAGCGAAAGGCAGGGGGTGCTGTGAACGATGACGGAATATAAAATTAACAAAGCACCAAACACCGAATAGAATAACAAAAATTAAAAATTTTAAGAACCCCCGTCGTACAGTCCATAGCTGGACCAAGTTGCTTCAAGTATAGTATACGAGAAGATATAAAATCAAGTCACCCTTCCATCGGAAAAAAATCCAAATTAAAATCGGTCGATTCAACCGACTATGTCTAGAAAAGATGTGATATATTCTAAGCTGGTCCAGTTTTCTTAAAACATAGTTAAGAACACTCTCGATCTTAAATCAAAATCGGTCCAGCTGTTTGGTCTGCACGTGGACTCGTACATACACACAGATATACAGACACACACTATAAACGTATAACACCCCTTTTTTGGTCGAGAATTAAAAATTACAAAACACCAAATATGTATTGTTTTATCCCCTGTTTCCACAACGCGGACTGTGGACTTGAGTAGCAAACTTATATAGAAAGCACTAATTATTTTTAATGATTTTCATAAAAATTTTCTAGACGAGGCGATTGCTTGAGTTGAAGAAACAAGTGTTTATGCCCTAATTCTGTTCGACGATTGTGCCGTCTTGTCTATGGACGGAAAAAAGCAGTAGTTATGATTCTTTAAAATAACAATTAGTTATTGTCTATGCTAGAAGGTTCTTGTATTTGCTTTATGATTTTGTTCCAAACATTACACCCAACACATATTTTTTCATATATTTTTCAAACTATTGTATAATACTTTAATTTAATTTTTATATTTTAAAAACACGGCAATAATATTTTTATTTTTCATTATCAAAGACAACAACTATTTTTGAATAAAAAAAAATTACTGGTTAAAGTGAATAAAAAATGAGCATTTGCTTTTTACTTAAAAATTTGTTGTAAAAGCTAAAATATATATGTGTGTTTTTTTTGTTTTTTTTTACAAATTTTCAAGTAAAAAGCAAATGCTTATTTTTAATTCACTTTAACTACTGAATTCAAAACTCAGAAGTATTTTTAAACAAAAACGTTCTAATTCTTCTTAACGAATTAGTGGGTAAATTGATTATAATTTATAATTAAATTATTTGTTTTCAAATCAACTCATACCAAATTTGAAGACTCTTAAAATTATACCAAGAACACTCTTGCTTTATAGTTTTCAACGTACAAAATTTCTATTAATTATTTTGTATCGGAGGTTCCCCTTTCCCCGGGTGTTATTTTACCAACATTTTAAATTAGATCGAACCTTGCTTCCATAGCAAATTTTAATAATCTGACTTCTATAGCTTTCAAGATGAAATATATTTCGTTTCGCGTGGCACAGCCCTCTTTGCGGTATGGAAAATAAAGTATGACCTATTCTCAGACCTACCGAATACACATACAAAATTTCATAAAGATCGGTCAAGTCGTTTCGGAGGAGTTAAATTACAAATACCGTGACGCTAGAATTTTACATATACATATATGTATGTATATCGATGGCTTAATATAACTCGAGAGGCAAAAAACTGAAGAAAAACTAAAGCATTTACATGGAGAAATAATTTTTTAAATTCCCATGAGTCCTTGATTTTTAACTGGAACGTACTAAGATCTTCAAGGAGCATGCAATTATATGTTGTCTCCCAGAAAACGTTAAAAGGCCGATTTCGAAAAAAATTTAGATACGCTCTTTTTATGTTAAGCCATCTATATAGAAGTAATCACCCTTCCCACTTGACCTGAGATTCGAACAAAATTCTTCGATGTTTGTTCGCTAGTCAAATAAAATTCCAATGTTCGCTAAAACTTCTATCTTCGAACTTCTCGCGATAGTTTTTCGAAGGTGTGATGGTAGCCGAGTGGATCTGTGCTAGACTGTTATTCTAGAGGTACAAAGTTCGATGCATGATAGCACTGTAAGTTGAAAAATAAAATAAGAACACTAACCCACATATGAGCAATAATTGAACAGAAAAAAATTTGTCACGATAGCCTAGTAGATGTGTGTTAGTCTGTTAGAATAAAAATAAAAAATAATAAAAAAAAATAAAAAAAATAAATTAAATAAATAAGTAAGTTAAAATAAATAAATAAAATTACTTTTATACTTGTTTGTTGCCTTTTTCGATATCGTAATTAGTTCGATATTTTCTTACCTTTGATATTGCTAGCGAAACTTGGAAATCAAGTTGATTTGAGACAAAGCTCAGCGACAGGTGAACTTTTTACGATTAATTTTTGAGTCTCACTTTCGATATTTTTACACGATAAATGTTCGAGATATATATATTCGAAATCAATATCAATAGCGAAAGTCTTGGTCAACTGGGTTATGCCAGTTGTGAACATCGACTTCATTTTAACACAATACCAAAAACTTGTGGCTTGTTTACTCCCTCTCGAGAACAATAATAATAAAAATTTATTACATTTTATTTTGAGAGCGTGTTTCATCAGCCACACCTTGTAGTTTTCAAAGGATTTGAATTTTTAATTGAAATAATCAACCAAGTTTAAAAAATTTATTGTATAAAAAAATTTCCTTATTAAAGAAATAACTTCGCCATATTAAAAAATCGCAACAATTTTAACAAAACTCTTATATTTTTCAAAATGACTAAAAACAATTTCCTTGTACGAAATTTCCCATCTCTATTTCATTTCCTTTTGTATTTTTAAGGAAAATTTAAAAATTATTTTAAATACCGCAAATATTTAATCATTTTATAAATAAATTCAATACCACTGCGAACTAATTAAAAGCGCACCAATCAACGTAATAAAAATGTCTTGTTAAAGACATTCATTTATGCATGTCGTATTTTTATTTTTTATAAATTTCCCTAATTCACGTATTTCACAAGAAATACGACGACCGTCATTTCGCTTTCAATACTAGACAAGTGTACGAGTATTTAATTTATAAATTGTTATTATTAGTGTCGTTAAACTACTTAATGACCATAAACAAATTGTTGCCGCCATCACACGTACATACATACGAACGTGGGTATGTATATTTGCTGGTTACATTGGTTGCGGTACGAATTAACTGTGACCACTGTGGCACTAAGTTTTCCTCGGTTCAATAACCATGATTTAGCTAAGAAACTGGGAAAAAAGTGGACAAGAAAAACGACGCCACTTCATGCCTGCCTGGGTGACAAACCATTTAGTTAATATCTACTTAGGTTAGGTGAATCAACTTTTCGCCAAGTGGTCGGTCGGTCGTCGTTGGTCAGCTAGTGTGAGTCTCCCAGTATTATTGAAATGCAATGAAAAATAAATAAATTAAAAATTTTATAATACGAGTAATAATGTTGAAAGTGAACAAAATGTGTGCAAATTAAAATTTTATACACTACGCTGCATTTAAATAAGTGCATATTATTATATCGTTACCGAAAACACAAAATGCCCTATCTGACAAAAAAAAATTTAAATCGATTTTGCTATAAATTCCCTGGTATTTTATTAATACATACAATCGCTACAAAAAATACTAAATCTTCGTAATTTATTTATTTTACGATTTTATTTATTTTATTTTACAATGCAAAAATTCCAATTAAAAACTTCCATATTTTCCATTTTAACATATTTTTTCGTTGTTCTTTAAAATTTGGGAAACTGTTAGTTAGGGCATTTTACGAGGTAACAATTTGCAGCTGTTAAAAAAAATGTTGTCTATTTCTCTATAATTTTTACACTACAGTTACTTTTACTAAAAGTGTGATAACATTGAGAAGAACATAAAGGGTGGTTAGATTTTAAAGGTCGATATTGCTTGATGATTTAGGATATTATTGTCATTTCTTTTTATTATGATAATATGGTATGGTACAATTATGTATGGAACAAAATATCGGCTAAATGGACGCCACCGCAGCCTCGGCGGCACACCTCTACCCAATGACCCAAATTTGACTTTGAGGCATAATTGAAGTTCTATGCCGTTAATGTGCCGAATTATCTCATCCTATTGAATTTGTCGCGCAAAAGAGCCATTGTTTTATTAGCTGTGTGGCAAGTGGCACCATTTAGTTGAAACCACACATTGTCCACATCCATATGTTCCAATTCGGGGCATGAAAAGTTCAGTATCATCTCACGATAGCGAACACCATTTACAGTGACTGCCTGGCCGGCCTCATTTTGGAAAAAATACGGCCCGATGATGCCGCCAGCCCATAAACCGCACCAAACAGTCAATCTTATTGCCTAATCCACTGAAGAGAAAATGTGCCTCAATGTGCTGAAGATGATTTTCTTCGAAAACGATGGACCATTTCCATAATAAGCCTGAATAATTTTAACGAGTTGCTCAATTGTTAATCTTTCCATGGTTAAAATTGAGTTAGTCTGAAATTGAGATATGTCAAATGAAATGCAAAAAAAACCTGACGTTTAAGTTTGGTTCACATTCAACATCTGTCCTTAAAATTTAACCGCTTTTTATATAAAAACAATATAAAAATTTAATTTCAATTATTTGTTTATTTCATTAACTGTTAAAACTTGGTTTTGCCATTCAAAAAGATTTTGTTCAAACCAACTTAAAATCCTTTTTGAATTCATTTTGAGTAAGTTTTATGAAATGCAACCCTGTTGTCGGTGCAATAACTTCAGTGCTGCCAAGTTAAAATGACTGGAAGCAACAGATACTGTATATTATAGAATAAATACCGATTGAAACAATACAGCCACTACTATAAAAAAGAAGTTATGGAGAAAAAGAATCTTTTGGACGCAAAACAGCGTATTAAATTTAAATATTACCAACGAAAGGTGTGTCATAATATTCAGTGGTTACACTTTTTGGGCAAATGCTGACGTAAGTGTGACCGTTTCTTTATACATACATATAAAATAATATATTTATTTGTGAATAAGTTATTTTTAGGTATTAAGCGATTTACTTCACATTTGTGCGATCTTGTTTCAAAAGTTGACAACACCACATTTAACAGCTGTTATTTCTAGGGATGTAACGATACGCCGCTTTGCCGATCCGATACCTATACTCAAAAAGAAATATCGCCGCATACCAATACCGATACCCATATTAAAACTGAACTCAGAGTAATTATTTTACTATATAAAACTACAGTGTAAAGGATTGTTAATATTTAAAATTAATATTTGAATTGATTCTGGAATTAACAAAAAACAAAATATATTTTTTAACAAAATACAAACATGATTTAGCATTGAGAGAACATTTCACTACTATGGTGCAATGCCTTTAATAAGCTTTTTCTTTTAGGGCCAAATTTACAGTCATTAGTTAATTATTATTAAGCTAAAATGATAACTATTGTTTAACTAATACTTCATATTCACAGTGCATTGTTTAACTAAAGTTCTTAATATGGGCAAAAAATGGTAACCCTTTTAAGTTTCGTTTACTGATTGATGTATTATTTTTTAAAAATTGATAAAACAGTGCGCGCTCATCTAACTTTACCGTGCAAGATATTGAATTAGTGCTGAAATTGGTTCGGAAAAACCAAACAGTAATAGAAAATAAAATAAAAAGAATTTATTACAGCTAAATGCAAAGAAGATGCTTGATAGCGTATGTGTGAAATGTGTATAAAATTATTCACAATACATCAATACTAATAAAGTTTAATAAAGTTTACAACGAATCAGCTGTTGTCTAACTATTTGCTAACCAATGACATTTGGCGGTTTAACTAATGGTAAACAAATAGCTGTGAATCAAATATTATTGGTTAAACTATTGCTATTAGTTAACTAATGACTACAAATTTGGGCCTTAGTTGTTATGCAAAAAAAAGGTTGAAAATTGAATTGCTTTTGCAAAACAGCTCTAAAAAATATTTAAGAAGTATCATCGTATCGACAGTAAAATATTGCCGATATCGGTTCGGTTACATCCCTACTTATTTCTGACTGTTTTTTTTTTGCAAGATCAAATATTTATTTGCTTAAAATGTAAAAAAAATTTTGACGCAAAATGTCCCACTGTGTTGATATTAGGCATGCACTTTTCCTTGATCGCAAATTATTTATTTTTAAACCAGCTGTTTCTATTTTTTTTTGTTGCCAATCCAAAATATTTTGTGGTTACACTATGACAAGCACGCGAATTTCATCATCGTATTTCCAAGCTCTACTGAGTGTTATAAAGTCAACCAAATAACCACCACAATTGACCGCTTTCAAGCAGCTTTTATTATTTCCTTTAGCTCGTACACAATTTAACCTCTGAAAAAACAAAAACTTAAACATAAATAAATATTTAATGACCTGACCTGATGTGAATTCCGCTGTATTGTTTTGTCATTTCATTACTTGCAATTGTTGCAGTTTTGCCAAGTCTTCCATGACCGAAAGCTAAAAAAAGAAATATTTTCCCCCTGCTGCATTTTGCAGGTTTTTCACGCAAAAATAAAAGAAGTTAAAATTTTTGTTAAAATGACATTTTTCCTTTATTGTTGCCATTGTGTTGGCTTGTGGCTGCTTAATCTGACTTTATAATTTCTTGCCGTTTCTCTCTTGTTTTTGATTTCATTATCGTTGATAAATGTGTCCACCTCTTTTATGGTCAGACTGCTGTGAATTTCTTCATTCCTTAAGTCTTTCAACTTGTAATGTCATAGCAAAAAAAAATATATATATATATGAAATGTTTAAATATTTTATTAAAGTTTTAATGTTTTTGGTCTTCATGTTTTGAATTTGCTATTAACATCTACGCATTTGCGTGGAATCTTGTAAATATTTGTAGTACATATTTTCCATAAATGCGGGTATATATGATGCATGTATCTCATGCATGTATCTCATGTTATCCCCAGTACTATTTTGTAGTTTTGCTATTTCAACGAATACTGCATTGGCAGTTAAGGTTTTCTACTTTTTAAGCTTAAATATTTTTTTTATTTTTAGATTGGCTTCAAAAAATATTTTGTGGGTTTTTGAAAATAAAGCAAACGTCAGTGTCAAAGAAACGCATAATTAATGAATCCGCTAAAGTGCATTAAACTTTTGCAAAGTAACTTGTTAAAAAAAATATTGCACTGGATTTATATGTTTTACTTTTCTAAGTGGTGAACTGAGCTATTCATATATTTTTTTATTTATGGTAAGGTTTACGCAACAAGTTTTATATGGAAATTTATTTAAAATAAAAAAAAAAATAGAGAAGATTTGTTAACCTCCTCACTTTTTTGAAGTCGGTTAAAAAGGTGGTCGCCTAGATCGCGATACAGTCTTATTATAGAAACAGTGTTAGAATATGTCATATAATACTTACATATGTATCTTGTAGAAATTCACAATGGACCCAATTGTGTCTTCGAGTGGGGGTGCGGTATAGCACTAGCCTTCCTAACCCATCTTGTAGAAAAGATGATTGACTATATATCAGTACAATCTTCTTATAGAAAAAATTTTTCCTTTAGGTCGAAATTAACAGTCAACTATTGACCGTGGTTTAACAAACGATTTTTGTTATCAATTTCATAAGTTAAACCACCTTCAATACTTTACTAAAAACTGTGAACTTGAGCCTTAGTGAAAGTACACACTCGTTGTATGTAGGAAAATAGTTGAATATGTGAGAGCACGCTTATCTTATAGAAAATGTAATTAATATTTTTTATAGAAAAGAGGGTTTGCTATATGGAAGTTAACTATTCCTATAGAAGACATGGTTGACTATACGACGGCACACTCTTCTTATAAAAAAGAGGAATATATGAAAGCATACTTATCTTATAAAAAAAGTGGTTAACTTCTTATAGAAAAGATGATATATGTCACTATATCGTTTTTATAAGAAATATGGTTGACTATATGGAAGAACAGTGTTCTTATATGTAGATAAGATAAAAATTGTATTAAGTTACAATTAAATAATTTTTTTAAGCTTTACGTCGGTTTATATTTGTACATTTATACTTTTTATAAAAAATATTTTGTTTTGTGATTGAAAGCAAAAAAAAGGACAAACGAAAAAAATTATATAAGAATAATTCTGCAAAAAAAAACGACTTCAATGCAAAGATTTGATGGAACGTTTTGAAAAAAAACATTATGAGACCAAACTGAAAGTAAATTTTCTCAAACAAGGTGTGTGGAAGTTTAGTAAAAATTGATTCAGTAGAACCAATACTAATATATTGTAGTGGGGGTAGCTCAGCTCATTTTTTTAATGGAAGATTATGTCTTTTTATATATCAAAGTGTGTAATATTTTTTGTAAAAACCACGTGTAATATTATAATAATTTTTAATGACTTAGCCCCGCGCATTTTTTCAACTTTAAAATTGTGTAATTACAAGAAGTAAATATATTTACTAGGTTTAGCAGCAATCAAATAAGTAGAATGTCATAGAATCAAATAAAAAAAAATGTGGACGTATCGCCGCCCACTTAGAAGATATACTCTCTCACAAAAAAAAAGAATTTCTACAATCGGTCTAAAATATATAGAGTTATGAATTAACAATTTCAAAAAAAAACAGACAAATTGATATCCTCATCCTTTTTGTGAAGTCGGTTAAAAAATAACATATATCTTGAAGAAGTTAACAGCAAGTTACCGAAATATAGAACTAAAAAATACAAATATAAACAGATTTAAACCTTTAAAAGGTCGACAAATGAGATACAAATTTTTATTTACTTACTTTTATATACGAAAAGAAAAAAGTTTAAATTCTCCAACCCTGAAACTATATTTTAAATTTTTTCTTATTTTTAACATTACTTTACTTTTTTCTAATATATAAAATATTTTTAATTGACGAAGAAACAAAATTTGCTTTATTTAGTTACTTTTGAATACCAAAAAAAAGTTAACTTTTCCAGCTCTTAAGATGCGTTTTTGTGTTTTTAACTTTTTTAAATTTTTATATCAAAACATTTCTTTCTAAACATAAAATATATTTAATTTATAATGAAAAAAAGAAGAAATTAATTTATCGTAGTTACTTTTATATACCAAAAAAATTTAAACTTTCCAACCCTGGAAGAAGCATACTTTTATATTTTTATGATAACATATATTTCCAAAATACGCTATACATGTGTTTAATCTATAGAGAAAAGAAAAAATTATTTTTACTGGGTTACTTTTATATACCTAAAGATTTCAAGATTTCCAACCTTTAGCCTTTTTTTGATTTTGAATAACAATTTAATTCTTACTGAAGTGTCAAAAAGGTTTAATAAACAAAAAAAGCAAACATTAGTTTGCCTAGATACTTTTATATAGCAAAACAAAGTTTAAATTTTCCAGCTCCGGTGCTGTGTTTTTTATTTTTTTTTTTTTGCTTTTTATTACTAATTTACTTTTTTTCTAAAATATAAAATATAGTTAGTTTTAATTTTCCAACCCTGAGATCATCGTTTTATATATTTTTCATTTCTTACACCAATCTATTTCTTTCCAACAAACAAACTATGTTCAATTTATAGGGAAAAAGAAAAAATTAGCAAAAAAAAGTTCAAAATATCCAACCCTGGAATCGTCTTCTTGATTTTGATAACAACTTAAGTCTTACGGAATTATAAAATAGGTTTTAATTAACAAAAATAAAATAGAATTTGTTTTAGTTTTATATGGCAAAAAAGTTTACACTTTCCAGCTCTGAAATTCACAATTTATTTTGGACCATATCTAACACATAGATATGTCTTAGACCGAAGTCTGTAGCTTTTCTGGGAGCTTCGGGAAACTGATTTCCCACACAGACAAACAGCCTAGGCGGAGGGACGAACGGACAGACGGACATCGTTTATTCGTCTTCCCTGTTCATAAGGACCCAGAATATGTTGTAAGTTAAGACTACTAACAAAAAATTCAAAATCGAGATTTTGGTTGATTATTGTGAATGCTATTGGATACACGTATTGCCTAAATTTTATATTTCTACGATCGAGAATTATGCTTTTACTACCAAAAAAAAAAACAAAGAGGCGTACAACTGTGTAGAGTTTTTTTTAGTTTCTGTAAAACTATGTTTTTGTTAGTTATGACGTTTTGCATTTAAGCTAACGATATATTCCTTATGTGTCGCATATTATATTATACATATATACACCCTTTACCATTTTTGCTAAAATGTATAGAAAATCATCTGAAACATTTTCGTAAACTTTTTTGATTTCATATTTTGGTCCAGGCCTCTTATTGACAAAAAATGAGAAAAGAATGTATGAAGCTAAGTTATGAAGAACTATCGTGACATAACCACCAAAAAAGTTTAAACGACATAATTATCGAACTTAATTTTTTTTACCAAAATCGATCATCGAGTAAATAACCGATTTTCGTAAAAAAAATGTGGTCCAAACAATGTGTCGGTTAAACTTTTTTGCCGGTTATTGCTCGATATATTAGATTCATGTTATTAAGTAGATTTTAAAATTTACCCGGTCATATATATATTTTTTCATAATAACTACTCTCGATCCATAGAAAAAATATGTATTTAGTGCCCAACGGCTGCAGGCAGCTGTTCCCAATTTATGGCATTACCAATGAACATTAATTAATTTTTTTTACGTAGAACATACACAACAAATTGTTTAGTTTTCAAAAAGAAAAGCTTTCTATTTCCTAAAAGTAAAATGTATACAGAGTTAATATTTATTTACAAATTATTTGAGCTGATTTATTTAGCACCCAACAAACTATGAAATCTTTACAAGATCCATAATAAGATACACATTCATGCTTCATGGTTAGCAACTAGCGGACAGACAGACATACAGTCAAGAAGATGGAAGGAAGAATAAATTACAAATAGAAAAGCAAGTAGAAACAAGACCCATTAACCCACAATTCCATAAAATACTTAAACAACATACTGCTAATAATTATACTTATTTGCTAAACATTAACTAAGACTTCTTCTGATGATTTTTTCCATTGTAAAATTAAAAATATTTTGAATTTTGTTTGTGGAAGAAAAAGTAAAAACTATGACTACAATTACTTATAAGCTATAGCTGATTTGCTTGGCTCTACATTCTTTTATAAATTTTGCACTGGTACTAAAATTAGTGTTCACTGAAGAATTTTTTTTCTAACATGCACGGTGGCAGTTGTTTGAATTTAGTATTTTTCTTTCTTTTTTAGTCTTCTGGCTGCCATTAGTTTTGTCGGCCTAAAAGAACTAGATACATATACTCCTACAGTCGTCTCAGCCGTCAGTTATTTAGCTGTGTACACAGACAGACAGACGGACAGAGAGACAAGCAGACATTTTTTTACATCCATTCCATTAATATAAAATGTAGTTCTTTTCTTTTCATTTGACCAAATTTCCGCATTGTTGTGGTTGCCAAAAAAATTTTTTCTTAGTAGAAACAATTTTTCGTTTTTTATTTGTCTTCCCTACGAAAGATACTAAAAGATTTTAACGTGCTGGAATTTTAATAGTTTAACACTTTTAATAATATGCAATAAAAAAAATTATAATTATAAATTATTTAGTTTATTATCTAGGAATAATTTAGTTAATGGGAAAGCATAATTTTCTGTCTTTTTTTAATATTATTTTCTTGCACACATTCATTTAAATTCAAGTCAAAATTTTAGAATGCTGCTGTTGCACAGTGGCGTGAAATAAAAAACAAACTGTAATCTTTGCTTTGTTGGGACCCTGTTGTAATTTAAAGAGATCCTCAAAATCCGTTTGGGGCTATATTTTCTTTATTAGGGCTGTATTGCAAGTCAAAGTGAGTATGAAGATCCTCGAAATCCGCTGGGGCCTTATTACGGTTGTAAGTACTAGAGGGCTACGTAAACAGTCTTGAAACGTAAAAACGTCTTGTTTTTTAAATGTTTTCTCGTGGCATGTATTATACTAAACCAATAATAAATGCTGTCGTATTATACGTGAAGCAGAATGGATGCATTGGGGTACGTGTATATGAGTGGTAAAAAGCGATGTTGCCAAGGCTTCTTTTTCATAATAAACAATCAAAAGAAGTAGTGTTGAATCGTGTATGCTTGCTATTTTGCATGATGTACGTTTGAGTGTTCGTGTAAGATGTACACTGTCGGACAATTTAAAGTATAAAAGCTGTGCTTCATAGTTTTTCCTTCACTGTGCCGCTTTTAAAAATGAAAAGAAAAAAATTTTCAATCCCGTTAGAAATTTACATGCGCTTGTTATTTTTAAAACGATAATTGACACATTGATCATTATTTTCTTTGCCTGCTTTTGAACAACAAGGTGCCGTTAAATACAAGTGCGACAAAATAAAGTGTAATTTAAATTTTTTTAATATTCTGGGAAAGTTTTTTGGTGTTTTTTTTATAGAAAATAAAAGGTAAGTTATATTTAAGCCATTAAGATTCCAGGTTTATTGCAAAGTAATAATAATATTATTTAAAATATTATATATTTTGCACTAATTAAAAGAATTTTTACAGAAAGTTGATATGAAACCATTGTCCAAAGGTGTGAAGGATCTATTGGTAAAAGACCGTGAAGATGGTATTAAATATAAGGATCTATCAAAAAAATAATATATATTAATACCTGGAGCAAGGAAAATATTTGAGACATATAAAAAAAGGAATTCAAATGAAAGTTTAAAAACGTTATGTGGCCGAAAACGTAAAACTTCCGCAAAAGATGATAATCATATAGCAATTCTAGCTAAAAGAGATCCGTTTACTTCTGCTAGATATATTAAAGAAGAGTTACAGTTAGATATTTCAACCCGCACCATACAAAGAAGGCTTAATCAAAGCGAGTTGAGAAGTTCCTTTGCGAAGAAAAAACCGTTGCTACGTGGGGCCAATGTAAAAAAACGATTAGATTTTGCAAAAAAGTACATAAACATGCCAGAATCGTTTTGGAACAGAGTGATTTGGTCGGATGAGTCCAAATTTGAATTAAAAAACATGAAACGTCGACAGCGTGTGTGGTGCCATCCGTCACAAGTACTTAAATCTAAGAATATTATTCATACGGTCAAACATGGTGGGGGAAGTCTTATGGTGTGGGGCTGTATTTCAACAGCGGGAGCTGGACGGCTGGTAAAAATTGATTCCAAAATGACTGGAGAGCACTATGTTAGCATTTTGCGCGAAAATCTTAATAGTAGTGCTGAAGAAATGGGCTTACGGGACTTTATCTTTCAGCAAGATAATGATCCCAAACACACAAGCAAGGTGGCGAAACGATTTTTGGAAGAAAATAATATCGAAAAATTGGAGTGGCCTGCTCAAAGCCCAGATCTAAACCCTATTGAGCATCTATGGACTATTTTGGAATAAAATGCAAGTTGAATGGAGAGCGATTCCAAAAGATATTTTTAAAAATTTAGCTTTAGGTATGAAAAAACGGCTTAGAGAGGTTATTATAAGTAAAGGTGGAGCAACAAAATATTAATCAACTGCATATTGCAAGCTTAAACTATAATAACATGCATTTATACTTTATTTTGTAGTGTAAAAATCTTGTCTAAGTTTAGTTTTTTAATGACTTTTTAAAAATTAGGGATTGAATATTATTGTTTTGTTGTTTTTTTAATAAAATTTTATGGAATAAAAGAAATTTAATTGATTTTTTAGCCAAACATGTTCATTTTAAATTTTATTTTAGCAACTTATATACGTTTAAATATTTTATACTTTATTTTGTCCGACAGTGTAGATGGTAAGCTAGTATGTGTTTAAGGGTGGTTTTTTAAAACAAACGCACACAACTAATGTCAAGCATCACAAATTTTTCCGTCACGAAATATTTTCTTCTTTACTCCTATATAAGCAATAACTGAAAGAAATGTTTGCCAATAGTGTTGTTTAGCGTTTGTTTTAGAAGATTTCACTCGTGTCTTAATGGTTCTTATAACTCTTCTTGTGCAGGGGTCTACTAAATACCAGCGTTGTGCAGTGGGAGAATATGGAAAACAATAGAAGTAATTCTTCAGTTTCTAAACGGTCCGGTCCGGTTGTTATAAAATTTTCTACAGTTTATAGTTTAATTTTTTTATTTAAAGGGCCCACATTAATAAAAAAAATTCAAACTTATGACAAGCTGATTTCTTTGAATTCTTATCACAGAATTTAAATTTTTTTTTGCCAGTATTTTTGCCAGATTTTCCTAGCTAAAAGCTAAAAAAAGGTCTATTGTATTTAAGAGATTTCGCTTACAATTTTGGGAAATATTCGAGCAAGAAAAAATGTATTTAAACAACTGCAGTACTGTGGTAAATTAGGGATAGTAAAATTGAGCTTTCATTACAAAAAAATCTTTCAGCAAATTGTAATACTATGAATTAAAATAATTCACATATTCTATTTGCATTCAAATTTGTGAGTACAAAGCTGAAATTATTTACATTTACTGATTTACAAGAACGCTGATGATGAAGGTGTGACATCCTTCGAAAACAGCATGTTGTTCCGTTCTGCTAGTGTTTGTCTATTTATTTATTAGTTCCTTCAAAATTAACTTATGTAATTTGGCTGTCTAAAAATACAAACTTCTCCTTATCAAAACCAAAAACTTGGCTTTCCCAGATTAAAAACAAAATTTGTACTATTCTGAAATTTTTTTTTAATTCAACAAATCAGTCAAAAGTTATACGTATTTAATTAAACTTAAAAATTTGAAAAAAGTCGACTTTCTCCGTTTTTTTTGTAATTAAGAATAAAAAAATTTTGCAAAAACACAAATCCCACATTTCTGCTCATTTAGAAGTACTACCTTCTATATAACAATATCACGAAAAAAAATTCTTGGTCAAAACTTTTGTTATTGTAGTAAACAAAGCATTTCGAAGTAGACCTATTTTTAACCGACTTCAAAAAAATGAGAGGTTATCAATTTGGTCTGTATTTCTTATTTTTTTTTATTTTTTTTTTTTTTTCTTACTTATAAATCGTTACATTTTAAATCATTGCAAAAATTATTTATTTGTCTAAGAGGGTATAGCTTCCAATCGGACCCATTGTAAAAAAGTGGGAGAGATACGTGTCCACAAAACTATTTTTATTTAATTTAAAAATATTCTACTTGTTTGATGGCTGCGAAAATTAGCAAACATCTTTGGCTCCTGAATTAAGTTAAAAAATGAGCGGGATTACACCCACTAAAACTTTTTATTATATTTCACGAGGTTCTACTTAACTGATTTTAAAAAAATCGAGTGTGCGTTAAAATATACACCATCTTCTATTTAAATAAATGGGCAGAGTCACACCCACTAGAATTTAATATTTTATTTTAAGTGGATCTGCCTTAACATACAATCTTTCATTTAAAAAATGCTCTTAGGCACTCCCATTAAAACATAACTTTATTTTTTTTGGTCCCATAATTTTTTTTTCGAAAATGTTCTCTCAGTTCTTTGCATTGATGTCGGTGTTTTTGGCAGAATTGGTGTTGTAAATATAGAACTTAAAGCCTTTTTTTGGAACTAATTACATTATGTTCCAGGTACAAAAGTTTCAGCTGAAAGTATTCATATATTAAATTCTTGTAGCATCATTTTGTCTAAGACCTCTTATTTCTGTTCAGTATAAAATTTATGTAACAAGTAATTTAATTTAATTTTTTAACTATTAAAACCACATTGAATTTTGACTTTTGTCATATCTTCAGTGAAACTGCCGGAATTAATACAAATCGATTGGCGTAAGAATCATCAAAATAGACGCACGCCTTCGGTTTATATGAAAAGACTTTTTCACATTAAACAAAATCAAAATATAAACAGAAAAATTACCAAATTATAAGACAGCGACAGCACAGGGTGCTAAAGCGAGTATTTTCACAACAACATTAATAAGAAATATATAATATATAAAAATTAATCCCGATAACGACGATCACATCATATCACACACAGTCGTAATAACACAGCAACATAAATCACGTAAGAAAACTATCAACAGCAACTTTTCAAGAAAAATCCCAGCCATATGAAAACGTAATAAATGCTAAACGCACACACTCACACACACACACACACGCACGCCTGCTCACACGTTAATGATTACACTGTTTGGTGGGACCTGTACATATAAAATTTACATTGTAAATGGAAACAACCAGTAAACTAAATAAATAACCAAATACAAATGAATCAAACCAACAATCAGCAACAAACAATAATGGAAGCAACAACGAACGAAACCAAGCGAAAAACTCTCTATCGGCCACAACATGGGCGAAGAAAAGCAACGATGCCGATAACGACTAAAAGACAACAACGAAGACGATAATGACGAAGATAATTAAGGCAACAAACAAAACAGTGGGCAAAAGTGCTCATACTACGATTTCGACTGCTGCTATAAAGTTAGTCAGTATTATAAAATATTTGAACATAAATTATAAAAATAATTTTTGTCGACCTTTGCCATTTGCTGGGTGTTCTTTTTTATGTGTTTATGTGGAGTTTTAAATTTAAATAATATATATACGGCCATGCCACAGAGATCAATTCCCTTCGGAAACGACATCTACCTCAAGATGCCGAGCCCTAGCCGCAGTAGAATTCAGCATACCTATCATCTCCTATAAAAATAGGGTGAATTGAATGCCGTTTCCGAACGGAATTGAATTGACTGACATGGCCGATAATTTGTTAATATGTGCGGATGTATATCCTGTTCTCTTTCCGCATCTTTCTAAAGCCATTTAATGACATAGAAAGCTAAAACTTGGCACACAGATTTTTAATTTTTGGTCTGTGGGCGGAGGGCATGGCAATTGATTTTTTTCCTGGCAGGGACTGCCTTTTTAGCTAGTATAATTATAAAATATTATATAAAACATGTAGGGCTTATATTACGCAGATGGAAGGAGTTCTTCTCCAAGTAAAACGTACTCTGAAAATTTCGGCAATGGTGATACTAGTACAATTGTGATATATGTAAATATATGCAATGTCGGGACCTCAAATTCATTCAAAAAGGAACTGATTTAAACTCGTTATATTGCACAATATTTTTGAACTAGTTATTTCGAATGGATTATTTTTAAAAACAATGCATTCTCAAATCGTTTTCATTATCAATTAATTCAATTGTTTGTGCACTGAATGGCATGTGGTGTCCTAATGGTTCACACACGGTAATATAAGTTAACTAACTTTTGAGCTTATGGAAGAGAGAGAAGAAAGTAATGAAGAGGGTAACAATCCTCTTATGTCCATGAAATAAAAAGTTGCTAAAAAAAATTACCGTGTATGAACCGGGACTTATAAAAATTCAGTTTTGGATTCAAAAGATTGTTAGTCAAAATTCTACATAGAATATTGGCCTTCTTACCAACCTCATTTTTAATTAAGTAAAAGCAGACGATTTTTTTAAGAAAAGTAAAGGCTTCATTAGTCTTTACTTTCTGTTGCTGTTCTGTGCCGTTCTTTTCCGTATAAAATATTTTGCAATTACTTTTTCTGTTAAAAAAATCAGATGGCAACCTATAGAATTGATTACAACAGTATCACAACACACTAATACATGCACACTTTTGGCTGTCACTTAACGTTAAATTCTATTTTCTACAGATCTGTGCGCAACAGAACAGAACGAAAAAGCAAAAACTAACCACACATACAGATTTGCAACTAAACAGAAACAAAACAGCTGGTTCAGAACAGAACAGCACGTACAAACTAATTCTGTCTTAACACTTCGGCAATGAATGACTATTACTAGTAGTTATCTTCTTTAGGAAAGGGATAGTGATAGAGAAACCAGGTGGTGAAGGAAGAAATTGAGGAAAGCTTCATTCCCTTGCAACTCTGCTTTTTGCAATTTTTTTCTAACAATGCAGTGTTGCAGTACATTGTGATGTTAAATGAGGTGCATTAAATTTTTTAAGCTGTTTAGTAATTCTGCTACACACCAAAGGAGGGCACCTCTGATGTTACCTTAGGATTAGTATCTGCTGAAGTGGGTATAGTTCAGTGACCAGTGACTATGCCTAAAATACTTGAACTTTCTTACAACAACTGATACAAACGGACAATCATTTACATTGATATGACCTTTGAAAGCAGAAATATCTGCTATCAAAAGAGCAAACGAATGGTCTTTATTGGATATGAAACAAATATTTTGTTCATAGGTTGGGTAAGGTTAGGAAGGGTGGTGCCAAAAATGCACTTCCACTCGTTTACCCAATTGGGTCCAATGTGATTCCCTTCTATTTCCCATTAAAAAGTAATATTTACTCGCAGTTGTACCCAGAAGTGACCTTATTATCCGTCACTAACCCACTTAATTCCCATGATGAAGCCCCTGAGTCCTCTTCTTCACACTTGCTCATATCATTAATGCTCTCATGAAAATGTCTGCTCAGCCATTTAAGCCTAGATATTGCAGCTTCGGGTAGTGACAGATAATATGTTCAATGGTTTCTGGTTCCTCTTCATCCCCGCGCATCCTACAGAAATCTGGAGTTCCAGTTTCCCAAATGCTGGTTCTTGCTCTAACCAAGCATTGACCACTCAAAGCGTCTATCACGGTTGGCATCGCCTTTCTATTCATGTCTAGTAACAGTTTGGATCTTCTTCAATCAAGTTTTGGCCACACAGCCTCCCCCTACTTCGCCATGAACTGTTGGTCCTGCTTTCTACCCAGTTACTGAGTTCCCTATAGTAATGCCCTAGCGCTAATTTCAGCGATCTGCCACACATTCACACAAATTTTTTTCATAATCTACTGTAATAATCTACTGCAATAAGATCCCTTACGGGTGTGAATATCACCTCAAATCTTGCCTGTGAAACTTCCCTTAACTATCTGGAGGAACGTAACATCACCTTCAAACAGGCATATCGGTAACTTGTAGTTCTTCTCGAGCTTGCTTAAGCGGTCCTTTGAAATACAAAACTTTGATCAAACCTATTGAAATAATATATTTTTTAAATTATTTCTCTCTAAAAGGAATGATTTAACGAATCAACCATAATTTGGTACGGAGTGGATGTGTGTGTCATCGATACCATATGTACTCCGATTCCTGTACTACTGGAAGTGTATTTAATATTGCCAAGCAATAAGTCAATCTGGGCCCTACTGTGTTATTCGAAATGGAAGGAAATTCTTTGGGGCTTGAATCTTAATAATAGGTAAATATTCTTTAGTTTAGAATTACAGATTAAACCTCCTGCTATCCAGCGAGAAAGCTGGGCCCTCGCATTGATGGGAGGCACATTGCTATTTTTGGTTCTGAACGATAACTTTTTCAGTTGTCATGATGTAGATCAGGTGAAATATATTTGAACTTCTATGCGTTTGTTCTGCAGTGGGAAACTGGCATCTTTACTTTATAAGCCGCAGGTTTGCGCAGGTGTGCGCTAAGCCTGTTAAAACTATCAACAAAAGATATAAGGATTTCATGCTTCTTCATCAGCAGTAGCGCAAGATAGACCTGAATTCATTTGCACAGTGTTATCTTTCTATTCTTCTTTCTCTCCTTTTAAGACAATCGTTACTTTGGATCTTTATTTGAAATGAATTTCTGTCATGCCTCGTCTCAAACTTGATTTTTTAATATATAATATGGAACCAATTGGCTGTCAATATGGTGATGTGTTGCAACACCACCCTTCCTAACCTAACATACAGTTCTTGGCTATGTTCAATCTGCAGTGTAGAATACTAAATCCAATCCAACATCTTCACTCACCTTTTTCTTTTAACTTTGCCGTATTTGGACTTGGACTTCGACTATCTTATTTTGGCCCAGATTAAAAAGAAGATATTACAATGCTCTTTAATATATTAAAAAGTATCATCAAAACACAACAACCACGATAAGGGGAACTGTGTATTTCTTCTTCAGTAAAGTATGTGTGATATAAAAATATCTACGTTTATGGAAATTAATTGCTTGTAAGGACTACAAATGTGTCCTTTATTTTTCTAAAAAAGTATAATGTAAATGCGTTGAATTCAAATTTGTTGACGTTTCTGTAATCGTTTGAGTTTAAGATGTTTGACTGATAAGGCCAAAGTTTTCGATCCTAGAGTTGGGGCTGCCAACATACCGCTAGGCCCACTAAAAATACTACACTCACTACTGTACGCCTTCTCACATTTGCTACCATCAGACGGGAGTCTGAATGACATTACCAGGCAGCACTTGGTCTAAGGCCGGAGGTTGTGAGATGCTTGGGAGTTTCAGGCAGAGGAATTGCTTCTTACTACCCCCAATTGGGTAATAGACAGAGAGCTTTCAACCTCTGAGAAAACCCCCCTCCCCCCCCCTGCCTGAAAATCTTCGCTCAAAGAAGCCCGCATGCGACATACCCAACATAGAAAATCAAATTAGAGCTTCTTCTAAATACTATCGGTTTTCAAAACCTTTCCTCCCACTGTCTTCCCTAAAATCTACATAATTATCACCTCAACCACTTATTACATTTTCAATTTCATACCACTGTGCCACATTTAACCATATAAAACTTTTTTGAATGGGCAAGTGTGTATTTACGAAAACGGCCGCCAAATCAATTCATGGCTGGCAAAGGCACAAGTTTACGCTGTAGTAAGTTTTGTGTGCGCACTTGTTTCTGTCTCTCTGTGTGTGTTATTTTATATCCAATGGAGTCAAACTGCTACTACTTCGAGCGAGTATGACTGACTACAATTCAGCTGGATCATTTTTGAGTTTTAGTCGCCGAATTACTTTCAAACCGAACGAATGCGTTTTTTTTCTTTGCCGTCGTAATTGTCGTATCTAAGTTTTATTATAACTAAAGTGCAAGAATAACGCAATTGTTTTGCTAAAAGAAAATTATGGGGAGCATTAACATATGAAAGCAGTGCAAGAATTAGCAGGAAAACGAGAAAAAATAATAATTAAATAGAATTCTAACAAAGAAATGTGAAAACATCATAAACGGTAGTTGTTAAAGTTGTTTTATTTTACAGCTTGGAATTCTTTTTATTGTGTTTGGTATGAAATAAAAGATCATTTGGTTTTCGCAATGCGGTTGGTGAGATGGACAAGTGATTATAGTAAAGAAAAAGAAAATATATATGTACATACATACATACACATATGTATGTAATAATATATACATATGTATGTTGCTAATGTTGTTGTTAAGCGTGTTGGAATTTAATAAAGTGATGTTAGGGGAAATACAGTGAAACTTGGGTATTGCAGTTGATAGAGATTTTGGCAACTTTTGCAGTCATGCTGATTTGATGATGACCTAAAACTGCAAGAAATATTGTATTTAAATTCTAGTAACCGCGAATTATTCTAGGAAGGAGTTGGCTGAAGTAGTTAGCACGTTAACCCAAGAGGGTTAATAAAAATGTGCAAAAACCAGAGTTGTAAAACAATGAAGCTCGCCTCTATCTCTTCCTTCACCGCCTGTTTTCTCTCTGACTATCCCTTTTCTAAAGATCTTAACGTCTCCTAATAGCAGTAGGCATTTACTGCCTGAGTGTTACTTTTTTTTAAAACAAAAGCAAGATATTTAGTTTTATTATGTATATATTTCGAAGCAAAAGTTTAAGGAACGGCAATATTTATCTTAGATCCAAAATAGAAGTCGGGTTTTTAAATCCTGCCTTTATGTACATAAATAATTAGGTTGATTGTGTTATTAATTAATCCGAGTACTTACGAGTATTATGGAATTTGAATTTTACTAATTAAAAATAAAATTGGTGACCGTTTATTTGCTTTAATCTAGTACTAAAAGCATTTATTAACATTCGGGCTCTGCCGAAGCAGCATTGAACTTTCTGCTTCTTCCTCTTCCTTTCTCGTTCATCCCTATCTCTCTCTCTCTCTCTTTCTCTCTCGTTTCCCCTTTCTTTTCCTTCGTCTTAATAGAATAAATATAAAAATTTATTAATTGAGAAAACAAACTCAAGTTGTCTATTGCATAGATTGAATTAGACTTGGGTCAAACTAAAGCTATGTACAGACGATTGTCAGATCTTACAATATTGTCAGATCTGTCAATGTGCTGGCAATGTACTGGCAATCGAAAATTGCCAGTACAATATTCCTTGTCAGTTCACACGGTTGTAAGAAAATTTTACAATTTATTGCCAGACGGTTGTATGGCAATAAATTCATCTGACAAAATCGACAGTCGAAAATTTGTCAGTTCACACGGTTGTCATATGCACAAATTGTCAGATCTGTTGTTATACGTTGCCAGACTCAAATCATTTTTTGGAAATTGCTTAATATCAATCGTTTGTGTTTGTGTTATATGTAAAAAGCTAATGTACAAATTATTATGGACCATATAGAAGCAATTGCAATGATTTTGTGTGCAGATATTTTATTATAAATGTTTTATTTAAAACCAAGCGTATGCAGTGTTGCCCATAGAAATAATTCTCTTACAATGACGCCATTGTCAGATGCATAAACTTTGCACATCTGACAATATTAAAATGTCTGACAAATATCTGACAATAATTTTACAATGTGTTCACACGATTGTAAGATGTCTGACAATTTGTTATCAGCTGGTAGTCTTTCAATGGACTGACAATGCTTTTTCTGGCAACGATGTCTGACAAAATTGGTCAGTTCACACGGTTGTAAGAAATTTTGAGCACATTTTACTGGCAATATTGTAAGATCTGACAACCGTCTGTACATAGCTTAATTCAGTCGGTCATATAATTTAAATGGGTTTGATCATAGGTTTGGGCCAACTACGACAGACTGAATGAGCTCAACCCAAGTCTAACTTAAATGTAGGCCAGACATGGCTAAAGAAAATCAAACTCTCCCAAAACTTATTTATTTTTTAATATAAATATGGTTGGCGGGATATACAGGTTAAACTTCAATGTGTAGTGATTCAAGAGTAGTGTTATCTCGAACTAGTTGCAAGGCATCAAAAACGGCAAGTCCATACAACTTGCCGACACCAACTACGAAACCAAAGCGACTAACAAAATATGGTTGGCGTTGGACTTGGATCGAACTCCTTCAGTTAGTATCATGTTACACTCAAACCTATGATCAAACACATTTGAATTATACGGGTTTATTTCAAAAATTAAGCAGTGAACGATTTCAATCCAAGTGTAATGCCTAGATTGTAATTTCATACAAAAACCAAAGGCCACATGCTTGAAAAATTCAATTGTTGAACTCAGAGTATTGCCTTCCTATTCAAATTTATCTCTAGAAGAGGTAACTTATATTGGCATCCACTAGACTTGTATCGGAATCTTTCAGCAGCTCGGCCTATACACAAACCTGTAATCAAATCCATGTAATTTAAACGGGTTTGATTATAGATTTTTATGTAAAACGAGAAGATTTGGATTGGCACAATTACTGACACAAACCTGTGATCAAACCGATGTAATTTAAATGGATTTGATAATCCATCGCATGTGTCGTTTTTTGTCTGATTGGTTTCTAGAGAATGTAGAAACTGATCCGATGTCTTTTGATAAAATTTACTTCAGAGATGAAGTTCGTTATTGGCCTAATAAGTTTTTAATAAACAAAGTTCCTGCATATAGAGTGAAACCAATCCATAACAGATCCCACAGTCTCCATTACAAACAGAACTATTCCCCATTTGAATTCAGTTTACTCCCTGGTGTCATCATTGGACCTTATTATTTCTTAAAAAATGAAGCCAGAGCTCACGTAAAGGCAGTGATACACTATCATACACAGTCGCACGATTAAAAAAAGAATAACCCTGATATGGTAAAGTCTATGAAAATGAAGAAGAATCATAGATTATTGAAATTAAAATTTGCCGATAAGGAATAATTTTCTAAATCGCTCTTAAGTTCAGTATTTTGAATTTTTAAATGTATCACGTAGTTGCCGATAAGTTTACTTCGGGAAATGAACCTGCCAGGGTTGTGCGAACGTAACACCTCCAGATTATTATTAAAAATATTAGTGGTATTAAAAAACTCCCTATTATAAACTTTCCTTAGAGTCACCCTGTATATGTAAGTAGTAGTTTTGTAGTTTTGCTACAATCCCTTCATCTGTGTTTCATTGTATTTCCAAAACAATAACGCTGCATACCTAGCACTTGCCCATCTCTGATAAGTCATTCAAATAATTACAACAAAAAATAACACGGGATAAGAAAATAACAAAAATCCCAAAACAACATTCCAGTGAATCATGGCAAATTTAGAGGAAATTAACTGCCATCTCTCTCCCACGTTCTGTATGCGTGTAAATACTCGTATGTATGTATGTGTGTGTGCATTAATTCTTATACTATAATTGTTGTTGTTGCAATGTGCAACGGTATTCTTGAAATGTGATATGAAACTAAAGTTAAAACCATAAAAAAATAATAATGTTTGAAATAATTATTAAAACTGTTAAACAAATGTGATAAATGGGGTTTTTTGAGAAAATAAATAAAGAGTGTTAATAAAGTGTAAATAATAGTAATTTTTAAGCATTAATAGATTTAAAAATCAAAATGTGTATAAAATTCAATTTATGTACAATTATTCACGCATTATGGAAAAAGTGTTACAAATTATAAACAAATAATTATAATATTAATTTTTTTGGCTATAATGAAACAAATCCGTTGAATTAAACAGTGGAAATCTTGTGTGTTTCAAACCATAAAATACAAATTGCCGCAACCTAAATTTGTTGGTATTAAAATATTAAATTGTCTTAAAAAAAACTTTACACATTACCTAAATATAAAAAGTAATAAAATAATATTTGCATATTCATTCAAATTTATTGTGCGGTTTTTTTATTCACATGTTTTATGAATAAGTTTGTTCGCATGAATCTTTTGAGTCAGTTTACATAATTAAATCCCAGCAAAGTTTTTGGAATTTCCAAGAAAATGTGTCGTATTTTAGTAAAATTTTATTACTTGTTTGTTACTTTGCAGCTTTTACAACAGTGGCAGCATGATACAATTATACTAGGTACATGCACAACTACAACAAAAATACAACACCAAAAAACACATATATTTTGTTGGTATAAACAAATTTAAAATTGTCAGAAACAACTGTCTTTTGTTTATAAAAATAACAATTACAGGGTAACGATAGTACAATTGCAGACGCTACATTCCTGCATGATTATAGTTATTCAGTGTTGCCAGTCTAAGTGTAGTTAGACAGTGTGTAATTTGTACTCACATGTGTACGCCATGTAATTAAATTCTTGTATAATCTGTGTGTAATTCTACTTTGGGTTCTATTTTTATTTATTTTTGTTTTCATTTTAACCTACACAAAGATGTGTAGTGTAGATGTCTTCAATATGTGATTGGAGACACAGGCACGTGTAAATTCATTGGCAACAATGTAATCATTTTATTCACACACACACATACACTAACATTTTTGCAGCTTGTAAACAAAGTATACAGTAACAGGCTGGGCTTGTGCATGTACCTAGTATAATTGTACCATGAGTGGCAGTTTTAATTATTGTTGATGAGGGCCTCACAATGAAGCTTAACATAACAAAAATCCTCAGAAATTTTCCAATAACGAAAAAATACACATAGGAAATTTTCTGCAGAAGAAACAAATTCGAATCGTGCGCGTTTTGTATATTATTCTTAATCTTAATTTCTCACTAATTTTGCTGGGTTGTTTATAACGGTTTCATTTAATATTTAAAATTTTTGTTTATATTTTTATCAAAGGAAAACAATTCTTAGCTTTTGCCTTGAAGCTGTTTTAAATGCCATTTATTTGTTTTTATTATTAAACAAGTGTTATTTTTAAATAATTATTTATCAGTTTAAGTGATTAAATCGCAATAAAAAATATTTAAAACATAAACTCTTTAAATTTGCTGAATTTATATGGAATATTACAAAATAATGATGACCACCACAAGTCTGGGACGAAACTTTTTTGAAAAATTGTTTAGCTTTCGGTATGTAAAACAAAATATATATTTTCAATTTAATTTTACTATAATAAAAAACAAATTCAATGAAAATGAAAAATTTAAATTATCTTAAAGTAACTATGTAAGTAGGTGCACTTTGGTGGCTCAATCAGTTCTAATTTCAATCAGTCCTAATTTACACTATGCAAGTCATATTGCTAAGCTGATTAGTTTAAGGAAGGGACATACGAGGGGAACAGAAACTTTTCTTTTCCCCTCATTTCTCTCTTCTAAAAAACTAATCACCCTAGCAGTAAGATTTGCATAGTGTAAATTAAGACCAATAACAATTCCTTGTTGTTTTTTCCCTTTTCCGCGCTACAATATTTTAACAAATAATTTACAAAATTTTTCGCTCAGATGGAATAACCGGAAACTCTCAATTCTATTTCTCTCGTCACCTGATTAGAATAGTTTCCTGGCAATTATTTATAGTTGAATATTTATAATTGGAATGATTTTGTAAGTTTTAAAAGTAAAATATACTAGTATATGATTTTTAAGATTTTGTTAATAAAATATTATTAATATTATTTTAATATTATATATATAAGGTGTGGGCAATTTTGAGGTAAGGAAGTAAATTGGCTGTCAAATAATGAAATGTCAAGAATTGAGCTGTCATCTTTTGACATTTATTTAGTAAAAAGTTGGGAAATTTTAACCATGGAATGCTAAACTCTTGAACATAGAACTTTAATTGTGAAAATTCACTATCAAAATTGGTTAACATTTTACTGTATCACTTTGTAAAATTCGACTAGCTTTTGCTCGTAATCAGGCTCTTAGCTTGAGACTCAGCAATATTATGGCTCGTAGTGGCCGTAGTGATGCAGACAAAGCCGCTGTACACCAATCTGCTGAGAATGAGCCTGGAACATCAACTCGTCGACGTTTGCAACAATTGGGCATAACTAGAGGCAACATTGCGCAACATTTTTTTTCCCACAATTGTCTAATATTGACATCAGTGATATTTGGTTTCACCAAGACGGCGCAACAATTCAGTTATGACATGAGAAATTTTTCGGTCGCTTAGTTTCTGGATTTGGCAATGTCAATTGGCCGCCTCGTTCTTGTGATTTAACGCCGCTGGACTATTTTCTCTGAGGCCATTTGAAAAAGCGGGCTTGAGTGAACAAACCAGAAACAACTGGCGCTCTGAAAGATCAAAGTTGGCAAAATAAGCGAAGCTTTGTTGCAAAATGTGGTTACAGTTTTTTTAAAAAGAGCGGACGTCTGCCGACGTGCTAAATGCAAACATTTGACCTACATCATATTCCATTATTAATTCATTTCATATTTCTTCTTTACATTGGTATCAATAAAACTGGGGGCAAATCGCGGCACTTGTTATCGAACGAAACTACGAAATATTTCCATGTAAACTCTATTGAATTTGTAAAAAAAATAGTGTGTTCTTAAGCCAATTTAATTCTTAACCTTAAATTTCCCACCTTTTATAAGTGATTCTTTGACTAACTTGAAAGTTTTAAAGCATGTTGAATAAAACAGCAGTAGGGCTTCATAAGTATATTTAAACTACTGTGATTTTTCTGGCGAAACAAAATCTGGCCACACCAAAAATTTCTCTTTCTTACTTTACCCTACAAGAATAGTATCAGTCAATTGACCGGTAATTTGGTCGGTAGCTATGTAGGATATACATATTCATCATTGCGTGAACAAAGTTTTTATCACAATGAAAAAAATTAAAAATGTGATGGGAACTTTTATGTACGTGTGATATTGCATCTCACTCTAACGACTATAAAACATATAGCAGCACAGCTTTTTACTAATCAATGATAGCATAAATATTAGTCAAGTTTGCCTGATCATAATGGACTTATGTACCCCTCACGTACATGATTGATATACTGACAATAAAAATAATTTTTATTATTTTAATTGTTTTTTTTTGATAAAAAATCATTTAAAAATAAAGTAAATAAAATATTTAAAAAATAAGATATAATTCCGAAAAAAAAACGAAAAAACTAAGGTGGTATCTAGCTCTCTTCACACCTCTTCACCACCAATGAATGCATCTTGCTTTTTATAAATATCTAAAATTTTTAAAAGAAATATATATTAAATTAAATTTTGTAAGTTTCTTTTATTCATTATTGTTTTTAATTAATTTTTAACACTTTTAAATTTTAATTTTCACAGACAGAATGAATTGTATTTTTTTAAATAAAACTCGATGTTTTAAAAGTTTTGGTATATGTACATTAGATGTTCCACTGTAACATATATGCTTGATCACTTCCGATCAAATGACTGGTCAATTGACTGTCACTATTGAATTCAATGTTAAATTGTTGCAAATGTATTAGTGAACAAATTTTGTTTGTGTTAGTTTCAGTCATTAATTTTTTGTAGGGTATAGTGTCTATTTGTAAAGTCGACGCAATATGTTTTTAAAAAAATTTTATTAATTGTTAAAGTCCATTTTTAAGTCGACTAAATATATATTAAGAAAATTTTTTATTATTTAAAACTATTTGGCAACATTGACTTTTTAAACATTGAAACCCACTGTATAAATTAACATTTTAATGTTAACATTAACATGGAAATTTTTATGTTAATTTATGCGGTAGGCTGAAAATAAAATTTATGATAGAAGTATAGAATGGTATTGGTCGTGGTCCTAGTCAATTACTTTAAAGCTAAATATTGTCCTTAGGGAGGCCCAGTTAATGTAAAAAAGTTTTTTTTTTTGGAATTCTTAGGTAGAAAGAAGTGCATGAAATAGAATACTAAATTTAATCGAGTAGTTTTCAAAAAGCGAGCTTACATTATGTACGAAGCTTAGAAGGAATTATTTGGGTGAAAGAATATAAAACATTATGGTATTAAAAGAGCGTAATAAAGACTTTCATGAGGAGAAGTCTTGCTTTCTTCTGCCTATGCAACAGTGCTGCCCATCGGGTTTGTATTATTGTATAATTTGTATTAATTTGTATAAGAAGCCTATTAAAGTTTGGCATTCAGATACCACTTTGAGCGACTACTCCTTACGAACTTATTTGTATTAAATAAATAAAAAAAACCATCCAAGAAAAGTCTTATCGAATCATTGAAGTTGTGTTTTATTACCACTTTTTCTTAGCTTAACTAATTTTTTGACCCCGCATTTAAGCCATAATTTACAAACATTTTACACTCGCTGTATTTATCTAACTATCAGTAAATTTTATTATTTTTGCTATGCCTTTTTCCAATAATTATAAAATGTTGTTTGCACTTTTATTATTTATTATTCATCATTCAACTTCTTACAAAATTTACATCACGTAATTTATTATTTTGTGATAATCGTAAAATGATTGTGTGTTTTGTTTTCACAATTTCTATTGCAGATTGCTTGCAAAAAAATAGCAAATTTATCTTTTTCTTTATATAAACATGTGTTTTCTTTTTAATCATTTAAATGCATTATGAGTATGTGAATTTCTTTCTGCAATGTAAATGCATAGAGAAAATAAAAAAAAACAAGCGCTAGTTTATGCAGGGTAATCGCTTAAGGCAGCAAATGTTAAGAAAATATAGTCGGCTTGCATGAAACATATGATTCCAAAAACGTATTCTGAAATCATATTGGAATTTGAATGAAATATTTGCTTAAAATTTCGCCTGTTTCCAAACTCTGCTCTATTCTATTACCCTTGCGAATACTAGTATTGTATGTTTATTTTTTTTTTTTGTTAATATTTTTAATGAAATTTTTAAGTTTTGCCATTCAACACCCTGCTTAAATCATTCCAACAGCAAAGAAGAAGCTGGCTCTTTACACATTAACATGTGTATGTAAATAAAAATATTCATATGATTATACTTACATAAATATTTACAAATACATAGTACATACGTTTGTAGTATGAAGGATAAAGTGAGAAAAATAAAAATGAAAATTATAATTTTCTTTTTGATAAAACGTACATGCGAATAATCATAATCGTAAATATAAAAAGTGAATTATACTTTTCACCACAGCAATTATATACATATTTTCGTGTTAAAATTAACTACAACCGGCAAAAAAGAAATAATAATAATAAAAATTTATATTGTCTATATTGCATAATAATTGAATTGTGCAACACCTACATATTGCCAGTTTTTGCTATGAATGGAACGACAGAGTACGTCCTCTTGCAAATTGTGTAAGTAGTACAGTTTGTCGAGAAATTGTTTTCTTATATGGTAAAATAAAACTGTCGACTGTTTTTTATTACGCTGTATATGTTTATATTCACATTTGTGGGGCTAAAGTTAGATGTACAAAATAAATAATTAGTTTATCACAAATTTCTGCATTAATTTTTTGACAAACTGTACATATGTACATAATTGCAGGTTCTCAATAAGTCATTATGCACGCATATGCATTTTCATGCATACATACATACAAATGTATGTTTGTGTGTATGTATATAAATTACATGTGTTTTCCTTCTTAACAATACTTAAAAATAATTTGTTAATAACACACGAGAATTTTATTGTATACATAATTATTGTCTTTTAAAATGTTTTATGTAAACTGGGTTTTATTGTTGTTTTTATTCATTACATTAAAAAATAAATTAAACTATGAAATTTTTTTTTTCAAGCCAATTAGTTAAAATAATTAATTATCCATTTTACTGTTTGCGTACAATTGCGAAATTAATTAATCTTAAATATTAAATTAAAGCACAAGTTATAAATTACTAAATGCAGTATGATGTATGAAGTTCAGTGTCCTGCACAAGACCATTTATAAGACCTTTCAAGACATGAGAGATTTTTCAAATGCTTTACTACAGCGAAATATTCTGAAACAGACGCTAAGCAACACTGTTGGCAAGACAAACAACTGAAACAAATGTCTTGCCAACAGTGTTGTTTAGCGTTTGTTTTAGAGTATTTCGCTGTAGTAAAGCATTTGAAAAATCCTTAAGCAGAATAGTACTGTGACAGCTGATTGTTGGCACATCTGTATTTCTAATTGATCCTGTCGATGGTGACAACGATAAAATAAATATTTTAAGAAAGGAAGTTATACAAAAGAATAAGAAACAAATTCAGTTACATGCGACTTTGACTCGCACACAAAGGGTTCCGCTAGGCTGATTGATTTTTGGCGATTTTTTTCGGTTTTTGGCGATTTTTTTAGTACTGAGACTTTCTTTAGTTTTAACGTTTTTTTTCGTTTCGGCAATTTTTTTTGTTTTCTTACAATATATTTTTTACTTTATTATATTCGTTTTGGCGATTTATTTCGGGTTATGGATATTTTTTAGTTTTTTTTAGCGACTTTTTTAATTTTTGTTGCTTTTTGCGTTTTAGCGATTTATTTTATTTCTGGTGGCATTTTTTATTTAAGCGCTTTTGAAATTTTCAATTGTCATATATTAGTTGTTGTAACGACCAATGTTTTACATATTCTAAGACAATTTCTCGTCCGTAGGCTACGTTCCGTAGCTCTTAAGGCTCTCGAGAAAACAGCATGTGACAACGGACATCGTAACGAAAACAATAGGATCCCTTTTCACCTTTGGTATACAGGCTTTTAAAAATGAAGAGGAATAATAAAAATATACTTTTTGAAGGGATTTTGTCAAAACGTAAAAAGTGTTTTTTTTCATAGTCATTTTGGGGGATTCAAACGTTAGTCTTAGGTGTCGTAATGTCTCAATAGTGTTAATGGTTTATGCTTAATTTTTTTTTAAACAATAATTTTAAAATCTTTTGAATAACCCATTTGATATATAATTTTTTCAAACATGCTTTTTTCAGCGACTTTTTTTAAGAAAAAAAGTTCTCCTTTCGAATCATATTGTAATTTTCCAAAATCAATTTTTCTGATCGGTAATTCTAAATTTTTTTCTGGAGGCATCTTCTTAAAAAAGTACTTTTATAAAATACATTTTTTAAAAGGATTTTTTTTGTAAAGTTACTTTTTTAAAAGGTAATTTTAAAAATAATACCTCTATAAAACGACACTCTTTTAAGAAAAACTTATTAAAAATAAATTTTTAAAATTTACTTTTTTAAAGCGATTTTATTTTAAACCACACTTTTTTCTAAAAGGTACGTTCTGACTTGTCTTTTTATATTCAATTTATTTACGAGGTGCTTTTTTTATTAGAGATACTTTTACAATATAGACTTTTTAAAAAGCACTTTTTTAAAATATATATTTTTAAAGCGAGACTTTTTTTACATATACTTTTTCTAAGAAGTTACTTTTTTAAAAGATGTTTCTTTTTATATGATCCTTTTTTTCAAAGGTACTTATTTTAAAAGGTTCTTATGCTAAAAGGTCTTTTTTAAAAGAAACTCTTTAAAAGTTAATCTTATAAAAGATACTTGTGGTAAAAGATACTTTTAAAGGTATTTTTTTAAAATGTGCTTTTTAAGCGATATTTTCTTGAGAGGTAATTTTTTTTTAAAAGGTATTTTTTTCCAAATTATTTTTTAATAAGATACCTTTTTTAAAAGGCACTTATTTAAAAAGTTCTTTTCTTAAAAGGGACTTTTTTAAAACGTACTTTTTAGAATTAACTTTTTTTTTAAATTTGCTTTTTTTATTGTAAATTTTTTCAAAAGGTACTTATTTCAAAAGTTAATTTTTTAAGAGGTACTTTTTTTAAAGGTGCTTTCTTTTAAAAAGTGCTTTTTTAAAAGGTACTTTTTTTAAGATACTTATTTTAAATGGTACTTTTTTCAAAAAGAACTTTTCTTAAAAGGTATTTGTTGAAAAGATACTTTTTCAAAGAATGCTTCTTTTTAAAAGGAACTATTTTTAAAATGTAATTTTTTTCTTAAAAGTACTTTTTTTAAAAAGTATTATTTAAAGTAATTTTTTAAATGGAACTTTTTTAAAAGGTATTTTTTTTAAAGTTACATTTTACAGAAGGAAATTTTTGGAGGTACTTTCTTAAAGAATACTTATTTTAAAAGGAGGTACTTTTTTCAAAAGAGACTTTTTGGAGGAACTTTCTTAAAGGATACTTACAGTATTTTTCGTTTATAGCGAACCCGCTTAAAACGAACTTTCGCCTAAAACGAACCATTTTCGAAAGTACAAACTTTTATTTCTATAAAACCATGAAAATTTTTTCACTTATAACGAACCCACTTAAAGCGAACTTTCGGTTATAACAAAATTTTTTGCATGTAAATTTTTTGTTTTTTTCGCTTAAAACGAACCAAGAAGTGTGTTGCCATAAACAAAAAATTATATTTATATATTAATTTGTAGCCTAAGCTGTGTAAGAAATTTTCTTCAGTCTCGCGACACTACACAACAAATTCTTGACCACTTGGCCCAAGTGGAAGTGTATATAAATGAAGCCAATATTAATACTAAGCAAACTAAAATAACTGATTTTTAAAATACTAAATAAACTAATTTTTTAAAGACTACAATGTTCTAAAATTGTTTTAATAAGTAAATAAATAGCCAAAGTGTTAAAAAAAGACATGTGCACACACAATAATGGTTTCTTGATGTCTTCACTTAAAACGAACTTCGCTTAAAACGAACAAATTTGATCAGTCCCTTAAAGTTCGCTTTAAGCGAAAAGCACTGTATTTCAAAAGGTACTTTTTTCAAGGTATTTTTAAAAGATACAGTTTTAAAATTATCTTTTTTAAAGGGTAAATTTTTATAAGAACTTTCTTAAAATGTCCTTTTTTAAAATGTACTTTTTTTTAAAGTCGCATATTTAGTAGGGACTTTGCTTTAAAACTACCTTTATGAAATCTACTTTTTTTTTAGGAGAAATTTTTCTGAAATGCGCTTTTAATGCTATTTAGGCATGATCTTTTAAGAAGTCTTTTTTAAAAAAAATGCAAATGGCATACAATTTAAAATTTCACTATTTCACTATTCCTTTCGAAACGC
Source organism: Tachina fera (assembly GCA_905220375.1). NCBI lineage: Eukaryota > Metazoa > Arthropoda > Insecta > Diptera > Tachinidae > Tachina > Tachina fera. The sequence continues at coordinate 76,148,758 of LR999966.1, forward strand.
ATACTCCTTCTATTCATTTCAATTAATGATTTCATTGTCACACATTTAGAAGCTGTCAACGATTCAAATAAAAACTTTAGAATTCGACACAAGTTTTCATTATGAGTTGCATTGAAGCATTTTAAAATTTAATAAAGTTGTTTTCTTAATGCATCTGTCAGGAAAATATTCTTGTAAATAATATTTATTATAGTCTTGTTCTATTCTTTATATTTAACTCAGGCGACAATAAAAAACCTTGTAATGAAAATGTTCACTTTTCACTTTGTGTTAAAAAAAACCAATTAAAGATGCAATAACTTTATTTAAAAAAAAATTTCATTATTATAAATTCCATTTCAAGTACTTTTTATTTTTATTCACATGCAACAAACTTTCCTTTTGTGTGATATATGGATAGTGGCAGTGAAGCATTTGTGCAAAAAAGATAGCAAGAAAAAATAATGCTTTCATATGTAAATATGTGTGTGTATGTGTTTACGTGCAGCTTGTTAAATTGTGGGTTTTTTCAGCCTAGCCGCAGTCATTGTGTGTTGCATGTGAATTCTGTAGCGCTTTTAAGTTGCTTCATTTTATTAAGCTGCATGTGGTGGTCTTTATATATTATTTTGATTTTTTTTTAAATGAAAATCTAAATTATATGTTAATTTTCTATAGAAAGTTGTGTTCTAAAAACATATTTTTTATTTTGGTATTAAATGCAAATTTTGTTTGTTTAAATCAGAGGAAGAAAACACAACATTATTTAGTCTTTATTTACGGAAAAAATTTCAATTGTATCTACTGGTTGTTTTGGTAACAATTGTAGCATTTAAAACAATTAAATACAAATTAAATTGTAAAGTAAACGTACAAATGTGTGGTCATTTTTGATCGCATAGAGCAAATATTTGATAAATTGTAAAAAATATGACATATTCGATTAGTTGAATGAACCCATACTACTAATGAACTAAGTGTGATTTAAGTGGGTAAATTTTGAAGTAATACTTTCTAAACGTGACTTGATCTCATCAAGGCTAAAATCATAATGAATCATGTATGATCAAGAGTGATCCTTCATTAATTTAGCATGTTATTAACATGAGTGAAAAAATTTTTAGTAAGGATGAAGGGAAATGACATGATCACTTCTGATCATGCATAGCTTCAGCCATCATTTCTGTGATCGGTGTGTGTTGAGCATGAACGCGGTATGAACTGATATGAATCACGCATGATCGTAAACAAATCTTCACTTAATTAATGTATATTCAGCATGGGCGGTATGAACTGATATGAATCACACATGATCACATATAATCGTGAGTAACTTTTTTTTCATTGATGTGATTTGTCATGAAAGTGAGTATAAAAATTTCGGGAATATGCAGGTGAAATGATATAAAACATGTATGATCACGCGTGACTGTGACTAAATTTGTTTCTTTATTCATGTGATCGATCACGAATGTGAGTGAAAACATTTTCATCATATATAAAGCTTAAATGGAATGAATTTCTTATGATTACACGTCATCGTGAGTAAGGTTTTCTTTATTGATGTGAACTGTTATGAACTTTTGTAAAAAAAATTTCAGCAATGATTAAGTAAAATAATATGAGGCAGACGTGATCACTCCTGATCGTTATTTATGTGATCATTAGCATAGCATAACCGAGGTAAATTGATATGAACCGCGTATGATTACACATAACCGTGAGTTAATATTTCCTTCATTGATGGGACCTGCCATAAAGATTAGTGAAAACAATTTCATCATGCGTCACCGCGACTAACTTTCTTCATTCATGTGATCCATCATGAACGTGAGTGCAAAAAATTTTTGGCATGTGTGAAGGTGAAATTAGAAAAAATGGGTGGAATAACTTACATCACTTATTCTCACGCGTGACGAAATTTTTTCTTCATATAATAGATTAACTACGAAAGTGAGTGGACAAATTTTCAGCATATGTGAAGGAAAAAATCTATGACTCACATATTATCACACGTAATCGTTTGACCTGACATGAATCACGTATTAGCACACTTGAGTGTAACTAACTTTTTCCTTCACTAATGTGATCGATTATGAACGTGAGCGAAAAAATTTATATCATGTGAAAAGGCGTAAGTCGTGTATGAGAACACGTGACCGTGATTATATTTTTTGCTCGTGATTAGATTTTTTCCTTCGTTCTAGTGATCAACCACGAAGGTGAGTGAAAAATATTTCAGCATATGTGAAGGTGAAATGTTATGAATCACGTATGATAACAACATAATCGTGGGTAATTTTTTCCTTCCTTTTATTGCTTTGCAAACTGTCATGAACATGAGTGAACAAATTTTAATTCTTAAATTCTTAATTTAAATTCTTCCTTCATTCATGTGATCGATCATGAAGGTGAGTAAACAGATTTTTAGCAAGTTCGAAGTAAAATTACATAAAGATCGTATGATTACTCCTAATCATGAATAACTTCATTCGGTTGGGCATGGATGTGACCAACTAAAAATTTTGAGCATAGACGAAGTTAGGTGACATAAATAATGTGTTGTCATATGTGACCAGTAGTAATTATTTCCTTTATTGATTTAATCTGTCATAAACATGAATGAAAAGTATTCAGCAAGGACGAAATATAATGAGGGCTGAAGTTACAACATTATTTTTATTATTCTTATTGATTGTGAATAACTTTTTCCTTAGTTTGCGTGATCATTAATGAACGTGACTTGAACTCATTTATGATCAGAATGAATGATGGTAAAAAAAAGTTGCACTATTGGTCCCAAAAAATATTGTTAATAGATAAAATAGTTGAAATTACAAATAGAATAGATTTTTTGACACATTTTTTATGCGTACTTCGTGGAAGTGAATATTTCGCGACTCCTTAATGCTCTAATCTTTTTTATTTTTTTTTATATCATTTATCATCCCTGTCTTAATCTATAAACTCTATTTTTCTAAATATGTATATTTTTGCCATTTCCAATTTCCGCATAATTTCTATAATCTATCTTAATTTCTCGCAAGTTAAATATATATATATATATTTTTTTGCAAATCTCCCTGCCAATATGTCACATTTTAGAATGTGAATTTAATGGATGAGATGCACTTATTTGCTATTTTGTGCAAAAAGTGCGAGTCTATTGCCTCAAATTGCTTTTTTGTCATCAATAATACTAAAAGAAATTTATGTGTCAGATAAGTGTCATCAACATTTTGCCAAATCTGCACTTAAAACTAAAACATGTGTATTTACGAGTATGTGTGCCCTCCATGTAAGACAAAAAAAAATAAACATTCATATATATGTACATACAATTTATGTTTGTATGAGGCAAACTGAGAAATGTGCAACAAGTAAAACATGCATTTACTTGCTGCAACATAAGAACTCAGCAGCTAAAAATTTTATTAAATGCTACACTTCCTGCTACTGGCGGCGAGAAGAGAATGTTGCCATAAAATTTATGAAAAGAAACTTAGGGAGCGATCAGATGGGGAAAATATTTGATGAAAGAAACTCAACCTTAATATAATGTATTTATATTCATGTTTAAAGTTTAAGCAAATATGAGTGAAATATTGCATTTTTTGTTCTTTTGAAAAAATAAAAATTTTGAGCACGTGTTGCAGAAAAATGTTCGATTAATGTCATCTAATATTAAATTATGTATTTGGCGAAAAATAGTAATTAACTTATTTCCTCAAATATTTGCTTTATCTGACCGCAGACTTGTGCTTCTTGTTTATATGTACAATAAATTGTATTTATCTTAAGTCCATTCAAATTTATTAAAATAATAGAAACACATTTTTAGTGGGCTTAAATTTTGTGACGGCATATGCACCGTGGTTAAATTAGATAAAAATATGAATATAATTATTGAACTTATTAAAGTCAAAATAAAATCCTAATGAAAGAGAAGATTCAATTTGAAAATATATATGTATATTTTTTTTAAAGAGTATTAACTCTCAGGCAATTGTTGTCTATTACTGCATTTTTGGAAACCATATATTTATTATGCATATTATTGATTATTGATTGATGTCACATTAACTTTAATACCAACTAAAACATTCTGTCACAAAGTACACCATAGTTGAAAAAAGTGAGTTAAAAACAAGCTATAATCAGTTATTATCTTGGCATTGTCAAAAAAGGGACAATTGCAGTGTGTATTTTATTAAAAAATTAGCAAAGTAACGAAAAAAACACAGACAATTTATACTTTGTGAAAGTAACAAGTAAAAATGTTTACAAAATTAAATGAAAGAATTTGTCAGGTTAAATTAAAAAAAGAACTTGAAAAATATTTAAATTTTTCTTAAAATTATTCCACATTTAATGTTATGCATTATTATGGAAAAATATTAATAAGAGCTATGCTCTTTATGCCACGACACAGGAGCTAGCACATGATTTTAGTAACAAAAATATTCGACACTATTATACTTATAAATTTATTTTTGTTTTGATTACGATAATAAACGAAATTGATTTTGTTTTTTTTTCATTCTTGGAATTGAGTGAAACAAAAACAAAACACAAACAATGAGATCGATTGCTCAATTGGTTTTTGTGTTGTTTTTTCACATGTTTTTTCACACAATACTTTAATTTAATCGTACGCAGCTAGAAAAGAAAACAATATTAACTAATTGAAAGTTTTGAAATAAATGCGGCGAATTTGACATCATCATGTAATATAATTTTATTGCATTTTTATTTAAAATGAAATTTGTTTTATATAACCAAGCAGCATAGCTCTAACCGGGTATCCTAAGATACCTCTGTTTTTTGTCCTTTACTTACAAAAATCACACATTATAACATAGTTATATCTCAATTACAATTAGTAGAACTACATTTATGTATATACACAAATACTACTTTAACAAATCTACTTGAATTGTGTTTGAGATTACATCAAAGTGTCAAACCATATTAATAAAATTTTGCTCATATTTCATTTCTTTCAAGCCACTGTAATGCATCAATGTTTATGTGCCAAATATTATCGTTGTATTTTTAGTACGAAAATCGTTGTTCCATATACAGACTAGATAGAAGCAATTTGTATTTCAAGTAAAACTATTTCTTTAATATTTTTTTCTTTGCACTAACTGAATTATTTTGAGAATATGCATTCAATTTCTTGGAACTACTTTTAAGTTGTTTGTTTTATTTTTTTAATTAGAATTTTTAGGTTACAAATAGAACAATTTCTAAAAAAAAAATATTAAGAATAACATGTAGCCAAGATTACTTTAAAACAGCCACAAGTAATTTTGATGCTGAAGATTATTTTAAAAAATAACTATTTTTATTAAAAGTATTATATAAAAAGAAATTCATCAATTACCCATCTCTTAAAATTAAAAGATTTTTACATAATTTTTGTTTGCCTTTTTTTAATATTTGTGAAAGATAAAATATTTTTATACAACTTTTAAGTTATAATAAGTAAAATTTAAATCACTGGGTGATCTTTCTAGTGCTTGATTTTTATAAAAAAAAATATTATTCATTAAAATAAATATAAAAAACAACTAATTCCTCCCAACAACTAATTCTAACAGATTCAATAAAAAAACTTGTTGAAAATATAACTATAAAATATATATAAAAATTGCCACAGACATGTATGTATATCATTATTTCGCACTAGGAAATTATTTCCTACACTGTATGAAATATGCGTAATAATATAAAGCGAGTAATATAAAGAGAGCTATATTCGGCTTTGCCGAATCTTATATAACCTTCACCAACGTACGTGTGCATTAAATACATATATATGTATATGCATTCATACACATCATCACATACATTTGGGCATTTACCCAGGAAGAATAATTGCAGACATAAAAAATCTTTGGAAAATTTACTAAATTTGAGATCAAAGATGAAAAAATTTTTTGCGAAGCTCCGAAATTGATGGGAAAATTTTACTTAGTTTTAGAAAAATTGTGCTTAAATTTAAAAATATAATTACTATAAACTAGATCATTAATGAACTAGAAATTTAGTGAATATTTTACTGCTTTCATACGACAACTTTTTTTACTCAAATTTAGAAAATTTTCCAAAGTTTTATAGTTAATAATTTTTTTGTGTGCAGAATGAATTTTAGTCCGGAATAATTTATTAATCGGGCTTGAATTAATTAATTAGTGTCAAGAATTAAAAAAATTAAAAAGAAAAATTAAACTACAGTTTATTTTAGGTGGGGGAAATGCCGATATTTTTTTGTGTAGCCACGTACTTCATCGGCATCTCATATTCCGTTTCAATAAAAATTTACGTTAAATAGCTGATGTTAATAATAATTTCTGCTCAAGTAGATATACATGAGTGCTGATGAAGTTCGTGGCTGCAGAGAAAAATATCGATATATCCCCCACCTAAAATAAAGTCTAGTTTAATTTTACCTCTCTTACATTAATTTATATACATTTATATACGAAACTTTTTTGCAAATGGAATATGTGAATTGTTTTGATTCATCGTATTTCAATTTGCTGAAATTGTTATATGCTGTTGTTTTACAGACAGACTGACACAGGGTACTTCAATAGAACGAGTTTTTAGTGCGCTGCATTATGCTTTAAATGGAAGTATTCATCGAAAAACACAAGTGTCCCCTTGTCTTGACAATAGCCATGTTATTTTTTTTGTATATGCTTAGGACATCCTAATTACGCTGAAAAAAATGCATGAGAAATTGTATACCTTCTAAATATCCCTGCAGGAAATCGAACTAGCACAAAACTAGTCACATGACCGGTCCCCAAGTGATAGGGACCAGTCCGAGTTCTTACACTTCCTATGGAACGGACCAGTCACTTTTACATGGGGATGGGGATAGTTGATACTTGTATACACCTTGTGACCTGTCACTGAACAATCCCAGAGGGACCTATTCGGTGTAGAATAAAATAATATCAATTATTTATTAATGTCATTCCAAAATTTTTTTATTGTTAAAAATGCAACTACATTTTATTGTTATTCTGAAAATTTTTTGAGATTCGAACTTACAACCTCGTGCATGCCAGGCTTGCACACTACTCACTCGGCCAGAGGGCCACTCATATTTGAAAAGTATAAATACCAGTTAGGCTTGGGTTAATATTTAAGTGAGTGGCTCCAGAGTCACATTAGAAGGAGCAATTAACATTATATTTACACTATTTGATAGGTTCTGTATTTAACCACATCGAGGATGCTCAGTGCCGTTTACTACAATACTAGACTGAGTCCAAATTGAATTGGCTCAATATCAAAACGATAAATCACGAAAATGGTGAATATGTAACCATTTAAATTATATGTCTGTTTGTCACCATACACTACTCCGTAATTTTGATAACATACAAGGGTATTTAAATAATTTGTAAACCAGTGTTCTTGAATTCAATCATTAGGTTGATTGATTTTGAATATATTTTCAATTAAATTTTTAATCATTCAATTCAACATTAATTGAAATTTTTGATAATTAGTTTTTAACTAAAAATTAAAGTTTTATTTATGGAATAGTTTAAAATGTTTGCAATTCTGACATTATTTTGGCAATATTTGTAAAATTTAAATCAGTTTAACTGATTTAACCCTAGAATATCATACTTATTTTTATATCGCAAACGTCATACTTCGTCGAATCGACTACGACCCATTTCAAGAGCCAATAGAAAACGTCGTGAGCAAAAATAAGTACCAAAATAGATTTATTATTGATATTTAGTTAGTTTTTAATTATTATATAACGGAATTCATATATTTTTTTTAATTGTTTAACGTAAAATTAACATTGCACAGCAGTCTTTCAATTGGCCTTTTTTCTTAAAACATAGAACTTATAGCATCAATTGTATGAAATATTACAATTTTTTTCCATTAAGTTTTGTTGATTCTTATAATAAACTTATTAAACTAAAAAAGCAACATTAGTTTCTAGTAACTAATATTAGCGGCCAATGCTATACGAAAAACGAATCCAAAACAAACACAAAAAATATGTTTTAAATCGAAAATAAAACCGAGCGTCGTCATTACGACGAAGTATGATGGTGCAGCGTTAAACAATCTCTATAAATCGTGTTGCTCACAGAAATAGTGAGAAGCTTTCACCCGTAAATATCTAACAGCAAGTGGAAAAAAAGCTGCAGCAAAAAAATTTACCTCGTGTAAACAATTACAATGCTTATGTTTTATAACTAAAAATTATTATTTTATTGTTGTTTTTCAGTTAAAGCCATTAATATTTTTTGTTAAGTTTGGAAACATCTTTCAATGTGAATGAGTCAGTAGTAGAGAGACAGACGAATGGACAGACACGCGGTCTGTCAGAAAATTTTACTAATAAAATTTATCTTCATGGTTTCATATTTTGTAATGCCTTTGTTGTACTTCCACACATAAATATTCTTATTGTTATCATTATTATTGTTATTGTTGTCGGTTTCTGACACATACAGACTTTTGCATTTGTTTAAAAGTAGAATTATAATTACTTGGGATGGTTTTTGCAATTATAATTTTTATTCCTTTCAGTTCTTTATGCTCATTATACACATTTGGAGCTGACTGCTCTGGCGGTGGCTCTGTACTCGTACATCCATCCCACTTTTGATTTTAGTTCTTCACTTTTGTGCTGCTCGTTTGCTGTTTCAACAGTTAATGATTATTTTTTCATTTTAATTTTTATTATACGGCAAGAGAGATGGCTCGGATGTTGATAATAATTTGAAGTTTTTAAACTTTGACTTTGGCAAAAGTGTAGTAATTGTTAATTTCTATTATTGTTGGGAACTCATTAAGTGAAATAATAACTTTTAAGGTTTCTTGTTAATAATTTTGAGGTCATAAATATTTATGAAGGAGCAAAAGTTTGAAGTTTTTTTTCAAGGGACGGGAAACATTGTATAATAAACTCTTTAAGACTTTAAATTATGACATTATAAGAGTCAAAAATGCTTGTAAAGTTTCGTGGAAATCGGTTGAATAGAAATACACACATACTACCTACCTTTTTTAAGGGCGTAGCTCTTCCCAGTTTTTTAAATGTCAGATTCATTAAGTAGAAGCACTCGTGGCTCCGCCCCTTTTTTAAACTTTGAAATTGCGTCATTACTAGAACTCAAGGTGTGTGCTTATTTCCGCAGTTATCAGATAAGTAAACGTTCATGAGATCAGAGAACAAAAATAGTAGGCCTATTTCCGCCCCACGGTTTTTGACAATGAGACCAAATGGAAGTTATACCACTCATACAAAAGAAAAAGAGTATTAAAAATCGTTCTTAAGGAAGCAGCACATAAAATATTTTATTAAGTTTATATGGGCGTGTCTCCGCCCATTTTTTAATACAAGTTATGTCATTACGAAAGTCCAATCTGCGTCTTAAGTTTTGATGCAAGCAGTATCCATATTCTGTAACTCAGTAAAGCTAAAGCTAAGTTGGATCGGTAAAATTCTGAAGAGATAGAAAACTAAAAATTTTTGGAGACAACATAAAACACTTAAATTTCAGCGCAACAAATTTTTGAGCCATTGCCTGACTTAGTAATATGAATTTGAAAGTTGCGCTCGTAGCCGAAAATCGATTAATCGAATTTGTAGATTTTTATCGATAGAGATTTAGACTTATCGAGTTACAGAATACGCGGTCTAAGAAGTAAAGTGTATATCATAAATCAAAGAATAACAAATTATGGGTGTATCTCTGCCCACTTTTTTTCACAATAAATCCGAATGAAAGCTGTAGAAAAAATTTAAATATGTCAAAAGGATACTGAGTTATGAAGTAACAAACATAAAAATAAACGACGAATTGATAACCTCCTCTTTTTTTGAAGTCAGTTAAAAAAGGACTTAAAGCAACCTTTGGTACAAGATAGAAATTAGTTTAATTCGACTACGACGACAAAAATAACAACCTGCCGCCCTGTTTCCTTGCTGCAATGCAACAGTCTGAATGCAATAGTCTGGACTATTACTCTCTCTCTCTCTCTCTCTCTCTTGCTCTCTTGCTCTCTTGCTCTCTTATTTCCTTCCTCTCTAAGATATCAACTTTCTGCCTTTGCATTCATTTAAACAAAAAGACCTCAGTGTAAAATTATTGTAATATTAATAGACTTTGTTTGCTTGAAACTGATATTAAAAGTCTTTAAAACACTCAATGTTAAATAAATCACTGCTGGAATACCATGATCTTAACTTCGGTATTTCTTATAGGAGATTTTCTTCTTGGCGGATGCATCTACTATTTTTACTTAATATAAAAATCTCAGAAGAATATTAGCTTCAGCTAAGAGAGTAGTCTTATATAAAGAGCAGACAATCTAACATCGTGGTATTCCAACTGTGAATAATTTAACATTTTGTGCTTAAAAGCTCTTAATATCAAGATAGGTTAAATAAAGTGTTGTTATTTGATAAGAATTGTGTACTAATACATACAAAAATTATATATTTTTAAAAGCTAAAGACGTAGCAAAAAATAATTGCAACAACCTTTGGTACAATCTAGTCTGATAACTTAGTGTCTATCTCTCTCTCTCTCTTATATTTCCTTCCTCTCTCACATATCAACTTACCGCTTTTTTCATAAATAATAATTATGTTATATAAAGACTTTATAAAACAAATTTCTAATGGAAATGTATTTTTTAAACTTTTTATAAATCAAATATGTTTTTTAATTTATAAGATTAAGATTACATATGGGCATTTCCTGGGGTCAAGAACGTACGTTATAACGTTTTTGATGTATAAAAAATATAGAAAATTTTTTGCGATTTGGTAGCATTTTTGAAGCTCTATGTTTAGTGCAAAAGATGGATTTCATCGAGTTTAAGTTTTCATATTAATAGTTATAAACATGTGGTCACGAACGTACGCAAAATAGAAGTCAACTTTGGCTGACAGTAGTGAAATGTAAAAGTCTGCGAAATGGAACAGAATAATGAAAAGTGACTAATATATTTTAAAAGTGTATTAATGTAGGTCTCTATCAATAAAATATCTCTACTGGTTTTTGTTTAATTGGCTTAATTGCCGGTTGCGAACGTACGGGTTGCGAACGTACGATTTTTCCACATGATTTTAGGGTTCCGTACATCAAAGGTGAAAAAGAACCCTATTGTTTTCGCTACGTTGTCCATCCGTCCGTCTGTCCGTCACATGGTATTTCCTCAGGAGCCGTAAGAGCTACGAACCTGAAATTTCGAAAGAGTATGTAGAACTTTAGCCGCTACTAGAACAAATACTTGGGATTTAAAAATTAAAGGGTGTTCCAAAACGAGCAACGAAAAATGTTGAAATCCCATGTAATACACATACAATTGTATGTACATATGTGCATATTGACACTTGAAATTTGTAAAATTAGTGTATTTTTATTAGACTACAACAATTAACACTAAAATTAAAAAAAATAAATTAAAGGGTGGTCCGTTAGTGAATGCAATTTTGACTATGTAATTTTGACAACTTGCTATATCTTGGAAACCGTAAGAGGTAAACTCTTGAAATTTTCAAAAACGGCCAACAAAAAAAAATCGATTCAATTAAAAAAACAAAGATTCAGTTAAAAAATTAATTAGTTTTCAACCAACCACGGAAATTGTAGTATTAACTCATCCATTTTAATTAAAAATTTTTTTGGTTTTTTCAATTAAAAAAATATTACATTAACTAAAAATTTAATTGATGGTTTTCTAAAGATTCAATTAAAATTTAATTGAAATATTTTTGAAGATTCAATTAAAAAATTAATTGAAATACTTTTTAGGATTCAATTAAATAACTTAATAACATTTTTAAAGATTCAGTTAAAATATTAATGGAAATATAAAAAATCTAAGAGTATAAAAATATAAAAAATTGTAAAAATATAAAAAATGTTATGTACATACATATGTACAGGGTGGCCCAGAAAGACCGAAGTGGTGTAAATTCCTTATAACTTTTTATTTAAGACATATTTTTTTAATTTTTTGTTTTTTAAATACAGTAAATTTATAGGGAATATTTTTAAATTAGTTATTAAAAATGATATCCCGCAAGTGGAGGCCATTTTCTGCTTCGCACAAATTATCTCTTTTCAACACATTTTCCATGACCTTTCGCAAAACTTCCGGTGTTATGTTGTTAATTTCGTCTGGAATATTGGTTTTTAATTACTCAATAGTCCTAGGCTTATTAACATAAACTTTCCCTTTTAAATAACTCCAAAGGAAACAGTCTGGAGCGGTTAAATCCGGGGAACGCGGAGGTCAATTAAAATTGCTTCTACGCGAATTTATTCTTTCCCCAAAGATGTCGCGTAAAATAGCCATTGTGGTGCTCGGAGTGTGCGCTGTGGCTCCATCCTGTTGGAACCATATTTGCGGATGGTATTCCACGGCTGGCCTTACAAAATTTTCCATCACCATTGATGGAAATGGCGACATCTCTTTCATTTTCCAAAAAATATGGGCCAATGATCCTTTCTGAAGAAACACCGCACCAAACAGTACACTTAACTGGGTGTAATTGTCGTTGATGAAGTACTCTCGGGTTTTCCTTAGCCCATATCCTAAAGTTTTGCTTGTTAACAAACCCATTTAATTGGAAATGGGCTTCGTCACTCATAAATAAGTTATGAATAATGGAAATGGAAAGAGCACATTTGTGCGAAGCAGAAAATGGCCACCACTTGCGGGATACAATTTTTAATAACTAATCTAAAAATATTCCCTATAAATTTACTGTATTTAAAAAACAAAAAATTAAAAAAATATGTCTTAAATAAAAAGTTATAAGGAATTCACACCACTTCGGTCTTTCTGGGCCACCCTGTACATATGTATGTATATATCTCCATATAAAAAATTTACAAAAATGGAAACATTTGTGTATTGTACCAAAAACGTAACTGATGCACCGCATGGCTTTTGAAGTTTGAATGGAGGAAAAAAGTACAATGGCCGTATCCGGTCTTGCGTAAGTGTAAATGCAGAATATTTTATGATTGGATTTTAAAGAAAGGCTTCGATGATTTCCATATCAACTTACGCAAGACGTTTTGCATCGAACCCCTAATACCGCCAATGTACTAACTTTACCATCCACATTTGGTCTATAAGCTTGCATTTTTTATCATAATTGTCTTGTTATTTCTCAACAAAAGGGAACAAATGAATTACTAAGAATAAAAAAAATTAAACTGAGTAGCTTTTTCTCCCATATAAAATATCAAAACCAATTAAAAGATTAATTGAGTATTTTAATTGAAAATATTTTTGCAAAACAATGTGGCATACTACAAAAAACAGCTCGATTTTCATACATAAAAACAAAAGTTACATTATTTACATACAATTAACATGTAAAAATTGTTACCCATTTCAGAGTATTCTGAGTTAAGCTCTGTTGATAGCACTTTTTTGTTAGAGCAGCAAAGTCAATTAAAATAAACATACATTCAATTAAAATTTTAATCAAAAGTATTATTTTTTCTAAGCAATCACTTAATTAAAAAAAAATTCAACAATAATTTTTTCTGTGCATATCTTCAAAACTTTTTAAGATACAGGATCGAAATTGGTCCCATTTAATAGGTATTGAGAATAGCTTTAAAAGTGCATTTATTTTTTTCTGAAGACCATATTTCGGGAACCACAAAAAGTAGATACTCAAAATTTTTGTACAATTCTAAGAGGGTTAGATAAAAAATTGGGTTTTTTCGTTTATTTAAAATGGAACTACCCTATAGTTATGTATATAAAAATGTCTTTAGAAGTAGCTTAAAAAGAAAATATAAAATTATCCAGCTTCCAGCCCAATTTTCCTAAGTAAAAGAGCTGAGATATGCTATTAAAGCATGCTATTATATAAACATAGACTTTTTTATAATTATAAACAATGAAACACGATGATAATCAACATTTAATTTTTCCATCCTAGTAGACCATTCGAGAGAAATGCCCATATATTGTCACCATTTAACCTTTTAAGAACGTTACTTTTAAACAAAAAGTCCACGGTGTACAATTATTATCTAATCAGAACACTTTATTTACTCAACACTGATATTAAGAGCCTTTAGGACACACAATGTTAAATAAATCACTGCTGAAATAACACGATGTTAACCTCGGTATTTCTTATGCAAGAGTGTTTGCTTAGTCGACGTATCTACCATTTATACTTAACATAAAGATTCCAAAAGAATGTTGTAAAGAGGATACAATCGTGGTGTTCCAGCAGTGAATAATTTAACATTGTGTGTTTAAAAGCTCTTAATATTAGGGTTGAGTAAATGAAGTGTCCTGATTTGATAATAATTGTAGACTGTTACAATAAAAAATTGTATGGACTATTTCGCAATAACGACACGCAACTTTGAACTTACAATTTATATTGAAAACAAAAACAAATTTTCATATATTATTGTTGTTTACAATATAAATTGAAAGTAGAAAGTTTCGTGTCAGTTATTGTGAAACAGGACATTATTTTAAAAGGTAAAATCGTATTAATATGAAAATATTAACTCATATAATTGAAACTAAAAAAGGGAATTCATATGCATCTCAAAATGCATTTTTATGAGATTTAAGGCATATCTATTCGCTTAGATATAATACCTCCCAAAATTTGGTACAAACGGGTATTATTTAAAGTCATAAATTTATTTGAGAAATATGCATATTTAAAATGAGGCCACATATGTGGCCTCAGCCTAAAGTTTTAAGTAAATAAATAATTTTTCAAATCAAATTTGAATTGTCATACATTGTCACATTGCTTATTTGAAACTTTTTAAATTCAACTGCAGAAATATTTACAAACAAAATCATAAAATTACTTAATTACTTTCGTCGTACACACTTTGCTGCAAATTATTTAAGACAAATTTTAAAAATATGTCTGTATGCATATAATTCTTTAAAATTGTCTATGAAATTCTTTCGAAAATTAATAAAACTTTTGCTTTCTTGTCAGGCTGTTGCATTATTATATACTCTGGGGCTTTAACTTTGTAAACAACTCAATAACGAAATTTTTAAACAGAAATAATCATATTTTCTCTTTGTAAAGTTTTAGTTTTTTGTTTGAAAAAACAAAAAACAAAAATGTTTAATGCCTTCACATAAATAATGAAAAGTACACACAGCAACAATTTGTTTATTTTTCAACCAAAAATAACTTTGCATAAAAAAACGGAAACGGAAGTTTTAACACAATTTGATTGCAAACAGGCAAAAGTATCGTAGCAAAAAGCATTAAAACAAGTTGCCCTAAAACTCCTTTGAGACATTTTGAGGAAATTATGAACTTAACTGCTCCGTGCAGAGACACAAAATGAAACTAAGCATTTGAATTTGAGCGAGCAAGCAAAACGTTGTTTTGAAACATTGTAAAAAGGGGGGGGGGGGAGGCACAAACAAAAATCTTACATAGAATTACTCTAGACATATTTCAAATGCAGGCTGCAAACTGCCTCAGGGATTTAAATTTTGTACGGTTTTTGTTTAGACAAATATTTACAAGTAATTTTGTAATGCATCACAAGTAACGTTGAAAAGTTTTTTTATTATTATTGATTGTATATTTTTTTGGTAAACATTTAAAAACTTTTAATAAAAAAAATTAATTTTTTTATAATTAAATTCTTTTATATAAAAAAAGCAAAATCATTTAAAAAAAATTTTAACAACATTTCAGCAGTTTAATTCAAAACTGTTTCGGTACTTGTTGTTACTGATGTTTATTTTTTTATGTTTTTTGACAGAATTCAATTTGAAATTGTTTCTAGGAATGTTGTTGTGCTGTGGTTGTACGATAGTCTTTTTTATTTTCCTCCAGAGGCAAATTAATTTTCTTATTAAGCTGGAGATACGCAAAATATGAGAATAATATTAATTACTTATTATAACAAAAAACATTTTTATGTTTTATTTTTTTTTAATGAAATTTGGTGGATAAGAAAATGCATTAGAATATCCTTTTTCCATACTTCAAGACTGCAGAACATCGCTGAAACTGTATGCAAAGCAGAGCAAAAATTAATAACTTATTCAAGAAATTTATTATTCGACATATTGTCATAATTCTATTATAAATGAAATTTATTTGCCAGTGGTTAGTTAAGCATTATCTAACTGCATTTCATTGTTGCTTTAACAAATCGTCAGTAGAGTTTAAACACACATTGTCAAATGAACTGTCATATTTCTCGTAACTAATAGACGAGTTCTTGATTCTTAAGGGCATTTAATCATCCATCTGAGGAAGGAAAAATACAACATTCACTGGACGTATTTTGCTAACTGAATTTCACTTATTAATAACTTATGTTAACAGATTATTATTTTTAGCAACAAAACATCTTGTAATTAATTTTTTTTTAATATTGGCTTATGGTTACTAAAGTAAGATATATAAATTTTATACTCTACTGTATTTAAAAATCTATGGAAAACTGCATCTATAGTAGTGAAATTATTAGTTGTGGAGGTTTGTAAAGAATTGCTCAAATGCAAGGCGGAAAACGTCAATTAAAAATATTGATAAAGCTTGCGACTGTAGTTTTGCAAAATTTGTATTATAATTTCCACCCATAATAATTGGCATGAGATGGAGATTGTTGCCCAATTGTCGTGCACCAGCTTCAGTGTAAGGCAACCGTACTTAATAAAGATATCTTATAATATAATATAATAAATTCTTTATAAAGACTGCTATATATCTTTTAAGCAAATATTTGACATTTAAAACGCTCTTTTAATTAAAAGTTTATATTTAATTTATTTATTTTATATTTTTCAACTTTTTAACAAAACTATCCCCACTGGCAACACTATTACACTTCACAAGCAATTTCTATTAAAATTAACATTGCTCCTGAAAGTATGCCTTAAAATTCGGTTGAGTGTATTTCTATGCAAAAGTTAAGTTTCTCAGTACCTTTTGTTCGTATGATTACACTAATACACGCCTACATAGCTCACACCGATTTCATAACGCGGTGTGCATCTTAAGCAAAATTTGTGATTGTATTGTGAAAAAGATTTTTACCCACATCAAAAAAAAATATACAAATGTATTTAAATGATCTTTCCTGTAAACAGCTGAATATTTTACTTGCTATGTCCACTTATTCCACGAATATATGATAACTGTCGCTGCTGTTTTTCTTGCTTTATAATATCCTTCAATAATCTCCACAATTTCTAATTACTTTTTAATTAAAAATAATTGCTGCTTGTTGATGAAGCATTGAAAACACATTGTAAAAGTCATGTTAATTTTTTTATTTTTAATTAAATGCTTTTAAATTGAGAAACTAGAAGTAACGTGATAAAATTTTATAGCTGTTTTTAAATAATACGATGGCAAATTAAAAACAATTTATTTGTAATCCTGTTTATGTAAAATAATTATTAATAGATGTAATTTTGCCATAATTTTAGTAATAAAATAACAGAATGAACCATTAATGTTGACATAAATGAGAATGTTAAAATGAACTCAAGTTCATTTCATTTAAAACAAAATTGCATATATTTCATACAGGGTTATTCATTTATCCCTAGTTTTTAACTCAATAATATTTAAGTACTTATTTAGCTAATTTTTATTTAAATTTAATTTGTTTTTAAATACGATTTGATATTTGTCAGTGGTTATTTAAGGTTCTTACTAAATTACGTTGAAACTACGGCAGCACTAAAAAAATTTCCAAATATATCTTTCCAAACAATAGCTGTTTAACATAAATAATAAAGTTTAAACGAAACTCTTTTTCATATGACCGCATGATGTTCATGTACATGTTTTTAAAAAACACATATACGCCCAAAAAAATATGGTGTACTCATAAACTTAAATAGAATTTAAGTAAACAAGGTTGGGCATTCATGGATTAAGCATCATATTTAAATATAACTTAAAAATAATTACAGTTTGATTAATAAGTCAAAAATTGGCCCTAAGTAACTTCTAAACCGATCTATAACAACAACAAATAACAATCAAATACATGACATAATATACTTATTGAATTGCCCATTCGATTTGAAATATTTTAATTTTTGTAAGAACTTAATAATAAATAACAAAAATTAAATATATCTAGAGAAGATGTGATATATTCTAAACGGCTGGACCGATTTTCTTGAAACATAGCTAAGAACCATCTCGATCAAGTCACCTTTCAAACCGAATTCAAAAAATAAATTAAAATCGGCCCAACTGTTGGGTCTGTACGTCGACTCATACAAATACAAAATACAAACTTATTGTGTACTTTAACAAGAAACCAACAATTGATAGTGACTAATAAATTCAGTAAAGTAAGGCACACGAAGTATTCCGTACGGACATTATATATTAAACGATTTATTTTAATTTGGCTTTTTTTGGGTTTTTGGCGATTTTTTTAGTTTTGATGATTTTTTGTTTGCATTTTAGCGATTTATTTTATTTTTGATGATATTTTTAATTTGAGTGCTTTCGTTTCGATATTTTTAAATTTGTTGGGATTTTTTTGCAGTTTCCCAGATACAGTATGTTCTCAAAATTGTATAGCCAAAATAACATTAACTGATAGAACACCCTTTAATTTTGATTTTTTAAATTTCAGTTTTAATTGGTGTAATCTGCATTAAAAAACACTAACTTTGAACATTTCAAGTGTCTATATATAATTATCTGTATATTACGATAGGATTTCAACATATTTCGTTGCTCGCTACTGGTTGTAGCGGCCAAAGTTCCACATATTCTATGCAAATTTCAGATCCGTATCTCTTACGGTTCTCGAGAAAGCAGCCAGTGACAAACAGACAGATGGACAGAAAACACTGGCACATTAACATCTATACTGTTCCCACCCAATTTTTTTAATTTATCAAGAATATCTATCCAGGACACAAACCATTGATCGTAATTCCTAAACTATCATCAAACAAGTGAAATATAGCTAGTTCAGACACCTTTTTTAAGCACAGCAGTTGATTTTTTGATGATAATCTTACAAAAATCATAGTGGCTTAACTAAAGCAGATTTTGACGAAGTAGAGTTTGTTTTGTATGGGAAATTCAGTTCAAATCTGCAAGAGTTTGCTCGAAATGGTATAAATACTACGAGAAGAATTTACTCAGACGTAAAAACAAATGAAAAAATAATTAAGAAATTTAAAAGAATAATTTTTAATGAACTTTGGAGTACATCTGTTTTCTAGAAATAAAGTAAAAATTTTTATAGAAGGAGTAATCGCCAAGTTAAGTTCACAAAATTTATTAAATGATACACATTTTTAACTTAAAGAATAAAGAGAAATGTACTTTTTTAGCTCATTTAGACCGCTCCGAGAACCACATACAATTTTAGTAAAATCGTTAAAATACACAGAAAAAAAAATGATTTTGATGTTTGAATACAAAAATCATCGATTCAATAAAAAGAATTTTTGTATTTTCTGTGGTTATGATTTGATTTGATAAACAAAATTGTATGCACTTTTATTGAAAATATATTTTTTTTAAGTCAATAAAGAAATTTAATGAATCACAGAAAAAAGTTATTGAATGAATTTTATTTTCAGTGATATTTCTTATTGTACGTCTGTATGAATGCCGCGTTCTTCAGCCAAATCTTGTTAATATACTTTAATGTTTGTTTAATAAAGAAAGTGTTTGAATTTTATTGACTTCTTTTTCCATTTTCAACAATACAGGTTTCTGAAAATATTTTTTTCTGTGTAGTTCAAAAGCTACAGTTTTTTTTTGTTTTTAATTTTAGTGCCACTGTGCAGTGTTGAGATAATTCTCTAGAGTTTTTTTAACATTATGCTCTCAAGTATTAATTTTTTTTATTACATACTTTATTCTTAATTTTATTGTCAATAAATATAAGACATTTTTATTTGCTTCTCTGCAATCAATTTATTTACATTAATTGTTTCTTTTTATCTTTTCAGGTGAGTGTTTCCATTCGATAAATTAAATTGTTGGGATTTTTATGATCTAATTGCACGTAAGTTCAATTATACACAAGCAACAACAAGCATTTGTTGCCGGTAAAAATAAACTACTTGTTGCCACTGAAATTATTGCCGGTATATAAGTATGTATGTACATGTTTTCCTCTCATTTGTTGTCACATCTAGTGAAAAACAAATGCACTCAATTAAATGTTTAAAGACAATTAGATTTCTGAGCAATAAAGAACAAAACAACAACAAGAAAAAAGAACCCCGACTCTGTCAGTGTGCTGAGTGCACTCTAGAGACCAAACTGATGGGGGTCATATGAAATCAGGAGAAATAAAATATAAAAATACAAATAAATTTTCCCAGGAATAAAATCAACAAAGCAGCAATTGCCCTAAAAATGTGCAACCAACCGTTCGTTCGTTCGATAGAAACAGTCAGACTATTATACGACAAGTATCGAATTGTCTGTCATCAAACCCATGTTTATGGCAAAATGACATGACATGTAACATATTTTGCGTGTCACTTGACTATTTGTGATATTTTTTTTTTGTTGCAAAATTTTTTGTATGTCATTTGCACAATGGCAAATTATCAACTCACTCGGGTAGTAGGTGAAACTTTTATACATACGTACATATTTACATTTTATTTCTTACTTTTTTCTATTTGAATTGTCTGTGTGGAAAGTTAATTGAATTTCGTGTATTTGAAACATTTATTAATTGGCGGAAATGTCTTGAAAGAAATTATGAAGCTTAACATTTTAATGGTTAAAAAAAAAAGAAAATAAATAGCTTAGTTGCACGTCTTATAATTCGCCTTTTCTTAATAGAAATTAATAATAAATAAAGCCCATACTAAGTGGGCTAATTGAATGCTGTGTTAATTGCATTGATAGATAGCTAAATAAGTTTTGTGCGTTTCAGCTGTTGCTAATAAATTTAGTATTAAATAAATAAATAGAGATTAAAATGCTTAAGTGAAGAAATAGAAATTGCATTTTCAGTTTTTGATTTCAAAGTGCAATGAGCGTGGGTGATTTAAAATTCTTTTTTTTTGTGGTAAACTATGCTCAAAAAAATTTTGTTTACTATCTACACTGAGAAAAAAATCATTAAAAATTAGAAAATAAAATATTTTTTGTATAACTCACTATGAAACTCTTTCATAAAATGAAAGCCAGAGAATAATAATTTTAAAAGGTGTTCTAATCTGTATCTGTGTAATAAATCTGTATCTTTTAAATTTGCGTTTTGATAACCAAATGTTGTATGCAGAAATTATAGAGGAAGACCTAATTTTTAAGAATATTGAAATTTGAACTAATCTGTTAAAACAGACGGTGATCTACAAGGTGTAAAATTTGACTACTTGACCTTTGACCTTTCTAAATGTCATCTGATTGACTTTAAATTTTTTGCAAAAGTATTAAAATAGGCCAAGAAAATTCAGGTTATTTTAAAGAGATATCTCTTTAACAGTCTCAAAGCTTTTTGGCCATGAATTTTCAAATTTTGGTTTTTGGCCTTTCCCAAATATTTTAGGTAGTTAAGCTTAGCAAAATTTTCAAAAAAAAATATTTTATAATTTTCAATAAAATTTGTGATAATATGCAGGAGAAATTCTTGAATATCTTAATTTATACAGACGTGGAAAAAATCAAAATAAAAAATTTTAAATAAGAGTGAAAAACGGCTAAATTTTGGAATATGAGCTTAACTGTTGAATATTTTTCTCCAAAAAACAAAGTTCAACAAAAAATGTTCTCTTTCAATATTCCAAAAGGAAATACTTTAAAAAGGACTTTAAATGTTATTTTAAATTGATTAGGACATGCATGCTACATTCTACGAAATCTTAAATTATTCTCTTAAGAAAAACAACTGCATAATAAGTTTTTCAAAATTTTCCCTGCAAATTATATTAAATACATTTACTGTTATCAACCCGAATTTTTATTAATACTCGCCTGTCTTAAAATTTAGCCAGGCTAGCAGATTTTCCAAAATTAGTAAAATTTTTAGAAGCATTTTATATAACTGCATGAAAATTGTACTAAATTTAATTTTTTAATTTCTATATTTATGATTTAATTGGGCTAAAGTTCCTATCGCTTTGTAAGCCAAATTACACGTGATAACTATTAATGAGCACATAAGACCAAATTTAATTCTAAATATTCTGATAAATACGTAGTAGAAGGGAACAACTAACTACCTGTTTTCGAATCAAAACAATTCACATATTCCATTTGTACACAATGCTGAAATCTACCTCAACTGACACCGCACACAGTGGACCAAACACAAAGAACGCTGATGATGAATGTGTAGTGGCCTTCGAAAGTAGCTTGTTGTTCCGTTCTAGTACGTGTTTGTCACTAACAGAAACAATATTTTCGGCAATGAGCATATTACGACGATGCGCTATAGCTATAATTAATTACAGCCAAACGGCAGAGCGATTGAAAAGATTTTTTGGCATCAAACTTTGGAAGCCTCCCTCTTGACATATTTAAACTTTTCATCACTTAATGTACGGAAGAAAAAAATTTATGACCCACGCTCACGCTCTCTCACGCGTGACAACTTTTGACTCATATCAATAATACACACACCTTTGATATTATAATATTCTTTTTTTTTAATTTTCACTAAATATCATGAAGAAAAAAATTGTATCACTCTCACGCGTGACAACTTTTTTTTACTAATATTAATAATACACACATTTTCGACTTTATATTCTTCTTCTATTTTAGTTTTCACTCAATTTCATGGGAAAAAATTTATCACTCACGCTCAGGTCCTTTCACGCGTGACAACTTTTGACTAATACATATGTATGTATTAATAACATAAGCACCTTTGACATTTAATTGTTCTTCTTCTTTTTTAATTTTCACTTAATCTCATGAAGAAAAATATTTTTTCACCCGCTCTCAAGTTCTCTCACGCGTTACAACTTTTGATAAATATTAATATCACACTCACCTTCGAATTATATTTTTCTTCTTAGTTTTGAATTTTCACTTTATCTCATGAAGAAAAATTTTTATCACTCACGCTAACAAATTTTTGTCACGCGTGAAAAGTTTTGACTAATATGAATAATACACACACCTTCAACATTAAATTCTTCTTCTTTTTTAATTCTTATTTAATCTCATGAAGAAACATTTTTTATCACTCACGCTCACGTCATGCGTGACACAAGTTTCGATTAATAATGATAAAACAAATTTTCCCTATTATAATAAATATTTTGTTTTTAATTTTCAAAAACTATAAATTTTGCTTATGGAAACCTTTAGTACACTCAATCGTTATTTGAAATCACACACAAAACACTTAATAAAGTTACAGTGAATCAAAATTGTCGAAAATTTTCAAAAACACGTGTTTCCTTTGTTTTTATTTTTATTTTAAAGCAAACAAATATATTTTTTTCATTCACGCATACTTACGCGTGACCATTTTTAATCTCTTTTTCTTAGGACTTTTCATTTGCAAGCATTGAAAAAAAAATTTATGTGGACTTAAGAAAAAAAATATTTTTGATTTCTTTCCCGCACCTATTTTTAGATATTTAGAAAAATAGGTTTATTTTATTAGTTAATTTTTAGTTAAAATTCGAAATATTCAAAAACAAATTCAGGGGATTATAATGTGTAATATTAAACATGTACATATCATTGCATTAATATGGTGGTGATTTTTGTATTTAAATATCTATTGTCTACTTTCATATAACAGCGAGAAATAAAAACTGGAGCATACTTTTAGCTGTTGCTTGGGAAAGAAAAAACCTTTTGATATATTTACAAATATCGCCCACATTGTAGTTGATTGTTGTTGCTCTGTGCAAGTGTTCCCAATGAGAGTGAATAATAGCGGCCCCTCTAGAAATAGAATATTTTACAATAAAGCCTACAGCATTTATAATTCTTTGTAATGTTTCGCCAACTGAAAATGTGCCACTATTTTCTGTTATTAAAAAAAATCACACATTGTTACCCTTAATGTATGCTACATTATTATTTTTTTATTTTTATTTTTTCATCTTTCACTATTTTTTGTGGCAGTGATTTGTATTGTTTACATGTTTCCTAATCATGAAAATGTTTATACATACTGCACATTTAACTTTAATTTCTCTTCCCCTTCTTTTTATTGTTATTACTTGCTGTTTGTTTTTTTCTTATTTTCTTTTTGCTTTATCTAGTGGGGTGTACAAAAGAAATCACATTTATTCACATGTGATTAGTGTTTCGTATTTAATGTTCATATTGTACATTAATACCAAGAAGAAAAAAATTGTTTGGTTGGTCGTACGTATCAGCATTTTTATGAATAATAAGTCTTAATTGCGATTAACACATCTTTGCATGAATTTCTAATAAATGACTTGGACGTTTAGGGATTAATGAAATAATTATTTAATAAAAGTTTGAGTTATGAGATCGTATTATTATTTGTTAAAACTGGTAGTAGTAAATAAGAAAAATTATTTCATGCTTATACATCATTGGCATAATCTTTTGCAATTGTGGTTGCAGATATTGCTGATGCATCTTTATTTTAAATGTAATAAATTGCCCGTAATTATGAAAATGGTGTAAGTCATATATTTCTTGTGTCGAGATATTTAGTGGATTACATTTCAACAAATCAACATAATTTTTTTTATTATGCAATATTTTAATTTACAGTTTTACTGGTCTTGATTAATGTAAATTTATTTAATATTTATTTGCTTAATTCACAAAAATTTGTATCGTGTATTTGTGTACCAAATACACATTCTGTTTTTTAATTGTGAATACCCTGTGTAATGTATTTTACATTTTTAATGATAAAAGAAGAACAAGCTGCTTGAAAATTATCTCCGAGAGCCTCTCTCTAAATACAATATTTTAAAAACATATGTATGAAATAAAAGTCTAATAATGTATTTCAATTTATATGAACATTTCCAACAACAAATTTTACACTATTGAATTTAATATGATAATACAAAGATACAAAAGGTTTTGTGATTTAAGCAATTGAATATTTATTTAGTTTTTTTTAAAGATTTATTTAATATTTCGAGGACTACTATAGACTACTATCTTAATTAAGGGCACAAATATTGGTGGGAAAACTTAGGAGAAGCATAAGTTAACTCCTTGCCCTCTATTGGTCCTAGTTATTAAAAAATTAAGCGAGTGTATGCTTTAAGATGCAGATTTATCTGGTTTTAATATCACCAAAATTGGTTAAGTAGTTTCGAAGGGGCTGATATTATACGAATGTATTATTTTATATGCAGATATACGTTTTTCTGTTTTAAATATAATAAAAATTGGATGGTTAGTTCTGTAGAAGCAGGAATTACCCTCACTGCACCCGTTTCTAAAAAAATATGAAGTCTGTCCTTTTAGGTGCAGATGCTCCGAATTTTCTCAAAATCGATTAGATATTCTTGGAGGGTGATATAACGCTGCTGCATTTTTGTCCTACTTTAAAAATAAAAAATATATAGTTGGGCGATTCAAATGGTAGTCATATAGGTCTTGGTGAAATAATATTTTAAAATTTTTGTATCAAAGAAACAACAAAATCAAAAATAGTTATATTATGTAATACATTTTAAAAAATTATGAGAATATGACCTTTATGACTACCGTGTGAATCCCCCAATTACATTGTATGTGTTATTTGAGGCGCAAATTTACTATGTTGTAAATTTAAACAAAATCGGCTTAGTTGTTGAAGCAAATAAAGATTAACACGCAAACAAGTTACTTTTTACTTGGCGAGGGGACAGACAAGCAGACTGGAGGTCGTGAGTATGATTCTGTTTTTCTTTTGGTAGATAACCTTTAATTATATTGCACTTGGACGGAATAATTTACAGAAATTACACAACCCCTTAAGAAGTAATTAAGCAATTCCGATAGTTATTAGGTACTAAGATTCTGAAAAAATTCCATCACGTCAGAATTGTTTTTTATGAGTTTACCTAATATTTTCACGAGGTAAACAATTATAATTCATCACAACTCGAAGGCAGTAAATCTTATAAAATTTAAAAATTAATTTGCTGTTTACTCTTTGGTAAGTTCTTTCATATATTACATAACGTAATGCTTATTTACATTTACTTTCAATTAATACATACATATGTATATGCATTTTCCAGCATAAAAATATTCACCTGTCATAATTAAGCATGGCAACACAGTTCATATGCATCTCCGTCTCCTCTCTCTCACTCTCACTCTATCTCACGGTTTTTAAAAGTATCTATAAAAAGCATCGTTGCCATTTTGGTGCTTTTCGGGTATATTTTGGTGCTTTTTTCCTTGCTAAGTACCCGAAAATTTATTAAATACCCGTTTCCGAAAACCGAACTAGAAGTGAAAAGTTGCTTTGTGTTTTGAGTGGAATTAGTCAAATGTATCTATCGGGATTATTCCATTTTTCCTACATTGTAGTAAATATATAAATAAGTCGTTCATGCTGTTTCGCTAATCTATTAATTTCTTTGCAATAATTTTTCAGTAGTATGCAGGTCTTTAGTTTCATGTGTATGAAAAAATTATGCTCTGTCTTCTGTAGTCGGCGAGCCCTCCGATGATATCAAATATTCAGTAGTTTAAGTACTTTTTTAAAATGAGCTTTTAAGGTTAGCGAATTTAATTAAACGATTATTTATTTTAATTCAATATTTCATCCGACGTTTCGTTGGAAAATCCCAACTTCATCAACGATGTTTTTATTTATTAATCTGGTAACCTTGTTGTAACAGAAAATATGTACAAATAAAAAAAATTTGTAATTTTAGAAACTTATCATTACATTAAAAACTCTCTGAACAATATTAAGGATGTAATATGTAGTTGATGATGATGAAATTTTAATATAATTGGGCGTTGTATTACTTTTCACTAATATCCCAATCCATCTGGCTATCAACAATATAATAAAACAATAGACCGTTTGGTAAAAATTTACAAAAATTCCGAAAAAACAATTTTTAAAAATCTTATAATTCTGCCTTCATGAAAATAACTATTTTATTTATGATGGAAAAGTTTAAAACCAAACATATGGTATGCCCACGGGGAACCCACCCTCCCCGACTATAGCAGATATAGTTTTAGATAAATTACTAGAGACAGTAGAAGAACTAAAATAAAAGAACATTAATAAAAATATATACAGAATATTTAGTTATACATAAAAATATAAACAGTGAGAAAATTTAACTTAGTGCTTTTTTACTGAAATTTTCTTTTTAATTTTTACCCTTTTTTACGCTATTTGTATATGCTCAAAATGCTTTTGATTATCCAAGAGTTGTCATCACTGATAAAAAGTATCTATGAACTTTAAAATTTAAAATAAACAACCTGAAAGAAACTCATAACAATTGAGCTTTCGCTCAAAAGCTTTTCTATACATTGTGGAATATAAACAAGAAGCCGGCATCCACACAAATGCAAACAAAGCGCATTCAAAACAATTGTGGAATTTGTATCTAAAGTTTGCTTTAATTCATAATGTGTACAATAAAAATTTGTTCATAGAAATGAATGGCAACAGTATTTCTAAGAACAACAACTGCAATTCCAATCTAATGTTTTTTTTTTTGTTTGTTTCTTTTAAAACATTTTCTGTTTAATTAGTATGCTTGAATAAATATTAAACAAATTTAAATTATTTCCAAGCAAAATTTAGACTACAACAAATACATGAACACAAACATGCTTTTGTAAATATGTATGTAGTATATTCATAGATAAAAGGCAAACCTTTTTTTATCGCTAAATATCTGAAAAATTCATCAGATTTTTATTGTAAAAAGCGGTGGGGGAGAGCATTTTGTGCTGTTACATCCGTGATTTAAATTGTTGCTTTAGTGCACACTTTGTTGTTGTTGTTGTTGTTGTTGTTCTGTATCTTAATGATAAGTCCAATATGTTTTGTTTATTTGTTTGCTTTTCTTCTCTTTTGTTGTTATTATTAATAATAAAAAGCAACAACAAGAACAATAACAAGAACTGCAATGCCCCTACCATATGTTCTATAATTTTCACTTCAATATGAGTTGTATTTAGTAGAGTTTTATAGAGCGTTTGTTTGTTTGTTTCTTTTTTATTTTTGTAGCAACGAATATTCATAAATATTCATCTTGTAGTTTGTCATGACACTGTTGTTATTTTAATGGATCAGTTTTGGCTTGGCCTGCCTGCATGCTTGTGCTTCGTCTGTTTTGTCTTTCTACTCTCTACACACGTTCCTTCATTACCCTGACGAAGATGCGTCATAATAATTTCTTTTGAAGTATGTATTTCATACACATTTTATCGTTATGGTATCTGACAGATACAATCACACTTACAATACGAATGTATTATGTATGTACACTATAGTATTTGCGCTCAAGTGCATAAAGTGTTTATTTTTAAAAACAAAGAACTACTAAATAGTTGTAAAATTAAAAAAAAAAACCAACGATTACAAAAAATAAACATGCGAGTGTAAAGTGAGATGGATTAATTTGAGATCTTTCTGCAAGTTTCTGTGGGGAATGTTTGCATATTGAACAAGTTTTTTTGTTCCTTTTGCATTAAAAATAAATAATCCTGACATTAATTTATATGCAAGATTTATGAGTTTATTTGTTTTGCATTAAAAAAATATTAATATATTAAATATTTTTAATGACTTGTAAAATTATATAAACGGCAGTTAAAGGGTATCAAGAAAATTTAAAATAAAATTAAAAGTAAAAATTAAAATTAAAATAAGAAGGAAAATAAATAAAAATTATATGTTCTTAATTTATTTATCATGATTTTATTACAACTTAGATGAGGTTATATTAGCAATCACCCTTAGCGTAGATCTCTTGGATGGCGTTGGCTAAAGTAGTTAGCACGTTGACTATAAAACCGAAGGTCCGGGTTCCATACCGGTCATTAACATTCATTAAATAACAATATCACGCATTTTTCTGATATGCATTAGCGTCTTTTTGTATCAATTTTTGTAGGAAAGTTCAAGTGATGAAGGCATTGACACTGGTCACTGAACTACACCGGCTTCAGCAGATACTAATCCCCTTCCCTCCTTCGTAGATATTGTGTAGCAGAATCATCGACGCAGTAAAGTAACCAATAAAACAGCTATTAAGCGCAGCTTC
This sequence comes from Tachina fera, assembly GCA_905220375.1. Taxonomy (NCBI): domain Eukaryota; kingdom Metazoa; phylum Arthropoda; class Insecta; order Diptera; family Tachinidae; genus Tachina; species Tachina fera. The sequence goes on from LR999966.1 coordinate 76,177,951, forward strand.
GCAAAATTTAATTCGCCTAATTGACACCAGAGGCGCTGCAACTTTGCTTTATTAAAAAAACAAACTTGCAAAAAACAGAGTTGTAAAAGAATGAAGCTTTCCTCTACCCCATTTCTTTACCACCTGTCTTCTCTATCACTCTCCCTTTCCTAAAGACGGTAACACCTAGTACTAGTATGTAGTTGGTGTTCATTGCGTGAGTGTTACTTCTCTTTAAAAAAAACTTTTTCCCAGAAAGTTAAATTACCCATTTGCCTTAACTACCTGGGATGTCTGTATTCTCTAGTCAATTAGTTTGTTTGACAAAATTATAATCCATTATGCCTGAGACAGGATTTGCCTTTTTTAGCCACATATTTGACACGTTAAAGCAGAAAAAAATTATCATCAGTATGTTAACTTATTTAAATCGGTGTAGTTCTGATTACAATCAGACTACTGGGAAAAAATATGACCTCGGGATTTTCAATCAATTTTTTGTTTGATTTTTAAACAATATTAAATTAAAATATTCACTTATATGAGGGAAAGCAATCGTTTTTAAACCCATTTCAAAATTACCGTTTTAAAAAGCTGTGATGAAATCCGATCGAGTTAATATCATTTCAAACCAATCTCACACTACTGACTTTTAAAAAACACAGTAGAAGATTAAATGCCTCATTCATAAAAAAATATTATTGTTTAATAAGAGGTTTTTATAAAACAAATTTCTTATGTAAATTTAAATAATAAACCTTTTATACAACTAAAATATTTTTTATGAACTAGGCACTAAATTTATATAATATAATTGGGCTGTGAGAGGCAATATATCAAAAATATTAAAAACGAATTTGAAAATTATTGACAAAACGACAGTAGCAAACACATCATACCTTTCATTATTTTCAAATCATCACATACCTGATTGCTACGTTTTAACCTTTCAAAAACGTAGTTTTAATAGATTCGATTATTTACCATTGAATAAAAAAGTCGCCAGTGAAAAATTATTATAAAATCAAAACACTTTATTTACTCAACACTGATATCGAGAACATTTAAGACACGCAAATGTTAAATAATGCACTGCTGGAATACCCCGATGTTAACTTAGCTGATCTTTATACAAAACTGCCCATTTAACAGATGCATCATTAATTTTATACCTAATACTTAACACTTAAAGCTTTCAGAAGAATGTTAGTAACATACAGAACAGGTATCGAGCATTCGATTAGATTATTACATAGTTCATGTTACAATTAGCTCTGTTGGTTTGTGGGTGTGTACGTTGGCTATAGATTATCATTGTAGGAGCAGTATATGGCTTTTTTGTTTGTGTGGTTGTATATTTCTAAGTAAGCAGAAGGTTTAATATTAGCCCAATTCACAATCTTGTGCAAATAATCTTGCATCGCAGCATGTGCAAAATGGTATATTATATTGATACTCACCACTAAGAATTGTTAAGTGGTGAGTATCAATATAATATACCATTTTGCAAAAACTACGATGCAAGACTATTTGCACAAGACTGTGAATTTGGCTATTATAGTTGTTAGCATAATGTTTTGAATGTTTACTTCAACCTCGTTTTGTATGCTTGTGTGGTTGTATATTATCTTCTTTAAATAGTATTGGAATCATTTTTATTTTTGATCAATGTTTTTATGGAAAATATTTGTATTAAGTCGATTCTTTCGAGCTAATGCAGCAAGAAATTTGAAATGCTGGATAAGACATGTTGGTGTGGCACCTTCCTTAAAAAGAAAATATTAAGTTTTAGATATCTTGCGAAATTATATAAAAAAAATCTTGAAATGTTATACCATTTCTGATGACAATAAACACAAAAGTACCAGGGTCAGTTTTGACGAGTCTGTGACATAAGTTTAAAAAACCCACATGTCTCAGAAGGGTAGCTTTACAAAGAAAAGTCAAAGAACATAGTAAGGGTTTTCACGCTTCGTATTAAAGTACCCTTGTAAAATTAATACTCCTTTCAGAGATACTACATTACAAGACCACAACAACAAAATACATTGAAAACTGTTAAGAAGCTAAAACACACGCAAAAAGCCGCTTTAATCACGAACTTTGCAAAAAATCAGGAGAATTTGCAAAATTATGAATAAGCCATAATATTGATTAAAAATCGCTAAAACTTTAACTTTAATGCAACAAAAATCGTGAAAATTAAGAAAATTTTTAAAAAAATATTAAAAGCGGGATGAAAACAAAGTCTAATAGTTTTTAAAAATCGAAAAATCGCGAAATTTGCAACAAAAAAAATCGCAAGAAGTTGCTAAATTTTAAATTACCAAAACTGTAAGGAATGCTTAAAAATTCGCTAAAAATCGCGAAAACGGCGGAAATTTGCAAAAACTTATTAACATATTAACAGCGGGATGATAACAAGGTCTAATATTATTTAAAATCAGCAAAACTCTTAGGAAACTCAAAAAACTGCAAAATGTCGATTTTATTGCGATCTTTGCAAAAAATCGCTAAATTTTGCTAAATCGAATGCAAGCGCTAAAATTGATTAAAAGTCGCGAAAGTCATTAAAAATATAAAAAGTTTGGAAAAAAAAACGAAAAATCGCAAGTTAGCGAAAAATTGCTTAACGTATTGAAAAATATACTAAACCTATAAATAGTAAAATTCGCAATAAAAATATAGAGAAATAAAGGGATTTGTGTTTATATTTTTTAACAAATTATTTTATTTTTATAAATGTGAAATATTTGGAAGCGGCACCATTGATAATATCACACTCTTAAGTATTTTCAATTTGATCCACTGCATTGTGTACCAAAAACTCAACAATTTTATCTTTTTCCGTTTTGAGGCATTAACGTTACTTTTTGTTTTGTTATTTCATAATTTCAAATAATGAAAAGAAAAATCAGCTCTTTCAAATTATTTAGATCGACAAAAAAAAAGTCGTTCACGCTTTTCCTCAAAAAAACTTTTAAATTCCAAACGGTTTTAAAAAAACTACGAAACGTGAAAACCGCTAGTTTATCTTAAGAAATAAGAATAATTTTATTATTATTATAATAATTGGAACTAGTTAATTTTAAATAGAACGAAAATATTAAAAACAAGTTATTTATAAAAGTCGTCTTCTTCTCATCACAAAACGCATATGGTATAGTAAAACAGAGCGGTCTTTACCTAGTAAAAAAATATTAACCTCCCCCTCAAATTTTGCATCAACAAACCCACTGTGAATCGCCTCAATGTTCTTTGCATAGAAAATAAATTTACACAAGCCTTTTCAAATGCGACGACCTAGTTTTTTTTCTTCATAGAAGAGAATTTACAACTATAAATAGTAAGTCTTATTTAAATGAACAGAATAATAAAATAAATAAAAACTGTGGCATAATTTGGGAAACAGAAATATTTTTATGAATTTTATTAAATGTGATTTTCCAAACCATTAAATATCACTTCGTTTTGCTGGATGTCTGTCACACCCACCACACAACTATAATTGGAATAAATGAAATTAAAATATAAAGCAAATGAAAATCGAATCAAACAAAATACCTTTTGACAGCACATGTTGCTGTTTAAGTGCCTGGAGAAACTAATGGCTGAAACACACAACACAAGTAGTTTTTGCAATACAAAAAACAAAAATTCAAATGCATTAATTTTCATATTAAAAAATATACAAACAGCAACGGTCATAAATATTCATTTAAATCTTTCCGATACAGAAAGAGAGAGAGAAAGAAAAAAAGCCCCAAAAGATGGAGATGAAAAAAAACTAATTAACCCTGATGAACTTTTCTGCAACTTCTTATGATTAGTCAGTCAGTCAGTCAGTCTGACGTTTTGTATCTTCGGCTCTCATTTCAATTCAAAATGTTTCAATGAGTGTTTTTCGTTTAGTTTTCTATTTTCATTAAATATGTTTGAATGTTGGTTGATGGCACATGTATTGGCATTATTTGTACTTCATTCGTCAGCCAAGTCATTGACTGGGCCGGTGGGCTCGTTGTCATATAAACATTTGAATACAACAAACATTTGAATACAACACGAACAAGAACTTCCAATCGCTCATGGCTATATAGTTAGATTTTTTTATAAAGACAATGTAAAGGAATGTATCCTGCATTTTTTTACGGTGGCGTTGGCTGAATTAGTTACTACGTTGACTACAAAACCGAAGGTCCTGGGTTCGAGTCTGGTATCCAACAGTCATTAGATAATAACACCATGCTTTTCGCTGACGTCCATTAGTGTCTCTTTGTGTCAGTTGTTGTAGGAAAGTTCAAGTGACCGACTTTAGCAGATACTAATCCTAATGTAACATCAGTGCGCCCTCCTTCGGTGTGTAGCAGAATAATCAGCGAAGTACCAATGAAATGGCTACAAAGCACAAAGAAAGAAGAAAAGAAAGAAAAGAAAGAAGCTTTCCTCAATCTCTTCCTTCACCATCCCTTTCCTAAAGAAGGTAATACCTAATAGTAGACATTCTTTTCCTGAGTGTTAGTTAATATAAGGTTAGGAACGGTGGTGCTTTACCGCACCTCCATTCGGAGACCCAATTGTGATTCCCTTCTATTCTATAAAGTAATATTCATCCCCCCATTTGCAGCCAGAAGTGACCATATTATCCATCACTTAGCCACCGAGTTCCCATGATGAAGTCCCTGATGTCCTCATGTTTACACTTCCCGACATCAGTAATGCTTTCATGGATACGTCTGCTCAGCCATCTAAGCCTATGACGTTGCAGCTTCGGGCAATGACAGATATTATGTTCAATGGTTTCTGGTTCTTCTTCATCCCCGCACATCCTACAAAAGTCTGGAGTGCCAGTCTCCTAAATGCTGGTTCTTGCTCAGCAGTGACCTGCCAACACGCCTATAATGATTCGCAACGCCTTCCTATTGATGTCCAGTAGTAGGTTAGATCTTCCTGAGTCTAGTTTAGGCCAAAACCCCTCGAGGCTGTATTGCCTGAGTGTTATTTCTCTTTAAAAAGAAAAAAGGGGAAGCTTACTCAAGGAGTTCGAGATAGATAATCTATGGAGGATCCCGTTAAATACGTTTCGATGTTGCCTTTCTTGAATCAGCTCAGTACAGAGGGTGCAATGAGCTCACCTTTCGCCCACACCTAAAACTTCACAAAACTAAAAACGTCATAAACTAATAAGCACTTGAGGAATGCCTTTCGTCAGACTGACCTGTAATTGAGCTTCCGAAACCCATCCTAAACGTATAGTTATCAAGTACTATGAATACTGCCTGAGTTGCAATGATAAATAGCAGGAGGAAAGAATTACGCATTTCATCTTCCTTTGTCCCGCTTTGAAGCAACACCATCTGCACTCCCTTGGTAGATTATCCTTCAGTAGCCTATCGGAGTTGTCGAAAATGAGACTCAAAAGTATTGTCTTTTATACTAGTAGCAGCGGCTGATACGGTCGCTGACTCCCCCTGTAGAGTGTGCACACACTTCACCCATTCTATCCTCTCCTCTAGCATCTTTTGTCTTTGATAACACACTTCGCTCTATACAGTGAAACCTTTCATGACTGGACACTCACCGTCGCCGTATTTTTGTCCAGTTATTAGAGGCGTCCGCTTATGAGAGTGGTACACATTCTTTTATTTTAATTTTAGTACTACAAAGCTTGTCCTGTTATTACAGATGTCTGGTTATGGGAGGTATCCGTTAGGAGAGTATTCACTGTATCTATCTTTTCACCTCTCTCCCTCTTCTTCTTTCTTCTCTGTTTTCTTTCCACTACAGGAAACACAAAGACATCATAATATTGAATCCAAATTGGCTGGATTCATCATTTTCATCCCTACACGCAAAGAAAAAATATGGTTGAGGTAACCATAATCAAACAGCAACATACTATGATTGAATTATATGGTTGTTGTTAAATCACATTATTGTCAATAGGGATGAAAATTTTTAATAATATTATTATCTTAATAAATAATAATATTATCAACAAAAATAATGAACTGTGTCACACCTAATCTTATTATTGTAAATATGACAACACTATTTTTAGATGTGACTAAAATATAACTGAGACTCACCATACCATGTTTTTATATTATAATAATATTTTTAAATATGACAACAGTATTATTTAATATAATAATAATATTTTGTTTTTCAATCATATATTTATTGGTAGATCTCTTGTTTAAAACATCTGTGCGTTTAATCCGAAATAAAAATAAATTAATATTGTTGAAATAAAATGTGTATATAGAAATGTATACTTACATATCTGTGTATACTCGAAATACAGATACGTCTCTATAAAGAGATAAACATGTGTACGTATGTATATGTTTTTATTTATCTACCCGTTTGCTTGTACTTTATTTATTTATTTAACACGACGAGTGCAATACCGATAGCTTACAAATGAAAAACTAAACTGACAGAAGATGTTTCAGAAAAAGATTTTTTTTAAACTTAAAATAGTATGGTTTTGGATAAGATTATATTGTTATTTACATTATATTATTTTTAAATAATAACAAAAGTTATGTTGCAGTCATAAATTCTTAACAAACTATATTGTTAAACTCTAACCATATCACACTTTTTTAGGAATATAATAATGTAATTATTAAATTCAAACATAATTTTGCTTACCGTAACAAAATTAATGTTTAAAATAACAATAACTTGTTTTCAACAACCACACATTTATTTCTGACAACATAATATTGTTTTCTCAACCATTCTACAACCATATATTTTCTTTGCGTGTACCAGCAATCTGCTAGCGTAACCTAACCTTACCTTACCTAACCTAACCAGATTATCCCTAATGCTGCCTGTATAATCGAAGTCTCACTGTTATTTATTTCTAAAAATATTTTATCTCATGCTACAAAATATTTTCATACATTTCTAAAAAAAACAAAGATACTGAGAATTTATGCTCTTTATGCAGTTACAATCTCGCAGATACGAATTAATAACAACTTCTCAGCCATTATGCTCAACTTGTCATCCACAAGATATTAAAGTGGAATAAAAGTAATCAAAACAAAATAAAAATACCAGAATGCAAAAGTTTATACAGATACGATTTCAACCACCATGTGAGTTTTTGTTTGATTTTTATTTTCATGTGTACATTTGAAAGCGAGACAAATTCCAAACTACAAGATACATACATGTACAAAATAAAAATATTTTTTTTAACGTACTCTCCCCGGCAACCGAATAAACAAACAAATGATAAATACACAACCATCATTAACTAAAGCCGACTTTATTTTTCAGTAAGCAGACTGTCAAAGCATATGAATTTTTTGGGACGGCAGGCGGCAGCATGTGCTAAGTTGGCTTTTAGTTCTCTGTTGCTTTTTCTTTTTTGGTTTTATTAAATATTTTCGATTTCTTATGCTTTTATAGCCGACCGTATAAAAGTATCGTAAGTTAAATTTAGTTGCGTTTTAGATTCCACACCGTGCGGTTGCTTTTCAAGCGGAACGTTTCGTCAGTGGCTAATTTTTTTTAAATTAAAATATATTAACGGTTGTCTGTGTACAAATTGTGTTGTATCCAAGAGATATTTGATTACAGCAAAGTGAAGAAAATAAAAGCAAAAAAAAATAAGTGCGACGCTGGTGTTTTAGAATGCACCAAGCTTTTATTTTTTAAAGAGAAAAAATATGCATTAAATTTTTTATGTGTGCTTGCTTAACTTGGTTGCAAGAAAAAAAAACGAAATATAAATAAATGCATGTAGTGCTTTCTTAAAACAAGCAAAATTTTTTATGTTAAGTGCCGAATTTGCCAAAATTTGCTTTTCTTCAGCGGAAATTGCAAATAAAAAGTAAATAAATAAAATAAAATAAAAGATTTTTTTGTTTGTCTATCAAAAAAAAAACTAAAAGTTTAAATTAAGCTAAAATTCAACAACAACATCAACGTGAAGTTTTTTTATGTACTTACATACATACATTCAGAAAATAAGTAATTGAGTCTGCAAAAAAAAAAACAGAAAGAAAATAAATTAAATATAACAACAAAGCAAAGCAAACAAATAAAACAACTAAAATTGTATTTCTTATAAAAATAATTGTGTGAGTAACAACAACAACATTCAAGATTAATGTGTTATTGCTATGAATACCTCCTTTGAAGTGTTTAAAAGGAATTAATTCATTCATATAAAAAATAAAACCATAATATAAAATAGTTAAACTAATAATCACCCTAATTGCAGTTCTCAACATCGACGTCAAGTCAATACAATACCAATACAATACCATTGTCCAATCGCTCTCGGGAACAACTTTTTGTGATCTAGAAAATAGCAAGGTGTATGTAGACCTTAGCTGTTAAGTAATGGTTAGTAATCGTACTGATTACTAATTTGAATACTTTATTTATTATATTCAGTTTCGCAAGATTACTAATTAATTACGATTACTAATAATGGAAAAGTAAACGGAATTATTTGAAATTACAACAAAATAATCAAAGAGAATCAAAAGAAATCAAAAAATAATCCGATTATATTTAAAGATTACTTTTAATTCCTTTTGGATACTTATTAATAATCTAAGGTAATCTTTGAGAGTAGTCGGATTATTTTTGATTACTTTTGATTCTTTTTGATTATTTTTTTTTGTAAATTCTAGTAATTCAGATTACTTTTCGTTTATTAGTAATCGTGATCATTATTTATCAGAAATTCTTTAAAAGGGAATTATATCATAAGTAAAATTCTTTTTAATATATAATAAGGGTTTTTATGAGAATGTTCAAAAGTCTCGCAAACTGTGCAATTGTGTATTTTTACACTCTCGTAAATAAAATGTAAAAAATTTTATAGAAATTTTTTACACAAGGCTGTTAAGTTTGCGCAATGATTTTAACTCGTAAACTTAAGCAATACAACTGTGCATTTTGTATACATACATCAACTTCTTGCTTTTTTGGATTTCTTTAGGCACTTTTAGACACACACACACACACACTTTTTTATTTTTATAGAAGTATATATGTAAATATGGTTTTAAACTGAAAATTGCTGGAAATTTTCTTCTTTTATTTTTAATAAATTAACTTCTTGACGTTTGTTTCAAATTTACATAGACTGTTTGCACAAAAGTTTAAAAGGGGCTTTATGAAACAAGTCTCGCAAGTTTGCCCAACTGCACAAACGGCAGTTTTAAGAGTTCTCATGAAAAGCCTTAATATAATTGATTCCTAATCGTAAGCGAAATTTAACATCTCTGAGTTAGACAATCCCCAATTTTTTTGATTGTATTGACTTTACGTCGATGTTGACAACTGGATTAAAGTTGCATAAATAAGATAATTTATATAAGAAACAAAAGATAGACAGGATTTCTTATTTAGTTGTTAATTATACCAACATAATTTAAAAAAACAACTTGCATTGAATCAAAAATTTTTCATATTTTTATTAAAAATCCTTACAAAAAAATCTTAAATCTTGAAGCGCAGTATTTAAGACTGAGGGCCGGTTTGACAACGACGGCAAATTTTAAAATTTTGGTTTTGTTTAATATGTAAGTGTGCGAAAGGTTGAACGATGTCGACAGTGACAAACAAGACTAGAGGGTGTTCCAATGAGAGGTTTTATTATGATATGTTAGAAAACGAGTATTTTTCAGCATTATCATAGGAGGTTTTTTTTAATTGTAAAGACAAGATTATGTCATTAATAATGAAAAACAAAGTCAGGCCACTGGTCACGATTAATATAAATATTTTTAATATATCTTTAATATTAATTGAAGGTTTTTTAAGATTGATTTGATATTTTGAAGCAAAAATGTATATCACTTAGATCACTTTCATATTTAAGGGCAGATATGTATGCATAGCTTAATACAAGTATAAAAAATTTTTTAATCAAAGTTTACCATTTCAAAAACCTTAAAATTAAAATTTTCTGATTCATCAGCCTCAGAAATTTCGTTGGATATAGTACTTGTATTAAAAAGCTTTAGCATTTCAGCAAAAGGATTAAATTTTTCACAACAAATGAAATTATTTTTAAAGTGTGTGTTAGTTCGAAGAAGTGCTTCCAACAAGTATTTTGTTACTTGTTTTCGTTTTGGTAGTGTTCATTATTGGTTAATCTGCCTTGATGCTTCTTCTTATTAAAATCCATTCACTATGAATAGTAAGACCCATTTTTAGACTTGCCAGACGCACATTTCGTAGCTCAAAAATTATTCTTGTTACCCTCAGTTATAAAAAAAATCACCAAAAATCCCCTCAAATTTGGTTATCATCCCCAGCAAATCCCCAACACCAAATTTTCATCCCCAATCGCGAAAAAAATCCCCAATTTGGTAACAAATCTCCTAAGCTGACAACACTGTTCCTTCCATAAAATTTTAAAATTTCCGCATATTTGCGGCTGCATGGTTGCGATTTGTTCATTAATACCATTTTTGAAATCTTGAATCGAGTGTGTGCTTATATTTACCCATCCCCGAAAAAGTCTAAAACTGTATTAAAAATTATATATCGGTGGCGCATTATGATTCTGGATCATTTTAATTCATTTCAATGTCTATATCCGTAAAACATTTCTGATTTTTAGTTAATTTTTAGTTATTATTGTTCGAACTTCATTTGTTTCTACATTTATGATTTGAACGGGCTAAAGTTCGTATCGCTTTTTGAGCCAAATTACATGCAATAATTATTAATGAACAAATAACACTAAAGGTAGTTGTAAATATTCTGACTAACACATAGTTGAACGGTACAACTAGTTATTTTCGAAGGCTACTAAACCTTCATCATCAGCGTTTTTTGTGTTTGGTCCACTGTGTGTGTTGTCAGTTGATGTAGATTTTTGCCTTATATATGAAATTTTTTGCAAATGGAATATGTGAATTGTTTTGATTCATCTTATTTCAATTTGCTGAAAACTTTTTGTAATGAAAGCTAAAACTTACCATCTCTAAGTTACGACAGTCTTGGCATTTTTTATTTTTATAAAATAACTCAGTCAGTATGTATCGGATTTTTAGCACAAATCCTCTTTTTACTCCTAATCAATTATGTTTTATAAGTGAGGTTATAAATAGTCTGTTCCCGTACAAAAATACTGTGTAAGAATGAATCCAATTCAGAAAATTAAAAAAAAACTGAAAAAATAAAGTCTGCAAAAAAATACTCATGTATGTCTAGGTATTTTCTATACACATAAAACAATTTATGAATTTAAAATCGGTTAATATTTAACTAAGTTAAATGTTGATAAGTGCGAATGGGTATGAAAACGCGGTTTTTACCCGTTAGTCATAATTTGGAGGGGTTTGGAAAATTTTAAAGATAGATTAATGTTATACTTGACAATGTCTACCAGAAAACTAATAACACATTCCTGTTATTTCGAATTCATTAATTTTTGTCACACAGTGAAATTATTGGCAAATTAAAGTATCGATTTTTTTTGGAAGAAACTTATAACATTCTGATTTGTCCGATGCAAGTGTCTTTAACTCGATCCAGCTCTTGTCTTGCTTGGCCGCTTCAAAAATACTTTAGTTTACCGAATTGCGATCGTGAAATTTTTAAAATTTTTGAAGTGAATTTTAATAATTTTAAGGAGCTGTTAAAACTTCTGTCACCTCATATTTCTTAATGGCTTACCCCCTTATGGAAAAACAATTGGTAAGCTTAAAGTTGGTTTAACAGACGAATTTTGTATGGTAAAACCGGTTTTAACGCATGCTTTAACTTTAACAATCGTTTTTGCATAAGAGCATTAGTCTTTATTTGTTATCTGCTGGAGTCATAAAAACTATTCAAAATTAAACGTCTTATTGGATCGGACTGTATATAAGCGAAACTGATATATTGAAATTATGTATGTTTTCTAAAATGTGTATTTATAAAAATTAGGGGTTTTAAAACAATTTTTCTCAAAAAAAATTTCTTGTTAAGCCTTTATAAAGCTTCAATAATTTTTATAAATAACGCTGGTAGAATTTTGTGGCATTTATAATACGATTTTGTTCTTAAGTCGACTTATACTGTTATAGCTTTTAAGCACGGATATATTGCTGTATATATATAAAAAAAAAATTATGGAAATTTGCTTGTTAAAGGTTTCACACAAAAAAATAATATGAATAATTATGTAATATCAATTAAAAAACTAGTTAAATTTAAAACTATAAACAATTTGATAATATCAATTAAGTTTTTCTACTCAAAAGGTGTAGAAAAATAAAATAGATTCATATCGAATATAAATTATTTTCTGGGTTTTGTAAAAGTTTCTAAGCCTACTATGCTCATTTTTCTTTTGTGATTTTCAAAAATATTATTATTTGTGAATTCTCAAATAGTTCTTGAAAGTCTGTGCATAAGACTTGTGCAGAAGGTTTGTGACTATTCAAAATGTGTGGTTGAAGTCTACTGATGATTTGTTACAGCAAAAATGAAATGCATATAGACCAAACTGAACCACCAACAAATCAATTTCAAATCAAAGTAATTAATGCAATTAAAAATTTAATTAAATAAATGAAATTCTTAATTGAAAACATTAATTGACGAATACTATTTTCTGTGTTTTGTAAACCAAAATTATCTTTAATAAATAATGGGTTTAATCCATAAAGTATGGCAAGTTCTCAAAAAGAACTCTTTATAAAATTGTATCAAAAGCGACAGAAATATGTACCGTATTAAAAGATTAATATTTTTTTTAAATGGCCTTAAATTTTGTAGTTGACTTGTGTATCAATAAAAAGTTATTATTACTTACTTTTAGAAATTTCTGCTCTAGTACATTAAAGACCGAGTCACATAGAATCCGTCATACGTTAAACTACGCATTTTTCAACTGACAGCTTAGTTGAAATACAGGATTTCTTATAAGCTCTGTCACATTCAGTATGCCTCCGTCAACTTAAAGTACAAAAATTGGTCAGACGACTTTTTATTTTTAGCGTACGTAGTATAACAACTCTAAATGAAAATTTTGCATAATATAAAAATATTTTTTAATTTTTTTCAAATAAAATTTACTAAATATCTCGACAGAAGAAATATAATCAACGACACATATTTTTATATGTATTTATATACATATATGTTTTAAATATTATTAATTTTTGTATCTTCTCAGCTTCTGTGCTCAGAACATTGTTATTATTTTTTGTGTTGTGCAGTGTAATGTAAAAAAAGTTTTTGATCTCTCAACAAAAATTTTCAAAAAAAGTATATGAAGAATTAATTCTTTGAGTAATTCTAGTAACTTCAAGTTGCTATAGTGCTGGCTAATTTTTGTATCTGTGTAATAATGCGTAGTGGTGTGCGAAGTGAACGAATTTGTAAAATGCGAGTGTAGAGCAAAGAGGTAAAGTTGTTCTACTAAATTGCAAAAAAAAATTAATAATAATAAAACAACAACAACAAACAGTGTTTTTCTATGTGGTTGTAATTGTAGTAAATATTGTAAAATTGTTAGTGTAGAGATTTTAAAATGACGTCTGCCAAACAAACAATTAAGATACAAGCAAACAATAAATAGCAAAAACATGAATATACAAATACATTATCTTTTAACGTATTTACATACATATGTACATCTGTGCGTATGTATGTATGTATGTTTGTATGTATATATGTATGTAAATAAATTAAAACGTATTTGCTGGATGTTGAACATAAAGCGAGAGAATGTGCAAAAAGCAATTCTATTTTAATTGTTTGAAATTTAAATTAAAGAAAACATAAAAATTTTGTGTTAACTACATACATACATATGTTTGCATGTACATCCATATATATGAACATACATATTTACATCCATACAAACATTTACTTTTTGTAAAATTTGCTTTATTAAATTTTTATTAATAACAAACTAATAAAAATTCTTCCTGTATTACATAAGCTCTTGTCACTGTTGCCGTTGTCCAAATTTACATTTACGAGTACGTAGAAAAACATTCGCCCTTATTCTAGTTGTCGATATCGACGTCACTTTAACACAATACCAAGAAGTTGGGGCTTGTTTACTTGCTGCTCTGGAGAACAATTTTTTTGCTACTCACAATCTGTTTCCGTTCCTTAAGGTCTAGAAAAAAGCATAAACCCGCAAACAGAAATTAGTTCTTTTCGACAACGGGTACACAAGCCCCAATTTTTTGGTATTGTGTTGAAGTGACGTCGATGTCGACAACTGGAATAAGGGTGATTATCAAAACTTTATGCGCGCGTACATATCGTTACCTTAATATAGAAAAACCCTAACTCAAATGTTTTTCTTTTTAAATCGAGATTTTTGCATTTTTCGGTACACTAGATGTTCTTTTATATATCGAAACACAGAAAAAACTGATTTTCCAATTCAAATACAAACTTCTCTGAATCAAATATTGTTTTGTTCAATTCAGGTCCTACAAAGAAATGTGTAGATTCAAATGCAAAAATTTTTAATAACTGATTTTTTTAATCAACAAATTGTCAATCAACGAATTTTTTACTGAGATTAAAATTAAAATAAAACAAATAAATGTTCTGTACAGCAAGCAATTTCTTTATTGGAACAGACATCTTCTCTAAATATTGTTATTACCAATGTTATTTGATATTAAATATATTAATTGGAATTTTTCACTCTATGTATTTTTTTTGCATAAAATAAATAAACCATTTACTGTAAGCCGACGATATAGTAAAAAAAAATTATATTTTATGTAGTTTAGAATTATCGAAATGTCAAAATTTTTTATGGCTGTTAAAATACAGGGGCTTAATCGTCGCTTTCAATAATGGGCTAATTTGATCACGTATTCTTGGTTTGAGATTATGGCATTCGATATTGCTCGATGACGAATGCCATAACCTCAAACTGAAAAATGAAATCGAATCATCTCGTTATCGAAATCTACTATTAGACCCTAGGTTTTATAAAATTTATTCGTAAACGACAATTTATATACACATATAAACCATATTTGAATATTATATTTAAAAAAACCTTTTCCTGAAAACATTAATTTTATCGCTTACGATTAATTAGAAAATAGGACTCGATATGTTGTGCAATATATTAATAAATTATGAATAACCAATTAACTATTTAAAAAAACAACATAATACTCGTTTAAAAAATCATGTTTTTTAGTATTTTTTTGTTTGTTTTGCTTATTTCTTAGAAACTGAAATTATTTTATAAAAAGCTTAATAAAATGAGTCATTGAACTAGCCATTTAATTCGCCTGTCCGGTTTACTATTTTTTTTTTAAACAAAAAAACATTAAATAAATTTTTTTTATCCATATAAATAGACTTGATAAAAAGCATGCTTAATAAAATCTGCACTTATTAATGCATATGCATGAAGCTATTATTAAAATTATGCAAATAGTTTTTAAATTAAACGTCAAAAATTATTTAAATGTGATAAACTGCTGCTGTGTAGACTCAGGCTGAAACATGTTGTCTAGTCAAGTAAAATTTAACTTAAAAAAAATAAAATAATAAACTCGTATGCTGCGATTTTTTATATGTACATATGTACATACTTATGTATACTAAAGGAAGATTATGGCCTGAAGAAAATAACTGGCTTGGTATTTTTTTTTAAAAGAGTGAAATGTTTAGAATCTAGTTCTTGGTATTATGCCTTAATATATGTACATATAGCTCCTTTGTTGCAACAGAAACATAACTTTGAAAATAAGATTTAAATTTTCAGTCTACATATGTAAATTCAACGCAATAAAGATAGAACAATTTTGTATTTTCTAAAGACTTGCATACAGAAGGGTTTTATATGATTAATGATTATTTGTTTTGCATTAGTAACTCGAAAAACTCATCTTTTGAAATATATTAGCGATATGTATACAATTCAATAATATCCCAGCAAAAAATTCGGAACTAAACTTCCAAATGTTTACTACTTTCATTGAATACCAATCACTGAAGGCATTGAATTTAATATTCTAAGGATTTTGTTGAAATAAAAAACTGTTCAAGACAGCCTTTTAAATGCATATCGTTTGGGTCCGTCCTATGACAACCATGTGTTGACTTCATTTATATTTCACCAGAAGTAGAACTACTTGGAGTCGAGTGCATCAATGCTGCAACTAATGATTTGTAATTTAATTTTTTGCTGTAAAAGTATGAGAGGTTGGTAATTTGAATTGCATAACTGTAAAAAATATTGGTCTCCTGCCAGTTAAGTTATGTTAAATACGACCAGGGTGACCGATGGATGACATTTTTCAAAAAGTGGCACCAAAGGGGGATTTATCAAAAAAATGGGGCAAAATTTAAAAAAATGTAAAAACTACACTAAAGTTTTTATTTTTAAAGCATTTTTATAAAATTCACTCTAAAAAAATAAGACAAAAATTGGCAAGGCAGTCGAAAAAGTCGCAATTTGCCACTTTAGTCGGTCCAACGGTCACGCTGAATACGACTGAAGCACAATAACGACGAATTTACTCCCCGAATTCCTCTCTCATATTCGATAAAGTTGGCAGCGTTGTCAACTTGGTGCGTTTCGCACAATTTTGGGTGCTTTTAAAATTTTTTGTGCGAAAAATTCTTTAGTTGGTGCGTGGTGCGCTTTTTTTAAATTTTGGAGCGTTTTTAAATTTTTGGTGTCACAAACGCAAATTGAACACGACAGTGAGTTAAAACTGGAAAATTTTTGTTCTGAAACTCTTACCAACTTCCTGATAGTGTTAATTACCATATTAATAGTAATGATGTTTACAAAACATCACAAATTGAAATGACCCTATGATAACAATAATGATGAAAATATGGAATGATTAATTTTTGATAAATTTTTTAAAAGTTTTAAGCAGAATTAATAAAATTAATGTACAAAAATGTGTAATTTTTTACAAAATAATGTATGTGCCCTTAATTATGAAACTTGTATAAGTCATATATTTCTTTGGTCGAGATATTCAGTATATTACATATGAACAAATCCAAAAATATTTTTTAATTATCCGACAATTCAATTAATATAAGAAAATTTCTCATTTACAAAAAAAACAATGGGTCGTATGAATAAAAAAAGTATTTTCTTTTTACTTAAAAATTTTTTGAAAAAAACAAAAAACACATACATGTTTTGGGTTTTAAAACAAATTTTTAAGTAAAAATCAAATACTTTTTTTATTCATACTACCCATTATTATACTTTTTATGCAAAATTATTAATCCAATAAACATTTTAAAATAAAGAAAGAAAGCTTGGTGCTTTTTTTTGTAATTTGCGCTTTTTTCTCCATTTTGGTGCGTTTTAAAATTTCAAAGTTGACAACGCTGAAAGTTGGTTCTTGTGTGACAAAGACAGAGAGACTGAGAGAGAAAATTGTTTTTTTTTCGTCGTTCGTCGGCGTACAAAATAGAAATAAATCTCAGAGTTCGTCACAAACAATGGATTTCGTTCGACGGAGGTGTTGTGTTCATTTTCATATGCACAATTATTTTTAATAAATCTTAAGTCCGAGGCACATAGAATACGTTGCAGAAAATGCAGGTTTCGTTTGAGCTTTGCCTCATTCGAACGTCTTCATCAACCCAAAGCACTAAAGTAATTTTAAACTGATAATTGTCAGACTACTAAACGAGTTTGACAGCTATCAGCTGATTTTTTGCTCCGTTCTGATTAAGCTTTTTTTTTGTGGAAACAAAAGGAATAATAGAAATAAAAAAAATATAAATAACAAAAAACAATAGTACAGAAAAATTAAATAAATTAATAAATAAACAATTTAATAGCCGCCATATAACGTATAGGCTTTACTCCTTAGAATAACGTGCAGATTTTGATTCTGTTATTGTAGTCTTCGAACACTAACATAGTTTACTTTTGAAGTTGTTTAGTTTGGTTAAAAAAAAATAAATAAAATAATAATATTTGTTTATACTCCAAAACAATTGATTGTTTTCCATCTTTCTTTTTCATAAATAAAAAACAAAATTGTTATACACTGTTAAATAATTAAAAATAAAAAAGTTTTGTTATATATGAATGTATATGTACAAAAGCAAAACATAAAGCAGAATCAACAACTAAAGAGGGAAGTTAGAAAAAATATTAGAAATTAAAACATTTTTCTTTTATTCTCCACGGTCTGTGATTTTTTATCTTTTGAGAACAACAACGAGTTGTTAAAAATAATTAAAAGTACATGAACACAAATACAGCAAAAGAATTTGAAAACATGAATTCTGTAAAAATAAAATAAATAAAATAAAAATAAAATTACACAAATTAAATAGCATTATGTGTTTTACACCACAACAAAATAAAATTAAAGTAAAATTGAAGTCATTTAATAAATTATGGTGTTGGAAATGCTAAAGAAATCTGTGGCAATAAGGAAAAACTGCTAAAGTCATATTTTACTGTTTTGCAGGAGAGGACTTTTAAGCGTTCAAATCGATTTTCACAAATTTATATCTTATATAGTTAAATTAAGGGCCTGCTTCACGATGTTGACAACATTCGACTTGTCGCACATTTACAGCCTGCCCCACTATGTCACCAGAATTCGTTCGATCGAAAACTTACATTACAACAAATTTTCTAATGTTATTGTTG
Source organism: Tachina fera (assembly GCA_905220375.1). Lineage (NCBI taxonomy): Eukaryota > Metazoa > Arthropoda > Insecta > Diptera > Tachinidae > Tachina > Tachina fera. Next base: position 76,196,543 of record LR999966.1, read on the forward strand.
TTTGCAATAAAAGTGTTCAATCGAACGATTTCTGGTGACATCATGGGGCAGGCCGTTACATTTGTAACAATAAGAAAATATTAAAAATTTGTTTTTGTTTTGAATATACTCATAAGTGTGCGGCAAGTCTAACGTTTTCGACTTCGTGGGACAGGCCCTAAGAAATTCGCTGTTAACTTTTATTTTTTTAATCAAATATCATTCTACTGTGTAGAATCTATACGCTATAAGTAATATATTGCATTTGAAATATAACAGAGCATAATCTAAATTAAGCTTTTATTTCAAATAAGATTAGAAGTCTAAAAACATATGTCGCAAGTCATGGTACTATAATTTCTTGAAAAATCACACAAATTAATTGAGATTCTGACCAGTAGTACGATTCACTAACTTTTTTTAACGACAATCGCATCGTTAAAACAATTATAACGAAAATTTATCGATAGCATATTGAGTAAAATTTTTAACGATATTCGCTGTAGGTTAATGTCAGCTGTGTCGTTATTTAAGCAACAATAATTTATGTGCTGTTAATTTTATCGACAAAAATCAACAGAAAATATCAGCTGCGTACTAAATTCATAGACAGAAATTATGATTGTCGGATCTTTAAAAGTTACTGAATTGCACCTCCGGGGTACTTTCGAATATGCAGATTATGGAGGTATCACTTACTCAAAATCAGCGTATCTCTACTTAATCACTTTTTTCTTTTTTTCCCCAGAGATATAAATAATATTTATATGTATGTACTCGTATATAAAAATATCAGTTACACATTATGGTTTTTCTGTTTTGATTCTTTTTTTTACGTTGTGTTTTATTTTTACATATTTTTTATTTATATTTATTTTTTTTTGAATAGTAAAACAAGTTCGTTAATGAATCTTTAAAGCAACGGAAAATGAAAGAAAAAATATTTATTTTTTCTTTAATATACATTTAATGATGTCATCTAAAAGTCATTATTATTAATTGTGTTTCTTGCTGCTCTGTATTTATTATGTGGAACTCTGTGGATATCGATGCCTCATGAGACCTTTGAGTCTACAATTCATTTATGCTTGATTACCCGTTAAATTGTTACAATATTCATTTTCTGCTTTTTTATTTAAAAATTGTATTTTCTATTCGTATAACATTATTCTATTTGATAAGTTTTTTTTTGTTTATTTTAATTTTTAGCTCAGTGGAAGCTTAGAGTTGTACACACCTCTTAATTCTAATATATGTACAACGCTCACTTACTTCAATAGTGTCGTAAATAAAAAAAGCTTTTTTTGAATTAATAATGCAGAATAATTCAGCATTTCATATTATATATTATGTAAAAATTGCCATATGTGTATTTAATACCGTCTGTTGAGAGAAGAATATTTTTTTATGTTTCCATTGCATTGTATGTCCATAGTATATTTTAAATTTTAAACACGTTTTCTGCAAACTACACTCAAAAAAAAAGACATGTACTGTTAGTTAATTTAATTATTATTCTTCGAACTTAATTTGTTTCTATATTTACTGTTATTAAGAAAAATTTCCAAGTTTAAGTACATAAATCCATAATAAGTCCAAGTAAATTTTTACAAAAATTTAGTTAAAAAAGTATTTATTTTGAGTAAAAAATAAATAGTTAATAAACAGACACGAAATTTTTTTTAACATTTAAGGAAATGTTTACTGACTTAAAGGACATATTTACCAAAAATTATATTTGTCTATGATATATGATGTTATAATAAATTACATATTATTTGGTATTTAATAAAAAAATAAAGATAAGTAACAGAATTAAAGACATTTACGTCCCTTTTCACAATGTATGGTTAAGAGTTAAAGTGAACTTTAACTGACAGTTCTTCATACAAAACTTGCCGTTAAAGTCCCTGTTATCTTTTAACCATACATTGTGAAAAGGTACGTTAATGGTTAAAAGATAACAGGAACTTTAACTGCAAGTTTTATATGAAGAACTGTCAGTTAAAGTTCAAGTTAACTCATAACCATACATTGTGAAAAGGAACGTAAAAAAATTAACTAAATTTGAGATCAAAGACGAATAAATTTTTTTGCAAGGCTCCGAATTTTATAAGAAAATTTTACTGAATTTTAGAAATAATTTACTTAAGCATACAAATATACTATATAGTTTATAGTAAACTAGTTCATTAATGAACTAGACACTTAGTAAATATTTTACTGCTTTCAAACAAAAAAAAAAGCTTTGGCACAATACGACAACTTTTTTAACAAATTAAAATTTAGAACATTTTCCAAAGTTTTAGTTAATTTTTTTCCTCTAGTTTAGTTTTTTTGGACTTGGGACAATATTGAAATGAGCGATATGTAAATACATATATTGTTATGTATGTGTGTAAATAAAACTATTTTTAATTTATATATAAATGTATCATACTTTGAAAAAATTTTCAAAATGCTTTAATGAAAATTTTGCAACGAAAAACTTACTTTAAAAAATTTTCTACAAATCTGTAACATCAAAAAGTTTTTATATTCAATATAGTTACCGCATTGCATTGGGCCATTCAAGCAAATGCACAGTGGGATGATTTTAGAAATTTAGTTGCAATAAATATAAGAAAGTTGACGCTGATCATTATCTTTACCAAATTAAGAAAAAAATGGAATTTCATCAAAATCGGCCACGCCCACCACTCATGCATGCAAAATACTTGTGGATTTTTTGTTATAAAATGTTTCCTAGCCAAGCATAAGTCTCCAAATTCGGTATATGCACTTCGTGGAATAAAAAAATACACCTGCCGAATTTAATCCAAACCGCCCACGCCCTCAGCCCATGTAATCCAGATCGCCTTTCCACACAAGTTTCTCTATCCAATTTAATGTTTTCAAATTTCATACATATACATAAGTTATTGAATAAACAATATAGTCATGCCGATTTTCATTCGAAAATCTGTTATTTGGACGCAAGTGAGCTGAAAACTTACTTTCTACTCTCAGCAACCGATCGAACCTATTCTAAGCTACTTTGAGTTTTTTGAACTTTCCAAAATTTTCCTTTTTAAGATGCAATAATTAATTAGTTTCATATTATGATCGGTAGTGGTAATTTTCTTAAGCTCTTATGCAACAAAAATCAGCCTGATTGTAAATGTTCCACCGAGATTTAATTTTTTCCTAAAATAAAATCTTAACATACGATGAAAGAAAAGGGCTACTCAGAGTATTATATAAGTATAAATACTGGGTGCCTCGGTAGGCTAGTCAGAGGTTGTTGATTCGATTCCCACCATACACTCTGGTCTGTTTCAGTTCAACGAGTGAAGGTCTTTGTTACTTTTCTGGTTTAAATAAAGTTATGATATAATTTGTAATTATATTTGTAAAGTTTAATAAATAAAATAAATAAATAAATAAATAAAATACGTTCATCACATTTTGCGAGAAAGAAATCTAAAAACATTTCTTTCGCTTGTCAAAAAATATTAAAAGAAATGACATTTTGTGTTGACACCAACACACTTCAAACAAAATTAAAAACAAAAGCAGAAAGCAAACAGCTGTTCAGAATTACAATGCCTATATTAATCGTTGAATTGCGACGGCAGAGCAGTTTCAGACAGGCTGTGTTCATGCCGGCCTTGTAAAATATTCTGCCGTCAAAGTAATGGATTTTAGGAAAGAGAAAGAAAAGAAAAATAAAAAATTCGTTAACATTTATTACACGAAATATATTTCAATGCCATGAACATATTCAAAATTTAGCGTCGATTTAAGCCAAAGAAAAATACCATAAACAACGGTGCGGCATCGGCGCCATTACAGACGACTTGTCAAATTGTTTGATTTTGTGAAGATGCAACCCTGATCTAATAAAAAGTACAATTTTTATCGTATTTGAATTTTTGACAAATATAAAGTACACAGAAAAAAGTATTCACCAATTAATATTTTCAATTAAGAATTTAATTGTATTAATTAAATTTTTAATTGTATTAATTAATTTGAGAGAAAAAACTTAATTGATATTGTCAAATTGTTTATAGGTGAAAATTTAATAAAAAAATTTTTGATTGATACTACAAGTATTTTAATTAATATTACAAAATCATTCATATTACTTTTTTGTCTGTATAATATACTACGTTTATACGCATGACTTATTTAAAAATAAAACTGTAAATTGTTGCCACATTTATTGTTTTGTTGCGACTTACTAACTCAGAAAACTATTAACTATTAACGCACTCTTTGTAAATAAAATGCTTGAGGTTGTCACACTTACAAATAGTTGCTAATAAAAAACAATAAATTGATGAATATTGTATAAAAAAAAACATTGATGGAATCAAATAATGACAATAAAAACAAATGATTACTTGTTATTTTATATATATACACAACTTTTTTTTAGTAAACATAAGTAACTTTTATGTAGAAGCGCTACGAAGTTTTTATACATTTATCATTTATTTATTTGCAAATATTTTTATTTGCAAATAGTTATAAACGTAGTATTAGTTTTAACAGCGTTTAAGGAACAGAGAACTTCGAATTTTCGAAATCAGCTATTTTAGATTATCTAAAATTTTTCTAAATATTTTTTCATAATATGCGATCAAAAAGCAAGAGAGAAAAAAATGTCCAATAAACTGTGTAAATCAGTTTTTTTAAGCCCATGTTGCATTTAAGTTTCACTTATTTGAATTACTGCACCCTTCAAAGACCGCGCCCTCAATTAAACACAACTTTAGTGCGAGTGATATCAATAATTCTAACAACTTCTAGTCCAGTCATGTAACCAAATTTATCGAATATAAACAAAACATTTTTGTTGTGTAACCCATATCGCCAATGCGGTTAGAATAACCCAAATACCCAGTCAACGTTTTTTTTTAATTGTACACATATTTTTTTTTTCAAAGATAAAATTTCTTTTATTAATGTTTTGTATATTTATTTTGTTTGGGCTTAAGTTCTACTCCAGTTTGGAGATAAGAACCGAAAGCAAATTAACTGCAGTTAAATCAAACATAAAATTATACAAATCAAAGTTGGACTATAAAATAAACACATTTTATTCATGGAATTGCTCATAATTCAAATAAAATTGATAAAAAAAACATGTGTGTTTTGCAGTTAAAAAGAAATGACAATAAACGCTTAATGTTATTTCTTTGTAATTAACTATTAACTTAAATTAAAGGAAACATAATATGCAGTAAAAATGGAAGATATTAAAGTTTGAATTAGATATCTTGCTAGGCAAAGAATTTTGATGCTTTGGGAATTGAATGTATTTTTAACAGATTTTTAAAAAATCAGGAGGATGCTATCAATTCATATCTATTTTTTTTTGGCAGTGGTACTTCATAACTCGGTTCATATTAGAGCGATTGTAAATTTTTTTTATTTTCTGAGAGAGTATAGCTTCCCATTTACCCTATTGTAACAAAACTGGGCGGCGCACGCCCACAAATTTTTTTTGTATTTAATTTTATGATATTCTGCTTATTTAATTGCTGCGAAACGCAGAAAACAGTATTTGTTCTATTACGAGAACAAATGCTGTTTTAAAGTTGTAAAAATGGGCGGGGCTACGCCAATTAAAATTATTTTTATGTTGCACGTGGTTCTATTTAACCGATTTTTACAAAACTTTCCACACATCTTGAGCTCAAAAATAGACACAATCTTCCATTCAAAAAATTAGGCGCCCATAAAAATTTGAAATGTTATTTTAAGTGGCGATAGTAGCGTAGCGATTTTTACAAAACATAACACACACCCTGAGCTCTGAGACATAAAATTTTGCATTTAAAAAATGGGCGGAGGCATGCCCATTAAAATCTTATTTTATATTCCATACATTTTTTTTTGAAGATCTTCTATCAAATCTTTGCACTGAAGTCGGTTTTTTTTGTTGGCAGAATTGTTTATATATTATTATTAATTCAATTTTGTTTATTATAAAATACATTTTACAAATATTTTGCAATTATTTATAATGGAAGTCAAATACGAAGCCAATCGATACAAACAAGTTGATGCAATAAAGAAATTTATGGGAAAATGTAATAAAAATTAATTGGATTTTAAATGGCAAATTTTTATTGTTTAAATAATTGCTAAGAAAAAAAGCCAATATGAGTTCGATCACAAGGGAGATTTGTAAACATCTAGTAATGAAATATTTTTTAATATTGGCTTATGATAAATAAATTTTTGAGTCTACTGTATTTAAAAATTTTGGAAAACTGCATCTATAGCAGGGATGGCAAAGTTGATGCAATTGTACCTTTTTTGGTACTATTTAAGCTCGGAAAGTAAAATAGTACACTAATGACTATTTTGGTACATTTAAGAAATCTCTGCAGTTTCATTCCGTATTTCTTTTCAAACGATTGCATATGTCAATTTTCAATTTTGAAAACAGTCTGTTGAAAGCAAAACGCAGCAAGAAAATAAAAAATGTGATCTCTTCCATTGCCAAATCATCGGATGCTGGAGCACATGCTCTTAATTTATATATTTTAAATTTCAACTTGAACAGGTGTAACTTACAAGCGAATTTGTGAAAAGGGTTCGCTGGACATAACAAAGTCGATTATTTTATTAAAATAAACAAATAAAAATATGTAATTTGAACTAAAAAAGTATTTTATACAATTAAGGTCAAAAAAGTACCATTTATTAAAGTTCTTGGTACAAATTTAAAATTCTCAATGCCTTCCCTGATCTATAGTAGTGGAATTATTATTAGTGCAAGTGAAAAACGTCAAGTAACAATAAATAATAAAGCTGGCGACTGTGGGTTTCCAAAATTTGTATTAAAATCTCCACCCATAATAATTGGCATGAGATGGAGATTGTTACCCAATTGTCGTGCACCAGCTTCAGTGTAATGCAACAGTACATAATAAAGATATGTTATAATATAATATTATAAATTCTCTGTAAAGACTGCTATATATCTTTTCAACAAATATTTGACATTAAAACGCTCTTTTATTTAAAAGTTTATATTTTTTTTTTATTTTTCTAGTTTTTAACAAATTTATCTCCACTGGCAACACTACTACACTTCACAAGCAATTTCTATTAAAATTAACATTGCACCTGAAGGTATGCTTTAAAATTCGGTTGAGTGTATTTCTATGCAGATGTTAAGTTTCTCTGTACTTCTTGTTCGTATGATTACAATAATACACTCATACATAGCTCACACCGATTTGATTACGCTTTACGATCTTACTCAAAATTTGTAAATGTATTGTGAAAAATATTTTTACCCCCTAGCGTATAGATGTTTACACATCAATAATTGCTAACTCGTCATTTTCTTTAATAAAAAAAACAATTATCTGACGAAGCGCATTCTGAAAGTCCAATTTCGGGCCTCCTTTTCAAACATTGGTGGCCGTATGACACATATAATACGAATAATGTAGGACTTCAATAATCAAGAGCTTTCATATCGCATAGACTCGGAGGTGATACGTACTCTTGAAACTACATTGCACCCGGATCAATATCATCTTTATTTTCAAACAAGAAATCATTTACTAGGGCGCGGTAACAAGCTACATTTTTCTAAATGTAATGGAGTAAGTGAAGTCTGTTGTGGAATAGTTGCATATGGGGCAATTTTGGTTATTAACAAACCTGTAAGGCAACCCCTGATCGCAGGAAAACATCTATAAGTTGCCCGAATTGATGGCAGATTTTTAAAGTAAATAATATTAAATTGGTTGTATTTCTCAATGGTCAATCTATTCATGATGATTTGCCAGAGTTCGCGGATCAAAAATGTCAAAAAATTAGCGTAGTACGACAATTCGTTTGACAGTTAAGACTTTCGTAAGGTTTATAGGGCTTATAGAAACACACATTACAAAAATGTGAAAAATTTGTTTTCTTGTATAATATTCGGCTGCCATTATTTTTCTGTTCATTTTCAATTCTCTTTTCTATTACTATTAGATATTATTTTACTTCAAGTTGTTATTTATTGAGGGCGTTGGTTGCTTGACGTTTGTTTCTACTAAACATCAAAATTCGATAAGTTTTTATCTCTAAATCAATATGTATCAAGAGAAAAGCATAATTAGCATATCAAACTCAAATACCCAAAAAAGGTTAAAAGTTTTTTTTTTAAATATGTTTCAACAAATTATAATTTTTTCATTGCATAACACATTTCGAAAGCACAATCTAGAAAAAGCACTTAAAATGATTATGCCTTCATAATTATTTTACCCCAATAACATTATTTCTCATGGTTTTTGTGTGTGTGTGTATTTTTTTTCTCATTTTTTTATTTTTTGGATCAAATGAGCCTTTCTAATTTCATATAATTTTCGTTTATTACCAAGAGTTTCTTTCATGAACACACAAAGTACTTAAATGAATTTAATGTTTTTATTCGCTAATTTTTCTCTACATATACACTCGGGGATTGATATGGAAATTTCTTTAAAAGAATCATGATAAGGAAGTGTTAGTGTGTAGAAGTAAATTTAAGGGGCATATTGAAAGACTGAGAGGAGTGTGGAGTACGAGTACATTTCTTGTGATATTAACAATATTTTTTATACTTCATTAAATTTTATTAGTCATAAAAAAATTAACATTGCAGAAATGATGACTTAAATTATTCTATTACTCTTGTAATGGCAAATGAATATTATGAATAAAGACATCATGTACATAAATTTTAGTAGTAAAGAAAATGAATACATACATATATTTTTTTATTTGATTTTTTGTATTTTGTTCTATAGGTTAATTTCTTTTATTTTTTATATCGATTATTTGGCAAGTTTTAAGAATTTTTTTAAAGCCTTTTGTGCATTTATTGTATAACTGCTGTTCTTGCATAAATAATTTCATAACATTTATTTTATGTATTTATAAATGGTCATGTTCATGTGCGAGTTCTTTTGCTTTGGCAATTTCATAATCGAATTCATTAAAAATTTATTCACATTATCGTTATTCGTATTATTTAAACTACTTGTGTCTGCACGTATTAGAAACACTTTTTTAAATAGTGGCAATTTCTCAATGTTTGCTTGTTGGTAGCAATAAAACAAATACGGTGCATAAGTACAGTGGGATAGTGAATAATTTTATTGGTTAAAATTTAAAACTAGCAATATAATTTCCTTAGATTTTTTCAAGGTAAAATAATTTTTGAAATGCTAAACTGTGGACAGAATTTTGTCAAAAAAATTTTTTCTACATGTTTTATTATTATCCGATGGATTTCTAATTGTTTAAAGGTGTAGAAAAATAAAATAGATTCCTACTGAATATAAATTATTTGCTGGGTTTTGTATAAGTTTCTAAGCCTACTACGCTTATTTTTCTTTTGTGATTTTCAAAAATATTATTATTTGTGGATTCTCAAATAGTTTTTGAAAGTCTGTGCATAAGACTTGTGCAGAAGGTTTGTGGCTATTCAAAATGTGTGGTTGGAGTCTACTGATGATTTGTTACAGCTACATTGAAATGCATACAGACAAAGCTGAACCACCAGCAAATAAATTTCAAATCAATTTTATTAACAACTTTTACGTTAGTTCAATTTCTTACTTTATTAACTCTTTCAGATCACTTCATAAAATGTCATGATTTACATCAGAAACGAATTCTAATAATTCACCGTAGTTGAGGTCAGTCGCTGCAATATGTTTATCATAAAATATTCGCGAAAACAAAGTATTTTCGTAATCTTTTGTGACCCCTATTAGTCGAAAGTTATGAAATGTAAAAAAAATTATATAAGGGAATTCTTCGAGTATGTGAATATTCGACAAAAATTATTCGAATAATTCGTTATTCTTAATTGTGAAATTTTATGTTCGTTCGAATAAAAATTAAAAAGAATTGTTCGAGTATTCAAATAATTATTTTCCGAATGACAATTAAGAATTTATTATTCATATCATGATACTCGTAAGTAAAAAAATTTTTTGCATGAGTTTAAATGTTCGACGAAAATTATTCGAATAAATTTTCATTCTAAATTAAAAATTTTTTGTTCATTCAAACAAAAATTAAAGAAAGCTCTACGAATATTCGAACAATTATTTCGCGAATAACATCACTATTATTTATTTATATACATAAATACTTAGAAATGTGAAATATTTTTGACACAAAGTAGTTAAAGAAATTATTCGAATATTCGATAAAAAATTATTCAAATAATTTTTCCTTCTAATTATAAAAAATATTTGTTCTTTCGAACAAATATTAAGACGAAAGTCATAAAAAGTAAAAAAATTTTTAAGCAAAGTTTTTATTTAAAAACATAGTTCGAAATATTTTTTATATAAAGTAGTTAAAAAAAAAATATTCGAATGTCTGATAAAAATTATTCGAATAATTTTTCATTCTAATTTAAAAATAATTTTTGCATTCGTACAAACATTAAAACAAGGTAGTTGAACATGCAAATAATTGTTGTTCGAATATTCGAACAATTATTGCCGAAAGTCATAAAATGTCAAATATTTATTTTGTACAAAGCAGTTAAAGAAATTATTGGATATTCGACAAACATTATTTAAATAATTTTTCGAGCAAAAAATAAAAAATAGTGGTCAAATATTCGAGTAATTATTGTTCAAATAACAACACTATTATTAAGTCATTTAAACAATTAAAAATTTATGAAATGTGAATTATTTTTTATATAAAGAGTTAAGAAAATTAATCGAATATTCCACAAAAATTTCTCGAATATTTATTCATTCTAACAGCCTGTCCCACAATGCCACCAGAACACGTTCGATCGCATACTTATATTGAAAACAACAACAAATTTTCTAATGTTATTGTTGTTTGCAATAAGAGTTGTCGTTCGAACGATTTCTAGTGACATTGCGGGAATGGCCGTAAATCGAAACTTTTCATTCGTCCGAACAAATATGAAAAAATTTTTTTGAAATATTCGAATAATTATTGTGCGAATATTCGAATAACTATTATTCGAATGACAACAGTAAGGAATAAGCAAAAAGTTGTCATTATAAAACATTTCTATTAATGTTGTTGTCCCACAGTCTCTGTCTTAAGAAGCCAAAACAAATTGAAAGATTAAGATTTCGTATAATTCGTTACGAAATGAATTCATAAATATGTATTTATAATTACAATTACTTTGCGATTATAATATTTTTATTATTTCATACAACTTCAGAAGCGCTAAGAACATGTCATGAATTTCAAGTAGATGCTTGTTAGTTTGTTTATTTTTTTATTTTTATTTTTTTGTTAAAATCCATCATAATTGCAGACAACTCATACATAATGATGACTTTATAAGGTGGACTTGTTAGATGCCTTTTAAAATGAAATCAAAAGGCAGCGACACCCAAGTATTTGTATGAGTGTGTGCGTGAGTGTTTTTATGTGGGAGTCTTTTTTAGAATTTTTATCGTTAGCAGTTTAATAAGAATACGTATGGATTTTAGTTGAAATTGTTGTAATTAACACGCACAAATGATAAATGAACCGGTAGAAATATATGAAATATGTATTTTCCGGGGCATTTTTTTTGGAGTTTGAGCTGCTTTTTAATAATTAATAAATAGAAATCGGATAGAATTCCTTCCAAGGCTTTACTATAATAGAGAAGTAACTTTAAAAAATTTATTTTTTATAGAACTAATCATCATGGCGTTTTTATAATATGTAAGAAATATTAAATATTTTGATAGGATAATTAAATATTATTTTATCATTAAGTTATTAATCAATTTAAAACTTTAAACTCCCTTACTGCTAAACAAATTTGCTTTGCTTTATGACACATTTGCAGCAGATGTTCGATTAGATCCCCATCAACTTTTTGTTTTTATTTCCAATTATTGGCAAACGGAAGTTGCTCCAAAAATAAATCTTTTTTTAAAAGTAATTTGTAGCTTTTTCGCAGTCTTCCCAGCTTTAAGATCTAATGAAGTAACAAAATCTTTTAAACATTTAACAACCAACTCAATTTTTTTTGCCACCAAAACAAAAAATAAAACACAAAGTGATGTCGTAAATTAAGAAAACCTCCAACATAAATTCAATAAAATGTAACAAGAAAAAATTAAAAGATTTTATAAGTTTAAATACATACATATTTTCTATAAACATTCATAAAGTTTTTTAATAAGTTCCGTAGGTTTTTGTTTCAAGATTTATATACACATAAGCCTTTAAATTTTTTAATATCAATTTATGGTTTAGGCCAATTTAATAAACAACAACTACAGCAAACAACAATCTTAACACCCACTGAAATACAAACAAACGCCTTAAAGCTGCAAAGCAATCAACCAACATTAAAACATAAACTATCTACAAACGTTTTCATAAACATAATTACAGTAGGTGGCCTTATTATTAGGGAAAGTGCTAACAATATTATAAGTTTTGAGCAGTAGAAGAGTCTTATGGCAGCAGTAAAAAATTAAACAAAATATAATGCATAGAAGCATAATAAGGCAGGACGATATGTACATATATAAGATATATACATATATAAGATATATCCCACCTTTGACTTAATGCAGATTTATTCAATGAGTATTTTAATCTATGACACGAACGGGTCAATAATTCCTTGCATTTCTGAATTTTCAGCCTTTTAACTGATATAGAATGCAACTTTCAGTCGCTTTCTCTCTCTTGATACAGCGTTGCCACCGAAGAGTCTTAATACATAGTTCAAAAAATTATTCAACAGTCATCAAGGTCAGATTCTCACAATGTTTTATATAATTTCAACATAATATATAATATCCAGGGAAACCGCAAATATGCAATCGCATGTTTTTACTTGTTTGATATATCAATGCGGAATTAAGATATTTATTCGTTTTAGAACTTTTTAAGAGTTTTGGTATCGATTTGTTAGTGCAAATTTTTGCATATTTTGCCCTTTAAAGCATATTTTGAGCATTTTTCGAATGTTCTGATTATATTCGGCGTTTTTAGGGCATATGTATTTTGGACTTTTTAAAATTTGCTTACTTTAATATTTAAAAAAAAATTTATTGAGAAAAATGTTTACTTTCCTCCGTCATAATTTCATTTTGTAGTGAAAGAAACAGTAGTGTGATTATGCAATATTTTGCTACGATTATGAATTTAGACTTTCCAAAAGGTCATTGTGTATGTTCTGGCTTTCGAATCGATTAAACACGTTTCTTTGTGACTTCTTATGTTAAAACACATGCTAAACGTGTTTAAGTTGAAATTAAGAATAAACTAATTGTTAGTTTGTGTTCAAACATCCAAATTTAGAAGAAAAAAATTTTAAATTAACGATTTACAATTTTTTAATTTTCACTCACTTCTAAACAATCTTGTGAAAGAAAAACGAACGAAACAATTAAAAAATGTTAAATCGTTCCAATTTATTTTCTACTAAATTTGAATGCTGGACCAAATACTATTGATTTGTATTTTCCAAATTTTAACCTAAACAGGTGTAACATGTGTTTTAACATCCTCACTGGACATTAATTTCAATAAAACTTGGTTTGGTAATTGTGACGAACGTTGCCTCGATTGCATCAGTCAAAGTTGAAAAAGAACATTTTCAATGTATAAAAGTTTGTTCAGATGTGACAGGCTGCGATTTTTATTTAAAAGGCTAATTAAATAGTTTTTGTTTATTGTAATGACAATTATAAATAAAAAGCATGTTTTATTCTTCAAAATACAGTTCCAAAAGTTTTATTCTGATATCGTGATCGCTTTTGAAGTAAAAGTTAAATTTTTGTTCTTAATTAAAAAGGAAATCGGTTTATTTTATTTTTGCAAATTTTATTGAATTCCTGAATTAAAATAGATTTTTATTTCCCAATAATCCAATTTATATTATTTTTAAGAGCATATTTTTTGAGTTTTTAGTGAATATTTCAAAGTTTTTAGTGCCTATTGAATGCGCATAAAACATTTTTTTTGGAGCATATTTCTTTTTTCCCCTGATAATAAATATTTTATTAAGCTAGATGTAGGTATTTTTTTATATAAAATTAACAATATTTATTTAGACAGTGTAATCATCCATCGTACGTTTTCTTTGCTACTCGTAGGATTTTGCTTAAAAACGGAGTTCCCAAAAATGTCTCTACTATCCTCAATAATTTGGCCACTTACTTTAAATAAATTAAACTCTTTTGATGGAAATAAATTAAACAATCATTTTATTATTGCCTGTTATTTATTTTAGACTCCGCGTGATTTGTTTACAAAACATGTATATTTTTGTTTCTTATTTGAACGCCAACTTATAAATTTTTAAAGAAAAAAATTTATCAATATTTTCACAAAATCTCTGTTTATATAAAAAAGCAATCAGTTCTATTCAAGGCAACAAGCAGTAAAAGAGTGAGCGGAAAATAATTGTATTTTCTTTCAATCATGTTTTTACTTGTATGCTCAGCTTGATAAAATTTTAAATTTTAATAAATGCTAAAGATATGAAATTTAAAAGTGGTGAAATCCATTATATTAAATAAAAGTAATACAACAATGGCAAGACTATTTTAAATTAGAGATGGTAAATTTGTAACTTACAAAAATATCTATTAATGCTTAAATTTAATAGTCAAAATTTTTCGAGAAGTTTTAAATTTTTATTTAATAAAAAATATTGTACTGAACAAACAAAATAATAATTTGGGATTATTAGTGCATTAAAAAATGTTAAACTAAAATTGCAACAATTCGCAAAAAACACTAATTATTAACTTGACTGCACCCGGTCAAAAATACTTATGTGGCAACATTCTATTCTTGTATAGATTATGTTGTTTTTTACATTTAGTGTCTTTACATACTTCTTACTACTACAATTCGAGCTGAAAGAAAGTCACCCAATGTAGTAATAGTGTTTTCACACTAAAAGTTAAAAACTGGTTCTAACGTTAAAACCGTAAACAGCTGATTTTGCATTCACACTGCAATTTTGCTAAATTCAGTTTTTAACTGAACAAACTGTATAACAATTGATTTTGTAAGAATGAAAAACTCAGAAATTATCTTATATATTGTAAATAAATATGTTCAAGTTATCGAACTAGTAATACAAAGTGAAAAAGTGTTTGGAAATACAAATTCTTTATCCGCGGATCGATGTTAGTCACATCGTCTATTTTCACTTCCCAGGGGTCAAAGAAAATATTTCTGTTGTTTTTCTTCCAAAAAACTCTTTTTTCATAATTTTTTTAGTTATTTTTGTTGCTGCATCCATTTTAAAGTTGAAAATCTTTCAAGCGACATCTTTATTATTCACTGGCATAAACATAATCAGCTGCTTCGGGTAATTTTGACTTGGCAGCACTCAATTTATCACAGCAAAAACAAGGTTGCATTTCATAAAACCAGCTCAAAACCAATTCTAAAATGGTTTTAAGATGGTTTTAACAAAAACAATTTGTATGGTAAAACCAGGTTTTAATTGTTGGTTTTAACGTTAAAACCATGTCAGTTTGAAAACAGTATAAAGTAAGAAAATAAAAAACATGGTGATTATTGAGTTTTGTTTCAACTTTGTTATATATATGTTAAGCTTATCATTTGTTTAAATGAAAGTTTTTAACATAATAATAACTCTAGTTGTTCTAAGAAATTTTTAGGTAAAGGTTCCATGGTGATCTCAATAATCAATTTCAATGTATTTTTAATATAAAATATTTTACTTAATAAGTTAAACAATAATTTGGGATTATTAATGCGTTAATAAGTGTTAAACTTAAAAATTATTTCACTCACAATATTTTAGCAATAAAAACAATAATTGACCTGGACATTCATGCAATTTTATGAAGTATTATAAGTTTTTAAAAAATTGCACTACGGCAACATTGATTTAATAAAGGATTTACTTTAAATATGTACGGCTGTAGCAGATACAATTTTTTATTAAGAATGAATTTTCAGATTGAAACAACTGCTCAATTCACAACCTATTTTAAGTGTAGTATGTCGTCAAGCTGCACAATAGTTGTAAAATGTTGTAGGTAATTTCCATAGAAAAGTTTGCTACGACACCTACAAAATTTTTCCCTATGTTTGATGAATGTCGTAGAATGGCATCAGGAATGCATAAGCTTATGAAAGTGCTTATATTTTTTAATTACATTTACCTTAATTTTTTTATTAAATAAATAAAAATTAGTGCAATTATATATGCAAATAAATAAAAAAAATTAGCGAAATGCCGAAAATTAACAAAGAGCTACTAACACCAGGATGATAACAAAGTCTAATAATGTTTTAAAACCTTCAAAATTGTAAGGACGCTAAAAACCATGCAAAAAACCGCTTTTATTGCGAACTTTGCAAAAAAATCGCGAAAACTGGCAAAATTTTAAAAAAGCCATAATATAGGTTAATAATCGCTAAAACTGTAAGAAATTCAAAAAATTCAGCAAGAATCGCGAAAATTACGTAAATTTGCAAAAACTTATAAACAGCGGGATGACATTTTTTTTAAATCGGCAGAACTGCCAAGAATCTAAGGACATATAAAAAGTCGGTTTATCGCGGTCCTTGCAAGAAGTTGCAAAATTTTGAACAAGCCATAATATTGATAAAAAATCGCCAAAAATGTAAGCAATGCAAAAAGAACAATAAAAATCGCGAAAATTCGCAAAAAGCTATTAACAGCGGGATGATAACAAAGTCTAATATTTTTTAAAATTCGGCAGAACTGTTAGGAAACTGAAAGCATGCAAAAAGTCGCTTTTATCGCGAAGTGTGCAAAAATTCGCGAGAAGTTGAAAAATCGGAGGCAAGCTGGAAGTCTTCTTCAGAATTTTTTTATGAAATTGTAATTATTCTTATTTTTTAATCACCCCAATCAACCATTAATATTTCTGCAGTATATTTTTCGCATAATGCGGAAGTTTTTTTTGTTTTGTTTTTATTTTATTAATTTCAAACTATTTTCGTTATTTTTATTCTTTCTCTTCTTCTTTTTAAATGTTCGACATTTTTAAAAGTCTAACAACACTTACAACAGGCCGTTCACAACTACCGTAGTTGTAGCTAATACAATCTACAATCTACAGTAGGTTGGGAATTGGGTAAATATGTTTTAACAAAGTTATTGAGTTCAAATAAAATTATTGATTACATTTAATTAATATTTTTTATAGAGATTTAATGGTTTGTAACATATCTGTAACAATGGGTGATAAAGCGGTAATTGTTTTTATATAAAAATTGGACCTTAAGCTTATTTAATAAAGTGCAAATTAAAGTTTAATGGCCGTATCCAAAAGAAATTGTTTGAGCTTTGAGCACGTTAAAATAAAATTTCCATACACATTTTGACAAAAAAACACTTGAAGTTCAAATTATTTTTTTGATACTGTCCTAAATGTTTTTAATATTATATTTCATATTTATTTATTTTTAATTAATTATACGAATCTCTTTCAAAAGCGGTCATAAAATTCACAAACCGTGGAAATTGTTAAACAAAAATAAATGCATTTATATTAACATATGTATGTTATGTTATAGGCTGCGAGTGTACATAAGTATGTACATATGTGTATGTAAGTATGTTCGTTAGCTTTATTAACATAGAAATTTTTCTGCTGAATATTACAAAAATTTATTGTTTTTAATTTATTATTGATGCTGTTATTTTGTTATTAATTATATAAATTGTCAATCTAATGAATGCAGTCATGCATTCATCAAATTTTAAACGCACTACAATCAGGTTTAGATGTTTTATTTGAGCTGAAACACCTTGACAAAGTCAACTGTCTGAATACTTAACATCTATCAAAATAGAAATTTAATATAGATTTATCTATTTGATTTTTTTCTAAGAACATACTTATATATGTACATATATGCATACATACACACTCGTAGTTGACATATGTCAACGTTAGTATGAAGAGCGAGTTATTGAATTTTGTTCTCGAATTACTATTACATGAATAATTCATCGCTATTTAAATTTTGTTGGTTGGTTAAAAAAAATTAAATTAAAAAATTTGATATGTATCTAAAACTATCCAAAGTGCACAGTGGGGCTAAAATCCCTTTTCTCAAACACATCAATTCATATCTCTACAATTACTCATGCGTGACTAGTGCGTGACTCATACGTGACTAATGCGTGACTCACGCGAAACAAATCATGATATTTGTACATTTCTAATTCAGGCTACTAAATAACTTTATCTCCGTCTAAGCTGAGAAAACCCATTTTTACCACTTCCAATATAAAAATTAAAAAAAGCGCTTGCACAATTAATTTTGATAGCAAATTAAAGCAAAAATTTTAATAAACAACTGAATTTGATGGTTTCATTGTTAAATTTATTAATTTAAAATTACGTTACGGGTTAAAATACGCAAAGTTTTTAGCTTTTTCCGCCAATTACTGCATTTTTCTCTTGCAATGTTCAATCTTAACGCGTCATTATAAAGGCACCGTCACCTAAAAAAAATCGCCAAAATTAAATAAAAATTTCTAACACTAAAATAAATCGCCAAATTTTAAAAAATCGCCAAAATAAAAAAAAAACATCTAAAACCGAAAAAATTGCCTAAACGCGAAAATAAGTGTTTATATGCAAAAAAAATCGCCAAAATGAAAAAATTGCCAAATTGAAAAACGCCAAAATCCGAAAAATGAGAAAAAAAGTGTCAAAACTAAAACAAAGCGCCTAAATGAAAAAAGTCGCACAAATGAAAATACGAAAAAAACGAAAAATCCACATAATTAAAAAAATCGCCCAAATTAAAAAAATCGTTAAAATTAAAAAAATCGCCAAAACGAAAAAAATCGTCAAAATTAAAAAAACCGAAAAATGAAAATACGAAAAAAAACGAAAAATCCACATAATTAAAAAAAATCGCCCAAATTAAAAAAAATCTTTAAAATTAAAAAAAAATCGCCAAAATGAAAAAAATCGTCAAAATTAAAAAAACCGAAAAATTCGCCAAAACAAGAAAAGTGTCAAAACTAAAAAAATTGCGAAAATAAAAAACGACAAAAACAAAAAAATCGCCAAAACCAAAAAAAAAATTGCCTATATAAAAAATCGCCAAAATTAAGAAAATCGCCTGAATAAAAAAATCGCCAAAATTAAAAAAACTCCAAAAACCAAAAAAAAAAATCGCCAAAACGAGAAAAAAGTGCCAAACCCGAAAAAGGGCAAATAAACGCAAAAAACCCACAAAACTAAAACAACGCCTAAAACCGAAAAAAACGAAATAAAAAATTCCAAAACAATATTTTATATAGGCTTAAGTTCGTATATCTCGTGTCCGTACGGAACACTTCGTGCGCGGGTCAAAGTCGCACATCACTGAATTTATTTAATTAATGATCGCCCTTGGCCCCTTGTGCGTCTTTTAAAAGACAGCAGTATTAAAAATTAAAAACAAATACTTTTCTAGAAAAAGTACATAACTTTTTTTAACTTTTTATTAAGAAAAATGCAAACACTTACGTTCATAAGGGATGATACAATAATTTCTAAAAAGCTCTCTATTTAAAAAAAAATTATGTGATTGCGAATTTTCATTTAAAAGTGCAATAAATATAAAAATGTTTTCTAGAAAAGAAAACTCCTTTATAAATCTATATATCTTATTTGTTTCAAAAGTTTTAATTTAAATTAAAAAATTAAAAGAATTTGTATTAATGGTATTCGTTTCAAAAATTACATAAAATTTCAATTATGTTCTCTGTAAAAAGAAAATTGTTGATGAAACTTATCTGTTTGTCTGTCCGAAGAGAAATTATAGAAAACAGAAAAGTTTACAAGTTCATACATACATATGTACGTACACATAATAATTTTTATAATAAACAATGGCCTACATTGTTCAATTTTACAATGAAAGCTTTTTGTGCGTAGAACTTTAGAAGGCCCCCTCAATATGGGCAGGCAATATTTATGGCAAGATAAAAACAGCAGCAACAATTGCACATACAGACACACATACATCCACACACACGCACATACGCCAATTTTAAGGCAAAACATATGTTGTTGAGGCGGGTTTGCTTTAAAGTTTTTCTTTAATTCGTTCATGTCTTATTAATTCAAACAAAAATAAATGAAGCAAACACCCTGTATTTACAAAAGGCTTAAACATTAAGAAAAAATTAAACATGTGTACATACATATTTACATACAAACATAGTAAAACCGCACCTAGTTTCGGTTACATAAAACTTCATATATGAACGCAATAATAGTCAGCATTAAAAAAGGCAATTGCTTTCTCAAAAAAAGTATGTAATTGTATTTGGTCAATTCCTCTTTAAAAAATATTTATAATTTTTTTTTAAACTAATTATGCATGAATACAGTTTTGTTGCTTTTCTATTATTATCTCTATTTATCCATTAAATCCCCCCTTTAATGTTCAAAAGAGTTGAAAGAACTTATTTGTTTGTAGCCCCAGCGTGTTTTCTATTGCATTCATTTTGTGGCAGAGTATTTTTAGAGACGTTTTTTTTTCCTTTTTCGAAATTGTACGCTGCACAAAAATCCATTTGATTGCTGTTTTATATATTTGGTATTACTTCTTTAATGCCGATCGAATTATAAAATATAAATTTTTATTTGTGCATTGAGAGTTGTTATGTATTTTTTTATGGTCATTTTTTATTGGAAATCAATATTGCAATATACATTTTTAAATGTGGGATTTTTTTTATATACATATTAATAATGTTGAAAAAATGCAGGCAGTCGTTTTGATTTCTTTTTTTTTTATTTTATTTATGCTCATGTCTTGAATGTACAAAATACAGCATGCGTTCGTTATTGCAGTGCTTAAATAAATCGTACAGAGGCTACAAAGAATTTGTTCTTGACTTGCGCCTTACTTACGCAGAAATCCAAAAGGTTGCTTAAATTTACGTCAAAAGTATACTGTACGTTAAATTATTTGTTTAGGAATCTTTTATAGTTTATTTATAATATACATACAAACTCAAATTTTATTGCAAGAAAATTCCACATGGAATGCATGGTGCTATTAAATATAAATTTAGCATTCAATATTCGATCGACTGCAACTTTTTAATAATTAGTGTTTTTTTATTGGGAGTTGTTACAATTTAAGTTTAAAATTTATTAAGGCACTAATAATCACCAATTATTATTTTACTTATTCAGTAAAAATAATTTTTTATTAAAAATACATTGAAATTGATTATTGAGGGGCTTTCACTGTTACTAATGTAACCATCAGGGAATCTTTACCCAAGGTTTCTTACAATAACCAAAGTTATTATGTTATAAACTTTCATTTAAACAAATGAGAAGCTCAACAACAAATAAAAAAGTTGAAACAAGAACTCAATAATCAACATCTTTTTTGTTTTGTTACTTTACTTACTTTAAATAATTTTTTAAATTTAAATATTTTATGCTGCAAAAAAGAATTATGCCCAAAAAATTTCTTTATTCCTTTATATGTCTGCTGACACTATTGATTACAGTATGCAACGTTGAATGTGGTTTGCCTTATAAAGCGTTAAAATAATATTTGTACTTTTACAAGGTTATCTGCCTCACCAAAGTTTTATGTAAATCTTGATTTAATTTGAAAGCAAAATGTAATTGAGAATTAAAGGCGGCATAAAGATCTTATTAAGAAATAAAAATAAAAAAAATATGTACAGAAATACGAAAATATTTCTTAAGTAGGGAATTTATATGAAGAACATAAAAACTTAAATTTAAGTAAGTTTTGTAGCAGGTAAGAAAACGGAAGTAAAATTCGTGCAAGATTTCAGTTAAATATAAATCGCAGTTTTGTAAAAGAAATTTTTTTTTGTAATACGGTAATGAAGGAATAACAAACGATTATATTTTGTTGTTCGGCAGCATGTTTTTCCCCATGAAAAAATCTGAAAATTTAAATTTTTTAACCGAAACAGTAAATTACACGGCACTGTACTAGTGCGTACACTTAACAAATTCTGGCATAAGGCTGAGAACACAACTGTCATGAACGACGAATTCTTCGTTGTGAACTTTCATCATAAAAAATAAAACACGTTTGTGCATGTGAAAATGAACACAAATGAGATTTATTTCTATTTTTTTACTCCGAAGAAGGAGGATTTTCTCCCTGTAGCTGAGTGATAGCGACGCTAGGTTTTCAGTCCACAGGTTGTGGGTTCGATTCCCGCCATAGACCCTGGGTGTTTTCCACAGACAAGAGTGTTGTGTTAAAAAAAATTGTTATCGACGACCTCGTTCCCGTGAATGACAGTCGTCGTTTGTCCCAGTTGTATTCCAAGCATAAGCTTGGAGAGAGCTTCTCACACTTTGCTTTAATATTAGTATTTGTCACACGGCCATAGCGCTCTGAATTGGCTGTAAGGGTTTTTCGGACTATTCGCAACACTCACTAACAGAAGCCATATTTTGGGCATTGCAATTATGCACAGGCCTGACCATATCTGTAATGCTTACAATCTCTTAAAATTTCTTTTCAATCAGCCAGTAATGTTGGAAAAGGGGAAACGACTTTCCAACTACCACTTTTGTAGTAAGTTTTACCTATTTTGACGCGTTCCTCGGCTGTTAAACGATCTCTCTTACAAAATAAATGACACTTTATATACTAATGATTTGAATATGATAAAGTTCGTATAGCTCTGTTACCAAATTATATGTTGTAATTATTAATGAACAAATAACACCAAAGTTAATTGTAAATATTCTGAAAAACACTAGCAGAACGGAACTACATGCTGCTTTCAAAGGCTGCCACACCTTCATTATCAGCGTTCCTTGTGTTTGATCCAACTTTTATTGCACATGAAAGTATTGAATTGTTTTGATTCATCGCATTTCAATTTGTTGAAACCTTTTTTGTAATGAAAGCTCAATTTTACCATCTATAAGCTTAGAACAGTGTTGCCATCATCAAATCATAAATGTAGAAACAAATAAAGTTCGAACAATAATAATTAAACTAACTAAGGACGCTTCTTTCCACGAGAAAAGCAACTTTTTTGTCACGTGCGACAGCAAGCAATTAAGCTGTATTTCAGAACAATGTGACTCGAATTCTCTTTAAATTCTACCTAATGTAGAGTTGCTGACGGTTTATACAAATATATAAAGAAGTAAACAAAAGAGTTTCGGTTTCTTTAAAAAGAAGCATATTTTTTTTTGTCGCACGAAATGCCTATATTTAGCAGCTGACAGCATTACCAGACCAAAGGCTTTAAACCACTAAATGGATAACCCTGTAGCTCTAAATAGAACAAACGTTTGACATATTTACTCAATTCTTGCTTAAAAATTTTAAACATATGATACCGAATGTGCCACTTTTTTTTTGGCAGACAACAACATATTAACTTGCCCAATTTACTATTTTTATCATTAAATAATTTAATGAATATAACATTAAGTCTCCCTGGTGCCTCCCAGAACACGAGTCTGCCTTGAAGCTTAAATTTTTTTTCATCTTTGAATTTGTTACTTTTATTTTTGCTCAGCCAAAAGCCAACATAATTATTTAATAAAAACTTTTCCTGAATGAAGATTTTCTTATGTTTGTCTTACAAAATTCATTTTTAACACTCGTAATTTTGTTTAACAGAGAAAAAATTGCATCCATCTTACTTTGAAAAAAAAATGCAAAATGTTGTCTTGTACGTGACTTGCCACAAGTTGCATAAGCTTATAGACAGACGGTAAGGCGATTTTTGCGAAAGGCATTCTGTAAAAACCATGCAACTCATCTCTAACTCTCTGGTGGCAGTTGCATGTTAATAAGGAAAACATATAAAGTTTTTAAGCAGGAAATACTTTGGCACTGTCTTGTGCTTTCAAGATCTATAGGCTTTTGTTAACGAGGTTGCAAAATGAAGGCACGATTCTGTGTGTGCGTATGTGTGTTGTGTTTTTATGAAGAATCTGTTCTAAGGTCGTTTTTTAAGCAAAAAAAAAAAAAAAGACAAAACAGTAAAATAGTAATTATTTTTTTCTTTCTTGCTGTTTCAAGTTGCAGCGCAGAGTTAAAGTTGGAAAGCAAAACTGGTCTTAAAGTTTGTTTATCTTTTTCATGTTTGCTATTTTCGTTAACATGATGACCATTTTATTTCTTTATGAGTTTTCATTGCTTATTTATGTTTTTATTTTCACTGTAACGGTTACTGTAGTTTCCTGTTTCTTACAATTTCTGCTACCGTTGCATCTACATTTGCTGCACAACTGCTGTTTTTTTTTTTGTTTTTTGGTATGTTGCAGGCAAAGGAAAAGTAACATCTTTAAATGGTATGGCTCGTTAAACTCTTCAGTGTGCTTGCTCAGCGCGTGTTACAATTTCTCTGCTGTTTGTTTTCTTTTCTTCTTCTGTTTTTTAAGTTTTCTTACTTTTTCTTAAAAGACATTTGTTCATCTCTATTTTTTACATATTTTTGTAACTTGCTGAATGCCGAGGCAGGCCATCGATACTTGTTTTAAAATTAAGTAAGAAAAAAAACAAAAGAAATTGAAACAACAAGTAGTGAATTTATTTATTAGCAAAATGTTTTCCAACCAGTCTTAAGCTTAAATATTTTAAATATAAACCTGTTTTATTATTTTCAGCTAAAATTTTGAAGAAAAAATTACCCATAAACTCAACTTGAATTAATGCAAGCATTTAACCAACCACCTACAATTTCACTGTATTTTTTTTTTATAAAAACGAAAAAACGTGAAAAATTACTGGAACTTAAAGACCCATCTAACATCTAATTTAAACATTTTGACCTGATTTTTTGCTTATTGAGAAAATCAGCATTGTAATGCAATAAGTCTATACCAACAATAAAATAAATTAGCACCTTCGCTTTGGCACATTGCGGCCTTTTTGGCAAACAAATTCCTGCACTCGTTAGTTGAAAAGCAATTGAATAAGTAGCGGTTGTCGAATTGAAAAAAAGAAATAAATATATAAAATTAAAATCCAATTTGCATGTAAATAAACGTGTTAAAACTATCAACAGTAGAGGCTACTTAAATAGCATTTTTGGCTAAATCAAACTTCAGCTTCAATTAAATACTATTTCGTATCAAAGATTTCATAACAAAGAAAATAGTAATTTCCAAGTAATCGTTCTTCTATATGTCCATTAGAGTGGCCGTTAATTGTATGGAAACTTTTTTTTATATTTTCTTCTACTCTCACCCCCAAATCGGTTCAGTTTTATGTAAAAAAATACAAAAAAAATTCATACCGATAAGTTGCGTTTTAGGCGGTTCGTCCGGCCCTCAACTGTTGTATAATACTTTAATTTAATTTTTATGTTTTAAAAAACATGGCAAAAAAACTTTAATTTTTCATTATCAAAGACAACAACCATTTTTGATGAAAATAATTTAGAGAATTTAAACACAAGAACTCAAAAGTATTTTCAAACAAAGACGTCCTAAATCTTCTTACTGATGAAGTGTGTGTTAAACACGGGTTTTGTATGCAAATTTTATTTTAACCTACACCTCAAGCACATGTAATTTTTTGCCCCCACATGGGTTAATATTTTGTATAAATTGATTAGACAATCCCTATATTTCCATACTACTATTTGCTTGCCCACAATTGCACATTTCATACAAGACGCCTAACATCGCTTAAAAAAGCAAAAAAAAAACAAAAATCTATCGGCCGTCGATTTTATATATTAATAGTCCACATTCTTTAGTGTTTCATTTTCCCTCTTACGTCTAATTTGTTTTGTTCTCTAAGTTTCTTTAGATAGACATACTTACACCTTTCCTCAGTTCTCTTATCATCACGCTCAAGCATTTTATTTTCCAGCGCAGTGTGAGGCCCTACGAAATGTATGGCTTCTGAATGAAGTTGTTGAACGTTTTTTTTGGTTTTTATTTTAAAAATAAGCCGCATTTCTGTTTAAATTTTTATGTGTTAAACAAAAAAATTACTTTGCTACGTGATGATCGTTTAAAAAAATTTATTGAATGTTTATTTATTTTTATACGAGTGTTTTTACAAATATGTACAAATATTTTCAAATATTTTCAAATAATATTTCAAATACATGAAATTAATACGAATTAGTATGAATTCAAACTAAAAATGCAAAATGGGGGTACAGGTCTAGTGGCAGCGAACGAACTACTGAAATAGAAAATCTTAATGCCTTGTTAATAACAAGAAAATAATTTCGCTATATAAAGGGTTTATACAATAAATTTTTTAATTAAAAATTTTTTTATAAAGATCTTACGAATTAAAGATATTAAGGTATGCAAAAGGGCTTCAATAAAGAAACATCTGTTTTTAGAGAGCTGCCAGATTGGAGGAATACAATGCCTGTTGGTATAAAATGTCAAGGTTCCATTAGGGGAAATGCTTACGAAACTAATCGAAATATAAATTTTCGAATGTTCGGAAATAAATTTTCAAAGATGTTAAGGGTTAATGTTACAAACTGTTTTCAATTTACAAGCGTTTTTGCCATACAACTAAAAAGTTATTTTACAATTATCGTTTGTTTTACAGCAATTACAAAAAAATATACTTTGTGTTTAATATCTTTTATTTGTGTATTAGTATTTTTCACTTCTACATTTATTTTTTTCTTTCTCTATAAATTTTATCAATTTCAAAAAAATTTATTTCAAAGCACAAGTGCATGAAATAAAAACACTCGAACTGATAAAAACTAACTTCGATTGTAACAAAAAAAAAGTTGATTATAAACAGAAAAAAAACTACTAGTTGTGGTGCTTTTTCCACATTCTGTTTTTCTTTTTTTATAAAAACAATAAATTATAACTAAAAAGTAACCAGATTAACAACTTTTCTTTCTTTTCAAGCGCGCACAGTTGCAAAAAACAAAAATAGTTAAAAAAAATAGACAATAAACGTAACGGGTGAAGTGCTTGATGGTCTACAATAAAAACCCAGTGAAAAAAATGGAAGTCATTGTAGTGGAACTACATTTTCATTGCTTCCAAAAAATCAATATTTTTCATTTGCCGAGAGTGAGCAAAAAACCATGTAGAAGCTTATTGTAGTCATACAAAACCATGTAACTCTTCCATAGTGTTAGAAAATACTCACCAGAATTAAAAAATATCATTTGTTTAAAGAAATTTATGAACTAATTTTAGTCTAAAATTTAAAAGATATTTGCTTAAATTTACATGAAAGCACTGTTTCGGGCTTAAATTCGTATAAAAAGAAACAAATTGTAAAAATAGGCAACTATTTACCATTTTTCCTAGATAAAAATATTATCGTAGAACACAAAAAACCGAATTTTTTTTAATATCGCTTCCAATTCAGTGACCAGGCATCGAAAAAGAGAACTTCTTGCAATGACAACCCTATGTAAAAATCATTAGATCTAATCGAAATTTTCACTACTTCCAGATCGCAAACTCTACATTTTCATGACTTTTTTGGAGTCTCTTTTTTTGCTGGGAAATTAAAAAAAAATAATAACTTGTTAAGGTCTTTATGACTTGAGGTTTTCTTGTTTGAAAACCTTCTAAGGATACAGAAATGCTCTATTGAGAGTTTCTGTAATATTAATATAAATATTCTTGATAATTTCTAAACACCACAATCTAGATATATCGAGCTATATTTTCGATGTAATCGTTAGCGACATAAAGTAAAAAATGTAATTATTCATAGAAACTAAAATTTTATGGGAATATCCATAGTTGAGAATTATAATAATTGAAAAATTGTTGATAGCTTTGAAAATACAGGCTGCAAAATTTTATCGTAAACGACATTTTACATATCATTACCTTAATACACACAGAAAAAAATAATATGTAAATACAATTAATTTTTTTGTTATATCATTTAAATAATTAATTGATTTTGATCCTACAACGATTTTTGTAAATACAATTAACGAAATTGTAAGCTAAAGAAAAATCTGAAAAATATTTTCAATTAAATATATCAACAAATAGTTTGTTAAAATTTATTTATTTTTTCAACATTTATTTTTGTAAGATTTCAAAGTTTTTCTAATTAAAGCTATTGTTATATTAACAATGTGAATTGTTGAATTTCCGAAAAAATTTTGATTATCATAATTGTGATATTAACAATATTATTTTTATACACAATCACAATCCGCGATTTTGCTTGTCTGCGAAAAACTTTAAATGTCTTTGGTCGGAGTTGAACCGGCAACCTCAAGGATGATAAACTGACTTGCTTACCTCTCAGTTAAAGAGCAACACTTTATTAGTTACACAAAAAATTAATACACACAAAACATGATTTCTTGTTTTTTCTACATGTGCGCATTCCGTTATGATATAATTTAACAAATAATTTTGTTGAGTAATTTAATTGACTAAAAAAAATTAAATTTGTTATATTAACAATGATGATTGTTAATTTTTAAATTAAATGTTAATAATTTGTTTTGCTGATTGCATTTCGGTGATATTTTTTTCTGTGTAGAAAGGACCTAACTCATTATTTTTTTGAAATCGAGATGTGAGAACATCTAATGTATGAACAATTAAAAAATCTCCCTTTCAAAAAAAATTGTGAGTCAGGGCCTTTCTATATTAAAGTAACGATATGTAAAACAATTTGAATATTATGAAAAACCTTCTCCTGAAAATTTTAATTTTTGTTGCTTACGATTCAATTGAAAACAAGGCTGGATACGAGTATGTATGTCAAGTATTTTATTATCGTCAGATGTGCGAACTTTATGCATTTGATAGTGGCATCATTGTCAGACAATTATTTCTATTGGCAATACTGCAAACACCTGTTTTTAAAGAAAAAGGAAAGTTGAGATATATAATAAATTATTTGCAGCCATAATCGTTTTAATTTGCTTGTTTGTGGTCCATAACAATTTATATTTTCACTTTAACATTTAATACAAGCACACACGATTGATAAATAATCGTTTTGATAATTTCTGTAATTTTTTTTTTAATCTGGCCATGCCTAACAACAGATCGATAGAAATTTAAAAATATTTTCATTTAAACGCTTTTGAAATATTTGTCAGTCGAATGCGAAATCGAGAACTGATATTTTTTTGGATTGACAATACATTTTTAGACTTTCCGATAAATTTGATACAACCATGTGAAAATACAATCTATGTGAGTTTTTTATTTGCACTACATTTCCATTTCTGACAATATTGTTAGATATGTTTATGGTCTGTACAGAGATTTAGTTTGAATTATAAAAGTATCCTTCTAGCATATTTTCATTTTATGTTCTAAACTTCCATATGAACATTTTTCGTGCAAAATTCTTTTATTTCTATAGATTTCTATGTAAGTACGTATATAATTATTTTCTTTTCCTCTCTCTCTCTAATAAAATAGGACTCTCGGAAAGAAAATGTCAACGTCTAAGCTGGGAATAATAAAAAAAGATAGATAAATAATAATAACAACCGAATCGAAAACATTATCTTAAAAAAAATTAAATGAGAACCTTTTATAAGCCTTTTAAAATTTCTAAGGATAGTAAAATATATTGAAAATTCAACACGCCTCGAATTAATCGATTTTGTGGTGAAAATTTTTGTTATTAGCTAAAATTAAAAAAATCCATATTTTACTGCATTCAATTAAAACTTCAAAGGTTCATGTAAGCAACGAATATTTGACACTGAAGCCACTATTTAAGACTTAAGCGACTGAATGTTTTGATGTACACAAGTTGGACAAGACCCGTCAAGCATTACTTTTGAGATTGTGATTAGCTCAAAAAACATTTGACTTAATTTTTTTTGTACAAATTTCAATATCAAAAAAAAATTATAAAATATTTTATTTTGTATTCAATTACTAAATTCAAATAATATTTTTACTGAAATAGGACCTAAAACAGAGTTTAAAAAACTTAAAACCGAAATTCATTAAAAGCTTATTAATTGAATGAAAAACGCATTTTTTATTTACTACAAAAATTTACTATTTCTCCAACCAATCAAACAAAGAAAATAATAATACTTACGAGTAAAATCATTCTTTTTTTGGATGAAAATTAAAGGCCTGTCCTACGATGTGGACAACGTTCTACTTGTTGCACACTTACATTCGAAACAAAAACTAAATTTAAAAAATAGTTTTTGTTTTTAATGTAAATATGCGACAAGTTGAAAGTTGTCGACATTGAGGAACCGACCCCTAAATGTAAGTGTGCGGCAACTCGTACGCTGTCGACATCGTGGGACAAGCCCTGAGTGTCTGACAAGACGAATAATGTCGACATTGGGGAATGGGTCCTATTTTTTCAATCGGTCTTTAAACAAATTTATCAAATTTAAAAACTGGAGTGCAACACCAAAATAATTTTTAAAAAAATTCTCCTTTAAAAAAATTTTCAAAACAATTTTGCATCATACAAAATTCGAGAAAAAATATCTTAATACTCTCAATTACAGGGTGTTTTTTTTAGATGTATAGAACTTCCAATTGAAATAAAACACAAGAAAATCGTTTTAATGTCCATCAATTTGGCTTTATTGGAAGGATAATTTTATGCCATTAATGTTTAAATATGATTTCGGGCATGTGGCCGCCGCGGCTGGCTCGAATAAAGCCAATTCTACAGGTCCAATTTTCAACCACTTTTTCGAGCATATGGGGCCGTATGTTGGCAATAACGCCACGAATGTTGGCTTCCAAGTCCCCTAACGTTTCTGGTTTGTTGGCGTAGACGAGCGACTTCACATATCCCCAAAGAAAATAATCCAATGGTGTCAAATCACACGATCTTGGTGGCCAATTGACAGGTCCATTCCGCGAAATTATGTGCTCATCGAATGTTTCCTTCAATAAGTCGATTGTGACGTGCGCTGTGTGGCATGTAGCGCCGTCTTGTTGGAACCACAACTCATCCACATTCATGCCATCCAATTCGGGAACAAAATAGTCGGTTATCATGGCTCTATACCGGTCTCCGGTGGCGAATCGGTTCATTCGGGTCCTCTTCAACACTTTGCTCTACAGCGGCAATTGTTTCTGTTCGACGTCTCTGCAGATGCGTATTATCACATAGAGTAAACGTAGTGCGAAAACGATCCATGGTTAACCGAATTAATTGCTCTGATGGACGATTATGTCCACCATAAAATGGACGGAGCTTGCGGTAAACTTCGCGAACTGAACCATTATTTTCGAAATAAATTTGCACGATTTGCAAGCGTTGTTCTTTTGTCAACCTGTTCATGATGAAATGGCAAACCAAACTAAATATTAATTACTTAACAGCTGACAAAATGGCCGCCAGTTAAAAAAGTGATGTCAACTTAAAGTTCTATACCTAAATTAAAATACACCCAATATAATAAAAATCTCAAAAATCACTTCGCAAATGTTAAGATCATGCTTTTCAAAAAAATTTTATAATCTGAAAATTAATTTTGTTTTACGAAAAATGTAAAATAGTTTATTTTTTAGAAATTTACAGTCTACAAAACTGTATAAATTTAAAAAATTAATTTTTTATTTCTTTTAAACATTCATGTTTAAGTTATGAACAAAAAACCCTTAAAAATAGATCTGAAGGCAAAAGTCATTCTTATGAGTTTTCTTCCTAATAAGATTAATGAAATATTTAACAATGAAAAAGTTTCTAAATTTTCATAAATTATGATAATTATTGGGAAAAATGTCAGACACCCACAATAAAATTTTATTGCATTGCAGTCCATTCATTAGCAAAAAATTTGATATTTTTTAAAAGAAATTCCGTTAGAAAAACCACACAAACTATTAATTATACGATATTAAAATTCAAATTAATAAAAATGGCATTCAGCAGCAGCAGCAGCACCCTGTACTAGAGTCACATTTAAGCAAACGCAAAAATTAGAACACAATATTAAAATAAAAAAATAAAAAACTTGAAAGAAAAACTGAAAACTCAAGGCGTTCGTTCGTTCATATGCGTCGTATGCGTCTATTTGTCTGGCTACTTTTCGGTCGTCTATTCTGTCAAAGTTGCCATTTATTGTACTTTATGGTTTGTTTATTTTTCTTAAGAAATATTGTTGTGTTTGTTTGTCTTGTTGCTGCCGCTACGCTATACGTTCGTGAAATGTTTAAATAAATTTATTTATTTTTTTTTTAATGATAATTATTGCAACATTTGTATGGTTTGCTTTATTTTTTATTTTACTATATAAAAAATATATGTACATATTGTACATACTTAATTTAGAATATTGGCAACTTTTTGGCTGTGTTGCCGTTATAGAGGACTTGTTGCTAGTGATGAGTCAGCATGAGTACGTAATGACTGGCTAGCAAACTGTTGAGTAAGACAAAGAATATTAAATTTAAGAATAAGATTTCTTAAATAAATAAATAAAAACGCAAACTTTAGAAATACATACATTTTTTTTTAAGAAATATAGAAAAATAACGCTGTTTCAACTAAATTTATTTGACATTCGTTCGTTGCAGTATTTCAGCGGTTTAAATAAATTCAGTGAAGTAATACTCAAGTCTATTTGCACAATGTACCCATTTTGGTCGGCTCACTACTACAAAGTCATAAGCAGGGAAACCGCAAATATGCAATTGCTTTTTTTTTCTTGTCTGATATATCAATGCAGAATTAAGATATTTATGCGTTTCAGAACTGTTTGGCGTTTTAGGGCATATTTTGATACTTTATAAAATTTTTTTATTTTTTTATATATTAAAGAAGTTTTTTTTGGTAAAAATTTCTAGTTTTATCCGTCAAAATTTCATTTTCTAGTAAATGAAAAAGTAGTACGGGCAAGCAATATTTTGTTATCATTATGAATTTAAACTTTAAAAAAGGCCATTGTGTATGTTCTGGCTTCCGAATCGATTAAACACATTTTCTTATGAGTTCTAATGTTAAAATACATGCTACACGTGTTTAAGTTGAAATTAAGAATAAACTATTTGTTGGTATGTGTTCTAATATCCAAATAAAGAAGAAACAAATTTAAAATTAACGATTTAAAATTTTTAATTTTCACGGACAAGAAAATTAAAAAAATTTAAGTCGTCCATTTCCAAATTTTTTTTCTAATAAATTTTAATGCTGAAACAAATACTATTGATTTGTATTTTCCAAATTTCAACCTAAACAGGTGTAACATGTGTTTTAACATCCTCACTGGACGTTAATTTCAAAAAAAGTTGGTTTGGTAATTGTGACGAACGCTGAACCGATTACATCAGTTGATGCTGAAAAAGAACATTTTCAATGCACAAAAGTTTTGTTCAGATGTGAGAGGCTGCAATTTTTATTTAAAAAGCTAATTAAATAGTTTTTGTTTATTTAAATAACAATTATAAATAATATACTTGTCTTATATGTTAAATTAAACTATTTTTTTGAGCTTTAGGTCAGTTTGTATTTTAAATTTATTAGATGAAAATATTTCATAAGCTTCTCTTATTCTTCAAAATACAGTTCCAAAGTTTTTATTTTGATATCGTGATCGCTTTTGAAGTAAAATTTAAATCTTATATAATCTTTTTATTGTTTCCTTCTTCTGTTTATTTTATATTTTTCTTGTTTTGTATGCAAATTTTATTGTATTGCTGAATTAAAATTAGATTTTCATTTCCATATAATCGAATTTAATTTATTTTTAAGAGCATATTTTTTGAGTTTTTAGTGTATATTTCGAAGTTTTTAGTGCATATTGAATGCGCATAAAATAATTTTTTGAAGCATATTTCTGGTTTCCCTGCTATTAAGAAATAAGCTAAATTTGACTTATTTTTGAACTAACTGAAATATAAGGACATAATTGCACCACACTGCGCTAGTTGTAAGTCCATATAGACCTATTCCAGAATTAAATAAGTAATAATGACATTTTGGCTTATTACTTATGACTTTATTGCAGTGAGCTGACAAAAATGGGTACACTGTGTCGATAGTGTAATCCAGGCTTAAGACCTGCACACGAAGGGTTCTATACGTCGCTTGTTTCCTTTTGATGATTTTTTTACTTTATTTCGTGTTGAAGTTTTTCTTTTTTTCTGGAGATTTTTTTGATAGTTTTGTTTGTTTATATATTTTTAGTTTTAGCGGTTTTTTAAATTTTTGCCCTGTTTTTTGTTTGCGTTTTAGGGATTTATTTTATTTTTGGTGATATTTGTTTTTTTCAGTTTTCAGTTTGGCGATTTGGCATATTTTTAATTTTGGTATTTTTTAGTTTAAGCGTTTTTAAAAATTTCAGCAGTTGGCCTTATTTTTGTTTTGTTTTTTTAACAAACAAAACATGCGAAGCGATTAGCTTGTCTGTTGTTGTTTTCTGAAGGAAATATCCTGTGTCGGACAAACAGACAGATGGGCATAGCAGTGTAAACAATATGGTTCGTTTTGACCTTTGGTATACGGGGAAGCCAATGTCCCTTCCGAATGGTCTTTTTAACCATGGAAACAATATCCAGCTGTTTAGAAACTTCCCTAAGTTCCAGCATGCCAGAATTTTGCCTACTCTGGGTTATATGATCGCTTGATTCAGGGAAAATTGAAGGACGGTTAATAATTTGGTGATGAAGAGGACTTCTCCGTCATGGAAAGGAATGATAAGAGTAATGGACGTCTTTGATTAAGCTGCTGTTTTTTTGCGTTCATTAGCTCATTAGCAATATTCGATTGAAATTTTATTGATTCGATGCGATAACTCTGGGTTCCAGCCCAGTTCTGTCAGTCATTAAATAACAACACGACGCATTTTTCTGATATGCATTAGTGTCCTTTAATATCAGTTGTTGTAGGAAAGTTCAAGTGATGAAGCCATAGATACCGGTTACTGAACTACATACTCCTGCTTCAGCGGATACTAATGCTAATGTAACATTAGAGCGCCCTCCTTCGTCGCAATTGTGTAGCAGATTTATTGGAGAAGCAGAGTTGCAAAAGAATGAAGAATTCGTCTATCTCTTAATTCACTACCTGTCTTCTCTTTCACTTTTCCTTTCCAAAAGAAGGTAACAACAGCTAGTAATATCAGTAGGTGTTCATTGCCTAAGTGTTACTTCTCTTAAAAAAATAAATAAAAAAATATTGTTTATAATATTTAAGTTAAGGCACAGCCTAGAGCGTTGCCCATTTACAATTTGTTTTTACCAAAAACTTTCCTACAGTGCATTATTAATTTTTTCCAATTATATTTATTTTGAATGCTGAGAATGCCATCATTATCCATATACTAGAAAACAAACAAAACTTTCTACTCTATCGCTACTTTGTAAGATCATAATCATTGAAAAATATATTTAACTTCATCCATTTGTAAGTTTATTTTTTTCGCATTTTCTATTTCTCTTCTGCATTTTTCGACCACAAATATTTCAATCATTTACGAGTCCGATGACTATCCCGCAATCCAAGCTGCAAAGAAATAATTGCTGCTGAATGCAGTAGAAAGAAACAAGCAAAATAAAAAAATATAGAAATACATACATTTCACTTCATTCATTTGAAAAAAAAAATAAAAATTTTGTTAAACAGTTTTTGAATGATTGCCATTCAGTTTGTGTTGCAGTGAGATATAATTTTTTTTAGCCACAAATATTTTATAAAACTTCACTTTGACATGTGTTTGTTCTACTACTACTGTTTTCGAAAAAGAGTTGAAAGAAGCAAGAATATCTTTGGAAAAAAAGAACCTGTTTGTTTGTGAAATCTTTTAGTCGATCAAAATATAATGTAAAATATTCTGTTTTTTTGATATTTTTTTTTATAAACAGATTTTGAAGTTTGATATGAAAACAAGAGGCAAGACAGTTAGTAAAGTGAATTGTCTGTAATTTGATAGGATTGATTTAAGGAAAGAAGAAAGGAAGCAATCATGCAGTAAAAACGTAAAAGTGGTTGCGGTTGAAATTAGAAGACTTAAACTAAAGAACA
This sequence comes from Tachina fera, assembly GCA_905220375.1. Classification (NCBI taxonomy): domain Eukaryota; kingdom Metazoa; phylum Arthropoda; class Insecta; order Diptera; family Tachinidae; genus Tachina; species Tachina fera. The sequence goes on from LR999966.1 coordinate 76,232,435, forward strand.
GGTGCTGTTTTGAAAATTTAAAATAAATTTTAAGGACAAAATATTCCAATTAAAAAATGTTGCTATAAAAATGTGTGTTTATTACCACAAATAATTTAAATTTAAGATTAGGTTTTCCCATCCCTGGCTAGTTTTTTTTCTTAAAAATTAGATCTTCCTGAGTTTCACCAGCCTGTGCATCCTTGACTGCCATTTTAGGACGTCAAATTCGCCCATGACACAATATTTCTACTGATTTGAACTTAAGTTGATTTCAGCAAATGAGTTTAAAGTGTTTCCACCAAGCTGAGCGACTTAGTATAATTTAAATAATTTGTTCCTCAAACTAAAATATCCTTATTAATTTTCTTGGGATATATTTTATTAATTCGTCAAATAATTTTTACAGTCGGCTCACTAAACCTTGAAGCTGATACCAACAGACAAGGACATCTCTACTTCATTTATAGGAAAAACGAAAATACTCTCTCTCTCTCTCTCATACTTTTGTTTATACCATGGATTTAAGGATGGTTTAAACAACAAAAAATACGTTGGTACTCGGGATAATTATTTATCATTCGCCACCGTATACATACATTTTTGAATAGTGGTACTCAAAAATTAATCGAAAAAAGTTCACTTGTGGCTCAGTTTTGTTCCAAGAAACATTCGTTATCGAAGTTTCGCTAGCAATATCAAAAGCGAGAGAACTAATTTCGATATCGTAACAAGGCAGCAGAAAAAGTAATTTTATTTGTTTATTTATTTTTATTTATTAATTTTTATTTTTTTAATACCTTAACTTACGCTGCACAGTGAGGTGAATGGTAGAGAAAGTGGCGATTAATTCATAGAAGTCGTAATATTAAAATGTGGTTATTTTTTATTGATGAATATTAATAAATACGTAAAAAACCAGCATTTAAAAAGAATTTTTAAAAAGAAAATGTTTAACCTTTTATGTGATTTCTTGTATTTTAGAGAAAATGGTATGACTATTTTTGCTGTAACGTTGGAATGAAAAAAGATAAATTAAAGTAAATTAGTAAATTAAATGCCTTTAAAAATTATATTTTTTTTTGTTTAAATAAAAAAGATATTTGACATGTATTTTTCACATTGATATTTAACAACTGGACTTCTCTCACAAAAACCTTCATAACTCAAAATACCCAAATACGTATACTGGGGTTTGTTAGCTAAAATCTTATATTTTAAGACCATAAAAGCATTTTTCCTGCACTCATCCGCAAAGTTTTTGAAACTCAATGTACATGTGTATATATCAAAAATACCACATTTTTAGAGCAGTTTAATTTTTTTTAATATTCCCAAAACATTTACCTAAATAAAAAATAATTTTTTAAATGCTCATATACCTGAAGTTTATGGTTCCATTATAATACCTTTACTTAGAGAAGTCTTAACAAAAACTATAATCACTTTAAGTATGAAAATTTTCTCTTTTAATCAATGCGCTCAAAAATAATTAAAATTATTTAACTTTGAACACACTGCAAATAAAGTAAACTACCAAAAACTTTTATTTTTGCAGTTAGTGATGTAGAAAGTAGATACACTTTCATATGGTACCAAATACGGTTGTGAAAGTTAAAGTTCATCTTTTGAATTAATCGTCACTTGTGAAGGCTTTCACCCCACAGTGCGCCGCAGGATTTTAACATGGTACCTCCGTTCTAACAAACTAGCACACATCCCCTAGGCTGTCGTGGCAAATTTTTTTCTATTCAATTATTACACATAGTTATATGTGTATGTGTTCTTATATTATTTCTTAACTTACATTGGTGTCATGCCTCGAACTTGGTACCTCTGACTAACGGGATATCACACTTCCATTCGGCTACCATCACACATTCGAAAAACTATCGAGAGAAGTTCGAAGTTCGAAGCTTTTGCGAACAATCTAATTCAATCAAATTCTAAATTCAGGCCAAGAGGGAACATTCTTTATGTGTGTGTGTGTGATTCGACCACGTTATTATTATATTGTTCTATAGCGAATGCCATAATCTCAAACTGAAAAACGTGATCGAAACAGCTCGTTATTCAAAGCAAAGTTTAGACCCCTGAATTTAATTTTAATTTTAACATCTATCCCTTACCTTATAATTATTTAATTTGCGCATTATACAAAATCCTATAATTTTTTTTTTATATAAAATGACTCATTACTTTTTAATTAAAACTATTAACACAGTCATAAAAGAACTATCACATAATATTCGCACTAAAAATATCTTAATTAATGAAAAACGTTTAGAGAACTGTAATAACACTGTACAACACAAAAGAAAAGAAAAATGTATATAAAATTTTTGGGGAACATTTTTAACACTCTGGTTCTACTGTGTGCAATTGTTTGTTGCCGCTTACAAAAACTGTAAGGAGGAGTGCTCACGAAAAAAAGGGGACTTCATATATAATAAAACTGTAAATTAAACTTAAAACTTAAAACTTAAAACTTAAACATTTTCACAAAAACGCATTTTATTGAGCCGGATTGTATAAAAATATTATCTAGGTATAATTATTGTTGGTTAAGCAATTCTAGACTCATTTCGTCGCTGCTAAAAACACACCATAACTTATTTATAATTTTACAACAGTTAGAATATTTCTATATTGAAAAAATTTCGTTTTGTTGTACAATATAATTTTTGCTTTGTTTTCATTAATTCTAAAGTAATTAAATTCAAATGAGGCAAATAGTATATTATTCCCACATATCTACATGCTAAAGACGAGCATTAAATGAAATATTTAAAAGTCTATAAAATTCTGGCGAATGAACAATGTCAAAACACAACATAGGATTAGCTGGTTGTAATAAAAATGTGTTGCTTTAATCCACCAGAGAAATGTGTTGGTGAAAAAGCCTTGGGGTTGTGTAACATAATCAACACATACTCTAAGAACAGATCTGATACAGTGAGTAGCTAGCTATTAACTTATTTTCATTCAAGACTACTCATATATTTACATTTTTTATAAGGACTGCAGCAGCTTAGTCGAAATTTTTTATTAGTTTTTATATACATATGTAAGTGGATTTTCCCGTAGTTTCTAGTTGAAGCATTGGGCTGTAAAAAATTTATTTCAATTTATTATATATGTTGCTAAATATTAGATTTCACTTTATGTGCGGCTTGGCTTGCCTATAATGCATTTTGCTTCAACGAGGCTTCTCCATATCTGTTCTGATCATTTCTGTCTACAGCTGCCTGTCGAGTTCTAGTCAACAGCTATTCGGCTGATATCGTAATGACGCCGGTTTCCTTAAGTGGGAGCGAATATCATTGTTTGAGCCGTCATTTGTCGTATTGTTAATGCCCAAGTAGCGAATCTACATTATCTTATTTCGAAGCCTTTACCCTAGATAAAACTTATCAACGCAAGCTTTGTTGACCGTTATATTCCCAAGCACAGCAACAAATAGATTAGAAAATTTAAAGACCAATAAACGCAGAAACCTGAACATAACTGGTGTACTACATGTAGTACGGTCGGCATATTTGGGTTAATATTAGTTTCGTTTCTGTAGATCAAATTCATATAAATTTCTGAAATTCCCACGAGAAAAAAATACTAAAATTAATAAAAAATTTTAAAAAACTGTAACCGCACATTGAACATGTTGCCTCTGTTCATATGCTTTTTTGAATAATGCCGTCATTAGTTTCGCTTGATGACAAAGACTCGCCTCGACAGAATTTGAGTAATGATCCCCAGCAAAATTTCTGCTTACCGAAGCATTTTTGTAAGGGAGACAATCTGCTGTTGCGCATGAATAAGTAATTTTTTTGTTCGAGATGAGCCAGCTAGAAGCAAAACAGTTAGCTTCCAAAAAGCCATAAAATTTGTTTGCCTTACTAAAGTGCTTTACCGAAGAATAATATTTAATTTTTGTGAGAGCCCGCCTTAGGTTAGTGCATGATGCAAAAGCATATTTCGAAGCTTTTGTTATCAAATAAGCAATAAATTGCTTCCTTCAGTTGTTAGTCCAAATCATATTTGTTTTATTTTTTTGCTGGGGATGTAAATTGATCCTACTCTTGGATCGTTGCTTTCTTTAAGTAATATTTCTCATTTGGGAACTAAAGGATAAGCTTGTGTTCATAAAAATCATGAAAGTGTCGTAGCTGCAGAAGTAAAATTTCTTTTTTCTGGCTTGAGGTGCCTGGGTTCAAATCCCAGAAGTGCCAGTAAAGCATTAAATTTTCTGTAAAAATAATTATTTTATTTTGTTAAAAATTAATTAAATAATTTGTGCTGTAGTCAATATTACAGAAAATGACCGGTTACCAAACGAGACAGAATAACTTTTTGTTAGTTCCGTAATACGTTACCGGGTATGCGAGAAGTGTCCATTGATTCCCCTCCAAGACTATCATCATGACCATAATTTTAATTGGCCCGATTTGTAGGAAGTACCAGAAGTCCGACTAGTCACTCACAGTTGCGTACTAGTCACGTTAGTAGTTCCAAGTGGATTAGATGGCACAGACCCTGCAAATATTATGCGGTCTTCTCTGATGAGTCTTAGATGAATATAATTACGATCGCTAAGGGTTTTTATTATGAGAACTGATGTTCTTAAGAATTTTCCAGTCTGAAATCCTAGCGATCATGTAGCCCATAGAACTGAATACCGAGCAGATGACTGAAAATGGGGACTGTGGACTGTGTATACTGATGGCGGTCTGTCACCCCTCAACTTTGGCTGAGAAAAGGAAAATTTTCACTGGACGTTCCGAAAATTCATAACCTTGCTCTACGTAGTATTTTGACACTCAATATCGAATCAAATTTTGGATGGTGTCTAAAAAAGAAAACTAAAATCCGGGAATTTGTCAGGTGTGTCCAGACTGTTGAAGGCGCTGATCTTGAGGTGGACTCATTTCCATTTTCGAACGGAATTGAATTCTGTTACATGGCCGATAATAGGCACTTTATTATATGACAGAGGCCTAAAATTTCTTTGAACTTATATCTAGAAACAACTTGAAAATAATTGTAGAAAAAGTAAATGTACATACATACTTATGGATGACTCAGAAGCTAAAAGGCCTTACTCCACAAAATAAAAAGTTGAGTAAATGAATAATATTTGGCAAATAGATTTTTAACAGAAAAAAATCAGGTCAGAGGTTATTCCCGCGTAACAGATACATTTGTTGGTTTTATTAAATTTCATAAAATATGGAAATTTCGATTGATTAAACCAATGCGTTTAATTAAAGTTCAGTTAATTGGAGTAGCTTTTGAAAAAATTCGAATAAGATTCATAGCCGATTTTTCATATTTTTAATGGAAAATATTTAAATAATACAAGAACAAAATAATTTCCATAGAGTTCACAACTAATTAGATAGTAATATAACAAAATTGAGAAATTTTCGAAAAGTGGAGGTAGGCCTTATAGCATCTGACACATCCATATATTAATTGATTAAAGCTAATTGTTTCAATAATAAGTTATTGAAGTGCGGATTACATAATCAAGACTAGCGAAACTGCTAGGACTTACATACGGCAACAGCCTAAATTAGACGTTGCCAACCGACGTCCCGGTCCGGACGTGGTGACTAGCAAAATCTCTAAAATCTAACCTATAGGATCATTAGGCCTTTTTGTTTTATTTTAAAAGTCTTTTAAAATTGCCACGAATTCAATTAATTTGGTTGAATCGAGTGAAAAAAATACATAAAATCACAATGAAACAACAATGCACTTTTGTCATGAATTCTGAGTCAGTCACTTAATTATTATAATAACGGTTAATTAATAAAACAATAACAACTATCTAAATTATCCCATAAAATCTGGTAACTCTTTTATGTATTCTTTCATCCAACACAAAATATTTTCCCTCTTAATCCTTTAATGGCGTGTCGTTTTGCCAAAGCAACAAAAATATTTGCATATGAATAGAAAGGGTTGAAGTTGCAATTTAAATTATATAAATGAAACAAAAGAAGAATAAAAAGTATAGAAAAATAATTTGTGAAAAAATTTGCTGTGCCGGCTTGAAATAAAAAGGACAGTAAAAAAGAACAAATTTTAATGTCATGTATGCTTAAACAGTTTAAAGGATAAAGCGTTAATAAATATCCCAGCCAGCATATGAAGAAGGATTATTTTCTTTTAGTTAAACCTAGAAGAATATTTTTTGTAGTCTCTTTGGATGACAAAGAGCTTACGTTGAAGGCATTACTATTTCTAAGGCGAGCTTAATACGAAGACGAGTGGTAACTTTATTAATTAAAACAATTTCTTATGTCTGTGAATTTAAATCTCAAAATATTTATTGCCTAAGAAAATAAATTGATACTTGACTCGACGAATGAATACCAGGCGCTGTACTTGTTCCTGTCTTCATTTTTCCGAATAATTTCAACTATATTAAAATATAATAAAGGGTCCGCCATCTAACGTTTTTTTATAACAAGTGCTTATTTCGTGAATGGTAACACTTAGCTCATGTCAGATTTGACAGATAATTAGTTTTATCGTTCCGCTGAACGAGCCAACTGACCATCCAATGCGTTTTCGCTTCACTAAGTGGGCCTGCTATCGACTTACAGAAGATGCCGATTTTGCCAAAAAAAATCATCTTTTCAGATGAAGCTCATTTTGATCTTGGCGGGTATGTAAACAAGCAAACTTGTCGCATTTGGGGCACAGAAAACCCGCACGCATACATTGAAAAGCCGACGCACCCAAAACGATTCACTGTTTGGTGCGGATTTTGGTCCAGAGGCATAATTTCGAAAATGAGCAAGGAGTGGCCGTTACAGTCAATGGCGATCGTTATCGGGCCATGTTGAACGATTTTTTGTTCACAAAAATTGAAGAGGAGGATATTGGCAACATTTGGTTTCAACAGGACGGCGCTACGTGTCACACAGCCGAAGCTTCAGTAGTCTTTTTATAGCATTTTCAAAAAAAAAAGTTATGTGTCTGGCCCTTTATAACTCTCAAGTATTGGATGGCGCTTCAATGTCTATTTTGGGGCTGCTCGACCGTGTAGAAGATCATACACCGTTGACAATAGTATTTAAGCAATTAATTTTGAGGATAAAATTTCACTTTCCAAAAATTGGTATGTAAAGAAAATATCTCTGGTTTCACCTCTGTGAAGTTCAATATTAATCTCCCTGAAATTTTGAGGCCAAGTACTGATTGATTTCTAGAGCATTTAAAAAGAAGATGCCCTAAAATGATTTTCTATTTCAGAAGTGATTTGGTAAAATTGTACAATAACAAAATATTTTAAATCGGAAAAAAATAAAATTTCTCTACGAAAACTAAATTCGAAAAGAAATTTTCATGACAAATGTATTTATTATGACCTGGAAATTACTGCATATGCAAAGAGTCAAAAGAGACTCGAGTATGTTAAATAATGTTCTAAAAAGCTCCCTGGGATATTACATATACATACATGTGTGTGTGCAAAGTTAAAATATAATTGCCGGATTTCCGTTTCTGTATTTTTTTTTTGTTTTCCCTTATTTTGCATAAATTCTACAACATTAATTTGTTAAACTGTAATGCGAGTAATAATTTCTTTACATCATACTCCTGCAACATGTCCTTAATAATAAAATGAAGCCAACAATACAAAAAAAATTAAATAATAATTTATTATAAATGTGCGTGATTCAGCATGTGTAGCACGTCTTACTTTAATATACTGCAAGTAAAAAAAAAGAATGTGAATCAAATTACCTAGAATATCTTTTTCAATTTATTTCTTTTTTTTCTCGTTACACAACTGACCATTTGGCTGGCAATTCACTGTCAGTACGTACAACAATACATTAGAGATAGAAAAAACTTCCCCTGGGGAGAGCACTTAATGCGAATGTAGGCAACATGACACCTTAAATAAACTTTTCTGCTTATTGTGCATTAAGGGGTAGTACACTGCTGAAAATAGTAATAGAGCTAGTGAAAGATGTACGAAACAAAAGTTGTGAATACGCCGAAAAGGCGAAAGTAGAAAATGCTGATCCTAACCTCGAGATTTTAAGTTATGGTCCACAAACTTTCAGTGTTGGTATTTCGAACAAAGATAATTGAAAATTGGCTTATCGTACTGTTAAATTTGTATAGGTTTTAATTATTAAGCAAAGTTGTTATTGATAAAATTTTGAAAACTCATATTTGCTGCACTTCCAACTATTTATAAAATTAGACCGGTTTAAGCGAAGTTTCTTTGATCAGAAACGCTTACCTTTCCAATTCCCGGGGATCGAGTAGAAAAATGTTTTATTTCCTCGACTTTCTGGAAATTTCAAAGATATTTAAATTTAATTAAATGACCTCAATAATAAATATAATTTTATCAAAATACATACAACATTTAAATTGAAAACAAAACAACTTTAGTCGTTCATTTGATGAGCAACAATATTTAAAAAACAAAATAAAAAAAAAATATTAATTCATATGCTTTGAGTTATAGCATGGATGAAAATTTCATTTACATCTGCCAATTTAGATCCGATAAAGACTTTTTATGTTGAAAATATTTCGTAAACCTGTACCTCTGCTTACAGATTTGTATTTTTAGTTAATAAAACAACAACAACAAACAGCAAAGTAAAAAAAGTAAATTCCAAAAACGTAAATATTAAATTACCGAAAATTCCCATTGAAAATTTCTCGGGATTTGTAAAAAAAATAATTCCCGGGAATTCCCGGAATTTTTTTCCCGCATGGAAAATCTAGTTTCAAGGTTTCGTGGTGCTAATTAATTTAGCAACTTCTGTTAACTAGCTAACAGTGCTCTGTTATGTTATGGTATGCTAGAAGTTCTGGCTTCTGTCTCTGCTATTGGGTCTGTTCGTAAATGCATCACCGCTCTGCATCATGAAAGCAAACTTTTATGGAAAATGCAATACAAGTTTTCTGATAATTTTTTTCTCTTTGTAATCCATATTGAACATATGTTTGTGCATTATCTACATTAGTGAAGTAATTTAGTCCATTTCAATTTCCATTTGCAGCGCAGTGATGCATTTACGAACAGGCCCATTATTATTAAATTTTATTTTAATCTGCTATTAAAATTTGAATTTATCTTCACACGCATTATCACTAACGGTTTTGGCCCATATAATTTTTCGAGCTCATTGTCATTATTTTTATATTTCATTCCATTTACCATTTTTAGCTGGAAACAAAGTAAATTTTTTTATTTTTTTCATAAATGCATGGAAGTCCAACAGGCTATTGAGATTTCCGCTGCATTTACATTTTAAGAATTTCATCACAACCTATTCTTTATGTTTTTAAAATAGCGTTAATTTCACTTAAGATGTACGAGTATTAAAATTAAATTTGTTTACAAATCATGTAAATTGTGAGAAATTGTTAAATATTTTTTTTCGTAAACGCCCATGGGAAAGTTTTCACACGGCATATGACTGACTTGGCCATCAATATATGTTTTATTTTAATTTCTTCTTTTTTTTTGTTTTAACGAAACTAAATTCACACGTTTCTTTTATATCCAAAAAAAAGTAGTTCTCAAAGTTACAAAAACCCTAACAACCCTCCCTCTGTAAAATTATACTCGTACGAGAATTATAGAAAATACCCAACTGCAACCGTATTATAAGTCATTTTAAATATGAAGTTAACAAGTATTTGTGCAATAACATGACATTAAATCAAAGTTCTTGACATTTGGTGTACACATTCATTCTAGCAAATCTTACATTTTATACGAGTATTTCAACAAAAGAAAAGAACAAAAAAAACAGAAACTAAATTGTTAGAAATAACGATTGAAAATCTATTTTCCCAAAGTTTTTTTTTTCTAATTTTCCTTTGCTTTCTTGCTATCAATCTACTTATAGTCCAAGTATGTACGAAAAATTGTAAATTTTTGCAACCGTTTTTGTGCGATAAATTGCTCTAGTGCTTTTTAATAACTGGGTGTGGTTGGTTGCTGCTGCTGTTGTTTGACTCGTTTGGGTTCGGTTACATTTTTTTTTCATTTCATTTGATTTGGCTGGGTTTTTGATGATTGTTGTACGAGTATGTATAATGCTGCTACTGCAATTTGCTGTATGGAATTTTTGTCTTTTTGTGTTCGGGATGTGTCTGTTTTAGTGGATAATTTTATAATGCCTTAATCATCTTATTGACATGCTGTTTATGAAATGATTTATATGACAATAATGGTTGGTTTCTTTCACTTTTGTACTCCCAGCCGCAGCTTGTTGTACATTTTTTTATGAACACTTTGTATACAACGGAGAATTTAATTAACACTTGAGTTTTCTAGAGGATTAAAAATTTCATATGGAAATTAGGAAAATTTCAAGGAATTTCTTAATGAAATTCCTATAACTCAACTTCATGAAGAGGGGAAAAATTTTTTATTAAGAAAATTAAGAAAAAAAATTAACAAATAAGAAGAAGGACATCAAATATTTAAAAAAAATGTGTTATAAAACTATGTATTTGAAATATGATTTTCCTTGTAAGAGTTGAAAAAAAAACAAGTGGAAAAAGGGAACATCTAAATTATTTAGATACAACCCAGTAAAAAAATTTCATATTTTTTGAAGCAATAGTGCAATAAAGCGCATCATACATCGCTATTAAATATGAACTTGTTAAAAAGCAGTGAACGTATATGAAGCAAAGCACAGGAAAAAAGTGATTTAATAGTGAGTAAAAATATAGTGCTCCAGACCGAGAACTCGCCATACAAAAATCAGTAGCGATATCAGGTTTGTCAGCACTACTTTTATTTTATAATAGTAAAAATGTGCTTTTTTGAAGCAAAATTTTTGCTGGGAAGACTTTTTGCACTTTGAAAATTTTTTTAAAACCCTCAAATAAAAGAAAACAATTAAACAACATATCATACTATTACGGAAAACTATTAAATTTCTTCTATAGGTTTTATGTATTGATTAAATTGAGAGAGCAACATTTTTGAATTTTTATCGGTATGTAAGAGCTTGTGAAATATGTAAGTTTATAAGTTTTTGCCCTTCACTCACTTAAAATAAAATTAAAATAACATCCTTATTATACACAAGTATGTGATTTTTCGTCTACACAACGGTACATTTAAGGGTAATTCTTTAAACGTACTCTTTAATTCTAATAAAAGCTAGTTGGGCAAAGGGCTCTTCAAAGTTACATTTGTCAAAAGTTACTCTATATTTCCAAAAGGTATTTAAAAAAATAAACATTGCATTTTAATGGTACTTTTTTTGAAAAATACTTTATTAAAAAAGCATATTTTCAAAGGAACTTTTTTCAAATGATAGCTTATTAAAAACATTATTTTTTAAAAAGGTACTTTTTCCAAAAGTACTTTTATCGAAGGATTCAAAAGGTAGTTCTTTCAAAAGATACGCTTCTAGAGAGTAATTTTTTTAAAAAGGTGTCTTTTAATAGGTATTTTTTTAAATAATACTCTTATCAAAAGGTACTTTTTTCAAATAATACTTTTTAGAAAAGTATTAATATATTCGAAGGTACTTCTTAAAAATGTACTTTTTAAAGAGAGATATTTTCTTTTTGATGTTTATTTTTTTCGAAAAGTACTTTGTAAAAAAGTATATTTTACCAGGTACTTTGTTAAAAAGGTACTTCATTCAAAATGTAATTTTTCCAAATGGTAATTCTTAAGTCCGTACTTTTCAAAAGGTAATTTTATTATGCTGCCCTGTTCTGTAAACCGATCGATTTGAAACCGCACGATCTTAGAAAAGTAATTCCGACAGTAGAAATATTCTTTTACATTTTTTTAAATTTTTTTGTTGTATACATTCTCAAGTACCATATCTGAAAGAAAATTATCGTGTATGATTTTAAACACGTCTGCAGGACCAGTATTAATTTTTTGGAAACGAGAAATTTACTCGGATTCGGTTTACAGAAAAGGCCGATTATTTGTTGTTTTTCAAATGTACTTTTTCGAAAGGTACTTTTTAAAATAAGTATTTTTTTAAAGGGTACTTTTTTTAAATACGTTTTTTGCAGGACGTATTTTTTAAAATTGTACTTTTTAAAATTATTATTTTTTTTTTCAGAAGTTACTTACTCCTCTGCATAGAGCTTTGTTCAGAAGGTACTTTTTAAAAAATTTTTTGTTTGTTTTTCAATTGTAGTTTTTCGTTCAAAATATATCTTTTTTTCAAATGGCTGATTTTAAATTTGTAAATTTTTCAATTAGTAATTTTTTTTTGAAAAGTATCTATATATATTTAAAGGCGCTTTGCTCAAACGTAATTTTTAAAAAACGATTTGTTGTTTTTAAAATGTACGTTTTACAAAAAGTACCTTTTTTAAAAAGTATATTTTCTAAGGTACATTGTTCAAGGGTACTTCTTTTCAAAATGTACTTTTTTCAAATCGCACTTTTTAATTTTTTTTTTAGAAAAATATATATTTAAAAGCGCTTTGTTCCAAATGTGATATTTTCAAAAGCAACTTTTTCCCAAAAATTCCTTTTTTAGAAGGTATTTTTCTTAAACCCTACTACTAAAAAAATCTACCTTAAAATAGCAGGTAATATTTGTTAAGGGCACGCTTTATTTTTTAAACTTCTCAAACAAAAAGAATGGGTTATTCAGTCATAATGTAAGTACATACCTACCACTTTAGAGTTCATACAATCTGGCATTCTAATAAGCAAAGTTTTTGCTGCTTAGTCTTTAGAAATATATATATACTTAAGTAAGTTTAAAATGTATAAGTTTAAGAGTTGTTTTAATTTTCCTATTTTCAAACATTTCAACCCTTAGTTTAAATAAAATTTACTGCTTGTCAATCACCCCAAAAATTGTTTCTTCTGGGCATGATTTATGCTTTTGAAGAGATTTTTTTTAATATCGACAACAAAAATTTCAACAAAATAAAAAACAGGTTTTTATTTCGAAATGAAAGAAAATCAGTAAATAAAGGCCATTTTAAAAGACATAGCGTATATATAACTTTTTTAATATTTCTCCCCATTAAAAAAGAGTTTGTTGCAATTGATATTATTAAGCAAACCAGTTAAGTACAGAGATGCATACAGCTGTGATAGAAAAAAGAGCACTTCTGTTTTAAATGTCATATAAATCATGTATATTTTTTATATTTCACAACTACACACAACTAATGGCTATAGTGGATTTAGTTTTGTTAATTTTAATTAAATTTCTTGATACATATTTGCTCGATTTAACTTGAACTAAATTCAAAAAAGCTTCTTCGAATCGGCTGTGCTATTTAGTTACCATTTGCTGTCATTTGCATTCATACTGAAAGTTATGTGATGTAGCATTGCAATATTTTGACAATGTTTAGCACATTTATCATTAACATTGGCCCTCTGCATAGCAAGCGCATTTCGATTTTTTTTTCTAATTTTAAATTTAATTCATAAATTATGACTTTGGCACGTGCACAAACCAACCAAACAACCAAACGACCAAACGACCACACAAACATACAACATACATACATATAAGAGCAATTGAAAATAAACTCGAGCCCACAATTGTTTTAAAACTTCAAAAAAATGCGAAAGAGAATTAATTAAAATAAAAAGATGGTGTGTGTATTTTAGGGATTAATTTCGAATTTAACTGACACACACATACACAACCACACACAGAAACGTCTGATGCAACTACTTACTTTCTCTTTGATCATGATCTTAAATATAAAAGAGGAAGAAGAAAAATTAATTTTCTTTTTCTTTTTCTAAGGCAGGTTAAACCGACATACATAAATACAATCGCTGTAAAGAAAGGCCAATAATAATCAAAAATTTAATTAATTTTAATTAATTGATATTAAATTTTAAACTCCAACTTTGCTGGACATCAAAAAATTCCAAGACAACAATGATAACTAAACTATTTATTTTACGCAGGGAGGGCGAAACATTTTTCTATAATTTGATTTTCTTTGAACAAAAATAGTCTATATATAAAAATTAACTAGTTGAATTGATACAGTGGCTTATCAGTTTAACGAACTATTTAATGGCGGACCGATAATTTAAATTGAATAGTTGTCTTAATCGCTTATTTTCAAAATTACTTATTTTTAAACGAAAATTTTTATTATATGTCAGACAAGAAAATTAAAAAAAATCATACCATGCTTCTTAAATTTATTTTAATTCTCACTTTATATTTATCAACTTTTAAATTGCTTAATTTATATTACATGAAATATTAAAATATATATTAGGTGTTTTTATTGAGGTATATAATTTTAAGTTGGCATCACTTTTTTAACTGGCGGCCATTTTGTCAGTTGTCAAGTGATTAATATTTAGTTTGGTTTGCCATTTCATCATGAACAGGTTGACAAAAGAACAAAGCTTGCAAATCGTGCAAATTTATTTCGAAAATAATGGTTCAGTTCGCGAAGTTTACCGCAAGCTCCGTCCATTTTATGGTCGACATAATCGTCCATCAGAGCAATTAATTCGGTTAACCATGGATCGTTTTCGCACTACGTTTACTCTATGTGATAATACGCATCCGCAGAGACGTCGAACAGTGCGCACCGAAGAAACAATTGCCGCTGTAGAGCAAAGTGTTGAAGAGGACCCGAATGAATCGATTCGCCACCGGAGACCGGTATAGAGCCATGATAACCGACTATTTTGTTCCCGAATTGGATGGCATGAATGTGGATGAGTTGTGGTTCCTACATGCCACACAGCGCACGTCACAATCGATTTATTGAAGGAAACATTCGATGAGCTCATTATTTCCACCATTGGATTATTTTCTTTGGGGATATGTGAAGTCGCTCGTCTACGCCAACAAACAAGAAACGTTAGGGGACTTGGAAGTCAACATTTGTGCCGTTATTGCCAACATACGGCCCCATATGCTCGAAAAAGTGGTTGAAAATTGGACCTGTAGAATTGGCTTTATTCGAGCCAGCCGCGGCGGCCCCATGCCCGAAATCATATTTGAACATTAATGGCATAAAATTATCCTTCCAATAAAGCCAAATTGATGGACATTAAAACGATTTTCTTGTGTTTTATTTCAATTCGAAGTTCTATACCTCTAAAAAAAACACCCTGTACATGAAAATTAAAAAAAACTATTCATATTATACTTGTTACATTTATTTTTAGCCTCATTTTATATTTATTTTATCTAGTATTTAATTTTAAAGGAAGTAGTTCTGCCCCTTCTTTGAATGTAATATTGTTTCCTTTTAAGAGGTTAAGATGTGTGCCAAGTTTCCAATAAATCTGTTTAAATTAAATTAAAATTTACTGGGCGTAGCCCCTCTCACTTTTTGTATGCAAGATTGTGTAATTTTTAGAGCTCAGGGCATGTGCCAAGTTTCGTAACAATCGATCAAATGAAAGCCTGTGAAACATAATATTGAATTTTATTGGGCGTGGCTCCGGCCAATTTTTTAACTTCGAGATTATGTTGTTATGAGAGTCCAATCTGTTATGTAAATTTCATAACAATCGAATAAGTAAACTATTTTACAATCAGAGATATACAATTAGTGGGCGTGTCCCACCCACTTTTTTACAATAAGACCAAATGGTCTCAAACAAAGTAAAACAAAGAGAATTATTTAAGTCAGTCTAAAAGAAAACGAGGTATGGAATAACAAACACAAAAAAAATAAAACGAACGCATTGAGAACCTCCTCAATTTTTTTGAAGTCGTTTAAAAATGTACTTTCTGGGACAAACTAGGAGTAGTTAGTGGTCAGTGTGGGATTCTGGGGATTTTTGCAGTTATGGCACTGTAAAAAATGTTGCTCCTAAAGATTCTGTTGAAAAAAGATTTAGTGGCATTTATGAAATCATTCAGAAAAATTAATTTAAAAGAACCAATTTTAAGCAAAATTTATTGAAAGATTGGCGGTCATTGTGGTACTTTTTCAAATTATTTTTTTTAAGGTTTTAGTCTCTCGTGTAAAATAAAATATGTCTTAAGACCCATAAAATTTTATTGATTTCAATTAAACAATTTAACATTTTATTTAAGCTTGCTAAAGCTTCATAACAATTGTTAATTTATTTTTCCTTTTTTTTGATCAAATTTATTTGATATAGTCAAAATAGGTTGTAAAAATAATAATTCACTTTACTACTTAACTGAAATATTTTGCTGCTATTTCTTAAATTTTTATGTCATGTTTTTTAATATAAAATACTTAATGTAGAAAATGTTGTACTGCATTAAATTGCTAATACTCAAGTTTGTTTATTGGGAAGATTGGCGGTTATTGTGGTATTTTCTTCCAATTCTTTTTTCTAAGGTTTTTACCTCGGCGACGTGTCTTTAGACCCATACAAATTTATTGATTTCAATTAAAAAATTTAAAATTTAGTTTAAATAAACGTGAAATAATTACCGTGAACTAAAACTGGTGAACGAACTAAGAAGATAAGTGCACTGACACAGCAACAACGCAAATATTGGTGATCACAATTTAAGGTAAAGGCGACACATTTCACGTAAACTTTTGTTCCCGATAAGGGTGATTCTTGTAAAAATAGATTGTATATAAATATGTGCTATGAAAAAAAGATATATAAAACATTATTTTTAGTACTAAGCAGAAATATGTTGCTACAATTTCTTTCCATTTTTGTGCAGAAAACGTTGTTCTGCGTTAAATCGCGTATCTGTCAGGTTATTTACTTGGAAGATTGGCGGTCATTGTGGTACTTTTTGCAAATTCTTTTTCTAAGGTTTTTGCCTCGGCTAAATTGAAATTTACCTTTATGCACATAAACATTTATTGATTTCAATTAAGAACTTCATTGTTTTATTTTAAATGAAATAACTTGCTTCTATTACCTCCTCTTTCTCTCTTTATCTTTTTTTCGTAATAATGCAGAAATTTAGACTTGGATCGAACTTGTTCCTCAAACCGATGATCAAACCCATTAAATTTGTGTCAAAAATAAACTAGTGAACGAGTTCAATCAAAGTGTACAGAAAATGTTATCCCAAATTAAGTGCCAATTTCAACAACTCTATTTAAATTTCAATTGAAAATAAAAAAAAAATACTTTTAAATATGAATTGATATTTAAATAAGTTTATGAAATAGGCTCTCAATATCGAATTTTTTGTTTTAATTCTTCGTTAAACCGTTAAGTCACTGTATTTTGCTTAAAAAATTTTAATAATACATGTTAATGTAATTGAACTTTGCAAATATTTAATAAAAGTTGTTTCGTTTTACTAAGGCTGATAGTTTAACGAATACAAATACTCCTAATATTGCATTAATTTTCATGTTGAAGTTTAGTTGGAAACAATTTTTATTTAATTTGTTTATAATAAAAGCAAAAATGTTCGAGCTAAAAATATAACTCACGAATATGCAATTTACTTTAATTTGCATACCAGTTTTTGTTTTTTTTTTAATAAAATGCAATTTATGTAATTAACAGATTAATTTTTTTGTGATGGAAATGAGATAACAAACATTGAAAATTTTTAAACATTGTTTGTAAAAAAGGAAATGTTATAATTGGCGAATTGAAGCACGAGTGAATTGTAAAATAAGATTGAATGAAAAATTGGTAATGCAATTATAATCAGATTTTAATGTTGTTGATTTGAAAAAGTAGTGAAGTTTATTTAGTTCACGTGAAGTCTGCAATGTAATAATATCAAGAATTTTATTTTGCTTTTGGTTAAGCAGCGTCTTCATGAGTTTCGTTGCTGCTTAAGAAACTCGTCAGTAGACTTCAACCAAAACAATTCTTGAGGAAAACCAAAAAACTCGGTTTTGTTTGTTGTCAAATGTTTTTGTTTAAGGGTTTTTAACATTTATGTTTGTGTGCATAATTCTCAATAATATTGTAAGATTTTTTCTATAAACATAGGAAGTTTTTTTAAATAAGTTTTCTCTTGATTGTATTAACCCTGATTAGTTTCAATAATAGTGCATTTGCATTTAAGCAAAATCTAGTACTAACGTCATATCGGGTAAAATTTAGTAAATTTCCTAAACAAAACTAACAGGGCAATCATGAATAAAATTCCGCGTGAAATTTCTCCCTTTTCCAATTAAAATTTTTTGTTTTCTTAATTACTTGCTATTAGTTGGAATTGTTCCCCGGGAAAAATTTCACGCGGAATTTTATTCATGATAGCCCTGAATTTGTCACTTTGGGCGAATTCTATTTAAAATCTGGTAGAAGCTTCTGTGCTAAAAAGGTGTGTGGATTAGCTACTTTACAGTTGTTTGGTTGTAGTTTACGAAAATGTTCAACTAATGGTTTTTGTTTCTGATAATAAATCTTGGTACATGCAAAAAACTCGGTAAATATATAATATATAATTTAATTTCTACTAGACTCAGTTTCAAACATTTCTGTTTTAGTTCAAATTATAGTTTTTACAAATACTTTTTGATCAACACGTTTTCATAAATGTATGAATTTTTTTTTATTAATTTAATACTAAATTTAAAAAAAAAATAAACGACAATAAATATTTTATAATAATATGACCATTATAACTTTCAAGAAACAAGTAGCGTTTATTATAAATCTTTTCTTCTTATGTGTATTTATTTAATAATATTTAATGGTCATGATTATATTCATAGTGTTTGACATTTAACAAAAAAGTATTTATAGAAAATTAAATCTCTTATTAAAAGCAACACACAAAAAAAAAATTAACGAAATTCCTGCATTAAATTACTGTCTGCTACTGTGTGTGACCAACCAGCTTAATACTGAAGTTTGAATTACAAAAAAAAATGTTACTACGATCGGTTTCTTTTCTTCAAACAATCCGGTCATTCACATTAAATATGACATTTTCATTTTTATATTTTTGATCACAAAGTTTTTCATCTCTTTTTTTCTTGTAAATTGCCTAACGAACGTTTACTACTTTTTCAATCTACCAATTATTTTTGATTTTGTTAGCTTTTGTATTTTTTTTTTAATTTTATTTCTTGCTATATCATTTCTGAGATTGGGCTCTTTTCCCAAGATCTGCGTTTATGTGTGTGTTCAGCTTGTAAGTAGCTATGAAAATATTAAACCATTAATCACTTTCGATTTTTTTATTGTGTTTTTCTTAGTAAATAATTGTTAAAATATTTATTGTATTTATTTAGTTGCTTGTAGATACAAGTATGAAGAATTTGACCAAAACTTAACCACAAACAATTATGAGAGAAAACTATTTTATGTAATTTCTGTTCGTTTCTTAATACAATTAACTAAGATTAATGGTTGCGGCATTGGAAAACTTTCCGAAAAAAATACTATAATACTCTTACAATAGTAAATGAAATAATTTATGGCCAGTGAAATTGGTTGGTTGGTTCATTTTGTAGCTGGTTGGTGTTTCAGCAGGTGTTTGTTTACAAAGGGTGTGAGATAAGTTAATAGTAGAAAATATTATTAAATATTTTAATTTCTTAAAGCTCGAAGATACGATTAAAGTAATCGTATGAACATTTGGCTTAATAAAGATAGCAAATATTTTCATTTATTATATATAAGTTGATTAGTTAAACCAAAAACCACTTAAAATCGCTTATTTTTCATCAAAGACTATCTTAACTCTCCCATGCCTACAATTTTTAAAGGTATTATTCGAATAATATAAGCAATTAATTTTTACTCGAATAATTTTTAAACAAAATAAAATTGTATTTAAAAAACTTTTCAGGAAAACAGTTTATATGCAATATTTTTCTTCCAATAGTTTTTCCCAAATATGGTTATTCGATACACATATTTTAACCCCCGCCTCAAAAAAAGGTGTTATAAGTTAGTAGTATGTGTCTGTGTGTCTGTACGAGTCCACGTACAGACCAAACGGCTGGACCGATTTTGATTTAGTTTTTTTTTTTGAAAGGTGACTTGATCGAAAGGGTTCTTAGCCATGTTTTAAGAAAATCGATCTTGGCGTTTAGAATATATCACATCTTCTATAGATATATTCGGGGGATTTTTAAATTTTGAATTTTTTGTTATATTGTAATCATACATGTTAAATTCCAATTAGAATTAGCAATTGATGCAATTAGTTTATATTCTCTAATTCATCAAACAATTAGAATTAGTTCAACTAATTCCCATTAGATAATTGAAATTTTTATTCCAATGGTAAACCTAATTCCAATTAGTTGCCATTAGCAAAAAAAAATTGTTTTACGTTTACAATTAGAAATCTAATTGAATTCTGCTAATGCAATTAGATATTCAATTAGCTCGAATTATAATCAATTTTTTTTGCTAATAGCAACTAACTGCAATTAGTTTTACCATTGGAATAAAAATTTTAATTATCTAAGTTGAACTAATTCTAATTGTTTAATGAATTAGAGAATTTCACAAAAGAAGGTTAATTAGCAATCATTAGCATTATTTAACATCTTTGATTGTAATTATGTGTGCATGAATAGTTTTATAGGGAACATTTTATTTCGAAGATTTTTATTCGAATACTATTTTCCCAAGTAATAATTTTCATAGATTTTATATTTGACTTTATCCGACGCATCTCAGTTTTTGCACGAATAGCCTTTAATCGAATAATCTTTATTAATCGTAATCATAAATATAGAAACAAATTAAGTTCGAAAAATAATAATTAAAATTAACTAAAATTAATAGCCATGGGCCTGTGGCAAAAATTAAAATAAATATACTTAATAGTAACAAACCAAACAAGTTTGTCTTAAGTAGAACAAAAATAAGCAATTAACTAGCATGTGCATAATTAGTTAAGAATAAACGACAATGGTAAGTCTGTTGTAAATTAGAGATGGTAAATTTGGGCTTTCATTACAAAACACGTTTCAGCAAAATTGAAATACCAATTCACGTATTCCGTTTGTAAGAAAGTTTCGTATATAACGCAGAAATCTACATCAACTGACACCACACACAGTGGACTAACACAGAAGAACGCTGATGATGAAGCTTTAGTTGCCTTCGAAAACGGCTGGCTGTTCCGTTCAACTATGTGTTGTCAGAATATTTACAAATAACTTTGATGTTATTTGTCCATTTATAATTATCACATGTAATTTGGCTTAAAAAGCGATACGAACCTTAGCCCGTTCAAATCATAAATATGGTTATTCGATATATTTTATTTCAATAGTTTTTGCAAGAATATTTTTTATTTGCAAAATTTGGATTCGAATAATATTTTCTACTGGAAAACTGCATAAGTTTATATTTAGGCGAGTAATTGTTATTCGATATATTTTATTTCAATAACTTTTGCATTACTAATTTTTTTATAATATTTAGTCTAATAATATTTTGCCATGAAATAAATTGCATACAATGTTTATTTTGGATTTAATTCGAACAATATTCGTTTCAACTAATAAATAATAATTTTTAAACGACTAGTATGTGCTCACGATCTTTTTTAGCTATAATTTTATTAAGAACCATTTCTATTCGATTAAGTTTTATTCGATTATTTCCAACAACGATTGTGTCAATTTCCAAAACTGGTGCAACATTTATATTCGAAAGTATTTTTTATTCCAATAATTATGCGATTAATTTTGATTCCAATAATTTTTAATCGAATATTTTTATTGGAGAAATTTTTTAGAGGAAAATCATTTGCAAAATTTGTATTGCAATATATTTTATTTCATGATTTTTTATGCGAATAGCCATAATTCCATACATTTTATTTCAACAAGTTCTTATTTACAAAATTTTTATTCGAATAATATTTTCTAATGTAATAATCCTCATACAATGTATATTTAAATTGATCAGGCTAATATTCGCTTTAACAGTGTTTCTAATCGTATTATATGTTTACACATATGGGCAATTCCCAGGAGACGGACGCGACATTCGCACACTTTTAGTTGAGCAAAAAACTAGAAAGGAATGGAAAGATCCAATATATGTATAGTATATCTTAGTGTTTTAAAGCAATGAAGGAGTAGTATATTTAAGAAAAAATTCTGGGCGATATCAATAACATAGTAAAAAGATATAAGCAAATGTCAGCAAGAAACGGACGCGACAAAAATAGAAGTTATTTTTGTGCACTTATAGAAATATACATAATTCAGCGAAATTTTATGAAGAATTTTTTTTGTAAATTTAGAAATGAAGGTTAAAAAAATATCTTTTGTGTGTAGATTTGTGAAATATGAAAATTTTGTTTTAATTTTATTTAAAATGGTTAAAGTACAAATACGGACGCGACAAGGCGGACGCGACATTTTTTTCCCATGAGAATCAAACGCAGTAACATTTCTAATATTGATTGAACTTTAATTAAAAAGTAATAAAACTATAGATAACAAACGCTTATTTACTGCTGAAAGAAGTTAATAAATATAGGTGGAAGCAACCTCAAACTACTTCCCTTATAAGAGCTCCATTCTTCTTTTTTTCTGCTAATGCGTAGGTTTACAATCACAAAAAAAGAAAAATAATACAAATTACTTTAAATAATCGCTAAAAAAGATTCAGCAAAGAAAATATTTCTTTTAAAAGTCCCATGTTTTGCTCAAAAAATTTCACAAATTTAAAACGCTATTATATTTGTAAAGTATATAACTTTATGATTTATAATTTAAAACGAAACAAAAATTTTTGAGTAAAAAAAGAATATTTTTGGTTGATCTTTTTCTGGAATTACCCATATACGAAATTTTTTAATTTGAATAATTTTATTAGGAAATTTTATACATTTAGTTTTTTATTTCAATGATGTTCTTCGAAAAATTTTTATTTCTTATTTATATAACTTTTGCTGGACAATTTTTATTCGATTGATATTCATCCGAATATCGTTTACATAAATTAATTTTACTATGAAAGTTTTCCATCCGTCCTAAGTTTTTTATGTTAACACAGAAAAAATAACTCTTTTGAAAAAAAGAAGATTGTATTGTCATATCTGCTATAAGGAACACAGGTTTTGAGTACTGCGTTCGTCTTCTTCATAGTCGGCCAAAATGGCACAGAGCGCCGCACTTCAATCGGCTTCTTATACAAATGAATACACATATACGAATACATTACTCTCGGTGGCCAGTACGGGTCAACTATGAGTATTAAATGCTGGAATGATCTTTAAAACTTTCACTTGTTTGTAAGCTTCTGTTCAACGTTTAAAATTTAAGATAACTTTCTTAAGTTTTAAAGTACGTTTTTCATTTATAAATAAAAGGAGTTATTTTTAAGATATGTACATATGTACATCAATACATGTTTTCAAACACTAAACGATCATTTACGTACTTATGGATGTAATTTATTTCTCATGTAATGAATGTTATAGCCCATTCAGGCTGACACGAAATTAAGTAATTTTAAGCTCAAATTACGAACAAAATGAAAACTGTTTATGCAGGTACTGAATGACATTTGAGTTAATTTCGCAAACATATTATTCACTGCGGCAGGCATTGAAGTAGTTTTTTCAGTTGAATAAATTCTCTGTTACACTTATACACATTTTTCTTTAAAAAATTTTCATAAATGTAATAAATTTCAATGATTTTTTAATTTGATATTGAATGTTAAAGTTTTAATTTCTTTTAATTGTTGTTTCTCATAGTTGTAAATTTACTCACGTTTGAAAATAAAAGTACTTTTAGTACAAAAACAGAGTTGTATATTGTAATTTATGGTTAATTTCATCGAAATTAAGTAAAATAGCTTAATTTAGAATATGTCAAAATATATGGGAAATTAATTAATTTCAACTTGTTTTCGACCGAAATCACGAAACTGCTTAATTTGGAGTCAGCCTGAATGGGCTATTATAGTTGTTAACGAACTTGACTTATTTGTATGCAAACTGTGTGTGTGGTTCAACGTATAAAATGACAGAAATTAAGTCATAAATAGTTGGCGCCAGTCATTTGTGTTTTTTTTAAATTTATTTTTAACTTTTTTAATTATTGTGTTTATGATGTCGATATAAAAAAATATTTATTGTAGACATTGAACATAAACACATCTGAGTTCAAAAAACAATTGTGTATGTATGTAGTTTTTAATGTTGGATAAAATTAATGCAAGCATACGAGTTTTCTGCAAAAGGAAAAATGTAAGAAAAATATTGTAAAATTAAAATTTTAGTTCATTGATCGGCCGTTTTAAATTTCAGTAAAAAGATCTGCATGGTTATTTTCAAAATGAAGTATTTTCACATGAAGTTTCAAAACTTGAATTTGCTAAATATATGCACAATTATAAGATATCCAGTGAATGTTTTTATAAAATAAATTCAGTAAATTCAGTAGAAATAATATATGTATAAGATTTCCGGTGTACATGTTTTTTTTTAGTTTTTAGCTTTTCCTGTCGTTTTATTAAAAATTGCAGTTATGGGATTACAATAATTATTTACTTGATCAGTCTAAAGTTCGTAAACAAATAACATCAAAGTTAATTGTAAATATTCTGACAAAAACGTAGTGTAACGGAACAACTAGCTGTTTTCGAAGGCCACTTCACCTTCAATATCAGCGTTCTGTGTGTTTGTTCCACTGTGTGTGGTATCAGTTGATGTAGATTTCTGCTTTAAATACGCAACTTTTATTGCAAATGTTTATTTATTGAAAATTATAGTATAACTATTCTTTGTTTTGAAAGTTAATTTTCACGATCAATAAATTTTTATCTATTTCTACATATTTCTTTAATAATTATTCCAGTTATAACGGGAAAGTTCTAAATTAACTACTGTCACATACTGTAATAAATAAGTGCTTATTTTATAGATTACGGGGAAGTGTTTATAATAATGCATACAAAATATTTACGACAGATAACTTCCAATCTTTACTTTATAAGTCATCAAAAGTATACTAGCCATTGCAGGAAAAGTTTTTGCTCGAAATATTTTAACAAGGTGATTTTTTCTATATGCTGATGTGATATGTATGTACATGCATATACACAACATTTTTCCAAATGTATTAATTTTCTTATACTTAATTGTGGAAGTGCCTTAAACACCTCAAATAACAAAAAAGATACCAGAAATAATAAAAATATTATTTATTAACGATTTTTTATTAAGCAAGAAATGCTTAAATTTGACACCTCACTTGTGTGATATGAAAACCCATAAAACATCTAGGAAAAATATCAATTTCAACTCCAGCAATAAAATTGTTTGTACTTGAACATGTGTGGTGGGGAGGTTATCAGGCATGGAAAGTTAGAATTTTGAAATGTAAGAAGTAATACAACTACAAGAAATATTTTTTTAATTCACAAAACCTCTTGTATCGAATGTTTTATCATGTTAAATTCAAGAGTGTAACATTTGTTGTTTGAAATTTCCATATAAAAATTAAATACACTATTACACTTTTATTTCATATGTTTTTAAAATGTATTCAGAGAGAGAGGCCCTCTGAGAGAATTTGTATGTAGCTTGTTCTTCCTTTTTCATTAAAAATACAAAATACACAATTAAAAAACAAAAATTGTATTTGATATACAAATACACGATAAAGATTGTTGTGAATTAAGCAATTGTTATAATTTTTCTAAATCTAATTAATGACGACAGATTTCTGGCCTACAAAATATTTCAAAAATCAAAAACATTTTACTTTGATATTTAAAATTGATATATGCGATATACCAAATTTCAGAAAAAAATTTGTGTTTATAAACTCGGTTAAATAAATTTCACAATTTCTTAAAATATCGTTTTCTATCACCCAGTCATAAACAAATATTCTGCGCGAGTTTTTCATTTTTCCCTTTTTCCATATTGTGAATTTAACTTTTTCCCCTTTTTTTGTAAAATTCGGGAAGAAAAATTTTATAGCCCGCGTATTTCGAAAAACACAAATAATACTCAACTGCGTCATTTGTAAACTTTTTCTTAAATATCATTTAAATATCATTTATACATATTCTTACACAACAATATGTGGAGGGATAGGACAGTAACAAAAAGCTAAAGCTATGTACAGACGATTGTCAGATCTTACAATATTACCCCTTACTGGGAATGGCGTCGTCGACGTCACATCAAGACGACAGTAAATATTGTCACTTGTCTACTCTTTATCGGCTCTTATTGACAATCTCTTTCTAATCTCTAAAGCCTTGTAAGTTAATGTAGCATGTTCTTGTTGAAAAGGAGTAGACAAGTGACAAGTTTTACTACCGTCTTGATGTGACGTCGAAGACGCCAATCGCAATAAGGGGATTGTCAAATCAGGCAATGTACTGGCAATCGAAAATTGTTGTCAGAAAATCTTACAATTTAATGCCAGACTTTTGTATGACAATAAATTCATTTAACAAAATCGTCCGACATATTTTTCATTCAAAATCAAGCGTGTGCAGTGCTGCCCATAGAAAGAATTCTCTTACAATGATGCTATCTCAAATGCATCAACTTTGCACAGCTGGCAATATTAAAATGTCTGACAAATATTTGGTAATAATTTTACAATGTGTTCACACGATTGTAAGACGTCTGACAATTTATTGTCAGCTGCTAGTCTCTGCAATGGACTCACAATGCTTTTTCTGGCAACGACGTCTGACAAAAATTGCCACTTCACACGGTTGTTAGAAATTTTGAGCACATTTTACTGGCAATATTGTAAGATCTGACAACCGTGTCTACATAGCTTAAGATCACTAAGGACTTTACTAAAATTTCGGACTTGATAACAATTAAAATAAATATTTAAGACCTTACTCATATAAATAATTTTACTTTACAAAATGCTAAACAAACAAATTTGTATACAATTATTTTTTTTTTAAACCAAACTTTTTCTTTGAATACGGCAGTTATTATATCTAAAAATTGTTTACCGAGAACGTGGTGGGTCTATAATTCGAAACGAAAGAAAACGGTTTCCAATTTTTTTTGTGTTAGTAACACGCAAAATGGAAAGAATTAACTTCCGTTGTGAATTACAGAATAACAAAACACTCTCCTGTTTTGTTTTTACAATTCTATGCAATTCTCCATTCCTGGCTGTTACACCCATAAACAGTGAAAACGTAAATTCTAACTCTATAGCTCTCGCTATAAATATAATTATATAAAAATATTATAAAAATTTTTTAATTACACAATTCAACATTCAGTTTCGAAATTTAATATTCAAAAACTGCAGCTGAAATGTACTCGAATATAAATTCCTTTTACCACAGGGATCTAGTCTACAACGAAGCCCAACCAACCTTAAATATAATAAAAATAATGAAAATAAATTATGAAAAGTGACATAAACGATAAAATAAATAAACACACTGTGATTGACAAGTGTTGAAAATTTATTAAGGCTTTTTTTTCTAATTATTGATTTGCACATTAAAAAGAGAGAAACCTTAAAAAATAAATTATAAAAATATGAATGACTACCAGGAAGCAAACGGCATTAATACATTTACAACATGAAAAAAAAAATAGATTTACATATAACCAAATATTTTTCAAAATTATTTAGGTAACATAAACACGAAAGAAAAACAATTAAAAAAAACACTTAAAATGTTAAATTAAACTTAAACAAATGAATAAACAAAATTAAGAAAAAAATATAAAACGAAAAATTTAAACAACAAAAATGTCGGCCGATATTCTGAATGATTCTCACAACAACGGCGGCAGCGGTTTGACTAAAAGCAAATCCAGCTTAAACGATGACTCCAAAGTGGAAGTTATTGTGGTCAGTAAATCGGATAAAACTTTAACAAAAAACATAGATGCCAAAGATGATTCGCTAAGAAAACGCACCTCTCTGATCATAGTACCGCAGAAGGACTCACCCGATGACTTTGCAGGCTCTTTAACGCACAACATGAGTTCTTCCACTATAGACCATGAAAATTGCAATGAACTCATCAGTGATAATGGCAAAACAGTGGAAAAATCATCTACAAAATCCTTGGAATCATCAATATGTTCCAATCACTTTACCACCGATGATGAGGACTTAAACGAACACGTTAAAGTGGCAAATCATAGTGAACACAACAAGTCTCGTGAGCGCAATTCTATAGCCAGTGTCGACAGTTGTGTTTCACGCTCCAACAGTTCGGCCACCACCACAAACTCTTCTACAACTTCCTCGAAATCTAGTTCTTCCGGCGATGATGTCATACTGGACGATGACTTTCAGGACCTGGATAATGCCAACATAATTGATGATTTGGAAGCTGATAGAAAGAATTGTGTTTCCAATGCTTCCTCCTGCATTGACGACTATTCGCTGAGGCAAAAATATGAAAATTATGTTAATGCTAAAACACAAGAGGCCGTCAATGGTGGCAATTCCACTGATGCCGATGAGGGTAATATCGATGATGGTGAGGAAGAGGATGACGACTCAGATGTGGTGGTTTTGCAGAAGACGCCTGTGGTGCACGAGCATAATGAGGGTTTAGATGATGTGGATGCTCAACCACGCAGCTTGCCACCGTATGATGCTTTGTTAAGTCCTCAAGAGGCTCCAATGGGTAGACGGTATGCTGAAGTGGCTCAATTTAAGGGTAACAAGCGGTAAGTTTATTTAAATTTAATAATGAAAGAAAGAAATCGACAACAGTTTGTTCAAAAAAGTTCAAGTGGAAATATTTTATTTTTTTTTTCATTTCATAAATAATTTTAATGGTATTCAAGGCATATAAATCAATTTATGTAAGTTATAAAAACTTGAACTAAATCTTGGTAATGTTATGACAAAGCAATTTAAATTTTTTCGTCAATTGTGGCTTAAGAAAAAATTAAAGTTTATTTCTCAATTTTAACAAATAGTCAGTCACAATTCTAGCGTTTTTCAGGCATTTGCCACATCTCGTTTTAAATTAAATTTTCTCGTATTCTAGTTTAACCTTTTAGCATTTTATCTGTTGTCTGCTTTAACTTTTAAATTATTAATAACTCAATTAAATTTTCAACAAAGTGACAGCAATAACCCAAGTATTTATGTATAAGCAAAGTACATACATATTTATTTACATACATACTTCCCTTATTAACCAGCAAAAGCAAAATATGTGAAACATGCAACCAACAACATGCTTAACCGTTCTAACACGGCTAATTGACATGGCTGACAATATAGGCCACTTTTTTGTTAGTTTATAACGAGAGCATAAAACAGAATTGAATTAACAAAACTCTATTACGTTACAAGTCATTGGCTTTAACAAACTTTATATAAGAGATGTGCACGTGTGCAATTTCGCTTTTGGTTTTTTTTCACTTTCAATCAGACAGGGGTCACGAAAAGCAATTTGTAAAAATTTTCAGAAAATCAGATAATTCTTTGAAAGAGTAAAAAATAAAAAAATAAATAACATATAAAAATTTTTATATTTATTTTTCATATATTTGTTGCATTTATTTCTAATGGTTTCCATATTAAAATGTTTTTCGCATTTCCATACCTGGAAGTTATTATTTTATTTTTAGCTACTCGTACATAGTGTTTTATAAATATGAATTTTTCGCTAAGTTCGAAATTTCGAACTTATAATCGAATATTCGAAGTTTGGCTGAGCATGATTCCTGACTAATAAATTTGGTAAATTCTGCGTTTTTACTCAATATATTAAAACATTTTATATTGTAAAGCTCAAATCTATACGCTTATATGTATGTAAATCTACACATTGCTAAGTTACTGCATGATAGAATTATATTAAAAATCTAACTTGGCAAAAATTATAAGATTTTTATACCCTTTACCAAAAAATGGTAAAAGGGTATATATAGGTTTGTCATTCCATTCCTTTTATCCCTTGACACTACGTTTGCAAGCGGTCTCATATACTAGCAATGTTTTTAAAAAACTTTTTCATTGTCAATAAAAAACGATCTTATATACGTATTTTTCATGTAAATAAATAAAAACTCAATCTCATTTTGTAAAAACCAACTATAGCCATACTAAAAATACTAGAGAGCTCGACTAAGATACATTGTATATATGTAAATAGTAATATTATTAACTAGTGTTATAGTGTAAATATCTTCTTTTCTTATCAATAAGCAAAAAACAAAAAAAAAAGGTTTGTCATTCCGTGTGTAATTTCCACAATGTTAATAAGCGACACATAAAGTATATATATTCTGGATCCTTATGCATAGGGAAGACGAACAAGCGATGTCCGTCTGTCCGTTTGTCCGTCTGTCTGTACGTGAAATCGGTTTTCCCAAACTCCCAGAACAGCTAGAGACTTCGTTCTTTAACTGGTGTGCCCGAAATTTTCTGAAAAATTTAAAATCAGCAAAATCGGGCAGACGGTTTCAGAGCTGGAAAACTCAAACTCTATTTTCCCATACAAAATAACTACCGAAAACCAGTTTTTATTACTTTTTTATTAAATTAACTTATTTTATACTTCAGTATGAATAAAATTGGTGTTTCTAATTAATCAAAAAAAAAAAAAATTAAAAAAAGACGTTTCCAGGGTTGTAAAACTTTAATATTTTTTCTTATAATTAATCATATTTTATGTTTTAAGAAAAAGGCTATTTTCTCAGGAACCGTAAGAGCTACGGATCTGAAAGAGTGTGACAGAGTGTGTAGAACTTTATATATATATAATAAAGTTATATATATAAAGTTAAAAATTAAAGGGTGGTCCAAAACGAGTGACGAAAGCTTCTAAAATCCCATGTAATATACATAAAATTGTATGTACATATGTATATTGACACTTGAAATTTGTAAAACTAGTGTATTTTATATAGGCTACTACAATTAACACTAAAGTTAAAAAAAAAATTAAGTAAAGGGTGGTCCATCAGTTAATGCAATTTTAACTAAGTAATTTTGATAAATTGCTATATCTTGGAAACCGTAAGAGTTAAACTCTTGAAATTTTCAAAAACAGTAAAACTAAAAAATCCACAAATTATAAAATCGCCAATAATTTAAAAAAATCGCCAAAACGAAAAAAATCGCCAAAATGAAAAAAACGCCAAAAACCGAAAAAAATCTCCAAAATTAAAAAATCTATAAAATTAAAAGAAAGCCCAGAACCGAAAAAATCGACATAACTAAAAAATCACCTAAATAAAAAAAATCGCTAAAATCCAAAAAAAGCCAAAACGAGAAAAAAGTGTCAAAACTAAAAAAAATGCCAGAATAAAAAAGCGCCAAGAACCGAAAAAATCGACACAACTAAAAAACAACGCCAAAACAAAATAAATCGCTAAAACTGAAATAAACACCAAAAACCGAAGAAAATCGCCAAAACGAGAAAAACGTGTCAAAACTAAAAAAATTTCCACAGCGAAAAAACGCCAAAAACCGAAGAAATCGCCAAAACAAAAAATTGCCTACATGAAAAAATCGCCTCAATGAAAAAAAATCTCCAAAATCAAAACAATTGCCAAAAAGGAAAAAAATCACAAAAAATAAAAAAAGCCAAAAACCAAAAAAAAAATTGCGAAGAGACGAAAAAAGTGTCAAAACTAAAAAAAATGCCACTATGAAATAAAAACGCCAAAAAACAAAACAAACAAACAAAACAAAAAAATTGCCCATATGGAAATAAAATCACCAAAATTAAAAAAACACCAAATTAAAAATAATGCCAAAAACCTAAAAAAATCACTAAAACGGGGAAAAAAGCACCAAAATTAAAAAGCACCAAATTAAATAAAGCCAAAAAATCACAAAAACGAAAAAAAGCACTAAATTGGAAAAAATCTAGCACTTAAATAAATCACTAAAATGAAAAGACCAAAATTTTAAAAAACCGCCAAAATAAAATAATAATAATAACAAATAAAAAATTCCAAAAACCCAAAAAAAAATCCTAAAACGCAAAAGCTCGAATCGATACGTATATCTACAAAATGCTTACATACTATGTACATATATGTATATTGCATGGTAGTTTTATATAAAAAATAAACCATGGCAAAATTAAACATTTTTTATTTTATGGGCTTAATCCTTACATACCGTTTTTTAGTAAATCTTATAAAATGAAATTAAATTAAATTAAATTAAATTAAATTAAATTAAATTAAATTAAATTAAATTAAATTAAATTAAATTAAATTAAATTAAATTAAATTAAATTATATTAAATTAAATTAAATTAAATTAAATTAAATTAAATTGAGTTAAATTAAAGTAAATTAAATTTAATTTAATTAAATAAAAAAACTATAATCATGTTGCCACGTTCGATTTTTTATATAAAATGATATATGTAATTTAAAATAATTTTTCTTCAGATGTGACAGGAGTGATATTTATCTATGTATAAATGCATGTATATGAGGGTTTTCTTAGCCGCGTGAGGTAACCAGATTCTGTTTGTATTCGTAGATGCAATATGTTTCGAAATTTGGAACTTGGAAAAATAAAAATGATTGAATTACTTTCAACAGAGAAAATTTATTAAGTAAAATTAAATGTTACCTGGTGATTGATTATTTAAAGCTAATCATTTTCGCGACACGCATGCATCTCTATTTCAAATATGTATATGCCACAGCCAGCAACCACGACAACGTTAATAATGATAAATTTAAAAAAACAAAACATAATAATAATGAAGTAATTGTAATGAAATGGAATGGAATGTAAAGAAACATGGAATAAAGTTTTATGTTTAATTAATGGTGGCAGTTGAGCTTTTCAGAGCATTAAAAAGACTTCAGTATAATATTTTAATGATGTTAAGGCTGATATTCTTTTAATCATTTAGGGTAGGGGAGTTTTTCTTTTGCTATATATAACCGCTAAGGGTTGGCTTTAAGGTGGTTTAAAGCACGTCAGTTACAACTAAATGAAAAAGAAAATAAGTAGGTAGAGAAGTTGTGTTCGTTGTTCGATAACACGGAAACTGTATTTGATAATTATCTAGGAAAATATGTACATGTGTACGTGTCTAAAAGCGTATTTAGGGCAACAAGTAGTATGTATGGTTTCCTTTCATCTACTTGCTTTTTTCCATTTTACCTGGTATATTTAAATATATTTAGTATTAAATTAGATTGCATTCAATTACATAGGCTTTTTAGGTTTCTTTGACTATTAATAAGATATTTATAGAGTCACAACGAAGTATCGACCTAAATAGGTGTATGTATAAAAATTCAATAAAAACATTTCTAATTAAATTTTATTCAAAATCATCTATTTTTTAGTATTTTTCAATATTTATGATCTGATTAAATTAAAGTTTGTATCGCTGTATAAGCCATATATTTTTATAATCACATAACTTGATATTTATAATGAAACGTAATTTTTATCAAGCGTCAGATAGTTTTTTACAACTGTTGTTGTGGTAATAAATAAGACTATTTTAACTGACGCTTATATTTTTAAATAATATAAGAAAAAATAATAAAATAGATGTCAATAGGTGTATAAATCGATAATAACGAGAAAGGAAAAAAACTGGAACTTCCCGTTAAGACTTATTCGAGTAGGAAACAAAAAAAAAATTAATCTAACATGACAGATTTCTAACAAATCGCTTTGGTTATTTCCAAAGTAACAGATTGACTAAATAAAATTAACCAACAAAAATAGTTTGTGAAACTAAATCGCAACAGTAACTTTTATATATAGTAAAACTAACACCCCAAGTTGGTTGGATTAATTTTCATTAGTTTTTGTGTCTAGTTTTAGAAACTGTAAAAATTTATTAGAACAAACAACAAAGTAGTGAAATTTTTTACTTATTAGTCTCTCGCAAGGGTGTGTCTATGAGATAACGCATGTGACAATTCTGGAGACCGTAGTCTTGGTAATAATACATCTTTTCCCATATTTTTCTTACATCTTTTTTTATATCTTTACCTCAGTGCCATATTATCATTTCAATACATAATTTTTTTATGTGTCGTTTTTAATGAATATAATATTCACCCTTATTCCAGCTGTCGCCATCGGCGTCTCATTAACACAAAACCAAAAAATTAGTGCTCGTATATCCGTTGTCGAAAACAACTGACTCCTGTTGTGGCAGGTTTACGCTATTTTCTAGACCTTAGGGAACGGAAATAGATTATCAGTTGCGCAAAATTTTTTCGAGAGCGAGTAAACAAGCTGCAAGTTTTTAGTATTGTCTTAAAGTGACATCGACGACAACAACTGGAATAAGGATGAATATCAAATATTTTGGGATATTCATAAGGTAGTCTTAAGTGTCATATTGTAATGTTTTGAAATTTTTGTTTGAACGAAAAAATAAAAGCAAAAACAATTATATTAAAATAGTTTACAACATTATGACATTACAACTCTTATGATTACCGTTTGAATCCCCCCAATTATATCTTAAACATACAAATACTTAATTGAAATTTCAATATTTATTTAGTTTTTTATGCTACACACAATTTTCCTTCAAAGCCTTAATTTCATTAGTCTCTTATTATTAATTATTTCGCCTTTCGTGGTGTCTCATTCATTTTATATAATTTTAATATTTATAAGTATTCTTATGTTACAATTTAAAAGGCTTATAAAATTTATTTTTATTAATTTGAATACTTCATTTAATATTATATCATTTCATGATCATAATGTCTTTTACGAGTTCGTTAAATTTATTAAAAAAAAATTATTTGCGTTCTCGTATTTCCCTTGTCTTTTACAGTTTGTGTGACACATTCAAGAAATACGTATATATTTTCGGAGGTGTATTTTTAAATTTAAAATATTTAAAATTTTTTTATGTTGAAAGGGAAAAAATTGCTGAAGGTCATTGATTTTAACACAAAATTTATGAAATGCTACAAAATTTAGAAATATATTGCGGCTGAATTCGAGTGCGTGTGCGCGTTTTTTATAATTTTGAAGGCTTTTTCTTGCTACAAATGTAAATGAATTAAAATGATGAAGGAAATTCTTTTAGAGAGTAAATAAAAAATTTTACGAAATATAGAAAAATTCTTTGTCTATAAATGAAGAACTGATAATTAAAAATTTAAAAAAAGTTGTAATATTCTATGAAGGTAAGATCTAGAAAATTTGGCCAAGCAGACATTCTATTGTTTCATGAGAACTGATTTTAGCAAGTTTCATGTATCCATGTAAAAGAAGCATTTGTTAAATCGCATACTAAAAAGTATGATCGAATTCTCATTTAGTTGCTATTCAAAATAATACAAGTACGTGAGAAACAATCTTCAGGCTTAGAAGAAATGTAAATAATTTCCAATAATTTTAATATGTATTAATTAAACCCATAAGAGTGATTGATTTTATCTGTCAGTTGATTTTCGTCAATTTCAATTTTTATTATCGATTAAAAGCTGTCTGTAAATTTCAAATACATATAAAAGTTTCAACATGAAACAAATGGAAATTTTATAGTACAAACATTATTTTATACAGTGACTGAATGAATTTCACCATAGCTAACATATGTGAAAGTTGTTAATATGTTTTCTTTTAAAAGTGAGAAGTGAAACCTTGGAAGTGATAATGTCTTTCCTCAGTAATAACTTTTTTTGCTGGAAGAGCAGATTTTCAATTAAATACTAAGGATTTATTTATTTGTTTACTTATTAAATGTTACAAATACAAGTAGAAATTATATAGTTTGTAATTTATTTGGTATCGTATTAAGAAAGACTTCAACTGTTTCCGTGAAACAGACCACAACCTTATGGGGGAATCGAACCCATATGACTCCCGCAGTGGTAGCCAGCACACTGCCAACTTAGCTACCAGGTATTCAGAAAACTTAGGAACTGCTTATAAGAGAGAGATATAGAGACTCCAAGATATCTGCCAATTCTTATTTTTCTCTGGCAATGTACAGTGGGGACTTTTACAAAATAAGTGGTAATTAATCTGCAACTTCTAAACTATTACTTGCATTTATCTGAAACCTCTAACATCTTTATAAGAAAACCCAGTCTTATAATACATGTCTTGACAGCCTTCTGGCTTAAACAGGAGAGAGGAGTTACAGCGGGCTGAAGCTGGCCACCTGGGACTAAAAAAAATTCTGAGGCTTGTAACTTTTTTAAAAATTATACGATTTTAAGCTAAGCTAAAATTTCTTTGCCTACTTTTTTTTTAGTTCTTTGCCCATAATTTTCTAGTTTGTTATTGAATTTTAAATTAAAAGCCAGCATTCGATAATAATATTTAATAATTATTATCATAAATCATAAAAGTCCCCACTGTGGAACGTTTTGTTCTAGATTGTTGTCTAGAAGTTGTCGTTAAACTAAAATTTGTTGCCGTTAATTCGCCTGTTTTTCCTCAGTGTAGTTGAAATCGATATACGGTACATAAAATCAGGCCGAATTAATTTTTTGTATATGTATGTATGTTACTGTATTTCCTTCTCCTTTTCGTGGAAAATGTGGTTCCCATGACACACCTGATTAATATTAATGCAAATTAGACAAAAATTTTAATATGATTGTTAAATTTAAAGTATATGATAAGTTTTAGTGACGTACGGAAATTCTTTTAAATTTTATTAAAAATTTTTAATTTTTATTTCCTTTTACATAAAAAAATTTAATTCAAATTGTCTATATATTTTCATGAGCTTAATAAAATGAGAACAATGTTTAAAATAAAATAACAGCAATAAACAATTTTATATTGCAGTTCATTAAGAATGTAAATTTTGTCAAACACATTTACGAGTCTAGATACATATTTTTTTTCATTTAATTTTTATTTTTAAAATACCCCACCTCAACTCATAAAAATTCTTAAATGCACTTCAGTTTCTATATGAATTTATATTGTATTTGATTAATTTTGTATGTTGATTTTTATTTTGTTGTAATTTTTATGAATTGTACGCTAACAAACGAACAACAAGTTGTTTATAAAAATCAAACAAACAATTTTATTTTTATGCATCAAATGTGACCCACATTTGTTGCATTTTTCTTTTATGTCTCTGCGTGTTTATTGTTTTTTTTATAAATTTTTTAAGTTTTACTTTGGGTTTCTTTTTTTATTTCTTTAAAATTTTGTATGGAAAAATAAGAATTTTTTTATGTTGAATTATGAGAAAATAATTTTTGTTAAATTATTTTCTTCCAGTTTTAATATGAATATGTTAAATAAATTTTCTATTAAAAACTCTACTATGCGACAAATGAAGGCTTTTGGAAAGCCCCACAGCCAGGACAATATATTTTCGTACTCAGACTGGTGATTTTAGGGGCCAATTTTTGTCATTATTTTATTTTATGATCAAACCCATGTAATTTAAATATGCTGGATCATGTGTTTTAGCCGAAAAAGAACTAATAAACGAGTTCAACCCAAGTCTAAAGGAGTCATAGATTTGTACTAATTTCTCAGCTCTAGTGAACAAGATCGGCAAGAGCTTCAAAAGTTTAAATATGGAACTTATTTAAGAAGAAGTCGTAAATTATTTACATATGTTTCTTCGAACGATTTTTGTTTATTTGTTTTCACAGATGAGTTTCAAATATATTTGTTCGTTAAACCTGTAAACTACTGTCTCAACTATCTAATTTTCCAGCTAAATGTCTGTCATGCAAGTGTCTTATTATTATTATTATGTTTTTTTTTTAAATAAAGTGCATTTACAATCAATGACTTGAAGATAGTAAATTAAATACAATTTGCGGTTTATTGGCAGAGTAAAAATAAATACACAGCAATTTATGAGCCATTCATTATAAGTATGCACACAATTTCCAAGTATAGTATTTTTTCTATTTAATTTTGAGTAAACGTTTTATGCATTCGTACTATTTTCATCCATTACGGGGATAAAATAAAAACTTTTCTAACGTTTTATAGTTTAAGTTGCGTTTAAGAGAGAAAGAGATAGGGGCACTTATTTTTTATTACCATAGATTTGTTTTATTCTTCAGTATTTATGAATTTATAAAATTAAATTTTAATGCTAAAAACGGCTTATGTATGTATTTCGTTTCAAATACCTTTCCAAATGACGCTTAATTAAAATTATGACTATTGAATGCCGCAAATCGTCTTCGTAAGTTAATGTGTTTTGTTAATTTTAAAAATTATTTTTTTTATGTTTTCTACACATGTTTATTTGTTTAAATGTTTTTATGAAAACTAAAAACTAGTGCACTTGCCTACTTCATTTTGTCAGCTTAATTACAGCTTGTAAAATTTAATGGCGATATAAAAATTGTGTTATGTTGTAACAGAAATCCATATCATGTAATTTAAAGAGACACCATCATATTCAGCTAGATATGTGCATATGTACTAGAGAAGAACAATGAGTAGTGAAAATGTGAGTACAGTTAAATCATGACTTGCAATTTCTCGTAATTATGCGCACTCATACTTGTTGCAATGTTGTTTATGAGTCAGATTCAACATTTATGACGTTGTTGAGTTCGACTCTTTCTAACTCAATGCCTATGTACGATGCAAAATAAATATGAATCACAATGCAAACTTCGCATACGAACATTAAAGTTGTCATTATGAGCTTTTATGTTTCTCTGTTGCTTTTTTGTGCTTCCTTTTGCAGGAATTGAAAAATGACCCTATTATATACTTATAAATCAATCTTATTGTGAGTGTGCGTACATCAGAGTAGTTGAGTTTAAACGATGTCTACGCATTTATATTTAAAATTTTATAAGTCAGTATGAATAGCGAAAAAACGATTCATTGCAGATCACTGATATGTACTCATATGTACATATATATTTCTTTTAATTTTGTAATTTTTTAACATAATATCTGTTAAATAATTTGTCTTAATTTTATTTATTATAATAAATAAAATTAAGACAAATTATTTAACAGTTGTTATATAGAGTAAAGAAATTTTTAAACCCAATAGCAACTTTTTAAAGATTTATCTGTCAAACGAACTGTCATAATACACTCACTCATTTATGAGCAGTGTACTCTGGCAAATCATTCACGCTTGTAGGAGGCTTTGAAATCATATCCAGGATATTGTTTCTCAAAGGAATGTGAGCACTTTGCGTGTCGAAAATAAATTTTTATTAGAGTGTAAGCACAGTGTTTGCGGTGCGGTGCGGAGAGAAAAATAAACATAATACAACGGAAGACGGCAACGGCAATACTTGTCATTGTTTGTTTAAATTTTTATTAATTTTTTTGGGCATAAATTTTAATAACTAAAAACAAAAAATTATTAACATATTTTTTGTATACATTCGCAGATATATTTGGTATATTTTTTAAACTTTTATAATCTATGACAAAAATGTTTGAACTTCAAAATCATGTATTTTTACAATAATGTTGTGAACACAGCCAATTATTCAAAAACAGCAACAGCAACAGCAGCAAGAAAAGGAGTGTCAAAAATTGAGAGAATAAGAAGTTCCGCAATGAAAATAAAATAGATTTTAATTTTATTCCGTCCCGTACTGCGGATTGTTACTCCAAAATCGTATAGAAAACCGCACCGCAATAAATAATCATTACATTGTGTTCAGACTCTTATTATGTGAAACACAGGTTGAGTAAGAAAAAAACTGAATATGTACATATGTTGAAATTTTTTTTTAAGTTTATTTAAGTTTTTGTAAGAATAACCCCTTGTATAATAGGAAAGCCAACATAATTATTTAAGTTTTCTTGATGCGAGAACTTCTCACAACCTACAGAAATGAGGCACAGATTTCCTTTGAAAATCAGGTAGACGATATTTGAGCGGAAAATAGTGTAAAGCGATGAGTCTATATATTTTGTTGAAACCAAAAACCAAACCAAAATAAATTCAGTAAAGTGCGACTTTGACCCGCGCACGAAGGGTTCCGTACAGACACGAGATATGTAATTCAATACGAACTTTAGTAGGCTATACAATTTTTTTTCGTTTTTGACGTCTTTTTAATTTTGGCTATTTTTTTTTATTTTGGCGATTTTTTTAATTTTTTGTGATTTTTTCGGTATTTGGATTTCTTTTTCCATTTTGGCCATTTTTTTAGTTTTGACATTTTTTTCTCGTTTTGGCGATTTTTTTTTCGGTTTTTGGCGTTTTTTTATTTTTTGGCGATTTTTTCGTTTTGGCGATTTTTTTCATTTTGGCGATTTTCGGTTTTTGGCGCTTATTCATTTTGGCGACTTTATTCATTTTCGCGATTTTTTTAATTTTGGCGATTTTTTTCATTTTGGTGAAATTTTTTCCTTATTAGCAATTATTTTGTTACTGGAGCCTTGTTAGCGTTTGGCGATTTTTTTCAGTTTTTGGCGCTTTTTTCATTTCGGCGATTTTTTCATTTAGACGATTTTTCCAAATTTTGCGACTTATTATAGTGTTAGATTTTTTTTTAATTTTGGCGATTTTTTTGAATTTTTGGCGATTTTATAATTTTTAGATTTTTTAGTTTAGCTGTGTTTGAAAATTTCAATTTCTTACGGTTTCCAAGATAAAGCAAGCTGCTAAAATTACATAGTCAAAATTGTATTAACTGATGGACCACCCTTTAATTTATATTTTTTTCAAATTTTAGTGTTAATTGTTGTAGTCTATACAAAAATTCAATTATATGTATATTACACAGGATTTTAACATTTTTCGTTGCTCGTTTTGGAACACCCTTTAATTTTTAATTCTCATATATTTTTTGTTGTAGCGGCCAAGGTTCTACATACTCTGTCCAAATTTCAGGTCCGTACCTCTTACGTTTCCTGAGGAAATAGCGTGTGACGAACAGACGGACAGCGTAGGAAAAACAATAGGGTTCCTTTTTTCACCTTTGGTGTACGGAACCCTAAAAAGGCTAAATAAACTATTGTTACGTAAAAAGATTCCTACAGGGTTAATGCAAAGAATTATCTAGAAGTATTTAACTAAAGCGCTAAACGTACACACATATTCACGTGCAAGCACTATAGCAACAACAATTGTATACAAAGCTACAGACATACACGTATACAAATAAAAGTGCGAGCACTTATGGTAATCACCCTGTACTAAAAATAGCACACTGCACTAGCAACATACAAGTCGTTACTTTGAAAATTCAAAGATTAACGGCCAATCGAATCACCTACAAACATCTAGAAACGGCGATATGAATTTTCCCCATTATGCTAGAAGACTGTTTGAACATCTGGCTACCAATAAACAAACATGCCTATACGGCCATATCGTTTCTTATGTGTTGGTCTTTACTAAGTGCATGAATGCATGTTGCCACGTCATCTACTTGCGAATATTCTAGATCCGGTTTGGTAGTATAAAAAGAGAGCTGCCGTATGTCAGAGTCAGTCAGTACAAATTGGAATTTAGTAGAGTGAACATCGTTGACATCGTGCCGTGGATAATAACGTTAAGAAGTAAATAAGAAAAGACAAGTTGTAATTGGTTTAGTCAATAATAAAAGGAAGTTCAGTTGCAAATAAGAAAATCGTGTTGTTATTTATTTTTATTTTTGAGCAATCAAAAGAACTCACACGTTTAATAAAATTTAAACGTAACATTTGGTGTCAGAAGTGGGATTGCAAAATTAAAATAAAAATAATTAATTAATCAGAGAATAATGAATTTTTAATACAAGGAAAGAAAATCTACAATGAAGTTCGAAGACCTAAAAGTGGAGCAACTCAAAAAGGAATTGAGTAAGTGTGACCTGCCGACAACAGGTAATAAGGCAGAACTTCAAAAGAGGCTAATTGATGAATTCAAGCGTCGTGGCGTTGACATAGGAGTGTACGAATTTGAAGAGAAATATGAGATGGAAGAAGCATCTGCTCCTTCTACTAATACTCCAACCAGTACAGACATCAGCGCAATGTTTGCTGCCATGATGAGCGAAATAAAGGCGAACAGTGAGAAAATGGATGACAGATTTCAGGAGTTTTCTAGAGCTAATGCCGAATTGAAAGCTGAAATGAAGGCCACGAACGAGAAACTTCTAGATAAAATGGATGCGAGACTTCAAGAAATGTCTAAGGGCTTATATAGAAAAGAAGACGGCAATAAAATACAAGTCAGTAAATCAGACGAAAAGATTTCTGACTTGGAGCAGATCAACGATGAAATTTCTGGCAATGAAGAAAATGTTGACGAAATCAACAGTGGTCAGTGTCGACAAGTTGGAAATGAGCGAAGTTTGTCAGAAGTCTCCAGCGAAGTGAATGAAGCTCGTGACGTAGAAGATAGTCAAGCGGTCAGTGAAACAGTGGAACAAGCTATGGGTGAAATGGTCTTGCTTT
Source organism: Tachina fera (assembly GCA_905220375.1). Classification (NCBI taxonomy): domain Eukaryota; kingdom Metazoa; phylum Arthropoda; class Insecta; order Diptera; family Tachinidae; genus Tachina; species Tachina fera. The sequence continues at coordinate 76,274,567 of LR999966.1, forward strand.
CTCACGGTAAAGAAACTGCTACAGTAAACAAAGCGCGCAGCATAAAAGCAGCAAGGAAGAAGAAGACAACTTTTGTAAGGAACCTCAAGCGTGTGGTAAGGCAAAGTCTAGTCGAGAAACAAAGTAGAGTCAGTGCAATAGGCCATAAGTGTGGAAGGAGTGGTCATCTCCAGTGTATGGTAAGGCAAGTTCTAGCCAAGGGACAAGGTAGAGTGCGAGCCAAAGGCCATAACTGTGGAAGGAGTGGTCATCTCCAGTGTATGGTAAGGCAAGCTCTAGCCAAGGGACACGGTAGAGTCAGAGCCAAAGGCCATAAATGTGGAAGGAGTAGTCATCTCCAGGGTATGGCAAAGCACGCTCTAGTCAAGAGGCAAAGTAGACGCAGAGCCAGATGCCACAAATGTGGCAGAAGTTGTCATGTACAGCGTACGGCATGGCAAGCTGTAGTGGAAATACCAAGCAGATTCAGTACCAAGGGCTGCAAATGTGGAAGAACTTGTCATCTTCAGCGCAAGGCAAAGCAAGCTGTAGTGGAAACAGGAAGCAAAGTCAGTACCAGGGGCCACAAATGTCAACAAAGTAGTCACCTCCGGCGTATGGCAAAACAATTCCCAGTTGAAAGACGAAGCAGAGCCAGAACTAAAGCCTACAAATATGGAAGAGGTAGTCGTCTACAGCGCAACTACAAGGCGTATAGAAAACGTAGAAAGAAACAGGCGGTGATGATGTGCCTATTCGGGACGAATAGGCTTAAGTGGGCGGCAGTGTTACGTAAAAAGATTCCTACAGGGTTAATGCAAAGAATTATCTAGAAGTATTTAACTAAAGCGCTAAACGTACACACATATTCACGTGCAAGCACTATAGCAACAACAATTGTATACAAAGCTACAGACATACACGTATACAAATAAAAGTGCGAGCACTTATGGTAATCACCCTGTACTAAAAATAGCACACTGCACTAGCAACATACAAGTCGTTACTTTGAAAATTCAAAGATTAACGGCCAATCGAATCACCTACAAACATCTAGAAACGGCGATATGAATTTTCCCCATTATGCTAGAAGACTGTTTGAACATCTGGCTACCAATAAACAAACATGCCTATACGGCCATATCGTTTCTTATGTGTTGGTCTTTACTAAGTGCATGAATGCATGTTGCCACGTCATCTACTTGCGAATATTCTAGATCCGGTTTGGTAGTATAAAAAGAGAGCTGCCGTATGTCAGAGTCAGTCAGTACAAATTGGAATTTAGTAGAGTGAACATCGTTGACATCGTGCCGTGGATAATAACGTTAAGAAGTAAATAAGAAAAGACAAGTTGTAATTGGTTTAGTCAATAATAAAAGGAAGTTCAGTTGCAAATAAGAAAATCGTGTTGTTATTTATTTTTATTTTTGAGCAATCAAAAGAACTCACACGTTTAATAAAATTTAAACGTAACACTATATAAAGTGCGAATTTTACTAGCACATGAAGGGGTTCACATAAATCTTGTTTATTTTTGGAGGTTTTTTCGGCATTTGGCGAATCTATTTAGTATTGACTGTCTAGTTTGGATGATTTCTTCGGTTTTAAAAAATTTCATTTTTAGTTTTAACTATTTTTTATAGTCAAATAAAAGAGTCAAACTTTTCGTTTTGGCCATTTTTTGCGGGTTTTTGGGATTTTTTTTTGTTTTTGGCGACCTCTTTGGTTTTTTATGATTTTCTTGTCTTTTAGCAATTTATTTTATTTTTGTTGATATATTTCACTTAAGCGGTTTTTATTTATGGCGATTTTTTGTTTCGGCGATTTTTTTAATTTTAGAATTTTTGCTTTTAGCGTTTTGTTTTTAAATTTCAAGAGTTGGCTTGGCCTCTTATGGTTTCCAAAATACAGAAATTTGCAAAAATTACATAGTCAAAATTACATTAACTGATAGAATACCCTTTGAGTTTGATTTTTTTAGTAGGTGTAGTCGCAATAATTTTTTTAATAAAGAGTTCATAACAAATTATTACATAATTTCTTACTACCATAAATTTTTGCTTTAAAGAACCGCTAAATTGGATTTTTCTTAATAAAAAGTTAAAATATTTTGACTTTAAATACAATTTAAAGTTTTGTATTCAATTAAGTTATTATTGGTATTCTATTTAATTGAAATCGAATTATTTAAAGATGTTTAAGATCTATTTTTGCAAGATAAAATATCTAAAATCAGCTGAGCAGAGATGTCAATTGCAATTGAACTATCTTTTCATTTGTCAAGTTTTTTTTTTGTAAATTGTATTCTCAATGAATATGTTAATCTAATATGGAAATTAAACACCACTTAATTTCCATATTATATAAACATGTTTCCCCAAAACGATTGCCTTTACATGACCTAAATTTTATATTTTAAATATTAATGATTTCTAAGATATTCTATGACAACAAACTTGCTTATGAAAATTTCATTAGCAAGTTAAGCAGCTTTTTTCAGATTAAAGAAACTAACACTTACACACACTCAAAAAATAAAGTATTTTTTTATATCTGAATTATGAGTTTACGACAACCCCCATAACAGCAAAGAAAGAAGGAATGTGGAAAAAAGTGATAACAAAAATCATTAATCATGGTAGAAGAGTGTTTTTCTTTTGATCAAATTGAAGTTTAAATGTCAATTTGAAATATGTCACAAATTACAAACATGACATATGATGCAAACACAAAAGAAAACTTTTAAGAGATTTAGGAATAATAACAAGGAAATCATTAATTTTGTTTACAGTAAAAAAGAAGTATACAACTCTGCCAGCAGTCTTTATAAAAATAATCGTCTACATAGATTTTTAAGAATACTAATCGCAAGGTGATATGTTTATGGCATTAAAATTAATGAAGAAAATATTTATTCATTAATCTTAATTTCATTACTTCAGAATATTTAGTAACTTTTTTCTTTTTAAATTAGTAAAAAAAAGATTTTATTTGCTATTTTCAACCTTGTTTTGAAAACCTTAAAACCTTACCAGCAAAAAAAAAACATAATATTAAAAAATTAACTAAATACAAACGATCTGCATTACAAGGAGGTATTAGTAAAGTAGTTAGTTACTTATTGCTTGGGTGTTTTGTAACTGTCAAACGAACTGTCATACTGCCATCACCTTTTGACATTTATGATCAGTATAGTTTAACAAGTAATTGTAAACAGATTGACGCAGATGATGTAGATGCATTTTGAAAATACGTTATCAATGCACTCAACTTATATATGACTCCGTGTATTTAACGATTAGGGTAATTTTTGTCTTACGGGTTTGTTAAGGCCAAATATGGAGTGAGGCCACTGCAGACCCTACAAAATCCTTTGCATTTAGAAAAATTCACCGTTTGGCGCGATTAATACACTAGTGGTATCATTGGACCTTGTTTCTTTAAAAATTAAACCACAACTCGCGTTACGGTCAATGAAGATTGCTGCCGCACCATGATCAATATTTAACTTTTTTAAGAAAATATAAATGATATTGCTTCGTGCGTGATGTGATTTCATTAGGATGGCACTACGTGTCATACGGCGAATGTACCCATCGACTTATGAAAACCAGAATTCGGCGAAAAGTTGATTTCAATAAATTGCACTGTCATTCCAAGGTCGTGCAACTTGACACCTCTCGATTATTTGCTGTGTGGGCATGTAAAGCTACAACAACAATTTACGCTTTTGAGTCATTAATTCTTTGTTTTGTTTCGTGACATATGTATAGTCATCTATACTCGAAAATGTGGACTGAAATTCAACGTCCAGAATGCATTTCATCAAGAACAGCCGCGGTGTAATAAGCGCTAAAAAAAAAGCTTAAGCGATATAATATTCGAACTTCATTTTTTGACCAAAAAAGATTTTTCGCCATAGTAAATAATCGAATTTCGTCAGAAAAAAAACGAGTTCAAAAATAGGTGCTGGTTAAAGTTTTTTGGCGGTTTTGGCTCGATATGCTCGAAATTATTTTCAATGTGTCAATGCCAGGTATTGATTTTTTTTATTAAAACTATATTTTTTGTATTATTTTTTACAATTTAGAAAAAAAAACGGCAAATGTGGAAGATATAATTCACGCAAGTTTTTATTGCAAAATTTAATTTTTTTTCATTATAAGAAATTAAAATTTTTTATTTCAATATTTTATTTTTATTTAACGCGTGTCAAAATTAATACAAATGCAAAGCAACGAAATGCATCTAGACATAATTAACCAGCAACGAATAAATTGTTTAATTTTTTGTATTAATTAATGTTTTTTTTTAATAAAGAGATAAAATTTAATGAAGACCGGTTGGGGAAATGTATTATTTTTAGGGCAACCAGGCACTTGATCAGCAATCATGTATATGTAATTACTTGGTCGGAGATAAGTTATTAATTAATATCGGCTATTTAACAAAAATTTTCTAGTGAAGTAGAATACGGGAATTGGTTTTTTTATTTCATTCGCAATTATTAATTTATCATCGGTAAATGAATTTTTATGTATTATTATTCATTACTGCTTCTATCTTAATTTCTCCTACTTAACTATGTTCAACTATTCTTGTTTTTCCTCAAAATGTTATTTAATGAGAGTTTTTCTATAAACACATGAAGAAATTTAACTCTTTCTTTTAATTTTTTTGTTTGATGTCTACTGTTGAGTTCCTTAAGCGTGTATAGCCTGAAAGCTAGCATAAGAAATATTTAATTTTTGAAAAGAGTTGATTAAACAAAGAAAGCAAAAAAAGCTTTTTTCAAAAACATTAGCTGACAAATATGTATGTTATACAGAGTAATTTTCATTAATATTAAAAAATTTTATTTTTCCGGCTTAAGTATTTTGCCAATAACGAAATGAAAAACTTTTTTATTTTAGCATCAATTAATAATTGAGTTCGATTTTTGTTAGAGTAAAAAAAAACTTAAAATTACTTCAACAACTTTATAAAATAACAAAATTTTCAAACAACTCAAACAAATTTCCAGCAGGGACCAATTCAATTTAAGCAAACATTTTTTAAATGCCTGAAGGTAAATAAAACAGCCAATAGAAAATGCAAAATGTTTTTTTTTCATAAACTTTTTTCAAAAAAGAATTTTACAAAATATATTTTGTTTTTTGCTGCAGCAGTTGTTCATACAAATTAAAAGCTTTTAAAATAATTTCAAGAGTTGAGCATGACGTTAAAAGAAACAAAGTCAGCGAAAACAACAACAAGAAAGTTAATGAAAATGCAATTGACATTAATTGAATTTTTGCTTTCTTTTTAATTTTTTTTTCTTTTAATTTAGAACAAGCGCGCTCTTTTTTTTTGTTTGCAGTTATAAAAGAAAATAAAAAGGAAAATCTGCTAACATTTTGCGAGTTTAATATGCATTTGTATGTTTGTTTTGAATTTCTGTTTAAATATAAACAGAGAGAGAGAGAGAGGGAAAAAATGACAAATAAGGTTAAGGACTTGTTTGTCTTCTGCAGTCGTACATAAAAAATTCATGAAAGAAAAAATGATTGTTAGACAAATTGAAATAAAAAGTTTTTCTTAAGTTTAAATAAGAAAATTGTGGGGAAACAACAGATGATAAGAAAATAAATTGAAAAGTATTTGTATTAGACAAACATTATTTAAATATTGATGGGTTTTCTAACACTTTTTATGATGAAAATAAGGGAGACAAATATTTGAATTGATGCTGTGAAGAAAAAATTTAAAATTTAGACTTAATACTTTTCAAAATGTTTGCATAAGCTTTTTTATTGTTATAATAAGGATTTTAATAAATTCAACTTATACTCGTTGTGGATTAAGCTCTTCTAAATGCATTTCGTTGCTGCTCCGGCAAATCATCACTATATTTCAACTAAAATATTGTTAAAAGATTAAAAAACTTCATATGCTTATACAAGGGCTCTCGAAAAATTATTGAGAATTACTAAATGCACAAACTTTAATTGTTTTTTCGAGGAATCCACATGTAAGTTTTACAAATATTTTATGCTCCTAATTTTAAAAAATTATTATAAAAATGCTTTAACCAAAGATGGCGGTCGCATTAAAAATTTAATAACGCAAACTTTTTAGCATAAAAGCTTATGCAAATAATGCAGATAAAAAGATAATAATAAGTGTAAGTTTCAGTTTGTTTTCACAAATCAGTTTTTGATTCGCTGAATGCAAAAGTAGTAGTAGCCGATCTGGAGTAAACTGATTGTAAGATCACCCAAATACATCTTTAACTCGTATTATTAGAAGTCACTATCAGAGGAACTTGAGTTCGTATAATGTATTGTTACGTTTTACTTTTTAAATTAAAAGTCTCCAGTGTACAATTATTGTCAAATAAGAACTCTTTATTTACTTAACATTAATATTAAGAACTTTTGAAATACACAATGTTAAATTATCTACTGCATTAATGCCACGATGTTAAGTTCGCTGTTCTTTAAACAAGACTTTCCGCTTACCTGAGGCATTGCGTTTTTTATACTTAACATACAGTGCACAGTGCATTCAACAGCCTCTCAGCACTATATTGCGTTCGATTTGTTGACAGCAGCATGTGTGTAAGATATTGGTGTCAAAAATAAAACTATAGTTGTATGTGTGAGAAAAGCTGTCTCATTCTTCTCTGAAGTACATCGAAAAAATTTACCAATGGTAGTTTAGTGAAACAGCTCAAAACTTATAAAAAAGAGTCTATATGAAAGAGAAAAATAAGGAATAAAAATTAAATAAAAAAATTTGGGTGATCCATATTTTCCGAGTTAAGAGAATGTGAACTTTTCATGGGAAACTGTGAACAATTTCCAAAAATTAATTTTTAAATAGCTAATTTTATAGAAACTTGAAATATAAGAATAAAAAACTAAACAAAAATATTCATTGTGGATGACAATTTTGGGTGCAAACTTAAAGCTTCATAGCTTTTTCAAATGCAGCCAGTAAAAACAAATGACTAATATATAAAATCAAAATACTCGTAGTCTGTTAAATTTAAATAGTGTCCTCTTTGATAACATGGTATTAGATTTATTAGAAAACTATATGTGTTAAACTTTCTCAATTAGTAAGACCTGCCCCCGTATTCTGTAACTCTCTGCAGCAAAAGCTAAATTCGATCGCTAAAATGCTGAACAAATACAAAATTAAACATTTTTGGCGATTACATAAAACAGTAAAATTTCGGCTGATTAGATTTCTAAGCCATTGCTTGATTTAGCACTACACATTTGAAAACTGATAAATCGACTATATAGATTTTTAGCGATAGAAATTTAGCTTAAGCGAGTTACAGAATAAGGGGGCTGAATTTTAATGTAATAAATATGAATTTACTTAAAAAATTATTATTTGCACCCGAAAATCTGGGCACTGGGCACTGGCCACTGTAAAATGTGATTTTAGAAAACATAATAAATAAACTTTGTATTTTAACGGCCTTATTTATCAAACTTATTAAGGCCTTAAAAAAGTTTATTAAAAAAAAATTTCATACAAAATTTTTCTTAAAAAGCCATTTTAAAGCCTTAATAATATTTACAAATAAGGCTGTAATTGTTTGAAGTCATATTAAACAGTCATTGATTTTTTTTGTAATAACACCAACAGTTGTAAAACAACTAAAAAGTTTGTTGCCACTTCAAGAAAAAAACGAAAAAAATAAGCTTTAAATTTGGAAACAAGTATTAAACATGGCTCTTACACTTGAACATGCAGCAATAGCAGCAATTACAACAACAATAATGATTGAAAGTTGCTCATTTAAATTTGAAATAAAAAGCGAACAAAAACAATGCTACACAAAGTTTAAGTTAATTAACTTAAAACATGCAAACTCAACTCTAATAGGCCCACAATTACTTCAAACTTTTAACATGCTAAATGCTTAATTTCAAAACTTCCCCAAGTGCATACACGTGAAGCTTAAGAAATATTTTTTATTTTAATTTTTTTTTTGCTGAAAAGAGCTAAACAAATTTAATTAATTTGATTTTTTATTTTTTTATTTGCAGATCTTCCGACTCGTCTACAATAACGGCAACATCGGTGACAACAATTGCAACACATCACAGTGCAACAGGAGGCTTGCAGCATCAAAATCAATTCCAAACAAATTTAATAAATAATTCATCAACATCAACAGCAAATACACACATCTCCTCCTCATCCTCCATAAATCATCATCATCATCATCATTGCAATAGCAGTAGTAATAACAATAACAGCAATAGCAACAACAACAATATCAGCAACAAAAGTAGCAGTAGCAGCAGCTTAAATAACCATCAACGTCTACCATTTTGTGGTTTAGATTCCATTAAAGGAAGTGACAATAATGGTGGTGATGGAATTGTTGGTGGCGGCTGCTTAAGTGGCGGAGGCAAAACAAATTTAAGCTTCGACTTAAATGGCAGCAGCAGTGTTAACACACAACATACCATGGGTATGCACACAAATCTCGGTGGCCTGGCCATCGATAATGCTTCGGAGCAGTTTCATTCGTTGGATGCCAACGATAGTTCATGCTGTGACGACGGACAGTTCGAAGATGATATGCAGGCGTTATTGCCAAAATGTTCACGTCTATCGAGAGATGAATTAAGTCAGGTAAGAGATCATCATTTAAAATTAATTGAAAAAAATTTAGTTTTAAAAGCTAAGTAATAAAAGTTTTAAAGTAAAGTCTTAAAAAATTAACTTAAATAGGCATTATTGTATTATTGGCGTTATAGACTTGGCGAAATTTTTTACAAAACTCTTACTATACTTGTATTTTAGGGCAGATGTGCAATAGCTTTCCGTGAGCACCTGCCTTGACGGCCTTATCTCACGGGTGCCAAAGCACCGGCTACAGGTAAGACGCCAAAGCAACGCCCCTATGTACCCTTTTTAGAATGAACCTATGCCCACTCCTTAAAGGCACACAGGTTGCAATCTTTGTATATAGTTATCCCTGTACTATATTCAAGTACCTTGCTTAGGTACTTTGAGCTATCTATACTCTGCTGCTATGTGGAAATCATAGCTGCTGCTATATCTGTGCCCATAGCAGCTTCTGTTGAATGGCAACAGCAGCTAGAATAGTGTCTGGCTGACCACGTCACGCCAATCACTAGCATTTATTGAACACTGGGAAGCCAAGACTATTCTCCCAGCGATTTTGGTAGCAACCACAGCCACCACGTTAATTCTCCGGCTTCCACGCTAAGGTGTTGTGTATACACCAATAGCGAGGTCCCCAAGAGAATTCCTCAACCACTGCCGGCACAGCTCAACCACTCATCCGAGATGAACGCATGCCTGTGTCGCCAAATAGTCAGTGCCTACTCCACACCTACCAAAATCATCCCTTAAACCCCGTGGGGTAGGACGAACTCGGCATTTTAGCAAAGAACACTGACGACCGCTACATGCACTCAAAACTTCAAAGCAGCTCGGCTGTCGGGCCACCGGCACCCGTGGAACCAGAAGTAGCCTCTGGTGAGACCTCGAATTTCCACCACAAGGTCTTCACCTCTATCGTCTTTTGAAGTCAGGGGCAGTTCTAGGTGACGCTGCACCTAACTGACATCAACAGCACCTGTCTTCCTTTTATAAATATGTCCACATCCTTTACTCTGTTATTTCAGAGATCGGGTAGTAACACATAAGTTCTATGGGTAATGTACCAAATGTACGACAATTGCAAAAGCGAAATCACCCCAGCTGGGGCCCAGGGCTTGCCACACCCGTAGTCAAAAAAAATAACTCCCCTGGGGGGTAGCTTAAGGCAGTGTATTCCCATCAGTTTGTTCATTTTAAAAATGTAAATGTCTTAATGTTGAAATGTGTTTCTTGCTCTAAATACACCGTCGACAGCCGTCAATTTTATTAAATTATATATATCCGTTCGAGAGATATTGTTGCCGAAAACTTGCTCAAGAAGCTTTTTTATAATGCCACCAAGTCGATTTTCTTATTTCGAAAATTTTTTTTAACTTAACAAAAAACTGCTTCGCATGCATGTTATATAAAATGAAATTTTTTTTAATCTCTTGTCTTAAAATATTTTAATACGTGGGTGGGATAACAAAAAACGATGGTCACATTTGAAATATTAGATTTTGTGTTTATTGGGTAATTTTTCACTATTTCCCTATTTTATGTTTGACAAGAAGCTAAGCACACACACACATAGAGAAATTGTGTGTGAACACTTCTGAATATTTTTTTTTGTGTTAAGAGATATTTGTTTTGGGAAATTACTCATAAGCCAAAGTAAATAAGAATACAATGAAAATAAAAAGCGCTTTTGTGTGTGTTTTGAAGAGAGTTACACATACACACTAGCGCATGCAAATAAATACACACACATATATACATCTGTATTTAGAAATACAACTACAAGCAATTTTGTACTGAAGTCAACTTTATGAGAATTCCTAAGCCAAAATAAGAAGTATTATTTTAAATTTATTTACCTTTTGAGAGATAAAATGATGAAGATTTTCCTTTCGCTGTTGCAAAAGACAAAATGGTGGGATTTTCTATAAAGAGAAAAACATTCCACATATTAAAGGAGTTGTTTTTAAAGATTTTTTCAGTTAAACGGAACTAAAAGGAGGTTAAAAAATATGTTGGAAAAAATTTTGTTTGATATCATTTAAAAAAGAAATGAAAAAGTACACGAATCTTTAATGAAAAGAAAACACAAAAGAACCTCGAATAAATAAACGCTACAATTAATTTTCCTAAAAAAGAAAAATTTACTGATTGTTGCGTTTGTGACGAATTTAATAAAAGTCGTGGAGGTAACGAAATAAGTATAGTTGTATACACCGAAAGAATTTTGCTTCATAAGTCCAACGAAACAGTTTCATTAGATTTTTTCACAAATCTAATGATAATTTCACAAATATAATGAAAGTTTCACGGATATTGTGAAAGAATTTCATTGCAATTGCTTCGTTGGCATTCTGGTTTCGTAACAATATTTCATTGGATTTATGACAACAATATTTTCTAATTATTTAGAAACTCCTTTATATTTAAGAAACCTTTACAGTTGTTGCTTGAAATAAACATAAATACATAAGAACATACCTGAATGCAATTAAATTCTTAAATTCTTTAAAACTAAAAAATTAATAAAATATACAGCAATTTAGAATTTCATTATAGCTTATTCATTGTAGTCATTAAAGTCTGATAAAATAAATGTATTTCAACAGTTGTCAACCAAAAGCTTGCATTAAAAGTAGTTCTTTATGACTGCTCTTGCTATGCTTACTTACACATACAGTTTAAATTAAGTTATTTCGTTGTTATAATAAATTTATTTCATTCTTTTTGTGAAGTTTTTTCATTGTTTTAATGAAATTATTTCATTGTTTTAATGATATTATTTCATTGTTTTAATGAAATTATTTCATTGTTTTAATGAAATTATTTCATTGTTTTAATGAAATTATTTCATTGTTTTAATGAAATTATTTCATTGTTTTAATGAAATTATTTCATTGTTTTAATGAAATTATTTCGTTATTTCAATGAAATTATTTCGTCGTGTTAATAAAATTATTTCGTTGTTTTGATGAAGTGTTCATTAAAAAACAGGTTTCATTAATCAATCCAACGGTGCGTGACGTTGGTTGAATTTTAATGAATTTTTTCATTGGATTAATGTCGATATTCACCTTACTTATGAAACAAATTCTTTCAGTGTATTTACAAAGAAACAAAACATTTAAGAAATAAAATACCATGGATTAGATTTCAATGATGAAACAGCGAAAGTAAAAAATCCTTTAAATTATGTTGTTTATTATGCTGCTACGACAGACCTCTTTACAAATTAAGACTTCAATTTAGACAAGCATCATAAGGGCTAAATATATAAACATATCTCATAAATAAATCACTGACCAGATAAAACGCACTGTATTCATGTGAACACTCAGCAATCATAAGGATAGATATTGAAGGAATATTCAGGAGTGTAGTAGAATATCCTACTTCAGTGTTGGCAAATAGTGTTACACGTCACTTGCAGTATGACTCATTTTTCTTTGCTGAAATAGTTTTTTATTTTATATCTAATGAATTTCCAAACTTCTCAGCATTTTTTTAAATTTTAAAGATAAATTTAAAGCCACTATCAAATAATGCTTGATTAACAAATACTTCGAAATTTCAAAATTTTAACTTTGAATAATTTTTAATCGGTCTTACCCCCCGTTGTCATATATGTCAGTTATTACTTGCAAGTAGTTTATATGTATTACTAATGAAAATCAGGAAAAATGTCAAACAAACATTAACATTTTTTGAGTGGCTGCACAGCACAGTGCAAGTTCATTTTTTAAATGTCATCAAGAAAAATTTTTATTTTTGGCAGAAATTGCGTTACTTCAACTTTTACTGCAGTGTTGCCAAGTATTCAATATTGCACTTTAATTGTATTGTGATTTCTTTATTAAAACATGAAATTTATGTTCAAACTTAGCTGTAAAATTAGCCTTTGTGTCATTTTTCAATATCCTTTTTATATATACAAAAACTCAAATTAATGAAATAACTCTTTACTCGGCAACACTCTTTTTCGTTTTGTCACTTTACTAGCGGCAAGTGTACAAATTTACTTGCTCCAAAATTTCACTGCAAGCTGACTCGCAAGTGGCAAAAGTGTGGCAGTGTTAGTAAAAAATGTGAGTGTATTGAGGTTTTTTCATTTACACTTACATGTGGCAACGGAGGGTTAAATTCAGTATTTTCAATTCCTATGTAATGAAATATTTATATTAAATCATTTGATTTTAAAAAAAAAATATAATAAACTAGATTTTAGCTGGCCGGCATTTTTCTATGCCGTAATTTCTTCTACTTAAAATCTAGCTTAGTTTTTCTTGTAAAAAAAACCTGTGCCCCATTCCTGTAACTTGTGAGAAGTTCTCAAATTGAGAAAAATTAAATAATTATATTGGTTGTCCTATTTGACACAGGGTTACTCACATAAAAATTTATATAAACTTACAAAAAGTATCAAAAAAATACAGTTTTTTTACTCACCCTGTATTTTACAGGATGAAAACAATTTTTTGAACTCGAAAAGTACTCACATTCCTTACAGAAACGAGGCACAGAATTAGGTTTCTTTAACTCATGGAAAGACAGACAAATACAAAATTGTTTTTTTTTGTTATACAAATTGGCGTAGCTAAAAATTTTTTCTACAGGGGCCATTATGACTGGTAATTTTCGTGAGTTATATTTAAACAAATAATTACATGAAACTTTTAGTAATTTTAGGTGGCCAACGGCAATTATGTTGGGGCAATGAATCCCCTCCTCCCTCAAAATTGCATTTCTTGATCCATGTATTACAGTGTATTTTTACCTAGTTAAGCGTGCAAATTACATAAACATTTCATTGCACTAGAAAAACAAATCTATACAAAATCAGTAATTAGAAAAACACAATTACGAGTATCTCTCGTCTCGTGACATCTTGATATACTTTTTTGTTTTTATCAACGGCTGTCAAACACAAACTACATGTCGCTCGCAGCTTGTTCAAATATTGACAGCAGTTAACTGACAGTTGGCTTCTGACTCGCTCTTATGTACACCTCGTTATGGCTGATCCATATCAGAAATATTGTGTACGAAAATATAAAATTATAGCAAAAAATATTAACACACTTTTATTTTCGTTTTATTAAATTTAAGAAAGTAAATACATAAAAAATTTTACCAAAAAAAACTCGAAAAATTACATTATTTATGCATCAAGGAAGTGCAACAAAAATAAATATGTACGTTACTAGCATACATATTTTATCCATGCCAAATATGAAAAATAAATATAAAAAACAAATGATGAAAAAAGTATGCAGACTGGAATTTTTGCAATAAAAATTCACACATAAATCTATTCATGCTCTATGGAAGAATTTTATATATGAAAATAATGAATAAAATGAGCAAATGTGTATTAAAATAAAATACATATAAATATTTATAAAAAGAAGAGAATTATTAAAAAAAATAAAGTAAAACCATACCACATGCAACAATGTCATGATACCTTTTGGTTATATTTCTAATTTTATTATTTTTTCCTTCATGTACGTTTCCACTTTTGTGTTGAGTCTATAAAAATTTATACACATTTCAAGTGATTTTTCCCCTTTTTTTATGTGTAATATTTTATGTGTAATATTTGGTTGAATTTATTTTGCTGTTCATATAACCATGTGTGTGTGAGTGTGTGTGCAAGTGTGCAGTTGCTTGTATGGGTTTTTTATTTGATTTATTTCATACAGTGAAAATTACTTTAAATTTGATTTTCATGCTGCATACTTTTGGGTGTTCGCTATATTATTTACATGGCTTTTGTTTTTGTATGGAAGCTTGTTTGTTAAGGCATAAATTTATTTACTTATGTTTCTTTTGATTTCACAGAACACAGCCATAAATAACAAGGATTCTTTTAAGAATTTATTTAGCATACAAATAAATGGTTCTATTTTCGAAAAAAAGGTTAATATATTTTGAGTACATATTTTTGTTGCTTATTTTTAGTTTCTTAGCAAATATTTTTTTATAGAATTTCTTTTTCAGGATTTATTTGTTTTTAAAATTTTCAGCAAGGTAATTTAAAGTATCGAAGTATCTAATAAAATATATTAATAGTACAAGCTTACAATGATATTATGTGTGAGTGCAAAGCGAATTGAATTACATGATTTTTTTTTTTTGACAGTAGCAGACTTGAAAGAATTATTTCTTTTTTTAAATCAAACAAACTTTTGGGGAGAAGAAGAAGTCTTCTGACACCTGATAAATGCTTGATATATGAGTATATGGACCCCTTCTAGATTTTCACTTTTTTATTTACTGCTTTAATTTTATTTAGGGTTAATTAACATAAAATTTTCATTTTCCTAACACAGAAAAAAGAAAATTTAATTTTCATTAACCAAATTCATTGAATCAGTAAATATTTTGTATGAATGCGGTCCTAAAATGTTGTAAATTCTAATAACAATATTGTAAAAATTTTAATTTACCCACCAAACAAAATGTTTCGAATTTTTATGAAGTCAGACTTGTCGTACCGAACTCTTTAAGACATTTCGGTAGTTTTTAAAAACATTAAAACTTAACTACACAAGGAAAAATCTGTGAAAATTTTTTTTAAATAAAAATGTAAAATAAATTAAAAAAGAATTATAACTAATATTAATAAAAAACGCAAGTATGTGCAAATTGTTTCGACAACAGCCACAACATAACGATGAAGCGATAATCTGCTGTACATAGAAAAAGAAATATTACCCACATGTTGTTACGAATTTGTACAGACATTTCGTATCGATTTCGTAACTACATATCGTTGCGAAGTCGTGTCAACCATTCCGTACAAAAATTTTAACGATTTCGGCAAAATTTGGGTCCCGAAAACGGAAGATTTTGTCGACCAATCGTTACGAATTCTTTACGAATTCGGAGCATTTAGTTTGATGGGTAGTTGATAGTAGAGAATTTATTGTTTAAGTGTGTTGGTGTTTATCTTGCATTTTGATTAACACAACGAATTGTTATGCTCTTGTTGTTGTTTATTTTGACTGATCGTGTTGTATACATGTACATATGTAAAAACCGAAAAGTAATCGTGGCCTGTTTCTTATCTATACATTTTTTTGCAACAAACAATTTACTGGAACAGTGCAAAATATTTACTGAAATTAATTTTTATTTCAAACATACATTTGTTTGAAAATTTTTTACGAATAATTTTTTCTGTGCAACATGACAAAAATTGTTTGCTTTAAATATAAAAATATACAGCCTTATTTATAGAACTTATCAAGGCTTTAAAAAGGTTTTTTAAAACAAATTTTCATACACAATTTTTTTAAAAAGTCTTTATAAAGCCCTAATAATTTTTATAAATAAAGCTGATAAAATTTTAAAATGTGTATTTATTTCAAATCATTTATAGTTTAAACATAATTTTTGCCAGTGAAGAATAATCGATGGTTCTTTTAGTGAATTAATCCTCTTAAACTCTTACACAAACACACAAGCATATTAAAACGCAATACAGATTGAGGTGTATATTTGAATACATTTGTAACATTTATATTTTTAAGTGCATCCCTTGAGGTTTTCTGTTTGCGTTTCATATATCGTCTGCTTTTGTTCCACCAGAGCAGAGTGAAGTGAATGTACATGCCGACGACATCTTATTTGATTTCTTACACCATAAAATGTTTGCAGAAATGTTATATTCTATGCCCTCTAGTAATTTCCTAGTAGTAACTCACTCCTTATGGAGAACACACACACACGCAAGTACTGACACTCACGCTCACACTCAAGTACCCATTACATTTACCATTATTTGTTAAAAGGAAATCTAGTCTGTTTTTATTTCTTCTTCGTTTATTATTACCCACTTGCGTCTGATACCAATGCCACCATACACCTCCAAGGGTCTGAAGTATTTGTTTGAGGGAATATATTTACAAGGCTCTGTGTGTTCTTTATGCATGATATGTGTAATTTATTTGTAACATGTGCGTAAGTAGCATTTATACGAGTATTTTTGTTTTATTTACATAGATACTTACATACATACATGTTGGTCTGTTTCCGGGAATACGTTTTTATTAGTAACGTTTTTATGTGACAGAATATTTCTTATATTGATTTCTATGATTTAGTCGTTTAAAATGTTTGTTAGTAAGTGCACAAATTAGGGTGGTTTTGTGTTATGTGTTTGCTAAAATCTGTTTTATTGCTTAAATGAATGGAATTTAAATAACAATAAAGAAGTTGTTGTAATATAGCGATGAAAATCAAAAAAAAAATGGAAATGTTCAGCTACTGTTTGCTAATGAAATTTTTAGGTGAAAATAAAGCTAATCTAACTTCTCTAAGCAACGAAAAAAATTCAGCATTTATAATATCTGTTTAGGATGGAAAAAAAGGAGATGACATTTTAAAATTATTGAAATAAAAAAATCTTTAATTTTTTGGCATATGAATAGGAATGGCGCTTTTATTTTGTGTATGTAATTTCCATACAAATTCTATGATAAACTTGGTTCAATTCAAAAAATTTTTAGTTTCATAAACAATTGGTTTTTGAGTTTTTAAACGAAATAAGCAAAGTTATAAAAATCATCATGCCAATGCAATATTTCCTTAAACAAACCCTTTTAACGAAGATATAAATAAACCAAACCAGCACAATTAATCAAAAACGTTTATCAAAATTCTCTAGGAGAAATCTAAACTCTTGTAAAATTCCTTATAAAGCGTTTGGAAACACTATATATGTATTTCGCCTTTACAGTGCGAACAACAGTTGGTCTTTCCAACACCCAAAGATATTTTAATTAAATATTCAAAAATTACAAAATCATCATGAGCAATAACAATTATGTACATCAACAACATAATCTAAAATGATTATAATGTCTACTCCCTCAGCAACAGTAAGAACAATAGCAACAACAACAATAGTAACAGGGACAACACTTTCAATTTCCTTCATTGCCTGTCATCCGATAAAACAATGAAACAGTGTTTATTACTTCCATTCAGTTTACATGACACTTTAGTAATTTACAAAATGCAAAATGTCTGGCAAAAAGAAACTAACTGTTCTTGCTAACTTGCGTAACTAATTATCTATCAAATTGATTTGTCAAATTGTTTGGTTCGATACTCATACACAAGTTTAGTGACGTTGTAAACAAAAACTACATGCAGAGTTTTAACTGAAGGTACCCTGTGAAGCCGACTATGTTCCTCATTGGATTTAGTAAATTTTGTCATTATACCTTAATTGAAATATTTAATACAGTATTTAAATTAAAGCTCGTCATTTGCTGTTGCTGTGTAGAGTTAAGGAATTTTTTTCCTTTCATTTCCTTTATTTGAGTATGATAAATGTTGTACGTGCTGTGCAAGTTACAGCTGTACTCAAGTCTACATGTCAGTTCCCTGTTTCCCTCTCCTTCTTAACCAAACTGTGCCCAAAGATTAATTGAAATTACAGTAGTGCGTCAAGTCATAGGGAAATAGATGTCAATTTCACAGACAGAGTCAATTTTCTTAAGAATTTTATTTTGACACGTGATTTCATTACTGAAATTAGGCTGCCGGCCAGCCGTTACTTTTAATACTTTTAATATAAAAAGACAAACAGTTGTTGCCTTTTTGGAAAAATCTGCAATATTCTTAAACAGCATAATTGAAAAATATGATTTTTTTAAACTAACATTAACAGTTTAACATTTGTTAACGCAGTAATAATCCCAAATTATTATTTAATTTATTCAGTAAAATATTCTCTTATTAAAAATACATTGAAATTAATTATTGAGGGGCTTAGGTGGATCCAATGTGTATTTCACAGTTAAATTGTAACAATTCCCAAAAAAAACACTAATTATTAACTTGAGTGCACCCGGTCAAAAATAATTGTGTGGCAACACTCTTTTCTTGAATATCTGTTATTGTTATTTACATTTAATTTCTTAACATACTTCTTACAACTACAATTCGAGCTGAAAAAAGTCAGCCAATCTAGCAGCCAATAAAGTAAGAAAATAAAAAACATGTTGATTATTGACTTCTTGTTTTAATTTTAATATTTTTTGAGATTCTCATTTTTTTAAATGGATGTTTTTGAAATAGTAACTCTAGGTGTTCTAAGAAATTTTTTGGGATCAGGGAAGATCCGTAGGATCCAGGTAAACCCCTCAATAATCAATTTCAATCTATTTTTAATAAAAAATATTTTACTGTATAAGTAAAATAATAATTTAGAATTGCTAGTGCGTTAACAAATGTTAAACATAAATTATAACAATTCCCAAAAAAAGACACTAAGGCCCTAATTAAGTAAGAAGATTTAGGACGTTTTTGTTTGAAAATACTTCTGAGTTCTTGTGTTTGAATTCTCTAAATTATTTTCTGTAAAAATGGTTGTTGTCTTTGATAATGAAATATAAAAATATTGTTGCCATGTTTTTAAAACATAAAAATTAAATTAGAGTATTATACAGTAGTTTGAAAAATATATAAATAAATATGTGTTGGAAATAATGTTTGGAACAAATTCATAAAGCACATACACGAACCTTCTAGCATAGACAATAAATAATTATTGTTTTAAATAATTACAACTGCTGCTTTTTTCGTTCATAAAAAAGACGAAACAATCGTCGAACAGAATTAGGACATTACTCAATGTAAGTTGAAGCGAATTTTATTATTACATTTTTCAACTTATTTTTTATGAATTTTTGGCTGCGAATATTCGACGCTAAAAATTACACACGGCGCCGGACGAAATTCGCCATACAATACGAGCTTTACAATAGATTTATTTTTATTTTTTGACGCCTCGGAATAAAGAAAAAATCATTAGCATCAGTAACCATCTTTGGTTTTAGTTTTAAAGCATTTTATTTAAGAAAATGTATTATTGAGAAAAACGCCATCAAAACAAATATTAACCCTACTTTAGTTAAATTACAAATACATATTATGTACTGTCAACTTCCGCTGCATACACAATTGACATTTCCTTTTAAGTGTAAATTTTTTTTACAAAAATGTGTTTTTACAAAACATGAAATAAATATCCTTAAAAGCATCATATCATTTGAAATGTAAATAAACATTTAAATTTGCATAAAACCCAACAAGACCAGACACCTTGAACAGCAACCAGCGAGGACAATCCAAAATAAAAAAAGGAAAAATACAAAGTTTTATGCAAATTCAGGATAATATATAAAGACAATGTGATACCCAAAAGGAAATCAATAAATAAACACCAAAATATTTAAATTCAATGTTTGAAACATTTAGTTAATGTTGCTGTTATTTCTGTAATTGTCACAAACAAAAAGACTTAACAAACAGCATTTCAAATAGAAAAAAATATGTAAAGGAAGTACAACAATATGAAATTGTCAAACACACAAGACTAAAAACAAAATAATAATAAAAATAAATATTTACTACACAAGAGCTCTTAACAAAAACTTAACTGAGTTTGGATTTTATATACATAAATGTGTTATATAAGAAACTATAAAGTATAAAACACTGTTGGAAATCACACACAAATGCATAAACAAATCCTTAAAACTGCCAGAATTAGCTAAACCAAAATAACCGGAAACTAAACTAAAAACCCGCACAACTACAGACAAACTGCAAGACTATAAAGACGGATTTAGTTTTCGGAATGGGAGGGTGTTAGAAATAAAACTGACACTTCTGAAAATTAATCAATACAAGCAGAAGAGCACTCGGAATTGTAAAACAATATTGATATACATACATATATATGTCGTTACTTTAATACAGAAAGGCCCTAACTCATTATTTTTTGAATTTAAGATTCTTGCATTTTTAGATACATTTCGATTTTTTTTGAGAAGATTTTCAAAAAAATAATGAGTTAGGGCCTTTCTATATTGGGTAACGATATGTAAAATACAATACACAACCAGTCATATTGGGTCTTAGTTTCATGTCATAAGCAATAAGCATAACATATGAAAAATTTACATACACATGATTTTATAAATGCGAGGTCTGTGGCATAAGTTTTTATCAACAAAAAAAAGATAAATGGACCAAACACAAAGAACGCTGCTGATGAAGGTGTAGTGGCTAGTGGTTCCGTTCTACTACGTGTTTGGCAGAATATTTACAATTAACTTTGGTTTTATTTATTCATTAATAATTATAACATGTAATTTGTCTTACAAAGTGATACCAACTTTGACTTCTTCAAGTCATAAATATAGAAACAAATTAAGTTCGAACAATAAAAATTAAAATTAACTGAATTAATGAAGAGTTCCTTGATTTTCTCTTGCTTTAGTGTTAAGCTTAGCGAGAAGTTCCAGGGATGGCCTGTAAGGCTAACCGTTTTCCTTATTTTTTGCTGGAAACTTTTATAATAAAATAAAATACATTTTACTACGTATGAACCTCGTATGTATGTATGTATATATGTATGTGTATAAACGGCAACAGGAAACTTTATATCTTTTATTTAATCCTTTGTTGTTTATTAAAAAGTCATACTCACACTTTCCTATTATTTCATACCACCAACTTTATGTTGAACAAGATGACCATATTGCTTAAAGTAAAATGAAATGTAATTCTACTTCTTAGTCATTCTCATCACCAGTTCCTTTTGAATTTATGTACGTATCTTCTGTTAACTAATAATAAAGGACATGCTAAAGGAAAACTGTTGCTAGTTTTTGCTTTGACTCATATGAGAAAATGTAATAGGAACTTATGTCCCTCTGCCTGTCTGTCTGTCTGTCTGTCTCTCTGTGTTGTCTTGTCTATCTTTAGATGTCACTCAGTGTCAACATCAATATTTTAAAAAATATTTATTTAGAAAAATACCACATTAAAGGAATTATTTAGACAAAGTCCAGACAAAATTTAACATAAACAAAAGGACAATAACCATTAAAACTAAGAAATATGAAAATTAATGTTAGTTGTTTGGTGATAGTGGGAAAATTATTTGTATTTTTATTGCTTTTGTTGTGTGGTTTTAGGAAAATGGTCTAAAGTAAAATACTGTAAAATTTAGTTACAATTCAGTATATGTACTTCTATTTGTGATTAAAGAATATTAAATCTGATACTATAACAGAGTCAAAATAAATATAAACTCTATCGCATATTTGCAAACTTAACTTGAACTCACGCATGATTAACAACAAATATTTGTAAGGACCAGCGGACAGTGGGGCCAGAAGCCCCATATCTGCACAACTACAAAAGTCCGGGTCACCAAATCTTATACGAGACGATCACAGAACAAGCTGTGTGTTCACAGTGTTCATACAAAATCTTGGTGATATAGAAGGAGGAAGACGGGTACCTCTTCATACAAAGTAATTAGTCTTTTATCTAAAGGACTACAATAGTGGGGACACTAAATCGCATGTGGATATCTCTTAAACCTAAGTGCATATTCCACAAAAATCTTGAGGATTTGCGCAAAACAATGTAACTAGCAAAAAATTAAAAATCGCAAAATTTTCTGAACTTTATCGTAATAATCAACTAACCCAGCAAAAAGTTACAAATTGTCATCAGAAGTACTTGCCATATAGTGACTTACTTTTCTGATTACCAAATCTCACTACTCGCTTACAAACCACATTACCTCAAATTTAAAAAAATTATGTACAAGTTACTAAATGAGGAGAATGATTTTTTTAGATTAAATAGATTAAGTGAACAAGTTGCCAAATAAAAAGTAAGAACTTCTTAAGAATCGATTTTTTCAATCTCACTCCTTGTTAAAATCATTAAGTTGGTAATCCAGTAGGGAAGAGCTTAGACCAAAAATGCTTAATTCCAAACCCGATTACCTTTTTTGAAACTGACAACTGAAAATAAAGAAACTTTATTTCAGTCACTTGAATAATTTTTGTTTACTAATTTAATTTTATTAAAGAAAAGTGTAGTTACACGTTTTTGCATTTCAGCTAACGTGATGTACATTATTTTTTAACTGTTCGTTTCTCTTGTGTTGCCCTGCGATTTATAAAAGTTTGAAGACAGACAATGTATTGAAATAAATGGGTGACGCAAGGTCATAGCATATCGCTAATTTACTCAAAGAACGTCATAAATTAAAAAAACTTGAATTTTTTGCAGAATTATGCCTTAATTATTTTTGACAATTGCGTCGTCTTGTCTGTGAACGAAAAAAAGCCCCAGTTCTGAGTCTTTAAAACAATTAATATTTATTGTCTACGCTAGAAGGTTCGTGTATATGCTTTATGATTTTATTACAAAAATTATATCCAAAACACATTTATTTATTTATTTATTTATAATAATATACCTTAAAAATTAATTTTTAAAATATATAAAAGGCGCCGGGTAACTAGACTATGTGCGCTCTACCCAAAACATAATTTTGCATATATTTTTCAAACTATTATATAATACTTTAATTTACTTTCAGTTTATAGAAACCAAACTGTCTATTTACATTGAAAACAAAAACAAAGAACTCAAATTTGTGTTTGTATCCAATATAAATAGACAGACGAGAATTTTTACATTGCAATTTTTAAAATTGCAGTTAATTTGTGTTTTAAAAACATGGTAACAATATTTTTATTTTTCATTATCAAAGACAGCAACCATTTTTGATTAAAATAATTTGGAGAATTCAAAATCAAGAACTCAAAAGTATTTTCAAATATAAACGTCCTAAATCTTCTTACTGAATTCGGGCATTAATTCTCATATCGTTCTTCATTTTGTTAAAAATTTCATACAAATATCCTGCTTACTCAAGCTTTGAAAGCAAAATAAAATTATCTTTTTCCATTTCGTTGTAAGTAAATTTAAAAGTTTAAACTCGTTTTCTGGCAAACAAGTTTTTTGAGTAAATAAGCGATATGTAATAGTATACCAACTTTTCCTTTGGACTTCGACGATTTTTCAGATTGCTTCTTTTTTAGTTTCCGCGTTTTTTTTTCATTTTGGTGATTTTTTTCGCAATATAGAAATTTTTTCGCTTTCTGGCTATTTTTCAGTATTGACGCTTTTTTAAACATTTTTTCGGTTTTTGGGGATTTTTTTTATTATGATGATTTTCTTTTTTTGGATTTTAGCGAAGTTTTTTGGTGATATTTTTCATTTAAGCGCTGTTAACATTTTGAAGATTTTTCGTTTCGTTTTTGAAAATGTCAAAAGTTTGCCTCTTACGGTTTCCAAGATATAGCAAATTGTCAAAATTGTATAGGCAAAATTACATTAACTAATACTCTTTAATTTTGATTTTTTAAAATTCAGTGTCTGTATAATACAATAGCATTTCAACATGTTTCGTTGCTTGCTTTAGGACACCGTTTAATTCTTAACTGTCACATAGTTGGTTAAAGTTTTACATATTCTCTGAAAATTTCAGGTCCGTAGCTTGTACGGTTTTCGAGAAAACAACCTGTGATAGACAGACAGAAGGACGGACACACAATTGGATTGCATTTCACCTTTGGTGTACCGAACCCTAAAAATAAACAATCACGCTTATTCCACTTGTTAATATCGACGTCACGTTAATACAGTACCAAAAGCTTGGGTCTTGTCTACTCGCTCTCGTGAATAATTTGGTGCAATTGATATTATATTTTTGATCCCTACGGTCTAGAAAATAGAATGACGCTGTCAGTAATTTTTTTTCGATAACGGGCAGACAAATCCCAAACAGATTGCCACTTTTTGTCTCCCTTTTTTTAATGGATTATATAAAAATACATTAAAAATAAAAAGTTTAGTGCAGTTTTCTCGTTTTGTTTTTAATTTTGCCCCTTTTTTTTTGATAAATACCCTTTTGGTGTCACTTTTTGAAAAATGTCATGGTTCAACCTGACCCCAAATTATTGGTGTGTTGTATTGAAGTGATGTCGAATGTTGTCAACTAAAATAAGGTTAAATATTAAAGAACATTTTAAAGAGGAATTATTGCCATTTAAATCGATTTTCTCAAAGGAGGTATAATTTGTTAGGAATTATTGGAATTTTCATTTCGTTTCGAGATTATCGGGATGATTATTCTACTGCCCAGCAAAAAAAGAGACACCAAAAAATTCATGAAAATGTAGAGTTTGCGATCTGGAAGTAGTGAAAATTTCGATCGGATCTAATGATTTTTACATAGGGTTGTCGTTGAAAGAATTTCTCTTTTTCGATGCCTGGTCACTGAATTGAAAGCGATTTTAAAAAAAACTCCCATTTTTTGGTCTATGATAATATTTTCATCTAGGAAAAATTGTCAATAGTTACTTATTTTAACAATTCGTTTCTTTTTATACGAATTTAACCCCGAAACAGTGTTTTCATGTAAATTTAAGCAAATAACTTTTAAATTTTATACTAAAATTAGTTAATAAATTTCTTTAAAATAAATGATTTTTTTTAAATTCTGGTGAGTATTTTGTAACACTATGGATGAGTTACAAGGTTTTGTATGACTAAAATGAGCTTCTGTATGGTTTTTAGCTCACTGTCGGCAAATTAAAAATATCGATTTTTTGGAAGCAATGAAAATGTAGTTCCACTAGAAAGACTTAGTTAATCTGTTTGGTACCGGCTTTTATTTTTAATAAAAAAATATTTTTTTTACTCAATAAGTAAAATAATAATATTAATTAATAATTATTAGTGCGTTAAAAATTTTTAAACTTAAATTATAATAATTCCCATAAAAAACACCAACAATTTATTTTGTTTAATTGAATTTAATTTATTTGTAATTTTTTAAGGATTATTTTTAAAAGTAGATGCTTTTTGTTCTACTTTTATGTTATTCAAATACTGTCGTCAATGAAAAGTAAAAATGTGCCAAATTTTTAGACACTGAGTCTTGCACTGGCTTTTCTGGCAAATATAAACCAATGTGCGAATGTAAATTCATTCCGGCCAAGTAAATTGTGAATAAAAATAAAAATTTCCCAGCAACAACTTATACAATTTATTTAGAATCTACATTTTAGACTCATATTATTCGTACCTTAAAAAAAAGTATTTATAAACAAACACGTACAATTCGCTGTTTATTTATGTCGTTGTACAGTATTTATTGGAAAGTTTTCAAGTGTCATGACGATGGTGTCTGTTACAGTTTAAAATTTCATGGTCAGGGTTGTGCCAAAAAAAAAATAAATTTTCTTTGAATGTAAAAATAAACAAAATAGATAAAAATTCTATAAGAAAAAACAAAACAAAAAATTTATATCTACTTAAACAATAAGAAACAAACAAATAAAAGTTTACAAGTGCAACAGACTGTTGCAGAACAGCAATTTACGTTTAGCTGCTTTTCTTTATTCCCATGTTTTTTTTTCTCTAGCTCAAACTTTAGCTAAAGCAATTTTGCTTTTCCACTTACGCTTTCAGTTAAATAAATGAACTGTTTGTTAGGAAAATATTTTTTTTTTCTAAGCCAGAGTAGAGTTTTCTTCTTACAAACATGTAACAAGTTTCAAGTGAAATATTTTCTATTAAAGAAGCAATATTTTTAATATTACTTTTTCTGTTGCCTGGGCCTGCTCTTAGTTGTGTTTTCAC
This sequence comes from Tachina fera, assembly GCA_905220375.1. Lineage (NCBI taxonomy): Eukaryota > Metazoa > Arthropoda > Insecta > Diptera > Tachinidae > Tachina > Tachina fera. The sequence continues at coordinate 76,300,724 of LR999966.1, forward strand.
ATGTTGTCTGCTGCAGTAAAAAAAATATATATTTAGTAAAATATTTATTGCAACCAACATGTCGCATTGCGCACCTAATTCGTTATATTTTTCTCTCCAGTTCATATCGCGTTACTTTTTGTTGTATTATTTTCCTATTCAGAGCACAATTTTGTGAATGAAATTCCCACAAAAACCAATGGCATCCATTTGTTTTAGGTTTTTTGTGTGGGTTTTATGTTGTTTGTTTGCAAGTGAAATTCTTCCACTTGACAAATGTTGCCTGCCTCTGGGGAATATTGTTCTTTAAATATTTTATAACGGTAAAATATACAGACAGACTGTAGTTGTTTCTTTCAGTGTTTATTTCTTTTTTAGCGCCTAACATGTGCTGCTACGCGGTCTCTAGAGTTTTGCTCGTGCTGCTGTATATTATGGTTATTTTAAATGGCACAGTGGGTCGCAAATGATTTTTTTTTCCGTAATAAAACAAGTTTTACATTCGTTACAGTTTTAGATTTTATTAGAAAAAAATAAGTTTGATTTGTTGCCCCTAAAAATATGGCCTGAATTTTTTATATTTCTTTTAGCTCAATGCTTTTACAATGTTGCAGCCTGTCGCTCGATGTCGCCAGAAAACGTTTGATCGACCACTTGTATTGACAACACCAATAAAAAAAATTGCTTTTATTATATTTGTAAGTAATCGATCAAATGTTGCTTGTCGACATCGTTTTGATACTTTCAGTTATTTCTTTTAAATTAAGATTTAATTTTTTTTAAGTTTTATAATTTTGTTTTCACTTTATCTTCGAAATTGTTTACCTATTTGTTAAGAATTTTTTTATTTTCCCGCTATAGGAAGTTACTGATTTCACCACGATTTTCGAAACACCGAGTTTTCACCATATATCGACGTTTTGAGGTCCTGGAAGTCGATTCTGGCTATTCTCGCGATGATTTTCTATCGGATGCTTGTATGTGTGTGCATGTGCGCATATAAGTATGTATGTATGTATGCAAATATCTGATCAACGGATTAGAAGCAAAATTGCCACGTTCGCGCAGTGTTGCCAGAAATTTATGATGGGAGAATTTTAAATCAAATCATGTTTTCTCCTAAAAATCTTGTACAGAAAAAAAATAAAATGCTATATTTTCATTTTCAATATTCGTAGATTTTTTAGCACTTTATTTTAATGCTTCTTTACGAAATAATATGCTAAATTTACAAGTGAACATGATAAAGTGGCAATATAGAGTTCGAAAGATTTAGAGCTCACTTAGATGCCGTGAGATCGATTCTCTATCTTCGGCTCTTAGTCATAAAAAGAAATGACGATTACTGCCAATTTGACTTAAACCTGGTACCTAAACGTCGCTTTCTATAACGAGCTGATTCGATCAAATTTGTTTAGTTTGAGATTATGGCATTTGATATCTGACTATATTTTTACATTGTACGATAGCGAATGCCATAATATCAAACTTAAAAAGGCGATCGAATCAACTCTTTATCGTAAGCGACGATAAGACTCCGGATAATTCGTTAGAGAGATATCGATAACGAAAAATTCCAAAAGTAATGCTTTTTTCCTAATAACTTTAAAAGTCTTCTTCAAATCGAAGTGCAGGATGCCGCTAATTTAAGCAAAATCTATAGTTTAGCGGAAAGTTTCAGAGATTTCCATTTTGTTTATTTACGGATTAATTTTGTAGAAGGGCAACGCTAAGCCTTGACTTATTAAAGTTGTATGTATTTTGTTTTTGCAATTTATATTTTTCCCTTTAAAATTTTTCAACGCATTTATGAAACAGATTTCTATAAAAAAAAATATTTTATATACTCGTTCAAAGCCTTTTAATGAAGGCAGAGTAATATTTTTGCAAATTATCTTATGTGCTTGCAAATTTTTTTTTGTGATTTTTGACTTATATTTCACACTGTACCCAACTTTGTGTTTTAGTAAAGTTCTAATATTTTATCATGTCATGTTTCGTTGCATTACGTTACAAATTCCTATTGATGAGCATGTCTGCAGTAGAAAATAACACCTTGTATTTGCAATCTCGTGAATTTTTCAACAGTTGCAAGTGCAACATAAAACCTTCACTTGAAACTATTTTATTTGAAACACAGACAAAATTATAACAATGCATGTGTTGTAAATCACATTTGAAGGGGTAGAAAAGTACGAACTTTTAAAAATATTCAAAGTAAGTTCAGATGAGGCAACTCGTTTAACAATCACTAGTTTAGGCGGAATTTAACAAAGTATTTAGTTTAGAAATTAAGGGGAACAAATATTTTGGAGTAATATTTAAAGCAAAATTAGAAAAATTAAAGTATGCTAAAGTGTCGATTGATATTAGTGTCCTGTACAAGACCATTTATAAGGCCTTTCAAGACATGAGTGATTTTTCATATGCTTTACTACAGCGAAATATTCTAAAACAAACGCTAAATAACAACACTGTTGGCAAGACAAACAACTCAAACAAATGTCTTGCCAACAGTGTTGTTTAGCGTTAGTTTTAGAATATTTCGCTGTAATAACGCATTTGAAAAATCTCTCATGTCTTGAGAGGTCTTATAAGTGGTCTTGTGCAGGACTTTAATTCATATTAAAACAAATTTATTAAACTAACTAAATAATTATAATTTTTATTATCTTGAAATATGACATTTTGCTCATTCCTAACTAATTTTAATTTCAATAAAAATGTAAATTTTTTACTTCATGTCGCTTATGATTAATACAAAAAAAGAATCGGTGCATTCAGGTCGTTTAAAAAGTGTGAAAAATTTTAATTTTTCGTTTTTGCATACAATGTCCATTAATTAAGTTGCTAAACATAATCAAACCAAAAATAGGACTTCGAAATTTTAGAATTCTACCTCCGGTATTTCAAAAACTGTAATATTTTTACTTGCTGTAGAAATTTAAGTTTAACATATTAATTTGTAAAGCGGTTTTATCTACGGCTGGGCTAAGCTATCCCATGTCCAGGGCTTAGTTATTTATTTATCCTTTCTAAGGTTTAAAATATATTTTTATATTTATTTAAAATTTGAATAAAGTACGATATAATATTTTTTTTTATTTTTAATTTTTTATAAATAGAAGTAAGACTCAGGCAATTAATGTCTACAACTACTTATAGGTGTTACCTTCTTTAGGAAAGAGATAGTGATAGAGAAGACAAGTGGTGAAGGAAGAGAAAAACAAAAGCTTCTTTTTCTTTTTACAACTCTACGTTTTGCACGTTATAATGCAGAATTGCGGCGCCCCTGGTTTCAATGAGGCGCATTAAATTTTTGATTTTTTTGGCGCCATTTTTATTCGATATTTTACTTCGCCGATGATTCTGCTACACAATACCGACGAAGGAGGGCGCTCTGATGTTACATTAGGACTAGTATCTGCCGAAGTCGGTATAGTTCAGTGACCAGTGACTATGCCTTCATTACTTGAACTTTCCTACAACAACTGATACAAAAGGACACTAATGAACATCAGAAAAATGAGTGGTGTTGTTATTTAATGACTGTCGGGTACAGGGATTGAACCCAGGATCATCTGTTTTATACTCAATGTGCTTACTACTTCAGCCATGAGAAGATGAGATTCAATCGGTGATAATCATGGTTAATATTATGCATTTGCTATAGTTATCCTAGCCAGAGTAGTGGCAGCAATCGGTTATAATTACGGTTACGGAAATTACGATGATATTGGAAATCCATCGGTGGGATTGGTGATTAATATTAGTCTTTCGTTAAAGTTACCATCGTCAGATTGGAAGCAGCAATCGCTTACGGGGTTTTGGCGAATTGCCTGCACCTGCAATGTGATGTTAGAAATCGGTTAGTAGATTTTCTGGTTCTCAAGTATCGGGTGGTCGATGTTGTATGAATTTACTAACTAAATAAAAAAATAAAGTATGCCTAATGACTCTTATGGCAAAACTATTCGATTCGTGTGGGGAGTTGACAGATCAGTTGAAAAAATCTATAAGATAAATAAAACATGTTGCTATTTATTTATTATGTATCGTAACGTTTTTGAGTTAGAAATCTACAGAAAATTTTATTTTACGTCCCAAACTTCAACTTCTGGTATAAAGCAAAGATAATACAATTACAGCTATATATTCGCTGGCAGCCTCACATTTTTACTACTACTACTACTATGACAACTTCAAAACTACACGATACAAATCGTCTAATTTTACCAATAATTTAAGGTAGTTTAATCTATACAATCTTATATTAAGTAACAATCAGCTGAAGCGGCTGTGAGAAATAGTGAACCGAAGTCGCAGTGACGAAACAGTCTGCCGAAGTCGCTGTGGAAAACACTTAACCGAAGTGGCTGTACTTAGTGGTATTGAATATACTCGTACCCACGACACACTTCCTACACTCTCACAAACGGCAAATTCTTGTCTTGTTTGAACCGGCCCGATTACATTAAAATTTGGTATACTTATGGAAATAATGTTTCATAATAAATGAGAATTATATCTTTTGATATTTTTAAGTTGTGGTGGTTTATGATTTAGTGTGTGATATTAATATATTATTAATATATAATTAATCATTATGTAAAAATGCATTAAAAACTGAAACCTTTAAATCAGCAATTATCACATGTAATTTGGCCTAAAGACCCATACGAACTTTAGCCTAATCAAATTATAAATATATAAATAAAACTCTCTAATCTGATAACAAATATTCGTTTCGTCGTACCGTGATTTAAATACTCGTACTTACAATCTCGTGTTAAAAAAATCTGCAATTTCAAATAAAAATTTTCAGAAACATGAAGTAAGAAATATTTAACATTATTTTTATATAAATTAAACATCAAGTACAAATTTAAAATGCCCAACCCTTTAATACGACCGAGGCACATGTGTGCGATCAAAAATGTGTATTTGGTTTTTGTAATAAAAACCGCAACAGATTTTGCCATGTGCATTGTACTGATTCTCAGACAGTTTTGAACAGCAGAACATTTTTAGTAATCAACGAAGAAAACCAAGCGCAAGACAAGTATGTGTGTGACAGTGGAAACTATGGACAATAAAATATTTAGGCAAAACGTATGTACATACATATGTAGTATGTATGTATGTAGGTTCTATAACTCGTAAACCACAAAATGGCAACGAAATGTTTCAAAACCTTAAACAGCAATGAAAAGAATGGTTGGCATTAAAAAGAAAAAACAAAAGCACGAGGCAATAATGGATTTTTTTTCTGCTTAAACAAATTAACACATGTTCATTTATATTCCTGTTCTCCTGAAAAATAAACATAAAAAGTTTCTTAAATGACCACCACAATAAAGTAGAATGGAAAAGGTAAAACAGTAAATATGACATAAAGAGCATTATCACTCTATGGGGGGCTTTACTTTTGACAACGGGTCGCCAAATGTAACATATTGCAGCAATTTATGTATAAAAATGTTGAAGCTTTTAAAAATACTAATTATTGCATGATAAAAATTTATTAGTAAAGCTTTAGAAATTAATATAACAGTAGTCTCTCGATAAGTTGGAATTCAAGTGACAGAGAGTTTAAATTAATTAACAAGAAATTGATTAAAATAGTTTAGTGTTTATTTTTAACCTTTTTATGTGATATATATGTATATGTATACATAACTATAATGGAAAAGTCCCTAAGTGACCAACATTCAAGTTTTTTTGTTTAATGAACCTTCGATTGTGATGCTAACGGAAGAAAAATTATCGCTAGTATTTTTTTTTGAAGGCTAAAGGTATTGCATGGAAAAACATGAACACAATCACATTATATTATGTCATAGCATGATTTTCTCATAATATAATTATGTCTTAATAGATATATGTCATGACATCATCATTGCATCTTGAGGTAATTGTCTCAACCATATATAAGTCATTATAATTTACATAAGGAATTATGAAAAATGAAATTATTTGCACTTTTTGAACGATTCGACGTTGCGAGTTTGGCCATAAATATTCGTAATAAATGATTTTAATAATATTTATTTTCAACTATTTATTTTATGTTACTGTTTTAGAGTTTCTTCGTAATTCCATAGTTCATAGCTGATAATCTTATTCGAAATGTTTTCCAATAATGCACAAATTTCGAAAGAATATACGATTCCTAAAAAGACAATAAGATATTTTATGCGTGTTGATTAGTATAATCACCCTTATCGTGGTTGGCCGGTAAGGCCAAAAATTAAAAATTGACTTCGAATGTTGCTTTCAAATTTTAACTACATTATACCAGCGTCTCCGCTCGTGTTCAGCCGTTAAAAAATATACATAAAAACCGTGTTAAAACTGGTTAAACAATAAAATCCGAAACGAAAATTACCCTATCCAGCCCAAAAATATGTTTTCGGAAAGAATTCGTGCCAAATATAAAAAATCGGTTCCGAACTTTATAAAGATTATATTTTATTTAACGCTGTTAATGTAGCTTTCCATTGGTGAAAGAATTTTCAAAATCTGTTTAGAGGCTTGTGCGCGAAAGCTTACTTTCACATTTATAATTTTAGTGCTCGTAAGGATGTGTTACAGGTAAGTATTTCCAAATATTTATAAATATTGTTACGTTTAAATTTTGTTAAACGTATGAGTTCTTTTAATTGCTCAAAAATAAAAATAAATAACACACGATTTTCTTATTTGTAACTGAACTTCCTTTTTATTTGTGACAACTTGTCTTTTCTTATTTACTTCTTAACGTTATTATCCACCGCACGAGGTCTTTTACTTTCAACGATGTTCACTCCACTAAATTCCAATTAGCACTGACTGACTCTCACATACGGCAATTATTTTTATACTGCAAAACCGAATCTAGAATGTTCGCTAATAGATGGCGTAGTAACATGCATACATGTATGTACTTAGCAAAATCCAACTGGAACATCCGCACAACGATGTGGCTTTTTAGGCGTGTATGTTTATTGGTAGCCAGATGATTAAGCAGTCTTCTAGCACAATCGGGAAAACTGATGTCGCCGTTTCTAGATATTTGTAGGTGATTCGATTGACCGTTATTTTTTGAATTTTCTAAGTAACGACTTGTATGTTGGCAATGCGGTGTGCTACTGCTAGTACAGGGTGGTTATCATAAGTGCTCGCACTTTTATTTGTATACGTGTACGTCTGTAGCTATGTACACAATTATTGTTGTTGCTATAGTGCTTGCACGTGCATGTGTGTGTACGTTTATTGCTTTAGTTAAATATTCCTAGATATTTCTTTGCATTAACCCTGTAGGAATATTTTTACATAACAATATATAACAACAGGCTTTATAAAGGCTTTTTAAGAAAACTTTTGTGTGAAAATTTGTTTTAAAAAAGTCTTTACAAAGCCTTAATAAGTTTTATAAATATGGCTGTAAAATTCTACATTTCTTAAATTGTTGAATTGTTTACCGATTAAGGACTTTTCAATAGCACTTTTTGTTACATTTTTTTTGTAGCAGCTAAATAATTTGTGTATTTTGTATTACAATTAAAATTGTAATTTAACAAAATATCACAGCTTAAACGTATTAATTGAGTTGTATCGTTTTTTGATTTTCTACTTTTATATGCATGCACACATACTCTCACAGAAAAGTGAACGAAACTCCATACTTTCCCTTTGCATTAAATATGCAGTAGCTAAAGGCATTCATTTCTGTACATAAAACAGCTGTTATGGCCAAGTTTATTGATTTTTTCCAAATATAACGTATACCAAACAAAAACCCTTATGTTTCTGTGTATAAACTTTTATTTATGAATATTCAACAGTATTAAAACGATAAAAGTGTCTGTGAACTAAAGGAAAAAAAATTAATAACAACCATGTTGCATGCAGGAGTTAAAAACAACAACATTAAACGGCTGGAGTAGTCTTCTCTTCTCTGTCGCCGTTATATTCTTTTTAAGTGTTTTGTTATTTTTTTACAACTTCATAACAGACAAATTGTATCGATTGTAGAAGAAAAAAATCTGTAGCAAGAAAACATGGCACATTAATATAAACGTACTTCGACATATATATATTTATCTGTACAGCGCCCTTGCTGCACTAAGGAACATATGTTGCATGTAACAACAAAGTCATCAGCATCATCATTATTTATACTACTTTTTTTAATATCAACCCCGGCATTATTAATTCACCACATTGGCAATAATGGTTTAAATATAAACACTCATTTGTTTTAAGCAAACTTTAAAAGTTAATTGTGGTTTAAATTTATAAAAAAAAAGAATTGGAGAATTATAAAATAAGCTACAGAATTGAGAGGTTTCATAAGATTTTCTGTGGAGCTTTATACATATATTGGTTCGTTCCATATTCCAAAAAATATATTTTGAAAAAATGATCTTCGTAATAACTATTTTTTAATTTAATAATAAGATATTTAAACTGAGCGATACAGCGAGATAGCGACAACGCTACATAGCAAAAGTTCGACTACACGACTGAGTGTCAAAGATACCGCACGACATAGCGAAAGAACGACAGAAAAATAAACTGTGTTGTACACCGCGACATAGCAAAATGCTTGACAAAGTGACAAGGTGTCAGAGCGACAAATCTACAGATCCACAAGGTGACAGAGCGACATAGTGACAGCACGGCAGAGTAAAAGCATAACAAAGCGACAGTGCGACAGAAAGACAAAGCGACAGAACGACAGTTCGACACAACGTTAGTACATTGACAGCTACAGCGATAAAAAATTGTCTTTGGATTTTTTATAGATTTAACTTCTGCTATACAACCGTGACAATTTTGGAGTATTTTGTAATGTTCTACTTGTTTTTACGTGGTGAACAGAACGTGGATTCACCAAAATACATTAGAGACCGGCTCCTTTATGCCAAAAAAAAATTTATGAAACAAATTAAATGTCCATTTATTTTTTTCATAAAAATCCAATTTTTGTGCAAAAAGTTAAATAAACTTCATAAAGATCTTTGATTTTTTAAGTAAAAAATTAAATGCACTACACATCGTCAATTTTTATGCAAAATTCTTTTTTATGAAAAACATCTAATGGACTATATACATAATATACTTTTATGCAACAAATTTAATGGACTATATACATAGTATACTTTTATTCAAAAAATTGAATTGACTATACATACATACATACATATTTATGTATGTATACACATCGATAATTTTTTATGCAAAGAAATAAATTAACTATACATCGTCCATTTTTCATACAAAACACTAAATATACACCGTTAATATTTCATAACAAAAATTTTTTTATGTTAAAAGTTATATAAGCTAAATCATAATTAATTTTATATGCAAAAAATTGAACAAACTATACATCGTTTATCTTTTGTGCAAAAATTTAATGGACTGTGCATCGTTAATTTTTTATAAAAAAAATATTTATGCAAAAAATTAAATGGGCTGTACATTTTCCGTTTTTTATGGAAAAAATTTAATAAATTATACATCGTTTATGAAAAACTTTTTTATGAAAAATATTTATTGGACTATACATTGTTAATATTTCATAACAAAAAATTTGTTTGCAAAAAATAAATTGTCCATTTCGTTACAAAAAATTAAATGTACTATATACGTCGTCTATATTTCGTGCAAAGAATTTAATAAAATATACATCATCCATTTTTCATGCAAAAAAATTTTTTATGAAAAAAATTTAATGGGCTATACATCGTCAATTTTTCAAATTTTTATGAAAAAATTTAATGAACTATAAATCGTCCATTTCATATGCAAAACACTAAAAACACTATACATCGTTAATTTTTCATGCAAAAAATTTAATTGGCTATACATACAAAATATAACGGGCTATATATACATCGTCCATTTATAAAATTTTTATGGAAAGATTTAATGGGCTATAAATTGTACATTTTGTATACAAGAAATTAAATGTACTATATACGTCGTCTATATTTCGTGCAAAGAATTTAATAAAATATACATCATACATTTTTCATGCAAAAAAATTTTTTATGAAAAAAATTTAATGGGCTATACATCGTCAATTTTTCAAATTTTTATGAAAAAATTTAATGAACTATAAATTGTCCATTTCATATGCAAAAAACTAAAAACACTATACATCATCTATTTTTCATGCAAAAAAATTAAATGGGCTATACATACAAAATACCACATCATCGATTTTTCACACAAAAATTTTTTTATCCATTTTTAAATTTTTTATAAACAAATTTAATGCACTATAAATCGTCCATTCCGTATGCAAAAAATTAAATAGACTATACATCGTCTATTTTTCATGTAAAAAATTAAATGGACTTTACATACAAAATTTAATGGACTTAAAAATCGTCCATTTTTAAATTTTTTATGAAAACATTTAATGCAATATAAATCGTCTATTTTTTATAAAAAAAAATTAAATGGACTTTACATACAAAATTTAATGACTATACATCGTCCATTAATTTAGTGATTACGCCTTTTTGGGCAAATGTTTGACAAGTGTGACCATACATTTAGCTTTTCGTGAGTTATTAACAAACAAATTTTTCTATTTTAAAATTTGTATATATAAAGCTATTTATATTGTATATAATATTTAATTGATCTATATACTTTATCTACATATTTCTACAATTGCAAGTTAATATAATAATAAATAAATAAATGAATAAATAAATACACATAATATTATATTAAAACTTATCTTCTATTTACCAAAAAAAATGTAATTTCCATACATATGTATTAACAATATATTTTTTGTTTGTTTGTTATTTAGTTGTTATTTTTTCGAAACACAGCCATCAATTGCGGTTAAGCAATTGAAATTCTGGCAAATAAAATTATTTGCCAAAAAAAAAAAAAGAAGTAAACTCTATCCAAACACTTTCTTTAATAACATGTAAATAACATGAGAACGTTTATATGTAAATATTTTGACAACACAATGTCGACAACAACCCTAGTTCAATTTGAAAATGCAGTAACCCAAAAAAAATACATATAACTTCTAAGATATCAACTTTACTGACATTTCCAGAGCTTAAAGTAAATAAAAAAGTAAGACTGGTTGAGACTTCGGTAGCAAATGGAAATAAATGAAATATAAATACAACTTTAGCAAAGTCGTATATGTACATAAATGTGCACATGCTTTCATGCGTTTAAAATATTAAAATGTAAAATAAAATATAAAAAAAAGAAATAATCATAAAATAATAAATATCAAACAGATTTGTCTGTGCGAATGCTGCTGTTTGTGACACGTTTGAGGTTTAAGTTAAATGATAGAAAACACTTTTATTCTTAAGGCCTGTTTTTTTACTAAGAAAAACAAAATATTAAAAAAAATTCAAAATGTCTTAAATTGATATTTTCTATGATTTTTCTATCATAAATTTTTTGGGGTTGTTTTCTTTAAATCAATTCTGTTTTTTATGTTTGTAATATTTTTATTTCAAAGCCTCAAGCTTTTTATTTTTTTTAAATTAATTTTTTTCTTTTTCATTTCATTTGTGCTTAACCACATTTATTTATTCGTTTTTTATAATGCGAGAAGGACTATAATTCATATACATACTCGTACATGTTCATCTATTTATTTTAATCTCTATTGTCTACAAAAATTGTCTTAAGGTTGCTTACTGTGCGCTTACACTGTCATTTATTCGAATAAGGCATAATGATAAAGTATTCTAAAGATAACATCTCCCCCTTTCTGGTTCAAGTGTAATTTAATTAAATATCTGTTTATGAAAATAAAATATCTTAACTCTCAATAAATATAAAATTTACAGGAGGAGGGGAGGTTGTTTTACTTTCTTATTCCTTAAAGCATCTATCTGCACTTCACAATATTTAGCACTATTTATTATTAATAGGGGATAACATTTTACTTTTTTTAAATTGTCATTTGTGTACTCTTTGTCGACAACAGTTGACTACTTTTAACATCCATTAATTTACAAAGCCTTAAAGTGAATTTTGGGTTCGAGATTAAGATTAGTTTATTTCTCTAATTAGATAATCCGAAAATTAACTTAATCTTACATTAATTCAGCATGTATGTAGTATTATTATACTGATGAACAAAATAGAGGCAACATATTGTGTGCAAAAGTCATATATGTTATAAGCACACTTTCAGTTTTTGTGAGAAGAAGAAGAAACTGCCATATTTTATTATTTACAAGTTTATTGTATAATTAAATTAATGCGTATCTTAAAGGAAATAGATAAATAATATAAAATATATATATATTAAATTTTAAATAATTTTATCTTATAATGTTTACAAAAAGTTATATTTTTTAAAAGTGTATGTTGTCAATATTAATGTTAGATTAAACCTCCACGATTGGCCGCTTAAACTAGCAAGTAAAACCATATAATCGACTACCCAAAAATTACAATTGAAGATTAAGGTTAATTTTATTTCTAATCTTAAATTCAAAAAGCCACCCTTAGAGATTAGTAAGGGTTTGTCAATTAGAGCCAATTGTTGGCTATAAGGAGTATACAAGTGACAATGTTTACTGTCGTCTTGATGTGACGTCGACGACGTCATCATTCACAATAAGTTGAATGACTATATTTGGCGATCTTGGTATTGGAATTAGCAAATGGAAACTTTTGATTTAATTTTTTCAGTGGTTAATTAAAAATCTTATTAAGTTACGTTGAAAATACAGCAGCACTAAAAGTTTCCAAATATTATGGAAAGCTTTCCAAAACAACAGCAGTTTCAAATAAACAAAAAAAGTTATGTTATCAATATTTAGAAAATTAAAATTGCATAAAAATGCATTTTATGAAACCAAACGAAGATCATATGACGCTATTTATTGCATATATTTTATATGTACAGTGGAATCTCCTTTAACGGACACTTCCTGTAGGCGTACACCGCTTTTAGACGGACACTTTTGAAAGGTGCCGACAGCTCCATAAGCGAAGCATTGCTTTCTCTTGAGCGGACAGTCCCCTTGTGCAGTGTCCGTCAAGAGAGATTCCACAGTATTTATGAAAATTAAACGAAATTCTTTTTAATACGACCACATGATGTTTATGTTTTCAATAAGCACACACACACGCATACAAACATATGATACGCTAATAAAACTTATATAGTCTTAAATTACACAAAGTTGAGCATTTAAGTATGGCTGTGTTCGTAAATGCATCACTGCTCTGCATCATACGTGCAAACTTTTATTTAAAATGCAATACAAGTTCGCTGATAATCTTTTTTAGTAGTACTCACGTTTGCAAACCATATTTGACATTTGTTTATGCGTTATCTTTACAATTTGAAGTCAAAAAAGTAAAATAAAATAAAAAAAGTCAATAACAGTAAAAACTAAAATTTAAAATTTCCCTTGTACATTCAATCATTAAGAATTTAATTCATACGCATCTGTCTCAGATGTCGCTTCACTTCCTCAGCCTAAAACTATTCCTCTTTTCATTTAAGCATAAGCCGCTATTTATATTTGCTTCATTTACAAAACGTCTTGTATCTCTGTATCGATTGTATTATCATATTAAATACAAGAGTGCAACATTTGTTGTATGAAATTTTCATATAAAAATTAAACACAATATTACACATTTATTTCATATATTTTTAAAATGTTGTACTCAGAGAGAGACTCTCTGAGAGAATTTGTATGTAGCTTGTTCTTCTTTTTTCATTAAAAATACAAAATACATACAGAGGGTGTTCAAAATTAAAAAACAAAACGTCTATTTGATACACAAATACACGATTCAAATTGTTGTGAATTAAGCAATTATATATACATACATACATATGTATTGTACATATATACTCGTATTTGTTCCTTTTAAGTCCTACAATAATACCGCAATACTCATATATAAATATATATATATTTTTTTATATTAAGAGAGTAGTTATAAGAAATATTGTAAAGTATCTTATAGTTTTTGCAAACCACAGTGCTAATAGGAGCGATTTCAGAAAGTTCGATTACCTTCAGTTAAAAAAAATTTTTTTTTGCTTTTCTGACAAATATCCTTAAATAAAATATGGCGACTTACAGATCGTACTTCATATTTAATGAAATGCTCTATTAACAAATATAATTTATCTTCATGATGATTCATAAATTCCCACACTCATCTTCTGTTATTTTACTTAAAAGCGTCCACCACATTTCTCATAAAACGTCTTTCAAGCAAATACTGCAGACACATTAAGCAAAGAATATAATAGAAAAAGGAATATCTATATTCAAGTAACTAAGAATGTTATAAAATCTTATTACGAATCTTACTAAATGTAAAATTTTACTCCAAACACATAATAAATCACAAGAAAATATTGTTTTTAAGATTTTTAACTTTATATCCATAAAATATAAATACCACATAATCCCACCGTCATGTCTTTTGTTCGTATTCATAGTTTTATAATATATTCCAGCACTCATCTTCTTAATGTACACGAATGAAAGTGTAGAAATAGTATTCAAATGCTTTCTTAAGACAAGTAGTCGTAGAATACAATTAAGTGTGTAAGAAGAGTCTGAAGATGAAGATGAAGATGGAATAAAACTACAAATCAAAATTAAGCTCAAAGTTAAGGACGGAAAATGGGAAGGTAAGCATGCCAGGCACAGCTGAATCTGATGTAAGAAATATGCACATTTTACATGTAACGTATAAGAATTATGTACATACGAGTAAGCAAAAAAGGCATGATTTCATCTTTTATGTAGTCTATAGTTGACGTTACTTCACTTGGGAAGAAAGAATTCGGTATTTCATTGTTTAGCAAAATTTTGGTATTAATCGACGATCAAAAATGACACCGTACAGCGACAATGGGCCAACTTAGAGTCCAACCTAAAGTAGAGCACCAAGCGTTGCGTTAGCAGCAGGGTACGTATTTTCAGTATATTATATTCAAATAATATTTTGTGCGTTTAAATGTACTGATAATACATTCCCTGCCGCAACGCTTAACGCTCTAATTTAGGTTGTACCCTTAGGCATTCATCACCGCACTTGCTTACCGATTCCGTTAACAAGCCGGGGACCCGGTGAGTAAACCTAATTCGAACACGCTGAATTTAATGGTGTTTAACGTTTTTTCAGATTAGCTCTTGTTTTAAAAGTAATTAAAATTGAAAACATGGTTTAAAGCAGCTAAAAATTTAAATTTTTCCCAGTTTTCTACTATTTATTATCGATTGAAAAAGCATTCATTGATGAACTTGCGTCCTGAGAAAACTTTTTTTGAAAAAAACAGAAAATTTTTTTCGAATTTTTTTTTCGTCAAAAAATTTAATCTTTTTTTTAATTATGGCAATTTTTATTTAGTATTTTTTTGCAAGTTTTTAAAAAAAAATTCTTTAGGACACTTGTTTATCTATAATATGTTCTTTTAATCGATATAAAAATTAATTAATTCTAGTAAACTGGGCTAAATTGCGATTTTAGATGCTTTTAACCAAGTTTTCCATCTTAATTATTTTTTAAACAAGATCCAGCCTTAAAAAAATGACTAGCATCACTGGATACATCGTAACCCGGCTTGTTACATAGTTGAACTAGCACAGTGTTATCTACGAAGTGGCAACACCGTTCTTATTGGTATTTTTAAAATGATATTGAAAATAAAATAGGATTGTTTAATAAAAGAATTTTGATTAATTGATTTCTAATGAAAAAGAAATGTAAATACTGAATAAGGTACATATATTATTCCCTGAATTAAAAAAAAAATATAATACTTCAAATAAATTTAAATATATTTTCTTTTAGAATTTGTTCTTGTTTGAGTGAAGTGCGACTTTTACTAGCATAGGAAGGATTCCGTACGGACACTAGATATATAATACTATATGAACTTCAGCCTATATGTTATAGTTTTGGAATTTTTTCGGTTTTTGGCGATTTTTAGTTTTAGCGGATTTTTGGTTTTGGCGTTTTTTTATTTTAGCGATTTTTTTTAATTTTGTAAATTTTTTCGGTTCTGGGCGTTTTATTTTAGATCTAGAGATTTTTTTAGTTTGGTGCTTTTTTTCGTTTTGGCGATTTTTTTCGGTTTGGCGATTTTATAATTTTGGGATTATTTTGTTTTACCTTTTTTGAAAATGTTAAGACTTTTCCTCTTACGATTTTCCAACATACAGCAAGTTATCAAAATTACATAACTGATGATTACATTAACTAATAGAACACCCTTTATTTTTTTTTAATTTCTGTGTTAATTGTTTTAGTCTGTATAAAAATACACTTACTTTGCAAATTTCAAGTATCATGTATGTGTATTGCAGAGCTGTAAATGAATCACTCATTTTTTAATTAATTCGCGAATCATTCATGTACTGAATTGGCCAATTTTGAATTAATTCTTTTCACACAAAAAAATTAATTGAATTAAATTTGAGTCAATTCAAATGAATTTGGTAAAACTGAATTCCAATTCTACATTTATGATTTGAACGGGCTAAAGTTCGTAACGCTTTTTAAGCCAAATTACATGTGATTATTATTAATGAACAAATAACATCAAAGTTAGTTGTAAATATTCTGACAACTAATAGTTGAACGGAACAGCCAGCCGTTTTAAAATTCGTTTTCAATTCAAATGAATTTGTCAAATTAATTGCAATTCGTTTCTAATTCAAATGAGTTTGTCAAAGTGAATTGCAATTTTTATAATTTTTCCTGATTTTTGTTAATTTTTGAGAGATAACTTAATTTTTTTGAAATAAATATAACATAAATATCACCAAAAAGTTTATTGTTTGGATGGTCGTGGTTCACAAAATTTCAAAAATTATTAATTGCTTCTTGAATATTTTAAATGTCTTTTTTCGTTCAGCGTATTTCAAAATAAAAATAATTTCTTCTTGAAGAAACAACTCCATACACCGTGTTTTCTTTGATCAGGGGCGGATCCAGGACAAGGTTTTTTATTTTTTGTACTAAATAATCAGGGCTATCATGAATAATATTCCGCGTGAAATTTTTCCCTGTGATCAATTCCAACTAATGGCAAGTAATAGGGAAAACAAAAAATTCTAATTGGAAAAGGGAAAATTTTCAAGCGGAATTTTAGTCATGATAACCCTGATTGATTATAATTTTGGTAGCAAAAATTTCCATTATATTCCAACTCATTTTTGATTTCATGCATTTGAATTGCAATTCATTGTTCTAATTCATTTCAATGAATTCAAAATCAATTCAATTCAAATGAATTACAATTCATTTTGACAATTTCATTTGAATTAGAAACAAATTGCAATTCATTTGACAAACTCATTTGAATTGAGAACGAATTGCAATTCATTTTTACCAAATTCATTTGAATTGACTCAAATTTAATTCAATTAATTTTTTGTGTGAAAAGAATTAATTGAAAATTTGTTTATTCGTAACGAATTAAAATAAAAAAAGAATGATTCATTTACAGCTCTGGTATATTGTAGTGGTCAAAGTTCTGCATATTCTCTCAAAGTATCTAAAATAATAGCGTTCCTTTTCACCTTTGGTGTAACGACAGTTTTACATTGAAATGATAACACAGGACAAGGGTAGCACGGTGCATTTTCAATGCTTACCGATGTTCAAACGAAAATACGAGTATACATTTTATCGTAAGCGACATGTTATTGAAAATTGACTTTTTGATTGAAATTAAAATTCTATGGGCCTATCAATAGTTTAGAATTATCAAGATAGAGGCTGTACAATTTTATCGTAAGCTACACTTTACGTACAAAAACAAATTTGAATATTTTAAAAAAACCTTCTAAAAAATTTAATTTTTGTTTACGATAAAATCGAAAATAAAGCGCGATGAGTTTATTTTTTTATAAACTTTTATTTTGTTACAATTTTTATTTTTTTATAATTGTGCTATTGCTCTTTTAAACGATATCTTTCTACTAAAATCCACGCCGTTATATCGATTTAACTCCATAAACATAACGAAGGAAAATTTAAAGAGAAATAACCTTTTCACTTTAAATATGTTATTTCATTATTTTAACAACCTTTTCCTAAATACTGCAACAATTTAGCAAATAAACATGCTTCCAACTTAATTAGTAAGGAAATCCCTTTTTTATTAAACATACCAGCTCAAAAAAATAACCAACAAAAATCAGTCAACCTGCCAACATGAAATGTTGCTTATGGCAACCTCGTTATCTGTAAAATGAAGAAGCACAGGAAACAAACTCCACTGCAAATTCAACATTTCTACTGAGATAAACATAAACAAACAAAAAATAAAAGGAAAATAAAAATAAAAATAATGATAATAAAAAAGGAATAACATGGGTTACTAAACAACCGCACTCTCTCATCATTCGACAATTCGACTACAAAATAAAACTGATGATAGATCTGAACCAGGCATGTTAAGGGTATTCCAAGGATTGGTGTGCTGTTAATGATACTGATGTCGGTGATGTTGCTGGTAAAATGCCGCCAGCAGCCAACATTATATGATGCCTTACAAAAACGACTTTTGAAATTAAAAAAAAATCTATTGTATTTTAATCCTTTTTTAGTTCTATTTTAATTTTTAACAAATCATTGAAGCGTTTATTTTAAAACAAATCAAAAGAGTTTTTAATAACAATTTTTTAACTGGATTTTATATACTTTTTAATAAACCTAATTACTGAGTTTGAGTCAATAAACTTTGTTAAATTAAAGAAGCAATTTTATCATGTTGGCAAGTAGTATTAATACAAATTAACATTTGGCTGCAGTGTAGACATTAAATAATGTTTTGTTTCAAATAAACACAGCATAAGATTAAAATTACACTGTTGCCATCAAAACTTTTTAAGTTTAAAAAAAATATTAAGCCAAACATTAAAAGAATTATTTTAAAACCGGTTACAAAGTAGAGTTAAATTCCCCAGAAAGTTCGCCTGCATTTCTTTTTGAATATTTACCCACTTAAATACTTTTTTCTTTTTATTTTACTTAATATAGTTTTAAAAAATTCAGGTTTTAATTTGAAACCGACTAATATTTGCTCTGCCTGACCGTATTTGATTTTGTATAACAAACTATTTTGTCTCTGTCACTTCCATTAGATGTTGCAATAAACTCTTTTTAGTCCATAAGACATTTCACTTCGTTATGTATTTATACGAGTGACTGTTGAAGTTGTTTTATCACTAGTTTTTTTTAAATTTTCCTTTTTCATTTCAATTATTTATCTTTATTTTCTCTTTATCTCTCTCGACTTTGCAGGCAAAGTATTTAATCTTGTCGCATCTACTCTGACAAATAAACAAAAATGTCCAAGTATTCTGTCATTCACACTTGTGTCCTGTTTCTCCACGGTCAGCGGCCATTTACTGATGGTTTTTTTTCCTTCTATTTTCTATGTCCATTTCGTGTGCTTGCTATTTTGTTTATATGTTGACTTGTTTGCAGTTGTTTTTCCTTGTATCTTAACAAAGTAAGTTTTTTTGACTTTTTAATTTTAGTTCGTTTTTTGGCAAATAGAATAATAAATGACTTGAAGTTCAAATAAACTGAATAAAGTCATGATAAGCGTTTTCATTAAATTTAACTTGGAAGAATTTCAGCTTTAAATTTTCAAAACAGTGACATCATTTGAATATACAGGAAAATCTCAGTATAACGAATCTCGCTTTAACGAAAATCCGATATAACGAATGCCCAAATTTTTTACAATAACATCATATATAGCGAATACTAGCCTTATTTGATACTGGATATTACGAATGATGAAGAAAAATCGCAAAATAAAACATGGAACATACCTCTAAGATTTTGTTCTACTTTGTATAGCGAATATTTTGATAAATGTGTGCTCTGTATAACGAGCGGCAAAACATATTAAACAAAATCTACAGCACCAATGTAAATGCAAAAAAAAATGCGATTCCGTTAGTTTGTATTTGGGAGCTTATTTGAAAATAAATTACCCTCGTTCTTTTATTGTATTGTATGGTGTCTACAATAATAATAATTAGAATGACACTTGAAAAAAATCTTTGCGATATAACGAATTTTTCCGTATAACGAATGGGCCTGACTTTATATCGTTCGTTATACCGGGATTTGCCTGTATTGATATGTATACAAGTATTTGCCACTTAATCTTGCCAAAACATTCTTGGAAATGCTAACAGAAACTAACATTGATTGCTTAATATTATCAATATATCGTTCGTCTCAAGTAGAAAGGACCTAACTCCAATAATTGTAACTTTACAGGAGAAGGTAAAAACACAATAAAAACTCTAATATTCAATATGAAATTTTTCATGTACAACTTCACAACGTAATAATCAGGGAAAAGAGAAATATGCTCCAAAAAAGTGTTTTATGAACATTCAATATGCACTAAGAACTTCGAAATATGCACTAAAAACTCGAAAAAATATGCTCTTAAAAATAATATAAATTCGATGATTTGGAAATGAAATCTAATTTTAATTCAACATTCAGCAAATTCAATAGAATTTGCATATAAAACAAGACAAAAATAAAATAAACAGAAGAAGGAAACAATAAAAAATTAATTAAGATCAAAAATTTAACTTTTACTTCAAAAGCGATTACGATATCAGAATTAAAACTTTGCAACTGTATTTTAAAGAATGAGACAAGCTTTTTATTTATAATTGTTTTTGCAATAAACAAAAACTGTTCATTTAGTTTTTAAATAACAATCGCTGCCGCCTGTCACATTTAAACATTTAAATTTAATATTTGTTCAATATCAACTGATGTAATCGGGCCAACGTTCGTCACAATTACCAAACCAAGTTTTTATTGACATTAATATCGAGTCAGGATGTTAAAACACATGTTACGCGTAAAAAAGTTTAAATTTGAAAAATACAAATCAATAGTATTTGTTCCAGCATTAAAATTTAGTAGAAAAAATTTGGAAATGAACGACTGAAAATAAAAAAATGTTAAATCGTTCATTTTACATTTTTTTTCTTCTAAATTTGGATGTTAGAACACATACTAATGATTCATATGTTCATGTGTTTTAACATAAGAACTCACAAGGAAAAGTGTGAAATCGATTCGGAAGCCAGAGTCTAACTTTATAATGGTAGCAAAATATTGTTTCCCCATGCTACTGATTCTTTCACTAAAAAATGAAATTTTGAAGGAAAAAAGTAGACATTTTTAGCAAAAAAAAATTTTTTAATATTCAAATAAATTTGTTATGCTCTAAAAATTCGAAAAATGCTCAAAATATGCGTGATAGACTGAAGTATGCAAAAACATGCTTTAAAGGGTAAAATATGCAAATATATGCACTAACAAATCAATGCCAGAATTCATAAAAAGTTTTGAAACGGATAAATATCATAATTCCTCATTGATATATCAGACAAGAAAAAACATGCAATTGCATATTTGTGGTTTCCGTGGTAATAATTTAGTTAATTTTATTTTCTAATGTTAAAAATGAGTGTTTGTATTTACAAAAATCGTTGAAGGTGCCTTTTTAAACAATATTTTAATTGTATTTACAAATATTTTTTTTACAAATCTTTTTGAAATAATTTCTTTAACCGGAGCCCGATTTAAAAGAGATATTTAAATTTTTTCCTTACAATTTTTATAAACAGCCTAATTATAAACAAATATTCCGCACGAGTTTTTTCACTTTTCATACATAAGTTTTATTCCTTTTTTTTATTAAACATTAACCAGGAAAAAATTAGGTATTGTGAAGGCAGTTAAACTTGTTTTTTTTCACTAAAAATGTTTACCCAGCAAAACAGAAAAATATAATTAATAATCCATTAAAGCAAAATTATATAAATAAAATTGTAAAGGATGTCCCAAAATTTGAATTTGTCGTCATTTGTGCAGTAAAGTGTTGCCAGACAGACAACATGCGCATCGAAGGGAGTTCTTTGAATGGATTATTGAACATCAACAAATAGATGCTGATTTTTCCAGCAAAATCATTCTTATCAAAATTGCCGCTTTTGGGGTTCTGAGAACCCACATGTGATTGTCGAAAAAAAAATTATGCATCAACAACGTGTCATTGTTTGGTGTAGCTTTTGAACTGGACGCATTATTGGACCATACTTTTTTTTAAATGAGGCTAATCAAGCAGTCATTGTTAAAATGTTGGCTTCGGTTTTGTGTGAGAATCATATTATTTTCTTCACAAGAATATAAATAAAATAAGTATTTAATTTGAATACACTTTAGCATTATCTGATCATTAACAACTTAACTGTGAAAAACTCTTCACCAATTAAAAATAATGGAAACTTTTAAAATTTTTCATTAAAATCCTTTAACGAAGAAACCCATAGAAATTCAGATACTATTGCTTTGTTTACATAATTTTTGAAAATTGTATGAAAAACCAAAAAAATTAATGTATTTGAAATTTTTTTTTTCATATAAATTGCACTTTATACGATTAGGCCATAAATAAACTTGTCACTTTTATAAAGGTGTACAGGCAGAGAAATATTAATTAATGACGGTTCAAAATATTTTCTGGAATTAAAAATTTTACTGAAAAGTAACAGTGAGATTACACGATACATGAGTTTGGAAATTTTTGTGTTGGCAATTGTCAAATTCTGTTGCTAAAGCCCCGTTCAGACTATTAAACAAGTATTAATATTTTTGTGGTAAATGCAGCTCTGGCATGTTGAATTGTTATTGTTTTTTTGAAATTTTTGAAACAAAGTATTAATACTTGTATTATAGTCTGAGTGCCCCTTTACACAAAAAATTACTGTGTAAACCGTAAATGTTAGTGTTCGAACACATGTTTGGAAATAATTGCTCGGACGCAAGTCTGAGCAATTATGTTAGAACACAAGCTATTAAATTTATCTTTTTGGTAGAAAATAATGGCGGGAAACTAGAAATAATAACTTTATTACAAACAAAAAAAAAAACAAGCAAAAGCATAAAATATATGTACATGTGGCAGAATTATTAAAAAATCAAAAATTAAAACGCGAATTTTGTATGCATACGACAACCCAAATATTGATTTCTAACATTATACGTCTAGCCACCCTTTAAAATAAGTTTGGTCACACTCTTTTTTCTGACGTCATTCTGCCGACGTTATTTATTATGTTCGGAAATAAAAATTCCTCGTCTATTCGCACTGTAATAAAACAAAAAACTAATAATTGATTATTATTTGATTTACATTAATAATTTTTTCATGCAATTTCATGAATTTTGTTGCACGCAACTTTTTCTATTTGCCAATTGTAGCGATATAAAAGAGAATGTTATATAAAAAGGGACGTAGAATGATTCTCGGATGCATTTTGATATAAATTTCTCTTGCAGGCCTCCCATTGCAAAATAAAAATTTTTCATGCAACTAATTTCATGAAAAAAATGCTTAATGTAAATCAGGTACATTTTAAAGAAAAACTGAGTTCTTAAACAAAAAATTGCACGACTGCTCAACTGCCTAAAAAACTGCAAAAAACAGATAAATCTACACATTTGGCAACACTGATTGCAAGCAAAAAAGAAATGAAGAAATCAAAATGGCGAAATGTGGTGATGCCACTTGTCATATATTTTTGTTCCAAATGAATTTTTGATTGGGGATTTTTTTTAGAAAATTATTTGCCATAAGAAAAAAATTCCTAAGGAATGATAATTTTTTTTAATAAAAACTACAATACAACCTTTTTTTTATTGAACTTAAAGAAAACGTTAAATCAGTAAAACAAACAACTGACAAAAACATTTGCCAAAGAAAATTTTTAAAAAATAAAATGTAAAAATTCAATTAGTACTACGAAAAAAAATATTTAAAGAAAGTCTCTTTCAAATAAAAATCTTCAAGATTCTATAACTTTTTTTATTTTTTTTTATTTTTCCTTAGCTGGCCTTAGTTTGACCGTTCCCAACATTACAATATTGCTCTTCTGCTAGACATTCTTTTATTCACTTATTTATTTATTTTCTGTATTTTTTTTGAACAATTTCATTAAAAATCATACAAATACTAAGTGTTCGTTAAAATCAAATTAATTTCAACACAATTCCTACATTAATTGAATGAAAATGTCTGCAACACATTTTTTTTGTCAAAATGCAAAAAAAAAATTTTTTCCTTTCAATTAAACACGCACTAAAATCAAATAGACAACAGAGCAAACTTTTTGCCGTTCCAAACTGCTCTCGTATAATGGAACTAAATTTACAATTATTTTATTTTATTTTTTTTTTTTACTTTATTAAGTAAAGAATCAAACAAACGATGACAATTTCATGCAGGGAAACGCCTGCGAATTATTTCAAATGCTTAGGAAGAACAGTAAAGTATTAAGAAAAGCAGGCGTTTATAACGCCTCTGCTGGAAAGGAGCTTTAGAAGAAAAAACCCCCGTAAATGCGAAACGACAACATAGAGAAAAGCTTTAAGCATATTAAAACATTTCTCCACATAAAATAGACTTCACTTCAAGATGTCAGCAATACGGGTTTATGAGAACAGACAATCAGTGTGCATGAATGAAATAAAAAAAAACGGAACAAAGAAAAGTGAAACTGGATAATAGAGAATATAAAAAAACTGTTCAAATGCACTTGAAAACAAGCTCACGAAACAAGGATGTTTGCCTGCAGGACATAATGACAGTGGCACAGACAAAATATACCATTCCATCAAAAAATAAAAAATATAGAAAAACAAACGTACAGAAGTGTCTACACATTCTCAAACGCACGCACTCACACTCATGAATAAAGTGGCAAAGAAAACAAAATCCATCTTCAGTTATTTATACACAACAACAAATTCACTTATTTAGCGCTTTTTCAAGTGGTTTTTTTTTTATTTTTTGTTGGCTGAAAAAAATTCTATGTGACTGCACATAAATACAAATCGTAAATCACCAGTTAACGAAAAACAAGCCAAGTAGAAAAAACACATAAATTCCTGCTCGATTTCATTACCAAAAATTTTTTTAGAAAGTTGCATCCTTGTTGTTTAAACTTATTTTTTTTTCCTTCACCGAATGACTGTTAAGTGTTTTGTGGTTACTTACGATTTCCCTTTCGTGTGTTTTTGTTTTTTTTTTTGTATGTCTAGAAATTGACTTTAATCCAGTAGGTATGAGTTCCATGTCGGCCGGGCGGCATTTTTTTATTGATTTTTCAATGCATCTTTTTTTCTTTTTTTTTTTGCAATTATCATTGCGACTGACTGAGTTTCCATAATTTATCTGTTGAAAGTGTTAAATATTCTCTGTTGAAATGGAAAGTTTTTCTTTTTAAAAGTTTTTTTATGGCCTTCATCTAAAATAGTAAGTAAGGGTACACATATTTATGTACTAAAGGCCTGCGTAAACAGTCTTAAAACATAAATATGTACGTCTTGTTTTTTAAATATATTCTCGTGGCATGTATTAAAGTTAACCAATAATAAATGCTGTCGTATTATAAGCGAAGCACGATGGTTGCATTGGTATTCGTGTATATTAGTGTTAACAAGCGATGTCGCTAACACTTCTTGTTCATAACAAACAATCAAAATAAGTAGTGTAGATGAGTGTATGCTTGCTATCTCGCATATTGTACGTTTCAGTGTGTGTGTGTAAGATGTAGATGGTAAGCTGTTATGTGGTTAAGGGAGGCTTTCTTAAAGCAAGCGCACACAACTAATGTCAATGCATGTGTGCGTTTGTATGTGCGAAGAAAAATACAAGAGCATACACACAACTTATCTATGTATATATATACATAAATGTGTGTACATGCCCATGCGTATGAAGAAGCTAGCATCACAAATTCTTCCGTCACGAAATATTTTCTTCTTTACTTCTATATCTGCAATAAATGAAACAAATGTCTTGCCAAAAGTGTTGTTTAAGGCCGTGATACACTATCTTACTAAGTCGTGTGATCTACGAAAAAGTACATCCCTGGTATTATGGTCTTTATGAAAATTTTCAAAAGACCATAACAATTCATCACACCAGGGTTGTCATTTTTCGTAGATCGCACGACTTTGTATGATAGTGTATCACGGTCTTTAGCGTTTCTTTTAGATGATTTCGATGAAGTAAAGCACTTGAGAGATGAGAAAATCTTAAACCAGCGCTGCCAATTTTTGACAAAACAAGAACTAAACAAAAAAATCATTTTTTTTAAAAAAAGCTTTTCCGGTTTCAAATAAAGTTTGATTTGATTTGACAAATTGGATTATAATATCAACTAAATAGTTTTTTTATGATATTAAAATTATCAAAAAAAAAAATATCCACCATCATCAGATCACAATAATATTGCATTGTCATCCGATTTATACATGCATGCAAAATTTTAGTGGATTAAATGTAATTTTCAAGATTTGATTACAGACAGACGACAACGGGACAGATAAAACTAAATAAAAGCTTTTAAAAAAGCGATAAAAACTGGATTTAAAATCAATTCGAATTTCATGTTCAATGTTTAAACGTTTTCATTAAAAAGTGTTAATTTTTACTAGTTTTTATATTTGACACTTTGATTATATATATATTTTGTCGACAAATTCTGTTAAAAATAAGTATGGCAGCACAGAAAATATGTTTTCCCATTTTTACACATGTCACTATTTGATGGTTGTTGGAAGAAATAAAGACCGTGAAATAAATTATGTTTGACCACTAATCAAGTTATTTTTTGTTTACAAAAATGTTTATGGAAATATGGGAAAATATATTTAATGTCACTTTTTTCCCAATGTAACCATACCTTAAATAAATTTATGTCCTTACTAATATTATAAATCTGAAAGTAAGTTTGTTTGTTGGCTTATTTGCTTATTTGCTACTCTTGGGCGTGATCCAAACCGCTAAACCGATTTTGAAAATTCTTTCACCAATAAAAAGCTACCAGAACCGAGCAGAGTCGATGTCAAATTTTTGTTAATGCAAGCATATGTCCATGCGAAGACGTTGTGGTTCCGTACACCAAACGTGAAAAGGACCCTATTGTTTTCGCTATGCTGTCCGTCTACCCGTCATAGGCTATTTTCCCAGGAACGGTAAGAGCTACGCACGTGAAATTTGGACAAAGTGTGTAGAACCTTGGCCGCTACAACAATAAATACATGAGAGTTAAAAATTAAAGGGTGTTCTCAAACGAGCAACGATAAATATTAAAATCCTATGCAATATACATACAATTGACACTTGAAATTTGTAAATTTTTATACAGACTACAACAATTAACACTAAAATTTAAATTTAAGGGTGTTCTATCAGTTAATGCAATTTTGACTATGGTGTTTTGACAACTTTCTGTATCGTGGAATGAAATTTTGAAAAACCAGAAAACTAAAAAATACTAATTTTGGTATTTTAAAATCGAAAAAAATCGCCAAAAATTTAAAAAAAAATCGCCAAAATTAAAAAAAAATTTTAGCATTAAAACAATAAAATAAATATTGCCAAAATCGAAAAAATCGCCCAAATTAAAAAAATCACCAAAATGAAAAAACGCCAAAAACCGAAAAAATCGCCAAAACGAGAAACAAATTCAGTAAAGTGCGACTTTGACCCGCGCACGAAGGGTTCCGTACGGACACGAGATATGTAATTCAATACGAACTTTAGCCAATATAAACTATAGTTTTGGCATTTTTTCGTTTTTGGGTTTTTTCTGTTTTAAGCGTTTTTTTAGTTTTGGGGTTTTTTGAATTTACTGGCGCTTTGTGAGTTTTGGCACTTTTTTTCTCGTTTTGGCGATTTTTTTTTTTGGTTTTTGAAGTTTTTTTAATTTTGGCGATTTTTGTTATCTTGGCGATTTTTTTATTTCGGCGATTTTATTAATTTTGACGCTTTTTTTCTCGATTTGAGGATTTTTTCAGTTTTGGCGATTTTTTTTCGTTTTGGCGATTTTTTTTAATTTTGGCGACTTTTTTTTGATTTGGGCGATTTTTTTCCTTTTTGGCGATTTTTTTCACACAAACAATTATTTTGGTTCTGGCGCATTTTTCGCGTTTTGGCGATTTTTTTCGGTGTTTGACGTTTTTTTTCAATTTGGCGATATTTTTTTATTTAGGCGATTTTTTTGAATTTGGCGATTTATTTTAGTACAAGAATTTTTTTTTTAATTTTGGCGATTTTTTTTAATTTTTGGCGATTTTTTTAAATTTTTGGGGACTTTTTTTTGGTTTGGCGATTTTATAATTTTCGGATTTTTTAGTTGTACCGTTTTTGCAAACTTCAAGAGTTTACCTCTTACGGTTTCCAAGATATAGCAAGTTGTCAAAATTACATAGTCAAAATTGCTTTAACTGATGGACCACCCTTTAATTATTTTTTTTTAAATTTTAGTGTTAATTGTTGTAGTCTATATAAAAATACACTAATTTTACAAATTTCTAGTGTCAATATACATATGTATATACAATTGTATGTATATTACATGGGATTTTAAAATTTTTCGTTGCTCGTTTTGGACCACCCTTTAATTTTTAATTCTCATGTATTTGTTGTTGTAGTGGCCAAGGTTCTACATACTCTGTCCAAATTTCAGGTCCGTAGCTCTTATGGTTCCTGAGAAAATACCGTGTGACGGACAGACGGACAGCGTAGCGAAAACAATAGGGTACCTTTTTTCACCTTTGGTGTACGGAACCCTAAAAAAGAATCAAAACTAAAAAAAATCGTGAAAACCGAAAAAACGCCAAAACTAAAAAAACGATCAAAATCGAAAAAAAACTCAAAATCAAAAAAAAATTCCAAAACTATATATTATATAGGATAAAGTTGATATTGAATTTTATATCTAGTGTCCGTACGGAACCCTTCGTGCGCGGGTCAAAGTCACTTTTCACTGAATTTATTTTGCCGTCGTGAAGAAAGTTTGTTACAATTCCCGCAATATTTCACGTTGTATTTAATAAAAACATCAATATTTTTCTGTATATTTTATAATTTTTTTTCTAAAAATTACTTCAAAATTTTTTTTTTAAAATAAATTAAAACATTAAACGTTTTGTTTACGTTTTTTTTTATCAAGACAAAGTTGTCTGAGCTGAAGTTCTGACAAAATTGTTAAGACACTGCAATAACACTAATAAATGCATTATACACCTGATGAATTTTTCTCTTGATAACGATTTGACTTTTATCATGATAAAAATTTATCAGGTAAAGACTCACTGTAAGAAATACATAGTTGTATAATAATTGAAACAAACTTATGATAAATTATTACCCGCAATGCCAATCGTTTTCTATATCTTTTTGTCTTAAATATTATTTTCAAATGCGCCCTGAACATTACATTTTCATAAAAAAAGTTTTGCTTTTAGTATTGGCATCATATTTCAGCAGTTGTTTTCGCAAAATTATGATATTCTTGTCTTTTTAGATAATAATTTTACTGTCAGTATACATATTGACATATCAGAGCAATAGTTTATAAGTATGTTTGTATGTGCATTAGGGTGGTACTTTTTTCCAAGATATATAATTTCGTGGACTCCGAGTGTAGTGCTTCAAAACTATTCGACAAGGCTCACATTTTCACCACATATACTTTTGAGAGTATATGTAAAAATAGGAGTGCGAAATAAGCGCCGCCCTAATGTTCATAGTATGCAAGCATGGTAACAATTTCAGTATCATATCTGCATATGTACATATGTATAACGCTTGTTTTTACATATTAAAGAATTTACGACTCTGGCATTAAACAAAAAATTTAACAATTATTCGCATTAAGTTTAAAATGTGGAAAAACATAAAACAACCTTAACAAATAATGATGATAATGACTATTTTTAATGACTTTCGTTAGTCATCATTTAAACAGTTTGCCACATTTCAACATCATTAATAAGATTTTTTAATATGAATATAAACAAAAAGCTTAAAAAATTGTGAAGCAAAACGCCCTTTTTAAGTATTCCAAGAGTTTTTAAATTTTCTTTTTTGTGCAAAAATATTTATAAGTGTATTTAGTGTCAAGTCTTGTTAAAATACACAATTATATATACTTATGTATATGTACATATGTATATATATTTATTTTTTGCATTTGGGATTTTTCTTTAAAAGGCATTTGTTTTGAGAGCTGATATTATTTTACATCAAATAAAATAAAAATAAAAATAATAATAATAAACAAACATTTCAAAACCCAAAAAATGCACAGACAGAAGATTACCTTGGCATTTATGTACGAGTACGAGTATATCCCAATATGATTGCAAACAACAAGGTTGTCTGTCCGTCTATTTTTCTATTTCTTTAGTTGACGGTATGTCTGTCTGTCCTTTTGTTTTTTATACTATTCCTTTTAAGTGTGTTTTAACGTTGAAATGTTTAAACAAATGCTTGATTTTTATGTTGACGTGTTTTTTTTTTGTTCTTTACTTTTATGATAATAGAACCTGCTATTTAAAACATAAGAACATTAATTTAAACATTACTTAAGGTGTATTACATTCAACTCTACTCTTATAGGTATAAGAAAAGGGTTGCCAAGAATATTATTATTAAGAAATTTAAGGGGAGTTGACTCACTTATGGTGCTGAAGTCAAATCTTGACTTGTGTTATAAACAGAGATTTATAAAATAAATGTAAGACAAATATTTCTTTAGAATATTCGGAAACCGTTTTATTCCCGCTTAAGGGAATTTTTTGCTCCCTTCTTTTCTAAGGATTAAAATTAAATTACATGTCGTGAAATGAGTTAGAGGGTTAATAATATGTTACAGGAAAATTGTTGCTCGTAAGATTTTTCATAAAAAAAACCAAACATATTCTAGACATTTAAGCAAGGGCTGGTTACTTGACGAAACATTAGCAGGTTTAAATTCATTTAAGTAGAAAATTAGGTTGACAGCCCTGCTTTCTTGGATTGGTGATAGAGCAGCCCTATTCCACGTTACGCTCATACTTCAGCAAACGTCCATTTACCATGTAAAAACGTTATGCGACCATTCAGGCTAAATGCTTAGTTAGAATTTAGATAAAATGGCTAAAATTCATTTAACATGGTATAGAAAAGGAGGGAAATTAAAATACAGACAAATTTCGGTATAACGAATCCCGCTTAAACGAAAATCCCACGTATCGAATGCCCAAATTGTTTACATTAACAACTTTATATAGCGAATACTATATTTATTTTATACTGCACATAACGAATGATAAAACAATATCTCGAAATAAAAAAATTTTCTACCTTATATAGCGAGTGTTTAGATAAATCTGTGCTCTGTATAACGAGCAGAAAACCAATAAACAACCAATTTTACAGCAGCTATGTAAATGCAAAAAAGTGTGGCAACGTTAGTTTGTATTTCGTAACCTATTTGAAAACAAATTGCTGCCGTTCTTTTTATTGTATTGTATCACGTCGGCAATAATAATAATGAAAATTACATTTAAAAAACTTTACGATATAGTGAATTTTTCGTTATAACGAATGGCTGTGACATTATATCATTCGTTATTCCGGAATTTGCCTGTATGACTATATTTTTTTTATTATTATATATTCTTTTTATTATTATAAAGGAATTCATTTCAGTTTTTTTCCTCCTTGGAAAGTTTTTACAACAAACAAAGGGAAAAACATTTTTGAATTTTTTTTCCTGTCTTTGTTGTCAAAAAAATTAGATTTTTTTAGTTTTTCCAACGAGAAAAACCTGAAATTAATACCTTTTATATTTATTTTTTTTATAAGATGTATTGTCTTCCAAATAATATATTTTTTTTGTTACCATATCATTGCCTAATATTTTTGTCATTCGTTACCTTACTTTCGGATGCTATTATTTCATCTCGTATAGATAGCTTAGAACTCCTTTAAATCAAAAACAAAAAATAATAAATAAAATAAATTTTTTTAAGAATAATTTACTTTTAGCTCTCATTTTGCTTATGTTCTGCATACGGTTCTTCATCTAGTTTTAATTTTTCTCTATAATCTTTTTTTAGATCTCTGCTCTGGTAAATTTAGTTTGCTTCTTTTTTACAATACAAATTAATAACAAAACTACGTAGAAATCAGAGTTTAGAAATGACCACAACAAAATCCATATTAAGAGACAAGTCACGAATTACAATTTTCTTTACATTTTCTTAACCATAAAATTTTAAACAAATGTTCTAGTGAAATTAAATTATTTACTACTCAAATTATTACAATTGAAACATAATTTGTTATTTTCTACTGAATTTTTGAACTAATTATTCAAGTAACAAAATGACGAATTCTTATCAAATTGATGAAACTCATGCTATAAATTTTTCAATTTTCAATTACATATTACTCATAGAGTCTTAAGTGAGTCGTATCACCATTTTATTGATTTATTTTATAAAAATATTCAATATTAAAAAGAAAAGTCACGAATGGCAAACCGGTCACAGAGATGCTTTCAAAACAAAAACAAAACCTTTTTCTTAATTTTGCTTTATTTTGTGGGAACGGAAGTCGAAAGTAATGCCGAGTACAAAAATTACATTTATTATGTTGTCATTTTGCGGTGTCATTTTTAAAATGTGTGCAACACCGTTCACATTATGTTTTTTTTTGTATGGAAAGCAATGACACACAACGACAAATATCGGAAATGATAGACGTTGCCACTAGTACATATTATTGCGATGCCACAAAATGTCATAGTGTATACTAATTATAAAAAATAAAAATTTTCTTTCGTATAAGACAATGTATTTATTGTAAAGTAAGCCATAGTGCATACAGTAAAGATTTTAATAATTTAGAAAGATTTTATTCCATCCCGCGTCAAATGTGGTATGTTTCCAAATTAGACCCGTGATGAGGGAAAATCGTTCTAAATTAAAAAACAATTCGTCGGAAGAAAAATGTATATCTCAATTGAAGTAAATTTTATCCAACACTGTTGGAAAAATAGTATTAAAAACTGATGAGATAAAAATTATAAAAAGTTTCCTGTCATATACATATATGTGTTCTTTACATCTGAGGTACAGAAAATTTCTTACAAAATATTAAGCCAAGTATTTTTGTAGAAAATATTAACCCTCTAACTCCCCACCATATCGGTAATTATTGGTTCTATTCGAAAAAATTGTAAAATACGCCCCTAAACAGGCGGAAGGCGAAAATGAAATATTCTACAAAAATGTTTACCATAAAATTTTGCCACATACTCAGAGCACACCAAAGCCCAAAACTTAACACAAACAGCAAAAACCAGTTGAACTCAAGAGTGCAAATTTTTATTCTTACAAATTCCCTTGTAGGACAATCAAAAAAACCCCGTAATTTTAAAAAAATTTGGATCGAAATTGTTGCACAAAGTAATGAATTTAACTAAAAGTTTCGTTGTTCAAAAATTTATTTCTGTAATCCCTTCAAATTCCTTTACTTTTATTAAATAAATTCCAAAAAAACAAATTTTATTTTCCCCACACTATAAATAATTTTGCTCCTCTATATGGCAGCTCTTTACTGCCAACACTTTATTGTTTTCATTGCAAAACTAAACAAAAAACGTATTGTGAAACATTTCAAAACCACCAGACATTATGGCATCAAACGGAAATGCATACTTTCCCAACCGAAAGTTAAAAGAGTTCATATTTCAAAAACTCAGGCAAAATAAAATAAAAATAAAAAAAAGAAACTGCAATAAAATATGCAAATTTTTGCTAAAAACGGAAATACTTCATAAATTTTCATGTTCTATTTCAAACCAAATAATATACACACATTTCTATTAAACAAATAAAAAAATATGAAAATTTTAACTTAAAGATAACCCTCGCATATTTAAAGTGTATTTAAGGTGTCACTTTTTTGTGTCAGCAAAGTGAAAAAAATGCTTTTTTTATTACTTTTTGCTTCATTGTTTTTATTTCTTTTACTGTCTTTAGCTTTAAGCTACAAAACAATTTTTTCTTTCCCCTAATATCCATCATTGTCACTGTGCTTTTCATTTATTTTGTTTTAAGTTGCCATACCGAGTTAAATATGTATGTATGTTTGAATGTTTGTTTATATTTTTTTGTTTTCGTTGAATGTTTTTCGCTTTTTTTTATTGTTTTTTTTTTTCGAATGCAAAAAGTCATAAATATTTTGCACGCTTCAATTGACACGCGTTTGGTGCAAACAATTTTATGTTGTTGACAAAATAAATATATATGAATTTAGGTTTTATTTTTTGCATAGACCTCAGACATAAGCTGTTTAGCAGGGCTGGAAAATACAGTGTAGTAAGTATCACACACTGTAGAATGGTGTAGAAACTACGCTTTTTGTATCGTTTACAATCAGTGTTATATAATTATAGAAGAAGTTAAATAAAAATTCAAAATTAAAAATTAAAAAAAAAATTGTAATACTCGTAATTAATTGTGTTAAAAAATCTATATTTCTTATAATATAACTTGGACTACTTTCAGTACACAGTTCATTAAAATTCGACTTTTTCTAGAATAATATCTAATTCTGGTAGAGTAGACCAGAACAAAATATACTTCTATCGGCGTTTCAAAGTTTCAAGTCTCAGTTTTATTAAAAAGGAGTCAAAGTTGCCCTCGTATTTTGTCTAAGCCCCGGAAAAAAAAATTAATTAAATGGAATCATTAATGAAAAAAAAATATTTTTAAATTTTCCCCATTTAACAAAAAATAATAGCGAAGAGGAAAAAACCATGACAAAAATTAAGAAAAAATTTACTAAAATATTTCCAAAGTATCATTTGTTATTTTCTCCATTTCCCATCCCTGATGAGTACATTTGATTTTGTATAACTTTTATGCATCCACTAAGTGTGGGTTGGTTTAAAAATTTGGCATTGAGCTCCAATCCAGTAAAAGTACTTCAATAAACCAGCATTAAAATATCTGTTTGATTATACTTAATGATAAAATAACAGAAAAATCACACAAAATTGTGCAATTTAAAAGAGAGAAGGATGAGGGAAAAATGAGACTATTTGCATAAACAATTTTAAAATTTTATTAAGAACAATTTAGCAGATATGAGCAGAGAGGAAGAAAGAGACTTATGTAGTTACTTAGAAAAAGATCATGCAGATGTGTCGGTTTAAAAAATATACGGACTTCTTAATCTTTTACCTTTTATGCATCTTAAATGAGTACTTACTCTAAGCAAATGCCTTTCAATAGTATTCAAAATTGCAGAAACCATTTCTTTGGGTTTCAAGAACCCAAACGTTTCAATAACCTCACATCTATATGATGACCTTAGAAATATTTTCTTGTCCCGAATTACACACGGCAATTTTAGTTCAGCAATTTTTTGTTTCATGGGAGAGAGAGAGCAAAATATTATGGCAGCCCTCTTCATTCTTTTCTCCTCTTTCTTCCATAAGCTCAAAATTTGTTCAACTGAAATTGTCGTGTGTGTACACAGAAAGCTTTTTTGGTATAAAATTAACAGGAAAGGAAAAATATTTTCTATGAGGTAAATTACTCAGAACTGTCCTTTCTTGTACATTTTAGGTTTTCATCGCTCTTTTAATAATAAATGAACTAAAAATGTGTCGGTTTGCTTGCCTAGAGGGGATTTTGTTTAGTAAAGTGGTTTTTATACAAAGATTTCTCTTTGGCGATTAATAATTATAATCCTCTTGAAGAAATTTTTATATTTTTACAAAAGTAAAACATTCGATTCCTACTCGTATCTGCTTTATGTGTGGTTTTAAAATGGCACATAAAAGCAAAGGTTTTACATTGTAATGGTAATACAGTCATAGGGTAATACGGTAGCTTTTCAATGTTGTGCTAGTGACCAGCGTTGCCATATACATTTGGGAAAAAAAACTATACCTATCGAACTAAAAACCTGGGGGCAAAACACGGCATTCGATAAGACTCGCAATTTCAAAATATTTCCATTTATTATTATTTATTTATTATATCTATTGAAATATTTATAAATTACGAGTCATATCGGATGCCGCAAATTGCCCCCTCCCCTGTTTTTCAGAAGAAAATACTGACCAGAAAAAATAATTCGACTATATTTCTTATTAAAACGTAATAATAATAGCATAACATCGTTGCGTAATGAAGTTTATATACAAGCATAGCATGCGCCCATTAAATCAGTTATTGTATCTAAAGCGTTTTAGCTTGCAGCTGAAAATTTATTAATATCACTTTTCTTGAGATATTGTTTAATTTTTTCTTGCTCCTCCTAATATTTGTCGTAAGCTGTTGACTTGCATTTTCGAATTTTATTTGGGGGTTAATTTAAACAAATTTTAATACACTTTAGCATTATGTGATCGATGCTGAAATAAACGTACTATGATCACTAAGAGACTAATCGTGAAAAACTGTTCGACAAGGGAAAATTATGTATACAAAAAATATAAAGATTTCATGAAACTATAATCTATTTTTTGTGGCAAATTCAAACATTTTATTTTGCCTTTCATGAATTTAAAAAAAAGATTAACAAATTTTAAAATAGTTTAACAAATTTTCAAATTGTTTAATCTTTTTTCCATATAAATTGATGAACCGAGGAAAACATTAGCTTCTGATGTTTTGAAATTGAATTTGTATTGTAACTGAAAATTTTAATAAAAAATAAAAAAAATAAAAATCAAGAAACAAATTTTTTACAAAAACAAAGTTAAAAAAAAAACAGATAAATCTACAGGTTTGGCAACAATGCTAGCAGCAGAACTAAAGGCAGAATTAGTTTGTACGTGCTGTTCTGTTCTGAATCAGCTGTTTTGTTTCTGTTTAGTTGAAAATCTGTATGTGTGGTTAGTTTTTCCTTTTTCGTTCTGGTTTGTTGCGGAAAGATCTGTAGAAAATAGAATTCAACGTTAAGTGACAGTCAAAAGTGTGTATGTATTAGTGTGTTGTGATACTTGTTATGCAAGTGTAATCAATTCTATAGGTTGCCAGCTGATTTTTTTCACAGAAAAAGTAATTGCAAAATATTTTATACGGAAAAGAACGGCACAGAACAGCAACAGAAAGTTAAGACTAATGAGGCCTTAAGGCCAACTTTGAAATTGGCTCAACACGAAAAACTCGTCGGTGAAAATTCGCCTTATGCAGCACCATAACAACGGAATAATAACAGCTGTTTTAATTGATAACGTTATTTACTGATAGAGTGACCATATTAAAAAATTATTGCTGACAAATTTAAACATTGGGTAGTATAAATAAAAAAGTATTTGCTTTTTACTTAAAAATTTGATTTAAAACCAAAAATGTCTATGTGTTTTTTGTTTTTTTTTTTTAATTTTTAAGTAAATAGCAAATACTTTTTTTATTCATACTACCCATTATCAAAATCACAACTAAACACAATTTTCATAGATAAATGTCGTAACGCATGTATATTTATTTCAAATGCAATAAAATTACAATTAAAAAATTATTAAAGTAATAAGTTACTTTATTTAGTAAATAACTTGAAAACTCATTGGTTACTGATTCGTTCGCGGGCGTAAAAAATATAAATAAATCCATTGCAGAGTTCGCGGCGCGTGGCGAATTTTTGCCTATGCCATGATGTGTGGGTATTTTTAAATATTTTGTATTTTTGGCGGCGATTGTTCGTGCGCCGTTTGTCCCGGTTGTGCTGCCAACATAACATTGTCGTTTTAAAACGATACTAAAGCAAGAATAGACCGGTTTGAAAACATATTGTACTTCTGCGTATGATTGATATTTTACACTGCATGTGTGTAAGTGTCTCATACGTATGAGTAATCTCCCTTATGTATGTATGTATGTATAAAATGTTTATATTAGAGTTGGGCAAAGTTGCTCCTTTTGCGGATTGTTCCTTTTTGTTCCCAACAAAAAAAAAAGAACTAGTACGTTCTTTTCGTTCAGTTGTTCTTTTCGGTCAGTTGTTCAGTGAAAAACAAAACAGAGATTATACAGTCACTGAATCCTCTTCAATGTTTGATTCGTGTGTTAATATTCTAAATTATTTTCATTTCATTCTTAATAACCTTATTTATTTAAATTTTTTTTATTGGAAATGCTTTAAATGAAGTTTGATCATTTGAAAACAAATTTCAATCACTTTTGAATACTGATTTATATCCAAAACAACAAATTCTTTCTTTTAATTGAGTAAAAATTTTCCTTGCTTAGACTTATTTTCATTTGTGCTTTGTAGTCTTATTTGTTGTATGCTTTTAGTAAGTAAAACGTAAAAATTAATATTTTGAAATTTTTAAAATGAAATCCGCAATCAGTTTAAAAAAAATTATAATCACTTTTTTAATTCTGACAATCTTTTCCACAATCTGTTTTTTAGTTCAATACTACAAATTATTTCTGTTAATTTTGTACAACTCACTTGTTTATTTCACTAAGTATACAGTTTCTTTTGTTTATTTTAATTATTGTGCTAAAAATTTAATAGGCACACTACATTTGTATCTTTTTAACAGTATGCAAACGAGAAACTATATTTTACTTTAAATCTTTTGCATGTGTATTGGTCAGGAACAGAGAAAAAGATAAAAAAACAAAACAAAGACCAAAAATGATCGAACGAAGAAGAAAGACCAGGAGAACAAGAAACACCAAAATAACAAGAAAGACTAAAAGAACAACAAAGGCAAAAAGGAACAACTAGTCTGAACAAGTTCACATCGTTCACTTATGGGAATAGTTCAATTGAACTAGTTCGTTCTTTTTGGGCACAACCCTAGTTTATATCGATGGCTTAATATAAAAAGGGCGTATCTCAATTTTTTTAGAAATCGCGTTTTTAACGTTTTTTGGGAGACAGCGCATAATTGAATCCTCCTTAAAGATTTTAGTACGTTACAGTCAAAATCAAGAGCTTATTGCGACTTAGAAAATTATTCCTTAATGTAAAGGCTTTAGATTTTCTTCAGTGTTTGCTTCTCCTATAAAATATCGAAAATTTGAGTTACGCCTTTCTTATATTAAGCCATCGATATGTATATGCTGTTGATAGAAGATTGGTACACATATATCGTAGGTTACAAGTAGAAAGGCCCTAACTCAAATAATTGTAACTTTGCATTAGAAGGTACTCGTAAAAACGTAATAGAAACATTAAAACTGCTTGTAAAAACTGATTTGCACAACTGCTTGTAAAAGCGTTATTTTTTACACTATTGCAATAAATATTTGTGACGAGGTGTATTTATGTTAGATGTATTAGAATCAATGAAAAACTCAATTTCGTAACAAAATACCTGTTGGGCTTTTATATGTATGTATGTATATATACTATATATTAATAATTTGTCAGAAATGTTTCCTTTAATGTTTGTGAAAGTCTCAACACTTATTTCATTGAATTATTGCCAAGTCAAATAATTTTTTTTTAACTAAGCATTAGTCCTTTCTTTGCTAAGTTGCACAATGTGCTACTAAAATATTCTTTTTAATATTTGTTAGACGGCAATAAATTGTTTTTTGTTAGGAAAAATAAGACAGAACTTAAATTTGATAACAGATGTTTGCGCAGAGAAAAAAATTGTACTAAAAACTCCAAATATTATTGTAGTGTATGTATGAGTTTTAAATAATAAATTTTTTTAATGTTACGTTAACAGAATTGCTTAAAATTTAGGGAAGAAAATTTAAGCCGCTTTACATAATAAAATTTTTTAAATTTCTAAAAATTTAATTGGTTTCACAAATTTTAACTTTGAATTTTTTTTTAATTCTCTTTTCATATTTCCAACAGTCCCGTACATCTCTTGTGTCTAGTTCAGATGGTGGCATATTGGCTGAGGGTGAAACCTCAAGTGAAACGTCGAGGGGTACAGATGATTCACCACCCTGTGATTTAAGTTTGGTCGAACGCTTGTTGTTGACACATCCAGTGTGGTTTTTACCCGGCATTCAACGTTCTGGAGCTGTTCATTTTTTGCAAGGCAAAGAAGAAGGAGTAAGTGGAGAATATAAATGACAAAATATTGTTTAAAAACCTTTATGATCACATAAATGTGTACACACACACATGATTTTATATATTCTATATACATACCTACATAAATACACATATTTTCTATTTTATAACAGTGTGAAAATTAATTAGCAAAAAATTTTTGTTTTATATTTTTTTATTAAAAACAAAAATCCTTTGTTGCACCTTTTTTGGCAAAGGGAATTTTTTAACAAATCAAAAAATTCGTTTTAAGTTTTTATTCACTTTTGGTTTCCATGACTAACGTTAGCAAACTTCAAAGGCTGGATTTTCTAAAAAAAAGTTCTTTAAATGACAGGTATAAAACAACAGCAACAACAAAACTTTGATATTGAGAATATTGATAACGTTCAGCCTCTTCATGAATAAATTTTTTGCTTTTCACCCTGAGCATTAATTGAAAATTTAATTTTCAACCGAAGCTGATGGTGATTAAACAAAGCAACTTTTGTTAACTTTTCGTTCTAAGGCCGTGATTGACACTGGCAACGTTGCCAGCTTCATATTTCATATAATCTTTTCAACCACGAAAAGTTAATTATAAATTTTTCAAAGAATACTTTTTATTGAATCAACGCAACAAACAAACAAAAAGAAAAAGTTTAGGACTTGGCAGCATGGAACTAAGGGTTGAATATCTGTGCGTTTGAATAGCTGTACAAATTCATTTCTTTTTTTGGCACTAATAACGAAATACTTTACATCGCGGATTCTTAACAGGGATCGCAAATTTGTTTGCCATGCCACTGATTCATTTAATTTTTTTTTTTATTTTAATTTTGAGCACCCTGAACATTTAACTTTAGTTCTCAAGTCAATAGAATTTTATAAGAATGCAACACCAGATCATTGCACAATATTTTCTAAATTATCGTCTAAGATTGCCCCACTGTGTGCAACCGTCGTGAAATGAACAAATTTGAATCATAGACAACACTGGCCGCTGCAGCTGCAATATTCGCATCACTAAGCACGTTTCGCTGTCTTGTAGAGTTACCTTATGTTCACAATTTTCCTTAAGTACAGTGTATAACCTGCACTTAAAAATAGTTCAGGTTTGCCAAATTTCAACTGCTATGTTCTTTTTGTGGACGTTTTATGTAGTATTTCAAATCAATAACATATATGTAAGTGTGGCATATCGGTAGAGAAGTAATTAATGTAAATGTGTTTTTTATATTTTTTACGAATTAAGATCATTAAGATAACAAAATAAATAAGGAATTTATTTTACCGAAAAACCCCTAAAAAATTCGGTATTTGTATATTCTTCAGATATATTTTTTGGAATTAAAATATTTCTCAAAAAAATTATGGTCAAATAAATCACGGGAGTTTTTTTTAAATATAAAGATTGTTATAGGTTTTAATAAATATATGCAGCCTTATCTAAAAAAAATTTTTAAGCCTTTATAAAGACATTTTAAGAAAATTTTGTATGAAAATTTGTTTTAAAAACAAGGCTGTAAAGAGCCCATTTAGATTAAGGGTGGCCTAGCTGTGACAACACTTACGTTCTCTTATGGAGTCCTTTCTTCAGTCCACGCGCGTTTACATGAAGACTTTTTTGTCGCAATAGTCAGGCGACTTTTTGTTATTAATTTATTCAATGCTTTTTATTCTTTCATTCTTAGCAGTGTTACAGTAAAGGAACTAATTGTTAGTTTTGAAAGTGTAGAATTAATATGTCCATATATATTTATTTTTTTTATTTATTTCCAAAATACAATAATTCCTTTTTTTCTCCTTACTTTATTTGCTTACAATTCATATATTATAACTATTTTTTGCATACAGGTTATAAAAAAAATGGTCTAACTGGCAACACTGCTTGTACAAACATAAACAAATACGATAGAGAGTCTGAACACAATGTAACGATTTTTTAATGCGGTGCGGATTTCCATACGATTTTGAAGTAAAAATCCGCAGTGCGGGACGGAATAAAATTAAAATCTATTTTATTTTCATTGCGGACTTTCTTATTCTCTCAATTTTTGATACTCTTTCTCTTACTGACGTTGCTGTAGTTTTTGAATAATTGGCTGTGTTCACAACATTATTGTAAAAAAAAACATGATCTTGAAGTTCAAAAATTTTTGTCATAGATTATAAAAGTTTAAAAAATATATCAAATATATCTGCGAATGTATACAAAAAAAATATGTTAATCATTTTTTGTTTTTAATTATAAAAATGTATGCACAAAAAAAATTAATAAAAATTTAAACAAACAATGACAAGTATTGCCGGCGCCGTCGTCCGTTGTATTATGTTTATTTTCCCTCCCGCAACGAAAAATCGCACCGCACCGCAAACATTGTGTTTAGACTCAGAAAGAAATATGTGAGAGAGAAGAGCTAAATTTGTCGCTTCAACAGTGTTGCCAAAACGGTGGTTTTCCCGCTATATTTGACTGTATTTTGTTGTCATTAGCGGCAAGTCTATTTAAAAAACCACCAGCGGGAAATTTAGCGGAAGAATTTCTTAGTTGACGGATCTTCGGCGTTTTGCTGAAACTTATAAAGAAAGATATTGAATCAAAATAAAGTATTTTTAACGCAGCTATGGGACACGAT
Organism: Tachina fera; assembly: GCA_905220375.1. Classification (NCBI taxonomy): domain Eukaryota; kingdom Metazoa; phylum Arthropoda; class Insecta; order Diptera; family Tachinidae; genus Tachina; species Tachina fera. The sequence continues at coordinate 76,343,258 of LR999966.1, forward strand.
CCTGGTATTTATGTTGAGTTTTTTTCCATATTAACGCGTACAGCGAAAAGAAACTAACGTCACTTTTTTTGCAAATAAAAAATTTTCATATTGTGGACCTGTAGTATAATGTGAAACTTTAAGAGGTTGAAAATAAAAACATATGTATGTATATATAAAAGTGAACAAATCTCATTTTTAGTGAATAAAATTTAAAGCGAGATTAAAATTGTATAACAAACGAATTTAATCAATCTTTTCGTATTAAAAAAAATAGTAAAAAAAATCTTTAGACAAACGAAAAACAAACATAAAACTGGGTGATTCGACCAGTGAGTATGAGGAAAACATAATATCAACCAAAATCTCTCAAAACAATAACTTTTTCTGAATAATTTGTTTTTGATTAGAGACTTTTTTATTGAAATTTTTCTTCGAAATTAAACTTCAAGCCGATGTGAATTGAGCCACAGAGTTTATTTTATCAACGCTATTTTTTAATTTCAGATAGTCAGATAATCAGGAAATTTCAACAATATTTTACAAATACTTCAAGAAAAACGGCAAGATATTATTCCACACGTGTAGAACAATTAGGGTCTATCGCAGAAAATATTGAAAAAATACTTAATAAGCTGAAAAATTAATATTAATAGATGGAATTGTCCCTTGGATTCTTATTTTTCCTGGTTTGATGTTCGTGTATGGAAACTCTGCAGGAAATAAAATACCTACTTAAAGAGTAGGCTGAGTTTTGCTTACAAATATTGGGAAAATATGAGATTCCGACATACATATGTATATCTATGCATATGTATGCATATTTTATAAAATTTATCTTATACTTTTTTTACAAATAAACCATAAAAAAGACATTTATTGACTATAAAAAGTTCAGCGGTTATATTAGCGTTTATTTTTATTCAGCTAGCGGTTTTTCAGTGGGTTTCAGTGGCTTTATGGTGGGAAATGCCTACAACATTTTGGCAACACTGCGCTTCAATTCGCAGTACCAGCGTTGTCAACTTTAAAATTTCAAAACGCACCAAAATGGAGAAAAAAGCGCGCCATTTACAATAAAACGCACCAAGCTTAGGATTTCTTTTTTTTTTATTTTAAAGTGTTTATTGAATTAATAATTTTGATTAAAAAGTATAATATTATTTTTTTGTAAATGAAAATTTTTTTTAGATTAATTGAACTGTCGGACATTTAAAAAATATTTTTGGATTTGTTTATATGTAATATACTGAATATTTCGTCCAAAGAAATATATGACTTATACAAGTTTCATAATTAAGGGCACATATGTACATGAAGTTGTAAAAAATTATAAATTTTTGTACATTACTTTTATAAATTCTGCTTAAAACTTTTAAAAAAGACATCAAAAATTAATTATTCCAAATTAATAAAGCTAATATTAATCAGAAATAGTTCATAGTCAGGCTTAAGTTCAGTAATTTCAATTCTTATTGAATGAAATATTTTTATGTAGTGATACTTATAAATGTGTTTACCAAAGGTAAATCAATTGTATACACAACAACCGCGTCTCATATTCCGTTTCATTGTAAATTTAAGTTAAATAGCTGACGTTAATAAGAATCTCTGCCCAAGTATATAGACTAGGGTGCTGATGAAGTGCATGGCTGCACAGAAAAATATCGGTATTTCTCCAGCTTAAAGTCTAAGTTTAATTTTTCTTCTCTTCTTTAGAAACTCACATTAATTAATAAAAATATTTCATTCAATAAGAATTGAAATTACTGAACTTAAGCCTGACTATGAACTATTTCTGATTAAAATTCACTACAGTTCAATTAAAGAATCTAAAAATTTCTCACTAAAGCTAATATTTTCATAATTTTTGTTATCATAGGGGCATAAAAAATATTTCATTTCAAATTGTGATGTTTTGTTAAGATCAGTACTATTAATATGGTAATTAACACTATCAGGAAGTTGCTAAAAGTTTTACAACAAAAATTTTCCAGTTTTAACCCACTGTCACGTTCAATTTGCTTTGGTGCCACCAAAAATTTAAAAACGCACCAAAATTTAAAAAAAGCGCACCACGCACCAACTAAGGAATTTTTCGCACAAAGAATTTCAAAAAGCACCCAAAATGGTGCAAAACGCATAAAATTGACAACGCTGCCCAGTACGTACGACATTTGCTACCCCGCGAGCTTCTCATCACTTTTCGCCTACAAAATCGACGACGTTTTGCAGCCAGGACACCCTTCATCTAAACGGCCTCAAATAAGTAAAAACTAAAAAATTAAGTTTAATAAATTTTTCATGCAGTTATATAAAATGCTTCTGAAAATTTGACTATTTGTGAAAAATCTGCTCTCCTGCCTAAATTTTTAAGTGGGCGGGTATTGATTAATAATAAAATTAATAAAAGTAAATTTATCTAACATAATTTTTAGAGAAATTGGGAAAACACGATATGCAATTTTTTTTCTTAAGCGATGCTGATGAATTTAAAATATAAATATAAATTTAATTTTATATTTCACATAATTCTTAAGCAACAGATTTTCAAAATTTTTAGTGATAGAAAGAGTTTACTTCCCGTTTATTCGAAAATGTTCTATCAGATCTTTGCATTGAAGGCAGTTTTTATTTTTTAACTTTTTTTTATTTACAAACACTCCTTATGGACATATTAAATTCCGGCAGAAGTCAGTACCAGTTTCTAAAAAGAAAACTGCACAATAGAAAAATATTTCCTAAATAAATAAATAAAAAACAATAGTGTAATGTATGTAATGTAACTGAAACATTACTTTTCGTCTATATACTCGCAGTTTATTCCATATTGCATTTCAATTAATTATAAGCGAAATAAATATTACATTAAATACAAAACTTTAATAAAATGAAATGAATATAAACAGAAAACAGAACTTGTATGTCATTTTTGTGGTCAACCGCAAATTGCATTTAATTACATGATTTTGTTCATGCAAAAAGGAAAATAAAACAAATAAATACAAAAATAAATTAAATTATTTAATTGTATAACGTCCCAATAAAAATCACATGTGTTTTCAATTCACTGTTCTTTTTTTTTTTTTTGTTTTTGATTTATTTCCTTTGTGCTAATATATTATATTGAAAATTAACTCATTTGAATTTTGTCCCACGCATACAAACATCGTATTCAATATTGAATTGTATGCAATTGTGGAATTAATTTTATCGAATTTGTATGCATTAAATATGAAATTCATGTTGGACAACTTTTGGAGAAGAGAAAATAAAAACGCTCATGGTAAATGTCATATATCCAGCCATTTAACACATGGGACTGGCTGCTCATCTGCATTTTTGAATTACATTTCAAAAGAAAAACTTTAAATAATTTCCATTTATTTTAAATTCAACAAATAACCCAATAAACCAATTTACAAATTCATTAAAATATATGTATATCAAATAATACGTCAAAGCTCAAGACCACAAAATGCTAAATTTTTGTTCATTTGACTTCGATTATTCCTAATTAACACTATGCAAGGCTTATTACTAAGCTGATTAGTTTGTAGGAAAGAGAGACGAGGGGAACAGAACAATTTCTTTTCCAATCCTCTCTCTATCTCCTAACAAACTAATTAGCATAGCAGTACGACTTGCGTAGTGTAAATAAAGACTAAGCGTAATTTTTTTGTAGAACAAATAGCACCAAGTTATTTATAAATATTCCGCCGATCACCATTGTTGCTAGTGCTTTTAGCTTTTAATTTATTATAATTTTAATTATAATAAATTTGTAAATAAATAAATATTCCGGTCAAGCACTAGCGCAAGCGAACCACATGCTGTCTTCAAACAATGGTAAGATTGTTGTAAATTAGAGATTGCAACAGTGAGCTTTCATTACAAAAAAGCTTTCAGCAAATTGTAATACGATGAATCAAAACAATTCACATATTTCATTTGCATTTGCAAAATATGTACATAAAGTTCAAACTGTTATCGCACACAGTGGACGCTGGTGATGAAGGTGTGGCGTCCTTCGAAAACAGCATCTTGTTCCGTTCTGCTAGTGTTTGTCTGAATATTTACGGTCTAATTCATAAAAAATATTTTAGGTTTATGACAGGTTTATTTGACAAATTTCCCATAGAAATATGTCAAATAAGAGCTTAATAAACCTGAAATATTTTTTATGAATAAGGCAGTTACAACTGACTTTGGTCTTATTTGTTCTTCAAAAACTATCATGTTGTTATTTGGCTATCTAAAAACAGAAGGAAACTAAGCAAAGCAAATTTTAGCAGTCACGAAAAATTTTAGGATTTGGCAGAATGTGTTACACTTTAGTTTTAAATGAAACAAAACAGCGGCACCCACTTTTCAACAATGCTTTTTCAGATGTTTTTGACACCACTGATAACCGGTCCGAAAGACCACAACAAAAATTCTGGGACGTTAGTAGCGAGGCCAGCACTTTTGCTGTCAATGCGATAAATAGTCGTGTTAAGATTTTAAGAACATTTGGTTCTTCTTTTAACTAAAATTTTTATAAGATTATGAACAAAGTGTTCTCAGTTCGATGAATTTTATTTATTTTTTGTTATTTCACAAGAATCCCCTTGTTATTTGACAAATTCCGTTTTCTAATCGAGAATGGTCAGCAATTCTTATATATTTTCGGTTTCAAATAAACAATGTTTCAACGTTCTTGATATGACACATTTTTCTTAATCATTAATTCTACGTTTTCGATGTGAAAAAAATTTGTATTAGATTTAAGAATAAAAAATAGCAAAAAAAATAAGCTATTCGTTCGTTCGTTCTTTGTGGGAGCTTTAGCTCAAAACTCTTTGTTCCATTACGATTTGACTTATTGGGTATATTATTCAATAAATTATAAAATTAATAATGAAAATTTAATAAATATTATTTACATTACATGAAAGCAGATTAATTTAATTTAATTTTAATTATAACAAACCCTAAAAGCTGAAAAGTAAACAATTCAAACTAATTGTTTAACTAATTGCTTAGAATATAATTTATTCAGATTTTAAAAAAAGTTTATGGATACATAAAAGCAAAAAAATAAATAAATAAATCATAATGGCCATTTACGGAAATATCTTCACACAATAGCGTTTTATTTTCTAAAAATAAAGACAAAGTTGTTTGCCTCTCAAAAAGCAGAAAAAAGACTATATTTTCATTATCGACTCAATTTGTTAGAAGAGGGTACTTAAGAAAATGAGAGAAAAAAAAAATCTTAAATAAAACCGCTAAATTAGCATTGTCATTTCCATTCCGAAATGAAGGGGATGCCACCTTCAGAAATAAATACATTTGAAGGACAAAAGAGGACGGAATTAATGGGTGGTATGGAATGAAACTAAATACCGATCAACATACAAATTGCAATTATTCATTCCTGCGGTATACGCCGCAAAATTTATTTAACATCCCTGTTATATTAATTCTGATGTGGTAGGTATAGTATCAGCTGTTGTAAAAAACATTTTGGAAAGATATGCATACATGCATATGTAAATACATAAATATGTATGTATGTATTTTTGAAACGTAAAAACAACAAATTATAGAGAAAAGAGCTTTGCGCTATAAAACTAAAAATGTGCTACAAATTAATGATAGAGAGTAAGTTTAAAAAAAATTGCAATACATTTTAAATTAAATAAATGTTTTTAATCTTATAAAAATAAAAAAAAATAAAATAATTTAGTAAATTTTAATTTTTCAAAATTTTTATATTTTCCTTACATTTTTATTTTTCCGTACGTTTTCTTCCATAATAATAATATTGGAGCGCAAGCAAAAGAGTTTTCCCTCTATAGTGCGGAATCAATAATATGTATGGTAAAACCATCTGTAGAAATGAAACCGCGCTGCAGAAAAATACCGCAGCAAAAAAAATTTTCTTCTGCACCAAAAAGCTTTCTACAATCGCAGAACGGAATGAATAATTAGACCCACTAACTTATAATTGGAAAGAGAAATTATAATAAAAAATTAAGAGTCTAAGACTCAAATCTAATACTCCTAGTCAGCGTTGTCAACTCGGTGCTTTTCGCACCGTTCTTAGTGCTTTTTGAAATTTTCGACGCGAAAAATTTTGAAGTTAGTGCTCAGTGCTTTTTTAAATTCATTTCGGTGCTTTTTGTTTCGAGTCGGTGGCACTAAGCCAAAAATGCGTAGAAAAATTTCCTCACTTATTTTTTCTTTCGAGGAAATGTACATACATATATATAAAAAAATAAGCTCTGAACTTAAGTGGAGCATTTAAAAAAATTCTACCAAGTTTGTACAAGGCTTGGTGAAGAAATAAGCGACATGTTTCCCTTAAACTTTAACATTTAAATCATAATTAATATAAAAAATGTTTTGTCACGCAACAAAAAAGACATAATTGAAGTATTTACACAAGTATAGTTTAATATCGAAATTTTGTCTAGTCTAGGGAAAATATAACTAGAACACTATCGAGTTTTCAGTTGAGAATTATCGGATATTTATAATTTGATTGCATTCGAAAAATACGTTTGTTTCCTGACGAAAAATTATTAAACATAAAATTTTTTTATAATAACTACAAAAGGCTTTGTCAAACTGATTCGAGAATTCACTGATTCTTATATAATTAAAATGTGCATCGGATGCCTAAAATTTATAGCTTTAAAAATGTATTGCAAAGTCAACCGATTATGATGTTTTTTTTATATGCATATTTGTTTATAACATTTTTTTTTTTAAATATGATAATAATTAAAAATTTAGTGCTTTTTTATTTAAATTGCGCGATTTTTTAGTGGTTTCAGTGCTTTTTGAAATTTAAAAGTTGACAACGCTGCTCCTAGTACTCCTTTCTTCTGGAGTGCATAATTCTTCATACCGCTCTTTTAGCCTTTACACTCACTCTTTAAGTATAATATAAAAAATAATAAAAATAGTAATATTTTCATTATTTTTGATTTCACCTTGCTTACCTCGTTCTCATTAAACTTTGATTACTTATACCAAACATAAAATGAACTGACTGAGAATTATTTACTATTGAATGCTTGTTTACAATTAATAAATATGTTGGCTATATACGTGCGTGTTTTTGTTTATGATTTTATGTTTCTTAACTTAACTACACACTTATAATTAGTGCATATGATGTGTTCGTGTTCGCCGTGGAGTTTGCGAACAAATCATAAGTGTGTGGGCAGCTTTACGGCATCAGGTTTTTGTTTTTGCAGAAAACATTTGCTTTTGTCTAGTTTCATACTCTGATTTTAAGTTTTATTTTATATGTATCTGGAAATCCCAAGAAAATCGTTTTTCATTCCCCCTTTCCTGTTAAATTAAATAGTGTGGTATAGCTCAAACAAATTTTTCTGTTCGCATTTACATAATCATTCCAATTGAAGTACGAATATATTTTTGCTGATTGCTACAAAATAGAACAATTGCCATAAATCCCAACATATAATTTGTATCTACATGTTCGTACCCATGCCGTAGTATTTACACAATTTGCAATCAATTAACATAAAAATGCCATTGTAATTGTTTTTAGAGTAAATATAATAATTTCGCAAATATCTGTTTAAAGGGCAATACCAAAAGCAAATGAAGCGGAAAGCGAGAAGACAGTGTTGTTAAAAAAAAATTTGCAATATAAACTTGATAAAAAAACTAAATTTATTTAAATGAAATTGTTAAGTACAACAAATTTTTTTACAGATTTATTTTCAATATTTCATTTCAAATAGTCAAATTATAAGAAATGTCAATTTGTGCTTAAATTTTTCTACCCACTGTTGATACACAAAAAAAAAAACAAACAATTACAAAATACAAATAAAATTATATACAGATTTCGATCCGAACATATAAGTGTACAAGCTAATGCAGACACAGAAACGCATGTATTTCAACCCATATTTGTATGTACATATACAAAAATCAATTACACTTGAGGCTTGCACAAATATTAGGGAAGTGATTTTTAAGTTTTAAAGTTTTATCCAGCAACTAAAGGAATATTTAGGGAAAACAACTCGTTTAGCATATCTGGGTATTTAAAAAAAATAAGCTGGCAACACGTGTCAGCCAATATTTGCAAATAAATTAACTCACTGTTTATGTTGCATTATAAATTAATAAGAACTTGGTACCACTTGTATAGAAATGTTACTCATGTGGAACAAAAAATTGTGTAAATGTATAAAATAATTTGTTTTTATTCTTATTATTGTTTTCTATCAATGTTTTTTGTGCAATATTTATCAATTTATTGTTTTTAATTAGCCAACATTTGGAAGTTTGGCAACCTCAAGCGTTTTATTTGCAAATACAGTGGTCGGCATATTTATTTTGAAAAAATATAGTGAAGAATTGTTTTATTGTTTTTTAATATTGAAATTCCTCTAAGGGCACAGTTATCATGATATTTTCTTTACACTAATTCTTAAGTATACGTATGCAAAATTTTTTGTTAAAATCTTTACTCATTCTTATTCTGAAGGGAAAAATGCAATTTGGTACAAGAATTTGTAACGGCATAATTATTTCGACATTCTATAATTTCATCTCATTTTGTTTTTTGTGTTAAGCTTTAATACAAAGCTGTCTTTGTTGAGTATTAATTATTAAGGGTCGTATTCAAAAAAATTTAACAAAGCTTTGCCAAGCAATGTTAAGTAAAATTGTATTCAAAAAAAATTATGATATTAAAATTTTAAAGTAGGCACCCACGTTTGTTAAGAGTACTTTAAGTTGGTATTTCCAAAATGTGTATTTTATACCTCAAATATTTTTGTTAATATAGCACATATTGATTGGTGTTAGATCTGAAAATGAAGCTAGAAGTGTTAGCTCTTAGCTTAAGTTTATTATTTCTGCCATCTAATGGAAAACATCACTAAATTATCCAATTTATTCGAAATACAAGCCAAAATTCATAAAAAAATATGAAAATAAATTAAATTATACAAAAATGTTTTAGTGATGTACATTCAAACAAAACGAATCGAAAAAAGCTGGATATTCAAATACTCATTTTGTTCGAATAAAATAAAATGAGATAATTTTTCTATGTTCATCATATTTTTTACTTTTACTTCATAGAAATATTTATCTGTTTTGCTTCCATGTCAGAAGCTAATATTTTTTTAATTAGGTTGCTTAACTTCAAGATAATAAAAATGTATTTAATAAAATAAAAAATTATATGAATACTCGAATGAAATTGTATTCGATGTTGTACATCATAAGCTGTGAATTGGTTGTTGAACAGGGTGGTGTTACCAGAATTTATTATTAAATCACAAAATAATTAAAGTTGTCTTTTGAATACAATTTCTTAACAAAGCAATGTTAGCCTTAAAGTGATTATTAACTACTACTAACTTTAAAACTCAAGTAAAAATTTTTTGAATAAGAGGGTAACATTCTATGAAAGATTAATAAAAAAATTCTATTACTTACTATTGTGTAAATATGGGAAAATAGCGGAATTAACTAACACCGTCAGGAGTTAAATTATAACCAAGTATAATATTGGAATATTTGTAACAAATATTGCCAAGGAGTACAATATACCTAGACAAACCGTTTATTATCAAATAAATAAATGTAAAGAAACAGAATGTGTCATAAATTTGCCTCGAACAGGAAGAAAACGTAAAACAACGGCAATGGAAGATCGACAAATTATCAGAAAATTTAAATCTAATCCAGGTTTGACACCCAAAGCCACTGCGTTTGAATGGAATTCGCACTGTGATAGTCATTTAAACGAAAGAACAGTTCGACGACGTATAAAAGAAGCCAACATTAGTACATATGAAGCAAGATCAATTCCATGTATAGCCCCAAGGAACCAAATTAGACAAGCCCCTTTCGTTCTGGCAAAGCGTATTATGGACCGACGAAAGTACTTTCGAGTATCACTCGCCAAAGAAAAAAATTATTGTTAGACGACCAAAAAACTCGAAAAAAAATCGCACCTGTTGTCGAAAAAGTTAGTCATGGAGTTGGCACAGTCATGTTCTGGGGCTGTATCGCATATAAAGGCTTGGGAGACTTGGTTCCCATCGACGGTTCGATGACCCAAAACCAATATTTGAAAATTTTATATGAACACGCATTTCCTTCTGGCGATAGGTTGATTGGACCGTCATTTATTTTACAACGTGAAAATGCGCCTTGCCACAAGAGTAAAATGATTAAGACATTTTTGACAGAAAATTTCATTGTAACTTTGGATTGTCCACCCCAAAGTCAGGATTTGAATGTGATTGAGAATGTTTCGTCATATATAAAGCGTCAAAGAACCGCAGATCTGACAAGAACTAGAGAAGAAACAATTTCAGAGGTTAAATCTTTGTGGGAGGACGTACCAACAAAATACATTCAAAACTTGATCGATTCAGTTCCTAAAAGACTACGAAAAGTCATTGCCGCTAAAGGAGGACACACGTTTTATTAATATTAAAAATATCTAAAAGTATTATAAAAGTTCGAATAACATATTTTCATTTAAAAAGTTAAAATACTATATGTCAAAATAGTTATGCCACCCCGTAAATTTTTAAATTAGTTGCATAGAATGCAAATTTAATTTAATAAGTTATAATTTTATGTTTTTTAGTTATTAAATAAATGCATATATATTTCATTTAAAATAAAATTTGGAATTTTTAATTTTTTGGAAATCTGAAAAAATTCAATATGCTAAAATTTCTCAGGTGACCAAATAAATATGCCAACCACTGTAGTACATTAAGGCCGGCACAATGAATCCGTCATACATTAAACTTCGCCTTCTTCAACGATTAAAAAAAGTCGATTATTTTAATAAAAACAAATAAAAATATGCAATTCGAACTAATAAAATATTTTAGTACAATTAAGATCAAAAAATACAATTTTTTAAAGTAGAGTGTTGGCACAAAATATTTTAGATTACTAAAAAAAACAGCTGGTTTTTGTAAACAATATTATGTGTAAACAAACAAAAATGCGTCTAATGTGATCACAGTTTGAGGACTTTGCGTCAAACATTTTATTAACATTTGAGCAAGTAAATATTTGACCATGCAAATTTTTTGTAAGAACAAACAATATCAATCAGCTGTTTCCTAACGCTGCAGTTGCATTACATTACAGTCGGCTAACTGAGTCTTAAGTGCAGAATAAAATGTAAACATCAAGCAGCTGATTTAGATTTCTCTCTCTCGTGTATTTGCTTATTCCTCGAATTTTTAGAATAGAAAGATTTTTTCCCGGGAGCAAATGCTTGGGAAGAGAAAAAACTACCTGGGAAAATTGATAATTGGGCTGAACGACTTTGGCTTATTTTCTCATGCAAATAAAACAGTAACTTTAAACAAATTGAAGTACAACATTGCGGGCAACACTTGAATTAAGATCCCACCCTAATATAAGTACATACATGGATAAATTGCCATTTTAAAGCATTTAACAGAATTTTTACATATAAACAAGCGAACGTGTGTGTTTTAAATCTTGCACATTGTATTGTTTCGACTTGTGCAAGGCAAACAAAAAACAAACAAAAAAAGAATGACAACAGCAAAACCAAACACTGAATAGGAAGAAAAAAGGGTCTTAAGTATTGTAAATAGAGAAGAACCAGATTCATTAACGCATACCGCAAAGCCTTAACGAGTTGCCCATGAATACGATGATAAAAAGTAAAAAACGCAATAAGTCTAAAGAAGGCGGCGGGGGAACAAATAGACAAAAAAAATATGCAAAACTAAACTGCAAACGGCAACAAAAGATACGAACAACCAGAAAACTTTTTTAAAATAATTTAAGCATAGAAAAGTATGCAGACCATTTTTAAGCATTTAGTTGGGCTGATAATGTGAAGCAGAAAGGCTTTACCATTTACAATTTAATCTTACTGCATACGGTTGTCAAATTTTACAATATTGTCAGACCGGGCAATATACTGGCAATGACAGTATGGAATTGCCAACACAAAGTACATATATTGTGGATTAACACCATTGTATAAAATTTGTTAGAAAATCTTACTATTTATAGCCGGACGATTGTCTAACAATAAATTTATCTCACAGCCTTGTTAGTTAAAAAATTATCAGTTCACATCATTGTTGCCATTTTAACATTTTCACTGCCAGATCTGGTATTTTAATTACTTAAAAAGCATTCATGTTTTAAAAAATTATGCTAAATCCTTTCTGGCAGATTCTGTTGAAAATAAAAAATTTCAATTTATTAAAAAAAATTCTTCTGTATAGAGGATTCTTCTTATAAATGAATGTATATGCATTGCAGTGTAAAGGCTCCCTGATGATCTGCACTTGTAACAGTGAAATGCATATACGATCCAGCTAATCCCGCGATAATCAGTTTTAATATATTTTTAATAAAGAAATATTTTACTGAATAAGCAAAATAATAAATTGGGATTAAAAAAAAAATTAAACGTATTGTAACAGTTCCAAAAAACACCAGTTATATACTATTTTATGTTTGTATGTGCTATAAAAATACTTGTAAACACTAATCAGTCCAATCATGAATATTCACTCGAAATTTATTTCTCACGGAAAATAATTTTATCTAGAAAATATTCCTCCAATCATAAATTCTTTGGGAACAAAAAAGAGTATTACGTGGCATCACCGCATTACGAAGCTTGTTGACATTTTGTTTCTCGCTTTTTTTTTGAGTTAGAGAGTAAACAAAATTATTTAAATTCACCAACTTGAAAAAATATGTGAAAATAAGTTTATAAATTATTTATTTAGGCATTATGTGTGCCTTTCCACATAAAAGAACTATAAACTACAAGTTTATGTATATAAATTATGTTTTAATGGAGTATTAAATATGTTTTTATGTAAACTCCCTTCTGTTTTGCAAGGGAAAGATTTTTCGTGATACCGTTCATAATACCTACTTTTTCCCCGGGGAGCTTTTTTTATTCCCGCATTTGGTGAAACCAGGGGAAAAAAGCAAATTCATAATAGGAGAGAAGGGAAAAATTAAAAAACTCGCGATGTCTGATTAAGTTTGTACAAACATTAAATTCAAAGCTATTTCAATAATTTATTTTAAATTTAAATCTAGCATTATACGAGTACTTTTCTGCTGTAAAACGTTTTAGCAGATTTTTTAAACCGATTTAGCATTCTATGATCATAACTTTCTGGCAACACTGTTTCACGCAGTTGCCACGTGCGAAGGCTGCTAAATCTGTTGTTAGGCATTGCCACAATCAAATAGTTTGACAGCTGTTGTGAACTATGAGTTATCTGTGTTTATAAGAAAGAATATAAACTATTATGGGTCATATACATAGAAGTAATTGCAAAAATTTTAGCTGCATGTATTTTTGTTACATTTTTCTTTCTTTTCTTTTTCTTTGAAATTTGATGTGTGATTTATTAAAAATAGACAGAATTTCCTGAAAATGTTGCCTTTATGAGATGCATATGCTTCGCATAAGCTGCCGATAAAAAATTTCTGACAATACTCTGCTGTATGACACTTTGTTGTTAGCAAGTAGTCTTACTTACAGCTGCACAAACAAACAAAAAAAATTTGTTTTCCCTTTTTTCCCTAAAACCGGGAATAAAAAACTCCCCGGGAGTTTTGTTACTAAAAGTCTTTCCCTTGCAAAAAAGAAGGGAGTTTACATAAAAATATACCTAATGCTTAATTAAAATAAAATTAATATAAATAGTTCTATATAATGTATTTGGAAAAAGACATATAATGCCCAAATACACCATTTCTGAATTTTATTATGTGTTTTTTGAAGCTGTTGAATTGCACGCGTAAAAAGGGAGAATATAAAATGTCAAAAACATAATGTAGTGTTGCCACTTATTACTCTTTTTTTTTTTTTTGAGTTCATAATTGGAGGCATTTTTTCTCTAGAAAATTATTTTCCTTCAGAAATAAAGTCCGAGCGAATATTCATGATTGGAAAAATAATTAAATTAAAAAATTTCATGGCTTTGTCTTCAACTCATCTTCAAATAAAACCCCAACGTAAGATTTCAAAGCTCTGATAAAATATAGTTTTTTGTTAACTTTGCCAGATGGAGCCGTTAAAAGTTTTTTATATTGTGTGGTGTATTAATTGAATTGAATTTTTATTAGACTTTTACTTTCCTTGAACTCACAATCCTTATTGTAAATGTTACACCTCTTTTGATATGCACAGTCTATTTTTATGTTGTCTATATGCGTGAATACCCTTGTTAAATGCTGCATAATTGTAGTATTTGCATACCTTGAATTCGAATGAATACTAGTTATTTTTATCGTGTTAAAAAATTACAAAATAAATGTTCATTAAATTTTTTTGTTTTCTTATAACCCAGATAACGAAAGTAATTTTTCAAACATGTATTCAAAAGCAAAAGTATTGAAGCAATTATTGGAGAATGACAAAAAACGCGCAACACAAAATTAAAATACAACAAAAAGAAACTTAGCAAAAAGTAAAAGACCTTAAACTGTCAATTGAATAAAAGTATATTTTATATATGGAAGTAGGAGTAAACATATATACATACATATGTATGTATGTAATCTAAGCTGCCTGTATCTAAACATTGGGAGCTCTTGGTTTTTTTCATTTACACCAAACAATAGTCAGCTGTTTCAGATATTACACATTTATGCTTTAATGCTTGCGCGCTCTTATAAAGAAATATTGGCGAATGTGCCCAATAAACTTAATCAGATTACGAGCCTAGTCTCGTCAATATAATTTCTTATTTTTCCAATCTAAATTTCTAATATGTTTCATATCTAGTATATTTTCCAAGTTAAAGATGTGTCTTCTAATTTGACTAAACGCTGGACAGTGACACAAGTAGTGTTCCAGAATTTCATAATCTCCCTGGTAAGGTCTACATGTTGTAGCTTCAGCAAACATCTGTGCGAGACAAATGACTTTTTTATGGCTAAAGAGAATTTTTTGATGAAAGCTCAAGTCAGTTTCCAACTGCTCCAAGGCCCATTCAGCGAACACAAGTCGTTGTCTATGCTCGTTAATTTCAGCTCAAATTTCGTACGGTTGCCGGCTTAACTCACGGTACAAAATTTTGTGATATACGAGAGGCAAATTACTTCTGAGCAATGCAAAATCGTCTGCCTGGATTTCTAACAGTCGTTTTCACCAAATTCAGCTTGGAGCTTTCTCTGCATTAATGAACCTTAAACTAACTATTTATAACTTCTTTGGGTCTATTTGCATATCAACATTTCTTGTGTTTTTTTTCTCTACTTCTTATTTTACCCACATTCTTTGTTTTATATTAATTTTGTTCTATTATGATCCCATTGGATGCCATTAGTTTACATTGAACCAATAATAAAAATCTCATATTTTATTCAAATTGGTAAAATGAGCTTTATTATGTTGGAAACAAAAAGTAAATGTACTTCTTACCATGAAAATGAATTGACTTTTTTTTGCAGTAAATTTATAATATGATGTAACATGACAACCTTTCATAACGACGTTGAAACGTTAAATAACGCTCAACGGGACACTTTCTATTTTCATTTTATATTGGCATTATTCCCTTAGATAGAATACAATTTTCGCTTTTCTATTTTTCTTCTTTGTTTGTTTTTTCTTTTTGATCTGCTCTTCATCGGTGAGCCAAAATATTATGCTCGAAAAAAAGCTCAAAGAAAAAATATGCAGCTGTGCAAAGTATGAATGCGGGCACTCATCACACATTTCTTTCCTATTATAGTGAAACAATTTCTTTGTGTGGTCTTAGCAGTTCTTTAAAATGGCATTTTAATATGAAAATTTAGGTTAGATTAGGTTTGAGAGGTTGCTGAGAAGAGAAAGTAAGTTTTAAGTTTATTTAGTTTCAAATAATAGGTCCCTTTGTGTTGCCTGAGAGTACGAAAGTGTAAGTACAGATTGTGAAATGACAGATGCAGAGAAAAAAGATAAGCTTAGTTTATTTTTGCAACCCTACTCTTTTATAGCGTCATTGTGGTGCCTCTAGCGGCAGGTAGACGCATTATTTAATGTTGTAGCCATTTTATTAGCTCTTTTAGTTCGCCGACTGCTAGATTCTTTAAATACAGCAGTAGCATTAGCATAAGCATGACATTATCATTAGCATTAGCATTAGCAATAGCATTCGCATTAGTATTAGCATTAGCATTAGCATTAGCATTACATTAGCATTAGCATTAGCATTAGCATAAGCTAAGCATTAGCATTAGCATTAGCATTAGCATTAGCATTAGCATTAGCATTAGCATTAGCATTAGCATTAGCATTAGCATTAGCATTAGCATTAGCATTAGCATTAGCATTAGCATTAGCATTAGCATTAGCATGAGCATTAGCATTAGCATTAGCAATAGCATTAGCATTAGCGTAAGCATTATCACAGGCATAAGCATTAGCATTAGCACTAGCTTTATCATTCGCATTAGCATTAGAATTTGCATTAGCATTAGCATTAGCATTGGCATTAGCATTACCATGAGCATGAGCATTAGCATTAGGAGTAGCATTAGCATTATCATTAGCACTAGCATTAGCGTTATCATAGACACTAAGGCATAAGACAGTAATGCATATCACAAAAATTTTGATGTTGTTCACGTGACTTGGTCTAGCCAGGGATTGAACTCTATCTCTCTAAGACCGTCATTGGGTTTGCAGTCGATGTTCTAAAAATATATATTTTTTTTAAATCAGTCTTATTCCACTTGTCGACAACGATGTCACGTCAATACAACATCAAAAAAAATTGAGCCTTGTTTATTCACTCTGGACAACAATTTTGTCAGTCTGTTTTTGTTGCCTGTCAGATAGCAGTCATGACATGACGTCAATTTTGACAACTGGAATAAGGAATTAATTCTATTAACTTTTTCAAAATTTGTAAACCGAACTCTTAAATAATCACCATATAATTTTATATGTTATACAATTTTCTTTCTGCTAAATTTTTCAATTCAACCATAATCGTCTTTAATTTGGTTTATATTTAAACTCGTATTTGTCCGTTAGTTTGAGATTTTTCCTTTACATTTTTCCTATTTTTTTTATATGGAAAACAAACAAATAATAAAAAAATCTCTCAGGAGTTGTTTTTTTTTCTTGTTTTGTTTTTTGACAGCACTACTACGGTTTCATTATGCTGCTGCAGAAAAAAAATATATCAAGTAGAGAGGGAGGGAGTTTGGTAGTCTTTAGTCTTCAATTTACTCTACACAATTCGACCGCATATGGTTTTGTGGCCTTGCATTTAGAAAAGCTTGATTGTCTTTCTCGTTTTATAAGGAAGAAATTTAATTTTTGTGCAATTTTTATCCTCTTATATTTTTTCACGGGTTTCCTTAAAGGATATTTTTTCTTTTCTTTTCAATTGGGTTTTTGTTTTAAAGGTTAAGAGGATTTCTTAGTGGGGATTTTCATTAGGTTTTTGATTTGTTTTTTTTTGCACTTTTTCTAATAATATTTAATTTGAAAGCTGGATGTAGTGAATGAAAAGTATTTACTAAGTTTTGTTTAACAAAATGTGAATTATTAAGGAAGCAGACTTTTATTGTTTGCTTAAATCAGTTTGCTTTAAGGCTACGGAATAACAAATTTTGTAAGATATATTTCCATAAGTGTAGAAGAAAACTACAAGCTTTATTGAGAAAGAAACGTAATTTAAAAAATTATTTTCACTGTCTAACAGAAAATAACATAAATAAAGAAAACTTTATAACTTTTCATTAATTCAAATTGCTTAAACACTTTACTTTTGTCTACTTACTACATTTCCTCAACTTAAAATTACGTTCACACCTGCGGCCACCTACAGTCATATCAAAACTAATGACCATCAACATTTGTGTATACATATGTGCAGTTGCAGAAATTCACTAAATGGACATTAAAAATGTAAATAAAAACAGCTGCTGCTAATTACATTTTGAGGTTATTCCTGCTGCGAATGTACTGCCGAATTGAACGCCCTCAAGTATGCAATACTTGAGTAACGTTTACAAATCAAGCGAAACAAAAACACATGAAACATGTACATACATGAACTTATAGCAGGTTATAAACAGCGTCGTTATAAAGACTTAACGCCATAAACATCAGCATTATTTAATATTTAATGATAAATAAATTGATGTAAAAATAAAATCTATACAACTACAACAAGAACAACAAAAAACCACAATTCAACGACCGACGAACGACTAACTACCTTTACAAAACTCACTCTCACAATAAACTTTTTTAATCAAAATCGTTTAAATGAAATAAATTCACTCTTACTCTCTCTCTCTCTCTTTCACCCCCTCCCCAACCATTATTTTTTGCTTAACCATTATGTGTAATTCAGCTCTTTATCTTGTTCATCAATATGTTGGATTTATCGCTTTTTTTTTTGTTCTGTATACAAATTTTTCGATGATGGATGACTGTAGCACATGTTTGACGTTCAACATGTGCTGTCCAGACTGCATTATTACAAACAACAACATCAATTACCGCACCAGTCATTTTGATTTTTCTGTAGCTGCACGACGCCGCCGCTTCATTTCATGGCATTTCACCCTTAAATAAAAATCTTTCCATAAAAAGTTTTTTTCAAGTTTTTTTTTCTCTATTTTGTTTATATTATATTGATAATGCGTTGAGACGGGAGGTTAAAAGCATAGAAATTAATTGTCCGTACAACATTGATTTTGCATTTAACCACACAAAAAAAAAATAATTGAAAAAAGCATTTGTATGTTTTGGAATGTGTGTGTGTGTGTCTTTATATCATTTTTCCCCAACATATGGAGCCAATTTCCTTTTTCTTATATATTTTGCTAATATTATCCTTTGCTATTTGCTTTCAAGGCACCAATGATTGATTTTTAATCATTGCATATTTTTCCAATTGTAATTAAATACTTTTGTATACTTTTTTTGCTGTAGTAGCTGTTGTCTTTTTTTCTGCTTATGAAACTTTAATAGTATGTAACATCATTTGGCATTGCAAATTAATTTCCACGTCCAGCCCACCCTCTCAGCTCCCCCCTTTCATAGTTTCTCTGCCTTAATGACTTTCAACTAATAAAGCTTATTGCTGTGGTTGCCATTACCAAGGTAATCAAATGATTTAATAATTATTTTTTTTATTGATTAGAGCAGCATAGTTTTAGCATTTCAAAATGATTGAGATTAATTGCATACTTTAAGGATGAGGAATGTTTTTTTGTTGCATTGTTGAGTTAAAGTAATTAAAAGAATTGGGAAATATTCAGATATCGTATTAAGAGCAAGGGGAAAATTATTATTCCTAAAATATAAACTTAAATTCGATTATGTAACTGAATCTAAATTGCACTTAAATATTTTTGAAAATATTAAAAAAGATCTAGAACACAGATTTTCAAAACAGCGAACTCGTGCGAGTGCCCTCACATTGATGAAGAGAGCAATAAAAGGTAATTTGAATTTTTATTTAATGCCGTGGTCGGCGAACTTTCCGAACGTTCCGCACCTTTCTTACTTATTTAAACACATTCTAAAATATATATTTTGCTAAGAAAAATACACAATTTCCAAGTTAACATTCAACAATGAATTACATTGTAAACCTCAGATTCTCTAGTCTTAGATCCTAGTTCAGTTTTTGTCATTAAAATTGGTATACAGTCTCTCATCATGAAATAATAATGTAATGGAAAACATTCTGATAAATAACATCAAATAATTTTAAAGCAATTGTAAACAAAAGCATTACATGGTAACTATTATCCTTACAATCAGGATTCTACATTATTGTTGTATCTGATGGGAGCAAGTAGGACACAAATATTAAAAGTTTTATTCATTAAATGTCAACTGTAGAAGGTATTTGAAGAGATTAACAGAAATTTACAGACATTACCAAACGAGATATTTTTAACACATTTCAGTATTAAGAAGGATATGAATAACCCTTGTCATATAACACCCCCATTCAGGTATGTAATTATCTCAAATCAAAATGGTTAATCTTATCCACGAAGTAGTATATATTAATCCTAATCAAAGTTTGACAAATTCATCCCGTATAGTCTGTTACACATTCTCGACTTTTGTTACAACTGGGAGGAAAACTAAAGTGATATTCGAAAAAAAATTCGAATATTTTTTTACTTCAAAGTATGTCAAATTGTTTAAGTGAAGTCCTCTGATCAGATAAATATCCTTAAAAGTAGTAATTACAATAAAAAAAACTTCGTACTACCTTGAGATTTTTTCTTTACTCAAGAAAAAAACAGAATATTAATGACGCTACATTTTTGGAGTATTTCAAATGATTTTTCAGTTTCATCCTACTGATATAACTTTTTCGATTAGTTTTTATGAATTCATATTCGTACACAATTGCTAAATAAATTAATGAAAGAAATTTTTTAGTTTAAATGATTGCCATTGTTTGGTTTTATTGATTGTGAACCTGTAAACCGAATATTAAGGACACTAACTGTATGTGTACACACCCATTGATGAGAAATAAATAACATGAATCAATATATCTTAAGGCCCAACTATATATAATATGAATAAGCTGGCTTAAGCTTGAATGATAAGTCTGTCAAGTACTTAAGCAATTCAGATGTGACTTTTAGGTGCCCAGAATATACTTACATGCACTTAAGTATTCTTTAGCCACAGCTGCACATATTGTTCACAATTTTTTAATAATTTTGTTTCTTCTTATAACTACTAAATTAATGAAATTCAATCAAATTAACTTGTTGGAATGTCCTAATCTATTAAAAATTCACGTATAATTATATCCACGACTTTTTTACTTGTTTACTTTGTTTTGCCTACTAAAAAGTACAACAATAAACAAACATAAATAAACTCATGTGTATGTGTGTATATGTGTATTGTAAAACAAAGAATGAAAATAAAAGTTTTGCTTTCTTTTCTGAGTTTAAAATAAGAAATAATAAAAAAATATTTAAAATCAATGAATATTGTCTGTCAAACACAAACAAACATGCACAAACATTGTTTTCCGTACGGAATGTGCGTTCAGTTTGGCACTTAGCTTAAGCAAATGACATTGGACGAAACTTGACGAAAAGTTGCATAAGTACATTATAGTTTGCCACATACGTTTTATATGTAACCGCACAGTTGCTTAAGTTCGCTTATTCATATTATAGTTGGGCCTTTAAACATTCAAGCAGACAAGTTCGGTTTATGGCCGGGTTTACATCTGTGTGCCAAATGCCACACAAGCGTAAAAAAAGCATAACCAACTAATTACTAATGAAAAACTTTTTGATTGAGACATGTATTTATTAAGTTAAAGATTTTAATACATAATTAATAGACAATTTTATAGAATCCAAAATGGGTGCAAACTATTTAAATCAATAAATACATGTCTGAATCAAACAAATGGGCAAATGACACACAAGAAATGTCAGATGTAAACTCAGCCTATCGCATCCCTACAAGAACACTACCAGTCAATTGACTGCTCATTTGATCGATAGTCATGCAGGCTATATTCATCATTGCGTAGAACAAAGTTTCTATCAAATTATTAAAGGCAAAATGAAAAATGTGATGGAAACTTTTGTGTACGTGTGACGTTGCATCACACTTCCGATCAAATGACTAGTCAATTGACTGTCATTATTGAATTGAATGTAAAATTATTTTAAATGTGTTAGTGAAAAAATTTGTTTGTGTTAGTTTCAATCATTCATTTCTTGTAGGGATACTAACAACAGAATCAGCGTTGCCACAATAAGAAAATATGTGTGATGATAATTTACAGAATTTTTTTTATTTTCAGAAAATTATTTTGACAAACCAGAATGTTTGATTTTACAACGTGTGTTGTCACGCATGAAAAAACATGACATCCAAAGGCATTTTCAACCATATATTTAAATTATTTTAAGAAAATTTCCTACAAAAGCATCTTTTTACTCACCATTGCATTGAGGTAGCACTAAGAAAGGATATCTTTCTTTATAAACAAAACTTTAATGTTTCTTCTGGCCATAATAAAATCGAATTTGTCTTTGGAGATTTAAAATTCCAAATAAGGGAAATGAGAAGAAATTTCATTGGCAACACCGGATTGTGGTGAGAGTATAACACACATAATTGTAAAATGCAATGGTATCGGTTGCCGACCACGGATTTAATGTGTACTCAATTGTTACTACTATCAGGGCTACCACTTTAATCTCAGGCTATTCGTATTGCCGGTTATGTAGTCGCACTTTACTAGACAACAATTGATTCTTTTTAAATTAGTTTAATTTCAAGGTTTTCTATTTTTGTAGCCTGAAGAATCATACCTGAAACTAAGTTAATACATATATACTATTTAAAATACATCAAAAGTGCATTAATCTATTTTTGCACACGAGAAATTTACTGGAATTAGAGTTTTATTGCAAATATGTCATGGCACCCCTGCTATAAGAAGAGCAAAATGTATCAGGCTCAAAAACGAAGCACCAACATACACATAAGTGTGAATGTATATGTGTGGGAATAAATGGTCTAGAACCTTTGAAGACTGCTTCAAATTTTATACTCAAATGTTAGTAGGAGTGAAAGCATATTAGCACAATGCTTTTTCAATATTTGAATGCCTTCTCTGTTCTTCAAAGGTTTTGTGACTTTTAGAATTATGGTTGTCATCTGCTTTAATATTTTCCAACAATTACACATTGTCCCGAATTTCTCTAATTCCCATCCGAAAGATGCAAAAAAACACAACTTTATACAAAAATTCACAATACTGGTAGCCCTGAACGTGGTGGAAAATTGTCATACATACATCTACTCGTATACATAATTTCCGACTAAAAAAGGTCTCGAAACTACGACATCAATTTGGAATTTAAAATACGACAAAATAATTTACATTCCCACAAAAATCATAAACTGGCAACGTTGATTTACTACTTTGGGTATTAAATACAAGGCAATATGGCGGCAGGTTATTGTCCATTCTTTTTTTGTTGTTGGCGACAATGAGCAAATGCAGTGCTGCCAATATAATACAAAATGTGGAATCAATCATAGCCTACAATTGAGGCTATCAGCGCAGAATTGGTATAACCCACATTTACTTTTTTAATTCCTTAATTTTTGCAATATTAATATATCTGCAAAAACGATTTTTCAGCTCAATTTCCTTTAGTATAACAAAAGTTGGCTTATTCTACTTTTTTTATAGTTGGTATTAATATATAATGTATTTATCATCAGAACAGCAACCAAAAAACCAATTTCAATAAATTTTTTCATATTATTTAACAGAAATAGCATCCCGAAATTCATGTTAAGAAATAAATTGTTTAATTTTTATACTTTTCCGTGATAAAAATAAATTTTAATCAGAAATAATTCATAGTCAGGCTCAAGTTCAGTAATTTCAATTCTTATTGAATAAAATATTTTTATTAATTAATGTGAGTTTCTAAATACCGATACTTTTCTGTGCAGCAGCGCACTTCATCAGCACCCTAGTCTATCTATGATGATAGATAGAGTAATATAATTTCGCGCTAACCTAAATAGAAAAATGAAAAAATGGAAAAAAAGAAAATTAATAGTGATAATTATAAATCTGTTTACCAAAGGTAAATCAATTGTATACACAACAATCGTTTCTCATATTCCGTTTCATTGAAAATTTAAGTTAAATAGCTGATGTTAATAAGAATCTCTACCCAAGTAGATATTATGAAGATATGATGAAGTGCATGGCTGCACAGAAAAGTATCGGTATTTCCCCCAGCTTAAAGTCTAAGTTTAATTTTTCTTCTCTTCTTTAGAAACTCACATTAATTAATAAAAATATTTCATTCAATAAGAATTGAAATTACTGAACTTGAGCCTGACTATGAATTATTTCTGATTAAAATTCACTACAGTTCAATTACAGAATCTAAAAAAAAAAAAAAATTTCTCAATCAAAAATAAATTTTGCGATTAAATTAAATATTTAAATATGGCACCACTGAAATATGTATTTATACTTGAATATCAGCTGCTTTTGATGCTGCGGTGCCATTTCCAAAATATTTAAGTAGCTGGCTACAAAGCGACAAATGCCGCTAGCAGCATATGAAGTCGTTCGTTCGTGTAGTCAATGTGTTTAATGCATTAGATTCTCTTTCTACCCTTTCCACCGGGAAAACTAGAAATACTAAAATTAAAACAGACACAACAAACTTTAACGAAGATCCTTACAAACGATTTAACATATTAAAAGGGAATTTTGTGAAATACTACAGGCCTGCACAAAACCACAATAATACAATAAACACGTTTAAACAAAATGAATGTAAAACACAATATTTTGAACAAATTATTATTTTTTTCCCCGAAAAAAAATTCAGGTATGAGAAACATGAATCCTTTGTGCACTTTTAAATACAAAAGCATATTTTTCATACAACATAAAGTTATGCAGACATATAGAAAAATCTATGTGCAGTCACAGCCAGACACAGACATGTGAAAATAAATAAAAACATCAGCAAAAAAAAAGGTAATAAAAAATGTCATCAACTACAAAAAGCCGTTTTGTGAAATCATCTATCAGTGACCAACAATCATAGGCCATCAACAGCAACATTGGCAGGAGGAGTTCATCAGCAAAATGTTGGCTTTTCTTTGCTGGTGGTGATACCCCGCCGCCCAATTTTGATTAAAGAGCAGCAAACAATGAAACAAATGTTTTGTGATGCGCACCCACATCAGGCCTATGCTACATCACATGATTGCGCACTTTCCACAGCAATGGCAACAGCAACGGCAACAACAAATATTTTAATAGTCAAACTGCCAAAAGACAGACAGTTTTATGTTGCTGATAAGCTGCGTTTACAAACCAGGCATGCAATATTTATAGATATTTGTGTTTATGTTGGGCATGTGACATCCAATAAATAAAATATAACTTATGGGATATTCCACAAAGATTTTCCATATTGAAGGCTTGAAAATATCTTGTTTGTATTGAAAAAATCAGTTCGAAAGTTAGTTCACTTAATTAAACAGGGATAACGTTAGTATCTTTAAGAAAACTAAATTTATTTGACAAGGCAGTAGAGCCGGAAAATTTTTCATTATTCCAACATTCACTAGAAAAATGGAATAACGCCCTCCCTTCATTTCACTTAGTTCTTCTTGCGAGAAAAAAAATAATGTCAAAGAAGTCAATAATATGCATTTCTTCTGACTTAAAAATAATTAAAACGTCGAATTTAGACAAATATAAATTACAAAAATAAAATGCATACAAAATAAGCTCTAAAACTGAGTTCACCCTTTACATCTACTGCGACAATTATTTTAATGAAATTGAGAACTTATAGACAGAATTAATTTTTAAGAATTGGGCAGTTGTCTTTAAAATATTTTTACTCCAAACTTGAAACATTTTAAATACGAAACTCTAAAACTAATTTGAATTGTGAAACTTTTTTTACCAAAATTCACAAAGTCCTAGCATTAGGATTAGGATAAGCATTAGCATTAGCATTAACATTAGAATTAGCATAATTAGCATTAGCATTAACATTAACATTAGAAT
Organism: Tachina fera; assembly: GCA_905220375.1. Classification (NCBI taxonomy): domain Eukaryota; kingdom Metazoa; phylum Arthropoda; class Insecta; order Diptera; family Tachinidae; genus Tachina; species Tachina fera. The sequence goes on from LR999966.1 coordinate 76,368,862, forward strand.
TAGCATTAGCATTAGCATTAGCATTAGCATTAGCATTAGCACTAGCATACGGATTAGCATAACCATTAGCATGAGCGTAAGCATTGGCATAAGGATTAGCATTAGCATTAGAAATAGCACAAGCGTTTGTATTAACATTAGAATTAACATTACCATTAGCACAAGCATTAGCATTCGAATCAGCGTTATCAGTACCATTCGCATAAGTATTAGCATTAGCATGAAAATTACTATTAGTATTAACATTAGCATTAGCATTAGCATTAGCATTAGCATTAGCATTAGCATTAGCACTAGCATTGGCATTACCATTAGCATAATCAATAGCATTAGCATTATCACTAGCATTAGCATAATCATTAGGATTAGCATAAGCATTAGGATTATCATTATCATTGATATTAGCATTATATTTATCATCGCATTGGCATTGGCATTACTATTAGCATTAGCATTAGCATCAGCATCAGCATTATCATTAGCATGAGCATTATCATTAGCATTTTCATTTATATTAGCATTATAATCGCATTGGCATTGGCATATCTAATGAATTTTGAAACTTTGCTACCAAAACTCACAAAGTCCAATCCTTAAACATGAAACTCAGAAATCCTATAGTGTGGCCTGTATTTTTTTTTTAAGTACGAGTATACAAAGAATGATGATTGCTTTAGTACATACGCTCAACTGCGAATCATATCTCAATGAGAAAATAGAGTAGTTCATTCAATACAAGGATCCTTTACATTAGTGATGTCAAAAATAAATCCATAGTTGTATGTGTGAGAAAATGTGTATCATTCGTCTCTGAAGTACATAGAAAAAAAACAAATATTTGCAACAAACGCAGTTTAGTGAAGCAGCTCAAAATATATAAAAAGGAGTCTATATGATAGAAAATTAAAAAATAAGGAATACAAATTAAATAAAAAAGTTCGGAGCGGCCCATATTTTCCGAGTTAAGAGACTGTGAACTTTTCATAAAAACTGTAAAGAATTTCCAAAAAAAAATTTTTAAATAGCTTTTCTGATAGAAACTAAAAAAATAAGAAGAAAAAATTGGATGCGACCCATATTTCCCAAGCTATTGGTCTATTAAGTTTTGATATTAAATGCAGTTTAGTGAAGCTGCTCGAAAAAAAATTAAAATGTCTTTTTAATACATATTAATTTCTTTTCTTAAAAACTTTGTAACATAAAACACATTGAATTTCGCGAAAAGCATTAGTGATCATAGAATATTTTTCGCATGCCACTTTTTTTCTTTCACTGTACTTAAAAAGAATTGAATACATCCAGTACGCATGTTCATCGTTACTGTCTCATTGACGACTAAATGAAAGAGAATAAGAATCTGTGTGATTTTAGTTTCCACAATTGTGCCATGAAACTGACATCAATGCTTTAGATTCCCATGCACATGAACTTACGGGGATACCAAATTACGAGTTTTATTGCGCCATTGATCTCCTTAAACTTTATCACCGATAAGTTAATCTAAGCAAATGTTTTAGAGAGTGAAACCCGACATACACCATTATTCGTAGAAATTCGAAAGCGAAAGTGAAATTGGATTGGATACACCATAAAATATTGTTAGTAACGCTATAGAAGGGCTCAGATAAATCCAAACCGAAAATACTAAAATGTATGCATCCGAATAGAGGAAATTTGTTAAGGCCATATGTTCCTTATTTGGCTCTGGTTCGTACGGCAGTAGTGAGTCCGCTTAAAGGGAGTATCTCTGGCACACACTACACCAATAGGTCTAAGTGTGTCAGGGACTATGAGTACCCAACCTATCTCACATAACCTTGGTTTAGAAAACTTCTACAATCCTTATTTTTTCGGACATTTCACTACTTAAGTGTATATATCATTAGCACAAAGTAGACCAGAGTTGTAAAAACTGACGTATGAAAAAAGCTAAAATCATTTGTGGTGCAGTCACTGCGAGAAAGGGACAACTGTAGTATATTTGTTATTAAAATGTTAACAAAATAATCAAAACAAACAAGAGAAAATATGTACTTTGTGAAACGAACACGTGTACATACATACATACATACATACATACACATTTACAAAATTAAATTAAAGAATTTGTTGAATTGAATTAAAAAAATTGAATGTGAAATAGATTAATGGTATTAAAAAGTGATTTAAATTTGTTTACAAATGATAACTGATTTAACTTTAAGCATTTTAATTGAACAATTTTAATTTTTACCTTTTTTTTACAAAAATCACACAGCAAATGAGATCACAAAGCATAAACTGAAAATACATTTGAACAAGTAAACGAAGTACATAATTTTACAAAATTAAATGAAAGAATTTGTTGTGTTGAATCAAAAAACAAAATGCCAAATAGCTTATTACTATCTTATTTGAAGCATTTTCATTTAAAAATATAAATTTTTACCATTTATTTGCAAAAATCGCCAAGCGAATGAGGTTACAAAGCGTAAAATGAAATTAAGCTAAAAAATGCCATCACGAAAGAAGGTTTAAAGAATGCACAGTGACAGAGTGAGCGGGACCTCCGAAAACACAAATTATCTTCCGTCTCGTGACATCTCTGTATATCCTCTGTGTCATTAGTTTAAGGCTCAAATTTGCAGTCTTTAGTTAACTAATGAAGGTTGTTTAACCAATGAAATTGTTAAGAAAACCCGTTAGTTAATCAACGGGCGTTAGTTAACTATGAATTCGGAACAAAGTGATAAAGATTTTTTCATTAAACGAAACACTCTTTCAGTTGTTTCGTGTTGTTGAAATCCAAAGCTGCTAATAATTATTTTAAGTGTTTGATAAGTTATTGCAACAACTTTTTTGACAAGTCTTTTTACATATATTTTACAAAAGCACAATTAAAATCACTCACTATCCACTATACCAGCCACCTTATAGAAAACATTGAAAAATATATTGTTCTTCTGCTTATTTCTGTTTATAAAATATTTATCCACAACATCATGCTCCCCCCCCCCCAGGGACGAAAAAAATATGTATGTTTTATTAAAAATCAACTTCATCATGCCCATCAAAAATATGTACGCGAGCACACAATTGAAAACCTTTTAATCTATTTAATGGACACAGGAGCTGTCATAACAAATATTGACATTAGTTGAATTTATCAAACTCCAACCCTGTGCCCCTTGAACACACTTTATCCTCTGTAGCATTTTGGCTATTGTTGACACTTTTATGTCATAAATTTAATAATATCATATTGAAGTTTTTTCTCTTTTGTCCTCTTTTTTTTAACTTTTATCTTTACTGAAATTTTGAGTTTGTTTAAATTGTGTGTAAAAATGCACTATGATGTACGAACACTTTAATATTTATTATGATGATAAATAAATAGATAATAAAAGCTTTTGTCTCTTTTGTTTTTTGGCTGATGTTAAACATCATTTTACCTTAAAATGTTAATTAAAAAAATTACTTGCATTTAATATCGAACGAGTGCATCTTTCTTGGGAGTTGTTAATAACAAAATCTGATTAACCATAAAATTTAATAATAATAATAATAGTAGTTATGTACTTCTTCAGCCATAATAGTAAATCATTTAGATTAACACTTGTCTAAAGTTTCATAAATAAATAAATAAATATAAATTTATATTTGTATTGAAACTAATTATTTATTTGAGTTTATATTGTATTTTAACTTTAAGAAGTTTATATGGCCATTAAAATAGGTACGACCTGTATAATGCACATTTTTCGATTTTATGTGAAAAAATGGTCAATCTTCTTTAATATTTATTGGCTTGCAGCATTAGATTAAATAAAAATAACTATAAAAAAGTAACATTTTAAATTAAGTAAAAATTAAGTGGTCATTAAAATAGGTACGAAAAAATAGGTCCTGAAAATAAAAGGATTATTGGGTGATTTTGCACAAAAATAAGATTGGAAAAGCTAAATTACATTAGTAGTCCCTGTGTCCACCATTACTTTTAATGACATTATCTAATCTGTTGTGCATAGAAGAGATAACCTTGCGGCAGGTGTCACTAGGGTCATCATACCATATTTTCTGCAATTTTTGCCACAATTGAGTCTTGTTTTGAATATTTTCTTTTCCAATCATTGTTTTTAGATCTCCCCACGGATTCTTAATTGGGTTGAGATCGGGGGGATTGGATTGGCCTCTCGATAAAACTCTCCTTACTTTGATGAAATCAATCACCCACTAACTTATAAGAGTAGTTTGGATAGTTATCATGATGGAAAGACCAACTTAGTGCCATCTTTTCCACAGCACAAGGCAACATAAAATATCTAAAAATGGTTTTGTAGACCTTCTTTGTAATTGTCTCTAGCGTATTAATACGTGGCATAAGAAAAAATATGCAATTGCATATTTGCGGTTTCCCTGGTTATTACGAAAATCAGTTGATAAATTTGTGAATGATTAAGTGGGTATTCGCAATTGTGAATTTGCATTTGAAGGGGTGGGGGGAGAAATAAAACAGCTGACAAATGACAAAAAATAAGATGCAGTGAATGTGTGGAATTTGTTTAAAAATTAGTCGAAAATTTCTTTCACCGATGTCCGGGTTTGCTTCCGTCAAGCTTACAAGTTTTGCAATTTGCTTTTTATTGCTTATAATACGCACCCTGTGAATAAAATCATTCAGTTTGTTTATTTTAAAAGATATTTATTTATTTATCATACTTACATTTCGAGTGAATATATTTCTAATACTATATTATAGTTGCAAAAAATATAATAAACTTCTGCTGAACTATGGTTTGAACTTTTCAAAAGCTGACATTTCGTAATACTGATTGTTGTAAGAATATCTCTTACGTAGTGTCAACATCTGTCATTTTTTTTCATTAATATCAACCCAAACGGGTAGACATTGATGATTTTATATCATAATAAATCAAACTAATATTTGAAAAATACTTGCCAAAAATATCTAATTTGTATCATGTTTAATTTTTTGGTCACAAATAATTCTTGTGACGCATTTTTTAAACGAAAATTGTTTAATAAATAAACGTTAAATGGACAGTAACACATAAAATGACATTTGATATCAAGATGAATTTATCAAGCCGTGAGCTCTGATGATTATATCATAACACTGCCATAATATTAATAAATTTATTCTATACGTGATGAATTTTCATCATGATATCAATTTGACATTCATCATGATATAAAATCATCACGTGTGGACAGTATGTTATCAACCGCAAGTTGCTGTCCATAATAAGTCTGAATAAAGCTATTCACAATAGGCATCTGAAAATTTTAATATGGCAACATTTTGACATCTCGAAATTTTTATTGTGAACAACGGTATAAAGCACAAATACGAGTAGTATATATACACTCAGGGAAAAGCTGCAACTTAAAAATAAGAACGCGTCACATTAATTCAATCATTTTCAATATAATAGAAAATGTATATATCTGTGGCAATATAGAATAATAGCTTAAGTCGACTTAAGCAAAGCAGGGCATTTCGGAAGTTTTTACGCTTTCACAAATATATTAGAAGGCTGTAATGCATTATTCTACTTTCTTGTGATTCTTTCTTTCCATATGTAGCATTTTAACCCCTGAAAATTCCAACTGCAAAATAATACATCACAAATAAGCTTAACTTTCTTAAGTTTACTTAAGCTACTATTCCATATTGCCACATATATATAAATGTTGAAATTTCTTATTTCAACATGACTACACTTTCGTTAATGTTGGGTGTATGGGTGTATGGGTGTAATGTAATGGGTGTATATACATATGTATAGTTTGTAATAAACGACATATCGTCACCTAAAATTTAAAAAACCGTGACTAAAAATTTGATTTTTTACAGGAGAAGCGAAAAACTTTATAAATTTGAGACTGTTTATTACTTATTAGCCAAATATTAGTATTAAGGTTGGAGAAACAATGCAGATGTGACCCAATAAAAAAAAAGGTGAAGAAACAATAGTGTTTTTTTATAATTGCATTTACGGCCTTTTCTAATGGTTTTTAATGACACCAAAAAGCCGTTGATTTTTGTATAAGTAACAATAAGATGCATATTTAGTCAAACTATAAGAAAGGTTAATATAAAAATAAGTAAAAAAAATCTCATGTCTTTAGCGGCTTTAAAATAGATTTCGAAAACTGTTTTTTAAACGTTAATTTCCTTTAGCGTAGATTGAGAGATTCAGACAAAAACTTATTTAAAATAAAAAAACACATTTCCGAAATAATTATAATCATCAACGTCAACATCAACAATTTATAGGCAAACTTTTCTTGAATTCACAAACTTCACAAAAAAAAACACACAATATGGTACATGGCCTCCAGAAATATTTTCTTTCTTCCACACAGTCATGCAAAAGCTGAACGTTGCATGAATAAATGCAGCAAGAAAAATATTATAAAATATTAAATTCCTTTTACAAAGTAGATGAACAACAATATTCAATCTTTAAACATTAAAATTACAGTGACTGCTGTCGATTGCAATTAGTTTGATAAGATATTTTTTTCTATCTTATTTAGCATCAGGGCATTGTGCAAAAGGAAAACTTACAGGCAGCAGAAGTGCAACAACAGTCAGAAGCTTTGAATTGCAGTTATCGTTAAGTCTTTGAAATATCTAAAACAGTGGAGTTCGGTTATAACGAACACATATTGCAAGCAGTTACTTCAGTTATAAGGAACTTCTCATATTAAAACAAAATGCTGGGTTTCTTGCAGCTAGTTTTAACCAAACTTCACTGTATTATTATTATTATTATTATTTTTATAAAACTGCCCAAGGCTATTTGAGTGAGCAATATCACATGATGCTTTTGTGTGCTGATTTATGTTGCTTTTTTCATTAGATAAAGGAGCTTTATGCCACACAGACACATTCTTACTTTGTACAGATAATATTTTTTTTAACTTCTATGCTGTGCTGTATTTTATCAAAGACTATTTGTCTGCATATTGGTGATGTTGCAAAAGATGGTTGCACAGTTTTGGTTTTCGAAATATTTTGCTTCCGTTTGCTTACTTTTTTGTTAATTATTTGTAACCCTTTTGGAAAGAGACACTAGGCGGTAAGTTTCGATAATACTTCTGCTATTCATAAGTTAAGCCTACAAAATTCTCCAACATTTAATATTGCTTCTAATGGCCAACATTGTAAAATAAAACTTAAAAAATTATTACTGCCCATAAGTTGCATATTTCCCACTGGTGTTCAAACTTTTTGTTCTTCTTTTTTCCCATCAATAATATTTCTTCTGCCTTAAAACATCATAGTAAGCTTTGCATACATCTTTATTTTGCTACTGCTTTCAATTCAACTAGAAAAACAAACAAACAATAAATGAACAAAAATCCTGTTGTTTTGTTAAAAAATTTCTTTATGTTGAAAATACGAAAACTAGGAAAAACTGCTTCACCAAAAGTAGAACAAACATCCAGTGCGGGTCATTACACCTTCAATAGAGTTTTTGCTTTAATGGTAAAATGTAGAATTGGAAAAATTTGTTTACAGCTTTTTATGCTCTATTGTTTGATGGGTTTTTTTTTTTAAATGTATCCAAATGCATGTGAACACTTTTAGGTGCTAGACGACAAGAGATGCCATCGTAAATGGTTTCCTATTTCCTGTACAGTTTCTTTAAAGTGGTTTTTACTTAGAAATGTTAAGCACACTTTTAGGCTGTTTAACTTTGCCACTAAAAATCACACGTACATACATAAATATATGTATGCATGTAAGTTTTTAGAAGAAATAAAAATAAAAGCTTAAAGTTAATCCCGCATGTTCATAATATTTAAAATGAATTTGAAATGTATTTTATTTAAAATTTTGTATAAAAAATCTTCCTAAAAGTTGTTTCAGACTGTAATACAAGTATTAATACTTTTTTTTAAAAATCAGCTCTGACATGTTGAGTTGTTATTGTTTTTTTTTTAATTTTTTAAACAAATATAAGACCAGGGATGCATTTTCGTCAAAAGTATTAATACTTGTATTATAGTATGAAACAGCCTTAAAATGAATTTCAAATTAATTTTTTTTATGAATATGTGGGAGTAAGTTTAACTTTGGCCCTTATTATGAGCAACTTTCGATCTTCGACTGTAGCCGACAGTACTGATCGAACGAATTTTCATTTTGTATTATGACGAGCATTCGACGTTATTGTGAATAAAATCGACAAAAATACCTTAAAATTTGTTTTTGTTTACTTGAAAATAAATATTGTTTAACACTTAGATTTTTTAAACATTTTTCATATTAAAATTCTTCATCGAAAGCTAAACTCTGTTTAATAGAAAATTCGATATTCAGCGAAATTTTCGATGCTCATAATATGAATTTAACATTCGATATTCAATGCTCGATACCCAATGCAACTCATAATAGAGGTCCTTTTATAATATTTTTTAAAAAGGCTTTTGAAATTAAAATTTTTTAATTTAAAAAATAAAAAGGACACTAGTAGCTTTATATATGTATATTTATTTTTAATAAGAAAATTTTTATTAAATAAGTAAAATAATAATTTGGGATTATTAGTGCGTTAACAAATGTTAAATTTAAATTGTAAAAATTCCCAAAAAAAAACCTAATTATTAACTTGGCTGCACCCGTGCAAGAATACTTGTACGGCAACACTGTAATCTTGCTAAAGCCCTGAATAGTTGTTGTTGTTCTTTACAGTTATTTTCATTACATACATACATACTTCATACAGCTAGGGTTATCAGATATGGCGATTTCTCGTCAAACGTGACGATTTTTTAACTTGTTTGTAAATAAATTTGTTGGGCATTTTTTCAATAGAAATTTTTGTTATTCAGGAAAATTAGTTTATTGAAGGAGTAGTTTCAAAAATCAATCCTAATAAAACTCGTCTGCAAAAATTAAAAAAAAAAATTGATTTTGATGATTTTTCTTATATTTGTTAAAGTAATTAATGCGTTTTGACTTTAGATGAGAAAAATTTACAAGAAATACTTTTTGTAATTTCTTTTCGACTTTTAGCGATTTTCTGCTAAATTTTTAAAAAATTATTTGGAAAAAGTTTATATTAAAAAAATTTTAAAAAAATCAAATTTATTTTTTATTTACTAAATAACTTATTACATAACTCTTATTTATTTTTCTCTTTTATTTTAATGAGTTTTGATTTAAATTAAGGCGCCAGAAACAGCTGATGTCGGTGCTAATTAGATTAAGTTTTAATTGTAAGTTTTAATTTTAAGATTAATTAGCATTAAGTTCATTTTGTAGATATAATTCTACCGTATTAGACAAGTGCCGGGAGCAAGCACTATAAAAATTTAAATGCTATTTTATATCTATATGAATAATTTTCCTTAATTTTGATAAGCACGTAGCATTAGCAAAAATAATTATGTAATTGAAACAATACTTTATACACTCCAAGAAAAAAAATTCATGTCCTATTATTTAGAAATTTTTTTCCTAAATTCAAGTAAAAAAAATTTCTAAGTTTAAGTAATTTTTTCTAAGTTTAAGTAAATTTTTACAAAATTCTAGTAAAAATTACTGAATATGAGTTAAAAATAAAAAGTTCATATCCTCAAAAATAGTTCATAAAAATACACAATAAATTTATCACATTTCAGGAAATGTTTACTGACTTAAAGGAAATATTTACTAAGAGTAGGAAAATAGTTATAAACTGAAGGAAATTTTATATTAAGGATTAGTCAATTCCATCTTAAATCAAAAAATTAACTTTAGGAAATGAGTTACTCCTGATAAGTTCATGAAATTTGATTTACTTAAAAGATGTAAAAAGATATACTAAATTTTAGGAAAATAATTACCAGTTTTAAGCATTTTTTCTTTGAATTATAGAATTTATTACTAGTTTGCATTTAGCAAAAAATCTAAGTAAATTTTTCATATTTTCGAGGAATATTTGAACTTAAAATTTTAAAACTCAATAATTTCAATGCTTATTCAGGCTGCCTTGTTAGGCAATTGGTTAGAGTGCTTGCCTATCAATCAGAGGGTTGCTGGTTCAATACTTGTCAACTCTCAAGGAATTTATATGTCTGCGTATGGTGAATTATAATTAAGAATATAATATGAAGATATATAAATAACATATCATTTGGTGTATAGAATTTAATTAAAAATAAAAAAAAGTACCAGAATTAAAGACAAAAAACAAGTTGAAAAATTTACTAAATTTAAGATCAAATACGAAAAAATTTTTTTGCAAAGCTCCGAATTTTATGGAAAATTTTACTTAATTTTAGGAAAATTTTACTTAAATATGAAAATATAATTAATTTAAACTAGTTCATTAATGAACTAGAAATTTAGTAAATATTTTACTGGTTTTAAGTAAAAAACAGCTTTGGCGCCATACGACAACTTTTTTTATTTAAATTTAGAAAATTTTCCAAAATTTTAATTAATTTTTTTTTTTGAGTGTAGTTTTAAATTCTCCTTAAAAATGTTATTTTGGTTATTCTTGTAATATGAAAAAAATATGTCTCAATAAACTAACTAACTAAGAAAGCAATACTATGGACCAATTTCACCAAATTATTTAAATATCAATTCATATTTAAATGTCATTTTTCTATAAAAAAAATTAATGAAAATCCACATTTAAATATGAACGGATATTTAAATATAGTTGGTGAAATTGGCCCTATGTGTGCACAAATATCAATTTAGGCAGAAGGCTGTCGGATACTATATTTCTATTAATAAAATGAAAGAAATTTTAAAGTAAAAAAACTTGCCTCCATATGCAAAAAAATAGCGTGTGCTTCAAGTGTACGTTAAACCCAGTTTCTCTAATAGATTAAAGAAAAGTTCTACAAGTTTCCTTTAATCTATTACAAAAAAGGCCAAGATTTCTAACTCAAACCAACAGGGGGTTATTCTATTTTTGTTAATTTTAACTTGAGTTCGATTTCAATATGCGTACCGGTATCGGAATCGGTATCGGCGATACTTCTTTTTGAGTATCGATATCAGATCGGCAAAACGGCGGCGTATCATTACGTCCCTAGCTATTATACCATGCTCTTGTTTTTTTCTTTAATTTTCAATGGTATTGATATTATTGACTTAAGTGTCTTTGAATATGGGTTCATATCACAAAAAACAAAGGATCGTAAATTTTTCTCGTTTTCTCCTTTTTTTTGTTCTTACACAGTCGGAAAAACTGCAGCTCTACTTTATAACTAGTAAAAAAATCAAAATTATATTTATAGCATGAAAAAACTAAAAAATGTATTAAAAATATACATTTATGATGAAATATGCAAAAATATGCATTAAAAATCGATGCCATTTTTTGTCGCAAATTTGTTGATTCGCAAAGATCCCAGTAAAAAAAGAGACTCCATTAAAGTCATGAAAATGTACAGTTTGCGATCTGGAAGTAGTGAAAATTTCGATCGGATCTAATGATTTTTACATAGGGTTGTCATTGCAAGAAGTTCTCTTTTTCGATGCCTGGTCACTGAATTGGAAGCGATATTAAGAAAAATTCCCTTTTTTGTGTTCTTTGATAATATTTTCATCTAGGAAAAAGGATAAATAGTTGCCTTTTTTAACAATTCGTTTCTTTTTATACGAATTTAAGCCCGATACAGTGTTTTCATGTAAATTTAAGAAAATAACTTTTAAATTTTTGACTAAAATTAGTTAATAAGTTTCTTAAAATAAAATATTTTTTTTTTAAATTCTGGTGAGTATTTTCTAACACTATGGAGGAGTTACAAGGTTTTGTATGACTAAAGTAAGCTTCTATATGGTTTTCAGCTCAATCTCGGCAAATTTAAAATATCGATTTTTTGGAAGCAATGAAAATGTAGTTCCACTAGAATGACTTCCATTTTTTTTCACTGGGGATATTTTATTTAAAAAACATATATTTACATGATAATCCTTTCCCTATTCATTACATTCCATAGCAAAAACAGTCAGAACATTAAATTAAACCAAATCATTATTTTTTAGCCGACTTTCAAAAAAAAAAGAGGAGGAAGTTCTCATATCGGTGGCTTATTATTTATTTAATTCATTAGTTCATTGAACAAATTTCTAACAAGTGCAGAAACTTGGGCTTCCTTCAGCTGTGCCTGTGTTTCTGTTTTTGATTTTTTGTGATATTTGCTGACAATCAGCTGCCAGAATAAATTCGCTACAAAAATCAAACACTCACACTTTGTTTAAAAAATTTCGTATCCTATTCCTCTGACTTCTAAATATGTATGTTATCAAAAGTGATTTCTGTTCGTTCTTACAACTTAATTTAACGGGTAGAGTAACGAATAATTTCACTTAGAGTAAAGCAGACCATAAACGCAACGCTGCTGGAGATTGAATTCATGTCGCAATGACTGACAAATTTAAAAAAAATTTTAAATTTATTATAGCAATGAGTAGTTTTGTAAATCTGTTCATTTGTAATTTGAATTTATGCAAATTCTTATGCAAGAACGATTTTGAAATACATAATCAAAAAAAACTCACATACCGAGAGTTGCCAGAATGTATGGATGTGTGTATGTATGGAAGTGGGTTTATGTATTTGTAAAGTCTTTGCAGTCAAAAATTACTTTCCATGCATGAATGAGTAATTTTGACATTTTACAAAAAAAAAAAAAAAATATTTGCATTTACAAGTACAATTTACAAAATGTTTGTTCGTTTTTGTTCTGTTGCTTTGTGTTTTCGTTTGCATAAACCAAATTTTCCAAGCAAAAGAAAAAGAGAAATAATCTAAATTCAACTACATGCGGTATTTAGCATCTTCATATTCAGTTAGGCTTCCGTTTCTATTGGTTGCTGCAGGAATTTTAAATGTTTTACAAAAATTTTTTATAAAAAAATTATATTACTTATTTAAAATTCAAAACAGGCTGCAGATAAGACTCGTAACTGATTTATACTCGTATATTTGTCTAGGTCTAGGTGTGAGTTTTTAAATCAAGTTGCATACTTGTTATTGTTGTTGTTTTTTCTCTATTTCTATCGCACTTGTAGTTGTCAACAAAATGTCCTTGATGTTGAAAGAAAGAAACCCTTTTGCTTGTCAAAGTATTTACTATTTAGTATATTTCATCTTTTTCGTTATTTTATGTCGTTAGAAAGGGGTACGTTATTATTGAATGACAGACATTTCATGGTCAAGAGCTCTTGATTGAGTGTTGTGACACCCTTTGGACATTTTGAAGTGCTTGCTCGTAGGAGGAAATATTAATTACTAGTGCTGCATTTATGGGATTTCAGAAAATTTGATTGATAGTCAATTAAGCAATTATTAAATTGTCATATGCATGTTTGTATTCGTTAGAAGAAAAAAAATATTTTTGGTGTTATTTTGGAAATTGTTACAATTAAGTTAAACATTTGTTAATAATACCAAATTATTAACCCTTATCGCGAATCCCAAAGGGAAAAAATTGTTGGGAATAATTTTTTTATTGGCATCGCAAATTGTTAGGGAATAAAATAAACATCTGTTGCGAGTCGAACATGCTATTGTGAATTGATGCACTTGTATTTTTTTTTTTTTGCTTTTCACTCGTATTTTTATAATTTTCTTAATAAATTGTTATTATTCAGCAAAATGAATATCATTTTATTCCGATTAATTTTATTGGTGTTGGAAAAAATAAAGAGACGAAATTTCAGGGATGCATCAAATCCACTGTGTTTATCGGAAGTAAATAAATAAATTCATGCATTTTCACTCCTTTTAAAAATAAAATCAAACAAGTTTAAGTTTTAAGTTTAAGTTTTTTACTCATATTCAGTAATTTTTACTAGAATTTTTGTAAAAATTTACTTAAACTTAGAAAAAATTACTTAAACTTAGAAATTTTTTTTACTTGAATTTAGGAAAAAAATTTCTAAATAATAGGACATGTATTTTTTTTTTGGAGTGTATAAAGTATTGTTTCAATTACATAATTATTTTTGCTAATGCTACGTGCTTATCGAAATTAAGGAAAATTATTCATATATGAATATAAAACAGCATTTAAATTTTTATAGTGCTTGGTCCCGGCACTTGTCTAATACACTAGAGTTACATATATCTACAAAATGAACTTAATGCTAATAAATCTTAAAATTAAAACTTACAATTAAAACTTAATCTAAAATTATAACTATGAAATAAAAGTAATAATAAAAACCAAAATAAAATATATATCCCCCCTGTGAATGCCGGGAGTAGTATGTGAGTAAAATGTTCTGACCAGGACTACTACTGATGTCTTCACGTAAAATCCCAATGCAGGATATATATTGAGTGTTTGACCAAGTAAAATCGTGTTCATTAGACAAAATATTTCGAATTACACTGCCTCCAAAGTAAGACAATTTTTCAATAAAAATTTTTTCTTCAAGTCGAGAGCACAGTATGACAAAGGAAATAGTTTTGCCTTTTCGTATACATATCTGTTTGAAAATCTTTTGTTATGCACTTTCGCACAATATGACGTTCAAAAATTTCCATTCTTTTCATTATTGTTCTAGAGATGGTAAACCATATTGGAAATGCATAAAGAAGAATTGGTCTAAGGCTCACCTTATACAAAAGTAGCTTAGTTTTTTTCTGATAAAAATTTACTATTAGATAATCTAGCAAAGGCTCCTTTAACCCGATTAGCCTTTTCCAAGTTGTAAAAAACATGCCTATTAAACCTTAAAAGTTTGTTAAAATTAACTCCTAGATATTTGATACTATCATTAAATTCGATGTCATTACCATTCAAAGTCAGTTTACATTTTCCGGAAGCATTTCGTAGGCATATTGCATTACTCTTAGAGGCGTTAATTTTTATTCCCCAATGAGAATAAAACTCTTCGACACAACTAAGATACGATGAAACTTGTTGGAGAGCAAGCAATGGAGACTAATCATGAGCATAGAGAAGCGAGTCATCAGCAAAAAGTATACCTTTGCAATTATTAAAGACGTGAGGAAAATCATTTATAAAAATGTTATATAAATGAGGATATTGCTTTCTTGTTCACACTATATCCCAATTAGAGGCTTTCGTTACATTTTCATTCATTTCATTTATTCATTAATGTACGTAAATAAAAGTTCGACTGAACTTTACTCGTATTTTGTATTCCATATGTTTTGACAAAATATTGGTTAAGAAAGTATTGAAGCTGAGCTTTTTATGTTTTTTAAGTTTTTAATGTCAAAATATTTGTTAAGAAAGCAATGAAGCTGATTTTTTAAGTTTCTAATGTTCTTAAATGTTGAAAAAACAATTATAATTGTATATTTATTAATTTATATTTTATTGTTGTATTGTATATTTATTAATTTATATTTTATTAGTTTTAAATACATATTTATAAATTTGTAATGCATATTTTATATAGATAAAACGTGATTTTAAATGCATGAAAATCCTTTCCCTAGTAATGAATTTTACACTGTCCGTCTGTCTGTTACAGGCTGTTTTCTCGAGAAGCGTAAAAGCTACGAACCTGAAATTTTCACAGATTATGTAAAACTTTGAACTCTACAACAACAAATATAAATGTGACAGTTAAAAATGAAAGAGTGTTCTAAAGCGAGCAATGAAAAAATTTTAAATTTTAATGTAATATACATACAATTATACGAAGACACTTGACATTTTAAAAGTTACTATATTTTTATACAGACTACAACAATTAACACTAAAATTTAAAAAATTTAAATCAAAGGCTATTCTATTAGTTTATGCAATTTTAACTTGCAATTTTTACAACTTGCTGTATCTTGGAAACCATAAGAGGCAAACTCTTGAAATTTTCAAAAACAATAAAACTAAAAAATTCCAAAATAATAACGAAAAACTCTCCAAAAACCATAAAAAAATTATAAAACAAGATACTTAAAAATATCGCTAAAACTAAAATAAATCGCCAAAACCGAAAAATCCAAAAATTAAAAACAGCCCAATCATGAATATATTCCTCCAATCATAAATTACTTGGGAACAAAAAAAATAATACGTGGCATCACCGCATTATGAAGCTCGTTGTTTTGTTTGTTTGTTGACATTTTGTTTCTCCCTTTTTTTTTTGAGTGAGAAAGTAAACAAAATTATTTAAATTCACCAACTTGAAAAAATATGTAAAAAATAGTTTATAAATGATTTATTTGTGCATTATTTGTGTTTTTTTACATACTACAACTATAAAACACAAGTTTATGTATTCAATGAGCTTTAGGTCAGTAAATTTCATAAATTTGTTTATATTTTTATTTTTATATCGATATTTCATTAACCTTTGGTTAAATTCTTCAGGATTATTCTTGTTTTTATTTTTTGATAATTAGTTTACGTCTTTTTTTCTTTTCAATCAAAAAATATCGAAATATTGATGTAGAAATAAAAATATCAAGAAATCTATGAAATTTACTGACCTAAAGCTAAAAAAATAGTTTTCATCGAACAATTAGATAAACTCCCTTCTGTTTTGCAAGGGAAAGATTTTTACTTAAAAAGCCAGTTCAACGGCGTTCATAATGCCTACTTTTTTTCGCGGGGAGTTTTTTTATTCCCGTATTTGCTAAAAAAAAGGGGGAAAAACAAATTCATAATTGGAGAAAAGGGAAAAGTGAAAAAACTCGCACGGAATTGTTATTCATGATTGGGCTGAAAAAAATCCCAGAAACCGAAAAAATCCCAAAAAATTAACAAAAAGCGCCAAAACTAAGAAAAGTCGCCAAAACCAAAAAAAAATCGTCAAAAAGCAAAACTAAGTTTCGAAAAAGCCATAATATTGATTAAAAATCAGCAAAAACTTTAAGGAATGCAAAAAATTCGGCAAAAATCGTGAAAATTCCAAAAATTTCCAAAAATGAGAAATTGATTCTTTAATTGAACCGTAGTGAATTTTAATCAGAAATAATTCATAGTTAGGCTCAAGTTCAGTAATTTCAATTCTTATTGAATGAAATATTTATTCTTTTTTTTATTTATTTTGAAATTATATAGCTGATGTTAATAAAAATCTCTACCCAATTAGATAGACTAGGGTGCTGATGAAGTGCGTGGCTGCACAGAAAAGTATCGGTATTTCCCCCAGCTTAAAAGTCTAAGTTTAATTTTTCTTCTCTTCTTTAGAAACTCACATTAATTAATAAAAATATTTCATTCAATAAGAATTGAAATTACTGAACTTGAGCCTGACTATGAGTTATTTCTGATTAAATTTCCAAAAATTTATTAACAGCGGGATTATAACAAAGTCTAATAATTTTTATTCTTATTTATTTTTAATTATTAATGGTAAATAAATTTACAAATTAATATTCGATTATAGGAACTAGCTTCAGTGGCCCTCGTCTAATATTTTTTGTAAATTCGGCAAAACTTCCAAGATGCTGAAGACATACAAAAAGTCACTTTTATTGCGAACTTTGCAAAAAATCACGAGAAAGTTGGACGCAAGCCAAAGTCATTAAAAAAAGTTTTGAAAAATGCAAAAAAAAATCGCAAGTTAGCGAAAAATGGCTAAATGTATTAAAGAAATTACTAAAACTGTAAATAGAGAAATGTGTGTTAGAAATACTGCATACTTTAGGGCATTAACTATTCAGTTCATTGAAGAAGAAGAAAAAAATACATTAAAGATCTTACAACTATGGATGTGTGTTTTTTATATACTCATTTCTAATTAAATTTGCAAACTCCCTATTTTTACCACAATTCTGTTACTTCTGCATGAATGCAATTGATGCCGCACAACTACACAACTCTCACTTTAAATTTGCTACATTTAAAAAGCAACTAAATTAGAGCGAAAGAAAAAAATGTAGTATTATACACCCGCATTTTTATTTGCTGAATGCTTTCAGGCATAGTTCGTTCGTTCGTTGTCTGCATACAAGATGCCAATACGAGTAGTTGCTCTCACACTCGTTCATGCATACACACATTCAATTACACTGTGTAATATTCTTGCACATTTATATGAGTATGTATGTATATGTATTCATGCATTTGTAATGTAGTAAAATTTATTAAGGCGGAAATCTATGGTTATGTTCTTTTGATATGGACTGACAATATCAGTAAAATATGTATGTGTGTGTGTGCATTTACATGCTCGAATTGTAATAATTGTGTGTGTAAAATTATAGCCTTAAGGATTTTAATTTTAAGCTCCTCTTTATGAACACACAGAACACTTGCACATGCATTGAACAAAATTTTCTATATGTGACGGTTACTTTAATAGTTGATTTTCTATGAAGATATGAATGAAATGTGAAATCAATATAATTTATAAACAGTTTTCCAGTAATTTAAATACAATCTATGTATACCTCAGATAGCGTATAATGAAATGATACTCATAAAGTTTATTTGTTTTCGTTTTGATAACATTTCAGATCATTGATTGTTTTAAAGTCGTGCCTTATAGTGTTTTCACACTGACATGATTTCAATAAAAGTAGATTTTAAGTACGGCATTTGATACGATTCGAAATTTTAAAATGTTTCCATATAAAATCTATTGAAATATTTCATAATTTCGTTTGATAACGATTGTCGAAATTTGTTCTGTAGTCTAATCGTCGCTTTCGATAACGTGCTAATTCGATCAGTTTGAGATTATGTCATTCGATATCCAACCATATTATTACATTGTGCCATAGCAAATGCCATAATCTCAAACTGAAAAAACGTGATCGAATCAACTCGTCATCGAAAGCGGCGATTAGACCCCTGGTTTTACCATACAAAATCATTTTGTTAAAACCAACTTAAAATAATTTTTGAATTCATGTCAAGTAGGTTTTATGAAATGCAACCTTTTTGTCGTTGTGCTAAATTTAGTGCTGCCAAGTTAAAATTACTGGAAGAATAAGAATAGATTGAAAGATTTTAAATTTAAAAATTGACACGGTCTCAACAATAATCAAAAAATTGTTTTAAAAAATCTTTTGGACGGAAAACAACCAAAATATTTTCATTGACCTCTGCGAAGTGAAAATAGACGATATGACTGACATCCTTCTGCGGATAAAAGAGGTTTAGCTTTTAATTTATTTGTACATTTTTTGTATACATATATAAGAACTTGATTTCCAAAGACTTCTTCAATTTTTATAAGTACATAGTTGCATAATTTTAAAATGTTCATTTGCAATATATAAAATAGTTTCCGCCCTCTAAGCGTTGTAAGTAAAAGTGAAAAAATTAGAAAAAAAATTTCACTTTCTCGGCTACCTAAACAGTGTTAAGACTCATTCCTACGAAATTCATATGTTATAGAAAGCTGTTCATTGAGATCTTAGGTACATTTCTGTAGTTGATTCTTTCCTTGAATTTTAAACGGTTTGCTACCTATGGACCTGAATAGGGGGAAAAAGGTAATAATAAATAGATTTTTTTCATTTTTTGCGATTTTGATTTTGAAGATGAAGTTTTTTTGATTTTATTTTTTCACAATTTTTGTTCTTTATGACAAGAGCTATAACTTTGCCTCAGAGAGTAAATCAAAATTCCGAACCGTTTACAAGATATGAGCACGAGAAAATGCAAAAATTATACCGAGGCCCATAAAGAGTGAAGAGCATAAAAAAGTGAATAACTTATGGCAAAACTGGGAGACACGGGTCTTTTATTACGTAGTGGTGTCCGTTATGGTTATATTTTTCCTTTTGCACTGTGTTATTCATCATTCATCAATTAACGACTCAAAACGCAAATTAATTCATTTTTCTACAACGCAAAAGGTCGACTTGAGTATAAGATTTATATGGAAAGCACTAATATATATATTTGAGCGATTTTCATAAAAAATTTCTAGACGAGTCCTTTGCCTGACTTCTCGAAACTGCACATAAGTATGATGAGAATGGCGTAACCTTTATTCAAATTTTGAAAAAAAATTTCATGCCATTGTTGTTGATTGTCTTTTTTAATAATAAAAATACGACTACTTCTCCCTTTATGCAAAATCGATTAATAAAGTCATAGCTTCCCTTAAACTCTCTTTTACCAACTTTAAATTTAGCAATCATTTTTGCATACGGAACTTAATTTTTTATGATTTAGAGCAGGAAACCAAACACCAAGTAATCTGTTACAATTTTTATATATGCAAAGTTCTTGCATATCGTCAGCTAAAATCCAAAAAGCCGTAACAAGCAAAAATTCAAAATAGACTTTTTGATTGATTATGATGGGATTAACCAAAATACATAATTCCTTAAAATTTTACTCGCATGCATATGTATGTTCAAAAATGCCGATTTTATTCATTATTCAATTTGGTACATGGCAAATAAATAGTCTTAAGGTTATAAGGTCTTTTGCTTCTCCTATAAGTGTACTTAAGGTCTTTTGGGTTTTGGGTGACGATATACATACATGTATGTATGTAGAATATTTGTTTTTGTCTTTTCCAAAAGTCATCTATTATTTGCAGTTTAATTTAAATGGCCACATTTTTATAATTAAATTCTTTTAACAATTTATTGCACTTACATTGACAACAACAACAAAATAAAAATAAAAATTTGTATGTTTAAAACTGCAAATTGATTTGCAATACATATTTTTGTTAAAACTCACTTATATTCATGGTGCTTATCTTTTTACAAGCAGCATCTACAGGCAAACAAAAAGCACAAACTCGATCATTATTCATTGCAAGAATTTTACAAATTGTACTGCCAGAAACTTTAAAAGAACAATACTTGAACAATACAAATTCATTTGAATTATTGGAATATAAAATTTTGTGTTGTTGTTATATGAATTTTGGAATAACCAAACGATGTGAGAAAATATAAAAATAGTAGAGGTATTCAAAATAAACGAGAAGAAACTTTTGTCAACATTGAGAAAATATAAGGAATAGGGCGGGTCGATGTGGTTCCAGGGCGTAAATGGGTCGGCCCTCCAAAATTAGTGAGGGTCGGTCATACATTTTGTTTCGATCGAGGAACTCTAAATGGGTCAAAGTGAGATTTTTCAAAATTTGACCCTTCAAGAAAATTTCACCCTTCGGATCAAAAGTCGGGACATAATATATATATATATATATATATATATATATATATATATATTATATATATAATAATAGATATATATAATAAAATACATTTTAGAGGTATGGTTCCTTCGGCAAAGTTTCTTATCACTTTTCCTGGAAAACGATTTTCCTTGTAATTTGCCTCCATACAAATCGACCCGCCCTAATAAGGAATATTTTATTTTATTTTAAAAGTGATTGTGAAATATGTGATATACAAATATTTTTTCGTTCCACAATTTTGTTCAAAATGTGTGCATTGTCATCATAATTAGTTCACAATTCAAGTGTTTAATTTATAAATATTGAATAATGAAAACTCATGCAACAGTGTTTTCACACCTTAGATTTTACTACAAAATTTGGATTTAATGTTAACGCCAATCATTAAAACTCAAATATTTTGTTTAAACCACCTTAGCACCTTTTTTGATTTAGTTTTAAGTAGATTGTATGAAATATAACCTTGTTTTCGCTGTAATAAAATTAGTGCTACCAAGTCGAATTTATTGAAAACAGCTGTTAATGTTAATTAAAATAAAACTAAAAGTAAAATTTTAAATAGTAAAAAAAATTTAATATTAAAAACAGTGAATGCAACAACAATAACAATAAAAACAACAACATTGAAGACCCTTAATAATTTGATGTATTCATGCATAAATTTTCTTTTAAGCATATAACGAACAATTTGCAAGTATCTGCATGAGGACTTTAAACAAAGCAAAACAAAACTTAAAGGTTTGTTTTTTTTGCATTGTGTATTTTCCATTTACTGCTGGAGGAAAAAAGGATAAGGAATTCACATACAAATGAAACTTATTAGGGCGGTTAAAATCTCTGGACGGCATGTATTAAATAACTCTTGGTGTGGTATTGAGCTAAATGTATTAATGGTGAATCCGGGTTAGAGCCAGTTTCGTACTCCACAGATAAATAATCAGAGATAAAACCATTAGTTAGTCGTATGTCGTTTCAGTTGAAATCAAGGATACCACTGTACTAAAATGGTTACTTTCTTCATTGCTCATGCCTAGAGAATCAAGCCAAACGATCTTTAGTTCAATATGCAATTTTCCCATATTAGTGAAATGAGTGCTCTTGTGGCTGAGTGATAGCGATTCTAGCCTTCCAGTCCAGAGGTCGTGGGTTCGATTCCTGCCATAGACCCTGGAAGTTTTCTGCAGAGAAGCTAATCGCTTCGCGGGTTGTTTGTCGTGTTTAGCAATGCAATTTTAAAAAAAAAATGCTGATTCATTGACACTACAAAAAGGCTTTGGGTCCTTAATAGCAGTAGTCTGGTATTATATCGTTGCTCACTATTATGCGACCAATTAAAAAAACTATCGTGCAAAGTTGGTTCAATTATTCTCCTGTAAATGACTTCCTACCTAATACACTTATGAGTATGCATATTCTTTTCCAGACTTTGCACAATGTTGTCAAGCCAAAAAAGTATGCTGACTCACACACACACACACATACACACACACTATACCCGCATATGCAATTCAAACTGTTAAAATGGTAACAAAGCAACCAAATGAGGGTCTTAAATTACTGTATTTTGTGTGAAAACAAAAATAAAATAAATAAATTGTATGAATATTATGGTCAACATTTGGTTAAACATTTACAACGTATGATTGTCAATAAAATAATAATAAAATGTCTTTACCAACAACAGTGGAGAGTAAGAAAATAGCAGCTAGGAAAATGGAAAAACAATCGAAAGCCGTTAGACCTTCTTTATCACCGTTCACATGTTTTCTCCAACGTGTGTGATGTTCATTGTGGAAACTTTAAAAATTTCAGTTTTAATGGATGCTAACAAAAGTTAAGTGGACCTAGAAAGTTTTATATTCTGCTACTATTGGTCAGAATAATTACAATTGTATTTAATGTAATCAGTGACTTAAAAACAAATACTAGTGTTTGTTAATACTACTACCAAAGTATTTTTGGGTATCTAGTGACAGACGTTCGTGAGCTGGAGCGCGTTTAAAAAATTAATTTTTTATTTTTATTTTGCGGACAACACTTAATAAATTGCTCAATTATATGGAAAGAGTTTACAAGCTTATCCAATGGTTAATTTAATAAAACATTTCTTTAGTCTGATATTTTTGAATGGTAGCTTAAACTTCTTACAACAACAAAAAATCTAGTTTAAACGCTAGTTTAGTTTAACAAAACTTAAATTTATATTACACGTTTATATGCGCACTATTTGCAAATAAAACATTTGCAAGTACATTAACTCACTCTGTATATGGCATAGCAAAGGTAAAAAAAAAACTTGGCAGCACTTGTTAACAAACCTTGCTTATTTTTAAAAAAATAATAAATAAAACTCATGAAATAACTTTTTTTTTCTGATTAATAAATAAAGCTCAGAAAATAGGCGGTGAGGTTGAGCTTTTTTTTAATAAAAATTAAAAAAAAATATTGCAACTAAAGGTACATTCAGGGAAAGGCTGAAAAATAAAAACGCGTCATATTAGTTCAATTACTTTCAATATAATAGAAAATGTATATTGAGATACTTAAAAATAAATAAAATTAATAAATCAGAAATAATTTTTAGTCAGGCTTAAGTTCAGTAATTTCAATTCTTATGGAATGAAATATTTTTTATAATTTCGTGCTAACCTAAATAGAAAAATGAAAAAATGGAACAAACAGAAAATTAATAGTGATACTTATAAATGTGTTTACCAAAGGTAAATCAATTGTATACACAACAATCGTTTCTCATATTCCGTTTCATTGTACATTTAAGTTAAATAGCTGATGTTAATAAGAATCTTTACCCAAGTAGATAGACTAGGGTGCTGATGAAGTGCGTGGCGGCACAGAAAAGTATCGGTATTTCCCCCAGCTTAAAAAGTCTAAGTTTAATTTTTGTTCTCTTCTTTAGAAACTCACATTAATTAATAAAAATATTTCATTCAATAAGAATTGAAATTACTGAACTTAAGCCTGACTAAAAATTATTTCTGATTAAAAATCACTAAAAGTTCAATTAAAAATTTACAAATGTTTCACTTAATAAAATTAATAAATTAATACTGTAAATTAATATTTTTCCATATCGAAATAAGGAATTTCAAAATGAGTAGACGTTCGTTAACATTTCTTATTAATTCAATATGGTTTTTATTTATTTTAAGCTTTTTTCTCTGGATGTAGTTGGTGTAACAAGGATTATCTTGCTGCATTACTTGCAATAGCTGCAAATCAGTGCTCCACATATTAAGTGTAGTTAAAAAAAAATATTGTGGCAGCACTGTAATAAACGTTAAAAACAGCTGTTTTGCACAAGGCTATCAATTCTTTGCACAAAAAGGTAAACATTTAACAAGAAAAATAAAGAAATACAAGTTCGCCAAATTCTACTGACACAGAAACTAATTGTATGCTTCTCGAATTAGAAACTTATAAATTAACTCTATTGTAGGAAAACAGACCGAACAAGAGTTCAAGAAAAAGGCGAGGCTTGGTAAAAAGTCTACATATGTGCATTAGAGTGGCCGTTAGTTGTATGGAGAATTTTTTTGTTGATTTCTTTTATTCTCACCCCCAAATCGGTTCAGTTTTATGTAAAAAAAATACAAAAAAATTTCATAGCGATAAAATGAGTTTTAGGGGGTGCGTCCGGCCCTTAAAGTTAGCCCTCAAGCCCATATATTCAATTATTAGCCTATAGCACTACCAAACTGAATAAGAGAATAATAGCAAAATTTTCTCTGAAAATTTCATAATTACAACTAATTATGTTGTAATCTATTTAGCAAATAGTACCCATTACCAAAATTTTAAAAAAGTGTTTGCTATTATTCATAGCATAATTGTGTAAGAGTTATTTCTCGTCGTTTTCATTGTTTGTGGGCAAACTGGCTCAGTCACTCGCAAATCGACAATAACAAGTGAAGCAATGTGTTATGGGTATTGAAATTCTGGGATGTATGGATGTGTATTTATATTTTTAATGGGTATTCATAGCAGCCTTGTTTGTTGGCAGAGTTTTAATTTCCGAAATTTATGCTAAAATGCCTTTAGAAGCGAATTAATTTGAAATAAATGTATTATTTACATATACAGCTTGTTTTTGTCTTTTTATTTTTGGGTAAATAGTTAATTATTTTTCCTTTTGATTTTCATATTTTGTTAAAAGTAATGAAATCAGTCCTTTCAAAAAAGAAAAAAGTTTTCACCAATTAATATTTTCAATTAATAATTTAATTGTATTGATTAAATTTTTAATTGTATTAATTAATTTGACCGGAAAAACTTAATTGATATTAACAAATATTTTATAGGTGAAAATTTAATTAATTTTTTAAATGATACTACAAATATTTTAATTAATATTACAAAATCATTCATATTATTCATATTACTTTTTTGTGTGTTATTCGCATGATGACAGATTCAAAATATTAAAAAAAATATACTAATTTGCGAATATGTACTAGTTTTCACGACAAAAACACATTAAATATTCGTAGTTGCATTGCAAATTTAAATAAAAATATAAACCAAAATTTCTTTTAGTTTTTCAAATGTTGGATTTGTTATTATGCATTTGGTTGTTAAGATAATTTGGACAGCCAAAATATTTACAACCTGACTTAGGTTACTTTAAAGTTATTGTATTATGTATTTTAGTTCAGCAAAATATACATGATATGATAAATAGAAAATTTTATTTTTAAATGCTAATCTCTTTGTTTATGTCTGCGGTGTATTTATTTAGTAATTTCTGTTTTTGTTTCTATTGCAATTAAATAAATAAATAAATATTATGGTAATCTTGATGATCATATTTTATAAATTTAATGAGTTTTTGTTGGCACTGCACAGTGTTCATTCGTTGTGCAGTGATGTGTAATTTGGCAAACGTTTTATCTAATACAAAGCAGATATTATTATCAGTCATTCGCACACAAAACAACACTTCTTTTCAAGCCAACAGTATCATTGACCAAATGATATCGAAGCTTTGCTAGGGGAGAGAGAGAGAGAGAATAATAAATCAAACCATGCCTTGTTTTAATGTTACAAAAGTAATCAGTGATGCCAACAATTCAAAGGCAAAACGAGCCAACTGAGTAGCCAAAAAGAGATAAAAAGAGCTAAATTTAGAAACTCAAGATTTTTCCGTTTTAAATCTATGAATGTACATATTTATTATTCAATTTGCACTTCAAGATTTTTTTACATTAATAAAAATAATAGTAAGAAAAAATAAAAAATAATAATTTAAAATAAAATCATTTCACAGCAATTGATGCAAATATTTATCTGCATTAACAATATAACCATACACATTTACATATACTTGTATATACGTTAAGTTACAAAATAAGAACAATCATTTTCAAAAAGAGTTAGCTTTAGAAGGATCTTTTGTTGGTTTAATCCATTTTTTTAAACACGGGATTTGATTTCCAAGCTTTCCTATATTTTTGGCAGTAAGAATCCATTTCAATAATTTGTGGAAAATTTTCTAATTACTCAGAAACGAACACTATAATAAAAACGGGGTTTTACAATTTGAAATACCTAAATACGTAAATATATGTATCTTACATAATTGCGAAAAAAAGTATCTGCATTTGCAAAAACATAGTTGCCAAAAATGTAAATGCCCAAAGCAGAAACAATAGGTTTAAAGCGGGAAAATTTACTATAAGATCCAAAAAGAGCCAAACGTGCAGTTTCTACAATTGAAAAGAGTTTTGTTAGCTCTTTTTATCAAAAAAGAGCTAAAGCGAAAAATTTCGAGTTAGAAGGAATCAAAAAGAGCTAAATTTAGCTCTAAAATAGCTAAGTTGGCATCGCTGAAAGTAATTGTCATATCATTCTTTATAATGAGAAAAAATTTAATACAAATATTTTGTGTAATAAACTTTTAGGAGTAAAATTGCAGTCAGAACTTTAAATTAAATTTTTTAAATAAGTTTTTTTGCGTTATGACACTCTTGTTGTAAAGGTTGGATGTACTTGCACATGCATGTATAAGTTTTCACATCCTTACATGTATGAATTTAAATAAAACTGTGGGCAAAGGTGTTGTGTCGTCTTTGTGTGCGTATAAGTACAAACTGGCCAAAGTAATTACTTTTCAAAATATAATAGAGTTTTAATTTATAGCATATAAATTTTAACTACATATTATGTATAACTGTAGAAAAATCCATTAATTTTAATAATTTTAATCAGAAACTTTTTAAATATGGTTTTAGTGTTAGCAAAATATTGATAAATTCAAATCTATTGGAGATAAAATAACAATGTTATTCTTCAGAATTCAATTTTAAATAAAGGGCTTTTTTGTGGAATAATGTTTTGTACGTATTTGCTCAATTCACAAGCCTCGTTGTATCATTTTAAGTTGTATTTGTAAAGAAAATTTTAAACAACATCTCTCAAAGCAAAAACAAATTATTTAATTTTTTATTTATTTTTTTTTTTGTTTTCAGAAATTTGTTTTTAACTGTCTTGAAGTTTTTGCTTGAAGTTGAGCAATTGTAAATTATACATCAGTATTCAATTCAATTCAATTCAATTGCTCAAAAACCTCACAAAACCTCTACAAGAGTGTAACATTTGTTGTATGAAATTTCCATATAAAAATGAAATACACTATTACACTTTTATTTCATATGTTTTTAAAATGTTGTATTCAGAGAGAGGCTCTCTGGGAGAATTTGTATGTAGCTTGTTCTTCTTTTTTCATTAAAAATACAAAATTCATTAATACACTACACAGTGGGTGTTCACAATCAAAAAAAAAAGTGTATTTGATACAGAAATACACGATAAGGATTGTTGTGAATTAAGCAAATGTGTTTTATTTTACAAAACTTTTAAGGAGAGAAATGAATATGCATTGAAAGAAATTTTGACTTTTTTTGGAACAGGTTCACTAAACTGCATTTAATATCAAAACTTAAAAGTCCCATATCGTAGCCAGTTTTGTCGTTTTTAATATTTTCTTCTTATTTTTGAAGTTTCTATCAGATAAGCTATTGAAAAATTTATTTTTGGAAATTCTTCACAGTTTCCTAAGAAAAGTTCACAAGCCCGTAACTCGGAAAATATGGGTCGCCCCCAACTATATTTAATCTTTATTCCTTATTTTTTGGATTTTCTATTACATTTGCTCCTTTTAATTTTTTTGAGCCGCCTTACTAAACTGCACTTTTTTTCTATGTACTTCAGCGACGAATCAGGCAAATTTTCTCACACATACAACTATAGTTTTATTTTTGACATTACTTTTATAAACAATTAGGGAATTCACAATGAGTATATTAAAATTTTAATGTGGCAATATTGCGTCATCTTAATTCTTTCGTTGAGAGCACGCAACGATATACATACGCATTCTGTGTATATCAAAGACAGGCAAACACACAAACATCTTTATATTATTTATATATTAGTGTATAATATGAGAGAGAGAATATTTTTCATCAACTACAGCTGCGCTCACAGTTTTAACATCTTAAGTTTAACATTAACATATTGCCATTTTGAAAATGACATGCTTTTTACACTTTTAAATTTGTCACCTGGTATTTGATTTTGATTTACATACAAAACAAAAACAACAAACTTGCCAGGCCATATTAAAGTATTAAAATTGAAACGTCGCAAAATTTAAGACATATTTTAAAACGCTATTGTGAACTCCCTAAATGTTTCTCTTGAAATTACCAAGAACCTATCATGTACGAACCAGTCTTTAAAAAACTTAAGTCGAAGCAGCAAAAGTCGTAAAATTTTTACTTTTCGCTGGTTTGACATTTTTCCAACTGTTTAAAATGAAGTAATGCTTTTGCTTATGCTTGAATGTAAACAAAAGTCGCAGTCGATGCAGAAGCAGAAAATGATTTATGAAAGACAGTCGACTATTTAAAAAATTTGAGTTTGATTTTCTGTTGCTTTTGGTTACTACCGTCAGTAAAAGCAGAAGTAGTCTCTTTGCTTTTGAAAGTCGCAACAGTTACAGTCGAAGAAGCAAAAACTCTTCATTTAGGATTTTTTTGGTCTCCTTTCTTGATAATTTCACACATACATACATACGAGTACTTACACGATAAGCATTTTTTTATTTATTCCATAAAAACACAGAAATAGTAAAAAGAACAAAGTTTTTATTTTATGCATGTAGCATACATAGTACAAACATACATACATACTTAGGTACCCAGTAAAAAAATAGGATCATCCGAAGAGTAATCTTGGACCGCTCCTTTGCGAGTAATGGATTACTCCATAAAACTCCGGACCTCACTAGATTTTTAATATAGAATGTCCGCAGACACGAGTACTCCTTTTAAGCTCTTTATGGAGTACTCCCTTTGATCTTGAAAATGACGACAAAGGGAGTAATCGTTTCTATTTCCTAAAAGAGCATATTTGAGAATTTTTCAATTTCTTTTTCAACTACTCGTCTTAAATGACGCTTAGAAACTAAATAAATATACCAAATAAACCAAAAACGAACTGATACATATCTCATTGATCCATTTGGCGTATTAAGCGAGGCATAAACAACAAAACAAACAAAAAGTTTTGATATCTCGCTTATTACCACAAAGTAGACCAGAGTTGTAATAACTGACGTATGCAAAAAGCTAAAATCATTTGTGGTGCAGTCACTGCGAGAAAGGGACAACTGTAGTATATTTGTTATTAAGATGTTAACAAAATAATCAAAACAAACAAGAGAAAATATGTACTTTGTAAAACGAACACGTGTACATACATACATACATGCATACACATTTACAAAATTAAATCAAAGAATTTGTTGAATTGAATTAAAAAAATAGAATGTGAAATAGATTAATGGTATTAAAAAGCGATTAAAATTTTTTTGCAAATGATTACTGATTTAACTTTAAGCATTTTCATTGAACAATTTTAATTTTTACCTTTTGTTTACAAAAATCACACATCAAATGAGATCACAAAGCATAAACTGAAAATACATTTGAACAAGTAAACGAAGTTCACAATTTTACAAAATTAAATGAAAGAATTTGTTGTGTTGAATCAAAAAACAAAGTGCCATATAGCTTATTACTATTAAAAAAGCATTTAAAAAATGTTTTAAAATGATTGCATATCTTATTTGAAGCATTTTCATTTAAAAATATAAATTTTTACCATTTATTTGCAAAAATCGCCAAGCGAATGAGGTTACAAAGCGTAAAATGAAATTAAGCTAAAAAATGCAACCACGAAAGAAGGTTAAAGAATGCGCAGTGACTGCGAGAACGAGACCTCTGAAAACACAAATTATCTTCCGTCTCGTGACATCTCTGTATATCCTCTGTGCTTATTACTCCAAATGGATGAAGAAGTCATTACCCCTATATTGCTCAATTATGGATTAATCCACATATTTTTTACTGGGTAGTTAATGAAATTATAAGCAAATACAAAAATCAACTGATTGCTATTGCTCACAAGTTGCAAAAGCAAGAAGAGTCGTTCTCTCTTCGACTGTAACTGTTTGTGACATTCAAAAGCAAAGAGATTACTTCTGCTTTTACTTGCAATACTAACCAAAAGCAAATCAATTTCAAAATTTTCAAATCGTCGACTGCTGAAAGTACTTCTCAATTGGTCATAAATCGTTTTGTGATTTTGCGGTGACCGAAACAGTTATAATTTTGAAAAACGAAAGCAGAAGCAAAATGAAATTAATTGACAATCATTTCAGTTTTTTAAACACTGGGTAGGAACTATTACTACTAACAATTAGCATTGCCAGAGCTTTTACTAACTCGTCAACATCACTGCCGAATATTTCTAATATATTTCAAAAATAATTGATTGATCTAAGCCACTTTTTCACGAAAGAAATCGTGCAATTAAGTTTTGTTTTTCCAATTATTAAATTTCCCAGAATTATTTACGAATACTTAATGTAAACAGTTTTTTATTACTCATACGCTCAGCATTAAGAGACCAAATTGTTAATGCTCGTCAGTGTTGCCATATTTTATTTTCAAAAATCCTTCAAGTCGACCAAAAGAAATCTTTTTTTGTCAGACATAAACCTAAATATGTAATATCAAATGTTTTCTACAGAGAATATGTATGAGATATAAATATGGTTATCTGAAATTCAAAAAAAAAACGAAACTAACAAAAAATTCAAAATCGATTCATAATGATGAATATCATTAAACTAAATGTCTTGAAAAAAATTACGATTTTATCAACAAAAAACCAGTGGACTTAACTACAAAGCCAAAGATTTTACTAATCAGAAGAAGTTTAATTTTTTTGCGATAAAATGTTTAGCTTGCAGATGAATGAAAAGTCAAATGCTTCTTTTGCTATCTCTATCGTTGGAAAAGTATTTGTTTTGATTTCCTTCAGGAACAAAACAATTTAAAAAAATTTCAAAAGTTTTTGTCTATGAAGGAATTAGATTTACGGCCCTTTTCACAATGTACAATTAAAAGCTAACAGGAACGTTTGTATGAAGAACTGTCAGTTAAAGTTCACGATAACTCTTAATCATACATTGTGAAAAAGGACGTTAGGAATTAGTATTATTATTCCTACACTACTTTCAGTGTTTTTTTTTTTTGTAAAATAAATTGCAATTTTTTTATTGCATAAATATTTTCAAATGACTTTCAGGTTTATTGTTCCTTTTCTAAAGTCTAAAATCCTAAGAACTTTCAATGCCAATATAGACTTTTTGGCAACTAATATTAATAAAACATACATACCTGCCTCCTTGGCAACTAATATTAATAAAACATGCATACCTGCCTCCTTGATATTATCAACTTCTTGTCAGCTATTGAATATAATTTCTATAAATTTACTTTGCAAATAAAAATACTCACATCATGGTCAAGCGCAATAAATTTTCGTATTTGAATATGAATTCTGCATAGAATAAATTACAGTCTAATAAAACGTATAGTAGAACTTTACATGTGCTTAAGTGAATTCTTACGAGTCGCAAGCATTTGTAAAGTGCACA
Source organism: Tachina fera (assembly GCA_905220375.1). NCBI lineage: Eukaryota > Metazoa > Arthropoda > Insecta > Diptera > Tachinidae > Tachina > Tachina fera. The sequence goes on from LR999966.1 coordinate 76,400,952, forward strand.
ATATGTATTTGTAGACTCCATAATTAAAAGTCGTAAATTATGAAACAAACATTTTATGGGTGGACATTATCGTTTGTATTTAAATAAAAAAAAAAACTTGTTAAAGAAATGAATAAGGAACATTTAAAAGTTAATTGGTTAGAGTCAAAAGAAAAGCATAACGAGGCTTAAAATGCATAAATTATAATTTTTCAGAAGGGGTGAAAAAAATTTGTGACATGAATTTTTTTTTTAAAAGGTTGCATACTCGTATTTCTAACTTAAAAAAAATTAAAGAAAACAATAAAATTTTTAGCTGAAATTCTTAAGATCATTTCGAAACTCCGAAATACCGAACGTTGCTCGAACAGAACACCCATTTTGATGAAACCACTTTAGCATTTCTAGGCGTTGTTGAATAATACATGCGTCCATGGGGATTAGGCAAACAGGCTGAATAAATGACAAGCAATTCGACAGATGTAACATCAACATTATGGCCGGAAGTCCCTATTGGAAATAATCTTTATGTTGTGAATTATTGGAAGATTCCCCTTCCACATCAGAAATAAAACATTTATCAGTGTTTTTGTTTTCAGAAAACTGCCAAACTAATACAATACCTACTTTTTAATCTAGAATGTCTATAAATTGTATTAATAGAATTCCTTAATTTCTATCATTATCCCTTAATTAAATTTGTTATTATCCGGTTTGCTAAAAGCAAAAGGTAAAACTACAATAGATTGAATCATTTTTCTTTATTCCCTTATTTTATATTATTTTTTTTTAAATACATTACTTTGACTATTTATTTCATTATCAAGACAATTTGGGACGATTGTTATATATTTTTTTGTTTGTTTATGACTTAAAACAAATTGCATTTCCGGCAAAATATTCTTTTTATAACAGACATTACATGAAAAATCTCGTTGCTTGTATTTAAAAAAAATAAAGCCCAATATACAAACACACATACAGTAATATATCTACTGTATATATTTATAACAAAAAAAGCTATAGTAAATTTAGAAATTGTGTACAAAAAATTAAATAAAGCAAACCAAAATATCGTTAACGGAAATTAAATCAAGTGTAGACGGTCATACTTCATGAGAAGGAATTTAATTTTATGGTCCCTTTTTTTCTTACAATTTTTTAACAATATGTCTTGGCAGTTTGCTATTGCCCTGCTTCGATTTTTTTCTGCTTTCCTATTTTATTTATTTCTTTTTTTTTAATAAAATCACATTCCAATAGATTGCATTTTATAAAGTTGCCAAAATGAACCAGAAAAAAGAAAGAAGTTAACATGAATGAGAGTTTGAAATAAAAGCCAATTTTACACGTACGACACATTTGCCAGAAAACGACGACCATGTTAAGTAGATACTGGCACTCGAAAAAGCCAATGTCAACTACAAAAGTAAATGCCATAGAGCTCATTATGAATGTCAGGGATGGTAATAAAGAATTTCTTAGTAGGAAAAACATTCCATATAACTTATTAAACTGAAAGTTGGTATTTTCATAAAGAAGAAGTTAGACTTTTAAAATCTTGTCGGAGCTTAGGCTTGGTTTTAGGATTTAGTTAGACCTAGGAAGTTCTATCCTTTAAATCAGCTGTTCCCACCAAATTCCTTTTCACTTTAGCCTTCTACATTTTTTTTCTGCCACGTACTCTCTTTGATGCCTTATATGTTTAATGGTTTTTAAACTGAATTAGAAATGAATAATTCTTTCTGCCAAAAAAAACCGACTTCAATGCAAAGTTCTGATAGAAAAGAAGAAGTACATGAAATATAAAAATAAATTTTAATGTGCACATTTTTTAAATGCAATATTGTGTGTTTTTCGGAGCCCAGGGTGCCTATTAAGTCTTGTAAAAATCGGTAAAGTAGAACTACTTAAAGTAAAATATTAAATTTAATGAGCGTGACACCGCCCATTTTTTTAAATTGGGGGATTGTGTCTATTTTAGAGCTCAAGGTGTGTGGTAAGTTTCGTAAAAATCGGTTAAGTAGAACCACGTGAAATATTAAATTAATTTTAATGGGTGTAGCTCCGCCCATTTTGTCAACTTTCAAATTATGTGATTACAAGAACCAAAAGTGTTTTATAAGTTTCGCAGCAATCAAATAAGTAGAATATCATAAAATTATATAAAAAAATTATGGGCGTGTACCCGCCAACTTTTTTACAATGGCACCAATGGGAAGCTATACCCTCTCAGACAACAAAAAAATTTTTAAAATCGGTCTTAAATGTACTGAGTTAAGACTGGTACTCTGCTCACAATTTCGTGCGAAATGCTGTCAAACTACATATAAAAGTGTTTGGTATGAAATATTTGTGAAATAAATTCGCAAAAGTAGTACTCTGTTCTTGTTGTGAAAAACACGTAAAGTCATGTCTTTCCATGCAAACTTAGTCTGGCATCATTTTAGTTTAGCAGCGAAACAACATGAGCAGTGCTTTTTTCGCACGGAATTTTAACAATGTTGCATACTTTCAAGCAAAAAAAGCAAGAAATTTATAAAAAAAACCGCGAGTTGGGCTACATTTAGTACATGTAAAATTTTTCATGCGAAATAATCAAGGTTTTTCGCAACTTCGAACAGAGTACCAGGCTTTATGAAGATACACACCTAAAAAAATAGAGACGAACTGTAAAACTCCTCCTTTTTTAGAAACCCGTTAAAAATAGTAAAAGGCAAAAACATATTTTTTAATATTGGGGAGATTTATTATTATTTATTATATTGCAGGAAATTTATTTTATTTTTGAGCAAATTTATTAGACAGTCTGTCAGTTAAAACCTGATTTTAACAAACTTGCACACTACAAAATCCGCTATTTATGGTTTTAACCTTAAAACCAGGTTTTAACTTTTAGGGCCATTATTATAACCTGTCGTTAGCTAAATGTAGGATGTTATTGGATGGATAATGACAACTTCATTTTAACAAAAAGTGAGCGATAAGCTAAAGGTAAGCTCATTTTACCTGTAACTTTTATTGCGAGGTATAGTCATTTGAACTTGCTACATTTAAGCCACTTGCCACACTTTCTACTTTATAAAACAAAATCAAATATATTTGTTCCAAATATGGCATAAAACAATAACAATGCAACACAAAACACATAAAAATACTAAAAAAACAAAAGAATTGACAAAAATATTTTCATGATGTTTGTAATTTGACAAATAAACAAAAGCAAGTTGCCACTAATCATTTTTAACAAACAATATCCACAGAAATGTTGCCACCAACCAAACATTTTATTATTTATTTTATCGGACAGTTGTAATAATGGAAAATTTTAAAGGTCGCTTTATAGTTCAGTTTTGCTAAAGTTAGGAATAACTATCCGAAACGTTATCGTTAAGTCATAATAATGGCCCTTAGTGTGAAAACACTATTAGGAACGGTGGTGCTATACCGCACCACCACTCGGAGACCCAATTCGGACCATTGCTATTTATAGAAAAGTAACTTATATTTACAAAAAAGTTGTATAAATTTATAAAGTAAGAAATAATTATTTGGTTTTACTGTAATTATTTTTATCTTTTTTTTTGCAATTTATATCCATTTATTGTTTTTTATTAGCAAACATTTGTAAGCGTGGCAACCTCAAGCATTTTATTTGAAAATAGTTTTCGTGGCTACGCACTTCTTATTTGCAAATAAAAGTCGAAAGCGTTGCCGTATAACTTTTTTATTGTAAGTTAATAACTCACGAATACTATTTGCAAATAACGCCACTATTTGCAAATAAGGTGTAAAATGTTTCCAATTATATTTGTTTTGTAAGAAATTCAATACAAATTTGACAATGTGTGGCAATATAATTCACAGATAGTAGTGTATGATATCTGCATAGAGTTCAGTATTTGCAAATAATTTTATTTGTAAATAAGATTTTCGTATAAACGAGATATTAGTCAATCACAATAAAAAATACATTTTCTGGCAACAATTTACAATTTTATTTGCAACTAAGTCGTGCGAATAAATATCTTTGGAAATAAAATACTTCGGTGCTTATACATAATATATATACGTATATAATATTTATACATAATATGTATAATATATAATATAAATATACAAAATATCAAATAAATATTTATTTTATCATCATTATTTACTTCTATAATTGTTTTTGTACAATATTTATGTATTTATTTATTTTTAGCAAGCATTTGTAAGCGTGGCAACCTTAAGCATTTTATTTGCAAATAGTGCGTTAATCTGGAATAGCTTTTGTGAATTAACTTTTTGCAAATAAAAAATTAATTCGCCGTTTATGCGGCAAAATTCTCTATTTGCAATATTTTTTTTTTGCGAATGAGTTGCCCGTATAAACGTAGTAATAGGCCCTTGTTGTGAGATGCTGTCGGCTGTCGAATGTTAAACTGATTTTATGATGTGGCAGCACTGTCGAATATTTCGTTGCGTAACGAACTTTCTGTTAAACACAATTTTGCAAATAGCAAATACAAATAATTTTTTTTTATTTTCACATGCAAATCTCAGTTGGCAATGGAATCTATTTCGAAAATGTTGGAAGCGACAAATAATATTTTTCTGCTCCTAACTACTTCAAATAAGCATTATCCTTTATCACATAAATAATCAAATTTCAAGACCGTTGTGATAATATTAATTAATTATTAATTACATTTTTTCTTGACTGAATTTGTAAATTAAAATTATATTGTGTTATAGTGCCAGCTGTTAGGTGTTTACTATTGTGAGCAATCCAATTGAATGAAATTCACAATAGCGCTGCTGTTTTTAATTCAAACGTGCGTCATAATAACAAATAAAAATTCGTTTGATCAGTTTAAGTTCAAAAGTTGGTCACAGTAGGCACCGTAAGTAAGAAAGAATATAGTTTCTAATAAAGCGTAAGAAACTTTATTTATTTATTTATTTATTATTATTTATTTATATATTTGTGTACTTATGTGTTTATTATTTCGAAGGCATATTATTTTACATTTTAAGGAATCAGCCAGTGAAAGTTAGTTAGTTTCAAATAACCGAACATTATGCTAACGGTCGCAAGCCAAAAAAGTTACTTTATGCCAGAAATTAAATAGAGATTTTTTTAAGAAGAAAAATTAAACAATAAATTATATGAAATTTTCCGTCTCTGTTCCATGTGTTTGCTGCACTCGCAAAAATTTACTTTATACCACATAATCTAATCATTATGACCTTTTTAGAGCTCTTATGTGTGGAAAATACTCGTATAACATTATTAACTTTACTCTAGTTCGTGCTACTGTTCCTTAGCTTTTTGCCATAAAATGAGTATGTAAAAAAAATAAAATAAAATAAAATGAAGAGTAGCAAGCAGGAATGCAAAAAAAATTAAATTTCATTTAACTTTTAACATGAATAAGTTTTTTTTCAAGCTTTTCACGACTTTCGCATTGAAAACAATTTATCGAAAAAAATATATAAAATAATAATTAAAATTTTAAAATATTTTTATATTCGTTCAACACTTTCTGCACCTGTACAAATGGTATTTAATAAATAGTATTTATATTAGTTGGTTTATAATTTCTACAATATGCACAAACTGATTTGTAAGGCATTTCTTTCCAGGTATAACATGTAAATCTGCTTATTTTTAAGATTTATTTACTGATAATGATAATTGCTTATGTATTATTACAATACAATTGTCATCAGGCGTAACATATAAAACGAATAATTTTAGAACGATTCGTTTTGGAAAGGTTTGATGAATACTGTGTGATTGCTGGAATCAATTTTGAAGCAATTGTACTTTGTTGACCACCACAAAAATCGACTAAAAGCTAAAATGCAGGCAATGTACAACAATTTTTATAACAAATTTAACAAAAATTATTGAAAAATTTTAAATCGAATTGACACCACAACTTTTTTTAAACCGATTCGTTTTAAAATCATAGCTCATTACCTAACCTATAGTTTTGGTTATCTTCTCGGTAAAAGTAATTCCTGACAAGCGGCATTATATAGTAATACAGTGGACTCTTGATAATTTGAAACTCATTATTTTTAATTTTTCAATAATTTGAACTTTGAAATTTGAAAAGGTCTATATCACTAAAAATCTATAGATGTGTATTTAACATTCAATAAACCGATAATTTTATTATTATTTGAATGGCATCTAGATCCCCGAAACGCTGTAATTTGATTTTTTCGGCTCTACGCTCTATAATTTTAATTAGTTTAATATAATTTAAATTGATGATGTGAATGTGTTTGTGCTTTTGAAACTAACAAAATTTTAAATCGCTCTGTGTCTAGTAGCGTTTTCACGCTGAAAGTGAGAACCTGGTTTTAACGTTAAAACTATAAACAGCTGATTTAGCGTTTACACAGCAAGTTTGATAAATTCAGGGTGTCTACTCTGCATTTCGAAACGAAAGAAAATTCTTTCGAATTTGTATGTTATTAATATAACAATTCGAAAGCCCTTGCTTTCGTTTCGAATTACAGAGTAGACCCCCAGGTTTTAAATAACAGGTTGTCTAATAAATTTATTCAAAACAAAATTAATCTCCTGTAGAAATGCTTTATGCTGTATTTTTTCTGCTTTTTATAACACTTATTTGACAAACTGTACAACAGCTGTTTTTCTTTGTATGAAAAAATCAGACATTTTACAGCGCTCTCTAAAATGGAAATTATTTTATATTTTGTAAATAAACATTTTAAAATTATGTAACTACTTATATGAAGTGAAAAAGAGCTTGGAAATCAAGTTATTATATGTATGTATATAAAAAATTCACAAATACATTATAAGCTTAATTTTTTATCGGCTGCTGAATGTCAGTAATGTCATCGATTTTCACAATAGGTCAATGAAAATATTTGCGTGGTTTTGCATCCAAAATATTATTTTCTCAGATATTTTTTGATTACTGTTGCAGCTGCATCTATTTTGAAGTTGGAAATCTTTCAATCGGTATATATTCTTATTCAGTCATAAACATTATCATTTAATTTTAACTTGGCAGCACTAAATTTAGCACAGTGAAAACAAGGTTGCATTTCATAAAAACTACTTAAACTAAAGACCTGCACAAGACCTCTTACAAGAACTTTTAAGACATGAGGGATTTTTCAAATGTTTTACTACAGCGAAATCTTCTAAAACAAACGTTAAATAACACTGTTGGCAATAAATTGTTTAACTTATTGGAGGTATAGCAGTAAAGAAGAAAATAGTTCGTGACTGTAAAATTTGATGCTTGTGCTTCTTTCTACTCATGGGCGCGTATACAAACGTCATGTATGTTCATACATACATACCTACATAAGTTGTGTACATGCTCTCTTATTTTCCTGCGCACATACAAACGCACACATGCATTGACATTAGTTGTGTGCGCTTGCTTAAAAAACCTCCCTTAAACACATAATAACTTACCATCTACATCTTACACAGCCACACTCAAAAGTACAATATGCGAAATAACAAGCATACACGCATCAACACTACTTCTGTTGATTGTTTGTTATGAACAAGAAGTCTTGGCGACATCGCTTGTTAACACTCGTGTACACGTAAACCAATACATTAATCATGCTTCACGTATAATACGACAGCATTTATTATTGGTTCAGTATAATACATGCCACGAGAATACATTTAAAAAACAAGACGTATTTACATTTCAAGACTGTTTACGCAGGTCTCTAACTTAAACCCAATTCAAAAATGGTTTTAAGTTGGTTTTAACAAAATTATTTTTTATGGAAAAACAGGGTTTTAACAGTTCGTTTTAACTAAATTGTTTATCTAATTTTTCGACCTTTTTTATATGTTCAATGAAACTATTTTTTTAAGCTTTAGGTCAGTAAATTTCATAAATTTCTGTATATTTTTATTTTTATATCGATATTTCGTTAACCTTTGGTTAACTTCTTCAGGATTATTATTGTTTTTATATTTTGATAATTAGTTTTCGTCTTTTTTTCTTTTCAATCAAAAAAAACATTTTTTTTAACTTTAAAATTAACTTTTATTAAAACCATATCAATGTAAAAACACTATAGTGTTTAGACTAATCAAAACCTAAAATTTCTTTGATTTGTTTATTATATTTCCTAAGGGCTAGTGTTTTACTAGTTAGTTAAACTTAGTTTAACATACGTTTGAGTTAACCAAGAAACAAAGTTAAACAGGTTTTAACCGTTCATGCTGTTTTTCAGTGATGGATTAACAGTTGTCAATTTAGCTAGAAATGCCATACTTTGTCTTCAATATATGTATGGCATTCTTGAAAATATTTCATATAAATAGGGCAACACTTAAAACGCGATATGACATATCTTTAAGTTTATATTAAAAAACTTCACTAAGTGTTTTCTGAAATTTTGAATAATTAAAAAAAAAGAATATATGAACTTATAAATATTGACGCTCCAAGAATGAACTATAAAAAACATAAAATTTTAAATCCAACGATCCAACGAAATATTTGAAAGAATCCAATTCATTACACATATAAAAAAGATTTGGGCGTGTTCTCCTTCTCCTTCTCCTTTATTTTTCCAACAATTATCCTATCCAAGTTATTATAGGTTTCATAATCACTAAAATATTCGTCGTCATAAGAAACATCCATTTTATTTATGTATGAATGTATTTGTTTATTAAAATTTTCAGTAAAACTGTTTTTTCTATTTCGTAATATTTATTTTATACATACATATGTACACATGTATGTATGTATGTATATTTATCATTTGACACTTCTAACTTGAGTTTAACTGCGCAATGTTGCCCAGTTAAACCTAGATTATTAACTAGATAATCTTTATCTGAAACACAATATATTAAGTTTAAACTACAGTTAACTGACAAGCAGAGTTTATCTTTATGTTAAAAACTAGCTCTAAATATAGCAGATTTTTTATGAATTCTAACGTGGGGTTTCTTTAGTTTGTTGCGATTTTAAAAAAGTCAATCAATGCAAAAATGTTTTACAAATATTTAACACACTGAATATCAGTAAGCTAACATCCTTGAGCCTTTTATTTTCAAAAAAAAATTTTGTTAATATAATTATTTTAACTTTTTCGCTGGTCCTTTGAATTTAAAATTATCTGGAGTGTACTGTATATAGAAAATCATTCAGCAGCTGTTTCAGTATATTAAAAAGAAAAGGTTTACCTAAAATTCTATATTTAATTCCTGTACAGTGAAATTTATGGCCTTTATAATAAATAAATTTAAAACTCAATTAAGTGCAATTTATTGAAACACTTCAAAACCCCCCCAACTAGAAACAATTTCAAAATCAAAAGAAATTATGGATTTTGTAAGGAAAATCTTTGAAATTTTAAACAACAGTCACTTCAAGCACATCACCTATCAACAATTTCAAGAATTTAAAAATGGAAAATCACCAATAGAAACGTTTGTAGTAAATACGAGTATGTATGCATGTGCGCACATTGCATAAGTATTTTGTAAGTACATACATATTTAATGCTTAAATATGAATAAACTTGTAAAAAAAAGAAAAAAGGACAATCTTTCAAGTATATTCGCTTTGTAAAGGCGATTAAATTATTGTCTATAAATGACTTGTTATAACAAATTTGAATAAAGCAGACAGACAGCAAGCAGCCACTTGCATTTTACAGTGTCTGTAAAGTTTTTAATATACAAAAATTTTTCACAATGAAAAATAAAGTTTAAAATCAAAAGCAAGTAACGAAAAATATAAAGCATATATCTATGTATATATACATATGTATACATGGTATAGTATATAAGTATATTGATACTCATGGCTGAAGATGAATATGAGTATAATAGAGAAAACAAAGTTGCATGATTCTGCAGCTGAGAAATCAGGCGGGCAGAAGACCTTCTTATAAGAATTTGTTGCTTTAGCAACAGACGCTTTTTAAACATTAATTTTACTTTTCTTTTTTGATTTTACATCATTTCTCTGCTTAATTTTTATACTAAAAAAAAATACACGAGGTATTTAACTTAAAAGAATTATAATAATGCATAAAGTATACACACGCATCTGGGGGAAAAGTCTCGACCGGAAGACAAAAAACATAACAAAAGCCAAGATCTTTTATTGTTGTTGTCGTTTTTGCTTTGCTTTTTGGGGAAGCAAAGTGCTACGATTTTAGTGGCATGGGTCAGTTATTGCCGGCGTAAGAAATATTTAATAATTTATGGACATGAAAAAAACAACTGATAGATTTATGATCAAATTTTTAACGCAACATTAAATGTTTGTTTCCCTCATATTGCATAATGGAAAGTAAATAACTAAAATGTGTCACTTATAAAATGGAAGAATTTTTCGGCTTTTTCAACTGAACTTAAATTTTTTTATTAAATATTACGGAAGAAAGTTGTTCGGCATATCTCTTGGATGAACTGCTGCAAGTTGATACAAAAAACCATAAATACCATTTAGCAAATTATACTTTTTACATGGTCGCTAAGTTCTTATTTACATTATGCAAGTCTAATTGCTAAGCTGATTAGTTTGTGTGGAGATAGAGAGAGAGACGAGGGGAAATAAACGGTTCTGTTCCCCTCGTCTCTGTTTCCCCCAAACTAATCATCTTAGCAATAAGACTTGCATAGTGTAAATTAGGACTAAACGTTACACGCAAAGCTTTTCATTAAACGATTCCTATCTTTAAGTTTAAATCGCATGCAAATAAACCCGTAAATTATTGAGGTTGTCAGGGTTGTCAGTTTCTTTTCCGACCTTTTTCGCCAATTTGATTTTAAAAACCACCAAAATTCGCCAAAAATCAATTTTATGTAGTTTTACTTAAAAAATATTACACAACCCCCCTAATTGCGAATGGCGTCGTCGACGTCACATCAAGACGACAGTAAAAGTTGTCACTTGTCTATTCTTTGTGGAAAAGAATTGTCTACTATTAACATTACAGTAAAAAAGAGACTCCAAAAAAGTCATGAAAATGTAGAGTTTACGATGCGGAAGTAGTGCAAATTTCGATCCGATCTAATGATTTTTACATAGGGTTGTCATTGCAAGAAGTTCTCTTTTTCGATGCCTGGTCACTGAATTGGAAGCGATATTAAGAAAAATTCCCTTGTGTTCTATGATAATATTTTCATCTAGGAAAAATGGTAAATAGTTGCCTTTTTTAACATTTCGTTTCTTTTTATACGAATTTAAGTCCGAAACAGTGTTTTCATGTAAATTTAAGCAAATAACTTTTAAATTTAAGACTAAAATTAGTTCATAAATTTCTTTAAAAAAATAATTTTTTTTTTAAATTCTGGTGGGTATTTTCTAACACTATGGTGGAGTTACAAGGTTTTGTATGACTAAAATAAGCTTCCACATGGTTTTTGCTCACTGACGGCAAATTAAAAATATCAATTTTTTGGAAGCAATGAAAATGTAGTTCCACTAGATTGACTTCCATTTTTTTTCACTGGGATGCTATATTACCTTACAAAGTTTTAGAGATTAGTAAGAGATTGTTAATAAGAGCCGATGAAGAGAGACAAAGTCACAATATTTACTTTCGTCTTGATGTGACGTCGACAACGCCATTCACAATAGGGGGGAATAATTTTTTCTTTTATAACACTTTTTTAATATAAATTTGAACAAACTAATTTTCCTGAATTAAAAAAATTTTTAAGCTAAATTTTGTTTAGAACAAATAGCCAAACAAGTTGAAAAATCGCCTCGTTGGGCAAGAAATCGCCATATTTAACAATACTGGAGAGTGCCACGCTTACAAATTCTTACTAATATTGCAAAAAGAAAACATTGACAGAAGCAAATAATGACAACTTAAATAAATAATTATTTATTATTTTACATAATTCAACTTATTTTTTTTTTGTTAAAATAAGTAAGTTTCCAAGTTTGTTTATTTTTAGTATGCGGTATAAACAGTTAATTTATATATATAATACTGCACGTATAAACGTAGCACAGTGGCGTGAAATAAAAAAAAGTGGTAAAAAGTCCGCAACTTTTGAACTAGTGAACCGATTTCCATGAAACTAACTGTTTTGGAAAGAAGAAGTGTTGAACTTTTGAGAAAATATATTTAAAGGCAACCTGTTGTAAGCTCCAAAGAGCCTCAAAGTGGAAAACTGCGGGTGTCGAAATTCTTTCGTAGCCTGTAACTTTTGTAAATATCGACCGATCTTAATAATTTTTCAGCGGGATAATCAACATTAAGAAGCAAAAATAAAACATGCTAAAATCACCATTTTATCTCTTACAGTTTCCAAGTTATTTGACTTGAAAAAAAATTTGTCATAAGTTCTTTATTACTTGGCGAAAATCAGTTAGTTTTGTTTTTTTTGTTCTTGCATTACAATTCATACGACAAAAAATATATTTTTAATATCTCAAAAATTGTAGCAAAGAATAATTTTGCAATTTGGACTTTGGAAAATTCTGAGAAAATTTTGTAAAAAAAAGTATTCCTGTTTTTGGAATATTTTAAAAAATTATTAAATTTTTGATAAAAACTGTGATTGTCTCTGAGAGAACAGGCATTAAGACAGACTGTGAAATAAATTTTAAAAATTTTTTATGGTGCACACACACTAAGTCCTAAGTCCAGCATCGGTCGAAAATTAGCATTTTTGCAAAAAAAATCTAATTTTTGGATGTGGCATAAATATTGCACGCTCTTTTTTGTAAAGTTTTTGGTATTTTGTTATAAATAAACTTGTTGTTAGTAACTTGTAAGAAACTCTTGCCATTCAACACATAAAAGTAGGCAGGAGAGGAGATTTTCTAAAATGTTAAACTTTTTCTAACACAATTTTTCCTTATAAACAAAAAGTTTTATAAAATTATATATTGGGAAATATTTTGATTTGATTCAATCGTATACATTTAGCTTTGCAAACGGAAAAAAATTATTCTCATAACTTCAATACTTTTCGAAATATTTAAAATCGAATATTGATTATAAAATTAAATTTTCTACATTTTTCTTTTTGCCTAAATTGTTGATTTCACGCCACTGTACGTAGTACATGATTCACTCTACAGGCTTGCATTTTCAACGGTCTTATAGATTCAATGTTGCCACCATTTACATTTAAGGCACTTGATACCAGGGTCGGGAAAATTCTGCTCGCGAGCACAATTTTTATTAACTCGCTCGTTTTAAAATTTGTGCTCGCGAGTTCAAAATTATAAGACTCGTACTTTTATGCTTGACTCGTAAGCATTAAATGATTCGCCTTAAAATTTGTGCTCGCGAGTTTAAAATTAGAACTCGCTAGCGAGTTTTGCTGGTGCATAAGCAAACAAAACTAATAAAACTCACGAATAATTCTTTTTAACTCGACTCGCGAGTCGAGTTTTATTTTTTAACTCGCGAGCAGACAAGAGTAGCTCATTTCAATACAGAAAATAAAACTCGCTCAAATTGAATTCATTTGTGAGCGAGTTTAATTCGAGCACTCTCCGCACTCTGATTGATACCCATCGATATTTTTAAATGTTTCCATATAAACTGTACTGAAATATTTCGAAATTTCGTTGGATATCAAGTGACGTAAATGACACCCTGATTGTTTTTAATTTTGTAGGTTGTGCGTTTTCAAGTATTCTCCTAATATTCGTAGCTTAACTTTTTTAATTAAAAACTTTCCCTTTGCCACCCGTTTTAGAGCATAGAAATTTACAAAAAATATTGTAAATATTTAAGATAATTTTTAATTTATGTATATAAATGCTTTATTAAAAAAACATCTTGTTTATTAACATTTTCCCTCTTCTTTTTAGAACTTTATTGTACGTGGATCCAGTCAGCCCAACACAATGGCCGTGTCGGTGCGCTTACCGCCAGATTCGGGTCCCTACATAGAACACTATCTTATCCAATCCAACGATGGCATTTTATGTTTGGAAAGTTCGCGTTTCAAGTTCGAGTCTATACCCTCGCTAATAGCACATTATGCTCAATGTTGTGATGAATTACCCGTGCAACTAGTCTTGCCGCGAGCTTTGCGCGAAGCCAAAAATCGTCAGCAGTTATCATCTTTAGCGCTGTTAGGGCAAGAATTTTGGCGCTATCCCATGTCAAGCCCTAAGCCAAACGAGCAAGAGGCTAATTTCTTAGATGCCAAATCACCAAATTCCATGACTGAAACAAGTGGTTTGGGCACCACCATATTTAGTAATTCCGGCAACTCAAATTCAGGTGGCAATATGACATCTCACAATAACAAACTATTTAGTCCCATTACCAATGTAACGGGACTGTTTAGTCCTGGCACTCCCTCGGATACTACCAGCAGTATGAGTTCGTTTACCACCAGCGGTGGCCAACATATGCAACTTATGTCTCCTGAATCTGTAGATTCAGTGATCTTAACCATGTCGCCCGTTGAAGTAAACAATCAACGTAATGGCAGTGTTTTGGGCTTAGGTGGCAATTCAACGGATATAATTAATACTTCTACAAATAATTTAAGTACTTTTAAGTCTAATAATATAACAAACCAACAAAATAATTTTAAAAATTCTACAAAAAATATTATCGATCAAGAGATAAGAACACAAAGGCCTAAACCGCCAAATACTCTTAATTTGGATTTAAGAAAACCCCCAGCTCCGCCAATGCGCTGGTCTAAACCGCTTTCGCCCAATAGCCCTCCTTCACCCGATGTAAATAGTTGTAGCGCAGCGAATAATTTTACGGTGACCACAACGGTAACATTTTCCGTGGATAATCCCACAACGCCACAATTCGTTGAAGTAACAACGCCAGCAGCTACCAATGCTTTAACGTCGGTCATCAATTCCAACTCAACATTTCAGACCTTCTCAAAACGTCTCTCTCCTGAGGGAGAGTGCAAGGACACTTTGTCCTCTCAAGGTTCTTCGACTGGAAGTCGTCATTGGCAATCTCATAGCAGCAAAGATTCTACAAACAGCCAGCGCAAGATATTATCACCCTGTACACCAGCGGCCAACATTAATGGCAAATCACGTAAGTCTAAAGCGCGAAAAGAGTCGAAACACTATCAGGAATCAGATATTTTGGAGAGCCCAGAAATTTATTGTCGCAGCACTTTGCACGACAAAATCAGCGATTATGAAGACTTGTGGTCACATGATCCCAGTGATAGAACAAATTTGCTCACTAGTTTTAAGCCGCCAGATGGACAACAGGGCAAACGACCGGATTTGTTGGCGGAAACACGTAAGTTCAATTTATCGTACATATACAGGGTGTTTTTTTTTTTGCAGAGGTATATAACTTGAATTAAAACGTGAATTTTTTAAATAGACCTGAAATTTACTTCATTTGAAAGGTAATCTTCTGGTATTATAATTTAAATATGACTTCTGACATATGGCTGCCACGGCTGGCAGGGACGTAGTCTAATCTGAAGGTCTAGTATTCGATGACTTTTTTCAACATTTGTGTATGGTATATTGGAAATAACGCGACGAACTTATGCTCCAAGTGGACCAGCGACTTCACATATCCCCGCAGAAAATAGTATAACGGCGTTGAATCGTACGATCTTTTAAGGCCAATTAACGGATTTCAAACGTAAAACTATGCGATTACCAAACGTTTCCTTCAATAAATCAACTGTGACACGAGCTGTGTGTGACATATTGCGCCGTCTTGTGGAAACCACAGCTTCTGCACATCATGGTTGTTCAATTGATGAACGAAGAAGTCAGTAATCATGGGTCTATAGCGGCGTATAGAATAATTCTGATCTTCCTCTACGCTACGCTCTACAGCAGCAATGACTTCTTGTGTACGCTCTATACGACGTCTCCGTGGATACATACTATCACTTAGTGTAAACGTGGTGCGAAAACGTTCTATAGTTAATGGAATTCATTGCTCTGATGTATTGTAAATCATTATTGAACAACCCTCGTACCCGTGCGTTACACAAATTTGCTAACGCAGCAGTAAGCAGTTTATTTATTTGATTGCTTGCTAAATTCTTTGCTTCGACAAATTAGTGCAATGCACGGGTACGAGGGTTGTTCAATAATGATTCACAACAGATGGACGATTATGTTGATCGCAAAGTGGACGTAGTGCGCGATAAGTATTTCGAAAAGAACCATGATTTACAAAATAAATTTGCACAATTTGGAAGCGTTGTCAAAGTGTTGCCAACTTAAAATTGTATACCTTTATAAAAAACACCCTTTATATACATATGTTAAGTAGTTAGATAAAAAATTTATATATTTTTTGTGTTTGAAACTTTTTTATTTCGTAGCTACGATCAACTCTTCCACTAACAACATGAATGTAGTAACAACACCTGCCGTTTTAACTTGCCCATCTCTAACAGCAATTGTAACGGATTCCCTGAACACAAACGAAAATGTCTCTGACACTCAGCAATTGCTCAAATTCTCCGAAGAGACTAAGCCGCGTAGCAGAGTTGGTCTTCTCTTGCCAGGCCTAATGAGTCAATCTTTATCCGAAGATCCAGTCTTCAAAGGCGAAACTACAGAAGGTGAAACCACTCCAACAGCTCAAACACCCGTGTCGCGTAGCAAGCAGGGTAGCCCCTTTTATGCGGAACCGGCCGATGCTCTTAAACAAGCTGGCATCACAACAGCCAGCATTCTAAGACGTTCCCAACGAGGTCCTCTACTACCTGCCAATCACCGTCATTCTGAACCGCCTAAAGGCGGTTTTGTACGTACACCCATGTGTCCTCTCTTACAACCAGTAGAAATAGAAAAAATTGCCGGCAGTCTAGATGAATTGAAGAAGAAACAACAACAAACTCAGACCGCGCAACCGCAGCAGCAGCCCACAAAAAGAGCCAGAGGACGTTTTGAACAATGGCAGTTGGATAGCAGTTGGGAATTTATGGGGAAAGCAGATGAAAACGAGGTCGACTATTACGGAGATTATGATTCGGCGGACCATTGGAAAGAAGTTCCCAAAGATAATCACAATAAAGAAAACTCATTTAATGGTGAGAGCCCCAAAGAAAATAGGCAAAAACCTTTGACGATACATCAAATAATAGCAAAACGTTTGCCAGATCTTAATTTACCAGAGCTGGTAAGATGTTCCACGCCATCGCAACAACAGCAACAGCAGCAACAACAACAATCTGTACAACAATCACATCAATCTTTCAATCAAAAACCAACGCATGAGCCTTATGACGCTGCCAACAATACTTGCAGACTCTCCTCATACGACAATGTCGAGCGTACTTATGCTCTTAGCCAGTGTTTCTTTAATGGCTTGGACTCGGCACAATCCGATGACGGCACGGTTTTCTCCGAACCCTGGGACTCCTCACAATGGGATTCGTTTATACCACAGGACGGTAAGATTTATAAACATACACATTTTTTTAAATAAAATATATATTTACGCTCTTATAAAAATGATTTTAATGTTCTAGATACGACCATTAATTCCGATACCATACATCTGTCAAAATGTCGTTCTGCTTTATCAGAGGATGATACGATTATCGAAGAGTTAAGCACCAAAGAATCAAACAATCAAGATACATTGAAACCGAAAAGATCGGGCAGTAAACACGCCACAATTTTAAGAAATCCAAGTATACGAGATAGAGAAATTTTATGTAAGTAGGAGCAAAACAAAAATCTTATAAAATGATTTGCAAAGCTAAACTACATGTTTGAGGGCATTATATCAATAATTGGGTCTTAATAGGCTTTATCGCAGAAGCAGTGTGTTATATACGCAATATCTCTTTAAGCTTATGTTTCGGGGCGCATTTTTAATATGCAAATATTTAAGAGAAAGAGTACGGTTAGCCAAAAGGGGGGGGGGGCAATTATGGCATTCGTTACCGATCGAAGTTTTTAAATATTTCTATATAAACTCTAATGAAGTATTTTGTGGGCCATAATTTGCCCCCAGGATTTTTTAAACTTTTATTAAATTTTTGTCATTTGTCTGAATTCATTCGATAATGAAATCTTTTTGCTTGTTGATGGTTATTGTGACTTATTTTTATAAATTTCATCGTTTGATTCTGATTTTACCAATTTCTTGCACATTTTTCTTAATTTCCAAAATTTCTTATTGCTTTGTGAGCTTTATTAAATGTAATGACTTTTAAAGAAGTTATTTGCTCTTTAAAAGTTAATTGTAAAAATTCTGACAAGCACTAGCATAACGTAACAACATGCTATTTTTGAAGGCCGACACAACTTCAATATCAGCGTTTGTTTGTTCCACGGTATGTGGTGTGAATTAATGTAATCTTCAGCCCTATACATACATAAACTCGTACATATTTTTTAATGCAAATGGAATACGTGAATTGTTTTTTTGGTTCACCGTACTCTAATTTTTATATTTATGATTTGATCAGGCTAAAGTTCGTATCACTTTCTTAGCCAAATTGCATGTTATAATTATTAATGAACAAATATTACTAAAGTTAGTAGTAAATATTCTGACTAACACATAGTTGAACGGAACAACTCTTCGAAGGCCACTAAAGCTTCATCATCAGCGTTCTTTTGTGTTTGGTCCACTGTGTGTGGTATCATTTGATTTAGATTTCTGCTTTATATACGTAACTTTTATGCAAATGGAATATGTGAATTGTTTTGATTCATCGTATTTTAATTTGCTGAAAGCTTTTTTGTAATGAAAGCCCAATTTTACTATCTCTTAATTTACAACAGCGTTGCCATTGTCGCTTGCTCTTTAGTAATTATGCACATGTTAGATAATTTGCTTATTTTTGTTCTACTTAAGACAAACTTTTTTGGTTTGCTACTATTAAGTATATTTATTTATTAATTATAGTTAATTTTAATTAATATTGTTCGAGCTTCATTTGTTTTTATATTTATAATTTGAACGGGCTTAGATTTCTCGTTTTTCGCCGTAACGGAAAACACCAGTTTGCTGGTTAGTCCCGCTTCACACACTTCAACTTTTCTTGATGAAATCGCAATTAAGCTGTAAGAGAAATATAGATATTTGTATTTCCTTCTCCGTCCTTATTAGCTGAATTAAGAGTTAATCAACGAAAGTTGAAGTGTGTGAACCGGGACTTGGTGACGCATGCATATAGTTGCACTTTTGAAATTGATAAACAAATAAAAACATAAACAAATGTTTATGGTTTGGCAGCAGTAATAGGTGAAGCAAATACATTCATACTAGTGATGTAACAAATGTCAATTTTTGATATTCGCGAATACGAATACGAATATTTCCAACGATATTCGCGAATACGAATACGAATATTTGAAACGATATTCGCGAATACGAATACGAATATTATATGCAATATGATATATTAAAAAATTCTTAAGGGAAAGGGATTCACTTTCTTGTTGGCGTACTTTAAAGTTAATAAAAAGTACCCAAAATTATAATATTTGAAAATGATACAAAGCACAAATTTCCATAAAAAATTAATGTATTTGTACAAACTTAAATTTTTAGTCATTTATTTAAATTTCATTTAGGATTTATGCATTTATTTATTTAATTTCTTTGGAAAAATATTTGTATTCGCATTCGACTGAATTTGGCGAACACGAATACATTCATATTCGCCTGAAAATGGCCGAATACTCGACAATTCGAATACGAATACGAATATTCGTGCATCACTAATACCTACATATATTTATGTTTATGGCAGTGGTTAGGCTATGACATAAGTAAGTCATAATATTATGGTATGGCATGTTGTGTTTAACCTTAAAATTCAATTAAACTATTTTTTTTGAGCTTTAGACCTAAAGCTCAAAAAAAATAGTTTAATTGAATATATAAAAAAGGTCGAAAAATTAGATAAAATAATTTAACCTTAAAATAATAATTTAAATAATTACTGAACTGTTAAAACATTTCTTTACGCATAAGTCCAATTGTTTTCCTAATAAAGTCATACTGGTATCTTTTGTGCATATTTCTAAACAAAATGTATCTTCATAATTCCCAAATCTACATTCATTGTCCTCATTTTGATTTTATTTTCTTATAAATTTTGAACAAATTCAGCAAGCTTAAACAAATAAATAATTATTTAAAAACAAAATACTTGAACTTGTTTTTGTTTTCAATATACATATAATTATAGAGACGAACATTTTTGATTATCTTCGATAAACTGGCAGTTACATTTTGTGTGTTGATGACACGAAATAAATAATAAAACAATGGAATCAATTGTAGAAAATTTAAATTTTAGACAAATTTGATGATGGGAAATTCTGCAGTAATACATAGTTGTTTTGCATTGCAACATAATCCAAATAATATGCACATTAATACAAAACATAAACAAATCTTTTTAAGAAGCCTTCCATTGAAAATCTTAAAATCAAATACTGCCCCTGGTTTAATGTGTGGGAGGCTGACAAAATTTTCCAAATTGTAAAATATGTATGTTGCATATTTAAGTTTTAAGCATTTATTAATGTACTTACATATGTTTGTACATACATAACATGTAAGGATATGTGTGTGTGTGTGTGTTCTTACAAAAAAGTACCGTTTAGTTCGCTATCACGCTGTCCATATGTCTCATAAAGAGATGACGTAATTTTAATGCACAATTTCATATTCAATTGCAAGTGTTTATTAGTTTTTAATTAATTGATAGAGAAGCATTGACATGATAATTTATTCAATAATAAATAAAAACAAAAAAAACAGATGTTTCTGAAACGCACTCGCACACACACACAGTTACATACATATATATGTACTTACACAAACACTAAAGTTAATAAGAGAGATTAACAGTAACATGCATATAAATAAATAAATACAAACATAGACATATTTACATATTTACATACACTTAGATTACATAAAACATTAAAAGTTACCACATGTGTGGGAAATGTTATTGAAAGTCTTAATTCAAGTACGAGTACATACATATATACACACATACATATGTATGTATGAAAATATTTCCTCTTTATCGTAGTTGGCGTATTTCGACTTCGATTACAACGTTCTTGTAATATATTAAAGAACTTGGCAAAAAATTTTATTTAATCTTGGGCCAAAATGTAGTTCAAGCCAAAATACAGGGCGGCTGATGAATTTCGCTACATTAAGAAAGTGGAATAACTTTTTTTCTAGTGCATGGAATTTATTCAATCTTTTTTCATTTCAAAGCCCACTAAATTGTATTAAAATTAATTGAATTATTCTTAAAGATAATTGAATTTAAATGCACCCCCTGCTCGTTTATGAAGGTGGGGCATCACAGCAAGACGTTTTTCATCACTGCCCGCAAAGTTGATGTCGGAATAGCACCTATTGTCGCAGTTGAACAATTTTGTTGAAAGGAATTCTCTTTCGGAACTATTTGCTAAAAAAAAACATTTTAAAATGCTTAAGGAACGGTCTCCATAAACCGTACGTAATGCTGTGTCCGTTTTGTTAAAAATTGTATAGATCCACAATACAGCGTGAATAAACTGCACACAACACTGTGACGCGAATTGGATAAAATTCCCTCTCATGCAGTTGGAACCACTCCATATACGACACTTTTGTTGGCTTACATTACCGTTCAGATCGAAATGAGCTTCATCAGACATGAAAAGACAATTTAGTTTTCTCTTGGTAGCGGCTTTCATCAGCCACCCTGTATAGCAATCGCAATAAAGGCTTATTATGTTCCCAGAAAATATAAATGAAGTATGTATATAGTCCAAAGAATTTGCGCCTTCTCAAACATTACAAAAAGTGAATTCGTATTTAACGCTTTCCTAAAACGAAAAGTGACGAAAATTAACATCCACAACGTTTTAAAATCATGAAACATGCAGTGATTCATCACCGATAATAAAAATGCTTTAACATATCGTGCAGTAACCGCCAAAAAAACAAGCTTAAGCGACATAAATCTCGAATTTAATTAATTTTTTTACCAAAATCAATTATTTCTTATCGTAAATAGTCCATTTTCGTCAAAAAAAAAAAAAATAAGTCCAAATAGTGTGTCGCTTAAGCTATTTTAGCGGCTATGACTTGATATGTATGTATGTACTAGGGTGACAGTGTCGAGATTCCGATCTCGAAAATGCTGTAATTTTTCAGAATTAAAAATCTTTAAATTACATGTTTTTTTTTCTTTAATAAATTTGATATTTACAAACTGCAGAAGCAAATTAAAGCACTTTATGTGTGAAGTCAGTAAAAATAAAGCTCCAACTGAATTATGGCAAGTGTTGACTGTGAACATTGGTTGTCATTCATCAACTGATGTATGAATTTGAAAATATATTAAAAATTTTCTGATATATGCTTTAACTTTATCTGAAAGTATTTAAAAAAAACTTTATTTTAAATCGAAAACACAATCTAAGTGAAAATTTAACTAAAATTGATCTAAAAAAAATTTTCTTTTTTGAGAATTGTTACAATATAAGATTAACATTTATAAACGCAGTAATAATCCAAAATTATTATTTTACTTATTCAGTAAAATATTTTTTTATTAAAAATACATTGAAATTGATTATTGAGGGGTTTCGCTGGATCGTATGCACATTTCACTGTGGCTAATGCTAATCATCAGGGAAACATTAGCTGCAATGAGACAGTTCAGTGTTACCAGTACAATACAAAATGTTGAATGAGTGATATCGTACAATTATTTCATATTATTTAACAGAAACAATATCCAAAAGTTGATGTAAAGAATAAATTGATTCATTTTTATACTTTTACGTCATATAAGTACATTTTGAAAGAGTAATTTAATTTTTATAAATGCGAAATATTTGAAGGTGGCAATACTGAACTATGTATTTATACTTAAATATGAGGTGCAGATGGTGCTGCTGCCGTCTCCAAAATAATTAAGTAGCTGGCTACGAGGCGACAAATGCTGCTAGCGGCATTTGAAGTCGTGTGTTCGTGTAGCCTGCTGTGGTGAATGTGTTTAATGCATTAATTTTTACGTATACTTAATGCATAATGAGCACGGCGAATTCAAAATAGGTCGCCTCAACCAGTATTGCAATATACGTTTGAAGAAAAAACTGCCCATATCGAACAAAAAACTGTTTTTCAAAAGACAAAACTGCCAAAAAAAAATTCAAACAGTATTTTATTTCTATTTAAATGTAAGAACAGCATTACATCGCTACGTTAGATGTAGTTCATTTACTGCTATTGCACGCGGCATTAAATCAGTTATTTCACCTAATGCTCTAAGCTCACATTTACAAACTTTTCAATGTCTTTTCAATATTTTCGTGACACATGGTTTCATTATTGATTGCTCCTCTTAAGATTTGTTGTAAAATGTTGGCTTACATTTTTTTTTAATTTTACTTGAGGGTGAGGAGTCTGCAATACGTATCACATTATTTATATACATACAAACAAAAAGAAAATATCAAAACATAAATTTTTTTTTGTGCTTCATACAAAATTCCTTAGACATAATTTACACTATGCAAGTCTTATTGCTAAGCTGATTAGTTTGTGGGAAAGAGAGACGAGGGAACAGAACCGTTTCATTTGCCCTCGTCTCTCTCTCGTAACAAACTATCAGCTTAGCAATAAGACTTGCATAGTGTAAATTAGGACTTAGCGAATAAACACAAATAATTGCAGACAATGCCCTGTTTTTTTTTCTACAACCCAGAATGACGATTTGACAAAAAAAAATTATGAAAAGCACTAATTTTTTGAGAGATTTTCATACAATTTCTGTAGACGAGTCGACTACCTAACTTGTCAAAATAGGCGATAAATTTTTGAAACTTGTACGAAAAACATAAAAAAAAATAATTTGTTTACTCTTTTTTCATACAAATTAAACTTTAAGGTGTTTTATACGTTGAGGAAATGAATAAGAATGTGTACGAGCATGTCACTAATATGAACGTTTGGCAGCGTTGAAAAATTTTGCACGTTTGGCAACGCTGGTGTCAACTACTCAGATCAGTGTTGTCAGATATAGCGATATCTTGCCAAACGTGGCGATAAAAATTTTTAAATGGTGTTCAATAATATTTTAATTCATATTTTATGTCTATTATGTAAAAACAAAAAAAAATATTAAAAAAATGTGAATCAAAAAAATAATAATGTGATAAAATATCTTTTTGCCAGCTTTATTGGCTTCTTGGGAGATAAATTTTACCAGTCGAAAGCAAAATAATTCGTACTTGGAACTTCGCCTCAATTCGGTTTAACACATGTATAGCTTGGATTTAAAAAAAATGCACTGAAGGGATATCTATATTACAATAGTCGCATTTAATCAACTGGTGTGTTAATACCACCTGATATGGATTCGCCTTGATACGAGCACACAGCACAAATACGGCATACACACTCATACACAAAGAAACACTAATGCCCAAGTAATTTGACTGCACCCTGTCTGAAACCAATCTTACCATATGTGAAGAATTATCTTATTTTTTAAAGTTTTTAGACATGTTAAAACGATAAGAAACCTTATCTAAAAATAAGATTTTTTAAAATTTTACTTTTGATGGTTTTAATATATTATTGAGGGGTTTTTTTTGACTAAACTACTTACAAATTCTTTGATTTGCTTCGTAATAATCTTACACATATTCTATACAATAAATTTTTTGTGTTATTTGGCTTAACGTTTAATAGTTCAGTGGAAAAAAATTAAAAATTAAATAAAATAACTAAAATGTTTTTCGGTTTAAAAAAGAAAGATTTTTTTTACTCGACTTGAAGTTTTTTAAAAAATAAATATGTCAACACTGTCCGAGACACAGTTAACTTAAACTTCCTTAAAGCGAACTATTTCGCAACTAGTACTGGTTGACACTCGAATTACTTTCTAATGGAAACACTATTTTAACTATTTTAACATTGCGATGTCCTAGGCAGTAGTCCACTGTACCGTTCTGTATTACTTTTCAACTGCTTAAGATTGACTTTATTTAAGTACCTTGGTAGTCAGTTATTTTTGCAAAAAGATGTTGCTACGGTTCGAACTATGAATATATCACACGTTGTATAATCAAAGTACTAGCTACCCAGCTAGGGTATCATCTAGCATCTATCGCATCGTATTGTGTGACAGTAGAAGGGGTGTTTTTTATTCTGAGTTTCTGTCTTGACATGATATTAAGCGGGCTTCTCCTTCATAAGAAGAGTTATATAGAGATTGAATTAATCTAATTCACAGTTCTATGGTACAAAAGATCCATCAGGTATCGCAGTGCCGGTCTTTGGAAGAGATCTTTTATAGGGTGCAATCTAAATTATTATTATTATTTATTTACTTAATCTACAGAATAAATTCTAAAACTAAATTTGTAGACATATCTATATGGGCATTGTCTGCGTTGGCCATCAGACCTTCTAAAATAAAAACAGCAAAATGTTAATATACGATTGAAATGAGTTTCAAACTAGCTGAGAATAGTTTTTTGGCTCTCACCAAACCCGATTAGGTACTGAATGAAGAATTGATTTGGGTTAGTTCTGGATTATATTGTAGTTACCTTATAGTTAGAACTACATATTCTCCGACAGGATAGCTACCCTATCACAAAACTATTCGCCTAAATTTGCCGAACACGGATACGAATTGGAATGCCATGAAATATTCCGTGAATATCCCGGACTACGAATATGCATATTCGTTAAATCACTAGTATGTGTTCATAACTAAATTTATATTTTTAGCAATTTATTACAAACATATGCGTAAGCTAAAATGCTTTAACATCTTTTCGCGAACATAAATATGCATATGCCTGAGTATAGACAAAGAAAAATCGAATAGTATTAAAATAGTTTCCGTTTTTAAATACATACATACACCTGTACATATTAGGGGAGCCAATCGGGATATATTTTTGGAAATTTCGGGATTTTCGGGATATCGGTATTTTCCACGTACATATGTACATATTAGAGATGCCAATCGGCAAAGATTTTTGGAAATTTCGGGATTTTCGGGATCCCGGGATTTTTCGGGATTCTGGGATTTTCGAGATTTCGGGATCTAAAATTTGTTGGTGAAATAAAGTATTTTTTAAGTAAATATTACTTTAAGAACAAATTTTAATAATATATCATCACACAATTGTCTTTAAAGTTGAAACATTTTCTAATACGAGTATGAAATAAAAATGAAAAGAATTGTTCTCATCTATTTTTAAGTTGATTAATCACATTTGATGTTAGAGAATTTATACTGAAAACCATAACTAAATATTAAAATTTGTTTTTGTTTTCAATATGTATAAATTTTTTATATTTTTTTACGGCAAACTGACTACAAAAAGGTTGCACTTGCCTTGTATTGTATTCTACTTCAATTGTAAGGAGCTGTCAATAGTACTCAATTGTTACCGAAAAGCAGATTAAAGCTAATTTTTTTATAGCGTTGAGGAGTCCGACATATTAGTTTTTTTATTTTTCCTTTTATTTTTTTTTTTATTTTGTTTTCCATATTATTTGCTGCTGTTTGAAATTATTCCCCAGAAAAAATTTCTCGTGGAATTTTATTTCTAATTGCTTTCATAATATAAAATAAGACGGAATAAATTTGTCAAACTTATGAATTTTACAAATGTTATTTCCCTTCCAAAGCTCATATGCTTCTTTTTGTTTCCAAAATAATTCTTAGTTGTATATTGTAGCACCTTTGATAAAAATAACTGTGAGAAAGTAGTTAATTTATTTTGCTCTTGTTGCTAAGTTATAAGAAATATGTCACAAATATTAATTAAATTGTTACAACTGCACGTATATATATATGGGGCTTTTAAATATTATAAAATCAGCGAAAATTTTAATTTATAAATGGTTTTTTATATAAAAATTGCTAAGAAATCCCGATAAAGAAATCCCGGGATTTCGGGATTCGGGATTTCCCGTTTGGCATCCCTAGTACATATGTATGTATATATGTATATTATTTTATTTTTAAACGATTAAATTCAAATACACTCTGAAGAATTTGTTTATTAATTAATTAGTTAATCTATTAAAAAAATATTAATTAAATCAAAACGTAAACAAGACTATTAAAGCAATTAATACGAGTAAATACAAAAATAACACCAAAACGCCACGTTTTAAGCGTTTACACTTTACGTAGTATTTGTCATTTAAAGCTCTACATCGGAAAAAATAATATTGTATTGAAAACTTTTGTAAATACTCGTTAAATTGTTGACTTATGACCTAGTTGCCTCTTTATGATGTCATCAAAGTGATATTTAAATGAAAACAAAAACAACATTTTGAAAATTTGTTTTTGTTTTTTCTAAAAATTTCAAAAATTATGAAAGCCCGAGCAAATCCTGTGTTTGATTTTTCTTCAGCGAAGAATTTGTATGAAAAACAAAAACATTTTTTTTTTAAATTTTGTTTTTGTTTTCATATACATAAATATCACTTAGGTGACGTGAGTTAGACAATTAGAGCCTTATTAAAACTAAGATATCTCAATAAAATTCAATAAATATAATTAAAATAGTTTTCTTCATGAATTTAAAGAGTGAAGAGTTGCATTCAAGTTAGATGATTTGTGTTTATATCAGTGTTGCCAATAGACTTCTCAAAAAAAATAGCTACACATGCCAAACAAATGAGATTTTTCCCCACACGTTGAAAAAATTTCCCCTACAAAAATCTCTATTCATTTTTGTTATTAAAATAGAAGAAAGCCATTAGTTATAAAAAATATGTATGTATATGTTTATTAAATCTTTGGTAAAAAATAAGTAAAAAACTAAAAAAATAAAACATACATAAAAATAAAACATACATAATATTACATAATACATATTATGTATGTACTTTTAATTAAATTTAATTCAAAAACTTTTTTAAAAATGAATATGAATACTTCTTTTCAAATAAAGTTTTAAAGGATAAATTTAAGTCCTCTTTCAACATTGAATGATATCTTAGAAAAGGCATATACCAAGGCGAATTCATGTACCAGGTGGTGCCAAGTTAACAGTGGCTTTTTTATGAAGTTTGGCTTGTCAAATTTGATTGCAATAAAGTACTAGGCAGGTTTTTTTGTTACATGCTTGACACCACCTAGTATATGAATTCGCCTTGGCGAATACATATTAGTGCCGCCAACTTTTTAAACCACAAACAACTCTGGAAATATATATATTTTTTTAACGAAAAGAAAATTTTTGAATCGTTTTGAAAAATAAAATATTACTAAAAAACGTTGCGTTTGCATTTATTTCATAAATAATGTGACATGGCGGAAATATCTCTACATTTTGCAGAATATCAAAAATCTGCCTGATTTTCGCTACGCTTCTATTTTAGTATCAAAAATACCTACATGTAAGGGTTTTTCCCTACTTCTGGCAAAATTTTCTATAGTTTTCAATATATTTAAGGACCTTGGATTACTTTAACTGGGGTCGCAATTTATTAGCACACTGAAAAGGATTATTTTATTTTATTTAAAAAGCTTGGAGGCTAACTCGATACCTATTGAAATATTTGAATAATTTCTTACAAACTGTACTGAAATATTTTATAATACCGTCCCATATCGAGTTATCAAATTAATGTATGTAAAGCAAAAATACGAATTAGATAAAATCGAATCAATGTATAAAAGTTCAATTAAACGTACCATAACCATAACCATACAAAACAGCTGTTCGAACCAAATTGATGGGCAATACTGTATTTGATTAAAGGTGACTCGCGCCATTATGCCATAGCCCTAAAAAGAACCACAGACAGCAATTAAATTTTGGTTTTTCGCAGTAACCATGAACAGCTTTTTGCTGATTGGACATATTTGTTGTTGCCCTTTGGCAACGTGTGCTAACTCATATTTTAAGCTCGGCAGTTTTTCTTGAAGCAAGTCTGAGTTTGTGGGAGATAGGGGACAGAAGAAAGAAGAGGGGTACTGACTTGCTTGTACAGAAAAGTTAATTCAATTCTCTTTTGTTATTTCATTCGCTGCATTGAAAAAATACGTAAATTTAACAAGAAAACGTCCGTGTGTAAACAATCGAGCAGTTTTAAAAGAGCATTGAAGAAAACTGCTTCAAGAAAAACTGCCAAGTCTAAAACTAAAATAGCTTCGACGAATAAGCGTCGATTTTGAGAATTTAAGAACCGGGAAAAATGGGGGAAAGTTCGTGGGTAGTTTTTAAAAATTGGGAATTTAAAGGGGGAAACAAAACAAAAACTGTGGATGAATTTTCGCAGGAGCACTGTTGGACTCCCACGCCAAAACGTTATATATTCTTGAAGTGGAGGACACTTTAGTGAACAAAAAAAGGGTGATGTTTTAGCAGCTTTCTTTATGGTAACATTGTTTTTTGGCAGCTCATCTGTTTTCGTGTAACATATTACTCTTAAGCGAGTGCCAGACACATCAATGTTCAGCTTCAATATATGTGGTTGTGTGCTTTTGTTTACCAAAAATAGTCACATATATTGGTGTTAATATTTTTTATAAAAAAACGCACACAACCACATTTATTGAGCTGAATATTGATGTGTTTGGCACCCGCTTTAAACATGTTCAGTTTCGTCTATGAGGTAGTTTACACGAGAACAATTTTTAAGCCGCACAATTCTTGATCTTTTTGAAATTTCACGAGACTAATTATTCTGGGATAAAATGTATACATACGTATACACAGCATTGTGTGTGTTAGAGTTGTTCGGATTCATTTAACATTTGCTGTTTTTTAAGTTGTGTGCTTGTCTTGGTTTTGTGCGGTTAATGCGGGATTCCCAGTGAAAAAAATGGAAGTCATTCTAGCGGAAGTACATTTTCATTGCTTCCAAAAAATCGATATTTTTAATTTGCCGAGAGTGAGCAAAAAACCATGTAGAAGCTTATTTTAGTTACACAAAACCTTGTAACTCCTCCATAGTGTTAGAAAATACTCACCAGAATTTAAAAAAAAAATATTTTATTAAAGAAATTTATGAACTAATTTTAGTCTTAAATTTAAAAGTTATTTGCTTAAGTTTACATGAAAACACTGTTTCGGACTTAAATTCGTATAAAAAGAAACGAATTGTTAAAAAAGGCAACTATTTACCATTTTTCCTAGATGAAAATATTATCTAGAACACAAAAAAGGGAATTTTTCTTAATATCGCTTCCAATTCAGTGACCAGGCATCGA
Source organism: Tachina fera (assembly GCA_905220375.1). NCBI lineage: Eukaryota > Metazoa > Arthropoda > Insecta > Diptera > Tachinidae > Tachina > Tachina fera. The sequence goes on from LR999966.1 coordinate 76,431,097, forward strand.
AAAAGAGAACTTCTTGCAATGACAACCCTATGTAAAAATCATTAGATCGGATCGAAATTTGCACTACTTCCGCATCGTAAACTCTACATTTTCATGACTTTCTTGGAGTCTCTTTTTTACTGGGATTGTAGTTGATTGAATAATTATGCCAACCAAAAAACCATTTCCTTCACTGAATTTGCAAACAAACTGTCATGTTATGCCAGTATAATTGTGCCCGTGTAAATCAGCAGTATAGTTTAACCATGAATCGACTTACAAACGAACAACGCTCGCATATTATTGAATTTTATTATTAAAATGCATGCTCGGTTAAGAAAGTGCATCCGTGAACTTCTTCCATTTTATGGCAACTTTGGGCGATCTTTTGAGGCGGCTTTTTGGAATTTTGTGACTAAATTTCGCACCAAATTTAAATTATTGGACATTAAGCTGCCAACACGCGTACATAGAGTGCGGACAGTGTTGTTAGCGACCTCGAATTATTGATTCGGGGCTCTTCGCATCAATTGGGCCTCTGTTACGCCATTTTTTTTTTGTCCAAAATGAAAGAGCAGGACTTTCCTGACATGTGATTTCAGCAAGACGATGCCAAATATCACACAGCACGCGAAACAATGGCCCAATTGAGAGACGATTTCGGTTTATTTCACGTCTGGGTGAGTTCAATTGACCGCCTAGATCGTGCGATTTAATGCCTTTAGACTATTTTTTGTGGACGATGTTAAGGCTCATGTTCATAGGCACAAGCACGAAGCGAAGCAAATATTGAAGCATTTATTCGTGATGAGATACCAGCGGATATGTTGGCAAGAGTATGCCAAAATTTAACCCAGTATATGAAACATTTGAGGTGAAATCGTCCTTAAACATTGAATTATATAGATCGTTCTATAGACTCAAATAAAGATTTAATATTTTTCTCTAAATTGTATGTGTGTTTTTTTGTTAATCAAATCCGAAAGCTCTTAAAAAATCGCCCTTTGCATATGTATATTTTTCAACTCAGTTTCGCGCTAGAACAGGATAAATGAAGATAAATGCTCTACTCACTAAGCTATTGTTGACTTTAAGCGCTAAAAATGTATTTTAATGTACAAATTAAAAAAATGCCACACAAATTTTATACATTACCAAGAAGTGGGTTTTATCCCCACAAAGTAATGAGCAAGTAAGCACAACTGTAACCCACTGCCCAAACTAATAACGTTTGTTTCTGGGTAAGCACACTTATAAACAGAGCGCGGAGAGTGCTCGAATTAAACTCGCTGTATTGTATTGAAAAGAGCTACTCTTGTCTGTTCGCGAGCTAAACAAAATAGAACTCGCGAGCGCATTTAATTTTTGAGAATCGAAAATAGGACTCGCAAGAAAAATTAAAATTTTAAGAAAAAATTTGGAACGAGTATAAAAGAAAATTTTTTCTGCTCGCGAGCACAATTTTTATTAACTCACTCTATTTAAAATTTGTGTTCGCGAGTTCAAAATTAGAACTCGCGAATACAAATTTTAAAGCAAGTCATTTAATTAATTAAATTAATTACTTTTTTTTGTGTCCTAGAATTTTCTTTTTGGATTTTTAATTTCATTCATTCATTTCCCTTCACCTGATCACGAATAAATTAGGGGCATTCACGACGAATGACATGGTGTAGTTCGTCAGTGATTGCTAGATTTTCATCAATTGTTATATGCTTACTTTTACGCTCAGTGTACACAAGGTAGCTCCAGCTGCATGTAGCAGTTTTTATATCACTTAACTTACGCACCCTGACCCAAAATACATAAAAATTTTATTTGCAGCGAACAGAAATCGAAAGAAAAATACGCAGTTGATTGATTAAATTTTAAAAATTACAGAAAAATAGTTGATTAATCAAATCAAAATACATATGCATATGTACATACATATGTATGAATGCATATTTATTAATTTTTATTTTCACTTGCTATTGTTTGTCGTCCGTCTGTCTAACACTGATAAGTTTTTATTTTTTTTTTGTGTCTTTCAAGTCGCTCGTGTGCCGTGCCATAATATTTTACAGTAAATAAAAGGCAGCCGTGGCATCACGAGCAATTCGACTTTAGTACTAGTTTTTCTTTTCTTTTTCTGATTTAATTTTTTTTCCAATATTTTATTCTAATCAGCGTTTTATCAATAGTTAGAGGGAAGAACACAATTACATACAATAACTAAGACGAAGTATGAATAATGTTTTATTGCGTCGCAAAATTACTTGTAGTACTCACAAGTTACAGTATTTGAAGTTTATTTCTTTTTTTTAATTCTTTATGCCTTGATTCGATTTGAGTGGCTGGCTTCGTTTAGTAAGTACATATGTATGTATGTATGTATGTCCACATTCCTTCTCTGTCGTATCGACGTTAGTTAGTATACATAGATACGTTTTGTGTGTTAAGGCAACACTATAATTAGGTCCATAAAGTTCACATAAATCGAAATTCTGCAATGACTAAACTGCTTGGAACTAGTTTTAAACTTTTTATTACAAACATACATGCACACATACTTAAATACATATTTATATACATACATACATACATATATTTATTATTTGCATTCGATAGCTGCATTTGTTTGCCTATCGCTCTGTCTGGCCGCCTGTCCGACCGATATGAAGGATGATGCGTTTATTTATGTATATATATACGGAGTTTTTTATTAGCGCACTACGTAACGTGAACCAAAATCCAAAAGGCCGTGACTACACTGATTCGTTTTTTGTAGAAGAAGCAGAAAACTTTATAGACTTTGGAGCGCATACAACATACACACGTATTTTTAGTTTTACCCCTAGTGGGGTTATTTTTGATAAAATATATAGCAGTTGTGTCCTTCCAGACTCAGATCTATCCATTTTTTTAATTTTATCAAAATCGGTTAAATAGTTTTAAAGAGGCAAAATTGCCCCCCAGCCGTCCTTATGCTCCTGTTTTTGAAAAAGTGTATAGCCTAGACTCAAATCTATCTATGTTTCGAATCAAAACCGGATAGTTTTCAAAGAATCGGATAGATAGTTTCAAAGGGGTAAAGGAGAAAATTTCCCCCCTACCTCCCCTCGTGGGCCTACTTTTTTTAATTTATAGCTTATGTCTTCTTCTTTACTCAGATCTATGTATGTTTTGAATTTCATCAAAGTCGGATAAATCGTTTCAAAAAGGAAGAAATTTCCCCATACCTAGCCTATGTCTTATTTTGAACTCAGATCTATCTATGTTCTAAATTTCATCAAAATCGGGTCCAGGATTTAGTCATTAAAACGCAACAAACAAACAATAAATTTACTTTGGCATTTATAAACTGCCCTGTTCTGTAAACAGCTCGATTTGTAACCGCAATATTTTAGAAAATTAACTACGACAATATAAATATTATCTTAAGATTTGTTTTAATTTTTTTTATTATATAGATTCCTAAATATTATATCTGAAATAAAATTATCGTGTATGATTTTAAACACGTCTTCAGGACCACTGCCAATTTTTTTTTAAAACGAGAAATTTACTCGCATTCGGTTTACAGAGCAGGGCCGAATATTAATTAGCAGAGACACATTCAGCTATCACTGCCACGAACCACTTGTCCAAGTCGTGAACATTTTCACAAAACACAAACCATATTTGAGATTCCCTAAAACATGGCCAAAATCCCAAGATATCTCTGGCACTTGCCCGGAAAATTACAGCAACATTGAAAACACAAAACATCCGCAGTGGCAGCACCATAACCCTACGTCTATACCTGATTTATTTTTATCATGACAAAAGTTCCATATAAAAAAGAGGTAACATAAAAAAATTATTTTTTAATATAAAGTTTGACTTTTGTTATGATAAAAATATATCAGGTGTAGATGTAACCAATATTGGCCAGTATTTTTTTTTCATTTACAATAATTTTTGTTCCAAAAAAATCCTAAATCGGTTGCCTCCATATTCAAGGAAATCCTCCAATTATATGGTGCCTAAAATGGAATTGGTACAAATTTCAATATCCCCCTTTTCCCCTCCAGAAGGCAATAGAAAAGGAGTGAAATAAGGGATATTTGCGATACCAGAGTGTACATCATCGATGAATGAAGAATAATTTGCGTTGTTGAGTCTGGAATTTACTTAAGTGATTTTGGCGTGCAGCTTTCTCAAGGTCTTTGATTCGAGACATTTACGTTAATGTATTTCAGGCTGAAATACTTAACATAACCCAAACAGCTGGAATGCTGTGCTCAAGAAATGCTCGCTGGAAAATCGGCATATTTGTCTACAGTCAGGCAGCTCTTCTTGCGTTAGGATCATACGAAACATCCTCAATCCAAGAATGCAAAAATTTACTATGCGTACTAAGTCTTCATGCTTAGGCTACTCTTACCTGGCTCCCGGCATATAGCGACTTCCTCGGCAATAAGCAAGCGCATTAACTTTAATGCAGTATCAGTCGTAGCGCCGTTCGACACTGTTAAGAAAAATTTAACTACACTTCATCTGGGGGAAATACCGGCAAGTACCTATAGATAGACATGGGTGCTGATGAACTTAAGCCCGAAAAAGAAATTATTTCTGGTTATAAATATTTATTTTCAGGCCAAAATTTTAAAGTACTCGTTTTTGTTTTCGTTTCAAATTACAGAGTAGATAGACCACCGTTAATTATATTCACGATTGTTAAAAAAAATTAAATTAACTATTAAACTTTTTGGTTCACATGCACCTAAAATATTTAAAAACACAACTTTACGCTCAAAAACATTTCATTTGAAATCCTAAATTTTTGTATTTCTTATTATTTTAACTTAAATTTGTTTAGTTTTCAAATCATTTTTAAGCTTTACAAATCTTCTTTATATTTTTTACATTCACTGAGAACTGACATCGAAAGAAAAATTTCACGGGAGATTCATAATAGTATTTTTCCCTTCAAGGGCAATAAAAAATTCATGGGAACAAGAAATGCTACTTAGTATTCACGACAGCAGCGATTAAATAATAAAAATATTTCATTCTATAAAGGTAACTTAATCTCACATCAATTGAGTTTGACGTTTTTGAGTGGTACTTTAAACTTCTTATTATACGTTGTATTACCATATTGAGGAAGAAAATAGTGGCAACATTTTCTGTGCAAAAGTCACAATGTTATTAACATACATACTTTGATTTTTTTTTGTGGGAAGAAGAAGAAAATGCATAATTAGGGTTCCGCACACCAAAGGTGAAAAGGAACCCTATTGTTTTCGCTATGCTGTCCGTCACAGGCTATTTTCTCGAGAGCCGTAAGAGCTACGGACCTGAAATTTGAACAGAGTGTGTACATGAGAGTTAAAAAGTAAAGGGTGTTTCAAAACTAGCAATGAAAAATTTTTAAATCCCATGTACATACAATTGTATGTATGTATGTACATATGTGTATAGACACTTGAAATTTGTAAAGCTAGTGTATTTTTATACTTGTAGTCTGTATAAAAATACACTAACTTTATTAACATTAACACTAAAATTTAAAAAAATTAAAGTTAAAGGGTGCTCAATCAGTTAATGTAATTTTGACAACTTGCTGTATCTTGGAAACCGCAAACGACAGTATACCCAGCAAATACGACGTCAAACCTTTGAAATAAGATGACTTTATAATTTAATATCAAGCACAATTCTCAAATTTTTTTCAAAGGTTTGTGTTTAACACTTGAATTGAATTGAATTGAATTGAATTGAATTGAATTGAATTGAATTGAATTGAATTGAATTGAATTGAATTGAATTGATAATGACTTGAATATAAACATTTTACAACCAGTGTTTTATCAATTTTGTCTCCAATTGATGTCAAGTGTCATTCTCAAATTATAAATACACGTGGCAACCAAGGCATATTTACGAATTCGCCTTTGTTGCAACACTATTTAAAGCACAAAATAAATTGTAAAAGTTTCAAACATATGGCGCTCAAAGTGTACTACAAATAAAGAAAAATTACATTACTGTTTGCTCGTGAAAAAAGTATACTTATTGTTTGTGAGTAAAAAATTAATTATGATAAAGAACGCGAATAAGAAAAAGAATAAGAAATACTATTTACTTATAACTTTATTTGAAAAATTATTTAGAATATCGTTTGAAAGTAAGTTGAGAATAAATGAATTTCTCAATTTAAAAATAATTTACCCGTTTTGTTGAGAATGCTATGTTTTTCATCAAGTTATTTTCAAATCATTTTCAAACTTTCGTCGTTTGAGAAAAGGCTTCATGTTAAATCATTTTCAATTTGAAATTAAACCTGCGTGTTTGTTGGGTATGTATCTATACCTAACACACATACAAGCATACATACATACATGCAGTTTTTAAATATTTATTCTAGATATAGAAATATTTATTCTAGATTTTATTTATCATCTTAATTTTCCCAAAAACAAAATATTTTATGGCTCCATAAATATTTGGATTTGAAGAAGTTATCAGAAAATTGTGGGAAAAATTCATTCATGATTGCAGTTATTTAAATTTAGCAAAACATTTTTTGGCTCCATAAATATTTGGATTTGAAGAAGTTATCAGAAAATTGTGGGAAAAATTCAGTCATGATTGCAATAATTTAAATTTTGTAAAGTCTAGTGAATTTTGGGCGATTTCAAGGCCCATCAACTAAAAAGTAGAAAAAGCCAATTCAGAAAAAAAATAAATAACTTGTTTGTCCAAAGAAATATCTGAAATTTTGAAAAAAATAAGGAGGAAAAGTAAAACTATGTATTCTGAATATTTTTTGTAATATTTGTCTTCTTAATGTTATTCATCCTTATTAAGTCATTGTTAAAAATAAAAATTATAATACCCCTTATTGTGAATGTCACATGAAGACGACAGTAAAAATTTTCACTTATCTACTCTTTGTCGACAACAGTTGACTACTATTAACATGCTCCATTTATTTACAAAGCCTTAGAGATTATTAAGAGATTGTCAAAAAGAGCCAATTGTTTCCGATAAAGAATAGACAAATGAAAATATTTACCGTCATCTTAATGTGACGTCAACAATGCCGTTCACAATAAGAGGAAATAATTTTGTTTCATATGTGAGTATTCTACTTTGTTGACATAATTTTTTTATTGCTGAGAAAAAACCAAAACATTCACCCCTATCGTGAATAAAATGTAAAATTTTTGTTCCCATGAAGGGAAATTTGCTATTGCGAATTTCATGGGAATGCGTGTTCCCGCTATCAATGCATAGTGAATGTAAAAAAACGGGAGGAAGAAATTCTAAAGCTTAAAAATCAGGTACCGATAATAACAATTATTTTTTAATTTTTTTTTTTAGTTTTATCAAATTTTTTGAGTTTTATTTTTTGTTCAGAAAAATTAAAATTTTTAATTTTTAAATTATTTCGAGAGAAAAACTATTTACGATAGGGGTAATTATAATAATGTGCAGTGAAACTTGTTTATAACGAAGTCGGTTATTTGTAATACATAAACTTAAAAAATTTCCATATAAATATAATTTTGTTATATAAAATTTTTGGTATTTTTTTTTGGTTATTTTCCTCATTTATTTTCCTCATTAGTTTCTGAAATAAGAAGAGCTAAAATGTTGCCATGCATCATATTCTTGTAAAACGATTTCTTAAAAAGATAGTCATATGGAAAAAATTACATTGAAAAATGGGCAACTTTGAGGTGTGGACGCACCCCAAAACTTATCGCTATGAAATTTGTTGTATTTTTTTACATAAAACTGAACCGATTTGGGGGAGAGAATATTATAAATAAAAAAAAATATTAACGGCCACTCTAATGTGCATATATACATTTTATTTCAACAATATTAATTTATTTTTATTTCGGATTTATCGCACAGCTGCTTAAACAAAATATCTACCAATAAATATATGAATAAAAAAAAAATATTATTATTATATAAAATAATACTGTGGTCGTATTTAACAATATTATTATAATATTAGAACATGGTATGGAAAGTATCAATTATATTTTAGTTACATCTAACAATAGTGTTGTCATATTTACAATACTAAGATAAGGTATAGCAAAATAAATTGTTTTTGTAGATAATATTATTATTAACTCAGATAATAATATTATTTAAGCTTTGCTTTTCTATTGCCAATAATATGATTTGAGTGCAACCATATAATTCAATCATAGTATGTTGCTGTTTGATTATGGTTATGTTAGCCATATTTTTTCCTGTAATGCGTGTAGGTGTGGAGGAAACTTAAGGCACTCGATATTCAACAAAATTTCAACACATACATTTTCATTGAAATTCTATTGATTTTTTTTTATTTCGTTCGACACACAATTTGCAATAAATCAATAGAAAAAATACTTAAAAGATAAGATATGATTTTCTATTAAAAAAATATTTTTATATAAAATCATATGTAGTCGTATATATTTCATATTACTGAAAACTGAAACTAAAATGTTATTACTTGACATTGTTAACAATTCATTTGTTTAACATTCATACTTATAAGACTTGATTATTCAAGTAATTTACTGTCGTTTATAATCGTTTACCCTTGTAATATAATTTTGTTTTTTGTCTAGATAAAAAAGAACAAATATTAATTTTTATCTTAATTTTACAATTCTAATAACTTTCTATATAAATAAATAAAAGTCTTTGCTTGATTTTGTGCAAACGATAACAAAGAAAATTTATTTTTATATATAGAGAAGAGTTATATGGTTAAAGCGTGTATTCCACAAAAATATTCCTTGTGCTATTTAAAATAAATCTCCTAATATACATACATACATACATATACATATGTATACATATATGGTTTCCTATAATGATTCAGCTTAATAATAAGAAAGGGGGACTTGAGCCCTCTTTTGTATACTTTCACAATGGTGGTACACATATACATATTCCTTTCTGATCTCCCCTCTCAGAATTACACGTTAGAAACTTGTTATTTTGAAAATAAGTTCGATTTTGTTGTGCAGTGTACAATGTAAAAAACGTCAGGTATAACGTGATTGCTCTTGAGCTTAAACCAACTTGAAAGCAATCAAATGTTGGTTATATAATTTTTAAATAAATGAGGCTTCTATTTTTTGGCAAGAAAACTAACACTCGGGAAATTTTCCTACCCTCAAATGAATGTTTGTTATTTTCTTTAGGAAAATGATAGTGAAGATAACACAGATGGGAAAGTACTAAATTATTAAGCTTAACTCGTTTTAGAACTCTCCTTTAGTGCGTTTCATTAATTTTTATAACATAGTTGCAGCGCCCCTGGTGTTAAGTAGGCGTATTACTGTAAGCTATGCACCTATTTTATTAGTTATTTTACTTCACTTACAATTCATTGCTACAAATTTCGAGGAAGGAGAGCACTGTGATATGTGAACTGACTACTTCAACCAATAACGCTTTAAAAAAATTAAATACTTAAAAGCAGAACATACATGCATGTTTAGTGCTGTTCCACTGAAAAAAATCGCTTTTATAAATGTTTAATTGGGTATATGACAAATATTTTTATGTGGTAATTTTATATGAATGAACGTTTGTTTGTATTGGTACCTTACACTGTATGTACTATTTTTTTCAATTTCTGGATACTAGATAGATACTCAGCATCTACAAAAGTATTTAAGCCAAATATAAACTTATTTTTCTACTCTATATTCCAGATATTTTTTCTCGTTTTTATAGCAACAAAAAGTGCTGTTATATCATATATAGAAAAAAAAATAAATCATTTTGGTAGTGTTTGAATACTCTCGGTGTATTTATTTCATAAAAAAACGGCAGAGATCTGCTCTTTTTGTTTGTTTTATGCTCTTGCTTTATATTTTTGTTGGTAGTTGTGCTTTGTACCAGGAAAGGCATTGAGAATTTTTAAATTGTACCAAAGCTTAAAAAAATTATACTTTTTGACCTTAATTGTACTAAAATATTTTTTTTAGTTCAATTTACATATTTTTATGTGTTTTTATTAAAATAATCGACTTTTTTATGGCCAATGAATCGTTTTCAAAAATTTGCTTGTAAATTACACATTTTTAAGTTGAAATTTAAAATATACAAAGTAATAACATGTGCTACATTATCCGATGATTTGGAAATGGAATAGTTCACATTTTTTTGATTTTTTTGCTGCGTTGTGCTTTCACAAGACTGTTTTCAAGGAGAAGAACATGAGTTTCATTGTTCAAAACTGAAAATTGTCATATGCAATCGTTTGAAAAGAAATAAGGAATGAAACTGCGGATATTCCTTAAATGTACTAAATTAGTCATTAGGATGTACCTGCGGCTGAGTGGTAGCGATGCTAGCCTCTCAGTACAGAGGTCGTGGGTTCGATTCCCACCATAGACCCTGGGTATTTTCCGTAGGCAAGCTAATCGCGTAGAGGTTTGTTTTTGTTCTTAAAAAAAATTAAAAATATTGGTGTACTGTTGTACTTTCCGATTTTAAATAGTACCAAATAAGGTACAATTGCACCAACTTTGCCATCCCTGCTGTGTACGTATGCAAAGCAGAATGTTGGCAGAGCCTTCAGGACAATGGGATGGTGGACTACGGTATAAAGAGATATAAATACATATATATGTATATATATTTTTATTGATCTACCCTTTTGTTTATACTTTATTTATTTTTTTATTTATTCAACACCACGCGTGCACTACCGATAGCTTACAAACGAAACACTGAACAGGCAGAAGATGTATCTAAAAAGGATTTTGTTTTAAAACTTAATAGAGTATGGTCTTGGATAACATTATATTGCTACTTACATTATATTATTTTTAAATAATGAAACATTTGTAAATATTAATTGAACTTTAGTGATTTATGCTCTTATGCAAAAACGATTGTTAAAGTTAAAGCATGCATTAAAACCGGTTTTGCCAAACAAAATTCGTATGTTAAACCGACTTTAAGTTTACAATTTTTTTTTGCATAAGGGGGTTAGACTTTAAGCTCGGGGAAATACTGATACTTTTCTGTGCAGCCACGCACTTCATCAGTACCCTAGTCTATCTACTTGGGTAGAGATTCTTATTAACATCAGCTATTTAACTTAAATTTACAATGAAACGGAATATGAGAAACGATTGTTGTGTATACAATTGATTTACCTTTGGTAAACACAGTTATAAGTATCACTATTAATTTTCTGTTTTTCCATTTTTAGGGTTCCGTACACCAAAGGTGACAAAACGAACCCTATTGCTTTCGCTACGCTGTCCGTCTGTCAGTCTGTCCGTCACACGGTATTTTCTCAGGAACCGTAAGAGCTACGGACCTGAAATTTGGACAGAGTATTTAGAACCTTGGCCACTACAACAAGAAATACATGAGAATTAAAAATTAAAGGGTGCTCCAAAACGAGCGACGAAAAATTTTAAAATCCCATGTAATATACATACAAATTGTATGTACATATGTACATTGACACTTGAAATTTGTAAAATTAGTGTATTTTTATATAGACTACAACAATTAACATTAAAATATTAAAAAATTTAAATTAAAGGGTGGTCCATCAGTTCATGCAATTTTGACTATGTAATTTTGACAACTTGCTATATCTTGGAAACCGTAAGAGGTAAACTCTTGAAATTTTCAAAACAGTAAAACTAAAAAATCCGAAAATTATAAAATCGCCAAACCGAAAAAAATCGACAAGCCTGAAAAAATTCGCCAAATCGAAAAAAATCGACAAAATTAAAAAAAATTCTAGCACTAAAATAAATCGCCAAATTCGAAAAAATCGTCTAAATGAAAAAAAAATCGCCAAAATTAAAAAAACTCCAAAAACCGAAAAAATCGCCAAAACGCGAAAAATGCGCCAAAACCAAAATAACTGTTTATGTGAAAAAAAATCGCAAAAATTAAAAAAAATCGCCAAAATTAAAAAAAAATCGCCGAAACGAAAAAATCGCCAAAATTAAAAATAAACGCCAAAAACCGAAAAAAATCCTCAAAACGAGAAAAAAAGTGCCAAAACTAAAAAAATCGCCAAAACCAAAAAAAATCACATATATAAAAAAACGCCTAAATTAATAAAATCGCCAAAACCAAAAAAACGCCAAACTGATAAAAATCGCCAAAATTGAAAAAACTTCAAAAACCAAAGAAAAATCGCCAAAACGTGAAAAAAGTGCCAAATAATTAAGTGAAACATTTGTAAATATTAATTGAACTTTAGTGATTTTTAATCAGAAATAATTTTTAGTCTGGCTTAAGTTCAGTAATTTCAATTCTTATTGAATGAAATATTTTTATTAATTAATGTGAGTTTCTAAAGAATAATAAATTAAATAATAATACAAATTATGTTGCAGTCATAAATTTTTAACAAAACTATATTGTTAAACTCTAACCATATCACACTTTTTCATAAATATAATAATGAATTATAATTATGAATTATGAAATTCAAACATTACTTTGATTATGGTAACAATAACTAGTTTTCAACGACCACACATTTGCTTCAGAGAAAAGAATATTGTTTTCTTCAACTATTCTACAACCATATATTTTCTCTGCGTGCAGTAAAAAATGCCAACAGAAATAATTACCAAAATAGAAAGACATTTCTGAAACAAAAAAAATTATGAGATAGAAAAAACGTAAGCACGGAAAAAGTTGATAAAAATAAATTACAAATACAAAAATCGCTAAAACGTAAAAAATCCCAGAAAATTAAATTTATTGCCAGCATCGAAAATAGTTATATCAACGAATGTGTCCTTTCTTTCTGTGAGTGTATGCAAGATATTTGTATGAAATGTTTACACAATATGAACAATAAATACGAGCATTATTTTAGCATTATTAACTTGAAATTTTTGAAGTAAATGGGCGATATGTACGTACTAGAAATATTTTAGCTTCCCTAAAAAGGGTAGATAGCATAAACTCATTTCCCCAAAAGAAGAGACACAATATCCCATAAATCGTATTTACATACATATTCATAATGTACGTGTTTATTTGTTTAGTCTGAAAAACACCATTAGCAAGCAGTTGTATGTAAATACAGCAACGAAATGTGTCATAAGTAGAGTTATCAATCCGTAAATATTTGCATAGATCGTTTTAAAAATAGAACATACAACTGTGAAAGCAAATAAACAATGAATGAAAAGCAAATTGAAAAATAATAATACATGTTTGTATGTACATATTTATGTATGAAATATATGACGAAATAAATTAAAAGGGTATTATTATTATTATCAGGAAAACTAAATGGGTACAATAAATATATATGTAAATAAAAAGAAAAAAATTTACAAAAATAAAAGATTTTATATATACATATATAAACATACATATACATATTTCGTTTAGAAAATTATCATTTCATTTATAGCAAAAAAAAAACAATCTCATTTCACTTCCGGGTTTTCTTCAAAACTATTCTAAAAGTAAAAGAGTTTATATCAGATGAAATTTAATTTTTTCGATTCCCATATAACAAAGAAATAGAATTGACCCGCTTTTTTTCGTTTTTCATGAGTTTGTTGTAAAAACTTAATTACGTTTTACTAGTTTCAGAAATCCTTGTCTAAAATAACCTCGATTTCAATAACGAACTTTACTAATTCACAACGTATTGCTTTGAAAAATTGCTGATGCAATCTTACAAATTTATTGAATAAGCTGCATAGCTAATTCTGGACCCAAATAATCTATACAAAAGATCGATTAATAGTAAATCTTCATTAGGAAAGGAAATCTATTGACATACATATACATATATATATATGTATGTGTGTATGTATACATATCGATGGCTTAATATAAAAAAGGCGTATCTCAATTTTTTCGAAATCGCGTTCTTAACGTTTTTTGATAACCAGCATATAATTGCATTCCCTTTAAAGGCCTAACTACGTTTCAGCTAAAAATAAAAGATTTATAGCCACTTATAAAATTATTTTTATAGGTAAATGCTTTCGTTTTTATTTAGTTTATTTCTTCTCCCGTAAAGTATTCGGCCCTGTTCTGTAAACCGATCGATTTGAAACCGCGCGATTTTAGAAAACTAACTCCGACAATATAAATATTTTTTTAGATTTTTTTAATTTTTCTATCATATCTGAAAGAAAATTATCGTGTATGATTTTAAACACGTCTGCATGGCCATTATTAATTTTTTGAAAACGAGAAATTTACTCGGATTCGGTTTACAAAACAGGGCCGATTGAAAATTTAAGTTATAAATATTTATATCCATATTTATACAGAAAATGTTAAGTAAGAAATTAGAATTAATAAAATATTATTTATGCAAAATTATGATAAATATGTACCATGTAGATATTCACACAGCCTGTAAAATATTGGTTTGGCTTTTCATTATGAAATGAATCATGTGCATACATACATACATACATATGTATGTATTAGAAGTGAGCACAAGCCAGGAAAAAGTGCACAGTATTGTATTTTTTTCAAGAGCGAATATTATTTGTAGTTGTAATTGCAATTGAGTGTAAAGCAAAAATAGAGAACAATGAAACAAAAAATACCCAAACCCGTTGTCAAACAACAGTTGAACCGACAGTTGTGTCAATTGTGCAGTATTTTTATTGTACACTTCATAGTTCACAATACTTCATTTCACAAAGTCAAAATTTCATAAAATATTAAGTGATAATAAAACTTTTTACAATTATATCCATTGTGAAAGATATTATTTTTATTTTATTATTTATTTATTTTATTTTTTAGTCTGAAATTAACAAATTGTAAAATTTAGAAAAGTATCGCATGCGTACTAACATGTTCAAATAATCTTCGTTGTTTGTTTTTTCTTTTACACATACACATATTTTACAACTATCATTCGGTGTGCACTAGTTAAATATGCTTCGACACTACAATAACTAATGCCCTTGCTGGCAGATAAACAACTGCTGTTGCATACCAGTGATGGGAAATGTGGCACAATGTGGCACTGTGGCACTGTGGCACTGTGGCACTGTGGCGCTCTCGCGCCTTTTCTGGCACTTTTTCTTCTTTAAAATGAAAACTTTTTTCTTGCAATAGGCTTTGAGACTGACAATTAATTGTTCGGTTTTGATGAGGAAAAAGAATAGACATTTACGATCTATTAAATGAAATAAATAAATTTGTTGGCAACAACTCTTGACGTGGGTATGATTTTATAAATTTTTAGAAATATTTCAACCCTAAGGTTCATGAAATTCTTATGTGTTCCCCAAACCGTTGGTTGTCTCGTCGAGCTGTTTTAAATATTGTCCAACTGTCCCTTTATATGATAAAATTTTCAGTCATAATGCACTGATAGAACTTAATGCATATTAAATAGTTTGACGGGTGATATAAGCAAAATGTGTTTTTATATTTATCTCATGTCCTTAAGATAATAAATTATATTAATGTCGAAATGCAATCTGAAGAGGCTTTTTTCATCTCGTCATTTATGTCGATATTTTTTTAACTCTTCATTAAGTGTGGAAAGAATCACCGTTATTATTATTATTTGTCACGTCAATACAATAGTAAAAAAATTTAGGGTTTTCTACAAGTAGTCGAAAACAACTTACTGCTATTGGCAAACTTACGATATTTTATAGACTTGAGGGAACAGAAAAACTTTCAATAGCAAATAATTGTTCTCGAGAGCGAGTACACAAATCTAAATTTTTTGGTTTGTACTCGTATTGACGTGACGTCGATGTTGACAACCATAGTATAGATAAACATCAAGTGCCAACATTTAAATTATTTAAAGAAAAGTGGTTTGGCACAATTCAAGTGATTTTAGCACTATTTAGAAACAGATTCGGCACGAAATTAAGATTTCCAATTCCCATCACTGTTGCATACTTTTGCCAGTTTTAGTGTTCTCATAAAATCAAGAGCACTAAAAAGAGAACAGTTCAATACTAAACACTTTTAAGATTAAGCAAGCGAATATCTTGTGCTCACCTCTAGTATGTATGTATATATTAGTTATGACTCAAGTTCGAATCATTCGCTTACAATTTCCTATTGCCCTAGATTTTCTACGCCTTTCCATTGTTGGATAAAGTAAAGTTTTAAATGTTACATAAGTTTGTGTTAGTTAATAATTGTCTAAAATATAAGATCGTCACCTAAAATATAAAATAACGTATCAACAAAATTCAGAATTGATTATTTATTGATTACGATTCTCTACTACATTATATTACATACTTATACATATGTAAGAAATTTTGCAGGTCTTATATCAAAAATATAAAAGTTATAAACAAAATTCAAAATAACGTATCATCAAGTGCATAATTTTCTCAAACAATATAACGTATCATCCATCCACCACTCATACGAGTTAAAAAAATACAGAACATTTATTTTTCTGTTTTTAATTGAAATAATCATTGACTTCTTAGTTATGTACATTAGAGTGGCCGTTAGTTGTATGGAGAATTTTTTTTTTAGATTTCTTATATTCTCTCCTTCCCCAAATCTTTTCAGTTTTATGTAAAAAAAAAACAAAAAAATTTCATAGCGAGAAGTTGTGTTTTAGGGGGTGCGTTCGCCCCTCAAAGTTGGCCTTCAAGGCCATTTATTCACTGAATCGGATAATTTGTATCCAAAATGATTTTGTTGTTTTATTTAAATCCTGATTTAAACATTTTTACTTAATATCTCTAATAGTTTCCATATTATGCAGTTTTATGCTTCTCTGTTTTTTTGAGTTATGACGTTATTTGAGTAAATGAGCGATATGTATGAATGTATGCATTACTGTCCTTCCAACAAAAAATTTTTCTATGTAAAGAATCTTCCCAAAAAAATTTGAGCAGCTACTTACCTGTAAGTGAGAAAATAATTATCCTTTTTTCATTGTAGAGTAGTGCGTCTACGAATAAGATAAACTTCGGAAAAGGTAGGCTTACAACAAAGAGATGATATGGTTTCAAAAATAATATTTTTTATGGTCGTTCATTTAGTCTCGTTGAGAGAGCATAACACAGCATTCAGTGTTACCAGACAAATTTTTTTATAAATTACGATTTTCTTGTTGTAATTTCTTATTTTTATTTTAATGCTTGTAAAAATGAATATGAGTTTTTAAAAAAATATTGGTTTGTTGATGGTTAACCTAGTCGTGCTTAAACAACAACAAACAAACTTTTTAGAAATTAATTTTAATTTCCTTTAAAAAAAAGTTGAAACTGTTCATGAAAAATTATATTTTGCAATTTTCATCCTCCATATTTTTTTTAGTAAAATTTAGCGAAACATTGGGTAAAATAAAATAATAAAAAAAGTATTTGCTTTTTAGTTAAGAATTTGTTTTAAAACCCAAAATTTTTAGTTTTATATTCAAGTAGCTGAGCCCTACAAACGTTGTCTTACCCTCAATTAATTTATTTTTTTACCCTGTGTGTTTTATTTACGCCAGTGCTGGCCAACGAGAGAAATGTTTACATGTGTTCATTTGTATAAGAAGCCGATTGAAATTCGGCACTCTGTTGCCACTTTGGCCAACTATGATTTACGCTGATTTATCTATGATTCAAATTTCATGAAAATTGGTTAGATATTTTCGACAGGGGCAGTTATTCTTTCCATGTCCTACTCTGGGTTCTTGTAGGTGAAATGAAGAGAGAACAGCGTATTCACGTTAAAATGGCTTCCTTTTTTCTTTTGATTTGAGTACGGAAACTATTTATTTAATAGATATCTTTTAATTGATAATTATTTTTTTCTGAGTATGGGAGGCTAACCGCCCCTGGTCTCAATCCTAAGCACTTTAGTGGAACCTTATATAGCCTACGTCCTTTAGGAAGTTCCATTCTTCGTTTTGTTTTGTTTGGATCGGCAGTTCCGGAGATTACCTCTTACAAACATTTCGTGCCCTAACCGCCAATAAAAAGCTTAAGCATCATAGTTTTCGAACTTATTTTTTTGATCAACATCGATCATTTGCCATCGTAAATAATCGATATTGTCAAAAGAAACGAGGTCCAAAAAAAATTAAAAGAATTTAGATTCAGTTAAATAAAATACAACATTAGCAAATTTAATATTTACTTATTTATGCATTTATTTAGTGATGTTTCGCAAAAATCGTTTAAGTAGAAGCATGTGAAATACAGAATTTAATTTAAGTAGGCGTGCCTGCCCACTTTTTATATTCAAGATTAAATCTTCTTTATAAATCAGGTTGTATGCCAAGTTTAGCAAAAATCTTTGAAGTAGAAGCACATGAAACATACGGAAGACAGCGCCTAAGTGACTTTTCCAACTTCCTTCGTAGTTCGTATTTATATGAAATGTTCCCATCAAGTATCACCTTTTAATGGTAGTGTGGTTTCGATTTTAAGTGGTCAGCTGGTTTTAAGAAAGTTGTCTGCAAGATGGGTGCCGCGTTTGCTCTTAATTGACCATAAACTTAAACGTGTGACAACTTTAAAGGATTCTTTGGAGTTGTTTAAGCGCAATCCGATTGAGTTTTTGAGGCGTTTTATAACTCCGGAGACCAAGCAGCAGTCTAAACAATGGGTTTCTCCTGATGAACCTGCTCCGAAGAAGGCCAAGGTGAGTTTGTCGGGCAATAAGGTGATGGCAACAGTTTTTTTGGAATGCATAGCGATTAATTTCAAAATGGAAAAAACAGAAAACGACCCCATATGGCCAAGAAAAAAGTTCTTTTTCATCAAGATAATACACGAGTGCACACGTGTGCAGTCTCAATGGCAAAACTCTATGAATTGGGTTACGATTTGGTACTCCATCCGCCATATTATCCGGATTCAGTCTCTAGTGACTACTTTATATTTCCAAAATATAATTTCGGTGGAAAAAGATTTACATCCAACGATGAAATTATTGACCAAAAATGCCTATTTCAAGGACCTCGAAAAATCCTATTTTTTTGGATGGGATACAAAAACTGAAGAAACGTTGGACTAAATGTAAATAAATTTTTGTTTTCC
This sequence comes from Tachina fera, assembly GCA_905220375.1. Taxonomy (NCBI): domain Eukaryota; kingdom Metazoa; phylum Arthropoda; class Insecta; order Diptera; family Tachinidae; genus Tachina; species Tachina fera. The sequence goes on from LR999966.1 coordinate 76,450,074, forward strand.
AAAAAAAACGTATGTTTCATTCAAAAAGTCACCGACTTATTGATCCGCCCTCGTACCTCTCATTAGAAGCTACATATATCAAAAAGAACCAAAATAAGGGCACGCAAGAAAGATCGTGCATAGCGGTGGAAAATGTTAAATAATTAATTGGACAGTCAGCCATGTCAGAGTTCAATTCTGTTCGGAAACGGAATTGCATCCACCTCAAGATGTCGAGCCCTAGCCGCAGAATAACTCAGCATACCAGCGCCCCAAACAGTCTGAACACATCTCTCAAATTCCCGTACTTTAGTTTTCTTTTTTAGACACCATATACTACAAAAATAGGGTGGATGGAATTCCGTTTCCGAAAGGAATTGAACTCTGTGACATGGCCGAATGACTTATACATTCATATGCACATGAATAGTCAGAATTGTTTGTGGAATTTGTAATGATTAAATAAATATACAGTATATGTATATATATATATGTACTTACTTGATAACTCAAAGTAAATATTTAAATTTAGCAAAGCCTGGCAACACTCCACACCATGCAAGAATGAAAAATAACGTAAACAGAGTAAGTGAGATAAAGAGAGAGATATTAACTAACGTTACATGAATGATCGAAATGTAATAGAGAACATAATAATGTAAACAAAAGAGAATTATCTAAGTGTTAATTTAATATAAACCGTTCTGCTGTGAGTAACTGGAATTCAGTTTACTGCTCGTCGTTGTGGAAATAACATCGGGTGTGAAAAACTAAAAAAATATTCCGAAAAGTATAGTGTGATCGCTATACTACACTTGTTGTTGCTGAAATAAAATAAGCAAAACTTTCATTATAAGTCTGAGAACAATAATAATGACGCGTACTTAAATATTTGCTCAAGTTAACGTAATTTATTTATCTTTGTTTTACTCGTACTCGTATGTGTGTGTGTCTTGCTAACATTGACCTGAAAAGTATTTTGAGGGTAGACGACCCGTTTGTTCGTCTTGTTTATAATTTTTTGCAAACATTGCGCGTGTGCTCATGAGAAACTTTCGTTTTCGGCAATTTGTGTTATCGGGCAAAAATCGTTATCGCATCAATCATGAGTTGGTTCAGAAAGTTGTCAATTGCAAACCAAGAGAACCCACGTAGAGAGCAAAAACATAAACGGGTCAAAAAGACTGCAAACACAATACTAACTAAATCCCTAAGCTCACCACTACCAAACTCTATAGAGTCAAATTTAGAAAAACGAAAAACATACACACTGGGCTCTTGTCCAAATTTTGAAAATGTTGATCCTGAAATATTCTTTCAAGATCCCGAACATGTGCGTATGTACAGAGAAGAAGCAGAATTTTTAAAGCTCATGTCTGAATGGGAAATTGTGGAAAATCCCTCAACCATGTTGAACGACTTTTTCTCGGCCGACTTTGAAGAAGAGCTCTTGCATAGAAAAACTCAACAAACAGAAGCGGAAATTGAAGTGGAAGTGGAAGTGGAAGTAAACAATTTAACGCAAGCGGCATTTATGAATGCTTTACAAGAATCCGTTGATAACAGCAATAAAATCTCAATCTCAAGCACAAACAGCAGAAAACGTACGTATAAACGTTCTCTGACTGAAATATTATTTGCTGATAAAATTGAACTTGGTTTACTGCCACCACCAATGAAGACGTCATCAATGTCTATCAATATGACACCGCCATCTTCGTATACATGTTCGCCGAAATTGCTCAAAAAACGTAAACGTTGCAAATCGCAGAACGACGAGTTATCTTGCGAAGACTCGTTTAGCAATCCGTCAACTTGTTCGGTTGGTGTTTTTAAAGACTGCGCCATTAATCGTTCGCAACTTAAGACTGAAGCTTTAGCTAGTTCCATAATGGGTGCCATTGGCAAATGTCCCGGCAAGGATAAAACGCCCGGTTCATCCATTAAGAATCTTATACAACAGACTGGTGATGCATGTCATCCCATTAACAACTGTGATCATTATGATATAAAGCAGTTTTTTCGACTGGATGATAATGGAAACATCCTTATGAATATGAGTCATATTGAGGAGATAAAGGGATTTGGTTATGCAAGTGCCGAAAACAAACGACTCTATAGGCAATATCTGGGAGAGGGATATACGGCTAAAGAAAATGTATTTTCTATGAGTAAATATTTGCAGATTTTAAAACATATATGCATATCATGTTGGAATAAAGTTAAATGTAAGTTTAGGTAGGGGAGGGGAAAAACAAATAAATTAATTTCTCTTCTTTAGAAAATCACATTAATTTGTATAAAAAAAATCATTCAATAAGAATTGAAAACACTGAACTTAAGACCGATTAAGAAATTATTCCTAAGTCCTAATTTACACTATGCAAGTTTTATTGCTAAGCTGATTAGTTTTTCGGAAGGAGAGAGGAGGGGAACGGAACCGTTTCTTTTCCCCTCGTCTATCTCTCTCTCTCTCTCTCCTAACAAACTAATCAGCTTAGCAATAAGACTTGCATAGTGTAAATTAGGACTTATAAAAAATTTTAATTCTTCTACAATTTTTTTTCAAGTTTGTAAAATAATTTATTTTTGCTTTTTTTCAGGTCATCCAAGAAACAAAATTAATCTCTGCAACGGCGGCCCAGGAGATGCTGTGCGATCATACACTCTCCAATTGGCCTCCGATCAATGTACAACCTTTGCCCGCAATATTGAAAACTTCATTTCGTGTACAAAGGAATCTCGCGAAGCTGCACCTCAGGTGGTTATGCGCAACATGCGACAATTTATGAACGGCATGAAAAACTATCTGGTGAAGCACGGTGAAGGCAAATTCCACCAAGAAGTGGAAAGTGCACGTTCAAGACTCAAATCTGACGAATTCTTAAACTTAGATGCCATTCTAGAGACTGTGATGCACCAATTGGTTGTGCTGCCACTGCGAGAACACTTGTATGGCATGTTCGTCGAGTACTACACACGTTCGGAAGACATACAGCTGTTGGCACAAAATGTCAAATATGCCTGTGGCCGTGCAGCAGCTGATTTTGGCATACGACCTACGGTGGCACCACCATCTCCCAATGCATTGCAAATCATATCAAACTTATTATTACGCCTGCAAGAAGCTGAACTACCTTTGGAAAAATTGGACTTATTTTTATGTGTTATTTCGACAATATTTGATGCTACCGGCTGTCAGAGGGGACAGCAACTGGGTGCAGATGACTTTCTGCCCGTCTTGGTGTATGTTGTGGCTAAATGTGGCTTTGTGGGAGCCGAAATTGAAGCTGAATTTTTGTGGGGCCTGTTGCAGCCCACACTCTTGAATGGAGAGCCAGGTTACTATTTGACAGCACTGTGCAGTGCGGTGCATGTGTTGAAAAGTTTTATGGCTTCGGAGAATGAAAGTGGCTCGGGATCATTGGATGTAAGTGCTAACACAAAATTATTACCCCCAGAAAATATATATTATTATATATTAATTTTTTTTCTCTCACAGTGGCGCTCTTCCTCCCTGCCTGCCTGCTCTTCAGTTCTAAGAGTCATCATACCCGATGAATGCAATGGTTCTTTACAAACTCGCACACTGCCAGTTAGACCACACACCACCACCCGTGAAGTATGCCGTATTATTGCCCACAAAGCTCGCATTACCAATCCTCAAGACTATGCTTTGTTCAAGCTGGTCGATGGCGAGGAGACTTTGCTTAATGAAAGCGAATGCCCGCAAGACATAAGATTGGCTGCCAAGGGCAAACATTGCATGTTGGCCTACAAACGTATTGATGCCAAAATAGCCTGGCCCACTGCCACACAACCAAAATTTAACTAAAAACTTCCCAGCATGACTTAATTAAACACTGAAAATGTTTCTTTAGATTTTCCAGCAATGTTTGTCTTAATTTTAAGTAAATCAAAAAAAAAAGTTTGCTCAAATTAATGTTGATTTAATTTTTTTTATATAGAATTATAAGACTTTTATGCTTAAGTTGTACTAAAAACAGTATTTAAAATAAGTTTTAACAAACCAACCAACCAACTTAATTCTCACAAAAACAAAAACAAAATAAATATAAAAGACCGATTTCCCTGAAAGTTAAGAAGAAAAAAATGAACCATGTAAATTTGTTGCATAAATATAAACTAACCGAAAAAAATTTTAAAAACGATTTAAATAAACTTATATGTATGTCTCTGTCCTAAAATATTTGTATTATGTATTTAAATATAATTTTCCTTTTGTTTTTAGCACTTTTTACAGCCTTAAGCTGCTGCTATTTTATTGTAAATTCAATGTTGAATTTTCCAAAAGGAAATTTCACTAAAGACTGTTTTGATAACGTCTTGATTTAAACTTTGTAAAAAAAAACTATAAGATTTTAAAATAATTAATTATAAGTTGTATTATTTTTTTGTTTATAAATTTCTTCTCTTGCCTTCGTTTCCCTTTCAATTGTTGTAATATTATTTCTATTTTTTTAATTTCTTACTCTAGTTTAATTATTTAATACTAAATATAATCGAATAAATATTAAACAATCATGTATCGAATACACTTGAAAATAAATTGAAAAAAAAATGCAGCAAGTAAACCAACCACTTTTTGTGTATATTTTTTTAAAAAATATCATACTCTTACATACATACATATATTATATTTAAAATTTGAATTTTTATCATCCTTTTTATCACAATTAATTTATCAGTCATTATAAAATATATATATATATAAACATATGCATATACTTATTTGATAAAAAAAAATAATAATTTAACCAATACATAATTATTAATAACAATATTTGTCTCAAAACTGAACAAAACAAAAAGTTTCGCAAATTCAAAATCATATTATGAATTAAATGACATTAACAAACAAAGAAAAAATTTCAAGATAAAACAAATAAATTTCTGAAAACTCATATAATCACATATTTAAACTAATTTTTGTTGTTTCATTTGAATTGTCAAAACATTGCGCAACTGGGTAGTTTTAAGGTCGGCGGCGGCGCGCCGGCAAAATTTTCGGCGGCTCAACATTTTAGAGTAGTGATTCGTACGAGTACCCACATAATACATTTGCGTTATGTAAAAGAAATTATGTTCAACTCTACGATACATTTTCGTTTGGAAAAGGCCGGCGGTGCAGTTTGAGCCGGTGCCAGCCGCCTACATCGGCGGCGGCGCGAAATCAGCTCAAAATCACCTGGTTTGTTTCTCTGGCGCAATTCCAATCCAGTCCATTGGATACACAAACATTTCAGAACTAATGGGTTATACATATTAAAGTCCTGAACTTTTAAGACATGAGGGATTTTTCAAATGCTTTACTATAGTGAAATCTTCTAAAACAAACGCAAAACAACACTGTTGGCAAAACATTATTTTACAGTCATTGTATGTGTAGAAGAAGAAGAACTAAAGAAGAAAATAGTTTGTGAAGGAAGAATTTGTGATGCTTGCTTCTTTCTACGCATGGGCGCATATACAAGCGTCATGCATGTATATAACACACACACGTTGTGTGTACGCACTTCTGTGTTTCTGCCCACATACAAACGCATACATGCATCGATATTAGTTGCGTGCGCTTGCTTCAAAAAAAAAACCTCCCTTAAACACACAACAAACGTACAATATGCAAAATCCCAAACATACACGCATCAATCAATCTTTTTATTGGTTGTTATGAACAAGAAGTCATCGCGACATCGCTTTGTTAACACTCATATACACGAACACCAATGCATCCATCGTGTTTCGTTTATAGTACGACAGCATTTATTATTTGCTTAGTATAATGCATGCCACGATAATACATTTAAAAAACAAGACGTAAGTATTTACATTTCAAGACTGTTTACGCAGGCCTCTAATACATATCGCATCTTTACTCAATTTACACAGAACTTAATGGATAAATAAAATTTTAGTTTTCTTTCAAGAGCTGAGTAAACAAGACATTTGTATGAAATGTTTACACAATATGAATAACGATATTAAGGATTAATTCTGCATCATTAACTCAAAAAATTAATTTTTCGTGTTATGACGTTCTTTGAGTAAACGAGCGATATATCTGATCAATATTCTGCTTTTTTAGAAAAACAGTCCATAAACTGAGAAATATAAGAAATTTTGACATTAACAGCCCTATGTATAAGCAAAAATTCGCATGAAGTTAGCATAAGTGACGAAATTGAATTAAGAATTAAGAATTAAACGAGTTCCTTCATACAATTTGACATTAAAAATGGTCGCATTATGCTAACTTCACGCAAATTTTTTGATTATACATAAGGCCGTATATGTCCAAAAGCCGAAATTGTAGCAAAAATATGTTTCCAAATGAGCAAACATACTAAAACTTGGTGTGGAGACACGCTTGTTGCATAAATAAGCATTTTGAAAAAGTTGGCAATAAACCCCACCTTTTTGGCAAAATCCCAAAATAAAATAAATTCAGTGAAGTGCGACTTTGACCGGCGCACGAAGGGTTCCATACGGACACGAGATATGTAATTTAATACGAACTTTAGCCTATATAAAATATAGTTCTCGCATTTTTTTTTTGTTTTTGAGTTTTTTTTGGTTTTAAACGTTTTTTTAATTGTGAAGTTTTTTGCGTTTATTGGCGCTTTTTTAGTTTTGGCACTTATTTTTCTCGTTTTGGCGAATTTTTTTTTTGGGTCTTTGACTTTTTTTTTAATTTTGGTGTTTGTTTTTATTTTGGCGTTTTTTTTTAATTTTGGGGATTTTTTTTTTGGTTTTGGCGATTTTTTCGGTTCTTGGCGTTTTTTTTCATTTTGGTTTTTTTTAGTTTTGACACTTTTTTTCTCGTTTTGGCAATTTTTTTCTGTTTTTGGCGTTTTTTTTTTTAATTTTGACATTTTTTTCTCATTTTTGGCGATTTTTGGCGTTTGTTTCAATTTGGCGATTTTTTCCATTTTGTCGATTTTTTTTATTTTGGCGATTTTTTTCATATAAACAATTATTTTGGTTTTGGCGCCTTTTTCGCATTTTTGGTGATTTTTTCGGTTTTTAGCGTTTTTTTTTTTGAATTTTTGCGATTTTTTTTAAATTTTTGACAAATTTTTTCTTGGTTGGGCGATTTTATAATTTTTGGATTTTTAGTTTTATTGTTTACGGTTTCCAAGATATAGCAAGTTGTCAAAATTACATAGTCAAAATTGGATTAACTTAAATTTTCTTAAATTTTAGTGTTAATTGTTGTAATCTATATAAAAATACACAAATTTTACAAGTGTCAATAGACATGTGTACATACAATTTTATCTATGTATGCATATTACATGGGATTTTAATATTTTTCGTTGCTCGTTTTGGAACACCCTTAAATTTTTAATTCTCATGTATTTGTTGTTGTAGCGGCCAAGGTTCTACATACTCTGTCCATATTTCAGGTCCGTAACTCCTACGGTTCCTGAGAAAATAGCGTGTGAGGGACAGACGGACAGCGTAGCGAAAACAATAGGGTTCCTTTTCACCTTTGTTGTACGGAACTCTAAAAATTGTCAAAACGAAAAAAGTCCCCAAAACCCGAAAAAAATCGCAAAACGAAATAAATTCAGTAAAGTGGGACTGTGACTCGCATACGAAGAGTTCCCGGTAAAATTGTTTTTCAGTTTTTGGCGTATTTTCTAGTTTTGGAGGTTTTTTATATTTGGCGGTTCTTTCGCTTTTGGAATTTTTTTTTTTTGTTTCTGAGGTTTTTTTAAATTCGACGTTTTTTTTACACAGAAAAAAATATCATCAAAATGCAACCAGCAAAACAAATTGTTAATAGTTAATTTAAATTGAAATATATATTTAGTTAATATAAAAAATTAAGTTGTTGATATGACAAACACAGAATTTTTTTTCAATAAACTGAACTAACCAAATTTTATGTTATACATGACTAAAAACTCAAAAAATTCATTGTTGATTTAACAAATTAAAATTTTTCTAGTCAGTTAAATTACTCAGAAAAATTATTTGTTAAATTATATCATAACGGAATACGCACATGTAGAAGAAAGAGAAGAACTCGCATTTTGTGTGTATTCATTATTTGCTTATCGAATAACAATTTGCTCTTTAGCTGAGTGGTAAGTACATTAGTCTATTAATCAAGAGATTGCCGGTTCGACTCATCCAAACATCTTTAAAATTTAACAAAAAACAAAATTCTAAAAATATACAAACAAAGCAACAACACATTAGAATTTGAAAAACAAATTCATTAAAAAAATTTATTTTTCTGTTAACAACTCAATTGTTAATAACACAATAATTTTAATTGGAAATAATTGAGTTGATTTTGTTTTCTTATGTTACAAATGTGTGTTTGTATTTACAAAACTCGTTGTAGGTGCCTTTTTAAATAATATTTTAATTGTATTCACAAATAAATTATTTGTATTTACAAATCTTTTTTTTCTGTGTAGAGATTTCTACATTTATGATTTGATTCGTATCGTTTTGGCGATTTTTTTCGGTTTTTAGCGATTGTTTTCGTTCTGGCGATTTTTTAATTTTAAGATTTTCTAGTGTTTGAAAATTTCAAAAGTTTGCCTCTTATGGTATTCAACATACAGTTATCAAAATTACATAGTCAAAATTACATTGTTAGCTGTTTCCTACCATTGCATTTACATTCCATTACAGTTGGCTAACTGAGGCCTAAGCCGTGCAAAGCGAGTTATGCGACTCCAAAGGCTTACAGACCAATAAGTGTTACTTTTTTTCATGCTCAAAACCAGAGAACGGATTAAGACCAGGATTTTAGACGATAGTATGAGGTTAAAACAACTTGCCTAAGTCAAAGGAAGGTCAGTGGAAATGGCTCTTTACAGCGTAGTTCATTACATCGGAAAAGCTTTCAATGACAAGTTCCACGCGCTTGGCGTTTGTATTGACATTGAAGGTGCTTTCAACAATGTGAGTACCGACACTCTTATAAGATATATCCAATCCTTAGTACAGTTTCAAGTTGATCAATCAATAATTTAATTCAGAGTAGACAACTGCAGAGTGCCTATTTCTAAGACTCTGAAATCCCAATGTAGAGTAAAGAAACATACCTTATGTACATATCGCTCATTTACTAAAAAAAAACTTCATAACTCAAATAAATTCAGTACAGTGCGACACACATGAAGGGTACATTGATATTTGATATGATATGATATTTAGCCTATATAATCGAATATCTTATCTGATTTAGACTTTTTTTAAAATTCCAAGTACTGCGTAAATCTTTTTCGGTTTTTGGCTATTTTCTTAGTTTTGTTTTTCTTGTCTTTGTTGTTGGCGCTTTTTTCGTTTTAGAGATTTTTTCTATTGTTTTGGTTTTATTTTTCAGTTCGGGCGTTTTTGCGATTTTTTTTTGTTTTTTTGCGATTTATTTTAGTTTATTTAGTTTAGCTTTTTTTAATTTTGACGCTTTTTTCTTTTTGGCGATTTTTTTGATTTTGGGATTTTAACCTATGTATATAATTTAATATTTTAACTGATGTGGACATTTTTTATAATATTTCGAATACCCGGTAAACTTTCTTTCGATTTTTTGCGATTTTTTTATTTCTGGCCTTTTTCTTAGTTTTGGCGCTTTTTTCGTTTTAGGGATATGTTTTCGATTTTATTAACTTTTTTAGTTTTGGCGAAAATGACAACACAATAAATATCAGATGTGTACTCAGCACAGCTTTCTAAATACTTGAGCCACAAGTTTTGACTGCGAACGTTGGTCGCCATTCATCAAATGATGTATTAAACTGAAAATTTATTAAATATTTTCTGACGATATTTTATAAGCTTTTCAATAAGAATGCTAAAATATAGTTACTCGAATTTTTTATCTAATTAAATTTTTTTATCTAATATTTTTTATTCTAATTCAAGTTAGTTGCACTATTTCAAACCTGGTGCATGTCCTTCCCCCTTAACTCAATCATAGACAACATAAGTTATACTTTTGGCGTTAAAGTCTGCAGCAAATTTAAATACAGCTGAACCTTTAGGAGTAGATATACATATTTAAAAAACAAATAGTAAATAATTCCTGCCTCTACTGAGAATTTTTTTTTACAGAAGAAAAGTGTGATATGTATGTTATACTATGTTCACACTTATGTTTTAAAACGTGTTTAACGCCTCATTCGTGTTTAATAGGTTAAACACCACAATTTTGAGATGTTACCATACATTGACTTGTTTTGTTAAACAACAACAGGTAAATGGAGTATGTTAAGTCCGTTTTTTGGTAGATCTGGGGGCAAATTACGGCACTCGTTTTCGAACGAAATTACGAAATGTTTCAATAGAGTTTATATGGAAATATTTCGTAATTTCGTTCGATAACGAGTGCCGTAATTTGCCCCCTGGCCACTTTGTGTTATTATTAAATGGCGGCGCGTGAAAAATTATTTCTTATACAAGCAATTAGTTGAAAAATACTCAATTATTTAAAAAAACATTTGTTGTTTAAAAATAATAAACCAATAAAAAAGCATTATACTTCGTAAAATTTTACAAATACAATAATTTACTAAAACAACGCCAACCTTAAACATCTCAAATGTAATGTGAACGATTGTGTTTAGCTTTTTAAAACACTTGCCTTAAACACGTTTAAGACCATAAGTGTGAACATGGTATAAGATTTAAACACTTCCTTAAACACGCAAATGGAGTATGTTAAGTCCGTTTTTTGATAGATCTGGCCACTTTGTGTTGTTATTAAATGGCGGCGCGTGAAAAATTATTTCGTATACAAGCAATTAGTTGAAAAATACTCAATTATTTAAAAAAACATTTGTTGTTTAAAAATAATAAACCAATAAAAAATCATTATCGTTCGTAAAATTTTACAAATACAATAATTAACTGACAAAACGTCAACCTTAAACATCTTAAATTTAATCTGAACGGTTGTGTTTAGTTTTTAAAACGAGGTTTAAGATCATAAGTGTGAAGTTGATATTAGATATAACGAGTTCATATTTGAATTTGAATTTGCTGTTAATGAGCCACTTCCCCATCATTTTAGTACAACACAAGAATAGTGCTGCCAAGTTTGATCATCATCTGTTTTATGACATACAAGTTTGTCTTGTCTTTTATTCTTCATCACTTTCGTAACAATACTTTCATAATATCTATTGTATTGGGTATTGTATGTAATTTATAAAACTTGTGTTTGCTTTTACTTTAAAATTCAAAACTTATGAATGAATTTCACTAAAATTACAATCAAAAATCGTTTAAAGTTCTTAAAAAACTAAAATGCTTCTGCAACGTTTGGGAATATGTACACGATTGACAAGACCCAACTCGATATATTCAACAAAAAGTTATGGTCATTATAATCATCAAGTCCAGTCCTGGAGAACGTTTACATTCAAACATAATATTACAGGAACACACTACAAAAATGTCAATACAAGATCTCTACTATTAACAACTCCAGCTAAGAGACAAAATGTGTGTGTATTAAGATTTAAAAATACTGCGCCGGAACTAAAGAATACAAAACCATCAAAAGTGAAGTTGAAGAAAGGCGATGTTGTACGTTTAATAAGTTTGGCCAAATCGGAAAAATTAGTTTTAGCAGGTAATGCTTTTTAAGGAATTACTACATATGTAAATACTTAAATTAATAACTTTGAATTTCATTTGTGTGTTTTAGCTGCCATTGGCTGCCTGATAATCTCATCTACTATTACTATGAGTGTGCCCTTCGCTTTGGGAAAAATTTTAGATATTATTTTTGATAAGGAAGGTGTTAATGGTCAGCAGGCTTTAGATAAGCTAAAACATTTTTCGGCCATTTTGTTGGGCATTTTCATAATAGGAGGCTTAGCAAATTTCGGAAGAGTATATTTGTTTAATAGTGCCTGTAAGCGAAGCAGTTTAAACTACATATTAATATTGTTCCTCTAATCTATGTTTATCGTATTCTAGCTTTGCGTATAGTACGCAACTTGCGCTCGAATTTATATAGACGTATGTTACATCAAGAAGTTGGTTGGTACGATACAAAGGGCACTGGGGAATTGGTAAATCGTTTGGCTACTGACACTTACTTGGTTGGTAACTCCTTAAGTCAAAATTTGTCGGACGGATTGCGCTCTATTGTTATGGTTCTGGCAGGAACAACGATGATGGTAAGAATATAATTAACTTACACAAGAGTGGCAGCTTAAAGTCAAATTCTTACAAATGAGTTAATGTTTGGACAAATGAATCTATTTTTGAATATACACATATACAATTATGTGCAGGTATATCAAGTCTTTTCTGAAAACGGTGTGAGATTCGAGTTCTGCAACTCAGCCGAAAAGAGCTGCCGTTTGAAAATATGGGCTAGATATAGAACTATTTCGACGTATGTACATATTTATTTAATGAACCACTTCATACAAATATTGCTGTTGAAATTTCCGTAAGAATAAAATTTTAAACTGTTATTAAAACATTTACTAAAAGAGAGAACAGATAAAAAGACTTGTTATAAAGTGAAAAATTTAAAAAAAAAATTAAAAAATTTTGCAAGGGCACTCAATGGGGAAAAGACATTTTTCGCGGATCCATTTAATATCTCCACAGTTACACTAGTGAGGGTCCACTATTGCACTTCAAATATCAAAATTAAAAAAAAGAGGCACTTCCACAAATTAATGTGGTAACAAATTTAAGCAAAATATTTGAATAAATGCCTGAACTTATGGTTTCATGGTAATAATATTTATTACTTTTTCAAAATAACTTAAGGTAAAGAGGATTTAACGCAAACATTTTAGCCTTTTTCTTTTATTTTTTTTTAGTTTTCTCACAACTAACACGTTTTAGCAAAAGCACCGTTACTTATTTGACATAGGTACATTGCAGGGATGAGAAATCAGATTTACAAAATGTACTAATTTTCAAGAAAAATTTTATTTTTTTTTGTAGTACGATTGTACCAAATTATTTTTTATACTTTTTTTAATTAACTAAAAACAACGCATAAGTATATAGTATGTGTAAAAACTCAATAATTCACAAACACTTTGATGTTCAATTATTGTATTATTAATTAATAGTACTAGGGTCGCCCGGTGGTCTAATGGCCTATTTCTCACCTGCGAAAGAAAACGTTCGATTTACAATTTATATTGAAAACAACAATAAAATATGAAAATTTGTTTTTGTTTTCAATATAAATTGTAAGCCGAACGTTTTCTTTCGCAGGTGGGAAATAGGACATAAATTAGACCAATCGACACGTAGTATTCTTTATTTATTATAATCACATGTGAACAAAACAAAAACAAAGGAGAAAGTCGTATTATTTTTCAAGCAAACTTAAATCGTTTTTACTACTTTTGAGCCAAAAAAAATTAAAATACGTTTTAAACCATATACATATGTACATATGTATGTTTTATCTATATGAGTGGACGATAAGACTACTTGAAAAAACTGTACGACAAAAAATGTGTGCCGTATTTATATATAAGATTAATTAATATTATTATTTAATGTCAAAAGGTGCAAAAAAGACATTAGTTCCTCAGATCTGAACATAAAAGCAACATTTAAGATATAATTTTCCATCCTTTGTTTTGATTCAATTGGAGACAGTCATGCCTTTTGTGTCCTTGGTACGAAAATACACATCTCACATTTGCTGATGAATTTGGAATATATAACATTCCTCTAGCAGTTCTTGAAATATCGGTAAAATTGGTTGTTAGTAGATTCAATATTTTTTAATGCTATTTTTGGTATGTAATATAAAAAAAATCAATAGTGCTAAATTGAGGTGCTACGGTACTTTTGCCATTCAAATAGTACTAAAAATGGTACAATTGTACCAACTTTTCTATCCCTGGTATATTGTTTGCCTAGTGATGTAGAATTTTATGCACTTTGCTACGGGTCTCCACTAGCCATGAACTTGGTATGGACATCAATGCCCGAGCAGAGCATATGTCTGAGCAACAATGTTCGCCATGAAATTCTCCGTCCGCAACCATTTGCAATAGAAAGAAAAGAGACAGAACAAAATTGGTAAATATTCCATCTATATTGCACTACGGCAAAATACTTTGATATGCCTGCCTGAAGGTGGACATCGCACATGTTCACCACAACAAGGAAGTTGATGAATTTTTCACAGTTGCTCTGCCGGCGTCATGTTCATGTCATGTCCAAGTCGATGGCTAGTGGAGTTTTTACAGTAATTGAACTTTTTGTTGTGATTAATCCGTGAAATGATCGCCTTTGGCCAAAACGTGGGATTTTTGAGTTAATTTTGCAGAATTAATCCTATTATTGTTATTCATATTGTGCAAAAATTTGATACAATTTAAGTTAATAATGAATTAAGCGGTTAACCGATTAAAAACAATACATAAATTATTTATTATTTTGAGATTTTTTAATCAGGGCAATTATGAATAAAATTCCGCGAGAAATTTCTCTCTTTTCCAATTAGAATATTTTGTTTTCCGTATTACTTACTCAGGGCTGTCATTGGTCGCATTCATAAGACGTAACAGTTGCGCAACCCTTGAGTGTTTGTCTTAGAAACGCATAGTTGAGTATCTTCGCTCCACTCAACAGTTGAGTAATTTTCCATCATAAAATTGTTTCGCTACCTATAGTCAACACGTTGTGCTCAGCCTGAACAGCTGGTCAAATAGAGCTATTTCTTTAATATTATTTGTTAGGTGGCAGCAACAAATATTTGTTAAGTTTTAGATTACAAATGCGATGAAGTAACGAAATAAAGTTATACAACTACATTATATACATAAAGCCGTTTCTAAGAAGTAGCTGTTGGGGCCAACTGTTGCCAGCAGTTTCACAACTGTTGAGCTCAACAGCTACTTCTTATGAATGCGCCCATTAATAAAATTCCGCGTGAAATTTCTCCCTTTTCCAATTAGAATTTTTCGTTTTCCCCATTATATGTTATTACATAGTTGGAATTGTTCCCCGGGAAAATTTTCACGCGGAATTTTATTCATGATAGCCCTCAATAAAAAAGGTCAAATAACAAAAATAACTAAATCGGACGTGGAGAAATTTATATGTACATATGTAAGTGAAATGTTTTTTTTTAGTTTACGTAGTTCGTTTATAGCTGCATGGAATCTTACAGCTTACACTAAGCTTTTTTGAAATTTGTTCACCATTTCTTATCCAAAACACAACCCATTAACTGAACATTTTCCTAAACTCCAACCCAACAACTGTAATTTAGCTAATTTACACACAGTTTAAGTACAGAACCTCACTTTTAAGTACAAAGTTGCAAAAAAAAAACAGTTTTTAGTAGATTTCGACAAAATCTTGTGACGAATTAAATTTGATTTGTAAGGGAAATCTTCAAGATTTTTCCCGAAATTTCGTAAGTACTAGATTTTGTTCAAATGTAAATAAACTATTACCTACGATGAAAAACTCCGAAACTTGTATGTGTAATAAATATAAATTAAAAATTAATTAGTTAGTGCTATTATTTGTGCAATAAATAAAAAATATATTTTTATTACTGCTCACTTTTCCCTTTTACTTTCAATATCTTCAGATTTACACATCGCCTCAATTAGCTCTAATAAGCATCGGTGTAGTACCTTGTGTGGCAGGAATAGCTGTTGTTTACGGTCGTTATGTGCGCACAATAACACGACAACTGTTGGATAAATTGGCTGATATTTCTAAATCTGCTGAAGAACGTTTGGGCAACGTAAAGACCGTAAAAATGTTTACGAAAGAAGAAAAGGAATGCATCTCATATGACAATCTGCTGACAGACGCTTTAAATTTAGGCTACAAAGAAGTGATGGCCAGGGCATTATTTTTTGGTGCGGTATGTTGATATCTTTTACTTTATTGTCTTAAATGCCTGCTAATGAAGCATATTTCTTTTACAGACCGGCATGTCGGGTAATATAATAATTATTTCTGTTTTATACTACGGTGGTTCATTGGTTGTACAAGATGCCTTATCGATAGGAGCCTTAACATCTTTCATATTATATGCAGGCTATTCAGCTATTTCCATCAATGGTATCTCTAATTTTTATACGGAATTAAATAAGGGTGTTGGATCGGCGCAACGTATTTGGGAAATACTTGATCGTAAAACTTTAATACCCTTACATTTTGGTATAATACCGGAGACAAAGCCTCGCGGCGAAATTGTGTTCGATAATGTTAATTTTAGCTTTCCAGCTAGAGCAGATAGTATAGTTTTAAATAATTTTAACTTAACTCTTAGACCGGGGCAAACCACGGCGATTGTTGGACGCAGTGGCTCGGGAAAAACCACCATAGCTACCTTATTATTGAGACTTTACGATCCCTTAAAAGGTAGAGTGCTATTAGATCAGCTGGATTTGAGAGATTTAAGTCCTGTATGGCTAAGAAATCACATAGGTGCTGTTAGTCAGGTGAGTTTATTAAAACATTTTAAAGACTATTAGACAATTATTAATCATTTTGCAATATAAAGGAACCTGTGCTATTTTCTGGCACCATCAAAGATAATATTTTGTATGGCATGAATTCGGATCAAATGGAAATAAGTGAAGAACAATTTAAACAAATTATAAGTAGAGCTCACGTTGATGAGTTTACTTCGCAACTGCCACAAGGACTCAATACTATGGTAGGACAAAGAGGTATGATGTTAAGTGGTGGCCAAAAACAAAGAGTGGCCATTGCAAGAGCTTTAATTAAGGTTATTATTAAAAAAATATCAAGTAGCAAAGCAGAAAGAAATATAATTACTTTTTCTTTTTATCAAATTTTATTGTCTACAGAATCCTACCATTCTAATATTGGATGAAGCGACGAGTGCTTTAGATTCAGTGTCAGAAGAATTGGTGCAAAATGCTCTGGAAAAATTGGCTAAAGGGCGAACTTGTCTAACGATAGCCCATCGCTTATCCACGATACGCAACGCCGATTGTATAGCAGTACTCGACAATGGACAAATTGTTGAAGAAGGACGCTACGAAGATTTAATATCTCGCGATGCCGGTGCTTTTAAAGAACTGGTGAAAAAACAAGCTTTTCTTATGAACTCATGATGTTTCCAGTAAAACCTGCTTATGTAAATGTGTTATCTTTATACCAGTCAATAGTTTAAATTTATTTTGTACATTTTAAATTATTTTTTGTTATCACACAAAAGTTGTAAAAGTTTATTGTTATACAATTAATACAAGGATTTATTTCAATAAAAGGGTTATTGACAATTTCTAATGCTTTTTTAAGGTTAAGAAGGGTAGTGCACACGCATACACGCATTTTTGACGTTTATTTACACGATTAGTGCTGAGGGTAATAAAAATGCATTTGAATTTTCATTTTGAGCCTTTTGTTTTACCCCGAAAGTTTCTCAACACCTCTCGTTAACTCTTTTCCTTCACCACCTGTCTTCTCTATTCCTTTCCTATCACCTTTTCTCACTATCTTCTCTTCAACTCACAGGTAGCACAAAGGGATCATTGTATTGAGTCCAAGTGAGCTGGACTCTAAATTTCACCCTTCCTTGCCAGCAGCCTGCTAACCTAACCTCACTAACGATATAAAAAAGCCAAGGTGAAAAGGTTCAGTGTACACTGCGCCTAAGCACTTCCGCTAGGTCCATTCATAATTTCTCCCTTCCCTAACTCGATGAGATTCAATGTATATCATTGGCGGAAAGAAGAAAATTCCCACCTGTTGATTAAAATCAATATGTAACACTAAAATAGATAAGTAAAGACAGTCGTTAAGCAGCTCTGGGTCGGGGAACATCTCTCGCGTCATCGTAATTATTTCTTAAGTGCGGTCAGGCTTGTGTGTGTTGTTTGGCCTTCGAGAGTTTTTCGTCTCGCTCGCACTGGTTGACTGATCTGCCACGGATAACCGTATAATCTTGCGGTTTTTTGTGGAATTTCTTTAACAACCACGTTGCATACTTCCTATGTGAAGGCATAGGTCGTGTACAGTCAGTCACAAAACCTTATAAAATACTGTTAATACCATCTTGGGCATATGGTCTACGTTACTCCGCCCATATTTGTGCAACACCATATTATGCAAATTTACTTTGCATTAATATGTTCAATAAATAAATAAATAAATAAATAAGATAAGTAAAGACTATTTTCAATCATTTCAAGGGGGCAAAAGTAATTCTTGTGGGTGCAATGCCCCGCGTTCCAAAATGTTCTTTCAACGCCTCTGATGTACACATTACCTGTCATTGCGTCACTTGATACCCATAATGAACACCCTGATAACCGGGAGTGTACACTCCGTGATGTTTTTTAGTACCTCATGAAAACCCCCCACTCATTCATTTAAGTCTGTGGCGTTGTAACCTCAGACAATGACACATAGTCGACTTTATCGGGAATAAAATTCGAACAGTTTATTCACGTGAAAATTTAGTATTTTGTATGGAACAAAAACAAAACTTCACATGAAAAAACTGTTTGCCATTTTTCCCCGATAAGGTAGAGTGTGTTCAAGTGTTTCTGGCTCCCCTCGTATTCGCAGAGCCTGCTAAAATCCTGATCCTTGCTCTAACTGAGTAATGACCAGTCAAGACTTCTATAAGTACCAAATGGCTCAATGATGGGGCTTATAGTGGTTGGCGTATTTCGTCTTGATTTACGATATTTTGGCGCTAGGTTATTCTTTAATCTATTACAAAAACGAAAATTCCCCCCACGATAAGGGGGAATAGTTTAGATTTCCCCCAGGTCAAGCCTTGGAAATAGGACCGGCGAAACCATGCAGTTCTCACTACTACTGATAGACGAACCATTTGTTGCTTCTAAAACCCAATTTTTTAGTTGCCTCCCTTATGACCTTGTCCTCTGGGTTCTAGTTTCCAAGACACATACATTTTAAACTTCATAAAAATGGTTTGGATAGTTTCCGAGAGGCTGAAATTGTCACCTTCCCCGTCTTGGTCTTACTATAGAAAATACACTTACATACATACATATACATACATACATATATTTTATAAAAACTTTTAAGCTCAGTTGTATCAATATTTTAAATTCACACTCTCGAAGCAAAAACAAAAAACACACAAGCCTGACCGACCGCACTTAAAAACCAATTTTCGATAATGCGAGCACCCGCACACACAAGCCTCACCGACCGTATCATGGTATAATTGTAGATTTGCGTATCCCTTATGGTCCGCACTAAAAAAATTATTTTCGATAACGCAAGGCACAGATATAACACGCGAGAGCTGTTCTTCAGCTCAGAGCTGCTTTACGACTGAATTTTCGGTTTATATTTATGCAAGGTTACCAGAGTTCAAAATTGGCGTTTTAGCGATTTTTTAAACACTAATTTGCTTGAGTGCATTCTGAATTGCAGTGATGAAGCAACGATTTTTTTTTAACGGGTTGATGATACAACTAAATAACATTCATGTAGCTAATTCACACACCTTTTTAAGTAGAGATGTTTACTTTTTAGTACAAGTTTGAAAAAACAAGTTCTTGTTCCTGGTTAAATCCTCAACTGTATGCATACTACAGGGGTATGTAGTTCTTCTTCTTATTAAATTTTGCAATCTCTTTGGTGATTTGAAGAAATTCAAAGAGTGCGGCGCATTTGTTAAAAGTAAATAATTAATAAAAATTCGTTTTACATATGCAAGCGGTCTAAGTCATGTGCATTTTTGCAGCGAAATATTAAATGAATCTTAAGCAAACTTCAATAAATATTTAATAAATTTTATTGAAATTTATTTTCATATTAACCGAGTCTAGAACAGCTCTAAATTAAAATATTGCATAATATAAAAATATTTTTTGATATGTTCAAATGCAATATGCTAAATATGTATATTGACCAAAGAAATGTGTATATGAGATGGACCACTTTCATAATTAAGGGCACATATATCTGTTGCTTTTTTCACGATAATCTTTAATGTAAGCTTCGAAAGATCAGTTATTACTTTAGTACTTTTTACATTTCATGCTTATTTCTATAGCACATGAAATTTACAGTTTCTTTTGGGCTACATAAGTATGTACCTACCATAATGGAAAGGGAGACAACAATTTTCCGTCGCTGCGTCTTTTGGAATACTTAAGCTAAAGAAGGCAGTTTTAGTGTAGGTACTAGTACAAGAAATAGAATCACTGATTGCAAGTTCTCCTCCGAAAGAAAAACGCTTTAAGCATCGGATATATTCCGAAGAGTATATCTATGTACATATCGCTCATTTACTTCAATAGTGGCACAACTAAAAAAAAAACAGTTTTGCAGAAAACGCGTTTTAAATTTTCAATTTGCATACAACTCAATGGAGAAATGAAAAAAATCTTTTCTCAGGAGCTGGGGCAAATCACCGCATTCGAAATGTTGTTAACGTGGATCACGGCAATCGTTAACGAAACGTATCTACTCGAAGTTGCACTCGATTGGTAGTCTACTATCGAAAACAAGTAAACTCTTAGCTTTTTGCCGCGAAACAAACCAAAGGAACAAAACTAAGGAAAAAGAAAGAAGTATGTAATAAAAATATAAGTATTTTCCGGATATTTTCGAACAATTAGTTTAGAAAATATAATTTAATTTAATTTTAATTGTTTTTAAGGAAAGTGAATATCAATACAAAAATTTTCCAATAGGCAGTGCAAAAAAATAAATAAGGGAAAAATCATTTCCAGAACAAATACAAATAAAGTTTTGTTTTTCGTTTTGTTTTTCTTATTGTCTTATGCTAACAGCAAATTTAAAAAATAGTAGTAGGTAACATAAAATAAGATCGAATACCGTGATCCAAAAAATTTTAGCCATCGAAATAATTCTCTACACGAACTGCACTCGATTTCGAGTGCCGTGATTTACCCCTGTTTGTATCAAATTTTTACACAAGATAAAATACGAAATGCCCCATCTTTCTGCATTATGAACTCAAAAACCACATTTTTTTAGTTATGACGCTATTGAAGTAAATGAGCGATATGTAAATCGTGGCCGTTTGACCGACTAAAGTGGCAAATTGCCACTTTGTCGACTGCTTTGCCACTTTTTGTCTCCCTTTTTTAGAGGGAATAATATAAAAATACATTAAAAATAAAAAGTTTAGTGTAGTTTTCTCGTTTTTTTTTTAATTTTGCCCTTTTTTTTGATAAATTCCCTTTTGGTGCCACTTTTTGAAAAATGTCATCGGTCACCCTGCATATGTACTCTTCGGAACTATCATGGGCACAGATGTGGCAATGGTTTGTTGAATATTCAGTTTCCATGAATTTTTTTTTTGGTACAGTATAACTCCCATAGCAACAATTCGCGATTACGCAACCGGGAAGTCTAAAGTTCTGTACCTTGGTCTAGTAGCAGTTCCGTTTTGTTTGGTTCACTCCTAGCCCACAGTCTGTAGCCCAGATACTAAGTGTGCCCAAAAGGTTGGACATCATATTGCTTATCACGTACGTGATTATCCCTGAGATCATTGTTAACACATCGTCTGCGTATTGACGTATTGAAAAGTATTGTTTTATCCACAAGAAGCCACAGCAAAGGTGAGATCAGTCCATCCTGCGGTGTCCCCCCCCCCCACCTCCCTATTCCAATTTTTCCCTCTCGCTGTTACCTAATTTCGCAGTAACATTTCTTACCTCCAGCATGGTCACTATCAGCATCCCGGAGAGCAATGTGGATGGCTGGCACCGATACATTATTGAAGGCGCCTTCTATGTCTAAGAAGGCAGCCAGGGTGTATTATTTATGCTCGAGGGATTTAAGCGCTGAGAAACTTTCAATTGCCCCAGAGATTTTATCTATAGATAGTATCTTATTATCAGCAGCGTGTTGTGGGCCATTGATAAAGCTGTTCCCCCTAGGCGCATCCTTACAAGTGTTGAGTAGTGTCTAAGGACTCTGCAGAGCAATCTGACCAGGAGCCGTCCGCCCTTCTTACAAAAGTTGGACAAGAGTGATTCGTAGCTAGCATCCTAGCAAGCCTCACTGAATCTCTGGTACTGTCTAATGATTCACAGAAATTTCTCCATGAGTTACGTTTGGTGATTGTTATAGCTTTTCTGTAAGTTTTTAGCTTTTCGCTAACACATTTTATTCTCGTAGCTGGTATTGAAGTCCCTAAGTGCCTTTTTGCGTAGAATAGACAGCTCTGAATTTCACGAAGGAGGATAGCTAGCTTTTTCTAGCTTTTGTTATGGGACAGGCTCTAGTATTAAACTTGTTGAAGATTTCCACATTCTGTGTTGAAGTCCTTCAGTCGTGTTCTCGATCTGTTGAACTTATTCGAATCAGTTCTCTTCGGGTTTCTAAAGCAGTATTTTTCCTTTTTTTTTCATAGTCGGACCACCAAAAAATATAAAATTATGATCCCAAAATGATCTCTTATTGTAAACCCTCCATAATCAGAAATCTGAATTGTTCCTTCGTGAGGGTAATGTCAAGGGGGTCTACTCTGTAATTCGAAACAAAAGAATATGTTTTCGAATTTTTATGCTATTAACATTACAATTCGAAAGCATTTGCTTTCGTTTCGAATTACAGAGTAGACCCCCAGAACCTTTTCTTAACCGCTAAATCTGTCAGAGCTGGCAAATTGCCGGAGTTACAAAAAGTTATATGTATTATTAAAGTTAATGAAATCTATGATGTACTCACCTCTATCATTGATTTCACTGCTGCCTTATATTGTATGTCTAGCATTGGCATTAGAGCGTAGAATAGATGTTTTCATTGGCAACTAAGGGTGATATAGCAGCTTTCAGTTTGTCTGGCGGTCCTATCCTGTCATGTAGCATGAGGCTAAAAGGAAGCTCCTCTCTGCGGGCAAACTCGACCTTAGCAATTGTTAGGTCCACTGAGCTGAACTGTGTGCAGAGAAAAATTTTGATATGTTTTTTGGCTAATAGGTATGACCTTGACTTACCGTATCCTTTAGCATAAAGCTCATTGTTAATGGACAAAAATTAATTATGATTAAGAAATACTATTTACTTATAACTTTATATGGACATACAAGTAGATAAATATGTCAGTCAAAAATGAGTTCCATAAATTTATATATTGCTGGCTATTTTGAAAAACGCGTCGAAGAAGTGAAACTTTACATTGAAACAAAAATTAATTTTCAAAAATTGTTTTTGTTTCCTATTCATTTCTGAAAAACTGATAATTTTGTGTGAGAAACAAAAACAAATTTTATACATTTACACATTTTGTTTTTGTTTTCCATGTAACTTTCACTAAGTCGACGCATATTTCAGAATAGACACTATTATATTTATTTGTAAGTTAGAAAGCAAAAATTGTATTTCATTTATGTTCCACATCATATTACAATCCACATTTAAAAAACATTTGAGAATAACGTTTGAAAGTAAGCTGAGAATAAATTAATTCCTCAATTTGAAAGTTGAAAGTAATTTCACCTTTTTATTGAGAATGCTATGTTTTTCAAGTTATTTTCAAACCATTTTCAAGCGTTCGTCGTTTTAGAAAAGGTTTGATTTCAAATCATTCTCGATTTTAAATTAAGCCTGCGTGTTTGTTGCGTAGGATCACCATTATAAAAGGTTGAACAAATTTCTTAACGATTTTTTATTTTTATTTTATGTTTTGCAATTTGTTTACAATTGTTTTTAACAGAATATTTTTCACCTTAAAATCTATTTCATGGTGTAAGTATACAGGTGACTGCGTAAGGATTTGCTATACAATAATACGGCAACCATAGCTGTGTAAAGAACCGAAGAATGTCAAAAGCACAATAATTTTTGTACCAAAACCAAAACAAAACAAAGTTTCTGACATTCGTTAGCTACAAAGCACATAGAGCAAAAAATTATCAGCTGAAGTAGCGCTGCCACCTGTTTAAATACACCTTGATCTATTTATTAAATTTTTTTAATTTCTTTTTCTTAAGCAATTTTTGAAGTTTCCTACCAACTTTAAAATTAAAAAAAATATATATCTGAGTTCTTTTATCGCTATTACCAGTAAGTGAATTTGCCTGGCATTGTATACTAAAAAAAATAAACAAAAAATTCTTGTTTTTTTTTTTAATTATTAAATTGTTCATGCATTTAGAAATATGTAGTTAAATCAATATATTTATACAGTAAGGAAGTAACGAATGTCAGTTTAGCGAATGCGAAAGCGAGTAAATTTAAATTTTTGCAAAAGCGAATGCATGTTATTGAAATTAAAATTTTATGGGCCTACCCTTAAGCTACGGTCACACTTGTAAAACATTTGCCCAAAAAAGCGCAACCAACAAACACTAATGAAAAAAGTTTTGATCCAGACACTTGTTTATCAAATTAAACAGTTCCGAACACAACTAATAGACAATGTCATAGAATCCAACATTGTTGTGTACTCTTTAACTTGACAAACTTTTGTCTGAATTAACAAATTTTTCATTAGCATTTAGGGGTTACGCTTTTTTGAGCAAATGTTTGACAAGTGTGACCGTAGCTTTAGTTTAGAATTATCAAAATGTAAAAATTTTTGATAACTTTTAAGATACGGCGTGTAAAATTTTATCGTAAGCGACAATTTACGTACAAAAACATATTTGAATTTTAAACAACCAAAAAAATAAGCAAAATTTTTAAAAATTTAATTGATTAAAAGCAATTTACATCGTGCCTTTTCTGCTTGCATGGCAGGCTTTCTAAGTTTACGATGGAGCCTCACGTTCTATAAATGGCTTTCAATTCCATTACACATATTGTGTGTCAAAATTCGTTGAAATTAATAGCTGTGATACAAATTGATAATCAATTTCATTATTTAAATGCCACCGACGAAGAAACAACTCAAATTTGTAGCCTCAATCAATGTGTGCTGTGACCAGCTGTTCAAATTGAAAACTAAATTGCCATTTAAATGGATATATGAATTTGAAAGCAATCTAGTTTTCAATTCAATAAGTTTGATTGTGTTAGTGAAAAAAGTGTGAGTGTATTACAAATTGAATGGAATTGATAGTCGAAAATTGAACGTGTGGCCACCAAGTTACTGGGGAGCGGGGATGAAATGGAAATTCGAAGGAATTTATGAAATTTAGCTTTGCCTTTTTCATACTCTCAGCATTAAACGTGCACATAAATTCCAAAAAGGCATGAATAAAAGTAACTGCAACAGTAGAAAACAGCTGATCGATATTGTTATGTGAAAAGTTATGCAAATGATTATAGAGGTGTAATGTAACGTAAACTACTTTTCATAAAAAAATATCGTTCAGCTGTTTCCTACTGTTGCAGTTACTTTACATTACAGTCGGCTAACTGAGCCCTTAATGTAAATGTGTGTGACTTTTCGTAGGGGGTTCAAAGAAAATTGTCAATACAAGACAGGCTAAAAAGGCATGGTGTGATATGGCTCTTACTATTAAGGATCGATATGTATAAATTGCGGCTTGGAATTGACCAAATATGTATTAATTTATGACAAATATAAATTCTTAAAACAGAAAGATATATGAAATCATATTAAAATACATATAGATATAAATAATAATCCTAACTAGATAATATTATAAATGTTAAAGTGAGTTTTTTAATGAATTTTAAAAATTCTTTCACCATTGGAAAGCTATATTACCAGCGTCAAGTATATGATACTTTTTATCCGGTTCGGAACAGGGGGCAAATCGCGGCACTCGTTATCGAACGAAATTACGAATTAAATATTTCCACATAAACTCTATTGAAATATTTTTTTAATTTCGTTCGATAACGAGTGGCGCGATTTGCCAACAAGTTTTTTTTTATATTTTTGAGCTGGTTAGGGTAATTTTCGTTTCGGATTTGATTGTTTAACCAGTTTTAAACTTTTTATGTATTTTTGCCCGGGGAATACTTATATCCGAAATAGCCGGCTAAAAAGCAAATACGGATGAAAGAAAAATCTGAATCAGCTGTTTAATGTTTACATTTTATTCTGCAGGAGTTCAGTAATAAAGATATAGTAAGAATTGTAGTTTTTTATTGCCAATAATAATGTGTGTTAATATAAATATCTTTTTTTCTTGCTTAAATAAAAACTAAAATAATTCTCCAAAAAAAACAGACTTAATGCAGTCCTTCAAACAAAAAAAATTAAAAAATCCGTTGGTTAAAAAGTACGTGAAATATAAAATTAAATTTTAATTGGCGTATCTTCGCCCATTTTTAAATGCAAGATGGTGTGTTCTTCAGAGCCCAGAGTGTGTATTAAGTTTTGAAAAAATCGGTAAGGTTTAACCACTTAAAATAAAATATT
This sequence comes from Tachina fera, assembly GCA_905220375.1. Classification (NCBI taxonomy): domain Eukaryota; kingdom Metazoa; phylum Arthropoda; class Insecta; order Diptera; family Tachinidae; genus Tachina; species Tachina fera. The sequence goes on from LR999966.1 coordinate 76,476,336, forward strand.
AAATTTGAATAGGCGTGGCACCGCCCATTTTTTTTAATTGACAGGTTGTGATGTGTGGTAGGTTTCATAAAAATTGGTTAAGTAGAGCCATGTGAAAAATTAAACCATGTGAAATTTAAATACTATTTAAACTCGGAAAGTACAATAATACACCAATGTCTAATTTAGTACATTTAAGGAATCTCCGCAGTTTCACTCCTTATTTCTTTTCAAACGATTGGATATGTCAATTTTCAGTTTTGAACAATGAAACTCATATTATTCTCCTTGAAAACAGTCTTGTAAAAGTAAAACGCAGCAAGAAATTCAAAAAAATTTGAACTATTCCATTTCGAAATCATCGGATGCTGAAACACATGCTATTAATTTGCATATTTTAATTTCATCTTGAACAGGTGTAACTTACAAGCAAATTTTTGAAAACAACTCACTGGCCATAACAAAGCCGATTATTTTAATAAAAACAAATAAGAATATGTAATTTGAACTAAAACAATATTTTAGTACAATTATGGTCAACAAAGTACAATTATTTTTAATTGTTGGTACAATTTTAAAATTCTCAATGCCTTCCCTGGCCTACACTATACTACTATACTAGAAACTGTATAAGGTGTTGTAGTTGAATTTATTTACCAGAGTTTGTACAAAAGAAGAACAAGCATACAACATACAAATCCTCTCAGAGTCTCTTTGAAATGAACAATAAACGTTTTTTTTACAATACAGAAGAAAAAATCGCTTACACTTGGACGTTTAAAATCGTAGTATATTTAAAAGGGTTTTAAATTTAATGCGAATTGTGAATTCCGCTAATAATAAACTTTAATGGGCGTATCACCGACCATTTTTTCAACTTTAAAGCCGTGTAATTACAAGAACCAAAAGTGTTTTCCTAGGTTTCACTGAAATCAAAGTAGAATTAAAAAAATTTAGTCGTGTCCTCGCCCACAATAGGACCAATTGGAAGCTATACCCTCTCAAAAGAAAAAAAGGATTTTTACACTCGGTATAAAATCTACCAAGTTTTGAAGTAACAATCCAAAAAAAATATAGACGAATTGATAACCTTTTTCTTTTGTAGTCGGTTAGTAAACACCGTAGCCATTCAAAAGCATGCGGAATAACTTTATGCTGAGAAAGTGGAATTAAAACTGGCCAAGTGAAGATGCGAGTGGATTAAATTAATTCGAGAGATGGAATCTATATTATTTTGAGAGCGTTTTCCCTTATCGTCTCACATATAAATACTTATTCTCTCAAAAATGTTGCCATACTTTCAATAAACTTCATACATTTTGTAAACAAAGAAGCACAAAGGAAAATAAAGTAAAAATTAGAGAGCATTTGAAGTGACTACCATAGATTTTATTATGAGCTTTATTAATTTGACGGCGATTTTGCCTGAAGTTGCGGACTTAATGATCAAACAGAATTGCGTCATAAGCACATTTTCCATACGAAATGACACAAAAAACTAGCACCAGAAAGCAGTCGAGAGATACTCATGTTTTAGACTCGTCAGTTTTTTTTTTTGAAGCAAGTCTAAATTTGTGGAAGAGAGGGGAAAGAAAGAAGATTGGTACTGACTTGCTTGTACAGAAAAGTTACTTCAATTCTCTTTTCTTATTTCATTCGTTGAATAAGAAACTGTCCGAGTGAAAACAATCGAGCAGTTTTAAAAGAGAATTGAAAAGAACTGCTTCAAGAAAAACTGCAAAGTCTAAAACTTGACATAGAAAATATTTTATTTTTTGCATACATTTTGTGAACAAAACTACAAAGAAAAATAAGCACAAAAGAAAGTTAAACAAAGATTAGGGAGCATTTGATGTTAATTCCGTAGATTTTGTTATGAGCTTTGTTAATTTTACAACTATTTTTCCTGAAGTTGCGGACTTATTATGTTTGATCATTTAATGATAAAATAATATAATAGGAAAACATATTTCAATAGCACTAAATTGCTCATTGGGATACTTATGACATTCAAATACTGCTGAGAAAAGTTCAATTGTACCAACTTTTCCATCCCTGTTACAATACATACTTTTTCCCCCGGGGGAAATTTTAATTCATAATAGGAGCAATGGGAAATAGGAAAAACTCCCGGGGAATTGTTGTTCATAATTGAGTTGAATAATAAATTCATAGAAATGTTATGCAATCAACCCATCAATACTTCGGGCTTTAGTAAAAATTATTTTCGCACAAATCAAACACTGCCTTTTCCTTTTCAAAACTGATTTATTTGAATTATTTTCAAATACCGCTGTATATGGGTTTTGATTTATGATACTTATCGACAACTTATTTATAGAAGAGTTTTCCGCTAAAATTTTAGAACTTTGTTTACAATAATTTCCTTGTTAGTATGTGTATCTATGCTGGTTTTAAATCATTTTCGTATTTACCACGTGTGTTGATCGCAAAAGTGAAAGAAATTATTTTTTTTAGTTATTAGCATTTGCTTGAAATATTCGCATACATTTTAGCAAATGCAAATAGCAAAAGTCAATAATTTGCGAATGGCGAATGCGAACATTCATTCGTTACTTCCCTAATACATACATATGCATATGTATGTATGTATGTATGTATAAGTGTGTATATATACGTATATAATACATGTCTTTTTAAAAGATTTTCTCTTTAAATGGTAAAGGTTTAGGTAAGTTCCAAAGCAATTTTTACAGAAAAAAAAATAATAATCTTGCTTTTAAAACTTATTCCAATTGTATAAAATTTTGTGGAAAAATCCTTGAATACTTAAATATTGTAACGAAATTTTGTTGTAAATCTCTTATTTTACAATTTCTGCTGGTAAATTAATGAATACAACTAATGAATATTCAATTCTCTAATTAAGTCAGGCAAGGTCAAGTAATAAAGATCATTTTCTTTATCAACTTTAACATTAACGCATTTAATTAATTCACCATTTGGTATTAATTCCTCAAGTTTGGCAACAAGTTTATCGTCACAAAACTCTGGTAGTCCTGTAAAAGAAAACAAAAACAATTTTTTTCTTAAATTTTACAAATTATAATTAATAATCTACCTTCGATTGTGCAATCAACGGTATAAATGGGATAAGTAAACTGTCTTGGATAACGTCGTATATGTTCGATGGGAACCATAGTTATGTTGCCATAGTCTATAAAATTTATAGAGGGATGACCATCACCGACAATTTCCAAACAAAGTCCACGGTACCAAAAGCCATCCTCACTGTATCGTGCAATGCAAAGTTCATAGACGCTTTTGGAAAAGTGAAAAATATTAGAGATGTGCAAAATTTTTGTAAATAAGTGTTTTCTCTTGAAAAATTGAAAAATTTTGTTAATTAACGTAAAAGCCCAATAGGCAAAAAACAAAAACAAAAACAAACATTAATACAAAATTTCCATACAAAAAAACGGTTTAGCGTAAACTTCACGCACACGTTATTTTATTCTTTTTTTTTGCATTGGGGGATATTTTCTGAAGACAAGAAAGAGTTGAATTAGATCAATTGGTTATAACTAGAGTTTTTCTTTTTCCGGGAGAGGAAATGATTTTTCAATTTCCCCGGAACAAAATATAAAATTATTATTAAAATTATTAAAAAAAATCAATAAATAAATAAATAATGGGCCTAATTTTCGACATTTTATAGGAAAAACAAAAAACTGAAAAAAAACTAAAGCATTTACATGCGGAAATAATTGTTTAAGTTGCCATAAGTCCTTGATTTTTACTGTAACGTACTAAGATCTTCAATGATGATGCAATGGTACGTTGTCTACGAGAAAACGTTAAAAACGCGATTTCGAAAAAAAATTGAGATACGCCCTTTTTATATTAATCCATCGATATGTATGTATAAAATTTCACTAAAGTAGCACTCGAAGGGTTCCGTACGGACACTAGATATGGAATACTATACGAATTTTGGCATTTCTTTGGTTTTTGGCGTTTTTATAGTTTTCGCATTTTTTTTTTAACTTTGTCGTTTTTTGCGCTTTTTGCCGTTTTTTCGGTTCTGGAGATTTATTAGAGTTTTAGCGATTTTTTTCCTCTTGGTTTTTATTTATTTCAGCTTTTGGAGATTTTTTTCATTTTGGCGATTTTTTCAGTTTTTGGTGATTTGTTTTAGTTTTAGATTTTTTTTTTATTTTTGGCACTTTTTTTCCTTTTGGAGATTTTTTTTTCGTTCGGCGATTTTATAATTTTGGAGTTTTTTAGTTTTAGAGTTTTTGAAAATTTCAAGAGTTTGCCTCTTACGGTTTCCAAGATACAGCAAGTTATCAAAATTACATTAACTGATAAAACATCCTTTAATTTTGATTTTTTTTAATTTTAGTGTTAATCGTTGAAGTCTGTATAAAAATTAACTAACTGCAAATTTGAAGTGTCTATTATATAATTGTATGTATGTATATTACAGTCAAATCCCGATAATTCGCACCCCTATAATAATTCGTAATAAGCTGTCGGTCCCGTGAAAAAATCTCGTTAATTCGTAAAATGTCCATACATTTTGGTCCCCTCGTTAATTCGTAATATTTTTTTTAAATAAAATCTTCTTTACCTCTTATAAATCGTAATTTTTTGGTAACCCAGCTAAAAAAATTATATGTGGTCCATATATTTTTAATATATGAATTTATATAACTATATATGAATATGTATGAGTTCATGTATGGAAATATATGGGATTATACATGGCAAAACTATTATATATGAACTAATATATGGACTAATATATGAAATGTATTATAATATATGAGCTCATATATGAAAATTTAATTATGAAGCTCTTCATATGTGGATCCATATATAAATATAAGATTTTATATATGGAGCCATAAAAGAATGTATACATACATGATATCTCACATAAGATCGTTTTTACAATCAAAAAAGCTTGGAATTTTATCACTGCTGAATTGGAAATCCATTAGAAAATACATGCGGTATGCAAAGTTTATATGCGTACCCTCAACGTTTAAAAAAGAAAAACTTTTTGTTACAAAAAAACCATTCTTGTATGACTTTATACATTGTGGCCACATTTAATATATCAAATAATCAAAAGGATAATCCAGTCATTAATTTTATAGAAAATAACAAAATTCTCTAGATAAGAAACAAAGTTCATATTACTGTATTGAAAACTATTATTAGACGGATTATTTTTTCTTTTATAATTAATTGCATTAGTTTTTAATCTGATTTCTTAATCTAAATGTTATGTAGGAATATGGTTTATGTGTTTTTTAAATAATTGATTCACCTTTTGATGAATGAAATGACTTTTAGTTCGTTTTGAATTATTTGTCCAAACAAATGTTTCATTAAATGCAACCTCTCTCTCAAGTCTAAAAAAATTTAATTTTAGTAATTTAATTTATTGCACAGCAGTGCGCTTTTGTGAGTCTGTGGAGGGAATTTACACATTCATGTATGAAAATCTTTGAATATATATAATCATATATGCCCATATACCCTCATTTTTCGGATCCGAACCATATATGGGATATCATATATGCTCCATACATATTTTTTTAGCTGGAAAGTCTTAAATTCGTAATAAAAACAACGGAAACATGGAAACAATGATTTTTTGTTTTTGCCGCTTTTTTTGCGTGGGTTTTTGCTTTTGCTTGTGTGTGTGTGTTCATTTTCTTAAGATCAGTTTGTTGATGAATATCGTTTTTATCGTTTTAATAGATAAATTTAAAAATCCCGTTAATTCGAATATATTTTACTATAACCGCGTTAAATCGAAACCCCGCTAAATCGAAACCCCCTATAATTCGTAAGAAATGGCCGGTCCCTTGCGATTACTAATTATCGGGATTTGACTGTATATGGAATTTTAACATTTTTCGTTGCTCGTTTTTGAACACTCTATAATTTTTAACTGTCATGTATTTGTTGTTGTAGCGGCCATAGTTCTTACGGTTCTCGAGAAAACAACCTGTGACGGACAGACGTACAGCACAGCGAAAACAATAGGGTTCCTTTTCACCTTTGGTGTAAAAATGGGCGGGGTGACTATGACCATTTGCCCATGATCTCATTAACAATATTTTTGTTAGTGCATCTAATTTAACTATTTCCATCTTTAGTAAATATGTATTATGAATTAAAAAACGAAAATTCTTCATTACGAATAGATCAACTTGTATAAAAATTATCAATCTTATTACTGAAAATTATAATGAATTTCAAACCATCGACTTACCGAGGTGTATATGCCTCTTTGGGTATAGATTCAACATAATTTTGAATGTCCTTTTTGAACTTTTGTATTTCAATCGCATACGGTTTAGTGGTGCAAGATATGCAAGCGGAACTCATTAAAGAGTTGTCCATAACAATAAGTTCCACATTTCTTCCCACAGGCAACACCTTCTTTTCGAGATACTAGAATATTAGAAAAAAAAATATATATACATGTATAGTATGTATATGAATTTAAGTTACTAACGTCCTGATAACATATTTCATTGCTGCTTTGTGGCTCTACTGGCTTTGACAATTTCATAATCATCTTGTTTAAATTTTGCTGTGTATTTTCATCGATAAGCTCGACGGAAAAAACATTATTATCCTTTCGAAAATCCTCCGCTTTATAACGAATTTCAACGTTTATATTATTCAAATAGGTGTGCATGAATTTGCCTACTTCTTGTGTCATATAAGAATCTGCAACATCCTTAAGTATAACCGGTATAGCATGTCTTGGTTTATAAGCGAGTTCTTTCGGAGCCTCAAATAAGTTCTCCATTTTTGCTTCTTCTATGTTACCATAGTCCATTAAGTTTATTAAAATTTTTGTAGGACTAAAAGCTTTCATCACCAATGCACGATAGAATTGTTCTTGCAATTTGGCAACAACGGCCGCCCCACTTTTAGGTAAAGTCTGCAATGGTTTTAACGTTTTTCCAACGGCTTGCAAAGTATCTATTGTATTAAAATAGCTTAAATTGTCATCATAAGTTGTGGAGCGTATAAAAACAACATTGGTTTTGCAAATGGCTGTAATAGTAACAATATTTCCACTGCAAGGCATATTTTGTTTATAAATCGCTTCAGAGTTTTCCGAATTCGCATTGGAATTATTTTGGGAAACTTGAGAGGATTGTGAAAGTTGTGGAGAATATGCCTTCGCCATTGTTGGAAGCTCTTGAGGAGATTTTTCTGAGTTTGGGAGTGGCTTAAGATGCATTCTCAATGCAGCTGGTAGTTTTTTAGAGGAAGGATTCGAGGTAGTTAGACGTTGTTGTAACGAAGTTTTTGAAGAGTTTTCATTTTCTGTAAGAGAAGTTTTGAGGGAATTGGTATTTAATTGTTGGGAAGTTGTTGCAGGTAGCTGCTGCTGTTGTTTTTGTTGTTTTTCTTGTTGTGGTTGTTGACAAGATTCATTGCGGCTGCGTTGAAGTTGTTTAGGAATAGCTTTTGCTGGTTTTTGATTATTTTTTGGAGAAATTTCCTGGTTTGATTTGAGTCTGAATGCTTCTGATGTTTCCGCACCCGTAGATTTTTTATTACTCTCGCTCGTTATGTTAGAAAAGTTTTTATCGCGAGCATCAAACTGTGTTTTGGAAAGTGGTGTTTTTTGCAAATGTCTGTAAAAATGAGTTAAGGAAACAATACAAGTTAACAAAATAAATATATATAGTATTTAAATATTGAATTCACCACCGATTTTAGATTTTTTTATTACAAGAGTGGTACTAAGTATATTTATCTACATATCGCTTATTTACTAAAATAACGTCATAACTCAAAAAATTGAATTTTGAAGAAAAATAAAATAAATAAAATATCTATTAAGATCAATTGTTATGTGCGGTATTTTGAGAATAACTAATGTAAATATATCTTGAGTATGTCGCAGTTAGTGATGTTGAATTTTTAAAAGTGAAACTTTTTCTAAAAAGAGTAATAGAAAGCATTCTTATTTTTGAAGCTACTTTTGTCGGATTGTCTGTAATTTATTCAGTCTGTTTTGCCAAAATGTTTTTCAAACGTTATTTTCATTATCATTTTTCTTATTACAAAATCATGGCGTTTACTCTTTTTTGTGATACAGTTAATTCGCAAACCTTATCACGTTCTTGCCTTTTACTCACTTGGGTTTTCCACATATATATCGATGATTGGGCCAATCGTTTTTTTGACATTCCAAACTGCAGTAGTACTGAGAACAACGTTTGCAGACAGTGTCGCAATCGTAGTTGCATTGAGAGCATTTTTGAATGTTATTTGGCTTTGAGATATTGTCCGCTGTATGTATAAATTTATCTTCAGTGTCATTGTAAACGCCAGAGGATTCGTTATGTTTGTTCTCAACAAACTGTTTAGTTCTTTCAGGCATACTTTATTGCAAAACAAAAAGTAAAATGGCAAACGGTTTACTAAATCCGCCATACAATTGCATTCAACAAAACTTATATGCATACATACCTGATGTATGAGCGACCATTTCTGTAACTAAATTTGTTGTTACTTGGCATTTTGTTAAGACCTTGGCGTTCCAAACTATGTGCATCATTCATCAGTAGGTTCAATGGGAGTCCAGTATTGGTTACATCATTTGCATTTAGTGAAGAATGTTCCTTTACTATAGGACGTGGATGATTTTTTTTAGATGTACGTAAGTTGCGATTCTCATAGTCGATACCGATAGTTTTTGGCGGTACAGCCGGATGGTTTTGACTTCTTTCCATATTTGAAGACGATCTACCTTGATTTTTGGAGACCATAACTTCGAAGCCATAGTTATTTCGTTCCAAAGCCCGGAAAACAGCCTCCATGTCACTTAAGTTTTAACACCAATGAATACATAATGCACATTTTGATAAAGTTAAAAAATTAATATGAAACTTACGCTACTGAAACCATGTCCACAAAATAATAATCATTTTTGGTGCTGTCTCTAACCTCCCTAACACGACCGTGCATAGAGCAAATATTGCCTATAGCTTTTGTCGTCATATTTGGTGGTAGTTTTTTAAAAATTAAACTTGGTACAGCTTGTTTCTCTGTTCCAACTGCATCTTTACCACCGCTTCTTTGCAAAGCCTGATGAGCTGGTTGCAGTTCGGCAGCAAGGTCAGCACCAGGACCCGAAATATACTTGTTAAATTCTGTATTTCTGTAGTCGGTTTCCATTGGATTCCATTTACTAAACTTATTATTCAATTCTTCACGGTTCATTTTGCTAAGAACCTTTAGTACAAGTTAATAAAATTAAATATTTATTAGCAACAAAGCAAGGAAACGTGTAAAAATAAAATCGACCTCTTTTTAAGAAATAAAATCACAAAGCTGATTACAGTTTTGTTAAATAGGCTGCCAGATCTCTTCAAATTACCAATGGTAGCAGGACAAGTCCTAAATCAGGGGTCTAAGAAAACACATACATAATTTTTCCGGTTGCAATATGCTGACAGCAGCAAATATGAAATGAGCAACATTAACACTAACATTATATAAATGGATAATTTAGGCCATAATCGGTGAAAGTGGCACCAGTGTACCAAAATTAAATCGGCTTATTTAACATATTAATACACATATATATACTTTCGATGCCCAGCGCTGCTGGGGATTGATAATTTTATATAGGAAAGAAGGGCACAAATCTTATATCTCTATTACAAAACTTGTAAGTACCATTACTAGGCTAGCACTATCATGAGTACTGTAGGGCACGACTAACATATGTTACATTTTACATATGTCGCTCTTTTGTGACAAATTCCCATACCTTTTTTAGTAGTATGGCATCATTGAGTGAATAAAAATCAATGATGCCCACAGACGAGGGAAAACGTTAAGAAACCTTGGTCACAAAACAAACAGAAGCTAGGATCAGTTTTTTTAAATTTGTGAAAAAAGGGATAAATATAAAGGATAAATATAAATAAATGTTCATAGCACGCAAATTAAAAAGCATTTTCTTTCGTACCCGTGTTTCCACTGTTTACTCTTTTAATTCAGACGATGGAACCAAAACCGAAACATTAGTTAACATAAGTTCTGTGTGTACCGAATACACTACTACTAAACAAATCCCTATAAAAGAATGACGGAACCTAACGTAACCGACAATTTTTCACCAACACATTTGTAAAAATCTTATATTGAATTCAACAGACAGTTAATTGAACGGTCGTTTGATCGGTAGTAATGAGGCACATATTTATCAAATTGCTCCACTGTAACATATACATATGAATTAAGGAAAACTTCAAAGTTTACGCCCCGTTCCCAAACCACAAAATGTAGACTTTAGTAAAAAGTTTATATTTTTAAACAAATTTTTTGGGCGAGTCGCCTGCATGACTTGTGGAAACCGGATGTTAATTTAATATATCGTCGGTTGGTTATTGGTTTGCGGCACAGTATATTCAAAATACATTGCCTGCAGCAAGCCAATAACCAACCGACGATATACATATCGCTCATTTACTCAAACAACCTTATAACTCACAAAAAATTTAATTAATCCTCATCGTTTTTCATATTGTGTAAAAATGTCATACAAATATCTTGTTTAATAAACTCTTGAGAAAAATAAAGTTTTCTTTTTCCATTAAGTTGTGTGACGAAGACTAAGCTCAACTCAACGAGCACAATCATATTTAATAATTATACGTTCCATTATAGTAATTTTTAACTTTACTCCACCCTTCTTTTTTTCAATAGACTTCCTAATAAATCAGATATGGCAGGCAGTTCGGATTGGTTATGAAGATGACTTCCAGCTATTTTATGGTTAGTTTGCATATTCCGATGTTGAGGGAATGTAGGCATTAATTTAGGATCGCATGCTAAAATATGATAAATACATTATAAATTAAATAAAATTAAATTTCGTTAATGAACAACTTACGCAAAGGTGGCTCTTTAAAATAAGTACTGTGTAAGCACTCTTCTGCCGTAGCTCTTTTCTTTGGATCATACATAAATAGAAAGTTAAGTAGCCTTAAACCGGCTTGTGAGAGACGTTGAAATTTCTGCTTTAGATTATTATAAGGATGCTGTTTCAAAGTAAAGTTTTGCAACGCTGGCATTTTTACTAAGTCTGGCCATATACCTTCTGAAGGAGTGCCCAGCAAATCAATTATCAATTCAAGCTGGCCTATTTCGGTATTGCCAGGGAGCAGAGGCTTATGCGAAAGCAGCTCACCTAAAATACAACCAACAGCCCACATATCAACGGCTGTAGTTTGAATTGATGACCCTAATAACAGTTCGGGCGAACGATACCACAAAGTTACCACCTGTGGAGTCATGGGTGCTGAAGGCATGCCAAACAAACGAGCTAAACCGAAATCAGCTTAAATAATTTAATTAGTAGTCTGTAAGTTTTGCTAAAAAAAAATAAGTATGTTCATATGTATCTTTTACCTATTTTAACACATCCTTTATCAGTCATTAATAAATTAGATACTTTTAAGTCTCGGTGTATTATATAGCGAGAATGCATATATTTAAGCCCCTGCAGTACTTGTAAAATTATACATTTTACTTCAGACTCTGAAAATGGTTGGGACATATTATCCAAAAGCGATGCCAGATCTTGCTCGCAATATTCCATTACTAAAAATATGCTGAAATTATTAAAAATAAAATGTTTTCATTACAGTAGAAGAATATATAGTACAGATTGCTCATTGCCTCAACAATGCAATAACTTAAAAATTATATTTACTCCTGTAAGGAGCATAGGGCCGCAACAGTTTATAATGCAGAATTATTCAACATATCGTGTTTTATCTCATGTAAAAAAACTCGATACGAAAATTCATCTAATATACATACATATCGTTAGCTAAAGTGCAAAATCATATAACTACACTTTTTTAAATATTATCGGTTAGAAAAAACTAAACTAAATTATTCGAGCGACTTAAGTAGTTTCTTAATTTTAATTTTTAATTTGTCTTTTTCTTTTTTTCTTTGTAAGGAAATGTGTTTCAATGTAATATCCAATAATTAATTAAAAATTCGATTTTAAATTGAATTGAAATGAAAAAATTTTATGAAATGAAATATTTTGCTAATTAAAGACATTTTGTATACTAGACCCTATTATGGATTACAACTAAATGGATAATTAAGTTGTATTATTTTGGTTTTTATTTCGAGTGTTGTATTAGCTTTACTTCATTATTCCAGATGCCAACCAATCCCATTTGTCAACCAATATTGTTGCCAAGTGCATAAAACATGAAATCTAAACAAAAAAATACAAGGCCAAAGCTAAAACTATTTAAAATGTTTCGTGATGGCAACTATGGTTTCAAAAATCATAGCATTGATGAAAACCTTTCCTTTTCGAAGATTGTTTCGAATACAACTAAAATTAATTGGAATTCAGAATGCCAAAAAACGGTTAATTTGTTTTAATGTTAAGTTGTTAAAATTTCAACTAAACTCAGTTGAGCTGTAAACCGTAATAGGGTCATTAATGTCTAAATATTAGGGCGGCCCTTCTTAAAATACCAAGAAACAAGATATGTAGTAATTTAGCGTTGAATGAAATAAATTCAGGTTTTTGTGTGCTAATTTTGGCGAATTCGAGGTTAACTCATTTTGAAAATCCGCAAAAAATCCAACTGAAAAACGATCATTTTGATCAGAACAGCTGACTACTATTTGATCCGTAAATGAAAGATTGATGATTACTGAGCTGAAATTACTCAGATTGAACAAGTTCTTTCATGAGCGGCATAAGTCTTCATTATTGAATGCGAATATCAAAAACGGTCGAATACTCGCGCATCACTAGTCCATACATACATACATAAATATGTATTCTGCGGCAGCCTATCCGAGTTATCGGAAATCGACCTAAAAAAGTTGAGCCTTTATATCAGGAATAGTGGCTGGTATAGACACCGACTTTCTCCCTTGTCAATTTCTGACCCACTCTCACCTACTCTAAATCAACTATTATCTCTCTTCTACTTCTACCCCTCTCCACATCTTCCCATCATCATATCTTCTTTTCAACTTACAGGTAGCACAAATGGGTCATTGTAATGGACCCAAGAGAGCTGGACTCCAATTTTCTTTCTTGCCAGCAGTCTGCTAACATAACATAACCTAAGCTATGTATACATAAAGTGCTTACCTTTCCAAACTCTTACCAACTACCACATCCAGTAAATTAACAATATTTTCATGTTTGCACGTCTTCAATATTGTTATTTCTCTTAAGCCACTTACGGGCAAACCATCCTTTTCTTGGTCCATGCGAACCTTTTTCAGCGCCACAATTTCATTTTTTCGAGTATCTTTGGCACGGTCTTAATATAGAATTGAGACAAAAATTCGCCAATTGCTACAAATTAGAAGTTATACACAATTGTACTTACAAACAATGCCATATGTGCCCTCACCGATACGGTTCAGTTTCTCAAATTCTGTAACAGCTCGGCAACGTCCATGCTTGAAAAAATTCATTTTATAATAACAGAGTATTCTTATGTACACATTTCTAGCTTACCACATCTCTTTCCTTTATTTCTGTTGGATCACCAGTTTTTATAGATATTAAAAAGCCTTTGCGAGTCACGGGAGCTTGGGGATCTGCAGGTCTCTTTTCACTCATTTCTTAAACGATAAATACTTTATTCTTTGTTTAAAAATGCAATTATCAAGAAGTTTACCTTTGCTCATGTTTAAAATTATTATCCAAAAAGTGTTTACATTTGTAGCCGAAAAAAAACTATCAAGCACCAAAGTCGATTGGAATGTTTGCCGCCGTTGAACAAAGCTCAACAATCAGTGTGACCGATGACATTTTTTAAAAAGTGGCACCAAAAGGCGATTTATCAAAAAAAGGGTCAAAATTAAAAAAAAACGAGAAAACTAAACTAAACTTTTTCGGCCTTATTTATAACAACTATTATGGCTTTATAAAGATTTTTTAAGACAAATTTTCATACAAAATTTTTCTTATTAAGCCTTTACAAAGCCTTAATAGTTTTTATAAATGAGGCTGTTTATTTTTAATGTATTTTTATAAAATTCACTATAAAAAAGGGATACAAAAAGTGAAAGGCAGTCGAAAAAGTGGCAAGCAGAGTAGCAAGCCGTACCGGCGCGGCTGGCGGCTAGCCAGTCAGCCGTATTTTTTACACAAGCCGAGCCGCCGCCGAACCACTCGGCTTATCGGCGGCTTATACTGAGCCGTTATTTTGTCTTTTATTTTTTATAATTTTTTAAATTTCGTCCCGGAAAGATAGTTGTTTTTGCTTCCACATAAAAAGAAAATGTTTATGTGAATGGTAACGTAGCTGCGACAACACTTACGTTATCTTTTGGAGTCCGTTCTTAAATACATGGACGTTTACATTGACTTTTTTGTTTAAGCAGTCAGGCGACCTTTTGATAATTAATTGTTCAAAGCTTTTTGTTTGTTGATCCGTAGCAGTGTTCCAATAAAGTAATTAATTTTTAATTCAATCCGAAAACTTAAATAAAATTTATGTAGAAGGCAATCATGAATAAAATTCCGCGAGAATTTTTTCCAGGGGAAAAATTTCAACTAATAGCAAGTAATAGGGAAAGAAATTCTAATTTGAAAAATGAGAAATTTCTCGCGAAATTTTATTCATAATTGCCCTGATAATCTAGAATATGTTTGTATGATTTAACAAATAATTTACGAAGCTATTTTTAAGGATATCAATTACTGCATATCAATTAATGTTACAATAATTCACGTACTTTTCTAAAAACAGACTAGGTTAAAAATTTTTTTCAAATGCTTAAACAAATCGGCGTTAAGCCGTTCAGCCGCCGCCGCCGAAAATATTTGTCTTTCAGCCGCCGCCGAAATTTTTTGCTCGGCTTGCTACTCTGGTGGCAAGATAGACGAAAAACTAGCGATTTGCCACTTAAGTCAGTCAAACGGTCATGCTGTCAACAATCTGTGCTCAACTAGGTAGTTTACACGAGAACAATTTATAAGCCGCACAATTTTTGTTCTCTTCCAAATTACACGAAACTAACACCCAATTCACACCAACACTTTTATGAAGTCTATTTTTCGACGTCATTTTTGGTTTGAAAGCGAACGGGCTAGAGAAGAAAGAGGGGTAGAAAAATACTCGATTTTTGTTTTCCATGGTTTTTCATATTTCTCTTTACATTCCTCTTGTTGTTATGTTTTAATGTTACTCTTCTATCTTATTGTTATTTTTTATTGGTACTCTTCTATCTCATTGGCCATATGGGTGGAGAGAAGTAAAATTAGAGGTCCAAAAACAAACATGGTATGAATGCAAGGAATTTTTGGTAGCAACTTCAAAAGGTATTTAAGAAAAATAGACGTCCTAAATTTCACCGTGTGAATTAGCACGAATTCACGCTGCATAAAATGCATGCTTATACACAGCCTTATATGTATTAAAGTTTTTCGTACTCATTTAACATATGCTCTCACGGTAAAACTCAGAAGATCTTCTTGGTGCAGGCCTTATTAAAGGACTCTTTCGCTTAAAATATGCCATACACATTCCACACTCGCTTCTAATAGAAGGGAGAAGAGAAGGAGTAACATGTCTTGTTTTGTTTTTTTTTACCAAAGCAAAAACAAAATATATTAGTTTGAGGGCCTTCCAGAATATCTGGCGAAAGCAAGATCAGAAGAGCAGGCCTTCTACATCCAAAAGAAGACGCACAGAGGCCTTCTAGCAGGCATACCTACTCCTTTTAGTTCCCGCTGGGCTGATTTTTAAAGTTGTGTGTATTGGTTGTAGCTGCTAATCACAGAATATGAAGGCTATACGTTAAATTTTTGTTTCAAAGTTCAATACACTCACACTTTTCTACTACCACACTCATTCAATTGGGAATTGAATACCAGGTGGACTTCAATTTTTCTTTCAACGCTTCGTTCAATTTAACAGCTGTCTCAAAATAATTTTTGTGTTTGTAAAAAATTTAAAACAGAAGTAACTTTTTTTGCTGAAATAATATATGTGAAAAATCAATAAAAATATTGAAGTGAAAATGTTTAAAATCAATAAAAATACTGAAGTGAAAATGTTTAATTGTTTTCTCAACGACGGCATTTTGAATATAAAATTGGAAAGCCTAAGTCACAACTTAAATTTTAGCAAATTTTGACAAACCTGTGAAAAAATATAGAATAATAATAAGAGAATAATTTTTGGGTGCGGTAATCGGCGACACGCTTTGTTTTCATATTTTTTGATTCATGACCACTATATAATATATAGGGGCATATTATGCCTTGGGAAACTCTTATTAGAAAAATTATAACAGCTGTTGACCATTTTGTTCACCACAGAATCCCTAGAAGTAAAAAAATAAGTCTGGCTACCCCCGAATAATTCCACGTGCAGTTTTGTTTACAATTTCATGCAAAAGAAATAGTTTTTTTTTGTATATTTTGCTAAAGTAAATTACTTTTTTTGTAGCAAATTGTGTAAAATATGTCGCAGGAAGAAGGTAATTTTTAATATTACATAGAATAACACGTATACATCAATTAACAAAATTTGGACTTACAGAATTTTCGAAATGGCTGAGACGCAAAGAAAATTCATTCGAGGAAAACTTGAAATTTGCCATTAAGGCATGGCAGTCTGCAGAATTTACCTTGACAGCAAAATATGAAATGGTTTTGCACTGGCTAACGGAGCAGCATCAACTTATGGATGAACAGATATCGGAAGAAGATTTCAAAGAACTGCTTAAATTGCGAGCTCAGCCAGGTTTGGTAAAGCAAACAGTTAAACAAGCATTTGTTGAATGGATGTTGGAACAGGCCAAGAAAAACTTGGAACCCTCAAGAAAATGGTGTAATATACTACATCTTCTGATGGAATTTGAGTTACTACAAGATTTATACAGAATGGACTATGAAGTGCAATGTCGAGTTTACGGCGAGATCTTCAGTGGCTACGAAAAATATTTACTGGTTAGACAGCAAAGTGAGGAAAAATTTTTAAGCACATTTGAATCCGATTTTTTCGTGTCTGTCCTAAAAGGGTTAAAAGATGTTATAAAACGTTGCGCCAATATTGATTTATTTGAAAAGGCATATACAACTTATGCTCTACAACCAATGGCTCAAGTTTTGTTGGTTATGCGCACATTCAAAGTAGATTTTTTTGAAGAATTTTTGGATATTGAAAAATTAATATGTAGCGATATGAAGGATCACAAAGTAATAAGTCGGATGTTGAAATTGGCCTTACCGGTTAGATTGCTATGCCTGGAATGCACCATATTGAAACGAAGAGGAGATGAAAAGTTTATAAAATCTTTATTAAAGCTAGTGTTTTGTAATTTCTTGAGCGGATCTTCTGAAGATATGAACCCTTCTCTATCGCTAATACTGGCAGCTTTTGTCATAGAAATGCTAGCTCGTCACGATGTCAATTTAAATGTACAAATTAACGAAAATCAGACGGCCGTTAAATTTTTAGGCATACAAATTTGTGCAGCAGTTAAACAAAGGAAGGATATGCATTTTAAGGAAGTTCTAATGCTATTATGTGCTGCACTTCGCTTAAACCCGCTTATATTAGAGCAAAATATTTTCGAAATCACAGCCAGTGTGATCTTAGCCCCCAAAACGGGAGATAAAGAAGTACAGGAATTATTTCAAGAGTATTTAGTTTTGTTAATGGATATGTTTAGACGTTTAAGTAGAGCCGAAAAGTTTGTAACAAACCTTTTAAAAGCTTTAAATGAGCATTTAAAAACAACAAATTTGAGCATAAATAAAAAGAGAAAATCCTCTATAAGGTTGGAGCAGCAAACGCCTGAGGATAAAAGGCGAAAATTGGAAAGAAACAAAATTTCCGAAGTGACAGATAATGATTATTCCAAGTACTTGAATATATTGTTTCAGGATTTTTTCAAACCTGTTTTATCAAAAACTTTAAATAAAAACACCAAGCTAACATCTTCGGAATCCTTTCCGAAGTTGCAAAACTTTTGGCCAAGTGATCCTGTCGGTTTTTCGTTTTCAAAAATTATAACAGGTCTAGTTTCCAAGCCCTCTTTAACAATATGGAAAACGTTATTATATGCTTTTAAAGAGCTCATTGAATCGCTGAAGATCACCAGTGATATTAACGAAAATTGTCTATTTCGATTGGATTTTCTGGCTGCTCTATTATGCCAATATTTTGAGGGCTGTAAACTCGTCGAACAATCCGATAAATTTTTAGTGGAACTGCAACAGCAAAGGGAGTTTACATTTGAAATTTTAAAACTATTTGGACAGTATTTACTAGCTAAAGAACATCAGCCACGTACAATGAGCGCATTTTTGGAATTAGTCTACTTTGCTTCAAATTTTGAATTGCTCTTGACGTATTATCGTCCTGATGGTTGCACCCATGAGTCCTTGCAACCCTTAAATGTAGTGGAAAAGCTACACTGCTTTCTTACGCAAGAAGAATGGATATTATTACAGCAAAGAGTTTTAAATTTTGGAAAATCTTCCTGCAAACATTTATTACATCGTCTTGAAATGCAAAAATCTCAAGCTTCACTTTTACTCTTGACGGCAAATAAACAAAATGTTTTTAAATCCGCAGATTTGGAAATTATTGATTTTCTCTTAAAAACACCACAAGCTAAATGGTATTTACAACAATTGCCAAGAAATGATAAAATTGTCATGGCTAATTTTTTGGTGAACAAACCTGTATTTCTGCCGCTCATATTTGATGATTTAGTACTATTGGAATTTGTTGCATTGGCTGTATATGAAAATATATGTAAGAAACTAAACTCGAAATGTTCTCTTTTAAAATCATTGGCTTGCGATTTTGACAAACTTCGCCAATGTGAGGAAGTTACAGCATGTGAGTTGCTAATAAAAGAATTGATCGATAATGTTATCAATCGTTCGGCGGAAGAATACAAGGTAAAGAAAATACCTTTAGAGGATATTAAAGCAAATTTGGATATATTATCTGGTTTACCTTTGGGACAATTGAGACGACAGCGTAAAACTATAATTTTTGCTTTGCATTTGTGTTTGTTTCGTGATTTGAAGTCTGTCCAAGAGGATGTGTTGGCGGTACAGGGTTTGGAAATTTTGACGGGTAAGTCGCTTAAAATTAATACGAATATTTACATACATATGTATTTATTTATTTACTTCAATAGTATCACAACACAAACAACCTCAACTTTTAAGCATGCATTTTTAGTGAAGTGAGGTATAAAAGTATTTTTTATTATACTTGTATTTAAGTAGATACATATGTACATATACACAATTTATAAATTTTTTGTTTTAAAGTTTTCAATACAAATTATCACATACTCAAGAGTTTTAAAATTTTGTTAAATGTACTTACTTCGTGGTATAATAAAAATTTTATCGTAATACGAACAACAATCTTAAAAATTGCGTAGGCGTGCCGATGCCCACTTTCCTAACCTGTATGTTTAATCCGGGCTATAAGCTATACCAAACTTAAGCGACATAATTTTCAAATTAATTTTTTGACGAAAATCGATTATTTACGATCTCGATTAGATCGATTACTTAGATCTTCGTCAAAAAATTAAGTTCAAAAATTATGACGCTTAAGCTTTTCTGGTGGTTATAGCACGATATATTGTCTGTTAATCGTGTTTTATATTTGTAGGAATAAATTTTCCTAACTTTTTTTTTGTTCGAACAAGCGAATAATTTGAACTTTTTTTCTTCGAATATTCAAACGAACAAAAAATAAAAAATTTTAATCGAATAATGATACATACATACATATGTATGTATTAAATATAATTGAACTAGGGTGAATTTTAATCAGGATTAGTTTATTAATCTGGCTTAAGTTCAGTACTTTCAATTCTTATTGAATGAAATATTTTTATTAATTTAAGTGATTTTCCAAAGAGAAGAAAAATTAAAAATTACAGAGTTATTTAGTTATATAAATACTTAAGGGGTTATGAAATGTAAAATCTTTTTAATATCACGATGTTAAGGAAATTATTCGAATATTCGACAAAAATACTCGAATAATTCTTTATATTGAATTAAAAAATTTTTGTTCATTCGAACAAAATTTAAAAAAAAAGTGTTCGAATATTCGAATAATAATTGTTCGAATATACTACGTATACATATATCATAATGTTGCAAATATATTGCAAAATTATTAACATAAAAATAAATGGGCGTGACTCCGCCCATTTTTATAAATGGAAAATAGTGTCTATTTATGACCTCAGGGTGTTTGGTAAGTTTCGTAAAAATCGGTTGAGTAGGACCACGTGAATTATAATGCTACATTTTAATGGGTGTAGCCCCTCCCATTTTTTCAACTTTAAAATTGTGTAATTGCAAAAACCAAAGGCGATTGCTAGATTTCGCAGCAATAAAATAAGCAGAATATAATAAAATCAAATAAAAAATTGTGGGCGTACCATCGTCCACAATTTTACAATTAATTTTATTAATTTAATTTTTACAATCGGTCGAAAATGTACCGAGATTACGAAGTAACACAAAAAAAAAATAGAGACAAATTGATAACCTACTCCTTTTTTTAAAGTCATTTAAAACTAAATAAAATATACAAGACCTTTTTCGATAAATCCATTCACAAAATACATAAATACATACGTATGTATTTATGTATTTACTTTAATTTCTTACAGATCTTTTACATTTTGGTCAACAAGTTTTAATCTTTAAATATATGCCAACCCATTTGCTACTTAAACTATTGCCCGCTAATAGTTGTTGGGAATTGTATGAATATCTTTTTACTACTATTAAAAATGAAGAAAAAGGCACTGAACAATTTCTAAAAGACTTAGCTCATATACTCAGCGAATCGCAATCATCTTCAAACATAAACGAAGAACAACGCAAACTATTGTTGTCAGCTATAGAAAGTTTAGCATCGCTTAGCGGAGCAAGTGCAAAGCACATGAGAAACCATATGAACGCGTTTTTAAAAATCTTTTCCGACTATCTGAAGAAGCATTTTGCAAATGACAACGACGGAACGTCTAAGAAAGACAAAAAATTTGTACAAAAGACTTTAGCGGCATTTGCACCATACGCATCAATTGTTTTAACTAAATTTGCTAAGGATAAAGATATTGCAAAACAAGTCGAAAATACAACGGAGACAAAGGATTTCATATTGGATGTTGATGAGGATTTTAGACGAATAAGCAAGATATACATTGGACATTCGGTAAAACACATATTATTCACGGCTCCATAAAAAATCGCCCAAAAATAAAAACGAAAAATCGCCAAAAATTTTTCCATACAAAATTTAGGTGATTTTTCATATGAAAAAACGCCCAAAATTTTTTGGGCAATTTTGAATTTTTTTGCGTTATTTTTTATTTTGAAATTTTGGGCGATTTTTCATATGAAAAATGTTTTCATGAAAAATCACCCAAAACCAAAGCGCCCAAAAATAAAAATGAAAAATCGCCCAAAAATTTTTCATACAAATTTTAAGTAATTTTTCATATGAAAAATCGCCCAAAATTGTTCAAACATTGAAAAATTAAAGGAAAAAATACACCCAAATACCATGGTAGAGAAAATTCTTAAGGCCGGCAGTGCAAACAAAAAATCTTTGCAAGGCTGAAAATATTTATTAGGCAGCGCCGCCGTGCCGGGATACACCATGGTGGAGAAAATCCTTAAGTCCGGCCGAAGGCCGGTTGTGCAAGAAAACGTTCTTACGCTGGAAAACTTTGCAAGGCAGAAAACATTTTAGGCAGCGCCGTGTCGGGATACACCATGGTGGAAAAAATCCTTAAGCCCGGCCGAAGGCCGGTAGTGCAAGAAAACTTTGCAAGGCTGAAAATATTTATTAGGCAGTGCCCTGTCGGGAAACACCATTGTTTTACGACAGAAAATTGAAAACTTTGTGCATATGCAGTGAACAATTTTTACATTACAACCTAAGCTTACTAGAAAAATTGCAAAAAAAATTGAACAAGTAAAATTATGTAAATTGAATTTTTAAATTTCTTAGTCATAAATGTAAAATTAATCCTTTTTATTCATACTTTTATTGCAAATCAGTAAGAAAAGAATATTATTTATTCTTCTCTATAACTTTTCTTCTTTCATTTTAATATAAAAATGAAATTACTATAATTTTAATTTTTTTCTGGTGTTTTTTTAATTTTGGGCGATATTTCATTTTTTTAGCGATTTTTCATTTTTTTGGGCGATTTTTCATTTTGTTTGGGTGATTTTTCATTTTGAAATTTTGGGCGATTTTTCATTTTAATTTTTGGGCGATTTGGTTTTGGGCTATTTTTCATTTAGCCATTATTCACTTGTAGGAAGAAAAACTATTTAAAAAAAATTAATATTTCAGATGGATTGCCATAATCCTCATGCTGTACGTTTAATGCAAGTGGCTTTAAATCATCGTGAATTATTGCACTTAGATCAAGATGAAATAGAATTTGTTTTAACCAAATACTGGAACCAAATAAACGAACACTTATATAACAACGATAAGGAGCAACGTGCAATTTGTACAAAAAACCTAGAGACCACTGTAAAAATGATTATTGGCAATAAGACCAATGAGGATTTATTGTTGATACTTAAAGATATAGCTGACAACTTGGAAAAGGAAAAATTTTCCAACATTTTAAGACTTTTGACTTTAATAGCAAAGTGTCCATTTACTACAATTAAAGGAGCAGTAAGTATTTTTTTTTTGTATTTTTTTTTATCATTAATTTTTAATAAGTTTTATCCTCTGTAGATTTTCAATGAACAATATAAACAAATTACACTTAATATGAGTTTGCATTTGGAAAGAGATGAATTGCAGCACTTTAATGACTACGATTTAATTACTAAACTTTTGAATTGTCATCAAGCCGTTTTGGACAATAAAATGGTAGTTAATGATATTAATTAAACTTATAAAATTTTAATTTTCAAATCATACTTTTCATTACATTACAACAGATTCCCATTTCAACTGATACGATGGATAGTATGTTATCATTTCTTATGGATATCAATATTAAAAAGTTTTATTTAAATGATAAGAATCTTAAGGATTTTCATGGTCTCCATCTGGCCATGACTGAAGTGTGTTCGTCATTTATTAAATATCGTCATATCTTGTTGATGGACCGTGTGCCACAATATATGCACATTTTGAAAGACCTTTTGCAAGCGGTTGTCTGGTATAAGAGTGAAAGGCAAAAGGATACAGCTTTGCCAGCAAACGAAATTGATGATTTGTCCGAATTGGCCTTGAAATTGGAAGCTCTGATGCATTTAATAGCTCAACATCGAGTGGGGGTAAAAAGAGTAGCACCGTTTGTTTTGACATTTGTAATTAATTTAATGGTAGCGAATAAGAGACCCACAACGTTATACAATAAGGTGAGTTTGCGTTAGTGCAAGTGATTTTTTTAAATAATTTATTTAACAATTTTTGTTTTAGATCAAAACTCATATTGAAAATATTTGTTATGAATTGGTTGGTATTTGTGATCATCGGGTGGGTAGGTTTATATTACGTTGTTCCAATGAAGCTGGACGCCAATTATATGAGGTATTAGTTAAGGACTATCAAAAATATCATAAATTCAAGGGAAAAGTGTAAATTTAAATTGAAATTCATATTTTTATATTTAAGCAGTCTGTAAGGATTTTTTTTCTATAGACGTAAAACAAATAAACAAAAATAATGATGGTTAAAGGATATTGTATGTGAATATTTATTTATTGAAACATAATATACAAAGTAAATTTGCATAATATATATGGTGTTGCACAAATATTGTATTGACTAAATTTTATTTTTGTGTCTGTGCTAATACATGGTTAGTCCTCATCCAAACTTGCAATGTGTTGCTGCAATTTTTTAAAATTCTGCTTTTAAATTGCATTAGTGTCCACAGTATGAAATTCTAGTTTTGCAATTATGTATTAAAAAAAATACTATTACACCACAAATTTGCCGAAAAAATTAACAATTCTTTTTACTATTTGAGTTTTTCATACAACTGAATAAAAATAATAAAAAAAAACATCAAATCAGTTTAAATTAACAAGTGCTAATTTCAAAACAAGACAGTTGCAGAGCACATGATACTGTGTACACCTCCCCAATCTGCTCAACTATAAACTCAAGAATTGCTGCAACAAAAATTGCAAGTCGGACAGGATTCACATACTCAGGGGCAATTAATTGGAATTAACAGCAAGGGAAAAATTTCACGCAGAATTTTATTCATGATAGCCCTGAACATTTCATACACATAAACTGATTAAATATTTAGTAATTTCGTTCGATAACGAGTATCGTTATTTGTATTTCGACTTCGGCACTTAGTTCCTAGATTAAAGAAAATTTGCCAGCCTTTTTCTTTAACCTATTAGGGGCTACTCACATATTACGTAACACTATTTTCGGTGCTTTCATACCCCCTTTACAAAATGTTCAGTATAACTTTTCTAAACTATAACAAATCCTTTACACACCGATTTTTAATGTCAAATTGTATTTAGGAACTCTTTAAATACATGTTTAATTTTGCCGCTTATGCTGCTAACTTTATGCCAGTTTTTCGTTACATGTAATGGTGTACATTTATATGACTTTATTTTTGTATAATTATATTTAAATATTTATATTTGGAAACGTTTAAAGTAGATGATCAATCTTCCATTACACAATATAACTTTGTACATTCTATATTAGCTTAACTTAGGCGAACAGCTTACACTTTTCGCAAATGGGATGATCAGCATCTCCGCAACCACTATGTAATATGAAATTAAACAAACTATCAGTTTATTTGCCTGTTAACTTCATTTCATCCGAATATGTACTTACAATATTGTTACACAAGAATTACAAATAAACTGAGCACACTCTGTGCAAGAAAATCCACATTCCTCACACAATGGCTTTTGGCAATTGGTACAATCGCTTTGTACATAAGTTTCACGGTCGCAGCAGTTAGCTTTGCGGCGTACCCACAGGAATTCATCATCTGCTTCATCGGCACCTTTGGCAGATTCAATCTGTCCGTTTCCGAAGAGTATCACTAAACTGGATATGGGTGTTTTTTTATTGCCACTAGTTTCTATATTGTTATTGCTAAAAGAACGAGCCGCTTGAAACAACATTTTGGTTGTTTTGGCTACAAACGGCATTTACATTCACTTGTCCCTTAATAGTTAAATGACATATTTTTTTAACTTACCATGTATTTCCTTCATTTTATTTGAATCCTGGGAATTGACAATTTTTTCATCAACACGCATTTTAGTTTGAAACGTGTATGGCGATTCATCGGAGCGCATTCGTTTGAGGCTTGCCTTTTCCATTTTAATTTTAATTAAAAAAGTAACAGGATATTTGTTGTCTTTTTATAAATTTCTTGCATAAATGAGAAACAAAAATAAAATCAAAATAAAAGAATTTGTATACAGCACAGTTGGAAAAAATAGTATTAACTTTTAAGTACAACTACACTTACAAAAATTATGATGGTTATTAGAAAATGCACACTAATCGAAGAGTTTATTTAATATTAAAAAATAACAATAACAATTTAATATTAAAAAAAACAATAACAGCTTATCATGCAAGGGTTGCATTTTCCTTCAATTAAATGGGAATAACGGCACATAGTTATTGTATATACATATGTATACCAATAAAAACATACGTATCATTTTGTAAACACAGTTGATATTGGATTTCCTGAACCCTGGTTATAATACTAAAATATACAACTGAGAAAATAAAAAAGTGTGCGTAAAAATCAAGGAATCCGCGCCAAAATCAATGTGTGATAGTTTCCTTCAATTAAAATATAATGAATTTATAAGTCTTATATCTGTGATAAAAGTGTTAAAAATACAAAAAGTAAATTTAATAATTGAGTGTTAATTCAATGTGTACATATATAATGTAAAGCGAAATATTGGAATACACTAAAAGTGTACAAAATAGAATTGTCGAAAAGTGGACAGCAGTTCAGATTGTGAGTAGTTCTATATTTTTATTATTAGTTTTTATGGACAATTTTATGAACATTGTTGAATTTTTTCCTGCTAAAGGAGTAATAAGTATAAAACTGGGATATACATATATTTTTAAAGAAAAAATAACTCAATTTAAAATAAGTTCCAAGAAGTTTGAAGTTTAGTATGTATGTACATATTTACATATGTATGTAATCTCAAATGAGACTCCAAGCACACAGTGCTGGATTTAGGATAAGTTCGGCAAAATTTAAAGGGCGCCAAAATTTATAGGCAAAATAATTTAAGTGCAATTAAAAGTCGAAAATTTTTTCACTAAGGGCGCTTTAACAGACAATGAAATTTTTATTAAATAAAAGAAAAATAAAATTTTGATATGAAACTGTGGACAAAAGATTTTTATAATGATATATATATATATATATATATATATTTTTTTTTTAATAAAAGCCAAAAACTTTATATGCAATTTGAAGATTACATATTTATTTCTTATAATATAAAAAGAGAATAAATAATAGTAGCTATTTCCTAATGGTAGTTGCGGCCTTTTGGAATTGCTTTTTCTGAAGCCAAAAAGCCGTAAGATGTTTAGGTACATATTTATTCAAACTTGGCTACATTTGTTCCATTTTTTTAATTAAAAGTGTAGTTGCTGCTTTTTGGCTTACGCACACAGAGAGAATATAATTGTTAGAAATCTGCTGGAGCAACAAACTGATAACACCATTTTTTGAGGGGGCACTGAGTTCTTAAATATTTGGAGGCCCATGAAAAAATTGGTCCAGTCCGTGTGCTTTCCAAAAGTTTTAATTTGTTGCATAGTGTAATCTAATAATTTTCGGAGATACACAAAAATTTAAAATTTGAATTGAACTAGTACAGTATATTATGGGAAGTTGATGCAATTTGAATTTCCTTTGCAGTAATCAGTCAAAAAAATTGTTTTGTAATAACGATGCACAGAGGGATATAGGCAAATAAAAAAATTGAAATGAATTTGCAATGTATAAAAGGGACAATGGATTTTGATAATATTTTCCATGAGTCTAAAGGAAGTATAGCCGAGCTTAACTTTTAAGTTTGCATTTCATTGGATATTAATAAAGATGCACAATGGGATCTGAGTGAAAGAAAAATCGAAATGAAGTTGCAGTTTATGAAAGGGATAATAAATTTTATTGAACTTGCACATGGCTCATGTTTAACAATAATTTAAATTAGTATTTTTTGAGGAATTGTTATATTTGTTTGTTTCAACTTTGTTATTTGTTGAACTTCTCATTTGTTTAAATGAACGTTAATCTAAGAAACTTTGCGTAAAGGCTCCCTGATTATCTGCATTAGCAACAGTGAAATGCGCCTAGTATCCAGCTAAACCCCTCAATAATCAATTTCAATGTATTATTAATAAAAAAATTATTTCACTGAATAAGTAAAATAATAATTTGGGATTATTAGTGCGTTAATAAAATGTTAAACTTAAGTTATATTTTAAGTTTAACATTAACGCCGCTAATAATCAAAAATGATTATTTTACTTATTAATTAAAATATTTTTTATTAATAACAAAAATTAAAAAACCCCCCATATATCAAAATAAATTCAATGAAGTGCGACTTTGACCCGCACATGAAGGTTCCGTACGGACACGAGATATGTAATTCAATACGAACTTTAGCCAATATAAACTATAGTTTTGGCATTTTTTTTCGTTTTTGGGTTTTTTCGGTTTTAAGCGTTTTTTAGTTTAGGGGTTTTTTGAGTTTATTGGAGCTTTCTGAGTTATGGCACTGTTTTTCTCGTTTTGGCGAATTTTTTTGTTTATTTTAATTTTGACGATTTTTTTATTTTGGTGATTTTTTTAATTTTGGCGTTTTTTCATATAGGTGATTTTTTTTGGTTCTGGCGATTTTTTCGGGTTTTGGCGTTTTTCTTTCATTTTAGCAATATTTTTAGTTTTGACACTTTTTCTCTCGTTTTGGGGATTTTTTCGGTTTTTGGCGTTTATTTTTAATTTAGGCGATTTTTATGGTTTTGGCAATTTATTTTTAATTTCGGCGAATTTTTTTTCACTTATTATGGTTTTGGCACATTTATCGCGTTTTGGCGATTTTTTTCGGTTTTTGGCGTTTTTTTTTCATTTGGGCGATTTTTTCGAATTTGGCAACTTTTTTCGTTTTGGCAATTTTTTTAAATTTATGGCGATTTTTTTCGGTTTGGCGGTTTTATAATTTTCGGATTTTTTTGTTTTACCGTTTTTGAAAATTTCAAGAGTTTACTTCTTACGGTTTCCAAGATATAGCAAGTTGTCAAAATTACATAGTCAAAATTAATTTAAATTAAATTTTTTAATATTTTAATGTTAATTGTTCTAGTCTATATAAAAATACACCAATTTTACAAATTTCAAGTGCCAGTATACATATGTATGTCCTAATTTCAGGTCTGTAGCTCTTACGGTTCCTGAGAAAATAGCGTGTGACGGACAGACAGTGTAGCGAAACAATAGGGGTCATTTTTTCCGCTTTGGTGTACGGAACCCTAAGAAGATATGATATCTTCTAAGACGCTGGACCAATTTTTTTTCAAACATAGCTAAAAACACTCTCGATCAAGTCACTTTTCAAACAATACAAACTAAACCAAAATCGATCCAGCCGTTTGGTCTGTACGTGGACTCCTACTGACACACATTTCAAACTTATGACACCCTTTTATTTGGTTGGGGGCTAAAAATACATTGCAATTGATTATTACGGGGTTTAGCTGGATCATATGTGCATTTCAGAGAACCTTTACCCAAAAATTTCTTATAACAACTAGAGATATTAAGTTAAAATGAGAAGTTCAACTAATACCAAATATGAAACAAGAACTCAATAATCAAATAGTTTTTTATTTTCTTACTTTACCATTGCTCATTGGCTGACTTTTTTCAGCTCGAATTGTAGTTGTAAAAATTATGCAAAGAAAATAAATGTAAAAAACAACAACAGCTATTCATTGCTTTAGCAAACAAGGAGAGTTGCCGCACAAGCCTTTTTGAACAGGTGCAGTCGAGTTAATAATTAGTGTTTTTTTTGGGAATTGTTACAATTTAAGTTTAACACTTGTTAACGCACTAATAATCCTAAATTATTATTTTACTTATTCAGTAAAATATTTTTTTATTAAAAATACATTGAAATTGATTATTTAAATATTTTGGGTTGAAGTCTACTAATGAGTTACTTAAGCAGGAACATAATGCATAGACATATGTATGTATTTATTGTTTAAAAAAATCTGCAAAAATTTGTAGTTTCTTAATTTAATTTAACGCATGTCACAATGGATAAGAAATTTAAAAAGTTTGTTGGTTAGGAAAGTTTAGATACATTTCCTGTTTAAGCAGGAACGAAATGCATATAGGCGTTGCTCAACCATAAAAAAATAAATTAATCAAAGAGCGACTGTGACTCTCAGACGAAGGGATCCGTACGGGCACTTCATGTCTAGTACATACTATATGAATTTAAGCCTATTTAAAGGAATATCTTACCTGAAGTAGACATTAAAAAGAAAATTAGGTTCCCGCTAACCTTTTTTTTTTATTTTTTTTGGTGATTTTCCTAGTTTTGGCGGGTTTTCTTAATTTTAGCGGTTTTTTCGCTTTTGGGAATTTTTCGGTTCTTGTAATTATTTAGTTTTACCTTTTTTAATTACGGCAATTTTTTAAATTTTTGGCGACTTATTTTATTTAGTTTTAGAGATTTTTTAGCAAGTCGCTTTTTTCCTTTCGGCGATTTTTTCAGTTCTTCCGATTTTTTCGGTTCATTTCGATTTTTATCGTTTTTGGCGTTTTTTTTTAATTTCTGCACTTTTTCCGGTTTTTGGCGATTTATTTTAATGTTAGAGATTTTTTTAAGTTTGGGCCTTTTTTTCGTTTTGGCGATTTTTTCAGTTTTTCCGATTTTTTCGGTTTATTGCCATTTTTATCGTTTTGGCGTTTTTTATAATTTCGGCAATTTTTTCGGTTTTTGAGATTTTTTAATTTTAAAGATTTTTTTAATTTTGGGGTTTTTTTTCGTTTTGGCGATTTTTTAGGTTTGGAATTTTCTAGTTTTTAGAGTTTTTGAAAATTTCAAGAGTTTGCCTCGTGTGGTTTCCAAGATAACCGAAAGTTCTCAAAATTACAGATTCAAAATTACATTTCTTTAATTCCCTTTTTTACATGTTTGCCATTGCCAACTGAAATATGTACACAAGTATGTATGTACATATGTATGTGTGTATTAGTGATGCACGAATATTTGTATTCGTATTCGAATTGTCGAATATTCGGCCATTTTCAGGCGAATACGAATACGAATATTTTTCCAAAGAAATTAAATAAATAAATGCATAAATCCTAAACGAAATTTAAATCAATGACTAAAAATTTTAGTTTGTACAAATACATAAATTTTTTTATAGAAATTTGTGCTTTGTATCATTTTCAAATATTATTCAATGACGATCATTTAAATTTTGGGTACTTTTTATTAACTTTAAAGTACGCCAACAAGAGTGTGAAGTCCTTTTTCATAAAAATTTTTTAATATTTCATATTGCATATAATATTCGTATTCGCGAATATCAAAAATTGACATTCGTTAAATCACTAGTATGTATATTAACAAAAATGTAAACTTCAATAAAATAATTCTTGTTCACACCTACGAACATTTCTATTCTTCTCTCCCTTCGCACCGACAAAACTCACGCTTCCTCATTTCCTTTCATTGTGTGATCAGTGACTACGTAGTATTTCTTATTACGAGTGTGCATGAGCGTGAGTGAAAAGTTACTCACAATACCATCTGAATGTAATGAACTAAAATATTGTACCTACATCCATAACACTTATTCACTCTCCTAATTCCCTAGAAAAATAAATTTTATCTCAAACAGTAGAAAAATTAAAATAAAAAAAATAAATAAAAATTATTTGTTTTCATTTCACTCTTAATTATAATAAATTAACGTATTTTATAGTACTAATCAACTGCAACGAAATTTAACACAAAATAAAATGTTACTAGAGTATCATTCTTTTGTTGTGCCTAATTATTTGCTTTCTTAATACGGAAGATTATCAAAATGGAATTGTATACAAAGTTGGAATGTAACGCAAGACCATATTTATGTAAGTTAATAAAAAAAATATACTGGAGTATTGAAATAAATATTTTTAAATGCACATAATACGGGACCTTATTCCCTTAAAAATTAAATCAAACAAAACAAATATTTTGAAAATAAAAATTCCTACTACATAGTACCACAATAAATACACTTAACCGAAAAGACAGACAGACATACTTACATACATACATATGTATACTTATTCAGATAGCGAGACAAACATAAATAGATACACATTCTCTTTATAAAAAAATCAAACGACAAATCACGAAACCTAAAAATAAATATAGAGTGTTCCTAAAAAAATTTGTATTATTTTAAAATTTAAACACAAATAAAAGAACTGCATGTTTATTTATTCAGTGTCAACATAATGTTCATATACAGTGTCTCTTATAACTTTTAGAGTCTAATCACATTTTAAAGGGCCTTTGCGCAAAATCTACATGTACATACATATGTACATATATGTAATTACTAATTTTTATACATATGGGCCACAGACTGTGCGCGAACGCGGCTGCCATCTTACAGAAGGTAAACCATTTGTTAACCATTGAAATTTATGGTGAAGAGTGTTAGTATAGTAGAGTATTAGTCTAAAGTATAAACTATAAAGTATAAAGTATGTATAAAATATAAAGTATAGTATAGTATAGCCTTGGTTTAAGATATGTTTTTTTTTGCAAAAAAATAATAAAAATAAAGTGAAATTAACCTTTTTTTATTTTTTTTTTAAATTTTTGTATAATTTTTTTTTCAAATCACTCGTTATTCTTCAATTTCTTGTGTTCAAAAAGAGATTAATGCACATTTGATGTATTTTATATAGCATATAATAACTTAGTTTCAGACATGATTATTCAAGCTCTAAAGAGCAGAAAACATTGATATTGATCTAATTTAAAAATAATCCATTGTTGTCTAGTAAAACGCGACTACACAACCGGCACATTTGAATAGTCTGAAATTAAAGTGGTAACCCTGATTGTAGTAACAATTGCGTACACATTACATAAAAATACAAATTATCTCTTATTGCTCTCTTCATGGTTGTGAGAGCACTCGCACGCGTTCGCGGTTTTGAAGATAGCTGGTCTAATCACATTTTAAAGGGCCTTTGCGCAAAATCTATATGTACACATAATTTGTATACATATGGGCCACAGACTGAGGCGAACGCGGCTGCCATCTTGCCATCTTACAGAACGTAAACCATTTTTTACCATTGAAATTGATGATGAAGAGTATTAGTATAGTATAAAGTATGAAGTATAAAGTATAAAGTATAAAGTATAAAGTATAAAGTATAAAGTATAAAGTATAAAGTATAAAGTATAAAGTATAAAGTATAAAGTATAAAGTATAAAGTATAAAGTATAAAGTATAAAGTATAAAGTATAAAGTATAAAGTATAAAGTATAAAGTATAAAGTATAAAGTATAAAGTATAAAGTATAAAGTATAAAGTATAAAGTATAAAGTATAAAGTATAAAGTATAAAGTATAAAGTATAAAGTATAAAGTATAAAGTATAAAGTATAAAGTATAAAGTATAAAGTATAAAGTATAAAGTATAAAGTATAAAGTATAAAGTATAAAGTATAAAGTATAAAGTATAAAGTATAAAGTATAAAGTATAAAGTATAAAGTATAAAGTATAAAGTATAAAGTATAAAGTATAAAGTATAAAGTATAAAGTATAAAGTATAAAGTATAAAGTATAAAGTATAAATTATAAAGTATAAAGAATCAAGTATAAAGTATAAAGAATCAAGTATAAAGGATAAGGCATCAAGTAAAAAGTATAAAGCATAAAGTATAAAGTAGTAGTGGAGTATAGCCTTGGTTTAAGATATGTTTTTTTTTTGGCAAAAAAAAATAATAAAAATAAAACGAAATTGACCTTTTCTTTATTTTGTTTTTAAATTTGTGTATACTTTTTTCAAATCACTCGTTATTCTTCTCTCAATGACTGTTAAATACAAACTAAATGAGGCAGCTTGGTAAAATTTGAATTTGGCAGAAGTCACTGATAGTTGTCTGTTTACAGGAGCAGTCAAAGAGGCGGGAAATTAAAAAAGTAATTTTTTTAGTTTTGTAAGACACTGTACTATATATTTGTGTAGCTATGGATCTTGTTCGCACCATTTCTACAATTGTTAATGTTTCTAGAAAATAATGTTAAAAAGATACAACTTAATGAAGGAATATTGTTAGCATCTCATATTTAATGAACATAAATTATACATACTCACCAGAGATCAGCAATGAGTCGTGTTTTTGCTATTCATACTGACTCATGAAATTTTAAATATAAATGCGTAGACATGGTTTAAACCAGCGTTGTCCACAAAGAGAAACAGATTCAAAATGTGTGTGTAGTGGTGAGTGCACTGGGAGAAATTTGCTGGTAAATGTATTGAATAATGTTTTTGTATACAAAATTTTTTATGTTTAATTAATAACATGAACTGAAGTATGAATGAAACGTTAAAAAAATCAAATATTATATCATGAAAAAGATTAAGTGGAAATAAAAAATAAGTTCAATTACGATTGATTGTTTTACGTAATGTAAAGCATTTGCTTTGTCGAAAATTTTCAATTTTAAATAATGTATGTAGCCATTAGTTGGCTGCATGTTGCGGTATTTGTATTGATTTTACAAGCACGCAAAGCTTTATTATTTTTCAATTCCAAATTCTTTTTTAATTTTGTTATAAGCTTATCTCTGTCCTCCCCTGACAAACTACACATTTCTAAATGACGACTTTCATAATGACGCTTAAAACTATATGCACTTATTCTTTTTAATTTTTGATTGCATACAAGGCACTCAGCTTCATTAAATATGTTTAGTGAAAATAAAAAATGTTTCTCATAATATACCGTCCACATTTCAAAATAATAAAAAATGGTTAATATGTAAACATAAAATTATTCCAAGTGTATTCAAATGCTGGAAAAAAATCATAAAAATACTCAGTTGTTCTTCTCTTTTTCTCTAAATGATTAAACAGAATACCGGCTTAAACACATTTTCCATACAAATTGACACAAAAAAGCAGCCACAGAAACCAGTCGTGAGATAGAATCTATTTTATTTTGAGAGCGTTTTTTCTTATGCTCTCGCATATCAATACTCATTCTCACAAAAATGTTACCATACTTTTGATCAATTTCATACATTTTGTAAACAAAACTACTAAGAAAAATAAGCACAAAAGAAAATAAAAATCAGAGAGTATTTGAAGTTACTGCCGTCGATTTTATTATGGGCTTAATTAATTTGTCAGCGATTTGCCTGAAGTTGCAGACTTTACTCTGTTTCATCATTAACTTGTAATCTCAACTGTGTATTTTGTTGTTGTATTATAACAAATCAAGCGACATCAACCTTCTTGCTTAAAAGTTGGCATACAACTGAATAAAATTATAACTTTTGTACTCTTTGCAGTGCGCTTCGTCAACATTCCGATTGTGTATGTGTAAATCGCGAAAATTGTTCGGCCCCCGGGGGCATGGTGTGCGCATCATTGGTTTAAACTCAACTACTCTGATGTAAACACAATATCAATGGCCTGTCACACACGAGACTAATTTTTATGCCGGTACAATTTTTTTTCTTTTTAGAACACACGAGACTAATTCATCTGGCATAAAAATGTATACGTACACACAGCTTTGTATGGATTAGTGTTTTTTGTATTCTTTTAACATTTGCTGCTTTTTAAGTTGTGTGTGTATTGGTTTTGTGCTGCTGATGCGGGGTTTTGCGTGGTTTAAAAATTGTTCCAACTACAAAATCACTCTTTTTGCCTCTCTCACCTACAAACTGGCATGTTATGCCAGCACAATTGTTCTCGTGTGTGATAGAGCAGTGACATTAATTTATAAAAAAGTTAAAATAAATATGAATGCGACGTTGACATTCATATTCATACCACACTCACAACAGCGTGACCCTTTGACCGACTAAAGTGGCAAATTGCCACTTTTTCGGCTGCCTTGCCACTTTTTCGACTGCTTTGCCACTTTTTCTCTCCCATTTTTTAGAGAAAATTATATAAAAATACATTAAAAATAAAAAGTTTAATGTAGTTATCTCGTTTTTTTTTTTAATTTTGCCCCATTTTTTGATAAATCCCCTTTTGGTGCCACTCTTTGAAAAATGTCGTCGGTCACCCTGGCTATATATGAGTACGATGCTCACTTCAAACTTTCGAGTGATTCGCTTCATATACAACATTGCAATAAATATGAGCGCGCATTGCGTAGAAGAAATTATAAGTCATATTTAACTCTATTCACTTTTTCACTACTCATTTCTGTTCTCTGAGACTCACATATCGCTCATTTACTTCAATAGTGTCACAACTAAAAAACTTCGTTTATTTTGAGTTAATCATGCAGAATAATTTGGCATTTCGTAATTTATCTTGTGTAGAAATTTCACATAAATAGCTTGAACTACCACCTCCTGATTGAAGAATATTTGTTCATGTCTTCATTGAGTTTATGTAAATTGAAAACTTTAAACGCGTTTTCTGCAAAATGAGTTTTTTTTTGAGTTGTTACTCTACTGAAGTAAATGAACGATTTGCACATATGTAGATATAGCTCATTTACTCCAACAACGTCATAAATAAAAAAAAACTACATAGTTTGGCTGAAAACGAGTTTAAAGTTTTCAATTTACATACAACTTTAAATTTTCTTTCAAGACTTGAGTAAACAAGATACATATTTGTATGAAGTTTTTACACCATATACCTAAAGAACGATATAAGAATTAGTTCTGCATTACTACCTCAAAAATTCCATATTTTTTGAGTTATGACGTTCTTTGAGTAAATGAGCGATATGTATATATGTACATGCAACAAATATATCGTTACCTGAATATAGAAAGGCTCTAACTCATTACTTTTTTGATATCGAGTTTTTTATACATTTCGATAGAAGAACATCTAATGTATCTGAAAATGCAAAAATCTCGATTTCGAAAAAATAAATAGCTATGGCCTTTCCATATTAAGGTAACGATATGTACATGAACTGATTGAATGCGAACGAAAAACAAACAAAATTAATAAATTTGATTAAACGTATTAAATTTCGCCACAAGAGCTGCACCATAATTTGTCTTTGAACAAAGTTGTTCAAAAAACTGATGTGATACTTTGTATCATTTAGTAACGAAAAAACTTGCGTGATTGACAGAAAACAAGGGGAGGATGTTGTTACCAGGGTTGACAGATATGGCGTCTTCTGGCCAAACGTGACGACTTTTCAACGTGTTTGGCGTTTAAATTTATTAATTGGTTATAGCCCTTTCAGATGCGGAAAGTTTACTTTGCAAAGTCTTAATTCAATTAGGAGAAAGACAGAAAGGGATAGTATTCCTCCCTCTGTCTTTCACACAGCTTAATTAAGAGTTTGCAAATACCCCTTTTAGACACGGAAAGTTTAATTTGCAAAGTCTTAATTCAGCTGTGTGAAAGACAGAGAGAGGAGTACTATCCCTTTCTGTCTTTTTCCCAGCTGAATTAACACTTTGCAAAGTAAACTTTGCGTGTCTAAAAGGGGTATTAAATGTCAATTTTTCTGACCGTAAATAAATTTGTTGGCGATTTTTATAGCAATTTTTTTTTAAACAAAATTGAACTTCAAAATGTTTGTAATTCAGGAAAATTATCTTATGGAATTTGTAGTTCAAAAATAAATCCTACCACAACTCCTCTGCAAGAAATTAAAACAATTTAATTTTGATGATTTTTCTCATATTAATTAATGCGTTTTGAATTTAGATGAGACAAATTTACGAGAAAACATTTTTGTCAATTTTATTTCACTTTTGGTGATTTTTTCGAAAATTTATTATATATTTATTTAAAAATTTTTATAAAAAAGGAAAGTTAGGTGCTAACAACAAAGGCTTTCGATCTATTTCTACAAAATTTTTATACGATTATTCTATAAAAATTTATATTATGAAAAGTGTTATATAAAAACAAATTTATTATTAAATATATATTGAGAAAAATTACATAAAATTGATGATTGTGGCGAGTTCTGGCAATTTTTAAAATCAATTAGGTGGAATAGGCCGGCAAAAATCTAACAATTCTGTCTGTTACTAGCGATTGCATTACATAAATACATGCATGGACATTAGACCGTATCGAAAAAAAAATGTTCTCCGTATACCAGCGAATATAAAGTATTGTTCCAAGGACATTTCAAAAAAAAAAATTTTTTTTTGCCGAGCGTAGGGGTCGCCTTTTTAGTTTTTTCGTTATATCTTCCATATTTACAGCCCGATCTTAAAATTTGATATATATAATTTT
Organism: Tachina fera; assembly: GCA_905220375.1. Classification (NCBI taxonomy): domain Eukaryota; kingdom Metazoa; phylum Arthropoda; class Insecta; order Diptera; family Tachinidae; genus Tachina; species Tachina fera. The sequence continues at coordinate 76,513,890 of LR999966.1, forward strand.
TTGTCTCAAGAAGGCCAATCATTTTGCTCTGAGGTCCATTGACCTCAAGTGTACCGTTTAGAACTTGTCCCCCCAAATCTCATTTCATACCACCCTAATGTGACACCCTAATGTTAGAAATTTATAGCTCGCGAAAAATCATAAACGATGGTGATATAATTGAAGACATTGGTACACCGCCACTTTTAATCGACATCACATTATCAACATCATCTAATCTCGTCAATCGTGGACCGCACTGATCGATGAACAAGCATTTCGCGCATTCTGAGATTATATCAGAGGCATTGCAATTGCAACAAAAAAATTGCTTTTATTTTATTTGTTTTAGTTCTTTTTGTATAAGTTGACATGTGATGGGTTGATACTATAGACGTACTTGAGGTCAAAGACTTTTGAATTAAAAAAATTGGTCTGCCACAGAAAAACTCATCGATATATTATACTTTAATATCTGAACGTAAATACTGAAGCTATGATAAATTTAAAAAGGTGACAAAAAGGTCTGCAACAAAGAATTTATAAAAGCATTTTTTAAATAGTTGTGCTGTAATTATCGAAATACTTTCTTAGCAAAAGCTTTATGATTTTTCGCGAGCTATAAATTTCTAACATTAGGGTGGTAGGAAATGAGATTTGGGGGATAAGTTCTAAGCGGAACACTTGAGGTCAATGGAGATCGGACTGTAAATATGGAAGATATAACGAAAAAACTAAAAAGGTGACCCCTACGTTCGGCAAAAAAAATTTGTTTTGAAATGTCCTTGGAACAATACTTTATATTCGTACGGAGAACTTTTTTTGTTGCCTGTTGGGCGAGACGCCCTAATGTACATATATAACGATGTGTATATTAGATCCTTTAGTTTCTATAAGAAGTATGGGGCCTCAACTTATTCCATTAATTGCATTCTTTTTGATAACTGAGTTGGACAGTTATCAAAAAGAATGCACCCGTGAATTTTTTTTATTTTTCATGTAGTAACATTAGGTCTGTTCATTTACTTTCCTTTGCAGAAACTAGTAACGACCTTTACCGTGATACACTATCCTACACAATCGTGCGATTTTTGAGAAAATGCATCCCTGGTATGATAGAGTCTATGAACATTTTTCAAAATACAATAACAATTCATGAGATCAGGGTTGTATTTTTTTCGTAGGTAGTGGGATTGTGTAGGATAGTGAGTTATGGCCTGAGGCAGGATTGTAAAATATTACTCTCCCAGATACAAGAGAAAAATAAATGAACGCTTTACTAGCAAAAACTTGCAAGAAATTTTTTATTTAAAACACGGATGGAAAAAATGATTCAGTTTTTCTTTTTCTGATCTATTTTTAAATGGATATTTAATATAAATAATTTTACACTGTTTCGATTATATTATTCACTATTTTTTGGATTGTTCTTTATTTTGTAAATTTTATTCTTTTAACACTTATAAAAAACCCACTTTCCATCCCTGATCACATATGATAAGCAGACTGAAAAATAGTATTTATGTGGCTTAATCGAAGAAAAAAATTAATTAACAAAATATGCTTTCTTTTTAAGTTTTCTTTTTTCAGACATTTAAAAAAATAAAAATTTTCAACACAACAGCTTGCAAGTAAAAATTTTACTAGTAAGAATTCGCAAAAAAAATTTTTGTGTCTCAATTTTTTACTTTCTTTGGACGCTCTCTCCTTGCAAACTTTTCAAATTAATGAACACTTTCCACTAACAATTGCTGCAAATTCGTAACAATTTTTAATAAATGAACACACACTCGTATTACTTTTTTAAGATCTGAATTAATTATTTTTCTTTGATATTTGTTTTTGAATTAAAGCACTGTAATCTGATGTGGTTCAACAACGAGACTGTGTAAATATAAGGGCGTATACAGAAGTAGACAGAGTAGACCCCAAGGTTTTCTTGTGAAATCGATTTTGTGTTTTCTTATGACATTTTCATTGTCTCAAAACCTAGTAATTATGAGATTTTGAGCTAGATATAGCTTCGCTTTACTAGATTTCCCATACAATACGAAATCTAATTTGTCAGTAGATTTGTATGAAATATACTTAAAATCTAATATTTTTAATTTATTCTTACTATGTATCCTGTTCAACATATTTATATAAAAGCTGAGTGAATTAACTGCGGTCTGCTTAAAAAGGTGTGTAAATTGGCTACATTACAGTTGTTTGGTTGTAGTTTTGGAAATTTTTCAATTAATGGGTTGTGTTTTGGATAAAAATGTTTTGATAAATGTCAAAAAACTCGGTGTAAACGGTATAGATTTTCATAAAGATTTTAATTAAAATCTACAAGATTTTGTGCCCTTTTACTAGATTCCCCATACAAAAGGAAATCTAGTTTGTCAGTAGATTTGTAGGAAGTCGACTAAAAGTCGACTACTACCGTGTGCAATATATTCATACAAAAGGTGAGTGAATTAGCTACGCTCTACAAAATTTTATTCAAAGTTGTGTGAATGAGCTAAGTCGGCACTTTTTGGAGTACAAAATAAGTCCTCGTCCAGACTTGAAATTTTTGTTGCTGCAATTTCTTAAAATTCTGCTTTGTAATTGCATAAGTGTCCACATTATGAAATTCTAATTTTGCAATTATGCATTAAAAAAATTCTATTACACCACAAATATTTCTGAAAAATTATAAATTCTATTTATTTTTTGTTATATTTTTTATTTTTCACACAACTTAATAAATAAAATAAATAAAAAAACGTCAAATATGACTAACAACTTGATATAAACACGTACGAATTTCAAATCAAAAGAGAATTGCCGAGCACATGAAACTGTGTACCCCTCCTCAGTCTTCTCACCACTCACCACTCACCAATAAACTAAAGAATTGCTGCAACAAAAATTGCAAGTCCGGACGAGGAATAAGACTAAATCTTAGACGAAATATTTTGTCTTGCATGCGAAATCTTGAAAAGTTTCTCAAAAGCTTAACGTAAACGATATAGATTTCGATAAAGTTTTCAAATCAAATATACTAGATCTCGAGACAATGTAGATGTAGTATTACTCATGTAATTTAGGGAACCCCCTCGTTCTTTATGTACATATTTTTTATTATTAAATATTGATAAATATTAAAAACTATATTTTCCATAACTAACACCCTAAATTCGGGAAATCTCTTTCGTAATAAATTTTACTATGAAATTAATATCCTTCTTTTTTATAGAGTGCAAACACAATGAACAATAAAAAACGACATTAGTGTACTGTAAAACAGAATTTAAATTTTTATATAAAATAATAAAATTAATTAAAATTTGCTGTAAACATTTAAAACAATATTTATTTTTTGTTGTAATAATTGATCAGCACTTAAATTTTGAAATAAACAATTTAAATTCTTTCCGCAACAGAAGAGTCAATCAATTTCCACTCGTACGTTACTTAACTAAATAATTTATGTGAGTTTTTTTTTCGCTTAAAATTTAATTTAATATAAATGTACCTAATTGTGTGTGTGTGTGTTTTCTTTTTCATTAAATGTTTGTTTGTCTTAACAAACAACAGCACAAAAAAATATAAACAAAAGAAAAATAAGAAAAGAAACTTAAAATAATTTAAGAAACCAGAAAGCAAAAAAAAAACAAAAAGAAAACATTTCCAAGGTCAGCAATTCTCCTCCATGTGCGCTCATCTTGTTTCTCAGCGTTAAAAAAAGCGGAGCATATTAACTTAAAGTCTCTTAATTAATTAAGAAGAAAGTTCTTCCTACTTTTTTATATCTAGAGATTTTATTCGCAATACATATCGTAACCTTAATATAGAAAGGCCCTAACTCATTATTTTTTTCAAATCGAGATTTTTACATTAGATGTTCATCTGTCGGGAAAAACTTGATATACAAAATAATGAGTTAGGACCTTTCTATATTAAGGTAATCAGCAATAAGATGAATCGAATCCGGGTTCGAACCTATGGCCTTCGGTTTTGAAGTCAACGTACTAGCTATGTACTTCAGCCAACGCCAACAACCTTAGATGAGGTTATGTTAGGTTGAAAAGAGGGGCAGTAAAAAATGTAACCAATTCGTTTCGGATCACACCTATGTATGCTTTTATAGCATGTTGTGGGCTCTTGATAAGAAAAATATTGAGAAAATACCCAATAAAAACCATTAAAACCTATTAAACTTAGTCAAACTAGGAACCTGGTCTCCTCAATATACTTTCTTAGTTTTTTTCAGTCTGAACCGCTAAGATATTCCATATCTGGTATATTTTCCACATAGTAGATTTGTCTTCTAATTTGACACAAGTACTGTTCGAGAGTTTCATCATCGTCCTCTTGGCAAGCTGTACATTTTGTATTGTCAGCAACACCCATGCGAGCCAGCTGACTTCTTAATTTTTTATGTCCTATTATTATATCAACCAAGTTCCGAAGTGTTGGCTTTTTTAAACTTATTCTTTTCAATAGAGTTCTGGCAGTTTCTGATTGTTTGTTGTATAGCTTATTGTTTCCATTCATTTTTAAACTCTTGAAACTCTTGGCGTTTTCTAGTGTGATATTATTTAGTAATGATCATATCTTTGCAAGCCTATCCGCCTCTTCGTTTCCAGAGATACTTATTTGCATAATGCACATTTTACACAGACGGCGTAGTCAAGCGCAAAATATGTAGGAATTTCCGTAATCTCTGAATCAATTTTAATCCTATGGTTTCTAGGGTAAAGTTGTTCCCTAAAATTTTTTAATTATTTTTACGATCCACCCTAATAATGTACTACCTACTCATGTGCTTTCAATAGCAGTTTATCGGCAAGATCTACAACTTCTTGCAAATCTGCTCCAGATACACGACAACTTTCATTAATTAATCCCAACAAGTTAAGACAGCAGCAATAAAGCAATGAAATTAATTTAATAAATTTACATTATGTGTGTACGAGTACATATGGAAGTGTGTATACATATGTGTTATCATAATTAAAATAGTTGTAGGCAGCTCATCCGTTCATCTATCAAACAATTGCATTAACTGTCAAAAGTTCATGGAGTTCAAAATCATTTAAGAGAAATACATACCCTGTCGGAAATTCCGTTAAATTTAACTTGGAGGCCACACGTTAAATTTTTCCTTAAATTTTTGTTTCAAAGTTCAATACATTCACTCTTTTCTACTACCTTCACTTCAATTTTTCTTTGAACTCTTCATTCAAATTTTCTTTCAATTTAACAGCTGTTTTAAAATAATTTTTGTGTTTGTAACAAATTTAAAACAGAATTAATTTTCTTTGCTCAAATAAAATATGTATAAACAATTTTTTAATTGTTTCCTCGACGACGGCATTTTGAACAAAATTGGAAATCAAATTGCTTGCAGCCTACACCACAACTTCAATTTTAGCAAATTTTTACAAACCATATTTGTTAAAAGTGTAGCCGCAAAGTAAGGTAACTATTTCGTAACTAGTACTGACTGACACCTGGATTACTTTTCAATGTTATCAACTGACTATTTTAATATTGCGCTGTCCTAGGCGGTAGTCCATTCTCTCACTCTGCATTACTAGAAACCAATAACCACCCGACGATATGTAGATATGCATACATCTGATATGTATGTACATACGAGTGATACGCGAATATTCGCATTCGAATTGCCGAATATTCGTACATTTTTAGGGTGCCGTATACCAAAGGTGAACCCTATAGTTTTCGCTACGCTGTCCGTCACGCGCTATTTTCTCAGGAACCAGAAGAGCTGCGGAACTGAAATTTGGACAGAGTATGTAGAACCTTGACCGCTACAACAACAAATACATGAGAATTAAAAATTAAAGGGTGCTCCAAAACGAGCAACGAAAAATGTTAAAATCCCATGTAATATACATACAATTGTATGTACATATGTATGTATATTGACACTTGAAATTTGCAAAAATTAGTGTATTTTTATGTAGACTACAACAATTAACACTAAAATTTAAAAATAATGAAATTAAAGGGTGGTCCATCAGTTAATACAATTTTGACTATGTAATTTTGAAAACTTGCTATATCTTGGAAACTGTAAGAGGTAAACTCTTGAAATTTTCAAAAACGGCAAAACAAAAAATCCGAAAATTATAAAATTGCCAAACCAAAAAAAAATCGCCAAAAATTAAAAAAATCGCCAAAGCGAAAAAAATCCCCAAAAATAAAAAAAATTCTAACAGTAAAATATGTAAGTCGCAAAATTCGAAAAAATCGTCCAAATGAAAAAAGCACCAAAAACCGAAAAAATCACCTAAAAGTCGCGAAAATGCCGCCAATAACAAAATAATTGTTGATATGAAAAAAAATCGCCAAAATTTAAAAAAAGTCAAAATTAAAAAAAGTCGCCAAATTGAAAAAACGCCAAAAACCGGAAAAAATCGCCAAGATGAGAAAAAAAGTGTCAAGTGTAAAGTGTCAAAACTAAAAAACGCCTAACCAAAATAAAAAAATGCCAAAAACCGAAAAAAGTCGCTAAAACGAGAAAAAAATGAACCATTTTTTCACCTTTGGTGTACGGAACCCTAAAAATTGCCAAAATGAAAAAACTCAAAAAACCGAAAAAATCGCTAAAATTTAAAAAATCGTCAAAATAAAAATATCGCCAAATTAAAAGAATCGTCAAAATAAACAAAAAAATTTACGAAATTAAAAATACGTCAAATCAAAAACGAAAATAAATGCCAAAACTATATTTTATATAGTTAGGCTAAAGTTCGTATTGAATTACATATCTCGTGTCCGTACGGAACCCTTCGTGCTCGGGTCAAAGTCGCACTTCACTGAATTTATTAAATATTCGTATTCGCCAAATTAAAAAAAAATTAAAAAATAAATATAAAAAATCCCAAACGAAACTTAAATAAATGGATAAATATATTAGTTTGAACGAATCCATTAAATTTTTTTATAGAAATTTTTTCATTAAAATTTTGGGTACTTTTTATTAACTTTAAAGTACGCCAACAGGAGTATGAAATTCTTTTTCATAACAATTTTTTAATATTTCATATTGCAGGCGTAAATAGATACCCCTATTTAATGTCTATATATTTCACATACATACATATAATATTCGGAATCGTATTCGCGAATATCGTTTCAAATATTCGTATTCGTATTGGCGAATATCAAAAATTGACATTTGTTACATCACTACTAAATTGTATGTATGCATGTATGCATAAACGAAAATGCGTAAAAACTCAATTCAAGATTGCACAATATTGCTTTAAGGCTTTTGACGTCATTTTAAATTCAGCATACCTATTTATAAATAAAGCCGGAATTATGTAAATTTTGATTATACAATCGCACAGATGCAAACTTAAACTTACATCCACACATACATATGTATGTACATTCAAATGTGTGTATGTGTACCCAATTCAAGCGCACGAGGTTTTTGGCCGTTATTGTCATTTGTTTGTTTTATAGTTTGTTTTTATTTAAAAAAATAAGGCTTATTTATCAGTGTTGCCGCCTTAGGAGTTGGTTGGCTACAAAGCTTCTTTTAAAACTATCCTTTCTTAATCTTATATATGTGCAATAATATTATAAGTGTTGCTGACTTAAAAAAGCAACCCTCGTACTTACTTAATTATTGGAATAAAATACCATATTACATATTTTTTAAATTAAATCGTATTCCTTATTCTGACTTTGTGGATTAACTAGACTTCTATTACTTACATATTCACCAGTATTGCGTATGTTACGTCGAATATTCGACTACGAGAATTTTGTACTAGATTAAACAACCCTTTTACACATTCCCTTTAATCTAGTAGGAAATTCTCGTAGAAGAATATTCGACGTGACATACGCAATACGGGTGATTGATTATAAACTTTTTGATTTGGCAACACTTGTACAAAGAGCTTATAAAGCCCGATTTTACTTTGTGTCTTTTTTCTTGTTGTTGGTATAACTTATTCCTGTGTGCGTGTGTACATTTTGTACGAGTATTCTTTAAAAAATGTGGGACAAAGTAACGTAAAAACCCCAATAAATAAAGTTTTGAATTGCTAATATTTACTATGAACATTATTGGTTTCTACAAAATTATACATACATACCTATACATATGTATGTATGTATGTACATATGTATGTATGTATGTACATATGTATGTATGTACATATGTATGTATGTATGCAAGCAAATCTTAAAACAATTTCATAAAAAATGTTTGCGTGCGAACTGTTAATATGTATGCATACATAAATAAAATTATTAAGGTGGCTAATATACTGTAAAATATGATTTTCAATTCACGTGCTTTCATGTTTCAACTTTTTAAATTTTATAAGCGTATCGGAAAACCTCAAAGCAAATTGATGCCACCAGCGCAGAAGTGGGGTAACTCACATCTAGTTTTTTAAACAATTGCTCTTTTTAATTATTTAATTGCTTTATTAATTTCCAATATTATGATCTGTGCAAAAACGATTTTTCAGCTCCATTTTCTTTAGAATACAAAAATGCGGTTTACTCAAATTTTTTTGATAGTTGGTAACGTAAATTATGTGCTTATCACCAGAACAGCAACCAAAAATCGAATGTGTGTTACACCACTTCTGCGCTGATAGCCTCAGTTTACGTTTTTCTTTCCCAAGACGAGTAAAGGCCCAACTATAATATGAATAAGCTGGCTAAAGTTAATGCCAGAATTGAACGATAAGTCTGTTAAATACTTAAGCAATTAAGATGTGACTTTTAGGTGTCCACCATGTACTTACATGAACTTGAAGTATTCTTTAGCCACAGCTGCACATACATACATATAAGTATTGTTCACAATTTTTTAGTAATTTTGTTTCTTCTTATAACTACTAAATGAATGCAATTCAATCAAATTAACTTGATGGAATATCATAATCATTTAAAAATTCACGTATAATTATATTCACTACTTTATTACTTGTTTTGTTTGTTTTCCCTACTAAAAAGTACAACAATGAACATACATAAATAAACTCATGTGTATGTGTGTATATGTGTATTTTATTTATTAAACATATTAATGCAAAGTAAATTTGCATAATATGGTGTTGCACAAATATGGGCGGAGTAACGTAGACCATATACCCAAGATGGTATTAACAGTATTTTATAAGGTTTTGTGACTGACTGTACACGACCTATGCCAAACAACACACACAAGCCTGACCGCACTTAAGAAATAATTACGATGACGCGAGAGATGTTCCCCGACCCAGAGCTGCTTAACGACTGGTATATGTGTATTGTAAAACAAAGAATCAAATAAAAGTTTTGCTTTCTTTTCTGAATTTAAAATAAGATACAATAAAAAAATATTTAAAATCATTTACTATTTTCTGCTGCTGTTTGCTTGAGTTTAAAAAATGCGCAAACAGTGTTTTCCGTACGGAATGTGCGTTCAGTTTGGCACTTAGCTTAAGCAAATGATATTTGACGAAACTTGACGAAAAGTTCCATAAGTACATTATAGTTTGCTACATACCTTTTATATATAACCGCACCGTTGCTTAAGTTTGCTTATTCATATTATAGTTGGGCCTTAACATTAACCTTTATACAGGATTGAACAAAATGAATGAAGTGGCGCAAAAGTAATGACTTTTTCCCGACTGTGCAACGCAAAGTAGGGTATTGTGCTTATCAGGGTTTACTAAATTTTTTATTTTCAGAAAATTATTTCTGTCAACATGCGTTATCGTGCATGAGAAAATGTGACATGCATAGGCATTTTCAAGCATATGTATATTTAAATTATTTTGAGAACATTTTCTACAAAACCATCTTTTCACTCACAATTACATTGACGTAGCAACAACAAAAGATGCTCTTCTTTATAAACAAAACTTGAACGTTTCTTCTGGTCATAATAATATCAAGTTTGCCTTTAGAGATTTAAAATTTAAAATTAGGGAAATGAGACGTAATTTCATTGGCAACACCTTTTTTAGTGAGAGTATAACTCATACAATCGTAAAATGTAACGGTATAGGTTACCGACCACGGCACTATATAAACCGAACACGTGGACCGATGTGTATGAGTTTTTCGTCAACCGAGATTTGTTTTAATCCTAGGAGTGTCCCTAAAGATATATCAGTTGTCAAAATGGCGGCCAACAGACACGAAAAAAATAAAAAGTCGGCGAACTATATCAAAATGGGTATCATTCGACAGATATCAGATATCATCTTCAGGTTTCTCTTATAATTCTTCGAATGACCATTTAGATTATTTGTCGGTTTAAAATTGGTTGCAGTCGGGTTTTTTGATTTTTTTTATAAATATGTAGGTACTTGTTTGCAGATGACATCAAAGATAGATTTGTATTAATAAAAAGTTTATATACATATTTTTTTATATTGCTAATTTGTTCACTATAGCCCAATTCACAATCCTGTGCAAATGGTCCTGCATCGTAGCATGTGCAAAATGGTATAGTATATTGGTACTCACCACTTAACAATTCTTAGTGGTGAGTATCAATATACTATACCATTTTGCACATGCTACGATGCAAGACCATTTGCACAAGATTGTGAATTGGGCTTATGTATCAGTAAATGCATACTTAGTGCGAAAATTCTTTACTCATCCAAAAAATTTTTAAACATTTTGAAGTGTGTTAATAAAAAATGAGTGCAAAGGAACTAATTTTTCATTACTTTTATAGAGTAGGAAAAAACTCGCCACCAACCATGGAACTACCAAATAACGAAAATTTCGTTTAAATCAATATAGTTTGTATAATTGAAAATGTCATATTTAATGACATCGGAATTGGTTTGCTTAAAAAAAACAAGAAATAACTTCTGAATTAATTACATATTTAGGTATCTGGATATTGTTAATAAGCACTTTCAGAAGAGTAAGAGACACACACTTATTAATACTCGTACTTTAGAAGTATAAAGTTTTTTTAATATGTACATATACTCGTAAATATGCACTTACCACCCCAATATGCAAAGATATGCAACTACAAATCGATGCCAAACCTCTGAAAATTTTATAAGTGATCATAACTTCAAATTATACTCCAACTTATGAATATGTACACAATCAGGAATTTAAATTTTGGGAAAGTAATAATACAACTTGCCTATTACTCATAATAACAAGGAACTGCATTTCATTTAAATTTCACGGTCAAATGATGTACAAAATAAATGTTTCCTTTTTCCCAAAAACAATATAATTTTTATTAAGAAAAATTTCGTTCCAGTGAAAAGTTTGCTAACACATAAAAACCATAAATCAATGGTAATTTGCCCTTAATTTATGGAAAACATGTACATACATGAAAGCAATATGTGTGTTTTTATAGAAAATTTCTTAAATTTTAGAGATGCGAATGTTAAATTTTGTTTGTTTTTATTTCAATAAAAAAATTTACTTTTCTTTGTACAATCCGCAAATATTTTTTTTTTAAGATGAAAAATGTTTGTGGTGAAATGTGTTCGTTCATTGGTCTTGTAAATCTCTGATGTTTTTGTGATCACTTGAAAATCTTAAGTATTAATTAAAAGCCCAAACGGAAATAAATTATTCAATTTGGTTGTACTTAATCATTATGGATAATGAAAAAAAATCAAAGTTTGGTCATAGTTTTCTTTTGACTTTTTGCGTTTTTATTTTTAAAGAGAAAATAATTAATGTACATATTATTTTTCTTTTATTTATTTAAGATTTTGAATTGATAAAAATTAATGTTTATTTTGGATAAGAAAATGTATTTATTTATTTTGTTTATCATGCTTGACGATGATGAAGATGCGAATAGTAATGATGACGTTGATGCCAAATCATGATTGAAAATCGAAATGGCCTTTTGTAATTTTTTTCTGTATTTTTAGCTTTTAATTTATTATTTTAAAAACACAATGTTCATACATACATACTTACATACATACATCGTTAACTGAAATGCAAAATCACGTAACTAAACTTATTAAAGTTTGTATAACAAAATTATTAAAGTGACTAAAGTATGTTAATTTTTATTTAGTCATATTTTTATGATAAAAGTTTCAATGTGATATACAATAATTAAATTAAAATACCATTTTGTATATTTTTTTTGGTAGTTAAGTTGTTTTACATTTCAGCTGACGATATATTTTTCCTTTCATGTTGTAGACAGATTCATATATACTCTTGTGGAATAACTTGTGGAAGCAAAAAAAAAAAGAATGAGATGATTTATGATAATATTTTGCTAATTAAAGATATTTTGTATATTAATGTCTAAACATTAGGGCGGTCCTACTTAATAAACCAAGAACTAAGAAATGTAATTTAGTGTTGAATGAAAAAATTTTAAGAATTATTTAATTTATTTTATTTTGGGCGAATTCAAGGGCCTGAAGAAATGCATTTTGCGTAAAAAATCCAACTGAAAAAAACGAGCATTTTGCTTGAGTTCGACATTAGAGAAACTACCAGCTGACTTGTTACTATCTGATAAAATTAGACCACTTGGCTATGAATTCGACTTGATCAATCCATACATGAAAGCTTATTACTGAGCTAAACAAGTTCGTTAATGAGCGGCACAACTCTTCAATATGTATAATGATGAATAAATGATCTTTTAGAAAAAATAGATTAAAGGCGACTTGATCTAAAATCTTATAATGCATATTCGAAGAAAATCGGTCCAGTCGTTGTTAATTGATATTGATTGATGAATCGATAATCGATATTTACTTAAAATTAGCAGCATATATGCTGCAGTACCAGCTGTGTCGTTAAATTTTATAATTTCACGATTGTGGGGAACAAAGTTCTGAGTTCGATTTAAGTAGTCTTTGAGTATTAGTCGTCATCGAACTATGAATGGGTGCAGCTTAAAATAAAAACCTTGCTCCTCAGAAAACACAGACATTAATAAACCGAATACGTATAACTATGAAAATCCAACAATTACGGCGCATATTCATAGTCAAAACAAAGTATACTTTAAAAATTTAAAACCAGTATAACCATACAAAATACTAACTCGTGATCCACTTCGAGGTTCCCTACTTTTTTGAAAAAAATTCAAATTTAATGGAAAATGTTTATTATCATTTAAAAGAACATTCTTTGGCATTTAGTTTTTGAAGATTATGTCTATCAAATGTTGGCCGTTGCTACGTCACAAATGGTCCATCCGTTGAGTTAAATTTTCGATGACTCGTTAGAGCATTTCGACTGGTAACTGGCCCAAACGTGAAATTATGTGCTCACCGAAATTTTCTTTCAATAAATCCATTGATTGATGCGATGTGTGGGAAGTGGGCGCCGAGATCACGAGCTTCAATTTCAGGTATCAAATAGTCGGCCCTATAACGGTCGCCATTGACGGTTACGTTCGCACCGGTATCATTTTTAAAGAAACCAAACCGTTGTTTTTTCTAGATGAAGTGGCAGTTCATGAATCTCTTAAGGTTGCTCTTCGTACCCAATGCGGCAATTTTGTTTGTTTACATACCCATTGAGCCAGAAATGTATCTCATCGCTAAACAAAATTTGCCTCGAAAACGTCGGATCTTCTTGGAACTTTTCAAGAGCCCATAGAGCGAAGCGATGTCGTTGTTCAGGCGTAAGTCTTTCCATTATGAAATGCCGAACAATACTAAACAAAAATAACATGACAGCATGACGCGACTCAGACGAGATCTGTCAAAAAAAGGTTATTAAAAAAAGAAATTGCAAGATACGCAGGCAAATACTTAACAAAACTCGAGTCACATCCTAATCCGCTTGCTCGTAATATTTTGAATTTTAATGGTCACATCCGCCTAAAAAAGAGGGACACAAGGGCTCTTATACTCAACACTCTAGATGAGAATGCTTGAAAATACATTTAATTTTCCTTTTTGATTATCACTACTTTGTATTATTTAAATTATCACTAAATTTTTGGCCGACACTGGTCGGGCTAAATAATTATATTTTAGCTTTAAGATTTGATCACTTATTGTTAGTTCATTTTTGAAGATACAATAAATAAAATATGTATTAAAAAAAAAAAAAAAAAAAAAAAAAAAAATATCTCTACTTGGATCACCCATTAGTTTTGAGTTCTTAAAGTATTTTTTCTTTCTTTTAACTATGAATATTCGCCTACCTTTACACACATTTTTTAAATTAGGCAGCACAAACAAGTATAACTAAAATTTATAGACTGTATGGGCTACAATCATATGCATTAATATAAAAATAGTCTGACTATTAATCGGCTACACATGCACATATACAGGGCTACTTTATTCACAAGCACTTACATAAAGTATATTTTCAAATAAGCAAAACGCATTTTTCATTCCATTTTAAATTCACAAATGCATATACTTAGGTAGACGATTGCGAATGATGAGTAAATATCCCGAGTATCATGCATATATTTTTTTGTCCGATTAAATATCCATAGCCTGAGTATAAGCATACTCGGATTATTATTTCATATGCACATAACTTTTTTTTTAAGCTGTAGCGTATTTTAGTTTTTGCATAGAGAAAGTGGAAAAGCTCTTGTATGTTGGAATCGGCTACAGTCATAGTTTATGGAGAGAAAATATGTGAGCGTACGAATTGTTTGCTCTAAGATTATTATTATATGCAGTTACTAAAATTAAGACTATTTACTCAAGTATATATGTATGCTTTTAAGTTCTTTTTCTCATTATCTGTTCAAGCTTTATTATACACTATATATGAGGAAGTACCACCCTAATGCACTTATGCATGTGTATTTGTTTGTTTTAGATTTTCCATTTGGCTAATAAATTGTTTTTAATGTATTTGATTATCTTTTATTTATTTATTTAAATCAAATCGTTTCTCATTTTTTGAGGCATGTTAGACTTATTATTATGGTTTTTTTCTTGAAATTTGTTGCAACAAATTTTTTCAAATAGATTTTTATTAACTTGCAATGCAAAAATGTAATGGCGTTTTCTTTTCTAGGAAAACATGTTATATTTATTGCACTTTTGAATGCAAATTCGCAATAAAATGATTTTAGAGAGTTTATTAGAAATGAGCGTGTATTTTTCCTTTAAACAAACGATAAATTTATTTATTTCTTATTGAAAATTAAAAAAAAATTTGCTCGTTTTCTAAAAAAGAAAAGAACTTAAGTTTTTCTTACGTCTAAATTTTCAAATATATTTTTTACTAGTTCTCGGAGGTCGAAACTTGGTATTCATGCTTAAAACTGATGACAATGCAATATGAGTATTATAGTGAACAATAGTGCAATATTATAGTGGTGGTGCTGCTAAACTGACCTGCAGTCTAGTCAAACTATCCACACTTTACAGCAGCTAGCTCTCCGCGAAATTTTCCTTATATCATATAATCCAATGAGTTAAAGCTAAAATATTTAAGGAATTCGCGAAGTAGTAATAAAGGTAATATTCTCATAATGTTTTAAAATTTTTGTTAGAATGAAAAAAAAACAGAAGGAAAAATAATTATATAAAAATATTTTAAAACATGACGACAGTATTAACTTTATGACTGCCGTTCGAATGCCCCAATTGTTCTTTTAATGTTTTTCGTTTTTTTTTTTAATTCAGAGTAGAGATCTGCAGAGTGCCTATTTCTAAGACTCTGAAATCCCAATGTAGAGTTAAGAAACATACCTTATGTACATATCGCTCATTTACTAAAAAAAACTTCATAACTCAAATAAATTCAGTACAGTGCGACACACATGAAGGGTACATTTGTAGTTCTATATGATATTTAGCCTATATAATCGAATATCTTATCTGATTTAGACTTTTTTTAAAATTCCAAGTACTGCGTAAATCTTTTTCGGTTTTTGACTATTTTCTTAGTTTTGTTTTTCTTGTCTTTGTTGTTGGCGCTTTTTTCGTTTTAGAGATTTTTTCTATTGTTTTGGTTTTATTTTTCAGTTCGGGCATTTTGGCGATTTTTTTTTGTTTTTTTGTGATTTATTTTAGTTTATTTAGTTTAGCTTTTTATAATTTTGACGCTTTTTTCTTTTTGGCGATTTTTTTAATTTTGGGATTTTAACCTATATAATTTAATATTTTAACTGATGTGGACATTTTTTATAATATTTCAAATACCCGGTAAACTTTCTTTCGATTTTTTGCGATTTTTTTATTTCTGGCCTTTTTCTTAGTTTTGGCGCTTTTTTCGTTTTAGGGATATGTTTTCGATTTTATTAACTTTTTTAGTTATGGTGATTTTTTGTTTGTTTTTGGCGATTTATTTTAGTGATTTTTAGGGTTTCGTACACCAAAGGTAAAAAGGAACCCTATTCATATCGCTAAGCTGTCTTAACTAGTGTAGTTTATTTTTATACACACTACAACAATTAACACTAAAATTTAAAAAATTTAAATTAAAGGGTGTTCTATCAGTTAATGCAATTTTGACTATACAATTGTGACAACAACAAGATATAGCAAATATCTTGGAAACCGTAAGTCCTCGTCCATACAGTGAAACATTTGCTGCAAAACATTTTTGTTTTCTCTTTTGAAACTGCATTCGTGTCCACATTGTGAAGTTTTTGTTTTGCAGGTTAATACATTTTCTCATATATTTTTCATGAGAATGAGGCGAGAATGACGTACTTAACAAGAACTTCATGTACATGAAACAAAGTACCCTTTGCCATTCCTCTTTCCCCTCTCGTCTACAAACTCAAATGTTTTGCAGCAAATGTTTCACTGTATGGTGGACGACTAAGAGGCAAACTCTTCAAAAACGGTAAAACTAAAAAATCCCAAAATTATAAAATCGCCTATCCGAAAAAAAATCGCCAAAAACTTCGCAAAAGCGAAAAGAATCGCCAAGATTAAAAAGAATTTCTAACACTAAAATAAATCATCAAAACTAAAAAAGCTGTAAAATGTAAAAAACGCCAAAATGAAAAAACCCCAAAAACCGAAATAATCGCCTATATGAAAAAAACGCCAAAATTAAACAAAATCGCCAAAATAAAAAAAATAGCAAAAATGGGAAAAACGCCAAAAAACGAAAAAAATCGCCAAAACGAGAAAAAAGTGCCAAACTAAAAAAAGCGTCAAAACCGAAAAAACGCCAAAACCGAAAAAACGCCAAAAAAAACGTTCAAAACCGAAAAAACAGAAAAAAATGCCAAAACTATATTTTCTATAGGCTAAAGTTCATATTTAATTATATATCTAGTGTCCGTACGGAACCTTTAGTGCGCGGGTCAAAGTCGCACTCCACTGAATTTATTTTAATTACCACCTGTTTTAGTTTCGCTTTTCTTCTCAGTTTTGAGGATTTTTTTCTTTTTAGTGATTTTTACTTTTGGAATTTTTTGTTTTTTCTTTTTTTTTGTTTTTTAAAATTTTTCGCTTAGCTTAGTGTTTTTTTAGTTTAAGTATTGACGATTTTTTTGGTAGTTTTTTTAGCTTTAGGCGATTTTTTTCGTTTTGGCTGTTTTTTATTTTGGACTTTTTTGTTTTAGCGTTTTTGAAAATTTCAAGAGTTTGCCTCTTACGGTTTCCAAGATACAGCAAGTTGTCAAAATTATATTAAGTGATAGAATACCCTTTCATTTTGGTTTTTTTAAATTTCAGTGTTAATTGTTGTAGTCTACATAAAAATCTACACACTTTCAAAATTTCAAGTGTCTATGTATGTATATATGTTTATGATTTCAAAATTTTTCGTTGCTCGCTTAAGAACACCCTTTAATTTTAACCATTCATATATTTTTTGTTGTAGCGGCCAAAGTTTTACATTTTCTTTGAAAATTTCAGGTTCGCATCTCTTACGGTTCTCGAGAAAACAGTCTGTGGCAGACGGTCAGACGAACATCGTAGTGAAAACAATAGAGTAGCTTTTCACCTTTGGTGTACGGAACCCTAAAAAAGTTGTTTGCCAGAAAACGAGTTTAAATTTTTCCATTTACACACAAATTAATGGAAAAAAAATATTTTTAAAATATTTTTCTCTCAAGAGTTGAGATTGAGATACAAGATATTTGTTTGAAATTTTTGCACAATATACTTACGTAGGTATTAATTCTGCATCATTAGCTCGAGTATCCCACTTTTTGAGTTATGACGTTGTTTTGAAATGAAAATGTAAAAGAAATGCAATTTTGCCACCTCACTTTTTCAGAAGAAAAATTTTAAAACTTTCACGTAGAGTGTAAATTTAGCAGTCTGAAATTTCACACAAGGGAGATAATAAAACACATGTGTACTGTGAAAACAGACAAAGTTGCTTTCACACGACCGGTATTTTAAATCTGACTTTTCAGTTTATCTCAAACAGGGGTTATACATAGGTACATATGTATGTACATACATACATACATAAGTACATACATATTTTATGTTCAGTCTTTAAGCAGCTCCTGGTCGGGGAACATCTCTCGCGTCATCGTAATTATTTCTTAAGTGCGGTCAGGCTTGTGTTTGTTGTTTGGCCTTCGAGAGTTTTTCGTCTCGCTCGCACTGGTTGACTGATCTGCCACGGATAACCGTATAATCTTGCGGTTTTTTGTGGAATTTCTTTAACAACCACGATGCCTACTTCCTATGTGAAGGCATAGGTCGTGTACAGTCAGTCACAAAACCTTATAAAATACTGTTAATACCATCTTGGGCATATGGTCTACGTTACTCCGCCCATATTTGTGCAACACCATATTATGCAAATTTACTTTGCATTAATATGTTTAATAAATAAATAAATAAATATTTTATGTTCAAAGATCAGAGTCTTCTGCACATCAATAGAAACATAGTATGTAATATTGATGCACGAATATTCGTATTCGAATTGTCAAATATTCGACCATTTTCAGGCTAATACGAATGTATTCGTATTCGCTAAATTCAGGCGAATGCGAATACGAATATTTTTCCAAAGAAACTAAATAAATAAATGCATAAATCCTAAACGGAATTTAAATAACTGACTAAAAATTTTAGTTTGTACATATACATTAATTTTTTTATAGAAATTTGTGCTTTGTATAATTTTTAAATATTATGCAATGACGATCATTAAAATTTTCGGTACTTTTTATTAACTTTAAAGAACGCCAACAAGAGTGTGAAGTCCTTTTTAATAACAATTTTTTATGGTGTTTCATATTCGTATTCGTATTCGCGAATATCAAAAATTGACATTCGTTACATCACTAGCATGTACATACATACATACATATGTATGTATATATGTATACTTAACAATGAAATACATTTTAGCCCAGTTCAAGGTCAAATTTATTAACAATTCCATGTGAATAAAAGATCCCACTTCACTACAAATCACACGTATGCAATTGTAATCCATTATGTAAAATCAATTATACATACATACATACAAACATACATATGTATATGTGAGCACACATTCATAAATATTTTTTATGAATAACGGTATAAATCAATAAAAATGCATTCGCAGATGAAGCCAAGCGATCGTTTATTTATTTAACTGCATATTAAGAAAAAACCTAAATTAGTTAAACATTTCTGAAATAATATGCCCGTCCATACAAAACTGAATTTATTGCCGTAAACAAAAAATCGAATATCACTAGTAGAGTTGCCGTCGTCTTCCGATTGGATCGAAATTGGTGGATTATATGTGAAAGAGTTGAATATTTGTATATGTAGCGCATATTAAGTGTTAAATTTATTTTTTACTTTTATTTACCTTTCCAAAGTTGTACTAGAAAATAAAAAAAAATTAAAAGCACCAATACGTATAAATGTGGCACCAATACGTTTAATCTTGTGTAAAATTTGCACAGCAAAAAAGTCGAATTAGAATTAAAGTTAAAAACTCGTTTGTATAAATATGCACTTAAAAAAATACTGCTAATACCGTAAATGGCTTCTGGTCATGTCCATATGATTTTCCACACTAAACGGTATAAAACTGCATTATTAGAATTTTCGCACTTTATTTTTTAAATGTATGTAAGTATCAAATTACATATGTACATATGGTATGTATGTACATACATATGTATGTATATCGTTAAAAAATTAAAGTTGTTTTTCATAATTTAAAAAAAATTCATTATTACATAACACTTTTTTGTGACATGTCACGTGCAAAAATTCTGTTCGAATGTTAAAGTTATTAAAACAAAATTCGAACACAACTGAAAAAGGACCTACCGACGCAAACTATAACAAAGATTACGCTCAAAAGAATGGAAATATTGTCCCTGATTGGAATATGCAAGAATATTGTATGATTTGAGGTCTAAGTTTAATAAACTCACACATAAATTACAATATTCGGTATCTTTTTTAAAATTCTTTCGATATAACTCAAAATTTGTACATTTTGGACCTTTTATAATTTCAGATCCTTGGTAAGGGACATCAAGGCATTTCACACCACGTATAGCCATATCAGTTTGATAAATTTTTCGTCAAGTTGTTGAGCAGTGTTGTTATCATAAACTATTTTACGCAGTGTGATAAAGGTAAGTAAATAATTTTTAAACTTATCTTTTTCTTTGTGTGCCTTCAAAAATTTGAAATTTTTTAGAAGTATGCCGCGACAGTAAAAAGGTTGAGAATTACTTGGTTAAATCATACCCGAAGTTGCATGGCTTGTATGCAAAATATAAAACTAGATTATCAGTTTAAACTTTGTATTTCCAGCGGCATGATTTGAGCAAATCAATCAGCCAATTTAAACATAGTTTACATAGTTTATTTTGCAAATGCATAAATTATTTAAGTCAAAGTAGTTGGTTTATTTTAAATCATTTCGAAAATACTATTTTTCGAACTGGGGGGTTATTATGTAATTCGATTCGAAACGGAAACTGTTCTAATTGTAATGTTAATAACATAATTTATCTATGCAACGCTGCGTTGCTTATAAAATTAAAAGCTCAATCCGTGGATCATCCATCAATAGTGATTGAAAATTTCGAAAAAATTACATTAAAGAATATTTAATAAATTTTAAATGTCAACTTCATGCGGATAAAATTCACATTACAGCTGCTCCGTCCAACTTATAAAGTATGTGTATAAATTGAATACGAAAATTCGAACAACAAATCACTCACAAGCTCGCTGGAAACACTTTGAAGTGATTTACTTAAACCTACTTGTATTAAAGTTGGTGAAAACATACTATAAAAATGCAACAGAAAAAGCCAAAATGGTATATTTTGGAATTTTTTAAAAGAAAATGCCTGCTTTTGGTATCCCTGATCACAGCTTAAGTACTCTCTATTTCCTCTCTCCCTCATTCGAATTTAGTGATGGGAAATTGGTTTTCCATATCAGTACACAAAATATTTAGAGTACTTTTTTTGACGCTAAGGGCCATTTTCACAACTTGCCCTTAGTTAAAGGTAGGATTTTGTTTGCCCGATAAATATTTTAGCATTATTACAGCTTAAATTTTTTATTGTTATTATTATTATCAATAATTATAATATTTAATGGATAAAAAAATAATAAATGAAGTTTTCATAATGCAAATCCATTTATCGAGCAGACAAAATCCTACCTTTAGCTAAATTCAAGTTGTGAAAATGGACCTAAGAATAACAATTTTTTTAACGATTTATTTATTAACAAACATTTTGATTCTAAAAATAAATTTTACTTTTGCTAAGTCCGCAAAAAGATATTCCACAGCTTTTCTTACTAAAGAAACTCAATATTATTTCTTAAGGCAGAATTAGTTTTTACTTTCTCCTCTGTTACAAATCAGCTGACTCTCTTTTGTTTATAGAAATCTAATACAAGTCGTTAGTTTTCTGGTTCGTTCTGCTTGTTCTGTTCGGTTCAACCTGTGAAAATCAAAAAATTTTTAAGTTAATTTTAATTTAAGTTTAAGCATAAATTAAATAAAAATATTGTGAAATAAATTATGATTGTGCTCTTAGAGTTGAAAAAATTTAGTTTTTAAAAGAAAAAACGTTAAATTATATTGAAACAATTCAAATTTAAAAGCAGAACGGCACAGCACAGAACAGCAACACAAAGTCAGTCTTTACTAATGAAGCCTTTAAGTAATTTTGTTTACGGTTGCATGATATTTATTAGTAATTAATGATTAAAAATTTTAAGGCAGATTTTGTGAAAAATTTCGTTTCTAAACGTTTCAAATTTGTATGAAAAATAACGAAAATTCGTTTCCAAAAAATTTTTCCATACAAATTTCTAGACGAAAAAACGTTTCTATTTACGAAATTTGGACTTAAAATTACATTGCTGGGAGCTCTGTACAATAGTTTCGAAAATATTGAAAAAGTTGTTGTGAATAAAGTTAATTTTTTTAACAGTTGTAAAATATGGATCATAAAGATAAACAAAGTGTTTTTTGCCTTTCTGGAGATATTTGATTTCATTTCAAAGTTATACTATGTTCACACTTGTGTGTTTAACGTCCTATTAGTGCTTAAGAGCTTAATACCATGTTCACACTTACGTGTTTAACGTCTCGTTCGTAGAGAGAGCTTAAACACGACGATTTTGAGATGTTTTACTTGACTTGTGTTGTTAAACATCTCAAATGAAGTACTTAAGATTTAAACATGTCCTTAAACATGCAAATGGCGTATGTTCAGTCCGTTTTTTGATAGAGCTGACAACTTTGTGTTGTTTTTAAATGGCGGCACGTGAAAAACTATTTCGTATACAAGCAATTAGTTATAAAATACTCAATTATTTAAATAAACATTTGTTGTTTAAAAATAATAAACCAATTAAAAAGCATTATCGTTCATAAAATTTTACAAGTACAATAATTTACTGACAAAAGGTCAACCTAAAACATCTCAAATGTAACGTAAACGGTTATGTTTACTTTTTAAAACACTTGCCTTAAACACGTTTAAGACCATAAGTGTGAACATTGTATTAAAAACTTCCTTAAACACGTAAATGGAGTATGTTCAGTGCGTTTTTGATAACTCTGGCAACTTCGTGTTATTTATTAAATGGATGCAAGTGAAAAATATTTGGCAAATAAGTAATTAGTTAAAAAAATATTAAATTATTTGCAAAAACATTTGTTGTTTAAAAATAATAAATCAAATAAAAAGGATAATTGTTCGGAATTTTTTATAAATAAATACAATAATTTCGTGATAGTATTAAATGTGTTTTATTGCTAAAGCGTGTGCAAATATGAGGTTAGAAAGTAAATTGGCTGTCAAATGATGAAATGTCAAGAATTTAGATGTCATCCTATATTACGCTCAAGAAATAAGGATTTAAAAATAATTATTTGAAATAAAACTTATAACCGTTACGGTCTCTGGACAACCAAATCAATTTAATGGGGGTCACCAGGATAAAAGGAAGGTAGTCATCGAATTCTAATGAGCTTTGCAACTTTCACAGACTTCGTGGAATGAAATTACCTGTTTTAGTTTCTTAAAAGTTGGCATTATGTTCATGTGTGGCGTAGGGTTAAATCCACAAGTTTGGGCATACATAAAAGTATTATTTAAGTTTTATTTAAGTATACATTCAAAAACAAAATTTCGTATTTAAATAGAACATTCAAGAAAAAAAAATAATTGTATTTACTAATAATTCATACATCGACTTTTATTAAAAATTATAATTTAAATACAAAAGGTTGTATATTTAGTTATTAATTAAGTACAAAAGAACACAACTACGTATATAAAAAAACAATAATGAACTGCCCAAGGCAAATTCATGATAGGTAAAGTTAATACTACAACAAAATACAAACAATAAAAACAATATAGTATTTTGTTGTTGCCTTGGAGGCTCGTATATCAAAAGCAGCTGATTGAATTTACTTAAGCAGAGATCTAGGCCATTATGGCTTACAGCCGGCTGAGCTGAGCTCAGCTACGCCGCCGAAAATAGTTTGTACAATGTACAATATAATCTAATAATTATTTTATTTATTTAAGATATTTATTATTTGGCATATTTGCATATGTTTATTTTATAGACAATGCAAATAAATTTCAATTAAAATAAACTTATGACAATATGTAAAAAATAATAAATTTTGCCTTATAAATACCAAGGCACATTTATTTCCAGGTAATACCAGAATTACAAAAACAATGAAAACATACAACAATGAAAAAAACAACATGGCTTTTAGTTTATCCAAAATATCAAAAATAGAACTTGTTGTAACACAATAATAAGGAAAATTATTCACAAATAGTTGAACAAATTTCTCCACGGCAGCTACCACTAACAAAATTTGCAATGTTTAGCACTTTTCACAATATTTTAATAGTTTTTTTTGTATTTTTAAATTTGTTTTCAAAGAATTTTTTTACTTAGTAAAAAATTTTCATGTTTTTTGAAGCAGTAGGGCACTAAAGCGCATTCTACTTCGCTTTAAAATACGAGCTTGTGAACGTATATGAAGCAAACTATACGAACAAATCGATTTAATAGTGACCAAAAATGTAGTGCTCCAAACTGAGAACTCGCCGTACAAAAACCAGCAGGTTTGTCAAGGCTACTTTTCTTTTATAATAGTAAAAAGCTGTTTTTTTTGAAGCAAAATTTTTGCTGGGTAATAAAATATTTTTCATAATAAAATTTTTTTAACATTTTATTTTAATTTCTCTTTCGTAAAAAATTTTTAAAGTTTCGGATGAACTTTAATTAAAAAAAAATAGCTTTCTTGCATTACCTGGTGAACGTGAATTGATAAATACTTTTTTTTGCTATCCAATGGATTTCTAATTGTATAAAGGTGCAGAAAAATAATATACATATATTCATAATGAATATAAATTATTTTCTGGGTTTTGTTAAAGTTTTTCTTTTGTGATTGTAAAAAATATTATTTTAGTGAATTCTAAAATAGTTTTTGAGACCAGGGTTTTTGCAAGTACATATGTGCATGAGATAAGAAGTTTGTGAGTGTTCAAAATATGTGGTTGAAGTCTACTGATGATTTGGCAAAACACTAATGAAATATATAGGACAATGTGTAGGAAACGGCATATAAGTTTCTATTTAATTTGTTTTTTAATTATTTTTGTTATATTTTTTATTTGATCTTATCTTCCCCCGACGATTTTCTCCAGAGCCGGCGCCGCCGTAAAAACGTCCGGCGCAGGTCTCTATACATAAACAACTTTTGTCACACGAGCCAACAGTTATATGAATTCGCCTTGAATTTGGCAAAAAAAAGATCAGCTGTGTTTTCAACTTTACCTGTTATGAATTTGCCTTGGAACCAGAGAAACAAACCGACCAGCTCGAAAAGAAGGAATTTTAATAAGTGAAAGAAAGTGATTAAAAATGCAGAGGTTTAAATTTTATTTTAATAAAAAAGAAAAAGAACTGCACGAATCAGATTCATCCAGTTCTGACGAGGAATTTGCTCGTATGCAAAAAGATATAAAATACTACCCGCAACTCATTAAAAAAAAAGAAAAGCTGAAAGCAGTGTTCCCAATTAAGACATCAAATGGAATTGCAGATTGCTGGCGTTTTCTTTTTGGATAAATCTACGTGTCGTATAGAGGGGTATTGGAAAAATACAAATTTTGTAAAATTTGTTTTGAGTCCGATTCAGATTTAAGAGGGTAAGTAAAGAAAAATTCTACCATAAGCCGAATTTTAGCCGCCGCCGATACTACATTAAACGAGCCGCCTCCGCCGACAATTTTTGGTCAGGCAGCCGTCGCCGATAAAATGGCCTCGGCTTGTTTCACTGTTTGGAACTGCCAGTTCATACAAGCCATATAAAAATTCTCATCTGCCTATTTATATTGAAAACAAAAATAAAACCACTAAAATTTGTTTTTGTTTTCAATATAAATAGACAAACGAGAATTTTTACATGGCTTCTAGAAACTGGCACTAAAGTTTAATTACCAAAACATAAAACAAATTCAAATAGTATCAAAAAATGTACGATCTGTTCCATCACTGTCACACTGAGTGTAAACAATTTGCTCTCTGTGAATATTTTGTATCTGCTACCTTGCTATGCAACTGTGCACACTAACTAACAGCCTGCTAAACACTTTTAACGCTTAAGAGAAAACAGAAGTAATTTACTATTTGAGCACAAACGACGAGGGGCAAATTGCATCGCTTTTACACAAATAAAAAATTTTAATACGGTCGGTTTTTGTGTTAAACAAACACATTCTTTTAATTTATTTTATATAAATAAGTAAACTCTCTAGTATATTGTTTAATTTTCAACAAGATATATATTTTTTCTGCAAGCTTGTTGTATTTTATCTTATAAAGAATTTTACAAATGAATTGAAAAAGATGGTATTTCATTAAAATTGTCTAGTTTATGGGCAAAGTGAAAAAAAAATTAAAAGGCATAATAAGAAAAGAATGTGTGTTTATGTGTATATGTGTAAAATAACAACCACAATAACAAGAAAAAAACAACTCAAGTAAAGAAAAACAAAAAAGAGAGTGCAATTGAAGTTTAAAACAAGTAATACAACAACTACAACAATATGAAGTACACAATAACATGAAAATTGTATATGTAAAAATTTAAGAAATACATGAATAGTGAAACAATTGCAAAACCATGGAATTTGAAGTAAAATAATACTGAAGCTTTATTAAAATTCAAACAAGAAACGTAAAAAAAGTGAAGGAAAATACAAAAAGAAATTTAAAAGAAAAGTAAATACCTCTTCAAACAATGCATTTTACACTCAATGAAAATTGTTTAAGGCAAGCTTTGTTAGTTTTTTATGTGTGTGTACATATGTGTGTATGTATGAACGTTCGCAAATATACATATGTTTCCTTCAGGGTATTCAGACTCGTATTCACCAAATTCAAGCTAATATTTCTATCGAATTTTATCCAATCTTAGGTATTTGTCTCAAAAAAATGCTAGTTTAGTCAAGCTGCTCAGAAAAAGTAGCTTAATGAGCAGCTCGAATTAAAAAATATTTCCTTAAGTGAAAACACTGCACAACAAAAATTAAAACTAAGGATTTCTACAATTTGGAAGGCGGTTCTGATTCTGTATTATATGATTTTAGTTATTTAGGATATATGAATTTCGAAGAAGCAATATTGAACAATCTAAAAAGGGATACTAAAAGGAAAATAATTTTATTTACTAATACGTAAGTAGATACTAAAATTAAATTTAGCGCGCAGGAAAATAGCGCGTTTTGGCTATAAATAGTTGACAACTTAGCGCGTTTTGAGAAGGGCAATAGCGCTTTTGAGTTATAGTTGGTATCGCTGGTTGGTATTGTTCCCCGGGAAAAATTTCTCACGGAATTTTATTCATAATGTACAAAAAAGAAAATATTTTAATAAATATTGGTATACGCATTCAAACTAATAGTGATAAAAACAAAGAAAAAATAGGAATAAAATAATAAGAAATATAATTAGATAATAAAGGATAAGTTTGTTCTTTAGTAAATAATTTAATTGCATCACAAAAAGGTTGATTATTTCCTATAATTCCCACTTTACATAGGTATTTTGTGCCGAAAACAAATAACCAACCGACGTTTTAGCATTTACACCACTTTTTGTATTATTCCGTTAGTTTTTCGCGAATTGTCCTCCAAACTTAAAAGACTCACATTGATGAGTATATCCTGGTATCTTACTATTCTTGCAAGAATGTAAAAATCGCTATAACTAATCCTTTTGTATTTTTGTCCGCTGATTACGAAAATGAATTTTTTCTAGCCCCTATAGTTTCAGGGATATTGTGCGTTATATAAAAATAATACTTGGAATTTTTCTTTTCCCACGACATACAAAAATAAAACCATATTTTATAATCACCCTTATCGGGAAGTTAACGTGAAATGTGCTGCCTTTCCTTAAAATTTTGATCGCCAATGCTTGTGCTGTTGTTGTATCAGTATACTATATTCTAAATTTGTTCACGGAAAATATTTCACTTGATTCTTAAAAATTAGGAAGGAAGGCTATGCAACAAATCTGAAGTATTACGTGCCGTGTGGGGAAATATCATAGAGGAGAAAATCATAGAGACTCTGAACACAAAGTAACGATTATTTATTGCGGTGCGGTTTTCCATACGATTTTGAAGTAAAAATCCGCAGTGCGGGACGGAAAAAAATTAAAATAAATTTTATTTTCATTGCGGACTTTCTTATTCTCCAAATTTTCTCTTGCTGACGTTGCCGTTGTTATTGAATAATTGGTTGTGTTCACAACACTATTGTAAAAAACATGATTTTGAAGTTCAAACATTTTTGTCATAGATTATAAAAGTTTAAAAAACATATCAAATATATCTGCGATTATATAACATGTTAGTAATTTTTTGTTTTTAGTTATAAAAATGTATGCACAAAAAAAATTAATAAATTTTTTTAACAAACAATGACAAGTATTGCCGGCGCCGTCTTCCGTTGTATTATGCTTATTTTTCTCTCCCGCAACGAGAAATCGCTCGCACCGCAAACATTGTGTTTAGACTCTGTGTCCGGTCGAAGGCCGGCTATGCAGAAAATCTTTAGTATTATGTGCCGTTTCGGGAAATATCATAGAGGAGCAAAATTTTATTGATTGATTTTCCTTGAAAATATGTTTTGATAATCTTTAATATGATACCCATATTGTTATAATAAATCAGATAGGCCGACTTCCTAAACGCAAGTTGCAATTCACAATTTAATAAAATGCGTGTGCAATGCTAAGCATGTATTAAGAGCAAACTTGCGCTGCGTAGACATTTTTTGCATTTTATCGGCATTTAGGAACGTCGCTATGCAACTCATACATATGTTTGCCTACAAAATAAAAATGATGAACGATTTTGACAACTGATACTCATTAAAATGAGTTGCCAAACGATTAGGAACATTGGACATTGCCAGAAAGTTTACATATGCGTTTACGAAGTGTATGCATTGTAAATATGAATTGCAACTTGCGTTTAGGAAGTCAGCCATACTTTCCACGAAAATAACAAAAGATATTCAAAGTTTTGGAGGTCCTTAACTCCGTAAATATCCCTCTGCGCGGATTTTTTTTCTTAGAATTCAATTTTCTATAATTTAAAATAAGTTTTATTTTATTTGGAGGAGGAGCTTCACTAAAGTTGATTTCTTCTGATTTTGTACTTTTCAAGTTTTTCTGCTTAACGTTTTTCCGCACTTCTGGCCTTCTGCCGGGCTTAAGGATTTTCTCCATCATGGTGTTTCCCGACAAGGGCGCAGCCTAATAAAGATTTTCTGCCTTGCAAAGTTTTGTTGCCTTGCAAAATTTTCCTGCATGGGCGAACAAGCCTTCATTTTATCATTTCATGAAAGATATTCATATTCAAAAGCTTTAAAACTATACCAATATTGGTCATAATCAAAATTTTCTACTAGATTTTTGTTATTATTATTATTAATTAGTATTTCAAATACTATTTGATTTTAAAATTCACTATACATTTTTAACAAAATCGATAAAATTAACATTACTTCTAAATTCTCAAATTTTCTTTTAAATATCGAGGCTTTTTTTCGATTTTATCGTAAGCGACATTTTATTGAAATTAAAATTTTATGGGCTTGACCCATAGTTTAGAACTATCAAAATGCCAAAATTGTTGATAACTTTTAAGATGCAAAAAAATATTTAAATATCTAAAAAAAATTTCTCCTGAAAAATTAAATTTTTTTCGCTTAAGATTAAATCGAAAATAATGCTCGATATATAAATATTATTTTCAGTTTTTATATCGAGCCTTATTTCGGATTTCATCGTAAGCGAAGTGTTATCGAAAATAGACCTATCTATTGAAATTAAAATTTTATGGGCCTACCCAAGGCATAGTTAATATGCCTTGGGCCTACCCATAGTTTATTATTATCAATATGTCAAAATTTTTGATAACTTTTAAGATAAAGGCTGTACAATCTTATCGTAAGTGACAATTTACGTACAAAAAAAATTTGAATATTTAAAAAAAACCTTCTGAAAAATTTAATTTTTATCGCTTACGATTAAATCGAAAATAAGGCTCGATATTATTCGGCATTTCAGATGTCCATAACCACAATTTTTCTCTTATTTTTAAATTTTCTATAGGATCTCGTACTTTTTCACAATTTTTGAGAGCTGCTTATAAACTTGATTTAAGCTGACAACTAAAAACTATTTAAATAAATTCAAGAAGAAACAATAAATTGATTCATAAGTTTACGTTTTGATGTTGCCTTAATATCTCTATTTTAATATAGCCTTCTTTAGTTTCTTTAATTTGCTATACATCCATATATACTTCCATATACAATTTTTTCCACGTTAATAAATACCAAAATCTTAAACTAATGAATTCCACAATATACCTACCACCACAACATTATGTCCACAAAATTTCAGCAACAAAGTCCACTAAACTAATTTCGTTGAGTGTAAATAAAATAAGAAAAAATTTAATTTCATATAAATTACTACAACTATTATTGTGTTATTTTAGCAAACGTTATCCCAAAAGAGAAAAAAAAATTTATGTGAAATATGCATTAATAAAACAAAAGTGTTTTTTTTATTATCGGTGATAGTAAAACCGATACATACACACATACATACATATGTGTGCATGTGGATACCTACATACAAACTTACTTACATATTTACAAGCAAATTATGAATGAATTTTTGAATTCAAACAAACACAAAATGTGCGAGTACATAATAAACAGTAACAATAAAAACAATAAAATAATCCACAGCAACTACAACATGAGAATACCGAAAGGAACAGGATTATCTCATCATTTATTATTTGTCATGTTCATCATCATCATCACAATACAACTAAAAATTTTACCCGGCTGTTCAGCTTTATTATTTCTAATGACACCACCAGCATTAACTGATGACAATTTGGCAGCTGCTACCGTACCAAAAAATGCTCAGATTTTGACGCAGCTAAATATGAACTTAAGTGCCGACTCATTGTCGGCTACAACAGCAATAATGGCCACTCCAACTGCTACGAACTCGCCACCCCAACGGCGACCACCACCACGTGTAGTCCTTAATAAATGCTGTTCATTTGGCGAATATTTAGACAAATCGAAAAACTGTGTAGCCGGCAGTTCTGAACTCTGGATACCAATGATATATTTAATAAATCGCAAAAAACATCACGAACCCGCGGGAACTGCACCCAAATTTATCACCTTTGAAGACAATATTTTTCCAATCAATCGCGCACGCAACATTAACGAAATCGTAACAAGTTCTGCAGAAGATGAAGTAACTTGTACGGTTGACGATCTGGAATTGATAACAGGTAATAACAATATGATATTATTTTCGAATGGTTCTCTGTTTCTACCAGAGAAATCTATATCGCTGCCGCCATCACGTTATTGTGTTGATCAGCAAGCTGCTTTGGTATGCTTTCCAAAATCCAGAGATGATCAACCTGAACTTAAACTTAAAAAGTGTTGTGGTCCTCATGGAGCCTATGATGATGAAATGAAGAAATGTCATATAGATGCAGGACATAGGAGAAAATTAAATGTGTCACATTTAAATGAAAGTGAGTTTCAAACCATTTACGGCTTTCCCAAGTGCAAAACTGGCTCCACGACATTTGCCATAGCTGGCGACTGGAATGGTGCCCAATTGCACAAGGAGTCGGGTCATTTACATATCCCTACGCACAAAGTAAATCTCACCTCAAGCGATTATTGCTTGGAGTATTTGCGCACAAACAATTCATTAAAAATATTCGCTTGTCTACATCACTTTGGTACGGAAGCAGATGATTTCGGTAGTGATTCCAATAGACGTCAGAATGCAGCTTTAAGTTTTGGTCTAGTCATTTCGGTGGTATTTTTGGCCGCCACTTTGGTAGCCAGTTATTTAATGCCTTCAATACATCATGTGTTGCACTGGAGGTGCCAAATTTATTATGTTTTCTGCCTTTTTGTAGCAGAGTTTATGTTATCCTGGATCCAGCTGTCGAAAACCATGATTCTACACGAAACTCTGTGCAATCTGGTGGCGAGTTGCATGCACTTTTTCTTCTTGTCTGCCTTCTTCTGGCTAAACACAATGTGCTTTAATATTTGGTGGACATTCAGAGATTTCCGTCCAAGTTCCCTCGAAAGGAACCAAGAACTTATAAGACTGCGCCTATATTCAGCATATGCCTGGGGAATACCGCTGCTCATAGCCACCATAGCGGCTTGTGTCAATCTTATACCCGAGTCATCGCTTTTGAGGCCGGGATTTGGCGAAAGCAATTGTTGGTTTAATGGAGAAAGAGTATCGATATTTGCCTATTTCTTTGGACCAATAGGCATACTATTGTCAATCAACATAATCCTGTTTGTATCGACCACACATCAACTTACTTGTGGGCTTTGGAAGCGTGATGATGTCAAATCTACTACAGAAAAGACTGCCTTGGGAAAAGTATGTCTGAAGTTAGTGGTAGTCATGGGTGTAACCTGGATTGTAGATGTTTTGTCTTGGATTGTGGGTGGTCCTCAATGCTGGTGGTTCGTTACCGATCTCATTAATGCCCTACAGGGTGTATTTATTTTTCTTGTGGTTGGCTGTCAGCCGCAAGTGTGGGCAGCTTGCAAACGTTTCTGTTGCCCTCGTTCTCGCGGAGAAATAACGAACACCACAAATGGTGTGCAGCATTCATCGTCATCACAAGGTTTGCCCTCTATGGCGGCGTGCGGTGGTGAAACAACACAAAATACTTCAGTTATTAATACGACAATGAACGGTGGAGGAGGAGGAGGCAGCAGCAGTGTACATAATAGTTCAGCTTTAACGAAAATTCCCATGGAGACTGTTTGCTAACGTATAAATGGTAAGTTATTGTATTTTCCCTATATTTCTCTTCTATTTTATATTTATGGTTATCGTTTAGTGTGATAATTACAATCTTGAAACTTACATAGTTGTGTGGTACAATCAAATGCACGGAATGTACATACCGAATGCGAGTGTGTATATTTCAGATTTCTGGGATTTAGGAATCTAAAATTTACTTAAACTCATGAGAAATTAAATAAATACCTTATTTTAGGTTGAAAAGAGGAGCCATTACGCTCATAACCGCGGATATACACATAGCCAGTATAGGCCTTTTCTGCGCTCTCATATAAATTAACAAGGAACTCAGTATCGTTCACGTAGTCCCTGAAGCTTTTCTAGTCAATACCTCTAAGGTGTGTAACATCCGGTAATGTGTCATCCCCAAAATAATGGTATCTCGGCTGGGTGAAAACTAGACAATGACAAAGAAAGTGATCCATTGTCTCCATGCCCCCATACATTCCCTGCATACATTATTATTTGTGGCTCCAATGCTGCACAAATGACTCGTATATTAGAGTGCCCGTTAAGATGCCGGTCAACTTTCCTAGATAGGGCTTGTTTAGTTTCAACATTACAATTGTTTCGTATATTAGAGTGCCCCGTTAAGATCCCGGTCAACTTTCCAAAGTTGGGTTTGTTTAGTTTCAACAGTCCAATTGTTTTGTGTTCGTCCGGGTCGCCCCATAGAACCTTGATTAGATTACCCAGAGTATCACAATTCTATCGTGTCCAGTATTCTGTCTTCGTCCGGGTCGCATCATAGAACCTTGGTTAGATTACTCACAGTATCACAATTCCATCGTGTTCTGTGGGCCATCTTCGCCCAATTTTGTAACTCAATCTTCGCATTAGTTAGAGTTACTTTCCACTTTGCACATTAATTTCCGGTTACGTCGTGTTGGGCCGGCACCCACATAACACGAATGTTGG
Organism: Tachina fera; assembly: GCA_905220375.1. NCBI lineage: Eukaryota > Metazoa > Arthropoda > Insecta > Diptera > Tachinidae > Tachina > Tachina fera. Next base: position 76,547,630 of record LR999966.1, read on the forward strand.
CATGAACCGCGTAATCGTTTATCATATTTTTGCAATCTAAAACTGTCGTATAGTTTGCTCTTTAGGTTATGATTGCCCTAATTGCCGACTTACTGTCGGTAAATATGTTGACCTGATCCACACTGATCCATTTTAAAGCTTCCGTGATAGCACGAACCTGCGCCTGGAAGAATGTATTATGGAAAGTAAATCTTGGCCTTTGGTTCCTCTATGAAGAAACTTAGGCCTGTTATTTCCCCTAGCTTCGAGCCATCCGTGTAGGAGTAAACTCCCACGAGTGTTTGTTCTACGGTTCGATTGACCCAGCAGTGTCTTTCTGGAATCAATGTTGCGCATTCTGTTATAAACCTAGTCTCACGTAGCCGGTGGGACATTTCCAAAGTCTGGTCGTATCCGTTCAGTGACGTCCATATGTTATGATGGTGTGATATATTGTCTTGTGCGATCCATTCCCCCTTCGCCACATACCTTGAGCTCTAAAATAGATACAATCCAACATTTAAAAAATGTGCGGAGTCACGCCCATTAAAATTTAATACTTTATTTTAAGTGTCGGCTTAGATGCCAGTCAATCGTCGACGGCTGTAATCAGGCTGCGAGTGAGTCGATTGGCTTCGCCCTCTGTTTATACCTATTTACATACATACATATGTGACAGAGGCCTATGAAACTGTACCTGGATTCAGTAACTTTTTGAGAACCGAAAGTTGTAATATTTATTGATATACTCGAATACATACATACGAATACATACTCGTTTGCGATAACGATAATGTGATTCTGTAATTTCATTTATATGTATATTGTGTGGCATCCCTGCATACAAAATGTCAAAATAAGCGATAACTCTACGTCTCCACTAGCCATCGACTTGGAGATGAAATGGACATGACGCCGGCAGAGTAAATGTGAAAAAATCATAAACTTCTTTGTTGTGGTGAATACGTTCGATGTCCATCGAAATATTTTGCCTTAGTGCAATAGAGATGGAATATTTACCAATTTTTGTTCTGTCTCTTTTCTTTCTATTGCAAAAGGTTGCGGACGGCGAATCTCATGGCGAACATTGTTGCTCAGACATACATACATATGTTCGGGCATCCATGTCAGAGCATGGACGAAACATGGACATGAGCGGTCTCCATTAGCCATTTGCGATGTCCGACATGATGCTCATACCAAGTTCATGGCTAGGGGAGACCGCTAGTAAGCACGAGAAAGAATTCAAGAAAAGCTAAATGAATTTGAGCATGCCATTTTACTTTTTTTGTTTCAACCGATACCCTCAAACCTAAATAGGAGCGGCAAGCGTTGCGTTCGCAGCAGGGTACGTATTTTCAGTACAATAAAATAATATTTTCACATTTAAATGTACTGAAAATGCGTACCCTGCTGCTAACGCAACGCTTGCCGCTCCTATTTAGGTATGGTGGATAGCGAATATCGTAAAAATATGTTATTGAATAGCAAAGTCGATATTATAGAGATACGGTTATCTTAATAAAAGTTACTGAATCCAGGTACTGATCCCTTTGGACTGCTCCCAGACTGCCGAACCATCAATTGAAATGTTGAACGAGTAAGCTTGTTTCACCAGCTATTATTCTGTGCGACTCTAAAGAGTTCCGCATGAACGAACGTTAAGAACTTTAAAACTTCATTTATTACTGGCGCTTAAGCATAATTTCAAGCTTTGGTTGTTCAGAGAATAAAATTTTATAGTAAGTTATATTTTTTTCTTAGAAAAATCTATGCGTGTGAAGTAAAATTTTAAAATGTATAACCCTTGACACAAACCTTGTAGTTTAGCAGAGCTCTGTTAGCATTTTAAAAAAGCTTTGTTAAGCTATAAAAATTCGAATAATGCCTTTCCAAAGGACTTTTCCGTTAAATGAGGCCACCGAGAAAAACGAAACGAAACGAAAAAAAAATACAGTAACTTTATAGACAACATGTTCCTTTATTATTGCCCATGAATCTATTTCTTAAAAACATGAATTTGAACCAAATATTGTCAAGTTTTCAACTTGACGTTTTTTTTTCGGAAGGTGTCTATGCGGTTGGACAAAATTTGTGGCCTATTATGGACCACATTGTACTATAACAACGTGCATACTCAGAATTTCTGGAAGTGCGAGTTTTCAGGAGTTTTTTGAAAATCTTATTTATGGCCTTTTCAATGATGTTCGAAACAATACTTTCGTTCTACAATTTATATTGAAAATAACAATAAACCAAGAAGATTAGTTTTTGTTTTTATTTTAAATTATCGAACCAACTTATGCTTTCGACATCGTTTAACAGCCCGACCCATTAATCTTTATTATTTTCTTTTTCAAAAATGCATACGGTTTTTATTTTTCAATCAAATAGATATTTGAACTGTTGGAAAGCCGGTTTTTGGAAAATTTCGAATGCTTAGTCAGCCTAGAATTAACTTTGTTATTTTTACTAAATTAAAAAGTAAACAATACTTTCATTTATCTATGTACACATGTATGTATGTACTCGTAAAAAAAACAAATAAAAAGTCGAATCTAATGGATTTTTTTTTTATACGAGTGCTTTCAAAGTACAATGCCCAACTACATACATAAGTACATGTAAACATTTTCTTTATACTTGGATATAAATTTTGTATATTAATGTTCAATAATGCTATTATTATTTATGGTTTATTTTTGTATATCAAAAAGCAATTTAGCTTCTTTTTTTAGTTTTTGCTTGTGTTTTTATCTCTTGTGCTTTGCAGTCGACATCAAAAAGAAAAACTGAAAAACAGACAACAACTAAATAATTGTAAACGCAAAAAGTAAACGACTGCGAAAAACTATAATATTTCCTGTTTTGTTTCTTTATACTCGTAGTTTATGTCTGTTTTTTTATACATTCGAGTATTAAAGTTTTCTTTGCAATTCGTTGGAAAGCACAAAACAATCCCTTTTTATTTAGCTTCATATTACACAGTGGGTTAAGTGACACCTACTTTAGATTGCCAAACAATACAACTGCATTCGCATTCAAAACTTTATTAGTTTTGATTACAGGAAGTTGTTATTTGATATATATGGTATATATGGTTATTAGTGCAATTAAATTTTAAAGAAATAATATGTAATTTAAGGTAGGTAATTTTATTAAAAATGATAGCTGGAGTCATAGACAAAAAAAAAATTGTAGGTATTTTATTAATGTCAGTACTAGCTGTGGAATTTATTCTGTTATGTTTGGTTTCTTTTTAATTTCAATGCATGAAAGTTTATTTTAAGTATCCTAGTTAAGAGAACCAAACTAACAGAATGCTACTAATGCCTCAGAATTGTTTTGACCCACCGACAATTCCTTTTAAATAAATTCAGTAAAGTGCGACTTTGATGCATTAAACACATTCATCCACAGCAGGCTACCTGCTACAAAATGTCAAGGATATAATACACATGTTAATATGAGAGTGATTCTTTTTAAGACAGCAAGGCAACATGGCGGCAGGTTGTTGTCTATACTTTAAAAAAGATCTACAACACTTATGTTTTAGGCCCTATAATTTAGGGTATTTTAGACATCTTAGAAAAATTATTTTTTACCTTAATAAGGTTAATTAATACGGGATTTTATGACAATATTACTTGCGGATGTTTAATATTCAAAATATTAATATAAAAAACAACTAAAAAATATATGAATTCAATTATGTCATCGTTATTTATTTAATTTTTAGCCCCCTTATGCAAAAAAATATTTTACTTTAGCTTTAAAGTTCATATTAGTTGACAAGCACTTTAAGGATAATATTGCTTTGTTAAGAAATTGTATGCAAAACACAACTTTAATTATTTTGTTATTTAATAATAAATACTGGTAACACCACCGTGTTCAACAACCACTTCACAGCTTAAGATGTACAAAATCGAATACAATTTCATTCGGGTATTCAATTTTTTTTTTATTTTATTAAATACATTTTTATTTTCTTGAAGTAAAGCAACCTAATTTAAACAATATAACCTTCTGACACGTTAGGATAACATTTCTATGAAGTATACGTAAAAAAATATGAGGAACAAAGAAGAATTAGCACAATTTGTTTTATTCGAATAAAATGAGTATTTGAATATCGAGCTCTTTTCGATTTGTTTTGATTGTATGAACATCACTAAAACATATTTGTACAATTGTATTTATTTTAACACTTTTTTTTATGGATTTTACGATGTATTTTGAATCAGTTGGATAATTTGATGAGGTTTACCATTACATGACAGAAATATTAAATCTAAGCTAAGAGCTAACAATTCTAGCTCCATTTTCAAATGTAACATGAATGAATATGTGCTATATTAACAAATATATTTGAGGTACAAAATACACATTTTGAAAATATCAACTGAAAGTAGTCTTAACAAACGTGAGGACCTACTTTAGAAATTTGATATAATAATTTTTTTAGAATACAACTTTGCAATGCGATGTTAAGTTTTTTTGCATAAGACCCTAGATCTTTATTATTCTCATATTTAAACGAAGGAATATTTTCATTAAATAATTTCGAATGCTCCTCTGTAGTTGTAGGTTGCCCAGTGCTAGCGCTGATATATCGTATAGCTTTCCTTTCAGAATATCAGTGAAGATTGTTCTTACAAATACTTTTTAACAAATTAACTTTGAACATTCGAACTATGTATACAATTTTCTCACAAACTCGCCTAGTGAAGCAAATATTTGGGCTTGTAGCAGTCTTTAAATAGTGAAGTCAACTTAGCGTTGTTTAGATGCATTGCTAAAATATATTTCAGTTGAACTTCTAGCTTGGATTAGATAAAAAAACTCGGGTAACTATAATTTAGCGCTATTATTGAAAAATTGAAAAAGTAGTAGATTTTTCTCAGAAAGTGGCAGAGTTGAGTGAGATACCCAAAAGAGGTAGATCTACCACAAAAGTGGTAGAGTTGCATCGCTGCGTTGTAGTCAATTAAATTAAATTAATTAATTTAATAATTAAACTAATTTCTATTTTTTTTTTCTGCAATGAGAAAATTCAGTGTTGCCAGTATAATGCAAAATGTTGAATGAATGTTATCGTACAATTAATTATTTCATATTATTTAACAGAAACAATAACTATAAATTTATGTAAAGTATAGATTGATTCATTTTTATACTTTTACGTCATGTAAGTACATTTCGAAAGAGTAATTTAATTTTTATAAATGATTTATGATTTTAAGGTGGCAATACTGAACTATGTATTTAAGGATTAAACACATTCACCGCAGCGAGCTACCGGCTAAAAAATGTCAAAAATAGAACACACATGATTTCTTAAAAATGTTTAAGTTCCCTGCAAACTTTGTTGGTTTTTGGCGATTTTTTTATTTTTGGAGATTTTTTAAGTTTTTGCTTTTTGTGCGTTTTTGGGAATTGTTCGGGTTTTACGTTTTTTTTATTTATTTTTATTTATTTTTATATTTTGGGGGCTTTTTTCCGTTTTTGGCGATTTATTTTCGAATTTTTTTGGTTTTAGCGTTCTTGAAAGTTTAAAGAGTTTATGGTTTCCACGGTACAGCAAGTTGTCAAAATTACATTAACTGATGGAATACCCTATAATTTTGATTATTTAAATTTCAGTATTCATTGGTTGCTGTATTCTGCTTAAAACTACACTACACTTTTAAAATTGCATATGTCTATATAGTATGTATATCTGTGGCAATAAGGAAAAAGTCATATTTAATGGTTTTGTAGGAGAGCACTTTTAAGCTTTCAAGTCGATTTTCAGAAATTTATTTATTTACAGTTAAATTGGGAAAATCTCTGTTAAGCTTTATTTTTTTAAGCAAACATCGTTCTACACACTATAAGTGAAGCTATGTACAGACGACTGTCAGATCTTACAATATTGTCAGATCTGTCAATGTGCTGGCAATCGAAAATTGCCAGTACAATATTCCTTGTCAGTTCACACGGTTGTAAGAAAATCGTACAATTTATTGCCAGACGGTTGTATGGCAATTAATTCATATGACAAAATTGTCAGCCGAAAAATTGTGAGCTCACACGGTTGTCATATGCACAAATTGTCAGATCTGTTGTTATGCGTTGCCAGACTCAAAGCGTTTGTTAGAAATTGTTAAATATCAATCGTTTGTGTTAAATGTAAAAAGTGAAAGTATAAATTATTATGGACCATAAAGAAGCAATTGCAATGATTTTGTGTGCATATATTTTATTATAAATGTTTTATTTAAAATCAAGCGTGTGCAGTGTTGCCCATAGAAATAATTCTCTTACAATGACGCCATTGTCAGATGCATAAACTTCGCACATCTGACAATATTAAAATGTCTGACAAATATCTGGCAATAATTTTACAATGTGTTCACACGATTGTAAGATGTCTGACAATTTGTTGCCAGCTGCTAGTCTTTCAATGGACTGACAATTGTTTTTCTGACAACGACGTCTGACAAAATTTGTCAGTTCACACTGTTGTAAGAAATTTTGAGCACATTTTACTGGCAATATTGTAAGATCTGACAACCGTCTGTACATAGCTTAAGACATTTAAATTGAAATATATCAAAGTATAACCTCAATTAAGTTATTAGTCCAAATAAGATTAGACGTCTAAAAGAGATAAGTCGTAAGTCATAGTGATATAACTTTCTGAAAAATCACACAAATTAATTGAGACTTTAATCCAGAGGTACTTTCGAATATGTAAAATTAACTCAAAATCAGTTTATCTCGACTTAAGCACTTTTTCCGTTTTGCCGCAGATGTAATTGTCTGTATATTAAATTAAAATTTCAAAATTTTTTAGAACACTCGCTTTAGAACACTCTTTAATTTTTAACTATCAAATATTTGTTATTGTAGACAGCCAAAGTTTTACATATTCTGTAAAAATTTTAGGTCCGTAGCTCTTGCGGTTCTCTAGAAAACAGCGTGTGATAGACAGACGGATATCATTACGATAACAATAAGGGCCTTTTAAACTTTTAGGGCGACTTTTTGGGTTCGAGATTAAAATTACTTTATTTCTCTAATTAGCTAATCCGAAAATTAACTTAATCTTACATAATTGAATTTGATGTTTTTGAGTGGTAGTTTAAACTTCTTGTTATGTGCAGTATTACCATACTGAGAAACAAAATAGCGGCAACAATTTCTATGCAAAAGTCATACATGTTATCAACACACTTTAATTTTTTTTTTGGAAAAAGAAGAAACTGTCATATTTTATTATTTACAAGTAAATATTTCGCGTGTTAAAGGAAATATATAAATAATATAAAATACATATGTATGTATATTTATGTGTTTTAAATTATTTTGTCATATAATTTTTACAAAAATTTATATGTTTCACAAGTGTTTGTTGTCAATACTAAAGTAAGATTAAACCACCACGATTGGCCGCTTAAAGTGGCAAGTAAAACCATATTATCACAAATGAAGATTAAGGTTAATTTAATCTCTAATCCTGAACTCAAAAAGTCGCCCTTAGTGTACGGAACCCTAACCCTTGCAGAAAAACTACAAAAATATATATCGTCCCTAGATCCCTCAAATATTTTGGGAATCCTCATTAAAAAGAATTAACTTTAATTTGAGAGGGCTAATAAATAAAAAAAATCTTTCACTGTGAGTCGCTCTAATAATGTACATACGAAATGTTCATATAAGTATATGTAGAACATAAAAGGAACATTTTATTGTTTATACCTATTTCATGAATAAACTTTTGTAATAAAAGTGTTGTATATGCAGTGTATGCAGTTTGTTGTCATTATTGGCCTATAGTGCATTTTCTATCATAGTTCTTTTTGTTTTAAACTTTGCTTAATGTACACAAATATGTATTTAAAAGGAATAGCACCACTTAAAACCAACTTATCGCTATTATACACGTACTTACATATATACATACGTACATGTGTATGTATGTATGTACATATTTTTATGGCATTTTAACATAAATAAATTCTTAGGATTTTCTTAATGCGAAAGTGTTAAGTCTATTCATGTTTTTTGTACTCAGTTTCTAATGTGCACATACTTACATATCTACACAAAATATAAATGGACTGATTCCAACATTTACCCAATAAACACATGCAAAGTAAATCAGTTGACTGCATTGTTATTTCGATGTTCAAGACAAGGAACGTTCCTTACAATCGAAAAGAAACGTGTGTACTCGTAAGAAATGCTTACATTAGCATTGGCAGTACAACAAGCAACTATATCCAGACATTTGAAATAATGTGTGGATACAACTCGTCAGCCCATTATTGGTTTGACCCACCGACCATTTAAAAAAAAAATAAGTTAAGTATGGGGTATATATATTTGGAATATCCTCTTACTGAATCAAAAACATGTTTCGCGAAATGAATTATGGTTTCTGAGATATTTGACATTCATTTGGCTCCATTTCAACTATTTTTAGGTTTAATAAGCATTGTTTTGCTGTAAACGCCACTGTTTGGCTATTGCGTCAAATTATTCATACAAAAACGTACAAAATAAATTTAACTCTTGTTTTGCTTTATTTCCGAAATTTAATAAGCACAATTGGGACGACCGACGAACTTCGCATAGTTCGATGAACTTGCCTTCAAGAATTCAATATACTCCAAATGTCTGCCTTGCTATGAAACAAATTGGATGATGTATTTGAAATAAAAATGAATGCAAAAATCGATATCAAATTTTGAAATTAATAAGTCTCTTAAATTCGCGAACTTTGCAAAAAATCGTGAAAATTTGCAAAATTTTAAACAAACCATAATGTTAATTAAAAATCATTAAAACTTTAAGGAATGCAAAAAATTCAGCCAAATCGCGAAAATTAAAAAAAATGCATAAACTTATTAACAGCGGGATGATAAGAAAGTCTAATATTGTTTAAAAATCGGTAAAAGTGTTAGAAAACTGTAAACATGAAAAAGTCGCTTTTATCGCGAACTTTGCAAAAAATCGCCAAAAGTTGCAAAATTTTATACAAGCCATAATATTAATTAAAAATGTCTAAAACTATAAGGAATGTAAAAAAATCCGGTAAAAAGCAATCATTTATCAAAAAGACAAACCAAGTTAAAATCTACCAAACAATAGACTGTTCTTGGTTGGTTGGTTGGTGTACGTGGCTGCCTACTACACGCAGGCACTCAAGTAGAATCTAGATAATTCCTTTTTGAAAGGACCACTACACTAACCGGTGTCAACCTATGTAGAACCGTATCTAAGTATTCTGATACAGTGATCGTTACTAGATCCAACCCGTTGCGTTGAGATATCTGATAAGGTCACTTGCATTTGACTATTTTGTGCCATCAATATAACGCTTCTAATAGCACCAAACGGCGTGGCTACCGAAACATTCAGAGCAGATCCAGCTCGTCCGCCCCTTCGTTACCTAAAAACTTGCTATGTGATGGAACCCTGATGAGGGTGAGGTCAGCCTGACCACACAGTCTAGATAGCAAACTTTTACACTGCCCGACTAGAATAGGTGAAGTGATATGTGTTCTTAGGGATAGAAACGCTGCTTGGCTGTCGACAGAGGTACCAACTTTACCCTGTACTTTCCTATCAATCAGCACTCTAGCCGCTTCCCTTACCCTTAACATTTCAGCCAGAAATAAAAGGAAAGGAGCATTCTATACCAAGACCGTCTGAAAAGACCCCAGAGCCGACACCGCAGGCCATTCTTGATCCATCAGTGTATGCCCTGACGTCTTATTCTGTTACCATTGTGCCTCCCTTCCACTCCAGTCTGAATGGAATCAGAACTTTAAATACTTTATCAAAGTACAGATGGGGCACCATGTAGTCAGATCGAGGATTCTGGCATGACCATAACACCTTGATCTTCAGGTGCCCTAATGAAAATAATCTGAGTGTACGTGTTAGTAGAAAAAAACCACTGCTTAACAAAAATTATTTTAAAGTCGCGTTTAGTTCTAGCAAATAGGCCATTGTACTAAAAATATAATATATTGGAAAACAATTATTTTTACGGAAGAAATCCAAATTAATATGATTGGTCCTGATGGAAAAGCTTTTGCTTAGTGAAGAAATAACGAATAATTCGATTCCCGTTGTTCTAAAAAGACGATTACGCAGCGAAGGTGGTAAGAACTTTTATTCATAAAAAAACCATTGTAATTCTTGATTCGCAACAATAAAGCTTAGGGTGCGTAAAGAGTGGCCGCTTGTTGCCGAGCCGAGCTGGTTGACTCTTATTGCGAGAATTTTTCATGCGAGGAACAAGTTTAAGTGTGCATAGTGGATGTGAGAATCAGCGCTGATATTTTATTTATTATTTTTTTGTTTTATGGATGTTTGTATGCATTTGTGTTTGTTGTTCATTCGTGTTTGTGAAATTGAAGTGGTTTCAATTGGTTTACAAAACAAATTTTGCATGGACATTTGTTTGGTAAATGTTTTGTAAGCCAAAATTATTTTTTCTGAATAAGGTCTTAAATGTTTTCAAGTTATCTTTCTTTAAATTAAATTACTAAAATTTGTAGATTTTCGTAGGGTGAAATTTTTTAACATGTAGAGAAAAAAATCTAATGGTAACACTGATACAATTTTCGGAAGAAAAAAATCAAAACTAGAAACATTGAAAACATCATGGTATGAATGTACAACTTTTAGAGAGAATCATAAATAAAGCAAGATTTTTAAATCATAGTATGAATTGGGGCGGGCCTTTTTCTCAAAGTTTTGTGTTTAATTTTTTGTTTATATTTTCCAAACAAGTTGAAATCATAACAAAATAACATAAATAATGTTTTCGGCGCTGATAAACGCTTTGGAACTCTTTTCTCGCATTCAATCAGCTTTGCGCTCTGACCAGCACGGCGCCCACTAAGAACGGTTCGCGCTTATTTGTACTAATTTGTATAGTACCAGTTTTCTCGCATTGATTGTCGCAACAAGCGTCAACCAGCTCGGCTCGGCAACAAGCGGACACTCTGTACGCACCCTTAGACCTTAATCCCATAGAGAAGTTTTGGAACGTAGTAAAAATTAAAGTTAAGCAAAAAAAGTTTAAGAATTGTGATGAACTTTAGAAAGGATCGATGCCAAAGCTTAATAATAGAAAGTTTTCCTCGCAGGTGTGAGAAGCACTGATAAAAAAAAAATAAAAATAGTACTCGTAATAAGTAAATGTGTAAATTTGCTTTATTCAACTTATAATATGTAATAACTTTCCTTTTCAACAGGTACGAGTAATATTGTGTAGTGTGATTAAAAAAAAAGTATTTGCTTTTTAGAGTCTGAACACAATGTAACGATTTTTTATTGCGGTGCGGATTTCCATACGATTTTGAAGTAAAAATCCGCAGTGCGGGATGGAATAAAATTAAAATCTATTTTATTTTCATTGCGGACTTTCTTATACTCTCAATTTTCTCTTGCTGACGTTGCCGTAGTTTTTGAATAATTGGCTGTGTTGACAACACTATTCTAAAAAAACATGATTTTGAAGTTCAAACATTTTTGTCATATATTATAAAAGTTTAAAAAACATATCAAATATATCTGCGAATGTATAAAATGTTAATAATTTTTTGTTTTTAATTATAAAAATGTATGCAGAAAAAAATTAATAAAAATTTAAACAAACAATGACAAGTATTGCCGGCGCCGTCTTCCGTTGTATTATGTTTATTTTTCTCTCCCGCAACAAAAAATCGCACCACACCGCAAAAATTGTATTTAGACTCTTACTTAAAAATTTGTTTTAAAACCAAAAATTTGTGTGTTTTTTTTTAAACAAACTTTTAAGTAAAAAGCAAATACTTTTTTTATTCATACTACCCTTAAGTGCGCTATTTTGGTGCCCAACTAAGATTGCGGTAAAAATACGATTTCATTGAGTTATTTTTTATGTTTTTAATAAATAGTAAATAAATATTATTAAATTATTACTCTTAATTAATTTATTTCGAATTTCAAGATAAAGTGATTGAAAAAATAACCAAGTTATTTCAAATCGGCAGGCATTTTGCTGACCGGTTTAAAATCACAAAAATTCAAAAAGTTTTGTGTGCAGAACACCTTTCTTGTGATTTCAAATCACTTTCACAAAAAGTGATTTTCAGAACATGCCTATATGTGTCTGAATCAAACATTTTTTCATTAGTAATTAGTTGGTTACGTTTTTTGGGCAAATGACACACAAGAAATGCCAGATGTAAGCTCAGCCTTTGGTGCGTTATTTCCGTGCCCATAGCTGTGTTTTTACAATTCACACACATACATACATATGTATGTATGTAGGTAAGAATAATATGTACCCTGCAGGAGATCGAACTAGTGTCCAACTAGTACTTTACTAGTACATAAATCTCCACCACTAGTTCCCAACTGTAAACTTTCTTATACTATCTTAATGCTAAAATTAGCATTACGTGTGTTTATAAAAAACACTAGTACCACTCATTGCATATGTATAATAGTACATTTTGATCCAATTGGGTGACTTAGCACTAGTTTGTTACCAGTTCTTTTGTAAAGAAGAAGCCTCTGCAATTGGTGCCTTTATTGCTTTGTTATCCAGTAAAAACTCCGGCGTTAAAATTAATTTTTTGTTTATTTTATTTATCGAAATACAAAATTTCGAAAGAGTAGAATTAAATAATAACTATAGCTATTACAACGAATAAATAAATAAATTAGGAAATAAGGAAGTAACGTAAATAAGGATACAAGGTTTGAATTGAATTTAAAATTTTAGATATGTTAAATTCGCTGGATTATTACGTTCCGAAGTAAAGCTTTCACTATCAGTTCCTTCATTTTCTTTAATTTTCCCAAACGGTTGGCTTTAAATAATCTTTTTTTGCTCACGCTCATCAGCAAGCACAGCAATGGTATGTAAAAAGTAAAATACAAAGGTTATGCAAAGGACTTGACCAACAAAACAACGTTGAAATCGCGAATTATATCGCATACTAAAATTTCGTTTAGGTATCGTCGAACATTGAAAACAATTCTTCAGCGCAGTTTCTTGTAGGTTTAGTTTTAATTAACCACTTTTTTAACTTCTACTTCAAGATACGCTTTGGTATTTCGCTATTATTTTTCGGTTTGTGATCTGGTTTGCTTTCTTCTTCCAAACACATTTGAGGTTCGAAACGAGTATTATTTATAAAAATTCCGCACTCTTCAAGGACTTCTTTGGAATTTTCGCTATGCAACAGCGCGTTTTTAAATACTCTATTCTTATATTCAGAAATTAGTTTTTTCACTTTTCTTTTAAAATATTTTTTCGAAGAGTTCATTTTGAAATGTTTTAAAATTACCTTTTAATATATATCAAGGCGAATTCAGTATCAGGTGACCTTATCAGCGCAGCTGATTATCAGCTGTTGATGCGAAATTGAGCAATTTGAACCAAAACGTCAAAATTTGTTCAGAAATTTATTGACAGATTGGTTTTCTAGCATAGCAAACTACATGTTGTTTTTTGTGTTGTAAAATTGTTGTACTGATAAGGTCACCTGATACTGAATTCGCCTTGATATATATTTTTACAAATGTCACTTTTTTAAACTATTTTATTACAAACTACCCTACAAGAAATGAATGACTGAAACTAACACAAATAACAATTTTTTACTAACACATTTACAACAATTTTACATTAAATTCAACAGTTATTATAGTTGCTCTACTCTAACATATATGCTAGAGTGGAACATCTAATGTACACATGTCAAAATTTTTAAAATATTGAATTTTACTGAAAATAATTTTTAGTTCGTTCGGTTTTTAAAATTAAAATGCATAAAAGTGGTAAAAAATTATAGTGTTTGTGAAAAAGTAAGATTAAAATAATAATGATCAAAAGAAATTTTATACAGTTTAATTAAATATACATATGTATGTATGTATGTATGTATTCGTTTCTTTTTCAATATTTAGATATTTGGAAAGGGATGATTCGTTGATGGTTGAAGAAGGCGGTAATACAATTCATTCTGTGAAAATTAAAGTTTACAAAAGTGCTAAAAAAGATAAGTAAAATAATGAGTAAAAGAAATTCACAAAGTTTAATTTAATATGTATATTTATTTTCAAAATTTTAGATATTTGTAAAGAGCATGGTGTGACGGTGATGAAAAGGTGTGAAGAGGTCTGGCTACCGTTTAAGTTATTTGGTGTTTTTGTTAATTTGTATATTTGTTTTAAATATGATATTTAGTTTTGTATTTTAAAAGCAAATAAAATAAAACAAAAAGTATATTTTCTGTCAGTATATCAATCATTTATGATTACTCAATTGTGAAGGAAATATAAATCAATTATGATCAGTCAAACTTGAGGAATATTTATGTTCTCATTGACTATTAAAGAGCACTGGAGTGAGCAGTTCAACTATATGTTATATTCGTTAGTTAGAGAGAGATGCAAGATCACACGTACACAAAAGTTTCCATCACATTTTTCATTTTGCCCTTAATAAAGTGATAGAAACTTTGTTCTAAACAATGATGAATATATCCTGCCTGACTATCGATCAAATGAGCAGTCAATTGACTGGTAGTGTTCTTGTAGGGTAAATACGTTTTCTGTGATACAGAAAATTGACTTATAGGTATATGTCTACTTATTTATTATATTTTATATTTATAAATTTAAAAAACAAGTATTAAGAGTTATTGTACTTGGGTCAAAACGATTCCATTCCCAGTGAAAAAAATCGAAGTCATTCTAGCGGAAGTACATTTTCATTGCTTCCAAAAAATCGATATTTTTAATTTGCCGAGAGTGAGCGAAAAAACCATGTAGAAGCTTATTTTAGTCACACAAAACCTTGTAACTCCTCCATAGTGTTAGAAAATACTCACCAGAATTTAAAAAAATTTATTTTTTAAAGAAATTTATGAACTATTTTTAAATTAAAAAGCTATTTGCTTAAATTTACATTAAAACACTCTTTCGGCCTTAAATTCGTATAAAAAGAAACGAATTTATTATCGAAAAGGCAACTATTTACCATTTTTCCTAGATGAAAATATTATCATAGAACACAAAAAAAGGAATTTTTTGTAATATCGCTTCCAATTCAGTGACCAGGCATCGAAAGAGAGAACTTCTTCAAATGACAACCCTATGTAAAAATCATTAGATCGGATCGAAATTTGCACGACTTCCGCATCGTAAACTACATTTTCATGACTTTTTTGGAGTCTCTTTTTTTACTGGGTTACCTTAAAACATGTGTCTTTCTGTTAGACAAAAATTCTAGCAATCTTCAAGTGGCGCCTTGGAACTATTTATATACTAGTACTGATCAGCACTAGTAATTTTCTACAATAACTTTAACTGTTTTAACACAAGTTCTTGATGATCTAATAATTGTACTAGTACCTTTTAGACAATTAACGCATATTCTCCTGCAGGGTAGATTTATGAATAAAAAAATTCCTAAATTTAATATAAATTCCTTCTGAATTTCATCCGAAATCTGTCTGTTTGCTGGGAAGTTCTTTTGAAAATGCCGTTTTATAACTGGCGTTAATTGCAAAAGTAATTAGAGTAATATGCTAAGAGCAAGCAAGCAACAGCGCAGCAGACCAACAACATATACGAAAAAAACCGGCAAACATTTTCTTTTTCTGAAAACAACAAATATATGTATTAGAGACCTGCATAAGCAGTCTTGAAATGTAAATACGTCATGTTTTTTAAAAGTATGAGAGAAAAAAGCACAAGCACCACAAATTCTTCAGTCACGAACTATTTTCTTCTTTACTCTTATGCTTGCAATAAGTTAAGCAAATGTATTGACGAACACGTTGTTTAGCGTTTGTTTCAGACGTCTTGTGCAGGTCTTTAATATGTATATGTACATAGCTAAGAGAATTTCTATTTTCTGTTTTTATTTCTTATGAAGAAAGTACTCGTACCTATTCATATTTAACTTAACTTATGACCTCTATAAGTATTTCTGTTTTTCTTTTCCTAAGAAGTACATATGTACATATGTATGTATGTATTTATGTACATACATAAGTTTTTCTTATTTATACTTCAAATGAAAACCATAAAAGAAGAAAACAAGTATGTATGTCTGAATGTTTTTATGTAAATATGTACATATGTATGTATGTATGTTGTTGCATTAAAAATAAGTAATAAAAAAATAAAACAAAATTCAGCTACATACACACATACATAAGTACATACATAAATACATACATATATGTATATGTATGTACATAAATACTAACCTGCAAATAACGCGACTAGTCCATACATGCATGTAGGGACTATTCCATGAAGGACAAGCGCTAGTCCAAAACTAGTCCAAATGTATGGCTAAAACATGGTCGATTTAACATGCGATGTCCTAGGGATGGACCATATGGTACAAATTTGCATTTCATCGGGGCACCCAAAACTACCCCATATGAAATAGTTATATACACTACTCGCATGCAATTTGTAAGCGCCTAAGAAGAACGATCATAATCGCTTACACACGAACACTTAACGTGCTGCATTGAATGCTTGTGTTAAAACCAGGGTGACCGATGACATTTTTCAAAAAGTGGCACCAAAAAGGGGATTTATCAAAAAAAAAGGGGCAAAATTAAAAAAAAACGGGAAAACTACACTAAACTTTTTATTTTTAATCTATTTTTATATAATTCACTCTAAAAAATGGAAACAAAAAGTGGCAAAAGCACTCGAAAAAGTGGCAAGGCAGTCGAAAAAGTGGCAATTTGCCACTTTAGACGGCCGAAGTCACTACGATTGGCCAAACCGAAGACGAATTTTATTCATTAAATTCACTATACATACATAAAATTAATTAAAATCGGGAAATAACAAAAATTCGAAATTTTAAAAAACCTCGACGAGAAAATATATGAAAAAAATGCATGATAACTTCCAAACACCTAGATCTGGTTTCTTCAAGTATAAGCTAGAAGGTATTAGATCAAGTTACCTATCAAATGAAAAAAATCAAATGTAAATCGGTCTAGCCGTTTGGAAGCTGTGGTATCAAGCACACACAGACATATTCTATAGAATACTTCTTAAAAAAAAATCTGATATATTCTAAACGGCTGGACCGATTTTTTTCAAACATAGCTAAGAACACTCTTGATTAAGTCAACTTTCGAACAGAAAAAAAATTAAAATCGGTCTAGCCTTTTGGTCTGTACGTGGACTTGTACATATACAAATGCGTTACCTAATATGTTAACGGCCTCTAAGAGATTTTCCTTCAATTCGATTCATTATACTCGTAAGAGTGCTGGTTAACGAGAGAAATGTGTCCTTGTATGTATGTGTGTGTATTAATTTGTGTAGAGTTGGTAATTGACAAGCTTAAGATTAATAACTCTGTGGTACAGGGCTCCTGGATCAAAGCAATGTGACACTTACCTTTATAGATGAGAAATGACTGCCATCTCGCTCCGATGTAGATTAATTTGGATAACTTCCACTGCCATTAAACTTATAGAAGCTTATCCTCTTGGGAGTTGGATAGTTGTGCACCCTCTTCCTCATTTATTGGCTTTGTAATATTGCTCCTCTTCGCCAATTTTGAAAAAAACAGCATTCCCTTTGGGTCCTCTTCCCTATGAAGGACCTCCAATTTCTCCTGGTTCAGTCCTGCATTTTGCCTCCCAAAAACACTGAGTATGTGCTCTGAGATGAATTTGCTATCCCATCGCTTAACATACCGGGTCGTTTTTATGAGCGACCAGATGTCCTTTCTCTTCACCAGTTTTAACTTTGTGGTGTCCCATGGAAAGGTGATGCCATCGCTAGTTCGCTGAGTATTTCGATGCATGAAGCTGATGCTAGCCTCATCATCATTATTCCCTCTTGAACTCGCAGCTTATAATTTGTAAAGCAGGGGCATACCTTGTTTCCAAGACATGTTCCATTATAATGTTGCTTATTAGATCTTCAATAGTTCCTTGATGATCAGCACGAATTTTACCAGAAGGTCTATGGGTATTAATCAGTGCAAAGCAGAGTTCTTCCATATAATGCATCCTAGCTACTTTGGCGTGGGACGGTGGCTCCTTAAGGTTTTCTCTTTCGCTTATGTTCATTTGCATCCCCCTTAGCGATTGAGATGGTCGGACGCTTTACCTCCCGCACCAGTTTGAGGCCGACTAGAGTCTCTTTTGTTTTGGGTAATGCGAAGTTTCCTCGAGTTACTAACATACGGGGAGTATTGTTTCCTTTTCGCAACAGTGTTATGCTCCTCTGGAGAACGGGTTCTCTTTCCAATCTCTTTAAAGGTGGTTGGAGTCTCCAGTATCCCCTTTCGAGCATCCTGCTGCTTTTACCGATTTCTTGGTTCATCTTCTCCAGTCTCCTGAAAGTCGTTTCTTTTTGGTCGTCAGCTTATCAATGCCATCACTGCCTTCCTCCATACTGACTTAAGGAGTTGGACTCGGAGTTCCCACCTCTTTTTGGAGGGTGGGGCAACTTAACGGCGCCCACCGGTTCCTCCTCATGCTTCTTCTTACGTTTAGTGCTTGTCACCTTGACGACTACGGGGGCCACGTTATCCACTTTCGAGGACGTGTCACGATCACTTGATCTCGACTCCAACTGCTTCGTGAAATAAACAGTTGTCGGCGTTACTGGGTTTATTACTCCATGCACCGTAATCTTTTTCTTTTTTTGTTCGTTTTATATTAATTTTTTGTTGTTTAATTTTTTAAAAGAACTACTCCTGAGCTGGTTTTGGTCCGCTGGGAGTAATATACCCCCTAACAAAAACATACAATCCCCTTGCCCAGATCTTAAGACCCCATGCGCCACCTGGGGACGCTCCCTCTAGAAGACCAGCAACTACTAGTTTCATTACAAAAAATTTTTTTGTGTAGATATCACAAAAAATTTACCATTTGTATAATTTAAAAATTTATTTCAGGATTCGTTTATTGTGGACTCGCGCAAACGCTTTATTTTAGGTCGTAAAAGTGAACTTTTCAGGGGTGTAGTTAGATTTTTCTGCGCCACTGTGAATACTTTATGTCTTACCAGTATTGCTGCATTGTGCATTCTTTGTTATTTTTTATCATAAACTTATGTATGTATGCAGCAAGTGTTGTTATATTATAAATTTTTCACTGTAAAAAATTAAAAAAAAATATCTATAAATTGCTCAAAAACCAGTTATTTTTAAAACAATTTCTGCAGCTATTACGCGTAGATTATTATTATTGTTTTTCTGGTCTGCGAAGCCCCAAATATGACCCTTCACGTCTTTTACATACATACGTGCTCACAGCTGGTATAGAGGAATTGCAAAATAGCAACCCAACTGACAATTTTACTTCGGAAAGATTGTTGGGGTTATTTAACTGTTTAGTATTTTCTCTATATACAAACATATGTATGTATGTAAATATGTATGTGTTATGTAATTGAACTATGTAGTTTAATTATGATAAGTACATACATGCATATATCTATGTACATATAAGTAAATCAACAATTATAACTATTTTACAAGCTTTTATTCAGTTTCACCTGTCCCGATGTCTGTCTGTAATCAAATCTTGCAAATTAAATTTGATCCACTTCCCGGTTTCCGATTGAGCTTTTATTATTCTTTTTTTTTTTGCTTTTGCATGCATGTACATATGTACATATAAATCGGATGACAATGCAATTTATTATGACATAGAGCAGCTGATCTGATGATGGCAGACAAATTTTTAGAATATTTTACTTTTTAGTTCATTTTATTAACAAATAATAAAAGCTTGTTTTGAAAATAAATAAAGGTTTTTTATACTTCATCTGCCTTGTTTATATGCATATGAATAATATATTCGAGGGCGGATCAATAAGTCCGTGACTTTTCGAACTTCCCTCGTAGTTATATGAAACGCAACGCTTCCCATCAAGTATCACATGTTAATAGACTATGTACTGTCAAATTTTGAGCAAGGGTCGTCATAAAACATATAACCTCGTGTATTTTTCTAAAAATGGAAAAAAGTGAATTTCGAGTGCTCATTAAACATTATTTTTTGCAAAAAAAAAAAACACCCAGCGGCTTACTGACTTTGGTTGTGGCACAAGTACAAATGACGTTAAACGTTCTGGACGGCCAATTGAGGTCAGTGCACTCGAAAATGTAGAAAAAATTCCCGATATGGTGTTGGCCGATCGAAGAGTAAAGGTGGGGGATATTGTTGATGCCATAGGCATCCCACATGGCTCAGTGGTTTCTATTTTGAATGATTACATGGGTATGACAAAGCTTTCCGCAAGATGGGTGCCGCGTTTGCTCACCACAAACGCATGTGCAATTTCCATGGCGAAAATCCATGAATCGGGCTTCAAATTGCTCCCTCATCCGCGCTTTTCTCCAGATTTAGCCCCTACTGACTACTTCCTATTTCTAAACCTAAAGAAATGGCTCGGTGGAAAGAGATTTACCTCCATCGATAAAGTTATTGACCTATTTTAAGGACCTCGAAAAATACTTTTTTTTTTGGAAGGGATACCAAATGGACTAAGTGTATTGAGTTAAAAGGAGATTATGTTGAAAAATAAATTTTTGTTTTGCAAAAAAAAATGTTTCATTCACCCTCGTATGTATGTACATGTATACATGTATAATATGTAGAATCTTATGAAGTTTCATTTCTGTACATTTAGCTATGTTATCAATGCAATTATTTACATAGATATGAGATTTACTTACAATCGTTTTGCTGGTCTATATACATATATATCTACATATGTATGTATGTACATACGTATGTATGTATGTATATACAATATATAAGTATATGTACATATGGAGATATGTATGTACATACATATGTACATATATCTATAAATCACACTTAAAAACTTGAAATAGAATGTTCAACAGTACCCAGTTGACCACATTGGCCTGCACGACATTGTCATCTACGATTCTTGTGCGACTTGTCCTCTGTTATTTAGTTTTCTAGTCGCCAATTTAAGGGAAATCATCGTTCATGACAATCTGAGTGACAATGTCTTGCATGTTGTCCTTAATTAAACACTTTTGACTTTGTTGATGACAATTTGAGCGACAAGCCGTGTGTTTTGTCTTCAACCAAACGCATGAATACGTTGGCAATCTTGTTGAAAAAATTTTAGGTGGTAAGCACGAAAACTTGTAAAAATGCAGCCTCAGGTCGAATCCCAGCTAATTCAGTCAGTAATTTAAATAAAATTTAAATAAATTCAGTGAAGTGCGACTTTGACCCGCGCACGAAGGGCTCCGTGCGGACACTAGATATATAATTCAATACGAACTTTAGCCTACATATACATTGTATAAAATATAGTTTTGGTATGTTTTTGGCACTATTTTCTCGTTTTGACGATTTTTTTATGTCGTTTTTTTCATTTTGGTGATTTTTTTAATTCGGAGATTTTTTTTCATATAGGCGATTTTTTTAGTTTTCGCAATTTTTCGGTTTTTTGCGTTTTTTTATTTTGGCGATTTTTTTTAGTTTTGACACTTTTTTCTCGTTCTGGCGATTTTTTCATTTTTTCAATTTTTGTTTAATTTTAGCGATTTTTTTCATTTAGGCGCTTTTTAAGTTTTGACACTTTTTTTGTCTCGGTTTTTAGCGTTTTTTCAATTTAGCGATTGTTATAATTTTGGCAATTTTTTCATTTTGGCGATTTTTTTTATATAAAAAATTTTTTAGCTTTGGCGCATTTTTCCCGCTTTGGCGATTTTTTTCGGTTTTTGGCGTTGTTTTCATTTGGGCAATTTTTTTATTTGTGCAATTTTTTCGAATTTGGCGATATATTTTAGTAATAGTTTTTTGGAACACCCAATAATTTTTAACTCTCATGTATTTTTGCGTAGCGAAAAAATAGGGTTCCTTTTCACCTTTGGTGTACGAATCCCTAAAAAGAACTAAAGCTATGTACAGACGGTTGTCAGATCTTACAATATTGCCAGTAAAATGTGCTCAAAATTTCTTACAACCGTGTGAACTGACAAATTTTTTCAGACGTCTTTGCCAGAAAAACCATTGTCAGTCCATTGTAAGACTAGCAGCTGGCAACAAATTGTCAGACATCTTACAATCGTGTAAACACATTGTAAAATTATTGCCAGACATTTTCATATTGTCAGATGTGCGAAGTTTATGCATCTGACAATGGCGTCATTGTAAGAGAATTATTTCTATGGGCTTGATTTTAAATAAAACATTTATAATAAAATATATGCACAGAAAATCATTGCAATTGCTTCTTTATGGTCCATAATAATTTATACTTTCACTTTTTACATTTAACACAAACACAAACGATTGATATTTAACAATTTCCAACAAACGCTTTGAGTCTGGCAACGCATAACAACAGATCTGACAATTTGTGCATATGACAACCGTGTGAACTCACAATTTTTCGGCTGACAATTTTGTCAGATGAATTAATTGCCATACAACCGTCTGGCAATAAATTGTAAGATTTTCTTACAACCGTGTGAACTGACAAGGAATATTGTACTGCCAATTTTCGATTGCCAGTACATTGCCAGCACTTTGACACATCTGACAATATTGTAAGATCTGACAATCGTCTGTACATAGCTTAAGCAAAAAAATTAAATTTGTATGTTAAAAATATTAAATAAAGTATGTTCTGTTGAGTGACATTGTCGCTGAAGAACTCACACTATCATTTTATGAACGACCACGATATGGTGTGTTGGACATTGTGGCTTGTGTGAATGTGCATGATTTCGTAGCCATTTGTTCGAAAATGTCGTCAACGATGTCTTAAAGACATAGCCAACTGGGTATGCAAGTATCTATGTACTCAAGTAATTTACATGCATACAACTCAACTTATGATTATACATATTCTTCATAGTCAAACCGAACCCAAATTAAAAAGTATGCGACCGACCTAAACAGAAACCAACCCAACAACAGCACCGGTTGTGTATGCATATCTTGTCTGTCAGGTAAAACAGACTTTGAGACGAGTTGTGTAACAAGAACAAAAGCACAAACAACTACTGTTCAATATACGAACGAGTACATAACAATATCAATCTCATATTTAACAACTTAAATTACACTTATGCACATTTGCTATGCTTCTTTTTGTATACTACAAGTTGAAAGAATCAACAGCAGTGATAACAGGAAAAAAACATATGAATGCATTTAGTACAATAACCATTAAGAACGCATGAAAATAATTTCAGTTTATTTGTATCGTAAACATGTGTAAATTTAAATTTTTACAAAATTTTTTATTGTTGAAGTTGTTTGCAACGACAGAATTGTCTTTAAATTGTTGTTAGTTTAAGGTCGTAATTTTTACCCCAACGTTTTTTTTTGTTTTGCTGCTGTAGGTATTTGTTACTACATTATTCTTTTTCTGAAAGTAATTTTATTGCATTTTTAACATCGCTAATTCTTATAGTAAGTAGGTTGTTTGTTTTCATAGCTTTTAAAAGAATACGAGTTTTTAATTTTAATTTATGTATTTTTTACGATTTTTTTATGTTGTTAACTGAATTTAATTATTTTTTATTTCACGTATTATTTACATATCAAATTCACACGTTTTGTTACAATTTCACCATTTTAAATTAATATGTGTGTTTTTAAATGAAAATATTTACATATGTCGTATATAAACGAAAATTATTTCCAGATATTTGTCAGACAATGGCGGGCCATTATTATGAGTTAACGATAAAGTTTGGGATAGTTATTCCTAACTTCAGCAAAACTTAACTATAAAGTGACCTTTAAAATTTTCCATTATTACAACTGTCCGATAAAAAAAATAATAAAATGTTTGGTTGGTGACAACATTTCTGTGGATATTGTTTGTTAAAAATGATTAGTGACAACTTGCTTTTGTTTATTTGTCAAATTACAAACATAATGAAAATATTTTTGTCAATTATTTTGCTTTTTTATTATTTTAATGTGATTTGTGTTGTATTGTTTTTGTTTTATGCCATATTTTGACCAAATAAATTTGAGTTTGTTTTATAAAGTAGAAAGTGTGGCAAGTGGCGAAAAGGTGGCAAGTTCAAATGACTATACCTCACAATAAAATTTACAGGTAGGATGAACTTGTCTTTAGTTTATCGCTCACTTTTTGTTAAAATAAAGTTATAATAATGAAAAAGTGTTTATCCATCCAATAACATCATACCTTTACCTAACGGCAAGTTATAATAATGGCCCTAAGAGTATTCTTTCTATGAGGAACACTCCATAATAATTTATGTTTTCACAGGGTGCCCCTGTGGCTGAGTGGTAGCGATGCTAGCCTCTCAGTCCAGAGGTCGTGGGTTCGATTCCCACCATAGACTCTGGGTGTTTTCTGCAGACAAGCTAATCGCTTTGCGGGTCGTGTTTGTTATAAAAAAAAAATAGGAATGAATGATAATGTCATAAAGTCCTAAATTAATAAAATTAAAAGTGTAATCAATATAACACAACCGCAAACGATTGATATTTAACAATTTCTAACAAATGCTTTGAGTTGGACAATGCATAACAACAGATCTGACAATTTTTGCGCATGAAACACATGTAAAGTAGAGATGTGCAAATTAAAGACCTGCACAAAACGTCTTATAAGAACTTTTAAGACATGAGGGGAATTTCAAATGCTTTACTACAGGGAAATCTTCTGAAACCATGTATCAACAGTACTTCTTTTTATTGTTTGTTATAAACAAGACGTCTTGGCGACATCGCTGGTCAATAGTCACACACATGTACACCAATACATCCATCGTGCCTTGTTTATAGTACGACAGCATTTATTATTGGCTTAGTATAATACATGCCACGAGAATACATTTAAAAACATGACGTATTTACATTTCAAGACTGCTAACGCAGGTCACTATTGCAAATGTCGTGATTTTATCGTGATCAAATTTTATAACTAATCACGCGTGAGTGCGTGAGCGTGACTTTAAAATAATTTCTCATGCATGGTTGTACGTAAGCTATTTTTAAGAATCACGCATGAATTCTCACGCTCTCACGAGATATCATTCCTGCATAGGTACATACATACATATGTATGTAACTGTATTGAATCTTTTGAAATAAATTATTTTATAATAATAAATATGTATGTAAGTTTTAATTTTAAATTTGTTTGCTGGTGGTTAAGCATTGTCTATATGCATTTCATTGTTGGTTTAACAAATCGTCAGTAGACTCCAACCACATATTTTGAACAGTCACAAACAAAAATACAAAACCCAGCAGTAGCACGAAAATTTTTTAAAAAAATGTGTTTTGTTATTTGTTGAATGCTACCTGTCATTAGCATTAACTACACTTACGAGAACATGGAACAACATATCGTATAATTACGAGAAATATTTTTTATTGCGAGAAGTGTACATATAATTGTTGTATAATATTCGGTTTTTGTTTTCTATTTTAGAAATCAGAAACAGTTCTAAACAGCTGTGAATAAAAGGAGATAAGTTAAACGCATTCTATATATTTTTTGAACTGCACCCTACAATCGGAATATGTAGAGAGTAGTTAAATATATTGTTATAACTTTTTCCATATCAAATTCAAAATACCAATTTAGGAAAATCAAATTATTTTAATATAGTTAATTAATTATTATTCTTCGAACTTAATTTGTTACTATATTTAACAGGCTAAATTTGGCTTACAAGGCGATACGAACTTTAGCCTGTTATTTTAATATATTTTTTTTATGGTACACAACTATATTTTCCCCAAATTTAAAATTACGGAAAATATTTTTAAAATTTACTATTTTGGGACATTGCTGAATGTAGCGTACATGTCCAAAATACAAAATAATTGGCTCTGAGCACATTCTTAACGCGTTGGGTCATAACCATAGTCAACAAAAAAGTCTACTTCTTTGGTTTTAGAATACACTTTTTTTAAATAAGAACTTTCGACCTACCATAGCCGAGAAAAACTGCACTTTAAAGGAAAAAGTCGATTCTAAAGTTAAAACATGCTGAAGCTGTTTTTAACTAGATTAGCATCGACTCTGGCTCTTTAGTTCAAGACAAAACACATTAAAATAAAAGAGAAAATTTTGTATTAAATAAAATAATATAAAATACAAATGCCTTTTAAAATTTCTCTGTATTAATTATTTGTTAAGTTAGTTTTATTTTATGTTCGTTTGTTTTATTTTATCTTGTTATTAAATTTAACCCTTTTGCATAACAAAGAATCATATGAGAGAGATGAAAGAGAGAGAGATGCCACTTTCTCATATTTTGTTTTCGATCATACTAAAGTCTGTTCAACTTAAAACACACTTTGTTTTTGACTATAGTAGAAAAATATTTAGAAACAGCTTTTTAATTTTAAGTTGTTTCTAAAAAGAACCGACTTTATTTTGTGACTATTGTTATGGCCCATTGTCTTTAGCGTTATGTGGGTAGAAAATGAATGAATGTATTAAACAAAGCATTAATAATGAAGATATGTACTTAAAAAAACATGCCTTTTTCAGGGAAATTTTTAAAATTTAGATTTTTTAGCTTTTTCCGATTTCACGAATGCAGATATTTATAACTTTTTTTTTGACAAAACTCTAAACAAAAATAGGAAAAATCCAGAAATTAATGCTATATTTTAATTTAAAATCCAGCAATAAACTATAAACTTAAAGGTGAAATACAGGCAAAAAAAATTTGTTTGTCTTAAGCAAAATATCTTCTAAGTTATGAGATATACGGAAACACATCTTAGCATAATATTTCTTTTAAGTTTAGCTAAAAATGCTTTATCCGTTAAAAATTGGATAATTTTTAAAAAATTTACAAGCCTCCAGGTAGTCAACTTTGGCCTGCTGTAACTCCTCCCCACCTCAATCCAGAAGGCTGCCATGACATGTGTTATAAAGCCTTAGTCCTCCTCCACGGATGTTATAAGTTTGTATGTATGTGTAAAAAACTATTTTTCAACCCAAAAATCATAAACATTTGATTATATACTTTTTCGTCATCGTGATAAGTTGTAAACGTGCGTGATTAAGAGTATTTTATTCGTGAGCGTTCGTGATCGTGAAAATTTGTAATATCATTCAACGCTCACGTGCACATCTCTACTTTTAATAAAACTTGACTTGGAAAAATCCTTTCACTTATCGCAGATGTTGAGGAAATCGAAAGCAATTCACAATACACCATATCTAATTCTCAGTTTTTCCCTGGATTTCCCTAAACCAGCTACGCCCAAACACACATACACTGATGTTTGCATGTTAGGTAAAGAGCTTTGAAAGCTCTTAAATTTGTTCTTGTTTCTTTGCAAATTAAGAGCAAGCATTGTATTTTGTTGTGTTGATGTTGTTGTTGTGGATGTTGTAGTCTCGTCGGTGTGAAAGCACAAAAAGCTCTTGATAAAAGTTTGCACATTGTGCATATGGGGTGGACATATGTAGCTGCCCTAAACATATACGGCCCTATGTATAAGCAAAAATTGGCATGAAATTAGCATACGTGGCAAAATTTAACATGATCTTAAATAGTTTTGCCATGAAACTTCACATTAAAAATCATGCTAGGACTTAGAGGTGGATTAAGATTAGGTAATGCGACCATTTTTAATGTCAAATCAAATTGTATGAAGGTACTCGTTAACACCTAATTCAATTTCGTCACTTTTGCTAACTTCATGCCAATTTTTGCTTATACATAGGGCCGATAAAATCTTTCATTATGCCCTTAGAGTCCTGTTTTATTTTTTATTCCAATTCGTATAGCTACTAATTGTAAGCATATTTAAACCATATTATGGAAGGCACATCATTTATTTTTACAATAATGAGCGAATTAACTAGTTTTTTCGCTCTACTGAAAAGTTAGTTTTTTTGAGTTGACGTACATATTTTGATATGTATGTATGTATATCATGTATGTATGTATTTCGATTATTTTTTCACAGTTGCATGCATCTTTTCCTATTATATATAATTTTTTTTTAATTATTCGAGCTTGTGTAATTTATATACCTTTGTGGTATTTAAAGAAATTTTGATTTTAGTGTTTTTGCCAATACTTATAAGCGATTTATTTCGAGCTTACAACCTCTTCACAAATATCAACTACTAATTTCAACAAATTGCTCCCTTTGTTTTCGATATAAGTAATAAGTAATTTTTGGTTAATATCATTTTCGGTTTTTTTTTTGCACAATTAGTAGTTTTGCCAACTTTAATTGTTGCTCTAACAAAAGTGGCCACTTGAAGCTTTTTTTCTGCTATCTAGCAATTAAAAATTCAAATTATTTCACCTGTCAATTGATCTTGAGATACGTACGTATGTAGGTAGCGTTTTGGTGCCAAAAAAAAACTTAAGCCTACAATACGAGTACAGTAAAATTTATTTTGTTTGCTTACGAATATTCTGAAAGAGTATCTGCGTCATCCTTTCAGAGGGCAGAGTGCTTATGGGGAAAGAAATTAAATTGATTTTCTTATACTAAATAAAATGGCAAAAAATAATACATATTTTTGTAAAAAAAATACTACATATTTTAAAACGTGCAACCGGGCTGAATATTTTTTAAATTTAAGTAAATTTTTATATAAATTTAATGATCCCTGATTACTGAAATATTTATCTTCTCGTGTGTGTGCAACTAAGTAGGTATATTAGGGTGGCCGTTATTTTTTTTTTGATTTCTTCTACTCTCTCCCCTCAAATCGGTTCAGTTTTATGTCAAAAAATACAAAAAATTTCATACCGATAAGTTGTGCGGCCGGGATATTCAATGTAATTTTTTTTTAGTTTTATTTTGACTATATGTATGAAATAATTTAATATTTATAAGCTCTAATTGTACATGCTTAAAATAAAAAAATTCCATATAAATATAATTAAGTCACATACAATTTTTGGTTTTTGTTTGATTATTTTTCTATTTATTTCCTAAAATATTAATTTTAGCAAAAACTTTCTTTGAGACTAATGTTGTAGACTAGAAGAGCTAAAATATTGCCATATATCAAATTCTTGTAAAATTATTTTTTAAAAAGATACGTCATATGGGAAATTCCATACTGTCGTACGGGACAGTCGAACGCCATTTAAAGTGCAAAAGAGATCAATATAAAGTAGATTTTTGTTTTGATTATTAGCCTAAGTTATGGCCTGATTAGGTCTATTGATGGTACTAAATCCAATTATAACCAATTTTAAGTTTTAAAGATAATTGCAAAAAGCTAAGAATGTCGTACGGGACAAAAAAAGGAAGTAGGTTTTGTAGCAGGTTTCAGCGAAACCTGAAACAATAAATTAATGTGACTAATTTTAGAATGAGGTGAGTCAATGTTTCTTAAAATGGGCTAGATTTTGGTAAAAAAAAATATTAATAGCTTTTTTCTTATTTAAATTTAATTATAGTCGTACGGACATGGCGTACGGTACATTTTGTTACATCATGATGTTCAAATATTTTCTGGTTATTTTTTGGGAAATTATGAAAAAAAATTTAAATAAAATAGAGGTATCCCATGTGTTTATTTTAACATAACGACGAACTTAAAGGAAAATGCAGAATGAAATGAAAAAGTAAATATATGTTACAAAATAGGCAACATTAAATACGAATAGTATTGGATACATTAATTATATTTTTTTTTGGAATATGCAGTTTTAGCTGCTTTCACTTACTGACCATTGTAATAGAAGAAGTGCAAATTATATATGTGTGGTATAATTTTTACGTCTTTCTAAGTTATACAACGAAGGATACTTCTCAATATCATCAGATGTTGTAAAATACATTTTAATCCCTTGATAAAAAGGAAATGCATCGGGTATAATAAGGTTTTTTGACTTTGCGTTTTAAGTATACGTTCATACCGCTTTTTCTCTTCTCTTTTCTTTATTTGCTTCAGCTAAAGCTTTTGACTTTTTCCTAGCGGTACGCGATCTTTCTCGGCTTTTTAATTTATAGTTTTGCAATTTAATTTGATTTTATTTAAATTTTTCTCTCTGCGGTTTTCAATTCTCGCTGTTTTTATTCATCTTGATTTAAATAATTCTCTTCCAATAATAAACATATAGTTATTAAAGAATATATTTTTTTTATACTTTCAAATTTCACACAAGCGATGGCGTACGACAAAAATTTTGCATAGGCGCCTAGTTCGCAATTCTTTTTATTTTCAAAATCTTTTATTTTATTTTAATTGTAATAAAAATGTTAGTTTGAAATCATTACTTGATGAACTTTCTTCAAGCAGTTTCGATGTATTGATACAAAAGGGTGTTTTTCAATGTCGGAACATTAAATTAACGGAAATGCAAAGCTAAATTTTATTACAATTTTTCATCGCATTGAATCTTATGCATTACTTTCTAACTCCTGATATCCCTACGGAGATCTAAGAGAGAAAAACTCAATCTATAACGATTAGCGCTAAAAATATTTCTCAAAACAAAAGTTGATCTTCAAATTAAAAAAAAAATTTGAAAAAAAAAGTTTCACTTGCTTGGCTTTGGACATGAATATCTCGAAATGAGTAATGAATAAATGCAAAACTTTTGCAGATTTATTAAATTTGATTGTTTTTCTTTCAAAATTTGCAACAAAAAAAATTTCAAGAGCTTTTAAGTTTTTCGTCTCGGTAGACCTTCTAAGAGAAATGCCCATATGCAAAAAATTACATTGAAAAATGGGCTTGAAGGCCAACTTTGAGGGACGCACCCCCTAAAACATAAATTATCGATATGAAATTTTTTTTTATTTTTATTTTTTTTTATTTTTTACATGAAACTGAACTGTGAAAGAAGAAGAAATCAAAAAATAAAAGTCTCCATACAATTAACGGCCACCCTAAGGTACATACATGCATATTTAAGCTTAAATAAGACGTGCCATAGCCAAAATGGTAATGGCATTGTGGCGAGTCATCTTTATGAATTCTCATATAGTTTTTGAAACTCTATGCATAAAGTAAGAGGTTTGTGACTGTTCAAAATATGTGGTTGAAGTCTACTGATGATTTGGATGAAACGCGTATTTAGACGTATTAAACCACCACCAAATAAATTTCAAATATTGTATAATCAAACACAGTGTTACCCATAAGTTTGGCTCGAACAGCTGTTTTCTATGGTTATGACACGTCTGATTGAACCTTTAAGTAATATTATGTACATATGTATGAACATCATTAAAATTGTTTTCCTTGTAATTTTCCTTAAGGAAGTGTACAAACAACATTTAAGATTTTAACGAATTGTTTCATTTTAAATGTTAAATGTCTGAATACACGCTAATTTTGTTATTTTTATTTTCTTTTTTGCTATAAAATCAGAATTTTCATACAGTAAATCATTTTTTAGTTGTGTTTCTCTTTTCATTTTTTTTAGTAAAAAAATAAAAACATTCAGTTTTTACAGAACTTATGCGTAAAAATTAATTAAAAATACACACATATGTATGTAAATATGCATGAGCATATGTATGTACGTAGATGGACATGTACGTACTTGACTTTTTGGCATATGATTTCGTTATTTATCATAATGGGTTTGAGTGCAGAAATACATCGTTTAATGGACTTGTTTGGACGTAAGGCAAAAAACAATAACAGAAGCATTTCAAGTCTTTTTTTGTCTTGCAACAATTTTTATTGTAGTTCACGTTGATTACACTACTCGGCAGCCGAAGAACACCGTTTTTATTATTAACATGTACATATGTACATATCGCTCTTTTACTCAAAGAACGTCATAACTCAAATAAAAAAAATTTCGAGTTAGTGATGCAGAATTAATCCTCATATATGTAGTTCTTCATATTGTGTAAAAATCACATGCAAATATCTTGTCTATTCAATTCTTGAGAGAAAAATAAAATGTTCATCTTCCATTAAAGGGTCAGTTAGCCCACTGTAATTTAATGTAACCGCAACGTAGGAAACAGCTGATCGACATTTTTATATGAAAATTAGGTTAAGTTACATAACATCTCTATAACAATTTTCATTACTTTTCACATAACAATAGATATCGATCAGCTGTTTCCTACTGTTGCAGTTACTTTACATTACAGTCGGCTAACTGAGCCTTAAGTTGTGTGTAAATTGCAAACTTTAAACTAGTTTTCTGCCAAACTGGCTTTTTTTAGTTATGACGTTTAAATGAATGAGAGATATGTATGTTTTTCTTCTGATAGGCTTTGGTGTTGCTGGTGGCGGACTCAAATCTGGGAAAATAAAATAGTTAACAACGATTTACAATTTTATAAATTTGTATGTGCGTATTTATAAAAATCAAAGAATATTTTTACTAAATTTGAAGTCAACATACATACATATCGTTATCGATCACAGGGGAGATCTGTAAGAGAGATCTCCACCCATAATAATTTGCATGAGATGGAGATTGTTACCCAATTGTCGTGCACCAACTTCAGTGTAAGGCAACAGTACGTAATAAAGATATGTTATAATATAATATTATAAATTCTTTATAAAGACTGCTATATATCTTTTAAACAAATATTTGGCATTTAAAACACTGTTTTATTTAAAACTTTATATTTATTTTATTTATTTTATATTTTTCAACTTTTTAACAAAATTATCCCCACTGGCAACACTATTACACTTCACAAGCAATTTCTATTAAAATTAACATTGCTCGTGAAGGTATGCTTTTAAATTCGGTTGAGAGTATTTTTATGCAGCTGTTAAGTTTCTCTGTACTTCTTGGTCGTATGATTACACTAATACACTCATACATAGCTCAAACCAATTTGATAACGCTTTACGATCTTACTCAAAATTTGTGACTGTATTGCGAAAAAGATATTTTTACCTCCTAGTGTATACATAGATGTTTACACATCAAAAATAATGAGTTAGAACGTTTTTTATATTAAGGTAACGATGTAATGTATTTGAATTTATAATTCTTAATAAGGTTTCTAAGTTTAGTATTTTCTATTCTTTATAGATATCAGATATAAAAATATACATATCTAGTTCAATTTAGTTGAAAATATTATAATACATATTTTCATATTTCCAAAGAAAACTGCGTAAAGTTTCAACCTGACGAACAGTGTTGTTTTTCGAGGAAAACAGAAAACATTTTTGCGCTACATTTATTCAAGTGTCTGTTTTATCTTTTTTTTTATTATAAATTTTACTTTATGTTTTCTCTTTTTGTAGTAATAATTCATTTTAAGTTTTTAAACATTGATATGTATGACAGATGTTAAGTCATTAGCTAAAAGGGAAATTTTCAAAAAAAATTAATTTGCAAAGTTTTATAGATTATGTACATACATACATACATACATATTTATATACATATATATTTACCCTTAATTATGAAAGTGGTCTAAGTTATATATTTCATTGGTCGAGATATTTAGTATATTTCATTTGAACCAATCGAAAAATATTTTTATATTGTGCAACATTTTAATTTAGAGTTGTACTAGTCTCGATTAATATAAATTTATTTAAAGTTTATTCAAGATTTTTTAAGATTTATTTGATATTTAGAAGCAAAAATGCACATGACTTAAGGTATTTAGAGACGGTTGTGAGATCTTACAATATTACCAGTAAAATGTGTGTGACTAGCAGCTGACAACAAATTGTCAGACATCTTACAATCGTGTGAACACGTTGTAAAGTTATTACCAGTACCTGGATTCAGTACATTTTATTACCATAATCGTATCGCTATAATAAATATAACAAAAATTTATCGACTTTGATATTCAGTAACACAGTTTAACGATATTCGCTGTCGGTTGGAGAAAAATAAAATAAAGTCGCAAGCTCAAATTTATTGAGTTTTTCTTTATCATTCTTTGTGCTTTTCGATTATTTTTACATTTTATGTTCAGAGATACCACATAATATTGAATTAAATGGTGAGTAAGATAAAGCTGGAGATTATCGTAAAAAAGAAGTTACGGAATCACATTATTGTTACCGTAAACGAATAAATATGTGGATAAATATTACGATTTTCGATTCGCAAAAAGTTACAGAATCCAGGTACAGATCTTTGTCAGACATTTTAAGATCGTCAGATGTGCAAAGTATGTGCATCTGGCAATGGCGTCATTGTAAGAGAATTCTTTCTATGGGCAACACTGCGCATGCTTGATTTTAAAGAAAGAATTGCAATTGCTTTTTTATGGTCCATAATAATTTATATTATATTATTATTATTATTTTACTTATGTATAACACAACCGCAAACGATTGATATTTAACAATTTCTAACAAATGCTTTGAGTCTGGCAACGCATAACAACAGATCTGGCCATTTTTGCATATGACAACCGTGTTGGTGGCACCAACGCAAGTTTAACACAACAATGGATTAAAACGGGGAAATTCTTGTGAAACTTACCAACGTCCTGATAGTGTTAATTACTATATTAATAGTAATGATGTTTACAAAACATCACAATTTGAAACGAAATCTGTTTTATGGCCCGATGATAACAATAATGATTAAAATATTAGCTTTATTAATTTGGAATAATTAATTTTTGATCTCTATTTAAAAAGCCTTAAACAGAATTTATAAAATTAATATACAAAAATATATCATCTTGTAACCAGTAAATTTTACTGGAATTTTAATTTTACTGCAGTATGGCCATGGATTGTACATATGTATGTATGTATATTACAAAAGATTGTTTGTTTTTAGGGTTTCGTACACCAAAGGTGAAAAAAGCACCCTATTGTTTTCGCTACGCTGTCCGTCACACGGTATTGTCTCAGGAACCGTAAGAGCTACGGACCTGAAATTTGGACAGAGTATGTAGAACAACAACAAATACATGAGAATTAAAAATTAAAGGGTGCTCCAGAGCGAGCTACGAAAAATGTTAAAATCCCATGTAATATACATACAATTGTATGTACATACATATGTATATTGACACTTAAAATTTGTAAAATTATTGCATTTTTTTATAGACTACAACAATTAACATTAAAATATTAAAAAAATTTAATTAAAGGGTGGTCCATCAGTTAATGCAATTTTGACTATGTACTTTTGACAACTTGCTATATCTTGGAAACCGTAAGAGGTAAACTCTTGAAATTTCCAAAAACGGTAAAACTAAAAAATCCGAAAATTATAAAATCGCCAAACCGAAAAAAATCGCCTAAACCTGAAAAAAATCGCCAAAAATTAAAAAAAAGATTCACAAATCGAAAAAAATCGACAAAATTAAAAAAAATTCTAGCACTAAAATAAATCGCCAAAATGAAAAAAACGCCAAAAAACCGAAAAAATCGCCAAACCGCGAAAAATGCGCCAAAACCAAAATAATTGTTTATGTGAAAAAAAATCTCCAAAATGCAAAAAATCGCCAAAATTAAAAAAAATCGCCAAAATAAAAAAATCGTCAAAACGAAAAAAATCGCCAAAGTTAAAAAAACGCCAAAAACCAAAAACAAAATTCTCAAAACGAGAAAAAAAAGTGCCAAAACAAAAAAAAATCGCCAAAACCAAAAAAAAATCACCTATATGAAAAAAAACGCCAAAATTAAAAAATTGCCAAAATAAAAAAATCGCCAAAATAAAAAAACGCCACTATAATAAAAATCCCCAAAATTAAAAAAAACTTCAAAAGCCAAAAAAAATTGGCAAATCGAGAAAAAAAAAGTGTCAAAACTCAGAAAGCGCCAATAAATTAAAAAAACGCCAAAACTAAAAGAACGCTTAAAACCGAAAAAACCCAAAAACGAAAAAAATGCCAAAACTATAGTTTATATTGTCTAAAGTTCGTATTGAATTACATAACTAGTGTCAGTACGGAGCCCTTCGTGCGCGGGTCAAAGTCGCACTTCACTGAATTTATTATTGTTATATTTATAATATGAAAATATTACACTTCTGATAAAAAAATTTTAAATGACAAATACTGCTCTTTTATTAGTTTTGAATCCTTACTATTAGTCGTTGATCTCTTTAAAATGTTTTATGTAGAATGAAGTACAAATGAATAAAAACAGATTTGTTTAGTTTTTTTTGTTAAAAAAATTATATTATACTTTTTATGAAAAATTAATTCAATGAACATTTTAAACTAAAGAAAGAAATTCTAAGCTTGGTGCGTTTTTTTGTAAATGGCGCGCTTTTTTTCCATTTTGGTGCGTTTTGAAATTTAAAAGTTGACAACGATGTTCCTTGTGCTGGCAATTTTCGATTGCCAGTACATTGTCAGCAAATTGCCAGATCTGACAATATTGTAAGATAAGATCTGCCAATCGTCTGTACATAGCTTTAGACCTCTTTCATAATTAAGGGAACAGAGGTATATGAACTATTTATGCATATATATGTATGTATTTGCATGCATTTGTACATAATTCGAACACATTTCAAAGTTCTCGTATTCACGAAATAAATTGCCACCTTTACTCTTATTAAATATATAGTTTTTATTAGCCATTAGAACTGAAGTATTTTTGGTCTCAAATGTATCGGCTACAAATAAAAAAATAAATACATAAATGTTCCTGCTTTTATCTTTCAAGATCAGAAATTTCAATTAATTAATTCGTATATAAAATTCATTTGCACCACTCACGTCTCTATGGAAATACTAATAATAAAACAAACATTCATATGTACATTATCAATACACATTCTCCCATTTGCCTTCATTCGCTTTATCTTTTAATCATTTCACGATGGTACGGTAGACCGACCCATCATAGATCGTATCTGCAAATTTCTTAATTTATTTTTGCACCGCAATAAAATTGATGTTCTACTTTACGTTCAATTTCTTTTTGGTTTCTTTATTTGCTGACGAGATGTTTTTATTTTGCACATGGAAACGCGTGAGTTACTTGTTCTACGATCCGAAACAATTTTCGCTTGCAAATACAAGTTAATTGTAGAAAGAAATAAATAAATAATAAATTCAAACATACAAGATACACACTCGTATGTATTCATATGTTTGTACATTAGGGTGGGTCGAATTTTATGGGTGGCAAAACAAAAACTAATAAATCATGTAGAAAAAGAGGATTTTGCGAAGAATTCCAAGAAAGCTTTTTCAGTAAGATTATCATGTCGTATTTTTTCCTTCAAAATTGTGTATACAATTCGTTCCAATATTTTCGGTAAGATTATTGGTATCTAAGCTTTTGGGTTTGCACAGATTTCCTTGTCTGGTTTTGGTATGAAGATAACTCTTGCTTCTTTCTATGCCATTGGGATGTATGAATATCTTAGGTGGTAAAGATGTTAGCCATACCTATCTTCTATTAGGCCAATGTTTTTCTGAAGGAAAGCAGCCTGCTTTAAATGGTGAAAAGCTTCAATTGTATTATTTACCATTTGGGTGGTGATAATTACATATATTTGTTTTGGCAATACTTATGTAGGGCTGTGTCTCTTCCGAATTGTTCACAGGTCCTGTCTGGAAGTCTGCCTTCATTAGTATTCCTAATACTTCCTCCATCGTTTCCGCCCTTCTACCATCCGAGTTAATAAATTTAGTTAGAAATTTTTTGATTTTGGAGACTTCGCTAACGATGTGTACCTGTTCACATAAAAGTTCCCGGGGGGGGGGGGGGGGGTCTACTCAGTAATTCGAAACTGAAGAAAGAAAGTGATTTCGAATATGCGTGTTATTAACATAAAAATTCGAAAACATTTTCTTTCGTTTCGAATTAAAGAATAGATCCGCAAGATTCGAGTTTATACTCTCTTATCTCATTTTATATTCGTCACAGTATACATCAAGCTTTTTCCTTCGGGCTCTATTAAAGAGCCTTCTGGTTTCTTTCCCAAGATTTATCAGACTTCCTGTCATCCAAGGCTTTTCTTTTGGGTTTTTCCTATTACGGAGTGGACAGCACTCCTCAAAGGCTACCCTAAGGTCAGTACTCAGTTTTTCCACCTCCGAATCTATCAGCTCCAAACTGTCCGTTGGTACCGAGAAGGTTTCGAGTTTGTGTTATAGACTTGACATAAATCTTGACTAGTCAGTTTTGACCCTATATCTAAAAGTCATAGGGTTTGGGGGAGGTTGGTCTATACTTATAAAAATGTAGCGATGGTCCGAGAAGGAATGAAATTCCGAAACTTGCCAATTGCTAATTTCATTAATTAAGTTTTCTAAACATATTATTCTGTTAGTAAATGTTGATTTATTTCCAGTGTTTAGGGTTAAAAATTTATTTTCATTTATGAAATATGATCACCTCTTTTGTTGCTGTTGAAGATTCCCCAAGACAGATGATTTGAGTTGAAGTCACATCCTATTAAAATAGTCCTACCTTTATTCCTGGCGGAATGAGATGATGCACCGTAAGTCTGACGTTGGTGGTAATGCCAACAGGATATTCCAACTGCCGTATATTAATATTGTGGCATCTGGTGTTGATAGTTCTGGCGAAAAAAGAAAGTTTAGTCCTTTATGACATAGTATGCATGCTTGTATTATAGCACTTGTAAGCTTTGAAAACCAGACCCCAGAGCTGTAAATTTGAATTCATCGCACAAAATTTCTTAACACACAACTTTCAATTTCTCTAGTCCGAAACCTTGTTTACTTACTTGCGTTAGAAATCTCTTGAAAAATATTTAAAAAAATTGTATATGTCGATTTGCGCCGAGTCGTATTTGATTCTTGACCGAAAGATTCTTATAAAAATTGTCTGATAATTTTCCATAGATTTAGCTTTTGCTATACAATTTTTGATGAAAGAAATTGACTCCCCTAATGTACATACATACTTACGAGTACATAAATACATTCATATGTACATCCATTTGTATGTTCATGCTTAAGTAAGAAAGAAAAAGGTTGGCTTGTGCTGGCCCATTTTTGGATTTTTTTACAAAGGAATGTGTGGCTGTAGTTTAATGCTCGTACTTTTTAAATGCTCTTGCATTGCGTAGCTCGATGGTTTTTTTATTTCTAGTTCTAGCTCAGTTTTAAAATTAAAAGCTAGCTATTTTTTATTTTAATTTCTTTCAGGTATATGTATGTGTATTCATGGATAAGTGTGTGTTTTGTGCGTGTTTACCTTATTTGGAAGTTCTTGCATAATGAAATGTTAGTGCAAAAATTTATGTTAGCCTAAATATGCATATATTTACATACAAATTGCTCGTTTACTTGAGTAGTGTCACAACTCAAAAAAGAAACTAGTGTTACAGAAAACACTCTAAATGTTTTAAATTTTACTTACAACTCAATGAAGACATGAAAACATTTTCTTGTCTCAGGAGGTGACAGAACAAGTTATTTATATGAAATTTTTACGCAAGACAAAATACAAAATTCCAAATTATTTTGCATTTTTGGAGTTATGACACTATTGAAGTAAATGAACAATGAACTGTATTTATGCTGGTATTTCCATACATATGTACATTAATAGGAATATATACCCTGTCGTAAACTCAGTTTACTTTAAACTATGCTAGGTTAGGTTGAAAAGAGGAGCCATTACGCTCATGTCCGGGGACATACACATAAGCCAGTATAGATCCTGTTGTGCGCTCTCATGTAAATTAACAAATGAACCCTGCCTTTATAGGAACTCACATACACGTAGTCCATCAAACTTTTCCAGTAAATATCTCTAAAATGGGTAATATCCGGTAACGTGTAATTCCCCAAAATAACGGGATCTCGGCTGGGCAAAAGCTGGACAATTAGGAAGGAAGTGCTCCATTGTATCCATGTCCTCCTGTGGGTCTAATATGAAGACTGTATGATGCCTGGAAGACTGTATTATAGTTAGGCAAGCTGAAGTAAATCTCGGTCTCCTGTTCTTCTATGAAGAAACTAACTTTAAGCTAACTATTTCGCAACTAGTACTGGCTGTCACTTGGATTACTTTCCAATGGAAACAACTAATTATTTTAACATTGCGATGTCCTACTCCGTAGTCGACTGTACCCCTCAATAATCAATTTCAATGTACTTTTAATAAAAAATATTTTACTAAATAAGTAAAATAATAATTTGGGATTATTAGTGCGTTAAGAAATGTTAAACTTGAATTGTAACAATTCCCAATAAAAAAAACGAATTACACTGTGCTCGAATTTGAAACTTTTTTTTGTAACAAGCCCCGGGGAGCCAGTGGGTAAAATTAATTCGAGTACGCTGAATACAATAGTGCTAACCATTTTTTTAGGTTAGCTCTTGTTTAAAAAATAATTAAGATGGGAAACTTGGTTAAAAGGACCAAACAATCAAAAAATTTCCTAGTTTTCTACCATTTATCAACCTTTATGCGGCTATATATCTATATATATATGTACATATAAAAAGACATGTATTGATGAACTTACGTCCTGAGAAAACTTTTTGGAAAAAAATAAATTTTTTATTCGAATTTTTTGGGGCAATTTTAAAATTTTTTTTTCAAAAATGTCTTTAGGACGCCTGTTCATCCATAATATGTTCTTTTAATTCATATACAAATTAATAAATAGTAGTAAACTGTGAAAAATTGCGGTTTTTTAGGTGCTTTTAATCAAGTTTTCAATCTTAATTATTTTTTAAACAAAAGCTAACCTAAAATAATGGTTAGCACCATTGAATTCAGCGTACTCGAATTAGGTTTACCCACCAGGTCCCCCGCTTGTTACATTTTTGAACTGGCACAGTGTTATTAACTTGACGGCACCAGGTCAAAAATACTTGTGTGGCAACACTCTATTCTTGAATAGCTTAGCTGTTGTTGTTATTTATATTTATTTTCTTTACACACTTTTACAGTTACAATCAGTGCTGCCATAATGATGCTTTTATCGTATTTCTTATGATTTTTGGACCAAAATATGATTTCATGATTTTTTTCTGAAATTATGATTTTTAATTTTGTAAATTATGATTTTTACTTTCAATACATATCTGTTTTCATTAATAACAGCGTATGTCCAAACATTTAATTTTTCAGTAGAACAAAAATTAGTTATTTTTGAAGCTGCGGTCTGTCTCAGTATCAAAATTTCTACATTTTTTTTTACTATCATGTAGATGTAGGTAATTACAATATTTCAACTAAATTTTAAGAAACATTTTCTTGAGGATCGTATCCTAGAGGAATTAAAAAAAAAACAAAATACATATGAAAAGTAGAGTATTTTTGAGATTTTTCTTATATTTTTTGAAAAAGGTTTAAAGGGCGCATAAGTCGAATTTTTTGTCGTTCTTTCTTAGTGTTTTCTCCTCATAACTGTGTCAAAAGAAAAATTTCAATTCTTTATATTGATGTGCAAAAATTATAGAGTTATTCACGTCAACTCTTGCAACTGTGTAAAAAATTCATAATTGCACTTTCTGACGTGAGCAACCCATTTTGTTTAGTTGTCTATAAAGCAACACAATATGTGCATAGAAAGATATATTGTAATCGTATTTTTCTTAATTGTTAAAAGAGTTTGTTTAAATGCCGAAACAAAGTGTTGTAACTTCGCTGATTAATTCTGTAAGTAATTCACTAATAAAAATATCAATATTAATAATAT
This sequence comes from Tachina fera, assembly GCA_905220375.1. Lineage (NCBI taxonomy): Eukaryota > Metazoa > Arthropoda > Insecta > Diptera > Tachinidae > Tachina > Tachina fera. Next base: position 76,589,169 of record LR999966.1, read on the forward strand.
TGGTATTATTTAACAAAATTCTAATAACAATTTGAGACATAGGTCTGTTGAAAATAACAAAATTATCTATTTATTACGAGTATCTTAAAAACGAATTTTAAAATTACTTTATAATTTCTAGCTAAGAATTTTTAAAATTGTTTTAATTTTATAATTTATCAATTAATTTATTTGTATCGAAAATATCTTCAACCCATTGTTTTTTTTTTCATTTAAAAGAAAAACATTTAGGTATTTCTGCGTTGTAATTTGATGTATGGTTGATTTTTCAAGTACTTTTTGTCCATTTTTTTGAGATTGGCAATGCCGTAAAAAGTGGCACAACTTTGCAAAATTTACTGTGATAATCTTGCACTTACTCAGGTTCTGACAATTTTGCATCATTTGTGCAAAATAGTTTTCTATGTGGTTGTTGTTATATTTTTTTAGGATTCCGTTCACCAAAGGTGAAAAAAGGAACCCTTTTGTTTTCGCTACGCTGTCCGTCTGTCCGTCACACGATATTTTCTCAGGAACCGTAAGAGCTATGGACCTGAAATTTGAACAGAGTATGTAGAACCTTGGCCGCTACAACAATAAATACATGAGACTTCAAAATTAAAGGGTGTTCCAACACGAGCAACGAAAAATTTTAAAATCCCATGTAATATACATATAATTGTATGTACATTGACACTTGAAGTATGTAAAATTAGTGTATTTTTGTATAGACTACAACAATTAACACTAAAATTTAAAAAAATTTAAATTAAAGGGTGGTCCATCAGTTAATTCAATTTTAGTTATGTAATTTTGACAACTTGCTATATCTTGGAAACCGTAAGAGGTAAACTCTTGAAATTTTCAAAAACGGCCAACAAAAAAAATCGCCAAAAATTCAAAAAAATCCCTAAAACGAAAAAAATCGCCAAAATTAAAAAAAAATTCTAACACTAAAATAAGTCGCAAAATTCGAAAAAATTGTCCAAATGAAAAAAATCGCAAAAATAAAAAAAGCGCCAAAAACCGAAAAAAATCGCCAAAAGCGAAAAAGGCTATAGTAACAAAATAATTGTTAATATGAAAAAAAATCGCCAAAATGAGAAAAAAAATGTCAAAACTACAAAAATGGCGCCTAAATGAATAAAGTCGGCAAAATGAAGAAACGCCAAAAGCTGAAAATCGCCAAAATTAAAAAAAAAATCGCCAAAAAATAAAAAAAAACCTAAAAACCAAAAAAAATCGCCAAAACAAGAAAAAATTTAAAAACTAAAAATATGGCCAAAATGGAAAAAAAGTCCAAAAACCGAAAAAATCGCCATAATAAAAAAACCGCAAAAACTAAAAAAAATCGCCAAAATAGAAAAAGTCGTCAAAATTAAAAAAAAAACGTCAAAAACGAAAAAATGCCAAAACTTTATTTTATATATGCTAAAGTTCGTATTGAATTACATATCTCGTGTCCGTAAGGAACCCTCCGTGCGCGGGTCAAAGTCGCACTTTACTGAATTTATTTGAAAATTTTGCAATTTCGCTTTTCCGCAAAAGTGCAACTTTTGACGTGAATACCTTTTACAAGTTTTTGCAAAAAATTTGCTAATTTATTAAAATTTTTTCGTAATTTTTCCATAAATTTTTTAAATAACGCCTTATATGTAACTATTAAACAATTTTTATACAAATGAGTTTAAAAATTTAAACATTCATACATATAAAACATCCATACATTTGTACATCCATACATTTGTACATATTGCTCATTTAATAAAAATAATGACATAAGTCAAAAAATGGGATTTTTCGAGTTAATTATAAAGTGCAGAATTAATCATCATAATGGTATTCATATTATGTAATAAATGCATACAAATATCATCTACCTATACTAAAAGAAAAATATAATTTTCTTTTGCTATTAAGTTGTGTGTAAATTGAAAACCTTAAACTCGTTTTCAGGCAAACTAGTTTTTTTTGAGTTATGGCGATGTTTTAGTAAATGAGTGATATGTATGCAAATTGCAAGCTGTATGTTTGAAAATTGGAGCATTAAAAATACGGTCGCAAAATAAAATAAATTTTATATCAGGACAGTTACGCTGGTCGACGTGTTTTAAATATAAAATTATGTACTATATAGAAAGTAATGATAAATGGCTATCATTTAGTATAATAGAAACACATTCATACTTATTTATGTATGTACACATGTATTTATGTATGTATATTTTAGACACGACTATAAAAAATCTGTCTTTTAAATGTATGTACATCAAATTGTGTGCAAAATAACGATAAACTTTAGATCTCTCTTTAGTAATTAAAAATAAGTATCACTTGCATTTATATTTCATTCCATTGTTATATTATTTAATAAACTATATATACCTAAATGAGATTTAGAATTCTGAATTAATTTTAACTCAAATATTAAAAAATTTAAATGTAAACGATTTACTAAAATTTATTTAACGCAGTAACCTATGCGACTTTCAAAATAAAAAGCTCATATGTAATAATTAGGAATATGATTTTCATGCATTTAAAATCGCGTTTTATGTACATATTAAAGTCCTGTACAAGACCATTTATAAGACATTTCAAGACATGAGAGATTTTTCAAATGCTTTGCTACAGCGAAATATACTAAAACAAACGCTAAACTACAGTGTTGGCAAGACATTTCCCTGAAGAAAATGTCGATGGTGAAAATGTACTGAGTCGAGTTTGACTTTGTCACCAGTACTACTCTACAATTATCCCCCATACAATACTTTGTGCTATTGACATTTAGCATGTGCTTGTCATTGAAAATCTACTAGTAACACTAAAACAATTGACTAGGTAGTGAATTCATAGTTTTTATGGGAACATGGAAACATACCAACCAGACATTTACTGGTACATTTCTATACCTCACGTACACACAAATTTATATATGTTGACAAGTTGTTGCAAAATCCACCAGAAATACACCACATCTGTTTTCCCTATTTCTTTTATACTGACGAATAGAACAGAAATTGTAGACAATGTAACTAATACTACAAATTTAGTGTTGACATAGAGACGCTTGGCCCCAGTCTGACTGCAGGGTTGTTTCAGTTATTTGTCTTGCCAACAGTGTTGTTTAGCGTTTGTTTTAGTATATTTCGCTGTAGTAGAGCATTTGAAAAATCTCTGATGTCGTGAAAGGTCTTATAAATGGTCTTGTGCAGGACACTAGTACATAGAGTGGCCGTTAGATGTATGGAGAATTTTTTTTTTGATTTCTTTTATTCTCACCCCACAAATCGGTTCAGTTTTATGTAAAAAAAAATACAAAAAAATATCATAGCGATAAGTTGTGTTTTAGGGGGTGCGTCCGGCCCTCAAAGCTAGCACTCAACCCCATATATTCAATGGGGGTTAAATAAGAGAAATAAATAACGGCCACTCTAATGTATATCACCAACATTAACAATTTGCAAAAGAAACTTTTCTACTTAAAACAAACAAAAAAAAAGAATTGTCTGCAAGCTACGAGTAAAAAGTGAGATTATCTGGTGTTTTTAAATGATTTTTTAAAAGAAAAAATCAATGAAATATTACAAAATTTTTTAAATGTGTATAAACTTTACTTTTTAACTTCTTTCGTTTCGGATTTTAACACCAACCAAACAAAGTTTTTATGAGTTTATAGTGTGTGTCTGTACAAGTCTACGTACGGAACAAACGGTTTTACCGATTTTGATTTAGTTTTTCTATTTGAAAGATGACTTGATCGAGAGTGTTGTTAGCTATGTTTGAAGAAAATCGGTCCAGCCTATTTAGAAGATATCACATCTCTTTTAGATATATTCTGTTGAATCTGTGTGTCTTTAACGCCGTAGCTCCCAAACGCCTTGATCGATTTTAATGTGGTTTTTTTTCGTTTGAGAGGTGCCGTAATTGTTTATCTTCTAGTTTGTGCTAGTCAATTGGAAGTTGGTCTAGTCGATTGGAAGTTGTCAAACATTTGTTGTATATTAATTTACTATTTTCTTTTTTGCGATTCTGTTACTTCAATAATATTGGTGGAACATATAGTTCTGAACTAGCGTCAACTGCGTCGGAGGTTTATAAAATTTTTAAATTTTGTTATGTCTTAATTTTTTTATTTACAAATATTTTTTATTATTAAAATTATTTGTTTTTCTTGTGTAATCAATTATTTAAAAAAAATTAAACTAATACACATGAGTGTAGTTTTTTGCAAATTTTTTTTAATATTATTCGAATAAATTTTTTATTCTTTGTTCGTCCGAATATTCGAACTAAAGTTCAAATTTATTCGTGTGCTCCAACAAGAAAAAAATAATGAAATTTCATTCGAACAAATATAAAAGATGAATAATTAACAACACTAGTTATTAGCCCATGATTTTGTTTTTTTTTAATTTTCAACGGTGGTGGTATTCTTGACTTATTTATTACTGAATTTTTCAAATGAGTTGAAGGAGCCCTGCAATGTTCTTGAATATCGAATAATATCACTAAAATTTCGATCGTAAATTGTTCATAGGTACCTGTTGAATATGTTTTCCGTTTCACCTTTTTTTGTTGTTGCACAGTCGTAAGAACTTCAGCTTTTAAATAATTTACAACTAATCGAAAAATCCCAAAATTTGTTTTATTGCATGAAAAAACCAACAAAAAATGCATTAAAAACAAATATACATTTATAATGAAATATGTAAAAACATGCATTTATTTTAAAATATGCATTAACAAATTGAATGCATCAAAAATATACATTTATAATGAAATATGCATTTATTTTAAAATATGCCATTTTGCCATAAATACCATTTTGTATAAATTTGTTGATTCGAGTATTTTATTTAATTTGGACTACGACATGTATTGAAAAAACATCATATCCCTAGTTATACGGGTATATGTATACATACATGGTATGTTATTTTTTATAGCTCGCATAAACTTTAATGTTCCATCTAATCAAAAAAATCTGAACGTAAAAATTTGCATGACCGACTATGTATTTTCAAGATTGTAATTTTATCTTTATAAGTAGTTTATCACGTTCTTTTTCTAGTTTTTATACATATTTACATACATATGTACACACTATTCATAATAAAAGCTTTTAGTTTATGTAAAAAAAATGTTTATACAAACTTGTTTATTAAACCTTTTTTAAACCTAAATTGTTTTTTATGAATAAGACCTCTATTGTTTAAACTTTTTTATTAATGTTATTTTTTTATATCTACAGGCAACTAAACAATATTTAAATATTCACAGACAATGATTTAAAAAAACATATAAATGATGAACATATGATTCTAAATAATCATTTATACTTCTTTGAAATAAAAGAATGCAAAATGATCATAATCTCAATGACAACTGCAAACAATTTATAAACTGATCATAATCAACAACTTCATCAACATTTCGTCGTACCAAAGATCTTGATGATGAGGAGTATAAAGATGCTGACTATGGAAATTATTTTCTATTACGAACTGAGATATTAAGTTATTTTAATAATAGTTTTATGTAGTATATACTTATAAGAAAAATACTTGAAAACAGTATTCAACAAAAAAAAAAATATTTTATTGAAAAAAAACACACACGCGCTGTAAAACTATCCCTGTCGGAAACTAAGTTAAGTTTAAGCTAATTATTTCACAACTAGTGCTGACTGACACTTGGATAACTTTTCAGTGTAAACAAATAACTATTTTAACATTGTGATTTCCGTCCTGGGCGGTAGTCAATTGTCTCTCTTTATGCACTACTTTTCAACTAACTTAAAGTTGACTATATTTAAGTCAGGTGGTAGTCAGTAAATTTACAAAAAGATGTTGCTGGGCCTCGAACTACATATGTATCATCACGCGCGCACTATTTGCAAATAAAAATGTGTATGTATATGCAAATAAAATAACTCATTGTTTATGCGGTATATCAAACATATAATAACTTGGTAGCACTTCTCTGGAAAACTTACTTATGTTGAAAAAAAGAATGTAGTGCAAATGTACAAAATATCAAATAGGTTAGGTTAGGTTAGGGATGGTGGTGATAAAAACGCACCTCCACTCAGAGACCTAATTGGGTCCATTGTGATTCCCTTCTATTGCTCATTAAAAGTAATATTTACACCCAATTTGTACCCAGATGTGACCCTATTATAAATATCAAATAACTATTTGTTTTAGGGCGACTTTTTGGGTCCGAGATTATGGTTAGTTTATTTCTCTAATTAGCTAATCCGAAAATTAACTTAATCTCACATTAATTGAGTTTGATGTTTTTGAGTGGTAGTTTAGTAAAGTTATTACTATCTGTAGTATTACCATACTGAAGAAAAAAATAGTGGCAACATTTTCTGTGCAAAAGTCATACATGTTATCAAAAATTAAAAAGTCGTCCTTAGTTGTCATTATTTGCTTCTATCAATATATTTTGTGCAATTTGTATCTTATCTATTTATTGTTTTTTTTTTGCATTTTATTTGCGAATATGTAGTGCGTTAATGAGGAATTGTCTTTATGAGTTACCTATTTGCAAATAAACAATTATTCTATCTATTTGCAATATTTTTATTTGCGAATAATTCGCCCGTAGTAATAGTCAAACGTGCTACCACCCAGCTAAGGTACCATTCAAAGTGAATTGATACCAGGTGGTCTCGACTTGCACTTCTGCATATTCGCCTTGTATAGTTGTTAGTGTAATATTTACTGCTGTCAGAATATTTCCGAACGTTTTGCTTTGATTTGACAGCAGAGAAATTAACAGCTGATAGTAAGCTGGTGAATTGAGATCACCAGATGTGGATACGCCTTGGTAACATCTAAAATAATGACAGCTAATTGTTAATATAAAATTCAAGACAAATTCATATAAGGGTATACTCAGTTCATTTCGCTTTGAGAAATTTATACTTTAAATGTCAAAACAAAAATGTACTGAAAAATGTGTGTTGACATCTAACTTATATTCAAATTACAAGCGGCGAAAATAATCACCTGATCCCTTGCGATCACCTAGTATGGATTCGCCTTTATAAAATTGAAATGAGTTTCAAAGTAGCTGAGAGTAAATTTTTAGACTCTTACCAAGGCGAATTCATGCCAGGTGGTCTCGATTTGCAACTCTGCGTATTTGCCTTGTATATTTGTTAGTGTAAAATTTCCTGCTGTTAGAATATTTCTTAACGTTTTGTTTGATTTGACAGCAGAGAAGTTATGTCAGCTGGTGAATTACGATCACCTTATGTGAATTCGCCTTGGCTCTCACCAAATCCGATTACGTACCCAAATTAAAGTCTCAAGGCTCAGTTAGCCGACTGTAATGTAATGTAACTGCAAGTGTAGGAAACAGCTGATCGATATTTTAATGTGAAAAGTAATGAAACTGGTTATAGAGATGTAATGTAACGTAACCTAGTTTTCATATAAAAATATCGATCAGCTCTTTCCTACGTTGCATTTACATTACATTACAGTCGGCTAACTGAGCCTTAAGAATTAATTTTGAGTCAGCTCTGGATGACATGGTAGTTAGCTTTTAGTTAGCCTAGGAAAAGTTAATTATAAGTTGTATTATATTTATAGTTAACTACACATTGTCCGACAGGGATGCAACAAATGCTCTTGGAAGTATGCATGTGTACTTGTATAGTACATACATATTTATATGTATTGATGTGATTTAAAATTAAAAACTAAAACTTCTTAAATTATAAAGTAGAAACTTAAATAAGTTATAATAACATCTCTATAATTATAAGGCAGCTGGGTTTCCAAACAAACACTTTAAGTAAGAGTCTAACAAAACAACAACAACAGCCAGCCATGTCACGCAGCAATAAGTAAAGGAAAAAGCAACCTACTTGTTGCTTATTTTCAGGAATTCAATATTTTTGTTTTTGTTGTGTTTTTAGTCGCCTCCAGTTTTGAAATCAATTCTTTTGCTGTTGAATTGTGATGTGCTGTGATTTGATTTTAATTAAACGACGACAACCAGCAAGACACTCAATCGCACAAAAAACTTCATCATCTCCACACTTCCAATATCCCATCCACATGTCTGATACGAATATACCATACGACAATAAACCACAGCATTTCCAGCAGCAGCAGCAGCAGCAACAGCAACAGCAACAACAAAATCACAACTCATCAACACCAACAACAGTATTTTTTTTAATAACTTAAACAAACTGCAACGAAAGCCAAATTTAAAAGGAACGAACATGTTCTCCGTTTTCATTTTTATAAGGCTTCTTTCTTTATACTCTCATATATTTATTTATTTTTTTTATTAATTTAATTTTTATTCTGAGTCAGTTTAAATTTTTTTAATTTAAATGTTCTGGTTTATTTTTCTTTATTATTACTTTTGTATTCATTTTGCGTACAAGTACTCGTATATAAGTAGATACATATGTATGCAAAAGTATTTTCACGTTTATTAAGAATTGAGTGGTGGCTGGCTGGCTGACGACTGACTCCAAATTCTTTTGTTTAATTAATTCATTTTTCAAGCCACTTAAAAAATATATATTAACTTTATCAGGGCAATTATGAATAAAATTCGGCGAGAAATTTCTCCCTTTTCCAATTAGAATTATTCGTTTGTTGGAAATCGTTCCCCGGGAAAATTTTCTCCCGAATTTTTATTCATAATTGCCCTCTATATGTACATTAGAGTGGCCGTTATTTATTTATTTTTGATTTCTTTTATTCTGTTTTATGTAAAAAAAAAATACAAAAAAATTTCAAAGTGATAAGTTGTGTTTTAGAGGGTGCGTCCGTGGGTGCGCCCCTCAAAGTTGCCCTTCAAGCCCATTTTTTAATGTAATTTTTTTTTTCTACAACATTAGTCTCAAAGAAAGTTTTTCGCTAAAATTAATATTTTAGGAAATAATTAAGCCAACAAAATACTAATAATTATATATATGTATGTACATATGTATATAATTTTGGTATATATACCAAAATTGTATTTATATGGAAATTATTTTACTAAGCGTTTACAATAAGAGTTTATATCTATTAAATTATTTCATACATATGTATATTAATTATAGTCATAAGAAAACTAAATAAAAAATTACATTTAATATATGGGATTGAGGCCCGGAAGCACCGCCTAAAACACAACGTACCGCTATGAAATTTTTTTGTATTTTTTTTTACATAAAACTGAACCGATTTGGAGGTGAGAATAAAAGAAATCAACCAAAAAAATTATCCATACAACTAATGGCAACTCTAATGTACATACATACATACATATGTATATAGATCATTTTAATTTTTTTTAATATCTAACCAACCTTAGGACTTTAAATGAATTTTTATTTAGGCTTATAGGTACATATGTATGTATGTATCTTTTATTTTTTGGTTTTTGTATTTCGTCTTGAAAGATTTTTTTACATATCGAGCCATAACCGCTAAAAATAAAACTTGAGCAATACATTTTTTGGACTTTTTTTACGAAAATTTATTATTTACCATCGCATATAAATAATCACTTTCGGTCATAAAATGAAGTTCGAAAATCATGTCGCTTAAGCTTTTTTGGCGGTTAAAAAATTTTGCAATTTGATTCCTGTTTAAAATTGTCTACTTAAGGATTATAGAATATGCTACACAAAAATACAATCATGCCAAGAGATTTATTACAGATTGTAGGTGCGTAAGTACAAACAAAAAAAATAAATTTTTCTTAATTCTCATTTCTAAGAATAGAACGTTTAAATTATGCATAATAATTGAAATGTACCTAGAATTGCTTAAACAGGTAAACAAACAATTTGCCGAAATTCAAAGTTAATACCAGGCGGACGAAATAATTAATTATGTGTAATTTGCAAGAAAAAGAGCCAAAGGGGTTTGAAAATCGCAAAAGGCGTTTGTAGTAAGCGTTTTAAATTATTTAAATATTGTTTGCAGTGGAGATTTCTTTGAAGAAAACAAAAAAAAAAAATATTATCAGGATTTAATCGTAAATGAAAAAAATTTAATTTTTCAGGAGAATATTTTTTGTTAAATATTCAAATATGTTTTTATACGTAAATTTTCGCTTACGATAAAATTTTACAGCCCCATATATTAAAAGTTATCAACAGTTTTGGCATTTTGATAACTCTAAACTATGGGCAGGACCATAAATATTTAGGGCCTGGCCCACGATGTCGACAAGAAATTATCTCTCGCTTAGTTATATTGAAAACAAAAACAGGCCGTTAATTGCAATAAAAAAAGTCTATTTTCGATAACATGTCGCTTAAGATAAAATCGAAAATAAGCCTCGATATATTGAATTAAAAAAACAATTTCTAACCAAATTGACGCTTTAAATTTTTTTTGTTCCTTCTCGTGGTTGTAAATATTTTCATGGTTGGAGAAAATGAGTTTTCATACCAAACCAGCGTTGTCCATTGTAATTTCATATTAACTTCGTTGAAATTAAGTAAACTGAGTTAATTTGGGGTCAAAATGTATGGGAAAATTATTTAATTTCAACTTGATTTCAGCCGAATTCGTTATTTAAGAACAAGATAAGTAAATAATGTCCACGATTAATAACAATAATTCGCTGCAACACCAACATGAATCTCTTTGGTTCACATGCGGCAAACTTTATGACTTTGGTATACTTAAGAATTTTTTCCACGTCACCTAAAATATTTAAAAACACAACTTTGCACTTAAAAACACTTCATTTGGAACCCAATATTTGTGTAATTCTTACTATTAAACTTAAATTTGTCTGATTTTCAATTAGTTTTTGAGTTTTACAAATCTTCCCGTTTTTTTAAATTCACTAAGCATTGATAGCGGGAACAAGCATTCCCATGAAATTTGCTATAGCAATTTTCTCTTCATGGGGAGTTACAATTTCATGGGAACAAAAATTCCACATTTAATTCACGATCGAGGTGAATGTTTTAAGCTTAGACGTGACATGACCATATAAAACAGCTGTTCGAACCAAACTTAAGGGCAACACTGAGTTTGATTATAGGTGACACGTCATAACGACATAGCCATTGTCATAGAAACCAATTGAATTTGGATTTTGTTGTGGCTATGGCACATCTAATTTAAGCTTTAATACGAATTTGGCAAATTATTGAAGTAAAAAAATGGTTCCGCTATATTGAACTGAGAATGATACCGAGCTACCTTTTCTTGGATTGTTGAACACATTGAATTAAGTGTAAAATCAATTTAGTTTCCGAATTATATCTACTTAAGCCATCTACCTGCCTTATTCTATTTACATATGTGTATAATGACATGAATTAATTTTTCAAATTCGTCAAAACAAATCCCCTTTAATTTGATAGCCTTATCATGGAGCTGTATTAAAAAATTATTTTCTACGACATCTTGTTGCAAAGTGATTGTAGCGCCACCTACTGGGACCAATTATAGACATGTATACATAAATGTAATAAAGGGACTCAGATAGACACACAAAATAGTGGGAAGTATTGTTATAAACACATTTTATTGCCCATTCTTGTAAACAAAATACAAAATTTCGATTGGGACTTTATATTGTAAACAATTTTCATTTTTTTTAAATTGTTATTTCCAAACAAAGTTTTTTATTTTATTTACAAAAACAAACAGTAAATGATTTCCACTAATGTTGGAAATATCGATGGCTTAATACAAGAAAGGCGTAACTCGAATTTTCGATATTTTATAGAATAAGAAAACTTAATAAAAACATGCAGAAAGTAATTTTTTAAGTGGCCATAAATATTTTCTTTTTAACTGTAACGTTCTTAGTTCTTTAAGGCAGATGTAATTATGCGTTCGCTACCAGAAAAATTTAAAAACTTTATATCGAAAAAATTGAGTTATGCGTTTTTATATTAAACCATAACCGCAAAAAAAAGCTTAACCGATTGATTTTTTGGATCTCTTTTTTAGCGAAAATTTTGGCGATCGTAAATGATTTATTTTGTTAAAAAAAATTGAGTTCGAAACTTATGTCGCTTAAGCTTTTTTGGCGGTTATGGTTATGGCACGATATACATGTGTACATATCGTTACCTTAATATAGAAACCCCTTAACTCATTATTTTTTTCAAATCGGGTTGTATGTATATTTCGATACATTAGAGAAAAAATGCAAGAAATCTTGATTTGGAAAAATTAATGACACTATCCTACTTGGGGTAAGATTTTTATCAAAATTTTTTGAAAAGTAATGAAATGAATGTTTGAGATCTGTGCTTAAAAGTAATAACCAGGGAAACCAGAAATATGCTAAAAAAAAAGTGTTCTTTAATTACAGTAAAATAAGTTTTTTTTGTATGTGTATTGATTGTATTTTATATTAAAGTTGTAAAAAGTTTTCTTCTGACTAAAGCGAGTGATTCGAATCGAAGGCAATTGCTTTTTGCTGTAAAAGACGTACAAACGGGAAGAAATTTACTTTCGGTTAGGAATTTGGAATACATAATCGCCTTATATCGTGCCATAACCGTGAAAATATCTTAAGCGACATTATTTTCGAACTTGATTTTTTTTTATCAAAATCGATTATAAATAATCCCCTTTCGTTAAAAAAAAACGAGGTCGAAAAATGTGTCGGTTTAAGCTTTTTTGGCGATATCAGCAGAGCATACCTAGAAAATTAACTACAGAGGACTTAATGGGCTATTTTTGTCTTCAGAAAAGTCCAAATTTTTTATTTTTTTTATTTTGTTCATATACTATTTAGTTATACAAACTAAAGCATATACAAGTAATTTTATGAATGAACAAAGAAATCCATTCATTCATTCATTTTCGAAACAATAAATTTAAATTCTCTAGAAACGACTACGAATAAACAAATTGCCTGAAGTCATGTGCAAATGGTTTGGCTTAAAGCATTTTTCAAATATATTTTCCCCCTAATGGCTCTACGGTGTATGAAAGCTTTACGATTTCCTTCTAATTTAGCGTAAACAAATTAATTTGCAAACAATTCTTATAATTATATTTTAATCTAAATAAAAACAACGCCTCTCACAACATCTACAATCCTACAATCCCTAAATCTTTTATTATTCATACTCGTATTGTTTATTTTCTTTTTCCAACTTTTTTTGTTTTTTTTTTTGGATTTCTTAATTTAGTTTATAATTTCTCTAAAATTAAAAAAAGAAAAATGAGAAACTACTCGTATTTTAAAGTACAATTTTCAATTAAACAATTAATTTTTATTTTATTAGATATTGTTAATTTTGTTTATTTAATATATTGTATTATTAATTAAAATTAATTATAATTTTTGTTGTTTATTTTACAAACACAAGAGAAAATAACTTTAACGAAAGAAAGCTGTATTATACTGCTTCTTCTTTTAATTGAGCAACGATATAATTTTCCATTTATTTTTAACAAAAACAAACAAACAACGAATTTTAAATGTTAAAGAATCAAATTTTCAATGATTAAAAACAGATTTATATATACTATATTGAGAAAAATATAATTTATATTTAATAAAAAATAAATAAAAAAATTAATTGAACGCCCAATATAAAAGCATACACAAAAAGAATTTATAAAATCTGTACTATGATAAATGAATGTTTGAGAAAATTCCTTTAATGAATTTAACATAAAATCAGTAATAAAAATTTTGGATTCGAAAATACAATAAAAAAATTTAAATCATATGTCTTGAGTTAATTAAATCAGAACACATTTTCATTGTTATAATTTGTTCATTAAAAATGATCACATGTAATTTGGTCTCATCAATAATACGAACTTAGCCGGATTAACTAACTGCCCGTCCCACGATGTCACCAGCAAACAAACTTTCGATCGACAACTTATATTGAAAAGAAAAAGAAATGCTCTAATGTTATTGTTGTTTACATACAATACAAGTTGTCGATCGAACGTTTGCTGGTGACATCGTGGGACAGGTACTAAATGAAAACAAATAATGAGGTAGAAGCTTGATTTCCACAGCCGAAAGGAAAGATGAGTTGTTTCTTTTACCGACCATTAAAAATTAATACATATAAAAATACATACATACCACTACATACTTAATTTAAATTATTTTACATAAATACATATGTATAAATTTTTATTATTTGCATCTTACCCTTTCCAAGATCCAAAATACAAAAAGTTGTCAAAATTACATAATAAAAATTACATTAATTTCACTGTAATTGGGGCAGTATGCCTAAATATATGAAAATATATTTAAATTAAACTAGCAGAGACAAAAACCAGAAATATTAGCAGAGCCCATTTTGTACTTAACAGCTCACCCTTAACAATTTAACAGTCCTAGTAAAATTAATTCAAATTTAGGTGGCGAAATGTAGAAGGAGGGGGCTAGGACTACTCAATCGGGATCGATTTTTGGAAATCCCGGGATTTTCAAGATTTCGGGATCTAATTTTTGTTGGTAAAATAAATTGTTTTTTTTTTAATAGATATTACTTTAATAACAAATTTTATGCATTTTAAAAGGTTTTATCATTACACAATTGTCCTTGTTCGATATCAATTTGTTTGTTCGATATCAAATGCCGTAATTTTCCCCCTGTTTATTCCAATCAAAAATTCTCGTCTGCCTGTTTGTGTTGAAAACAAAAACAAATTTGCGTGCATTGTTTTGGTTTTCAATATATGTATGTACATATGTATGTATGTAAGTGGGCAGAGGAGAGTATTTGATTGTCTTCGAAAAACTTGCAGTAATTTTCTTATTTTCTGAATTGGTTTTTTTGACAAAACATCTCATTTGAATTAACGAGAAATTCACTTTGTGTTTATTTTTAATTCACTTGAAAAAATTTCTTTCTTTTACATTACATACATACATATGTATGTACATATAATACAAACAATTGAAGTCAGCAAATGACTTTAAAAAGGTTTTTTTCTGCAAGCCGACTTATAGTTATTTGATATGCGAATTAAAGTTATGAGTTCATTTGCAAAAAATTCCAAGTACATATATTTTAAAAGTATGCATTTGTATGTGTGTATGTATGTGCATATAACTAGTTTTATAAGCAAAAAAATATTTGCACAAAATACTTACATACATAGTATATACGAGTAGATATTAAATTTGCTCAGCAAGTCATCAATATGTAAATTATAAAAACATTAATGCAAAAATTAAACACACTCTCGTCTAAATAAAACATAAAATTCTGTTAATAAAAGTTAATACAAATATACTGATGACAAATAAAAACAATATATGTATATCAACACAAAAAACATAACTTTAATTCAATTACAATCATGTTAATAATATACACATATCGTCATATAAAATCAAAAAAGATGGATATGATGTCATTAACTAAAATATAATAACCGCAACATATTTATTCTCGTACACTCAAAAATATAGAATTTATTTACAAAAGTCAAAAAAATACTGAGAAAGTTATAATCACCTTTATTGCAGCTGTCACGCCAATACAATACCTTAAAATTGCGGCATATTCATTATACTCGGCTGAATTCGCTCTGAAAAATTTGTACTTTGGATATCACAAGGCAAATTCGAATGAAACTTCATATAAAGCATGGCAAATTCATATAAGGTATACTCAGCTCAATTCGCTTTGAAAAATTCATGCAATGTCAGAAAAATGTACTGAAAAATGTGTCTTGACATCCCAAGTATATTCAAGTTACAAGCGGCGAAAATAGTCACCTGATCCCTTGCGACCACCTGGTATGGATTCGCCTTGATATAAGGCAAGGCAGATCTCGCAAGAGATCGGATGACTACTTTTATCCGCTTGTAGTACATTTTTGTTTACATTTAAAGTATAAACTTCTCCAAGCGAATTGAGCTGATTATACCTTATATGAATTTGCCTTGAAATCATAACCGAAATAATTGTTACAAATATATATATATATATTTTAGTAAATGAACACACCTAATATTGCTTTTTCTAGAAGCAGCTAAAATAAAAAAATGTAATTGTATATACAGTGAAACCTCTAATAACTGGACATATTTTGTAGATCCAACACGTTCATTAGTTTTTATACAAAATGCATTCCCATAACCGGCCGCGGACACTAACTGCCTGGACCACGATGTCGACAAGAAATTTTCTGTCGCTTAGGCCGGGTTGACATCTGTGTGCCAAATGCCACACAAGCGCAAAAAAAGCGCAACCAACTAATTACTAATGAAAAACTATTTGATTCAGGCATGTATTTATTAAGTTAAACAGTTTCATACATAGTTAATAGATAATTTTATAGAATCCAAAATTATTTCATTAGTAATTAGTTGGTTACGTTGTTTTGGTCAAATGACACACAAGAAATGCCAGATGTAAACTCAGCCTTAGTTATATTGAAAACAAAAACAAAATAACAAAATTTGTTTTTGTTTTCAATATACCTAAGTAAGCGATAGAAAGCTTCTTGTCGACAACGTGTGTAAATTTTTAAAAATATTGTTCTAAATACCTCTCATAAGCGGACAGAAGCGATGAGACACGGGAACATAAGTTGCATTAAAATAGTAGCTCTCTCTATTCAACGCTGATTCATATTTGTATTAGTGCCAATGATATTGGTGATTCCCCGGTTAACTAAAATTTGCATAAATACTGATGCGTTGAAGACGGCAAAGAAATTGCTGTTTATTTGAAGAAGTTGTTTTGCTTATTTCGTGTCCCAAAATGGCACAGGAAAAAAATTATTTTTTTTATCAATTAAAGAAACAAAATAGTGGAAATTTTAATAAACGACTTTGACAAAGAAAAATGTTCGGTGAATGAAATTGCCAAGATGTAAAGTTTGTTGCATATTTTAACAACTCATACTCCTACATTTCTTATACGAATTATCCGTTTGAAGCATTTTTAGAGACAAATAAAAACATTGAAAGTCATTTTTAATCCAACAGCTTAAATTATACTAATCTAATACTAGATTTACATTAAGCATTTTTTCATGAAATTTCATGAATTTTGTTGCACGCAACTTTTTAAAATTGCTAATTGTAGCGATATAAAAGAGAATTTTATATAAAAAAGGACGTATAATGAATCTCTGATGCATTTTTGGTAATGCTTTTGATATAAGTTTCTCCTCCAGGCCTCTTATTGAGAAATAAAATATTTGCATGCAACTAATTTCATGAAAAAAATGCTTAATGTAAATCAGGTATAAGTTGAATGAACTAGCAAAAAACTGTAACTTTCTCATAGGCGGACACTTATAATAACCGAACAAAAACACAGCGACAGTGAGTGTCCGGTTATGAGAGGTTTTACTGTAGCCAAAATGTAAAAATTAAGAACTTATCTGGGCAATTTCATATAAGGTATACTCAGTTCAATTCGCTTTACGAAATTTATACTTGAAATTTCAAGAAAATGTACTGAAAAGTGTGTGTTGACATCCAAAGTATATTCAATTCACAAGGGGCGAAAATAGTCACCTGATCCCTTGCGGCCACCTAGTATGAATACGCCTTGGAACTTATAAAAAAGAAAATAAACAGCAACAAGATTCGCTAAGAATTGAATTATTTAAAAAATAACGCTGCATACTCATAAACAAAGTATACTTTAAAGGCCCTTTTCACAATGTCCAATTAAAAGCTAACACCGGCTTTACGGCAAGAACTTACTGTTAAAGTTTACGTAAACTCTTAGGGCTACTTTTTGGGTTCGAGACTAAGATTAGTTTATTTCTCTAATTACCTAATCTGAACTTAACTTAATCTCACATTAATTGAGTTATAATTGAGTTTACTTTGTAAAGTCTCAATTCAGCTGGGAGAAAGACAAAAAGAGATAGTATTCCTCCCTCTGTCTCTCAGATGCTGCTGAATTAAGACCTTGTTTTATTATTTTTTATTTAATGTTTTTGAGTGGTAGTATAAACTTCTTATTATGTGTAGTATTACAATACTGAGAAGCAAAATAGTGGCAACATTTTCTGTGCAAAAGTCATATGCAAGGCAAATTCACATAAGGTGGTCTTAATTTGCAACTCTGCGTATTCGCCTTGTATATTTGTTAGTGTAAAATTTCCTGCTGTCAGAATATTTCTTAGCGTTTTTATTCATTTGACAGCAGGAAATTAAGTCTGCTGGCGAATTAAGACCACCTTATGTGAATTCGCCTTGGTCATATGTATGTATGCACGTATTAAAAACACACTTTAATTTTGAGTGGTAAGAAGAAGAAACTGCCATATTTTATTAATTACAAGTAAAATATTGTGCGTGTTAAAGGAAATAGATAAATAATATAAAATATATATTTATCTGCACACATATATATGTGTTTTTAAATTATTTTATCATAGAAGTTTTACAAAATGTTATTATGTTTCACAAGTGTATGTTGTCAATATTAATGTAAGATTAAATCACCTTGATTGGCCGCTTAAACCAGCAAACAAAACCATATAATCGACTAACCAAAAATCGTCGATTAAGGTGAATTTAATCTCCAATCATGAACTCAAAAAGTCGCCCTTATTCATATGTTGTGAAATGGGACGTAAGAGTTTAAAACCAGTATTATTATACAAAATACTGGTTTTAAACTCTTACTGCAGTACTCATAAAAAACTTTTAATAAACACAATTCCATAAAAAATTTGTTTTGTAAACCTCTTGTAAAACAAAATTATTTTTTATAAATACGGCAGTTAAAGTATACTTTGTTTTAAATAATTATGAGTATGTGCCAATATATGTACATATATGTACACAAATTTCTATTTATTATCTTAAACTCACCTTTAAAAATGGCAAAAATTACATTTAAAAGTAGTGACCATTAATGGCGCAAAATTCATAGTCAAAAAAAAGTATGTTTTAAAAGTTTAAAACCAGTATTACCACACAAAATACTGGTTTTAAATTCTTAAAGATTACTTTTTCTTGAATATGAATATGCAACAATATTCTATTTATAGTAATAATTATTCACAAAGGACTGATTTTTTCAAAAACTCGAATATAAAACATAGTAATAAAACAAAAACTGGTGAAAGTTCACCAAAAATATCAATAACTGTATAAATTCATAAGAATAATATTTAATTTGTATTTTTAGAATTTTTTTACAATAAGTTTTTATTTATTTTACTTTCAAAAATATATATATTTATATCTATTTATATGCTACATACCTACTATCTTATGTTATTAAATTGCTTTACAACGAACTTTTTTAAGAATGTAATAGAAATTATATAATAAACAAAAATTAAACTATTTAGCTAAAAAATGTTTAATAAAAATTTGGCAAAATCGGCAATTCTCAAGTGTAACAACGTGATTCAATGATTGTAGATTTTGTTTTACTTTTATTTTTTTTTTCGAAATTACTTTATTTTATGGGTGAAAAAATATATGTAAGTATGAAAAATATTAATGGGTGCATAACTTCTATAGTTATTCGAATTATTGTTGCTACTAACAAAGTATACCATCATGTGTTTACGTACTAGCGAATTATTCTGATTTATTACGATTGTTGAAGTTTTCGATTCGACTTCGAAAGTTATTATTATTATTATTCAATTCCCATAGTTCCTAAGTGGAACATAGGGCCTCATAGGCTCTATGTTTGTACTAGAGTAAAGAAAACTGTTGTGTGCTACTTTAATTAATTAATTTAATCAGCGAGTCGAAATGAAATTAAAAAAATTCGACAACCATACAAATTTTTTTCTGTGGCTAAGTGGGTTCGATTCCCGCCATAGATCCGAATATCGCCAACTAGACTGCTGTGCTTCATCCAATTTTTGAGCATATGATTGCTCGACAGCATATTTTTTGTTAAAATGATACAAAGGGATAAATTAAAAAAGGGTCACAGAAAGTGTCATTGGCACTAAAAAGGGTCGAAAGTGATACCTTAGTGCCACAACGGCAACGCTGTGTATGTAGTATTGCTATACTGAGGAACAAAATAGTGGCAACACTTTCAGTCTCATTAATGTTATTAAAACACTTTGATTTTTCGTGGGAAGAAGAAGAAACTACTTCATTTTAGTTATTTACAACCATATTTTTGTGCGTGTTCAAAGAAAAAGATTTACAATAGAAAAATTTAAAAAATAGTGAGTGTATGTGTTTTTTGATTATTTTATAATATAATTTAAGAAAATAATTGTGCAAAAAAACCGAATACAATGCAAAGATCTGCTAGAACATTTTCCAAAAAAAATTTATGGAACTAAACTAGAAGTAAAATTCTCCATCAAAAAAAATTAAAACCTGCTGGTTAAGAAAAAATTAGATTTTGATGGCCGTGCCTCTGCCCATTTTTTTAAATGCAAGATTGTGTTTTTCAGAACTCAGGGTGTGTGAAGTTTGTAAAAGTCGGTACAGTAGAACCACTCAAAATAAAATATTAAATTTTAATGGCCGTGACTCCGCCCATTTTTTTAATGAAAGATTGTGTATATTTTGGAGCTCAAGCTGTGTGGTAAGTTTCATAAAAATCGGTTAAGTAGAAATATAACAAATTTTAATGGGCGTAACCCCGCCCAATTTTAAACTTTCAAATTGTATAAATACAAGAACAAAAGGTGTTTTATAGGTCTCGCAGCAATCAAATAAGTAGATTATTATTAAATTAAATTAAAAAGTTTTTTTAAATAAGACCAATAGGAAGCCTCTCTGACAAAAGAAGAATTTTTACAATCGGTCTTAAAGTACCAAGTTATGAAGTAACACCCAAAAGAAATAATAGAGACGAATTGTTAACCTCCTCCTTTTTTGAAGTCGGTTGAAAATAGTGATGTCATTTTAATTATTTTATCATATAATTTAAAAAATAATAATTGTGCCAAAACAAACAGACTTCAATGCAAAGATCTCATAGAACATTTAAAAAAAATTTATGGGACCAAACTGGAAGTAGGCTCTTTCAAACAAAAAAAATATATGAAAATCTGTTGGTTAAGAAGAAATTAAATTTTAATGGGTACGTCTCCTCCACATTTAATTAAATTTAAAAAAAAAATTACAATGGGACCAATTTGAAGCTATACGTTCTCGGACAAAAAAATTTTCAATGAGTCTGATATGTACCGAGTTATGAGGTAACAATGTCAAAAAAAAAATACAGACGAATTGATAACTTCCTCCTTTTTTTGAATTTGGTTAAAAAGTTTAAATTTTCCAGCTCTGCAAGCGTCTTTTTATTTTGCTGATTTTCAATCTATTTTGTACCATTTCTGATACGTCAGTACATTTCTGGCTTTACTGGGACCTTCGGAAAACTGATTTCCCTATTCATAAAGACCCCGAATATATTTATCGTTACCTTAATATAGAGAGGCACTAATTCAATATTTTTTTGAGTTCGAGTTTTTTGTATATTTTGATATAACATCTAATGTATCGCAAAAAATGCAAAAATCTCGATTTAAAAAAATTATGAGTTAGGACCTTTCTATAAGGTAACGATATATGCCTTATGTGTCGCATATTGTAGAAATTACACATGGAATGACAAACCTATATACATATGTATGTATGTATAGGTTGCCATTTTTGGTGAAGGGTATAAAAATAACTTTGGTCTAAAACAAAAAGATGCAGTTAAAAACGCTTTCAATACGTGACCAATTAAAAAAAGACATTCACAGTTTAAGAAGTTCGTAGAAATAAATGATAAAAAAAATCATGTTTTATTTTAGCTTTCAATTAAAATAAACTATTTATATACATACATACATAAATATGTACATATGGACATATTGCAAACAATAAATGATTTCTATCTTATCATATTATTAATAGTGCTCAAAATAAAACCGCTTTCTGCGAAAAATAAAGACAGTTAAAACTTTTATAAAGATAATAAAATACTTTGTATAAACGCTTGATAATAAATTTAAATTATTGAATATAACAAAAAAAATTAATAACGTACTTAGAACTTCTATGTACAGCACATTTCCCTACATTTACATTGGTAACGTTTTAATAATTAAATGAAATCAAGAAAATCGAAGTCCATTAGATATTAACGGCCCTATGCATAATGAAAAACTATAACTTCATGCTAGATTTTCATTATGCATAGGGCCGTAAACAAACAAGTACTAGTATGTGTTAAATGTTATACGCAACGTTATTATATCTTCACTTGAAACACAAAACGCTGCTCTAAGTAACATTTTCATAAGAGAGAAACAGAAAAATATGTTAAATTATGTCGTTGATCAATTCTTTTTCTTTAACCCATTATTGGCCGCTACCCTAAAACGTGGGAATTTTTTGAGTCCCTTGGAGGAGGGTGTTATTATGACCCCAATGAAGAATATTTTTAGCAAAATTTTCCCCCCCGATATATAGGTTTCTTTACATGGACTGGTCGAAAAATCGACCAATGGCTGATAACAGTAAAAAAAAACAAAAAATTATTTGATATTTTTGAAGGAAAAAATATTGCCTTAGGCTTTATTCAAATGAATTTATTACAAATTTTTATGGTAGCCATAAAAACAGATTGTATGTAAGTATATATTGCACTTTTTGCATGTAAAAATGGTATGTTTCTTACACAATTTGCAGCGCCGACATTTATTTTCAACGCTTCTTATAATTGAGTGTACTTTTTCGTTGAATTGGGGTTGGTTTGGGGACTATATCAAAATCTTGACTGTTTAGCTCACTGTCGTATTTTAAAAGCTGTGTTGTGACTACAGAACGAAAATCAATTTGTGAAAGAGGTTTTGTCTTGTTGATTTTTGCCAACATGCAGTGCATTTTCCACGCGTTGACCATTGCGTTACCAAGCGCATTAGTCCATATTGGCCACCACCATTTCTTTCCCTTTATACAGATACGATAATTGGCCACGGCATTGTCATGAAGGTCGACACCACCCATACCATGATTATACTCCTGAATTGCTTTTGGCTGTGGAATAGTAATAGCTTTTTTTTGCTTACGGCAATAACTGTTGAGTTATTGGTAATAACGTTGACAACAGAATTGTCATTCCAGCGCACCAATAATATTTCTTGTTCACTATCTAGCAACTGGTCAAATTCTCCGCGATTGCTTTTTTTTAGATTCTTTAACGGAGCTTTCGCCGTTCAATTTTCGCGTATAGTACCCGTAGCATAAAATTTGCGTTCATTCAATAGACACATGAGATGATAAGAAGAAAAGAAATTGTCAAAAAAAACTATGTGACAATCGGGATCAGGTACGTTTGCCAGGTACGTAAGTCCAAAACAGTTTGAGCCCCAAGACCAATGTCCTTATCGTGTGGCATGGCTGAACCACCATAGAAAATACTGTAGAATAAATATCCACTTTTGGAGCACATGCACCACGATTTAAATTCAAAACGGATTGGTTTACGGAATCATCTGCTCATCAATTGATACAATATGGCTAAAAATTCCAAACTGCATAAAATTTTTATTGAGAGCATCAACTATTGGGCGAACTTTGGCAAATCGATCTGTTTTGTCTAAGCGGCTATTATCTGATAGATGCAAATACCTTTTAATTGTTCTGAACCGATTGCGGCTCATGGCTTGCTTTACTATTGGAACTCCCATGTCGGGCTTCGTAGACCAATAATGGTCTATATGTGGTAAGGTATGATACCCCGACAAGTATAAAATTCCAATAAATCTACGTAGTTCAATAGGTGTAATACTGGCTGTAGCATTGTTCTGATTTGCATATGTATTTGAAAAATTTGTGATATCCAGTATTATGGAATTATCAAAATATAAAGAAAAAATTTCAAATGGAGACTTAGAGCCTATAAAAAATATATAAATGACTGAGTAAATACAAGAATCCAAAAGAAACAAAGCGGACCAATTACTCACCAATTTCTAAAAAAATATCTTCAATTTTAATAGCTTCATTATTGGTTGGCTTTGTCGTGTAGCTAAAGTTGCTTTCGCCACATAGGTATAGCAACATTTTTAAAATCTATGGTAGGGCTTCCGGCCAGTGGTCGATTTTTCGACCACGAAAGATTGTTTGCATTTAACAATGAGAAAATGTGTCATATGCAAATTGATTTTCGTCGATTCTTATAGTACAGGATTTAGGCTCTTAAAATAATGAAAAATAAGAAACAAAAATTACAATTATTAGATATAATTTTTAATTGGAAAAAAGTGCTAAAAATATGGTTTTTAAAATCCTCTTACCAAAATGTTTGTCAAATACTTTACAAAATCATTTCACTACAGATATTTTAAAACTCAGGTCAGATTATATTTTTGTGAAAACAGATCAAAAAAATTATAGTAGACTTTTGAGATATGCGCTCAAAAAGTTACAGGTCGAAAAATCGACCAGTGGCATATAATGGGTTAATGAAATCTCTATTTGTCATGGGAGTGAGGTCTGATTTTTTGTTGTATGTTGATCTGAATTTATAAAAAGTCAATATTGAATTGTTTGTTAGGGCGTTTTGCGTTTTAGTTAATGATATACATACATATAATCAAAGTCATCATAAAAATTGGACCATTCAAACGCTGTTGGTATTTATTTACATTTTAGTATGTGTGAAAAATTGGTAACGTTTTAATAATTAAAATCAACAAAATCGTAGTCATCATTAAATGTTAAAGAAATTAGTATCTATTTAATGTGTTATTATTAATTTTACAAATCTTATACGTAATATTATATTGTACACGCAATCTTTTTTCTTTTTGTTTTCTTTATATATATTTAATAACAATAATATATTTTCTAAAAAATATAATTAATCAAAATTTCCAAAATTCGGCGAAGATGATATTTTTTCGGCCTTAAAAACATTACTTATGCCTGCCACTGAAGTAACGCCACGAAGTCCAGTGTTTTGAAAATATATCAATAAATATTCTTCTTCGCCTTTAAGTTCTACATCATCAGAAAAATTTAGACGAACAATTTCATCATTCTCAGACTTTAGTCTACTTAAACGGTTACGTTTATGACGATGTGAGTGTCCATGACGAGTTGGAGGATCGTCCCAAAATGGATCAGGTGTGGTAGGCGAAGAGGGTGGTGATTCAGCTTGATTAACATACTCATAGCCCACATATTCTTTGAGACTAGCATAATCGGAAGGATAAACACCAATCCAATCATGATCCCGTTCTTCAAAGTCAAATGGTTTTCTGTACTCGACCATATTTTCTTTTCCTATTGCCCATTTGCTAATATTTTTAAACTCAATGCAGGTAGCACGATAATTGGGAAACAGTTTAATTGTAAACTCGCTACTAACTGGCTTGTGGTCACTGATATTGTAACCCGGATGGGACTTATAGGCACATTGTTCTATTTCAAATGGCATATAATTGGGTATGCGATTGATTGGTTTAACCGCATACATAATTCGATCTGTCCAAGCTGGCCTTCTCTTAAGATCATATTCGGAAGTTCCTTCTTTAAACTTAAATGTGGGGGGAAAGCATGGCTTACGTTCGTTTAATAGAGAAAAAGCTTCCTGTGTATCTTCTCTGACATAAGTTAGTTGATCACGTTGTATTAGCTCGTCTAAAGCTTCCTCCCTTACCACTTTGTCACGAATAGCACTCGGTGTGTCATCGCCCATTAAGCGAAAATTCAAATCTCCAAACCAAAAAACATAATCGTGTTCAAGAATTTCCCTATACTGTGGCACATGGTAATGATGATTATCCATAATTTGTTTAAAATCTTCAATTCGCTCATCCAAATGGTGATCGTGAGCGGCCAAATGTGCATCAACAAACGTTAAGCCCGCACCGTAAATACTTAAACGTACACTAACAGCACCCTTGTTTCCCCAAATTCCACCGAATCCAGTTCGAGTAAATTCTGCTTCAATATCCCGCAAATGGGCCACATGTGGTCGCCGTACAAACAGAGTCACTAACAGACCTTGCATTTGTTCGGCTTTTATCGCAACATAGTCGAAGTCTTTAAGCAAATCTTTTGCTTTAGTAGTCCAAGGATCTTCCTTAAATAGACCTTTCATCTGCTGTGAGGGCTGAACGTTGACTTCTTGAAATCCTAAAGCATATATATCTGGTAAGTGATGATCATGAACAGTAGAGCTTAGACCCAATAAATTCCTGAGTGAAATATTATCAGGAAATTTACTACCCACATTCCAGGTGACTACGTACACGCGATACATTGCCATTTTCGTAGCTTCTTCGGGTAAGAACTTATTTGTAATATGTAAACTCATGTTGGTAATCTATGAGTGTCAACGGTAATTTGGACACTGTATTATATTCTCGATAAAACTTGGTTCTTTTTTAAGGCTTTCGGTACGTTTTTTAACAATATGTTACATGAATATTTTTTAGAAACAACTTTTTATTTTAATTTTTGAACATTTATTATTTTCTCTGTTTTATTAAGTCCACTTGAATTTTTTGACGTACTTGCTCATTACCAAACAGGGAGTAAATAAATGTGAATAAATTAATGTATTTATTTTTGCTTTGTTTTTGTTATCGAGGCCGCCAGTGTTCATTGTTGCCAGAAAGTTTTATTATATATTGTCGGGATATGGGTGGGGATGTGGGTAACATTCAACCAGGTACCACCAGTTCTACAGTAAAATTGCAACATGAAAAAAACCGCATTTTAATGATGAAAACAAACAGAAAAGTGTCAAAGTGTTATGTGTTTCCTTTGTGTGCATATAACGTTAACTTTCACACACTTTAGTCCCAATTTACACGAGGCAATTTTACTTGCGCAAGTCATGAATTTGTGAACAAAGAAGTGAGGAAGAAGTGAAGAGTGTAAAAACCAGCAGAATTGCCGTACAGACTTACCCGTACTGGCAATTCTGTTTTGTTGTTATCATTCGCTCTATATCAAATTTGACATTTCTTTGTATGTATATGTATAAGCAATTATATGTATAAGCAACCGAAGAAGACTTGCGCAAGTAAAGTTGCTCTATCTAAGCACTACAGCAAGTTTAATAGAAAATTTTATGACTTGCGCAAGTAAAATTACCTCGTGTTAATTGGGACTTAGGCTTATTCATAGTTTCGCAGGGGAGAAATAGAAATACCAAAGTCAGCTGTTTTGCTTACACGGGACTTAAATGGTGAATTCTTAGCGTGACTTTTTGAATTTTGTGAACGAAGGAACTTTGGATATGTTCATACATATATGGAATTCCCCAAAAATATATCTTTCCAACTGTTAAATACCACATATAAACAGTGAAAAAATAATAATATGTTTTTGTTTAAATTTTATTTAAGGAATGTAGTTTGACAATATGACGGAGTACTATTATGTATATTGTATTACACAGCGTCTGCAACTGGGATTAACTCTGACATAATATGTGAGAAAACGTCGGAAGAATAACAGAAATAAAATGCCGATATTTCTCTTCATCTTATACAAGGGGACAACGTAATTTAACTTTTCTTATAACATTTCATTTTATGGAAATTCTCATCGAGTTAACATGTTTTATTTTTGCATAATAAGTTATTTTATTTTCACTTTTTCACTCAATCTTTAATTTATAAATCAATTAAACACATTTAAACATATAAAATCGCAGAAAGTTAGTCCAAAACATAGTTTTTCATTTATTTTAATAAACACTCAGATATGCATACTAATTTCTTTTCATGTACTTGTGTTTTTTGACAATTCATCGCATAAGATTGTTGTTATAGGATTTCTTATAAAACCGCTCTCATAAGAAATCTTATAAGATTGACCGCTGCCGTATAATGTGGCTATGATTGGCTCACGGATGAGCCGATTATACAATTTTTGTTGTAAAATTTCACATTTAGCTAATTTCAGAAAGCCTATGCTCGTCTAATTGGGTGTTATTTAAAATTTCGATACATTCACACTTTTTTACTAATACATTCAACTTAAAATTTTCTTTCCAATTGTGTGTTCAATTTATAGGCAAATACACAACTGACAGCAATTTCAATGAGCACCCTTTTCGTTTTTGTTTTCAAATACTCTGCCGACATAGTATTTTTGTGTTCTTTTATTACAAATAATGTTATATTCCACCTAAAAATTTTAATTAATTTTAAATAAATATGATAGGCTGAGTTTACATCTGGCACTTCTTGTGTGTCATTTGCCCAAAAAACGTAACCAGCTTATTACTAATGAAAAACTGTTTGATTCAGACATGTGTTTATTGATTTAAATAGTTTGCAATCATTTTGGATTCTATAAAATTGTCTATTAATTATGTATGAAACTGCTTAACTTAATAAATACGTGTCTGAATAAAATAGTTTTTCATAAGTAAATAGTTGGCTACGCTTTTTTTACGCTTGTGTGGTATTTGGCACACGGATGTAAACCCGGCCTAATGATGTTTTGAGGTTTATAGACCTATCAAGAAACCATGAAGTTTTGTTGTCTTAAGCTGTTTTTTATCAACGGCAAATTGAAAATAAATTTGCTTAGAAATTGCGTGCAGCCTATGTCACAGCTTTTAATTTAAACGTCTCTTGACAACAGAACATAGGCACTGTATGTGTGAAAAACTTGAAAGCAAATCTTGGTCGTGTTACTGTTGACATATATTGCTTATCCGCCGACGATATATTCTTGGCTGGCCGCCGTCGACTGCCAATATATATCAGCCACGCGTTATGCTGTGACTGCTTCTCTGTTGTAAACAAAAGGCAAAAAAAAAACATGTCAATTATTTAAAATTTAAAAAAATACAATAAATACAATTTTATACAATTATTTTCATGTTGAAAAGCCACAAAATACAACATGCAGGCTCAGAAAATAATTGTAATTCATCCGGGATCTTTTAACTTACGTATTGGTCGTGCGAGCGACCTTAATCCGGTGACAATACTCCATGCTATAGGCCGGAAGCGTAAACAAAATAATAGCAAGTTGCAGCATCATGATCCACTATTACCACCCATACCCCAGAATAATAAAGAAATTTTGCAGGAATTTGAAGAAAATAGATTACAGGTTTCTCATGCCATGCAGTTGCATATGCGTCAATATAAGGAACATAATGATGGACTGAAAAGACTGCGCATTGCGACTCCACCCCAACAAATTGCAACATATAATAGACGTTCTGTGCCTGAGGAACTACCAGTGGATGTATTAAAAGCTGAAGATATGAAATCCAAGGATGAACTTGCTCATTTACCGGATAATATCTTTGATAAAGATATACTTAAGATAAATTTTAATGAAACAGATAATTATAATGTTCATTTTCCTATGAAAAGGGGCGAACTGAACCTGCACACCAATTTAGGCGGATCTCTGACGTCAGTTTTATCAGACCTAGAGTCGATATGGTCGTATGCAATACATGAAAGAATGGAAATTCCTAGGAAAAGTTTAGTTCAATATGGAGCAGTATTAGTAGTTCCTGATGTCTATAATCGTAGTATACTTAGAGAGATGGTGACGTTGTTATTAACACGTTTAAAATTTCGAGCTTGTTTTTTAGTGCAAGATCATGTAGCGGCAACATTTGGAGCAGGCTTAGGCTACGCTTGTGTTGTCGATATTGGAGATCAGAAGTGTTCAATATCTTGCGTAGAGGATGGTATCTCGCAACCAGATACTCGAGTACGCTTGGGATATGGAGGTGGAGATGTGACGCAAGTGCTTTACACACTATTGCGTAAATGCTGTTTTCCATATAAAGAATGTGATGTAGAGGCTAATTATGACGATGCGGTTTTATTGGTTAATTTGAAAGAAAAATTTTGTCATCTAAATTTAGAAATATGTGGTGCTCAAGAGAAAACATTTGAGGTATGAAAATGTATTTCAATAAACTATAGTAGTTATTGAAAATTTATAGAAATAAGTATGGAGTAGGTAAGTAACTTTTGTTTATTTCAGATAACAAAACCTAGCAAGCGGTTGCGTTATACTTTTCAATTGGGTGACGAATGTGTTGTGGCGCCCTTATCGCTGTTTCACACAGAGCTATTGAATATAACGGGCAAACAACGTTTAGTACGTTTACAATTTCGCAATAGTCAACAATCGGATCCAGAAGATTGTTTTGATGCAGAATATATTAGAGAAACTGGAAGAGTGCGCAATGGACGTGGTGATCAACTTTTGGACTCTATGCCTGTTACTGGGGAAACTGCTGAGGACGAACTTGTAGTTGTTGACAACTATGAAGTAGAAGATCGTACTAACAATTTGCGCAATTCTGAAAAAGATGAAGAACTTTACTATTCATCTCCAAATGGTCAACTTGTATCACTTGATACCGCTATAGTACGTAGTATAGACCGTTGTTCAACGGATGACATGAAACGAAAAATGTACGGTTGCATTTTATTGGTGGGAGGTGGTAGTAAAACATCAAGTTTACCTCAATGGCTTGAGCAAAGAATACATTTGCAATTGTCGACAGTGCACAATCGTTCATTGGATCAATTACCTTACGAGGTGAATGTTTGCGTCAAGGAAATGGATGCAGCTATGATACCATGGAAAGGGGCTGCAATAATGTCTTGCCTAGAAAGTGCTCCAGAGCTTTGGTTAATTGCTAGTGAATGGGAAAAATATGGCCTACGTATTCTACGGGAAAAAGCTACTTTTTTATGGTAACAATACTTTGTATTGAAGTACATACATATATACTCTGAGAACTCAAATTCCAATCGTGTATTAAATGCAGTGATTGGACACAACACGTATGATTGTGGGTGATATGAGTTCTCATTACATTTGATCAGGTATCGTCTTGAATAATATTTTTTCGTACTTTCCCGCGATCGTCTTATTTACAATATAGTTTATTCTAATATGTACACATCTCTCAGTTACTCAAAAACGCCATAACTCAAAAATGGAATTGATTTAGAATTAATCCTCATATTGTACTTTAGACAAATATCTTGTTTACTCAACTCTTTAAAATAAGTTGAGTTATGACGTTGTTTGAGTAAAAGAGCGATATGTACATATATGTATATGATGTATTTAACGAGACATATAATGCGTATGTATTTATTGCATTTAATCGATTAAGAACTCTTGTATATTGCAATTTTTTGTAACTTTTTTTTGGCATTTCTAATAAATTTTAATTTTCTGATTCTCATGATTGTATTAATTAAAATTTCTGTTTTAAAAATCATGCAAACATATATGTACATAGATATATTTAATTTAAATTGGATCATGTTGTTTAACTAAATAATGAATTTTTTATAATACGAGTATTAATCTAATTTTTTTGGTGCACTAGACCCCATATAAGTGTACAAATCAGATAGAGTAGAATTAACCAATTTCGCTTTAATAGTATCGCAGTTTAAACGTTTATACGCTTCAAAGCGATGACAGCCGCCGAAACTATAAAAATAATTTCCTCCTTTTGTACCCTTTATCCAAAGAACATCTATAGGAGGTACTTCAGCTGAAGATTTTTCATTCTATGAATGTATAAGAATAAAATAGGTGTACAAATTACAACTTTTTTTATGAAAAGCAATAAACAAACATACCTTTATTGTATCCATTAATGACTGAACTTTATTTTCATCTAAAACCGATGGTATGGGTCTGTGTATGACACTCATGGGTACTTCATGAATTTCATCAATACCAGCAGAGTGAACACTGTGTTCAATGTGTGAATTTGTTGAAGTCATGTCATCAATATTATTTTTTAAAGTCTTCGCTAATTCTATAAATGGAGAAACAAACGTACATATGTAACAAATTACAATCACCTTAAAATAAATGAAAGTATGTACGCTTATATGAAAATTGTATGTTATTGGCATACATGCGCCTTGATCAAACTCATGAAAATAACAAACAAAACTTAATTTAACATTTTGTTTACTTGTTTTTTTGGATGAGAAAGTGCGTCTGATCACTTGCGAAACTACGTTTGCAATGAATTCCATTCAGCGGCCGCTTTATTTTACTTTGTTACTATATAAAGTCGGTATATAAGTACATATGCAAGTATAAAAATACTAGAACTTGTTTTGTCATTGTTTATGTACTAAGTATATCTGTTGTTTTCTGTTTAAATATGTAGATAATAATTTTGTTAAATTTATGTATACTTGCGAACGTATCACTCATTTACTTCAACAGCGTTATAACTCAAAAAATGCGATTTGTTAGTTAATAATACAGAATTAATACTCATATCGTGGTTATTCGTATTTTGTAAAAATGCCCATGTCTTGTATATTCACCTCTTGAGAGAAAGGTAAAATTTTCTTTGTCCATTACGTTGTGTGTAAATTTAAAACTAAACATGTCTTTTTTTGTAACACTAGTTTATGAGTTATGACGTTTTTGAAGTAAATGAGCCATATGCATATGTATGCACCTGTACGTTTTTATATGCATATATGCACCTAGGTCCTAGGTGCAAAAGAGACATACAAATGCATATATGGGCATACATTTGTATGTGTGTGTATATGCACCTGGTATATAATTTATATTACGAACGCGCACTGGTAAAGCTCTAGAGGATTAAAGTGAAAACCTTTAAAATAACGTAAATTAAAAGTAACGATGTCCTCAAGGCGAATTGAATATTAATGAATTGATATGTGAATTCGCCTTGGATGTCCTAGTAAAAAGCCTAAAAAAACTCTGTATAAGAAAATACGTGAATTTTTAATATTTTGCTAATCAGCTGGTTGAAAACGATTAAACTCAGAAATGTGCAAGTGTCGTGATTTTTCGTGTCACGCGGAAGTCACCCGTCATCTTGCTTATATATATAAAACTAACTCACGATGGGGTCGTGAGTGGATATTAGACGGTCACTATTGGTATGTGAGCATTGCGTGATGACATGCCATCGTACTAGTGTAATGGTGCGAAATTCGTGTTTGCCACTATGGTTGGTTTTCAAAAAAATTTTGAAGCCAAACTTGCTTTGCAGTTTGTTTGTTTTCCAAGTTTATTTATTTTTTTGATTTATGACACTGTTGAAGTAAATGAGCGATATGGTAAATAAAGAAACACATATTCTCTATATTAGTATTTAGTGTTAATGACCATGTCTTGCAGTTAAAATATAACAACTCATAATTCAAGGCCATGAGAGAAAGTAGAGATGTACTTGTGACTTTTTCGGACTCACGAACGACGGATATAAATTTGTTCACGTTCATGCACGGTAACAACAAAATATGTACATATGTAGTATATCTAAATATATATACAATTTATTGAGGTCCTTCAAATGGATTAATAATAAAAAGTGAATTAAATTTAAATCGATCAAAGAAGTTCTTCAAAGTAAAATTTTTTCGAATAAAGCCTTTTAATACTGAAAGCCCTATTTGAATATTTAGGGCAATCATGAATAAAGTTCCACGTAAAAATTCTATCTTTTCCACTTAAATTTTTTTATTTTCCCTATTACTTGCTAATGAGGGCAATCATTAATAAAATTCCGCGAGAAATGTTTCCCGGGGAAAGATTTTAAGCAACGGCAAGTAATAATGAAAATAAAAAATTATAATTGTAAAAGGGAAAAATTTCTCGGGGAATTTTATTAACGATTGCCCTGATTATTTGAAATTGTTCCCCGGAAAAAATTGATCACGAAATTTTATTCATGATTGCCCTCATTATCATAGGAATCTTCCAACATTTATATAAAAGGCCGTCGACAGTTCTCCTGGTAGTCAAAAGTTCAAGAAGTTTCATACAGGACAATTATGAATAAAATTACCGGTAAAATTGTTTTTAAGTACTGATTTTTAAGAAATGTTGCATATTTTACGTTTACAAAAGAACAATTTTCCAACAAGTTTCGGCATAAAACAATGACGAACTCGAAAATGATTTATTTTTTCATAAACAATAACAAAATTAATACAATACAATACAATTAATACACTCACACCCCTTTAAAGAAAATGAGTGTTGAACATGTAACATTTTTCTTCTTTTTAAGGGTAGCATCATGAGAAAAAAACGCGTTACATTTTTAAAATAACACATAATTTTCAGAAAAGAACACAAAGAAATGTAAAAGGCAATATAAATCCAGCATATTGCTCAGAAAAGAAAACGCCATAAGAAAACAGCGAAGTACCCACGGGCGGCATTTTGCTTGCCTATGTTTTAAAGCTTGATACCACTGTCGTTTTTTTTATAATCATGCTGAAAATGGCAACGCTGGTTAATGCACTGGTGGTTGTCTTGGATTATTCTCAAATGCGATTAAAACAGCGACTGATAAATGACTCAAATTACAGTCATAAACGACAATAAAAATACATAAATTTCTCACAAAAGACTCGTAAGCGATTAGAAAACTGACCGAAAGACAACTCGAAAATGAGTCTCAAATGAAGTGAAATGTGACTAATAAATGATCAGAAAACGATTCGAAAAAGACTTCAAATACTACTAGAAAAGGGTTGAAAATTACTCTAAACTAATATAGAAAAATACTCATAAATTACTTATCAAGAGGAGTCGCGGGTAGTCACGTTTTTCTACATACAAAAGTATCTTTTATGATCAGAAAATGAGCGCATATTCTAGCTTTTTAATCGCGCAAAGGTGTCAAAAAGACTAGAATTTGATTGAAAATTTCAAAAAAAAGGCTGACTGGGTATTTGCCCCTGCTAGCATTTTTGGAAATTTTTAATTAAATTTGATTCTGTTTTAATACTTTCAAGTGATCAAAAAACAAGAATATGCGCTCGTTTTCTGAGCATAAAAGATAGTTTTGTCGGGAGAAAATGGTACCCTAAATGCGACTCTTCTTGAGGAGTCTTTTATTACCCGGTTTTCTGATCAGTTTCGACTCATTTATGACTCATATATTTTAAAATAAATAAATAAATTACTTTTAAAGCATAAGAACAACTCATTTTCGAGTATTTTTTCAAGCGCGCAAGTGTTTAATCAGTTTTTAATCGTCAAAAATACTCGAGGAAGACTTAGTTAGGTGATTTTTGATAAAACAATCTTCCAAATGCTAGCAGGGGCTGTTGTAATACTAATTACATATGTGTTTGTAGTGGATATTAGGGACATAACTTTTTTACAAATTTTTTAAAATATCAAAATTGGCATAGCACAGTCCGATAGAGCATAAAGGTCATAAAGGTTAAGGTCAAACAACTTCACGCACCAACCGCGTTGAAGTTTAGAAAATTTTTAATTTTCTTTTTGGTTACTTGGGGCCACACGTTTAATTTTTAACTTTCAATTCCATTCAATTTATAATACACTCACACTTTTTTCACTAACACAATCAAACTTTTTGAATTGAAAACTAGGTTGCTTTCAAATTCACCTATCCATTTATATGGCAATTTAATTTTCAATTTGGACAGCTAGCTAGTCACAGCATACATTGATTGAAGCTACAAATTTGTTTCTTCGTCGGTGGCATTTAAAAAATGAAATTGATTATCAATTTGTGTCACAGCTATCAATTTCAAGGAATTTTGACACACAATATGTGTAATGAAATTGAAAGCCACTTATTGAACGTGTGGCTGCAGCGTTAAGAATAATTAATACATATTATGTTTATTTAAAACAAGAAATAAATAAATCAACACCGTATAAAACTATGAATATTCAATATTGCATTAAGAAGGCCTCGAAATAATTTTAGATTATCAGCCATGTTCTGAAAATCACATTTTTCAAATCCCTACTAATGATCATGCAGATATTTTTCGCATTTTTTATTTTTCTATTGTAGTGTGCATCAGATATTATTTCTGAAAGAAATTTATGATATATGATTTTAAAAGCGTCGAACGTGCTTGAAAAATGTGATTTTCAGAACATGCCTGTGTGTTAATAAGTTCAAGTTAAGTGTTTAGAAAAGTCAATTGGTGCGTGAACTTTTTTGAGAAAAATTACAAAACATTGTGATTTTCGTGGTTACTATGATATGCTTGACATCATGGTACTATGCCAAAATATTATTTATACCAAGTGGATATAATTGGTCGCATTCATAAGACGTAACAGTTGCGCAACCGTTGAGTGTTTGTCTTAGAAACGCGTAGTTGAGTATCTCCGCTCCACTCAACAGTTGAGTAATTTTCCATCATAAAATTTTTTCGCTACCTATAGTCAACACGTTGTGCTCAGCCTGAACAGCTGGTCAAATAGAGCTATTTCTTTTATATGATTTGTTAGGTGGCAGCAACAAATATTTGTTAAGTTTTACATTACAAATGCGATGAAGTAACGAAATAAAGATATACAACTACATTATATACATCAAGCCGTTTCTAAGAAGTAGCTGTTGGGGCCAACAGTTGCCAGCAGTTTCACAACTGTTGAGCTCAACAGCTACTTCTTATGAATGCGCCCATTGTGCACATGTGAATAATGTAAATGATTGGTGTGTGCACGGTATGATTTCTTTACATGCGTCAACACACACCACCATTTCCATTTCTTATCTGGCAGTACCTTCAAACAATTCCTACAAACAAATGCTGAAATGTCAAAATTATTATTGTCAACAACAAAAGAACAGAAAAAAATTGGAAGTTTAAGAACAAGAAAAAGTAGTGGTGGAAAAATTGGACAAGAAAAAAAGAGAAAATTGTAGAAAACTTTTATGGAACCATAGAATTATAGTGAATAATAGTGCAAACAACATAAATTGTAAAATTTCTTGTAATCTAA
This sequence comes from Tachina fera, assembly GCA_905220375.1. Taxonomy (NCBI): domain Eukaryota; kingdom Metazoa; phylum Arthropoda; class Insecta; order Diptera; family Tachinidae; genus Tachina; species Tachina fera. The sequence goes on from LR999966.1 coordinate 76,625,814, forward strand.
AACATTTGGAAAAGGCATTAAATCAAAATGAGTGTGCTCACGTATCCACCCACAAATGACGAGGAAATATTTCGCCATTGTACCAAAGAATGCGGCATCATTACGTCCACTGAAGATCAGCAATATTTTGCGCTATTGTGCATGACATGTTCGGAGAAATTTTTGTACTTTGATTCTTTCATAGAGCATATGCAAACTATGCATGCGTCTTATGATAATGATGGGTCCAACGCATTGGCCAGCAGTAGAGGTGATGTGTTAGGCCGTGATAAAAATAATGGTGAAAAAAATAAACTCAAGAGACGTCTGGAAAGTGATAGTGAAGAAGATTTAACGGCATTGCTTCAACCTTCAGTGGTGATGATAAAGGAGGAAAAGATTGAGGCGGACGATGATGAAGATAATGTAAATTTATTTGTTTATTCATCTTCTTAGATATTTAAATACAATTTAATAATATTTTTAGGGAGCTGTTATACAAAATGAACCATTGGCTAATGACGACGACGATGATTACGCTGGAGGTTATTATAGTGTTAAACAAGAACAAACTGATGGCGATGTTGGTATGGACTTAGGCGACTCCAGTTATATAGGTGATTCTTACGGTAGTTATAATGATGACTATGTCGGCGACGACGATGATTTAGAACAGAGTAACAATGGCGATGATGCCAACTATGATGACTTGGTTGAAGAATCTTTATTAGAGGTAATTGAACAAAATTATTTTTTACAATGATCTGAGTAATATTCTTGAGGTATTAAATAATTCGAAAGTTTAGATAAACTTTGCAAAATAGATTTTTCCACTTTGAGATTTGAGAAAAATATTGCTGCAAAATATATGTGTATATTATTTGTGTGCTTACTGAATGAACACTGCCGGTTACCATCGAATTATATACATATGTACATATGTATCATTTCATTTCATTTTAATTTATTTTATTTTGTTTATTGAACACATGGGCAATTCCACAGAATGTCACGTACTATATCACGTACGTTGACCAATCAATTAAGCTTCTTATATTTTAGATCAATGTGGTTAGCTTTTTCCTTTTATTTTACCAAAGGTACAGCTACTTACGCTCCTAAAAAGTACATAAAGAAATAAAAAAGTTTAAATTTTCTCTGAAGTTTAATTGTTTTAATTGATTGGTCAACGTACGTAAAAATATAAACATAAACATTCAATAACAACTATAATATGTAAGCCCAATCCATGAGAGAGTTTAACAATGTCAACAGCAATCTCAATAAAATCCTATATATCTTTCAAAAATTATAAATCAAAATACAAGAAAAAACCCACATTATTCATGTAAGTGGTTCAAAAAGTTGAAAAATGCAAAAAGTTTCAATGGACATTGATGACACACATATGAAAAATACTCGCAATAAATTCCACAATCGAGCTGCTCTTATTACAAATGGCTGCTCAAATATCATTTTACATGTAGAGGAAGTAGTTATTTGTAGATTTCTCCTATTCTATATACTCTATTTTCTCTAGACACTGGAACTTTATGAATCGGAAATATTTAATTAAAATTTAAGATAAATCTCATACTTGAGCTCTAAAAAAATAAAATATTGCAATTAAATAATTTAGATCTTAACACATGCATGTTAAAAAAAATCATCTCTGCCAGACTTTAAAGTTATAGAATTAGTTTTTTTCCCAAAAATTTACATGAATATGGTTTTTATCATCCAATTGCAATATAGTGTCCACACCTGATGATTTTATATCATAACTCGTAATATAACGCCTGCAGACCAACTGTCATTACTTCATTAATATCAGCACAAAGGGGTCGACGTTGATGATTTTATATCATGATGAATCAAACCAATATTTGAAAAATACTTGCAAAAATATCTAATTCGCCTGTTTTTAAATTTTTTGGTCACAAATAATTGTTGTGTCGTGTTTTTTAAACGAAAACTGTTCAATAAATAAACGTTAAATGCACATAACAGTCGTAAAACAGCTCTACGCGAGTCAACATCACGCGTCGTTGGCAATTATTTCTTAAAAGCAACCAGTACACTGTTGTTTATTGTTCTTCCAGAGTTTTGCGTCTCACACAGCATGTGATTAGTGGTTAGCGTCGGTTAACGGTACCCTTTGCGGTATCCCTTTGGTTTCCATTAACCACATGCAAAAATAATTATTAAAAATAAAAATATTGAAAATTGACTATTATTTGGAGTTTAACCTGGCATTTGTGAATAATTTATTCCGCCAACCTTATTTAATTAATCGCATGGGTTTGGCGTCGACTAATTTTAACGAGTTACGGTTGTTGGTTGCATGCTGCTAATCACATGCAAAGGATTCAACATAACCCTACTTTTAGGATGACTACATGATTATATGCGGCCCTATGTATAAGCAAAAATTGGCATGAAGTTAGCATAAGTGGTAAAATTGAACATGATCTTAACGAGTTTTTCTATGAAAGTTCACATTAAAAATCATGCCAAGACTTAGAGGGGGGTTAAAATTAGGTAATGCGACCATTTTTAATGTCAAATTGTATGAACACCTAATTCAATTTCGTCACTTATGCTAACTTCATGCCAATTTTTGCTTATACACAGGACCGTTGGAGTTTAACCCGACAGTTTGTAAATCTTTGAATTCCGCCAATTATATTTAGAATTAAAAAACGCACAGTAACACATAAAATGACATTTGATATCAAGATGAATTTATCAGGCCGTGAGCTCTGATATAACACTGTGCTAGCTAAAAAATGTAACAAGAGGGCCCTGGAGGGTAAAACTAATTCGATTACGCTGCATCATTTTTTAGGTTAGCTCTCGTTTAAAAAATAATTCAGATTGGTTAAAAGAAGCTAAAAACCGCAATTTTCCCCACTTTTCTACTATTCATTCATTTTTAAACCAATTAAAAGAACTTATTATCGATGACCATTCGTCCTAAAGATATTTTTAAAAAAAACTGCAAAAAAAAATTAAAAAATTACCCCAAAAAAACTGATGCAAAACATTCGAAAAAAAATTAATTTTTTTTTCAAAAAGTTTTCTCAGGCCGCAACTTTATCATACATGTCTTTTCAGGCCATATATGTACATACCCAAGCATATATGTATGTATATATATATATATATATATATATATATATATATATATATATATATATATATATATAGATATATATATATATATATATATATATAGATATATATATATATATATATATATATATAGATATATATATATATGGAGCACGATTAGATTCAGCGTGCTCGAATTAGGTTTACCCAGCAGGTCACCGGCTTGTTACAAAAAAAGTTTCGAATTCGAGCACAGTGTAATTAACATGATGAATGTTCATCATGATATCAATTTGACATTAATTATGATATAAGGTCTGTCTGCGTATTTTTCCAGTAGCAAATACTCAGTCAACTTTTTTGGGAGAGTAAGACCAATTTTACTCTGTCGACTGAAAATATCTTAAAAAGTACGCAGACAGTATCCAGTGAAATCTTGCAAGAAAACAGCTGATCAGTGTGTAAACAATTGAAATAACAAAGCAAACGAATTTTAGCCAGTAAAATAGCATTATTGGAATCATTGGTTCTGCTTTTACGCCACGGTCGCACTGTATATTTGGACGTTTCTAGCATGAAATAAAGTGTTTTGTTTATTATAATTTATTATAAACGTTAAAAATCAACACAATTGTAACTATTTTCCTCTGCCATTGTTAAATTTCAATTTATATTTTCATTTCACAAAAATTATTTCATTCAAAAAGTAATAAAAACAGCTGTTCAAATTAGTTGCAAAATCTTGCAAGAAGAAATTTCTCCAGTAACATTTTGCAAGTTCTCTAACTTCCAACTGTCAAAAAGTTCTCTTTTTGGCTCTCTCGCTGCAAGAGATTTCGAGTACGCAGACAACATTTTGTAAGATTTTGCAACATTTTGCACAAAATGATGCAAAATATGTGTATGCAGACAGACCTATAAATTCATCAAGTGTGGACACTATGGCTGAGTTTACATCTGGCATTTCTCGTGCGTCATTTGCCCAAAGCAACGTAACCAACTAATTACTAATGAAAAACTGTTTGATTCAGACATGTATTTATTGATTTAAACAGTTTTCAATCATTTTGGATTCTATAAAATTGTCTATTAATTATGTATGAAACTGTTTGACTTAATAAATACATGTCTGAATAAAATAGTTTTTCATTAGTAATTAGTTGGTTACGCTTTTTTACGCTTGTGTTGCATTTGGCACACAGATGTAAACCCGGCCTATGTAAAGTAAAAATTGCTGGTACGCTGCACAGTGGTCCGAATGACAACTTTAGCGCGAAAAAGTCTTAACTCTCTTGGAAGTACCTATAAACGCACACACAAAGTTTTATAAACAAATGACATACCATGGTCCAATGGCATGCCAAAAATAGGCGAATTTCATTGAGTCAAATAACAATTAACTAACATAAAACATGCCAAAACATTTTATAATAATAAAAAATACACAAGAAGATAAATTTATTGTGATTTCAGACGTATTGTATTTAAAAAAAAATTAACATGTGGCATTTAACATCTATGGCTCTAATAACGTCTGCAGCAACTCCTTTACCTGCCTTATAAAGACGACTTGCAGCAGTAAATGTTAACTCTTCTGGGGAGTGAGTGTTCACAAGAGATTTCATTTTCGATTGTTTTGATCCGTATTTGTATGTTGATGGTCCGTCCGCCGAGCCTTCTTGCAAAAACATACACGAGGCTTTACTGGGAAATAGCAAATATCATCCAAGCAACATTGATTACTAGACACGAAAATATTCTTTGTTCGATGTGCTTTCATTCACGAAATTTCTACCTGCTTGCTTTAGTTTATTTAATAGTCGTCATTTTCATCATTTGTTGACGAATGTAAAATTTATCAGCACCATTTCTTTTGTTTTCATCCTTTACAGTATACCAAAAATTTAACAAATCCCTTTGGTGTTAGACTTTGCAACCTAAAAATTAGACAAATATCAGCAGCTGATTTCTTAAATATTTAATAATTCACATATTATAGAATATAACGACACAAAAATTCTAGCGAAAGCTGGTGAAATTCACTTTTAGAAGTTTAACACAAATCCCAATACAAATACATATATACAATTCCAGACTTAAGGAATGCATTTTAATTTTCATACATGTTTTTCTAAGCTGAATGTTAAATCAACTGGACATCAAGAATTAACAAAAAGTACATAACAGCAAAAAAAGTGATGAAAAAAAGTAGAAAAAGCACCAGAACTACTAATACTAAGCACTTCAAACTCCGAGCAAAAAGTAGTAAATTTTACATTAGCGTGTCATTGCAGCGAAGTGGTTTGTTTTTGCCAACACGTGAGCGAATAAGATTTACTTTTTATTTGCTATAAAAAATCTAAAATATTTTTTATTGATGAAGTAAATCAAATATATTTTACATTTAGGATGTGGTTATTAACCACTTTTCCAAAGCACTTAATTGAATCTATGATTTATAAAGTGATACTTATTAACGAAATTACGAAATATTTTAATAGAGTTTGTGTGGAAAGATTTAAAATTTCAAACTGTATCGAATGCCGAAATTTGCCCCTGTTCTATTTTGAGTTCGTTTTTGAAGTTGAAGAATTTGTACTTTTAAGCATTTAAATCAATCAGTAAATTTTATTAGCTTACGAGCTTGCTCGGAGTTTGAAGTGATTCGTATCAGTGCTTTTCCTACTTTTTTTTATCACTTTTTTACTGGCTTTTTATTTTAGAGGATAATAATAATAAAACAGGTGATTTATCATTACTTTAGATATGTGATTAAAAATAACTTCGTTAAACCAGTATAAAATGCATAACATATTTTGGAAGTAATTAAGAAAGAACCCAGCAAAAAAAGTGAGGAAAAAGAAGTAGAAAAAGTACCATATCAAATTTAGGTAAAAAACCAACGAATTTTACATTGACATGTCATTTGAAGGAAGTGGTTTACTTTTGAAATTTTTTTAACTCAATAAAAATTTTTGTGTGAAAATAATTCACTTCACAAAAGTAGTTAAAAAGTGATTTTTATTCAGTGACTAAAAACACTTTTATATGGTTTGAAAGGAAAAAAGGTTAAATAATATTTTTAATTTTATGTTATTTATTCCATTGTTATTTTTAATAATAAAAATTGTTTGATTTGCAAAGCCTTAAATGTAATAAAAAACACTTGTATTTGGCTTGATCCAAAAAACTAATGAATTTGTTGAAAACAAAGTAGTGATTTAAAATTCTATTTGATATGTGGTTAAAAATAACTTCTTTAACATCTAAAAATATGCACTAGATAATTTCGAAGTAATTTAAAAGTTTTTCGCAAGGAAGTACTCATTTTATTTTTTGCTGGGAAGTATTCATTTTATTTTTTGCCTGGACAGAAAATGTTTTTATCTTATTTTATAACCCCTAAACCCCACAAACAATTATCGACTCGTTTCTAATTAAAAACAAAATTAAGCAATTATTTCTGTTTAAAACTACTGCAGTGATAATATTGCAAATATATTAAAGAAAAATATATATTTTTGTGCACAGTGGGGCCTTGTCATTAAAAAAAAAACCATACAAAATTTTCACTTTTGTACCATTATAAAAAAACGAATTTTTTCGCGCTAAATTTGGTATTGAGACCATAGTGCACTGCAAAGAGTCTGAAGACCATACTATTTGAATATAATCACCAAAAAAAAATTTGTAATCATTTTTGCTTACTCCAAATAGAAAGTTTTAGTATATCATTCGCATCCATATAAAAACTATAGAGATTAACCTTATTAAATAATAAAGAAAAATCAATAATTAACAGGGTCTAAAGTGCAGCCTTTGGGAAAATTTTTGTTTTAGTAAGAAGTGTCTCAGTGAGATATCTTTGTCGTAGTCGTATTCCTATTTTCCCGTTTCTATATTCTCCTCAGTTGTATTTCTCAAATGCTTGACGTGATTAAAAATGTCTTGTTTCGAAAACTTGAGAATTTTTTAATATTATTAGACTTTCATTAATACCATAAGACAGAAATTTTAATAATACCAGGAATTATATACAATTGTATAAATAACTTAAAAAAATCTTTTAAATAATTTAATTAAAATACAGAATTCTGCCAGTGTTGGAGTTACCAGCCACATAAAAGATCGTAAAATGATACAATTTCTTATTGACGCCTATCGTCGAAATACCTTTTTATGGGATCATCGTCATCCACAATTTCGCGACCGTGTGCGGCGCAGTCAATTCATTGACTACATAAATTCAGAATTTAAAAAACGTTTCAATTTAACACTAACAAAGGATGCTGTTACACGCAAGTGGGATAATTTACGTACAGTCTATAAACGTGAATGTAATCGCATGGCCCTTGAAAAAACGAATGTCAGCACTTTGTGGTATTTTAAAGAATTGCATTTTTTAAATCGCCTCTATGGGGGAAATCAAAAGATATCAGATGCCGTTATTAAGGAAACCGTATACCGGCGACGTTACTCAGCCTTATGGAATGATGCGTCCACAAATAAAATGCTACAGCTTTTAAAGGGATTTCCTTGCTTCTATGACAAGTTCAACATAGATTATCGTAGCAAAGAAAAACGTGGAGAAGCATTACAAAAAATGGTCGCTGAATTGGTGGGTTTTATAGATGTCACAACCATACAAATATCAAAACGTATATCACAGTTACGTTTTGATTATTCAAAGCAAAAGCAAGAAAGGCTGATGTGCGAAATGAGCGGTAAAGCGTTTTCCCCTACATACAGTTATTATGAGAATATGTTTTTCATGGATAACGATATTTCACCATTCAAATGCGAACACTGTCCCATGATTTTAAATTCACCACGTGAATTCGACACTCATTTCCTGACACACCAACACAAAGTACACCAACAACAACAACAACAACAACAACCACATCCTGTATCTGGCACTTCCACAGCTCAACTATATCCCACTGGCATGGGCGGATCAAATTACTATTGTCCAGTTTGTAAATTGGGCTTCAATGAATTAGAACAGTTTACACGTCATAAGCAAATACATCCGACACTGAAAGATGTAAAGTACCATTGCGACTTGTGTACGGCCAGTTTTCGTGAAAAAAGTAACTTTGACGAGCATATGCGAAGGCACAACGACGAACTTCTTTTGCCAGACTTAACATCAATAACTCCAGACGACAATGGCGACAATGAGTTAATAACCGACGACAGAATATCCAACGGCTCACCTGCACGATCAGATGATGGACGCGCATTTCGTTGTCATTATCCCAGCTGTGGAAAGCAGTTCAGTGCTCGCCACACAATGATGGACCACGTTAAGTCGCACTACAGCGACGAGGAGTTCAGTTGTGATATTTGTGGTAAGGCATTTAGATCAATTAAGAACCTGCAAAACCACAAGCAGATTCACGATGCAGTCAAAAAATACATTTGTAAAATATGTGGATCAGCATTTGCCCAGGCGGCTGGCTTATATCTGCATAAACGGCGGCACAATAAACAACTCGAACGATCTTAAACACTTTAAAAATTTTCCAAATTAACACATAAGCTATTTTTCAGCATCTTTGATAATCCCAAAAGTGCACAAGAAATTACTATAAAATCAATTAGTATTAAAGTCATATTAAGAAAACTAGAAAATGCAAAGAACATTTAATAAAATCCTCTACTACTTAATGCTCCCTAAAATATGTGCTGCCTTTAATATTTTACGTGGCATTTGCTTAAAAGTAATCGTCAAACTTTTAGAAATCCCATTTAAAAATTAATATAGAATATTTTTTTTATATTCATTTTTAATATAATTTCGTTAAAATTTTAGCTCATACATATTTTCACATTCATAACATATGTACATATTATGCAAAATGTATCCAAAGTTTTTGAAATATATGAATATGAATCATGTATATACACACTTTTAATAGAACTTCATTCAGTACATTATGTACTCCTAAATGCATGTTGCCTTGCAGAACACAAAAAAGAGTAAATATCAAATTCAGGGGGTCTGCTATAGTAACATATTACATCATTGTTTAAAAAGAAAAACATGCATATTTGGAGGAGCTATTTTAAATACACATTCTATAATTGGAAATTATTGAATTTTTCCCGATTTTAGAACAAATATTTTTATTTTCTTAATTTAAAAGTATTTGTTGTTAGTATTAGGTGAAATTAACTAATTCACTAAGGGCCATTATTACAACTTAAAGATAGTTAAAAGTAGGATTTTGTCGGACGTACGCAAAACGCTATCCATTATTATAAATTTAATTTAACTTACCACGAATCATACATTTGCCTTTAACTTGGCGCTCACTTTAGGTTAATCTAAAATTGTACTGATGGAAAACTTTTTAAACGTCCCATAAAATCCTACTTTTAACTAACTTTAAGTTGTAATAATGGCCCTAAGAATATTATTTATTGAATATATTTTTGCTCTATATAAATATATTATATTTATAAATTTTTTTTTACTAAATCGAAAAGAAAAAGGGCTTTCAAAGATAACGAATCGATATTTTCATACCCAAAATTATATAAATTCAGTAAAGTGCGACTTTATATCGCACACTAAATCATAAACAGTCACAATCAAAATGATCAGATTGGTGTTGTTTTTTATAAACCAGTTAATTGAAGAAATCTCTAACGACCGTAACAATTTCTTTTACATTACAGTCTTCTTGTAGAAAATAAAATACCGTTATGATTGTTTTTCTGTTACATACTTGCTTCATTTGTACCGTATTAACAGTTGTTTGTTGCTACTCAGCATCTGAAATTTTTTGAGTTGTGACTGATTTAGTGTGCGATATGTACTCGTATGTATGTATACTACATAGAACTTTAGCCTATATAATCGAATGTCTTATCTGATGTAGAATTTTTTTTTAGATTTTAAGTACCCGGTAAATTTTTTTTCGATTTTTAGGATTTTTTTTTAGTTTGGGGCTCATTCTTAGTTTTGGCGTTTTTTCGTTTTTGGGATTATTTTTCGGTTTTTGGCGTTTTTGTTTCGTTTTTGGCGATTTTTTTTCGGTTTTTGGGATTTATTTTAGTCATAGCTATTTCTTTCGAATTTGTGGCGATTTTTCGTTTTTCGTGAATTTTTCGTTTTTTTTGGCGATTTTTTTAGTTTTGGCACTTTTTCTTAATTTTGGCGTTCTTTTTCGTCTTTTAGCGATTTTTTTTAGTTTAGTTTTGGCAGTTTTTTCGATTTTTGCCGATATTTTCATTTTGGTGATTTTTTAGTTTCAGCGTTTTTGAAAATTTCTATTGGCTCGAAACAGTCTTATTCTTTGTTGAAGTTGCCTTACACCATTTGTTTTAGCATTGGAAATATTGAGTTATTCTCTCATACCGATAGCATTCGGTTGCATATTGATCAGCCATCTTTGAGCATGCGCTTTATTGGATTTATAATGACGTTAATTTTGAATTCTTCTGAACAATACCTCTTCATTTGATACCTAAATCAAGTGGTTGGATAAGAAATAATTGCACATCATTTTCTTAACAAACATTTTCATTTGATATCGATATCATGGAGTTGCCATTTTTCTGCTATTTTTGAACGTGATTGCAACGAAATTTTGTCGGGACCAGTTATAAATCTTAACCATAAAATCATATAAATGCACACATTAAATTTAATCGAAATCGTTCCCAAAACGTTCTAAAAATAAAACATGTCTATATTCTTTAGTTTAAAATTTGGTACTTGTAGAATTTTCCACCTGAAATTTTTATACAAAATGTTTATGATATTTAGTTTTTTGGTATTAAAAACATTGAAAATGCCATATAGTTACTTAGAGCACAAAACGCCCTATCTAACAGTAAATTTAAAATCGACTTTTTTTATAAATTCCATAGCATTTTATAATATTTTTTTATACTGCAAGAACCCGCATCAAACAGCTCAATAACTTCCATTGTTTTTTCCTTCCTTCCTTCTGTAAAATTATGAAAACGCCCCGTTTTGCTTTTCAGGTAACGATATGTATCTTGATTTGGTATAGTGGAGAGATACGTTTAATAAAAGTATGGGGAAGTCGGTGAGATTCATTATTACAGTAGAATCCCGATAATTCCTACCATGTTAATAATAATTCAATAATTCGTAACTCCCAATAATTTCATACCTTTCAGTCCCTCGTTAATTCGTATTTTTATTTATTTTTTTTCAATTTAAACTGTGTTTGTTTAACCTCTCATAAATCGTAATTGGCTGTTGATAACCTCTTATGTATTGTCGGTTAGTTATTGGCTTGCGGCACAGCATATTCAAAATACATTATAATTGCGTTCGCGTAATCAAAAGTTTTTACAAATTTTTACTGAAGTTTACTGCATTTACTAAATTGCGTTCGCGTACTTAAATTGCAGTAAATGAGAACACAAATTGAGAGAGTAAAGTGACAGTTCTCGACTGAATGTTTTGCAAATTTTTACTGCAGAAATTTGTCATAGTAAAGTTTAGTAAGATAAAAACATATGATTCAAAATGTAAACAAATGTAAAGTAAGAAAACGAAAAGTGTAAAAATTCGAAAAAAATTTAAATAAAGATTATTACTCAGAGTTGTAAAGCTGTAAAGTATATGGTTACTTAGTATTGCACTTGCTTTTAAGGTAATCAGTAACATTAATAAATAGTAATCTAATATTTACTAATTTAAACAGCAACCAAACAAGGAAATCAAAAAGAAATAATTGCAAATATTACATGAAATAAATTAAAAAATTTATTCTTAGATTGTTCTTGTTATAAAAATATTGTACCGAGTAGCAATAATTAAAAGAGTTCAATAGTCACAATTTTATATAATTTTCAACACTATGTGGAGTAGAACTCAGCTGTTCTTTAATCTTACTAATTTTTACTATTTCTCCGTTCGCGTACTTTTTTCAGTAACAGCTGTTATTGAGAGTAAATTTTAAAATTTTCGCAGTAACTACTCATTTGCTGCATTTTACTGCAAAAGTAAAAAAACACACCTTATGTCTGCAGCAAACCAATAACCAACCGACGATATGTAATTCGTATTGCAATGCAAATTAAAATCAACAGTTGGAAAAAAATATACATATCGCACACTAAATAATAAACAGTTACAACGCAAAATTATCAAAATGGTTTAGTTTTTGCATAAACCAGTAGTGCACTGAACAATTTCTAACGACCGCGAACATTTTTTTCCAACACAGTCTTCATGAACAATATAAAATAGCATTTATCTATGCCTGTTTTTATGTTACATACATATGTATGTATGTACATACTTGCGCATTTATGCAGTATTAAAAATTTTTTGCCACTCCTTAAGATCTGGGATTTTTTGAGTTGTGACCATTTATGATTTATTGTGCGATATGTATGTATGTACATAATCATACTAGGATGCGTGGTTTATTGTGCGATTACAAATTATCGTGATTCTACTAAGCACTCGTATATTTATTTTCTTTTGAAGACGAAAAAGTAATTATGTATAATTACTTGCAGAATTATTAAAGGTATTTACGTCAACTCTTGCAACTGTGCAAAAAAGAATAATTGCATTCTCTGATGTGAGCAACCCATTTTGTTTAGTTGTCTATAAAGCAACACAATATGTGCAAAGATATATTGTACTCGTATGTTTCTTAATTGTTAAAAGAGGTTGTTTAAATGCTGAAATAAACTGTTGGAACTTTGCTGATTAATTTTGTAATTAATTCACTAATAAAAATATCAATATTAATAATATTGGTATTATTTAACAACATTCTAATAACAATTTAAGCCATAAATAGGTCTTTTGAATATAGCAAAATTATGTATTTGTGATCTTAAAATCAAATTTATAGCTCGATTATGGATGGCAACCGAACTGTAGTTGCGTTGCTAGTTGCCGAACTTGTATTAGGGATGGCAACTGGCAACTAACAGTTGGTAATTTCAGTTGCCATATTGGCAACCACAAATTTGTAGTTACTGTATAGTAAAAAGTGAAAAAATTAAAAATTATGTGCTATATTGTTTTTATTTTTGAGTTTCTTCTTTGCATATTAAAAAGAGAATATGATTTAAAGTTAAAAAAGATTGTTAAAACCTATTTTAGGCCGTCTAATAGATTCAAAATTTCGCATTTTCTTCTCTTCATCAGCAATTGATTCCACTTAACTAATAATTTTTAAGATAAGTATTTTTTAAGCACTTTTACTAAATGATTTGGTTTTAAGCACTTTCTTATATTTTTCTTATTTCTTATATTTTGCATTTTTGTTCACATTATTTTCAGTTGCCAATCTGTCATAATCGTATTTTCCGTAACTTTTTGGCAACTGGAGGAAGTTGCGATACATAATAGCAATTTTAGTTTCAGTTGCGTTGCTAGTTAACTCGGCAACTGAAGTTCGGTTGCCATCCATAATCGAGCCATTAAAGATTTCTTTACAATTTCTAGCTAAGAATTTTTAAAAAAATTATAATTATTCAATTACTTTATTTGTACCGAAAACCTCTTCAACCACTTGTTTTTTCATTTAAAAGAATAATATGTTTGCGAAATTAACTCAAATGTCATTCAGTACCTGCATAAACAGTTTTCATTTCGTTCGTAATTTGAGCTTAAAATTACTTAATTTCGTGTCAGCCTGAATGGGCTATTAGGTATTTCTGTGTTGTAGTTTGATTTATGGTTGATTTTTTAACTACTTTTTGCACATTATTTTGGATTGGCAATGCCATAAAAAGTTGCACAACTTTGCAAAATTTACCCTGATAATCTTGCACTTACTCAGACCCTGACAATTTTGCATCATTTGTGCAAAATAATTTTCTATGTGGTTTTTGTTATATTTTTTGAAAATTTTGCACCAGTGCAACTTTTGACGTGAATACCTTTATTATGTTAAAGTATACATACACTTATTCAAATAATTGGCCGCACAATCAACTGTTGGAAATACATACATATGTATGTTCATATGTATGTACATATATTGTATATGTATTATGATATATAGTTTTAAATATGTAAAACTTATATGATTTACCCCCATATGCAAAAAAAATTAACGTATGCTTCAAGTGTACTTTAAGTCGGTTTTTGTATGAAAATTTTGTCTTAACGTACACTTCAAGCATACTTTATTTTTTTTTTTTGCATCTGAGGGTTAGTTATTAATGAGTAGTGAAACTAATATATAAAATATTGAAACGAAAAAAGGGTTGACAACAGTCTTAATTAATTCATTACAAAAAATAAAACAGAAGTTTAACACAAGAAATTATGTACATCACTATACGTGACAGCGCATATAGAAAGGGACCTAAGGGTAAAAAAATCAATTTTAACTTTTTTTTGATGTGGACAACATCTGAGCATCGCATCGAATGAGACCGATCCCATGCCCCAAAAGTGTTCCCTACCAGAGATATGCGCGTTTTATGAAATTGAAGTACAGCAAAGATACACGTATTTAAATCTTTAAAATGGCTCTCCTGAACAAAACCGGTTTTTACCCTTATGTCCCTTTCTATTTTGCGCGTTATATGTGACGCGTGTGATCTACATATGTATGTAGATCAGTGATGTCAAAAATAAAACTATAGTTGATATGTGTGAGAAAAGTTTTCTCATTCGTCTCTGAAGTACATAGAAAAAAATAAATATTTGGAACAAATGCAGTTTAGTGAAGCATAAATAAATAAAATAAAAAGGATCCTATGTAATAGAAAATTAAAAAATAAAGGAAAAAAAAATAAATAAAAAGTTGGGGTCGTCAAACAATTTCCGAGTTATGGGGCTCTAAACTTTTCATGAGAAACTGAAAAATGTAAAAAAAAATTAAATAGCTTATAGATAATTGAAAAATAGAGAAAACAAAATTAAATAAATTCAGTAAAGTGCGACTTTGACCCGCGCACGAAGGGTTCCGTACGGACACGAGATATGTAATTCAAAACCATCTTTAGTAACCTATATAAAATATAGTTTTGGAATTTTTTTCTTTTTTGACGTTTTTTTAATTTTGGCGACTTATTTTTATTTTGGCGATTTTCGGTTTTTTCCATTTTGGCCACTTTTTTAGTTTTGATATTTTTTTCGCCGTTTTGGCGATTTTTTTTCGGTTTTTGTCTTTTTTTTTATTTTTTGACGATTTTGTCCTTTTGGCGATTTTTCTTTTTATATTGGCTATTTTCGGTTTTTGGCGTTTCTCCATTTTGGCTACTTTATTTTAGGAGCTTTTTTTAGTTTTTACACTTTTTTTTCATTTTGGCGATATTTTTCGGTTTTTGGCGATTTTTCAATTTGGCATTTTTTTTTAATTTTGGCGATTTTTTTTCATTTTGACGATTTTTTCATATTAACAATTATTTTGTTACTGGAGCCTTTTTCTCGTTTGGCGATTTTTTTCGGTTTTTGGCACTTTTTCTCGTTTGGCGATTTTTTTCGGTTTTTGGCACTTTTTTCATTTGGCGATTTTTTCATTTGGACGATTTTTTCGAATTTTGCGACTTATTTTAGTGTTAATTTTTTTTTTTTAATTTTGGCAATTTTTTTCGTTTTGGCGATTTGTTTAAATTTTTGGCGATTTTTTTTTGGTTTGGCGATTTTATAATTTTCAGATTTTTTAGTTTTACCGGTTTTGAAAATTTCAAGAGTTTACCTCTTACGGTTTCCAAGATATAGGAAGTTGTCAAAATTACATAGTCAAAATTGCATTAACTGATGGACCACCCTTTAATTTAAATTTTAGTGTTAATTGTTGTAGTCTATACAAAAATACACTAGTTTTACAAATTTCAAGTGTCCATATGTACATACAATTATATGTATATTACATGGGATTTAAAAAATTTTCGTTGCTCGTTTTGGAACACCCTTTAATTTTTAATTCTCATGTATTTGTTGTTGTAGCTGTTGTTTAGTCATTCATAGTCATTTCTTCTCTTAAAAGCTTTGTAATACAAAACACATTGAATGTCGCGTAAAGCATTGGTGATCGTATAATATTTTTTGCATGCCACTTTTTTTCTTTCAGTGCATATATAAACAATATAACACACCTGTTACGCATGTGTTATCGTCGACGTCTCATTAGTCGTCGTGACGACTTACATAAAGTAATTTAATCACATGTAGTTTTAATAAGATCCTTGCTATGTATATGACGAGGAAAAATTTGTTTTACATTATATTAACCAACCATTCGCTGAAAATTTGTGTTTTTTTGTTAGGGTCGCTGTCGTCAATGAAATTTAAATCTTAGATAATCGATTCCGCTATTTTTTGTTCCCTTTAAATCCAAAAGGCCGTAAGTAGACTTTTTAATTTTTTAAAGGAGAAGCTAAAAACCTTATAAATAAATAAATAGTCTTAGTTAGGTGCCAAATTGAATAATTAATAAACTCGGGTTTTTTGAACATATGTGAGTAAAATTTTAAGGAAAGATGTATTTTGATTAATCACATCGTAATCAATTAAAAAGTCTATTTTGAATTTTTTGGTTGTTTTTGTTGTTTGTTGTATGTATATAAAGCTGAAATTTGTACAAACTGACACCACACACGGTGGATCAATCACAAGAACACTGATGATGAAAACAGCATGTTGTTCCGTTCTGCTAGTGTTCGTCAGAATTTTTAAAATTAACTTTGGCGCTATTTGTTCATTAAAAATTATCACATGTAATTTGGCTTCATAAAAATGCGAACTTAAGCCTGATCAAAATGAATTAAACAATTGTTATTTTTTATTTTTAATCTTTTCGAGCAGAAATAAAAATCAATTGGACATTCAAGAAGTCCACTATTCGACATATTGTCATAATTACACCCCAACCCGAAACCTATTTGCTTGTGGTTTAGCTTGGTCTATATACGTATTTCATTGGCGCTTAAACCAAATCATCAGTAGACTTCAACCACAAATTTTGAACAGTCGCAAACCTCTTACTTTATGCACAATGAATAATAATGAAATACGTATATAGACCAAGCTAAACCACAAGCAAATAGGTTTCGGGATCAATTGGAACTTAAAAAATATCTAAATGATCAGTGCACGAACAATTGCTTGAGTCAGTGTATGCATGTATGCATGTATGTATGTGCATCATTCGTTATCTTTCGTGCCTATAATTTTATAGTCCGCAAGTAGTATATAAATTATTTGGATTTTTGCATAATTATTGTGGTTGGATACTACTTACATATTTCTTTTAAATAATGTAAATATTTAATACTAGAAATGCACATTACCCATTTTAAGATTTATATTATTTATTTTAAAATCTTTAGCAATTTTGTATTCAAATTCTATAAATAGTATATTAATAATGAAATTCATTTCTAGTATAAGTTTTTATTTTTTTTAATACATTTTAATGTATTCATTATATACACTGAAAATATAAAATACATTTTACTTTAAGTTGGATAAAATATTTTTGTAAAGAAAAAAAAACTGAAACCGAAAACGAAAACGAAGCTTTTTAGTAAATCCATACATACATATCGTTAACTTAATATAGAAAGGCCCTCGCAAGAAATTGAGATTTTTGCATTTTTCTATCCAAATATACAAAAAACACGATTTCAAAAAAATAATGATTTAGGACCTTTCTATATTAAGGTATATATGTATGTTTGTATGCATATGAGAGAGTACAGTTTATATTTATAAAAATAATGTGCTATACATACATACATGGCCTGCCCATGTACGTTAACTAACTAATGAACGTTAAAAAAATATTCTTTTTGTAACTGAAAACTAAACTTAATCACATTCCACTTAAGAAATAAAATATAAATTGAAAACTAAATTTGAAACTTGTAATGATACATTAATTTATTATGTATTTACAGCCTTATTTATAATAATTATTATGGCTTTATGAAGGCTTTTTAAGATAAATTTGTATGGAAATTTGTTCTAAAAATCTTTTTAAAACCTTAATATTTTTTATAAATAAGGATGTTATATTTTAAGGAAATGGTAATTACAACAACAAACAACACAATTAAAAAAGAGTCGTTACCCAGTTGACCAAGACTTTCGTTAATGATATCGATTTCGAATATATCGTGTAAATGTTGAGAATGACACTCAAAAACGAATCGAAAAAAGTTCATATGTCGCTCAGTTTTTTATTACAAAAAACATTATATTTCGAAGTTTGGCTAGCAATATCAAACTAATTTCGACACCGCAAAAAGGCGGCGGAAAAAGTAAAAAAAGTAATTTTATTTTAAACTTATTAATTTTATTTTACTATTTATTTTAATTTATTTTTTAATTCTCTAACTTACGGTTGTCATGGCTCCTCTAGAGTCTAAACTATTAGTCACACATTCGAGAAACTATTGAGAGAAGTTGGATTTTTTTAGATTTGCGAACAAATATCGAACAATTTTGTTTCGAAATTTCTTCGCTTTAGTGATCATTCATTTATATCGAATCTCAGGTCAAGTGAGTACACTCTATGATACGCTGAGTACACATTGGAATGTCCCACAAGTGTATTAAAACTGCGCTTAAATTTCTTAACTTGGTGTTTCCGTTTCCTTTTTAAAATACTTAAAGTTCTGAAAAAATTCAAAAAGAGTTATCAACTTTCTTCTAAAAATTAATCTTTTAAAACTAGGTATCAGTCTGAAATTTCTATATATACTGTAAGCAATGTTCACAATGATTCAACCTTAAATAAAAAAATCACTGTCTTCGTATACAAAATTTATGTTAAGAAATCCGATTAGAAACTCATGCAAGTGTGGAAGTAATAAATCTTAAAAAAAAATTAAATCGACTCCAAAAATAAGCACTATAAAGTTAAAAATAATTTAGATTAAGCTAAACAGAAAATTTTTATATGTGTTATCTATTAGAGCCCTGCGTAAGACCATTTAAATGAACTTTCTAGACATGAGGGGTTTTTCAGATGCTTTACTGTAGCGAAGTCTTCAAAAATAAACACTAAAGCCGCGTTCAGACTATTATACTTTTATTTATAGTTGTCAAAAATTCAAATAATACGTGCAAGTGTGATAGTCTGAACGCAAAATGTCAATAAAGTGGCAAATAATACGATAAAAATTTTGACATCCTATAAGACTTTTTCGTTTTTAGAAAATTTTCTAAACGATAATACTTTTCATTAGATCAGGGTTGCATTTTCATACAAACCAAATTTCCAAGTCGGCTGTTTCGCCGCCGATAGCGTGTCGTCATTGATGTAATGTTTTGTCATATGTATACCGGCACAAAATTTTGAAGAAGTGAATCGTATGGAAGTATATTTCGTTGACGTAATTTTTTAACGTTTTTGTACTATCTTTTCTTAAATTTTCAAGTGCCGGCACGTCCCCGCCGACATGAAACCGCTAGTCAATGAATAGTACAGAAATTTTCATTGAACAGCGGTTTTATTTTCTGTTTGTATGACACATTTTATTTGAAGTGTGATGATCTGAACACAATATGTGATTTTACGTTAGATTTTTTGACAGTCGCAACGAATGTATTTAGATTTCTGTATCGGATGAAAGCATTAATACTTGTATAATAGTCTGAACGGGGCTTAAACAACTCTTTTTGCAAGTCATTTGTTTAAGTTTTTGTAGGTATAGAAGTGACTTCGTGACGAAATAATTTGTGACGTTCATACGCATGAGCGCGTATACAAACGTCATGCAAGTCCACCGACATGATTTAGACAAACATGATGATTTGTGCAAATCATGTTAATTTATACATGATTTATCATACATTTTGTATATGGATAAATAACCTCAAAGTAGTTGATTTATTTTAAATAATGTCGAAAATACTATTTTTCGAACTCAATTTATGTATGCAACTCTGCGTTGCTTTTAAAATTACAGACTCCATCCCTGGTCATCCATCAATAGTGATTGACAATTTCGAAAAAAATTACGTTAAGGAATATTGAATAAATTTTAAATGTCAACTACATGTGAATAAAATTCACATTACAGTTGCTGTTATAAAGAATTTGCGCAAATTGAGTACGAAAATTCGAACAATAAATCACTCACAAGTTCGGTGGAAACACTTTGAAGTTATTTACTTAAACCTACTTGATTTAAAGTCGGTGGAAACATACTATTGTGCTCTTTTATTTAAACAGAGACCCATTCAGCTATCGCTTACACGAACCGCTTATCCAAGTTTTTTTTTTTTTTTTTTGCATGTTTTTTTTATTTATTGTATCTTCATATATGAACTAACAATAAGTATTCAAATCTTAAATCTAACATATAATTAATAGGCCCGACCAATGCCAGACATAACTAAAGGGCCACTCAGACTATAATACAAGTATTAATACTTTTGACGAAAATGCATCCCTGGTCTTATATTTGTTTAAAAAATTTCAAAAAAATAATAACAACTCAACATGTCAGAGTTGCATTTTCCACAAAAGTATTAATACTTGTATAATAGTCTGAACGGGGCTTTAGTGATAGTTGTAAATAATACATAAGTGGTGATAAGCAAAAAAAAAATTTTTTTTCAAGCAACTTCATTCGGAGTGTTTAGTATTAGAGCCCTTGTATCTCTCTTTTTTAAGCGGATGTGCCCAGTAAAGTTCAAAATGTTACGAGCAAGCGGATTAGGATGTGACACGAGTTTAGTTAGATATTTGCCTGCGTATTTTGCAATTTCTTCAGTCACTAGTGGCATATTTAAATCACGATGTATATTTGAATTCTTAATGTACCATGGAGCAGATGTTATTAACCTTAAAATTTGGTTTTGTCTTCGTTGAATTCTCTCTACATTGGAAGCAGAAGCAGTGCCCCATAACTGGATACCGTAACACCATATTGGCTTTAAAAGCGACTTGTATATTAAAAGTTTGTAGTCTAGGCTGAGTGTTGAATTTCTGCCAATCAGCCTATGTACCTGAGTTAATTTTAGTTTCATTTGAGTTAACTTATAGTCAATGTGATGTTTCCATGTAAGCCGTCGATCGAGGTGTATACCAAAATATTTCACATGTGAATGTTGAGGAACAACTTGATTATTAATCCGAATGGGGGAACAAGTATCTCTTCGTAAGGTAAATGTTATATGGACACACTTTTGTTCATTTACCTTAATTCTCCATAAGTTTAACCATAGTTCCATCTGGCTAATGTGTTCCTGGAGTTTTCGGGATGCCTCATCAGGGTTTTCGTGCATACTAAGGCAGGCGTTATCGTCGGCAAATGTAGAAGTGTGGATACTACTGCTCACAGGCATATCACAAGTATAAATCAAATATAAAAATGGCCCCAGTATACTCCCCTGTGGCACACCGGATGAGATAGTTTCAGGCATACTCCTTCCACAACTGTAAATTTTCGTGCAACAATGTAACTTTCCAAAAGATTTAGAATGTTTATTGGTAAATATGTCTTTAATTTCAAAATCAGGCCTTCATGCCACACTTTATCAAATGCCTGAGAAACATCAATAAACACGGCAGAACAATACTTCTTTTCCTCAAATGTTTTTCTGATAAATTGAACCAATCTATGCGTTTGCTCAATGGTGCTATGCTGGCTTCTAAAACCAAATTGATGGTCCGGGATGCACCCATTATCAGTTAAAATTGCAGACAATTTTGTCATGAGTAGCTTTTCAAAAAGCTTTGACATTGTTGACAGTAAACTTATTGGCCTATATGACTCAGCCTTGGAAAGATCTTTACCTGGCTTTGGAATCATTTTAACCTTGGCAAGCTTCCAGCAGTCTGGATAATACTCCAGTCGTAAAATGGCATTAAAAATGAATAACAGGATTCTAATTGCAGTACGAGGTAACTTAATCAGCATCTGGTTACTAATTCCATCCATTTTTTCGGGTTGAGTTCGGCAATTAGTTTTTGTACATCACACATCGTAAATTTTAAGGGTCGAGGGGGTAGAGCAACTACACTCGGCAAATCAGCAACACCGGTACATGTATTTGGTGTAAATACGGATTTTAAATGCTCAGCAAATATGTTACCTTTTTCAGTATCGCTTCTTGCCCAACCTCCGGTAGATGTGCGCAGAGGTGGCTTAAACTCAACGGGTGTTTTAAGCTTTTTAGCAGCGCGCCACAAAGAGTAATTAGATGCTGGTGTGACATCAAGGCCTTCCAGATAATTTTTGAAAGGTGCAGTTTTTTCAGATGCAAGTAACTCTTGGAGTAGTTTAGAGCACTCTTTAAATCTGATTTTGTGTTGAGGTGATCTGTGCTGTTGCCATTCCCTTCTAGCTCTTCTTTTTTCACGTACGAGATGTTCAACGTCTGTAGAATAAATTTTATTGAACCCAGTATACGGATGGGAGGTAGTGGCATTTTCAGAAGCTTGTTTAATATTCTCGTTAAGATTTGCAATTCGATAACGAGTGCCGTAATTTGCCACCAGTATTTGTAACCAAGTGAAAACACTACTTCTTGTGGTATTTGCGCTACGAACAAAAAGAACATCAGTGCATCCATTTTGCTTCGCTTATTCTACGACAGTATTTATTGTTGCTTTAGTATAACACATGCCACGGCAATAGATTTAAAAACCAAGCAGTATTTACATTTCAAGAATGTTTACGCATTTCTCTATTATCTATAATGCTATTAGAAGGAATGCAATTTGTAGGTTTTGTGCTTAACTAGTATCTCTGTCTGAACACATAAATTTTTGGTCCATAAGGCGATATTTTCTGAATTTTTAAAGCCCTCGCTTTATATATCATTGTTATTTATTAATAAATTTAGTTAAAAATTCGAGTTTGTCCGAGTTTGCATTAGAGTGATTGTATTTATATACTTACTAGTTTATGGTGTCATCGTAAACGAACCGTTCATACTTTTTATATTTGCTTTTAATAAGTGGAAACATTTGTAATTATTTTATGTATTTTTTCTTTCTTTGCTAAAAAAAGTCCAGCAGAATTGAGATTTTATATAAAAAAGTAAAAAAAGTGCATTGAAAAGGTGAAAATAACTTGCATATCGAGGGTTTATATTCAAAAAGTGCTATCTGCAATTCTTGAATATTTTAGTAGACAAAACAAAACTGTTATTTTCTCCAAGTGCAATAGCAATAACTGTATTTGACTAATATTAGTAGAATTAAGATGTCTTCTGTAAATGGTACTATTCATCAAAATTTAGTTATTAGCCCTTGAATTTTGAGAAAAAAATAGTTTTTTGCGTTCTTCTAAAATTTTCAAGCCTTGCAGATAGCACTTTTTGAATATAAACCCTCGATATAACGAAATAATTTGAGTAAAATCATGAACAAAATAGAATTATAAAAAAAATTATATAAAAGAAAATAAATTTAAATTTAAAATTAGTTTTTTGTTGGTTCATTAATTTAAAATTTCACGGCCTTATTTATAAAACTTATTAAGGCTTTAAAAATGGTTTTCATAAAAAAAATTTCTTAAAATATGTTCTTAAAAAAGTTTTATAAATAAGGCTGCAAAAGTTTTAAAAAAGTTAATATACATATTAAAGAAAATGAATTAAAACAAATAAGTTTTTTTTTTGGTCGGTTAATATAAAAGTTAAAAATAAAGAAAAGTAAGTCTCTGTCCACACTTGCAATTTTTGTTTCTAGCAATTCTTGAACGTGTGGCAAAGTGCAAGTACATTTTGTACTCCTCTCTCGCCCCTTTTGTACCAAAAACTGAAAAATTGCAAGTCGGAACCGGGACAAAAGCATGTCTAATCGCACCAACAACAAACAAACTTTGTGAATTCGTATTCATTTTGAAACATGTTAAATAAAAATAAGAAATTACATAGAAACAGAAAAGATATTATATAAAAAGTGAAAAAAACTAATTTTGTATAGAAACAACGAAAATTATGAAAAAAAAAAATTATAGAGGTTTCGTGGTGCTGTTGAAGACTGCAAAATCATGACCTGGAGCTTCCGCCTGCAGCAGTAGTATTGTTGGAAAAAAACCAACAAGTTTCAGTTTGGAAATCCCTGAAAGTTATTGCCAAACAGGAGTTAAACTGGATACTGAGCACGAAATTTACTGGATATAAAAATTATTTATTCTGTGACTTCAGTTACGGCCAAGAAATTGGGCCTAGGAGTTGGATTTCGACAATAAATGCTTTTGTTTTAAGTGATACACGCCGGCTAAATCTTTTACTTGCACTAAAAAGAATGGGCTTTCAATTGCTTATATGTTTTAATATTTTTTGGAATTTTCCGCACGGATGTTTCTTGCAGCAACACGTCCAAAAATTCAAAATTAAAAAAAAAACACCTTTGGAAGAAATCTGCTTTTTATATGGTAACACAAACTCCCTTATACAGTATGGAACTTACCGATCTTGCAGTTACAAGCGAAATGATTATTCCAATCAACAATACAACAGAAGAATCGACTTCAAAAGAATAGTAAATCGAAAATATCTTCTGAAACTAAGAAAAACAAATTTCAAATGGAAACCTAGATAACTATATGAAATATGTATATATAGCTGGAAGGCCAATTAATTTTATCAGTTCCTCGCCTCTATAGGATCAACTATATTTTACAACAACGTGCACAACGATATTTTCTATTCCCGACTACACACTGGCATTTAGTGACATCGCAATAGTGTATACTGGTGGCAACGTTTGACACGAGAAATGCAAAATGTGAACTTGGCATATGAACTTTTGCTTTTACATCGCGCTTATAGGCTGATTTAGAATCCCTGACCATGCTTGCAATAACGTAAAGGTACATAACGATTTAGGGCCACTTTTTTGGTTCGAGATTAAGATTAGTTTATTTCTCTAATTAGCTAATCCTAAAATTAATAACTTAATCTCACATTAATTGAGTTTGATGCTTTTGAGTGGTAGTTTAAACTTCTTTTTGCATGTAGTATTACTATACTGAGGAACACAATACTGGCAACATTTTCTGTGCAAAAGTCATACATGTTAACAATACACTTTGATTTTTTGTGGCAAGAAGAAGAAACTGCCATATTTTATTAATTACAAGTAAAATATTACGCGTGTTAAAGGAAATAGATAAATAATATAATATAAATATATATATATATTTATGCGTTTTTAAATTATTTTATCATAGAATTTAAAAATTTTTTAAATTTTTTTTGTTACAGCAACAATGAAATGCATGTACAATGCTGAAGCACCAGCAAATAAATTTCAAAAAAATAAACTTACTCGTATGACAATGAGTCGAATAATAAATGTCTAAAGTATTTTAGTTCTTTTCATACCGATAAAATTTATATAAAAAGTTTTGATGCCAATAGGCTACATTGTGCAAATAAACATAGTAAATTTGATCAACATTCGCAACGGTTGTTTAAAGTTTTAGTTCTACCTTTCAGATCTTGAACATGAATAAGCCTTTTAAAACAATGGCAAAGCCGAAGGATTATAATAGTTCGGAAAGTGAAGATGGGGATAAAACTTTTGTTGATGACAGTTTGGAAGACCCCGATTTTGTACCAAATTTATTGCAGGATTTTGGTGAAGAAGATGAAGCTGAATCAGTGCTAATGCCTCCAACTTCAACAGATTCTCGAGTTGATAATGAAGACTTACTGGCGTGTTCTCGTGCTCATATAAAGGAAAATATTATTTGGAAGAAAAAACATTTGCAATTAAAGCAAGACCAATTAAATTTTCATGGAAATTCGGAAATTGAAGGAGAATTACTAAATTTGGAGACGCCGTATCAATTCTTTAAGTATTTCTTTTCCGAAGACTTAATAGAGCACATTTTCGAGCAAACAAATCTATACGCTACTAAAAAGGATCCTGAAAAACTAACTGCGTTTTGTGATTCCGATATAAAACAATTTATTTCAATTGTTATCTATATGTCACTTGTTCATGCGCCCAGTGTAAGATCATATTGGAGTGATGATCTAGGTTTTCCTCAAATCCAAAATATAATGCCAATAAACAAATTCGAAAAATTACGACAAAGCATGCATTTCAATGACAATGCAACCTTTGTGGCAAGAGATCAACCGGGACATGACAGTTTACACAAATTAAGACCGGTTATAAATCATCTGCTATTAAAATTTCGCAGTATTCCCTTGGAAAAAGAGCTTTCCATTGATGAGCAAATGTACTCAACAAAGGTTCGGCATAACATGAGGCAATACATGCCGAAGAAACCTCATAAATTGGGATTTAAATGGTTTGTTTTAGCTGGAGTTTCTGGGTTTGCCTACAATTTCGAAATTTATACGGGAAGTGAAAATAATATGGCAAGACCGAATAGTGAACCAGATCTTGGATCAACATCGAACATAGTTTTGCGTTTGTGCCGTATAATACCTCGCAAAAAAAATTATCGCATATACCACGACAGTTTTTTCACATCAATTCCACTTATGGTTCATTTGGCAAAGGAGGGCATTTTATCTTTGGGAACAATTCGAAGAAATAGACTTCCGAACCTCAAATTTCATACAACAGCATTTATGAAGACAGAAGAGCGGGGTTCAAGTAACGAATATATGGCAACAATAGATGGCGTTGATATAACTTCAGTTGTTTGGAAAGACAATAAATATGTGTACTTAATTTCCTCCTTCGCCGGAACTCATCCTGAGGTACTGGTGAAAAGATATGACAAGCAACAACACAAAATTATAAATGTGAAATATCCCTATATAATTCAACAATATAATCGTCACATGGGCGGCGTGAATTTACTAGACAGTCTAATGGGACGATATAAAATTGCCATAAAAAGTAGCAAATGGTATATGCGAATATTTTACCAACTGCTTGATCTCGCAATCGTCAACGCATGGTTGACTTATAAAAGAGTTCTTATAAAGAAAAATGAACCGGCTTCCGAAATTCTAGACCAACTGCATTTTCGTGCAGAAGTTGCCCAATGCTTGGGTAAAATCAACGTTGCACCGAAGCATGAGAAATCTGAAGATATTGAGGCTGCCATTCAAGCAAAAAAGAAAAGAGGACCAGCACAACATGTCCCACCACAAGATGTTCGCACGGATCAAATTGGCCACTGGCCTGAGCACGTGGACGGCAAAATTCGATGCAAATATCCCGGATGTCAGGGCTTTAGCCGCACAATATGCGAGAAATGTGGCATTGGATTATGTTTTAATAAAAATAATAATTGTTTTAAAAACTTTCATTTCAATTAAAATTGTTTGAAAACACAATGTAGCTATTTGGCAACAAAGCCTTAAACATGGAAATAAATGACAATTTTGAGTTAAATATTTATTTATTTATTTATAGTACATATTCTACAAAGCAAATCTGCAGAATATCGTTGCACAAAAATGGACGGGTGACTAAGACCATATGTCCATGATGTTATTAACAGTATTCTTAAGAATGTTTTTGTGACTGACTGTACACGACCTATGCCTTCACATGGGAAGTGGCAACGTGGTTGTTAAGGAAATTCTACAAAAGAACCGCAAGATTATACGGTAATCCGTGGCAGATCCGTCAACCAGTGCGAGCGAGACGCAAAACTCTCGAAGGCCAATAAATAACAGTGGCCTGGTTTCAGCCCAGAGCTGCTTTACAAACTGTTGACTTAAATATATTTTTAAAATTAATTTTGGACCTGAAAGTGCGATCTAATGAATTTTCATTCGCTATTGTGAAGCGCATTCAACAAAGAATGTGCTCAAGAATCATTCTGAGTAATAAAAAATTAAAATACGCTTGACTCCACAGAGAAAATTGAGGATTTTCCTGCACAAGTGGAACCTTTTAATTGCTTAGTCCTTACGAAATAAAATCTACATAAAATGGAAGAAGTAGTTTACAATTTATGTTTGAGTGCATACAAATAAAAAACAAAAACAGAATGTTTGTGTAAGACGTTGACCTTGGCATTCTTGTAAGATTACAACCTTATTTATAAAACTTATTAAGGCTTTAAAAAAGATTTTTAAAAGAAATTTTCATAAAAAAATTTTCTTAAAAATGCTTAATGCAATAATTTTTATAAATAAGACTGTTACGGCCCTATGTATAAGCAAAAATTGGCATGAAGTTAGCAAAAGTGACGAAATTGAATTAGGTGTTAACGAGTACCTCCATACAACTTGACATTAAAAATGAACGCATTACCTACTCTTAATCCACCTCTAAGTCCTAGCATGATTTTTAATCTTAAGTTTCATGGCAAAACTATTTAAGATCATGTTCAATTTAGCCACTTATGCTAACTTCATGCCAATTTTTGCTTATACATAGGTCCGTTAGTATTTAAGCGATTCTCTTCTTAAGTTTTAATAAAACTTGACTTTGGAAAAAACCTTTCACTTATCGCAGATATTGAGGAAATCGAAAGCAATCCATAATACAGCATATCTAGTTCTCAGTTTTCCCTGGATTTCTCTAAAAATATAAAATCTTTCATTAGAGTCCTGTTTTTTTTTCCAATTCGTATAGTTACTAATTGTTTTGGTTAATTTTGTTAGAACATTTTTTGTATCACAATCGATAGTCCCTACTGTTGGCGGGTCATCATATGTAACCCATACTGGCAGAGCTCAGCGACGAACATTCTACCAAAAAAAATTAAGCTTTTGTTTTTGCATAGTATTCTAAACCATATTGGCTTTTATTAAATTATTACACAAAAACTGAATTTATTTATTTTTTTATTTATTTTTACTTATTTATTTCTTTTCGATGTCCCATACACAAGACTTAAGTCTTATATTGCAGTATGGAACTAAGCATATGCAAATACAATAAATCAAATAATAATAATAATAATATATAAATATAATAATAATAATAGAATAATTCCTTATAGTTCCCTATATCTCAAGGGTAGTAGAGTCCTTACTAAAATCTTGCATAGCCACGTCAAAAGACTTTGAAGATTTAATGAAGTTAAAATCACTGAAAATACTTCCTTGCTTGTATGAAAAATTGTTTCTGAACACATGCCTTTTGTATATCAGACGAAACAAATAATTATACAAAAAAAAATTCCTTATAACACTACAAAATATGAAAAAAAATATTAATCAGAAATAATTCATAGTTTAGGCTCAAGTTCAGTAATTTCAATTCTTATTGAATGAAATATTTTTATTAATTAATGTGAGTTTCTAAAGAAGAGAAGAAAAATTAAACTTAGACTTTAAGCTGGGGGAAATACCGATACTTTTCTGTGCAGCTACGCACTTCATCAGCACCCTAGTCTATCTACTTGGGTAGAGATTCTTATTAACATCAGCTATTTAACTTAAATGTACAATGAACGGAATATGAGAAACGATTGTTGTGTATACAATTGATTTACCTTCGGTAAACACATTTATAAGTATCACTATTAATTTTCTGTTTTTTCCAATTTTTCATTTTTCTATTTAGGTTAGCACGAAATTATTTTACTCTACCTCAGTATGTTTAACTATTCTTACTTATCTTTTTACGATCATCAATTAATTAATTATTTTTACTTATTCGATGTACCATCGGTACATGCATGTAAGTATTTTTGTAGTGGTCTATGTTACTCACTACAGTTCAATTAAAATATCTAAAAAATTTCTCACAAAAAATATTAATGTCGGTTAATCGACTGAAATTAACCGGTTTAACCGTTAATCGAAAAAAGTCAATTTTAAATTAACCGATCAGTTAATCTTTGATCGGTTAAGCGGTCTTATGGAATGCACATCATTTATTTTTACAATAATGAGCGAATTAACTAGTTTTTTCGCTCTACTGAAAAGTTAGGCTCTCGATATGGTAAATTCTGGATATTTCTAATAAATCTTGTAACATAAATCGTGAATCGTAATGTCTTATTTTTATTATTTAACGAGTGTCAAAATGAATACGAATTGAAA
Organism: Tachina fera; assembly: GCA_905220375.1. NCBI lineage: Eukaryota > Metazoa > Arthropoda > Insecta > Diptera > Tachinidae > Tachina > Tachina fera. The sequence goes on from LR999966.1 coordinate 76,655,785, forward strand.
AAAGTTTGTCTGTTGTCGGTTAAGCAGGTCCAGATATATTTCGTTGCTGCTTAAGCACGAAACCAAGTGCAATGAGGATCCAACGAAAATTAATAACCCAAAAAAAATTTTAAATTACTTCAAAGTGAATAAAGCCAAGTACTTCCGCAATAAAAAAAATAATTACAATAATTAGTTATATTACAAAATACCAATTAATGTAATTATGATAATTCCCTTAATCGTGAATGTCGTATTTCGACTTCGATCGGCAAAGTTTTTTCTCTAATCTAGGACCAACATGTCATAGCCAAAGTCGACATACACCAACCACGATAAGTCCCAATGTGGTTAATATGTAATAATAAACAGGGAAACCATAAATATGCTATAAAAAAGTGTTTTGCGCGTATTCAATATGCACTAAAAACTTGAAAATATGCACTAAAAAGTCAAAAAATATGCTCTTAAAAATAAAATAAATTGGTTTAATTTGCAAAATTAAAATATATTTGTAATTCAAAAATTCAACATTTGCATTTAAAATAAGAAAAAATAAATTAAGAATAACTGGATTTGAAGTGCAGGTTAAACAAAATTACTATACAAATTTTGACTAAAACAAATAATACAAATTAATTTTTATTGGATGCTCTCATAAGAATTGAGCTTCAATTTCAAAAGATCACGATATCAGAATTCAGGCTTTGGAACTGTATTTTGGATAAATAAGACAATATTTTTATTTATAATTTTTATTACAATAAACAACAAAATATTGACACAAAATTTCAAATAAAAATCGTTTCTGTCTCATCTAAATAAACTTTTATACATTGACAATATCTACTCGGGGCAGAGTCCGTCACAAAAAGCAAAACTGAATTTGAAGGGTCCGCCATCTAACATTTTTTTTCAACTAGTGCTTATTTCGTGAATGGTAACACTTAGCTCATGTCTGATTTGACAGATAAGTAGTTTTATGCTTCCGCTGAACGAGCCAACTGACCATACAATACGTTTTCGCTTCGATAAGTGGGCCTGCGATCGACTTACAGATGATGCCGATTTGACAAAAAAAAAATTATTTTCAGATGAAGCTCATTTTGATCTTGGCGGGTATGTAAACAAGCAAAATTGTAGCATTTGGGGCACAGAAAACCCGCACGCATACATTGAAAAGCCGACGCACCCAAAACGAGTCACCACTGTTTGGTGCGGATTTTGGTCCAGAGGCATAATTTCGAAAATGAGCAAGGAGTGGCCGTTACAGTCAATGGCGATCGTTATCGGGCCATGTTGAACGAATTTTTGTTCACAAAAATTAAAGAGGATTACATTGGCAACATTTGGTTTCAACAGGACGGCGCTACGTGCCACACAGCCGAAGCTTCAGTAGTTTTTTTATAGAATTTTCAAAAAAAAAAAAGTTATCTGGCGGACCCTTTATAAGAAAATTGTATACACTACATGGAACATTGGAACAGATTTAGACGGCGCAAAGTAAAAATAAAAATTTTGATCTTTTAAGACTATAAAGTATCAAAATATGCCCTAAAAGTTTTGATGCATCGCACTCACTTTGTCGTTGGTGCCAGATCGAAGATGTAAATATGTGATGTATTTCCTCGGTTATGCAGTTGAAGCAATAAGAAAAAAAGATGACATCTACATACATACGTAAGAAAGTTTTTCTTGTAGGAACCCTTCCATTCTTTTGACTTAGGCCTTATCAGAACAAATATGTACCTATACTGTCAAATGAAAATGAAAATTTTTTAAGTGCAGGAGGAGGTCTACTGTGTAATGCGAAACGAGAGAAAATGATTTTGAATTTATACACGTAAATAACAAACAAATTCGAAAGCATTTGCTTTCGTTTCGCCAGTATGCTTAATACAAATTTGCAGGCTTAACTTTTAACACTAATTTAATAATAATACCAATTTTGCACAGCGAAATTCCAGAAAAATATCAAGCGTCAAACATTCGAAAGGGAAACTGAAGTCCTCTCCTGGGGAAGGTAATTTTTTATAACTATTTAGCATACCAATACTTTAAACTGAACTGATAAACATTTTTTTCTATTTAGTTAAACCAAAGTGCCTTTGTTGTACAAAACTATCAAAAAAATTGGATTTATACGCAGGTATGCAAAAGACATCAAGAACAAAAATCATGCCCGAATATTTCAACTAAGGATGTAACGAATACGAATACCGATATATCGGCGATATTTCTGATTTGCCGATATATAGATATCGGCGATATTTTATTGTCGATACGGCGATACTTGTTAAACTTTTTAGAGCTGTTTTGAACAAACAACTCTTTTTTCAACGATTTTTTTGCATACAATTTAAGAGAAATAACATATTAAAAGCATAACATAAAGTCTAAACAGAAAAATTAAACGTTTCTTTTGTTTTGCTTTGCACCATAGTAGTGAAATGTTCTCTAAATGCTCAATAATGTATGTATTAACAAAAATAATTTGTGTTTTGTTAAGAATGAATTCAAATATCAATTTTAAATATTAATAATCTCTTACACTATAAATTTGTATAATAAGAGGTTTTGTTAAGACTTAAGTTAGTTCAATATGCATATCGGTATCGGAATCGGTATCGTCGATATTTCTTTTTGAATATCGGTATCGGATCGGCAAAACGGCGTATCGTTACATACCCAGTTCAAACTTTGGCTGTTGGTTTTGGTTCAAATTTCGAATTAATATATGTACATACATACATACATATATGTATTTATTTACAGGTGCTACTCAAAAGCAATATGAGACTTTAATTAAAATTTTGGCGGAACACAGGGTATTAATGGATCGGGTACTTAACAAAAAACCACCTGGCACAAATCTTACGGCAACTTTTCCAATTAATACGGAGGAACAATTGAAAGAATTTGACGCTACTCTAGTAACGCAACGTGACCCATATGTATGTACTTAAATAGTTGACTCTACTATGAAGCAAGCGATTTCAAGGAATAATTTTCAATATCTGATTTACTACATTTTACAGACAATGCAAATCAAGACGCTGCTTGATGGCAATGCTGAACGCAACCTGCATCAAATATTTGGCCAAGGAATAATTATGAATTTCAATATCGATGGATCTTTCGGGAAAAGACGACTACGAGACTTTGTCAATGTGTTTGCAGCAATGATGGGTTAGCAATTTTTAAACAAGCTTTACAATTTTTAAAATACTATATTCATAATTTTTTATTCCCAGATGTTATTTCAACTTTCAGCACATCTTCTGAGAAAACTTTAAGAGCTGCTTTTCAACGACAGAAGAAGAAATTTTTTAAACAAACGAGTCGCACCAAAATTAACGTACAGTGTCGAAACGAAGTCACAAAGGATATCCTCTGTGACGAAGTCGTCTCTTTAGAATAGGAAAAAGAAACACAAAATAAAGTTTTCTTTAATAATTTTTAGAATTTATCTTTGACCTTTTATTATTATTTAATATTTATTTATAGGCAGATTTTGTAAAAAATTTCGTTTCTAAACGTTTAAAATTTGCATGAAAAACAACGAAAATTCGTTTCAAAAAATATTTTTACCATACAAATGTCAATACAAAAAAAAACGTTTCTATTTACAAAATTTGGCCTTTAAGCAAGCTTAAGGGTTGTTTTTTATAAAATTAATATGGTCCATATTCTTGAAAACGCAGCGTTTTCAAATCGCTTACATTTGGAAAAACGCATTGCGGCATGTCCTAGCGTTTTGCTATTTTTTTTAGAGATTATTAAACCCTATCGTGAAAAAAAATGTGAAATTTTTGTTCCCATGAAATATTGATTCCCTATGAAGGGAAATTTGCTATCGCATCGTTTTTTCCCGCTATCAATGCTTAGTGAATGTAAAAACGGGAAGAAGATTTGTAAAGCTTTAAAATTAATTGAAAATCAGACAAATTTAAGCTTGATAGTAAGCATTACACAAATGTTGGGTTTCAAATCAAATGGTTTTAAGTGTAAAATTGTGTTTTTAAATATTTTAGGTGACGTGGAAAATTGTTTTTAGTATACCACAAAGAAGTTCATGTTCAACGAAAAAAGGTGTTGTAGGGAATTATTGTTATTAATCGTGGATGGACAAAGGGAATACATTTCTGGGTTAAAATTATTACGGATTGCAATTTGGGAAAATGGGGAATATTTCGAGGGAAAAACTCTTCACGATAGTCGCGTTCTTGCTTATTTTATTGGCTTTAAAAGAGTCACAATCAAAGGAAATTCAATAGTAAACAATTGAGACGGCCAATGGACAAGCTTAAAGAAAAATCGTTACAAGTTTTTCTTCAAAGAAAACATATTAACAGCCTCTTTGTTTAAGACGTTAGAAATCTTTGCGTTTTTTGTAGATTAAAATAATATTGTCCAAGTTTCGTACAAGATTTGCCTTTCGTCTTCGCCTTACACAAACAGGCTGTAAACTTAAATTGAGCATCATTTAATTTTCTCTTTAAAGTGCGGTTTAAATGAAATATACCAGTACCTGGATTCTGTAACTTTTTACGAACCGAAAATATTTATTCGCTTTTGGTAACGATAATGTGATTCTGTAATTTTTTTAACGATAGTTACATCTGTGGCTTACTCACCGTTTAATTCTCTATCATGAGGTATCTCTGTATTAGTGATGTAACGAATGTCACTTTTTGATATTCGCGAATACGAATACGAATATTTCAAACGATATTCGCGAATACGAATACGAATATTTGAAACCATATTCGCTAATACGAATACGAATATTATATGCAATATGAAATATTAAAAAATTGTTATGAAAAAGGACTTCACACTCTTGTTGGCGTACTTTAAAGTTAACAAAAAGTTCTCAAACCTTTAATGATCGTCATTGAATAATATTTGAAAATTATACAAAGCACAAATTTCTATAAAAAATTAATGTATTTGTACAAACTAAAATTTTTAGTCATTCATTTAAATTTCGTTTAGTATTTATGCATTTATTTATTTAATTTCTTTGGAAAAATATTCGTATTCGTACTTGTTTGAATTTGTCGAATACGAATACATTCGTATTCGCCTGAAAATGGCCGAATATTCGACAATTCGAATACGAATACGAATATTCGCGCATCACTACTCTGTATAGATGTAAAAAAAGAACAAAGAATAATAAAGAAAAACTCAATGAATTTGCTCTTGTGGCTTGATTTTTTTTTTACTTCAACCGACAGCGAATATCGTTAAAATATGTTACTGAATATCAAAGTCGATAAATTTTCGTTATATTTATTATAGCGATACGATTATCGTAATAAAAGTTAGTGAATCCAGTACCAGGGGTCGAATTGTCACATCCATGAACGAACAACTCGTCACGTAAAAACACTATTTTCGGATTATGATACACGTGAACGTAGTGAAATCCCATTCAGCTTATAAGATTGACGTATCACTTAGTCTGTTTTCGTACGAATATCGATACGATCACGGATGTAACGATTTGAGCCCAGATTACCTCAGTATACCCTAGCGGTTTGAAAACGCCAAATTTCTGGCGTTTTTCAGAACATGCGCAAATATTTTTAAGTCTGATTTTCTTTAATAAAATATCTAATTTAAACAAAATATGTTCATGTGTTTTAAATAAGTGCTAGTGGGTCTCTAGTTTAAATGTCATGGTGGCGGCATAAGAAGTTCCTGGTCAATGCGCCTAATTGCGAGTATCGTATTTCGACTTGGATGATTTTGGACTCGAAGCAAAGAAATGTGCAATTTTTTTTCTCTAATATAATACAAAATTGTCGTCGTCGAAATATGACACTCATAATTAGGACCTATAATTCTAAGGTCACTTGCGCGTTCTCACATGCTAAAAGTTTGCCACAAAAATAATTGTTTGGGTTATGACTTGTTGATAATATTTGGAGGCATTTTTAAGCTTGTCTTTATATTAAAATGATTTTTTTAGAAATAAAAAAATGTAGAATTTGAAGCCGAAGTTTGCCAATTATAATAAGTCTACTTATATGGTCCGAAGCATTATTTGCATCGTTTTTTCTGATGTCCCTCTCACATCCACCAATCTTCTTTCGGTTAACATTCATTTAGTTTTCGCTACTCAAAATAAATACGACTAAATTAATGCACGGTTGGCGTATTTTTACCTCGACTGCGACATTTTCGTCGTAGATTGAAGAAAACAGCTGGCTGTGTTCTTTAATCTTATTATGAGACGTATGTTACTACAGTAGTCAAGTTGGAATATTTCAATTTAAAATCATAAAACTTATTTGTATCCGCTTTACAGAATGCCAATAAGTAAAAGTTTTGCGAACAGCGGATAAAAAGCTATGCTCAATGCAGAATTATTTTTAGAAAACTTTTTTTTGTAATATATTTGAAAAAAATTAATCACTAATACTTTTTTTGGAATGATAAAATAGAAAATTGGGTGAAATACGCCGACTTTGACTTGCACACGAAGGCTTCGGTACGAACACTAAATTGTTAATACCATATGAACTTTATATAATCGAATATATTACCTAATGTAAAATTTTTTTTTTAATATTTTAAGATTTTTTAGTTCTGGAGTTTTTTCTTAGTTTTGCCGCTTTTTTCGGTTTTTTGGGGTTTTTTAATTTGTAGTTTGGTGTTGGTGTTCTTGAAAATTTTAATTTTGTTGTTTTGTTAATTTTGGGCAATTTTTTCTTTTTTTTTGCGATTTATTTTAGTTTTGGCGAATTTTTAATTTAAGGATTTTGTAGTTTTAGTGTTTTTGAAAATTTTAAGAGTTTGTTTCTCTATCGTAGCGAAAACAATAGGTTGGTTCATTTTCACATTTGGTGTACGGAACCCTAAAAAGTATTTGAGAACGATTTGTTTAAGATTTGCTCCTTAAAATCTCTGAAGGAAACGGAAAAACACAATACCTATATAAACGCAATTTTGCTCCACATTATGTGGTTAATTTGTGATAAAAATATAAAATAAAACGAAATTTATTTCAACTTACCAACATAAATCTATTGCTTTTGTATTTTCCTTTCAACAAACTAACAACTTAAATCCACACGAATATTTTTAAGACTTAAATAAATAACTTTAGCTTAAGTTAAATATAGAAGGATATTATTTAATATGCAAATACATATTATACATTAATTTATTGAAAAAAGAAACTATTTTTTAAATAACCACCATTCTTATTCATTAATAAAACAAAATAAAAAAACAAAAGAAAATAAAAAACAAATTGTCAATATAAATAAGAAAAATATGTATGTAGTAGATTAAGTAGTTACAGTGTCTTATTCTATCGGGAATTTATTATTTTCCAATAAATGGCGGAATACGTATGTACATTTGTATATCATACATATTGGGAGTTATTAGGCGTGTCGTATTACGACTTCTACTACGACGATGTTGTATTAGACTAAAGAACATTGCAACATTTTCTCTTTAATCTAGTACAAAATCGTTGTAGTCATATGCGAAATGCGACACTCGTAATTAGGACCAGTTACTCCAGTACACAAAAATAAAGAAGCTAAACTATAAACTGGAAAAATATTGTGGTATGTGATGAAAATTGATCGATTTCCAGAACTAATAATAGTCAAAAACAATTAAACAATAAAAAATCATCAATAAGTAATCTTTTGGAGGATTTTTTTTAAATCGGCGCGATTTGAAATCGATCGATTTCCATCACATACCAGGTGAAACTTAAATAAATCCTTGACATAACCGAAGAATGTAATAAATAGTTGATCCGTATTGAAGAACTAAAAATAATAATTAATAAATTATTCTTTTTGCTTTTAAGCCAAACTATTTAATAATAAAAGTAATATAAAACACTCTTTATTAACTGTTGGTCTCATTCTCTATAAACCAGGTACCGTAATGATATTGGATAATCCCCTTATCGTGGTTGGCGTTTTTTGACTTCGAATTTGACTATTTGTAGTTGATTAAAGAAAACAAAACACATTTTTCATTATTCTAGTACAAAACGTCTGACTCATCGCAAAATCGCCAATAAAAATAAAGGGGGATTTATATATTCCCCGTTATTGATTGTAGTATTACCATATTGAGGAACAAAATAGTGGCAACATTTTCAGTATCATAAATGTTATTAACATACTTTGATTTTTTGTGGGAAGAAGAAGAAACTACTGCATTTAGTTATTTACAATTTATTAATGTGCGTGTTCAAGGAAAAATATTTAAAATAGAAAAATTAAAAAAAAATAGTGAGTGTATGTGTTTTTTAATTATTTTATCATATAATTTAAAAAATAATTCTGCCAAAAAAACCGACTTCAATCTGATGAACATTTTGGAAAAATAATTTATGGGACCAAAATGGAAGTAAACTCTAAAAAAAGGTAAAAATCTTTGGGTTAAGAATAATTTAAATGTTGAGGGGTGTACTTCCGCCCATTTTTTAAATGCAGGATAGTCTGTTTTCTAGAGTTTAGGGTGTGTGTTAAGTTTTGTATAAATCGGTAAATCGTAATATAAAATATTTTTGATTTTATTGGGAGTGACTCAGCCTATTTCTTTAAATGGAAGGTTGTGTCTGTTAGGTTGTGTGTGTGTTAGGTTTCGTAAAAATTGATTAAGTAGAACCTCGTGAAATATAATAATAAATTTTAATGGGCGTAGCCTTATCCATTTTTTCAACTTTAAAATTGTGTAATTACAATTGTGTTTGCTGCTAAGTTTCGCAGCAATCAAACAAGTAGAATATCATAAAATCTAATAAAAAAATTTGTGGGCGTGTCCCCGCTTTTTTTTAATTTTTTTACAATGGGATCAATTGGAAGCTATACCCTCTTAGACAAAAAGAAGATTTTTTACAATCGACCTAAAATGTACCGAGTTATGAAGTAACAAGTAAAAAAAACCAACGAATTTATAACCCTTTCCTTTTTTTGAAGTCGGCTAAATAGTTATGTTTCTCTAGTGTATATTGCCAGTATTAATGTAATGCGAAGTACACACAGTGATATTTTGTGACATAACAATAGTATGAACTAGTGACAACGTTTTCAATTTCCGATATTTTTCATGTAACATTGCTTTCCATATAAAAAACATAATTTAATAATAAAATAAAAACATAAATAATAAATTTTGAAAATGACACCACAAAATGACAGCACAAGAAATGCCATCATAAAATTATTCCACCACGATTGGCCGCATAAACTAGCAATCAAAACCATATAATCGACTACCCAAAATCCAAAAATAAAGGTAAGAAGCAGTCTAGAAACTGAAATTTTGCTCAACATAGAAAAGAAATCTATAATTTACGATTAGATCAACTGACCTATTTTGACCCATTTGTGAAATTTAAAAGTTTGGGATTTGCTCAGAAATTATAAACAAACAAATTTGCAATTTATTTTTTATCAAGAATTATTTTCCTCCTTATCTTGGTTGGCGTATTTCGACTTTTAGTACGACGGTTTTCTAATAGATTAAAGAACGCCGCAACATATGTATGTTCTTTAATCTATGACATAGTCCTAGTCGAAGTCGAAATACGATAACCACGATAAGGCCCATTATTTTTTATTTATTAAATTAATTTATTATTATTTTTTATCATTTTATTTATATTATTTTTGAGGAATATATTTTCAAACGTTTAATTAAAGGATCGGGACTAAATAAAAATTTTCCGCTTTTAGTATGAGCGATTTTCTGTCTTCGACTGTAGTCGAAAGTGGAAACAAACGAATTTTAATTGGGTGTTATAACGCTCATTCGAAAGAATGTAGAATAGTCCTACACAGAAAACTGAGGATGTTCCTCCATAAGTGAAAGCTTTCGAATAAATAAAATTAAAGGTATAAGAAAATTTTTTTTGCATCAATTGGCAAATAATTTAGAAAATTGTTGCATTCTAGAAATATTTCATTTTCTTTTTGTTCATGTAATTGTTGATATTTGTGTCCTTTATAATACAAAAAAACGATTGTAAAAACAATAAATTTGTGTATTTCAAATAGATCTTTTCGATCCTTAGAAATAAATGGAAACTTTCTTTCATACCTCACGTAGTACTACACAACAAGAAATTTTATAATTACGAGAGTATATATTTATATTTCCAAAATATGTCTGCCTTTTTATTGATTTTGTTTTATTTTTCTGATTTACAAATCATTGATCATATTATATGTATGTATGTCTATATATGTATTTATATGTGGTACGTATATATAAATTTGTGTTTATGTATAAGTTTTGTTCTAGGTTTAAATGAATAACCTTTTGTTTATTTCATTTCTCATGATTTAAAAAAAAATTTTGTTTTGACTTGCATTTACTTTTACTAAATATTAGAAGTGGAAAGACGAAGAAATTCCTTATTTTGAAATACCAAAAGATTGAAATTTATTAAAAACGGAAGAGAATTTAAAATAAAAATTCTATAAAAAAATTAAATGTTGCTTGTGCTGAAAACTAGCTAGTATGCAGAACTAAACTTCTTAAAAGTAATTAATTGGTGATTTTTGCAGGCAGTTGTGTTGCTAAGAAATTTTTTTTTGTATTGTAATTCCATTAGATAAAATTTAGACTAATAAAACTATTTACAGAATTGATTAAACATTTACTGATTGCAATTTGTTGCGAACGCTGTTTCAAAACCGTAAAGAAAATTGTAAACGTTTGAAAATTATGAAATACAAAATGTTTGTTTGAAATCATGAAAAAGTTATTTTTAAAGCTCTCTTAAAACATTCTAGGCTAGAAAGCTTTCATGTTTGATAAGCATGTCTAAGATTTGAAAACAAAGAATAAAATCTATATCGAAGAGCTCTAAATTATTCGATTTTATTTTTAATGTATAATATATGCACCAATTAGGTGAGGTGTAGATATTTGCAATATCATTTCAATTATTTTTTCCTCTATTAAAAATTTTATATTTTGTATAAAATATTTCTTAATCTTTTTACATTATAAATTTATTTGAAATTATTTTCATCTGTCTTAGAAATGTTAGTGATAAAAATAATTTAAAAAATTAATGGCGGCGACAAAAACATCAATAAAGACAAATGACGGCGACGATAGTGGTAGTGGTGGTTGTAGTTGTGGCAAAGGTGATCTTAAAATTATTGTCGGCTACTGTTTTCAACTGCAACATTTACTCTTCTTTTTGCCACTCGATTTCTTCAAATTGATTGTGTCTTTCTGGGGATCGTTTTGTGCATTGCGCAACTTGTGCTGAAGGACTTGTCGTGTTATTGACAGGAACATTTCTTCAACTTTGATATTATTTTTGGCAGATGTTTCAAATAATTCTATCTCCATTTGCTGGGCAAATCTCTGGGCATCTTCGGTTATAACCACTTTTCGATCGGGATCATCATTTTTATTGCCAACTGAAAGCATACGTTTGGTTTTGTTTTTTTAAACATGGTTATTTAAATTAAAACTAAATTTTTCTTATAATTTTTTGCAATACCACTTACCTAATACCTTATTCACCACATCACAATTGTTTTGTATTTCATCCAGCCATCGTCGAACATTAGCAAATGATTCGCCATTTGTTACATCGTATACAACTATAACACCATGTGTTCCTCTATAATAAGTGCTTGTAATAGTGCGAAATCGCTCCTGGCCCGCTGTATCCCATATTTGTAATTTTACTCGCAAGCCATCAATGACCACTGTGCGAATTTTAAAATCTACACCAATTGTTGTGATATAACTACCTGAGAAAGTGTCGTCCGAAAAACGAATTAATAATGAAGATTTGCCAACACCTAAAAACATTTAAAATAAAGTTTTAAAACTTGATTATTTATTGGTATAAATAATTAAGATGTAGGCATTAAACCTTCGATTAATTTTTTTTTACAAATTGCTGCTCTACAATGATATTAACATTATTACTAAATTCATTTAAAAGTAGCACAAATTCATTCCAATTTAAGTAGTAAAAACGACTAAAGAATTTGCAGAGAATTTTAAATGAAAATAAACAAAGCCACTATCAAACACACATGAAATATAAACGATGGGATAATTTTTTTTCTTCATCTTTTTTATATTTATTAGTCACACTTGTTGGGCACTTAAACGACAGCATAGCGTATTTTATAGATGTCTAAATATAAAACCATGTAACTATACTTAATGCGTAAAGGTTTAGTTGTTCCACATGCAAATATATTTCTCTACTGTAGTTACAGTCGGACACGCTTTGGGGTTAATTCATCAGCTATGTATATAAAACACCCGACGAATCGATATGAATTATATCTATACCTTCTATATATGTATATAAAATCGTAGTGAGTGTTTGTTCGTAACGCACGATTTTTGGTAGGGTTTTGTTTTGCTTTTAAGGCAACAAGTGACCACCGTGTGGAGTAATTTGGAGATAAAAAAAAATAATTGAGTGTAAGAATACGTTTGCGGGGTTCAGCTATTACATATATAAAATCATAACGCATGCTATATGAAACTATAAGAGCTGTGGAGATGATATTTTCAACACAGGTTCGGGTCAACACCCGGTTTGTTTGTGTGGAGCAACGTTTGCAAGGCTCGTCTAGTGTATATACATATAAACTTGCTCAACAAAGTATGAAAACGAAGGTAGCTGATTCAAAAACGGTGTAGACTGTATTGACAGCCAGACGCGCTCCGATCGTTTTGAAAAGGTGTGATGAATTCAGACCGATTTTATGCATCATTTTTAAGCAACCTGTAAGCTACTGACTTTTCAAAGGCGCACTAGAAGATAAAATATAAACAATATAACACGGTCGTAAAAAAAATATTCACATATTATTGGAAAAGCTATAAAAACCCAAATTTAAAATTATTGACAAAACGATTATAGAAAACACATCACACCTTTTATCGTTTTCAAATGGGTTTTGTATCTAAAACGTTTTCCATCACATACCTGATTGATCTAATTGTATAAACAATGAAATTATTTCTCTTATTCCATTTAATGAAAAATTCATATTAAATAGCTGATGTTAACAACAAATCTCTCTCTGTCTAATTATACAGACAGGGGTACTAATGAAGTGCATGGCGGCACATAAAAATGCAACATTTCCCTCCAGCCAAAGTATAGTTTAATTTTTCTGGCCTTGTTTAAGAAATCACATTAATTAATAAAATATTTACTTCCATAATATGAATTGTAAAATCTCGAAATTGCTTGTTATATCAGTTAGTTAAAACTGCGGCGATATAACTAAAATGCCTTTGTGCATCAAATATCTCTAGCACCTTTAATTAAAAACTAATGTATTAAATCTTTGATGTCTCTGCTGTAAAGCTGTTTCGCAGATACTGCATTTAAAACAATGATAAGTTTCGAAACGGAAACATATATATAATTTAATCTATTTAAAAAAAATTATGTAAAATTAAAACTTACCACTATCGCCTATAATTAAAAGTTTAAATAAATGGTCAAATCCTCGTGCCATAATAATAAGGAATTTATTCCGAGTGTGTATGTTGTATCTGAATTGATTTATTGTTAATGGAAGATGCTGGATTGCGTATTTGTTCCGCCGGCAAGTTTAGACACATATGTACATATATGTTCTTATCAAGAAGCAATCTTATTTTATTTTACTTGCAAATTCTTCAATTTTTGAGCGCTTTATCTTAATATTTTTACACACCCACACGCTTGTTGTATACAACCGACCAAAAAACACACAATTCCTTATTAAAGTTTTAGTTATGTTGGACCTTATCACTTTGTTAAAAAGTCACAAGTTTCATTTGTTTTAAATCCCAAAATATATTTTTTTCTGGCAATTGAGATGCTGTGCTAATTTTGGGTTTGAGCTATTAGCAGGGTAGCAATTTCAATGTTGTGTTCTCTGGATGGTGGGGCTGCTAGGGTACACTGCTATTACTTGATAAGAATCTCACTCACTTGCTCGTAAATTTTTTCTATTGACAATTCAATGCCTTTCAATGCCTTTGTTTTCTAATTATGGATGCAAGTTTCTTTTTCGGTCTTTCAATTATAAGGGCGTAAGAAATACCGGCAATATTTCTTTTATGTTGCAACAAAATTGACTGCCAAACACCTTATTGTTCAAGATAGTACTTTCTTCTATCGTCGTATTAATTTTTGAAAAATTAAGTTTATTGATATGATTACGTTCCTAATTTTTCTGCTGCATCACACTTGCTACTACAATGGATTTTCTAAACAAACGAAATTATGCTGTTTCGTTTGTCAAATGACTGGAAAATAATTATTATGATGATGACCTCTTCTTCCTCAACCCCCACTTGATTTTTCCACTTTAATCACTTTGTCACATACACATTAATACTGATTGGTTGGCTGTTAGTGCGCTGATTGACTTTTTCGCTATCTTTTGCTATACCGATTCACATTACTCCCTCTTCTTTCTGTTTTCGCAAATTCGTTTTCAATTATTTTTTATGTCTCCCTTTACCTTTGTTTAAATTTTTTTTAATATTATAGTAATAAAAAGAATCACATTATTTTTTAAAAACTTGTTTTTTACAAAAAATTATCAAAAATTACATGTATTTAAAATACTTTTGATAATATGCTTTATGTGATTTTCCTCTTCAAATGCGTCATTGTCTGCGAAAACGGCAAAAAACATAAATCCAAATAATCACAGTTGTAAAAAACGTATAAAATAAAGACATGCATGCTTTTTTTATTGCTATATTGGCGTTGCCAACTAGTAATTGACGTTACAAATTTGGTTATTAATTCAATGAAATGTCGAGACATAACCGCTAAAATAGCTTCAGCTTGGACTTCGTTTTTGACCAAAATCGACTATTTGCCATCGCAAATGATAGATTTTGGAAATTATTCGTATTTGTATACTTATACATTGTATATCCAAAACTGTTTCCTTGGAATATAAATACATAATAACCTCCCAAGTATTGCGATTTCTCTGGCGTTAAAAAAGCAACAACTAAAATTCGACAAATCGCATGTTTTTTTCATACATACTCGTATTATGTATGCAGGTTTGTATGGCCTTCAAGGCCACTTATTCAATGTACTCGTAATTTGTTTGCATATGACTATCTTTATAAAAATCATTTTACAGGAATTGTCATATATCATCAATATTTTAGCTCTAGTCAACAAGATTAGCCTCACAGAAATTTGTATGCTAATATTTTAGAAAATAATGAAGAAAATAACCAACAAAGTACCCAAAATTATATACATATATAAGCATGTACAATAAGAGCTTATATCTATTAAATTATTTCATATATATACTACGTATAGTCAAAACAAAACTAAAAAAAAAACAAAAAAACATTAAATAAATGGGCTTGAGGGGTGGACGCACCCCCTAAGACACAAGTTATCGATATGAATTTTTTTACATAAAACTGAACTGATTTTGGGGGGAGAGAATAGAAGAAATAAAAAAAAAATTCTCCATACAACTAACGGCCACTCTACAGTACGAACTCGATTTGAGGAACCAACGATTGTTGCAACCAGTGGCGTATTTCTGTTTGATGTCGCCCTAGGCCCTGTGAGATATGCCGCCCTTTTTGCTCTATGACGAAAAGCTTTTTAAAATTCAATATGCAATTTATAAATATTTAAATTACACTATGCAACAGTAAAAAATCCGCATGGTCCAAAGGGAAGTAACCCCTTATACTCAGTTTGGTGACGAATTAATTTTTATGAATCTCCAAACAGTGCGCCCTCAAAAAATGGTGTTATCATTTTTTGACCAACAGCTAATTCAGACTTAGTGATAGCGCTTTACGCTAAGAGTCCACTAAATAAATCTCATTAACATATTACGCAGAAAAAAATTGTTTTTTCATGTACTTTTTTTGAAAAAGTATTTTTTTTTTAATTTCTTTTAGAATAACTAACAGGGACTCCTAATTTTTTGCTAACAATATTTGGCAATATAATCTGAACGTGTCTAAGCTCCCTAACAGGTCATACAAATCACTTTTAACTAAAAAATTGTCATTTCTCAGAATTTTTTTACGCTAAAATTTTTTCGAAAATCACATAATTAATGCATTTTGAGATTCCCTAACACTTTTTGCAAAAAAAATATAGTTTCGTAAAAAACGAAAATATAACATCCGAATTTATTTAAAAGACCAGTCAGTCAAACCGGCAACTGTTTGAACATGTCAAATGCTTAAACTATCCGTTGTGTATAACTTTTTGTTTTATTCGTTCGCTTTGATTGCGACTGTTTACATTTTTAGAAGCAGAAGCAAAAGCAATTACATAAATGAGAAGTTTTTAAACGCTGCTTCTCAATATTTCCTAAATAGAGTACGCTCTCGTTTTGTAAATAAACATGTAAAATACACTTACCCGAACTGTCGATAAATCTTAAAAATGCACAATGGTCTGCTCATTATTATTATTATTACTTATTTATTTTTACTTATTTATTTCAGTCTATGGACAGAAAGTCCTATCAGACAACGATATAAAGTTAACATCATATAAACCTAAAAAAAATACATTAGACTGATATATTAACGGGTAAGGTCAGAATTATATTCTAAACTTTTCATTTATATGTACAAAACAAAAGTAAATAAATTTTTTTTTTAATTTTTGCAGCCCCTAAAACCCTGCTGCCCTACGTCCGGGCCTAACACGCCTATACGTAAATCCAGCGCCAACAGGCAATTTTTTCTACAATACAGTCTTTATAAGTGAGACAGAAATGCAATAGAAATTTTGAACAAATCAAAGAATGCTGACTGAGTCAGTTAAAATTATTTGTGTGGATTACAGCCTTAATAAATCCACAATCTTCTAATTAAAACATTACCTTTCAAAAATGAGGCTGCAATAAGAAAATTCAGCAGAACTCAAACATACGCAAGTACAAAAATAAAATAAATAATTTTATGTTAAATTATAGTTCGTTTTATATGAAGTTTTAGTGGTCGATTATTACAACAATTGAGAAAGGGCAGCAATCTCGAATTCCTTTCGGTTGCGGTAATGGTTAATAATCGATTCCTGAAAAGTAAAATATACACACATACTGATATTTTGGCAGTAGAGAAAAAGTAGTTCCTGAAGAATTACTTCCAGGTTTTTTCACTGGGATCCATTGGCAATATCAATAATTTGACATTTGCTGCAACATATGTTAATACATTTATTGCCAAGTCTACACGGGGTGATAACAAACTCATTTCTGAATATTTTTTATCAAAAAATAAACTCACATTAATTAATAAAAATATTTAATTCAATAAGAATTGAAATTACTGAACTTGAGCCTAACTATGAATTATTTCTGATTAAAATTCACTACAGTTCAATTAAAGAATCTAAAAATTTCTCATCTAATACATCATGGGCACGTGACAAAATATGTTCACTTGGCAATCACTGATCACTTGGTTATCACAGTTTCAGAAAGCTGGAATAACTAAAATAAAACTGTAGAATGCAACAACAAGTAACATAGCCCACTACAAAAATACTTATATGCATGTACCGATGGTACATCGAATAAGTAAAAATAATTAATGTGATGATCGTAAAAAAATAAGTAAGAATAGTTAAACATACTGAGGTAGAGTAATATAATTTCGTGCTAACCTAAATAGAAAAATGAAAAAAAAAATGGAAAAAACAGAAAATTAATAGTGATACTTATAAATCTGTTTACCAAAGGTAAATCAATTGTATACACAACAATCGTTTCTCATATTCTATTTCATTGTAAATTTAAGTTAAATAGCTGATGTTAATAAGAATCTCTACCCAAGTAGATAGACTAGGGTGCTGATGAAGTGCGTGGCTGCACAGAAAAGTATCGGTATTTCCCCCAGCTTAAAGTCTAAGTTTAATTTTTCTTTTCTTCTTTAGAAACTCACATTAATTAATAAAAATATTTCATTCAATAAGAATTGAAATTACTGAACTTGAGCCTAACTATGAATTATTTCTGATTAAAATTCACTACAGTTCAATTAAAGAATCTAAAAATTTCTCACTTAATACATCATGGGCACGTGACAAAATATGTTCACTTGGCAATCACTGTTCACTTGGTTATCACAGTTTCAGAAGGCTGGAATAACTAAAATAAAACTGTAGAATGCAACAACAAGTAACATAAGACCACTACAACAATACTTACATACATGCATGTACCGATGGTACATCGAATAAGTAAAAATAATTAATGTGATGATCGTAAAAAGATAAGTAAGAATAGTTAAACATACTGAGGTAGAGTAATATAATTTCGTGCTAACCTAAATAGAAAAATGAAAAAAAATGGAAAAAACAGAAAATTAATAGTGATACTTATAAATCTGTTTGCCAAAGGTAAATCAATTGTATACACAACAATCGGTTCTCATATTCCATTTCATTGTAAATTTAAGTTAAATAGCTGATGTTAATAAGAATCTCTACCCAAGTAGATAGACTAGGGTGCTGATGAAGTGCATGGTTGCACAGAAAAGTATCAGTATTTCCCCCAGCTTAAAGTCTAAGTTTAATTTTTCTTCTCTTCTTTCGAAACTCACATTAATTAATAAAAATATTTCATTCAATAAGAATTGAAATTACTGAACTTGAGCCTAACTATGAATTATTTCTGATTAAAAAATAATAATTTCATTTTAATACACAAAATTCACTTCTTGTATCTATGTACATATATGTATATATATACGTTTTTTGACAGGTTTGCGTAAATAAATTTCCATACAATTTTCGACATTTTATTTACGAGATTACGAAAAATGCACAATTGCGGTTTGCTAGACTTTGAACATGCTCATGAAAACCCTTATTTTATATCAGGTATAGACGCTATGCAAAAAAAGCCTAAAAGTATGCACTCATATTTTCTTGATGATATCAAATGGCAGCATTTATTTTAAATATTTTACAACTTCCATGCAGTTTTAAATATTTACACACATGCATGCACACACAGGTATATGTCAAAACGAAAGACTTGAGACAGCAAGCAACCTGTGGCAAGCAATACACAAAATGCAGTTGTGCGCCACATTGATTTCTACGTTTGGCTGACTTCAAAGCAATTCATTTACAAGGGAAAGCAATTATGGCAACACTGGTTTGACAATTAGTAAAATGGCATTTCAATCCATTTATGAAACTCCTCGCAAAAGTTTATTCCTTGTGTTATTAAATATAACTTTTGTAAAATTAATTTTTGAATGAATGAATGTTCAGGCACAAAAGATTTATAAATGAAAACAATGCACAAATTTGACAGATGTTGCGCATTGAAAAGCATTGCCTTGCAATCATGATACAATAATATAAAGGTAAAACCGTTCTCTCTTTTCGTCGCCATATTAACCTTCTGACGTTTGCCCCAATTAGTTTTTACTCTCAAAATTAATGCTACCTTACTAATTTATGAAATCCGAGTTTTTCATCAATTTTTTGACGTTCTTGTTTATTAATTAATTTATGAAAAATAAACAGCAAAAAAAGTTATAGCAGCAACAACAACTGCAGCAAGAAAGATACAACAGCAAGGAAATGAACTGCAATAATGAACTTGCGGGATTACCAAACATAAGAATGCTGTATTTATAAACATTACGCATTACAGTGTTGCATTACAAGCTGCATTTATGAAGTCAGCCTTTTAATTGAACCAGATAATTGAAATTGAACCAGATAATTGAAATTGAAAATCAAGTTTGAAGTTTATCTTTTCTTCCCGTGTAACAGTTAGTAACAGGCCTGTCAGGTTTCTCGCCAAATATTTGATGTGCTAACATTGCGATAAATAAATTTTTATTTTTTTTATTTTTTAATGAGAATTTGTTGCAATTTAAGTTTAATCGTATTTTTAACGCACTAATAATCCCAAATAATTATTTTATTTATTCAGTAAAATATTTTTGTAATAAAAATACTACCAAAATTCGCCTGCAAGCAAGTAAAACAATTTGATTTTGATGATTTTTCTTATGTTATAGAAATTTCTTTTCTAGAAAAAAAATTTACATTTATTGCACTTTTCAACGTTAAATTGCGTTTTTAATGAAAAGTTAAAAAATTTTGCACTTTGTCTAGAAAAGAAAACGGAATTAGTTATAGTAATGAGAACAATTTACAAGAAATCAATGTTGGAGATTTTATTTCTACTTTTGGTGATTTTCTGCTCAATTTTTATGCGATTATTATATAAAAACAAATTTATTATCAAATATATGTTAAGAAAAACTACATAAAATTGATTTTGGCTTCTTTTAAAAATCAATTTGGCGCAAAAGGTTGATAAAAATAATCTGACAACCCTGGTTAGGATGTGTACCAGAGAACTGCAATGAGTAACTCCTTTTATGATTTAAGATACTCTCTTAAAAACGAGCTGTGGTGCAATTAGTACAGTATATTGTTTCTGTATCTGCTCGCCGTACTCGTAAGAATTTGTGTTTGAACATACGAGTCTGTATCAATCATAATGCAGTTTATACACAGCGTTGTCAACTTGGTGCGTTTCGCACCATTTTGCGTGCTTTTAGAATATGTTTGTGCGAAAAATTCCTTAGTTGGTGCGTGGTGCGCTTTTTTTTAAATTTTGGTGTGTTTTTAAATTTTTTGTGGCACCAACTCAAATTTAACATGGCAGTGGGTTAAAACTGAAAAATTTTTGTTGTGAAACTTTTACCAACTTCCTGATAGTGTTAATTACCAAACATCACAATTTTAAATGAAATCTTTTTTATGACCCTATGATAACAATAATGATGAAAATATTAGCTTTATTGATTTGGAATAATTAATTTTTGATCTCTTTTTTAAAAGTTTTAAGCAGAATTTATAACGTTAATGTACAAAAATGTATAGTTTTGTACAAATTAATGTATGTGCCCTTAATTATGAAACTTGTATAAGTCATATATTTCTTTGGTCGAGATATTCAGTATATTATATATTAACAAATCCAAAAATTTTTTTTAATTATTCGACAGTTCAATTAATCTAAAAAAATTTCTCATTTACAAAAAAATAATATTATATTTTTTATGCAAAATTATTAATTCAATAAACATTTTAATATAAATAAAAGAGATTCTAAGCTTGCTGCGTTTTTTTTTGTTGCAAATGGCGCACTTTTTGCTCCATTTTGGTGCGTTTTGAAATTTCAAAGTTGACAACGCTTTTTATACACGTTGTCTTTTTAGTATTGTTTCCCAAAAAATATTTATTTCAACATTCTACAGTGGTATTCGTACATCTGATAAACAACACAAGAAATGTTTGTGTAGGAATTTTGAAGACACACTCTCATTATTAACTAGAGTTATAGTTCTCAGAGTTCATAAGTATTTACTCTCAGCATTCGTCAATCGTATTAATACTTAAGCAACGTTGCCAGAAGGTTTGGGAAAAAATCAAATATTGTATATTTAAGTAAATATGTAGGGCTATATTGATAATGAAATAAAATGCATTTAAAGGAACTATAAGAAATTTTTTCATAGAACATTTTAATTAAAATATATTAAGAATGCAACAGGCTTATGATAATAACTACCAGTTTATAGAAGCCATGTAAAAATTCGCGTGTGTCTATTTCTATTGAAAAAAAACAAAGCACTCGAATTTGTTTTTGTTTTCAATATAAATAGACAGACGAGAATTTTTACATAGCTTTTATAAACTGGCATTAAAAGGAGAAGATTTTTATGTAACGTTAAAATCACAATTTTTAAAAACAAATTCCACAAAATATTGCCTAAAATCATAATTGCTATTTTATAAACAGTAGGTTTGAAATAAATTTCGTTTTTCCTAAGTTTATTTTAAGTTTAAATTTGAGGGAAGTACGCAATAAGTAGGAGATGATCTTTGATCATAAAATAAATAGTTTTGAAATATATAATAAAAAAGGAACTAAACTAAATCATCAAAACGGCTAAAATCATCAAACCTACAACAAATCATGAAATCAAATCAGTGAATTTTGAATAGTAATACACAAATATATATCAAATGAATATGCATTGAATTGTGTTGTTACGAGCTGATCGTAACACCAAAGTAATGTTAGTTAAATACAAAGAAGTTACCTAATACGAAAATACAAAAAAACACGGAACTTTGCTCTGAGTGGATGTGATATTATTGTTACTTTTTTCTGCGCTCTTACTTCTTTCTGCAATCAACACAAGTACAAGTTAAAGATTTATTGCGTATATTTTCATGCATGAAGTTCACTCTATATAAATAACGAGCGAATAAAACAACAAATCAATGAAAGCGAGTGTTGAAAAGTATTCGAGACTAAAAATCATATAGTAAACAGCGGTTGCGGTTGCGAGTGGTATATATTGTAGCAGATCTCTGATGTGTACCTTAAAAGACTTAAGACGTATACTTGAAAGCCGATGGTTGTGGGGCGACAATCTTGTTTTCACTATTCTTGCAAAAAGTTAAAATTGCAAAACTTTTAGTTGAACCCTTTAGAAAAACAAGTGCGATATGTATGTACTCGTATTTGGAGCGCATTCAACAAATATTAGAATAATTTTAACAAAAAAGGAAATTGTATTCGTTTAACAAAAGATTCAAATGGAGACTCAACGTCTCCTTTAGAAAAGATCCCATAATAAAAAATTAATATTTCAAAATGTTTTACTAATTAAATCAAAATTTATTTTTATGCAATACATTTCTTTATTGACTTATGTAACTTATTGTTACAGGTTCTATTTTCGGTTTCTTTTTTAATTTATAAGCAAAAAAAGATTTAACATTTCTTTAAATTAAATTTAAACAAAAAAATTAATAATAAGCTTTAAGATTTGCTTTTTATTTTTCATATATATATGTATATACTCGTAAGTTGTATATGTGTATGTATGTATGTATATTTTCTTTTAATTTGCTAAACACATTTATATTTTAAGTTAAGTAATTTTGCATAATTTAATAATTAATAATTTTCTTAAACAACAAAATTATATATGAAAGTATGTATGTATGTATGTATGTATGTATGTGTGTAAATATGTATGTGTGTATCTCTTGAGTAATTTAAATTTATTATTTTTCTGTTTTTCTCTTCTCCGTATAAAATGTGAAGAAAAGTGTTTAACTCAAGTTAAAAGGTTTATTTTACTAAAAAGTGTAAGAAATAAATTGAAATAAAAAGTGTTAATAAATATTTTAACGACTTTAGTTGTTTATGTTTCTTTTTTTTTGGGACTTTTAATAAATTATTTTAGAATTTAATAGAATTTAAATGTTAAAACAAACACACTATTTTCTAATTATCAATATTATTTTAATATTTTGTGTACTGCAATTACTTACAAATATAATTAGTTTGACATTTTGTTTGAGTGTTTTTTTTATAAACGTTTTTTAATAAAAACGTCTTGGGCAATCCTTTAATAGATAACAATACATAATTTCTCTTCTTTCAATTTAGCTTCGAGAGCAAATTATAAATGAAATTATATTTAGAACATCCTTGATTTAATAACAATGTTGAGGCCTTTTTTTAAATAAAATAAGGTTTGTGGTTTCTTCTAAGTGTTATCTTGTTTTAAATTTGTTTTAATTTTTAATATTCCTTATCGTATATATATGTATATATATTAATACATATTAATTTATTTAAGTATGTATGTATGTATGTATGTATATATTTATGTGTATTGTATATAAATATAATTGTTTTTGTTCAAAAATGTTGGTTTGTTTACTATTATATTTTTAATGCTAATAATAAAATATTTTTTTTTTCATTTTATTACTTAATTGAATTTATATTTCCTGTTTTGTTTTTATTTATTTATTTTTTTATTATACTTAAGGTAATTTGTTGTTGTTGCTGTTATGTTAAAATTTATATGTAATTCAAAATCCCTTTTGTTGAACATGCTGCTGCTGGCTCAATTGATATTTTAAGAAATATTTTTTGGAATTCTTAAATCAATTTTATGGCCGCTCATGTATTTATGTATGTATGTTCTTACTACAAGTAATTTTTTGTTTCGAATGCAT
Source organism: Tachina fera (assembly GCA_905220375.1). Classification (NCBI taxonomy): domain Eukaryota; kingdom Metazoa; phylum Arthropoda; class Insecta; order Diptera; family Tachinidae; genus Tachina; species Tachina fera. The sequence continues at coordinate 76,679,849 of LR999966.1, forward strand.
TAAATGCTTTTTTCAAATATGTTTGTATATAAATTCCAGTGTTATCAAAAAAATATTTCAAACATTGTAATGGTACATATTTTTTGTATTAAATTCATGTAAAAATTTTCTTTTAAATATCAATATCAAATATTTATTTTATTTTTCATGCTTTTTATATGAAGTGTAATTTGTAAAGAAAGCTCCATGCCAATTTTTGCTTTCTGTAGTATGTATTATGCAATATCTCTTTTGCTTAGAGCCAAGGTGTGATATCATATAAATAAGAGTAGAAGTCGATAAAAACTGTAATGGATCCAAAGTGAATGTATTTGGTCTGCTCAACGTAAAAATTTCTGTGCCCATGGGCAAATGATCTACGGTACTCGTATGTCAGGCGGAAATACAGGCGATCGCAAAGTGTGTTCATATTAATTAATCATCAATATCGTTAATAAAATAATCAAATGTGAAATGCTTGTTCCCATGAAATTTTCATTTCCCATGAAGGGAAAACAAAACGGGAAGAAGACTTGTAAAGTTTAAAAACCAATTGAAAATCAAACAAAATTTAGTTTAATAATAAGAAATACAATGTGAAATGAAATGTTCTTATGTTATGTTTTTAAATATCCTAGGTGCATTTAAAAAAAATTGCACGGTCATAAAGTGACTGTATGCGAAAAGAGGTTCATACTCCATGCAAAAATTAGCCGGGAATTATTGTTAGCAATCGTGAATTTTATTTACTGATGTTGTCTTAAAAATAAAAATTTTTAAGAAAAAATCCATGTAAAAAATATTATTCATGAAAATCACAGACCACGCGAGTCTGAAATGGCTGATGTCATTAAGAGATCTTAGCGGACGCCTAACTGGGTGGTCACTACAGCTGCAGGCAAATGATAATAAATATCGCCCAAAATTAAAAAAAAAATACGAAAAAATTCATAATAATATAGTAATTTCATTTGTATTAAAAAAATAAAAATGGCTCGAAACAGCTAAATGAAGGAATGTTGTCCAACATTTATGGGCGATTAGTCATTGAGAAGAAATACCCAAAGTTTTTGGGTGTTTGTTAAATATGATTTAGACAGAAATTTAAATTCTGAAATGTATTTTTTTATTTTGTACTTTAGCTTTTAATGTCCAGTTAAATGATATTAAAATCTACATATAAAAACGTTTTGTGTTCATGTTTATAAAAAATATACGAGTAGCTTATATTGTTGCACTTTTTCCCATTAATAAAAATTTCCAAAATTAATGTGCCGAAAATGCCTATGCAGATTTTTCATCAAAATCCTCTGGCTGCCCTGATCCCAAACAACAAGTTTTAGATTTAAACATAAATGGAGTATCTTCAGTGCATTTTCGATAACTCTGGCAACTTTGTGTCGTTATTAAATTTCGGCACGTGAAGAAATTATTTACTGCACAAGTAATTGCTTAAAAAATATTTAATTATTTACAAAAACATTTTTTGTTTAAAAATAATAAAACAAATAAAAACATACGCAGCACAAAAATTAAAAAAAATTTAATCGGGTTTGAAATTAAGCATTTGTTTCGACTGTCAAAAATTAAACGTAAAGTGACATTTTGTGTTCACAACATTACACCTCAAATCGCATTAAAAACACAAGTAGAAAGTAAACAGCTGTTGAAGATTAACATGCCTAGATCCATGATACAATTATACTAGGTACATGCACAAGCCCAGCCTGTCACTGTATACAGTGCACCTAGTTGTCAAACTTTGTTTACAAGCTGCAAAAATGTTAATGTATGTGTGTAAACAAAATGATTACAGTGTTGCCAATGAATTTACACATGGCTGTGTCTCCAATTACACATTGAAGAAAATTACACTACACATCTTTTGTAGGTTAAAATTAAAACAATAATAAATAAAAATAGAACCCAAAGTAGAATTACACACATATTATACAAGAATTCAATTACATCGCCTACACATGTGAGTAGAAATTACACACTGTCTAACTACACCCATATTGGCAACACTGAATAACTATAATCATGCAGGAATGCCGCGTCTGCAATTGTACTTTAGTTACCCTGTAATTGTTATTTTTATAAACAAAAGACAGTTGTTTCCGACAATTTGGGGTTTGTTTATACCAACAAAATACATGTGTTTTTTGGTGTTGCAATTTTGTTGTAGTTCTGCATGTACCTAGTATAATTGTATCATGCCTAGATCAATGCTGGCCACTGAGAGAACGATACGCGAATACATTTCTCTCGGAATGTATTCGCGTATGTGTGTTTCGGCACTCTGGTGCCAGTTTGGACAGCTTTGGCCTAGATTAATCGTTGACTTCCGGCGCTAGAGCAGTTTCATGCACGGCGGTCTCATGATGGTGGTTAAAGTAGTTGATTTAAATATGTAAGATAAAAAAGAAATATACGATAATTTCGTTTAATTTCTGTTTAACATTTATTATTGCACTAATAATACCAAATTCGTTAAAGTTCATACATGGCTTTCACGAAATATAATACGATACGATACATTTATTCAATATTTAGAGCAGTGGTGTCAAAAATAGAACTATAGTTGTATGTGTGAGAAAAGTTGTCTCATTAGTCTCTGAAGTACATAAAAAAATAAATAGTTGAAATGGTAGTAAAGCAACTCAAACAAATTAAAATAAAAAGGAGCATAGGTATGTGATAGAAAATTAAAAAATAAGAAAAAAAAGTATATACAAAAGCTGGAGGGTACACATATTTTCCGAGTTATGGGTCTCTGAACTTTCCATAGGAAACTATGAAGAATCTCCAGAAATAAATTTTAAAATATCTTATCTGATAGAAACTTGAAATATACGAAGAAAAAGTTAAATAAAAAAAATGGCTGTGTCCCATATTTCCCGAGTTATTGGTCCTTAAAAATTTGATAGGAAAAAAATCAAAATGTCTTTTTATACATACATATGTATTCGTTTCATTCCTTAAAAGTTTTGTAACATAAGACACATTGAATATCGCGGAAAGCATTGGTGATCATAAAATATTTTTCTCATAACACTTTTTTCTTTAAATGTACCTTTAAACATCCGCTACGCATGTGCTTTCGTCGCTGTCTCATTCAGGGTTGCCAGACTTTTTTCGGCCTATTTCGCCAAATTGATTTTAAAAATCGCCAAAATCAGTTTTATGTAGTTTTTCTTAATATATATTTGGTAATAAATCTGTTTTTATAAAATACTTTTTTAATGTAATTTTTTATAAAACAGTCGTATAAAAATTTAGTAGAAAATCGCCAAAACTATAAATACAATCGCCAAAAATTATTTCTTGTAAATTTTTCTCATCCAAATTTAAAACGCATTAATTACTCTAATTAATATGAGAAAAATCATCAAAATCAAACTGTCTTTATTTTGTCGCAGATGAGTTTTGGAAGGATTAATTTCTTGAATTAAAAAAATTTTGAAGTTAAATTTTGTCCAAAAATAGCCATAAGAACTGCCAACAAATTTGTTTATCACCAGAAAAATCGCCAAACAAGTTGAAAAATCGCCCCGTTTGGCGAGAAATCTGACAGCCCTGTCCATAAAAATATTGATGTTAGTTTTTGAACGAGTTCAAGGAATTCATAATTTTTCTTTTAATTGTTTTTACAGATTGAAATATTTATGTATGTATATAAAAATTTATTACAAACACATATGTACCACTTATTAATGTTATTTTTTCATTTATAATTCAAATTGCTTAGTTTTCATTTATTTTCTTAATTTACTATTTACCTTTCTAGGGTATAATTTTTCTTATTGTATACCTTGTTTATGTGAGTATTTAATTGCCTTTAAGTCAGCTTATTTGGTCGTTAATATGAACCATTTCATTATCATTTGCTTGAGCTTAATTTTAATTCAGTATCTCCGAAATGCATACATATTAATTTATATTTCTTAAAAAATATGCATACATAAGTAGACTTTTAAACAAAATTAGGAACTTTTTGTCCAATTGAAAAAATATTTTTCTCAGCAAAAATTTTATAGTTTTTGAAAGTTTTAAAAGACAAGTACGTGCATATCGTTAGCTTAAATCCGAAAAGACGTATCTAACGAAAAATTCAAAATCGAGTTTTTTATTGAATTATTATGAATGCCAAACTATGAGTACATGTCTTGACACTTCTGCGATAAAAATTACGCTTTTATTAATAAAAAACAAGGGGACTTAAATACAAGTTTGTTTAGTTTTTTTTTACTTTTTGCTTCTTCTATAAAATTATATTTTTGTAAGTTGCACTTTTTTTGCATTTCAGCTAACAATATTTATGCATCTATGTACATATGAACTTTTGCAAATCGACTCCTTCTAGACAACGTGAACTTAGCATATAGATGGTCTCAAGTAGAAAGGCCCTAACTCGTGTTTTTTTCGAAATTTAGTTTTTCAGTAATTACAATACATTTCAAACAAATACACCTCGTCACAAAAATTTATTGAAATAGCGTAAAAAATAACTCTTTTTACAAGCAGTTTTACAAAAAAAGTTACATTGTGAATAATGTTTTTACCTTCTTCTGTAAACTTACAATTATTTGAGTTACAGCCTTTCTACTTGTGGCCAACGACATGCATATCGTCCACTTTTATTGTTACTCTGTTTCGTAGTAATGTTATTCCATTGACAATTCTTCCCATAGTTTTTAGAAATTGTTAAAAAAATTAACAAATTAATATACAGCCCTACTCTTGATAACAAGACTGAGGGATTTTTTCCCTTTACTTGTTCTTATATTAAAAAAAATCATTTGCAAGCTTTCACGTGAAATAAAATAACTATAAACAAAACAAATGACTTCGAAAACTCGAAATTATATCTCCCTTTTTTTCTCTGTCTATCTATCTGTTCAGAATAGGAGGATTTTTTTCTGGGAAAATAGTTCTAAATAGTACTAAATACTAAAAAATAGTACTAAAATAATTTTATTCGAATAATATTTGGGTTGACTTAGTTCGATAATAACATTATTCAACTGAAAATTTTTCTAAAAGTGTTCAGAAATTATTGGCCTGTTTCACAATAACGAAACCCAAATTTTCATATTTTAAGTCGAAAGTTTTCATTCGTTATTGTGAAACAGGCCATATTTGCATAAAAATTATAAAATCAACATAGGGAAAATTGTTTCATTAAAATTGTTAAAACAATTTTATTTAAATAGTATTCATTGAATAATTTTAATGTAATATTTTTGGAGTAATATTAATTTAATCCTTTTTTTATCCAAAAATTATTTGAAACTAGTTCGAATGTTTTGTTTCATTTTAAAATCAATTTTATTAAAATTTTTAAAATCCGTTTAGCATTTAAAATTAGAACACAATTTTTGACAAATAATTTTATTCCAGTAATATTCGTTCTAATGATTCTCATTAAAAGACATACGAGTATTTTTATTTGCATAGTTTTTTATATCAAATAATTAGTTAAAATTTTTTTATTTGTGTATCAATACTGTTTAATATTACTTTAATATCAATAAAAATAAAATTATTCGAATGAAGTTATCACGGTAATTAATATTTTTTCATAACCAAAATAATAATAAAAAATGTCTGTACCATACTTTTGTCTGTTTTTTTAAGCTCTCTTAAGTATAAATAGATATCCGGACAAAATTTTTGTCCGGACAAAATTTTTTTATATCTAGTTTGACGTTTCTCGTTTTGAGAGAGAGAGAGGAAGAGAAAAAATTTTGTTCGGAACATTTTCTGCTTGAACTGGTTTAATTTTAGTCCGGACAAAATGAAACTGAGATACCAACTATTTTAATTTGTCAGCCAAAGTTGAAATGAGCTGCTACATCATGTTATATGAATACTAAAATGACAGAGTATACTTGTATTTATTAGAATAGAAATAAAGGAAAATTAAAAAAAAAACATATACATATGTACATATTTATAGAGATGAACGAAACAATCGCATTAAACAATTAAAAAGATGTGTGTGATGCAGAAAATTGTAACATTTTGCCGCTGTGCTGCCACTTGTAAAATTAATACTCATCGTTTACACACGTATTTCTATGGTAACTTTTTGTTCCAGACAAAATGTTCCAAAATTTCTCCATACAAACATTTTGTTCCGAAACAATGGGTGAATTCACCTTTATTCAAAAAAATATTTTTAATATGTAAAAGGTTTATAAAATATATTTCCATACAAAATTTGTTGTATAAAGCATTTATAAAAAAGAATTATTTTGTATGCATAAGGGAGTAAAAATATAAATAGCAGAAGAATAGAAAGTATGCAATTTTGTTTAAAAATACATATTAAACATAAAAATGCTTCCAAAAATGTTACTTATGCCGAATTCACAGTAAGGCATTGTGTCTACTGTGGGTAACGTTTATCATTTCCGATATTTTTAGTCCTGTGCCATTGATTTCCATATAAAAAATAATAATGTGAACGGCGATGCACACATTTTGAAAATGGCAGCATTTTGAAATGCCAGATGTGTATTTGGCATTACATATAAAAATTAAAAAAATCAGATGTATGTTTATGTTCATATATGCATGAATATAATATGTACATACATATACATATATGTATGTATGAGTTCCTTGTTATGTAAGTGGCATAAGCCAGTTTCCTCTTTGGTATTTCCAATTAGTAGTTTTTTAAATAAATTATTGATGAAATTGGATTGTTGATAAACACTCCCAGCCAAATAAGAAACCCACAAAAGACTTACATAAGTAAGACTTGATTTTGCTGAAAATTCCATCGACACGTATTTTCATGATGGTTTTCGATTTCAGTGAATGAAATTGATATTTATAGGTTTCGCTGTCCATTTTCGGCCCAGGGTTTATGAGATAAATGCAAAAAATATAAAAATGGCAAAAATTTTCGAATTGTGTTCTGCTGTCTTACGTCTTTTGAATATTGCATAAAGTATTTGTTGGGGCTCCATGAAAAATCGCCCAAAATCAAATCGCCCAAAAGTTTTTCATACAAATTTTGAGTGATTTTTCATATGAAAAATTGCCTAAACCGGTCTTGAGGATTTTCTCCACCATGGTGTTTTCAGACACGGCGCAGCCTAATAAAAATTTTGTGCCTCTTATATGTTTTCTATAACTGCATTTTTTTAACATAAAAATTAAATTACTATAGTTTTGACTTTTTTGTGTGTTTTTTTTAATAAAACATGCTGTAATATGAAGAAAAAAAATTCCCAACTTGAAAGTATAAGAAATCAACAGCCTGAAAGTATGCACTTATATTTTCTTGATGATATCAAATGGCAGCACTTATTTTAAATACTAAACGCACACACGCACACCTGCATGCCAAAAAACGAAAGACTTAAGACAGTAATCAGCACAAAACTTATGCATTGGTGCAAAATTTTTGTTTTGCTTTTATCTTGAAAACCCGCGCTGAAAATGCGCTGCGATGGTAATTCTGAAAATTAATATTAAATTTGAATTCGATCAAATTTTCATGATAATCAAGTTTGTAACTTAAGTTTTTTGTCTCTTCTCGTGTATCAGTTAGGATATGAACTTAAAAGACTTAAGAAGAATACATAAAAACCGGTGCATTGTTGAAAGCCTTGTTTTTTCTGAATTTTAATTTTCAACACACATTTTATTACAAATACACATTTTATTACAAATACAAATCGGCCCTGTTCTATAAATCGAATAAAAATTAGCTATTAAATATTTTTCAGATCTCTTTTAACATTTAAGAAATTTACTATTCAATATATTGTCATGTCTATTTTAATTTGAAATTTATTTGCTGGTGGTTCAGCTTTGTCTATATGCATTTAATTGTTGCTGTAACAAATCATCAGTAGACTCCAACCACAAATTTTGAACAGTCATATGTATCGTTAGCTAAAATGCAAAAAGGCGTAGCTAGCAAAAATATAATTTTACAGGAGAAGCAAAAAACAGACTGAAATTAAAGGATGTTCTATCAGTTAATGCACTTTTGACCATGTAATTTTGCCAATTTGTTGTGTCTTGGAAACCGTAAGAGACAAACTCTTGAAATTTTCAAAAACGGTAAAATTAAAAAAATCCCAAAATTATAAAAACACAAAACCAGCAAAAAATTGCCAAAAACCAAAAAAAATATATCGCCAAAAACAAAAAAGCACCAAATTAAAAAAAATTTCTAACACAAAAATAAATCGACAAAACCGAAAAAAATCGCCAAAATGAAAAAAATCGCCAAAATGAAAAAAATCACCAAAATGAAAATAAAATCGCCAAACTGTAAAAACGCCAACAAACCGAAAAAAATCGACAAAACGAAAAAAAGCATAACTAAAAAAAGGTTAAAACTAAAAAAAGCGCTAAAAATTATAAAAATCGTCAAAAACCGGAAAAACGCCAAAACTGAAAAAACACTCAAATCCGAAAAAGCCCAAAAACAAACAAAAAAGCCAAAACTATATATTTATATGCTAAATTTTGTATTGAATTACATATCTAGAGTCCATACGGAACCCTTCGTGTATTCATTTCAATCAATAAAAAAACTCGATTTAGAATTTTTTGTTAGTTACGCATTTTTGCATTTTAGCTAACGATATACATACGTTTTATGTATAAAAAATGCCTGAAATACAATACAATTTCTGTTTTGGATATAATCAACCTAATACAACATTTTTTGGCAGCAAAGTAATAAATAAAAATAAAAAGCAAAATAATTCATTTGGAAATGGAGGTTTTAATATTTATTTTTTTCATTTTGCAAATTAAAGCAAAAATTTTTTATAAAACTAAACAACAAATATTTCATTAATAATAAAATAAATGTAAAACAAAATGATTACATAAAAATATACATAATTCCATTCTTACATACATATTGTATGTATATGTATGTACATATGAATAAATTTATGCACAATATAATAGAAAGAAATAAATAAAATAATTTGTAGAAATTAAAGTTATATTTTAGGATACAATCAAAAATCATAAAGTAACTAGTAGAAACAAAAATTATTTTGAAAAATGATTACATATAAATATTTTTGTGTAGAGGATATTTAAATTAAATAATAAAAAATAAATGTATGTATGTTTGTGATATTTGTACAAGTTTTTCTTTTCATAAATTTATTATTTGTTATTTAGGGCGTTTTTGTATAAAAACGCTTGTGTATAAAAAAGTTTTGATTTTTTAAATCGTATTTGAAAATTTGTTTGTTTTAAAAAACAATTTGGTATTGTTTCCAAAAAAGTGTAACTAAAATTGGATTTCTTGGATAAAAGTATAGAAAAAATATATATGTATATGTATTATACATATATCTATTATTAACATAATAGTTAAAAAAAATAATCAACTTCCTCCTTATAAATAATAATTTGTTTTGCTTAAATTTAAAATTAAATAATAACGAAGAAATGATTACTTTACAAATTATTAATTAAAAATATGCTTAAATTAAATTTTGTAATTTGTTAATCTTAATGTAATGCCTAAATGTTTTGGTTAAATTTTGTATATAGTATGTATGTAGTCTCGTTACTATTTTACTACAATTTATTTTTTTTAATACTAAATGTTATGCTGTTTCCTTTTTCTTTTCATTATCTTCTGCCAAGTCTAAAGTCGTTTATGGTTTAATTTATATATGTATGTATGTTTATGGTTTTTAACAATAGATGTATTAAAAACAATTAAAAATTATTGTTATTTTCTGATTTAAACTATATATGTGTATGTATAAAAAAAATTTTTGTATAATTGAGAAATATAATATTATGTAACTTAATTAATTTCATTTAAAAAGGCCTTAACAATTTCAATGCTTTCAAATACGGTTTTTTTACGTTTGCTTGCATGTTAATTTCTTTAAATTATTTTCTCTATGGCTTTCAATACTATTTGTGTTGTATGTGTCTGTGTTTGTGTCTATTTTCTAATTTTTTAATTAAAAAGTTCTTCTGCAAATGATGTCTGATTAGGTTTGAAAAATAGTTTACGATGTTACGACATGATAATCCTGTTTATTTGGCATCTTTAGAAGTCGTTTTGTACGAAACTCATATGCACGTCGACAAAACATTACCAACTCTGGATTAGTGTTATCGGGAACGATACGTATACAATAATAATTCGGTCGTTTCGGTACAATATTAACATCTTCGATATCTTCTTCAGCAGCACGCAGTCGGCGGCGATATCTGGAATAATAAATAATTTACATTAATAAAATTTTTAACCATGAAATGAATATTAAAAGATATTCAGCCCTATCGTGAATAAAATGTGAAATTTCTGTTCCCATGAGATTTTCATTCCCAATAAAGGGAAATTTGCTATCGGGAACTTCAACTATAAATTCAAAAAATGTAAAATATATTCAGTGAAGTGCGAGTTTGACCGGCGCACAGTGGCTGAAAATCGTTTTTCATTGGCCAAAATTCTGTAACTTTTGAACTGATCAAAATATTGAAGTAATTTTTATTTTAGTGGATAGATATTTAGTTCAGTTTGACTCAGTTTTAATTACATTAAAATTGATTGAGGACTTTTTAAGGAATTCTAGCTCAAAGTTGAACTTTTGAATTTTTTTAACTTTTAGAGTGAAATATGGGTTTATTATTTTTTTATTTATTAAAAAATTTAATATATGGAAATTAGTAATAATTATAAATATGTTTTGTAATAATGGAATTTATTTAATGTTACACTCAAAAAAAATTTTACACTAAAAAAAAATAGTAAAATCAACGATTTTGCTATTATTACAGAAAAATTAAAAATTTTTTGCTGTCTAATTTGCAATTTTGTTTACACTCAAAGAATAGTTACACTTAAAAAAAAACTTTAATAATATTATCTAAAAATATTGCTATTACTACAGAAAAATTTATTATTTTTTGCTGTCAAATTTGATCATTTTAAAAAACATATTAAAAATAAAAACTGCAATAAATTTTAATAGCATTTGTAACAATGGTAGGTTCTGTTTATTATTATTTTTTACTAATAGTATGCTTTTCGTACCTTAAATAACAATGAAAGGCAATTATGATTATTATTCATTTGACTCAAATATTGATTGTAAATATTCCATATTTTGTTCTGTGCTATTTCTGTTCTTTAGTAGTTTTTTGGCTTCTTCATCTAAATCCCGATGTTCCACTTTCCATTGATTTCGAATACTGGAGATGAACGGATCTGACGTTGCCAATAATATATTAAATAGATCTTCATTTGTTGAATTTCGTGAAATTTTTCTAGTATTGTGCTCTCTATAAAATCTGTAATCCTTGTTTCTTTTTTCCTGAGCCTCCTCTGATAGATCTCCAAGTGGCACCAAATGATATTTAATGATATCTTCTCCATGATAAAGGATTTTATGAACTGTTGCAGACATATTTCTCCATGGGTAGTTGGTTGTATATATTTTTGCAGTTTCCTTAGCATAATCTCCAAATTTTCTAGAGTCAATTTCTTCATTGCACGCAAGTACTTCTAGGATTATTTTAAACCTGAAAATAAGGTTTAAATCCACTCCTGTTATTTCAGATGCTGTTTCTGGATCTGAAAAGAATCTTCTTGCGGTATTGCCATCATTTGTATTGCCTGACCCTTGTTTTGGCTGATCTATAATCAATCCTAATTTGCGATATTCATCTAGAACATGTTTCTTTTTTGAACTTCTTAACTCTTTGTTGGTTTCGTTGTTTCTTATTGATCCTGAAGACCCGAAATCCAAATCATAACTGATTTTTAGTATGTGTTCCATAAGTCGTATTCTTGCATGCAGTGGTGATAATCCAAATTCATATGCATCGGTATTATCTAATGATTTTGTCGGGACTTGGTTTAATTGGGTTGATGTTGCTTGGCATATAATGCAGCTGGATGCAGCCTTCGTGTTAGTCAAAGCCTGACCTACTTTTCCATCTATCATTGTCAGCACTAATTGGTAGCTTACTTCAGTTTGCTGCCCATCTAACTGTAATTGTAATGGCTGTAGTGTTGCAATTTGGGCCTTGATATCACTAACTTCTTTGTTAATGGCATCATGAGTTTCTTTTTTGAATTCAAATTTAATTGGCCTGCAGTATTTCGTAGAAGATGGTGTCTCATTTTTCCAAATATCCATTGTTTGGGTGCTACACGAATTTAAGTTTAATTTTATTTTAACGTAACTAAGAACATCTTCCTGGTTTTTGTTTCTAAAATACTCTTCGGCCAGTTCTTTATAACTGAAGCTCTCCATATTTATCTGAATATTTTTATTTGTTATATTTTATCCGTACAATTAAAGGATTAACTTATTACTGAGTAATCCCTTATGGAATCCGTAGTTTTATACATTTTTAGATACATGTTATTCACACATTGATTTTCAATTTCATAGCAGGTAGTGCTTAAATTGAACAAACCTGCACATGTTATTCAGACCTTAATATCAGGTAAAACTGATTAGTATCTCGCCAATATGGGGTTGTTTTTTATCTTTAGTGGTTTAATGTCGCCATTATTGTTATAAAAATGTTTATGACTTTGGTTGACCCTAACATTTGATAACAGGTAAATTCAGAAAGAGATCATATGTTTACTGTAGAACCTATTGTGATAATTTTATGACTTATTTTTTGCTGATCAAAACAAAGCCATTAAACCCTTTCGCAGGTATTATATTTAATTTTTTTCGTTTTACGTAGTCTAAAGTAAAAAAAAACAAACTTTTAGGCAAAAAAGTGAAAATTTAAGACACTATTGTATACGAGTACTTATAGGGCTGTTTAAATTAATTTGAATTTTTTTTAGAGTAATTTCATTAAAATGAAAAAAGTGTTCTACCCACGGGTCGTCACGGGTGCAAAAGTATATATAGCGTTAAAGAGGACACTTTCACCTTTCTCCTGGTGGTATACGTTTCTTGTTCCCTTTTGTTCCCTAGAAGTTCTATTCCACTAAAATTTAAATTTGAGAAAAATATAGTAGTTTCATAAATATTTCATAACGCCCGTAATATTAAACGCTAGAGCTGTGACCACTTACAACAACTAAAGACTATAGTCCTACCAACATTATAAAAAAGACCGCAGGCCGTTATCGATGATAGCTTGCGAGTAGTAACCATTTATTTTTGATAAAAAACAAAAGAAAAACACCTTTTTCTGAAATTAAAAAAACGGTTGAGTTTGACAGCATGCCACGCCCACAATTATCAATAGTTTAACCTAAGTTTTTGGCTACCTTAATCTGGATATATTAGCTACAAAAAGGCGTAAAAATTTTAAAAATCGGTGACAAAAAAAATTAGACTTTTGGCCAATGAAAAACGATTTTCAGCCACTGTGCGGCGCACGAAGGGTTCCGTACGGACAATAGATATGTATGTAATTCAATACGAATATAAAATATAGTTTTGACATTTGTTTTTCGTTTTTGGGGTTTTTTACGGTTTAAAGCGTTTTGGGGTTTTTTGCGTTTGTTGGCGCTTTCTTAGTTTTGGCACTTTTTACTCGTTTTGGCGATTTTTTTCGGTTTTTTGCGTTTATTTTTAATTTTAGCGATTTTTTTAATTTTTACGATTTTTTTCATTTAGGCGATTTTTTCGGTTTTTTGCGTTTTTCATTTTGGCGACTTTTTAATTTAGGCGCTATTTTTAGTTTTTACACTTTTTTTCTCATTTTGGTTATTTTTTCGGTTTTTGGTATTTTTTCAATTTGGCGATTTTTTTTTTCCTATAAACAATTATTGTGGTTTTGGCGTCTTTTTCGCTTTTTGGCGATTTTTTTGGGTTTTTTTTTTAATTTTGTCGATTTTATTCATTTGGGTGATTTTTTTGAATTTGGCGATTTATTTTAGTGTTAGAAATTTTTTTTAATTTTGGCAATTTTTTCCGTTTGGCGACTTTTTTTTAAGTTTTTGGCGATTTTTTTTGGTTTGGCGATTTTATAATTTTCGGATTTTTTAGTTTTACCGTTTTTGAAAATAGTTTACATCTTACGATTTCCAAGATATAGTAAGTTGTCAAAATTGCATTAACTGATGAGTGGTCCATCCGGCTGTTTTTTTATAATCTTACCTGCAATATTCACTAAACGTTAAAACATAACATTTGTCCTCAATGCAGGCCACAGAGTTATGATCCCTGTGACGGGAAGCGTAGACCTCGTCAGGACTATCACTGGGCTGTCTTCCTTGCTCAGTGTGCTCAGGGCGATAGTACCACAATAATGACATCATCATTTCACCTAAAAAAAAAAAGAAAAGAAAGAAAGAACATTTTATTAAAAACAATATCTACATTTCAACAATGTTTTTAAAAATTAATTACCATCTTCAGGATTTTCCCACAGATGTGCAACTTTTGCGACATACGGCAACTCATTGTCATCGTTGGCCTTTAAGAGTACGCAATCACGTGAACGTATAATATCGCCCTCGACATGACGCATAGCGGGATAACAAGTACGAATAACCAAAGGATCGTCACTCTATAAAGCACATACAAAATTTTAATAAATAAAAAAAATATATGTAATTTTGAATATGGGTAAATATGTACTGACATTTAGAAATACGGCACCCTGAAAAGGTTCTCCTTCCCAGGTCCATCCATTGTTCCATTTTGGCACCACATCACCGCGTGGTACCGCTGGCAGTGTGTCATCAAGCTCAAATGATACGGAATGTTTTAGCTTTTGGCGTTTACGACTGCCAAACTTGGAACGTGAGCGATTTCTTTTGCCCGCATGCTGGTGGTGATGTGAGTGACATACTACCCGGGGCATAGGCGGAAGAGTTGGCTGTAGGAATACCGGAGGCGTAGTTGGGGGCGTATCATTGGAATGTTGTTGCATCTCCAGTTGTGGCTTTGAGATTTGTCCTAAAGTCAATGGCGACTGAGAGTTTGAGATTGCTTGATGAGCATTATTCACTGTGCCAGCCAGCGTTGTTGCATTCACATTTTCTTCATATTCCGACGACGAAGTTTCATCCTCCATATGAGATTCTTTCAATGATGTCGTTAGCGTTATTGTATCAACGGGAATTTTATCATATTCATTATTATTTGTTTCAATTTTGTCACAGCTTGAAGGGCTATTACGTATTATAAATTTTGGAGTTTCCAAATCACTGAAATCATTGAAGTTTGTATTACTAATGTTAACTTCTTCGTTTTTGAAGTGGTTTGATTTTTTTGAAGATTTTGATTTTTTGCTGCTGCCAGAAGATGAAGAAGATTTTTTTGCTTTTTTCTCTTTTTTTGACTTCGATTTTTTGCTGTGTCTCATATGAGTTTCATTTTGATCATCTGTCATGGATGATGATGATGGTTCACTTCTACTTTCTTGACTTATTTCATTTTCAGCCATTCTTGAGGTAGTTTGTTTGGGAACTGCAGCCTTTAGTGATGCTAAATCCAAAACTGGCATAGTCAGTGTATCTAAGCTAATGATATCGTCAGTGTTGTTTAAAGTTGTAATTGGCTTTTTGGTCTCAGATTTTGACCTTTTTTCGGAGGTGATTTTATATTTCTTTTGTATTTTTATTACCAGAGGATTTCTTGTTTCTAGCACCTCAATTTTCGCTTTAGAATAATCTGTACGACAAGTGGGCGACGTTAGATTATTGGAAGATCGACATTCTGGTTCCGAGAAATAACCTCTGGCCATAGCATCTATGCCTTCCATGAGATGTAGTGGTATGGTTGGCTTTTTGGCCGGTTTTCCACGCTTGGGAGAGGGTTTTGGCGTGGTTAACGGTGAATTGTCCATGGATTTAGTTAGTTTGCCATATAGATGTACTGAGGAGCTGGTGGAGTCTGAAGCAGTTTCTGTTTGAGATTTTAATTTATTTTCTACTTCTTCTTCGTCCTCTATTAAATTGACAACACTAGCTTTTTGCTCTTCCTCGGTACTGCCGATCTCATATTTGCTTTCCTTTGTCTCTTTTTCGCTTTTGACTTTTTGTCGTTTTGCGTCTCTACGCTTTTGCTTCATCTCTGCCCTTCGGAGCTCTTTAGCATCTTTCTTAGTTTTTTCTATGGCGGCTAATTTCTTTTTGCGCAGCCTTAGTCTTTGTTTTTGTTGGTCTGTGAGTATCAGTTCACGACGGCGAATGGCATTGTTGAGACCATTATTTTTACTGGATTTTGCGGAGTGCAGTTTACCGAATTTGGATTTCTTATCGTATTTGCGGCTTAAGCAAAGGTACGTCTTGGGCTGGGATTGTTTGATAAGACTTTTATAGCTATTGGGTGGTGACTTTTTGCATTGATTTTTATTGAATTCCAATATTTTAATACGTTTCCCTGAGGTTGATCCGATTGCCGGACTATGGCATAGATCAAGTACTTCATCGTCCGAGACATTTGAGAGATCAATATCGCAGTTGAGAGCTGTTAATGGGAGCGGAGTGGTGGCTATGGGCTGTTGCCATGATGGCAGCAAACGCATACGTCCTGTTAGTTTATTAAGTGTCAGTGCCGTGGTGTTTTCTTTTTGCTCACCCATTTCTTGTTCTGATTCTTTTGTATCACTCAGTTTAACAAGCTCACACTCATTTTCAATTTTTACTTTGCTCTCATTTAATACTTCGCTCAGGGTTACGGGTTCGGCCTTGATTATTTTAAGCTCGTTTTTATCTTGTATGATATGTTTATGCGTTGAAGATGGAGTAAGTTGTGAAACACTGGTGTGCTGCTGTAGCACAGTATCAAGTAATTCATCTTCCAGTTTAATTTTTTCTGCCTTAATTTCTGCTTTGAGGAGAAGGGGCGTGGTAATTTCATCAATTTCCTGTTTTGTAATTACGTTGCTCGTGACATTGACAGGAGTTGCAGAAGGCGGATTAGCAGATTTGGTGCCATTAGTCACAAAATTGTTATTCTGCTGGGAGTCATGTGTCATTACTGTCAACCTTTGTGACGGGATTATATTGCGGCAGTGTGTTGGAGAAGTTGGAAGTGAAGGTGGAAAACCTGTTGCTCCTGCTGTTTGCGTTGTATTGTTATTGGGCAAAGGAGCGATATTGTTTCCCACGGAGTTGGGTTGGGAAGCAGCACCCGCGTACACCATATTCCAAGCCATGGATTTTCCTATTCTTGCTCTTCTAGCAACCGGTTGCAAGATGGGCTGTGTTGTGCCATTTGCAGGAGGTTGAACTGAATTATTCTGAAGCGGAGGAGTTGTGGTAGTCAGGTCGTAAGCTTCTATAGGTGTAGCTATGGCCAATAAATGAGCACTGTTAGCTCGCTGTTGTTGCAGCGGTTGCTGAGGTTTGTTACACTGCAATTTATCAATAGCCTCTTCCATGTCTTCCTCTAAGGGTATTGCAGTAACGGCATCTTTTTCTAGAGAATCGTGCAATTTATCCTCGTTTGTGCTATAGCTTTCGGGAGGTGTTAGCGGTGTCAAGACACTCTCTTCATATTGACTTTTGCTGTCGGTATCATCTGCTGCCATTTCGGTTTTAACAGCGATCGATAGGAGTGGCAAAGTCTTGGGCGCCTTTTTGCGCATTTCATTATCTGTAAATGGGGGTGTGGGGATGTTGTTGGTGACAGTGGTGGGTGTTATTTGTGCATTTTTCACTGGGCCTCTATTGGTTGTCACTGCATGACTGGCGTTGTTATTGCTGTTCATGCTGTTGCTGCTGTTATTGTTGCTCTTGACATTCATTATCAAATTGCTGCTGTTGGTACTCGAACTGTTGCTGCTGTTGATTAGTTTGTTGGTGTTGTTGTTGCTGTTGCTGGTATGTGACAAACTCACATTCAAACTGTTGCTGTTGTTGTTGCTGCTGTTGTTGTTGTTGCTGCAGTGATTGATTATTGTGGATGCGTTGCTGCTGCTGCTGTTGTTGTTGTTGTTGTTGGTTAAAGTACTGCTGTTGACGTTGTTGCTATTGCTACCAATATGAGGCCCAGTATGGACGTTTTTTGGACACGACTGTTGCATTGGGCACGGACACTGTGGCGGATAATCTATAAATTGAAGAAATATACACATATATATAATAACTTCAACATTTGTGAAATGAAATTATATTTTGTATAACACTTTTAACTACTTAATAGCTAACTTAACGTAAGTAACAACAAACGAAGTTCTAAGTTTAAAAAGGTCAACACTTCGGAAATTGGTTAATATAATAACAGGGCACCTAGAGTCAAAGAATCATCTGGCACGCATGGTTGTTGATGATACAAAATGCGGAGCTCACCAAGAAGATGATGAAACTGTCGAACAGTACTTGTGTCACTGTCCAGCATTCAGTCAAGTCAAAAGACAAATCTTCTATATGGATTTTTAGGGATTCAGATTGGAAAAACTTCAGTAAATATACGAGTACTGAGGAAACCAGGTTCTTAAACTGACCAATCTTATATATTTATGGTTTCTATATTCGGAACTCCAAAGAAATTTTACTCGTCCTTTGTTAAATGTAAATCATCGAAAAGAATAAATCTGCAGCTCCAGGGAAAATTGCTATCAATCTAACAAAGCGGATAACAACATCGATCGCAATAACTTTAAAATCTATATGCAATAAGCTCTCTAATATTATTACACAAATACTCCGTTTGCACATTGCAATTTTAGTTGAGCGATAAGAAGAGTAAGAGATAGAAAATAATGAAGAGGGAATACATCATATTTTTCGCCCTTGCCCATGAAATAAAAGTATGAAATCGTGGTAGGATTGTTGAGAGAATAAGTATCTAAATATAAAAGCAAAAGGAAAAAAGAACGATGCGTCAATTTGAATGGAAAATGTCTTCACAAAGCAGCTCTCTTTGATCACTACATCTAAAGTTTCTTGGTGTCTTCTACCAAAATGAGTTTTTATTTTGGAAACATTTTCAACTAAAAATTTATTTTATGGTCAGGTCAAGTTTACAACTCACCAAGAAAAGAAGAAGTGTTCGACAGCTTTCAAATATTTATTTTTTCTTTATGTTACCGGAGATAAAAAGTGTTTAAAAGGGTTAGAAAGTATTCGTTATAGATTTAAAGAGGAAAAGAATAACGAGAATAAGTGATACAGGGGGTCGACTCTGTAATTCGAAATTAAGGGAAGCATTTTCTTTCGTTTCGAATGAATGAGGATGAGGTTATGTATATATGTAGCTGTAAGGGAACTTAAAGTAGCCTTGCTATTGGTTATGAAACAGATACCTCTCGTAGATACCTTATAGAGACTTAAGCAGTTTGCTACTATATTCCTATTAGATTCGGTTCAGACATCTCCACCAACTTTCTCTTCTCTCTTGGATCCATCCGTTGTGTGGAAAGATTATCTTGTAAGGAATAGCAAAATTTTCTTGCAGATCAGGCATGAAACTTGTGTCTTCCAGTAGGTTGGCATGCTCTGAGACGTCTTGCTTGATATCACAGTGTCGGTGTTGCAATCTGTCTAGCCAATATATCTACTGGCAGATGGTCTAGCACCTCGGAGAACACCTTGTTTGGAATTGATTTCATGACTATTTTTCTAATTTCATTAGATTGTTCGTGCAGTCTAATGCAAATACCAATTTTCCCCAATAACAGAAGTCTTCCTAAACTTAACCATCTAACTTAGTAAGAACCATACTTTTCCTTACCCATATACGGTGCTTGAATGCTGCGTGTATAACACTGACCAGATGCACCACCTCCGGGACTATAACTGGGATAATAACCGGGCGGACCAGGATAATGATCCAAATGTTGACTGTGTGCTGCCGGACCTGCCGGTACTAATTGTGAACCACCCTGCGGAGGACCACCGGCCTGTGATGGTGGTGGGCCACCTGGAGGTGGCGCCGCACCAGCTGCCGTTGGCGGTGGTGGTGCTTGTTCATATAAGTCCGCTGGTGGTGGTGGATGTCCTGCTTGATAATATGGGTACCTCCTGTAGGCCGAATGGTGTGGTGGGGGTGGCGGTGCACTTTGATAAACTTTGGTTGGAAAATAGGGTTGATAGGCAGGTGGTGAATAGCACATGGGTTCACCAGGATACGGTGAATAGTAATTAGCTGGATATGCTGTGGAATAATGCATTTGCGCATGCATCGAGCGGGGATATGGCGAACCTTGATGAGCAGCTGCTGCTGCCGCTGCTGCTGCGGCGGCGGCTGCTGCAGCTGCCTGTTGATGCAACTGATGGTGTTGCTGTTGCTGACTGTGATGGGCTGCTGCTGCTGAGGCTGGTGATGTACCACCACTGGAACTATGCGTTGGATACCGGAAAGGTGTCAAATCACCGCCAGTAATGAGTACATCAGAATCAGGCGGATCCGTAGTTGTAGGATTTGTTTGCCCACCGGTTTGTAAGAGCTCATTACCATCGGCTGTTGTAGGTGTTGGTGTTTGCGACTTGATTTTAGTTGTAGTTGCTGGCAACAATGGCACATTTGGTGGTATAGGTGGACCAGCTGTAACTGGCTGTAGAACATGTGGTGAGATCAATGGCCCAGCTGGCTGGTAATAACCTAAGAATATAAATAAAAACAGATTCTTATTTAGTATTACTATGTATAACGTTTTTAAAAGTTTTAAATATGTAGATAGCAAATCAAAATTACATTCTTTACAAAATGTTTAGTTTCATTTTAAGAATTATCATGCCATATATAAGCTAAATACAAGTATTATTGCATTTTTAAGTTTATAGAATTTTATCTTAAAGTTTATCTTAAAATTTTTTCATTATGTAAGTTTGTCAATTTATTTTACCCTACAATGTGTCAGTAACTTCCTCAGCTTTCAAAGAAAAATGATTACAAGTTCATGTATTTATAAAAAACTGGTTGAAATATGTATATCTTAAAATAAAGATATTTTGACCCGACTTTAAAGTAGAAACTAGAAAGTAAAAGATAATTTACTTTTAGTTGAATAAAACATACACATTTTATATAAGATGTACGTATTTAGCAATAAGAAATAAATTCAGTAAAGTGCGGTTTAACCTTCGATTTTTAACTTAATTTTCATAATTTTTGTTTTTGTTTTGGCGACTGTTTATTACGGTTTTTTGTTTTTTTCGGCTTGTTCATTGCATTTATCTAAGGAATACCCTTTAATTATTAAGTTTGTTTGCTTCAAGTGTGACATGTCAGGTTAACATGGACTAAACGCATTAACTGAGGTAGCAATTTCCCTATCATCTGCCCAATTCTTTGGATTTCAACCCGATTGACTAATTTTTGTGCGAAAAAGGAGTTGACTACAACCATGAATTCATCTCGTACTCAAATATCTACATTCCTTATGACCTCGGTAAATCCTACTTTTCGGAAGTATATGCAATAAATTTTGATTGAGCAATATATGTCTATCCAAACTAGGGATGTAATTAATGTTCGCATTCACAAATTATTCGCTTTTACATTCGCTACAATGTATGCGAATATTTCAAGCGAATACTAAAAAACAAAAAAATTTTTTGTTACTCTTTTATGAAAATAATTTACGTTTAACAAATTTCAAAAACAACAAAATGATACACATACATACATACATACTCACAAGTAAGCCGTTGGTCGGCGAAATAAGGGCGCCGCGCCTTTTAATATACTCTTCTA
Organism: Tachina fera; assembly: GCA_905220375.1. Classification (NCBI taxonomy): domain Eukaryota; kingdom Metazoa; phylum Arthropoda; class Insecta; order Diptera; family Tachinidae; genus Tachina; species Tachina fera. The sequence goes on from LR999966.1 coordinate 76,701,424, forward strand.
TTACGTAAACAAATAAACAGTAATCAGTCTATCTTAAACATACAAGTCGTGTGTATTGCATACTGTTAAGAATCAGCGTTGCCATAATAAGAAAATATGTGTGATTTAAATTTACTAAAACATTTTATTTTCAGAAAATTATTTTGACAAACCAGAATGTTTGATTTTACAACGTGTGTTGTCACGCATGAAAAAACATGACATGCAAAGGCATTTTCAAGCATATATTTAAATTATTTTAAGAAAATTTCCTACAAAAACATCTTTTTACTAACTATTGCATTGAGGTAGCACTAAGAAAAAATGCCTTTCTTTATAAACATAACTTGAGTGTTTCTTCTGACCATAATAAAATAAATTTTGTCTTTGGAGATTTAAAATTTCAAATTAGGAATATGAGACGAAATTTCACTGGCAACACCGGATCGTGGTGAGAGAATAACAAACACAATTTTAAAATGTAATTGTATAGGTTGCCGACCACGGAAGTAAGCATTCTATAGAAAGCTTTACAATTGTAGCGGAAAATTCTTTTTTTATTAATTATGGATAATAGACGATGTATATATTGTAGTGTACCCCTATAGTCACCCCTAATATCACAATTTAGTATGTGCACTTTCCCATAGGAATGTCACTCAATTTTAACTCAAAACAATAATAATAATAAATAATACTTGTTACAACAAATAACTATCCGTTTTGTAAAGCAACAATTATTAAATATTATTGTATTATTCTAGTTTTAAGGATACCGTTAGTTAAGTATAAAAGAAAGAAATTTTTGGAATAAAGATCAATTTTTGCTTAGCCTTTAAATCGGCTGTTTTATTTAAAAGCATTCAACTGCTTGAATTAAATCTAAGAGCATACATCTGCTCAGGCATAAAATCTGCCTAAGTTTTAATAGAGCCAGTGGCGTTCATTAGCGCCGGCATAACCGGGTAGGAAGACTTTTATAAACCTTACATGGCGATCCTGCCAAATAATAACAAAGATGTCCCTGTGGAGGAATACAAACCTGCAGACAAGGACCAACAAGCTCCCTCATATACGGCCACACCGTTGAAGGCAGGCCCAAAGCCACTGACGATAGAGGATTAGATTATTGCACTGGAGGAGCAGATGGCGGAACACCGCAAACCAAAATAAAAAAACACTACTATTTTTTCATTTTTATATTTAATTTCATTTTATTATAAAATGAATATATAAATTTTCTTATAAATAAACACACAGCTTAATTTATAACAAAATTACACATTTGAAGAAAACTATAACAAAATTACTAATGTAATAAAAGATAACGCGAAGAAGCATTAATTAGAACACAAATGTCAATCACAGATGTTGAGAAATAAGTGCTACCAAATCGGAAGAATTGGTAGTGTTGTAAAGTTTACCCAAAAAAAAGTACCTATTTGATTCACATATTTTTGCCATAATATATGTTATAACATAAGTTATGATTTGAAATCGCACAACTGCTTAACTTTTAATAGACATAAATTAATATAATTTTAGATGGAAGAATTAAAACAATATTATATTGAATTAGAAAAATTAGAAAAGAACATAAAAAAGAGCAAAGACAGAATTTACTCCTCTAACTATAAAATTGAAAAATTATCGCGCTTAATTGAAATTAAATTAGAAATTGACAATATTTGTAGTCGTTTGCAGGAAGAAGGGACCAAATCGTTTATAATCAAATTTAATGAATTATACACAATAGTGTTGAACTTAGTGAAAAATATAAGTACTAAAGAAAGTACAGATTTAACAGATAATTCGGACGCAAGTGTTGCAAGGGAAATTATTAATATGGCACAATTCGATATTGGAGTTGTGGGCAAAAACCTTAACGTTTTTAAAGGTTCATATGAGGTGTTAGAAGACTTTATAGTGCAAACAGAGTTATTGCATGATATTTTAAGAACAGAAGACCGAGAGATATTCATAAAGTATGTCTATAACTTTAAATTAGCTGCAAATGTCAGGAGTGTTTTGGGACGTTCCAACAGACCTACTACGTTTAATGAATTGAAGAAGTTGTTGGTTGATGCGTACCCGAACCCAAGAACTCTGCAACAAGTCTTAAGTGAATTAGGATCAATAAGGCAAGGAAATTTGAGTATATCAGCCTTTAGAGAGAAAGTTGCATTGTTGTCAGAACAATTGAGCAATTTTGAACTTAAGGCAATAGCAAATCCATCGCAGGAAACAAAAAACGCAATATCTAAAATGAGTGAAAATATGGCCTTAAATGTGTTTATAAAAGGTGTTAATGTGGAATATAAAAATATATTGGTAGCAAGTAGTCCAAAAACTCTCAGTGAAGCTGTAGAGAAATGTATTACAGTGGAAAGAAATATGCAAACAAATGATAATAGTATTTTTAGAATTAATAGGCGTGATAATGAACGTATGTACAATTCGCAAAGAGTGTATGGGGATTATACAGGGTACAGAGGTCAAGGATACCCAAACCAAAATAGTAACAGAAATAGCAACAATTATAATAATGGATTGTATAATAATAATGCTAATTACAATCGCAATAGATATGGCGACAGCAATAGTAACAATAGCAATAATAGGTACAGAAATAGTGGTAATAATGCGAATAGAAACTTTGCAACAAGAAGTAATGATAATAATATGAATTCCTCATATAGAAATAATAATAACAGGAACAATTCGTCGTATAGACCCAGTAATGGCAGACATAACCAGGGAAACTAATAGCGCCGGATAGCAAAGATTGTTATCCAGGAGGGCAAAAATGTTTCAAAATTTCAAATAACACTGATAATTCGATAACAATAACTTGCAGTACCATAAATAAAGAGCTTAAGTTTTTGGTAGACACTGGAGCAGATATTTCTATTTGCAAGCGAGGTAATATAGAAAACATAAATGAACGTAACATATCATCACTAAGTGGTATTACTTTAGATACGATTGAAAGTCTTGGCACCGCATATCTAACTTTAGAATTCGATAATAAGCCGATAACACACAAATTTCACATAGTTGAAGATAATTTTCCAATCAATACTAATGGAATCATTGGTAGAGACTTTTTAGAAAGATATAAATGCAAAATTGATTTTGAAACATACGCGTTAACCTTCAATATAGCTGATGAAGAAGTTATTTTACCGATTACCCCAAAACGCGTTTATAAAACTGAAATATGTATACCAGCACGCTCAGAACTGATAACACCAGTCAACATATGTATAAGTCAGGAAAGCATTGTTTTGAACAAAGAATTATGTCCGGGAATTTTTGTTTTGAATAGCATTATACCATCAATAGGACTACAACACATAAAATTGTTGAATACAACTGACAAAGATGTAGTTTTGAAAGATTTGAAGTTAGAAACGAAGCCATTATCAAATTACAATATATATAATTGCGGCAACAATATCAATACAAGTAAAGGCAGAGTACAAAAAGTTTTAGAAGATTTAAATATCGAATCTATAGATCCATTAGCCAGGCAGTCCTTAAAAAACATAGTGACAGAATATAATGATGTATTCCACCTTGATGGTGACAAATTAACAACAAATAATTTTTATAGTCAAAACATTCAGATGACAGATTCTTCACCTGTTTACATAAAACCTTATAGACTACCTGAGTCACAAATGAGCGAAATAAACAAATAGGTAAATAAATTGTTAGAAGATGGTATCATTGAACCATCTGTGAGTCCTTACAATTCTCCATTATTGGTAATACCGAAAAAATCAGCAAATGACACGAAGAAATGGAGATTAGTAGTTGATTTCCGGAAAGTAAATGAAAAAATAGTAAGCGACAAGTTTCCTCTAACAAGAATCGAAGATGTCCTAGACAAATTAGGTAGGGCAAAATATTTTTCTACACTGGATATGACTAGTTCATTTCATCAAATCGGTTTGGATAAAGAATCAAGACCGATTACATCGTTTTCTACCAGGAATGGTCATTTTCAATTTACTCGGTTACCCTTTGGACTGAAGATATCGTCAAATAGTTTTCAAAGGATGCTTACAATTGCATTGAGCGGCTTAGATGCAGAAGCGTTTTTGTATGTCGATGACATTATTGTTTTTGGTTGTAGTATTCAACACCATCACGAGAACTTGATAAAAGTCTTTGAAAAATTGAGGCAGTATAATTTAAAACTGAATACGTGTAAATGTCGTTTTTTGAAAACAGAAGTAGTTTATCTAGGTCACCTTACAACTGATAAGGGTATACGTACCGACCCTGCTAAACACGAAGTAATAGAAAACTATCCAGTTCCCAAAAATGTAGATGAAGTCAGACGTTTCGTAGCGTTCTGTAATTACTACAGGCGTTTCGTTAAAAACTTTGCTGAAATAGCTAGAAATTTAAATAAACTGTTAAAAAAAATACTGTTTTTAGGTGGGACGAAGGTTGTCAAAAGTCTTTTGAAACATTAAAATCAAAATTAATCAATCCACCAATACTCCAATATCCTGATTTTAGGAAACCGTTTATATTAACTACCGATGCATCTAATTATGCACTTGGAGCAGTCCTATCACAAGGTGAAATTGGGTCAGATATGCCCATATCGTATGCGAGCAAATCGTTGAGTAAGCATGATATAAACAAGCCAGTTATAGAAAAAGAGCTGTTAGCTATACATTGGGCTATAAACTTTTTCCGTCCGTACCTTTATGGTAGAAAATTCTACGTAGTGACAGACCATAGACCCTTGGTATCGTTATTTTCTCACAAAAATCCATCATCAAAAATGACTAGAATTAGGTTGGATTTATGTGACTACGATTTTGAAATATCGTATAAGAAAGGTAAGATGAATAGCAATGCAGATGCGTTGTCAAGGATAGTATTGGACAGCGAAGCATTAAAAACGTTAATCCCTACCGAAAATTTACAAAAGCGTAATGATATATTAGTGATGACTAGAAACATGAAAAATAAACATGATGCACAAAAAGATGTCGAGCATAGAGGTGGCATCTCCAGTAAAGAGCCTGATCAACTTTTTATTTGGGAATGTACTTCAATCTCAGACATTAAATCGATGAAAAAACTTAGGTTTGAAATAATGAGTAAAATTAAAACACCTCAAATTGTAGCAAGTGATTTAGAAGTTGTAGTGAGATGTGGTGATAATCCAATAAACACAAAGCTGTATTTGGAGAAGCTACTATTGAAATTACTATCAATAAATGTAAAAGAGCTAGCATTAAATGCTCATGATGAAATTTTCAAATTAGTAACAAAGGAACAGTTTAAAGACACGTTCAACGCATTAAGAGGTAAAAATAAAGCAAATTTAAGAATACTAATATATAAAGAACCAGTAAGGGTATATGATAGGAAAGTACAGGATACTCTCATTAATGAGTACCATAGTTCAACTATAGGAGGACACTTAGGTGTCAGGAAAACGACGCTAAAACTTAAACAAAAATACATATGGAAGAATATGGGTAGGATGATTAAGCAGCATATATTAAATTGTAAAGAATGCAAAATTAACAAGCAAACGAAACACACCAAAGAAAAGCTAACACTAACCGATACGCCAGGGACTAGTTTCGAAACAGTGTCAATAGACACGGTGGGTCCCCTTAGATTCTCAAATAATTTTAGATACATACTAAATTTACAGTGCGATTTAACAAAGTATATTATTGCATGCCCCATTGAGACGAAGGATGCTAAGACCGTTGCAAAGGCTCTTGTAGAAAACTTGATTTTAAGATACGGGCACTGCAAAGTTCTTAAGTCAGATAGAGGTACCGAGTTCGTAAACGAGTTAATGGCGGAAGTATGTAAGCTACTGGAAATAAAACAGATTTTCAGCACTCCATACCACCATGAAACTCTTGGATCAGTTGAAAGAAGTCATAGAGTACTGAATGAATTTCTCTTAGGCTTCTGTAAAGATAATGAATGGGACCATTGGATACCTTATTTCTGTTTTGCGTATAACACAACACCGCATATAGACACAAACTACACTCCATACGAGTTAATATTCGGTAGATTACCAAACTTGCCTAATGAAAACTTATTGAATTTTGAACCAATCTATAATATAAATAATTATTCGAAAGAATTGAAAGCTAGATTAAAATTTTCGTTGCAAAAAGCAAAAGAGTTACTGGAGATATCAAAAAAGAAACGCATTGAACAATGTGTAAAATTTAATCCGTTAAATTTGAATGTAGGAGATATGGTCTTAGTAAAAACCTTTAATAGGAAAAAGAATCAACCACCATACCATGGTCCATATAGAATAGTACAAACTAAAGGAGTAAACTCTGTCATAGATCTAGGAAGTAAGTTAAAAGAAATACATAATAATAATTTAAAAAAATATTAGTAATATGTTATAATTGTAAAATTATATATATATAAAAAAAAAAAAAAAAATTTTTGGAATTTTAAGAAACATAAAATTGTAAAATTTTTCTTAAGGGGTAGGGTGTAGTGTACTCCTATAGTCACCCCTAATATCACAATTTAGTATGTGCACTTTCCCATAGGAATGTCACTCAATTTTAACTCAAAACAATAATAATAATAAATAATACTTGTTACAACAAATAACTATCCGTTTTGTAAAGCAACAATTATTAAATATTATTGTATTATTCTAGTTTTAAGGATACCGTTAGTTAAGTATAAAAGAAAGAAATTTTTGGAATAAAGATCAATTTTTGCTTAGCCTTTAAATCGGCTGTTTTATTTAAAAGCATTCAACTGCTTGAATTAAATCTAAGAGCATACATCTCAGCTCAGGCATAAAATCTGCCTAAGTTTTAATAGAGCCAGTGGCGTTCATTAGCGCCGGCATAACCGGGTAGGCAGACTTTTATAAACCTTACAATATGTATAGTCCATTAAATTTCTTTCATAAAAAATTAGTCCATTAAATTTTTTTCATAAAAAAATTTTTTGCAAGAAAAACGTACCATAAATAGTCCATTTAATTTGTTTCATGAAAAATAGGCGATGTATTGTCTATATAATTGAAAAAATTAAAGTAATTTAAATTTTTTCATAAACATTTTTTCCACACAAACTATACGATGTATAGCCCATTAAAATTTTTTCAGGAACAATTTGTTTGCAAGAAAATCGTACCATATATAGTCTATTTAATTTATTGCATGAAAAATAGACGATGTATTGTCTATTTAATTGAAAAAATTAAAGTAATTTAAATTTTTTCATAAACATTTTTTTTCACACAAAATATACGATGTATAGCCCATTAAATTTTTTTTATAAAAAAATTTTTTGCAAGAAAAACGTACCATATATAGTCTATTTAATTTGTTGCATGAAAAATAGACGATATATAGTCTATTTAGATTTGTTGTATAAGATATATGGACGATTTATAGTCCTTTAAATATTTTCATAAAAATTTTTTTCAGGAAAAATTTGTTTGCAAGAAAATCGTACCCTATTTAGTCTATTTAATTTATTGCATGAAAAATAGACGATGTATTGTCTATTTAATTGAAAAAATTAAAGTAATTTAAATTTTTTCATAAACATTTTTTTCACACAAAATATACGATGTATAGCCCATTAAATTTTTCTTATAAAAAAATTTTTGCAAGAAAAACGTACCACATATAGTCCATTTAATTTGTTGCATGAAAAAGTTTTGTTTAAAAAATGGACGATTTATAATCTTTTAAACTTTTTTATAAAAATTTTTTTGCAGGAAAAATTTTTTTGTAAAAAAACGTACCATATAATTAATTTATTGCATAAAAAATAGACGATGTATTTACTATTTAATTGGACACTTTATAGTCCTTGAAATTTTTCACAAATTTTTTTTATTTCTAAATTTCTAAAAAAAATTTTAAATGCACAATGTATAGTATATTAAATTTTCAAGACATTCAATTTAATGGCATTGCTAATAATAATAATCACAAACTCGATTTTGAATTTTTTTAGTTACTCCTTTTTGCATTTTAGCTAATGATTTGTACATACTTTTTTATGCATGTATGTATGCATGTCCCAATGCAAAGTTGCTACTTATTTAATAGTTTTTCTTTTTTTTTTCTTAGCTGCTGCAAATATTTTAGGAGCAACAAATAACAGTCAGACAATTGTGTGCAAAGCATGTGAAATATGCAATATGCACACACACGCACACACACACACACACAGAGTGTAAAGGAACACAAATATTTTAAGATTTAAGTAATGTCTTTGATTTGAAATTAAAATAATAAAATGCTTCCACTACAAAGGACTCTTTTTTAGTTTTGCCCGGTGGTGTTGTTTTGTCAATTAGTGCATTAAAATATTGTACACAATTAAAAAAATCTTATTTTTTATACTTTATAAAAATAAATTCAAACTTGTAAGCAGCGTTGTCAAATTGGTGCGTTTCGCATCATTTTCGGTGCTTTTTGAAATTTTTTGTGCGAAAAATTCCTTATTTGGTGCATGGTGCGCTTTTTTTAATTTTGGTGCGTTTTTCAATTTTTGGTGGCACCAACGCAAATTGAAGACGACAGCGGGTTAAATCTGGAAAATTTTTGTTGTGAAACTTTTACCAACTTCCTGATAGTGTTAATTACCATATTATTAGTAATGATGTTTACAAAACATCACAATTTGAAATGAAATCTTTTTTATGACCCTATTATAACAATAATGATGAAAATATTAGCTTTATTGATTTGGAATAATTAATTTTTGATCTATTTTTTAAAAGTTTTAAGCAGAATTTATAAAACTAATGCACAAAAATTTATAATTTTTTAAAAATTAATGTGCGTGCCCTTAATTACTTTTATAAGTCATGTATTTCTTTTGTCCAGATATTCAGTATATTACATATGAACAAATCCAAAAAAAGTCCGTTCAAATCATAAATATAGAAACAAATTAAGTTCGAAAAATAATAATTAAAATTAAGTAAAATCCAAAAATAATTTTTATTTTTCCGACAGTTCAAATAATCTAAAAAAGATTTCTCATTTACAAAAAAATAATCTTATACTTTTTATGCAAAATTATTAATTCAAAAAACATTTTAAAATAAAAAAAAAGAAATTCTAAACTTGGAGTGTTTTTTTGTAAATGTCGCGCTTTTTTCTTCATTTTGGTGAGTTTTGAAATTTCAAAGTTGACAACACTGCATGTAACCAATAGATATATGTAATTTTACTTTTATTTTTAGAGATAGAGAGACAGACAAACTGCAAGCAGACTTGTTTACTTGGTTGTATAATCAAATACAACTCGCAGTGTGTATGTGCGTTCTTTCTTCATAAGCAAGTTACATATGGTGTTTAGTTTTTATTTAGCATCATTGATCTTTTTGGAAGCATAAATGATCAGACTGTTAAACACCGATATTTAACTATACACACAAACACACAACATACAAATAAACAAAAAAACGAAATATACCTCATCATAACCATAATAATTATCTTTGTAATAGACATCAATATTAGCAGTAGTTAAAAGTAGCCAACCATAAAAGATGTTGGTTGTGGCTTATTGCCATTGCTGCCGTTCATTTGTTGTTGTAGTTTTTTTTATCAAACGTTGCAAGTATGTATTTCTTTTTAACGTGTATTTCAAACGTTTTGTGTTTATTGGCTGCTTTTAACAAGGAAAAGAAATACAGAAAAAGTTAAAGAAACTGCTTGATAGCTGGCGGGTTCAGCGATCATTGTTTATGGTAAGCTTGTGCTTTATGCTGGGCACTGAGAGGCAAGCCAGCAAGCAGTAGCAACTTTAAAGAAAAACTACTAATCTTTGCTATTTGATCTTACTTACACGAGTATAATATACATACATATGTACATACATATTTATATTGTAATACTTGCAGTTGTTGTAATAACTTATTATCAACTATTGGAATTACATTGAGGCTTAAAAGTTAAAGACCTTTTGGCTGTTACATTCAATTATTTTGATTATTTCTCTACCTGTTTTGGTGTTCAACATTATTATTTTTTTTAGAAAAACATGTAACGAGTTAAAAAATAATAGAAAATTCGAAGATGCTTTCACTTGTTTAATAATTAATTTTTTATCCCGGACTCTTTTCAAAAAATTTTCTGCATGAGATTTTTTCCGTGTGACAACAGGAATGATACGTATGAGAAAAATTTTCCCAAAAACTGGTTGAAGCGAATTAATGGTTTTTTAACTGCTTTTTGGTAAAAGCTGCTATTTTAAATTTAATTGGGACTGGTTCCAACCATTGCCAACTTTTGTGTCAGTTCCATTTACTGCAGGGATAAAAAGAAACCTTTCTAAGGACACCCGGCTTCCCCGCTATATAAAACAAAGGTCATGTTTAAATAACAATGCAATAAAATTATTGTATTCTTAAAATTATTTGCTTAATATTCATAAAACTTATTTATTTTATTATGATGTATTTCTAAAACAAAAGAAATTCGTCGCAAATATTTGCATGTGTGGACATTTCACATATGTTAACGCAGAATTACTTAAGCAAACCTGTTTTTTTAAATTCTTATTAAGTATGTAAGTGTAAGTTATCTGCCATCTCCTACTTTATGAACAAAGAAAAATAAAGAAAACTTAAACTAAAAAATTTAAATAAAAGAAATCAAACGAAAAATAAATGTATAACTGTAATAGTGTCTCCTTTGTCTGACATAAAGAGCATAGCTCTAAAAAGTTGGGAATCAAATGAACTTGTAGGTCCTTCCTTACACTTCCCGCTAAACTACAGATTTTGCTCACATTTACGGCATCAGATACATTTTTTAAGTCTATAAAAATCAGTGAATACCTAAAATCAATTTGACGACTTTTGAAGTTATTAAAAAAAATTTAATTTTTCTTCCACGAATACCCGATTTTAGTGAAACTGGACTCAACCGATGTGGCTATTTGATATTGAATGGAATAGTTTCGATTATTTTAGTTAACAAAATCACTTCCAATCTCCTGCGTCTGGCATAAAGAGCATAGCTCTAAAAATATAGGTATCGGTTGACCTTGCAGGCCATACCTCAAACTTCCCGCTAAGCTACAGATTTTGCTCAAAATTTGTGGAATTTATAAAAATTATTGACTGCCTTAAATCCATTCGACGACGACTTTCAAAGTTATGTATTATAAGAAATAAAAAGTAAAACGATTTTTTTGTCGAAATTTTTCGATCAAGATATGGCCTTGGACCAACACTCGATTTAAGTCAAATTGACAGCAATCGACGTGTCATTTTGAGATTAAAAGTTGATTAGATTTTGAAGTTGACCACAGTTTTGTTAATTTCATTAACGAAAATTTTCGAAATTTACCATATCGAATCGGAAGACTATCTTACGACATTTTAAGTGTGTTCAACATCTTTTTCGCGCGTGAAATTTATTTCCGAAACGTTGAAACGTTCTTAAGTTATGAGTTGTTTACATATGTACATATACACACACACATACTGACCCACTCACGTGCGAAAAACATCACGACCTCCGAAGTCGAAATATTATGCAAACCCGATTTTCGAAAATGAATATCTTCATGTAGCGGAAAGCTAAAAAAAATTAAAATTCTAGTCATGTTCAAATCCAAATTCTAACTACTAACTTTAAATTTATAGAGTATGTGATTCTTGATGCCAATTGCTAGGCGGGCTCTTACTTTCCATCCTTCACGACATTAGCTGACAAACAAACTAAATTTTTCGATTTTCATTTCCCATAGCCAACACAATTATTAAAATTGATTTAAATTTTGTCGGTTAGTGTTATTTTCTAATTAAATAAAACAAAACCAAAAACTATTGTTAATCATCACCGCCCACAGTCCCACGTACTAAAACGTGCGTTAAATTTAAAATCACGAAAAACGTGATTACAAACAATTAGAAAAAAAAATATTGAATCATTGAAAAAAATAAATCAAAGAACGACTACGAGTTGTAGCGTTCGTTTATTCCAAGCAGTTATTAATATTAAAGTATTATAAAAAAAATAATAATATTAATTAAATAAATCATTGTATAAAAAAAAACAGTAGCCATATAGCAGGAGCTATAGCAGCCACACAAAATATGCTTCTTTTCAAACTTTGTGAGGCACAACTGAACATTTAACTCATAATTGAGAGGCGTAGATAATATTAAACAGAAAAGATGTGCAAATGACAGGATATTAATTTAATTAAACACCAGCACAAAACATCAACAACAACTAGAAAGAGTAAAAACAGTTCACCCTTTATAAACATGATAATTGGTTTTTAAATTTATTTATGATTCCGATTTGATTAAGTGTACGTACTGTGAATGCATCTGTTATTTACTCATAAATTAATTTCAAAATATTCTCAAACAATATCTAAAATATTGTTCTATTTTATTGTGAATTGTATATTACGCTCGCGTATTCAATTAATGTGGCAATATTACGATCCTTTCTAAAATATTTTTTGTGAACAATGTACAATCAACACATCGTCAAATCACATCGTCATCGTCATCACACAAATTTAATTTTTTAACCAGAATCGGCCTACTATTTGCAATCGTAAATAATCGATTTTCGTAAAAAGAAACGTGATCCAAAAAACCATTACTGACAGAATGGTTTTTTTTATCGATTATGGCTCGACATGACATTTCATTTTTGATTATCATATTTTGTGACAAAATAACTCATGATGCCTGTGATGATACTAAACCATTAACTGTTGCTGACTGTGGCGACATAAAATGTTGTGAGAGTTGGCGTGGTAAATTCTTTTTATTTCTTTATTTTATCCATCAACATAAACATTTTTCTTGATTTGCTTTATTGAATTAAACGACATTTTAATAAAACTCGTAACACGATTGAATTAATAAATTATGGGTGTATGTATGTATGTATGCAAGTGTTTATTAGCTGAGTGTGAAGAGGTTTCTTTGCGTGATTCTAATATTTATTACCCAGCAAAGAATGTGAAAAAATGTGATCGGGTTTGGAATTAAGCATTTTTGGTGGAAGCTCTTCCCTACTGGATTACCAACTTCATAATTTTAACAAGACGTGAGACTAAAATAATCGTTCACGTAACCCAACAAACACGCCGGCTTAATTTCAAATTGAGAATGATTTGAAATCAAAGCTTTTCTCAAACGACGAACGTTTGAAAACGAGCAAGCAGTAATGTAATTTTTCATTACTTGTAATAAGCTTTTATCGCCATATTTTTAAAACGTTTACAATTTATTTTGCGCTTTAAATAGTGTGGCAACAAAGGCGAAATCATAAGTATGACTTGATTGTCACGTGTATTTATAATTTGAGAATGACAATTGACATCAAGTAGAGACAAAGTGGGTGAAACACTGATTGTCAAATGTTTATATTATTATATTATATTATTATATATTATTAGTATTATATTATACACAAACCTTTATAAAAGATTTGAGAATTGTGCTTGATATCAAATTATAAAGTCATCTTATTTCAAAGGTTTGACTTCGTGATTGCTGGCAATCTATTTAATCTAAAAAAAAAACATTCTCCTCATTTGCAACTTGTACATAATTTTTTTAAATTGTAGGTAATGTGATTTGGTAAGCTTGTAATGAAATTTCGTAATCAGAAAAGTAAGTCATTATATGGCAAGTAGTTCTGATGGTAATGTCTAATTTTTTGCTGGGATGTTAAGTTTATTTAATTGCCTCCAGGGTACGAGTACTTAAAGGGTATTCAAGTTACAGATGACCAGAATAGTCACCTAGGTTGTTGAGACCAGCAGATAATGATTCGCTTTGGGCGAAGCAAAGTCTGATTATGTTTGTTTCTCTTTTGTACGATAAACAAAAACAAAATTTTAAAAATTTTGTCTTTATATAAATAAAACTTTGGTGACGCGATTTAGGCAATTATGGCTTAAATTTCTTCCATCCATCCACTTACATCCACTTTTTTGCTCATACATAAAGAGATAAGCAAATAGAAAAATCATAAACAACTGTTTAATAAAAGTATAGCAAAATATTCATATTATGCAGTATTGTGGTCTGGTTATTTTAGTTTTTCTTTAAACACGAGAAACTGGTGCATGATTTACATATTTGTGGATTATCTGTCATAAATATACTACGTTTATACGCACTGCTTAAGGCTCAGTTAGCCGACGGTAATGTAATGTAACTGCAACTTAGGAAACAGCTGATCGATATTTTTATACGAAAAGTAGGTTACGTTACATAACATCTCTATAATCATTTTCATTACTTTTCACATAACAATATCGATCATCTGTTTACTACTGTTGCAGTTACTTTACATTACAGTCGGCTAACTGAGCCTTTATTCTTGCCATATTATTGTTTCTATTGCGACTTACTAATTCAGAAAACTATTCACGATATGCAAATAATATACTTGGTTTTTTGTCACACTTACAAATGTTTGCTAATAAAAACAATAAATTGATAAATATTGCAAAAAAAAAACATTGATAGAAGAAAATGATGACAATAAAAACAAATTATTATTTGTTATTTTATACATTTAAAAAAATTCTTTTGTAAACATAAGTAACATTTCTATAGAAGTGCTACCAAGTTTTTATACATTTAGAATGCTGCATAAAGCTGTCTTTACACGGTAATACAAAGTATTACGACTTTGTAGAATGAAAATATTATGAAATTCTCTCCGTATTTAAAGAAAAGAGAACAAGAGTCTGTTGTAGGTATTTTTCATGTTTACACTGATACTATAAGTAAAATGCAAGCAAATATATTGAACTGTTAAGTTAATAAAAACATGGAAAATTGCTAAAAAAATGTGTACTAACAAAACTGAATATTGGAGAAAACATTTGATTATTTCAATGTAATTTTACTACAAAAATATGATTATTTTTTTCATTATTATTTTTTGTTTATTGTTTGTTTGGTTTTGCTTGTACCATCAGCTACTTGATGTTTGCAGTTGTACAATATTTACAAAAACAACATGAAAATTTCCTGAGTTGATTTTGGTTGCTTCTGCAAAAGTGTTAACACCTTAAATAGATACCATTAGTGCTGCCAATGTTTACTTTGAAATACACCTCTGGTGTGATGAAAATACTTAAGTTTATAAAATGATTTAGAAAACAAAACATTTATAGACCGCTTGTCAAATTTTCTATCCGTATTCTCTCCTACTCGATACATTTTGCGTTTACATGATAAGATTTTGTATAATCTACAGCATTTTTTGACTTGTCGTCATACATTGTATTACCATGTAAAGAGTTAATTTATTTGAGTTAATTTATTTGCAAATAAACGTAGTAATAGAAAAAGTCCTTATTCGAGTGGTACACATTATTTTTTTTCGAAAATCTCCTTATAGGCTTAAAGCATATGTAACTGTTACACCACAAAAAAAAAAAAACAAAATATTAAATTTATATAACGAACGAAATGAACGCTACCCATCGTAGACATCATCAGCAGCATCATCATTATCATTATTATTATTAGCTTTTGATGAAATCGTAACATTACAAGTATCATTGTAAACATCACAATTATCATAATAAAAGCAGCAACAACATCAATGAATGTCGTCGTCTGCTGTTTATTATTCACTTTGTTTTTTTTTTGTTCTTCTTCGACTTTTTTACACAAACGTGTTCATCACAACACGTTGTCATGAATAAAAATTATTAGAAGGTTCTTATCTCACACACCATACATTTCGTTCGCATCCATCGTATTCACGAGAGACTGAAAGATAGAAATTTAGGAAGAATGGAGAAAACTACTTTTAAGGGTAATAATGTTTAAACATTCTCTAGCGTGGCAAGTTAACGTTATGTGGCAAATATAAGTTTGGAATTTTCAAAAATAAAAAATAAAATAAAATTTTTATAAGCAAAAAAAAACACCCTCCCTACAAAGTCAGTAACGATATGTTTAATATTCTTTGGCTAACTGAAAAATTAATGCAAATTAATGGAGACATTTTTAAGTATCGAAGCGATTAGACTTGCTAATGCTACGAGTTGATCTTGAATTTTAAATGTGACGACTGTTTGCATTTCTCAAATGCAATTCACAGATAATCTTTTCCTTAATAAATAATAGATTAACCCCCTGTTTCCACAACACGGACGGCTGACTTGAGTAGAAAATTTATATGAAAAGCACTAATTTTTTGAGTGATTTTCAGAAAAATTTTCTAAATGAATCGCCTGCCTGGCTTGTGGAAACAGGGTATAAGTTCTTTGCTGAGTTTGACATTCTCCTTTGTTATTTATACATTCATATATTGCGCTTCAGTAATGACACCACGATAATTATATGCATCAAACAATAAATTTACACAAACTACAAAATAAACGTGTATGTTTTCAGATACATATGTATTTATGTATCTAGAATTCTTTGTATTTCCAAAATGTCCGTCGAGGTGTACCCGAGGTTTCTTTTGCAAATTATTCAAGCGTACAATTTCCTTTCCTTTTCGACTGTTGTACGGTTTGCTTTTGTTTTGTTATGGCTTACATTCAGGTAAATACATAATTCTCGCGTCTAGTCGCATTAACGCAGGTTAATGGTTTCAACAATTAAATTTTATTTTAGGAAATATATTCCTTGAAATGTAAAATGTAAGCACATTTAGTTCGAGTGTATTATGTCTTTTAGTCTTGTGGCGATTATTAAAAAATTTTTTCGTGAGAATTTTTTCTTTTTACATTTAAATTTTATTAACAGAATTCGAAAAAGTAGGTAGAATTTTTTAAACATGGTTTTATTATTTTATAGTCGAATGATTTTTTTTTTGAATTTCTGGTTTTTTAAGGTAAATTTTTTTAAATTACTTTATATGATCTCAACCCAAAGAAAACTCCGGCTATTGATGGAATTAGTAACCAGATGCTGATGAAGGGTCCTCGTATTGCAATTAGAATCCTGTTATTCATTATTAATGCCATTTTACGAGTGGAGTATTATCCACACAGCTGGAAACTTGCAAAGATCAAAACAATTCCAAGGCCAGGCAAAGATCTTACCAAGCCTGAGTCATATAGACCTATAAACTTACTATCAACAATCTCATAACTTTTCGAAAAGTTGCCCATGACTAAATTGTCCAAAATTTTAGCTGATAATGGGTGCATGCCGGATCAACAATTTGGCTTTAGAAGTCATCATCGCACCATTGAGCAAACGCATACATATATTGGTCCAAATTGTAAGAAAAACATTTGAAGAAAAGAAGTATTGTTCTACTCTCTTTATTGATGTTTCTCAGGCATTTCATAAAGTATGGCATGAAGGCCTAATATTAAAATT
The DNA here is from genome assembly GCA_905220375.1 of Tachina fera. NCBI lineage: Eukaryota > Metazoa > Arthropoda > Insecta > Diptera > Tachinidae > Tachina > Tachina fera. The sequence goes on from LR999966.1 coordinate 76,718,759, forward strand.
GAAGACATATCTACCAATAAATTTTCTAAAGCTATTGCAAAGTTATATTCTATCCCCGAAGTTCATTGTTGTGAAAGGAGACTTTATGAATATGCCCGAATCCATCTTTGCCGGTGTGCCACGGGGAGTATACTGGAGCCAGTTTTGTATTTGATTTATACTTGTGATATGCCTGTTAGCACTAAAATCCATACATATACATTTTCCGATGATACAGCCTTCTTTAACATACACGAAAATCCTCACGAGGCATTCCGATATCTTCAGGAACATATTATACACAGCTGGAACTATGGTTAAAATTATGGAGAATTAAAGTTAATGAACAGAAGTGTGCTCAGATAACATTTACTCTACGAAAAGATACTTGTTCCACCATTAGAATCAATAATCAAACTTTTCGTCAATATTCACATGTGAAGTACCTTGGTATACACCTTGACTGACGACTTACATGGAAACACCACATTGATTCTAAGCTAACACAAATGAAACTTAAGTTAACTCGAATACTTTGGTTGATTAGCAGATATTCAAAACTCAGCCTAGACTGCAAACTTTTACTATACAAGTCGCTTTTGCAGCCAATATGGTGCATGCAATCTATTTATGGGGCACTGCTTCAGCTTCCTATGTCAAGAGAATCCAAGGAAGGCAAAACAAAATTTTACATTTGATAACATCGGCTCCATGGCATATCAACAATTTAAATATACATTAAAGTCCTGCACAAGACCATTTATAAGACCTTTCAAGACATGAGAGATTTTTCAAATGCTTTACTACAGCAACAGTGTTGTTCAGCGTTTGTTTTAGAATATTTCGCTGTAGTAAAGCATTTGAAAAATGTATCATGTCTTGAAAGGTCTTATATATTATTATATTGAAAATATTTTTTTTCTTTTTGATTGTCACTACTATTTTGTTATTAATAAATATCAACAAGTTTATATTTTAGATTTTTACAGCCTGTAAGAGTAAGAGTATACGTTCTTTAAAATAACGAACAAAACTATGTTTACAATTTTAAAACATTTATTTATTTCCATGTGAGTGACAACAAAAGAGCTTTCAGTTTTCTACACTCATAAAATTTTTTATGTAAAATTAATTGAAATTCGGTCTACATATTTTTCATTTGACTTTAACGAAAATTCTATTTATTTTTTAATGTTGAAATGTTAGTTGACTTTAAACTGTAAGAAAAAATTTTTTCTTTTATTTTTCACTTCAACTTACAAAAATAAATAAATAAACGAGAAAATTTGAGACTTTCTCCGCTATGCAAAAAAATTACATGTGCTTGAAGTGTACGGTAAATTAAAATTTCCATGCAAAAACCGGGTTTAACGTACACTTGAAGCATACGTTAGTTGTTTTTTTGCACATGGGGTTTTTCTTTAATCGGATTAACTTAACTTTCACAAGAACGAATCTCGACTTCCAAATAAAATTTCTGTTACCAAATTCAGTATAACAAAATAATATTTGATTATTATTTTTCATAATTTAACTGTCAAACAAATCACAAAAATTATTAGCATTGAGTCAAAATAAAGTACGAGTTATAGGAAAAAATAATAAAAAATAAAATAATCTATATTAAGCTGTGTATAATTTTCTAAATGAATGCTTCAATCAATTAAAAATAAAATTGCTTACCCCCTTGTGCATAAAATTTAAAATTAATTTTATTTAAAATTTTTCATTGAAATTTGTTTTAATAGATTTTACTTTTTTTATTCCGTCACTGCTATAATTTTATGAGTGTGATTTTTTGGTTATACCTAAAAAGCTCTTTTTATGACAAACCGAAAGCTTTTGAAAATGTTTTATAAAAAGCAAATTTTAAACGTTATTGTTTATAAACGAAACATAAAAACGAAAGGGCTTATGTGTTCTAAAATCAGGCTATTAAGATTTGAATAATTATTGTTAGTTAATATTTGAAGACACAATAAATAAATACATGTATTAAAACAATATATATATATATATATAAATAGAAAAATCTTTCTGTATCATAAAATGTTTTTTTGCTATTGCACTTTTCTGCAAATTGATAAATTAACTTTCCATAATATTTGGAAATCTTAAATAACTTAATTAAGTTTAATTTAATTTAATTTAAAGATATACCAATGTATGAAATTTAGTTAAACTAAACTCATTGGTTAACTAAAGGCTGTGAATTTAAGCGTTAAAATTAATTAATTAATTAATAAATATGTGTGTAAGTACGTGTAAAGATTCTAGCGGGTAATCAAAAAACTTTTCGCTACACAAGCGAACATTTTTATTTTCCACTGAAAAGATAAATGCAAACCATTTCAAACCAGTCTTTATTATAAGCTACAAAAAATATTATAACCCTAAATGACCTGACCCAACGATATAGAACATGTAAAGAGTGTTTCTTTACCTCTAAAATATTGCAGCTAACATCATCATCACTCAATCATTAGCAACATCGTTCACATCATTATTACACACATACTCGTACCACGTTGTCATTATTTAAAGTTTCCTTTGCAGCACAACGGTGTGCATCATAAGGCTCATTGAAATGCATCGCTTGTCACTAACAGCCATATTTAAGTTTGCGGTGTAGTCGGGGAAACTAAATGGAGAGACGCAACTCTCCATGAATCCCTTCATATTTATTTTTTCATAAATAAATAAATTTTTTTTTTAACTTTGCCTTGTTTCCTTTAGAAAATGAAGTGAACAGTGGTTGATGATGATGATGTTTGTAAGAGGTTTTGCTGTTACTGCTAAAAGTGTTTGAGGGAAAATGTTTTGGTGCGTTGAGTTTTGAGTTTATTATGATGAAGTTTAAATGGTATGGTATGTGTACCTGTCATTACATTTCCTTCTTTCATCATGATTATTATGTAAATTATCAATTAAATTATCAGCCATGGAATATTATTAATTGAAATTGTGTCTAAACATGACTTGAGAGTCTCCCGAGACAATAAAACAATATTGCTGCTTTATGCATACATATTTTATTTTTACACTTATGCAGTTGAATAAATAAAGTGGTAATAAAACATGTCAAGTGTACATGTCTGTCTGTTTGTATACTAACCGAACATTCGTCAGTCTGTCTATTTATCTATGTATGCTGTCATCTAATCATTACTTAAGCGGTGATATAATTGATGGTATCAGCTAGAATCAACTACGTGAGTGCGAAAGTCATTAATTTGTAATAATATTTTTTAACTGAAAAAATAAATCAAATCAAATTTTAAATTCACTAGATTTTATTTTTTATATTTCATTTATTTAAGCCCTTGAATAACACTTTTGCAATTCTAATTATACAATTGCAACAAAAAATTTAATTAAGTAATTCAACAGCAAATGGGGGTCATTATCAATCCAAGGAGTCCGCGTGAAAAACCGAAAAAACTACTGTTTTTAAAAATAATATAAATTTTTATTTTCATTCTACATACTTTTTTAAGTTTTATTTATTTTTTTAATTTACATACATATGTACATGTGTACTAGCGTCCGCCACAAGACCATATATTAAAGATTTTTCAAATGCTTTACTGCAGCGAAATATTCTAAAACCAACGCTAAAAAACACTGTTGGCAGGACAAACAATGCTTCAGTTGTCTTGCTAACAATGAAAAATCTCTCGTGTCTTGAAAGGTCTTACAAATAAGTAGTAGGGAACTGCCGGTTCTATGGCAATAAAAATTGTCAAATTTGGGTAATTAACGTCAAAAATTTTGTAATTTATGGGAAAATTTTAAAAAAATGTCAAAGGTGTGAAGTGACGAGGGTTAGTTCACTTCGAGGGTATGTTGGGGCGCATGCTTTGTTTGTATGTATGTTTAAGATTTTTGTTTTAACCAAAGGTGTGAAGTGACGAGGGTACTCGATGGTTTGTAGATGTCTGTCGGTTGATGTGCATACTCGCAGTTTATTATGTTGGCGCGCATGCTTTGTTTGTATGTATGTTTAAGATTTTTGTTTTAACCAAAGGTGTGAAGTGACGAGGGTACTCGATGGTTTGTAGATGTCTGTCGGTTGATGTGCATACTCGTAGTTTATTTTCGTTAGCGCGCATGCTTTCTGTGTATGTATGTATAAGATTTTTGTTTTAACCAAAGGTGTGAAGTGACGAGGGTACTCGATGGTTTGTAGATGTCTGTCGGTTGATGTGCATACTCGCAGTTTATTATGTTGGCGCGCATGCTTTGTTTGTATGTATGTATACGATTTTTGTTTTAACCAAAGGTGTGAAGTGACGAGGGTACTCGATGGTTTGTAGATGTCTGTCGGTTGATGTGCATACTCGCAGTTTATTATGTTGGCGCGCATGCTTTGTTTGTATGTATGTTTAAGATTTTTGTTTTAACCAAAGGTGTGAAGTGACGAGGGTACTCGATGGTTTGTAGATGTCTGTCGGTTGATGTGCATACTCGTAGTTTATTTTCGTTAGCGCGCATGCTTTCTGTGTATGTATGTATAAGATTTTTGTTTTAACCAAAGGTGTGAAGTGACGAGGGTACTCGATGGTTTTTAATCATTTTTTAAAATGTGTGCAACGTCTTTCACGTTATGTTTTTTTTTTATAGGGAAAGCAATACCACACAACAAGAAATAATTTCAAAAATGACAAACGTTGACACTAGTACACACTGTTGCGATGTTACAAAATATCATAGTATGTACTCGGCATTTGTTTTTTGTAATATTCTTTTTAGCTGATGGAGCTGGAAGGGTATTTATAGAAAGAAATTATGTATTCTGGTGAGATATTAATGTTTTTGTTGTTGGTTTTATTTAGTTTTATTTATTTTTTGTTTTTTGTGTAAAGAGGCTGACATTTGTCAAACAAACCATGCACACTTATATACATACATACATTGATATTTTTGAGAACGAGATAGGTGAATGTGATGTCATTCCAAAGAACCAAATGGCATACTTCTATAATGGAAACTTCCAAAATGAAGAAGAAAAGTTTATTGTAGATGAAGAGGACGATGCTTTCTTCATACATATGTATGTTGTAACAATGTAAGAATAGAACGTAATTCGTATAAATTGAGACGTTCTCTAATCTAGCAGCAAGTACAGCATTGTATCTAGCAAGTGCATCATCATCATATAAAATCTTAAAAAATACAATACATTCTATAAATTATTAAAATGGTATATAAATGTAATATGTGCAATAAGATATATAAATATCAAAAGTGTTTCTTGGATCATATCCAAAATCATGGTGTTGAGGACCAATATATATATCCTCAACAACAGCAACAATATCAATATCCTCAACAACAAAAACAACAACAACAACAACAACAACAGCAATACCAATATCTTCAAGAACAACAAAAATATCAATATCCTCAACAGCAACAACAATATCAATATCCTCAACAACAGCTACCATATCCTACGGCCATGCAATGGTACCCAAATACTGGCCAACAATTGCAATATCAACTACAACAACAACAACAACAACAACAACAACAACAACAACAACAACAACAACAACAACAACAACAATACCAATATCTTCAAGAACAACAACAATATCAATATCCTCAACAGCAACAACAATATCAATATCCTCAACAACAGCTACCATATCCTACGGCCATGCAATGGTACCCAAATACTGACCAACAATTGCAATATCAACTACAACAACAACAACAACAACAAAAAGAAATGTATTGGCAACAACCCTCTACCTCCATGCAATGGTACACAAATACTCATGAACATCAACAACTACAGTATCAACCACAACAACAACAACAACAACAACAACAACGAGAACTTCAAGGAGCGGATGCTTGTGGAGGTAATTTAATAAATAATACCAGCATTGATGAAGAAACGCAAGGAAGACATAAAGATAATATGAAATTTTACACCATAAGCAAAGCGTTCAAAAATAATATTGTAACGTATGGATTAAATAATAAAAGAGATGAACTTTTACTAGAAGATTTCATTGGTGAAAATGAATCAATTTTCATAGAGATGCTTGAAAGTCATTTACAAAGCCACACTGTAATAAAATTTAATATGAGTATTGTGGCAGAATATGTAAAAATTGTGGGGGAGGAATTGGAGTTCAATATCATTCATCATAGAGCTAAAATGAATTTGTTGACCAGAGGAGATGAAATATATGAAGTATTTTCTAACCAAATTTCAGAAATTCAAAATAAAATGAGTGAATTTCAAGAGAAGGACTCTGGTTGGACTTTGATACGCATAGTCCGAGCAGAGCTAAGTATTAATAAAGCTTCTCTAGTTAAAGGAGCAAACTGGATGAGTTTACCAGAAAAACTTCAAAAAAGAAAAGCTTGCATCAATGTAGAAAACACCGATCAATATTGTTTCAAGTGGTGTCTGATCGCCGCAGTAGATACTTCTCAAATAAAGAGTAAACAGCGATGTAGCTCATACAATATTCATGACATAACTGCTGACATCATTTGTACCCAAAATGGTGTAACGCTAGATTTTAAGAATTTAATATTTCCAATATCTTTAAAAGATATTAAAATATTTGAGAAGCGGAATAGTGGAATCAGCGTAAACGTATTTGGTTATGATGAGGAAAATAATGTAGTTGTTGGTCCGTATTATATAACAAAGAAGGAAAAATGTAATCATATCAACTTATTGTTGTTGGAAAATATCGTTGGTCATCATTATGTTCTAATACAAAATATGTCTAGGTAAGCTAAAAGTGTCAAGTACTAGGGAATATATATATATATAACTTTTTATAATATTTATTATAAATGATTTCATTTAAATTTTTTACAGATTATTAAGCGGCCAAACGACAAAACACGAACACACTCTTAAATTGTGTAATGTATGTCTGCAATTTACTCACAGTGATAGGATCATGGAGCAACATCAAGCAGAGTGTGGTAAAATTGTAGCCCAGCTACCATCCTATAATAACGCTACACTTAAATTTAAGGAGCACCAACGACAGATGGATGTGCCTTTTGTTGTGTATGCAGATTTTGAATGCATACTTGAGGACATCCAATGTATAGTAAGTAAAAAAAATAATTTAACTAAAAAGCATACTCCCTGTGCTTTTAGTTATAATATTAAATATATTAACCATAATATAGATAAGTTTAGAATATATACTGGTAGGGACGCTGCAGAAAAATTTGTTGCTTATTTAGTTAAGGATTGTGAAGATATATATACTAATTATTTAATGAGAAAGACACAAATGGATTCTTTATCCCCTTCAGAAATATTCAGTTTTCGAAATGCTGTAAATTGCCACATATGTGATAAATTTTTAGGTAGTGATCGCGTAAGGGATCATTGTCATGTAACTGGCAAATTTAGAGGTGCAGCTCATAATATGTGCAACTTAAAATATCAACAACCAAAATTTATCCCTATTTATTTTCATAATTATTCGTCTTATGACTCACATCTTTTTGTTAAAGAGTTAGGAGAAAAGTCTGACAACATAAAAGTCCTTCCGCTAAATAAAGAACGTTATATATCTTTATCAACATATACAAAAATGAATGACGATTTCAATCTTGAACTTAGATTTCTAGACACCTTACGTTTTATGCCCGAAAGCTTAGAAACTTTAGCCAATAATCTTACGGATAACGATTTCTGTACAGTTAAAGAGCAATTTCCATCAAAAATAGAGTTTGATCTGGTTAGAAGGAAGGGTGTTTTCCCTTACAACTATCTCAATTCCTTTGAAAAATTAAATGATAGTCAACTTCCAGCGAGGGAAGACTTTTTCAACACACTTACCAATAGAGAATGTTCACATGAAGATTATGAGCATGCAAAAAAAATTTGGTACACATTTGATTGCAAAACTTTACAAGACTACATGGAGTTTTATTTAAAAACAGACGTTCTATTGCTAACTGATGTATTCGAAAATTTTCGAAAAGTTTGTAAGGGAATATATAACCTAGATCCAAGCCAGTACTATACTGCTCCTGGACTGTCGTGGGATGCTATGTTGAAGTACACAAATATAGAATTGGAGTTGCTAACTGATATAGATATGTATAATTTCTTTAAAAAAGGGATACGTGGGGGGATTGTACAATGTAGTAAAAGGTATTCAAAAGCAAACAATAAATATCTAGAGGATTTCGATAAAGAGAAACCTTCAGAGTTTCTAATGTACCTAGATGCCAATAACCTTTACGGTTGGGCTATGTCCGAATATCTTCCATATGGAGGATTCAGATGGTTATCAAGTGATGAGCTAAATCTGGATCCAAATCGGATAGACAATAATTCAAATGATGGTTATGTGTATGAAGTTACTTTAGAATATCCCTCCATTTTACACGAATCGCACAATGATCTACCTTTTTGTGTGGAAAATAAAAAACCTTACGGAAAGAATCAAACTAAATTAATTGCTGACTTTTCTACTAAACATTCATATATTATTCACTACAGAATTCTTAAGCAATGTTTAGAGTATGGTTTGATTCTAAAAAAAATACATCGGATTCTCACTTTTAAACAATCTCCATGGTTAAAATCATATATAGACTTAAATACCAAGCATAGAGCTAACGCTAAAAATACATTTGAGAAAAACTTCTTCAAATTGCTCAATAATGCGGTATATGGTAAGACTATGGAAAATGTAGATAAGAGAAAAGATGTTAGAATTGTAACAAACTGGAACAGAACGAATTGCAATCATTTGGGAGCCCAAGATTGGATATCTAAGCCCAATTTCCATAGTTTGTCTATATTTTCAGAAGACATGGTGGCGATTCAAATGAATAGGCTCCAGACATATTATAATAAGCCTATTTACTTAGGATTTTGTGTGCTAGAACTTTCCAAATGGAAAATGTATAATTTCCATTATGGCTACATGCAGCCCAAATTTAAATCAAAATTGTCATTAAACTATATGGATACTGATTCATTCATATATACAATACGGACTGATGACTTCTATGCTGACATAAAAATGGACATACAGGATGAATTTGACACATCTGATTATCCTTCAGATAACATATATGGTATTCCTCGTTTAAACAAAAAGGTGCTGGGTATGATGAAAGACGAAAATTGTGGAAAAATAATGAAAGAGTTTGTTGGGTTGCGATCTAAAATGTATTCATTTAGTGTTCAAGATCAAAATGATGTAAAGAAATCGAAGGGGGTCAAGAAAACCATTTTAGATAAGTATAGCCTAAGTTCATATAGAGATTGTCTGTTTAATAAATCAAATGTATTTGATAATATGCTTACCTTTAAGTCGAGTTTGCATCAATTATATACTATGCAACTACATAAAATAATACTAAGTTATCAAGATGATAAAAGAAAAATCAAAAGTGATGGTATAAGCACATATGCATGGTACCATTCAGCAATAGAGGAAACCAATCCTGATTATGAGCTTGACATGCTATTAATGGAAATTGATATACTTCAAGAAGAAGAAGAAAGTTAAAATTAATGTAAATTTTTGTAAAGTTTTATTATTAAAATAAGTGTAAATATTAGTTATTAAAAAAATTCTTTTGTTAAAAAATAAATGTAAATATTAATTATTAAAAAATTTTATGAAAAAAACAAAGAAAATATAACCAATAAAAAACAATAAAACATATATTCTTGTGTACATTTTTTATTTATTTATTTATTTATTATCCATTCTTAAATATAATTTATGAATTTTCACATCTGTTAGAATCTTGTGTTGCATTTTTTCCCCAATCTCATAACAAAGTCGTGTCAGTTCAATCTTTACATCCCTTTCGTGTATTCCTTGTATTTCATTGAATTGGAGTTTTGTTTTGTTTAAAGTGGAGCAGGTTGGTATATAATATTCATAATAGAAATGAAGAATTTGTTTTCTTAGAATGTTGTTCCAACATAAAATTGATGTAAAAAATACTCGAATTTGAGTTAATGATCTCCAAGTGTCAGAATCGATTTTTATATTAGAGTTTCCTTGTTCGATAACTAAAAAACAAACACCCCTTTTATATTTAAACTTATATTCAACATCTCTCTCACTTTCATTATCAATTATATTTATAGAATTTAAAAAATCTCGACGATTAAGCATATCATGAATATAGTCCTTATAGCACATGAGGTGTAACCACTCTTCCCGGTCCAGTCCAATGTATTGCTTATTTTTATAATTCAGCCATATCATTGGCTTAAAACCAAAAGCTGTTGAAAATCCACATGAAATCTTCAATTTCCAATTGAGCAAGTATTCAAACTCAAAAACCAAATCATGTATTTGAGGTTTTCGTTCTTCATTGTGGTGAAATATATTCTTTAAAGTACATTTATCCATCCTCAATGAATATAATATTTAAACTAATAGTTTTTCGCTCTATTAATCTATATATATATATATATATATATATATATATATATATATATATATATATATATTAAAAAAAACAATAAAAAACTAAATAAAACCCATACACATACATATATATTCTATATTTGTTCATTATTTATTTTTGACAAATTTTTATAAGTTTCAATAATCTTAAAAATAATTTTTTTCCTTATGTGGAACATGGTGCATCGACATGTGTCCGGCCCTTCCTCGCATCCTTCGCTATACCAGGGGCAGCTGGCAAAATGCCCACTATCAGAGTCCTCTTGTTCTATAATTCCATACTCCTCATTTTCATTGAGCATGGAGACGAAAAAATTTATGGTTTCTTTATGCTCATAGAGCAATAAGTCCTCAAAGGAATTAAGAAACTCAAATAACCGTTCACGTACTTGGCTCATTTTTTAATTGTTATTTTAATTTTCTTTTTTAAAGAATACTTTTTTCTTGAATGCAATTTTTATACTAGTACTCTTGAAAGTTTTACATTCTTATTTATAGTAAAATATTCTTGTAAAATTAAAATGTTACAAACACTTTTGAGTGCTTTTTGAAATATTTTGTTCCAGTTACACTTTAGAACATCAATATAACTATCTCTCCGATCTTTGTTTTGCCATTTTTTGTTTCAGTTACGCTTAAGAACGTCAATATAACTACTATCTCTTTCACTACAATTCTATAAGTAACAAAAAATATTTTACATCAAAAATAATTACAATATGAGAAAAAGAGATAGTTACGATACTGATCTTTCTTTTAAGAATTATTTTTTACCTATTTAAAGATTGGTAGAAATATTTAATACATCAGTTTACAAAAAACAGATTGAGCTATCTGTCAAAGAAGAAAAAAATACATATAAAAATTAAATTTAATTAATTAATATTGTAATAATGAATCCTCCAGATTTGATCACAAAATTCAACACATTAAATAAAAAAAATTAATACATATAAAAGAGCTCCAGGACTCAACTAAGTATGCAGTTAAAAACGCTAAGCGTGTGACTAGTAAATATGGCACTACAATTCAAATTGAACTGGAAAACAACATAATGTTTCTACCAAATCGGTACAACACGCTATCGGATGATGATATAATAGAACTGGCATCTGGGATATATTGCATATGTAAGCAAGGAGACAGTGGCTTAAAGTTGGATACTGCTGCTGAATTAAATATTTTTTTAACAAATGCTCAATACCCACAGTGGGAATAATATGTAAAAAAAGTATATCTTATAAACTTTTTTTATTAATAAAACAAAACAAAATTTAAAAATTGTTTGTGTGTGTTATTTATTTATTCTTTTCACTTATTTTGTAAAGAAATTGAAGACATAAATGTCCACATTTAAATGAATCGTAATCTTGATATTGATTGTAATTATATTTTATATTTTTACCTAGATATTTAACTAATTCTAATGGAGGTTGTAAATTTCCAAAACTGTCGAAATATTCCTTATGTTCATTGTTTTTATAATATGCTACCCAATGGGTTCCAGGACCTCTTGATAAATCCAAATTAATGATTCCGCATTCTCGTTTTCTCGATCGTTTTGGTAGTGTATCCAACATGAAAACTCCTCTAAAGTATGGAATGTTTGTTGAAAAGTTTCTCAAATCAACATCAGATAGGGGTTTATTGGGCAGCTTTATGAAAAATTTGGTTTTTGTTTTTCTTGACAAACCAATCCATATCCTTTCTTATATGGTTTAAGGTAAAAACCTTTCCCCATTGCTACTGCTTCCATTGTTTTATTATGTCTGGTTGCTTCATCAAGTTGTTGTTTGGCATTCTTAGCAGCATTTATTGCTTCTGCTATAGCTGCTCCGCCAGTAGAAAGACTACCAATTGCACTCAGAGCAGTAAGAATAGGTACCAAAGGTAAGAAGCCACCAATCTTTGGAACATTAATTACGCGTGGTATTACAACTTGCGATTTCTTCCCCCTTAACGACTTGTTGATAATCTTACGTGCAATCCTAATGGCAGAGTTAATGTCTTGAGGTTTTTCCTTCTTCAATATTTTTGTTGCAGTTTTAATTGATGTACTGAACAGCTTTTTTCCATTTTGTTCACTTTTTTTTGCAACCTTCTTCTTCAACCCCATACCAAATTTTCTTTTGACTTTCATTGCGTTAGTAACCATGTATGCAAACGATTTTTCTGCAAGACTGCTATCTTTTGAAATAACTCGTTCCCAAGCTTTATTTTCAAGAATTTTATCAGCTTGATGTCTACTATTTAAATCATTTGTTTTGGAATAAGCAATATCGTGATTTTTACATGCAGCGTCTAATACATTAATTCCTTTGTCACCGCGATCTAAACGTTTTTGTAATTTTGTTCCGGGTCCACAAAACTGATATCCAGGAAGGTGTAATTCAACAGGCAGAGAGTTAATTACTCTATTCAATAAACCTTTTCCAACGGCTGGTTTTTTATAACTAAACGTTTTGTTATAATGTATTAACATCTTATTTTATTTTTTTTCTATAATAAAAGTAACATTTATGAAATGCAATTAGTTATGAGAATGCAATTAGTAAAACAACATAAAAATATTGTGATTCGCAATATTGATGCTTCAACGAAAATCAGATCTAAAATAAAACATAGCTCTCTCTTACCAAATTCTTTTCGTGCTCTAATAGTTGGACCATCAAATTGTGGAAAGACTAATGTTATGATTAGCTTGCTAGAAAGTCCTAATGGACTCAAGTTTGAAAACATCTATTTATACTCAAAATCCCTTTATCAACCAAAATATGAATACTTAAAGCGATTAATTTCACCAATTAAAGGGATGGGATACTACACATTTACAGATAATGAAAAAGTTATTCCTCCTGAGGAAGCGAAAACTAATTCTATTATGATCTTTGATGATGTTGCATGCGAGAAGCAAAATAATATACGAGCATATTTTTGCATGGGACGACATAAGGATGTTGATTCATTCTACTTGTGCCAAACTTATACGAGAATCCCCAAGCACTTAATAAGAGACAATGCAAATGTGATTATAATGTTTAAACAAGATGAGACAAACATGAAGCACGTTTATAGTGATCATGTTTCCAGCGATATGAGTTATGAAAAGTTTCATGAAATTTGTCGAGAGTGTTGGAAGGATAAATATGGATTTTTGATGATAAGCAAAGATAATGACTTAAACAATGGTCGCTATAGAAAGCAATTCGACTATTTTATAACGATATAAATTACTCTACATAAAAGTAAAACATTAGTACTTAATTTGGCCTTGCGCATAGTACATCTACTTATTTCCTAAAGTATTTACCATACCTGATCTGTTACCAGATCTAATAGCTGATACCTGATCTGATACCCCAATACCTGATCTGATAGCTGATCTTATACCTGATCTGATACCTGATACCTGATCTGATAGCTGATCTGATACCTGATCTGATAAGTGATACCTGATCGGATAGCTGATCTGATAGCTGATCTGATAGCTGATACCAGATCTGGTGTCTAACAGTTGAAAATGGATGAAAAAGTTTTAAAAGAGCTAATAAAGACAAGAAATGTTTTAAAGAAAAAATTTCGTAGTATAAAAGTTGATGAAGCAGATACACATGAGCAATTCAAAGGTACATTTAAACCAATAATAGAACCATTAACAGAATTTGTTACAATTCTAACATCTTTTCTCTTATCTACATTTTCCATAGTCTTACCATATACCGCATTATTGAGCAATTTGAAGAAGTTTTTCTCAAATGTATTTTTAGCGTTAGCTCTATGCTTGGTATTTAAGTCTATATATGATTTTAACCATGGAGATTGTTTAAAAGTGAGAATCCGATGTATTTTTTTTAGAATCAAACCATACTCTAAACATTGCTTAAGAATTCTGTAGTGAATAATATATGAATGTTTAGTAGAAAAGTCAGCAATTAATTTAGTTTGATTCTTTCCGTAAGGTTTTTTATTTTCCACACAAAAAGGTAGATCATTGTGCGATTCGTGTAAAATGGAGGGATATTCTAAAGTAACTTCATACACATAACCATCATTTGAATTATTGTCTATCCGATTTGGATCCAGATTTAGCTCATCACTTGATAACCATCTGAATCCTCCATATGGAAGATATTCGGACATAGCCCAACCGTAAAGGTTATTGGCATCTAGGTACATTAGAAACTCTGAAGGTTTCTCTTTATCGAAATCCTCTAGATATTTATTGTTTGCTTTTGAATACCTTTTACTACATTGTACAATCCCCCCACGTATCCCTTTTTTAAAGAAATTATACATATCTATATCAGTTAGCAACTCCAATTCTATATTTGTGTACTTCAACATAGCATCCCACGACAGTCCAGGAGCAGTATAGTACTGGCTTGGATCTAGGTTATATATTCCCTTACAAACTTTTCGAAAATTTTCGAATACATCAGTTAGCAATAGAACGTCTGTTTTTAAATAAAACTCCATGTAGTCTTGTAAAGTTTTGCAATCAAATGTGTACCAAATTTTTTTTGCATGCTCATAATCTTCATGTGAACATTCTCTATTGGTAAGTGTGTTGAAAAAGTCTTCCCTCGCTGGAAGTTGACTATCATTTAATTTTTCAAAGGAATTGAGATAGTTGTAAGGGAAAACACCCTTCCTTCTAACCAGATCAAACTCTATTTTTGATGGAAATTGCTCTTTAATTGTACAGAAATCGTTATCCGTAAGATTATTGGCTAAAGTTTCTAAGCTTTCGGGCATAAAACGTAAGGTGTCTAGAAATCTAAGTTCAAGATTGAAATCGTCATTCATTTTTGTATATGTTGATAAAGATATATAACGTTCTTTATTTAGCGGAAGGACTTTTATGTTGTCAGACTTTTCTCCTAACTCTTTAACAAAAAGATGTGAGTCATAAGACGAATAATTATGAAAATAAATAGGGATAAATTTTGGTTGTTGATATTTTAAGTTGCACATATTATGAGCTGCACCTCTAAATTTGCCAGTTACATGACAATGATCCCTTACGCGATCACTACCTAAAAATTTATCACATATGTGGCAATTTACAGCATTTCGAAAACTGAATATTTCTGAAGGGGATAAAGAATCCATTTGTGTCTTTCTCATTAAATAATTAGTATATATATCTTCACAATCCTTAACTAAATAAGCAACAAATTTTTTCTGCAGCGTCCCTACCAGTATATATTCTAAACTTATCTATATTATGGTTAATATATTTAATATTATAACTAAAAGCACAGGGAGTATGCTTTTTAGTTAAATTATTTTTTTTACTTACTATACATTGGATGTCCTCAAGTATGCATTCAAAATCTGCATACACAACAAAAGGCACATCCATCTGTCGTTGGTGCTCCTTAAATTTAAGTGTAGCGTTATTATAGGATGGTAGCTGGGCTACAATTTTACCACACTCTGCTTGATGTTGCTCCATGATCCTATCACTGTGAGTAAATTGCAGACATACATTACACAATTTAAGAGTGTGTTCGTGTTTTGTCGTTTGGCCGCTTAATAATCTGTAAAAAATTTAAATGAAATCATTTATAATAAATATTATAAAAAGTTATATATATATATATTCCCTAGTACTTGACACTTTTAGCTTACCTAGACATATTTTGTATTAGAACATAATGATGACCAACGATATTTTCCAACAACAATAAGTTGATATGATTACATTTTTCCTTCTTTGTTATATAATACGGACCAACAACTACATTATTTTCCTCATCATAACCAAATACGTTTACGCTGATTCCACTATTCCGCTTCTCAAATATTTTAATATCTTTTAAAGATATTGGAAATATTAAATTCTTAAAATCTAGCGTTACACCATTTTGGGTACAAATGATGTCAGCAGTTATGTCATGAATATTGTATGAGCTACATCGCTGTTTACTCTTTATTTGAGAAGTATCTACTGCGGCGATCAGACACCACTTGAAACAATATTGATCGGTGTTTTCTACATTGATGCAAGCTTTTCTTTTTTGAAGTTTTTCTGGTAAACTCATCCAGTTTGCTCCTTTAACTAGAGAAGCTTTATTAATACTTAGCTCTGCTCGGACTATGCGTATCAAAGTCCAACCAGAGTCCTTCTCTTGAAATTCACTCATTTTATTTTGAATTTCTGAAATTTGGTTAGAAAATACTTCATATATTTCATCTCCTCTGGTCAACAAATTCATTTTAGCTCTATGATGAATGATATTGAACTCCAATTCCTCCCCCACAATTTTTACATATTCTGCCACAATACTCATATTAAATTTTATTACAGTGTGGCTTTGTAAATGACTTTCAAGCATCTCTATGAAAATTGATTCATTTTCACCAATGAAATCTTCTAGTAAAAGTTCATCTCTTTTATTATTTAATCCATACGTTACAATATTATTTTTGAACGCTTTGCTTATGGTGTAAAATTTCATATTATCTTTATGTCTTCCTTGCGTTTCTTCATCAATGCTGGTATTATTTATTAAATTACCTCCACAAGCATCCGCTCCTTGAAGTTCTCGTTGTTGTTGTTGTTGTTGTTGTTGTTGTGGTTGATACTGTAGTTGTTGATGTTCATGAGTATTTGTGTACCATTGCATGGAGGTAGAGGGTTGTTGCCAATACATTTCTTTTTGTTGTTGTTGTTGTTGTTGTAGTTGATATTGCAATTGTTGGTCAGTATTTGGGTACCATTGCATGGCCGTAGGATATGGTAGCTGTTGTTGAGGATATTGATATTGTTGTTGCTGTTGAGGATATTGATATTGTTGTTGTTCTTGAAGATATTGGTATTGTTGTTGTTGTTGTTGTTGTTGTTGTAGTTGATATTGCAATTGTTGGCCAGTATTTGGGTACCATTGCATGGCCGTAGGATATGGTAGCTGTTGTTGAGGATATTGATATTGTTGTTGCTGTTGAGGATATTGATATTTTTGTTGTTCTTGAAGATATTGGTATTGCTGTTGTTGTTGTTGTTGTTGTTGTTTTTGTTGTTGAGGATATTGATATTGTTGCTGTTGTTGAGGATATATATATTGGTCCTCAACACCATGATTTTGGATATGATCCAAGAAACACTTTTGATATTTATATATCTTATTGCACATATTACATTTATATACCATTTTAATAATTTATAGAATGTATTGTATTTTTTAAGATTTTATATGATGATGATGCACTTGCTAGATACAATGCTGTACTTGCTGCTAGATTAGAGAACGTCTCAATTTATACGAATTACGTTCTATTCTTACATTGTTACAACATACATATGTATGAAGAAAGCATCGTCCTCTTCATCTACAATAAACTTTTCTTCTTCATTTTGGAAGTTTCCATTATAGAAGTATGCCATTTGGTTCTTTGGAATGACATCACATTCACCTATCTCGTTCTCAAAAATATCAATGTATGTATGTATATAAGTGTGCATGGTTTGTTTGACAAATGTCAGCCTCTTTACACAAAAAACAAAAAATAAATAAAACTAAATAAAACCAACAACAAAAACATTAATATCTCACCAGAATACATAATTTCTTTCTATAAATACCCTTCCAGCTCCATCAGCTAAAAAGAATATTACAAAAAACAAATGCCGAGTACATACTATGATATTTTGTAACATCGCAACAGTGTGTACTAGTGTCAACGTTTGTCATTTTTGAAATTATTTCTTGTTGTGTGGTATTGCTTTCCCTATAAAAAAAAAAACATAACGTGAAAGACGTTGCACACATTTTAAAAAATGATTAAAAACCATCGAGTACCCTCGTCACTTCACACCTTTGGTTAAAACAAAAATCTTATACATACATACACAGAAAGCATGCGCGCTAACGAAAATAAACTACGAGTATGCACATCAACCGACAGACATCTACAAACCATCGAGTACCCTCGTCACTTCACACCTTTGGTTAAAACAAAAATCTTAAACATACATACAAACAAAGCATGCGCGCCAACATAATAAACTGCGAGTATGCACATCAACCGACAGACATCTACAAACCATCGAGTACCCTCGTCACTTCACACCTTTGGTTAAAACAAAAATCGTATACATACATACAAACAAAGCATGCGCGCCAACATAATAAACTGCGAGTATGCACATCAACCGACAGACATCTACAAACCATCGAGTACCCTCGTCACTTCACACCTTTGGTTAAAACAAAAATCTTATACATACATACACAGAAAGCATGCGCGCTAACGAAAATAAACTACGAGTATGCACATCAACCGACAGACATCTACAAACCATCGAGTACCCTCGTCACTTCACACCTTTGGTTAAAACAAAAATCTTAAACATACATACAAACAAAGCATGCGCGCCAACATAATAAACTGCGAGTATGCACATCAACCGACAGACATCTACAAACCATCGAGTACCCTCGTCACTTCACACCTTTGGTTAAAACAAAAATCTTAAACATACATACAAACAAAGCATGCGCCCCAACATACCCTCGAAGTGAACTAACCCTCGTCACTTCACACCTTTGACATTTTTTTAAAATTTTCCCATAAATTACAAAATTTTTGACGTTAATTACCCAAATTTGACAATTTTTATTGCCATAGAACCGGCAGTTCCCTACTACTCAAATAGTCTTGTGCAGGACTTTAATGTGTACAAAACTTCAAACACAAACAACTAAATATTTGTGTAACTTTTACTCATCACTGCTTCATATAAAGTACCACAGACTCTGCACTGACTTTTATTACCATCGCTATAAAAAACAGCTGATAGACTGGGTTGCCAGATTTTTTCTGACCGAATTCACCAAATTGGTTTTAAAAATTGATAAAACTCGCCTAAATCAATTTTATATAATTTTTCTTGATATATACTTGATAATAAATTTGTTTTTATATAAAAATTGTTTAATACACATTTTTATAAAATCGTCAAAAGTAAAAAAATAAAATTGCCAAAAATTATTTCTTGTAAATTTTTCTCATCCAAATTCAAGGTGCACTAATTATTATAAGTAATATAAGGAAAATCATCAAAATCAAATTGTTTTATTTTTTGCAGATGAGTTTTGGTGGGATTTATTGTTGAAACTACTCCTTCAACAAACTAATTTTAATGAATTACAAAATTTTAAATTTTGGTTAAAAAATAGCCATTAAAATGGCCAACAGATTTATTTATCGCCAGAAAAATCGCTTTGACGTCAAACAAGTTGAAAAATCGCCAAGTTTAAAGAGAAATCGCTATACCTGACAACCATGCTGACAGAATGTGAAGTGAAGCTTAAATATGTATGTTAAAGAAAAGCCAATATTTAGAAGATTATTTTAAATATTGATAAATAAAAAGATACATTTATGAATTTTTGTAATAAAACTTTTAATCCAGATAAAAAATATGTTTTTGCCTTTCGATTTTTTGCATTTTTAATTAAAACCCAACAAAGTGGGTCCGCGGCAAGAATATTTTACAATTGGTCCGTGAACAATAATTTAGTGGGAATCACTGCCTTAGATTATGTACTAGAGGCCTGCGTAAACAGTCTTGAAATGTAAATACTTCTTTTTAGTTAATTTAATTTGTTTCTATATTTATGATTTGAATGGGCTAAGGTTCGTAACGCTTTTTAAGCCAAATTACATGTGATAATTATTAATGAACAAATAACATCAAAGTTAGTTGTAAATATTCTGACAACACATAGTTGAACGGAACAGCCAGCCGTTTTCGAAGGCCACTAAACCTTCATCATCAGCGTTCTTCTGTGTTGGTCCACTGTGTGTGGTGTCAGTTGAAGTAGATTTCTGCCTTATATACGAAACTTTCTTGCAAATGGAATACGTGAATTGTTTTGATTCATCGTATTTCAATTTTGCTGAAACGTGTTTTGTAATGAAAGCCCAAATGAGTTCACAAACGGAAACTTCAGTCAAGCAACTTTTGAATTCATGATGGAGAGAGAGGAGAAGATAATGAAGGGGGATCCATTCTTCATTCTTTCTTTGGGCCATGAATTAAAAAGTTGTTCAACTAAAATTGCCGTTTGTGAATCCAGTCTAAGGTAAGTTCATATCCAGTTGGCCGATATATGTACTCATGGTAAACAAAATTTGTAATTTTTCATTCATTTCATTGTCGATAATTCTTTACACACAAAAAAAAAAAGAAAACACTGAACGCGCCTAAAAACTAAAAATACACAAACGAAAGTTCATTCATAATACAGTCTACGAGTACTCGTAGTTAAGTGTTAAGTGCCTCAATTTCTATTAACAAACAAGTTTCTTTTCATTCATGTGTATAAGTACAAGAGAGTTTATTTAGATTTTCCCTTCCATTTGTTAACCCAAACAAAGAAAAAACAAAGGTGTGAAATGAACTTCAACACTTAATTGATATTTAAGCAATGTAAACCTAATGTCTAATGTGTTAAAGTATTTTTTTTTCATGAGAAATAAAAAAACAATTAACAAAGTAATAATTCTGGTAGTAAAAATTATAATTTCACACGCACATTTCATGGAAACAAACAAATAAAATGTTTTCTTTTACTTCATCATACTTTTTTAATTTAATTTCCTTTGATAATGGGTTGTAATCACACGCATAAAGTTTTTTTTTGTATTAATATTGATGACTTTCTGTTTTAATACGGTGGCATATTTTAGATAAAAAAATAATTGTAATGAAACCAAATAATGGGAAAATATATAGATCTGTACATACATATTTCAGTATTAGAAGACGAAGAAGATTATTGGTGGGGGATCAAGGATCGTTACTTGGAAAAGTATTGTGGAAAGTAATGTTGGATGGAGTATTGCGATTAAATTTATCTGAAAAAGGTGGAGATAGTTGGATTTACGGATGACATAGAGTTAGTATATGAACTCAAAGAGTTAGGTTAGGTTGAAAAAAAAGGGCAATCAGTATTGAGTCAATCTGTTTCGGATTACACCTATGCTTTTAAAGTACGTTGTGCGCTCTTCAGAGAGATATTTGTGTGGAAAGTACCCAATAAAGAAACATAAAAACCTATTAAACTTAGTCAGATTAGGAACCCAGTTTTCTCAGTCCGAATCCCTAAGATATTCAATATCTGGTATATTTTCCAGGTGAAAGATTTGTCTTTCAATTTTACTGAATTCTAGCCCAAGTAGTGTTCGAGAATTTCATAATCTTCCTAGCAAGCTATGCAAGTTGTATCGTCAATGAATTCATGCGAGCCAGGTGGTTTTTTAACTCTGTATGTCCTGTTATTATCCTAACCAAATTCCAAAGACCTTTATAACTTAGAATATCTTTTGTTTTTTCACTATTTGGGTTTCCCCGAAGAATTTCGGTCTCACTTCCGAAAGTAGGTTAGTAGGTTGTCGAGGAAAGCGAAAGTCTTCGGCTCACTAGAGTTCATTCAATTAGGTTCCTTTGTGTTAGGTTAGATTAGTTTATCAGGTTCCAACAGTAGAGTTCTGACAATCTATGGTGTGTTATTCTATGCCATAGTTAAGTTAATTTTTGAATACTTGAAAAAGGTTATCCAGTATTGATCCCATCTTTGCAACCTTATCTGCCTCTTAATTTCTAAGGAGCAGAAAACCTTGCAAATGCGAGCATACATATCGTAAAATCTGGGTTTAGGCCAATGAAGTTAACTATAGCTGTCCATAAAACCGAAGTATTTCTCACAAGTATTCGAAAGACTAGTGAAATCCTTACGCCGCATGTTGGCGCATGTTGCATAGAATTTAAGGCATGCCTGAAATACTTAGGAATTATTATTTTTATATTTTTTTAACACTTGCGATATATTGCTTCCAAGACTATCAAACTACTGCCTGGAGCTATTCCGGATCATACCAAATACGACAGGTTCCAAATATCTTTACAGAAATTCACTGGATAATGTAGTAAGGAGCATTATCCGATATGCACACCCTATATTATCAAACTCACTGTGCTACGTTACATATTTGAAGCTGATATGCCCTGTCTATAAGCTGGCTGCTTTGCGAGTATGTAGCGCATTCCAAACTGTGTTGGAAGAGGCCGCATTCCTGGTATAATACCCATTGAGTTAGACGCCGCTTGTAGAGAAGACGATACAGATTTGTGTTTCCGAAAGTGGCATGAGCTTTGGTCAATGATTCAAAAGGGAAGATGGACTTACTCGCTGTAAACCGATAACATGACAACTTGGACTACTATCCTACGAAGCGCTTCACTGGAAATTACTATTTAAGGTCATAGGTTAGGTTCAGTTGGGCTGCACATGCTGGAAATTTAAAGGTCACAACCAACACACTTTGGTCCTAGTTAGTCTTGTTGTGTTACTTGGAACGGAAAGAGAAATAATTTATTCTACGTTTCTCTATTCAGTTCAGTGTTGAACCAACCTGACGACCGAATAAACTCGTTTATCCATCTAATGTCGCAATTTGATAAGACTGCCAAATCTTGCAGTAGCCGACTGGTGAGTGCAACCATCATTTTCCAGAGAGAGCGGAATAGGGAAGATGTTCTACTGTCTCTTCCTACTCCTCATTATGACAACTTCTGCAGAAATCGTAATATGGTAGATTTAGTCTCCTAGCATGTGCGCTTATAAAACAAGGACCTGTAATTACTACTAACAAGAGTCCCCCTCCAGGATTGCAGATCTACTAGAATCGCATAGAGGCAAGATTTGCCTTGTTATCGAGCAGGTATTTTCGTTACACCATCTGTTCTGTGCGGTTCTAAATATATATTGGTGGGTTTAGATCTTACAGCATTTCAATGATCAATGATCACAGAGATCAACCATGTGATCTATGTCACGAATGTGCATTCGAGCTATAACTCTGACCAGTTCATTCCCAACTATATTTCCGGTCACATTGTTAGGCAATTTTTAGATCATATATCGGCAGTGCTCAGTTTTGCCAGAACTATGGGGGAAATGTTGTAAGTGGTGATGAGTATTAGAAGAGATTTGCAGAAGAATCAATCGGATCTAATACATTTTCTGCCAATGATGGACGGACTCGTACAGACACACATACATATATACATGTACGCAGATATACAGGCACAGTGTGTTTTATAATACAGTTATAAACACATTTTTTTAATCGAGGGTTAAAAATCGGTTTTTATTAATTAATCATAGAAAAAAATTCCTGTTAAGATGTTGAAAAGTAAGAAAATGTCGGTCTTACTTTAACTTTTCCTTTAAATAATAAAATAAATTAAGTTGATAACACAGAAATTTAGCATTTTAAAGCCTGAGTGGATGAGTGGTAGCGGTGCTAGTCTGCCAGTTTAAAGGTCGTGGGTTCAATTCCCGCCAAATAACCATCAAAGTAAAGATTTGAATTATTTTTTTGCCGGTTTGAAATCCTAAATATGTATTTCGTAATTCTCATATATTTTCTGATAATTTCTTATATACGCGCATGATATAACGCAACTAAAGATCGTTTAACATTCAAAATCGAACCATTAATTTCCAATGTCGAAAATTCAAGAGACTGAACCTAAAAGTATTTTGCATTCTTTATTATATTATCAATGAATAAGATTTGAACCATACTTTTTTTTAACCATTTATCATACTTTAAAACTCAACTAGAAAAGAAACTCCCACATAATTATTTTGTCAAACTGAAAGAAAAGGAAGTGAGATAAAAAAATTTAAGAAAAAAACCAATTGATATAATAATAAAATCAAGCATAAAAAACAACATACATAAATGTTCATGCACAATTTGTAAATTATCAAGTGTCAAATTTCACACTCCTGTCTTTAATAAACATTGTCTAAAATAAATCGTAAGCCACAAAAATCTCAATAGTGTTTGTTGCAAACAAAAAAAAATACTATAAAATACTTTGTCATGATAACGAAAACGAAGTAAAGGGAATAACAATAAATTCAACTCTTAAGAGCCTAAATACTCGTAAGACATTGTAAAGTGACAGAAGAGTCAACGGTTGGCGGTTCATTCCATGGGGTTTTGTTTTTTTGCTCACGATTGTTTATTTTTTATTTCCTTTGAGAAAAATAATACGAAACTTAAGTTTATATTCAGTGCATACACTGGCGAGCAAAAGTGGATACATAATATTAAAAAAAGGATTAAAATTTTATATATATATATTTTTTTATTAAAATAAAAAAATAATTCATATGTTGAACATTAACTTAGACTATCCCCTAATAAAACATAATACTTTAAAGTAAAATTATTACGTTTGATAAATAAAAGAAAGCTTAAATTTAGTATTTAGTCCATAATCCCTTGTTTTTTATTACTGATTTAATACGCTTTGGCAAGCTTTCTATACGTTTTTGAATTGTTTCACTACTTATACTTTGCCACTCTGCTTCGATTCTTATCCAAAGTTCGTTAAGATTATTTGGAGGATTTTCATATTGTGCCAGCTTTCGTTTTACAATTGCCCATAAATTTTCGATCGGATTTAAGTCCGGACTTTGAGCTGGTCATTTTATGGTGAGGTAGTCCTCCTTTTTCATTATTCCATTGATTTTTACCAGTAGACCGATGTGCCACCATGTGAAACACCCCCACACCATTATATTTCCACCCCCGTGCTTCATCGTTTGTTTCACATGGCTTCTTTGAATGCTTTCATTCGGCCGCTTCCAAAAATACTCCTTGCCATCAGATTAGAATCTGTTCACTTTTGTTTCATCCGAACATACAACTCGTTTCCAATCTTCGATAGACCAATCTTTGTGGTTCTTGCAAAAATTCTAACGAGCTTTGACGTTCTTCTTAGAGAGCGCAGGTTTTTTCTGTTTAACTGCTGAAACTAGGCCAATTCTTCGCAGTGTTCGTCCTGCAGTCCATTCACTTACACTCTTCTTTATATCATTAGCTGCTGTTTTTGGTATTCTAACTTCTTGTTTTCTTAACAATCGCTCCATTAGACGTGCATCACAATCACTCAATGATCTTGGACGACCTCCAGGGTTTTTTAATTGTTTTGAATTTCTTTTTTTTTATGGTTGAAAGTACTGTTCGATGACAAACGCCGACTTATCTAGCAATTTTTCTTGATGAATACCCTTTTTCAGCTAGAGCGACTATGCTTTATTCCATTTCAACTGAAATTTTCTTCATTTAATTTTTTTACACAACTTACAAAGAAAAATTAGACACAACATTTTAACATGATGTCTGCACTAATGAAGCTTGAATACTAAATGAATATTGCTACAAGAATCAAAAAAAAAAAAAACTGAAGTAAATGGAAAAGCAAAACTGGATAAATGAGTATATTTTATTTTGATGTTTTTTTTTAAACTACTTGTGAACAATATTTTCCTTCATTCTTTAATAGTTAGTAAGTCAACATTTGAGAGGAGTGATTTTATTTATAACTTTATAATTAATAATATAAACTCTGCATTTATTGGGTTTAAAGTTTTTTTTTAATTATTATGTACCAGTTTTGCTCGCCAGTGTATATGTACATTAAGGCGGGTCGATTTAAAAATCGCACAAATTACAAAGAAAATCGTATTCTAGGGATCAAAATAAGAAACTTTGCCGAAGGAACCATACCTCTAAAATGTATTTCGATGTGATTTTTTGAAATGTTTGTATGGGGAACCCCCCAGGGGTGGTTCCAGAAGGTGTGCCACTGGCATAGATGGGTCGGCTCTCCAAAATTAGTTGGGGTCGGTCATGCATTTTGAGTCGGTTGAGGATCTCTAAATGGGTCAAAGTGAGATTTTTTAAAATTTGACCCTTCGGGTCAAAAGTCAGGACATCAAAATACATTTTAAAGGTATGGTTCCTTCGGCAAAGTTTCTTATTTGGAATTATCATTAGAATACGATTTTCCTTGTAATTTGTGCGATTTTTTGCTTCCATCCAAAACGACCCGCCCTAATGTACATGAGCAGGTATGTATGTATGTGTGTATATAAACCAGTCAAACTCTAAAAATAACATGAGTTATACTTTAAACATGACTTGTAGTCAGTCGTTGTCCACAACGAATTTTTTATTTTTTTATTTTATTATGTACGAAGTTGGATGGATGTTTGTTAGAACGAGCGTATGAACCCAGTTAAATAACAAAATAAAACGAACTACATTCGCAGTTAATGTCGTGATCATAAATAATTTGTCACGCCATACAACACTGTGCCAACAACAACAACAACATAAAATCAAAAGAAAATATCTCACAGTTTTACAAAGGAGTTCGTTCGTTCGTTCATGCGTGTGATAATTCCAAATCAACATAAAAAAGTGCCGGCTACAAAATACACTCTACTATCCTGCCATTAACAAAAAAAAAAGAACCAGGAACTGTCGTCTGGTATAAAATATGATAAAATGTTCAAAAATTGACAAATTTATAATAATATTGACAATTAAATAATATATTAGTGGACGTTTTTGTTAACAAAAAGAAGTCAGTCAAAAGAATAATTTATGAAAAAAAACCCAGATAGAAACTCAAAACTTTTAAGTCCATAAATATTTGAAATATTTTTTGTTTGTATTATGATTAACTTATTATATTTTGTTAAGTATTATATTTTTTCTTTTTGTAGTGATTTATAAAATTTGTGACATTTAAGTACTCGTGGTATGCGCATACATAACGGGTTATTAATTTTTCTGCTTCAAAAGTAAATTTAAATAAAACATTCCTAACCGTGTGAACTGACAAGAAATATTGTACTGACAATTTTCGATTGCCAGCACATTGACAGATCTGACAATATTGTAAGATCTGACAATCATCTGTACATACTGTGAGCGTCAAATGAAAGTAAACACCACATGTAGTTTGAAAAAAATATTTATTACTTATAAATAAACATTTATGTATATAAAAAAAAATTCATTTTATTATTCTTTAGTAATGAAAGTAAAACAAAATATATTATAACGAGTAACTAAAACAAAGGTACATAAAAAAGAGATTCAAATTTAATTACATTATTATGACTATTTTACGCGTCAAATGAAAGTAAACAGTTTCAACCTCAAAAAAGATACGCATGCTGCAAATGCAAAAATGGTGGGAACTTCTTACATTTTTTGTTTGTTTTTAAGTATAATGGGAAAGTACTGTTCTAAATATTCTCATGTTTCAAAGTCTATGTAGAGTTAAGGAAAACTTTTAGTGCAAAATAGTCAAAAATAGACAAATGGAAAGCAAACATCAAGTGATTCTCGCGAAATCATAATAGATTTGTATAAGAAGGAAAAATCACTACGAGAAATACGTAAACTTATTGGAAGGAACCATTGTACTATAAAAAAAATTATAGATAAATACGATAAATAAGCGACAGTGAAGGATTTGGCCCGTGGAAGACCCCCAAACCGTCCTACAGACGAAGAGGTTAGGACTGTTGTTAGAGAAGTGAAAGCAAATCCAGCTTGTAGAGCTGTAAAAATAGCAGAATATATACAATAAAATTTTAAAAATTATTAAGTGCTAGCACCGTCAGAAGATGCCTACACAAAAATTTTCTACATGGTAGAAGTGTCGAAAGACGTGTCGAAGGCCAATCAAATCAAACGCTTATATTTCACCAAAAAATATAGAAACCAGCTTTTAACATTTTGGAAAAATATTGTTTTTACGGATGAGAACAAGTTTGAAACATTTGGTCCCAAAAAAAAACACCGAAGACACGTAGAAGTGCATATGAAACATTTAATGATAAGTGTGTGCTTAAAACTGTAAAACATGGTGGAGGATCCGTAATGGTCTGGGGATGCGTGATGGTATCAGGGGTCGCTAATTTTGTGTTTATAGAATCGACAATGAAAAAAGAAGATTACCTCAGCATTTTAAGTCCCAATATTGCCCCTAGTGTGGAGAAATTGCTGTTACCACAGAACTGGATACTTCAACAGGACAACGATGCAAAGCTTTCCTCCAAAATGGTTGCTGTATCGTACACCAAAAACACTTGACCGTCCACCGCAATCCCAGGACCTTAACCCAATCGAGCATCTGTTGGAACATGTCGATAGAAGATGGAGAGAAAGGCGTATTTTTTGCAATGATGATCATAAGGCTCCACTGGAGGATGAATGGAGTAAAATTCTACCTGATGTTACCAGAAAACTTGTCGAATCGATGCCTATTTTCATTTGACGCGTAAAATAATTAGAATATAATTAAATCATAATTGGTTTCTTATGTGCCTTTGTTTAAGTTTTTCTTTTTAATATATTTTGTTTTACTTTCATTACTAAAGAATAATATAATGAAATTTTGTTTTTTATATCATTGTTTATTTATAAGTAATAAATATTTTTTTTTAAACTAAATGTGGTGTTTACTTTCATTTGACGCTCACAGTAGCTTAAGCCTATGATTTCGATGCAATTTTTAGTTCATTATTATGTTTGGACTTTGCTATTACGTACGAAATTCATTGTATTTAAATGGCCGCCTCTAGATTGGGTGCAGCAGTCGATTCTTTTGAGGACATTTTGGGCTGTATCTCGGAAAGTTGTCCGGGGTTTAAGTGCTCTATATGCCAAAAAAGCATTTTGAGTAAATCAATGTTCAAGTTTAACACAATTTCTCTAAAAAAAACTACTCGATAGGATTTTATAATTTTTATACCATATATTTATTTTAAAAATATGATTCTATAGAAAAAATTTTATCTCCAGATCGCATCTGTAACGGATATTTTCTAAAGGTAATGAAAATCATGTTTGCTCTAAACGCCACCTCAAACATATTTCCTTGCAAACAAATAAGTACACGTAGAGCAAAGTAGCATTAAGAAAGCAATAAAACCACCTAAAAAATTTAATAAAAAAATGATTCATTTACCAAAAACCAAAACTTAAGGCTATTCGCAAAGTTATTATGAAATATATCAACATGATACGAGTAATAAAAAAATTTGTATCTTAATTTGTTTGTTTTAGGTAATAATTTTTGTCGGTTTCAGATTTTTTGTTTTGCATTTTTTTCATTTCAATCATACTAACCTATGTTTCAAAAATGTTTAACGATGTTGGTAATTGATTTCCGGGTACAGGGTGCCTGATAAAAGCTGCTACGAAAAAAAAAACGTAATAACTTATTTTCTGTGTAACCTGTTCCATTTTTATTTTATTTTATAGATTGATCTTTAAATTTAACTAAAATGGAGAATTGGGACAATGAAGCAAGAATTTGGATAGTGCAACGCTTTAACGCTTTAGAGTCCATAGTTTCGGTGCAAAGAGAATATAGGCGCACGTTTGGCGGCACTCCTCCTAGCAGATGGACTGTAATGAGGCTCGTGATGAATTTTGTCGAGCGTGGCACAATCGCAAGAATGTTTTATTATCGGGATCCCTCAGTTCGGAAGCAAGAAACTATCGCTGATGTAGCTGCTGCCATACAATCCAATCCTCGAGTTTCGACAAGGAGCTTATCTGCTCAAATGGGTGTCAGCAGACAGTCACTGCAGACAATTTTCCACCAAGATTCAAAGTTATTTCCATATAATATCCAATTAACAAACAAACTGAACCCAAGAGACTTCCCGATTCGCGAAATTACGAATCCACAAAAACGGACACAGCATTACGGTTGATGGAGACCGTTACTTGAGCATGCTAAAATAATTTTTTAGCCGGAACTAAGCCGAAAGAGAATTCCTTTCAACTCTGTGGTTTCAACAAGGTTGTTCAACTGCGACAATAGCTGCAATTCCGACATCAACTTTGCAGGCAGCGATGAAAAACGTCTTGGTATGATGCACCAAGTGCATCAACGGCAGGACGGTCATTTAAACTCAATTATCTTTAAGAGAAATTTAGTTACTTTTAATACAATTCAATCGGCTTTGAAATGAAAAAACATTAAATAAATTCAATGCATTACAAAAAAAAATTATTCCAGTTTTTTAATGTAGAAAAATTCTTCATTTATTTTAATAAATGGAAGAATTGAAAAATTTAATTGTCTTAGAATCTTAGAAAAAAATTTTAAAATCTGAGCCTTCCATTTCTACAACCTTACGTTTTATTTTATTGTTCAAATTGTTTCAAATAATTATTAATTATAATTAACGAGTGACAAATTACTATGACTTCCTCAACGTTTCAGATGTTTGCCAAAAGCACTGTGAACGCAATCGATTTCTTGGATTTGTGAATGACCAGGTTCAGGAAATATCTGGATGAAACTTTTAACCTGTAAATCGTCTGCCAAGAATTTTAAAATTGCTGTGGACATCGTTTTCAGTTTTATTTTGGGCAACGCACGAGCCACTCCACAGAACTATATTTTGAAGACTTGAATGTTCTATAATCAGAGTATTTTGTATATACAAATACTAATTTCGCTGCCCCCACTTCTGTAATTAAATTCTTCACAAACGCAACAATCAGTAAATTGTTCCTTATTGAGAAAAATAATTGTAGCGGTTATATAGTATTATAAACGTTTATTTTTCGCTTATAATAAAATGACGTTGCAAGTCCTTTAGGAAGAATGAAAACGAATTAAAACATACAACAACAGATAAAGGGTATGGTTTTCGGCGATCTATGTCAGGAGGTACCACTTCAAGGCCTTTTGTTGCATTTCTGTGAATATTGAATTATTCAATTTCATCCTACGTTGGTTTATTTTTTTTATTGAAAATTGTACGCAACGGTTGAATTGGTCTTTTCAAGGCTTTCTAAGGAACAAATTAAAATTGTGGTTGAACTGATCGCTATAAAATCTTCCCCAAACGGTTTTGGTGGCTTGTTGCTCCATATTCCATTTGTTTTGAAATAAAAACTTAACTTCACTTTGATGTAGTATATTTTAAATTCATATTTAGTCCCGCAGGAAAGTAAGATATTGTACAGAAAGAGGAATAGTTAAAAAAAAATTACTTAAAGCTTAAAAGTGCTCTCCTGCAAAACTGCCAAATTGGGCTTAAACATTTTTTCTTTATCGACACAAATATTAGCTTCCAAAAATGTTAACTGCACGTAGAGCAAAATGTCATTTATTTATTTATTCAATTTCAGGATTTTGTATTTCCATGGCGTATGGAACAAAAAAGTTCAGCTTTCATGGATATAGAGCAAAATGGCACAAAAAGTTTTCAAAATGGCGTATAGAGCACATAAACTCCCGGACGACGATATATAAAACTATACATAAAAACTATATAAAAAAGCAAGTTGAGTCCGAGCACAGGGGAGATGTGTAAACACCTAGTAATGAAATTTTTTTTTAATATTGGCTTATGGTAACTAAAATAAGATATATAGATTTTTGACTCTACTGTATTTAAAAATATATGGTCGTGCACCAGCTTCAGTGTAAGGCAACAGTACGTAATGAAGATATGTTATAATATAATATTATAAATTCTTTATAAAGACTGCTATATATCTTTTAAACAAATATTTGTCATTTAAAACGCTCTTTTATTTAAAAGTTTATATTTATTTTATATTTTTCAACTTTTTAACAAAATTATCTCCACTGGCAACACTATTACACATCACAACCAATTTCTATCCTGAAGGTATGCTTTAAAATTCGTTCGAGTGTAGTTCTATACAGCTGTTAAGTTTCTATGTACTTCTTGTTCGCATGATTACACTAATACACTCATACATAGTTCACACCGATTTGATAACGCTTTACGATCTTAATCAAAATTTGTGATTGTATTGTGAAAAAGATTTGTTCCGCCTAGCGTATAGATGTTTACACATCAAAAATAGATTTAAAAGGTATTTTTGTGTAGATATGCACCAGACATCTGCAACAAGTGCTAAATTTTCGGGCATATGTAATCATGCACATTGCTTTTTATGATCTAATCGTTTTTGTTCGAAAGCAAAATATACTTGTTCACGCAACCGTTCGTTTCAATCATTCAGTTTAACTCACTTGTTGTTTTGTGCGAATATGAATGTTCTGATTGTGTCGTTAAGTATATGAAACTCATTTTGAATCGAACCCAACGTGTTGTTAGCAGAACAAGTGTTTTATTCATTTGTTAAAGTAATTTTCTACTCGACACAGGGAGGTGTTATAAAAGTTTTTTTGTGAAAATTAGTTACATATATTTAAATAAACTGTGAACTTCTTTAAAGTTTTAAATGGACAGTGTCCATAATTTATATCCAAAGAAATTTCCAGAGGCAACTATATTTTGTCAGGGAGTCGGAAAGGTCGTTGCATCGTATGGAATGTTTTGACAGAAATTCTAATATTTTCATAACTAAATGTCAAACTCATAACTAAACGTCAAAGAACTACGTATTACGTTCTTACATATTACAAATTTTATCATTGCTTTGTGAAATAAGTTTGTTTTTTGAGGAAATAAGAAAAATTTTTAATGTTAAATACATAGATAGTAAATGCACATATTTCTTTTTTTGTTTTCATATATTTCTGCCAGCCGCTTATTTACTTTTGAGTGTCTCGAGTGTTTTTCGTTCAATCAATACAATCAGATCATTCGCAACAAAGCCATCATGCAAAACACAAACTGTCTACAAACAAGACTTTTTGTTTTTATACATATCAGTTCGCATCAAACGTTGGAAATGATTTACACTTGTTGATAACCTATCTGCCTGTGCATAAAAAGCGAACGAGTATAAAATTGAATAATACTTATTTGTGTTGTTCTTAAAATTCAACATTAGGGAATAAATAGACTAGATCATACTTGTTGCAGGTCTCTGATATGCACAATATAAAAAGTTTTTCATAATTCTGGGCATAAAAGTGGTAAAAACCGTTTTAAATTTGTGTGTTTTGTACACAATCTTATAATAAACAAACACCCACATACATACATACATATGTACATACCCTGCAGTCAGACTGGGGCCAAATGTTTCTATGTCAACACTAAAATTCTAGTAGTAGTTACATTGTCTACAATTTCTCTTCTATTCGACAGTGTAAAACAGAGAGAGAGAGATAGAGAGAAAATCCGATGTGGTTTATTTCTGGTGAATTTTTCAACAACTGGTAAATATAAGTCAATTTTTATGTACTTAAGGTATAGAAATGTACCAGTAAATGTTGTGTTGTCCATGTTCCCATAACTACTATGTAGTCACTAACAAGTCAATTGTTTTAGTGTTACTAGTAGATTTTCAATGACAAGCACAGGCTAAATGTCTACAGCACAAAGTATTGTATGGGGGATAAATGTATAGTATTGGTGAAAAAAAATTCAAAAGCGACTCGGTACATTTTCACCATCGACATTTCCTTAAGGGTTTTTAACGAAATAAATGCAATTTAAGTTTAATATGTATGTGTGCATGTGTATGTCGTATATATATGTATGTATAGTGTCCTATATTTTGTAAAAAAAGAAAATGAGAATTAGGCCGCGTGCTTTATTAACAATGTATATATGGGTTAATAACTTATTTTCTCCGTACTTATGGCTGCACACAAAAAATACGCATGCACATGATTACATACATATGTACATACCAACATAAATACATACATATGTACAATGTACATACGTATACAAACAAATTCCTTCCTTTCTAAGCTGTCAAAACGGTAAAACTTAAAAAGAAATATCACGCATAAACATAAAATCAAGTTTGAAAAATCTTTATCGTTTTATCTTTCCTGAAAAAAAAAGCCGTCAACTCAAGGCACACACATACACACACACACGCACAGATGCAGAGGGAGAAAATAAAGAAGAGCTCTTATTTATATCTTAGTTGATGTTGGTTTGGGGCATAAAGCATTTCTCAAACTAATATTATGATCCCCTTCAAGGCGATTAGACGACATATATTTTATTTTCTAGAGTTTTTCCCTTGAATTTTTATGCATAAAAAGCTTTATTTTGTGGCAATAAAGAAAAAGTGCTTAATGGTTTAAACAGATGTGCCATAAATATAACCATAGAAAACAGCTGTTCGAGCCAAAACAATGGGCAACACTGTATTTGATTATAGGTGACTTGCCATATCGTCATAGTCAGATGCACTCGAAAGTGAGCATTGAACTCATACTTAACAACATTTATGACGTTGTTGATTTCGACTCTTCTTAATTCAATGCATATGGACGATGCAAAATAAGTATGAATCACAATGCTTATGTGTTTCTCTGTTACTTTTTTTTGCAGGAATTGAAAAACAACCCTATTTACTACTTTTGTATACTACTTTTAAGGGCCATTACTATGACTTAACGATAAAGTTTCGGATAGTTATTCCTAACCTTAGCAAAACTGAACTATAAAGTGACCTTTAAAATTTTCCATTATTACAACTGTCCGATAAAATAAATAAAATGTTTGGTTGGTGGCAACATTTCTGTGGATATTGTGGATATTGTTTGTTAAAAATGATTAGTGGTAACTTGCTTTTGTTTATTTGTCAAATTACAAACATAATGAAAATATATATTTGTCAATTCTTTTGTTTTTTTATTATTCTTATGTGTTTTGTGTTGTATTGTTTTTGTTTTATGCCATATTTTGACCAAATAAATTTGGCTTTGTTTCATAAAGTAGAAAGTATGGCAAGTGGCGAAAATGTGGCAAGCTCATATGACCATACCTCACAATAAAAGTTGCAGGTAGGATGAACTTGTCTTTAGCTTATCGCTAACTTTTTGTTAAAATGAAGTTGTAATAATGAAAAAGTGTTTATCCATCCAATAACATCCTACCTTTAACTAACGACAAGTTATAATAATGGCCCTAAACTGGTTAATGATTAAACTTTTAAATAAACATACATGCATAAGTTAGGTGAGTTGAATCACTGTGAGTAGTATAAGTATTTTCCTGAAATTAGAAATCAAATTGAGGTGATTTATGAGTGTGGTATGAATATGAATGTCGACGTCGCATTCATATTTATTGCAATCTATACTTATAAATGAATCTTATTGTGAGAGTGCGTACATCAGAGTACTTGAGTTGAAACGATGTCTACTCATTTCTATTTAAAATTTCATGAGTCAGTATGAATAACGAAAAAACGATTCATGTGCAGATCACTGATATACATTAAAGAATATCAATTCCTCAGTGCAGTGGTAAAGAAAACAATTGATTTCATTAAATTAATTTAAACGTTACACTGTTTTAGCACTTTAAATGATGCTGGTCTCAAAGCGGATGAGGGAGGAATGCTTCCTGTATAAATGTAAAATTCCTTCATTAATTCAAAGCGAATGTTTTTGGAATATGTAATGCATTTATATTCTTTTACCTACAATATCTCTATGCAAACACTTTTCCTTTGCAATTCACTTTACGAGTAGTTCAGTTGAAACGGTTACTGATGGAATCAATTTCAGCTCTGCTATTGCCTTTTCTTTTGCCGTTTTGAACTTGGAGTGGAATGAAGAAAATTAATGGACGATGATAGTCAGACATTTGAGTTGCAAGTGTTTTGACCACTACTGTTTGTTTCGAAAAGTTTGTGTGCATTAGTTTGAATATAAAAACAAACATTTGTGTCGAGTTGAAAAATTGTCAATCGTTTGCAGTTTGTCTTCATGACAAAATGATTAATGGCATCAAATGAAAATTGTGTTGTACGGACGACAGTGTTTTATGAAAATCATAAAAGGATCGATAAACATAACACACACAAAAAGTTAGTTTATAAACATACATTACATACATTTGTATGGATGTATGTAAAAGCATACTCGTAAGTATGTCTTTTCTGTCGGCAATAACTTTAAATGGATTTATTTTAACTTATCGTCGGTTGGTTATTGGTTTGCGGCACAGTATATTCAAAATTCATTATACCTACAGCAAACCATTAACCAACCGACGTTATGCCTACAAGAGCCCGCCAACAACAAATCAACCAAAATCATCTTACATTCCCTTATTAAAATGTGTGTATGTATGTGCGTGCCAGTATTGCCATTTTTTGTGCCTGTTATTGATAGCCTCAACAACATTTAAGTGTCGTATCAATAGATTGACAGGTATGAAAATTTTTTTCAACGATAAAAAAAACACATGTAGAAGAAAAGCAAAATACAGAATGCCACGAAATCTCATAACAAAGACTTTAATCGATAAAGTTAATATTTTCGGCCATCATTAGCTTTTTCTCAATGAGTATTCAAACATAAGTTGTTTGAAGTGTTTGAAAATGTTTACAAGGCAAACGAAAATTAGTGTTGTATTTAGTCAGCCATTTACGAGTATACATACATACTACATATCAGCAACGTGTTTAAACCTTTTATTGCAAATAAATACACATGTACATTAGGGTGGCCGAGAGACTCAGTAATACATTTTAGTAACTCTAGTCTACACTAATAACGTTGTAACTATTGACTACGGAACATATATTATAATATAAATATTATAACACAATTGAAAAAAACATAATCTGAATATAAAAGATAATGCTGTCGAAAAATTATCGCTCAGTTGCCGCCGCCGATAGAGACGACGGAAAGTGCTCTTTGACGGCGGCAGCTGAAATAGTAATGAATTTGTATCTTGGAAACCGTGATAGGCAAACTCTTGAAATTTTCAAACACGCTAAAACAAAAAATACCAAAATTAAATAAAAGCCTTAACGAAAAATTGCCAAAATGAAAAAGCGCTTAAATGAAAAATATTACCAAAAATAAAATTAAACGATAAAATACTAAAAAAATCACTAAAAGAAAAAAGTCCCAAAAAAAATAAAAAAATCGCCAAACACTGAAAAAAATCGCGAAAACGACAAAAAATGCCAACCTAAAAAAGGTTGTATCTTGGTAACCGTAACTCTCGAAATTTTCGGAAACACTTACGGTCTAATTTATAAGAAATATTTCAGGTTTATTGCAGACTTATTGGACGAATTTCCCATAGAAATGTGTCAAATAAGCTTTTAATAAACCTGAAATTTTTTTATGAATATGGCAGCTTAACTAAAAAATCCCAAAATTAAAAAAATCGTCAATATGAAAGAAGTGCTTAAATAATAATAAATAAAATATATACATATTTAGCTAAAATGCAAAAAATCACTAGCAGCAAAAAGGTCGCCAAAAAAATCGCCCAAAATAAAACAAACTCCAAACTTAAAAAAGCTGTATCCTGGAAACCGTAAGCGGAAAACGCTTGAAGTTTTCAAAAATTTTAAACTAAAAATCCTAAAATCAAAAAAATTGATAAAACGAAAAACCATCAAAATTAAATGAAAAATATCACAAAAAATAAAATAAATCGCTAAAAGGAAAAAAATCACCAAAAGTAAAAAATCGCAAAAACAACTAAAAAATCGCCAAAAATAGAAAACAATCACCAAAAAGCAAGAAAAAAACGCCAAGACTAAAAACAAGTATATGCATATACTAAAAATTGCCAAAGCCGAAAAAAATCGCAAAAAAAAGAAACAAGCACCGTACGGAACTCTCCGTGTGCTCGTCAAAGTCATAATTTACTGAATTTATTTACTTTGTACTAGTTAATAGGATATTTGAAATAAAATGTTTAAGAGAAGTCAAGCAACCGATAACCCTAATACGATTTTACATGCATTTATGTCATTCCTTTCTTACTGTAACTATTAGATTTTTCTCAAATAGTTTTTCCTTTTTTGTTGTTGAGTTGGTTGCTTCAAGTAGCACGAGTATTTAGACTGCGTTCATTTGGTTTTTCTTTTACCGTTGCATTGCATCTGAAGTGTAATGGTATTTACATTTTAGCTCAGTTAGTTAAGTCGCTAAGCCTGTCTCGTTCATTGCGGATGTGGATGGACAATTGTATGGCTGGATGGATGAATTGGTTGGTTGTATAAATTTTATAGTTATATCTATGTCAACTGTAAGAGTGACTCTGTGCGTGAATTTATTTTTTTTCTTGCACTTATGCCAATTTGTTGGTTACGAACTGTCAATTGCTTTTGACACGATTTTGAATTTTAAATGCAATTGTTCTGTAGTTGAGTGAGAACAGGTCTCAAATACCGTTGGTTCGTGTTTATTATCTCTTTTCCTTCTTCTTCGGAATTCATTCATTTACTGGTAGAACAGCCAGTAAAGTATTTTTTTTGTTGCCATTAGTATTTTCGAGAAGAGTTGGTTTTTTTGAAGTAATTTTATTTTTATTATGTTAAAAGTTTTTAAAGCTTTTTACCGCAAAATGCTTATTTACATTAGAATCATTCAAAGAATTGCCATTAAGGTTTTATTGTAACAAAATTTAAATTCTGTTTCCATATTTTTTAAAGCTGTTGCAAAAAAAATTGTGATTGTGCAAAATTGCATTTTTTATTTTGCAAATTTTCTGTTCATACTGAGGTATTTTTTGAGCTGAACTCAACGAGGCTTTTGAGCTTAACTGTTGTCAACGAAACGAAAAAAATCATACACTAAAAAAGCGCTATAACTAAAATAAATCGCCAAAAACCAAAAAATTGGCAAAAGAGAAAACAACCCCACAACTAAAAAAAACTCCCAAAAACATAAAAGAAATCCCAAACGACAAAAAGCGCCAAAACTAAGAAAAATACCAAAAAGTATTTGTGCAATAAAGTTGTTTATTAAAAATAAAGCTAAAATTAAATTAAATTAATTAAACAAATCACAAACAAACCAATTATGTTTAAACATAGTTTAAGTTAATTTTCACAAAAAATGAAAATTGATTTATATACAATTTAATTTTTTCAGTGGCTAATTAAAGTTAATATCAAATTACGTTGAAAGTATGGTAGCACTACAATATTTCCAAATATTACGGAAAGCTTTCCATAGAACAGCTATTCAATATAAATATGAAAGTTGATTTTTCAATTTGCTGAAAAGTGAAATAGCAAAAAACACATTTTATGATACAAAAAGAGCATCAGAATGCATTTTTATATTTATATATTTCATTATATGAAAATATGTGTTACATTTGTTGTATATTTTCGAAAATTAACGAAATTCATTTTAATACGAACACATGATGTTCATGTACTAAAGACCTGCAAAAGACGTCTTATAAGAACTTTTAAGACATGAGGGCAATTTCAAATGCTTTACTACAGTGAAATCTTCTG
The DNA here is from genome assembly GCA_905220375.1 of Tachina fera. Classification (NCBI taxonomy): domain Eukaryota; kingdom Metazoa; phylum Arthropoda; class Insecta; order Diptera; family Tachinidae; genus Tachina; species Tachina fera. The sequence continues at coordinate 76,758,241 of LR999966.1, forward strand.
AAACAAACGCTAAACAACTTGTTCGGCAATACATTTGTTTAACTTATTGCAGGTATAAGAGTAAAGAAGAAATAGTTCGTAACTGAAGAATTTGTGAAATTAATTAAAATTTGGTCTACATATTTTTCATTTGACTTTAACGGAAATTAATATTTAATGTTAAAATGTTAACTGACTTAAATTTTTTTTTAAAAAAATTTTTTGTTCGTTTATTTTTTTTTCTTTAACTTAAAAAAATAATTAAATAAACGAGAAAATGTGAAATGTGTGCTTGAAGAGTACGTTAAATAAAAATTTCCGTACAAAAAACCGGTTTTAACGTACACTTCCAGCACACGTTAGTTTTTTCCACATGGGGGTTATTCTATAATCGGGTTAACTTAACTTTCAGTCATTTTTCTGTTACCAAATTCAGTATAACAAAATAATATTTGCATTATTTTGCATAATTTAATTGTCAAACAAATCACAAATTTTTTTAGCATTGAGTCAAAATAAAGTATAATTTATAGGAAAAGATAAACACAGTTCTAATAACAAAGGAAAATACGAAATACAATGAAAATATGTATTAATCTGTGTATAATTTTCTAAATGAATGCTTGAATCTATTAAAAAAAATGCTTGCTCCCTTGTTCAAAAAATTTAAAATGAATTCGAAATTTTTCATTGGCATTTTTTTTTTTAATAGATTTTACTTTTTTTATTTCGTCACTGCTATAATTTTGTGAGTGTGATTTTTTGGTTATACCTAAAAAGCTCTTTTTATGACAAAACGAAAGCTTTTGAAAATGTTTTATAAAAAGCAAATTTTAAACGTTATTGTTTATAAACGAAACATAAAAACGAAAGGGCTTATGTTTTCTAAAAGCAGGCTGTAAAACAATAAATAAGAATAGAACCCAAAGTAGAATTACACACAGATTATACAAGAACTTAATTACATGGCCTACACATGTGAATAGAAATTACATACTGTCTAACTACAAACGGATTGGCAACACTGAATAACTATAATCACGCAGAAATGCCGCGTCTGCAATTGTACTTTAGTTACCCTGTAATTGTTATTTTTACAAACAAAAGACATTTGTTTTTGACAATTGTCTTTTGTTTATACCAACAAAATACATGTGTTTTTTTGGTGTTGTATTTTTGTTTTAGTCGTGCATATACCTAGTATAATTGTATCATGGTGTGGACACTATGTAAGGAAAAGAAAAATATTAAAGAGGGTAGCCACCATATTTTCCTTTCTCGCCCATGACCTTAAAAGTTAATAAACTAAAATTGCTTTGTGTGAACCGGTATTTACTGGTCTTAATGCGCGATAGTACCAATCATTCAAAACTTTAGATATTAATTTATATTTTTAAAACTTAAACAAATAACGTACTCACTTCTTCGATTAAGAATTTGAAAACATTTAAGGCAATTATTGCTGTACATACCTGAAATTAGAAGAGAAATAAAATTATTGTTAGAAATTTCTTTAAACAATTTTTTAAATTAGTAATATTTTTTTCTTTAAATAAATCAATTAATAATACGAGATTCACACGATGACCTTGTGGCGCCACTTATTTTAGATTATGGCAAGGGGGGTTAAAAAGGGGGTTCAGACTAAGAAAGTTAAAAAAAAAACACAAACTAAAAATTAATGTCATCGTGTAAATTAATTTCAATAAAATTAAAAAAAGGAATCTATTAATCAAATATTTTAATATCACTTGTTTTAAAATATTTTCTAAAAGACATTTTCTAAAACAGTTGTGGATTTTATTTATTTTTTTTTAACTAATTTCACTTTGTGCAGGTTAACAACTTGTGCTTTACCTCGACCTATTAAATGTGCTGCATATAAAATGTCCCGAAAATGATGAGCCTGCTGGTGTAGCAATGAAAACGATTCGGCTAAATTAGCAGCCATTGCTGCGGCGCCAAGACCACCAACCAGTGGCGACAATGTTGCAGCGGCAGGAGATGGAGGTGGCGCCGCATGCTGTTGCTGTTGTTGCTGTTGTTGTGTTGGTAATCCATTCGCTGTAGCTGATGAAAGCGAAGGCAAAGTATGCAATAGTGGCGGTGGTGGCGGAATAGCAGGAGTCATTCCAATAACATTTTGTGTCTTTTCCAGTGGTGAGCGAGCACCAATCTCAATGTTTTGTTGTTGTTGCTTTTGTGGTGTTAATACATTGCTGGGCGCCAATGTGGCAACATTTGAGGGTGGAGAAAAAGTTTTACTTTTATTAGCAGACAATGAAATGTGCTGCTGCTGAGTGCCGTTGTTTGTATTGTGATGCTGGTGTAAATGATACTTTGTGTTAGTGGTGGCTGCAAGAGGCTTTGGTATGTGTATGGTGAATGTTGAATCTGTTGTGGAACCTGAAGGTGATAACACTGTTTCACCACATATGCTATTGACAATGCTGCCACCACCACCAACGCTTGAACAGTGTTGCAAATGTCGTTGGTGCTGCTGTTGTAATTGATGTTGACACAACTGATTTGCTGCTGTTGCTATTGTTGGTCTTGTTATTGGTAATGTTGTTAATTTTGTTGTTGCTGCTGAAGGCATTTTTGTTGTATAATGTAAAGATTTTACCATATCTGCGGTATTTGTATTTGTAGCCGTTGTGGTATTTGTTGTTGTTCTCATTTTTATTGTTGGCGTTGCTGTTAATAATTTCTTGGTGTTGTTTATAATATTTTGACAATGTTCACAGTTTTTCATGATTTTTTTCTTTACAGTTTGTTTATTTATTTGATATTCATATTCAGTTGTTGTTTTTTATGTACGTTTTTTATTTATTTATTTAGTTTTACTTATTTATTGTAACTTGTGTTTAACGATTGTTAAGGTATAATAAAATATATGAGAGTTATTGTTTTTATACAATATTTATAACAAGGAAGTATGGTTTTAAGGCATCTTAGTTTTTATAGATTTTAGTTTTTAAATATTTAACAAATATGTAGGTATGTATCTTTTTATATTTAATTTGGCCACTTTAGTTTTGATTATTTATTGTGTAGTTGTTGGAAATCATATATAAATATCAGGTTTGAGAAAACATATTTTTATTTTCCTTACTAAAATTGTATAGAGAGAAAAATAATAATGAAATTTAATGTTAAATTTTCATCGGAAATTTTAATGTAGCTAAAACGCACGGCGATATGAAATTAACGAAAATATTACAAGATTGTTGCCTTATTACTCGTATCTTCTTTGTATTAATTTAATTTTATTATTTTCTTTTGTGTTCCAACTACATTAAAATGCCGTCGTCGATTTTTAAAATACACCTGACAAATTGAAAAAAAAATTAAATAAATAGTTTGCACCTGAAATTGTTTATAAAAACTTTTTTGCTTAATTTTATTTAAACGTTTCATTTTCAGTTTCTATATTCATATACGATTATTATCGTAAACAAAAAAAATGTTAAGCAATGAAATAAATCAAACAGTTTTATAATCTAATAAAAACGTTTAAATTATGTTAAGTTTTTGCTTTTATTTATTAATTTGCGAAGATTGTAAAAATTTTTATTTCAAACAAAAAGCAAACCACTAAAAAAGGGAATTAAGCAATTTTCTATAAACGTATTATATGTGTATTCATTTTGTATTTTTGCAATACCATATTTTTTCGTATAGAAATAATGATATATAGACCTTTTTTTATTAAATTCATCAGTCTTTAAGAAAAATAAAACAAACCAATAATTTTTAATATTATATTTTTATTGCCACATGTGGTGAATGAACAGCTAATAAAAAAAATTATTTATGAGTTTTTTTTTACTATTATGAAATTAATGAATATTACAAAATGTTTTTAAAAGGAGAGAAGTAGTCGATGAACATTTTTGTAATTTACTGTTACTCATTAATGTTAGATAAATGCGGTTAGATTTTTACTTATATATTATACATAAGGAAGTAAGGAAAAATTTAAATTTTCTCGAATATGAAATTATATAAAGTAAAAACTTATAACGACAATATGGCAGGTGAGTACAATTTCAAATTTATTATTATTTACTTCCCAATCTTTTCGGTTTTGATAAATTTTGTTTTTTCATTTATCTAAGAATGCTTTCGTTTATAGCGGTCGTCATAGCTTTGGACATTTAAAAGCACAAGTAATTATTGTATATCGTTGCCTTAATATAGAAAGGCCCTAACTCATTTTTTTTAAATCGAGTTTTTCGCATTTTTCTATACATTAGATGTTCTTCTATCGATATATACAAAAATCTATATTTCAAAAAAAATAAAGAGTTAGGGGCCTTTCTATATTAAGGTAACGATATATTGTTTGTTTCGTCGATTTCTTCTCTTGATTGTAATTTACTACCTACCATTATAAATATTCTATGCCCAACATAAACTGAAGCTAAAAGTGTTTATTTATTTTAACTACAAAAAATATTTCACTTTTCTATTTACAAATAAAAAGTTTTGTATTATTAGTTCTCAAAAAAAAAAAGAGAAAGAAAAGCTAAAACAAAGTTTGAAAACAGTTTTGTGGCAAGCAGTTGTTTCCGTTTAGCCTCGCAGCAGGATTAGGAAGGAAGGACGTTTTTGCTCTGTCAGGATATTGAATGCGGTTGCGAATGCAATTTTTTTTAAACAAAGTTATTGATAAAAAAATAATAATAAATAAACGTAAATAGAAAAATTAAAAATATTTAATGACAGAAGTATTTGAAATAGTACAAACTACTCAACGATTTATTATTTTAAATCACTTTTCTTTGAAATTCTTAATACTGGTAATAATGCCGAAAATAAATAAATTACAACACTTAATTTTAATTATAAGAAGGCAATATTTAAAATTAATATTACTTAAGCTGTTTAAGTCGACAGCACGACATTGCAAATACTTTTGAAAAATAAAAAATTATAAATCCACTCAATCCAGTCATTAATAAATATCAAGGAAAAAATTATGTCAAAAAGATATGTGTGGGTTTTTTTCTCCCCACTTTTTAATCACAAACCAAGATAAAGTCATCTTTTATGAAGCTGCAAAATGAAACTTTACTTACAAAAAAAAAAAAAAAATAAACACGAAAGAAAAAAATCAAACAAATTTCATTCACTTAAAATAAAGATAAGTTTAGCAAAAAAAAAAGAGAAAATATTTTCTTTACACAACAGACTTAAAACCCAACAAAAATTACCGACAACAAATACAAAACTAAGAAGCCAACATTATAAAAAAAATCGTAAATAAATCTTGAGTTTTTTTCCACATTTGTTATTTTACAAGAAAATAAAGAAAATTTTATGAAAAAAAAACTATAAAACTATATATATAACTATAAGTCTTAAAAAGAGGAATTTGAAGTACGAAAGTCTACCAACACTCTTTTTGTCTGTTATTGCAAACATCTCAAAGAATTCTTTATATGGCCGTATGATATTGTATGTTGCAGATGGTTGGTTGTGTTGTGTTGCTGACAACCGGTGTGCGATGGTCTAAATGTGTAAACATAAGCACTTGAGCATGTGCAGCTAACATTAAACTAGTCACTCGCTCAACACTTATTTAATTATCTGCAAATTTTCTTTTGCTGCCACATTTTTTTTGCAGCTTAATAAGGTAGTGAACGCACAACACTCTATCTCTTCTATATTATATTGCGAATAAATACATATCTAATAGTTTGCAGAGTTTCAGGAAAATCATTTATAAGATATTGATATTTTTCATAACTTCCCAGTTATCAATCATAAGAGTAAATTTTTAATTTCTCAAAAATATATATCAAAAACTTCCAAGTATTGACTTAAAGTATTCTACACCGCCCTTATTGTGCAATGTTATATATAGTAGAATTCTCATTTAGTTAATATTTGAATAAATATATTTATAATAATCTCTAATTTTATTGAACTTAGTGTCTCCTGTTTTTATATAAATTTTTTCTTCTTTATATTTCAATATTTCGCCACTCCTTCCTACTCCACTTCTACAAGAAAATATTTTTTGTATTTACAACATAAATTGTTTATAATATTTTCCTGAAAAGCCACACAATGGAATGGCGGAATATTGAAATATAAAGAAAACAGTTTTATATAAAAATAAGAAAAATTAACCTTAATAAAATTAGAGATTATTATACATATATTTATTTCAATATCAACTAAATAAGAATTCTACTATATACATATATATTACAACACAATGTGGTCGCTACAGAATCACAAACACATTCTCTTGAAAGTTCTTGATATAATAATTATATTTATATAATTTGCACATTTATACAGCCTTATTTATAAAAATTATAAAGGCTTTATAAAGTGTTTTTAAAACAAAATTTCATAAATAATTTTTCTTACTAATCTTTTATAAAGATTTAATAGTTTTTATGAATAAGGCTTATAATTTGAAAAAAATATGTTCTTGAAGAAGCCACGCAAAGAAGTGGGAAAATATGGGAATAAAAATAATTATATAAAAACAAATTTATATAAAATTAGACATTATTATAAAAATAGAAGAATTATTAAATATATCTATGTATTTTAGTTTTATTAACAATATGTTAAAGATACCTCCAAGATTGAGAGAAGTTGGTTTTTTTTGGATCAACTAAGATCACCGACTTTTTAAAACAACACTTCAATTTCGATTAGAGTACCTTATATTACAGAAGCAATACAACATATAAATACGTCTTGTTTTAAATGTATTCTCGTGGCATATATTATACTAAACCAATAATAAATGCCGTCGTTTAATAAGCGAAGCACGATGGATGTATTGATGTTCATGTATGTATATGAGTGTTAACAAGCGATGTCGCGAAGACTTCTTGTTCGTAATAAACAATCAAAAGAAGTAGTGTTAATTCGTGTATGCTTGTTATTTTGCAGATTGTACGTTTGAGTGTGTGTGTGTGTAAGATTTCTGCAGTCAGCCTGGCGCCAAATGTCTCTATGTCAATACTAAAACTTTAGTAATAGTAACATTGTCTACAATTTCTCTTCTATTCGTCAGTATAAAAGAAAGAGAGAAAACGGATGTGGTGTATTTCTGGTGGATTTTTCAACAACTTGTCAATATAAATAAATTTGTATGTACGTAAGGTATAGAAATGGACCAGTAAATGTCTGGTTGGTATGTTCCCATAAGAACCATGTAGTCAATACCTAGTCAATTGTTTTAGTGTTACTAGTAGATTTTCAATAACAAGCACATGCTAAATGTTAATAGCACATAGTATTGTATGGGGAATAATTGTAGCAGGCGCAGAAAAATAAAAGATCATACACAAAACGTGTGTGCGTACGTTCATCCATGACGTGCGAATACACAGTACCCAGATCTTAATCCTATTCAATACCTCTGGGGTCATTTCGAAAAAAAATAATAAAAAAGTGACTTTACAAGCAAAAATTAAATTTAAAAAGTCCTCTTAGAGGAGTGACGAAAAATCGGTCCAGAATATACCCAAATTCTAGACAAATCTATACCAGATCGTTTAAAACAAGTCATACGTCGGCAAGGAAAAACAATTTGCTTCTGAAACAACTGTACATACTTTATATTTTAACTGCCTTATTCATAAAAAATATTTCATGTTTATTAAGCGCTTATTTGACATATTTCTATGGGAAATTTGTCAAATAAACCTGTAATAAACCTAAAATATTTTTTATGAATTAGATCGTAAGAATATTACCGATGAAATTTTTATATTAGATACTTTAATAATAAAATTTTTTGGATTGGATACAATTTCAAGTTCCTCAATAAAACGCTTTTCAATTTTCTTTTGTAAACTTAGACAGTAAATAATAATGGTATATGTAAAAATAATATATCGAAAAATATTACGCAAAAAGTTACTGAATCTAGGTACAGGTTTATGATATATAAACAAGCTGTACAATCCTACAATCCAGTTTTATGTAAGTATTGAGCATTTGATTGTACATTTATATATATTCATTTAATCTGACACAATTCCTAGAGAAGTTTAAAATCCAGCTACATTTATAAGAACTACTAAAAGCTGGGACTCAGTATCCTATACATACGCACGACTTACGAAAAATCTGATGATCTGATGAATTGTTATTGTATTTTGAACATTTTCATAAACTCCATCAAGCCAGGGTTGTGTTTTCTCACACACGACGTCACACGATTGTGCAGCATAGTGAATCACGGCCTCATGCGCTGATTATCTCAACTGAAGTCTCGTGTATACTTAGCACAAAAATCTTAAGAAAATCTCATCATTAACATATTAGATCATAAACTAGTTATGAAGTTTTCTGTTTGGCATAAACAACTTTTCCGCACAATTAAAAAGGGCAGCTAAAAAAAATACGAATATTTAAAACATTAAACATGCAATAAATTAACAATTATGGCCAGAAGTTAAGCACTGCGTGTTCTAATATGATGATAATTGCTGCTGCCAACGAAAGGATGGCATCAAAGAGGCAACTTAGCAGACATGATTAAAATAATTAGAACATTTCAAATAGATTTTAGAGTTTAACACTTATCTACTACAAACTTGCTTGGGAGGCAGCCAATTAAGACACGCAACATTTAAAGTGGATATTTATGTTCAAAGAAAATAAAAACGTTAACTAAATTGGATGATATCATATGATGCGATATACGCAGGTGTTATATAAAATAATAAAAAAGCCATCAAAAGTCTAAAGAGTTTGATGTTAAATCTAATGTGATGAAATGTTAATAAGTAAGAATACATTAGACTTGTATCGAACTCTTTCAGTAGCTCGTTTTTGACACAAACCAATGATCAAACCCATTTAAATTGCTCACATAAACAGCATTATTAGTCAAACAAATTTGTTTTACAGAAAACCAGTTTAATATTAATGTTTGCACATTTTTTAAAAATATCTTTCTTAAATGTTTACTGCCTTAGTTATAAAAAATAATTTTATTTAAAAAATGGTTTATTAACCAAATGTTTGTATGAAAAACTATTTTACAAACCTTTTATAAATCAAACATATTTTTTTAAATATAAGACTTTATACAACTCAATAAAAATAAGCATTTTCACACCAAAAGAAAACTGCTTTTGTTTATTTATGAATTTATTTATTTACTTATTTTTTTGTGGCTTGTTATTTTTAAATGACTGCAATCGAGAATGTAATACATATCGTGTTGAAGTAAATAAAATATGTGTGTACTTGCAACATTTATAGCGATTCATAATAAACGTCACATATTTAACCACAACAAATGGTTAATAAATGCGACCATATCCTCACAATTGCTCATGCACATGCATACATTTTTATTTTATGGGCATTACCATTCACATATTTTGTTGCTTTTTTTTAAGAACACAAAAAGCTCATGACACATTTTCATTAACAATATGTTCGCAACTTAATTCCCGTCCATCAGGAGGTTCGTTCTACACAATCATAAAGTATATTAAATTTAAAGCGTTTTAAATTGTAACATATTTAATTAGCTGAATCAAGCAGGACAAGACACTTATAGCGGAAGGCCAATGTAAGCGGCAAGCGGCAGCATTACCATTAAAAAAAATATTAGATTTAAGAAAATTTTGACTCATCACAATTAAACATATTTGGCAATGCTGTGACAATAAGGCACGCGGCAAAGTTAATTTTTGTTACACTTAAAAGTTCGACAGAAGAAATAAAAATTAATAAAAATATGCGATAAAAATTGATTTTTTAAATTAAAAATTTACATTGCAAGGCCCTAACTTATTATAGTTTTGAAGTTGAAATGTTTGCATTTTTCCATACATTACATGTTCCTTCTATCGAAATACATATGTATACCAAAAAATGAATTTAAAAAAAGAATAATGGGATACGTACGTACAGCCTTTCTATATTAAGGTATGGATATGCAAAGCAAATTCATGACAGATAAAGTTAATACTACAGTAAAGTACAAAGAATAAAAACAATATGATACTTAGTTGTTGCCTTGGGAGGGTCGTATGTCAAAAGCAGCTGATTAAAGATATTAAAGCACAGACCTACGCCACGATGGCTCAAAGCCTGTCGCCTGAAAAACAGCCACAGATTCTCCTTGTAGAATATAAACTAATAATTATTTTATTTATTTTTTAATTATTTTTAATTTTAAATTTGATTTTTATGTTATTTGTTCTCAGCTTCCGCAGAAGACTTTCTGAACAGCCGCCACCTCTGAGCAAATCGTCCGGTTGATTGATTCTTTCTGAATCAAAAACGCGTTTCACGAAATTTATTATGGTTTCTGAGATATTAAGCATTCATTTTGCTCCATATCCACAATTTTTAGGTTTAATAAGTATTTTTTTGCTGTACACTTTACTTTTTGGCGACGACAAGTTCAAGCGGGATATAAAACGGCTAGTAGACTCAACTTATGTTTCTTTATGTTATTAGCTCATCCGAAAATTCGTTTAATCTAACATAAGCTGAGTTTTATGCTTTTGAGATGTAGTTTAGATTTCGTACAGAAATTTGCACGCGCCTTGGGTTCTTATGATTTAAATGCAATCTTGCGCCTGAAGAACTGGGAGGGGTTTTAAGCCCATTAAAATGCAATATTAGATACATATATTTCACGTCCAGCGGATTATTACGAAACTTGGTTTGTAATGGCCTGTAATACGATCTCGCAATGGGAAAAATTATTAAGATTTTATTGCTAAAAATTTTCTTGCTAAAGGTCCATCGCAAGAATCATAATTTGTTTTTCTAATTTAAAAAATCCAAAAAACTGATTTAGTTATGAATGGACAGCAATTTTCTTTAAAACACAGAAATTCTTCGATACCGGTGTTTACATTTGCATATTTATGATTTGTATAAGTATGCATGGGTATATGTATATGAATGTATGTATGTATTTAAGCATGTACATACAATATACATACATATGTACATTGTACATGACTACATGTTGTCGGATACAAACACAGACAAATACATATGTACATATTTCTGGTCTATGAATTTCACAAACTTAATTAAGCTGATTTAAACGTTGCTTTTTTTGACCTCTTTTCTGTATGTATATTTTTTCTTGTGCATTTTACTTACGTCATTACGTCAACACAATCACATTATCGATTATTGTTGTTGGTCTTATCATTTGCTATTGTTGTTTGCGTCAAGGTACTCGCTACTCCATGCAGTCATACCTCCTGTTTTCACATCAAACAGAACTGTAGTTTCTTGTTCTTGAATTGATTTCTTCCCCCCCCCCTTTTGTTTAAAATATGGTAACCTTAAGATTTATGCGTCATTGCCATATTGATGACAAAAATACATGCAAATAGACAAATATACATACATACATACTAATTGCATTACGTGTATGTCAAGCACCCCCTCAATTTAATTTACTGTAATTTGTTCCATTGTTTTTGTTTTTAGTTTTTTATTCACTCTCAAATATCAAGAATTAGTATGAACAGTGGAAAATTGTACATATACATACATATGTATGTACATATGTATGTATACATACATATGTATGTATGTATGAATTTGATGTGGATTATTTACAAATTTTTTTCGCAATTTGTTTAATCGTCAATGAAAAATAAAAATCATCATCATTCAATATGATTCAATAACAAAGAATGTAAAAAAACGTTTGTGTTAGAGCGTGTGTGTGTGTGTGTGCGAGTGTATAAAAAAAGAATAAACAATTTTTTAATGCTGTTGGGAAATAGTTTGGAAAACAATTTTGGTTTTCATTGAAGCGTAGGAAATGTGTTTACAAAATCTATAAATACACAGAAAAATATGAAATATTGCAAATTTAAAAATAAAATAGATTATCACAACGAAAAATTATTGTAATAAAAAACAAAATGTGTATACATATTAAAGACCTGCACAAGACCATTTATAAGACATTTCAAGACATGAGAGCTAAACAACACTGTTGGCAAGACAAACAACTGAAACGAATGTCTTGCCAACAGTGTTCTTTAGCCTTTGTTTTAGAATATTTCGCTAGTAGAGCATTTGAAAAATCTCTCATGTCTTTAAAGGTCTTATAAATGGTCTTGTGCAGAACACTAATACATACGCACACAGCTTAATATAGAAAGGTCCTAAATCATTATTTTCTTCAAATCGCGTTTTTGTATCTTTCGATAGAAGAATGCAAGAATATCGAGAACAAAAAATTATACGATATATGTACATACATATACATACATATCTGTATGTATTTACATGCATGTACATATGTATGTGTGTACATATAAACACACTTAAATAAATTATGTTTTGAGAGTTTAGTTGAAATTTTCACGCTACTTGTGTCATTTTCCGGTCTCTCGAAAAATTTAGTATGAATTATTTTAGTATTCCTTATCGAAAGAGAATACGTAGAGGTATTATTATAAACAATACTTATGAGAAGTTAGCGATTTCAGGCCGATTTTCGAAAATCGAGTTTTCTTTAGAACTCGTCACTTTCTCAAATCATGGAAAATTACGCTGATATGCGTATGGATATACTTTGGGGCATATATGAGCGACATTGTCATTACAACAACCTCATAGATGTATCATCACAGAATCAGTAGCAAGCCGAAATTTTAATAAAATTATCTTAAATGAAAGTTTCATAGAAGAATCCAGATTACAATTACAGAATTAAAAGGAGTTATTCAATAAAAAGTTATGCTGAACATACATAAGTACATCTGGCATTTCTTATGTTGTAATTTTGTGGTGTCATTTTCAAAATGTATGCAACGTCGTTCATATTATTTTTTTATGGAAAGCAATGTCACACAACACAAAATAGCGGGTATCACACACGTCGGCACTAATACAAATGACATAGTGTGTACTCGGTATTAGTGAAGTGTCGCAGCACATGAAAAAGGTGAAACAGTGTTGTATTTTATGAATCGATAGCCACTTAAATGCTGCTATATATCAGAGATATATGACAGTGATATTGTACGCCATGTGTCTCTAAATTAGCGACACATAGCACAGAAATTTTTTAATGAATCACGATGATATTGTCAGGCAGGACTCACTTACATGAGGACTCAGAACAGTCAAAATTTAGTTATCTATGAGATTCGGGACATTTACGTCAAAAACTTAAATGGTTTTCCATGTTTTAAATTGAGATTTTTTGAAGCACAATTTCAATGGCATGCAAAGCTTTTCTGATTTCAATGTGTAAAATAATTCAATCCTTTTCTTTCTTGTATTATAATACATTCATATTATACACTAACATTTTCTTTAAGTTCATATAGCAAAACTCATAAAACAATATTATTAAGCATTATCTCTTTCAATAGCATTACAGAATTATGTAATGAAATTTTCCATTTAAAAAAACAGCATCTTACATCATTTGACCATCATTAAGTCATGAACTATGTATGTATAAATGCCTTAAACCGTATTCATTTTTATATTCATACTTATGTTTACACGCATAAACATAAAACACCAAAGAAGTACACGAACGAGAACCAGTATAAAATTAATTCACATTAAGCATTACGCATTTCGCTGGGGCCACCCAAAGTTCACAGCACTAACATGAATATGGTATGGGTATTAAAAAAAGAACCAGTTAACTACATCAGATACGGAAAATAAGATGAACGAACGAACAATGGAAACATTTACGCAAGACAACAACAAAATATTTAGCCCGTGTGTGGAAAGTAGCGGCTCGCTCATTTAACGCACTTTCTACTTTTTATGGTGTGAAAGAGAAAAATAAAAAATATACACGCTTTTCCACACTACAAATATGGGTTTCAATAAGTTGGTACGTTGAATCTTTTTTTTAGAAATTTAATACGAGTGCATTAATGAATGGATCTTGTGGTTTTTATTATAGTAGAGATGAGCAACTACTGTCACATGAGCTCACGCATTTCTTTCTCAAATCTATTGAGAGCGCAGTGCATAAGCATGAGTGAGCATAAAATATTTTTAATATATTTTTTAATAGTTTTAAAAAAAGAGATCAATACTAATTTATTTTATAAAGTGCATGTGGTGCAGTGGTGACAATCAAGGCAAATTAATTAATTAATTAATTAATTAATGTTCCTTGGCGATAAATTTAAAAAAAATTAATTTAAGACTAAGCAAGTCTATATGCATTTCCATGTTATTTTAGAAAAATAAATTCATATCGTATATAAAATATTTGTTAGAGTTTTTTCATAAGTTTCTAAGCCCACTACACTTATTTTATTTATTTGTGATTTTCAAAAACAAAAACATTATTATTATTTGGTAGTTCTCAAATAGTTTTTGAACGATTTTGTGCATGAGATAAGAGCTTTGTGAGTTATCAAAGGTATGGCTGAAGTCTATTGAGGATTTGGTAAATGAATGTATAGCCAACAACAAAAAAATTTTTTTTTTGATTTGTCCAAAAATAATAAATAAACAAAAAAAATTTATTAAAATAAGATTATGACAATGTCAAATATTAAATTAATATGTACATATGTATGTATGTATATAATAACGAAAATTAAAAATTTTAAAAACCCCCGAATATATGTATGTATTTAGAGAAGATGCGATATCTTCTAACCAGCTGGACTGATTTTCTTAAAACTTGGCTTAGAACCCTATCGATCAAGTCACCTTTTAAACAGAAAAAAACTAAATCAAAATCGATCCAGCCGTTTGGTCGGTACGTGGACACGGACAGACACACACTACAAACTTATAACATCCCTTTCTTAGTCGGGGGTTAAAAAATGCTTAGATATAAATTTTGATGGCTCTTCTATTCCAATAATATAGAGCAAAGAAATAATCCTTGGATTTCTCAAGAATGAGGCCTTGACTCCTGTCACGAATTGAGATGGGGACGACAGTTTTTCGAGATAATGAATTTAAAGCGATTGTGAGCAACGGGTCAGAGGTATTTTATTAATATTTTTACCTTTCTGCCTCAATTAGGTTAGTTGTCAACTATCTCTTTAGCTCTTTAGAAATAAGTTCGTATCAGCATTTGCGACATTATGATGAGCTATTAGGCCTAAGTGCATCGTTTCTGTAACGAATGTGAGAACTTTTCGTATCAAAAATATCTTCTATCAAAACAGTAAGTAAAGCCCTGGAGATAAAAAAAATCGCAAATGAGCTTAAAGACTGAAAACTGAAAAAGACGACACAATCAGGTGTTATACAATGAATACTAAAAAATATCCTGGGGTATAGTCGTCGCATTAGATGACGAGCTGATTCGATCAGGTTTTTTTTTTTAGTTTGAGATTATGGCATTCACTTTCGAACAATGTAAGAATATGGTTCGATATAAATAAAACTTGGAGTCCTTAAGCAGCTCTGGGTCGGGGAACATCTCTCGCGTCATCGTAATTATTTCTTAAGTGTGGTCAGGCTTGTGTGTGTTGTTTGGCCTTCGAGAGTTTTTCGTCTCGCTCGCACTGGTTGACTGATCTGTCACGGATAACCGTATAATCTTGCGTACTTCCTATGTGAAGGCATAGGTCGTGTACAGTCAGTCACAAAACCTTTTAAAATACTGTTAATACCATCTTGGGCATATGGTCTACGTTACTCCGCCCATATTTGTGCAACACCATATTATGCAAATTTACTTTGCATTAATATGTTTAATAAATAAATAAATAAATAAATAAAACTTTAAGATAGAAATATTTTTTGATATCGATCCATAACAGCTAAAATAGCATAAGTGAACATTTTTTAGGACTTCGTTTTTTAATGGAATCCTACTATTTACGATCGCCAATAATCGATTTTGGTCTAAAAATTAAGTTCGAATATTAAGCGGCCCATACACTACAACAGCATGCATGCGTAATCAAGTGTTTGTGCCAGCGGTTGGGTCGTGTATGGGCATTTTGTGTGATTGTACGTGTTGCTGTAGTGATGTCAAATAGAGTTTGATATTTTGCTGATGGTACAAGCTTGCTGGTGTAGTATATGGTGAAATTAGCTCAATTGAGCAAAGTTTTCATGGAGTAAAGATGCATTTAAAAAATATAATTTATTGAAATATAATTTTTTTCAATGGAAAAGAGAATTTTAGCTCTTTAGTTATACATAGCTGCTAATTTTAACAACATACCAATAGTAATTGTAAGAATTTTTTGTCCATAGACTGAAAAAAATAAATAAATTGTAGCAAAAACTGTGTCACTATTCATAACCACCCTTACCGCAATTTTGTAAAAAATGAATATTGTACCAGCTTGCTGGTATAATGTGTGCTTCGAGCATGAATGCTCAATCGCTTGATTGTGCGTGCATGCTGTTGTAGTGTATGGGCCGCTTTATGTCATTTAATCTTTTTTTTTTGGCGGTTATGGCACGATATGTGAGCCATTTTGAATTTATTTTAGTTTGTTTTTAACCAAAAACATGGATCACTTCGAGAAACTCATCGCCATTCTTCATTTATTTTACCATCGGCATAAGCAATGTAATATCCCACGAACCCATCTCTAAATTTCAGATTGTAATCAAAGTGTTTTTAGTGCTATGTAAATGCATCATGCTACGGAATTATACTTTATGTTAAGCTTGATTTACATACACACTCACACACACAAATACAGGGTATTTAATGAATGTGTATGTGTGTGTTTATATATTATTATGTACCAACTTAGAAAGATTTTCCCATCAATATAAAACAATAAAATTAAAAACATCGATGAAATTTCAGATTAATTAGAGTCTGAGATAGTGGGTGAGAAAGTTAAATTATGGTTAAAATTAGCGGAATCAAACATACAGCAGGTATATATATCCTGTCTGGCTCTCGTTATCGACAGAATATGTTCAATGGACAAATTGTATTCAAAACAATAAAACAAGGAAATTTGTTTTTGTTTAGCGAAGGTAAAATACAGGGTGGCCCAGAAAGACCGAAGTGGTGTGAAATCCTTATAACTTTTTATTTAAGACATATTTTTTTAGTTTTTTGTTTTTTAAATACATTAAATTTATAGGGAATATTTTAAGATTAGTTATTAAAAATTATATCCCGCAAGTGGTGGCCATTTTCTGCTTCGCACAAATGTGCTCTTTCCAACACATTTTCAATGACCTTTCGCAAAACTTCCGGTGTTATGTTGTTAATTTCGTCTCGAATATTGGTTTTTAATTCCTCAATAGTCCTAGGCTTATTAAGATAAACTTTCCCTTTTAAATAACTCCAAAGGAAACAGTCTGGAGCAGTTAAATCCGGGGAACGCGGAGGCCAATTAAAATTGCTTCTACGCGAAATTATTTTTTCACCAAAGATGTCGCGTAAAAGAGCCATTGTGGCCCTGGAAGTGTGCGCTGTGGGTCCATCCTGTTGAAACCATATTTGCGGATGGTTTTCACGGTTGGCTTTACCAAATTTTCCAACATGGCCTGATATCGATCACCATTGATGGAAATGGCAACACCTCGTTCATTTTCAAAAAAATATGGGCCAATGATCCTTTCTGAAGAAACACCGCATTAAACAGTATACTTAACTGGGTGTAATTGTCGTTGATGAAGTACTCTCGGGTTTTCAATATCCCATATCCTAAAGTTTTGTTTGTTAACGAGGCTTCGTCACTCATAACTAAGTTATGAATAATGGAAATGGAAAGAACACATTTGTGCGAAGCAGAAAATGTCCACCACTTGCGGGATATCATTTTTAATAACTAATTTAAAAATATTCCCTATAAATTTACTGCATTTAAAAAACAAAAAATTAAAAAAATATGTCTTAAATAAAAAGTTATAAGGAATTCACACCACTTCGGTCTTTCTGGGCCACCCTGTATAATAAAATTGTACGAGTACGAGTATTTAGCGTTTCACTAAAACTTTTGCATCAAAACTTGCAGCTCGCCTAATTTTTATTTAGCTCATTTCCATATAACTAGGATGGCCTGGTGGTCTAAATTAGACCACTTGACACCTAGCATGTCTTTATTTATTATAAGCACATGTGTACAAAACAAAAACAAAGAAGAAAGTTGCCTTCTTTCAAGCAAATTTAGATCGTATTTTACTACTTTTGAGACATTTGAGATATTTTGCATATCTACACAAGAATACCTTTTAAACCATATATGTTTCACCAATATTGGTGGACGATAAGATACTTAAAAATGTGTGCCGTATTTATATATAAGATAAGAAATGTAAAATTTAAAGCAGCCCATATTAAACGAAGTTATTTTAAGTATTTCTTTCATGTAAATGCGTATTTAATCTACCGAAATGGTCTAAGTACAAAATTACTTAGTCAGAACAAATGAATTTGTGTTGTTTTATTTAATTCTTCATGTCTTGTTGATGTTGCATTTAATGTAAAAGGTACAAGTGCAAAAGTGTTTCACCTTACAGCAAATGTCTACAGTAAGGGAAAACCATGCATTTCAATCTTAATAGTCTGTTAAATGCAAAAATTCTTGATTCAAGAAAAAAAATTTGATTTTTTTAAGATCGCATTTAAGATTGTAATCATGAATAAAATCTCATTTTAAGATCGAATTCTAGATTTTATTCTTAATAAAAAATCTTAAATTCAGATCATATTCTTAAAAATTTAAGAATATAATGGTGACTATACTGAAATACGCGTTGACTGAAAAATTACATGGAACACAAAAACAACATTGTGTAAATTTAAAAAAATAATTTTTGTTTTACATACAAAATTAACCGTTTTTAAAAGAGTTAGAAATGTATGACAAACAAAAACAATTTTTGAAAATTTGTTTTTAGTTTTAATGTAAAGTTTCACTTCTTCGACGCGTTTTCCAGAATAGCCACCAACATTAAAATTCAGATTTTCTTGATTTTGAGAATGCGTTTTTGAATTTTACAATTCATTCTATAAATTAAGAAATTAGCTTAAATTTGAGAATACAAATTTCAAGATTGAAATTTGAAAATGTTTACAATCTAAATTCAAGATTTTTGTTCTTAAAATTAGATCGTTATTTTTCTATTAGTGTACACTGCAGCTGAGCACAAGATGTTTGCTTGCTTAGTCTTCATGATGTACATTATTGAATTGTTTTCTCTTTTTAGTGCTCTTAATTGTATGGGAACACTAAAATTGGTATTCAATTTAATCAAAACTTTTTGATTCAAAAGCATGCAACAGCATTTGCTTATCTGCAAAGCGAGGGCATTATTTATTGTAGTGTAGTGTCGAAGGATATTTCACTAGTGCACACCGAATGACAATTGTAAAATTAGCACACAAGTGTAAAAACATGGGCTTGTGTAAAAAAAAAGTTCGCATGTGATACTTTTCTAAGTTTTATAATTTATGAATTTTAGACTAAAAAATAAAATAAATAAATAATAAAATAAAAATAGATATAACTGCAAAAAGTTTTATTATCGCTTAATATTCTATGAAATTTTGAGATTGTGAAAGGAAGTATGGTGCACTATAAAGTGTACAATAAAAATATTTCAGTGTTTTTATGGGAATTTTTACAATTTAAGTTTAAAATTTGTTAACGCACTAATAATCCCAAAATTATTATTTTTACTTATTCAGTAAAATAATAGTTTTGGGATTATTAGTGCGTTAACAAATTTTAAACTTAAAAATATTTCACACTTCACACAACTGTCTCTTCAATGGTTGTACAATGGGTTTGTGTGTTTTTTATATCCTTGTCCTCGATTTTTGCTTTATACTCAATTACGATCGCCACTACAAACAATGTTCGCTCTTTAAATATATACAATACTGAGCACTTTTTCTTGGCTTGTGCTCACGTCTAGTCTACACACAATTTGAACAAGTTGTTGCATTTTCAAATCAGAGATAGAGAAATTACATATGTGAATGTCGCTGCTATTAGATAGAATAAGTTCCAGCACAAAATTTCATGAAATTTCGTGAAAATTAAATTAATAATATAAAAATTTTTCTCAGACTTAAAAAAGGTAATCCTAGAACTAGTTAAAAATTCTCGCGTCATTGTGATTATAATGGCAGCAGAATTTATTATATTCTTGCTTCATTCTAATCATAATTGCAGCAAAATTAAATATATTTAATAAAGGATATAAGGGAGGTGGGCATATCCTTGCACTGAATAAAACAAAATTTTCCACAAAATTGAATTTTGAATTTTTGAATTTGAAAAATTTGTTGATTTTAAGTGTATTCAAATCATAAATTCAGCTTAAATGTAACTTTTAAATTTAATTATATACAGGAGGAAACATATCACTTCTCTGAATAAACCAAACTTTAAGATTTAAGAGTTAAAGTAAGTTAATTTTTACGTTCATTTTGATCACAATTTAGCTAAAATATACTTTTTTTAAATTAACGATATATGGGAGTTAAACATGTTCTTGGTCTGGTAAAAAAGTAATTCTGGAAGTGTATAGTTACAAATTCTCGCTTTATTCTGATTATAATTGTAGTAAAATTATTTTTTTTAATAACCAAATAAAACCAATTTTTTCACAAACTTAATATATATAAAATTACACATAATAGTTCATTTTAATTGCATTTTGATCCTAAATTTAGTAAAAACATAAATTTTCACATGAAGGATATATGGGAGTTAAACATATCCTTGGTCGGATTAAAGCAAAATATTTCGCAGAGTTAAAAGGGGTAATTTCGGAAATAGTTACCAATTCTTGCTTCATTCTGATTATAATTGTAGCAAAACTCAATATTTTTTAATAAAGGATATATGGGAGTTAGGCATATCCTTGGACAGAATATAACAAAATTTTTCTAAAAATTTAAACAATTTATTTTCGTAATATTTATTGATTTTCAGTGCAGTTTGACCATAAATTTCCGCTAAAATATACTTTTTAAAATTAAGGACATATGGGGAGCTTAGCATATTCTTGTGTGCATTGAATGCAAATTTCTCTGTGTCAGACATTCTAAACAAAAACAAAAACAAATTTTATTATTTTGTTGTTGTTTCAAATGTAAGTGTGCGACAAGTCGAACGTTGTCGACATCGTGGGACAGGACGTAAATAAATTTGAATAAGAGTCTGTCCCACGATGTCGATGTTGCCAGAAATCGTTCGATCGAATACTTATATTGAAAACAACAAAAAAATTGTGTAATGTTATTGTTGTTTGCAATAGAATTTGTCAATCGAAAATCTGCTGGTGACACCGTGGGGCAGGCCTTTAATATTTATTTAAAACTTCGACACAAAAATTGTGAACAGCTTTAGTTTATATTGTAATGAAAGGAACACCAACGTAATGTCAATTTCCGGCAATACTGCGAACCAAAACTAAATTAACTCCCTTGTTTATCTAGTTCATTAAAAAGCTAAAAATTTCTAATTTTATAACGCGCCTTGCAGTTGTTATTAAGAAGAGAGAAAAAAACACAAAATCTGTTCAGTGAAGTTTCTATATAACAAATTGAGATGCTTTTATTTAATAAAGTTACAAAACACAACTTCGAATTAAGCATGAATACCCTTCGAAATAGTGCATAAAGAGATAAAATATCCCATCGTTTATTCTTTTATTTTTTTTTTTGTTGTGGCATGTTTAAGGTCTTTAAATATTTGTTGCTGTTATTTCTTTTTAAGTTGATCATGTTTCACTTAAGGGGATTTTGTTATTATCGTTGTTGTTGTTGTTGTTGTTGGTCTAAATAAAGAGGTGTGTAAAAACAAAGTAAAAATTGGTAGTAAATTCATGTTAAACGGCTTTAAAACGATTGATCTTTTTTTTTTTGCTTTTTTGTTTGTGTTCTTTTCATCTTGGGTGGAAGTGAGTGAGTGTGTGCCTGCCAACCGAGGTGGTGGTGTTTAGTTTCTTGTTATGTTGATACAACAAAAATTAGCCGCCTGTTTAAGTTCGGGTAGGTATTTCTTTTATTCCCAGTGAACAGTTTAAAAAGGGGCAGCAGAGCAGATTGGCTTGGCTGGTGGCATTTTGTTGCTGTTGCTCAAAACCGTGGCAATTGAATATTTATTTTCAGTCATTTATTTATTTATTTAATTTTTTTGTGTGTCGTTACTGTTGCTTTAATCGTTTAAGTTATTTATCAATAAAGTCAGTTATATACACATGCACTCGCATAGCCACCACACAAATATTTACAGATGGAATTCCGTGTTGCCCCGTAAAATTGTTTGTTTGAATGGTGCTGCCTTGTTGGATGATGGTTATTACTTGTGCTTGTGCTGTGCTGTGCTGTGCCCATTGTGTTGCTGTACAGCACATTCCTTTATTATTGTGTATCCAGCTTTCAAACACAACAAAATATTTATTTTTTTATTTCTTGTTTTTTTTAATTTTCATTATTTTGCCATGGCATTTTAGTTATGCATACAATGCTAAGTATATGTTTTAACTTTAAAAGCTTAATGAATGATTTATTGATGAATTATTGAATATTCGCTTTCAATACATAAAATGAAATAACGAACGAAAACGCATTTGGAAAGTATAAAAAAATACAACAAACATTTTTTGGGCAGTTTTTTGTATTTTTTTTATCTATCGCTTAAACAAGGGGCTTTTATTTGCAAGAATTTTAATTAAAAAAATATGTACAAACATTACAAAGTAGAGATTAAAACTTAATATAAAATTAAAAAATTTTTGAACAAGCACAATTGACTTTTTGAGTGAGTGCCTGCTACCAAAAAAGCTTAAAACGTATGAAGTAATGTTTTGCTTAAAAATCAATAAAACTTTAACAATTTGTGGATTTTTTTTGTTTAATTTAAATTTTTATTAGTATTGAAAGTTGCTGGTTGCACAAGCTATTCATGTTTTGACATTTCACAAAGCCGCAATTGGGTAATAGGAATTTAATTATCTTAACTGACTCGAATTCGGATTAGCTATAGATTTTGGTTATGGTCAGTATTCGGTATTATATTACTTTTATGCACAGCTATGGGCACAGAAATAGCACACTGAATATGTGCAATATAAATTTAATTATATTATAGGCTAAGGAACCCTATTGTTTTCGCTACGATGTCTGTCCATTCGTCCCTCTGTCTGCCTGCCTATTACAGGTTCTTTTCTTGAGAACCGTAAGAGCTATGGACCTGAAATTTTCACAAAGTATGTAAACATTTAGCCGCTACAAACATAGGACAATTAAAAATTAAAAGATGTTCTAACAGTTAACAGTTAAAAATTAATGGCTGTTCTAAGCCCAGCAACGAAACATGTTGAAATCCTAATGTGATATACAGACACTTGAAATTTTCAAAGAAGACTACAGCAACTGAAATTTCAAAAATCAAAATTAAAGGGTATGCAAACAGTTAATGTAATTTTGACAACTTGGTGCATTTTGGAAGCCGTAAGAGTCAAATAATATTGAAATTTGTAAAAGCGCTAAACTAAAAGTCCCAAAATTAAAAAAAAATCTAAAGAGGAAAAAAGCAGCAAAACTAAGAAACAACCGAAAAAATCGTCAAAAACCGATAAAAAAAATCAAAAAATCCAGAAAAAAAGTTTACGGGATGCTTGATTTTTTTATTCTACATCAGCTAATATATTCGATTATATAGGCTTAAGTTCGTATAATATTACCTATGTAGGGTCCATTCCGAATCCTTCGTCAAAGCCGCATTTTAGTGGATTTATTTCTTTTTCATGATTATAATTTTAAGCAAACACATGAGATAAAATTTTTTTTAAAGAAGTCACGTCGACAAACTTTCCAATTAATCTCAAATTGATTCAACATCTACATAAGTCAAATTTAATTTTCTAATTCTTAAAAAAACAGTCTCATTTCAATTCAACTCCTTACAAATGGAATTAAATTCAAACCAAAGACAAGTCGTCATGTAAATGTGAACAACATAAAAACTGTGTAAAACTTTTAACCTTATTACCTTTTAAGTTATTTTGCCAGAAAAAAAAATTAACCAAAAAAATATGATTTCAAATACTGTCTAGGAATGTACATACATACGAGTATGAATGTAAATATGTATATACTTATGTAGTTATGTAATATATACGAGTGTACATCTCCCCAGATACGGTTCAATAAATGTTGAAGTTTGTAAGGCAGAT
Organism: Tachina fera; assembly: GCA_905220375.1. Taxonomy (NCBI): domain Eukaryota; kingdom Metazoa; phylum Arthropoda; class Insecta; order Diptera; family Tachinidae; genus Tachina; species Tachina fera. Next base: position 76,782,328 of record LR999966.1, read on the forward strand.
ACATTGCTTTACCTAACACACTTCTTAAATTAAAAAAAAAAATAACTTTATCATTTCAAAGTTTCTTGCATTCTGTTTTTCGTTTTAGTACCAAAAAGTAAAACGAGTAGAAAGAAACCAAAATTTTTTTTATTCCTGTTCAATAGTTTGCATTTTTTCTTTTTGTTATTTACTACTGCAGATATGAAATACATATGGAATGAATGCATTCATATCCTTGCATGCTATTGTGCTAATATATCCTGAGCAAATATTGTTGTATTCCAATTTTATTTCGTATATGTAAATAAAATAATAAAATCGCCAAAAAGAAATATGAAACCATTATTCATGATTCATAAAATATTATAGGTGACAATTTTGTAAATTGAGACGACCGACAAAATTTTTGAATATTTATCACATATATTTATTTTCTTAAAATGGCTGTGTAGACTTAGTTCTAAAAAGTTTTCGCAAAATATGTTTAAGTTCTTGCTAGTGATTAAGTTCGTATCGCTCTGTAAGCCAAATAAAATGTGATAATTATTATTGAACAAATAACACCAAAGTTAATTGTAAATATTCTGAAAAACACTAACAAAACGGAACAGCTAGCTGTTTTTGAAGGCTACTGCACCTTCAACATCAGTGTTCTTTGTGTTTGGTCCACTGTGTGTGGTATCAGTTGTTGTAGATTTCTGCTTTATATACTCAGTTTTCAGTGCAAATTGAATATGAGAATTGTTTTAATTCATTATATTACAATTTGCCGAGAGCTTTTCTTAATGAAAGCTCTATTTTTCGTAATCTGCATATTTGAAAGTACCTCTGGTCAAAATCTCAACTAATTTTTTTAGCTGGGTACTTAACGATAGCAATTCAGTGTGATAGTTTCATACAATATTATTTCATTTATCACAAAGTTGTTCACCTTTTAAAATTATGTACTTTTATCAAATTTGGCTTTCATAATTGCTGCGGAAAATTCAGTTAGAATTATCTATGTATGTATGAATGTTTGTAATTTAATATTTAAAAATCTTACACAAATAATATTGCGCCATACTGTCAATTTCCCAAAAAATTTAATCTTCTTGTATACTCTTATATGAAGTTTGACACATAGAAAATGATTCTATTTCTATTTGTGGAATGTGGTAGAATCTGTACGAATATGCGTACATTTATTGTAAAAAGCGAGAGTGAACTTTGATCAAAAAGGGGCAAAAGGGGCACAAAATAATGCAAATGATACTAAAAGGAGATTTAAAACTAAGGGGCATAAAAAGTGGCAAGGCAGTCGAAAAAAGGGCAAAAATGCGACTTTAGTCGCACAACGGTAACGCTGACTCTAATAAGGGCCGCAGTTGGGGTCAGCTGATCTACCTATCGCAGTGAAGAAATAGCTCTACGGTAGTACCAGCGGGACTGAGTATAATTTTATTATTAGGTGTGCTTTTTACGTAGATGCAGAAATAGTGTCAGTCAATCGGATCACTGTTACATATACATATATGAATATTCCACACAATCAGCTTTGAACAGTAGAGAAGAAGATACATATACAAAATAACGGCGGCAATTAAAAAAAACTGGGGACAAATTATGGCATTCGAAACGATTCGAGATTTAAAAATATTTCCATATAAACTCTATTGAAATATTTTGTAATTTCGTTCGATAACGAGTGCCGTAATTTGCCCCTTAATGATGATAATTTCTTCTATGCGTGTGTACAAATATTTAAAATAAAATATATTTTTTATTGGCATTGCAGGTTTTTTACTGCCATGCGAATGAATGCGCCATATCCAAACAACTAAATATTTTTTATTCATCATTTATCACGTCTTAATAATCAAAATCAAATTGTGACAACAAACATATCAATCAGTTTTTATTTTCAGCATTGTAAATAGAACAAAACAAACATATTATTAAGATGGAAACACTACAAAATTTATATATTTATTGTAAGCAGATATACATTATATACATATAAAGGTGTGAATGTGGAGCCAACAACGAGAAAACACTTCACATCAAACAACAAGTGGTCGATTGTCGTCATGTTCGTTGCAAACGGAACCATAAACCAATGACGCCACGAATAACACCAAGTCGTGTTTATTCATACCCATACGTTTAAAACATAATAATAAAAATAAAGCAGCAAAGAAAAAAATACACATTACATACCTATGTATGTATTATAAAAAATTGGAATTGTTTAGAGGGTAAAAATATTCACAACTACAAATTGTTTTAAGCACAAAAGAGTGGATGCATGGAGAGTTGCTTTGGCTACTTAAAAATGCATGTTAAACTTTTATACTTTGAGCAGTCTGTTATTACAATTTGTGGCTACGAGAGTTAAAGTTCTTAAAACAAGACCGGCCACCAGTCGGCCAAACCTCTACAAACAATTGCTACTGGAATCGTAGGGAAAAAAATCGACAAAATTTTTTTTTCTTTTTAATATGAAAATGAATGAGCAAAAATTAAAGTAACAAAAAAATGCTCATAAAAATGTTAAATAAAGAAACAGAACGTGCTAAAAAGCAAACATTTATGTATTTGATGTTGTTGCTGCTACATGTTGTTGTTGTTCTTGATTGTGATGATGAGGTTGTTGCTATTTTACTGCTGTAAACACCTTGTTGCTCCATAAATAATAATAGTTGTTGCTGCTAACAGCAATAATTATGTGGCTGAAACAACAACATCGTATTGCTTTTCGCAAAAGAAAACAGCGAAATACTTATTTATTTATAATGAAGTCTTCTCTTACTGCAACAATTTTAACAGACAACTGGACTTTAAGCAATATTTTTTTAGTAGACGTTTTACTATTAAAAAAAAAAATATGGCAAATAAAGAAATTAGAAAGACGGTTTTGTTATTTTGATGGCTTGGCAATAAAAACAATTGATTTTTTCTGATATTAAGAATTCTGATGAGTTATATTCGATCCTATATTAATTTACTCAAAGAATGTCATAACTAAAAAAAAATTAATTTTTGAGTTAATGATGCAGAATTAATCCTCATATCGCTCTTCATATTGTTTAAAAATTTCATATCTTGAATACTCAACTCTTAAAAGTGAAATAAAATTAATTAATTAATGTGTGTGTAAATTTAAAACTTCAAACGCGTTTTCTGGCAAACTTGTTTTTTAAATTATGCCGTTCTTTGACTAAATGAGCAATATGTATTAGACTTGAATCGAACTCATTCATTTAAATCACACTTGGATCGCACTCATTCGGTAGCTTGCTTTTGACACAAACATATCATAAAAAGTAGACCAACGATCAAACCCATGTAGTTTAAATGAGTTTGATCATTGGTTTGTATCAAAACGAGCTACTGAAATAGTTGGATGCAATTTAAATTACATACATGAGTTTGAGCATTGGCTTGTGTCAAAAAACAAGCTATTGACTGAGTTTGATCCAATTCTAATAAGTACATACATACCAAACTCATTCATTCGACCTTTTTTGACACAAACCTATTAACAAACACATGCAATTAAAATAGGTTTGATTATATGTTCGCGTCAAAAACAATCTATTGAATGAGTTCAATCCAAGTCTAGGCTTAAACTCTTTCAGTCGATCGTTTTAGACACAAAGCCATAATCAAAACCATGTAATTTAAACAGGTTTGATCTAAGAGTTTGTGTCGAAGAGTCCCATAATAATAAATTTGTTTCTAAATGGAGCTACTGAATGAGTTCGATCCAAGTCTACAGCTCTAATGTTCAGCTGTAGCCAATATAAGCAGCTTCAAAAAATTTTTCTGTTGTTTGTTGGAAACTTACAGCCAACAAACATTGACTGATTTATCAATATATGTATCGACTAGTGCACGAATGCACGAATATTCGGCCATTATTAGGCGAATACGAACGTATTCGTATTCGTCAAATTCAGGCGAATACGAATACGAATATTTTTCCAAAGAAATTAAATAAATAAATGCATAAATCCTAAACGAAATTTAAATAAATGACTAAACATTTTAGTTTGTACAAATACATTAATTTTTTTATAGAAATTTGTGCTTTGTATCATTTTCAAATATTATTCAATGACGATTATTAAAATTTTGGGTACTTTTTATTAACTTTAAAGTACATTCATAACCATTTTTTAATATTTCATATTGCATATAATATTCGTATTTGTATTCGCGAATATCGTTTCAAATATTCGTATTCGCGAATATCAAAAATTGACATACGTTACATCACTAGTATGACTAGACTTTATAGATTTTTATGGAAATTTAGCTTTAGATTTATTTAAAACCGATTGAAACTTTCAGGTCAACCCAAAACTATAATTTTTATCCATAACTTTCGATTTTCAGGATGTTATCGAAATTTTAAAAATGGAAAAATAATCCACTTAAGTAGCTCTACAGGACATAACCGGGATTTTGAAAAGTATCTCAAATTTTTTTCATAGTAAAAACAAAAGCAACTCAACAAAAATAAAATTCGTCCCAAAATTAACGCTATATTTGTCACAATTTGTGCAGTGAAGGGTTGGCAACTCCAAAAAAATAAATCGACAGCTGGGAGTTTCGGTTATACTGATGACAACGTTTGTCATGTTCGATGTTTGTTTCGTTCTGCAGTGTTGCTTTAGATATAAAAACACATAATGGGAACGACATTACACACATTTTAAAAATGACAACACAAGAAATGTCAGATGTTTACACGGGTAATTACACGATAGAATAAAGTGTCCTCATTATTGAACAATATTTAAAATATAATGAAAGCTTGGCGGCCGTAGTTCAATATAAAATATGATCGGAATAATGTTGTAGCTTCGTCAACTGTAAAGAGATTAATTGAAAAATGCAGGGAGACTGAATCCGTTGAAGACAGCAAACACACTGGTTATGATTCAATAAAAGAATAAAAAGCAAAAGCCTAAGACCTGCCTTTTCTATTTTTTATATTGCGTTAATTTTGGGACATCCTTTTTTAACTTTTTTTTTAAATAATTTATTACAGCCTATATTCCTCTTTTTTAATGATACCTATACATAATCATTTTTATTTTACCAAAAAAAATTCTGAGAAAAAAATTTCAAGAATAGATTTTTTTATTAAATCTCATTTAATGGCTTATAAAATATTTAAAATCAAACAACAAAACGTGTTAACAGTAAGTATGTGTTTATAAACTTATTTAGTTAAACCACCAAAATAATAATTTTAAATATTATACCTAATAATTTTAAAATAATAAGGCAAAAAAAAAACAGAAAAAAAAACAAGAAACAAACCAACAACTAACTGGCTGAGAGCATCATCATCAATTGTTTAAACATGTACACCCACTTAATCGTTATTTTGGCATCGACAGCACCATTATTCATCAATTTAAACAACCACAGCAAAATAGTGGCATACACAACAACAACAAGAACAATAATAATTGCCCCAAACGTACACCGTAACTAAACACTATACGTACGTACGGTCAACTAACAACCAACCATTGGGCCAACAACAAACAGTAACAAACAGCATCCGCAGCAACAAAGCAGCAAAATAAATAATGCTGGCGAAATATAAGATGCCCAACAAACAAACAAAAAAAAAAACAAATAAAAACATGAATAAAAGAACAGGAAAAATCAGCAACCACCACATCACATCGTATGGTTGTTAACACCGGTAGCCCGTCAAGGTATTCAAACATACATACATACCTATTCGTATATTCGTATGTTGGTATCTCCTTTTTTCAGACCCAGCCAACGGCCAACGGTCGCAAATCGGCCATTTGCGTAAAACAAGCAACCAAATCGGTAAAACAATACGACTACTGGGCAGTGAAGCAACAACAAGTGGCGTTTTCAAATATTTTTGGTGTGTGAAGTATTGGCAACATTATCTCATGCAACTACTTAGCATCTGCTGCAATAGCATAAGAATGCATTGTATATACATATGTATGTGTGTATGTATGTCCAGCAATAAGTGCAGCATTTAAAAGAATTAAAAGTTAAGAAGAAATATTAATAAAATATAAATTATTGAGCCAAAAATTACTGTCACAATTCGACTTCGAATGCGACGATTTCAGGCTAGATTAAAGAATTTTATATAGTCCAAGTTTATATTATGCAAGTCTTATTGCTAAACTGATTCAATTCTAGGGGAGAGAGAGAGAGAGACGAGGACAAAAAATATGAGCTGAAAAATAAGAGTTGCGTTGTGTGAACGCCAATGAAAGTTCAAAGAAGAAAAAGTGATAAGCTTTGCAATAGGACCTGACTAGTGTGAACACTCGTAATAAAAAAATAAATAAAATAAAATAATATAAAATAACAATAAAAAATATGGCCTTTTAAAAGAGTCAAAGAGACTTGTTCAGTTCATTATTGAACATCAGTGGAACGACTAACAAACAGCCTCCTCCCCTGGCTTCCTAAACCTTAACAACCTCTAACAAACTAAATAGAGAAACATAGTGTATCGTGCGGCTGCTGTTGTTGGTAGCCAGCTCAATCAAATAAATGCATTTAGTGGCGCACCATTGTCGCCGCCGCAGGATGCCATAAAATATGTATTGAAACTTTTTGCTTCTTCTTACATATATTCCTTGTTATCCCATACTTATACTTCTGATTCCTTGTTTTTTTTTTTAGTTGTTGTTTGTTTTGTCTCACTAAACTGTTGCAAATATAGTTTTAGCATTAGTAGACGATTACGATTATTTATTGTATTATTTAAATTTATATTTATTCTTGTGTATTTGCCATCGCATTTGTATTCTTACAAATTTTTATTTATTTTTATTGTTTGTGTTTCAATATTTATTGGCATTTTTGTTTTGTAGCACACTAGAAAATATTTTTTGTGCAATACGATATTTCTTATTTATTTCAATATGTAGAAAATTATTAAAATTCTTTTTTAAACTTTTTATTTTTGTGCCATTTGGTTTTAGAAGATTTATTTTTATTGCAAGTGTTTTTAAGAATTTCTAATGTAAAAATAAATGACTTAAATATAAATAAAATTGCTAGTACAAGTATGAAATAAAAATATTTAGAAAATATTATTCTTGCATTTTATTCCCAAATTACTTTGATTTTTAGTTAAATATTTTATAAATTGTTTCTTCTTTAGATTAGACATCATCAAATGCTTTAAAACAAACATTTCAGACCCACACAAATTGTTCTATTTGGCTTACATAGGCCAATATATATATATATATTTTAAATGAAATCAGGTGTTGAATTATTTGTTGAAAAATGTACATTTCTACTTAAAGATTAAGACACGATAAGGAGTTATCATAGATAGATCAACTTTTACTGACTTAGCTTTTGATAATTTAAAAAAATTTAATAAGTAAATTAAATCGAAGCCGGAACAAGCCTATTATATTATTAAAATTTTTTTAATTTCTGCTACAATTATGTTTAGAATGAAGCAAACGTTGATAACTATTTCTAGGCTTAATTTATCTAACACCTGGGAGAAATTTGGCTTCAATCAAAAGAAGAAAATATTTTCTTCACTATACAATGCTTACCTCCCATATATCCTTAATTTTAAAAATTATCTTTTAGCTGAAATTTAATATCATATTGCACTAAAAGTCAAGAAATATAAAGAAAATCAATTGTTTAAATTTTGAGGGAAATGTAGTTTTATTCTAAACAAGGATATGCCCACCTGCCTTATATCCTTTATTAAAAAATATAAAATTTTGCTACAATTATAATCAGAATGAAGCCAGCATTTGTAACTACTTCCGGGTTAAGCTTTCTAACTCGCAGAAAAATTTCGCTTTAATTCGACGAAGGACATGCTTACCTCCTATATATCCTTAAGTTGAAAAATTATATTTTAGATGAAATTTATGATCATATTGCAGTGAAAATTAAGAAATGTTACGAAAATCAATTGTTTCAAATTTGTGACAAATTTAGTTTTATTCTTTGCAAGGATATGCCTACTTCCTTTATTTCCTTTACAAAAATATATTCAATTTTGCTGCAATTATAATCAGAATAAAGCAAGAATTTGTAACTACTTCCAGGATTCCGCTTTTTAATATAACTCTAAGATACATTTCACTTTAATCCGACCAAGGACATGCCTAACTCTAAAATATTGTTAATTTTAAAATTAATGTTTTAGCTAAATTTATGAGCAGAATGCACTTAAAATAAGCATATGTATATCTCTAAATTTTAATGTTTTAATTTTGCGAAAAATTTGGTTTTATTTGGTGCTAGGATATGCTTAACTCCCATATAACTTTTATTAAAAAATATTTAAACTGCAGCAATTTTAGTCAGAATTCAGCGGAAATTTGTAACAACTTCCAGTATTACCCTTTTTACCTCTGAGAAAAATTTTGCTTTAATCCGACCAAGGACATATTTAATTCCCATATATTTTACTAAATTTAGGACCAGAATGCACTTAAAATTAACAGTTTTGTGTAAATTTCTATATTTAAATTTTGTGGAAATTTTGGTTTTATTTGGTGCCAGGAGTTGCCTACGTCCCATATATCCTTTATTAATATATAATAAATTCTGCTGCCATTATAATCATAATAACGCGACAATTTTTAACTACTTCCAGGATTACATTTTTTAAGTCAGAGAAGGACATGTTTAACTCTCATATATCCTTAATTTTAAAATTTACATTTTAGCTAAATTTATGACTAAAATATACTAAAAATTTACAAATATCTCTATATTTAATTCTTTCAATTCTTTGGAAAATTTGGTTTTATTATTTGCAAGGATATGCCTACCTTCCATTATCCTTTATCAAAATATAATAAATTCTGCTGTAATTATAATCAAAAAAGAAGCGAATATTTGTAACTATTTCCAGAATTACCATTTTGAACTCGAAGAGAAATTTCGTTTTAGTCCGACCAACGATAGATATGCCTACGTCCCATATATCCTTAATTTAAAAAAAAAATATATTTTAGGTAAATCGTAATCAGGATGCACTTAAAAATTAACTTACTATAATTCTTAAAACAATTGTTTCAACTCCGTGGAAAATTTGGTTTTATTCGGAGAAGGGATATGTCTTCTCCCACATATCCTTTATTTTAAAAATTACGTTTAAGCTAAATTTATGATTGAAATGCTTTAAACATCAACATACTTCCCTAAATTTAACTGTTTAAATTTTGTGGAAAATTTAGTTTTATTCGGAGCAAGGATATGTTTACCTCCCTTATATCCTTTTTTAAAAAACGTATTAAATTTTGTTGGAATTATAACCAGAATAAAGCGAGAATCGGTAACTATTTGTAGAATTATCATCCTTAACTCTAGCAGAAATTTCGTTTTAATCTGACAAAGGACATGCTTACCCGCCATATATCCTTTATTTTAAAATGTATGTTTGACGGTAATTTATGACCGGAATGCACTAAAAATCAACAATTCTAAAACAAACAGCTTTAACTACCTATGTAGAATTTTTTATTTTATCCTGTGTAAGGATGTGTTTGCCTCCAACATATCCTTTATTTAAAAAAAATAATTCCTATCACACTTACCGACAGAGTTAAGCGAAAATTGATAACTACATATTTCTCTTATTACCCATTTTAACCCTCGGAGAAATTTCCTTTCAATGTTTAATTTTAAAATTTAAGTTTCATGTCGAAACAAAATTTCCAACTGCTTTCACAAGAATGCTTATAAATGTAATCAGTCTTGTCAGCAGATAAAGTGTGTTAAAACTACATACATAAATAAATACATAATCCCGAATGATACAAAAATATACAATAATTTGCATGCGAAAAGAATTTATGTCAATTGCAAAAAAATTTACCGAAAAAATAACAAAATAAAATAATCCACAAACATATGTACATGATATCGCCAGACAAATAAAAAATATTTATTTTTATATAAAGCGAAACAAAAATCAAAATGTGGATGAATGTATATTGTATAGAATATATGTATGTATGTATGTATGTAAACAAGCAAATACATATTCATAAAAATACAAAATAAAACCATAAACAAAATACTCAAAAAATAAAAATAATAAAAAATTCAATAAGTTTCAAAAAGCCATGAATTGGCAATAAATTTTGCTGTTAAAATTTTGCCACTTCAATGAATTGTTTGTTGCTGATGCTCTTGCTGTTTGTTGAGTAACAAATTAACACTTCAAATATGTAAAATAAAACACACATTCACGCACACTCACACACACACACAGCATACACACACCCACCCACAAACATGCAGTTGTTGGATACAAATAATACGTAGCACACGTGTATGAAGACTTTTATTAAACGCTCTAAGCAATGCAATTGATGCCAGCATTTACGTAGTTCAAAAATATACCAAAACAGAATTTTTTAACTACAAAATCAAACGAAAGAGTTTGAATGTATGTATGTATGTATACTGTTGCTTTAGTACAGATTGAAAAATCTTGAGAGGCTAATTTGTGCTCAAGTTTAACCACGCTTAACACTTTACTAACCACTTATTCAGGAGTACGTACGAGTACATATGTAAGTATCTATAAAAAATAATGATTTAAAGTAATTTTTTTTTTAAAGATATGTACATACATACATACATACATACATATGTACATATGTGTATATATGTATGTATATAGATAGTATTATAATTTACTGCGTTAAATCAATAAGCCTCATCTACTATGTGAATTTCATTCAAAGATTCATGAATAAGTCAATTAAATAAACTTCTTTTTAAAAATTTAATTAATTTCAAAATTTCATTGACTCAACTACATTTTTAATTGATTTTTATATTAATTAAAGCTGTTTATTCCAGGAATATTTTTTCTGTGTATGACGGTACTTTCGGCTATTATTAGTTTCGTGCATTTAACTTTGAATATTTGTATGTGTATTTGTGTGTGCAGCATATGTGAGTGTAAATTTCTGGTGTGCTAAATAACGGATTGTTTACAAAATGGCGGTAAACCTCTAATCATAACTTTAACATCAATGATACTTTAAATCGTTTTATATGCATTTTCATGCAGGCAAAGTTTGTCAAATAAAAAAAAATATGGTACAATTTACAACAACAGCGATTAGCTGATGTGGAATGTTAAATGAAAAGTTATATTTAATACGAGTATTAACAAAATTTGTTTTAACTAAAGTAAATGAATGAGAACAAACAATTTTTTTTTATTAAATTCACAATAATTAAAATTTAAAATATTGAAGGTATTCATTTCAGTTTTTTTCCACGTTGGAAAAATGGAAAAATTTAATTTTTTACAACAAACACAGGAAAAAAAATTTGAAAAAAATAATTAAATTTTTTTCCCTGTGTTTGTTGTCAAAAATTACATTTTTACATTTTTCCAACGAGGAAAAAAACTGAAATGAATACCTTTATTATTTAAAATAAGAATATGAAAATTGTGCAATTTTTTACGACATGATGGCAAAACCTTTTAAGGGTTCCATATACCAAAGGTAAAATGGAGCGCTACTCTTTTCGCTAAAATGTCCGTCTGTCTATCACACGCTGTTTCCTCAAGAAACATAACAACTAAAGACCTGAAATTTCCACAGAATATGTAAAACTTTGGCAGCTATAACAACAATAAATATAATAGTTAAAAACTAAAGGGTGTCCCAAACCGAGCCACGAACAATTTTGAAGTCCTAATGTAATGTACAGACAATTATACTCGTATATAGACAGTTGAAATTCTCAAAGTTAGTGTCCTTTTATGCAGGCTATTTACTATAATAAAACAAAATTAAAGGGTATTCTATCAAATAATGTAATTTTGTTAATTTTTGTAATTTTGGCAACTATCTATATCTTGGAAACAGTAGGAGGGGGAAACTCTTGAAAGTTTCAAAAACCTTAAAACTAAAAAATACCAAAATAAAAAAAGCATTAACGAAAAAATCGCCAAAAACTGTAAAAAATTGCCTAAATGAAAAAAAAATCAGAAGATAAATAAATCACTAAAACTAAATTAAATCGCCAAAAAAGGGAAAAAATCGCCAAAAACAAAAAAAAAATGACAGAACTAAAAAACGCCAAAATAAAAAAAAAAGTTTACCGGATACTTGAAATTTTTTAAAAATGCCTGCATCAAAAATTCTTTAAACAATCATGAGTAGCTAATTTGTATCTTTAAGGTTTGATAAAATTTAAAAATTTTACTGGTTTTTATGGTTAAGCAATTGTGAAAAATTAAGTAGATGCACAATCGAATAAAGATGCTTGTTTTGTAAATATTTCTGTTTGAGGCTTTCAAACATATTATGTTTGAATATTGTGATTCTTAATATAGTATAAACATACGAAGTTTGTTAGCTAAATGCAAAAATTTTTTGGTCTAAATTGTACTGATGAACTCCAAAAGCATAAACGAAATACATATAGACAATTGCTCAACCATAAAAACAAGCAAAATGTTCCTATTAAATAAATAAAGACTTTATATGTCCAATAAATATACACACTTCGGTATTTCAGGTTTGAAAAAAATGTACACAAAAAATTCTTGAAAAAAAAATGGGAATGCGAAAGACACAAATCAGTATTCAAATATTCGTATCTTAATTCAAGCTCCATTGCTCAGTTCGTTAAGAAATAAATTTCAATAATCGGCGAATGTTAAATTCGTATTAACATAAAAACAAAAATTAAAGAATTAAAATATTTTTTTTGCTTCAATTAAACAAAAAATAATAAAAAAAAAAATTAAACCGATTTGGAACAATTTTTTCCCACGTAAAATTAGGTTGACAAACATATCGGTTCCATCTATCCGATATCCAGCTATGACACAGTCGGCCAAAGTGTCGAATACATTTCTCTCGGTGGTCACCACTGACCTATGAAGAGAACACTGAAGCATAAAGCATCGTCACGAACAGACTGGTTAACACTTTTCATGTTTTGTGCAGTTTTTTGTTTTTCGAACGATTTAACTTCATAAATTTGTGTGCAATGCAAAAACTATAAGGAGTAGTGCTAAATCATTGAAAGCTGGAGCACAGTAATTATATATATTGAATAAACCAAGAAAAAAATGCAATTGATCCAAATCGCCCACTGCCCAGCTGACTATGCATTATATTGCAATTTTTTGCACCAAATATTTTCTATCCCAACAGAAGTACTCAAATTTGGTACACACACTTCCTACAAACAGAAAAATCGCATGCAGAGTTTCACAAAAAATCGGTCACCCCCACCGCTCCTGAAACCCATACAAAGCTAAAGATACATTTTTTTTATATTTTGTCTATAAGTCGACAAAAAATTTTAGTTATTCTTCATCTATCCTTTTTTTAAATACATCGTCATATTCCAAATCCTTCTTGGGTGGCTCTTTTTTAAATGAAAAAGGCGACGTACAACGTATGACGAATTCTAAGTAAATAAATAATTGGGGGATTCAAACGGTAGTCTTAAGTGTCATTTTTCTGTGCAGCCACGCACTCTATCAGAAGTCATGTCCATCTATTTACATGTATAGCTATTTGATATGAATTCTTTTATGAAATGAAATATGAGAACTGATTATATTTGGCCTTATCGTGTTTGAAGTATTTTGACTTCAATTACGATATTTTAGTCCTAGATTAAAGAAAATATGTTGCGATGTTCTTTAGTCTATTACAAAAACGTTGTAGCCGAAGTCAAAATACACCAACCACGATAAAGGGGATTGTGTATACAATTATTGTTTTAGCTTTGGTAAATACATTTTGTAAGTACTCGTATGTATCACTATTCATTTTCTGTTTTTCCGTTTTCCATTCAGATTAGCACGAAACAATATGACGCTGTGACCCTTAAGACTACTGTTTGAATCCCCCAAATATATGTATATAAAAATTAAAAATAACTCAAATTCAAAACTAAATTATTACTCTAATGCATCCGTTTTATGTATGCATTAGAGTTTCAAACTAACTATTTATTTAAACATTTTATTACAAGAGTCATCAGTCAATTACATATTGTATAATAATTTATTATTTATCTTATGATATAATACATACTTTTTCAAAGCTAACAAACATATTTAAAAAAAAAATCATGTAACTCATACCCGTACACACACTTGCACGCACTGACTAATGCACACGAGCAGCCAAACAGACAGTCACAGATACGATACATTTTACAGATTGTTGTTGTATGTAATTAAAAGTTAATGATTTATTGACAAATTGCTTTTGATTAATGGCCCGTTTACTAACATTTGTATGTATGATAAAGATACGAATAGTTGTGAGTGATTTAGTAAAAGCAACAATTAAAAAAATAAAGAAACCAAAGCATAAATGATTGATTAAAAAAAATTAGGTAACTAAAGATTCCTGAACTTATATACATGTAAGTATGTATGTATGTATGTTTGATTGATAAATATATTATTTCATTGATATTTATTACTTTATAAGGGCTTTTCCAATAGGAACTTCCAAGCTTTGTTAGTTGATACGCGGTAATAATGTTGAAAATATATCGGACGAATTGGCTGTCATGAAATTTTGACCAGGCAGATTACGGAGGTGTCATTAACTCAAAATCAGCTTATCTCGACTTAAGCGCTTTTTCCTTACTGCCACATATATACTTTTAAGGAGGCTAAAATTATTTCCATTAAACACTTCTAAAAACTTTCGCTTCACTGCAAAAAATACTTAGATAAAAATATTTCAGTCCACTTTCCATCCATAGCTCCCGATTTATATCATGATCTACTCCAAACTTTTTAAAAGTTCTTTTTTAAAGTCACATTAAAAATTAAATAAAAATTTAGCTAACTATTGCATATAAATTAATTTTTTTTTTGTATTTCAAAATGGATTTTTTGAGTACAAAGAACAACTTAAACATGAAAATTATACCCATTAACCATGAATCTCGGTTACCACCACAGCAGTAACGGGAAAAACGAAATAAATGGGCTAATAACAAATACTATTGTGACTTTAATTTAATGACCAAAAACGCTCAAGATTAAAGAACACAAAAAAAAAAACAGAAAACTGCTGTGAGAATCAAACAAATATTTATATATGTATTTAGTATCGACATCAAAATATAAACAGAATTTTATGCACGTACATATATATTTGTATGTACATATATATTTTTTGCTCCTTTTGCAATTGCAGTTATTGCTCTGGTCAATATTAAAAAGTTTTGCAAAGTAGAAATCTTTTTCAACAATAGCAATAAAGGCAATAACCAACAACAATGAAGTAACATTTTTAGTATATGGTAACGAAACCCAGGGCAGTTTGTTAAAGAATTAAATCTAAGGATTCCCCAAATGTGAAAGATATTAACATTTGAGCACTTATTAAAAAGTTTTATTCAGACAATGAATCAAAACACTAATACTCGTAAAATAATACGATGTACATATGTATAAACATATATAAACATTGAAACGTATTAAGCAGCCCATCCATTATACAATATTATTGCATCTGACGTTGTATATTTATTGTCGTTTTGACCTATACTACGCAATAAATGGCAAAATATTTTCAAAGAAAATATTGCCCAATCTGCCAGACAGTGAAAAAGTAAACAACCTAAAACATTTTATTTACAAATTACACAATTGTCTTGATTGTACAATAAAAATCAGAAGTCGAGTCGAGAAGTTAGAGTTCGAATATGACATACACATTGGCGATATTATTGTGCAATAGGCAAAACTGCATAATTATATATTGCAAGTGGGTGGGTCAGTTTACAGTGGGACCGATCGCACGGATATATTTCGTTTTATAAATGTATGTGTTCTAAACAACAAATCCGATTACAAAATAAACGATGTTAAATAAAAAATATTGATTGCACAAAATAAATAAATACGTTATAGTAAAAAATCAATAATATAACCTCATAAAAAGTAAAAAATTTCTGCACTCTTTTCTCTGTAGAATTGAAAATTTTTTATTCGATTATTCGAATTTTCGTTGCTACGGTTAAAATTTTTTTTGTTAAAAGTTTAAATTTTTAAATTAATAAATTATTTATTTTTAGGTAATTGAAAATATTTTATTCGATTACATATTCGAATACTTGTTACTATAGATGACAATTTTGTTTTGTTAAAAATTTAAATTTTATTTGGTTATGCTCTTACTGTTACCAATTATTTTATAAAAGTTTAAAAATTATTTATTTTAAGGGAATTGAAAATATTTTATTTGATTTTTCGAATATATTATTCTGCTTGAGTTATATATTACTTTCAGTCGCTTATTATCTTTAGATAACCAATTGCCCCACACCCAGTTAAAAAAACTTATTACATACATTAAAAAAATAAATAAAAAAAATTATTCGAATACATAATCGAATATTTTTTAACAATTATTCGATTGACCCAGACCCTAGTTAAAAAATTTTGTACATACAGTATAAAAAATTAAAATGAATTCGAATACATAATCGAATATTTTTAACATTCCCCATTTATTCGCGTAAGTAAATGAATTATTAAATTAAATGTGTGCTCAAGTAAAGCAGTGATGTCAGCTCAAAGTTCTTCAGAATGTGTTCAGGAGTTTCATCATCATAATGCCAGAATCTAAACCGAATGTTACTCTCAATGTCAAGCATGTTGAGCTGTTTTCCCAACCTGCAATAGCCTGTGAGGAAGACTGTAAGCATTCTTATAATATTTTTACTTAAGAATATGAGAGCTTTAAAATTATTTTGGTTATACGTTTCAATCATTAGCTATCCAAGGAGATATGAGTATACATAACTATTCTGGTCAGACCATGACTAACTAACTAACTAACTAACTAACTTGTATTATTTCCAGAGCATTACATTAAAACTCTTATTTTTGCAGAGCATCATCTTAAATCTCTGATCACTGGCAGCATCGTCGTAAGCTTAGTCAAGAAAAAGGTATATTTTTGCGCCATAAAAATTGGGTCTTATTGCAGCAGAGATGCTACATATTCTTTCAACATTTTGTAGCACTGGTTGTTTAACTGATGTAGCAAATTGCAGTTCTTTTCTTTTTTTGTAACTGTTTGTTGGCAATATATACATGAACAACAAAACAAAATGAGAATATGCAGAGTGCACATACCAACCAACCAACAAATACTGTTCAACATGATTCAATAGCAGCGGCCAATACTGGTATCAAACAAACAAACAAATATATAAAAAAGAAAACTAAATTTGGCAAAATGTTTTTATATATACAGTCAAAGCCCGGTATAACGAATACTCAGTTTAACGAATATCCGATTTAACGAATGGCCAAATTTTTACATTAACTTCCTTATATAGCGAATGGCAAAAAAAAATAATCCCGATTTAACGAATTACAAAGCAAAATAAAAAAATCGGTACAGAACCAATAGATTTATGTGTGTGTTTTTGGTTTCTTTGCTTTGTATTGAAAGAACACGTGTAATGGTTGCTTTTTTCGTTAAAATGTCAGTAGCTTTGTTTAGTTCATTGTGAAAACAAAATGTCAAATCGAAAAAGAATCTCTTTTGATAAAAAAATTAAAGATTTTAGAAGAATGTAAGAAAAGTGTAAATCTTTTAGTAATATCCCAAAAGTATGGAATACCTTAAAAAATATCGAACATAAAATTGTGGAAAATTTAAAAATTACAAAAAATGGGACAAAAAATCAGCGATCTCTTAAAAAAGGTGAATTTCCAAGAATGGAAAAGGCTCTCTTCAAATGGTTTGAAAGCCAAAAAAACAAGCTTATACCCGTCAATGATATGGTTTTAAAAGCAAAGGCATTAGAAATCTATAATCAAATGTACGGCTCCGATTTCCACGCAAGTGGTGGCTGGATATTACGTTTTAAAGAAAGATATGGAATCAGGTTGCTAAAGCAAACTGGTGAAGAACTTTCAGCTCGACATTTCATTTCCATAACTTAGTAAGCGAACAGAATTTAACAAAAGACGCAATTTATAATGCGAATGAGCAAATGCATCCGGTTCAAAAAAATTAAAACCGGTCCTGATTGGTAAAACAAAAATAGCACGTTCATTTCAAAATAGGGTTACTTCAACGAATTACACCCATTCAAAAAATGCGTGGATGAATTCAGCAATTTTTAAAATGTGGTTCTTTGAAATGTTTGATCCAGAGGTAGGTTTTATGCTCAGAATACAAAGAGGACTTCAATGTATTTTAAAGCAATATTTTATAACAGATTTCTTAAGAAATAAATAACATGAATGAAATGTAATAATAAACCTATATATGTTCATAGCATCCAAATATTAATACATATGTATGTATATGCACCTATGCACATTTATTTTTAATGAAATTACATATTAGAAATAAAAAGAATTCTTAAATAAATGTGAAAATATCAATTAAAGTTTTATTTATAAATTATAAATACAATTAAATTTTGATGTTTTTAAAATTGCGGACCATCTTTTTTTTAGAAAATTTTAAGGTAAAAAATTATTGTTCGATATAACGAATATCTCGGTATAACGAAAGGTCTGAGCATTATATCATTCGTTAAACCGGGCTTTGACTGTATTTTTTTTAACTGCTGCTTGATATGAATTTCTGTTTTCTTTGCAAACAAAAAAAATCTGTTTTGTGCATTAATGCAACTTTTTTGTTGTTGTTGTTGTTGTTGTTGCTTTGGCTGCTCGTATTTTGTTCGTTTGGTGAAAGGAGAAAGTTTAGTGCAACATGTATATATATATATATATATATCTTTTTTGATTTTTGTAAATGTTTATAATGTGCTGCATGTAGCAGAAGTAGTACATACATACTCGAACATACATATATTGTTGCTTTGCTTATTGTTATTATTGTTGGTTGCAACTGGTAAAATGCTGCAGTTTGATTTTTTTATCCAGTTTCGAGTGAGAGGTTGGTTTGGTGTTGTTTGGCTGGTTGGCATTTAGGCCATATTGTTGCCAAATTGTTAAGAGTTCAGTTCAACAACGTTTTTTTTTCGCTCGTAATTTTTTGCTGACGGATGTTTTATTTTTATTCCGTTGCATTAAAATTTCATAGAGGAGCCGAGTTTTTAAATAGAGTTTTCTCTTTTACATAAAAGAAATTTTTTTTCAGCGATTTATTACTTTAATTTTTTGTTATTTATCGACACTTTTAATTTAAGGCCTGATAAAGATACATACAAGGTGTGCCTTACCCCACGAACTTATGTTTTTGGTAGGAAGTTCAAATGCAACATTCGAAAATTAAATTATTTATAACTATTATAATAATTTATTGGACCTTTTTTATTTATTATATGCATCCATATACATAGATATATAAATTAATTATAAATAAGTTAAATATATACAAATATTATTTAAGATTTAGGTATTTTATAAATAGTTCAAATATTGCATTTGTTTATTAATCGATATTTGGTTGCAACTTTGTGTAGCTTCTTCAGAAAATTAAATTATTGTAATTCATTATATAAAATACATAATATATACAAAATAGTTTATGCACATTTTATTATAATGTTATTAAATAAAATTTTATAAATTTTATTTCCTGAAAAAGCTATACAAAATAGCTGCGAAATATCGAAAAATAAATAAACAAAAAAAACTTTTTAACTATTTGTAAGAAGACCTAAATCTTAAATAAAATTTGTATATAAATTATTTGAACTTATTTATTAAAACAGACTTTTAATAAAAAAAAGTTTATAAAAAGTACCTTTAATGAAAAGTAACTTAGTTAAATTTAAAAAGTACACACAGAAAAAAATACCAATGTAAAATCACCATGCCAAAAGGTTGATTCAAATTCATCCAAATCTTATTAAACAAGAAATAATATATGGTTTGAGTGTGTTGGTGTTTATTTGCTTTGTTCATACCCTGTTGCTAATTTTTGGAGTAGTTACGTTTTGGAACAGTCCTATACTAGTTATAAAGAGACAGAACTAAGAAGCTCGATGAAATCTCGGCTGCACTTTTCTACAAGCGACGCGCTGTCTCTCCCTCTCTCTCTCTCTCTTTTGTTTGTCATGTAAACAACATGGAAAAAAGAAGAATTTTTATAAACTAGTATAACAGCAACTAGTCCTTCAACTAGTATGTAACTCTACACAAAACAACTAGTTGTGCTCCTATGACAACCCAATGTAAAAGTCGATAGTTCGTTGTATGAAAAAAAAAACATATGTGCAACTAGTCTGAATTCAAAAGCAACTAGTATGTTTCAGACCACATACTACTCCTTCTATCTGGGTAGCTGCAACACTTTTGTGCTTAGTTGTGTAGGTTGTTTTTGTATTGTTGTTGTTTTTTATGTTTGTAACCCTAATACCTAAATAAGAGCGGCAAGCGTCGCGTTTGCAGCAGGGCACATTTAAATGTGAAAATATTATTTCATTGTACTGAAAATACGTACCCTGCTGCTAACGCAACGCTTGCCGCTCTTATTTAGGTATGAGGGTAAACAGCCGACAAACTGCTGCTGGCTGGTAGGCAGTGTATTAGTCTTGCATTCCGAAGATCGCAGGTTTGAATCCTGAAGTCAAGTCAAAGTATTCCTTTCTAACTAAAACTTTTCAAGTCAAATCATATAATTTTTTTAACTAAAACTAAAACTTTTCAAATAAATTGTACATATGTTAAATGATAAGAAATAATGTTTAATTATAATTTATTTCAAGATGGTACATATTTAGTGTCAATCTTAATAATATTTAATGTTGTTGTGGCTGCAGGGGTAAGCACGTTGACTAACACTTGATGAGTTGCGAGTTCAAATCTTGGCCGGGGAAGCCAAGTTTAATTTATATACAAAAAATTTAGTGATGTGTATGTCAACCACACGTAAGTTAAATAATTAATAAAATACAATTACTGCATTAAATTAAATTCATGTTAATCTAACTTGAAATAACTTTGATTCAACATGATTCTTCATTTTGATTTTAACAGTACGTAAATGTTATTTCAACGTGAAATAAAGTTATTTCGAAAGGAAAATTTAAAATTTTCTTTAACAATTATTATAAATAATGTTTAATTAACATGAAACAATCATTGCCGAAAAATATTAGATCAACCTTGTTTAAGTAGATTTTAAGTTAAAAATTTTCTGTGTGTACTTTCTTTAAATACCTTTTATAACAATAGCATTTTAGAAACGTTAGGAAGTTGTTTTGCAAAACACTTTTACTTTGAGAGACCCACTTAATTCCGTTGTGATGGTTTTCGAAAATTAAGTTTTATAAAAATTACCTTTTAAAACTAATAGTCTTTTTATGAAGTTCCCGCCATAAAAATTTAGAAAAAATATATAATATACAAGATTAGCGCTGCAAAGGTTGTCTTACGCCCCCACTTGAATGCATACACAAAAATTCATTCAAGCCGATCCAGCCGTTTAGTTGCAGTATACAGTAATAGCGACTGCAGCGCCATATACCGGGCTGATTTGTGAATCTTAACCAATCAGGGCGCCACCCAAACTCATACAAAAAATTCAATCAAATCGGTTCAGCCGTTGTAAAAAAACGTATTTCATACTTATTAAAAGGGTCAGTTAAATTACAAAAAGTACCATTTGAGAAAAGCTACTTTTTATAAAAAGAACCTTGCTACGCTTTATATTTAGTAAATTTATAAAAAGTACCTTTTTTTAAGAGTAACTGCTATGAAAGTCCTTTTTATTGAATGAATATGTAATAAAAAGCACCCTGTATCATAATGTCCTTTAAGGAAGAGTACCTTCTAAAAAATACTTTTTTCAAAAAAGTTTCTTTAATAAAAAGTAAATTTTTTAAAAAGTTGCTTTGCTTCAAAAAGTTCCTTTTAAAGAAGTACTTTTTGAAAAAGTAACGTTCAAAAATGTAACTTTAAAGAAGTACTTTATATAAAAAGTACTCTTAACAATATTTTGTATAAAAAGTACTTTATACAAAAAGTACCTCTTGCGAAAACATACTTTTATTAAAAGTACTTTATTTGAAAAACTTCTTTTATAAATACATGGTACATTTCATAAAAAGTACCTTTTGTTAAAAGTAGATTTCCTAGAAACATCTTCTTTTGCAAAAAGCTCATTATAAAAGTACCTTGTTTTTAAAGTTCTTTTAATAGAAATTACCATCTATAAAAAGAATTTTCAAAAAAGGACCTTAAATATTTACATGGTTTATTTCATAAGAAGTACCTTTTATTTAAAGTAGATTTCATAAAAACACCTTCTTTAGCAAAAGGCCCTTTAAAAATGTGCCTTCTTTTAAAAGTTTCTTTAATAAAAATTACCTTCTATAAAAATTACCTTTAGAAAAGTACTCGCACTTTTTAAAGAAGTAATTTTTATAAAAACTATCTTTTATAAGATGTACCTTTTACGAAAAGCACTTTTTTTTTTGATTTATAAAAAAGTTTACTTTGTCCTTTAAATTTTCTTTTTTAAACTTTCTTTTACTTCTAAGCAAACCCAAAGTTTACTTAGAAAACTTTTTGGTATACAACGTAATACCAGTATTTATAAATTACGGAGGTAAACACAAAAGAAACAAATGAAGAACTAATCAAATTTTCTTGGTTCAAAACTTTGGAATGCAAACTTTGAGTGTGCGAAAGAGTCTAACTTTAAGATATATGCGTTTTATAAAAGAAAGATACACTTAAAACTACCTATGTTTTTATTTCAAAAAGAAAATATGCACATCTCGTGGTTTAACTAACGATTTTTCTTATCGATTTGATTGGTTAAACCACTTTCATTAGTTAACTAAAGACAGGCTTAATAAGATTTTTGGAATAAATAACCTTTGAAAACGTACCGTATGATAAACAGCTTTTAAAAAATTTACTTCTAATGGGGGCTTCTTTCGACTTGTCGCACACTTTTTACATTTGAAACAACAAAATATTAAAATTTGTTTTTGTTTTGAATGTAAATGTGTGACAGGTTGAACGTTGTCGACATTGTGGGACAGGCCCTTATAGTTATTCACACACACACACACACACAAAAGCAATTAAGAAACATTTTTTTTTCAAGAAGTATTTAAAAAGTAGTTTCTGCACTTCAACTCTAATATCTACTCTACACATTTTTCAGTTATGTTTCTATCAGACGTTTGTACATGCAAAAGTGTTTAAAACAAATAAACACTTGATTTGCCAGCTTTCACCAAAAAGCCCGAAAGCTCTTTTAGTTTTGTAAAATAAGTAAGTATGTACTTCAATATTAAAACTTTTAGCACATACTTAACACGGTTTATAAAACTCGTATTCAACATTCGGGGCAAAGGATTAAAAGTAACTAATTTTCATTTCTCTGGCCGTAATTTAACTATAAATTTATCAAGTCTACTAAAGCGACTTGTTAAGACAACTTAACCGCAAAAGTAGGTATGCACGAGTATTCTAACCTGTAAAAGAAAATTAAATACTTAGACAAGTTGAGATAAAAGATAAAAGAAAACTAAAAGCAGCAGCATGCGTAAAATTATTTCATAAATATTTTATATAATTTGTGCACATGTTGTAAGAGATCCTAGAACAAAAAAAAAATAAAAACCAAGCAAATTATGAATATTTAAGCAGATAAAATGTAAAAAAAAGGTTAAGTGGAATGTCTGCACTTTTATAACAAGTTTTCTTTTTATTTTTTTATTTTAATTTTTTTTTGCAGCAGCAGTAAGATTAGTTGAAAAGAAAATAAATGTGTTCAGTTCAAAAAAAAAAAAAAAAGGAAAAACATAAATGTTGAAAAACATTTTTAATGTGCGCACTGGATGATGCTGATGGTTTTTGAACCCAGTTAGTTGTTGATGGTGACTGCCCTGGTGATGATGAGTACAATTTTATACCTTTTTTCTCTATTTCATTTATTTTTTTTTTTTTTGCAACACAGCATTTATTTTAATGTTGCCACCGAGTGAGTGTTTTGTAGCAAGTATGTGTTGAAAAGAGGTGTCTGTTATGCATATATGTATGTATGTACTACATATTATGTAAAGTATCCTGAATTTGCCGTTTGTTTTATTATTTTTTTTTTTTTTTTGCTAACTACACATTTTTCGCTCTATATAAAAACGCACGTATGCATAAGTATTTATAAAAGTAATTTTATGCACTTGCACATGGTTACTATGTGTGAATAGCGGTTAAGTGTAAGAAAAACATTGCAACAGTTTATATATGTATTTAAATTTTTTAAAATATTATGTTTGTTTGTTTGTTTGGTTCGAATAATCGCCTAAGCAGTTTTATAGATTTCAAATTATTAATAATATGTTTTACATATTTCATGCATGATCTTCTTTAAATGGGTCTAAACATTTTTGAAATTAAATAAAATAAAATGTAGGGGCAGATCAATAAGTCCATGACGTTTTGAATGAAACACAGTTTTTTTTTGCAAAACAAAAATTTATTTTTCAACATAATCTTTTTTTAACTCAATACACTTAGTCCAACGTTTCTGCAGTTTTTGTATTCCTTCCAAAAAATAGGATTTTTCGAAGTCCTTAAAATAGGCATTTGTTTGGGCAATAATTTCAATGTTCGAGCTAAATTTCTTTCCAGTGAGCCATTTCTTTAGGCTTCGAAATAGGAAGTAGTCATTAGGGGCTAAATGCGTAGAATATGGCGGAAGGGGTACAAAGTCGTAGCAAAATTCAGAGGGGTTTGCCATTGAGAGTGCACACGTTTGCACTCGTGCACTATCTTGATGAAAAATTATTTTTTCTTGGCCATTGGGGTCGTTTTCTTTTTAAATCCTCATTAAATCGGTCTAATAAGTTGGCATAATATTCCCGCCGTTTAATAACTGTTGCCATCACCTTATTGGCCGACAAACTAACTTTGGCCTTCTTCGGGGCAGGTTTACAGTAATGGATCTATAATGCTACAATTATACTAGGTACATGTACAAGCCCAGCCTGTTACTGTATACATTGCATATAATTGTCAAACTTTGTTTACAAGCTGCAAAAATGTTAGTGTATGTGTGTGAATAAAATGATTACAGTGTTGCCAATGAATTTACACAAGGCTGTGTCTCCAATTACACATTGAAGAAAATTACACTACACATCTTTTGTGTAGGTTAAAATTAAAACAAAAATAAATAAAAATAGAACCCAAAGTAGAATTAAACACAGATTATACAAGAATTTAATTACATGGCCTGCACATACACACTGTCTAACTACACCCAGATTGGCAACACTGAATAACTACAAATCATGCCGGAATGCCGCGTCTGTAATTGTACTTTAGTTACCCTGTAATTGTTATTTTTATAAACAAAAGACAGTTGTTTCTGACAATTTTACATTTGTTTATACCAACAAAATACATGTGTTTTTTGGTGTTGTATTTTTGTTGTAGTTGTGCATGTACCTAGTATAATGGTATCATGGGATCCATGTTTCATCCACAATTGCAAAACACTGCAAAAACTCATTGGGATTGCGGTTAAACAAACCCAAACAATCCTTTAAAGTTGTCACACGTTTACGTTTATGGTCAATTGAGAGCAAACGCGGCACCCATCTTGCAGACAAATTTCTTAAAACCAGCTGATCATTTAAAATCGACACCACACTGCCATATCAAATGCCTATGGCACCAAAAATCTCACGCACTTTTACTCTTCGATCGGCCAACACCATATCGTTTATTTTTTCGAAATTTTTGGCCTACTGAGCTCAATTGGCCGTCCAGAACGTTCAGGGTAATTTGTACTTATGCGAACACAACGACAGTCAGCAAACAACTTTTTTTACCATTGAAATCGATGGTGCAGAGTGCCCATAGTATTTATCGAGCTTTTCCTTGGTTTAATTGACTGTTTTTTTTTTCGCAAAAAATAATGTTTAATGAGCACTCGAAATTCACTTTTTCCATTTTTAGAAAAAATACACGAGGTTGTATGTTTTAAACAGCTGTTAAACGCAAAGTAAATAATGACACTTGCTCAAAATTTGACAGTAGTCTATTAACAGGTGGTACTGGATGGAAAGAGTGTTGCATTTCATGTAACTACGAGGGAAGTTCGAAAAGTCACGGACTTATTTATCCGCTCTCATAGATCAATTAAATAATGTTGAATTAAAATTTCATTAATAATGGTTTAATATATTTAGTGTGTATCTAAATAATATTTGAGATTGTTGTGGCTGCAGTGGTAAGTGATGAGTTCCAAGTTGAAATCTTGGCCGGGGAAGCCAATGATATACATGTAAACATTTTTCTGATGTCTGTGCCAATATAAACATGTAAGTTGAATAATTAATTAACAAAATTCAATGATTACATTAAATTAATGAATCAGAGTCATTAAAACAATGAATTTTGTTGTTAACACAACGATATGATATTATCAAAAAAATCATATGTTACGTCTCAGTAATGAAATACTGTCATGATATACATAAAAAATTTTGTTAATTCAATTAAATAGTTCGATTAAAAAATGTAAGACTCTAACGTCACTTCATTGCACAAAACTAAAAATTTTCATTGCAATGATTGCATTTTTCATTTAGAACATGAAAATGTACTTTGCTTAATAAAAAACATGTCGTTACATGAATGAAAATATTTCGTCTTATATATGACACTTTTTCAGCTGATGAAACGATTTTCGTAATACGAATAAAGCATTGCATTGGTTGAAAAATAATGAAAAAATCATATACATGTGTATATAATGTAAAAAATATTGCATTTACTAAGGTTTTTCTCTCAGTGTAATTATACTATCGGTAGTTTGCCAGCTCTATGGTATTGCCCATAAGATTGGTTCGAACAGTTACTTTGTATTTTGTATGATTAATGTTATGGCACATCTAATTGAACCTAAATACCAATTTATTTAATTCGATGTTTATTTCTAAAGATATTTCGGAACAGTATTATTTATAAAAAAGTATGGCCATTGATTTTACAGATTTATCTTAATACCTGAGGATGATACCGGGTTCCTATTTTTCACTCGCGTATAAAATGATAGTCAGAGTGTGTATTTACTGGACCCGAGGAGCTTTAATTATGGCGTCTCTTGAAAACTGGCGATAAATGTAAGCCTTGACAGCCTTCCACTTTGCAAGCGTGTTTATTATATACTATTGTAAATACATACATACATATGTACTCGTATATAAATCTGTGTACATACGTATCTACATCTAGCTTCTGTTAAGTACATAAAGCAGAGTCAACATAACATGTGAAGTATTTACAACTCCCTCTTTGTCGTATTTCTCTTAAATAGGGTTCCTACTTTTTTATTTTTTATTTTGTTCGCTTTTGTTTACAGTCGCTTCGAGTCTAACCGAGATAAAACACAAACACTTTGTCAAGTGAAAAAGTGATTTCATGTGAATTTTCAAACGATTGACTGGGTTTTGGGGGGGGGGGGGGGGGGTTGAGTTCATATTAATGGCACGTGCACTTTGCGCTTTATATTCCTTTGATATCAAAGGGTTTTTTGTTTTGTATGCACAAGTGTAAAAGCATTGTAGAGAAGTTTTAATTTTTTAGCTTTTTTTACAACTAAGAAAGCATTGCATTTAAACATGTCGAAACATTGCTGCAAATTTTTTCAATTGATTCATACAAATTTTGAAATTTGTTCGCATAAGAATAATATACAAATATAATAAAATGTAACATAAACGACGTTTCGCTAATGCCGAAAAATCGAAGCCTATGAAAATTTAATAATAAATTAATACAGAATACATAAAATGTATGAATAAAATAATATTATAATAGCAAACAATAAAATAGCAGCAGTAATTTGCACATGCTGTATTATTCGCTTACGAATATATGTAGATTTAAGGTACCCATAGACTATGCAATATTATTGATTAATTTATTGGTATTATTATAGTTAGTATTTTCGACAGATAAGATGAGTACATCTTCTTTTCCGATGTCAAAACGAAAACATATACTAAACAAACATCAATAAAACAACCTCTTAAGCTTATTTCTCATCATTCAATAAATTGCACAATATTAAAAAAATATTGCGCAATTTTCCTTAGAATATATGTATATTAAAGTGAAGAAAAGCTACACACACCTGTGCATTTAAAAAATTTTAAAATTGACTTTTCGTAATACAAAATCCTTAACAAATTAAATAATTTTTAATAAAGAAGTTAAAAAAAAATAATTAATTGTATTCAGTTATTTGCCTGGATATAATTAAGGAACTCGCGAACAAAACTAGACATGTGCTCAGTAAATGATTTTTTTCAGGCTCTTCAATTACCTTAAAAATATAACAAAGACTGACTTTTCGTTGCTAGTCTCTATCTAGATAGTTCAGTAATTTGCCCGTCCTGTAAAAAACAGTTAACGGGACTAGTCTGGTTTTGTTTGCCAGATTCTCAATTATTGTACAATGTTGTCAATACATTGCAAACATTTTTTGTTGCACAATATAAATCAAAAGGCTTTTGATTTTACCCAAACGCTAAAACTAAAAAAAACCCCAAATTTAAAAAAATCGCTTATATGAAAAAAGCGCTTAAATGAAAAATATCACCAATATTGAAATAAATCGCTAAAATGCAAAAAAAATCATCAAAAGCAGAAATTCGCCATAACGAAATAAAAGCGCGAAAACTTAAAAATCGGTTAAACTAAAAGTATTTATATGCGTTGAAATTTATTGTAAAAAAGCAAACAAAAATGTCAAAAACCAAAAAAACGCTACAACTAAAATTAGGCGTCAATACTAAAAAAATCGCCAAAAAGCCATATATCACAAAAAATTAAATAAATCGCTAAGATGCAAAAAAAAAAACACAACAAGTAGAGGACGGCAAAAAATTAAAAAGTCTTTGTATATCGAAAAATATCGGCAAAACGACTTTGACTCGCACACGAAGGTTTCCTTACGGACCTAGATATGCATTACTATACGAACTTTAGCCTATATAACATATAGTTTTTGCAATTTCTTTTTTTGGTTTTAAGCGTTTTTTTTAGTTTTTGGCGTTCTTTTTGTGTTTTTTCGGTTTTGGCGATTTTTATAAATTTTTAGCGCTTTTTCTCGTTTTGGCAATTTTTTCGGTTTTTGGAGTTTTTTTCATTTTGGCAATTTTTTTCATTTTGGTGATTTTTTCAGTTTTTGGCGATTTATTTTAGTTTAAACTTTTTTTTGATTTGGCGATTTTTTTTCGGTTTTTCGGCGATTTTTTTCGGTTTTTTGGCGATTTAAGATTTTGGGATTTTTTAGTTTTACCGTTTTTATCACAGTTTCCAAGACACAACAAGTTGTCAATATTACATTTACATTACTTACCCTTTAATTTAAATTTTTACATTTTAGTTTTAATTGTTGTAGTCTGTATAAAAATACACTAACCTTTAAAATTTCAAGTGTCTATATATACATACAATTCCATGTATATTACGTGGGATTTTAAAAGTTTTCATTGCTCGTTTTGGAACACCCTTTCATTTTTAACTTCCATGTATTTGTTGTTGTAGCGGCCAAATAACAAATTTAAGCACCGTAGCTCTTACGGTTCCTGAGAAAATAGCCTGTGACCGACAGACGGCCAGCATAGCGAAAACAATAGGGTTCCTTTTCATGTTTGGTATGCGGAACCCTAAAAAGTGTTAAAAACTAAAGCAAACGCCAGAAGAAAAAATACATTTAAAAAATTTCTACATCAGGATATAGACTAGTGTTTGAATAGCATTACATACCCATTCTTCTTCTTCTGTGAGTCAAAGTAACACTTTACTGAAATTATTTTACGTTTCTCAGCTCTCATTCAGATCAGCTGATCAGCTACTTTACAAAACAGGTCATATCGTAGCATTAGGTTGCTACATAAAATTATACTAGCCCAATTCACAATCTTGTGCAAAGGGTCTTGCACAAGTAGCATGTGCAAAATAACAATTAACAATTCTTAGTGGTATCAATATATCATAACATTTTGCACATGCTACGATGCAAGACCATTTGCACAAGATTGTGAATTGGGCTACTATAGTGTTATTTTAATGGAATGTCAAATTTACTTGATTTTTCTTTCAATGTATGTATGTATGTATGTATGTATCATCTATTATAAAATAAAATATGCATATGAATTATTATGCATATTTCGTTTTATAACTAAATGCTAATAAACTGCTTATATGTATCTATTTCTGTTAAGTTTTATATAACAAACTGTAAAGAATTAGATATGTATCCATCAACTGAAATAAATTTACATTTTTGCTTTACCATATCAATTAATTTTATTATTTGTACGTATACTATACATATCGACATACAAATTTACATAGATACGGGCAAATTTACATACATACTTGTGCATATTAATCTCTTGGGTTGATTTTGATAAGAAAGTATTAAGTAAATTTGCAGAATTTTCTATAAATTCTTTATATTTTTTTTTGCTAAAATCAAAGTGTTTATGCCATTTTATTATTATTATTTTTTATTTGTCCATATAAAAATTCTTATACATACTGATTATTTTACCATACGTGATAACTGGCAAATTTCTATAAACATTAATTAACAAACGGAAGCATGAAGAGAGGACGCCACACTTTTGAATGATAAAAAAAAATACGATAAGATACTGAATGAAAAAAAATTCTGCACTAAATTCAAACAACAAATTATTAAACAATATTTATATTATATATTGATTTCAAACTAAATTTCTTAACACTTTGTAAAAATAAATTAAAATTTTTTAAACTTAATAAATTGCCTGCCAAACAGAAAAAAATAAAAAATCTTTCTTGCAATTTTATAACAAGGTCATTTACAAAACAAAAAAATATATATATAATTACGTTCTGTTGTTTGCTTCAAGACATCATGTACAAGGATGCAAAATAAAACATAAAAAAAATTATAATAATGTAAACGAATTTTGTACTCATCATCTTTTTAAAATTTGAAGACAAGTTTCAGAATTTAATATGCATATAAAATGGTTTGCATTACAATTCAACACTTTTGTGAGTAACTAAATAAATAATCGCCTAAATGCGCTTGTAATTTGACATTGTGTTTTTAAAAGTTTTAAAACAAAATGTAACAACAGTTTTTATTGCATAAATAAGAGGAGAAAGGTCAAAATTCGCAACTACATATGACCCTCGTTTTACTTGGCAAGAATTTGAACTAATATTAAAGATCTTTTTTTTTTGTTGGCTACAAATATGAAAAATGTTTAAGAAGTTATAAACATGGAAATATCTGTGGTTTTCATGAATAGCAAGCTCCGTTATGTATTTCTCATTTCGAGTTTCTGATGTCAAATCGTTATATTTTAAATGATTTTTAAAAAGGTCTAAGAAAATTTTGAAAAATATGTGACGTGAGTGCATCATTTCTATCTAAGGCCCTTATTATGAGTTCGATCGAACTCATAATAAGGGCTATCGAACCTCGAAAATCGAATATTCAATTCATATTCGGGCCTATTCTCGTTCTAGTATCGTTTTAAAACGACACATAAAAACGAAAATTTTACATTGAAAATATACCGTTTTACCCTAGCACCGTATTACCATTTCAATGTAAAATCGTCGTGTTTATGTGTCGTTTTAAAACGATACTGGAACGAGAATAGGCCCGATTATGAGCATCGAAAATTTCGTATAGCAACGAATTTTCTATCGAACAGACTTTAGCTTTCGAAGAAGTTTTTTAGTATAAAAATTTTTTATTAACGATTGCTTTTTATTTTTAGGTAAAGTGGTTGCAAATTTTAAGAATCGCTTTGAGTGACATTCTTAGTGGAATGCTCCTCATAATACCAAATCGATCAGAACTATCGACTACAGTCGAAGATCGAAAGTTTCTCATAATAAGAGTCTAAAAAATCAACACAACTTCTATCATTTGGCTCTACTGACGAAATTCGATTTTTGGACTTAAGCTGCTATTGATGAAAACCACAGAATATGTCTTTAAATATCGCAAAATATCATTTATATTCAAGTTCTTATGTTTCAGTTAGAAACACATTTATCTATTGATTTATATATTTTTACTCAATGAATGTAATCGGATCGGTTTTTCGTCTGATAAAAATCTTTTTTGTAATGAACAAAACGAAACAAAATTTGATAAAATTTATAAAACAATTTTAACTATTTCCGTGAAAATCGTTTCTTTAGCATGACTTTTCTTTAAGTTTATTTAAAATAAAATAAACGCTATTATTATAAGTCAGATATGACTCAATCAAAAGGTTAACTGTCAAACGAGCTGTCATTCTAATATCACTTTTTTGACATTTACGAACAGTGTACTCTGACAATGCTTGAAACAGTGGACCGAAATTGGACTTTCAGACAGAGCTTTTATTTTTGAGAATTTTGTTTTCTGATTGGGGTTAAAAATTTCCTGGGATTTTTGGGCTAACGACTGGGTATTTTTGTGGGATAATATATAATTATAAATATTTTTTTCAGTTTTATTTTTTAGCTTTGTTTCAAACTTATTTAATCATATTTTTCCTAATGCTGATCGAAACAACGCAAAAATCTCAATACATAAAAATTTATGTCTGGAAAGTGTAAAAATTGTGTTTTATTGTGAATAAAAAATAATTTAATTCAATTTAAGATTGTTGTTATTTTTTTTTTTGAATTTTGGGACATTTCTTAACGCACTAATAATCTCAAAATATTATTTTACTTAAGTTTAACATTTTTTAATGTACTAACAATCCCAAATTATTATTTTACTTATTTAGTAAAATATTTTTTTTTATTATTGAAATTGATTATTGAGGGTATTATTATTATGCGCTTTTGGTAATGTAGATCATCAAGGAACCTTGACCCAAAGTTTCTTAGTTATTATGTTATAAACTTATAAGAAGATCAACAAATAACAAAGTTGAAACAAAAACTCAATAATCAACATGTTTTTTAATTTCTTACTTTACTACATTGACTTTTTTCAGCTCTAATTGTAGTTGTAAGAAGTATGTAAAACATATAAATTTAAAAAACAACATTCATTGCTTGCGCAAGAATACAGTGTTGCAAGGCAAGTATTTTTGACCGCGTGCAGTCAAGTTAATAAGCAGTTACTTTTTTAAATACTTAAATTTAAATTTTAATTTATTTGATCATAAGAAAAAATACAATTCGGTTTGCTCTCACAAATTAATTCCATCATAAAATTGATTAATACGGATAAAATTGCATTAACTGATGAATCAGAAAAGTTTGGCTTTCTCAGGTTTTTGAAGTTATAATTTTTTTTATTTACAAATGGTTGTAGATATTTAGAACTTAAGGTACAAGAAAAATTATTTAAATATTATCCAATACAACTGGATGAAATAAAATTTTTTTTTAAGGAACTTTTGGCATTTTTAGATATAAGAAACAAGCTATTTAGTACTCGTCCATACAGCGAAACATTTGCTGCAAAACATTTGAGTTTGTTGACGAGAGGGGAAATAGGAATGGCAAAGACTACTTTTTTTCATGTATGTACACGAAGTTCTTGTTGAGTACGTCATTCTCGCCTCATTCTCATGAAAAATAGATGAGAAAATGTATTAACCTGCAAAACAAAAACTTCACAGTGTGGACACGAATGCAGTTTCAACAGAGAAATCAAAAATGTTTCGCAGCCAATGTTTCACTGTATGGATGAGGACTTAAGGGATTTTTGGGGATGAAAAATTTACATTTGGGGATAAAGTATAAAACAAAACTGGAAACCCTGCGTCCAAGTGCTAATGCTAATGCGCTGTATTTATCTCAAGTATAGAAACATTTTTTGGTGTAAAAATTAATTTTTTGTTTTAATATTTTATTTTTATTTAACGCGAGTCAAAATGAATATGAATTTAAAAAAAGTTATTATTGGTTAAGCATATCTAGATGCATTTCGTTGTTGCTCAAGCATCAACATTAGTATCAAATGTTGAATAATATTATTTTTTTAGTTTCTCAACCAGCTAAGATTTAACTTTTGTAAGTATCGATAGTTATTGATTATAATCTAATGAGAATTTATCCATAATTATTGGGGTTTTGTGAGTTTTAAACTGGTAAGCTGCCTGAGCGGCAACGAAATGCATACATATGTATATGTATGTCGAAGTAATTGATCAACAACAAGTAAATGTTTATATACATAAATTGTTTGTTTTAAGTTTTTATTCTTAAAAGTGTTACTCGTATCGGGCTTAGAAAAAACACCCTTTTCAATACAGTACTCTCTTATATAAATTCTTTATTTTTCATTATTTTTTTTATAAAAAAAAAATTAGTGAGAAATTTTACGCGTTTTCGTTTCACCCAAAACCAAAATGCATCATTATTATACGCTTTTTTATGCTACACATAACATGCCTCACTCAACAAAAGCATCAAATAGAAAATAAAGAAAATTGCTGAGCAAAAGAAAAGAAACAGAAAATCTGGTTAATTTTAAATATTTTAAATAAAACACGCAGCAAGCGTGAGTTTCCAAAAGGAAATATAACAAAAGGGATTTTTTTTCTATCTGCTTTTCTTTTTCAGCATAAAGAAAAACTCAACATTATAAGCTTAAGTGTTGCTGCTAACTTAACATACAAAAAAAAATTAAACAAAAGAAAAGTAGGGAAGAAAATCACACTGACTGACTAACTGACTAAATTGCAATATAAACGGCAGTTTAACGCTCCATGTTGAATTTAGTTACACTCAAATGTCTTTAGCTGATGTTTATGAACAAGCAAAAATAAAAAATAAAAAATTGTACAAAAATGCATTATTTCTTAACAAAAAGAAGTATGTAGATGTATTTTTTCTCTTTTATGCATTTTTTTTAATAGAAAATAAAAAAATTTTGCTTTTCCTATTTCTTTTTTTTTAAATTTTTTTTCTGCAAGTAAAGGAAACTCTTTTGTTTAAACAATGTACGAGTAGTCACATTCGACGTTCGTTCATGTTTTGCATTTAGCAGATACAATGAATGACTGAGTACAAGTATCTTTATAAACAATGCAACAACAGCACCAACAACAACAACAACAACAACATTAATAACAACAACCACATGGCTTTATATAAATTGCATATTTGTTTGCAAAGAAATGAGTATATTTTATTCTCTACTTAAATATGTATATAAAAAACAATCTATATGTACATATATGTATATGTAAGTATTTATGTATGTAAAGGATCTTTCATTAAGTCTTTCCTAACTTTAAATTTAAATTAAAACAAAGTGTGTGAGAAATATGTATCAGAGAAATTTTTTGTTTGTTTGAAAGACCTATTGATGACAAAACACGCCTTTTACACACGGAAATTTTACTTTGCCAAGTATTAATTCACCTGGGAGAAAGAAAGAAAGGGGCAGTATTCCTCTCTCTGTCTTTCTCCCGTCTGAATTAAGACTTTGCAAAGTAAACTTTTCGTGTGTAAAAGGTGTAATCTCTAGAACACGACACGACCCGAACACGAATACTAAGATGTCCATTTCGTAATTTCGCATTTTGCATGTCAAAACTTTTCTTTTTGATGTTGTTCAGCCTCAGCATGCACCAAATCAAATTAAATATGAAAAAGTCATTTTTTAAATTTCAAATAAATACATATTTTTGTTAAATGTCAGAACTTAAATCTTAAGAGCCCCATGTTGCATATTTGTTGATATAAAATATTAATAAATATTTTATTGGAAATTAATGGCCACATATTTTACATCTAAAATCGTTTCTGGAGTCGTGTGTGTTCGAGTAAAAAAAAAAAACAAAAACACGACATGCTCCCATCTCTAGTATAGAATATAACATGGTGCAGCGACTTTCGCAGAGTGGCAGTATATGTCCTATCTTTCGCTAACTATGGAACTTAAACCAGGCTGATCTTAACCAAGGGCATGGGTTGCGTTGGCTTTGAGAGGCAATGTAGTTTGTGGCTTATTTGCACAGACCTGCGACTTAAAAAAACACACACACACAAGAATATATCTGACGATGTCTAATCGTCTGTCTCGAGACACCCTTGTGAATACCCTAAATATATGAAAAGCCATACAACAGAGAAAGTTTCTGTAAAATTTCAGAAGTCCCTATTTTAAGACCCGTTATATAGTCGTAGGTATGTACATACATATGTACTCTCATATATGTATATTTACATATAGATTCTATATGTAAATATACTCGTAAAATAACAGTCTTAGCTTTTTTTTTGCTTTTGTTGTTGTTTCTTGTTGATGTTTAAAGCTTTTGTCAATATTATTTGCTATTGTACGTTCAGATAAAACGACAGGCAGGCAAACAGACACACAGACGGACCGACAGATATTATATATAGATATTTAAATCCTCTTTTCCTTAAGTGGTTATACATTTTGTAACTTAGTATACATAAATGTGTTTTTTTATCTTTCACTCTGTCTGTCTGCCAGTTTGAAATTTTTTTCCAGACAATTTTCATCACCAGCCAAATAAATTTGCATTTTATTTTCTCTATACATATTTGGATTAAAACTTTAAATTTCATTTTCGTCAACTTCAGCAAAAATTGTATTGAAAATAAAAGAAAGAAAAAATGACTACGAATTCATTATTATTTATTAATTTGCTTGCAATGTTCAATGTCTAGACGTACAATTTACAATAGCCGTAGTATTATTTCCCCTTCACAAAACAAAAATAAATAAATAAAATGAATTGCTTTTAATTCTAATTTTATAGTTTTGACGGTGATAAAATAATTTATTAAAATGCTTTTATACAAAGATGTGACTGAAATTAAAATTTATACGAATACGTTAAATTATAGTTTAAGTCAGGTGTACATTTTAATAAAACATTTTATTTCATACAATTATAATACATACGAGTACTATGAAGAAGTATCATATGGTGTTAATTAAAATTCAATTTATATTGCCGAAGTGATAGTGTACAACTTAGGCAAGACATTCAATTCAGTACACTGACAACGGACAAATGTGTCTAAAATTAACTTACTTGTACATATAAACCTGCCTTAACGGCCTTATCTATCTCTCAGGGTATCAGGTAGTTTTCCGATTTAACGAACATTCGATTTATTGAACATCGTATTTAACGAACATCCTAGTTTTTTCTACTGAGTACCTTATATAACGAACAAAAACTCTATTTTGTGCTCTGTATAACAAAACAAAATGTAAAATTGTATAAGAAACATAATTTCTGCCAGAAAGTTACTAAGAAAGAATATAACTAAAAATCTACCGTAAGTTTTCTTCTTTTTATGGTTTTGTTTGATATCATTTGAGAGTGAGTTGTGTGAAGTAATTTTTGCTACGAACAAGTGATGCACGAATATTCGTATTCGTATTCCAATTGTCGAACATTCGGCCATTTTCAGGCGAATACGAATGTATTATATATAAAATTTTAAAAGACGTGGCTCCGCCCCTTTTTGAATGACAGATTGTGTATTTTTTCATATCTTCAGGTGTGTGACAAATTTCATAAAAATTTATAAAATAAAATCACGTGAAATACTCTATTAAATTTTAAGAGGCGTGGCCACACCTACTCTTTTGAACACAAAATCAAGTATTTATCAGAACTCAAGGTAAGTGCCAAGTTTCGTAAGAATCGGTAGAGTAGAAGCACTTAAAATATAATACTTTTGAATTTTAATGGGCGTGGCCTCACCCACTTTCTTGAGCACACGATTAACTATTTTTTAGAGCTCGAGGTGTGTGTCGAGTTTCGTGAGAATCGATTGTGTCTTTTTTAAAGTTCGAGATGAGTGCTAAGTTTCGTATAAATCGATTAAGTGAAAGCACGTTACATATAATATTAGTTTTTTAATGGCCGTGGTCCCGCCCACTTTTTTTAATGCAATATTGTGTTTTTTAAGATCTCAAGGTGTGCCAAGTGTCGTAAAATTGCTTAAGTTCAAGCAGTTGACACATAATATTAATATTTAATAGGCATGGACCCGCCCGCTTTTTTGAATGCAAGATTGGGTATATTTTTTAGCTCAGGGTGTGTGCCAAATTTTATAAAAATCTGGTAATCAGAAGCATGTGAAATAAAATATTAAGTTTTATTGGGCGTGGCTTTGCCCATTTTTCAACTTCCAGATTATGTCGTTACGAGATTCCAATGTGTTGGATAAGTTTTGTAGCAATCGGATAAGTAACATAGCATAAAATCAAATAAAAAAAGTTATTGGGCGTGTCTCCTCCCGCTTTTCTACAATGTGACCAAATGGAAGCTGAACCTTCGTAGAAGTTATTTAACAAAAAAAATAATACAGACGAATTGATAAACTCCTTTTTTTTCAATTCGGTTAAAAATGTAGTTCTGTGCTTGTAAAAAAATCCCCCTTAATAACAGACGTTTGTTAAACTAAAGATTAGATTTTTCTTATAAAACGGACTTAAAATCCCAAATTTATTTAACAAAATAGACCAGAGAAAGAACACAAGTTATTTTTCATTTAATTTATGTATGCTAACATTCTTCACGCAAACAATATTAACATATGTTTTTTTTTTCACTGTGTACATTTGTGCGTGTACTCTGGTTAAGGGCGGCCCTTAACAGATGTCTTAATTATAATTGTACATATAATAAATTTTAATTTGTATATTGTTGTACATACAATTTAAAACAATATTTGAAATATATAAATTTTGTTCCCTCCGTCAGTTTGGTCAATTATGTTCAATGATTTTATATTATAAATTTTGCACCGTGAGTGATCTAATTATGTACATATGGAGCAATCGTGCCACCGCAAAAATTTGCTTCTTTATATAATAATTACTAAAAAAATAACCACATGACTTTAGGCTCCCTACAACCAAAGGAAGAGCAGTTCATTCATTCGACTTGAGCAATGTTTTATAAGAAACCTGCCGATGTGGTCAACCAAAAAATTTAAAAAAAAACATGTGCGAAAAAGACTTAAAAGACACCAAAAAAAGGCACTAAAATTATACTGATACTGCTGTTATAACGAATAATTAAATAATAAAAAAAGTAATAAAACTTTGGAACACATTTCGTTTTTTTTTGCAAATTTATTTACTTACATTTGTATCTCAAAAAAAAAATAGTATTTAAAACAAGAAAATAAATACTTTTTATCTACCAAAATGAAATCATTAAATTATAAAAAAATAATAATTTTGCTCACAACTTAATCAAAGACGGACAGGCAGGCACATAGGCCGACTCTTTGAAGAGTTGTCAGAAAATAATGTACTGCCACAGAAAATATGACAGTCTTATTATGATCATTAAGGTGTGAGGATGTTAAAGCGATATAAACTCAGCCAGAAAAAAATGCTTATTTATCATAAAATAAATGATAAAATTGTTATATTCATATTCATAGATGGCCTAAAGGCACACAAGCGAATTCATTTCGTGTCGTTTCGTTGGTCTTTTATCTAAGCATTTGCATCTTTGATAAATAAAAAAACACTTAAAAGAAAAACAACCTGTCACAGGCAACAACACACAGCAAACCTTTAAAGGAAAAGGAATACAAATTAATGCCTTTCCTGGTCGCTTTTTTGTTCCTTTTCATTTTAATTCCTTACAAGCAGCAACCATGCAGAGGAAATCCATATATCAAAATGTAGGTATGCGCTGCAAGTTGCTGCTGCAACAACCTTTAAAACTATAATTATGCAAATGATTTCCTTTATTGCTGCTGCTGCTTGCTACTGGTGCTGTGTGGCAAGCAAGTGTGTGTGTTGTATTGTATATATATATATATCAAATAGAAACAGCAGGCCTTAATTGAAAGCTAAAGAACAACAAAAACACATTTAAAATAATAATACCGACCAATGGCCGGCCGATCGGCTCGTTTGGTTGGGTCTTCCTTATTTTCACAAATGAATTTTAAACCAAAAGGAGATAAATACATACTCAATTTATCAATATAAAGTAAAAGCCGACTAAATGATATTTAGTAAAAAAAACAAAAAAATTTTAAAATTTATTTAATAGTAGTCACTGGTATGAGTTCCACACTGCCCCTCCTGCATAACTGTCAACCTTCCCTACACGTGACGTACCCTGTTATTAGCTGACGAGGCTCTGACGACCGACCATGGTCGGTATAACCCTCACAAAGGGTGGCGGATAAATATCCACTGTCAACTGTCTCCCTGGAGAAGTACTGGTAGCCCCAGATCCAGGATCGGATGCAAAGGCCCAATCGGAAATCTCATGTAAAAAAATCGAGTCCTTATAAAGAGCCAAAGGAACTAATATATATTAGAGACCTGCACAAGACCATTCATAAGACCTTTCAACATATGAGAGATTTTGCAAATTCTTTACTACAGCGAACTATTCTAAAACAAACGCTGTTGGCAACACTGTTGGCAAGACATTTGTTTGTCTAACTGTGTGACTGCTAAATGTTTGTTTGGGATCAATTTATTATTCGGTACCACTTTGCGCCATGAGATCAAATCGAGTGCTTAAATTAGCGTAACTAAACTAAAACATTCGCATATAATCTTTATTTAACGTAGAATTGAAACGTGCGGAATTACCATAGAATTGTTGCTATAGCAATTCTGAATAGTTTAATTTCATGTGGAATACAGAATATGCCCCAATGAACAATTTTAAAACCGAAATACTACATATATAATGTGCTCAGACAAATTATTTTGTTTGTAGTGCCGAAAAAATATATTTAAAAACTTAAGTTAGCAGCCCTAGAGTTAAGTTGGCTGCATTTGAGGGGTGTTGCCAGTTCGTATGGTGCGACCCGTGGTCATTCATTGCACACAGAAAAAATTATGCCCAAAAAATTTTCAAATAAATGTTTGTTTGAAATTAAGTTAAATTTCAGTAAATATTGTTTTTCACTGTTACAGTAAAATGTTTGCTCTGAAAAACTTTATAGAACAGAAACATGCCACGACGTTTGTCGGCTTCTTGTCGCCATTTACATGTATGCAACACGATCAATCAAAATAAACAACAGCAAGGGCACACGAGTACCTTGTGTAAATCAACAAGCAAAATAAACTTAAATAACAAATTCTCTCAGCCGAACTCAGTTAAATTTAGAATTTTACAAAATTTAATATATTATCTGTTGGACCGCATTCATACAAAATCTCTTCTGATTCAATTCATTTGGTTACTGAAAATTTAGTTTTGTTTCTTCTGTTTAATAGAAATATTTACATTACATACTTAACCTCTGTGTTGTTAAAAAAATAGTTCAAAGGATCTAGATCTGGATATGGAAAATTAAAATATGGAAGAAGAGAAATTTTTTAAAATATTTGCTTCTGCTCGATTTATATAAATTTATTTAATATTTTTGAAATATTTATGGAAGTTTTTTTAAGATTTATTTGATATTTCGAATTAAAAATGCATATGACCTTAGCCCACTTTCATAATTAAGGGAATAATTATATATAGACACTTGACATTTTCAAAGTTATTGTAAATTTATGCAGACTAACTGCACCACTTAACACTTAAATTTAAGAAAATCAAAACTAAAGGGTCTTTTAACAGTTAATTTAATTTTCACTATGTAAATAATTTTAACAAATTGCTATATCGTGGAAACCATAAGAGGCAAAGCAAACTATTAAAATTTTCAAAAACCCTAAAACTAAAGAATTTCATATTTAAAAAAATTTTCAAAACGAAAAATCGTCGAAAACCGAAAACACCAAACCGAAAAAAACGCTACGACCAAAAAAAACTTAAATAAATCACCAAAAACGGAAAGAAATCCCTAAACTACAAAACGCCACAAACCGCAAATTCCTAAATATAAAAGAATCGCCAAACCGAAAAAACCGCAAAAAAACCGAAAAACACCACCAAAACAAAAAAAATCCAAGGCAAATAAAATCGTTAAAACTTCAATAAATCGCCAAAAACGAAAAAAAAATCCCAAACCAGCAAAACCGCCAAAAACCGAAAAATTCCAAAAATAGATAAAAAAAATACCCAGAACGAAAAAATCGCTGAAAACCGCAAAACACCGCCAAAACGAAAAAAGGTGCCGAAGAAAAAAAAATCGCTGAAACTTCAATAAATCACAAATAACTTAAAAAATCCTATAAAGACAAAAACGCGAAAATCCTAAAATTTAAAAATCGCCAAAAAGAAAAAATTGCCAAGACCAAAAAAAAATCACAAAAAAAATTGCTAAAACTAAAAAAAATCGCTAAAACTAAAAAGTCGCAAAGAACCAAAAAATCGCCAAACACTACAAAAAAAAACGCCAAAACTAAAGAAACTGCAAACACCAAAAAATCATACAAACTAAAAAACTGGAGGAATGTTGAATTTTTCTCGTTGCGAAAACTACTGTAAAGTTACACAAACGAGGCACCGGTCCAGTAAAGTATAATTTATTACATTAAAAATATCTATTTACGTTAATAAAAGAAATACAAAGCAACTCTAAATTCTATGACCAACTGGTAAGATGCCCTTTAACCACAATTAGTTGTTATTTATATCAGACGAGTCAGTCGGGCAAAAGTAAAAGAACAACCAGCCGACTTTCATATTGTATATTGTACACCAAAACACACACACACACACATATGTACACACACAAATGCATACATATTTATGTATACATACATATATGGATGTGTAATAAAAGAAACAATAACTTGGTTAATTGGTAGGGTTTCAACCTACTGGTTAAATGTGGCATGCGTCATAAGGCAAATTATGCCTGTTGTTTTCATAATAGCTATTTTTCTTCTCGGTTTGTTGAAACAACAGCATTTGTGGCCAACAAGAATTAAATAAAGAAGAAGAAAAAAACACAAATAAAGAAATACATTTTGAACATTATTTTTTTTTTATTTTCCTTAAAATAAAACAATTTTTTCACTTGTAGCTGCTGTTGCTGTGTATTTGTTCATTCTGTTCAACCGTCTTGCCGTCCGTCCGTCCGTCCTTCTGTTTTGTTAATACTTTATCTTTTACTTCACGGCCAGCTTAACACATTTTGAGGCATATAGAA
This sequence comes from Tachina fera, assembly GCA_905220375.1. Lineage (NCBI taxonomy): Eukaryota > Metazoa > Arthropoda > Insecta > Diptera > Tachinidae > Tachina > Tachina fera. The sequence continues at coordinate 76,825,367 of LR999966.1, forward strand.
GAAAGTGTGTAACAGCAACAACCACACCACGACAGCTGGATTTAATATTGTTACCAAAAAAGAAAAAAATACCAACAAGAGCAACAACTCTGAAATAAAGAAACAACAGGTAAATAAATAAAATAAGACTCCTTTCAAGCACTTCCCCAGCGCATTCGTTACGTTTGTGGTCACAGCAAACCAACGTATGCGCGGCGAATGTGTTTCCAAGGAGCCTCTCCTTTTGTTTCTTTTTTTATTTCATTAAGATAAAAACTGTTTGCTAAATACAGGTGAGTTTTTGTTTTACATTTTAATTTTTTTTTATTTTGCTGATTCTCTTCTCTGGCCTTCCTTCCTTATTGGTACATACATATTTTTCAATAAGTGTCAGGCTGGCTGTCTTTGTGGCCGTCCACTTTTATTGTTGCATTTTAATTTGAATGCACCTGTTTTTTTTTGCTTGCAATGAACGAACATTGTGTTTTTTATTATATATTTTTTGCCAGATTTTTGCTACTTACTGATGCAATTTTTACTTTTAAGTTTTATGAAAATGTTAAATACGCTTTTTATAAAAATTAATTGGTTTCACGACAACAGTTAAGCGAGCATAAAAGCAGCAAATTTTAATCTGATTTTCAACATAAAATGTTGTGTTAATTTAATTGGCGGAATATGAAAGTTGCCAATAAAACGGATTTCATTGTAGAGCATTAAGCCTGAGTATGTATGGAGTTTATCAAAATCAACGTTAAGTGTTTTCATTTAAAAAAATTTTTTTTTTTGCGAAAATAGGTTACATACACACTTACATGTGTATACAGCTTGTGCATAATTTATAAATTCAAGCATAATTCATTAACACATACTTTTGAAATCCTTGCAGATTTCGCAAGTCCAGGCCACCACACTTTTTCAATTTGCAATAGTAAAGTTTGGCGTTATACGATAATTGATGCAAATGGACAAGCGTAAATGCGTTGGCTGAAGTAGTTAGCACTTTGACTACAAAACCGAAGGTCCTGGGTTCGAGCCCGGTTCTGACAGTCATTGAAAAATAACAACGTCATCCTGTACCTGGATTCTGTAATTTTTTGCGAACCGAAAATCGTAATATTTATCGTTATTTATTTGCTTGCGGTAACGATAATGTGATTCCGTATGAATGTGAAAATAAGCGAAAAACACAATGAATTTGATCTTGGGACTTAATTTTTGTTTTCTCCAAACGGCAGCGAATATCGATAAAATATGTTACGAAATAGCAAAGTCGATAAATTTACGTTATATTTATTATAGCGATACGAATAAAATTTATTGAATCCAGGTGCTTATGTGCACTACTGTTCGTTCCAATTACGCCTCATTGACACTATACTCCTGCAGAAGATCACTTACAAGAACTTTTAAGACAAGAGGGATTTTTCAAATGCTTTACTATAGCGAAATCTTCTAAAAGAAACGCTAAACAAAAAACTGTTGGCAAGACATCTGATTCAGTTATTGCAGGTATAGGAGTAAAGAAGAAAATACTTCGTGACGGAAGAATTTGTGATGCTTGCTTCTTCATACGCCTGGGCGCTAATGCAAGCGTCATGCATGTACATACGCACAAACGTTGTGTACACGCACGCATGCATTGACAGTAGTTGTGTGCGCTTGCTTTAAAAAAATCTCCCTTAAACACATAATAACTTACACAACCACTCAAACATAAAATATGAAAAATAACAAGCATACTCGCATCAATACTACTTCTTTTGATTGTTTGTTATGAGCAAGAAGACTTCGCGACATCACTTGTTAACACTAACATACATGAACATCAATACATCCATCTTGATTCGCTTAGTAAGCGACAGCATTTATATTATTGGTTTTGACACGAGAACAAATTTAAAATACAAGACGTATTTACATTTCAAGACTTTTACGCAGTCCTCTAATTGACACCAGAGGCGCTGCAACAATGCATTATTAAAAAAACGTGCAAAAAGCCGAAGTCTAATCGTCGCTTTCGTTATTGCTGATTCGATAAGGTTTTTTCTTTTTGAGATTATGGCAATCCCTATGGAACAATGTAATAGTGGTTCGATATCGAATACCACAATCTTAATCTGAAAAATATGATCAAGTCAGCACGTTATCGAAAGCGACGATTAGACCCCCAATTTGTAAAAGAATGAAGCTGTCCTCTATCTCTTCCTTCACCAGCTTTATCCTCTATCACTATCCCTTTCCTAAAGAAGGTAATACCTAGTATTAATTGCTTCCCTGTAAAAAAAAAATAGAAATAAAATATCGTAGCTTTTCTTTAGATTGTGTGTACATTTTGAGTCTGGATTTAAGAAAAAACTATATTTTGCATTTACCCTTTTGCAAGAATATTTGCATCAAACATCGAATACTGCCATTATTCTAGTTGTCAACATCGAGGTCACTTCAATACAATACCAAAAAAATTGGTGTTTATCTGCCCACTCTCGAGAACAATTGTGTGCTATTGACAGTCTATTTATGTTTCCTAAGGTCTAGAAAATAGCATGACCCTGTCAATAGCAGTTTTCCACAACGGGTACACCAGCTTTAAATTTTTGGTACATATTGCATTGGAGTGACGTCGATGTTGACAACTGCAATAAGGGTAATTTTAAGAATACCACATTGTGTAAAATATTAATGAGGAACTTATGGCACCACAGCACTAAAATCGTTATATTCCATAATTCGTCCTAGCCGATGTTAGTTGTAACCGAATTACAATTTTAACTAAATAATTTTTAAAATATTTTAATTCTATTGACAACGTGAAATGCTTTATGTGAGATTATACTAACTTTATTTTATGATTCAACCACAAAATTTGATTAATTTTTTTTTGTAACCCCAACAAAACCAATGCATAATTAAATTTAACGACAAACAAACTAAGTTATCATACTTTTCATTGTGATTTGAGGTAAGATTACAACAACGAGCGCGTTGTTGTTGTGGTTAATACTCATATCTTTTTAAGGTATTGAACACACTTTATATATTTTATGATGATGCCATTGCAGTCTCCAACATACCCGTAATTAAGTAGCTGGCGACAAACGGCATTTGAAGTCGTGTGTTCGCAATCGTGTGATACTACGAGTATATTCAATACTAAAATATATTAATGAAATTTTTTTTAATATCTTTTTTTCAGACGTAAAGTATTAAAAAAAAAAATCAGTGCCTTTAAGAAAAATAAAATTATATTTTTTGTGATAAATTTTTAGATATTTTTTTTTAATTGAACTGTAGTGAATTTTAATCAGAAATAATTCATAGTTAGGCTCAAGTTCAGTAACTCACATTAATTAATAAAAATAGTTCATTCAATAAGAATTGAAATTACTGAACTTGAGCCTAACTATGAATTATTTCTGATTAAAATTCACTACAGTTCAATTAAAAAAAAAAAAAAAAAAAAAAAAAAAAAAAAAATATCTAAAAATTTATCACTTAATACATCATGGGCACGTGACAAAAATATGTTCACTTGGCAATCACTGTTCACTTGGCCATCACAGTTTCAGAATGCTGGAAATCCAAGTAAAAACTGTAGAATGCAACAACAAGTAACATAGACCACTACAATAATACTTACATGCATGTACCGATGGTACATCGAATAAGTAAAAATAATTAATGTGATGATCGTAAAAAGATAAGTAAGAATAGTTAAACATACTGAGGTAGAGTAAAATAATTTCGTGCTAACCTAAATAGAAAAATGAAAAATTGGAAAAAACAGAAAATTAATAGTGATACTTATAAATGTGTTTACCAAAGGTAAATCAATATTGTATACACAACAACCGTTTCTCATATTCCGTTCATTGTACATTTAAGTTAAATAGCTGATGTTAATAAGAATCTCTACCCAAGTAGATAGACTAGGGTGCTGATGAAGTGCGTGGCTGCACAGAAAAGTATCGGTATTTCCCCCAGCTTAAAGTCTAAGTTTAATTTTTCTTCTCTTCTTTAGAAACTCACATTAATTAATAAAAATAGTTCATTCAATAAGAATTGAAATTACTGAACTTGAGCCTAACTATGAATTATTTCTGATTAAAATTATATTTTTTTTTAATTTTTGACTAATTGCAAATATATGGAAAAATTTATTTATCTACACTCGGTTCTGATAAATTATCAAATTAATGCTCATTTTTTTTCTTTTTCTTTTTTTTTTAACAAATTGCACTTAAATAAATCTTTGTTTTTTTTTTGTATTTAAACGAACAACTTTTTCTATTATACCAACAAATGTATCACAATCTTTATATTTTTTTTATGACCCATATTTACAAAATAAAATAAAAACATAAAAACGAAAGCCAAAAATAAAATAAAAACAGAGATAAAAAAAATTATTTAAAATTATCGTATTTTTGTTAGTTTTAGTTTCACAGAAAACGTGTGAATTTCAAATGCCACTCGGTTGAAAAAAAATATGTATGTGCATGATAAAATGAGTTGAAGAAACCTTGAGGGTTTTCTATTTATTAATACATTTATTTGCATTCGCTTTTACAATCATTAAATGAAAACAAACGCATTAATTTAGTCTCTTTAGAAAATTACATTAATTATCAAAATATGTATTTCATTCTATAATAAGAATTTAAAGATAAGAAATTATTACTTGATTAAAATTATTATGCATACTATACGTATCTAATTCTATTAAAATGATATACATACATACATGTACATATGTATATGCATGTCTGAAGTATAAGGGGTCTAACTCAAATAATTGTAACTGAGCAGGAGAACTGCTTCGTTATTTTTTACAATATGTATCGAAATACATTTTTGTGACGAGGAATTTCGTATAAAATACGAGTTAGGGCCTTTCTATTTGAAACCATCGTTATATACATATGAATGTGTGTATGTAAGCATCTCATAACTTAAAAGTTTACGAAGCGTTCTCTGAGTTCTAAAGATATTCGGACATATTGTCGTTTTAAACGACACAAATTGTCGTTTTAGGATGGCCAAAAAATATCGATATATCGATATTTCAGAAAATAAATATCGACATATATCGCCGATATTTCAAAAACCGATATATAGACACAACGATTTTTATTTACTAGTATCGGGTTCGATACTTTTAAGAGCTCCATAAATTTTAGCCGTTTTTGAAACATAACAGTGAACGATGCAAAACTCATCACTTTAGTGGAAAAACTGTGACCGTTCTGGTCAGTAAAAGCTGGTAATTTATTGCAGAAAAAGTTATTATTAAAATTTACAAACAGAACGGCACAGAACAGTAACAGAAAGTAAAGGCTAATGAAGCCTTAAGGAACTACACTAGGCTACATATAACTTAACATAATATGTTCTTTAATTATGAAAGTGGTGTAAGTCATGTGCATTTTTGCTTCACACATATCACATAAATCTTTGAAATACTTTAATAAATGTTTCAAAAATATTAAATAAATTTATATAAATCGATATTAGTACAAGTCTGAATTAAAATGCTGCATAAAATAGAAATATTTTTTAATTTGTTCAAATGTAATCTAATTAGGATTCTCGAGCGGAGAAATATATGACTTAGATCACTTTCATAATTAAGGGCACATATTTAGTTCTTTTGTATTAAATTTCTTAAAACTATTTTATAATACAACACACAGATGTATTGATAAATTTATTTCTTTTTCGATACCAATATCAATTTGGGATTTCTCCACTCATGGAGTTCATTAAGTTAGTTGTTAGCGATTTCTTTAAATATTATTATTTAATGCATACCCAGTGGGTATTTCTCGTATTCCGCAATGACGAACTTCGAATTGTTCAACACTAGCCATTCATTAAACATTGATAAGGATGTTTCTTATCTATAAAAATTATTAAGGGTTTCTCATTTCTAAGCGAAATTGTTTATGGAAATCTGTTTTGAAAAAAATCTCCATAGTCTCAATAATTGTTCAATATTTATGTGGCTAAACTTTTTTGGCGGTTAAAGCGCGATATGTTATTATGTATATATATATTTTAGAATTGGGGTATTTTTTTGGCATTTGTGGGCAAAAAATATCGATATATCGAAATATCGATGTTTTAAAAAAAGTATATATCGATACCAGGTAAGGAAAAGTTGGTACAATTGTACCTTTTTTGTTACTATTTAAACTCGGAAAGTACAATAGTACACCAATGACTAATTTAGTATATTTAAGGAAAATCCGCAGTTTCACACAGTATTTCTTTTCAAACGATTACATATTTATGTATGCCAATTTTTACTTTTGAACAATGAAACACATATTATTCTCCTTGAAAACAGTCCTGTGAAAACTAAACGCAGCAAGAAAATAAAAAAATGTAATAATCCATTTCTAAACCATCGGATGCCCGAGCACATGTTATTACTTTGTATATTTTAAATTTCAACTTAAACAGGTTAATTACAAGGAAATTTGTGAAAACGATTCGCTGACCATAACAAAGCAGATTATTTTAATAAAAACAAAATAATATGTAATTTGAGCAAAAAAAAATTTGTACAATTAAGGTCAAAAAAGTAAAATTTTTTAAAGTTGTTGGTACAATTTTAAAATTCTCAATGCCTTCCCTGATCGATAGTGTTCAAAAATATCGATACGATTAATAACGATAAATTTTTTTAATTTTCCCATCCCTACAAAATATAACAAATACACTACAATGATACCCTATTACCTTACCACTGCATTATCATTTGTTTATGTACGAGTATATATCGTTTTACTGAAACCAGAATAGAACTTATTGTTTCCATTTAGAATAGAACCGATTCGCTTTGCTGGATTTCGAGGATTTTAATATGTAAAACTTTCGGGAAAACTTTTTTTTTGGAATTTCGCATATGAACTTTGTGAACTGATGGGAAATCAAACCGAAATCGTTATTAGCCCTTAAGTTGATAAAAAAAAGACAGGCGCAAATTTTACTTAACTAAACTAATCCGTTCGAGAGATATCATTGTCGAAAAATTTCGAAAAATTTTTTTAGAACTTTTAGGATTTAAAATCAACATCGAATGCTGAAAAATTTGATCTATATGCATCGGTTAAAAGCTTTTAAAAATATTTCACAAGTGCAACACGAAAAAATATAACCATGTACGGATACCACTACGTGATAAAAGACCAAAAACAAAACTAAAGACCCGTGTATCCGTGTTTTGCCACTAGTCATGCACTTTTTTTATGGAATTCCAAACATTTGAGGCATCGGTGTCATTTTCGCATTTTCTCAAGCTCACATCACCCAGATAGCGCCGCAAAATTTTTTTTTCTAAAACTTTAACTTTTATTTTGAAAATAAAATTTTAATAAGTTTCTACAAAAAAAAAATTATATATTTTTTTGGAAATGCAGTGTCGTTTTAAAAGGACGGTTGCGCCAAGTGTGTTAAAAACAATAATAAAGAACATATAACATTTAAAAAAAACTTCATCTTCAAGATCAAAATCGCCAAAAAATTAAAAAAAAATCCATTTTTTTAACCCTTTTTCCCCGGTTTAGATCCATAGGTAGCAAAGCGTTCAAAATTCAAGGAAACAATCCACCACAATAGTGTACCTATGATCTCAGTAAACAACTTTCTAGAACATATAAAATTCCTAAGAATTATTCTTAACATCGTTTAGGTAGCGGGAAAAAGCGAAACATTTCCAAACAAATAAAATTTGAAAATTTCCAGAAATTTTTCACTTTTGCGACAACCTAAGCGCTGCGAGTATAATTATTAGCGACAAATTTTGCAAAAAGAAAGTAGTTTGTTAAACATTACGAGGGTTCATGTCAAATTTCTTTTCCCGATTCATTAACTTTTTTTAACTGTGAAAACAACATAGAGTTCATTGTAATCTCAAGAGATATTGTTATTCACAATAAAAAAAAATAATAATAATAATTAAAAAATTCGAAAATATTGTTTTAGAAATTGCAGGTATGGCTTGTAAGGTCAAGCGTTTCCCACACACAACCTTTTTTAATGTGTTTATTTAAGTATGTACATACACACAATAGAAAATGCGTTGGGTATTTAATTTAAATCTTGCGTGAATTTTAGGATAAGCTGCCTCACACACGTTTAAAATTAATTTTACCATTTTTTGTCCATAATGCGTATAATTTACTAAGTTTTTGAATTTTCCCATAACACACGAATACACACTATGCAAATACATATAAACATACATATCGTTACCTTAAGATTGAAAGGCCTTAGTTCATTATTTTTTTTAATCGAGTCTTTGTATATTTCGATAAAAGAATATCTAATGTAGCGAAAAATGCAAAAATCTATATTTTGAAGAAAATAATGAGTTAGTACCTTTCTATATTAAGGTAACGATATATACATACTAGTGATGCACGAATATTCGTGTTCGAATTGTCGAATATTCGGCCACTTTCAGGCGAATACGAATGTATTCGTATTCGTCATATTTAGACGAATACGAATATTTTTCCAAAAAAATTAAATAAATAAATGCATAAATCCTAAACGAAATTTAAATAAATGACCAAAAATTTTAGTTTGTACAAATACATTAATTTTTTTATAGAATTTTGTGCTTTGTACCATTTTCAAATATTATTCAATAACGATCATTAAAATTTTGGGTACTTTTTATTAACTTTAAAGAACGCCAACATGAGTGTTAAGTCCTTTTTCATAACAATTTTTTAATATTTCGTTTGAAATATTCGTATTCGTATTCGCGAATATCAAAAACTGACATTCGTTACATCACTAATACATACATACATACATACATTTTTTATATACAGCTCAAGAACTCACACTATCATTTTGTGAACTACCATGGTACTACATTGTCGCTTGTGTGATCGTGCGTCTTCGAAAATTTCGTCAACGATTTATTTGAGTTGTCATCAATAATATGACTTCCACGATTTTCTATTGTTTTGTAGCCATAATTTAAGATGCCTAAAAGACATGGCCAACTGGGTATTTATTCAATGGTATTTTTCCTAAAATGTGTGTCTAACTGTTCATTAAAGTATCTGTGCGACCAACAAACCCAACGAATTAACATCATCATCATCATTACAACACCAGTCGTCATTCTCAGCATTAATCCCACAGGTGACATAAAAACATTTGTTATGATTGTTTTTTGGTTGGTTGGTTGGTTGTAATTGTTGTTTGTATTCATGGTTATTTGTTTTCTCTTCTATTATTAAAATTTAGCTTTGTCGTGTTGTTGTTTTTTTTTTATAAAAACTGTCAAAGCTGTTGGCGGATTTTATGTTTTACTAATTGTGGTCATTACAAATATGCACATGCTGATGCATGCACTCTTACCTACACATGCATGGCAACATGGCTGCGTTGGACATATGCATGTAAATGCAAATTCCAAATGTAGTATAGAAATGCATCTAACAATTGAATAATAAATGCAAACACATGCATGCATATTCATACATACGAGTATTTTGTATGACTGACTAAATGGATGAATGAATTTTAATTTGTGAACGCTAATTTGAAGTGTAAACATTCACTCAACTTGCTCATTGAATATCACACATATTCAAACACATACACACAATACATGTATACATATGTATATGTATGCATGTGTTTATAAACATGGCAAATAATATCTGCTGGACATTTGTTGCAAGTTAGAATATTGAAAATCAGATTTAAATAACACTAGCAACAAACAAACAGAATATCTACAATTTTATGGAAAGAAATTGTCTTTTTTTAATATTTTTGAATTACACAATTTTTATACGAGTAACGAATATGATGAATATAAAATAAGACTAAGGAAAAAAAATTTAACAGACTTAAAATATCAGCACTGAAAAGGAAGATTTTTATTCCCCCTTAGAGATTAGTAAGAGATTGTCACTAATAGCCGATAGAGAGTAGACAAGTGATAATTTTTACTGTCATCTTAATGTGACGTCGACGACGCCATTCACAATAAGGGAATTGTTATCGACTTTGAATATAGATAATACATATAAAATTATTTTTAACTTTTGAGTGCTTGTTTTTGAAGTCGGTGGTTTATCTTTTTTGATGTTTTATTGTAAAATTTCAAAATTCAACATAGTCACTTTCAGTTCTCAAGGTGTATGTCAAGTTTCGTAACTATGGGTCAGGCAGAAGCACTTGAAATATATTCGCCCTTATTGTGAATAGCGTCGTCGGCGTCACATTAAGACGACAGTAAATATTGTCACTTGTCTAAATAAATATGTAAGTAAAATAATATATTGGGATTATTAATAAGTGCGTTAATAAATGTTAAACTTAAATTGTAACAATTCCCAATAAAAATCACTAATTATATTTCATAATATTTAGACTTGCATCGAACTCATTCAGTAGCTCGTTTTTGACACAAGCCAATGATCAAATCCATGTAATTTAAATGGCAATGGAACCGCTTAGTAGTTTTTATTAAAATAAGTTACCATTCGAGAGCTTAGTGAAATGGCTTCAAATATTTTTTACCAGAAAAAAAGCAATTGCAATATTTTTTTGTAATACATTTTGCGCTGCAGCGCGCTGCTTATCAGAAGTTATTAATAACGACTTTAAAATCAATAAAAATAAAATTCAACTGGACAGCCACGAGTAGTAGCACAAATATAGAAATACATTTCAATAATATGCAAAAATAAAAAATAAATGATATTAAAAAACGACTCAAATTAAGAGAGAAAAAAATAATTTAAAAATCAAACAAACCAAGAAATGCATAAACCAAATACACATACATGCAAAATAATTCACAGAAAAGTGTTTGCTCCTCAGGCCGTTAAGGTTCACTTAGCCGACTGTAATGTAATGTAACTGAAGCGGTAGGAAACAGCTGATCGATATTGTTATGTGAAAAGTAATGAAAACGGTTGTAGAGATGCAATGTAACGTAACCTACTTTTCATACAAAAATATCGATCAGCTGTTTCCTACATTTTAGTTACATTACATTACAGTCGGCTAACTGAGCCTTTACATTCATAACTTTTCACATAACAATATCGATCAGCTGTTTCCTAGTCAGCCAGCTCTTTTATTCTCTATAAGCCAAAGAACAATTAAAAATTATAAATTCATAGAAAAGTTTAAAAACAGTGGCATGTTTCTTTTGGATATCGACGAACTTCTTGAAAGCGTATCGTGAATTAAATTTAAAATGCAAATTAATAACAACAATTTATAGAAGAACTTTAAAGCACATTTTGATTGTCAACAAGTCAAAAAAATATTAAACCACAAAAGGCAATACGAATTAAAACAAAATCCAGGTATCAAAACAACAATTTTTTTTAAAGTCTATGTATTAAAAAGCCCCCGTTCACAATTTAACGAAAAAAATATTTTTTTTTGTATACTACATTAAAGCAAACTAAATGAATTCTTGTGAGCACATACTACATACATATGTAGATATGTATCAGAGAACAGAAATGAGTAGTGAAACAGTGAATAGAGTTAAATTATGACTTATAATTTCTTGTACGCATGGCACACTCATATTTATAGCAATGTTGTCTATGAAGCGAATCACTCGAAAGTTTGAAGTGAGCATCGAACTCATACATAGCAACATTTATGACGTTGTTTATTTCGACTCTCCTTAACTCAATGCCTATGAAATTTGCAAAATAAATAAGTATTACTCACAATACGAACTTCGCATACGAACATTACAGTTCTCATTATAAGGTTGTGTGTTTGTTTCTCTGTTGCTTGTTGTTCTTGTTTTTGTTTTTTTTGCTGGAATTGAAAAACAATCCTATTTACTTCTTTTATATACTACTTGCAAACTGTTTAATGACTAATGCCCTAATTCTGTTCGACGATTGTGCCTGCCGTCTTGTCTATGGACGAAAAAAAGCAGCAGTTATGATTCTTTAAAACAATAATTAGTTATTGTCTATGCTAGAAAGTTCGTGTATTTGCTTTATGATTTTGTTCCAAATATTATTTCCAACACATATTTTTCAAACTAATGTATAATAATTTAATTTAATTTTTATGGCAATAATATGACAATAATATTTTTATTTTCCATTATAAAAGACAACAACTATTTTTGAAGAAAATAATTTACTGAATTCAAATACAAGAACTCAGAAGTATTTTCAAACAAAAACGTCCTAATTCTGCTTACTGAATTAGGGGGTAAGCTTTTAAATAAACACACATACATGAGCTAAATGAGTTAAATCAATGCGAGTAGTATAAGTACTTTCCTGAAATTAGAAAACAAACTGAGGTGCTTTGTAAGTGTGAGTGTGGTATGAATATTAATGTCAACTTCGCATTCATATTTATTTCAACTTATTTATAAATTAATGTCATTGAGAGTGTGCGTACATCAGAGTAGTTGAGTATAAACGATGTCTACGCATTTATATTTAAAATTACATGAGTCAGTATGAATAGCAAAAACACGATTCATTGCTGATCTCTGGTACATATGTATCTGCAAAGAACAAAATCACGCTGCGCATGCGTAAATGCTTTGCACATAAATTAATTGCTCAGTAAATATCGCCAACATACATATTTTATGGTCGAATGCATTTTAATATCCCATTACAAATTCACTTTATATGTGTGCTAAACGATAATTAAACAAACAAAAATGTTTTTGAAAAATCAGTGAAAAATTAACAAAAAAAAAAAAAATACATCAAACAAATAAATAACTCAAGGCACTTTAAAAGCATAAATTTTTTGTTTTCTCGTTTTGAGTATTTATTTTTATTTTTTATTTTTTACTTGTTTCTCACTGATTTAGAATTTTATTTTAAACGTTCGAATACATAAATTGAGAAAAGAAGAAAAAAAACAAACTTAAACAACAAGGTCGACGAGGTTGTATACATTTGGGTTCATTAAACAAACTACTTGAACAGAGAAAAAAATTCATAAATATTAGAAAAAAAATATAAACAAAATATTACAAAACGCACGCTGGGGCTTGCGTTTAATAAAAGCGGCGACAGCAAAATAAATTTATGTATTTGAAAGCCTCTCCTAAAAAAGAAATAAAATAATAATAATAATAATGCAAAAAGTTAATTGTGAATTCTTATTCTTTTTTTGAATAGATATTTATTTCTTTTAAGTTCAAAGTAACACAATAATAGTATTATGTAAACGAGTAATTTAATGAAATTTATTTTTGGCTTTAAGGATAACTCCAAAAAGAGATTCAGTTATTAAAGCAAGAGTTACTTTTTTTTTAATTGAAACTTGAGAAATTAGCGAAATGAGCTATTTATTTAGTAAATCTTGAACTATGAGCGAAAGAGGTTTTTCTTAGTGCCTGTCCCACAATATCGACAACGTTCGACTTGTCGCTCACTTAAGTATATTCAAAATAATAACATAAATAAATAAAATCTGTCAGCCCTGGTCCCGCGATATCGATACCGTTCGACTTGTCGCACACGTAGATTCGTGACAACAAAAATATATTAAGGGCCTGTCCCACGATGTCGTCAGACAGTTACATTGGAAACAACAACAAAATTTTTAAATTTGATTTGTTTTAAATGTAAGCTTGCGACAAGCCGAACTCTGTTGTTGTTGTTGGAATCTCAAATGTAAGTGTGCGACAAATCGAACGCTGTTGACACCGTGGGACCAGGGCTGTCAGATATGAAGATTTCTCGCCAAACGTGGCGATTTTTCAACTTGTTTGGCGTCCAAATATTTGGTTTGGCGACATGGCGATTTTTCTGGGAATAATTAAATTTGCTGGCGATTGTTATGTCTATTGTTTTTAACAAAATTGGAACTTCAAAATTTTTCTACTAATAATAATTTTTCTAATGTCCGCTAAAAGGCTACATTGCAAATTTTGTTGGAAGAATTGTAGAAATTAAAGCGTTAATCGCGGAGATTACCTTTTACAAACTTTACCTTTTTATATTTATATCAATATTGTGGCAGGTACGTACAGCAGCAAAGTTTCTAATGGAATGACTTTTTTCCGTCTTATTTGCTTTTATAAATGCGCAGCATGATGTTTTATATTTCGTCGGTTGGTTATTGGTTTGCTGCAGACGTAATGTATTTTGTAAACACTGTGCCGCAATCCAATAACCAATCTACGATTTATTTACATTTTTTTCAGAAATTATGTACTATATAGTTTTTTTAGTGCTTGATTTTAAGTTTAACTCCTATGTTTAGCAGCAGCTCTTTGTTTTTCAACTTCCAGTGAGTTTAGTTATTGGCCACCAATAAACAAAAATAAATATTTTAAGTAAAATAAAGGTGCATACGTATTATTTTTAAGGAAAAACTTGTTTTCTTTTCTGTCTTCATTGTCTGTTACAGCTTAACGAACGATTCAAATTGAAAAATAAAAATTTATTTATGCAAAATACAAATATTCAGTGAATTGATTTAGCATATTTTAGCTATTAAAACCAACACGTTAAATTAAAACAAAAACAAAAACAAACTATAAACTTTTAGCCAAATTACAAAAACAAAAAAACTGTGAATTTATATGTCGTATAGCATCAACAAATAAAAATTTTAATAGATGTATTTTTTTTAACAACAAAGGAAGACCCATGAACTGTTTTTTTTTTCTTCAAAATGCATAGATATTATTTTAATTAAAGTGCCTTCTTCACTTTGATAAATAAACAAATTAATAATAAATTTTTATTTAAATTTTTTTTTTTGTTAAGATAAAGAAAATTGTTATTTAAATGCTTTATTGCATTTATTTATTTTAACTAATTACTAATTTAACAACTATTTATTTAACTGACTATTATAATTGAGCCGGTTATTTTTTAAAGTGTTATAAATTGGTTGTTTAAATTACTAAAGTTAATTAAAGTTTCATTTTCATTTTGTAACAAAACATCAATAAAATATGTATAATTTACAAATATATTTATTAAAGTTATTAAGTTATTGTGTGGCAAAAAAAAGATGTAAAATTTAAATAATTGAAATGATTGAATTGAATTTTTTTTTCAAGAAGCAGTTAGCGACTTATGTAGTATTTTATTTATAATAATATAATTGTATAATGTTTATACTTCAACAAAAAATTACATTAATATTTATCTTACTGCATATTTTTTTATTTTATTAACGCTTATCGTTAAAGGATGCACGACGAAAGAAACACATTCACCACAGCAAGCTACCGACTTCAAAATAACAAAACTAGAATGCACATGTTTATATTATAGTATGATTATTTTGACGACAGCCAGGCAACACGACGGCAAATATAGTGTTGCCAATATAACACAAAATGTTGAGTGAATGATATCTTGCAATTATTGTCCGTTATTTCTAAATACAAATAATTTACTATTTATTTCAAAATTTTATTTTTATTTAACGGGTGTCAAAATGTCAATCAGCTGTTGCAGTTTCTAAATATATATAATAAAAGACATTTCTGATACATTTATGAAAAAATATTTGTGTTTTGGCAATTTTCGTGTACATTGAGAGTAAGTATAATAATAAATATAAATAAAATAAATTGTCAGAACAATAAATCAGTTGTTTTACTACGAAAGTTACCAGACTAACAAAGTTTTAAAAAGGGGCTCGTTCACAGTTTGTAACTTGAACAAATTGACAAACTACCGAGTAACAAATTAACAAGATCGGTGTGAATACCACTTATTTATTTGTTGATCGTTTAGCATGTCTAGATGGATTTTTTTTAAAGAGAAGTAACTAACACTCAGGCAATGAATACCTACTACTATTACTAGATGTTACCTTCTTTAGGTAAGGAATAGTGATAGAGAAGATAGGTGGTGAAGGAAGAGACAGAGGAAAGCTTCATTCTTTTTTTTTACAACTCTGCTTTTTGAAAGTTTTTAATAATGCAGTGCAGCGCCTCTGGTGTTAAAATGTGGCGTATTTTATTGGATATTTTACTGCGCCGATATATTCTGCTACACAACAAAGGAGGGTGCTCAGTCAATGGCGCATATTATGCCAACATATTGGGTTGTTCTTTTGCACCAGGACAATGCAAATGTGATCACATAAGTAGCTTCCACACCAAAAATCCATGAATTGGGCCCCGACTGAATATTTCTTGTTCTTAAGAAATGGCTCATCGGAAAGAGATTAGACTCTAATGATGAAATGATCTCACAATCGAATATCTATTTTGATGACCTGGACAAATTTTACTTTTTGGAAAAGATAAAAAAAAAATTCAAGAGACGTTGGACAAAATGTATAGAGCTCCAAGTTGTGTTTCATTCAAAAAGTGACGGACTTTTTCGACCGACCTACACACACAAATTTCATATTAAAACCTACAAAAACAAGGTTAGTTTAAAATTTTCATACATATGTGTTTCATGTTAATTCAACATGATTTGCAGCAAACTTCAAAGAAAATTTTTCTTTTCGAAGTATGTTTATTACATGTTGAATTGACATAACAGTAATGTTAAATAAAACTGTAAAATCATGTTGAGTAAAGCGAAGTTGTTCGGCTATTTAAGAACGTAAAAAGCAACAATAACAACAAAACAAGAAAAAGTCACACAACTGAGTATGACAGCGCCTTGTAGCTATGAACAAAGCAAACAACCACCAACACATTTTAACAACAAATTATTTGTAATATATTTATAATGATTTCAAATCAAAATGTTTGCATGTTAATTTTACGTTGGTATTTTTTTTCTGTATGTACGCATGTTAACCTGCGACCTACTGGCATTAATTATATTGCTGAAGCTACTTTCTTTTTATTATTATTAGAACTTCTTACATATATAATAAAGACCTGCACAGGACCTCTTACAAGAACTTTTAAGACATTAGGGATTTTGCAAATGCTTTACTACAGCGAAATGTTCGAAAACAAACGCTAAACAAGACTGTTGGCAATACATTTATTTAATTTATTGCAGGTATAGAAGTTAAGCAGAAAATAGTTCGCGACTGAAAAATTTGTGATGTTTGTGCTTCTTTCTACGCATGGGCGTTTATACAAACGTCATGCATGTACATACGCACATACGTTTTATTTTTCTGCACAAATGCATTGACATTAGTTGCGTGCGCTTGCTTTAAAAAACCACCCTTAAACACATAACAGTTTACCATCTGAATCTTACACACACACTCAAACGTACAATATGCAAAATAACAAGCATACACGCATCAACACTACTTCTTTTGATTGTTTGTTATGAGCAAGAAGTGTTCGCGACATCGCGTGTTAACACTCATATACACGTACAGCAATACATTCATCGTGCTTCGCTTATAATACGACAACATTAAATTTTGGTTCAGTATAATACATGCCACGAGAATACATTCAAAAAACAAGACGTATTTACATTTCAAAACTTTTTACGCGGGCCTCTAATACAAAAAAGTAGCCTCTACTCTTTTAAACATTTCAGCCAGAGTTTTTCTTTTTTCAAATATAAAAATGCATGATGGAGCGCTGCTGCAAACTACAATTTGGTAGACAATATTAATGAGACTGAGTTGAAATTCTTCACACAAATAATGTACAAAGTGATATATTCCGTGTGATAAATCATTTAACACTTAAGTAGCACGTACTAAACCTAAAAATAAATAATTTCCACTTAATTACGAATCCGTAAAGATTTTTTTTTTTTTGTAATTTTAAATGACCATAAAAAAAAAAGCTGCAGTAATATCTGTCTAAAAAAAGTTTTATAAAAATCTTAGTTGTTCTTGCCAGTTGCGTATAATTTGCCGCATTTAGATTTTTTTTATGTACGACAAATAATTTTAAAGCAATTTTTTTTTTCGTTTCGTTATTGGTACTTATATTGATAAATGTATGGAGATATTTTTGTAGCATTTATATTTTGTTGCTATTTTTGTACTAATTTCAGTTGCATGAGTGAAAAAATATTTTTTAAGTTTTTCAGGTCGCTTTGTTGTTGCTTGTTGGCTGCATTCCTATAAAAAGTAGCGTTTGAAAACTGACCATTGCCAAAAACAAAACAAAAGCAAAAAAAAAAAGAAACATACCTATCGTCACCTTAACGTAACTACACTTTTATATATTTTGCAGGAGAAACAAAAAACGTTTCAAAATCAATAATAAAATGTTCTTGAACATTTTTTTTTTCGAAATTTACTTAAAGTATAGAAGATACTTATATACTTTTAACCATTTATTTCCTTTTTAGGGTTGCGAACACCAAAGGTGAAAAGGAAACCTATTGTTTTCGCTCCGCTGTAAGTCACACGCTATTTTCTCAGAAACCGTAGGAGCTACGGACCTGAAATTTGGACAGAGTATGTAGAACCTTGCCCGCTACAACAACAAATACATGAGAATTAAAAACAAAAAAAATTGCCAAAATTAAAAAAAAATCTAACGCTAAAATAAATCGCCAAATTCGAAAAAAATCACCCAAATTAAAAAAATCGTCAAAATTAAAAAAAAAACGCCAAAAACCGAAAAAAATCGCCAAAACGCGACAAAGTCGTCAGAACCGAAATAATTGTTTATATGAAAAAAAGGCGCCAAAATTAAAAAAAAATCGCCAAAATGAAAAAAATTGACAAATTGAAAAAACCCCAAAAACCGAAAAAATAGCCAAAATGAGAAAAAAGTGTCAAAACTAAAAAAGCGCCTAAATGAAAAAGTCGAAAAAGGAAAAAACGCCAAAAACTGAAAAAATCAACATCAATAAAACAAATCGCATAAATGAAAAAAATTGCAAAAATTAAAAAAAAATCGCCATAGTTAAAATAACGTAAAAACCGGACAAAATCGCCAAAACGAGAAAACAATTTCAAAACTAAAAAAATTTCCAAAATGAAAAAAAAAAGTCAAAACCCGAAAAAATCACCAAAAACAAAAAAATCGCCTATATGAAAAAAATTACCATAATTAAAAAATCGCCATAATTAAAAAACCGTCAAAAACCAAAAAAATCGTCAAAACGAAAAAAAGCGCCGATAAACGCAAAAAATCCCAAAACTAAAAAAACGCTTTAAACCGAAAAAAACCCAAAAACGAAAAAAAATGCCAAAACTATATTTTATATAGGCTAAAGTTCGTATTGAATTACATGTCTCGTGTTCGTACGGAAGCCTTCGCGCGCGGGTCAAAGTCGCACTTCACTGAATTTATTATATATATTTAAGTTTTTATATTAGTTACGTTCTTTGTAATAAAAAATAGATGCATTCGTAATTACGTCCGTTTGAATTTCTTTAATAAAGTCATCTCTTTTGATTGCAGAGTTCTAAATATTTGCGTGAACATGTTTGTATGTAGGTTGATAGAATGAACCATAATCAATCAGGAACTCGAATTTCGAATATTGTGTAGTTACGTCCGTTTGCATTTAATGTGACGATATGTTAATAAAGTATGTGTATGTATGTTTGCATGCATTTTTATAAAATTTATTTTTTCTTGTGAATTTTTATCAGACTTTTCCTTTAGTCTAGCAAATCTGCTGATTACGATGACGTGAAAGATATTTTCTGGCTTCTTAAAGACGATAAGACCAAACGACAGACATTTTTACAATGTAATAGATGTGTTTTTTTTTGAGTTACATTTTTAAGCATAAAAACTTGTACTGAGCAAAACCATAATTTCTCATTTCCTCTCAACACAGCTTTTTACTACATATTTGTTTTATGTTTAACCTCAATCTTTTAAAATTAATTGTTGTATTTAATTTTTAACTATAACTAATTAAAATACTTAGACAAAAAACACACACAAATACACTTTTGGTTTTGGGTGTCATAAATTACACCTCTTATTTGTTTTTATTGTTTTTTCTTCTAATAAATAAATGCTTGTGACAAATTTGAAAATAAATATTAAAAATTAATTGGAATTATTTTTCTAGTTCTTGTGCAGAAGTTAATATTTAAGACGCCTACTGAAAATGCCAAAAATTCAAAAGAAAAAATTTTTTTATTTAACAAATAGAATTATTTGAAAATTGTGAATAATTGGTGTCATTTTGTTCATCGTAAATTTTGTTTATACGAACATGTGTCTGCGTGTTGGGATTTTTTTTATATTTATGGACTGCATTTGATTTAAAAAATAACAAGGTTGGCTAATTTAATCGATCGGTTTGTCACTTTCAAAAATTCTTTGAATGCCCATAAAATATATATTTAATTTCTTGATGTGATATATGTTCTTATAATTATAAAAGTGTTCAAAGTCATATATTTCTTGTGAGAGATATTTAGTAAAAAATATTTTTATATATGCTAGTCTTGATTAATATAAATTTATTTAATATTAATTCAATATTTCTGCAAAGTTTTTTAAGATTATCTTCCCCGCTTCTGTAAAGTTTATGATTTGCTCCATAGGCAGCTAACACCTAGTACAGTCGTACCCCGGTAACTTGTACCCGCTTAATTAAAAAACAACCTCAACAACAATTGAAGATAATCCGCGTGTCACTTGAGAAAAACTCTTTAATACGAAAAAAATTCCATAAATTTTTGTCCCCTAGACTTCGAAGAGCCTTATACATAGGTAGCACATATAAAAATATTTTATCTAACTCAACCTCAATTATTTTTAACTTTTTAGGGCTTATTTTTCAAGTCCTTTTAATATTTTTTTTTCAAGTTTTATTTTAAAATATTTAGTGCCAATTTTCCCCCTTATCGTGATTGGCGTATTTCCACTTCGACTACGACGATTTTGTAATAGATTAAAGGGGACTTCCACAGTCTTTTTTTAATTTAGTACCAAACTGTCGTAGTCGTATTTGAAATACGCCAACCACGTTGAGGCAGATTAATATTTAATGGACATGCGGGGCCATGTTTAAGCAAACAATTGCCATTCTAAGAGCCGAAACTCTTTCCCAAGTTTCATGGGAATCGAATAAGTAGACTTACATATAATTTAATAGTAATCTTACACAGACATAGCCACGCCCACTTTTTTAAAAACACCATATCAGATATTTTTCAAAGCTACATGCGAGCTTCGTAAAAACGAACGAGTTTCGTAAAAATTTATAAAGAAGAAATACGTCAAAAATATATTATTAAATTTTAAAAGGCCTGGCCCCTCCCACTTTTTTTTTATACCAGATTATGTATTTTTTTGAACTCAAGATGTGTATCAAGTTTCGTAAAAATTGGTTTAAGTACAGGCACGTGCAATATATTATTATATTTTAAAAGGCGTGGCCCCGCCCACTCTCTTTAATGTGAGATTACGTGTTTTTAAGAACTTAAGATGAGTGGAAAAAATGCTTAAAAATTTTGTTGAATTACAAGCACGTGATATAACATATTAAAATTTAATGGGCAAGACCCTGCCCACTTTTTTAATGCAAGATTGTGCCCTTTTTTGAGCTCATGGTGTATACAACCTTTCGTAAAAATTGCTTAGTATAATATAATAAAATGTAATGGGTGTAGTGGGTGCCCATTTTTTTAATGCCAGATTGTCTTTTTTAGGAGATCAAGATGTGTGCCAAGTTTCCTACAAATTAGTTAAATAAAAGCACGTGATATATAATCTTAAAATTTAATGGGCGTGGAAACACCCACTTTTTTGAACGTGAAATTGGGTGTTTTTAACAACTCAAGATGTATGTAAAATTTAGTAAAATTTGGTTTCATTACAAGCACGTGCTGTATAGCATTAACATTTAATGGGCGTGCCCCGCCCACTTTTTGCATGCAAGATTCTTTTCTTTTGAGCTCAGAATATGTGAAAAGCTTTGTAAAAATCTGTCAAATAGAAGCATGTGCAATATAATAAGTATTATGGGGCGTGGCTTTGCCTATTTTTTTAACTTTAACAACTCAACGTTACGAGATCCCAATTTTTTAAATAAGTTTCATAGCAATTGAATAAACAAACTAACATAAAATCAAATCAAAAAAAAAAAAATAGTGGGTTTATCTCCGCCCACATTTTTTACAATGGGAGTAAATGAAATTTCTACCTTCTCAGATAGAGAAAGAATTTTTACACTCGCTCTAAAATATACTGAATTATGAAGTAACATAACCAATAAAAAAATTAAAATACAGAAGAATTGAACTCTGTTAAAAGTGCTGTGCTTCTTTTGAAAAACTTTATTTTTCGATTTATATTATTATTTATGAAAACCACAGAAATATTCTTGAAATAAAGTAATGGGGTGCCCAAATATTTATTTTTTGTTATGGTAAGATCCCCACAATGCTTATAAAATCCTTTTTTTTTTATTTAAAGATCAAAAACTAAATTATTAATATATTTCTTAGAAAAAAATCTTTCAGATGATTTAGAACTTATTAAGAAAAACTTTTTATAACAAAGAATTTACCAGTCTTGCTTCGTCCAAAAAAAAACACATTGATTTCTAATCTTTGACTTTTACTATTTAAGTGTCTCATTTTCGTTGATCGAATCTGTGAAATGTTTATGACCCTTTATTTCATTTAAACCTTCCCCCTCTGTGAACGAACCTAAAAATAAAAATATATAATCACTCACTTATGTACATATGTATGTACTAAACATGCACACACAAATGCATTAGTTTGAATATTAAATTTAAATCAAGTATTTACACAAGGAAATTCCTTTTATGACACTTCTTATTACAGTTTCCCCTCGCTTTACACCATAGATATATTTTTTTTATGATCATAAAGACAAGAAAATCATAAAACTAATGTTAAGAATAATTCGAGTTATAAAACAGTCATTCTGGCTGTTGTTGGTTGCCTAATGAATGTATTTTTTTCTATTTGACGACTGAAATGTATCCACAAGTATGACAAACAGTTCACATTGTACGTTTTGTTTCCCAAGTAAATATGAAACGTACTCGTAAATATCTACTCGTTTACACAAAGATAAATAAATGCATATTGTTAAGTTCTTGCTGTTGCTCTTGTTGTTGCTGTTGTTGATTTCTTGTTTTGTTGTTCTTTTGTTTTTGCTTTTAACACGTGTGATACATAAATCATTTTATTGTATTTAAATAGAGATATTGTTGATATTTGTTGCTGCTGTTGTCATAATATCCTTAACAACTACATTCCATTTAAGCAAGAAAAATAAAAATAAAAAAGATAAAAACAATAAAAAAGTTTTACTATTTGTTTATGTGACATGTGAAAAATGTGACGCTGTTTGTGTGTGTGTGTGTGGAGGAGAGAAAGCAGCAGGCAAACACAAAAGATGTGAGAAATTCTTAAGTGGATTGTATTGGGTTTTACAAAAAATGTTACAAGACAACCAACCACGAATAATGACCACACAGGCTGTTGCTTGTAGTTGTTAACTATTGATTCCGACGATTTGAATTATTCATTAGTATTGATGAAAAGTTTGTTGGAAACATTTAATTAATATAATATATGATACAATTCAATCAAGCGTCAACCACACAAGCCCAAATTGGACAGAATCGATAAACTCTTAAATCGATTTAAGTACTGACATTTTACTGACAAAATTGCATAATTAAGTGAAATCGCCATTTCTCCAGGCGAATTTCGTACCAGGTGGTCTCGATTTGCAACTCTGCATATTAGTATTATATATTTGTTGGTATAAAATTTCCTGCTGTCATAAAATTTCTGAACATTGATTTGACACAAGATCACCTGTGGTGCGATTCAGTAACTTTTAACGATCCGATAATCATAATTTTTGTCTATGCATTTGTGGCTTGCAATAACGATTGTGTGATTCTGTAACTTCTTTTTTGTTGATTTTTGTTGATAAATATACAGCGAATATCGTTAAAAATGATACTGAATAGCAAAATCGGTCAAAAAATACTTGTGTGGCAACACTCTATCTTGAATAGCTGTTGTTGTTATTTACATTTATTTTCTTTTTACATACTCTTTATATCTACAATTTGATGCTGAAAAAAAGTCAGCCAATGTAGTAATGGTAAAGTAAGAAAATAAAAAACATGTTGATTATTGAGTTCTTGTTTCAACTTTGTTATTTGTTGTTGAGCTTCTCATTTATTTAAATGAAAGTTTATAACATAATGACTCTAGTTGTTCTAAGAAACTTTGGGTAAAGGTTCCCTGATGATCTGCATTAGCAACAGTGAAATGCGCATAGGATCCAGCTAAACCCCTCAATAATCAATTTCAATGTATTTTATCAAAAAAATATTTTACTGAATAAGTAAAATATAATTTTGGGATTATTAGTGCGTTTACAAATTTTAAACTTAAATTGTAAAAATTCCCATAAAAACACTAATTAATAAAGAAATGTAAGTTATAAAAAATCGAGTCACATATATAATTGAAAATAAGTTGTTAAGTAAAATTGCTTAAAAAATTATATTTCATTGGAATTGTTTTTCGATAAAAAAAAAGAAAAAAATAAAATGTGACATCTTTTAGACGGCACTTAAGCCACACTCCAAATCCTTTAGAATTCCCATCTCTGTTGAAGGTAAATGTAATTGCCTAAAATAATTTTTAACTTAACATTTCCTTTTTAGCTTTAAGACATATTTTCTCCTTCCCAAAGAGGGACTACTTTACAAACTAAACATTTTTGGTTGCCAATATTATTTCAATTTGAAAACTGAAATGAACAGCTGCCATATGTAATAATATTTTGACAATTAGCAACGTAACTAAAATTCGGTTGGCATCCATAATCTAGCCACAATACTCCCCCTAACTTTACAAAAATACCCAAAATATACTAAATAATATAATAGAATGGCGAAATATCAACATAAAAAGAAAAAAATTTTAAATATAAACAAAAACTTTAACTTTTAACTTTAATAAAATTAGAGATTAATATAAATTTTTACATATCTCTCAGTTTATTTCAATAGTGTCACAACTCAAAAAAAAACAGTTTTGCAGCAAACGCGTTTTCAATTTGCATACAACTTAATGAATACATGAAATTTTCATATTTAAATTTTATTTAACCCATATATGTAAATCCATTAATAGACTTTATTCTATTAATTATTTGAATAGAAATTTTATTTTATTAAAAAACATCAAATAAAAACATTTTCGAATAATAGGACAATAATAGGATAATAATTATATTTGACTAAAATAAATCGATTAGTTAATCGAATAATGACGTAGATCTATTAAAATATTTACAAAAGAAATCTTTTAAGATTTTTGAATAAAGAAACATATTCTAGTAACTTATTTTGCTCGACTAACGTCATTTGAATAAAAATTATATTCGATTAAACTTATTCGAATGCATATAATTTTTAGAAAACACTATTCAGACAGCAAATATCAAGCTTGGATTTAATTTGAATAAATCTAACAGTTGATCGAATAATTAATCAAATAAAATATTTATTCGAATAAAAAAATTTTTTTAAAAATATGAAATTAAATTAAAATAAATAATGTGTTCAAAAATTTAATTTCAATTAATTTTTTATTAACAAAAACATTATTCGAATAAAATATGCCACAGTATTTTCTCAGCCAAACGCTTGTGTATCAAAAACGATTTTCCTCCAAAGTTTATTTTACGATGCAGGTGTTTATTGCTTGTGGCCATAAGATTATAAATTCTCTTTATAGTTAAAAATTTATTACAATTTTAATTCTAATACTTTCTTAGTTAAATAAATAAAAAAATTAGTTCCCTTATTTTTTTAATCGCTACAGCAGAAGATTGATTGTTAATTTACATACATTCGAAAAGAAAATTTCAAGTTATAATTTGATTTGACTTAAAGAAATCGTTTAACGTATTTTAATCAATTAAACAATTTAAAGTTTTAAATTTTCTTTAATTAAAACCCTTGGACTAAAATATAAAGTTCGATTAGTTATTCAAGAAAATAGTTTTATTCGATTAAAATTATTCGCATAATTTTTTTTTTTCAGAAGTAAAATTTCAAGATATTATTTGACTAAAATAAACCGATTAATGATACGATTACTTATTCAAATAAAAACATTTTATTTATTCGATTAATTTTTATTAGTATTTTCGATAATGGAATAAAATTAAATAAAAAAATTAATAAATGTATTTATTTAAGTTTGATTTGATAAAAAATATTGGAGTAAAATATTTTAAAAATGGTGGGCGGCATTGTCAGCATTTTGCGCTTCTGCATTTTAGGGAACCTTATATATTGTTTGAAGATAAAACATTTGATGTTTATTACTTTTATAAAAGCTGTTTTATTCATAAAATAAACGCTCAAGCAATGTATTAGCATACTTTTTATATTAATTTTGTGTTGAATATTTAATAGATTTATGTAATATTTATTCACACCCAGAAAAAAATTTGGTTGAAAAATGGTTAGGCCAATAAAATATCATTTGCATGAACTATATTTCAGTTCACACTATCAGTTTTCTATTAATCCAAAAAACAATCCATGTTCATTGCCATCAGGGCATAATTGTAATAAAAATATGATTGTGACAATTCTTAAATTGATTGCATCAACCGAACGTATGATTTTGTAATGACTAATGAACTGATTGATTAGCACATCCGAATAAAATATTATGAATTGAATTTTACTACCAACTTTTGGTATTGGCAACTAAAAAATTCTCGTCCTATATTAACGTTAAAATAAACAATTTTTTTGAGTTACTGCAACTAACTAGAGGTTGAGTTTACTATCATACCCGGTAAAAAAAGAGACTCCAAAAAAGTCATGAAAATGTAGAGTTTACAATCTGGAAGTAGTGAAAATTTCGATCCGATCTAATGATTTTTACATATGGTTGTCATTGCAAGAAGTTCTCTTTTTCGATGCCTGGTCACTGAATAGGAAGCGATATTAAGAAAAATTCCCTTTTTTGTGCTCTATGATAATATTTTCATCTAGGAAAAATTGTAAATAGTTGCCAATTTTAACAATTCGTTTCTTTTTATACGAATTTAAAGACGAAACAGTGTTTTCATGTACATTTAAGCAAATAACTTTTAAATTTTAGACTAAAATTAGTTCATAAATTTCTTTTAAAAAAATGATTTTTTTTTAATTCTGGTGAATATTTTCTAACACTATGGAGGAGTTACAAGGTTTTGTGAGACTAAAATAAGCTTCTACATGGTTTTTTGCTCACTCCCGGCAAATTAAAAATATCGATTTTTTGGTAGCAATGAAAATGTAGTTCCACTAGAATGACTTCCATTTTTTTTCACTGGGTAGTTTATAGCAGCAATTTAAAAAATTAGCTTTTGTGATTTTCAAAGGTATTATGATTTGTCAATTCTCAAATGGTTTTTCAAAGTCTGTGCATAATATAACATGTTTGTGGCTGTTTAAAATATGTGGTTTAAGAAATGCATACACTCAAAAAAAGAGATGTTCTAATATTAAAAATTTTTTTTTCCTAAATTCAAGTAAAAAAAATTTCTAAGTTTAAGTAATTTTTTCTAAGTTTAAGTAAATTTTTACAAAAATCTAGTAAAAATTACTTAATATGAGTAAAAAATAGAAAGTTCATATCCTCAAAAATAGTTCATAAAAATACACAATAAATTTCTCACATTTCAGGAAATGTTTACTGACTTAAAGGAAATATTTACTAAGAGTAGGAAAATGGTTATGAACTGAAGAAAATTTTATATTAAGGACTAGTAAGTTTCGTCTTAAATCAAAAAATAAACTTTAGGAAATGAATTACTCCTGATTAGCTCATGAAATTTGACTTACATAAAAGATCTAAAAAGTTATTCTAAATTTTAGAAAAATATTTCCCAGTTTTAAGTATTTTTTCTTTGAATTATGGAATTTATTACTGATTTGCATTTAGCAAAAAATCTAAGTAAATTTTTCATATTTTCGAGGAATATTTGAACTTGAAATTAATTTTTTTTAAATAAAATAAAATTTTAAAACTCAATAATTTCAATGCTTATTCAGGCTGCCTTGTTAGGCAATTGGTTAGAGTGCTTGCTTATCAATCAGAAGGTTGCTGGTTCAATACTTATCTCCTCTCAAGGAATTTATATGTATGTATGGTGAATGGTGAATTATAATTAATAATATAATATGAAGATATAATAAATAACATATCATTTGGTATAGAATTTAATTAAAAATAAAAATAAGTACCAGAATTAAAGACAAAAAAAAAATGGGAAAATTTACTAAATTTGAGATCAAAGACGAAAAATTTTTTTTGCAAAGCTCCGAATTTTATTGGAAAATTTTACTTAATTTTAGGAAAATTTTACTAAAATATGAAAATAAAATTACTATAAACTAGTTTATTAATGAACTAGAAATTTAGTAAATATTTTACTGGTTTCAAGTAAAAAACAGCTTTGGCGCCATACGACAACTTTTTTTATTCAAATTTAGAAAATTTTCCAACTTTTAGTTAATTTTTTTTTGAGTGTATAAACATGCTTCGCCACCAGGAAATAAGTTTCAATTAAAATAAACTTATGACAATATGTTAAATAATAAATTTCTTAAAAAAAATACATAATTTTTATTTGCGCCTATTGTTTATTTTTATTTCAGTAAGGAAGGAGGCAACTTTTTCTTTCACAGTAACCAATTATGATATTGTTTTAATTATACTAACCATATTTTCGATAGCACGAATAACTTTTATTTCAAATTCAATACTGTTAATCAACTATTTGGTTAAGGGTTATAATTAAATATATTGTGGTACCACAAGAAAATTGATAGTTGGTGCAACCGCCAAAATTCGCTTGGCAACAAATTCGGTTGTCTCAACGAATATTTACAATATATTAAGGGCCATTATTACAACTTAAAGTTGGTTAAAATCTAAAGTGAGCGATAATCTACAGGCAAGTTTATCCTACCTGGTAAGTTAAAACCAATTTGTAATATTAAAAAGCTTTCTATACGTCCGATAAAATCCCACGTTTAACTAAGTTTAAGTTGTAATACTGACCCTAAATATTCTTTTTTTTTACTCCATTCTTAAAACATTTGTTTAAATCTCTGAAAAGAAATTTGTTTTTTTATTTTTAAAATAAAAAATTTATCAATTAAAAAATTAAATTTTCCACAAATCGATTATTTTCTCGGTCTTATAGTTAGAAAAATTTTATTTTATTAAAAAAATTAAAAATTGTTTTTTTTCTGTACTAATCGAATGATGATGCAAAGATGTTGAGAAAAATTCGTTTTCTTATCAGCTTTTTATAATAGACATCTGCTGCGCCAGAATTGAAAATAACAGCAGGTGTTTTTTTTGTGTAAAAACACAAAAACACTTCTGTAGCCATAAATCTAAAAATAAATCTATTGAAAGGTTTCCGCCGCAATCATTCTTATTTCATTATTTATGTGATAACAAACAAATGCAACTGTGAGCACGTGTTAGAAAGAATATCGATTTATTGCATTTCACTTTCCTTATTGACAATACAATATGTTATTTAGCAAATAAATAGAATGAAAAAGAAATGCCAACTAAAATAATGGCTTATGATATATTGATTATAAATTAATAAAGGAATTTTAAGAATTGGTATTTTCATTGAAATCTCTATAAAATCATTTGCAGGTTCCTCATTTACCAGCAGTTGGTCCTAAAATTGTTTCACTCATTTATGTATGTGTATTTGCTGCAAGAGAGTGAGTGGGATGGATGATCAAATTTATACACTTATACAGGGTGGCCCAGAAAGACCGAAGTGGTGTAAATTCCTTATAACTTTTTATTTAAGACATATTTTTTTAATTTTTTGTTTTTTAAATACAGTAAATTTATAGGGAATATTTTTAGATTAGTTGTTAAAAATGATATCCCGCAAGTGGAGGCCATTTTCTGCTTCGCACAAATGATCTCTCTTCAACACATTTTCCATGACCTTTCGCAAAACTTCCGGTGTTATGTTGTTAATTTCGTCTGGAATATTGGTTTTTAATTCCTCAATAGTCCTAGGCTTATTAACATAAACTTTCCCTTTTAAATAACTCCAAAGGAAATAGTCTGGAGCGGTTAAATCCGGGAAACGCGGAGGCCAATTAAAATTGCTTCTACGCGAATTTATTCTTTCCTCAAAGATGTCGCGTAAAATAGCCATTGTGGCCCTCGGAGTGTGCGCTGTGGCTCCATCCTGTTGGAACCATATTTGCGGATGGTATTCCACGGCTGGCCTTACAAAATTTTCCAACATGGCCCGATATCGATAACCATTGATGGAAATGGCGACATCTCTTTCATTTTCCAAAAAATATGGACCAATGATCCTTTCTGAAGAAACACCGCACCAAACAGTACACGTAACTGGGTGTAATTGTCGTTGATGAAGTACTCTCGGGTTTTCCTTAGCCCATATCCTAAAGTTTTGCTTGTTAACAAACCCATTTAATTGGAAATGGGCTTCGTCACTCATAAATAAGTTATGAATAATGGAAATGGAAAGAGCACATTTGTGCGAAGCAGAAAATGGCCACCACTTGCGGGATACAATTTTTAATAACTAATCTAAAAATATTCCCTATAAATTTACTGTATTTAAAAAACAAAAAATTAAAAAAATATGTCTTAAATAAAAAGTTATAAGGAATTCACACCACTTCGGTCTTTCTGGGCCACCCTGTACCATTTTGGATGTGAATTAAACTTCAAAAGCACGATGGTAAACGCTTAAAGGTCCCTGCACACGATCATATAAACTCATCAATATTATTCTTGTGGGCGTGCTGTCGTGGTTTTTTTTTTAATTTATGAATATCAAAGAGTTTTTATTTTTTATTTGAAGACTGACTATTTTATCGTCTTCAACGCTGATTGAGAGTTTATTTGTGAGTCTGGTTAATGATGAAGAACAAGCTTTGATAAAAACGCAACGAAGTCAAAATACATGGTACAATACATGGTGATTGACGGGTTTAGTTGATCGTCTCCAGGGCACTTAACTGATTTAGTACTATTTTATTTTCGAAAGAAACTGCTTTCAAATCTAAATGAATGAATATAACATGAAAATGCGTACAGAATAGAAAATGTTAGAGTTTCTACGAGGGAAAAAATTCCGGGAATTATTTATTTTTTTACAAATCCCGCGAAGTTTTCAACGGGAATTTAATATTTACGTTTTTGGAATTTGTTTTATTACCTAAAAATACAAATCTGTAGGCAGAGGGAAAGAGGATTCCGAAATATTTTCAACAAAAAAGTCTTTGTAGCATCTAGATTGGCAGATGTAGACGGAATTGGAAAAGTCCGGGAAATTAGAAACCCTAGTGTATGTATATAAATATTATTGATGTCAACACGACTTCACAACCACGCTTGTAACTGTCGCCAAATCAGACTCTTTATGTTGGCGACAATGGGAAAGTGCATACAGTGCTGCCAACATACTACAAAAAATGCCATGAAGGATACTTTAAAATTATTCGATATTTTATATAAGAAGTAGCGATTAATATTATTTCACTTTAAGAGGCTCTTTCACCAATTCTGTTTAAATATCAATTCATATTGAAAATTCGTTTTTCATATAGATACATACATACATACATACATACATATACATATTTATATAGGTATATTTTTTGTTGAATGAAAAAATACTCCTTCTGCCTGTCACAAATTTTTTTCTCGAGAACCGCAAGAGTTACAAGCCTAAAATTTTCACAGGATATGTAAAATTTTAAAGGGTATTCTAGCAGATGAAGTAATTTTTAAAATTTTCAAAAACGCTGAAACTAAAAAAACCCAATATTCAAAAAAAAATGTTTTAACGAAAAATAGCCAAAATGAAAAGAGCGCTGAAATGAAAAATATCACCAAAAATAAAATAAATCGCTATTATGTAAAAAATAACCAAAAGTAAAAAGGTCAGCAAAAAATTAGAAAAAAAATCTTCAAAATATCGCGCTAAAGCTAAAAATAATGTATTGTAAAACAACAAAATAAAATCACCAAAAACAGAAAAAATCGTCAAAACAAAAAAATCGTCAATACTAAAAAAACTGCAAAAGGAAACAAGCGCCGTACAGACTTTATCTTTAAATTTGTTTGTACTCGAATACATATCTTTTAATAAAAAAACCAAGTTAATTAAGCATTTGGTTCTTACTTTTATAATTCATTACTAGACGTCGAAAGTTTTTGAAAAAGCTTAACCAAAGAAAAGCACAAATTGCTAATTATTGGATATTATTTAACAATATGAGCATCTGAAAATTCATATAAAGAAATTAATTGAATCGTTTTTATATTTTCACATTTTAAATAAACTAATTTAATTTTTGTAAATGTGATATAGTCGAAAGTGGCATGACTGAAAAATGTATTTATTAGTATACGTGAAAATCAGCTGCTTATGACGCTGCTGCCGTTTCCAAAATAATTGAGTAGCTACAATTGATGCTAATGTCGTTTGTAGTCGTGTAGTCCGGAATATGTTTAGTACATTAGACGCTTTCAATGTGACACATTAAGAATTTGAAAAAACCCAAAATTACAACAATGGCAAAAAAACCGTCAAAATGAAAAAAGCGCTAATATAAAAAAAATCACCAAAAATAAAATAAGTCGGTAAATTGTAAAAAAAGTTATCACAAGAAAAAAGGTCTAACAAAAATATAAAAATTGCAAAAAACGCAAAAAAATAAAAATATCGCAAAAAAAACTAAAAAATTTCGCCAAAAAACCGAAAATCGCTATTAAGCGAAAATATCGTAAAAACGAAAAAAATCGCCAAACTAAAAAAACATAAAAAACCGCAAAAACAGCAAAATTAAAAATACACCAATAAGTGCAAAAATAGCCCAAGCGAAAAAAGCGCCAAAGTAAAAGTAAATTCCCAAAATCGAAAAAAAGCCACGAACGCAAAAACTAAAAAACGCCAAAACTAAAAAAAAACGCAAGAAAACGAAAAAATGGCAAAACTAAAATATTTCCAAAAACCGCAAAAAGCGGCTAAACGAAAAAAGCGCTAAAAATAGAAAGATATCAAAAAGTGTGCGAGTCAAATTCGCACTTTTACTGAATTTATTATGTAAGTTTTACTTTGTGTATATTTCGCCTTATGATTTTTTTTCTGCAATACTTTTAAAAGATTCTCCGCATTATAACCCAGTGAAAAAAATGGAAGTCATTCTAGTGGAACTACATTTTCATTGCTTCCGAAAAATCGATATTTTTAATTTGCCGAGAGTGAGCAAAAAACCATGTAGAAGCTTATTTTAGCCATACAAAACCTTGTAACTCCTCCATAGTGTTAGAAAATACTCGCCAGAATTAAAATAAAATTTATTTCTTTAAAGGAATTTATGAACTAATTTAAGTCTAAAATTTAAAAGTTATTTGCTTAAATTTACATGAAAGCACTGTTTCGGACTTAAATTCGTATAAAAAGAAACGAATTGTTAAAAAAGGCAACTATTTACCCTTTTTCCTAAATGAAAATATTATCATAGAACACAAAAAAGGGAGTTTTTCTTAATATCGCTTCCAATTCAGTGACTAGGCATCGAAAAAGAGAAATTCTTGCAATGACAACCCTATGTAAAAATCATTAGATCGGATCGAAATTTTCACTACTTCCAGATCCTAAACTCTACATTTTCATGACTTTTTTGGAGTCTCTTTTTTTTGCTGGGAATGAATAGTATTCCCAGTGTATAGCCAGTGATTATGCCAAATACCAACTTAATCAATCCTTTTGTGTCAATGAGGACATGTCACATCATCAAAATCACTGAGTTATTAGTATCGGCTTACAATCATATATAAATGTTGTGCACGCAACACTTACGACATACTTAAGAGTGATGATGATGATGATGATGACGCTGATTCTATCTTAAAGCATATTCATTATTGCTCATGCGAATTGCTTCAATTCAAACTGTGAAATGCTTAAGAAAAATCAGCACTCTTACACACATTCTCCACGAACTGCGTGTTTTAACGTTGTTGAAGAGTACTAAATGCTTTTTATGATTGTTTGGTAGGGGTGCCCCATAATCAATGTGTGTAAGGGGGGAAGGGAAGGGAAGGAGGAAATAAAAGGAAAAAATAAGTAAAGTAGTAAAAACCAAAACAATGACAGCTTAATTTGATTTATTTTATGAATGTTTCTTTTCTCTATTTCTGTTGGCTTTTCAAAAACAACTTCTTGCGAAGTACGAGTAATAATAAATATTTATATGTTAGATGTAGATAGTTAGATGATGGCGGTGGCATGGCTGGTATTTGGGTTCGATTAATATGGCTGATTGGTTGTTGTTGTTGTTGTTTTTATGTGCTGTTAGCAAAATCTACCGATTATTGACTAAGTACTCATTCACTTATGCACAGATTGACATGTGGTTTCAATAAAATTTATGATTTATCCATTTAGATTTAATTTTTGAAAAGATGAGATCGTATTACATAGAATTTTTTAATTTAAATAAGCGGAATTATGATGAGCGCCTTAAGTATTTTTTCACAAGGATTTG
Source organism: Tachina fera (assembly GCA_905220375.1). Classification (NCBI taxonomy): domain Eukaryota; kingdom Metazoa; phylum Arthropoda; class Insecta; order Diptera; family Tachinidae; genus Tachina; species Tachina fera. The sequence continues at coordinate 76,859,830 of LR999966.1, forward strand.
CTATTTTATTTAATAAACTTTTATAGAGCTAAAGCAAAGTGTTTGTGTATGCTCATAAACGTATATATTTTTGATAAGAAATAAGCAGAATTTCTTGACTTCTGCTATCTTCTTTTGCCGCCATCTTGCGGCACATGAAGGCATTGATTGCAATTGAATAACTGGCCTTCTTTCTAGAGACGTATTACGACTTCGACTACGACGATTTTTTCTTTAATCTATTACGAAATCGTCGTAGTCGAAATACGATACTCGTAATAAGTACTAACAATAAATCTAACAACTGAAATCTATATAATCTAAGAAATTAGCAGTCTTGTTTAAAAAATTTGGTTTTTATTAAACAAACACAAACTGGAGGAGTAATTTGACATGTCTGCATAAACAGCCGGTGCCTCTGGCAGGAATCGAACCTGCGATCCCCTAGACCAGCGTTGTTCACAAAGAGAAACAGATTCAAAATGTGTGTGTAGTGGTGAGTGCACTGGGAGAAATTTCCTGGTAAATGTATTGAATAATGTTTTTGTATACAAAATTTTTTATGTTTAATTAATAACATGAACTATGTTTAATTAATAAGCTTATCTCTGTCCTCCCCTGACAAACTACACATTTCTAAATGACGACTTTCATAATGACGCTTAAAACTGTATGCACTTATTCTTTTTAATTTTTGATTGCATACAAGGCACTCAGCTCCATTAAATATGTTTAGTGAAAATAAAAAATTTTTCTCATAATATACCTTCCACATTTCAAAATAATAAAAAATGGTTAATATGTAAATATAAAATTATTCCAAGTGTATTCAAATGTTGGAAAAAAAAATCATAAAAATACTCAGTTGTTCTTCTCTTTTTCTCTAACTTGTAATCTCAACTGTGTATTTTGTTGTTGTATCATAACAAATCAAGCGACATCAACCTTCTTGCTTAAAAGTTGGCATACAACTGAATAAAATTATAACTTTTGTACTCTTTGCAGTGCGCTTCGTCAACATTCCTGTTGTGTATGTGTAAATCGCGAAAATTGTTCGGCCCCCGGGGGCATTGTGTGCGCATCATTGCCCTAGACTACTATGTTGCCTACCAGCCAAGAGGGCACAATCTCCACTGACATTCCCGCCGCCATAGTTTTAGCGCAAGTAACCAAATATTATTTCTGCCGCTCACTATTAAAAGCTGCAATTTTTTGTGGATATAAAAATAAAACAATATGACTTGTGAATTTAGCGTATTATAAATGAGACGATTCTGTTTATAGAAATTATCAAAGCCTAATGACTCAAAAAAATACATTTTCCGCCATAGTATGACCGAATTAAACAAAGAAAAATTTCAAACTGTTTGTTAAAAAAAATTTATGAAAATCGCCAATCAATCTTAACAAAGATCTGACTGACGGTCGGTCGTAGGGGTAATTTTATTACTTAACACTGTCCATAATTGAAAGACATGTTTAGAATTTTTCATTTAAAAAAGTTTGACAATAAAAGTAATGCGACCTTCAAATTATTTTTTTTATTTTTTATTTCAGTGAAGTTCGCTTATAACGAACAAAATGTGATGTGCTTATCGTTACCTTAATAAAAGGCCCTAACTCATTATTTTTTTTTTAAATCGAGATTTTTGCATTTTTCGATTTATTAGATGCTTTTTTTATCGAAATATACAAAAAAATTGATTTAAAAAATAATAATAAGGACTTTCTATATTAAGGTAACGTTATGCTGTTGTCAATATAATTAAGTAGCTGACTACAAGGCGACTATAGTAGTCAACAGTGGTTCAGTGGTCTATGGCATCAATGAATAGAAATGAGAGATTGATAACCAAAGTTCAAAAAGTAAAATTCTGAGCAATTAAGCTTCTAAGTTTTTTCCTTCCTCTTAGTGCGACTCTTTGGGTTCGAGATTAAGATTATTTCTCTAATTAGCTAATCCGAAAACTAACTTAATCTCACATAATTGAGTTTGATGTTTTTGAGTGGTATTTTAAACTTCTTATTATGTGTAGTATTACCATACTTAGGAACAAAATAGTGGAAACATTTTCTGTGCAAAAGTCATACACTTTGATTTTTTTTGAGAAGAAGAAGAAACTGACATATTTTATTATTTACAATTAAAATAGTCCGCGTGTTAAAGGAAATATATAAATAATATAATATATATACATACATATATATATATATATATATATATATATATATATATATATATATATATATAAATAATATAAAATATATTTATTTATTATTTTATTCAATGAAAACAATTTTTTAAGCTTTAAGGCTTAAAAAAATAGTTTCATTGAACATGTGTATATAAAAGTTGGAAAAATTAGATAAACAATTTATTATTTTATCATATAATTTTTACAAAAATTATATGTTTCACAAGTGTTTTGTCAAAAAAAGTAAGATTAAACCACCACGATTGGCCGATTAAACTGGTAAGTAAAAAACTGGTAACCATAAAATCGACTATCCAAAAATCACAAATGAAGATTAGGTTAATTTAATCTCTAATGTTGAACTCCAAAAGTCACCCTTATCAGCCCTTATGACACTTAATTTTTTCTTCATTGATTTGATATTGAATTGATAGAAAGAAACATTAAATGTTAGAAAGAACAAACTATAAAACGGAAACAAAATGTTTAAATGTTGTAAAATTTTCACAATTAAAAACCGCTAGTATAGAGACAAAACAAACTAAAAATCGCTATGTTTGATCATAAACCGCTAATAGCGAACACTTTTATGTTTCAAGCTTGAAATATCAATTTTAAGTTCAAAATTTTTAAATTTTTTTAAGCATCTTCATTTTTTATCGATAACTTTAATCAAGTTATTGACATTATTTCATTTTTCTGAATATAGCTTAACCCTTTGCACCTGTTGAATTTTCCTATTACAATATGTTTGCAATTTTCTATAAAACTTGATAAATATAAGCCCAGCAAAAAAAGAGACTCAAAATAAAGTCATGAAAATGTAGAGTTGTCGATCTGGAAGTAGTGAAAATTTCGATCGGATCTAATGATTTTTACATAGGGTTGTCATTGGAAGAAGTTCTCTTTTTCGATGCCTGGTCACTGAATTGGAAGCGATTTTAAGATAAATTCCCTTTTTTTTTGTTCTATGAAAATTTTTTCATCTAGGAAAAATGGCAAATAGTTACCTATTTTAACAATTCCTTTCTTTTTATACGAATTTAAGCCCGAAACAGTGTTTTCATGTAAATTTAGACTAATTTTAGACTAAAATTAGTTCATAAATTTCTTTAAAAAAAATTTTTTTTTTTTAATTCTGGTGAGTATTTTCTAACACTATGGAGGATTTACAATGGTTTGTATGACTAAAATAAGCTTCTATATGATTCTTAGCTCACTCTCGGCAAATTAAAAATATCGATTTTTTGGAAGCAATGAAAATGTAGTTCCACTAGAATGACTACCATTTTTTTTCACTGGGAGGAAAATGAAGTGTCATATGGGCTTTAGTAGTTAGGCTGAGTTTACATCTGACATTTCTTGTGTATCATTTGCCCAAAAAAACGTAACCAAATAATTACTAATGAAAAACTGTTTTATTCAGACATATATTAATTGATTTAAACAGTTTGCAATCATTTTGGATTCTATAAAATTGTCTATTAATTATGTATGAAACTGTTTAACTTAATAAATACATGTCTGAATCAAATAATTTTTCATTAGTAATTAGTTGGTTACTCTTTTTTTAGGCTTGTGTGGCATTTGGCAAACAGATGTAAACCCGGCCTTAGAGTTTTTGCTCAATATAGGGTAATGTGAGCCATCATAAACTTCTCAACTTTTGTAGTATTAACTATTGTTTTTGCTGCTTCTAAATGAATTTTTTTTCCGTTTTGTCATTTCTGTCCTGTTTCCCTCATTACACAAATTTTTGCAATTCAATTTGATTTTATATAAACAATTTAAAACATTAAGTTAATTTCATTAAATGTTAAAACTATTTATAAAACAATTAGCAATTACTAGATATTAAACGTATAAGTTTCTTCGCATAATTATCGTTCAATATAATATAATGAGCAGCAGCATTATCAATAGATTTGTTATCAATGAAATGTTATAACAAATTTTCAACAATCATACACGTAATTGAACTGCCACACACACAGACAATGAGTCAGATCGTCTCGTCTATTACACCCTTCGATTTATGTTTGTACATTGTTACATGAATGATATCTAGTGTCTGTCTGCCGATTATTTTATTTGTGTTATAAAATGTTTTACACAAATGACTCATATTTTATGTAAATCACAAACAGTTTTCTACTTTAATCTGGTACTTGATGTAATTATTATGTTTGCCATGAATACAGAAGTGCACAGTGGGTTGGTGTTAATTAAATTATATGAAATTATTTAGTCCTTGGAAATTAATGAAAAAGCTTGGCTTTATTGCAATTGTTATAAAAAGTCAAAATGGTGACTTCCAAAAGATGATCATACGAGGCTAGTATTTTCTCAAAATTCGAACGATTATATAAGTTAGTGCACCATGGCCTTTCCTGTTATTGAGAAGTATTTTAAATTAATTGATATGCGTTCATATAAATATTTGGACAAATTCTTATTTGAGCACGGAGAGACGTTATTTCAATATTTTGTTAATTGCTTATTTAATTTGAAGAAATATTTTATTCGAATAATTTTAAACTAACAAGAGATACGATTTTTATATATTTTTCAATTTTTATTCAAAGAACCGTATAACTTTATTCATAATCGTACAATTTTATTCAAATAATCGAATAATTTGAAGTAATTGAAATTACTGTATCATCATTAAATTTTATTCAAATAATCGCATAGTTTTGTTCGAATAATGGAGTAATTTTTTTTAAATAATTTAAATTACTTTAATCTAGTAATGGAATAATTTTATGAAATTATTTTTAATTATTTATTCAAACTATAGAATAATTTTACATAAATTTAAATGAATTCGAATTATCGTATAATTTTATTCGCATATGCGAATCATTTTTTTTCGAATACATACGTAATTTAAATAACATTATTCGAGTAATGGATTAATTCAATTTAATTTTTTTTTTTAATTTTTTTTTAATTTACGGAATAATTTTGTATGAATAATCGAATAAGTTTCTTCAGATAATAGCATAATTGTATTCGAACAACAACTTTATTCGCATAATCGTTTAATTTTATTAAAATAATTTAAATAACTTTTTACGAGTAATTCAATAACTTTATTCAAAAACATAATCGAATAACTTCATTTACGACCTTTATTGTTGAAAAAGTATTTTAGAAGAATTCATATTCTTTTCACACAACTATTTTGATAAGTTTTTATTTAAATACGAACAGATGTTTTTTATATATTTTATTAATTCCTCATTTCATTTGAATATAACTTTTTATTCGAATAATTTTATTTTAGGAGGAGATAATATTTTTAAGATTTTTTTCGACTTTTATACGAAGAATCATACAATTTTATTCGAATAGTCGAATAATTTTTTCTAATAAGTAATTTAAATGACTTTAGTCCAGTAATGGAATAATTTTATAAAATTATTTTTTAACTTTTATGCAAATTACACAGTACAACAGCCAATCTGGGGGGTGAGAAATTCCAAGTCAGGGTGATGGTACTAGGTGAGTATAGTAAAACCCTCAAAGGGTTTGGCGTTCGTATGAGTCAGTCTTTTTATGACCTTTTAAATTTTTTCCTTACCTTGATGTTTTTTCGCTTAGTTGTAACATTTTGGCAAAAACGTAGTTTAACTTAACTCGAGAACCACTTGTCCGATTTTGATGAAACAAATTTAGAAAAATTAAGAATTACAATTTCTCAACCCCCAGACAATAATCCCAAAAATGTTCCACAGTGTTATCGAATAATTTTGGATGAATTCGAATAATAATAAAATTTTACGCAATTTAAATAAGCTTATTCGAGTAATGGAATAATTCAAATTTTTTAAAATTTTTCCAAGTGATAGAATAATTTGAGTATGAATAATCGTATAATTTTATTCTAATTTAATCGAATTACTTTATTCGAATATTCGAATAAGCGAATAATTTTATCAATAATCATATAATTGTATTAGAACAATCGAATAATTTTATTCGAATAATCGCTTAATTTTAATCGAATAATTTTAGCAACATTATTCGAGCTATAGAAAATAAATAAATAAATAATTTCATACAAATAAAATTTTGTTGACAGTTCAATTAACTTTACTTTTGTACTCATACATACATACATATGTGCATATATATCGTGACCTTAATATAGAAAGGCTCTGGCTCATTTTTTTTAATGGAGTTTTTTGTATATTTCAATAGAAGAACATCTAATGTATCGAGATATGGCCATTTCGCCGAGAAATTACACTTATTTGTCCCGTGCGACAGAAAATCAATTAAATTTGTATTTCTGAACAACGTGACATGATTTCTCTTAACATTTTACCTAACGTAGAGCTGCTGACGGCCTACACAAATATATGAAGAAGAAAAAAGCTTAATTTTTTTTAAACAAACATATTTGCTTGGTGTCACACGCTACAAAAATTGACATTTCCGTGGAAATGCCCATATGCGAAAATTTCATTTTCAAAAAACTACGAGTTAGGCCCTTTATATATTAAGGTATCGATAAATGTATCTGTAGTTGTAGTTCCTTTCCCAAAACGCGTTTCTAACTCCGCTATAATCTACTCAAAAAATTGTATGTAATTTAAAATATTTATTTCTTGTTGATTAGGCGCGTCTAAATGAAATTCGTTGCTGCTCAAGCATATCATCAGCAGACTTAAGTCGCAAGGCAGATGAGTTACTTGAGCAGCAACGAAATGCATATACAAGTGCTTAACCAACATTAAATAATTTTTTAAATTCGTATATAATTTTGACACGTTAGAAAATAAAAATCAAATATTAAAATAAGTCTTTTGTAATATGAAAATATATTGCTTTTGCCCCATTGTGCACTGGCTAGTGGAATGATAATTAGAGATTTAAATTATATTATTATGATTGCTGTTGTGTGGTTGTTTATAAACGTATGTTTACATTTCCATGCCCTGTAATCTGACCGTATGATGAGTATCAAGTGATTTTCGTTTCGTTTTTTTTTTTGTGTAAAATGATTACAGTGATTCTATATAATTCGACAAACTCATGCAACAAATATTCATGATGTTTTTTTCTCATATTTTTTGTTTTTATTTGTAATAGAAACCTTTTATTTTTTTGCATTCATTATTTATTAAATGTCATCATCATTGTGATAAATATACAATTAAAATTAAACATATACTGATAAGTTTTGTATAAGCATGTTATTAAAATGCTCGTGATTAGCATACTTTTAAAATGTAATTTAAACGGTTTGAATTTAAATTTTAATTCAATTTTATTGTATTTTTTTAAGGTTTTTGAACTCGAAGGAGGGGAGGAATTGCAAATGCGAGTATGGGAATAAAATAAAAATATGGATGACTTTAAGAAATCAATTTTGTTATAAAATTTTTAATTGATCATGCGGGTGTGTATATGTATCAAAAGAAACCCTGTAGGAAACTTGGTATTCAGTGTCAACAAGTCACCATTTTTATCGACTATTTTGGTGACGATTGAGGGAAAATTGCAATTCATCCTCATAATGAGTATTTTAATTTTCGTATACGATTCATACTTATTTTGTTGCATCGTCGATACAAATTGAGTTAAGCAGAGTCGAACTGAGCAACAATATATGTAAATATTATAAAGTATGGATATAATGACTACCTGAAACTTTAGGGTGAGTATGAATATGTACAAAAAATATGAATCATAATTCAATGCTAATCACTTTTCTCAGGTCATAATAATTGCTGATCTGTGATGTTAAAATTATTTTTAAATTTCCTGTTTAATGAATTTTTTTAAGTACATGTATGTACATATGTATGTATGTATATCTGAAAGATATAGCTGCGTTTTAAAATATGTCTGTATGTAAAAAAATATACTCGTTATTCAAAATTCCAAATCAGGCTAAATAATTATAAATCTGCAGTGAAATGAAATTATTAACACACAAAAATAAAAAAAATATATGTGTATTTATGTATTTATAACTTCATTATAAAGATGTTGTAAAACAACAATCGCGAATAACGCATCAAGACACCTTAACCTAAATATCAAGCGAAACAACCGTCATAAAACGAAATAAATTAACAATGCAAAAAAAAATAATTCTTCTGTAGGTATCTCATACATGAAACTTAATCCAATCCTACGGAACACAAAACCTACCTACAGCACAAAAACAACTGCAAGAAAAATCCTTTATTCTTTTTGCTGATGTTGAAGCCATTCAATACTACGAGTATACGAAATAATTTAAAATCGCGTAATAACTTACGAAAGACAACAAGCAACGTTGTGTTGTCAGCCTCAATGTCATTCAGATTTAACATTGAAACTGACACACAGAGAAAAAAAGAGGACAAAGAACAAAAACAACAACAACAAAAAAAATAATAATAAGGAGCAGATGAAGAAGTACACACATACAAAAAAATAGTATAAGAGGACTTTAGTAGTTGCATTTCCCTGAGAAAAAAACATATATAAATATGTAATATGAATGTGTAGGTAGAGGTACGTACGTACTCGCATTTTGCAAATTATTAAAACTGATGTATGTATCTTGAAGTCTGTGTTATCAAAGCAGACGTTTTTGCAGTCATCTTTTATTAGCGAGTGAAAAATTTCAAACAATTGTTTAAAATTTTATGTTGGAACCAATATGAATAAAACAATAATTATGTTGACGTATATGTTTACACATATATGTATATACATACAAAGATATGTATATATTTATATATATGAGCCTGCATACACAAAATTAATAACAACCCAGTTGACCAATTAGTCAGAGACCAATTTCTTTTTCGATGATTTTTCCATATAATAGAAGGTGGCCTAAATCACATATAATGTTGCATAGAAATATTTAATAAACTTAAATTTCGTTTCTAAACATTTAAAATTTGCATAAAAAATAACGAACGTTTTTTTCAAATATATTTTTTCTATACAAATTTTAAAACGAAAAACTTGTTTGTGTATACAAAATCTAACCTTAAAGGAATGTTCAAAAAAATTGTATTTCCTTCACCAGAAATGGTTGTCATTCCGTGTGTAATTGCCACAATATTCATATAGGACCAATAAAGTATATTGTATATTTTGGGTCCTTATTAAATCGGTTTTCCGAAGCTCCCAGAAAAACTAGAGACTTTGTTCTTGCACTGATGTGTCAGTATTTGTTTTAGCTCTATGGGTACTAAAACTCAGCAAAACCAAAACAGCTGTTCTCGACACTGACATTCTTTTATTATAAATCATGGGTGGAAATTTTTTTTGTATAGACATATCGTTAACTTAATACGAAAAGGCCCTAACTCTTGTTTTTCATAGTTTACAGGACGAGGAAAAAACTAAATAAAAAAAAGATGCAATATTGATAAAAAGTTTTTAAACGTAATTTTTATTGAAAACACTTTACAAATTTAGTGTTATATTAGTTAAATTAATTTGGAGGAGGTGTATCTAGTAATGATCTACCAAAATAAGCAAAAATATCGATTTCGAAAAATTATGAGTTAGGGCCTTTTCGTATTAAGTTAACGATATGTATTTACTTAAATTTTTTTCTTGTATGCAAAACATTTGTTATTCCCGGAATACCAAAAAAAATTTGACATTGAAAATCAGCAAAATCAAATATACGCCTTCAGAGCTGGAAAGTTTAAACTTTTTGTTTTCGTATATAAAAGTAGATAACTACTACTTAAAACCAATTGTCGTTTTTTTTTTGTATAATTCTCGGAATACCAATAAATAGTGTGGTATTGAAAATGAGCAAAATGGAAAAGACGGTTTCAGAGCTGAAAAATTTTAACTTAACTGGTATATAAAAGAAATTATCTAACACTACTTGTGTTTTATTAAATAAATCTAAATATTTTATAAATCAGTAAGAATCAAATAGGTATGCACAACCAAATAGATGACGGTTCCAGGGTTTAAAAATTTTAACTATTTTTTTAAAAATAAGCCATTATATATAAATTAAACAAATTTCATACTTTTAAAAGAAATAAATTGGCATTAAAAAATATAAAAAACTAAAAGGATGATTTCAGGTGTGGAAATTTTACAATTTTTGGTATGTATATAAAAGTAACTAGGTAAAATAGTTTTTTCTTTATAAATTTATAAAAACAAAAATTTCATAAATTTATGAAAATTAAAAAAAGAGTTATAAAACAGATTTCCATACGAAATTTTTCTTATTAAGCCTTAAAAAAGCCTAAATAATTTTTATAAACATAACAGTTAATATATTTTATGTTTTAGAAAAAAATGTTTTGTATAAAAAACTAGAAAAACACAAAACGCATCTCCAGAGCTGGAAAATCTAAACTTTTTTGTTATATAAAAGTAACTAAATAGAAGTATTTGTGTATGTATGTATTTGTATGTGCACATGTGTTTGTGTGTATATGTGTATGTAAAAATCTCATAAGAACGGATCAATGGTTAAGAAGCAAAGTTTCCACAATCGAAAGATGTCTAGATGTTGTAAAATGTGAATTTGGACTTAAAAAATAATTCTTAAAGAGTTAACAAGAGTACAGATTTTTTAGCTCTACTGGCCATAAATAAATATTTATTTGATAGAAGCCAAAGAAGATCACGAAAATAATTATAAAAAAGGTTTTATATTCTTCAATAAAATTGCGAATTTACACTTTTACTTTTTCTTCACACATATTGTTTACTCCGCACGGTGTTGCTTTCCAAACGTCTGAATGAAAATTACTAACAACGGGGGAATAAATCGCCATCAAGCGCACCAATTTGATACAGGGTGGCCCAGAAAGACCGAAGTGGTGTAAATTCCTTATAACTTTTTATTTAAGACATATTTTTTTAATTTTTTGTTTTTTAAATACAGTAAATTTATAGGGAATATTTTTAGATTAGTTGTTAAAAATGATATCCCGCAAGTGGAGGCCATTTTCTGCTTCGCACAAATGATCTCTTTTCAACACATTTTCCATGACCTTTCGCAAAACTTCCGGTGTTATGTTGTTAATTTCGTCTGGAATATTGGTTTTTAATTCCTCAATAGTCCTAGGCTTATTAACATAAACTTTCCCTTTTAAATAACTCCAAAGGAAACAGTCTGGAGCGGTTAAATCCGGGGAACGCGGAGGCCAATTAAAATTGCTTCTACGCGAATTTATTCTTTCCCCAAAGATGTCGCGTAAAATAGCCATTGTGGCCCTCGGAGTGTGCGCTGTGGCTCCATCCTGTTGGAACCATATTTGCGGATGGTATTCCACGGCTGGCCTTACAAAATTTTCCAACATGGCCCGATATCGATCACCATTGATGGAAATGGCGACATCTCTTTCATTTTCCAAAAAATATGGGCCAATGATCCTTTCTGAAGAAACACCGCACCAAACAGTACACTTAACTGGGTGTAATTGTCGTTGATGAAGTACTCTCGGGTTTTCCTTAGCCCATATCCTAAAGTTTTGCTTGTTAACAAACCCATTTAATTGGAAATGGGCTTCGTCACTCATAAATAAGTTATGAATAATGGAAATGGAAAGAGCACATTTGTGCGAAGCAGAAAATGGCTACCACTTGCGGGATACAATTTTTAATAACTAATCTAAAAATATTCCCTATAAATTTACTGTATTTAAAAAACAAAAAATTAAAAAAATATGTCTTAAATAAAAAGTTATAAGGAATTCACGCCACTTCGGTCTTTCTGAGCCACCCTGTAGATAAGTTGTTCGACATATGAATGAAAATCCAACTTTTTTTGTCTTTTATTCCATCGATGACCAACCGTTGATCAATCAGACCTCTAACGTAATAATCACCCTTATTCCAGTTGTCGCCATCGACTTCACTTTAACACAACACAAAAAAATTCGGGATCGTATATCCGTTGTCGAAAACAACTGACTCCTGTTGGCACGTTTATACTCTTTTGTAGACCTTAGGGAACTGTAATAGATTGTCAGTTGCTCAAAATTGTTCTCGAGACCGAGTAAAGAAGCACCAATCTTTTGGTATTGTGTTAATGTGACGTTGATGACGACAACTGGAATAAGGGTGAATAAGTATAAAAACATGCAGCTAAAAATAAAAATCATGCTTATATAACTATTTAACAATCAATCAATTATAGACTGTGTGAGCTGCGATCATACGCAAGAGTATATAAATATTCTGAGTATTATTCGGCTACACATGTGTATATACAACTACTACGCTACAACTAAAACTAAATGCAGTTACTAAAATTAAGACTATTTACTAAAGTATATATATATTTTTGGTACCTATTATCATCTTTTGTGTATAACATTTGACGGTGACTTTAACAGCAATTTCACTCATATATTTATCAACGACTACATATAACCGTAATTGAATTGTCGTCAATGCTTAAACGAGTGTGAGACTTCTTTCAAGCAAGCATATTCGATTATTTCTGGCAGACATGGTCAACAGACAAACAAACATACAAACCAAGTTTTTTTGTATGTTTCTACTGCGTACGCAGTTTATTTATTTTGAGAACTAATAGAATAAATACAAAAACAAAAAATAGCTCACGCACGGACGCACAAACACACACACACACATGAGCATGCACAATCACAAGCACAAACCTAGAAGATGATCTTCCACTTAAATTAACAGCTGCGCCGGGTGTTTTAAAAGCCGAAAAACTAAAAACGAAAAAAATATTGATAGAGAAAACAAAACGTATAAAATACGAAACTAATTGAGTATCAACGTGTGTACCCCTAGTTCTTATCATCAGAAAATACATACATATGTACATACATACATACATACATACAAACGACATTATTAAAAAACCAAGGAAATAAATGAAAATATAAACACGCAACAGTTCCTTCTTCCTGGTGTGTCTTGTAGTTTTTACCAGTCAAGTATATTTATTTATATTTTTTTAGATACAAAAACAAACGCACACATCTTAACATACTCTTCAGATTATACATAATTTGTGGGCACAACTATCGCCCATACTGGTAGTTCGAAACATACACACACACACACATGCACATATTTCGGTAGTTATCCTTTTTGTACCACACACAATCACATAAATAACTACATATATTCATTCTCACGCACAATGGGAAACAAAGCAAGAGAACAACCAAGAGCAGCAAACAAAATATTTTAGATACGAGTTTAGCAAGCCACTCACACTTGATACCCAACGCAAACGCACATTCAACATTCTGGCACATCCACGCACAAAAAGGGCACACACACAAACATACAAACACACACACACACATAAATGCATAACCTAACATCCGTAAATAATTTTTTTTGTTGTTAAGTGTTGTTCTAGTTTTTTTTTTGCTATTGTATTGTATTCAAATACACATACATACATACATACAACATATAGGACATGCCGGAATTAATCATAGGAAGGAAGTGAGTAGGAATGAAAGGCTGTGAACAAGAAGAAACGGAGCAATAAAAAGCTTAACCAAACTTCTTTATATTGCATTATAATGATGTGCGTATGATAATCATGATAATGTTAATGTTCACAATAATGACGTTTATCGGCAATAACATCATGTTTTATATGAATACATTTTTATATAAACATATGTTTGTATGTATGTACATATGTATGTATGTATTTACATACCTACGCACAACAATTGTGGTTGAGGGAATGCGAAGAGTGCGAAAAGAAAGTCACCGTCAACTTATTTTGTGTTGTGGCAGTATTTTTACGTTTGTTCTAATTTCCTATTACGCATTAGGATTTCATTTATTATTTTAAGTTTTGTGCACAATTTATTTATGGATGTGTGTATGTATGTATTTATTTCCTTAGGTTAATATACACAGAGAAAAAACTGCCTAATAGAATCAATAAGGTTTTCTCTATGAAATGTTTTTAGGCAAAGGGGTATCCCAGCAGAAAGAAGCGAAGATTTTTTCATAGAGATTCCTTATTGTTTTTATGTGGTAAATCTTATTAAAACCACATAAAATCAAGAAGAAATCTTATTATTCACAACTTTTTTTTACTCAATTTCCGTTATTTTTGGCACCAGAAAAACAATCCATAGAGAAAATCTTCTTGATTCTATTAGGTTTTTTTATAAATTGTAAACTATAGGGATTTCTTATTAATTTCATTCATTAGGTTGCCTTATTGATTTTTTTCAAAAAGGTTTCCCTTATTGATTTCATTAGGTTTCCTCATTGATTTTTTCAATAAGGGTTTCTTCTTGATTTTATTAGGTTCCTATATGATTATGTGTAAAGCATCTTAATTTAATTTTTTTAATAAGGAAATCATCTTGTTTTTATTAGGTTTCTTGTTATTTCATATCTATAAATAAACATAGAGACAATTTTTTTCATGATCTTTTTTGTTCTTGTATAAGCATGTTTTTGTACAATAATTTCAGTGCGGATTCAGGCTGCTTGTTAGCATATTGGTTAGAGTTCTTGTCTATCAGTCAGAAGGTTGCTGGTTCAATAGTTGTCTCCTCCCAAGTAATAAATATGTATATATGAAGAGTTAGTTAATTAAGAATATAATATAATATGTATGTATGTATGTATAAATAAACAACATCTAAATATACTACATACATACATACATATGTATATCGTACAGAATTTAAATGAAAATACATACATACATAAGTACAAAGAATAAAGATATAAAATTTATTTTTTATTTTTTATTAGGTTGCCTAATAAAATCAAGAAGAAAACCTTTTTGAAAAAATCAATAAGATAACCTAATAAAAACTACAAGATTTCTTCTTGATTTTTTCAAAAAGGTTTTCTCTATGAAATTAATAAGATTTCCTTATTGAAAAAAAACTATAGAGATATCTTAATAATTTTGTTCTATTTTATGAGGTATTTATTAGGTTCTGTTTTCTCTGTGTATATGTATATACATATGTACACACATACATACACACATAAATACAAATGATTGCTTAAGTATAATGCAACTTCCAAAATGATTCATAAAGGCCCGTTCAGACTATTATACAAGTATTAATACTTTTGTGGAAAATGCAACTCTGACATGTTGCGTTGTTATTGTTTTTTTTTAAATTTTTGAAAGAAATATAAGACCAGGGATGTATTTGCGTCAAAAGTATTAATACGTGTATTATAGCCTGAGTGGCCCTTAAGAAATAATCGCTTTTACATTGCGGTTTGGAAGTCGATCCTGACTGTTTGCGATGATGCCCGTATGGTTACATGTACATACAGAAAAACTTAAAAAATTCATTCGTTTTTAACCAATCACGGAAATTCTAATATTAACTCATCCATTTTAATTCAAAATTTTTTGGATTTTTTTATTAAAAAAATTTTGCCTTAACTAAAAATTTAATTGATGTTTTTTAATTAAAACTTCATTGAAATATTTTTAAAGATTCAAGTTGCACATAATACCCGTATTCTAACTAGAGATGTAACGATACGCTGTTTTGCCGATCCGATACCGATACTCAAAAAGAAATATCGCCGATACCGATACGCATATTGAAACTGAATTCAAGTTAAATTTAACAAAACCTTTTATTATATTAAATTATAGTGTAAGAGATTATTAATATTTAAAATTGATATTTGAATTCATTCTGAAACTAACAAAAAAAATAATTTTTTTTTAAATACATACATACATACATGATTTAGCATTGCGAGAGAACATTTCCCTACTAGAGTGCAAAGCAAAACAAAGAAACGTTTAGTTTTTCTGTTTAGACTTTATGTTCTGCTTTTAATATGTAATTTCTCTTATAGCGATTTCTTTTCTCACAAATATGTTGCATATATGTTACATGTTTTACATTTCTGTGTTCGTTTGTACAACAATATGTTGCATTAAAAACATGTAAATATGTTACATATTTTACCCTCACTTTATTCAAAGTGCCATATGCCATTTTTATGCATATTTCTTTATGAAAATTTCTAAAATTTTCGCAAACATTTTCAAATCGTCACATCCGTGATCGTATCGTACGAAAACAAATTAAGTGATACGTCAGTCCTATAAGCTGAATGGGATTCCAGCACGTTCACGTATGTCCTAATCCGAAAATTGTGTTTTTACTTGGCGAGTTGTACGTTCACGTATGTGACGATTCGGCCACAGTTTTTTATAGACAAAGCCTATCAAAATGGCATGTTCGTTGCTGCTAGTCTGACTACACTGTTGGCCAAGACTTTTGTTAATGACATCGATTTCAAATATATTTCGAACATTTATCGAGAATGGCGCTTAAAAATTAATCGAAAAAAGTTTACTTGTCGCTCAGTTTTGTTTTAAAAAAAACATTCCAATTTCGAAAGTTCACTAGCAATATCAAAAGTGAGCCAATATCGTACTAATTTCGATATCGCAAAAAGGCAGCAGAAAAAGTAAACAAATAATTTTATTTATTAAATTATTTCATTAAATTTATTTTGTAATTTTTTAACTTACACTGCAAAGTTTGAACATGGTACATTCATTCTAACAGACTAGCACACATTCACTAGGCTATCGTCACACATTCGAGAAACTATGGAGAAAAGCTCGCCTTAACGACCATTCGATTTTTTTTATAATCGCGGACAAATATCGAACAATTTTGTCGCGAAATTTCTTCCCCTTTCTGAGCATTTGTTTATATCGAATCTCAAGTCGACTGGTTAAAGGATAAGATTCAATATCCAACACAATTTTGCGACTTTCAACAAAATACAACCCTGGTATGATGGTATGGGTCTACTCTGTAACTCGAAACGAAAGCAAATGCTTTCGAATTGTAATGTTAATAGCATACAAATTCGAAAGCATATTCTTTCTCTTCAAATTACAGAGTAGACACCCAGGGTTGTGTTGTTATAAATGTTTTTAAAATTTTGCTTTAATGACTAACGGCTGAAGCCAAAAAAAAAATAAAAAGAGTCAAAATGTGTTTAGAAACTTTGTTTAAATTTTTTTTGGATACGGCAGTAAATGTTTAGAACAAGAATTGTTTATTTTTTCTTAAAAATTGCAACAATAAGTAAAAGAACAGTTTCTATTACAAAAAATGGTATTAAATTTTGTTTCGAATATTCGACACAAATCGCAAAAATATATTTGTTTTAATTCCAGTCCAAATGGAGGAATTTAAATTTAATAAATCTGTAGGAAAAAAAATAATAGTTTTATAATAAACTTGTAGAACAATTTTTTTACAAGAAATTAATTAATTTAAAAAATTATGCAGCTATGCGACAAAAATTTCTGAAATGAAAACTTCGGTTCATTTGTATAAATATTAAAAACTAAACTTGTACAAATAATTGTTGTGTGAACCTTATAAAATAAAACTTTTTTACGATTTATTTACAAAAGCATACACTTATAATTGTTTTATTTTTATCTACATTTTTTTTGTATTTGTTTTAGCGGCCTTCGTTTGCCAATAAACTTTGTTGTAAAGTCTAGACCATTGAAAAAAAAATCCATAAATATTATTTAAATTTAATATCTGCAGTGTGTTCAATTTCCGGCAAATAATTTAACTAAATTGCAAAAACACTTCCGTAGACCACAATTTCTATAACAAATTAATAAACTTTTAATTTTTTTTTCTTGCAATTAATAGATCTAAAGATTATTAACATTTATGGCAATTTCTGAATTAGTAATTAAAAGATAAATAATAATAAATTATATTTATGGTTTTCAATAATAGTTAAAAATAATTAGCCAAGTTGAAAAGATTTAACCAGCTTTTTCGTTTTTCTTTTTATTGGCTTTAATTAATCCATAACAAAATTGAGGGCGTTTTAATATTTATTTATCTAGCAATTCGGCGTCTTGTTTAAACATTAATTAGCAACAAATTCGAGTAAATATTGATAGCTTGCTATTTGATTTTTTGATTTTTAATAATTTCGTGCTTTAGTATAAAATGATTTATTTGCTTAACAAATAAATATGCATGAAAGCATCCGTAACTAAAATAACAAATATTCATTCAAATCAACAGGTTAGAAAGTGATTGTTGTTGGTTTATTTTTATAATAATTGTTTAGTTTTAGCATTAACTTTTGGCTATTTCTAGTTCAGTTTTGGAAAAATTTCACTTGATGCAACATCATACTCTGTGACTTGTTTTCAGTTTAGAAACAAATCGTACATATGGGCATTTCCAAAGAAAATTACACCCACCTTTTTTATTTTAAAGCCATGCTGTTTGATTTTTCCCACGCTCTAACAATGCAAAAAAGTACAAAATACATAGCTTTTTTCTTTGAAGAATAGGATTTCTAGGCCACCAAATTAAAAAGGAACTTTTCTGTGGAAATGTTCATATATAAAGTTGAGAACTTTTATTAAGAACAAATCTCCAGTGTGGTATTTTGAATCAGAGCTGGCCAAAGTGGCACCATTGGCCAAACTTCAATCGTTTTCTTATAGAATTGAATACACATTAAAGTGCTGCACAAAACCATTTATAAGACATTTCAACACTATGGGCAAGACAAACAACTGAAACAAATGTCTTTGCCAACAGTGTTGTTTAGCGTTTCTTTTAGAATATTTCGCTGTAGTAAAGCATTTCAAAAATCTCTCATGTCTTGAAATGTCTTATAAATGGTCTTGTGCAGGACACTAATACACATACACGAATACATACTTGAAATTATCATTAAACGGAAATTACTTTAAATATGTTCATATAATTAATAAAATTAAATGTATAATAAATAAATAAAATTCAAGCCATCCATAGTTATAAGAAGTCGTCAAAGCGGTACGGGTTCCTTTAAGCACCAAAAAAAAAAATATTCTATTTAGTTGCCGGGATACTTAAATATGAGATCAAAATGGAAGCATATATTGAATACTTAAAAATGCATTTATAGATGGTACATCAAGAACCGCAATTCTCGTATTCTTTAACACGAAACGTTCCATGTTAAACAGCTGATAAAAACTGATCTCCACACAAGTAGATATACATGCTGTTGGTGCTGGTGGTGCTGTTGGTTGTTTAATAAAAACCTTTTAATTTCTAATGATTTAAAACAAGAATTGAATATACGAAGGGTCTTCGAAATGGAAGAAGTTGTTTTTGAATTTTTATATTTTATAAACGCAAGAAAGTACTTTCGAAGTTTCATTTCGAATTACAGAGAAGACCCCTGAACTGATTGAATTGAATAACACATATTATTTTTCCAATTTTTAACCGACTTCAAAAAAAAGGAGGAGGAGGTTTACAATTCGTCTAAATTTTTTTTAGGTGTGTATCTTCATAAATCAGTACATTTTAGACCGATTGTAAAAGATTTTTTGTTGTCTAAAAGGGTATAGCTTCCCATTGGTCCCATTGTAAATAAAGTGAGCGGGGACACGCCCACATTTTAATTAACTTACTTTTATATATTCTACTTATTTAATTGCTGCGAAACCTATAATTCACATAGTTTGAAAGTCCACGTAAAATTAAATCGTGCGGAATTGCCCTGACATTGTTGTTATGCAACAATTCTATGACAAATCCGCAAGTTTTAATTTCACAATGCATACAGAACAGACTAATTTTAATTTCACTTGCGTTGCCATTTGACAAGGCAACTGAAGTTTGGTTGCCATCCATAAACGAGCCATAAAGCTTTAAGCACGAGTAGTATTAAATTTAGAACTAATTTTTTTCTGTGTAAGCAAAAATTATTCATGAAAGAATAGGATTCTAAAAATATTTGCAGAGCACTAATTTTTAATTTTTCTTTGGAGAAGTGTTCTTATGAGTTTTCTAAAACACAACATTTATTTTCCGCAGCATCTTTTAGAATTGCAAATTGTTTTAACAACATATTTGCATTTCCACAGGAATGTCAACTTTTTGTAGCGTGCGATAGCAAATAAATGTGTTTGTTTTTTTTTTAAGGGAAACGAAACTTGTTTTACTTCTTTATATATTTGTGTAGGCCATCAATAGCTCTATGTTAGGTACAATTTTAAGGAAAATCGACTCACATTGTTCCGAAATATAAGCTTGATTGCTTGCTGTCGCACGCGACAAAATGTGAACTTTCTTATAGAAATGGCTATATCAAAAATAAAATTTCTTATTCAGGCGTATTAAAAGCAAGTGTTATTAAGCCACTAAATAAGCACGTCTAGATTAGACAATCTCAAACCAAAGTGCACTAGAATTTCCTCTAAAAATTTCTAAATTTTATATAAAATTGTTGTAAACATTTAGAACTGGTAAAAAACCATTATTATGTCAGATGCCGCCTGCTTTTGTTTAAGCAACTTATCAGTAAACTTAAGACACAAGTCCAAAAATGCTTATACGAAAAAAATCACATAATATTATTGAGAATTACAAAAATATAAACACAAGCAAGTAAGCTTTACCCACGCAAACAAACAAATACATATGTATACTCAAATTAAAAGCTTAGTTAACAGTCTAAAATGATGCTTTGAAAAATAAATAAAACGGCTGATGGATGATACCTATTAGTTTTTCAGCTTAATGAGCTTTGATCAAGTTTTGTCAGGAAAAATTAAACTTTCAAAGAAAAACAATTTCAATTGCAAACTTTTTATTTGATACTCTTTTTCGGTTTATAAGAAAAAAATTTAATTATGTAAAAAAAAATTTCTTACTTTAGAAGTTTTAGTTAAAAAAATAAATTTTTATTTTTTGCACTTAAACAAAAATATTTGTCTTCACTTTGTTTAATTAAATTACTTGTTTTGTTAGATCTTACGATTATTTGCTGCCATTTAAAGTATTAATTTTTTTATAGCAAATATTTTATTGAACTTTTAAATATTGGTTTTTTACTCGTAAATTAAATTTTTAACTTTTATTTATGGGCATGCATGTGTAATATACAAACATACATACATATGTATCTGGTATATAGTACACATAATATAATTTTTTTTTTCGAATAATTTCACAAAAAAATTTCATTTCACTTAAAATTTTTTTTTATACTTCACAAAACAAAAATCGTAAATTATTGCAATTTACGCCAACGTAAATCAAAAAAAAATTAAATTAAATTAAAAAAATATGTTTTTGAATTACTCGTTGACTCGTTTTTGAAGCTTTCTTTGATGTTGTTGTAGTCTCAGTTGTTGTAATAAAAAAGAAGCAAAAAACTTGTCTGTTGCCGTCTACAGCGTTGAATTATTCTCTTTAATTTCTCTTTTGTTTTCAGTTGACTTTTTGTAATTAACCTTTAAGCATTTTCATTTATAATTAAAAATAAATTTTTGAACGCAATTTAACTAAAATCACTTTTTTAATTTTTCAAAAAAAAAAAAAAAAATAAACAACATACAACACAATTTTATTTATAGTTTCCAGTAAAACAATTCACTTAATTTATTTGTAACTTTAATTCATAACTTATTAATTGTTGACATAAGCAGTTTAATAAAAAATTAATTTTTTTTAATATTTTTTTTTTTGGTTACTTGTTAAACAAACAAATTTTAGTTCAAACTAATTTGTAATTTTGAAAACAAGTCAATTCTTTTTTTAAATAAATTTTACTACATGACGTATGATTGATTTATTTCACTTCACTTTAAGAAAAGGCAATTTTATTGCTTTTTTTCTTTTTGTTGGAAAATGCTTTTTTAATATTTTTTAATGTTGGCTTTTCTTAGTTTTGCCGCTTAAAAATATAAAACGCAATATGTTGTATATGAGACAAAAATTTGTTTTCATTTTTGTTGTGGCGTTTTTCTTGCTTTTATTTTGATTTTTTTTGTTCACAATTTTCTTTTCTAAATGAAAAAAAAAACAATAATAAAGAAATCCAAACACTTTAGCGAGATTTTCGTAGTTAACGTGACGACAGGTAGAGCAATACTAAATAATTCCAAGAAAATTTTAGAAGATATTTTCTGTGGGAATTCTCATCACCCAGAGTGTTTTTGAATTATTTTGCTCTCTTGTGTTCAAATGTATCTCTCGTCTCATGATTATTTTTTCTATCTTTTACTCTTTTTCACTCACCACTAACGTCTCTTTTGACGTTTCACATTTCTCTTTTTTTTTGTTATTTCATGTATTTGTTGTTGCTTATTTTAGTGTCTGCTTAATACTCGTTTAGTGAGGTGTTATATGGTTGCTGCTTGTTGTTGTTGTAACTTTAGTGTGGTGTGTTTTTGTAGTATGCCTATTTTGTACCCAGCAATCACTTCTATACGACATCAAATTTAGAATTTTGTGGTATTGAAGAGAACGTGCCTTAAGTCATATTTAAAGGTTCAGTTAGCCGACTATAACAAAAATGTAACTGCAACGTTACAAAACAGCTGATCGATATTATTGTGTGTAAAGTAAAGGCTCAGTTAGCCGACTGTAATGCAAAGTAACTGCAACAATAAGTAAACAGCTGATCGATATTGTTATGGTAAAAGTAATCAAAATGGTTATAGAGATGTTATGGTAAAAGTAATCAAAATGGTTATAGAGATTTAATGTAACGTAACCTGATTTTATTATTGTGTGTAAAGTAAAGGCTCAGTTAGCCGACTGTAATGTAAAGTAACTGCAACAGTAGGAAACAGCTGATCGATATTGTTATTATAAAAGTAATGAAAATGGTTATGGAGATGTAATGTAATGTAACCTACTTTTCATATAAAAATATCGAGCAGCTGTTTCCTACATTGCAGTTACATTACATTACAGTCGGCTAACTGAGTCTTAATGTATGTATATTCCGGTTACATCTCTAAAACCGTTTTCATTGATTTTCACATAAAAATATCGATCAGCTGTTTCCTACGTTGCAGTTACATTACATCCGACAGTATTCAATGAAAATAGGTTTATGGAAATGGTTGCTACATTCTACTGACAACATCGAACGTAAACTCATTATATGGACTTTTATACTTATATTTAAACTTTAAACTTTTTGGCATTGTACAGGGTGGCCCAGAAAGACCGAAGTGGTGTGAATTCCTTATAACTTTTTATTTAAGACATATTTTTTTAATTTTTTTGTTTTTTAAATACAGTAAATTTATAGGGAATATTTTTAGATTAGTTATTAAAAATTGTATCCCGCAAGTGGTGGCCATTTTCTGCTTCGCACAAATGTGCTCTTTCCATTTCCATTATTCATAACTTATTTATGAGTGACGAAGCCCATTTCCAATTAAATGGGTTTGTTAACAAGCAAAACTTTAGGATATGGGCTAAGGAAAACCCGAGAGTACTTCATCAACGACAATTACACCCAGTTAAGTGTACTGTTTGGTGCGGTGTTTCTTCAGAAAGGATCATTGGTCCATATTTTTTGGAAAATGAAAGAGATGTCGCCATTTCCATCAATGGTGATCGATATCGGGCCATATTGGAAAATTTTGTAAGGCCAGCCGTGGAATACCATCCGCAAATATGGTTCCAACAGGATGGAGCCACAGCGCACACTCCGAGGGCCACAATGGCTATTTTACGCGACATCTTTGGGGAAAGAATAAATTCGCGTAGAAGCAATTTTAATTGGCCTCCGCGTTCCCCGGATTTAACCGCTCCAGACTGTTTCCTTTGGAGTTATTTAAAAGGGAAAGTTTATGTTAATAAGCCTAGGACTATTGAGGAATTAAAAACCAATATTCCAGACGAAATTAACAACATAACACCGGAAGTTTTGCGAAAGGTCATGGAAAATGTGTTGAAAAGAGATCATTTGTGCGATGCAGAAAATGGCCTCCACTTGCGGGATATCATTTTTAACAACTAATCTAAAAATATTCCCTATAAATTTACTGTATTTAAAAAACAAAAAATTAAAAAAATATGTCTTAAATAAAAAGTTATAAGGAATTTACACCACTTCGGTCTTTCTGGGCCACCCTGTATAATTTCTTATTTATCATTGTATACATTTTTTATTTAATTTTTTAATGACAAAATGTTTTTAGTTCGAGACTCTGTTTTACCATAAAGCAGGCATCATCAAAACACTTCACTTTCTCTCTCACTAGTTCTTAATTTGAAGATCAGATAATATGCGATTTTATTATAAAACACCATTCCCATCTGCGCTGTTATTCTCAAATAGGTTATTTTAAAGTTTAATAACAATTTGCTCAAAATACGTTAATACAAACTCTCTCAGTTGTGTTTGCTGGGTTAAAATCATTTGCTCGCATAAGTCTTCGCTCCACGTTTGCACTTAGAAGCAGTGATGGGCCTAACATTAGTACATGTATTATAATAATTTATTCGACCTTTTTTTTAATATATACAAGTTTTATTTAAGCTTTAGGTCCTTTTTGTAAATAATTGATAACAATATTTATTTTATCGATATTTCGCTGCAACGTTGTATAGCTTCTTCAGGATTATCTAAAATTTAACATTTAAGAAATTTAAGTTAAGAGGTTTGTGAATATTCAAAATGTGTGGTTGAAGTCCACTAATGATTTGTTACAGCAACAATGAAATGCATATAGACCAAGCTGAACCACCAGCAAATAAATTTCAAATTAAAATATAATTATGACAATATGTCGAATAATAAATTTCTTAAAAATATTAAGAAAAATTACATTAGATTCTAAATATAATGTGGTCAACTCACTCCAATTTAGAGATAAACTAAAACATTTAAAAGTTGATGATAATGAAAAATTAATTACACTAGATGTTGTATGTTTATTTCCCAGTATTCCAGTAGATCTGGCTATTGATATTATAGATGAAAATTGGGAAGTAATAAAGAGATATACAAATATAGAAAGAGAATTATATTTACGTATTATAAAATATTGCATAATAGATAATAGATATTTTCAATATAATGAGAAGATATATTCACAACAAAAAGGTCATCCAATGGGATCTCCAGCCTCACCAATTATGGCTGACATCGTGATGGAAAAGTTAATTGATGATTGTATTGCAAAGTTAACTATAAAACCAAAAATTTTTACTAAATATGTTGACGACTTATTTAATATTATTTCTGAGAAAGAAATTGAAAACATGTTATCAACATTTAAATCATTTCATCAGGATATTATATTTACAAAAAAGACCTAAAGCTTAAATAAAACTTGTAAATATTAGTACAAGTAGTTATTGCAATTAACAAAGATTATTATCAGTTCTATATTAAATATTATATATGTCTAGTTATAAAAGCAATATTTCGGGTTTTCATAGAGTTAATTTTTATAAAGACTAAATTTTACTAGATATATCGCGTCATAATCGCAAAAGAAAAAAGGTTAACCGACACATTTTTGGATCTCGTTTTTTACCAAAATCGATTATTAGAGATCGCAAATAATCGATTTTGGCAAAAAAAAATCGAGCTCGAAAATTACGAGAATATTGCTTAAGCTTTTTTGGCGGTTATGGCACTATATATGTATGTGCCTCTAATTATGAAAGTGGTTTAAGTCACGTGTATTTTTTTTTAAATATTTAATATATATCTTAAAAAATATCAATAAATATTAAATAAATTTGTATTAATCTAGACGACTATATATATATATATAACTATATAAAAATATTTGTGGATTTGTTCAAATTTAATATATGTATATCGACCAAAGAAGTATATGACTAAGACCACTTTCACAATAAAGGGCATAAAAGGTATGTATTTTCCATTAAAATATTTTAGCTGTTATAGACGCATCATTTTTAAATTTTTTTATTGTGCGAGTTCATTTCGCTACGTCTTTTAAAAACCAAGATTTTTGGGGTAACAAATAAGACGTCTTATTTTGAATAGCCCGCCGTTTTAATAGTTTTAGGGACTCAAGCTATAACTATTTGATATATAATAAGTAAAAAATTCACCATTAATTAAAAACAAATGGAACGGTAAACGCTTCAGAGCAAAAAATTTTAAAAATTTCAGTCAGTTTTCACAAAATTAAACATTTTTGAAGCATTGTTTAGCATAGGGTTTGCCAAAACCGTGGAACTTAAATTTTAGGTTCTAAATGAAATTTATTTAACTTTAAAGTTTTACTCATGGAGGGCTTCTGTTGATCTAGCTATTTTTTTTATTATGTATACCACCGTGGTGAACCACCACGAAATTTAATTTAAGGAGATTCATACTCTATGAAAAAAATGTGTGGTAGGGAATCGTAAGTTTTACTTACTAATATTATCCTAAAAATAAATATTTATAGCTTTTATTATATAAATCGAATAAAAACATCGAAATTATTCGATGTAATAATCCAGTTCACTTGCAAAAATAAAGTGAACACAATCAAGGGGAAAGTGAAAAAATGCACGTGAAATATATTTTTTTTGGTATTTTTTTTAATTTTTCCCAAATATCATATCTGGAAGAAAATTATCGCACGTCTGTTGGACCAATATTAATTTTTTGAAAACGAGAAATTTCGTCGGATTTGGTTTATAGAACAAGGCCAATATTTCATGACAAGGGAAATCAAACAAGGGAAAACATTTCTGGGAAAAATTTTTGGAGGGAAAAAGTTGTTACTATCGGGGTGAGAAGTTTCTCTGGCTTGTATTCCATTCAGGTCGTTATGTTAGAAAAGGAAAATTTAGTAATGAGTATGTGTTTAAAAAGCTTAAGAATAACAAATTTATGTTTAATTATCCAAGTAGGATAATTAAAGGAGTCGTTTAAAGGAAACCTTATTTTTATGCAGAAGTTACCAGCGCAGAAAACATTCTTTCGCTTTCAGTTGAAGAGGGCTTTATTGTGTTATTGCTTTGTGAAACTATAATATGTTTCGTATTTTTGCTTTACATCTGCTATACCTTTTTTAGGATAACAGATTGCAATTCTTCCTACAAGGAATTGCTATGATTTTCTTAACATTTTACAATTTTCCACCTTTCTTGTTACACAATGCTTAGCAATGTATAAAAGTCTTCAATGTAAAGTATATTTGCTGTATTTTTAAACAATTAAATTGTTTATCTAATTTTTCGACCTTTTTTATATGTTCAATGAAACTATTTTTTTTAAGCTTTAGGTCAGTAAATTTTATAAATTTCTTTATATTTTTATTTGTATATCGATATTTCGTTAATAAAATTATATGACACACATTGTTATTTATAATTATAAAATAATTTTTTTTGATTGAAAAGAAAAAAAGACGAAAACTAATTATCAAAATATAAAAACAATAATAATCCTGAAGAAGTTAACCAAAGGTTAACGAAATATCGATATAAAAATAAAAATATAAAGAAATTTATAAAATTTACTGACCTAAAGCTTAAAAAAATAATTTTTAAACAAGATAATAATGTTAAAGTAAAAATTAAAAACCGACGCTTTTTTGTCGGTTTCGGTGTTTATGGGTTAAAAATCGCGGTTTCGGTTTCCGTTAAAACCGAACGGCAATCCCTAGTTTAGTTTCTTCACGGCCAGCAATTGTGAAATTGGTAGACAAATTTGAGCTGTTGTGAGAATTTAGTGATGTGAAGAATCGAAATCATGCAAGTCCCTCAAAAACATTTCAGCATATTGCTGTTGTAGCCCATAGTGTTGAAGTTTGTGCATTTCTGGACAATCTTTGAAATTTTGCATTTTGCATGAAAGACAACGTTGCACAAAGTATTGCTTTAGCAAGAAACTAGTCTTAGCTGCTGCTATTATTCTTAGCCTAACTGTTTATTACGTTACTACGTTTTATAACTTTTATATCCATATTATTCAAAATAATTTTTTGCACTGTCGGTTCATTTACTAATTTGTTGTATTTGTTTTTATTTTGTATTTAATTTTTGCCGTATACTTGTTTTTTTCTACTCTTTATTATTGTTTATTTTTCTTTAAATTTTATCTTTAACAGTTGTATAAGAATGAAAATGAAAAATTTGTTGTGGTTTTTTAATTTCTAACTTATTACGTTTCGTTAGTTTATTTATTTACTTTTATGCCAAATGTTGGCTATTTTTAATTCATTTGTTGAGTTGGGGGTTTTAAACATTTTTAGTTTTATTGATGTGTTGAGTATTTCATCTGAATCGTAGTTTCTATATTTTTTTTAACAAGACTACGCGGCACTTCTAGCAAAAATTTAATAACAATAACACATTTTGTTTAATGAATAGCAAATTGTAATTGAGTTGTTTTTCTTTAAACAATTTGCATTATTTTTACGTTTTGCTTTTGTATGCATGTACATATGTATGTATGTTTTGAATTTCGCAATTTTATTAAATCAATTGATATTAAATGCATTATTTCACCCTTCACCCAAAATGGTAAGGGTACTACACACTTACATATGTATGTATGTATGTAAATATGCATGTATGTGTGTATATTACAGATTTGTCATTCCGTGTGTAATTTCCACAAGGAATAAGGAAGAGCAGCGATGCCAACTGGGTGCTTTTTGCACTATTTTTAGTGCTTTTTGAAGACTCAAAAAGCCAAATTTTGGGAGTTAGTGCCAAACTGAGAAAAAAACACTAAGTAGTGCTTTTAAAACATTTGTTTATTTCGTAAAACTACTTTAATAAAAACTTGGGGTATTTATTTGTTCAGTGTAAAGCACACACTTTTCATCTGATATATTTCAGTAAAGATGATACTATTGCAGAAACAGAGAATAGCTTAGAAAATATTAAACATTCACCCTTATTCTATTTGGCGTCGGCAACATCGTCGTCAATTTTTGAACAACATCAATTTAACACAACATCAATGCGAACTTTGTATTCACTAACAATGTTACGACGACGTTGCCTGTTTATCGATAAATGCAATACACATATCCAATATTTGAGACAGCTGATTCATTTTGTTTACTATTTTTGGTAGAAGTGTTTTTGAATAAGTAAAAGGTTTGTACATAAATTAAAATAAAATGTTTTTCTTTCGTATCGGGACGAAGAAAATAAAAAATTTATTAGTGAAAAGAAGATTTCTCAGACAAAAGTCATTGCATTTGTAATTTACCCAATGAAAAGTAAGTGATAAATTTCGACATATTTTTGTGAATAATGAGAAATGTTCATCGTTTTAATATTTTAAATTTATTTTCGGCTGAATAAAACATCATTTAAGCATGTATTGGATACAATTGAACCTGATTTTGGAAACAAAAGGGATCAGATCAACGTTTATTGGATATTGCAGCTTCCTCCAAGGGGCTTATTGCTAATTGTTTATATACGCTGCCTCTTGTTGCTTAACGCTCAGCATTGTTTGCAACCTTTTCTTAATTTAAAGCTCAAGTCCCGTCAGATCTGTAAAAATATTTCTTTCATACAGTATACTTTCCCAACACCCTATTTACTTTACATTTTGCCATTTACCACTAGTTCTAATGGTGCACCGAGGGAGTTGAGTGCAGTCACAACAATTTCCCACTGTATCTTGAAAGTATTAGGAACACTGCCCCTGCGGAATCCTCTAACTTAAAGAAGGACTTTTTTCAACTGCTAAACAAGCTTTTCAAATTAATTGGGTTTGGTAATTTTAATTTTGTCCATATTAACATTTTTCCCTTTTTTTTAATTTTTTTAAATAAATATGTATGTACGTATGTATGTACATATGTATATATACTTTTTAATTTCTTATATTTTCACATTTTTACTATTTAAATTATTTTTCAAATTCATTGAGGTATACACACAACAAAACACGACATCAAAAACACTGACGACAAAATGAACGGCAACATCAACATCAATTTTTCGTACAGAATGCCAAACATATGCTGACAGTCATCGATAAATGGCAATACTATCTACAGGAATACCGATGTGGCAAAAAACATTAAAAACGGCGCACAGTGGCTGAAAATCGTTTTTCATTGGCCAAAATTCTGTAACTTTTGAACTGATCAAAATATTGAAGTAATTTTTATTTTAGTGGATAGATATTTAGTTCAGTTTGACTCAGTTTTAATTACATTAAAATTGATTGATGACTTTTTAAGGAATTCTAGCTCAAAGTTGAACTTTTGAATTTTTTTAACTTTTAGAGTGAAATATGGGTTTATTATTTTTTTATTTATTAAAAAATTTAATATATGGAAATTAGTAATAATTATAAATATGTTTTGTAATAATGGAATTTATTTAATGTTACACTCAAAAAAAATTTTACACTAAAAAAAAATAGTAAAATCAACGATTTTGCTATTATTACAGAAAAATTAAAAATTTGTTGCTGTCTAATTTGCAATTTTGTTTACACTCAAAGAATAGTTACACTTAAAAAAAAACTTTATAATATTATCTAAAAATATTGCTATTACTACAGAAAAATTTATTATTTTTTGCTGTCAAATTTGATCATTTTAAAAAACATATTAAAAATAAAAACTGCAATAAATTTTAATAGCATTTGTAACAATGGTAGGTTCTGTTTATTATTATTTTTTACTAATAGTATGCTTTTCGTACCTTAAATAACAATGAAAGGCAATTATGATTATTATTCATTTGACTCAAATATTGATTGTAAATATTCCATATTTTGTTCTGTGCTATTTCTGTTCTTTAGTAGTTTTTTGGCTTCTTCATCTAAATCCCGATGTTCCACTTTCCATTGATTTCGAATACTGGAGATGAACGGATCTGACGTTGCCAATAATATATTAAATAGATCTTCATTTGTTGAATTTCGTGAAATTTTTCTAGTATTGTGCTCTCTATAAAATCTGTAATCCTTGTTTCTTTTTTCCTGAGCCTCCTCTGATAGATCTCCAAGTGGCACCAAATGATATTTAATGATATCTTCTCCATGATAAAGGATTTTATGAACTGTTGCAGACATATTTCTCCATGGGTAGTTGGTTGTATATATTTTTGCAGTTTCCTTAGCATAATCTCCAAATTTTCTAGAGTCAATTTCTTCATTGCACGCAAGTACTTCTAGGATTATTTTAAACCTGAAAATAAGGTTTAAATCCACTCCTGTTATTTCAGACGCTGTTTCTGGATCTGAAAAGAATCTTCTTGCGGTATTGCCATCATTTGTATTGCCTGACCCTTGTTTTGGCTGATCTATAATCAATCCTAATTTGCGATATTCATCTAGAACATGTTTCTTTTTTGAACTTCTTAACTCTTTGTTGGTTTCGTTGTTTCTTATTGATCCTGAAGACCCGAAATCCAAATCATAACTGATTTTTAGTATGTGTTCCATAAGTCGTATTCTTGCATGTAGTGGTGATAATCCAAATTCATATGCATCGGTATTATCTAATGATTTTGTCGGGACTTGGTTTAATTGGGTTGATGTTGCTTGGCATATAATGCAGCTGGATGCAGCCTTCATGTTAGTCAAAGCCTGACCTACTTTTCCATCTATCATTGTCAGCACTAATTGGTAGCTTACTTCAGTTTGCTGCCCATCTAACTGTAATTGTAATGGCTGTAGTGTTGCAATTTGGGCCTTGATATCACTAACTTCTCTGTTAATGGCATCATGAGTTTCTTTTTTGAATTCAAATTTAATTGGCCTGCAGTATTTCGTAGAAGATGGTGTCTCATTTTTCCAAATATCCATTGTTTGCGTTGTACTAGTCGAAGGCTCTGAATCTTCCAAAATCTTTTTCAATCGCAATGGTACAAATGATACCATGAACATATCTGAGTCCGAAATATTTTCACATACAGCTTGTTTGTATTGTTTTTGTCCCGAGGAACCATCACATCCCCATTTACAAAAAAGAATTAACTTTGTGTTTCCATATTTCTTTAACTCATTTCCTGTTATTGATTGTAGCAAGCGTTCGGCTGTGTGATCAAGTAGAGATTGTAGTTGTACCTCTGCCGAAATTGGTGTGATTGTAATAGTGTCCTTTGATGGCAAACAGTCTATTTTAGCAGCGGTTATGTAATGATATGCTGGATACATATTTGACCCTTTTTCAATCGCACGCAGTCTGAGCTTAATATATTGCTGTTTTGTTAATTTCAAATCCAGAAATAATGCTAATGCCTCCTCATTTGTGTACTGTATTGCATCACTCGGAGTTGGTATACTTTTAAGAATCCGTTTTGTTCTCACTGGACTAGCTTTAACAACTTTTTCAATGATATCCACTTTTGATAATTGGTTCTGTGATCGTAATTGATGTAGGAAAGATTCTTTTATATTTGTACAACCAATTGCATCGTTAAAATCTTTAAGTTTCCGCCTCTTAGATCTATCACTGCAGTTGCCCATTAATGATTTGCGTGGTCTTCCAGCCTTATCTTGCTTTGCTGTTTCTACAGCGACAGTAAGTTGGCCTTCTAACCAGTTTGCACTTTTTATATAAAAGTTTTGTTTACTGTAGCTAACTTCTTTGTAGCGTTTTTTTAGTGCTTTGACGAAATTAGATAATTGCTCTTGCATTTCGGTGCTACACGAATTTAAGTTTAATTTTATTTTAACGTAACTAAGAACATCTTCCTGGTTTTTGATTCTAAAATACTCTTCGGCCAGTTCTTTATAACTGAAGCTCTCCATATTTATCTGAATATTTTTATTTGTTATATTTTATCCGTACAATTAAAGGATTAACTTATTACTGAGTAATCCCTTATGGAATCCGTAGTTTTATACATTTTTAGATACATGTTATTCACACATTGATCTTCAATTTCATAGCAGGTAGTGCTTAAATTGAACAGACCTTAATATCAGGTAAAACTGATTAGTATCTCGCCAATATGGGGTTGTTTTTTATCTTTAGTGGTTTAATGTCGCCATTATTGTTATAAAAATGTTTATGACTTTGGTTGACCCTAACATTTGATAACAGGTAAATTCAGAAAGAGATCATATGTTTACTGTAGAACCTATTGTGATAATTTTATGACTTATTTTTTGCTGATCAAAACAAAGCCATTAAACCCTTTCGCAGGTATTATATTTAATTTTTTTCGTTTTACGTAGTCTAAAGTAAAAAAAAACAAACTTTTAGGCAAAAAAGTGAAAATTTAAGACACTATTGTATACGAGTACTTATAGGGCTGTTTAAATTAATTTGAATTTTTTTTAGAGTAATTTCATTAAAATGAAAAAAGTGTTCTACCCACGGGTCGTCACGGGTGCAAAAGTATATATAGCGTTAAAGAGGACACTTTCACCTTTCTCCTGGTGGTATACGTTTCTTGTTCCCTTTTGTTCCCTAGAAGTTCTATTCCACTAAAATTTAAATTTGAGAAAAATATAGTAGTTTCATAAATATTTCATAACGCCCGTAATATTAAACGCTAGAGCTGTGACCACTTACAACAACTAAAGACTATAGTCCTACCAACATTATAAAAAAGACCGCAGGCCGTTATCGATGATAGCTTGCGAGTAGTAACCATTTATTTTTGATAAAAAACAAAAGAAAAACACCTTTTTCTGAAATTAAAAAAACGGTTGAGTTTGACAGCATGCCACGCCCACAATTATCAATAGTTTAACCTAAGTTTTTGGCTATCTTAATCTGGATATATTAGCTACCAAAAGGCGTAAAAATTTTAAAAATCGGTGACAAAAAAAAATTAGACTTTTGGCCAATGAAAAACGATTTTCAGCCACTGTGCGGCGTCGTGTTATGTTGCCGACGCCAAATAGAATAAGGGTGATTATTAAACCTCACTTGTTTCAAACTTCACTTAAGTTTCACGTAAGTGCTTTTAACGCTTTTTATATCTCAAAACTACGCTTTTTAGTGTTTTTTTTTAAATTTTGATGTGCTTTTAGAGTCAAAAAAGTTGGCATCATTGAGGAAGACGAATAAGCGATGTCAGTCTGTCCGCCTGTGCGTCCGTCCGTTTTTCTACACAGAGAAAACAGAACCTAATAAATACCTCATAAAATAGAACAAAATTAATAAGATATCTCTATGGTTTTTTTTTTTCAATAAGGAAATCTTATTAATTTCATAGAGAAAACCTTTTTGAATAAAGAATAAATCTTGTAGTTTTTATTAGGTTATCTTATTGATTTTTTCAAAAAGGTTTTCTTCTTGATTTTATTAGGCAACCTAATAAAAAATAAAAAATAAATTTTATATCTTTATTCTTTGTACTTATGTATGTATGTATTTTCATTTAAATTCTGTACGATATATGTATGTATGTATGTAGTATATTTATATGTTATTTATTTATACATACATACATACATACATACATATTATATTACATTATATTATATTCTTAATTAACTAACTCACCTTACATACATATTTATTACTTGGGAGGAGACAACTATTGAACCAGCAACCTTCTGACTGATAGACAAGAACTCTAACCAATATGCTAACAAGCAGCCTGAATCCGCACTGAAATTATTGTACAAAAACATGCTTATACAAGAACAAAAAATATCATGAAAAAAATTGTCTCTATGTTTATTTATAGATATGAAATAACAAGAAACCTAATAAAAACAAGAAGATTTCCTTATTAAAAAAATTAAATTAAGATGCTTTACACATAATCATATAGGAACCTAATAAAATCAAGAAGAAAACCTTATTGAAAAAATCAATAAGGCAACCTAATGAAATCAATAAGAAATCCCTATAGTTTACAATTTATAAGAAAACCTAATCAAGAAGATTTTCTCTATGGATTGTTTAATTGGTGCCAAAAATAACGGAAATTGAGTAAAAAAAAGTTGTGCATAATAAGATTTCTTCTTGATTTTATGTGGTTTTCTTCTTGATAAAATTAATAAGATTTACCACATAAAAACAATAAGGAATCTCTATGAAAAAATCTTCGCTTCTTTGTTAAGTGTTTTTCGCAGCCAAGAAAAAAATCGTTTTGAGGATTGTGATTGTGTATAAAAATAATATTGTTAATATAACAATTATGATAATCAAAATTTGTGCGGAAATTGAACAATTCACATTGTTAATATAACAATAGCTTTAATTAAAAAAAAAACTTTAAAATCTAACACAAATAAATGTTGAAAAAATAAATACATTTTAACAAACTATTTGTTCATATTTAATTGTAAATATTTTTTCAGATTTTCCTTTAACTTACAATTTCGTTAATTGTATTTACAAATATCGTTGTAGGTTCAAAATCAATTAATTATTTAATTGATATAACAAAAAAATTAATTGTATTTACAAATCATTTTTTTTTTGTAAACACAATTACATATGTATATTTGAAATCGATGATCATTGAAAAAAAAAATAATGTTCGAACTACAATAAATAAAACTAACTAAAATTAATAAGCATGGGCTTGTGGCAAAAATGAAATAAATGTAAAAAATTTAATTAACTAACATGCGCAAAATTAGTACAGAGAAAACGACAATGGCAGGACTGTTGTAAATTTAAAGTTGTAAATTTAAATTTAAAGTAAAATTGTGATTTCATTATAAAAAAGGTTTTAGCAAGTTGTAATATGATGAATCAAATTAATTCACATATTCCATTTGCACTGAAAAGCTAAGTATGTATATAAAGCACAAATCTATGTACATCAACGAACACCACACACAGTGGACCAAACACAAAGAACGCTGATGATGAAAGTGCAGTGACCTTCGAAAATAGCTAGTTGTTCCGTTCTACTAAGTGTTTGTCAGAATATTTGCAATTAACTTTGGTGTTTGTTATTTGTTTATTAATATTTATCACATGTAATTTGGCTTACAGAGCGATACGAACTTTAGCCTCATCAAATCATACATATGTACATATGTATGTGTGTATACAAACAAATGGAGTTCGAACAATAATAATTAAAACTACCGTAAAATTTTTATTCTATTTTTTTTTTATATTAAAGTAATTAATTAAAAACTAATTTTTTTCGCCCATTTTTTATTTTAATTTTCAATTAATTTTTATTTCTTATGTCAAACTCTTGTTTATGTATTCGTATGTATGTACATATGTATGTGTATGGTAACATTATTTTAAGCGGTTCGACTTCTCACAGCATTGCCCAACTTATTTAATTGTAAAAAATTAAAAAAAAAGGTAAATAATTTTGTGAGTAAACTAGTATTATTATATTAACTGGTAATACTGCCGCACCCCGCTGTCTTAACCCGCGCGTACATTGACCTTTATCTACTCGGAAAACACTACAAGTGAATTGCTCATTAAAAAGTTCTCATTTCTACGCATTTGCACGTAAGATTGAGAACTAGTGAAGCCAAATGCCAGCCACGTCAATTTTCAGCTTCACTATATATATGTACATACATACATATGTACTTGACTGTGTGGGTGTGTTTAAAAAAAATAGTATAGCTTAATATTGACGTGTCTGGCTCCTGCTTAAGAGAGGGTGACCAGTTTTGG
Organism: Tachina fera; assembly: GCA_905220375.1. Lineage (NCBI taxonomy): Eukaryota > Metazoa > Arthropoda > Insecta > Diptera > Tachinidae > Tachina > Tachina fera. The sequence continues at coordinate 76,896,298 of LR999966.1, forward strand.
CGACGCCTGCTCTAGACCAGTGTATTTGCAAATGGGAATATAAATGTTGGTAGAAAGTAAACCTACTTTATCCGTCCTATGCGTCTATAAGTTCTATGCATTTTGCTCTAATTTTTCTCACATACAATTACGCCTCAAAGCATGGAACGGATATGGTATGGACCTTGAGCTCAACTTTGCCATATCTACATTTTCTGAGCTTTTTCAGCTCGAAAAAAACTTATTTATTTATTTATTTTTTATTATAATTCATTTAAATTTTTCTCAATTATTCATTAACTATTGCGACTTCAAAATTTAAACTTGATCACAGAAAAGATAAGAAAGAAGTTGTCATTAATCAACATATATTTTTTTAGAATTTTAAAAATACCATTATTCGAGAAATTTACCCAGTAATATAAGGTCAGTAAAGTTTGACCTCTGAACATCGTAAATCTAACCAATAACACATATCATTTGAAAGGCCACTTTCTGTTCTTTAATATGACACCTTACTGGAACATCTAAGATAAGTAGTTTGAAATATATACTTAATTTTATGAAGTCGTTTTTGTTGTGCTAAATTTTCTCATTTTGAAGCCGCTATATTTCACAAACTATAGCGTATAATGATTCAAGATATCGCACTCACTGCAGTTATGGCAGAGGCATCATTAGTACAAATTTTCATGAAAATCGGAAGCGAAAACTTTCAAAATGTTATTTAGTTTTACCCTACAAAGATCTTGAATTTTGATGCCTCTCGGCGGGAGCTAAGTTTTGATTTTAGACCCCTAGTTTCTTAGGGTAATATTCTTAGAATTTTGTGTAGATTTCATTTTTGCAAAAAAAAAATTACCCACTCTAATGTGCATGCCATAAAATTTCTTTAGAAAAAGATAAAGAAGATTAGGATTCTAAAATTGTTGCATTTAATAAATTTATAAATACACCATATGCACAAATAATATGAACCATAGTGCAAATAAACTATTCATAAGAAAATAATTAAATTATTTGTAATTGAAATAGTATTATTTTTAGTGGGTAGAGTACAAATGACTTTTAAGGAAGTTTCCGGGATAAAAATTTTAAAATGGGGGTGTTAGCAAAAGAAATCAACTTTGAGGGCCTTATAGCACCCCCTAAACCTCAACTTATCGGTATTATTATTATTTTTACATAAAACTGAACAGATTTGGGGGTGAGAGTAGAAGAAATCAAAAAAAAAAAAATATAAGATAACGACCACCCTAATGTAGGCGTGTACACTGTACAATGTGTACATAAACACATACATATGTAAATACATATTTATGTACACATACATACATATATCCATACATACATACATATGTATGTACACTAGGGATGCCAATCGGAATCGAGTTTTGGAAATCCCGAGATTTTCGAGATTTCGGGATCTAAATTTTTTTGGTGAAATAAATAATTTTTTTAAAATAAATATTACTTTAATAACAAATTTTGTGCATTTTAAAACTTTAAGTTGATTGATCACATTTGATATTAGAGAATTTATATTGAAAACCATAATTAAATATAAAAATTTGTTTTTGTTTTCAATATGTGTACATTTTTTCTATAATCTTAAAAAAAAAAACATACATACATATCTATGGACTTTTTGAAAAATGAAACGCATTATTCGGAAAAATATTTCTTACGTTTACGTCAACCCGACAACAAAAAGTTTGCACTTGCCTTCCATTGTATTCTACTTCAATTGTAAGGAGCTGTCAATAGTATTCAATTGTTACCGAAAAGTAGATAAGTGCTAATTTTTTTATACCGTTGTAGTCCACATACATATATGTAGTTGTTATTCACTGCAATTATGAATATATTTCAACAAGAAATTTCTCCCTTTCCCAAACAGATTTAATTGTTTTCTCCAATTATTTGCTATTGTTTGAAATTAATCCCCGGGAAAAATTTCTAGTGGAATTTTATTCATAATTGCGTTCATAATATAGAATAAGACGAAATAAATTTGTCAAACTTATGAATTTTCTAAATGTTATTTCCCTTCCAAGGCTCATATGCTTCTTTTTGTTTTCAAAATAATTCTTAGTTGCATATTGTAGCACCTTTGATGAAAAAAACAGAGAAAAAGTAGTTAATTTATTTTGCTCTTGTTGTTAATTTATAAGAAATATGTCACGAATAGTTATTTAATTTGTTAAAACTGCACATAAAAAATTGTATGGGACTTTTATATTTTATAAAAAATACCATAAAATCAACGAAAGTTTTAATATATAAATGGTTTTTATATAAAAATTGCTAAGAAATCCCGAAATTCAATAATCGGTAATCGGGATTTCCCCTTTTGACTTCCCTAATCTACACACATACACATATACATATGTACACATGTATGGATGTATTTGAATTTCATTGGTACTTCTTTCTGCCAACTCAACAGTAGATCGATCTTTTTCAGCCATGTTTTGTGACTTTATAACAATATTCGTTAAAAATTAAATAACAAATGTTTACTCTTTAAAAAAAAAACCTTGAACAAAGTTATTGCTTAGTTTTTTAAAAACAAAACAACAAATTATTATTCTTTATTCTACCTTATTTTCTTTAAGAATATTGTACAACTACACTAAGTTTTTAGTTTTTCTTGTTTACCCCCGACCAAAAAAATGGGGGGTGTTATAACTTTGTAGTGTGTGTTCCTTCGGCAAAGTTTCTTATTTGGATCCCTTGAATACGATTTTTCTTGTAATTTGAGCGATTTTACATACGTCCATACAAATCGACCCGCCCTAACATACATATGTACATATGTACAGAAACCCATAATATATTTGGTACCTACTTGATTTTTTTTTCATATGAGAGTTATTTTATTAAGAAATGGATCTCAAAAATTGTGTCATAGGTCATTTCGAGTTTTGGGTTTTGATATCACTCTTTTGGGATTAAAATTTTTTTGGAATTTACTTACTTTATCTTTTAATGGCTGTTACATTGTCTAGCCCCGAAAATATCTAGAGAAGATGTGATATCTTCTAAACGGCTGGACCGATTTTCTAAAAAACTTAATTAAAAATCGGTCCAGACGTGGACTCGTACAGACACACAGATACACAGACACTTACTACAAACTAATAACACCACCCCTTTTTTTGGTCGGGGGTTAAAAAGAAAAACTAAAAACTTAGTGTAGTTGTACAATATTCTTAAAGAAAATAAGGTAGAATAAAGAATAATAATTTGTTGTTTTGTTTTTAAAAAACAAAGTAATAACTTTGTTCAAGGTTTTATTTTAAAGAGTAAACATTTGTTATTTAATTTTTAACGAATATTGTTATAAAGTCACAAAACATGGCTGAAAGATCGATCTACTGTTGAGTTGGCAGAAAGAAGTACCAATGAAATTCAAATACATACATACATATGTATGTATGAAATCACAATTTTGTAAATACAATTAATTTTTTTGTTATATCAATTAAATAATAATTGATGTTGAACCTACAACGATTTTTGTAAATACAGTTAAGGAAAATCTGAAAAATATTTTCAATTAAATATATGAACAAATAGTTTGTTAAAATTTATTTATTTTTCAACATTTAGTTTTTTTTAGATTTGAAATTTTTTTAATTGAAGCTATTGTTATATTAACAATGTGAATTGTTCAATTTCCGCACAAATTTTGATTATCATAATTGTTATATTAACAATATTATTTTTATACACAATCACAATCCTCGAAAAGATTTTTTTCTTGTCTGCGAAAAACACTAAATGTTTTTTTTGGGCGGAGTTGAACCGGCAACCTCAAGGTTGGGTCAAAGTGAGATTTTTCATCGGGACCTCAAAATACATTTAAGAGGTATGGTTTCTTCGGCAAAGTTTCTTATTTTGATCGAGTCAGCGTAGGAAAAAGAGTAAAAAATTTTAGCCAGGTTTTTGGTCTTGAACAAACTTCAGAGAAGAAATTTCCAAAGCATTTTCTCACACGAAAAATTATTAATAAAAAATTTATACAAATAAGTCTCGACTGAAATGAAATATGTAAGTAAGTCCCAAATTCTTTTTTCAACGAAATAGCACCGAAACAAATTTTTTTCTGGACTAACATATTTATTTCATTTTCAACTTTTTAAACAAATGAAATACTTAATTATAAAAAGAATTTTAAAAAAACTTGATATTTACTTCATTTCTTTGGCCGTTATTTCAGTGGCAACAAGAAAAAAGTGCTTAGTGCCTTGTACACACTATGGTATTTTGTAACATCACAATGGTTTGTACTATTGGCAACGTTTGTAATTTTGAAAATGACACCTGAAAATTAAAATGCAACACATTCACTCAGCATGTTATATTTTACAGTTTTGCAGGCGAACGCTTTTAAGCTTTCAAGTTGATTTTCAGAAATTTCTTTTTTTTTTCAATTACCGAGGGAAATTCGGTGTTCACTTTTTTTGCAAAACCTCATTCTAAACACTATAAATTATACATTAAATTTGAAATATACCAAAGTATAAGCTAATTTAAGTTTTTATTTAATTTAATTGCTGCTCATCTTTTTCCGGCTTATAACCAAAAATCTACTTTGTAATTCGAAACGAAAGCATTGCTTTCGAATTCTAATGTTAATAACATGCAAATTCGAAAACATTTTCTTTCGTTTCTAAATACAGAGTAGATAGACCCCGTGATGTATAAGTCGAAAAAATATAAGCATCAAGTAATTGCTGAAAAATCACACAAAATAATTGAGCTTTTGCACAGCGATACTTTTGAGTATAAAGATTACAACCCTGCCACTAACTCAAAATTAGCTTATGTTTGACTTAAGCAATTTTCCCTTTTCGCCACAGCTTTAGTAAGACCATGAAATTACTATATACTAATTTAGCACATCAGATATATCAAATAAATTGCCGGAGCGGATATGTAGCAGATGTAACATTTATTTAAAAATTTGTATGGGCGCTGTCACGCCCATTTCAAATTTAATAACGCCAAATAATAAATAATAGCGCACTGTGAAATGTTTAACAGAAACTTACCAATAATTATGTTTAAGCATAAGAAATTATTTAATTTGTACATACCTGAAAAGAGAAGAAATAAAATGGAATATTAGAATATTTAAAAATATTTGTGTTTCAAGTTAAAATCCCCTTTAACGCGGTGGGCGTATTTCGCCAATCACAACATTTGTTCTTTATTCTTGGACAAAAATCTGGTAGTAGCAAACAAAATACGCCAAGCACGATAAGGGATATTGATTTAATTCCAACTTATTTACATACATATATGCATAATACAGTTAAGTTTGCTTATAACGAACACAGGTTTTAAGGAATTTTCATATATAACAAATAATTTCTCTTATATATATGTATATCCCCAGTTTTTGTAAAAAGAATCCGAATGATTTGTTTTTGAATTTACAAAATATATGCGAGTATGTATGCAGATTTTTTTATAGAAAAATATATTTTCCTCTATCGTCTATACTTGTGTCTAATACACAACAAAGCTTATGTGCTATTTTGATCCTTATATTATTAAATGATACATAGTTCGTAAAAATATATTGGGGCTAAATAATCTACAGATTTTACATTATAATAAAATGAAATTGGATTATAGCACTGCGCACGGTCCTGACAGTATAGGTTCAATAGTACTACTACTAAAAGGTAGTAAAACCCTATACCCAGTTTGGCGATTTTGGTATCCAATTTTTTTAATGGGCTTCCAAAGATTTCGAAAATCAGTGCACCCTCAAAAAAAATGGTGCCATCGGTTTTTGGTCAACAGCTAATACAGACTCAGTGATAGAGCTTAGCTATATATAGCAATAATGTAGCTAAGTGTCTATCTTGCTAACATCTTCTGACAAAAATATTATTTCTTCGTGCACTTTTTTTGTGCGAAAGTAAAGGAAAAAAAGTTACGAGTTCAGCTCACTTGGGTCCAATATGATGATCCCTTTGTGCTGTTAAGCAGGAATGAAGTTTTAAATTTTTCAAGATAAAATGCATTATGTTTAAGCTTATGTTTGCTTACTGAAGATTGTAGAAAATACTTATTCCGTTTAGAACGAACTTCGTCTTTAGCTAATAAAATTGATATTTCACTATAGCCGAACCTCACTGTATATCTATAATTTTTAATCTTAATTAGGGGTATAAAAAAAATCAACAAGGCTCTAAAAACTGACGCTAGCAGAGAAGACCAGAAAATACACAAGTCTTGGCCGTAGTTTGCCTATAGAATTTAGTAAAATCCTGAAAGAGTTAATTTCGAACTATACACTCACTTTTGTAGGCTATTTCACCCCCTGTTTTTTACAACACGGGACTTGTTGTTGACTTGAGTAGAAAATTTATATGAAAAGCACTACTTTTTTTAAAGTGATTTCTATAAAAATTTTCTATATGAGTCGCCTGCCTGACTTGTAGAAACATAGTATTAATACTTGAATACGAGAGCTACTATTTATATTTCGGGAATAGCATTTGTTTTTCGAAACATTCCATTTGCTGATCGGTGCATTTTTGCATTCGCTCAAACCATTTGCCATAGCAGTTTTTCTAATCCTCTTGAGACAACTCCAAAACATGGTTTTTGAACGTTTCAACTGCTTCTTCGGTGCTCGTTAATAGTTGACCACGCAGTTTACCTTTGATATTCAGCAACAAGAATAAGACATTGTGTGCCAAGTCAGGAGTGTACGGAGGATGAGTCATCAATTCGATGTTTTGACTGAACAAAAATTCACTTGTTTGATGAGATGTGTGAGAGCTCGCATTGTCATGATGAAGAATGATTACGAATTTCTCCGAAAACTTCCGGCAAACAAGTGATCGTTTTCTTACGATAAAATCGAAAATAGGGCTCGATAGAGTCAAAGGAAAATTAAAAATAAATACATTGAATAAATGGGCTTGAGCGCAAACTTTGAGGGCCGGAGGCACCCCATAAAACTGAACCGATTTGGGGGAGAGAGCGTAAGAAACCAAAAAAAAAAAAAAAATAAATAAATAACGGCCACTCTAATGTACATACATACATACATATGTAGTAATTATCTGTATCGATTTTTTTTCATAACGAATGAGTCGGACAGTATGGGTACCATTCGTTACACCGAACTTTGACTGTAAATATGTATTAACATCTATAATTCGAACTCTCCAGTAATACGGAGGGAGGTCTTCAGAATTTAGTTTGTCTCGATTATAGAGATAGTAGTGTATACATATGTATAGTATGTATGTGTTCATATGTACATACATACATACATATGTACATATTTACTAAGTAGCAGAAGCAGTAGTTTTAAAGTTGGTACAATTTTACAGCATGTCTCAAAACAATGACGCGTTTTTAAGGTTATGTTCGGATGTAAACATGTGTACACATCGCCGCATATATTTGTACAAATACATACATACATATGTACATATACATACATACATAAATATGTACATATACATACATACATAAATATGTACATATACATATACATATGTACATCCATATATACATACATCCGTTGTATGTACATTTATATTGTATAGAATTAAATAAACAACAAATGAGAATTAAAAAACAAATCAGTCAATTTCAACACACATATTTTTATGGCAAACACGTGTATGCCTGCAAAAAAAAGGCAAACAAAAACACAATAACACACAATCAAACTTACCATCTATGGTGTCAACAACGGCTCGACGAGATTGTTTCTTTTCTCTGACCATTTTAAAATCATTAATTAACTCAAAAATACACTTTGTTAGAAAATTTATTAGCAAAATATAAATTCTTTAAATGTTAAACCAATTACACACAAACACACGCACTTTTTGTGATGAGAAGCTAAACTAACAACTTCAAGCAATTTTAAAGAACTGATAAAAATAAACTTAAAAAAAATTATTCTTACACTTTGCGTTTAGTTTTTTTTTTTTTGGCAAATTAGTTTTCAAAATAGAATAAACTCTGTACTGAAAGCGATACGCAGAAGAAAAAAAACTAAATTAAAGGAAAGCTATGAAATGACTAATGAAATAAACAAATAAACAGAGAATATATGGAATATTACCCACGAAACTTTATACACTTCCAATGGAAATACAAATGAATGAATGGTAACAGCAACCAAACACTTGAAGCGCCACTAACAGAAATAATAAAAAAATATATAATAAAATATTAAATCCACTGAAAAAAAACTAGCGGCAGCACTATTACTCAAATGTACGTGGTACATACATACATATATACACAGTCGGGCATACTGAATGAAACATACGATATATTTGTATACCCAACAAACACAAAGGCAAGTGTTTGAATCAGGCTGATAAATTTTTAATATTGTTTATTTCACAATTTATTTTATGAAATGTAAAATTGATTTTTCGTAATACATGATAGATTACAAACAAAATCTAAGCAAATTAAATAATTTTTAGTTAACTAACTTAAAATATAGAAAAATCTCTAGTAATGTACCGAGAAATAATTATTGTGTACATATGTATTTCTTGTTGCGCAATATAAATCAATTTTTTTTTGATTTTATTTAATATATTGTAGCATATACCAATGTGCATAGTATTGTGTAATATCAATTATTGCACAATAATATCGGAAATGTGTCGGATACTTTAATAACCCAGCTGGCCCCACCTTAAACCATGGGTACGACAGTAGAAAATCGTGCAAGACATATTGACGAAAGCTCAAATAAATCCTTGACGAAATTATCAAACAAATGGCCACAAAATCATGCACGGTCACACAAGTGATCAGTATTCGTTTACCACAAACGCAACGAAAAATCGTTTTATTTTACAAGACTCAGGCTATTAACTTAATATTTTTAACACACAAATTTATCTTTTTTTGCTGACTTTTCTGTTTCATTTAAATTATTGACTGAATTAGCAGGATTTCGAACCGAGGCTGTTTTCGCGCTCACCACCTGACTACAACACTACATTAAATTTTGTCAACAACAGACCAACATATTCACATGTTTCGATTGAAACAAAAAAACTCACGACCTGTCTCTCAGATTGTCATCAATCAAGTGAAAAGTGTTCAATTGGCGATAACATGCAAGACATTATTACTCAGATTGTTGTGAAATACTATTTTCTTTGAATTGACGAATAGTAAACTAAATAACAGAGGATAACAGAAGATAAATCGTGCAAGGCAATCTGTCCAAATGGCAGAAGTAACATTCTTATAAACAACAAATTATACACAACATAAAACACATGCAGCAGCAGCTTGGGAATTGAGCAAATACTTAAAACATTTCCAATTTACAGTACATACATACATACATTTATGGACAAAAAAATAGTTACAGTTATAATTAAAATCTTTTGTCTTTTTTATTGATATATCATTTGATGTTTATCAACTATATAGCAAATGAAAATAGTTCAGTGATTGAAATAGAAAGCATGAAAGGTCATTAGGTTTTTCGACTTTAAAGGGACAAAACAGTAGCGTCATACAAAGAAATAAAAAAAGTCAAAATTAACTATGAAAATTTTTTACGTCACTAATATTTTGTTTGTAGGACTGTCCTGCACATTTTTGGCATTGAGCCGCATAAGTGCACAATTCCTCTTTATTTCGGGACTTTATTGGCCAAATTTGTTCCTTTACTATTTTCCACAAGTTTCTGATTGGATTTAAATCTGGTGATTGGAATGCGCAATTACATTCACATTGTTTCCCTAAAATAATTTTCTTACAAGCAACGACGTATGTTTAGGGCTATTATCTTATTGAAAACTCCATTTAACAGACATTTTCCAGTCGACATAGGGCATAATTACCTCAGTTAGGATCTGGCAGTATAAATATAGTATTCTGTTTTATTCAATACAATGTTCCAACTCCACGAACCAGCCACTATTTTGCCTCCACCAGGCTTAAATGTTTTGGTTGTATATCGTGAACATAATTCTTTATTTTTTGAACGCCTACCCCACGTTTTTTATCATTACCAATCATATTTATTTTAGATTAGTCCGACCATAACACGTTCCGCAACTTTATGACGAAAATGGGGCCGTCCCAATTCGCATGTTGTTTTGCAAATTTTACCCGATTTTGTCGAGTTTTCTTAGTGAGCATGGGCGATTTTCTGGACGACCTACCGAATAAATTCTCCCAACCGGCATCTAGCAGTCCTGGAGAAAACCTCAAGTCCTATCTTAGTTCTAATTGCTGCCACAGAGTTGAATGGGTCACGGGTTGATAATAAGTAAACGCAATTATCATCTTTAGAAGAAATTTCCAGCGGTCTGCCTTTAAATAAATTATTAGTTTTACCTCGTAATGCGTGATATACGAAACTCTGGCATCTTCAAATAATTTAAGCCATTTGAAGTTACCTTTTAGCTTTACTTTTAAACATTTTTATGATGGACTTCTGAGCATCCGTACAGTGATTTTCACGACCCATATTGCTAGTACGTAAATATTTTATATAAGAAATATGTTATTTTCAGGCCTATTCTCGTTCCAGTATCGTTTTAAAACGACACATAAAAACGAAAATTTTACATTGAAAATATACCGTTTTACCCTAGCATCGTATTACCATTTTAGCGTTTTAAAACGATACTGGAACGAGAATAGACCCGAATATTTATTTAATTTTGATTATGTTAATTTAACGTTGACTCTTTTTTTAGGTCTTTCTGATTGACGACAATTAAAAGTTCAATCAAACTTGCAATAACCATAGCCGAAGAAAACAAACCAAACTTATGGGCAACACTGTATTTGAGGTGACTCACCATAACACTATAGCCATTACCATAGAAATCAATTGAAATTTGGTTTGGTTAATGCTATGGCATTATAGCTATGGCACGTCTAATTTAAGCTTAACAGACATACGTTGTTCAATCGAGACATAAATTTTAAATCAAGACTGGCTGTTCTCAAAACATGAGCAATCTATTATCCACTAAATATCGAAGAAATCAGTATAACAATTGTGTTACAAAAAAAGAACATTGGGTTTTTAAAACAGGAACATTATGCTTGGAAAATAGGAAAACATTTTGTGAGAAGAACCAGTTGTTTTTAAAATCTTGACAGTATTCGTTAAGAAATTTAAGACAAAAAGATAAAGGCACGCCAACGATATTTGCGACACGTCCTGAAAACACATAATGAAGATTTAAAAATCTATATTGGAAACTGCAAACTCTCGAAGAGATTTTTTTGTACTTGTAAATGAACTCAGAAACTTGTTTAAGGATCTTTCGAAAATTGGTAGAACTCATGTATTTCCGGTTGAAAGGAGCGTAGCTTCATTCTTCATAACTTAAAAAATGTTGTCATTAATGGTGGGTACACAATTTGCAATGAATTTGCGCAACACTTTTTTATTTCATGTTGCATATTTTGACACACATACTGCAATCAATAATAAAACCGTCAATGCAATCTGAAAATATCAAAAATCTTTTGATATTATTTAAACTTGGGATTCAACGCGAACTAATACCATAAACAAGACTACACAGTATGCGACCAACAATGCAATCTACCTGGATAATTTCCATTGTTTTCCAAAGGTATTCAATTTAAAACCTATATATTATGTTTGCTGGGTAAGCACGCAGAACGAATGATAGACGTAATAAATATGAAACAAGCAACAAATATAAAGGCAGAATCAAATTAATTTAGAACAAAAAATAAAAACGGCAACTACAAGAAAATGTCAATAAATAGAAAAATAAAGAATATTTAAGAGTTTTGTGTAATTAAAATGAAATAAATAAAGGGAATGAACAAGTAGAGAAACAGATGGAGAGTGCGATTACTTTTTGCTTTTTATTTCTTTATTAAAACAAAAACGACAAAAAAAGAGTTTAAATAAAATTGAGTGTGTTACGGGAGATACGACGTTATTTTATTACAACACGATGGGCAAACTACAGAACACGATGAGTGTTTTCGTTAAAACAGCTATTGAAATCGTGTGACACGACTGAGCACGATGTTATGAAATGTTTTTGATTGGTGGACGAGTGCAAACAACGATTTCAGTCGTTGTTTTGAGTAGACTTGGAAAGAGATTTTATTTCTTAAACAAAGAGCAGCTACATTCAATTCTGTGCATAATTTGAAATAAATAAAATACTACAGTTTTACTCCCATACGGTGTTGCCGGCTTATAAGAAATTTTTCATAAATTGGATGCAACGAAATTTTGAGATAGGTTTCAAGCAATTTCGCAGTTATTTAAATTTTTTTATAGATACTTAACTATAATTTCCCCCGAACGAAGTCGCAACCAGAAAGAAACTTTGTAGACTTTAAACTGAATTTATACCAATTTGATCAGTAAAATAGGTACCAACCGCACAAATTTTGCCATTTTACATTTTACCCGGTTCCGCGCAACTTTCTTTGTTTTTTTTTCATATTTTTCCTCTTCAGACATTAACGAAAAAAAGGAATGGGGTGCATTGCTTTTGCCATTCACGCGTGATGCAGTGCCAAAAAAATTAGTTTATTTTTTCTATATACATACATAGATGAACAGAGCTAATGTGGACCCAGTACCAGCGTCGTTGATATGGTGATTTCTCGCTAAACGTGGTGATTTCTCAACTTATTGCTGTCTAAACTTTTGATTTGGCGAAATGGAAATTTTTCGGGCGATAAAAATTGGTTTGTTGAAGGAGTAGTTTCAGAAACAAATTCTACCAAAACTCACCAGCAAGAAGTTAAAATTAAATTATATTTGATGATTTTTCTAATATTAAATATATTAATGCGTTTTGAATTTGGATGAGAAAAATTTACAAAATATCGTTTTTGGCCATTTTCTATTTTCTACTTTTGACGATTTTAAAAAATTTATATTAAAAAACATTTTTTATAAAAACAAATTTATTATCACATAAATTTCAAATCAATTTATTATAATAGGTCAGAACAAATCTGACAGCTCCGTCCAGTACCTTGTTTCTGTAACTTGTGTGAAGTTGTCGTATCGAGAAATATTAAATAATTATATTGGTTGCAATATTTTAAGCAGATTTATTCTAATAACAACTTAAACTTGAAAAAATAAATTATGTACTTAATAGTAACAAACCCAAAAAGTTTGTCTTAAGTGGAGAAAATATAAGCAAAAATACTAACAATTTCATAATTAAGGCAGGATCTCACAATTGCCGCAAGGCACCAATTATTGGTCCATTTTATATGCCCATCGTGTGATTTCCCATACGACAATCGAAAACAATATTCTGATGATTTGCCGCAATCAAATGCTACTTTGTAAACGATTGATAGGCAACCATGCCCCAATAAAAATGATCAAAATGCGCCAAGATTTATTGAGTTCTCGAGCAGCAATCAAAGTAGTCAATACGCGACAATTTCTTAAACTAATTTTTTTTTTCGTGTGCGCCAAGGGTTTTCGTAAGTACAGAAAACTTCAATTTATTTTACAGGTACGTATGTAGTTATAACTTATTTGAAATGTTAACATGGAACTGTGAACTAATATTTAATCCATATGATTAGTTTTTATTCGTTTAAAAGATAAGTACAAAATGTAGAAAGCAGAGGAAATTTTATTTGCTTTAAGCGAACAAATCATTTTCAGTTACAAAATGAAACAGAAAAAAATGATTTCTTAAAAAAAGATATTTGCAAGTAAAGCAAAACTAACTACCACAACAGCTACTTGCTTGTATTGCGCAAGTTAGAACAATCGTATGACTGGGCTGCGGCAATTATTTTCCCAAATTTATTCTTCACCAATCTGCGTCAATCAAATTTTTATAAAATAGGGCAATCATGTGACTGCAACTTATTTGATTGGGATAATTTAGTTATTGTGCATCAATTCAGCACAATAAAAATTAGGTCAGATTGGTGTATTTGCGACCTTTATTAGAAATGGTAAAATGTAGATTTCATTACAAAAAAGTTTTCAGCAAATTGTGATACGATAAATCAAAACAATTCACATATTGTATTTGCCATGAAAAGCTGAGTATATACAGCAGAAATCTACATCAACTGACAACATCTAGTTGTTCCGTTCTGCTAAGTGTTTGTCAGAATATTTGCAATTAACTTTGGTGTTTGTTATTTGTTTATTAATATTAATCACATGTAATTTGGCTTACTTAGAGATACGAACTTTAGCCTAATAAAATGATAAATATAAAAACAAATGAAGTTCAAACGATCATAATAAAGCCAATTGATGATAGCAATAGCTATAGCTATTTTTTTCCACATCTCACTCATCAATTTTTTCGACTTTATCTCACAGTCGTTACAGAAACGAAGCATTAATAAGCAATTTAAATTTTTTACATCACCTTTCAGTCAATCTAAAGAAGGTCGAAAAGCAGAACTAGTTGAAAAAAAATCCGGGCACTACCTACATAATTTTTTGCATTAATAGAAAAGAGAAAAAAGTAGCTTTGCCAGTTTTAAATTTAATCAAAACTGCGGCAACACTGCTCTTATATGTTCGTTCATATTTTTTATTTAGTAGGTGTGCAGATATTTTTGTGAGTACGTGTGTGTGTAGGGGTTTTCGATAAAGAAAATTTGTTTGCATTTTAAATTTAAATTGTTTAAAAGCAACGTCGCATATTTTTGGCCAGTTGTAATCTACATACATACATACATACATACATATTTGCATGTAAGGCCGAGTACACACTATGACATTTTGTAACAAATATGGCTAAATTAACATTGGGAACTAGTGGCAATATTTTTTATTTCCGATATTTTTCGTTGTGTGGCATTATCACGCATCTGTGGTGCGATTCAGTAACTTTTATCGATCCGACAATCGTAATTTTTATCTATACATTTTATCGCTTGCAATAACGATTGTGTGATTCTGTAATTTCTTTTTAACGATAATAGGCAGCTGATAGTTTCTATTGATTTTTGTCGATAAAACTATCAGCACGCAAATTATTGCCGCTAAAATAACGACATAGCTGACATTTACCTACAGCGAATATCGTTAAAAATGTTACTGAATAGCAAATTCGAATAAATTTTCGTTATAATTATTTTAACGATTCTATTATCGTTAAAAAAAAGCTAGTGAATCGCTCTAGTGATGTAAACAGCTGTGCGAATAAGTTGGCTGCATTGCAAACACAAAAATCAAATGTCAGCGTGTTGACATTTTGACCATTGAGGAAAGAAAAGAAAGAGTTTTAAATGTGTACGGGTTTAAAAATTTAAATGAATGGAAAGCGAAAAAGAAAGTGTAAAAGCCCTGAAGAGTGTGAGAAAATGCAAGCCCACTGGACGCATGGCATGACGACACAGCTAATTCAGTTTGCGGAGGTTGGTGAGGCTATATGGAAACATATGTATGTATTTATGTGTATAATTTACAGAGAAAGAAATGCAAAAAAGGGCAGAAATTTCGCTGGAGTTAGGATGTCATGCAAACGAAATTTTTAAACCAACTTGAATCCTGCTTCCACAAGCGCAGACGACATTGTCTTAGACGATTAATGTACGAGACGTCGCCTGTCGATTATGTTTTCTAGTCGACAATTTAAAGGAAATCGTAGTTCATGACTATCTGACCGACAATGTCACACGTTTTGTCTTCAGTAAAGTTTTGTTGAGGACAATCTGAGCTACATTGCCCTCGTTTTGTCATCAATAAGACTTTGTCGAGAACAATCTGAGCGACTAATAATAATAAGACTTTGTTGAGGACAACCTAAGCGACAGTTTTAAAAGTTTAGTCCGTTTTGACTACAATCTGAGAGACATGGTGGTCGAATGTGAAAAATCTATTGGGGTTACTTGAGGTGTGTGCGGTAACATTTCAAAAAGCAAATAACGTCCATAAAGTTACTTTTAATTATCGCGATAGTAAACAAAAAATATTCTATGGGCATTATTCGTTCTTTGAAAAAAAGCATAAAATTTTACGATCATATCCAAGCATTAGCTTCAAGAAGTTTTTTGCTCTCAAGGCTGTCGGCCGGGCTTAAGGGGTTTCTCCTCCAAGTAGTATGTCGTATAATGGCTTTGCTGAGTAAATATTTATGTGTAGCCAGCCTCTTGTAGATCTTAAGGCCTGACAAAGGTTTTCTTCCATGAATCAAAGAATACATGATTCATGGTTTTCTTCTTCAAAGGTTAAAGGCAAGATAAAAAGAAATCATTTACTCAGAACAGCCACTATTCGAAATTTAAGCCCGGCAGAATACGTGCAAGGCATCAACAATTTTCTTATTACTACCGAGAGAGCGAGTAATTACACCTAGCGTTAGAAGCAAACTTTGTCCTAAATTCTGCTTATGACGGTGGCGAGGAACAAGCAAAGAACAAAAAAAGAACCGAAGGTCCTTGGTTCGAGCCATTAAAAATAACAACACCACGCATTTTTCTGATGTCATAATGTCCTAGTAAAATCAATTTCAATGTACTTAAAGACCGTGTACACCCGCACGCTAATACTGATGTAATGCAAGGTTGTTGTGTGACCACTTAAGAGTACAAAGAGACTTCTTATCACAAAGTCTTCTATGAACAGCAGGTGAGCAACAACGTGCAAAGTAGCCTGATGATGCCCAGCAAGGTACACCTCTGAACTTTAGTAAGTAAATTCCTATGAGTGTCCTTTCTCAACGCTTCCCACAGCCATATGAAATAACCCATCTAATAATCGATAAGTAAATTTAGTTCCTCCCTTTCCAGCACGTTCTTTTTTTCTAAGAGCAGTTAACACTAAGCCAATGAATGACTACTACTAGGTGTTATCTTCTTTAGGAAACTGAAAGTGATAGAGAAGACAGGCGTTGAAGGAAGAGATAGAGGAAAGCTTCATTCTTTTATAACTCTTCTTTTTGCACGTTTTTTTCAATGATGCAGAGTTGCAGCGCCTCTGGTGTCAATGAGGCGTATTAAATTTTGTTAAGCTGTGTTTAGTAACCATTTAATTGATTATTTTACTTCGGCGATAATTCTGCTACATAATACCGACGAAGGAGGGCGCTTTGATGTTACATTAGGATTAGTATCTGCTGCAGTCGGCATAATTCATTGACCACTTTCCTACAACAACTGATATAAGGGTATACTAATTCACATCAGAAAAATGCGTAGTGTTATTATTTTTAAGGACTGTGGAATAACAGGCTCGAACCCAGGAACTTCGATTTTGTAGTCTAAGTGCTAACTACTTTAGCCAACTCCGCCCTCATTCAGTATGAGTAGAAATAGAAGTTGGGAGAGTAAGCAGCCATTAACGGACTCCAACTTGGTTCGTTTGAAAAGAAAGCATAAGGTTTGTCATTTAAGCTAAACATAAGCCGACTTCCTAAAAGCAAATTGCAATGCATAATTAAAAAAAAATGAGTGTGCAACCTTGCGTTGCAGAGACATTTTTTGCATTTTATCAGCATTTAGGAACGTCGCTATGCAACTCATACACATGTTTGCATACAAAATAAAAATCATGCGCGATTTTGATAACTGATACTCATTAAAATGAGTTGCCAAACGATTAGGAACATTGGACGTTGCCAGAAAGTTTACATATGCGTTTGCGAAGTGTGCGCATTGTAAATATGCATTGAAAATTGCGTTTCGGAAATCGGCCATATTCTTCTTGTTGGATTATATATTTTTAATTATGTTGCGTTCTAGAGATTTCCAGATATACAATGTGCTGCCTTATAAGAGTGTCAAAGGATTGTTTAAAGTCATCGATCACTTGTTCTCATTTGTCTGATCATGAATACATGGTCAACATATGATTTGGCTCCATGAAAACCAGCCTGTTGTGGGCTTAACGTTAATTGCCGGAGTCTTCTGCTTGGATATGTTTAATCAGCGACGAATATTTTTTGAAGTCAATTGAAATATTTATGGTTTCAAAAATGATTCTTTAATGAGACAAATTACCATTCTATCAAGTCAGAACATTTCCCTAATTCCCTGTTGATCTCCAATGAAAAGCTTTTAATCACTTGTTAAACTTTGAACAGTCATCTTGAAGAGATAAAAAGTAAACTTTTGTTAAAATTTTAATTAAAATTTTATTAATCCATAAGTAAACATAAAATATTTTTTTAAAATACTTTTTTAGTTTTACGAGTTTTCTCCTCCAGCTATTATTTCTTGGATTACTCTACGCCAACTACATAATTGTGTTAAAAACCTTTGCGGCTTTATTTTTATTGTTTTGTTTTTATTACTTTAAATGCCATTAAATAGTATCAGTAACTGTCAATTTCTACTTGATTTTTTATTATTATTATTTTAGGGTCGTAGTGTCATAAGTTTACGTGACAAGAAAACCTAAAATAAATACATACACACAATTCTTTTGGTTGTATTTTATTTCTATTTGATTTGATCAAATTACAATCTTCATAGAAAATTGGACAATACTGCAGCCAAACGGCGGGCAAAACAACATTAATATATATATATATATATATATATATATGTTCGTATATAGGGTGTTTTTTATAGAGTGACACAAGTTTTAATCATAATAAAACCAAGAAATATATTTGTAATATCAATGAAACGGGCTTTATTGGAAAGAAAGTTTTATGAAATTAATGTTTAATTATGTCATGTGTCCGCAAAACGAGCGCTTCGAAGGCGCAATCTGGTACACCAATTTTCAACAACTTTTCGCAGCATTTGCGGCCGATAACTCTTCGCATGTTGATTCAATTGTTTGTGGTTTATCGACGTAGACAAGTGAATTAACTTAACCATAAAAGAAAATAACCCAAAAAAGGGTTAAATCACACGATCTTGGTGTCTAATTAGTTGGGCCATTATGTGAAATTATTTTCTCATCAAAAGTTTCTTTGAGTAAATCAATTGTAGCGCATGTGTCCTGTATGTGGCATGTGGTTCCGTCCTGTTGGATGAAAATGTCAGCAAGATTAAAGCCACGTAATTGAAGTACGAAAACCTTACGAATCATATTCCTAACATTCTGACCATCATCGTTTTTGAAGACATATGGGCCAATGACTCCGCCGCCAGTCCATAAAGCGCACACAACAGTAACTTGCTCTGGATGTAATCGTATTTCTTCCAAACCTTGTGGATTTTCTCCTCACTCAAAATGCGGCAATTCTGCTTTCTTGCGTACCCATTCAAACCGAAATGGGCTTAATCGGAAAAATGGAAGAAGTGCACGATGAGTTTGACGAATAGAACAATTATTTTGATTAAAAATTTCAACAATTAGCACACGTTGCGCTGATGTACATATGTAAGTCGATTCATAATGAAATTTCCAAGCAAACTTAACAAAAAGCAACTATCAGCTGTTAAATGGCTTCTCAAATAAAGCAGTGATGCCAACACAAAGTTGTAATACTTTAAAAAAAACATCCTATATTTTTTTTATTAATTTCCACTCAATAGAGATGAAGTTTGGTAGTAAACAAAAAAAGGGACAAAACAATAGAATGAAACTGAAAGAAAAACCAAATAAACAATTTGACTGCAAGTGACATTTAGCGGCTGATATTGACAACGAGTTTGCAATTGTTTCTATTGTTTATAAGTTAATTAAACATACAATTTAAGCATTTGTTATTTATTATTTAATTTTGTTTTCTCATATTTGCTAAAAAAAATTATAGAGTGCAATTAAAGCATTAAGTAAATATTTAATATACACACTATAAAGACATACATACATACATACATTTCAATGGGTTTATTTTGATAAAAAAAAAATATTATAAAAAAATATTATAAACAAATTTAAGATTTTAATATTTTAATTAACTCTTTAAGCTGCTGCGAGTAAAATGTCAGAGAACTTAAATAATAAACAAGTTGCATCTTAACCGAATGGACTCTTACAAACATGCAATTATTTGGGAGTATTTCTACGAAAAAACAACAACAACTCAAACTGACAGATACATAAATCCATACATACATATTTATGTACAAATGTTTGTATATACATACATACATATGTATGTATTTATGTACATTAGACTGGTCGCAATTATCTTTTTTTGGTAATTTTATTAATTGCGCTGCTTAAAATATGAGGTTTGGTGTAAGAAATCAAGTCCTAATTTTTCAGTTCAATCCGACGGTGCCTAGTCATGCCTAGTGTGGCCAAAAGTTCCCCATATTATAAAAAACATCTATTCAATCAGATCTTTACAGCTATACTAGTTGAAAAGCCGGTCCCATAGACCAAAAATCTGGCTTCGTTACAATCTTCCGCAGAGAAAGTACTTTAAATATGCCAAATTTCAGCTTCCTATGTCATGAGATTTGTATTGTATCTTCAAATATGAACTAACAATAAGTATGTATTCAAATCTTAAATCTAAGAAATTATTATTAGGCCCAACCAGTGTCGGACATAAACTTAGTGATAGTTATAAATAAGACAAGGAGTAGTGATAATCAAAAAGGAAAAATAAATATATTTTCAAGCAGTCCCATCTGGAGTATTGAGTAAAAGAGCCCTTGTATCCCTCTTTTTTAGACGATTGTGTCCAGCAAAATTCAAGATGTTACGAGCAAGTGGATTAGGATGTGACTCGAGTTTAGTTAAGTATTTGCCTGCCTATCTTGCAATTTCTTCAGTCACTTGTGGTATATTTAAATCACGATGTAAATTTGAATTTTTATGTACCATGGAGCCGATGTTATTAACCGTAAAATTTTCTTTTGCCTTCGTGGAAGCTGAAGCAGTGCCCTATAATTGAATTCCGTAGCATATATATTTATATAGCATATACCATATATGTTTCAAAAGCGACTTGTATATCAAAAGTTTGCAATCTAGACTGAGAGTTGAATTTCTACCAATCAGCCAATGTATTTGAGTTAACTTGAGTTTCATTTGTGTTAGGTTTGAGTCAATATGTAGTTTCCATGTCAGTCTTCTATCAAGGTGTATACCAAGATATTTCACATGTAAATGTTGAGGAACAATTTGATTATTGATTCTAATGAGGGAACACTTATCTCTTCGTAGGGTAAATGTTACCTGAGCACACGTCTGCTCGTTTAACTTTATTCTCCATAAGTTTAACCAAAGTTTCAGCTGGGTAATATGTTCCTGAAGATATCGGGATACCTCGTGAGGGGTTTCGTTCATACTGAGATAGGTTGTATCATCGGCAAATGTATTACTGCCCACAGGCATATCACAAGTATATATCAAATACAAAACTGGCACGGGTGCGGTAGTTACAGGCATACTCATAAAGTCTCCTTCCACAACAGTGAACTTCCGGGCAATAATGTAACTTTCCAAAAGATTTAGAATGTTTGTTGGTAGGTAAGTCTTCAATTTTAAAATTAGGCCTGCATGCCACACTTTATCAAATGCCTGAGAAACGTTAGTAAACAGTGCAGAGCAATACTTCTTTTCTTAAAAAGTTCTTCTTATAAATTAAACCAATCTAGGAGTTTGGTTAATTGTGCTATGCTGACTTTTAAAACCAAATTTATGGTCCGGGATGCACCCATTACCATTTATCATAAGTAACTTTTCAAAGAGCTTTGACATTATTGACAGTAAACTTATTGGCTTACATGATTCAGCCTTGGTAAGGTCTTTGCCTGTCTTTGGAATAATTTTTATCTTGGCAAATTTCCAGCTGTGTAAATAATACTCCAGTCGTAAAATGGCATTAAAATGAATAACAGGATTCTAATTGCAATATGAGGCA
This sequence comes from Tachina fera, assembly GCA_905220375.1. Lineage (NCBI taxonomy): Eukaryota > Metazoa > Arthropoda > Insecta > Diptera > Tachinidae > Tachina > Tachina fera. The sequence goes on from LR999966.1 coordinate 76,918,044, forward strand.
AGTTTATCAGGATATTGTTACTAATTCCATCAATACCTGGAGTTTTCTTCGGGTTGAGTTCAGCAATTAGTTTTTGAACATCACGCGCTTTAAATTTTATGGGTCGTGAGGGTAGAGCATCTACACTCGTCAAATTAACAACACCAGTACATGTGTTTGGGGGGTAAATACGGATTTTAAATGCTTTGCAAACAAGTTACCTCTTTCAGTATCACTCCTGTCCCAAACTCCGGTAGATGTGCGCAGCTTTTAAGCTTTCTAGCAGCGCGCTACAAAGCGTAATTAGATCCTGGTGTGACATCCAGATTCAGATTCAAGATAATTTTTAAGAGATGCAGTTTTTCCAGATGCAAGCAACTTTTGGAGTCGTTTATAGTACTCTTTAAGTCTGATTTTATGTTAGGGAGATCTGCGTTGTTGCCATTACCTTCTAGATCTTCTTTTTCACATACGAGACGTTTAATATCCATAGAATAAATTCTATTAAAACCAGTCTGCGAATGGGAGGTAAGTGCATGTTCAGTAGCCTGTTTAATATTTTCATTAAGGTCGGCAATATTAGATTCAATACCAAAAACCATTAATAAATTAAATTTATATTTGATGCACATTATTCAATATAACTATAAATATCTGATTGAATAGATGTTTTTCTATAATATGGGGAACTAAGGGGCCCCACTAGGCACTACTAGGCACCGTCGGATTGAGCTGAAAAATTAGGACATGATTTCTTACATCAAACCTCATATTTTAAGCAGCGCAAACAATTAAATTAAAAAATAAATAAAAAATCCCATACAAGATGCGACCAGTCTAATGTACATACGTACTTAATTGCATGTACATATAATGTATTTTGCTACAACTTGTTAAGAGCAAGTGGAATGAATGAATAAAAAAAATAAATGATTAAATGTTTGTTTAACTATTAAAGTATTTTTTATGACGGATTTTACCAGCTTACTGTGAAATTATCACACCTTATGCGTTTATATATATTTACCACTTCTGCTGATGTTAAATTCTTGAGTAAATTTATCTTGTCATTCACAGTCATAATGATACAACAGTCGGGTTAAAAAAAAAACACTTTGAATGCCACATAATCAGCGCTGTAAGCTCTTGAGAAGTGCCGGTACGATTTCAAGTTTCTGAAGAAATTACATTATAATTGATAATTACCAATTAGCTACTTTTGTACTCGTGTACACTTATGTTCGTCGTTGTTGTTCTTATCGTGTAATTGTAAGTGCCAAACACTTGATATTTTATTACGAAGTTATTAAGAGTTTTTTGTTTCGTATAGTAAACGTTCCAAATATTTTAAGAGATATGTCATATAAATATATGTACTTCTTTATTTTTTATATGATATTTAATGACTTTTAAGCAGTAATTTTTTATAATAAATGCTGCAAAATCATGGCAATATTTAAAAAAAATTCTTAGGTTCTTCATATTAAGTCAAAGCGTGGCGTTGCCTGAAGTAGTTAGAACGTTAACTACAAAACCGATGGTCCTGGGCTCGAATTATCAGACAGTCATTAAAATAAGAACACAACGTATTTTTCTGACGTGTATTAGTGTCCATTAGTATTTCTTGTTGTATGAAACTTCAAGTCGTGAAGGCATAGACACACTGGTCACTGAACTACGCCAGCTTGAGCGGATACTAATGGCCTATTTCCCACCTGCGAAAGAAAACGTTAGACTTACAATTTATGTTGAAAACAACAATAACATATGAAAATTTGTTTTTGTTTTCAATATAAATTGTAAGTCGAACGTTTTCTAAAATCATTCATTTAAAATAACTGTTATTTCTTTTCCTAAGACGTACAACCAGGGAAGTAAACCTCAAACGATTAACTACGTTATGCAAACAACATTTGTAACGTGGTTGAAGTCATACATATGCACACACACATCTATATATATACTAGTGTCCTGCAGAAGACCATTTATAAGACCTTCCAAGACATGAGAGATTTTTCAAATGCTTTACTACAGCGAAATATTCTAAAACAAACGCTAAACAACACTGTTGGCAAGACAAACAACTGAAACAAATGTCTTGTTTAGCGTTTGTTTTAGCATATGTCGCTGTAGTAAAGCATTTGAAAAATCTCTCATGCCTTGAAAGGTCTTATAAATGGTATTGTGCAGGACTTTAGCATATACATACATACATATATGTATATGTATACATATGTACATATTATTACCTTAATAAACCTTCAACTCACCAACCAACCAACCATCGTCAGTCGTTTGCAATTACCCTCCATTTGCCCCAAAAGCAATAAACCAAGTGCCATGCAAGATTTCAAACTGCACACACCTAAAAACAAATTAGATTCGCTTGTTTCCTTAGTTCGCAATACAAATTTTCCCCCATACATACTTATGTACATATTGTATCTCCCAAATACATTTGATAGCACGACGACTGAACCCAAAACCTTTTGCTTACAATTTTCACAAAATGAAATCGACTTTTTTTCCTAAATAATTTCAGTTACTTTTCATTCATTTCGTTTAACCTTAACTAAAGATACATAAGAAAAACAAAATCAAAAGATATTGTAGAGAAAAAACAAACAAGACGGAAAAACTCCAAAACCGCATTCATAATCCTGTTTTCCAAAAGTTTAAAGACATTTCGTTGACAAACCGTTATGATTCCTTTAATTCTGTAATGTACATTCTACATACTCTTAAATGGAGGATAAAAAAAAAAACAAAAAAAAAAATTAAAAAAATAACTAAAAATATGAATAGAAGAGGAAAATAGAAAAAACAAAAAAAGAAAAAAAGAAATCTGCTCTACTAAAATAAAACACAGTTGCATGGAGTTGAGTGCACAAATTGAACGGTAAATCCAAGTGGTTAGAAACATGTGTATGCATGTATGGATGGGTGTGTGTGTGTGTACATATGTATATGTATGTATGTATGCAAGTGTGCATGGAAAGCTAGAACAAATAACTGCTATTTCTTGGTCGCTACATATGGTTCAAATGCAGGATGATGGCCTGAGTGAATGAGCTAAGAACCAGTTCCTCAAAGGAAAGTCTTCGTCAGGAAAGATTGGACAAGAAGAAGTAATATTGGACTACCAATGACCAAGAGTTTATTAAAAAATAAAATTAAAAAAATTAGACACGGAAATAATTCGTATTAAATTTTATTCAATACCACCGTTGTGTAATAATTTATCAAACTAGGTACTCTTACACATTGTAATCGTACAGTGTACTGTAAACATTGTTCAGTGCACCCTTTGAATTCTATAAGGTACCTTATTTTTCGCTTTATATGTATAAAACGAAGCAAGTTGTTTTCGCTTTGATGTCCGTCCGTCCGTCCGTGTGTCTGTCTGTCTGTCACAGGATGTTTCCTCGAGAACCGTAAGGGCTACGTATCTGAAATTTTCACAGTAAATGTACAACTTTGGTCGCTACAACAAACAATGTATGACAGTTAAAAATTAAAGGGTGTTCTGAAGCAAACAAGAAACATGTTGAAACTTTAATGTGTATATTACATTACAATTATATATGTACATATGTATAGACACTTAAAATTTTCAAAGTTAGTGAATATACATAACGATTATAAAAGATTTTTAAATTAAAGGGTACTCTTTCAGTTTATGTAATTTTTACTCTTTAATTTTGACAACTTACTGTATCTTGGAAACACTAAAACTAAAAAAAACTAAGTTAAAGAAATCCCCTAAAAAACCAAATCAAAGAGATCTTATAATAATTTATTATTATTTTTAATTATATATAAATTTTATTTAAGCTATAGATCTTTTTGTAATAAAATTGTAAATTAAAGAAATCCCCAAACTAAAAATCGCCACAAAAAAACCGCTTTAATGAAAAATATCATCAAAAGTATATATTATTTCTTTTGTTTACTTTAATCGCTAAAATACAAAATAAAATAACCAAAAGTAAAAACACCGCCAAAAAACAAAAAAATCGCCAAAAAACCAAAAAAGATCGCTAAAAAGAAAAAAGTGCCTGAACTTAAAAACGGCTTCAGCAAAAAAAAAAAACAACTAAAAAAATTGCAAAAATCAACAAAACCAAATTCGCTAAAACTAAAAAATCTCCAAAAACCAAAACAATCGGCGAAACCAAAAAAGCGCCAAAACGCAAAAATGGCTTAATTGAAAAATATCACCAAAAATAAAATAAATCGCTAAAATGCAGAAAAATACCTGAAAATAAAAAAAAGACCGTCAAAAAAACTAAAAAATCGCCATAAATCGGAAAAATATCGCCAAAAAGGAAAACAATCTACAAAACTAAAAAACCGCTTACACTAAAAAACAAACCAGAAAAAAATCAACAAAACGATTAAAAGCGCCAAACTTAAAACAAAAGGTTTAAACTTAATTATTGCCAAAAACCAAAAAAAATCGACAAAACGAAAAAAAATTGCTAAAATGAAAAAATCGCTTAAATGAAAAATATCATCATAAATAAAATAGCTCGCTAAAATGCAAAAATAAAAATACCAAGAGTAAAAAAACCGCCAAAAACTAATAAAAATCGACAAAAACTGAAAAAAAAATTCATCGAAACGAAAAAAAACACCAAGCTTTAAAAAACCGCTTAAGTTAAAAACAACCAGAAAACTCGCCAAAAATCCAAAAAAGGAAACAAGTGCCAAAATTAAAAAAATTGCTAAAGCTAAAAATAAAGCAAAACGAAGAAAGCGCTGCAAAAATAAAACACGCTAAAATGAAGAAAAATTGCCACAACGAGTAAAATCATCAAGACGACAAAAATCGCTAAAACCAAAAAACAATCGAAAAAATTCGCAAAAACACCAACAAAAAATCGCTTAGTCCAAAAAAATCGCCAAAACGGAAAATACCGCTAAGACTAAAAAAAAAATCGAAAAAATTCTTTAAAAACGGAAAAAATCTCTAAAACGAAAAAAAAAACGCCAAGACTTAGAAAATCGCTAATACTAAATACATTTCCAATGTCATTCGAAGAGCCCAAACTATTTGCCAAGGTAAGGGAGAGTCTAATAAATAGCAATAGGTATCATAAAATACTACAGTTTAGGGGGCGTAGCTCGCCCACTTTTTCAAATGCAACTTAGTGACGCTTTCATTAATTCCGAATAAGTGCCAACTTTCGTAAGAATCTGTTTATTAGCAGAACGTGAAGTGTAATATTAAATTTTAATAGGTGTGGCTCCGCCCACTTTCTTAAGTACAAGGTTATGTTTTTGTCAGAGCACAAGATATGTGACAAGTTTCATAGCAATCGGATAAGTACAAGTAGACTAAATCAAAATATATAATTTCATAGTCTTGGCCCCGCCCACTTTTGTTTTTCAATAAGATTAAATGGCAGCTACAAATATTTAGAAAACAATTTTAATCCGGCTAAGAATGATGGCGATGGAAAGTAACACACACACACACAAAGAAAGAACAGACGAATTGTTAACCCTCTCCTTTTTTGAGGTCGATTAAAAAGTATTGCGTTGCCTAAAATGCAAAACATAGGGCGTTCTTAAATCGAAATTTTTTATAAATGCCGTCGTATTTCATCAAAATAGTCGCTAAAAAAATTCCAAATCCGTGCAACAGATTGGAAAAATTTGCATTAAAAGGCACACTATTTTCCATTTTAATTCAAAAAAATTTCAAGTTTTTGCTTTTGAGGGAAAAGTTTGCAAAATATTTTGTTTTATTTTATAAAAGAAAGATAAAAAGACAAAAAAATTATATAAGAATAAACAAATTAACTCATATGTGCATTATTAATAAAAAATAACAAACGACAATGGCAAGACTGTTGTAATTTTAGAGATGGTACACTCAGGAAAAAGCTGCAACTTAAAAATAAGAACGCGTCAATATAATATAATTAATATTTTTCCATATTGACATAAAAAATTTCAACATGACTAGACTTTCGTTAATGTTTCTTATTAATTCAATATGGTTTTTATTGATTTTAAGCTGTACTTTCTCTGGGTGTAATATAGAGCTTTGATTAGATACAAAAATTATTTCAGATGAAGCAAAACAATTCACATATTGTATTTGCAATGAAAAGCTGAGTATATAAAGCAGAAATCTACATCAACTGACACCACACACAGGGGACCAAACACAAAAGAACGCTGATGATGAAGCTTTAGTGAAATTCAAAAATAGCTAGTTGTTCCGTTCAACTATGTGTTTGCCAGAATATTTACAATTAAATTTGGTGTTATTTGTTCATTAATAATAATCTGAGCGATACGATCTTTAACCTAATCAAATCCAAAATTAAAGAAAGATTTTGAGAGGAAGCAGGAAAAGAAGATTACCAACAGCTGGAAGTTTTAATTAATTTAATTTATTTCGTATCTCTTTATTTTTATTTTGCCTGGCCGGCGAATGCAAAATTATTATGTACTGTAAGCTTTAAAAAAATCTTTTGTGAATTACTCTACTTTGCGTTAATTGATACTTTCATCGCCTTATCAAATGAAATGTCATTGTAACAATTTAATCCTTTTTTTATCAATGATTTCGTTATTTATACCTCTGTGATTTATCCTAACATTCACTGAAATGCTCGCTTTAAGCACATGCATACATACATGCATATGCATGTCTTCATAAAAATAAAACAAACTGTGTATGGCAGCAAGGACTCTTTTATGCCAAGCGACCAGTATAAAAGACTGAAAATCAAAATCCAGAGCAAGTCAACACTCGCTAAAGATGACACAATCTTTGGATTACAGTGGAAACAAGGCTGTTTCAGTGTGCAGAGGTGAGATGAGACAAGTACTTGTGCAAAACAAACAAAACAAAAAAAAACATCTAAAATAAAATTCAAGCAGAACAACGTTAAATTAAAAAAAAGTTCAAAGAAAAAAAAACTGATATGTTAAGAACCCTGCAGCAAAAATGACACATTTTTAATGGATTTTACTGCATGCGCACCGTAAACATTCCCGCGTCAGCTCAGTTCAGTTTGCCATGGCTCTCGACTTTAGACTATTTCTTCGTTGCATATTTTTAAAGTTACTCTTTTCGTATTTTTTTTTTTTTTTAATGTTAGCATGTATGGAAACAAGTTTTGTGTGGCAGCTTAAGGAAAATACAAAACAGTGATGGTTACAAAGCAGCAGGACATTTAAATTTAGAATCTAAAAATATTTTTGTTAATTTTTTTTTTATTAAATTCATTTTAGATTTAGGACTTGTAACCAAATTTATTTTGCAGCGGCTTAAGTGAGCTGTGCTATATTTACACACCCGCCTGTACTATATATAATAAATATATTTGTTATATGCAAGTGAAGCGTAAGCAGATAAAATCTAAGCAGATGTAACTTGGAATGCCCAAAGCATTTTAGTTTTGGATTCTAGTTTTGGGTTTTGTATGTGACTTTTTCTGTCTCATTATGATTACATTTTATATTCTTTTTTTTTCTTTTATATGTTTGTACAAGCATTTTGCAAACCTGAACTCTGAAGTTGCATACAACTTGAAAATCACACTAAAATAGGTTTTTCTTTTATTTGATTTTGCTGTTGATGCGACAGAATGTGTAAATATTGACAATGGAGCAAAACAGGCTCATATGAAATTTTTTAAGCAACTTCAAAAAAAAAAAAAAAAAAAATAATTAAGAAGATTCTCAGTTCGTTTGTACATTGTACATATATGCTATTTTTAGAGTTCCGTACCAAAGGTGAAAGAAGGAACCCTATTGTTTTCGCTACGCTGTCCGTCTGTCCGTCACACGGTATTTTCTCAGGAACCGTAAGAGCTACGGACCTGAAATTTGGACAGAGTATGTAGAACCTTGGCCACTACAACAACAAATACACGAGAATTTAAAATTAAAGGGTGCTCCAAGACTAGCGATGAAAAATGTTAAAATCCCATGTAATATACATACAATTGTATATACATATGTACATTGCCACTTGAAATTTGTAAAATTAGTGTATTTTTATATAGACTACATCAATTAACATTAAAATATTAAAAAATTTAAATTATAGGGTGGTCCATCAGTTAATGCAACTTTGACTATGTAATTTTGACAACTTGCTATATCTTGGAAACCGTAAGAGGTAAATTCTTGAAATTTTCAAAAACGGTAAAACTAAAAAATCCGAAAATTATAAAATCGCCAAACCGAAAAAAATCGCCAAAACCTGAAAAAAAATCGCCAAAAATTAAAAAAAAATCGCCAAATCGAAAAAAATCGACAAAATTAAAAAATAAATCGCCAAATTCCAAAAAATCGTTAAAATGAAAAAAATCGCCAAAATGAAAAAAACGCCAAAAACCGAAAAAAATCGCCAAAACGGGAAATAAAAAAAATCGCCATATCAAAAAAAATCGACAAAATTAAAAAAAAATTCTAGCACTAAAAAATAGCCAAATTTAAAAAAAAATCGCCGAAACGAAAAAAATCACCAAATTGAAAATAAACGCCAATAACCGAAAAAAATCCTCAAAACGAGAAAAAAAGTGCCAAAACAAAAAAAAATCGTCAAAACCAAAAAAAAAATCACCTATGTTAAAAAAACGCCATAATTAAAAAAATTCCTAGAATAAAAAAATCGCCAAAATAAAAAAACGCCAAAATTAAAAAAACTTTAAAACCAAAAAAAAATCGCAAAAACGTGAAAAGAGTAAATATAAATAATAAATTCAAAAAACCCCCAAACTAAAAAAACGCTTAAAACCGAAAAAACCCAAAAACGAAAAAATGCCAAAACTATAGTTATAGGTTAAAGTTCGTATTGAATTACATATCTCGTATCCGTACGGAACCCTTCGTGCGCGGGTCAAAGTCGCACTTCACTGAATTTATTTAGTTTTCTTAAATTTTTCCTTCATAACTTCGTAATTTATTCTTAATTTAAAATTATAGATTATAATAGTATAGTAAGAAAAAAGGGGGCCTTTAATTTTGTGAACTATTACAAAACCGATTCCTAAAAAATTTTGCACTTACCTTGGGCCCTTTGATTAAGCAAATCACGTATTAGGTAAAGTGGGCGTACAAACCCCCCTTTAAAATTGATTTTTATATACATATATGTTCTGTAATTCTGCTGAATAAATTCTTAAAAAATTTGGCACTTATTTTGAGTGCTTTCAATGACAAAATATCGAATTTGAGAAAGTGGGCGGGTCAGCCCCTTAATACTCAATATAATATTTTATTTAATTCTAACTAACCGATTCTTTGGAAACTTTTCCCACATATTGGGCTCTTGGAATAACCTAGTCACACTTTAAGTAGAGTGGGCGTAGTCACGCCCCTTAAAAATTTATATTTATATTTAAACTAATTGAGGTCAACTTGCTGTTAAAAATATTGGCATATTATTTGAGAAATCAAGTGTAAGCAAATAGGCAGACCACGCCCCTTAAAACTTAATGTCAAATATTATTTAATTCTAACTTACCCATTCTTAGGAAGGTCTGTACACATTTTGGGCTCTTTTAATAAGTAAATCACGCATTAAAATTGAATTTTATATTTGCTGCAGTTCCACTCAATCAATTCTTATAAAATTTGGCAAATATTTTGAATGCTTTCAGTGACAAAATCTGCTGTTTGAGCAAATAGGCGGGACCGCACCCCTTAAAACTCCATATAACATTTTATTTAATTTTATTGAATTCGAAACATTCCAAACATTGGGGTTCCTTTGAATAGGTTAATCACACATTCAGATATGTGGGCGTAATCACGCCCCTTTACAATTGATTTATACGTTTACTGTAATTCTACTCAATGGATTTTTACAAAACTTAGCACATATTTTCAATGCTTTCAATGAGACAAAATCGTGTGTTTGAGAAAATGGGCAGGGCCACGCCCCTTAAAATATAATTTTATTTAGGTCTAATTAAACGATTCCTTTGAAACTTTGCACACATCCGGGGCTCTTTTAATAAGTTAATCGCATTTTGGGAAAAGTGGGCGTAGCCACACCCCTTTAAAAGTGATGTTGGGCGGTGGGCGGGGCAACGCCCCTTAAAACTCTATATATTTTATTTTATTCAAGCTAACCGATTCTTTGGAAACTATGTACTCTGGAGCCTTTTGAATAAGTTAATCACACATTAAGAAAAGTGGGCGTAGCCACACGCCCTTTAAAATTGATTTTTATATTAACTATAATTCTACTCAAATAATTCTTACGAAGTTTACCATCGTCGTTTTGAAATTGTACGCCGATAAATGAAGTTTCCACTCTGTAGTGCGATTTAATAATTTTTTGCGAGCCGATAATCGATATATTTATTCGTTTGCAGTAACGAACGATAATGTCATGTTGGTGACTTCTAAGATGTGTTTTACTCACCTTTAAATTTTATATCATGCGGCATCTCTGCATAAAAATCTCAAAATAAGCGAAACGCAACCGACAGCGAATATCGTTAAAATATGTTACAGTTTAGCAAAGTCGATGAGTTTTCGTTTTATTTATTATTTAATATAAGTTACTGAATTCAGGTAATGATCTAAAGAAAATTAGATCGAAATAGAACAGAAAATTTTCTATACCGTTACCTTTTACCATAAATGATTTTTGGAAAATTTGTCTTATCGATAGTTTTTCTTTAGAATTTTTTTTAACAAAGAACTTTTTGCTGAAACTTTTTTGTTATTGATAATTTTATTATATACAATTTTAATATGTAAATTTTTTAAAGTTTCTGGGGCCGTTCAATTCTCCTTAGAGACATTTATTATTATTTTTTTTAATTTGGGGAGTTCAATGAATTATAATACTTATTGAAGGTTTTTTTTTGCGTTTGTTTTATGTTTCTCCTTCACAATTTTATTGACGCAAGATGTTTTTAAAAATTAAAATTTATTAGAGGTTCCTGGTAAAACTACTAGATATGTATATAGTATGTTCTAGTATTTGATGCGTTTATAATATTAAAACATTCCCGCACCGATGTTTTTACGAACTACATACATATTAGAGATTCTTTCTCTAGCAATTATAAATTATTTGTCTTCAGTACTTTTTCTAATTTTTCTAATTACTATTTTTGTTGTTAACTAAAGTCTTACGCAGGTACACGTATGCTTATCGTTAGTTATTGTTGGGTCGTTGAATTCGAGTTATTTTTATTTTGACAAAGCAACCATATTTGTTTGTTTTATTTCACAATTTCCGTAAAATGTTTGTGTATTATTAACTAGATAGATAGACCCTTTCTGCGTATTTGATATTATTGCTTTTTCTTGTTGTTTTTAACGTTTTGTTATTAATTATTTTTTTTTATTATAATTTCTTTTAGAAGTTTGAACTAGACTATATACATATGTATATATATATTTTTTTTTGAGAAGAAATGCACAAGAATTAACTGAAAACTATACAGTGCATAACAAAATATGTATAGTAAACAAAATTTTCAATAACTTTTAGCTTTGCAAAATTTTTTCTTTGATGTGTAAACATCTATACGCTAGGAGGTAAAAATCTTTTTTACAATACAATCACAAATTTTGAGTAAGATCGTAAAGCGTTATCAAATCGGTGTGAGCTACATATGTATGAGTGTATTAGTGTAATCATACGAACAAGAAGTACAGATAAACTTAACAGCTGCATAGAAATACACTCACCCGAATTTTAAAGCATACCTTCAGGAGCAATGTGAATTTTAATAGAAATTGCTTGTGAAGTGTAATAGTGTTGCCATTAATTTTGTTAAAAAGTTGAAAAATATAAAATAAATATAAACTTTTAAATAAAAGAGCGTTTGAACTGCCAAATATTTGTTTAAAAGATATATAGCAGTCTTTATAAAGAATTTATAATATTACATTATAACATATCGTGAGACATTTGTAAATTTTAATTGAACTTTAACTTTAGTGATTTTTAATCAGAAATAATTTTTAGTCAGGCTTAAGTTCAGTAATTTCAATTCTTATTGAATGAAATATTTTTATTAATTAATGTGAGTTTCTAAAGAAGAGAAGAAAAATTAAACTTAGACTTTAAGCTGGGGGAAATACCGATACTTTTCTGTGAAGCCACGCACTTCATCAGCAAGAATATCTACCCAAGTAGATAGACTAGGTTGGTGATGAAGTGCGTGGCTGCACAGAAAAGTATCGGTATTTCCCCCAGCTTAAAGTCTAAGTTTAATTTTTCTTCTCTTCTTTAGAAACTCACATTAATTAATAAAAATATTTCATTCAATAAGAATTGAAACTACTGAACTTAAGCCTGACTAAAAATTATTTCTGATTATAACACATCTTCATTACGTACTGTTGCCTTACACTGAAGCTGGTGCAATTAGGTAAAAATCTCCATCTCATGCCAATTATTATCGTTGGAGATTTTAATACAAATTTTGCAAACCCACAGTCGCAAGCTTTATCAAAATTTTTATTTGACGTTTTCCTTTTGCATATGAACAATTCTCCACAAGCCCCCACAACTAATAATTCCACTACTTAGATACAGTTTTGCATAGATTTTTAAATACATTAGAGTAAAAAATTTATATATCTTATTTTAGTTACAATCAGCGTGACCGTTTGACCGATTAAAGTGGCAAATTGCCACTTTTTCGACTTTTTTTAGAGTGAATTATATAAAAATACATTAAAAATAAAAAGTTTAGTTTAGTTTTCTCGTTTTTTTAATTTCGCTCCTTTTTTTGATAAATCCCCATTTTGTGCCACTTTTTGAAAAATGTCATCGGTCACCCTGGTTACCTTAAGCCAATATTAAAAGAAATTTTCATTACTAGATGTTTACACATCTCCCGTGTGATCGGACTCACATTGCTTGTTTTTAATTAATAATTTAATTGAATTAAATTTGATTTAAATAAAAATTAAATAAAATGCTAAAAACTATTAATTGGGAAATTTTCAGTTAATCTTTATTAAGTCCCGACCAAAAAAATGGGTGTTGTAAGTTTGTAGTGTGCATCTGTGTATCTGTGTGTCTGTACAAGTCCAAGTACAGAAGTAACTAAAATAAAATTTTAGAGAGGAAGCATTTCTCATGCAAAAAGCTAAAGAAAAAACTAAATACACTTTTTTTTTGTAATAAACGCGTAAAATTTTTTCAAGACATGCAGTTTTTTAATAGCATTCATAATAATCAATCAAAGCACACGATTTTTTACTTATTGTCAGTTGGGCCTTTTAGCATTTTAGCTGACGATATATTTAGTAAAATTCAGTTATTTAAACTTTCACTTTGTTTAATTGTTTCAAATAATTTTATCGATTAAAATTTTCAAACATTCCAAAAAATTAAATGAAAAGAGAATTCGAGAATTTTTATTTGTTTACATTAATTTGTCAAATGTAAAAGGTCGGGACAGTCTCTGGACAAAAGGGAATTTAAAAAAAAAAAATTCCAAAATGTAAAAGCGCTAACACTGCACCTTCAAACATACATATGTACATATCGTGCTAGTACTCTGTTCGAAGTTGTGAAAAAATTTCAGTACCATTGATTATTTTGCGTGAAAAATTTGACATGTACTAAATGTAGCCCAACTAGAGGTTTTTTATTATAAATTTCTCGCTTTTATTGCTTGAAAGTATGCAACATTGTTAAAATTTCGTGCGAAAAAATTACTGCTTATGTTGTTTCGCATGAAACTAAAATGATGCCAGAGTCATTTTGCATGGAAAAACGTGCTGCCAGATAGATTTTATGTGTTTTTCGCAATAAGAACAGAGTACTACTTTTTCCAATTCATTTGCAAATATTTCATACCAAATACTTTTACATATAGTTTGACAGCATTTCGCAGGAAATTGTGAACAGAGTACCAGATTATAAATGTCAAAAAAAAGCTTAAGTGACACATTTTTTGCACCTAATCTATCTACAAAAATCGATTATTTGCCAGCGCTAATAATTGATTTTGGTAAAAAAAAAATAAAGTTGGAAAATTTTGTCGCTAAAGCTTTTTTTTTGGTAGTTATGGCACGATATAACACTGACGACAACAATAAATTTCTTTTACTGATCAAAATCTTGCTTTAAATGACATGAAGTAGCAAGCTGACAAACTTTCATGCAACAACAAGATGATGCTCGCTATTAAAAAAAAACATTCGACTCTGCACAGCTTTAAGCAACAATCCAGAGTCAGGCCTGGCCAATGGCAAACAAAAACAATTTCCAAAAACTTCAGTTTGTTTAACTGAACAACAACTGCAGATGTTGAACGCCACAAAATTTAGAGGAAAGCGTGCAGCCAGCAAAAAGTCTTATTTATAAGAGTTTTGAATTGGTTTACATTTTCTGGCCAAACAGCCAACAAAAGCTTTCCCTCAATTCACTGCTGCCAGCAACATGACAACTAGTTGGCTAAATGAAGTATAATAAAATCTTGCACTAAAACCTTAAGGTATTGTTTGTGCACAAAAAAAAATCATTTCTATTTGTTGCAATTGCAAATGTCAAATTCAACGCTACTGCTACTGCTGCTGCATCCTTATCGATCGATTGCTATTTTGTTGTGTCTTTGCCTTTTATTTTTTCTGTTTGCTTTCTTCTTTTTTTTTGTAAACGTACAAACGGTTTAACAATTCCATTCTATTTTTCTGAAGCTGAAGAAATACCCCAGCCTGGCCTGCCAATCGGCAGTGAAAGAGAATTATGACATTTTTTGGTATAAAATAATGTTATTGCCATGTTTAAATAAAGACAAAGTCAAACACTCAAACCAGCAATTCAGTGAGCCGTTGAGACAGTCAGCAATAAATAGTTATGTTCGTTCGCACGAAAAACTCTATTGAAAATTGTAAGTTGTAAGTAACTACATTTAGATTGCAGCCGAGTGTCTGCAAATACTTATGGCTTGTTTTCTTACTGCTTACTTTATTTATAGGCAACACCTCCATTAGCTGGCAACGTTCAACAAAAACCAAAAAAGATCTTTATTATTAGCTAAAGCATTTTTGGTAATATATTTGCTTGTTAAAGCAAAAAAGGTCTTCATTATATTGATGTGGAAGGATGTACATACATACATATGACCATACGCTGTTGCTAGTTGAAATAAATTCAGTAAAGTGCGACTTGACTCGCACACGAAGCGTTCCGTACAGATACTACATATCGTCACCTTAAAGCGTTGGTCGGCGAAATAAGGGCGCCGCACTTTTAATATACTCTTCTATTACGTATGTGTACACACTCATTGACAGTGTTGCCAAAACTATGGTTTTCCCGCTATATATGACTGTATTTTGTTGTCATTAGCGGCAATTCTATTTAAAAAACCACAAACGGGAATTTTAGCAAAAAAATTTATAAAAAAACTTATAAAGAAAGGTATTGAATCAAAATAAAGTAAATTTAACGCAGCTATGCGACACATACCCTGGTATTCATGTTGAGTTTTTTTTTTCGATATAAACACGTACAGCGAACAGAAACTAACGTCACTTTTTTACAAATAAAAAACTGACATATTGTGGTCGTGTATTATAATGTGAAAATTTAAGAGGTTAAAAATAATAACAGACATATGTATATACATACGAGTATAAAAGTGAATAAATCTCATAATTAGTGTATAAAATTTAATTTGATTAAAATTATATTACAAACCAATTTAATCATTCTTTTCGTATTAAAAAAAGTAGTAAACAAACGGAAAACAAACCGAAAACTGGGTGATTGGACCACTGAGTATGAGGAAAACATAATATCAACAAAAATCTCTCAAAACAATAACTTTTTCTGAATAACTTGTTTTTGATTAACGACTTTTCTTTTGAGACATTTGTAGATTTTTAATTGAACTTTAGTGATTTTTAATCAGAAATAATTTTTAGCCAGGCTTAGGTTCAGTAATTTCAATTCTTATTGAATGAAATATTTTTATTAATTAATGCGATTTTCCAAAGAAGAGAAGAAAAATTAAACTTCGACTTTAAGCTGGGGGAAATACCGATACTTTTCTGTGCAGCCACGCACTTCATCAGCACCCTAGTCTATCTACTTGGGTAGAGATTCTTATTAACATCAGCTATTTAACTTAAATTTACAATGAAACGGAATATGAGAAACGATTGTTGTGTATACAATTGATTTACCTTTGGTAAACACATTTATAAGTATCACTATTAATTTTCTGCGTGGCTGCACAGAAAAGTACGATTACGAATTATCGGGATTTTACTGTAATTTAATACTAACCTTTCAAGGGCACTTTTTAAAATGCAAAATTTATCATTTTTCAAAGGTCAGTATGTGTGCACACTTTCGTAGAAATAATTGATTGATTGTAGTTGATCCATGTAATATGTAATATTGAACTTTTAAGGATGCGTAACTTTTTTTAAATGCAGGATTGGGTCAGAGCTAAGAGTGCATGTCAAGTTTCGTAAAAATCGGTTAAGTAGAAGCACGTGAAATATAATATTAAATTTTAATCGGCGTGCCCCAACCAACTTTCCCAAATGCACGAATGTGTCTTTGTTATATTTCAAGCTGTATTCAAAGTTGCGTAAAAATCAGTCAAGTATAAGCACGTGATACCGTGAAGGCACTGAGAATTTTAAAATTGTACCAACAACTTTGAAAAATTGTACTTTTTTCACCTTAATTGTACTAAAATATTTTTTTAGTTCAAATTATATATTTTTATTTGTTTTTAGTGAGAAATTTTTAGATGCTATTAATAATAAATTTGTTTTTATTAAAGTAATCGAGTTTGTTCTGGTTACCGAATCGTTTTCACAAATTTGCTTGTAAGTTACACCTGTTTAAGTTATAATTTAAAATATACAAATTAATAGCATTTTCTCCAGCATTTTCTGATTTGGAAATTGACTAGTTCACATTTTTTGGATTTTCTTGATGCGTTTTGTTTTAACAATTCTGTTTTCAAGGAGAAGAATACGAGTTTCATTGTCTGCTTACCTCAAAGTTAAATAAATGAGTTTCTGTTTTTTTTTATTTTTAAAATCTATTTTATAATTTTATTCTAAATTTTATATATTTTACTTGTCTGAAAAAGTGGAGAGAACAAATTTTACGCGAGCTTTACGAATGCAGGATCATTTATCATGGCCTTGACCAACAATAATATATCTTAATACTGCACAAAATAATTCATTTAATGTTTCTTTTTATTGTTGTTTGTAAGAGGCATGCATCCAAGAAATATTTCGAATTACCAACAAACTACTTAAACTGAATGCACAAATAGATGCACATACGTGAAGCTTATGCACAAAAAAAAAATATAATCATCATCATCTTCATTAGAATGCAATTACAATATCTTCATCAAACAGCATCATTATGGTCATTAACATCATTATTATTGAAATCATTAGAGAACAATGACCACATTGAATGGTTTCAAAAATGAACTGGCGAACGAACGAACGAACGAAAATTGCAAAAAAGAAAAACAGGGTCAAAATCTAGTTTAAGTATAAATACAGCGTACATATGTATTTTATATAGTTTTCAGTTGATTTTGTTATAAAAATACTCGCATTGTATTAGAAAATATTTATTCTACTCAAGCAGCAACAAACACAGTGACTACTACAAATAATGGACACTTAGTACGGTAAAAATCATCCTTCAGGCCCTGATTCATTATTCTACACGATCTTCGAAAAAAACCCTGATTTGATGAATTGTTATTGTCTTTTGAAAAGTTTTAGAAAACTCCATCATCATCCAGGGTTGTATTTTCTCAAAAATCACAGGATTGTATAAGATATTGTATTATTTAAGTTTTTATTTATTTGGAATTTCATTTCTAGTGTCCACTGTATTCGTTCTAGTCCCTAAATGCAATTCAAATTCGAATAGCATATAAAGAGCAAACCAACCAGCACACACATCTTAACTTTAACAAACCAGGAGAACCACAGAAGTTTTAAAGTACAACTAAAACTCAAAACATGGATTTGTTCTTTGGCTTTTAATGTGTTGGTTGGTTCTATTGTGTTGCCTTTTATCAATGAATTACCACGAAAATTTACCATATTCTATAACTTCAACTCAGAAACAGAGAAAACTACCGTTACACAGTGGAGCATATGACAAAAAATAGTGAAAATATATATGTAGTTTATTTTCGCAGCAAAAAAAAAATTCAAGAGTTCAGATTTTCTCAGATTTTTTCCGACCTATTTGGCCAAATTGATTTCAAAAATCAGTTTTATATAGTTTTTTTAATATATATTTGCTTATAAATTTGTTAATAAATTTTTGTAAAATTATCGTATCAAAATTTATGAGAAAATCGCCAAAACTAGAAATAAAATTGCCAAAAATTATTTCTCATAAGCTTTTCCCTACAAATTCAAAAAGCATTAATGACTATAATTAATATAAGAAAAATCATCAAAATCAAATTGTTTTAATTTCTTACAGACGAATTTTGTAATTACTCTAATTAAACTAATTTTCCTGAATTAGAAAAATTTTGAAGTTAAATTTTGTTAAAAAAAAGCAGCCATAAGAATCGCCAACAAATTTATTTATCGCCAGAAAAGTCGCCATGTCGGCAAACCAAAAATTTGGACGACAAACAAGGTGAAAAGTCGCCACGTTTGGCGAGAAATCGCCACATCTAACGGCCCTGGTACTAGGCCCAAATGATCAAAATACCATGGAAGAGGAGAAGAGTTATTTTCATTGACAGAGAAAAATACCATTGCACAGTGGGGCAGAACACAAAAAACATAAAAAATCCATTTTTAAGTTTTATGCAAAAATTCACGTATGTAATTAATTAAGTAATTAATGTCCACAAACACTACCCACTCTATCCTGGTCCTCTCCACAAGCTATTTTACCATATAGTGTTTTCACACTGACATGGTTTTAGTAAAAGTTGGTTTCAACGTTAAAACCAACTGGTAAAACCTGGTTTTACTATGCAAATTGTTTTTGTTAAAACCACTTAAAAACCATTTTAGAATTGGTTTTAAGAAATGCAACCCTGTTTTCGCTGTGATAAGTTCAGTGCTGCCAAGTTAAAATTACCAGACGCAGCTGATAATTTTTACGCCAGTGAATAACGGTAGATGTCGCTTGAAATATTTTAACTACAAAATGGATGCAACAACGATAAAAAAAGAGTTTGTTGGAAGGACAACAGCGAAGATATTGGCGTCTATCCTGAAACATGCGTCGACTTTGTGAAACTTACATGGAAAACAAAAACAACACTGTGTAAATGTAAAAAATTTGTTTTTGTTTCTCATACAAAATTAACAGTTTTTAAAAGAAAGAGAAATTCGTTGAAATTCTCACTTTTATTTCATTTATGAAATGCATGGCAAACAAAAACAATTTTTAAAAATTTGTTTTTGTTTGAATGTAAAGTTTCATTTCTTCGACGCGTTTTCCAGAATAACCCCCTGAGAATAGACCTCTGAGAAGTGAAAATAGACGATATGACTGACATCGATCCGCCGATAAAAAAGTTTTATTTTGTGATGTATTTGTGCATTTTTTATATACGATAATTTGAATTATTATTATTATTATTATTATTAATTTGAAACACTTCTTTACTTTGTATAAATAATTCCATAATTTTAAAATATTTATTTACAAAATATAAAATAATTTTAATTTTACAACGCATTGTAAAATTTCCGAGTTTTTCGTACAAACAAAAACAATTGTTGTACAGTTTGTCAAATAAGTGTTATAAAAAGCAGAAAAAAATACAACAACAAACACACGCATTTCTGCAAGAGATTTATTTTATTTTTGAACAAAGTTCTTAGACAGTCTGTGAGTTAAGACCTGAATTTCACAAACTTGCAGTGTGAATGCAAAATCAGCTGTTTATGGTTTTAACGTTAAAACCAAGTTTTAGCTTTCAGTGTGAAAACACTATTAGTACTACGAGTAAATAGAATAAATGGCATAGAAGAAGAGAATCGTTGTTTTCATATCAAAACCAGGTAAGGAACTCAACCTGGAAACATTGGGTAAAATTGTGGACACAATGTTGAAGGAGAGAATAACACATAATATAATGAAATTTTCATAATACGCCTATATTAGAAGCAGATATGTTGAGACAGCCCTTGAGGAAGCTGCATGTAATATACATCATATTAAAAGATCTTTCACTCTAGGCTTTCAACAATGTTTCAGTCTCGAGTCCTATCGAATCCTAAAGCATATCTGAATTTGATCAAGGAATAATATGCTTAAGAGTAGAAAATGTAATCAATGTTGAAGAAGCGTATGATCTCCCGTATTATGGGTTATCAGCATTAACAACATACTAAGGATACTATTCGAAAAGAATTCAAGGCAGACTGCGATATTAATAAAGGGAAATCAGCCTATAATATTGTGGCAAGGGGCCAGTGAACGAGGTATTGGTGTTGTACGAGGAACCGGAAAATTCTTTTGAATTTCCTTTTGAGACATCCCTATTGAAAAATAAAATAATAAAAATAACCAAAAATGAGAGATTTTTAGATTTAATTGAACTGTAGCGAATTTTAATCAGGGGGCAAATCACGGCATCCGATAGGACTTGTAATTTAAAAATATTTCCGTATAAACTCTATTGAAATATTTTTAAATTACGAGGTGTATCGAATGCCCCCAGAAAAAATTTCTTGATCGGGCTTAAGTTCAGTAATTTCAATTTCTATTGAATGAAATATTTTTATTAATAAATATGAATTTCTAAAGAAGAGAAGAAAAATGAAACTATACTTTATTAGCTGGGGGAATACCGATGTTTTTCTGTGCAACCACGCAATTCATCACGTGTTTACCAAAGGTAAATCAATAATTGTATACACAATCATTTCTCATTTTCCGTTTCATTAAAAATGTACGTTAAATAGCTGATGTGAATAGTAATCTCTACCCGAGTAGATAGACTAGGGTGCTGATGAACTGTGTGGCTGCACAGAAAAATATCGGTATTTTCCCCAGCTTTAAAGTCTAGTTTAATTTTTCTTCTCTTCTTTACAAACTCACGTTAAATAGTAAAAAATATTTTATTCAATAGGAATTGAAATTACTGAACTTAAGCCCGATTAAGAAATTATTTCTGATTAAAATAACCAAAAATTTTAAATATATACGAGTGATACTTGACGGGAGATTATTCTGAAGTAATTAGCCGTTGACTGCAAAACCGAAGGAGCCGGCTTCTATGCCGGTCTCCGACAGTCATTAAAATAACAACACTACACTGATGTACATTAGTGTCCTTTGTATCAGTTCTATAGATGCAGGCATAAGGTACTGGTCACTAAACTCTACCGGCTTCAGCGAATGCTAATCCTAATGTAACATCAGAGCACTCTCCTTCGTCGGTATTGTGCAGCAATAAAATGGCTACTAAGCACCACTTCAAATATGTAATACGCCTCATTGACACTAGAGGCGCTGCAGCACTGCATTAACATGCAAAATAGCAGAATTGTAAAAAAAGAATGAAAGAATGAAGCTTTCCTATATCGCTTCCTTCACACCTGTCTTTTATATTAATATACCTTCCCTATCGCCCTCTCTCACTATCTTCTCTTCTTCTCCTTAGAGTTAAACTCTAAATTTCGCCCTTCTTAATCTAAACGATATAGACAGTGGGTATAATTAAAAATTGAAAGAGTTTGGATCTTTTGCAGAAGAACAATTGGATCAAAATACTGCTAAAATTCCAATATGACATACTGGCTTCACACATCGATTCAAACATCGGATGTTTTAAAAGCAAGCGATGTATTGTGTCGAAACATCGATATAATCCGCTGTTTTTTTTTACTCTAAACATTTGGAAAAAATCGATGTTTTTTCCGATGCATCGAAATGACAAATTGTATACAGAACGTGTATATTGGTACATAAGTTGAGTTGGATGATTCAAATTTATAGATGTAAACGTGGTAAATGTTATGTAAACTAGAGATGATCCGAACTGTGATTTTTTTATAAAATTGTTCCTTGCGGTCTCTGAAACTGTGACTGTGACCATAGTTTAGCAGTGTTTTGTTTGTAGCGGTTCTGTTATTTTGAGAAAATCTAATAAGAAGAGCAACATTGAAATTAATCAGTCACCGTGATTTTAACAAATTTCAGCACTTCTGCTTTAAAAGCGTGTATTAGTATTAGTACAGGCGAGAACAACCAATTAGCAATCAAACCCTTCTAAATATTAAATGTTGTCGTAAAAGAGGCAGAGAGACAATAAAAAATTTGAGAGCTATACATAGTTGCTAGAAAAAATTATTTGACACGATTTGACGAATTTTTATCGATAAAAACTAAAGATATAAAAAAATTCATGTGGTAGCCTTATTGAGAGTTAAGGCAGCATATAAGAAAAATCACAGTTTGTATAAAAGAACTATATTGCCAAAACCTGTTACTTGATAAATTCAGTCACAGTTGTGACTAGTGATTTTCAATCGCTGTGAAAAAATAACAAGTTTCGAAATATCGCTCATCTCTAAAGTAAACTACTGGCAACATTATTATAAGCGGTAAATAAGTTCGTGTCTGGCATCCTTATTCCCAAAAAACAGCTTGCTAATCACGCGCAATGCGCATCTAAAGCCGATCGGCTGAGAGCCGGCTAAGCCGAGCCAACGAATAGCTTTGACCAGCCGCAGCCGTCGACTTTTTATTTTATTTTTTTCAAATAATAAGCGGCTGGAAATTAGCCACCGATCAGAGTAGCAAGCCGTACCGGCGCGGCTGCCGATTTTTTTCAACAAGCCGAGCCGCCGCCGAACCATACGGCTTATCGGCGGCTTAGTACTCAGCCGATATTTTGTCTTTATTTTTTATATATTTTCAAATTTCGTATTTAATATGATAGCGAGCGTCACGGAAAGATAGTTATTTTTGGTTCCACATAAAAAGAAAATGTTTATGTGAACGGTAACGTAGCTGCGACAACACTTACATACATACGTTCTCTTTTGTAGTCCCTTCTTAAATACATGCACGTTTACATAGACTTCTTTGTTTAAGCATTCATGCGACTTTTGATAATTAATTGTTCAAAGCTTTTTGTTTGTTGATCCGTAGCAGTGTTCCAATAAAGTAATTAATTTTTAATTCAATCGGAAAGCTTAAATCAAATTTATGTAGAAGGCAATCAAGAATAAAATTCATCGAGAAATTTTTCCCGGGGAAAAATTTCAACTAATAGCCAGTAATAGGGAAAAAAAATTCTAATATAAAAAATGAGAAATTTCTCGCAAAATTTTATTCATAATTGCCCTGATTGTCTAGAATATGTTTGTATGGTTTAACAAATGATTTACGAAGCTAGCTATTTTTTAGGACATCAATTACTGCAATATTCAAACTATTGCAAAATAAATAATGCTACAACGTGGTGATTCAATAATTCACATATTTTTCTAAAAACAGACTGTGTTAAAACTTTTTTTCAAATGCTTAAACAAATCGGCGTTAAGCCGTTCAGCCGCCGCCGCCGAAAATATTTGTCTTTCAGCCGCCGCCTAAATTTTATGCTCGGCTTGCTACTCTGCCACCGATTTATATAATTTTTTTTAATATTTAGTACTCCTTTTGGAAGACTGAACGATAATCCGTTAGGTATTTGAAAAGATTATAAATTGCAGTTTCCCAAAATTTCAAGATCGCTTTTAAATACCTTATCTTCGCTTGAGAACATCGCTTCCGTCTAAAATATTGAGTGTTGAAAGACTAAACAGTATTGAAAAAATGTATTGGGAGATGTAAAATAAACTCAATATTTTTTAAAAATATAATATAAATAATAATAAAAAAAAAAACAATTTTGCTATTGAATTATAATGGCCATTTAGCCCCACTGTGTGTTACTCAAAATTTCCTTTGCAAGTTCTGCTTGTAGCCAGCCATATCTAAACATAATCTTTCGCCAATATTTCACAGTGGAATAAAGATTTTAAATACACAAATATTAAGTGTGGCCGCAACATATAACATTTGTGTGAGAGTGTACTCGTATTATGGCCTGATTGTGGCCAATCCATGAAGACCAGTTAGTGTTTTAGCAGTTGTTAACACTGCTTAATGCATTTATGTCCACCCCAAAAGATGTTTAGGAGCCGTTTAAAGTAGTCCTGCTGTTGCTGGTGTTGATGGTAACAACTTGTTTAGTCAACTTTCTCATATCTAGATTTGAGGTTTTCACCACACACTACACAATCGAAATGTATTAAAGGAAATTCATGCTAATGTAACCAAACTTAACTGTATCTTTAGCTCTATCTCTCTCTCTCTCTTTCTGACTGTGTCTGTCTGTTCATTTGTGTGTTTAACTGTCTTGGCCTGACTTGCTTGCCTGTGTCCATGTACACGTAGTTTGTTTATTTTAAATTTGTTTTATTTGTGGTACGAGTAGAGAGATATTTTTTGAAACCAAATTTTTATTTTATATTTAATAATTTTGTGGTAACAATGTTTTAGTAAAAGGAAGCAACATTTTTGGTTACTTTTGCTGCTGCATCTAGAGACTATTGTGGAAAATAAAGGTTTAGAAAATTATTTCAATTCAGTTTTATTGAGGAACACATTTTTACATGAGGTGGTTTTAGAAACCAAATTACTAAACTTTATGTTTAGTAATAGTTTTGCTTTAATTTTTTGTACATTTGTGAGCTTATTCTTCAACTATTTAAATAGTTGCAATATTTAATTTCGGACAATATCCCATATACTTATACATATACATACATATACAGTGTGTCCGCCGGGAAGGTATACTACTCGCAGTAATTCCATTGTAATCCTGGCTGTATGCGATATGGCACCGTCTTGTTGATAACACATATTAATGAAGTCCGAAGCATGAAGTTGTAGCGTTAAAAAGTTTTCAATCATATTACGATATCGCTCGTCATTCACAACTACCGTTAGTTACGCCGTTTTTATTTTCAAAGAAGTAAGATCCAATGAATTGCACACCAGACGGTCACTTTTTAATAGATGCAAAGGTGACTGACTGGTGTATCATTTGAGGCTTTTCTATTGTCCAGAACCGACTATTCTGTTAATTCACATATCCATTCAAATTAAAATGTGCCTCGTCACTCATTAAGATTTAAAAAAAAAAAAATCGGGGTTGTCATGGGCGAGCTGTGTTAACGATTAAAATACGTTGGTTTATCGAATATTTGTTCATAATAAATTTGCCACGTGTGTACTTTACGACTGTCAAATTTGAGCTGTCAAGACTAATGTTTACCAAAATGGCAGCAAATCAAAGTAGTATACCATCCCTGCGGTCACTCTGTATAAAAAGGAATGTGTGTTTGTTTTATAGGAGAACAGACCTCTGGATCGATCTTCCTGAAATTTTCACAACACTTAGTTACTTTTTTTTTAACCACGCCCAGTTTTTTAATTATATTATTCCTTCGAAAATAATTTAACAGACAGATAATATTAACAAGCATAACTCGGCATTTGTGGGCCAATTTAAAAAAAGAATTGCATATGAAAAAGTCCACTTAATTTTTTTTTTGGGAATTACACTAGGGAGGGTGTTGCAAATTGTCCGCCACAGTAATTTATTAAAAAATAATTTCGTCCTATATCGAACAATTTTGAAAACGTTTTTTGCACATGGAAGAGATCCGCAAATATTTTTTGGGCGGCGAGGGGACGCGCCAGGGGGTGCGAAATGCTCGCCCCAAAAATTTATTATCAAATTTATTTTATCTATATTCGAAATTCATTTTGCATATGAAAAAGGTACACTAGTTTTTTTTTAATTAAAGGGGGAGGGTGGGAGGAAGCAAAGTGCCCGCCTTACGAAGTCAATCAATATCAAATAACTTCGTCACATGTGGACCAATTTTTAAAATTATTTTTCATGCTAAAGAGGTCCACTAAATATTTTTGGGAATTTTTTAATAGCGTTGTCATTTGTCAAACAATTGTCAAAATACTTTTGAAAGAGGTCTACTAATTTTTTTTTAAATGTTGGGAGGAGGGGGCGAAAGTGCCCACCAAAAATATGGATTATCAAATTACTAGTACTTTTTTGTCGCTTGCGGACCAATTTTCAACATTCTCCTTGCGTGTGGAAAAGTTCCAATAAGTCTTTTTTTTAATTGGTGGGGGAAGCAAAGAGCCCGCGCCAAAAATTAATATAAAACATAATTTCTGCACCAAGTTTCAAAATTTTTATACCTTACGGAAAACGTTTACTAGAATTATTTTTTTTTTTGGAAATTGTAATTTTATAAATAAAAATATTTGAGATGTAAAATACTATTTTTGTTTACATATGGATGATGTTTTCTCTCCTAGAACGAGAGAGGATGATATTGTAAAAATTAGGGCAAAAATTAAATCTAAAATTTCCAAAGTAATGGGTTGCATTTGTATAACTGTTTGTAAAGCCAAAACAAATATATCATGGTATGTACCATGTAATTATAGTGTGAGCGACAGAACTAGTATAAGAGTTATTGTGTGTACGTGCTTTTCCAAATTACAAAACAATTAAAAACAAATAACAATTGCTTATTGTTTTGCTGTTGAGGAAATGTTTGTATCTGTTTTTGCTCAAAAATACTAGTTGTAACAGAAATATATGAAAAAACCACTGTTGAAACAAATGAAATGATAAGCAGATGTTTGTGCGCACGTTCGTAAAGTTTTTTGTGGCTCAGACAAGGCACACATTCGTATTGTATGTAATTTTGGTTTTGTATTTGCAGCTCATGTATTTAGTGTATCATTTACTCACATACATGCATATGTATGCATGTTTGTATGTACGTATGTGAAATTTTACTTTTATTCGTTCATTCATCAATCACGTACATTTTTTTACTACACAACGTAATGAATGTACTTATGGTAAAAGCAATTTTATGTATCTTATTTGTTTTAGAAAAATAAATACAAACAAATGTGTTGTTCTCATTTGCTCATTGCCCAACCATACAATAATTGCTTAAAAAAATCAACATTAACAACTAGTAACAGAAACGCTAAATAAAATATTTGTTCGTACCAGAACCAAAAACACGCAAAACTGGTGCAAACAGTTCTATCTGTGCAATGCTACAGGGTGGCCCAGAAAGATCGAAGTGGTGTGAATTCCTTATAACTTTTTATTTAAGACATATTTTTTTAATTTTTTGTTTTTTAAATACAGTAAATTTATAGGGAATATTTTTAGATTAGTTATTAAAAATTGTATCCCGCAAGTGGTGGCCATTTTCTGCTTCGCACAAATGTGCTCTTTCCATTTCCATTATTCATAACTTATTTATGAGTGACGAAGCCCATTTCCAATTAAATGGGTTTGTTAACAAGCAAAACATTAGGATATGGGCTAAGGAAAACACGAGAGTACTTCATCAACGACAATTACACCCAGTTAAGTGTACTGTTTGGTGCGGTGTTTCTTCAGAAAGGATCATTGGTCCATATTTTTTGGAAAATGAAAGAGATGTCGCCATTTCCATCAATGGTGATCGATATCGGGCCATGTTGGAAAATTTTGTAAGGCCAGCCGTGGAATACCATCCGCAAATATGGTTCCAACAGGATGGAGCCACAGCGCACACTCCGAGGGCCACAATGGCTATTTTACGCGACATCTTTGGGAAAAGAATAAATTCGCGTAGAAGCAATTTTAATTGGCCTCCGCATTCCCCGGATTTAACCGCTCCAGACTGTTTCCTTTGGAGTTATTTAAAAGGGAAAGTTTATGTTAATAAGCCTAGGACTATTGAGGAATTAAAAACCAATATTCCAGACGAAATTAACAACATAACACCGGAAGTTTTGCGAAAGGTCATGGAAAATGTGTTGAAAAGAGATCATTTGTGCGAAGCAGAAAATGGCCTCCACTTGCGGGATATCATTTTTAACAACTAATCTAAAAATATTCCCTATAAATTTACTGTATTAAAAAAACAAAAAATTAAAAAAATATGATTTAAATAAAAAGTTATAAGGAATTTACACCACTTCGGTCTTTCTGGGCCACCCTGTATATTCCAAAGATCAATCCATAGCATTAACATTTGAAAACATTTTCGGGCATATGGCAACTGCAGCTATTCTTAGCGAAGTGGACGTCCGATTTAAGGAAAATTTTTCGAGCATTGCTGGCCATGTATTACGAATAGCAAGGACTATTTTGTCATACAAGACGTTTATTGCTGCTGGTTTAAGGGCCACTCAGACTATTATACTTTGTATTAATACATGTCAAAAATTCAAATAATACGTGCAAGTGCGATATTGTGAATGCAAATTGTCATAAGGAATGGTAAATAATACGATAAAAATTTTACATCCCATAATACTTAACCATTTGTTGAAAATTTTCTAAACGATAATACTTTTCATCTGACCAGAGTTGCATTATTAATAAATCCAAACTAACAAGTCGTCTGTTTCGACGCCGTTGCCGTGCCGTCATTTAAACTGTTATAAATATTGAATATGCTTATCGTATTGAATTGCTTTTCTTGTAAGCTATGTCTGAAAGTTAACGAAATTATTGTATTTTATTTTGCTTTATCTTATTTAAATCAACTATTTTAAACGCCGTCTATTTTCAAAGGCCGACACGACTACAGCGTGCATTAAACTGCTTTGCCGTCGGAAGTCAACGATTAATGTTGGCATGTTAATCATCACAGCTGTTTGCTTTATACTTGTGCTTTTAATGTAATATCAGGTGTGATGGTGTGAACATAAAATTACACTTTACGTTAGATTTTTTGACAGTCGAAACAAATGTATTTAGATTTCTTTTTCGTAAAGTGTGATGAAAGTCTTTATACAAGTATAATGGTCTGAGTGGCCCTTTATCAGCATAAGCAAATGACTTCACGTCACTCCACCATAAATAATCGAGAGGTGCCAAATTGCTCGACCTTGGAGGCCACTGGAATGATCCAGTATCAATCGTATCAAATTATCTTCAAATTTTGATTTCAATAAGTCGATGATTGTGGCCGCTGTATGTTATGTAGTCCTAAACTGTTGAAACCACATCTCACCCGGGCCAATGTAATGCATATTTTCTAACAACAGATTATTGATCATGGTGCGGTAATGAACTTCATTGATCATAACGCCAGTTCCAAAATTCACTTCGGAAAAAAGAGACCAATGATGTCAAAACGGTTAATTTTTCCGGATATATTGGTTTCACACCATCTGCCGGATTTTTATTTATTAAAAAAGCCTGTTGAGCTAAAAATTTAGCCTGATCGCTGAACACAATTAAGTTATAAAACCTTGGATCAATTACCAACTTGGCTAGATCGCAAGCGACAAAAGAACTACGAATATAATTGTTTCTTAACTTTAAATCCAGGGGTTCTACTCGGTAATTGGAACCCTGATCTAATGAACGTTTGTTTTTTTTTAATTTTCATAAACTCCATCAGAGCATGGTTGTATTTTCTTCAAAAGTCGTGCGATTGTGTAACCTTTAATTATAAAGACTTTTGAGTATCTACGGGAAAACAAATAATTTCACATTTTAAAAAACTATTCAATATTTTATCGTCTTTGTAATCAAATTCCATTTCCATTATCCAAAACATTTTCTTTAAAGACTTAAAAATTCAAGTTTAACCTTATGAAATTCTCATGATAAACTGTTGGCAAAAGTCAGACAGACAGACAGGCAGACAGACGAATTTAAAGGACTGCAAAAGCAACAGAGTAAGAAACAGCAACATCAGCAATTGAAAAAAAAAATACATAAATGAATTCAAAGGGTCAAGTATGTCAAATTTATCTTTTCTACTTGCAACTACTACAAAATGTCTTTAACCTTTTAAACATCTCAAATGTAGTTTGTGTTTTATTTTATTATTATTATTTTTTTCTCTGCTGTGTCTCCTATTCGGGAGTATTTTTTTTTTTCAATTTAAAAAAAAAAAAAGAAAAGCTGCAAAAAATGGAAAAACAAATTTGTTTTCCTTTTGTGCAAACTGAATAATACACAAAATAACAGAAAACCAAAAATAAAAATAACAGAAAAGAAAGAGAAAAACTTTAAAGTAGTCACTGTGTGTGTTATTTAAAATGTCTTTTCCATACTGTGAACAATTTACAGATTATCACTTGACAACAAAAACGAGCTGCAGCGACAATCTGCAAACATACAAACGAACCAGCAGCAACCACAACAACAGCAGCAATTTCTGTCTTTGTCATCGTTATTGCTGATGCTGCTCTGCCTGTTTGTTGTACATATTGCATTTGTTTATTTAACATAAAACGTACAAAACCAGCAGGAGTAAGTAACAAACAACTTAACAACAACCCCCCCCCCCCCCAACCCCAAAAAAATAAATTTATATAGAAATAATGCACCAACTGCACGAGAAAATAAAAAGAGAAAACACAAAATCCTTTTAAATAATAAAACTTTAATTTGTTGTGAATTTGTTTTAAGAAACATGTTATTTTTCTCTAATTCTTTTATTTAATTTCCTCTTTAATTACATTTTGCTTGGACCACTTGGCATTTTATCACTGGCCACAATGATGATGTTCAATTAAATTAAGCAACTTTCGCCAAAAAAAAAGAAGAGCAAAATTAATAAAGAACTTAAGGATTGCCTGGCTTAAAGGAAATAAAAATATAACGGAAACGGAAACTAAGTGCAGAAGTAACTAAAAGTTATATGCTTGTATTTATTTCCTTCTAGAATACGCAACACGATTTTATTACACAAATATTAAGGATGAGTTTTTTTTTAACTTTTTTATATACATATATTACAAGAAAAAATATAATTTACTTCATATTTTCCAAGTTTTTATCTAGATATTGAACTTTGTTTTAGATATAACCTGTAAAAAAAAATTTATCAATAAGAAAAAAGAATGTAAAACTTGAAGTGAATTTGAAGACAAAAAAATATTATTAAATGACTTGATTACACCGAAAAAAGTATTCACCAATTAATGTTTGCAATCACGAGGAACAGAATACGGAATTGAATACGGTGTTGAGCAATTTTCCATTTTTTTATTAACTTAACAGTTCAATATATGTATTTGCTTGCATTTTACTTATACATAGTATCAGGTAAACATGAAAAATACCTACAACAGACACTTGTTCTGTTTTCTTTAAATACGGAGAGAATTTCATAATATTTTCATTCTACAAAGTCGTAATACTTTGTATTACCGTGTAAAGATAGCTTTAGCAGCATCGGAATACGATACAGGTGAAGTAACTGGTTGGCTCACTTGAGAAAAAGTAGCGGAGTACGCGTTTAATGGTTGAGCTCGAGCTAATTTAGGTTTTTGACCCATAGCCTGTTTAACGAAAGAATATATGTACAGGACAACCTCTGTAGTTAGCGGTGTGCTTACCTCCACAATTACTGCATTCTTTATCACTTAGATCTTTTGGCTTATTGCAGCTAGCAGTGCCGTGTAATTCGTCGCACACAACGCAAACAGAGGGTAAATTGCAGTATGTTTTTGTATGGCCATATTCTTGGCAATTATGGCACTGTACAGGACCTGAACACTTAGGTGGCTATTCAACTGTATTTTAAATTATAAATTGGGTGTGTCTCATTTTTTTTTTTAATTTTATATCATTCGGCTCAAGTTTAACGCGAAATAGAGGTTGGGGGACTTTCTCCTTATAATTATATTGGATACATTTTTTACCTTAAATTCCTGGAAGACGAGTGCATCTTTTACTTCCTCGGGAACAACATAAGAATATATGCCCTTCAATACGATCTTGTTTTATTTTTTTTCAAATTCAGAAACCATTTTGCGGAAATCTTTTTTGTCATAAATTTGAATTTTCGTTTCATCGATGTGGCCACGTTTTATTGGAACAGTATGAAATTTATTCTCACCAATGACCGAGATCAATTTTTTGATAAGAGTGTTTGAATTTTTTTCTCTCAAATAGATTGGTGGCGGCTTGGAGGTTTTTTTCGTGCGTACATAGGGTTTGTCGTTGTCATCTTGCAATATTTGAAAACGGTTTTGACGATTTGTAGAAGATGCGCTGCTACTGCTGATAACTTGGTTAAGTGATGACCACGAGCCCGAAGCGGTTGATATCGCTGAGTTAAATGTAGAAGTACTAGGCAACGGTAATGTTAACGAATCACTAGTTGTCGTTGGACAAAACGAGGTTGATCGCTGACGAAGTAGTGGCTTTGCCGATAGAAAAAGTCTTTCATCAGATTTTTTGTTTTTGTTGCTTTCATCAAGCGCTTCAGAATTCACAGTAAAATAGGCATTTCTGCCGTTAGAGCTCACTTCACACTTTTTTGTTTTTGAGGTATTCATATAGAGTATTCCTCAAGGGCACGTTGTTTCTTTGTTTGCGGTTTTTTTTTGTTTTTGTTCTTTATGTATGACTATGTAAAAATATTAGCAAAGCAAATAATGCTAGCTTATTTATTAAAGACAGTATGTATGTACGTACTAGTAATGCAGGAATATTCGTATTCTTCTTCGAATTATCGAACATTCGGCCATTTTCAGGCGAATACGAATGTATTCGTATTCGAAAAATTTAAAGGGATTAGAATACGAATACGAATATTTTTTCAAAGAAATTAAATAAATTAATGCATAAACCCTAAACGAAATTTAAATAAATGACTAAAAATTTTAGTTTGTGCAAATACATTAATTTTTTTATAGAAATTTTTGCTTTGTATCATTTTCAAATCTTATTCAATGACGATCATTAAAATTTTGGGTACTTTTTATTAACTTTAAAGTACGCCAACAAGAGTGTGAAGTCCTTTTTCATAACAATTTTTTAATATTTCATATTGCATATACTATTCATATTTGTATTCGTATTCGCGAATATCGTTTCAAACATTCGTATTCGTGAATATCGAAAATTGACACTCGTTACATCACTAGTACGTACCTATTACGAATATTTTTTGGTATAATTTTTTATTTGTATTTTAAGTATGTAAAATTCCACTAATCGACCGTTCACTATGAAGGCACAACGAGAGCTGATATTATTATTTCAAATAAAAAAATATTTTACTAAATAAGTAAAATAATAATTTGGGATTATTAGTGCAATAATAAATGTTAAACTTAAATTGTAACAATTCTTAATAAAAAAACTAATGATGATTTTTTAGTTTTGGCGCTTTTTTTCAGTTTTTGTCAATTTAATAGTCCGTTCCAAAAAAAAATTGTCAGCAAGTTAATATCCGCAAAATGGAAAAAATATCCAAATAGAAAATACCACCAGAAATTAAAAAGTATTCAAAACATCGCAAAAACCTTGTTACTGCATTTAAAGCCCAAAAAAAAGCGCTTGAAAGCCCGTTGCCAAGAACAACTGTCGCCAAGAAGTGAAAATCGTCACAAAAATATTATAAATAGATAATTCAAACCAAAAAACGCTTAGGAACCCGTTACTTATAAGAAAATAATGTCAAGAAGTGTAAATCTCTCAAAACAAAATAAAAACTTACAAATGAAAAATATTTCTAGAAATGAAAAAAATCGCCATTAAACTCATAAATAGAAAAAAGTTCATTTTGCACTCTTGATTTTTTTTGTATTCTGGATGCATATAATAATTTCTAAGCAATTTCTCTAACCAATCAGTCGAGTAGAGTACGAATTGTGTAATGAACAGCGAAGTTAACATCGTGGTATTCCAGCACTGAATAATTTAACATTATGTGTTGTAAAAGCTTTTAATATTAGTGTTGCGTAAATAAAGTGTTATGATTTGATAAGAATTGTACTCTGGGGTCTTTTTTTTTAATTCCAAATATTCTACCCTACAAAAATAAAGTTTTTAAAATGTAAAAACGAGCACTAAATTTTTTTTACAATCAAAATAGCTCTTAATAATTTAGCGAGTGCAATGCTAGAATACGATACAAAAAAAAATCAAATTGCTTACAAATTTAAACACCTAAATGGTTTCCTAAAATATATTTAATGTACTGACTTATCGCACTTTCAAATCAAACGATAATAAGATTTGAACAGTTTAGTTATTATGTGTGAATTTAGCAAAGTAAAAACTTTAATTTCAGTTAAAAGTTTTAATTTCAGATTATGAAATGCACAACATGTGATTTCAACAAGACAATTCCATGAGCCAAACCACACCACCGAATTTGGATTTATTGCATGGGAATAGTTATTTTTTTTTTAAAGCTTTTAGTTTTAGCGAATTTTTAGTTTTGGCGCTTTTTAGGGTTCCGTACACCAAAAGTGAAAAGGAACCCTATTGTTTTCGCTACGCTGTCCATATGTCCGTCACAGTCTATTTTTTCAGGAACCGTAAGAGCTACGGAACTGAAATGTGGACAGAGCATGTAGAATTTTGGCCACTACAACGATTAAAATTAAAAAATAAAAAAAAAGTTAAAGAAAAGACAAAAACAATTAAAAATTAAAGGGTTTTCCAAAACGAGCAACGAATATTTTTAAAATGTCATGTAGACACTTGAAATTTGTAAGGTTAGTGTATTTTTATACGGACTACAACAATTAACCATAAAATGTAAAAATTTAAATTAAAGGGTGTTCCATCAGTTAATGTGGTATTGACTATGTTATTTTGACAACTTCCTGTATCTTGGAAACCATAATAGGAAAACTCTCGAAATTTTATAAAACGGTAAAACTAAGAAATTCAAAATTTTAAAATCGCCAAAAACCGAATAAAATCACCAAAACGAAAAAAAGTCCATATTGAAAAAATGTTTAAAGCTAAAATAAATCGGCAAAAACCGAAGAAATCACCAAAATGAAAAAACGCCAAAATGAAAGAAATGAACAAAATGAAACAAATACCCAAAACTGGAAAAAATCGCCAAAACGAAAAAAAAGCGCGAAAATTAAAAAAAAATCACCAAAATTAATAAAAATATTTCATTCAATAAGAATTGAAATTTCTGAACTTGAGCCTGACTATGAATTATTTCTGATTAAAAATGCACAATATCAAAAAAATCCTATAAACGAAAGAAATCGCTAAGCCGAAAAAATCGCCAAAAACCGAAGAAATCACCAAAATAAAAAAAATCGCCAAAATTAAAAAAACCAACAAAATTAGAAACGCCAAAGCAGAAAAAAATCGCCAAAACGATAAAAAGCGCTAAAACTTAAAAAAAATCGCAAAAACCGAAAACCCACAAATAGAACGCCAAAACTAAAATAACGCTCAAGACCGAAAAAAATCCTAAAAACGAAAAAAAAATGACAGAACTATATATTATATAGGCTAAAGTTCATATAGTATTACAATCTAGTTTCCGTGCGCTAGTCAAAGTCGCAATTTAGTGCATTTATTCCATTTTGCCGATTTTTTTATATATAATTTGCTTTAGACCACCCTTTAAGTTTTGACTGTTATATATATATATATATATATATATATATATATATATATATTTGTAGTGATATCGATAGCGTTCAGAAAATTTACATATTCTGTGAAAATTTCAGGTCCGTATCTTGTACGGTTCTTGCGAAAAAAGCATGTGACAGACCTAAAAACCTTTTAAAAATATAAAATCAATAAAAAATTCAAAAACAAATTAGATTCTTTTTGCAGCAATTTATTTGAAATTTGAAAATTTTTTTAATAGGATACTTAGACCTGCACAAAATCTAGCAGATTTAAATTGAAATTTTTATGAAAATCTATACCGTTTACACCACGTTTTTTTTGACATTTATCAAGATTCTTTTATCACAAAAAAACCCATTTACTTAAAAATGCCTAAAACTACAACCAAACAGCTGCAATGTAGCCAGTTCTCACACCTTTTTAAGCATACCGTATTTAATTCAATCATCTTTTTGTATAAATGTGTTGCACAGGATAGTAAAAATAAAATAAAAATGTATTATATTTTCAGAAGATTTCCTACAAATTTACTGACAAATTCGATTTAATTTTTTATGAGACATCTAGTAAAAAGCAGCTCGAAAGCTCGTAAGTACTAGATTTCGAGACAATGTAAATGCCTTGTAACCAAATTTAAAAAATTTAAATTAAATGTACTTGTACTGATCTGCTGCTTCTATTGCTGGAAAATTGCAAGTAATTCCAAAAATTTCATTTTAAAACGAATTTCTAAAAATGATTGGAGTTCAGTAGGCCCACAGTTTCTATACATTCGTATTTTTAGCATTAAATAAGTTTTTATTTTAATTTCTAACGTGTTTTTAATATGCTGCAAGCTCGCTCTTGTTACTCGTACTTCATTAATCCTTTTATATACATATTTTAACCAGTTAAAAGCTCTACCTCTAACACTTGGCAGCCAGTCTGCGCCATAACTCATCCATTTATTTAATTTTTCCCCCACTTATTTGCTTTTTAACTCAAAGGACTTTTAATCAGATTTGAATACAAGCAAAATCATCAAATCGAATTATCTGTGTTTTTTTTTCTTCTTTTTTAATGGAAAAAGTATTAAGGGCTCGTTTAATTAAAGGTAACTTGCGGAAAGGAAAAAAATTGCAAAATGATTTAAATTATTTCTAGTTAGTTGCCTTTCTTGCTACTTGTTTAACTTACATCTATTTTTTTTTCAATGCCAAGTATTATTTTGCATAAAATCATAATGTTTCTTATACAAGTGCTTGCTCGTAGTAGCAGGTGAAATGGCAGATGCTAAAGCATGACTATTGGTTTAATTTTCCCGTAACTTATTTGCATTCAAGCGAACAAAAAAAAATAGTGATAGATTTTCTGTCTGGCCTCCTTATGCTCTGATACTCGTACAACATTCCACGGATTGCTTCGTATGATTATTCAAGACTTTGCCATTGAGCGCGGGAGTGGTGTGATGTGAGTAGCAAAATATAATTCTATTTACCTTAAGGATATCAAAACCATTAATAAATCATTTATGTGCCATGAAAGTGGGCATTTTTGCCCTTCATGCATACTTGGTATATTTATTTTTTATTTTTATTTTTGTTGCGTTGGTGGGCTGTTGTTGTTGCTGCTCCTTTTCAGCAAGACACGTCAAATGTTTACACGCGGAATATAAATTTCAGCTAATGGATTTTGTTGATTGGTTAATCAAACGTCAAAATAGAGCACATATTTCAAAAAAAAAAATAGAGCGATGAATTTATAAATGTAGGGATAGATGAATAACTTACTAGTGATAGACACACAAACTAGACAGATAGTGAGTGGGTCAGACAGTCAGGCGAACAGGTGGCGGGCACTGATAAGGAATGAATGACCTTAACACAAATTTTAAAATTGTGTTGAGGAGAGAAAATGAATGAATGAAATGAAGATAATTATATTTGCTGACTAATATTTGGCTTCTTTTGTACTAATGGTATTTCACAAAGCCATTCCAATTTTTGTAACGAGTACGAGGTTTGCTGCAGAAGCCTTTTACCTCTTCATACTTTTAAATATCTTGCTGGAATGACCCTCTCAAATGTCTTGCTGTGTGTAAACAACATTTCATTTTAGTTTTGTTAAAAGACTTTAAGACGAATTTTTTTCTTTTGTTATTCAAAATTACTTTAAGTAGTTTTCACGTCAGAAATAACTGAAATGGCATCTAGAACTTTTAGAAAAATTATAAGCGTGTTTTTTTTTAAATCCATCCAGTAGTTTCGAATACTAATATTTCTGCCATCAACCCCATTGTGCAGCAGCAATATCAATTTCAGTACCTGGATTCTGTAACTTTTTGTCAACCGCAAAGCGTAATATTTATCGACATATTTATTCCGTTTGCGGTAACGATAGTGTGATTTCGTAATTGATGTTTTACTATAGTCTCCAGCCTTATCTTTCTCACCATCATTTAATTAAATATTATGTGGTATCTCTGTATAGAAAATGTGAAAAAAAGCGAAAAGTACAAAGAATAATAAAGAAAAACTTAATGAATTTGATCTTGTGCCTTGATTTTTTTTCTCCAACCGACAGCGAATATCGTTAAAATATATTACTGAGTAGCAAAGTCAATATATTTATTATAGAGAGGCGATTGTCATAATAGAAGTTATTGAATCCACGTACAGGTCTCTTAAAATTATCATGTAATTAAAAATTTACCCATTCACCCATTCATCAGAAAATAAAATAAAATTTTTGCACGATAAGTTTGACGAATAGAACATTTATTTTTTATTAAAAATTTCAACAATTTGTACGCGTTGCTCTACATTGAAAGAATTTTTTTATAAATTCTATGAATTTCAACATTAATTCAATTAAAAGAATCATTAAAATTCAACCAACGTCACGTTTCATTGGATTAATGACATTAATGATTTGGCCAAAAATAATAAATAAACAACTTAAACCAGTTTCGTTCAAATTATTTTAATGAAAACTACGTCAAATGTATTAAACAGTGTCATCAGTGCAATGACAGAGCTTCATCGAAACAACGAAATTATTTCATTAAAACAACGAAGTAATTTCATTAAAACCACAAAGTAGTTTCATTAAAACAACGGGATAATTTCCAAAGAAATAATTTCATTAAAACGACGAAATAATTTCATTAAAACAATGAAATAACTTCACAAAAACAATGAAATAACTTTATTATAACAACGAAATAACTTAATTGAAACTGCATGTGTAAATAAGCATACAGAGAGTACAAGAACAATCATATAGAACTACCTTTGATGCAAGCTTTTGTTTGACAACTGTTGAAATAAGTTTAATTTATCAGACTTTCATGATTACAAAAAAAATTTCATTGGGACGTTTCATAGCTATAATGAAATTCTAGATTGCTGTATATTTTATTATTTTTTTAGTTTTAAAGAATTTAATCTTTTACTTATCTATATATGTTTATTTCAAGCAACAACAGTAAATGTTTCTTAAATATAAAGGGGTTTCTTAATAATTAGAAAATATTGTTGTCATAAATCCATTGAAATATTGTTACGAAACTAGAATACCAACGAAGCAATTCCAACGAAATCTTTTCGCAATATTCGTGAAATTTTCATTACATTTGTAAAATTATCATTAGATTTGAGAAAAAAAATGTAATGCAATTGTTTCGTTGGATTTATGAAGCAAAATTCTTTCGGTGTTATGTAAGTCGATTCATGATGAAATTTCAAAGCAAACTAAATAAAAAGCGTTTATCAGCTGTTAAATGGGTGCTCAAATAAAGCAGTGATGCCAAGTCAAAGTTGTTTTGCTCTAAACAAAAACACGCTTTATATTCATATAGAAACTATCAAAATTAAGTTATGTAACAATATAAACAGCTTTATTTATAAAAATTACTGAGGCTTAATAAGAAAAATTTTGTATGAAAAACTGTTTTAAAAAACCTTTTTATAAAGCCTTAATAACTTTTATAAATAAGGCGGCTAAAGTTAAATTTTTGCTTTGCAAATTTGCATATTTCTGTGTCACGTGCGACATTGAAAAATAGCACTTGTTAGTAATAGTGCGCTTGATGAAAGTACATGAAGAAGTCATTACAAGCAGATGTATTAAAATTGGTCTCGTGCGACATGATAAGTGTATATGTAATTACAAAAAAAAATTACACCAAAAAAAATACTCAATTTTATATCATTGTAATTTAAAAAAGAGAGTTGGATAGAGGATTGTCAGATATGGCGATTTATCGCCAAACGTGGTGATTTTTAACTTCTTTGGCTTCTAAATGTTTGACTTTGCGACATTACGATTTGAAAATATTTCTACTAAGCTTGTTTATTTATAATTGTTTTAAAAGAGCAATAGTAATATAATATACATTTAAGGATGAAAAATATGTTACGTTAGATATGTCACATGAGACAGAATTGAAGAAAGTGTGCATCACTTTTGCTTAAAATCAATACTATTTCAAATAGATCGAAGTCGACTCCGCTTTACTGGAAATAACTGAAACCCATTTTTTTCAGTTATCCGATTATTTCTCTAAAACGTAGTTCGGATTACTGAAATTTGTTACAGTTAAGGGTAATGCTTAAAATCAGTACAATATAATAGAAAAATACAATAAAGTACGTAAGAGTGAAAATAACAAATACATTTTACCATTCAATTTTTTAGCGGACAAAACATGCAAAAATTTTTTAGCCTTAAGTTATGCAATCGATTTCTTATAAATACATTTGTCACTAAAGCGAAGTAACTTTCATACAAAACGTAGTTGTGGGCTTGCTTTTGGTCTTCAGTAATCCGATGTTTTTCAGTAAAGCTTGTTGCGCTAAAGCGGATTCGACTGTATTGCTTTAAAATTCGCTGAAATTAGCGTTTTAATCGTTGGCCGCAAACCTACCTTATGTTTTTGTCACATGCAAATGCCTTGAGTTTTTTCAACTACCTTGAAAACGAAAAATTCATCAAAATAAAGTCAGCAGGAGTTGTACAGCCTTACATTACGCTTATTGTCAAAATAAAAATCCGTTTTTTTTTCTTTTCACCTTAAACACGTATGTAAAAAGGTCACGTTCGACATAATGGAAATGTCCATACATAAGTCTGGTTTGCGCAGTTATTAATTAACTTTAAACTAAAAAAGTGCTTCAAAATTTAAACATTTAATGAATTGACTTATGACACTTTCAAAATAAACTGCCCATATAGTGAACGAAGGAACGTACTATTTCTACCCTTCCACCAATATCCCACAAAAAATACCAAACAAAAATATATGTATGCTGCAAAACAAATCTAATATTATTTTATTTATTTTCAACCAACTAAAAAATAAATTATTAAAATTTCCTTCATGTCTTTCTTGTGCTAGAAAATCAAACAAATGATAAAAAAATTTATTGAAATGAAAAATTTCAACGATACCAAAACAACAACAATTTTACAAATAGATACATAGATACATTTGTAGTCATAAATACACACACACCCACTTAAATAAAATCACAATAACATTGGCCAAATTTATTTTCGTATTATTTACACACTGAAAAATTGATTTAGGAAAGACAAGGAACTCATTTCATTAGTGTACCAGTGTATATGTGTATGTGTGCATTTTTTTATTTAAACAAATAAATAGAAATTCGTTTTCAAATGATTTCAAGATAAATAATTTATAAAGTGTCTATAAATAATTTATATAATCAATTGGATTTCAATTTTAAAATGAGAAACAAATTAAACAAATTTGTTAAAGAAGCAGGTAGAAGAACTTAAATGGAAAGTCGTCTAAGGTTAAAGAAAAAGAGAAAAAATATACAGATTTTTGAATGAAAAATAAATTCAGAAAACTATGTAGGTATAAGTCCAAACAAAAAGGATCTAAGTAACGGGGAGTTATACATTTTTCGGTTTCAAAAATGCAGTTAAATAAAACACACATAAGGCTATGATCTCGAAGAAAATTGCATTGACTTCACATAACAGATATTTAACAGCTGACAGGCTTGCCATACCGGCAGTTTTTCAAAGCACGAAATGGACAACCCTTTATAATATTTAAAACTCAATTATAATAAAATAAAGATAAAATCATTATTTTTCATATAGAACACATTGTATTATATTCCACAGCATGAAAATAAAACACAATACAGTAAAATCTGTGGAAAAATTATACAAATAAAGAAGAAATTTAAGAAAAATTATAACAATAGGCACAAAAAGTCGATGACATACAAAGTACATACTTGTTTGTACCCATCAGTACACATCAGTCGAGCAACAACATCATGAAAGCGAAGACATTAAACGAAGTTCAAGTGCATAAAAGAATGAAGGAATGAATGAATGAATATGGATGGTTTGGGTTTTTGAAAGTAGTAAAAAATATAAATTTTCTCACGAATGAACTTGAAACGGGCGACAAAACTTTTCGAACGGAAATGACCAGAGTAATGAAATAATATGGAGACGTACTCGTACCATAAAAAACAAGACAAGAAATTATACTTCATACACATCAACTAAAAATTTTACATTATTTTTTTCCCAGTTACACACAGAAAAACAGTGAAGAAAAAAGAAAAGAATTTTATAAAAATTTACATTCATGCTTTAACAAAAAAAAATATAAATAAATAAAGAAAAAGAAACCCAAGAAGTTGTTGTTGCTGCGCTTGCATATTTAAAAACAAACTAAAAACTATAAAATTATAATAATAAAATATTATAAGACGGCAAAAGCAGAACGGTTACGCTTCTGTAAACAGGCGTTCAGCATAAACAGAAACGTGGTTTAAGTTCAAGTCAAAGAGATGATTATAAGTTCAATTTCAACTAAATGTATGTATGTATGTATGTACTTTTGGACTTTTTATTTACAATGTCTACGACAACAATAATTATGGTATTTGAGAGAAACATGTTATAAATAAACAAAAATAATAAACAATTCTTTATGCAAATACAAAAAAAAAATTATAACAATTATCAGACTGGATACTTTAGCAGCAATGCTAATTTTTTAAAAGAAAGATAAGAGAAAAGGTTAATAAAATATACGGTCGGATTATTTTAAGCACCTGAATTATTTTACAAAATTTTTAACAAGAACAAAGCAATTTTTATTTTTCTAAAGGAAATTTCACCAAAGCTGGCAGTATTTTCTATCTTTGTTGCATAACAATCGATAACTATAGATATTTTATAAAACATTTTGTTTGGGATAACTCATAGAAAATTCATAGAAAATTTTACTATCGATGACTATAGATTTTCATTCAAAAAATTGTTATCGATAACTATAGATTATCTATAAAAAATTTTGTTATAGATAACTACATATATTTTCTATATAAAATGTTGTTATCGATGACTATAGATTTTGTATAGAAAAGTTTGTTATCGATGACTATAGATTTTGTATAGAAAAGTTTGTTATCGATAACTGTAGATTTTTCAATAACTCTGGATTTTATATAGAATATTTTGCTATCGATATCTATATTTTCCATAGAAAATTTTGTTATCAACAACTATATTTCTATCGAAAATTTTGCTATCGATAACCAGATTTTCTCTAGCTATTGCTATCGATAACTAGAGATTTTAATTTATAAAAATTTGTTATCGATAACTATAGATTTTCTATAAAAAATTTTGCTATCGATAATTGTAGATTTTTATAAGAAATTGTTATCGATAACTATAGATTTTTTATAAGCAATTTTACTATCGATAACTATAGTATCTATAGAAAATAACAAATTTTCTGTGGATAACTATAGATTTGCTGTAGAACATTTTGCTATCGATTACTTTATATTTTCTATAAAAATTTTGCTATCGATAACAAGAAATTTTAATTTTTTTTATCTATAACCATAGATTTTCTCTTAAAAATGTTCTTATCAATAGCTATATTTTCTATAGAAAAGTTCATTATCAATAACTAGATTTTTGTAGAAACTGTTATCGTTAACTTTATTATCTATAAAAAATTTTGCTATCGATAACTAGAGATTTTCACTGAAAAAAATTTTGTTGTCGATAACTATGGATTTTCTATAAAAAAATTGCTATCGATAACTATATTTTCTATAGAAACTTTTACCAATTACTATATTTTTTATAGAAAATTTTGTTATCGATAACTATAGATTTTCTGTAGAAAATTTTGATATCGATAACTATATTTTCTACAAAATTTTTTATCGATAACTATACTTTTTAGAGAAAGTTTCCTTTATATAGAAATTTTGTATCGATATCTAGATTTTCTATAGAGAATTTTGTTATCTATAGCTTTAGAATTTCTATAGAAAATGTTGCTTTCGATAACTATACATTTTCTATAGAAAATTTTGTTATCGTTATTTATTTATTTTCTACAGAAGTAGCAAAATTTTCTATATGCAATAGTTTGCTATCGATAGC
Source organism: Tachina fera (assembly GCA_905220375.1). Taxonomy (NCBI): domain Eukaryota; kingdom Metazoa; phylum Arthropoda; class Insecta; order Diptera; family Tachinidae; genus Tachina; species Tachina fera. The sequence continues at coordinate 76,961,888 of LR999966.1, forward strand.
GCAATTTTCTATAGAAATTCTATAAAAAGCCTATACATTTTCAATAGAAAGAAATAAAAGCACTTTCCACAGAAAGTCTATATATTTTCTATAGAAAGTTTTGAGATTTTCTATAGCAAATCTTTCTATCGATAACTGTAGATTTTATATACAAAATATTATTATATAGTTTTTTTTATAATTTTTTTTCATCATTTCTGGATAAAAGCTGTATTTATCGATGAATGTACGAATTTTCGATAGATTTTTCAGGGAATCTTTTGATACCGATTTATGTAGATTTTATGAGAAAAATATTGATATCGACAGCACTAGAGTTGTAAGTGATTGCTGTTAATCTAAAAGCGATAACAGTAAATTTGCAAAATTTTTTAAATCTCGATATTTTATGGAAAATCGATATCGAAAATTCTATATTAGATTTTCTTTGCAAAATAATTTACAATTACTAATAAAATAACATTACTAATATATTTTAAAAATTTTTTAAACGCGAAGCGTTTAGGTTGTCTGCAGAAAACACCCAGAGACTATAGCAGGAATCGAACCCAAGACCTCTGGACTGAGAGGCTGGCATTGCTACCACTCCGTCGCAGGGTCACCCGAAAAATGTATTTACATATTTGCCACTTTTATCAATAAGTAATTTTTTATGTGGAAGTGCTGCTAGTGAAGACTATCAATATTAGTTTAATATGAAAAGCTTAGCCGGCACTTATCGATAAAGTAGTAGTTTTCATAGAAAATCATTTAATTAAATTTTTCTTAGAACCGGTTAGATTATCTACAATCGATTACTATAAGTGTTCTTTAGATTACAATGTGGAAAAAAATTACTTTCAAATCTTTTTTTAATTATTCACCAGCAATAACCCTTGCTTAACATTTTATCGTTTGTATGTTTTATAAACATTTTAGTATAATTTTTTTAATTATATAAATTTATTTATTAAAATTAGCTGCACTTATAAAACATTTAATGCTTCCGTGGTTACCGTTCATAATAATTTTTCCAAAGTACTTCTGGCTGAAATGGGAATCAGCTAAAATGTTTTTTTTGTTGTTTTATACAGCAACAGTTGTGGCAACAATAAATGCGCGAATGCCCGCCCCTTCTAGTTATGAATAATTTTTATTCATCCGTTTTAGTGGCCTGCTTGCTACCTCATTCTTTCTTGTTGCATGCAAAACGTGTACACATTTTTGTTTGCCTGTCAATTCGCTGAGGCAGTGGCAGTTGGTTGAATAGTAAAACCAAAGTATGAATGTTGTTTGCCTGGGGCCAGCTAATTAAATTATTTTTGCGTTTTATTAAAATTGTAATTTCTCATTTTGTTGCCATTTATATTAGAAAATTGTAATAATTTTATTTATTTTTTTTTTCTATTACTATAATTCAATTTCATACAAATGCGACTGACAAATTACACCAAATGATAAACGGATCTAACTAAGGGTAATTTAGAGAAAGAACCAGAAAGGTGGTCGGTCAAGGCGGTTTTATTGCAAAAATATTTATTGCATAAATAAATAAAAAAAGATTTTTGAAATTGAAAGTAAAATTAATGAGCGCGCCAAAAGCACATCTAAAGGTAAGAAGTTACAGTAAGATGCAAAATTTGTTGAAAAAAAATCTAAGAATTTTTATTATTTTCTATTCCGCTTGGCATGCAAAATCATTAAGATTTTTTTTTTTAATATTACTGCATGCTGTGTTTTTATCTGTAAAAAAGTAAATTATTTATTACACTCAGTGTTGCCGTTGAAAATTTCGAGAAAAAAAATCATATAAAAGGGTATTTGAGAAAAAAGGGTAAAGGTAAAGTAAAATAGGGTCCAGTATTTTCTGAACAAAAAATTAAATTTATTTTAATTAAAAAATAAACAGACACGTACTTTAACAATTCAATATATTAGACTGAAATAAAATAAAATTAATTAATTAAAATTAGACTGCAATTAAATATAAGATTTTATATATGGAGCCATATAAGAATGTATGCATACATGATATCTCACATAAGATCGTTTTTGCAATCAAAAAAGCTCTTGGAATTTTATCACTGCTGAATTGGAAATCCATTAGAAAATACATACGGTATGCAAAGTTTATATGCGTACCCTGAACGTTTAAAAAATAAAATCTTTTTGTTACAAAAAAAAAACCATTCTTGTATGATTTTATACATTGTGTGCCCATTTAATATATCAAATAATCAAATGGATAATCCAGTCATTAATTTTATAGAAAATAACAAAATTCTCTAGATAAGAAACAAAGTTCATATTACTGTATTGAAAACTATTCTTAGAGGGATTATTATTATTATTTCTTTTATAATTAACTGCATTAGTTTTTAATCTGATTTCTTAAGCTAAATGTTATGTACGAATATGATTTATGTGTTTTTAAATAATTGATTAACCTTTTGATGAATGAAATGACTTTCAGTTCGTTTTGAATTATTTGTCCAAACAAATGTTTCATTAAATACAAGTCTAAATATTAATTTTTATATTTATTTATTTTTATTTCTTATATTTAATATGAATGTCCACGACAAGAAGCAAATAGTGATTAAGTCCAACTATTAAAAAAATTATTAATCAAAGAAGTCCAAATAAATAGCAATTAATATGTTCCTTTCTACAATCATCAAAAGATCACCTTATTTTTATTTAATTTTCTAAATAGAAATATTGTTGCCAACAATTTGAAACAAGCAACAAACAAAGTGTTTATGCGATTTAAAACAATTAAGATTTAAATCAATAAAAATATCATCATAAATCAAAATTAAACACGCGACTAAAACGCCTTAAGTATATTATTTAGACACATCTAATACATTAATAATCTCGAAACTGCGGGCGCATTTGCATAAAGCAAAAATACTCGTACATAAAAGAGTGTTTATGAAAAAAAAAAACATTATAACAAAACTAAAAAATGAACACAACAAACGCGAATTCACATTTGCAAATAAATCAGTGCAAAACATATACATATGATATGATATGTATAAAAAAAATATTTGAAAAATTCGAAAAACGTGTTAAATGTGTTAAATTAATAAAAGTGAACAACAAACAACATTTTATGGAAATTTTTTTAATTTTTTTTTTCGGTCGTTCAGTCAAATATGCACATGAATGTATTCGACTAGAAAATGAATGTGAAAAATTTAACAACAATAAGAGCACAAATACAACATGCCACACTTGTCACGAAATGATAAACGGATTCCAGTCAGCCAAGCATTCATTCATTCATTTATTCATTCACTTGCCTCGAACTTCTAACAGGCAACAAACAGCAATAACAATAATGCGAGTATATATCACCATATGGTTAAAATCGCACTAAACAGCAACCATGTTGCTAACTATGTGTCCGTCCAACTATCTGTCTCTCCGTCCCTTTAACGTCTGCAGTACAAGTCACACACAGATCATTATTAAGTGCCAGTAAATTCATTGAAGTCACATTATTTCTGGAATTTACATACCAATGAACAATTTGGAGGCAAAATATCAGACACATTCTAAACTACACTTACCCCTCGATTTACACGATACTTTTTTACACGATGTCACATTTTCACGATTATTTTGGTTGTCGTGTAAATTGGGAGATTTATGAAATACCTCGAGATTTACACTACTTTTTATGTGTTTTATTGAATACAGTGGAATCTCTCTTGAGCGGACACCGAGTTGACCATTCAAATGTGCCCGCACAAGGGGACTGTCCGCTCAAGGGAAAGCAATGCTTTTCTTATGGAGCTGTTGGGACCTGTCAAAAGTGTCCGTCTAAATGGGTTGTCCGCCTATAGGAAGTGTCCTTTAAGGGAGATTCCACTGTATTTTTGTATCTAATAGGACGTTCGAGTCCGTTCTTACCATATTTGTTAAATCAATGTGTTCTCACATCAATTTTTAAAATATCGTCTATTTGTAATAACTAAGATTTATGTGGCAACACCGAATAATACATATATAATTTCTTAATAATATAAATTTTTTACACGGTTCTGCCTTTATTTTCGATTTACACGATTTTTTATACAAAAATTTTAAATTTCGATTTACACGACTTTCTCAGGAACGTATCTATCGTGTAAATCGAGGGATAGGTGTATACAATGTCAATATTCAGGTGCCCTCATACTCGTATGGACTTCCCAATCCAAAGACATTTCAATATTAGTTTGTTCATTTCTTTGTTTGTTTATTTGTTTACTGTTTTATTTTGTTTTGTGCGACTTTTAATTGATTGATTTCAAAGCAAACGTTGCAACGTGCAGCAGACCCATAAAAATAAAACGCAAATAAAAATTATAATAAAACTGAACGAACCAAAACTTATGTGACATTTTTTGGTTGTGTGTGTATTTTCTTGCAGTTTTTTAAAGTCGTCATAAAAATCAACAACATGCATTTAGCATGTGAACACATTTTTTAGAAAATATATTTTTTAAATCAAAATGATTTTTGTGCGAAATTTTAGCGTTTTTTTCGACAAATCTTAACACAATTTATTGTTGTAATGTTTTTTCATTCGATTTACTTCAACCGCAAACGTCAAGACTTGCAAACAATAGTTTCTTTCTCTCTTTCTCTCTCTAAACATTTAGGCAAGTCACAGTGCGAGTTTGATGAAGAACTTCGGGCATCAGCGTTACCATATGGGCATTTCTTTCTACCGAGTCGAAAAAATGAAAAGTTCTTGAATTTTTTTTTGCAAAATTTTTAAAGAAAAACAATCAAATTTAATAAATCTGCAAAAGTTTTGCATTTATTCATTAGTTATTTCGAGATATTCATGTCCAAAGTCAAGCAAGTTAAATTTTTTTCCATTTTTTTAAATTAAAGAGCAAGTTTTGTTTTGAAAAATATTCTTAGCGTTAGTTGTTATAAATTGAGTTTTTCTATATATATATCTCCGCAAGGATATCAGGAGTTAGAAAATAATTCTTAAGGTTCAATACGATTAAAAATAACTATACAATTTTATTTTGCATTATTCGTTAATTCAATGTCCCGTGCGACATTAAAAACACCATTTTGTATCAATACATTGAAACTGCTTAAGGAAAGTTAATCAAGTAATGATTACAAACATACATTTTTATTGCAATTAATATATAAAAAAAATATTTTTTTGGAAAATAAAATTGCGAACTAACCCTGTGCAAAATTTGTCTCGTACGACATCGCTACTGAGAAATTTAAAAGTATTAAAAAAATATTTTCTTTAATAACTAATTATTTTTGGAAAAGCATTCTATAAGAAATTAAATAAATTATAAGAAAATGAAATTAAATTCCAAAATTATAGATTAAAAAGCCGCGAAATATCGCGTAACGCTAGGAAAAAGTCAAAAGCTTTAGCTCAAGCAAATAAAGAAGTTTTTGAAGAGAAAAATCGGTATGAAAAAGGCGAAGCAAAAAACCTTATTATACCCGATGAATTTTCTTTTCATCAATGTGCACAGCTAAACATAAAAAGGAGTAAAATGTATTTTATACAACCTAATGATATTGAGGAGTATTCTTCGTTGTATAATTTGGACGAAAAGTGGAAAAACGTAAAAATTATACCACAATTATCTCAATTGCACTTCTTCTGTTGCAAAGGTCAGCAAGCGAAAAAAAAACTATAATTAATGTACCCAATACTATTCGTATTTAATTTTACCTATTTTGTGAAATATATTTACTTTTTCATCCCATTCTGCATTTCCCTTTAAGTTCGTCGTTATGTAAAAGTAAACACATTGAATACTTCTATTTTATTTTATTTTGTATTCATAATTTCCCAAAAAAGCACCAGAAAATATTTAACAACCTGATGGAACAAAATTTCCCGTACGAATATAATTTAACTCAAATAAAAAAAAACTATTAATAATTTTTTAGTAAAATCTAGCCCATTCTAAGAAACATTGACTCACTTCATTCTAAAATTAGTCACAATAATTTATTGTCTCAGGTTTCGCTGAAATAAGCATTTTAATTGTTTGCTACATAATCTACTTCCTTTTTTTTTGTCTCGTACGACATTCTTAGTTTTTTTGCAATTATCTTTAAAACTAAAAAATGGTTATAATTAGATTTAGCACCATCAATAGAGCTAAATCTAGTTAGGGGCGATAACTTAGGCTAATAATCAAAACAATAATCTATTTTATTTCGATCTCTTTTCCACTTTAAACACGTACGTACGACTGTCCCCTACGACAGTATGGAATCGCCCATATCTTAATTTTTGAAGTTTTTCGAGATCCTTAAGATAACGAAAATATTTTTTAGCTAAAAATAAGATTTGTCCAAATTATATAGAATTGTACAAATTACAAATAATTTAATTTAATTCAAGTTGCCATAAAGTGATTAACACCTGAACTTTCAATAATATCATGGTAATTGTGAATAAAGTTTCGCGAGAAATTTCTCCCTTTTCCAAATAGAATTTTTAGTTTTGCCTATTACTTGCTATTCGTTGGAAAAATTTCCCGTGGAATGTTATTCATAATTACCCACTATATGTATGTAAATGCGTAAACTGTGATACCCCTTTCTTATAAATTGTACAACAAACATACTCGTATCAAACACATATTTGTCTACATATCAACTCTTGAACGTTGTATGTAATATTTTCTTGTTAACGAGTCAAAATATATTTAACATAACAAGCGCATGCTTGGACCGTTACAAGCGTTAAAGCATTTTGTTATAATTTTCATATACATACATACATATCAGTCTTTTTATATAAAATTTTAGTTGCTCCGCCAAGTATCTGTGTTGCATTCACGTACCAAAGCTTTTTTTTTATTAATCGCTGGTGTTCGTCGCTCTTATTGTTGTTGTTGTTGTTGCTGCTGCAGTAGTTTATTATTGTTGTGTATTGTTACCGCAACACAGCAAAATGTTGTCGCGTCAAAGAATTATGTAAAAAAAAATTAAATTTTTTTGCAAGGTGCGGCCGCATCAACTCGTTTTTTTTTTAAACAACATCAACAACAACAAGAAACAACAACAAAAAAAAAACAACAAGCAACATGTAAGTATTTACGCAAACCACACTAATTTACACTTGTAAGCGAAGCAAGTAGTTTGAAAAAAATGCGAGGGTTTAGACAAAAGTTTATTATAAGCAACTGCTTATGACGTCATAACGTCGCATTGCAAAACATTGTCAATCACCCTTATTCCAGTTGTCGTCATCGACGTCACTCTAACACAATACGAAAAAATTGAGGCTTGTTTACTCGCTCTCGAGAAACATTTTGCGCACCTGACAATCTATGTATTTCCGTCCCCTAAGGTCTAGAAAATAGCACAAACCTGCTAACACGAGTCAGTTGTTTTCAACGACGGATATACGAGCACCAATTTTTTGGCGTTGTGTTAAAGTGACGTCGATGGCGGCAACTGGAATACGGGTGAATGTTTCGCAACTTTGTATCTATAAACGTTATAAATGCTGCCTCCAGAAAGTATACAAACTTTGTACTGCTACATTTTGGAAGTCAGCCAAACTGTAACACAAAATTTATTTCTATATAAAAATGTAGAATTAAAAGGACTATAGGAAACTGAAGTCTTACATATAGCTTTTTTTCCTCCACTTCGGTGTATGTTTAGATTTTCTGAAAGCCTTTTCGACTGTCTTATGTTGTCTTACAATGACCCTCGCATGCGGTTTAATTTTTTAATTATTTTGTGGCCATGTAAGTTGGGTGTTAATGCATCTAAAAACCGCATTAATTTGCCGTTTTTCATGATTTTTTTTTGTATTGTAGTTTGTGGTTTGAGCTCGCCAAAACGATTATTACAGTGGGCAACAATAGGTTTGTTTTTAAATTGAATACCATTCCCAGTACCCAGCAGTAGAATATACTTTTTAGAGAAAAAATGTTAAGAGGTCCTGATACACAACTAGACTTGGTCTAGTTGATGTGAGGCACCATGTGTAACTGCTGATAAAAAACGCAAAGCAATATATGCTTAATACTCGTATGTTTGTCTTATATACATATACATACATACATACATATGATACACTTTCGTAATCTTTTTATTATACTTTTGTTCTACAGTTCCAGCACAATTTTTTTCTATATATTTTTTTGTGGTAAAAAAAATTCTAAGATACTTTTAAAATTGAGTTCTGAACCGTATGCGTTAGTGAATCACTCAGCTTATTTATTTATAAATAAATTATTTGAAGAAAAAAAAACGCAAACTATTTAGAACGAATGATATCGTCTTTTAAAATACTTTTCAGAAGTTTGTTTTGACAAAAGTAGTTTTAAAAATTGTGAATTTTTGAGCAAATATATTTTTAAGATACTTTATGAAATGATAAAAGTACTTATTTAGAGATTCTTCTTTAAACGATTAAAAAAATATAGAATTCTGAGACAAGTATCTCTTAGAAACTTTTTTTGCATAAGTAAATTTTTCGATATTTTTAATGAAGGTACATTCTAAAAATAGTTAAATTTTAAACAAGTACTTTTTAAAAATAGTTCATTTTAAGAAAGTAGTTTTTAAATAAAGTTAGTTAAAAAACGTACTTTTGAAAGAGTTTATTCAAAAAAAAGTACTTTTTAAAAATAGTTCATTTTAAAAAAGTTAATTTTAAGTACATTTTTTTCAAAAATTTTTAATTCAAAGGTAATTTTAAAATAAATACCTTTTAGAAAAACAGATTTAAAAGAAATATTTTATAAAGAAACTTAAAAAAATGGTGGTTATTGAAATATGTATTTACATTTTAAACGATTTTTTTTAGTTCATTTAAAAAAAATTACTTTTTAAAAATATTTCATTGTAAAAAAGTACTTTTTAATAAATATTTTGCAAATAAATTTTAAGGCAGGTACTTTTTAGAAAAGTAACATTTTAGAAAAATTTAAATATGCACATATTAAAATTTTATGTAGTATGTATACATACATTTTAAATGATTTTTTTTAATAGATACTTTTTAAAATAGTTCAATTCAAAAAAGTACTTCTAAAAAAAGTTCATTTGCCAAGTAAGCACATTATCTAGAAATTATATAAAACCCTTACGATTACAAATTTATATAATGCATACCATATTGTAGTGATAGGTATTGTACCAAATACGTACTTGGTCAAAATTTTTATCTCACTACTTTTGATGGTCGAAATTTTGGAAAGGAACTTGGCCTTTTTTCACATTTATGTTTTTGTGAGGATCTGACTACTTTTTGGAAGGTTTTCTTAATAAAGCTTTTTAAACTTTAAATTTCTAGTCTGTTATATATATTCATAATGTCTGCCCCAGTTCAAAAGGCAGAGTTACATAAAATATTGGGTTATAGGGTGATATGTGGACCATTGTGTCATAATAAGGACCGAGTAATTTGATTAATTTTTTAAGAGTCATCTGAGTAGTGTAAATTTTACCGGGAGTGACTTCGCCTATTTTTCTAAAGTCTGCTCAGACGAAGTACTTTTGAAAACGCAAAATTAAATGCTAGCATGAGTGAAATGTGCATGCAAGGTTTCAATACAGTTGCTTGTGTTTTAAATTTATCTAGTTGGTAACTTACCTAAGCCAATTTTTTTTGCAAAATTTCAGATCTCTACCGTATAATATTCCGATAAAAATTTTATAAACGAGACCCTACTTCCCTTATTTAACAATCTGTGCTTTCAGATTTTTCCTGTTCGAAAATCCTTTAACTTAAATTCTTAATTTTGAGCTTAAAGTGCGTGTCCATGCCCCTCAATTGAAACTTTCAGGATTTTAAATCTTTTTTTGGAGATCTTTAATGTATATTCATTTGCGTATTGAATTTAACCTTCTTAGTGCAAATTCTAGCTTGAAATTTTATGGCCGTTACCCCCAGTCTCCGTCACTTTTTTAAACTCAACGTTTTGTTATCAGCAGCGCTCAGTTATCATCGTACCATCTCTAAGATAATAGCTTTTAGTTAAAGCTTCAGTTAAAACCTTCAGTAAAAAATTATTGTCGCCTCTGACACTCCTGGTTAAAATATTTGGGTTTTTAGATTTTTCTATTTGGTTTCTCATCTTGACCTACTTGCGTATCAAACTTCAGCTCTCTAGCGAAAATTTAACTATTTAATTCTTATGGGCGTATTCCCACCCACTTTTCTTAAATAAATTTTTTGCCAGTGCCAATCATACAAGTCAAGTTTCATTGGAAACGGATATTAATATTTAAATAAATAGTATATTTACTCAACTCAACTTTCAACGAAATTTTATAACGTTGCATTATTCCAATATTTTTGCCAAATTCCAATGAAATCGCTTGAGATAAACATTTTAAATTTGCTCTTTTAATTGTGTGCTTTATTGGAATAGCTCCGCCCCCCCCCAGGTTAAAATCTCGGGGTTTTCAGATTTTTCTAGTTAGTTGGTAATCTAGACCTACTTGTTTATTAAATTTCAGCTAACTAACGTATATTTTATTTATTTTGTTCTTGGGGGCGTGAAAACGCCAACTTTTTCAATCTCAGTACCTGCTGTAGCCATTAGTTATCTTTCGTGTCGAGTTTCGTTGAAAACGGATAGTAATAAATATATAAATATGTAGTATGTTCAAATATGCTGACCCGAAGTACATGAAATAGGAGGCTTAAATTGTATGGGCGTGTAAACGCAAACTTTTTGAACGTAAATTTATAGCCCTGTACTATTGCAACATGTATGATAAATTTCAATAAAATTGCTTGAGTTTAACACCTTACATTTGTTTTTTAAATTCTGAGCCTTATGGGCGCAGCCCCGCCCTCCTAGGTAAAATTGTTGGGTTTTCAGATTTTTCTACCAATTTGCTGATCTATAACTACTCGTTTATCAAATTTCAGCTCACTAGCAAAAATTTTAATTTTTAATCTTATGGGCGTGTTCCCGTCTATTTTTTTAACCGCAAATTTGTATTTGTCTAAAAGTTATCTTTCCTGTTTAGTTTCGTTGGAAACGGATAATAGCAAATACATAAATAGTACGTTTAAATGTGCTGACCCAAAACACATGAAATAGGAGGCTTAAATTGTATGAGCGTATTATCGCCCACTTTTTTCAATAAAAATTTAGAGCCTTGTATTATTACAACATGTGTGCCAAATTCTAATAAAATCGCTTGAGTTAAACGCCCCGCACCCTTGGTTAAAATTTTCGGGTTTTCAGATTTTTTTAGGTAAGTACTCACTTAGTTCTACCTACTTGTGCACCAAATTTCAGCTCACTAGCACAAATTTAAATTTTTATGGGCGTAACCCCGCGCCCCTATTTAAAATTTTCATTTTTTCAGATTTTTCTAGTTCATTGCTCACCTAGATCTACTCGTATAAAAAATTTCAGCGTTCCAGCTATAGCGGAAGTGCTTCATCAATTTGATGAGTGTGTCAATGGTCAGTGATCAGTGAGTATGTCTTAAAATATGCACTTTTTGCACCTCCATATCTCCGGAACCTTTCATTGTAAAACTTTGCATATGAGGTTACATGAATTTATTCTAATTATGGTTTAAATTTTATAATTTGACGATTGCGGGGAACAAAGTTATGAGGGGGGGTAAAATCAGCTCGAATGGCTTCCTGTAATTATAAACACTGCGTGCATTGGCCGGAACTTGGCCTGGCGCACTACCGTACGCCTAGATAATAATAATAAGAATACATATCTATCTTTACTACAAATTTTTTGTGCAACACTTTTTATTAAGCCCTTGCGTTACAAAACTAATTTGAATAGAATTAATTAAAAATATGTAAGAAAAGTATTTCAGAAGCATTTTATAAATAAAAAAATGTTCAAAAAGTGTTATATGAAAATAAAAATTAATTCAAAGCAGTTAAAAAAAATTTAATATTTTATTATTTTGATTCAGCATTGTATATATGCATTTCATTGTTGCTGTAAAAAATCGTCAGTAGACTTCAACCACATATTTTGATCAGTCACAAACGTCTTATCTTATGCACTGACTTTCAGAATTTACATGAAATAATATTTTTGAAAATCATAAAATAAAAATAAGCGTAGTAGGCATAGAAACTTAAATAAATGAAATGCATATAGAATCTGTATTATAGACAATGCTGAACCACCAGCAAATACGAGTACATTTCAAATTAAAATACATACTGTCATAAGTTTAGACAATATGTCGAATAATAAATTTCTTAAATATTTTATTCATTAATATAATTTTCTAAAGTAAGGAAAATGATTTTTTTTCCATTGGGTAAGAGTTTTTAATAAAAATGTTTTTTATTGGCAATAAAAGTACAGGGTGGCCCAGAAAGACCGAAGTGGTATGAATTCCTTATAACTTTTTATTTAAGACATATTTTTTTAATTTTTTGTTTTTTAAATGCAGTAAATTTATAGGGAATATTTTTAAATTAGTTATTAAAAATGATATCCCGCAAGTGGTGGACATTTTCTGCTTCGCACAAATGTGTTCTTTCCATTTCCATTATTCATAACTTAGTTATGAGTGACGAAGCCTCGTTAACAAACAAAACTTTAGGATATGGGATATTGAAAACCCGAGAGTACTTCATCAACGACAATTACACCCAGTTAAGTATACTGTTTGATGCGGTGTTTCTTCAGAAAGGATCATTGGCCCATATTTTTTTGAAAATTAACGAGGTGTCGCCATTTCCATCAATGGTGATCGATATCAGGCCATGTTGGAAAATTTGGTAAAGCCAACCGTGGAAAACCATCCGCAAATATGGTTCCAACAGGATGGAGCCACAGCGCACACTCCGAGGGCCACAATGGCTCTTTTACGCGACATCTTTGGTGAAAAAATAATTTCGCGTAGAAGCAATTTTAATTGGCCTCCGCGTTCCCCGGATTTAACTGCTCCAGACTGTTTCCTTTGGAGTTATTTAAAAGGGAAAGTTTATCTTATAAGCCCAGGACTATTGAGGAATTAAAAACCAATATTCGAGACGAAATTAACAACATAACACCGGAAGTTTTGCGAAAGGTCATTGAAAATGTGTTGGAAAGAGCACATTTGTGCGAAGCAGAAAATGGCCACCACTTACGGGATATAATTTTTAATAACTAATCTTAAAATATTCCCTATAAATTTAATGTATTTAAAAAACAAAAAACTAAAAAAATATGTCTTAAATAAAAAGTTATAAGGATTTCACACCACTTCGGTCTTTCTGGGCCACCCTGTACATATTCTGATGAAGGAGGCAAAAAAGGAGTTTTTTTTAAGAAATTGCTAAAAGTTTTTTTTAACAGCAAATTTTTTCCAGTATCATTAAAACAATTTCTTAGAATAGCACATTAATTTAAATTTTGTACTTACCAACTGTCATATACGTCGTAAATAACATTTCACTTGGTAAAGTTTAACTTGATCGTATACAAAATATGTCTGATGATGTTGATGATGATGATTATGTTGATAATGATGTTGATGGTGACTGTTGCTACTACTGTTTTTTAAAGCTTTTAAAGTTTGTTTTTTTAACCCGCAAGTTTTATTGATGTTTTATCAAATGGAAGTATATGGTTGTCAAATTTGTCAATCATATGACAAATAGGCACATTAATTGCATAACGATTACATTATTAGGGTATAACTTTTAAAATCATGCTAGGATGTAATCGTGTGTTAAAACCGCATTATGTGGCGATTTTTAATGTAAAATTTTATAGAATACCTCGTCAACATGTAATTCAATTTCATCACTTATGCTAACTTCATGCCAGTTTTTGATTATACATAAGGCCGTATATGTTCACATATAAATACTTCTAAAATTTCCAACAGAGGAAAAAATAAACCACTCAATCAGCAAATGTCACTATGGGACATTGGAACCCATTTTGTGGCCATAATGAATTACAGCCAAACAGCAGGACCAATTGAAATTATTTTTTGAATCAAGCTCCCTTTGTAAGTCATTAAAATTTGTATTACTTAATTTACCGAAAAAAAATTTATTACTCACGCTCACGTCTTCTCACGCGTGACAGCTTTTGACTAATATTCTTCTTCTAATTTTTTTTTAATTTTCACTTCATCTTATAAAGATAAATATTTATCACTTAGGCTCACGAACTCTCAAGCGTGACAGCTTTAAACTAATATTAATAGTACAGCCACCTTAGACATTATTTAAATTTTATTTTTGATTTTTCATAAACCCATAAATTTTTAGCTGCCATCACCTCTGGTTCATTCTTCACAATTAACCAGAATCACAAAGTATCCGATGTTTTTTTTTTGCCCAATCAGAGTTGTAGACGATCAAACAAACATTCAGCCGTCAAATCAAATACATACATACAATACATGCATAAAGATTTTTCATCAATCTTCGCCGATCGTGTACGTACGTACGTGTAGCCGAAAAAACACGACTGCACGCGAGCAATTATGTATATGATTGATGAGATTATTTGATCGTCTCCAGGCCACCTAACAGCTTTAGTTAAGCAAGAATGCGTTAGCAGCAGGCTACATATTTATACTATATTCAAAGTGTTTTTTATGGGCGCTATGATATAAGTCCCAAGAAAATTACACCCAAATAAGAATATGAAATAAGGTCCCAATAAAACTAAGGAATTTTTAATTGGTCGCTTTTTTTATTTTTTTTGGCTTTATTTCATTTTGAATTTGGTTGGGCTTTAGTTACTTTTTTTGGGCTTTATTTCATTGGGCCTTATTTCATAGCGCCTACATAATGTACAATAATACTTCCCTGCTGCTTACGGAACACTTAATACTCTGGTTCAGGTATGACTGTAAGGAAGCTAATATTTTATATGACAAGTTGTATAAAGGATGTTTTTTCTATAGAGTGACACAAGTTTAAATCATAATAAAACAAGGAAATATATTTTTAATATCAATGGCATTCAAAATTTTATGAAATTAATGTTTAAACATGATTTCTCTCATGTAGCCGCCACGGCTTGCGCGTAGAAGGCGCAATCTAGAACACTAAATTTCAACAACTTTGTTCAGCATTTCTCGAATATTGATTTCCAGGTGTTCAATAGTTTATGGTTTATCGACATAGACAAGGGACTTAACATAACCATAAAAGAAAATAATACAATGCGGTTAAATTACACGATCTTGGTGGCCAATTAATTAGGCCATTACGAGAAATTATTTTTCATCAAAAGTTTCTTTGAGTAAACTAATTGTAGTGGCCGCTGTGCGGCATGTAGCTCCGTCCTGTTCGAACCACATATCAGCAAGATGAATGCCACGTAATTGAGGTACGAAAAAACTTTCTAATCATGTTCCTATACTGTTCGCCATTGACAATAGCATTCCGACCATCATCGTTTTTGAAGACATGTGGGCCAATGACTCCGCCAGCCCATAAAGCGCACCACACAGTAATTTTCTGTGGATGTAATTGTGTTTCGACAAAAGCTTGTGTATTTTCTCCTCATTCCAAATGCGACAATTCTGCTTATTTACGCACTGAAGTCCTGCACAATACCACATACAAGAACTTGTAAGACATGAGAGATTTTTCAAATGCTTTACTACAGCGAAATCTTCTAAAACAAAAGCTAATAGTGTTTTCACACTGACATGGTTTTAATAAAAGTTGGTTTTAAAGTTAAAACCAAATGTTAAAATCTGGTTTTACCATACAAATTGTTTTCGTTATAACCAACTTAAAACTACTTTATAATTGGTTTTAGGTTGGTTTTATGAAATGCAACCTTGTTTTTGCTGGGATCAATTCAATGCTGCCAAGTCAAAATCACCAGAAGCAGCTGATAATGTTTATGACAGTGAATAACAATAGATGTCGCTTGAAAGATTTTCAACTTAAAAATGGCTGCAGCAGCAACAGTAATCAAGAAATTATGGAAAAAAGAGTTTTTTGGAAGGAAAACAAAGAAAATATTTTCATTGACCTCGGGGAGTATAAAATAGACGATATGACGAACGTTAATCCGCCGATAAATAAAATTTTATCTTGTAATGCATTTGTGCATTTTTGTTTTTTATACAATAACATGATTTCCAAGCACTTCTTCACTTTGTATAAGTAGTTCAATAATTTTAAAATATTTATTTACAAAATATAAAATAATTTCCATTTTACAACGCATTGTAAAATTTCCGAGTTTTTCATACAAATAAAAACAGTTTTTCAACAGTTTGTCAAAGCAGTGTTATAAAAATCCTTTCTGCAGAAGGTTTATTTTATTTTTGAGCATGGTTATTAGACATTCTGTGAGTTAAAACCTGAATTTAACAAACTTGCAGTGTGAATGCAAAATCAGCTGTTTATGGTTTTAACTTTAAAACCAGGTTTTAACTTTCAGTGTGAAAACACTATAAAGAACACTGTTGGCAAGAGATTTGTTTCAGTTATTGTACGTGAATAAGTAAAGAAGAAAATACTTCGTGACGGAAGAATTTGTGATGCTTGCCTCTTTCTGCGCATGAGCGCATATGCAAACGCAAACACGCATTGACATTAGTTGTATGCGGTTGCTTTAAAAAAATCACCCTTAAACACATAATAGCTTACCATCTACATCTTACACACATACTCAAACATACAATATGGAAAAATAACATGGATACACGCATTTTATTGTTTGTTAACGAACAAGAAATCTTTGCGACTTGCTTGTAAACACTCATATACATGAACATCAATATATCCATCGTGCTTAGCTTTTCTATGATAGCATTTATTATTGGCTTACTATATATATGTACATGCCACGAGAATACATTTAGAAAAGCAATCTGAGTCCGATCACAGGGGGAGATTTGTAAACATCTAGTAATGAATTTTTTTTTAATATTGGCTTATGGTAACTAAAATAAGATGTATAAATTTTTGACTCTACTATATTTAAAAAAACTATGGAAAACTGCATCTGTAGTAGTGGAATTATTAAATAAAAATTTTTATAAAGCTTGCGACTGTGGGTTTGCAAAATTTGTATTATAATAATTGGCATGTGATGGAGATTGTTACCCAATTGTCGTGCATCAGCTTCAGTGTAAGGCAACAGTACGTACTGAAGATATGTTATAATATAATATTATAAATTCTTTATGAAGACTGCTATATATGTATCTTTTAAACAAATATTTTACATTTAAAAGTGCCCTTTTTTTGACAGTTTATATTTATTTTATTTATTTTATAATTTTCAACTTTTTAACAAAATTATTCCCACTGGCAACACTATTACACTTCACAAGCAATTTCTGTTAAAATTAGCATTGCTCCTGAAGGTATGCTTTAAAATTCGGTTGAGTGTTGTATTTCTATGCAGCTGTTAAGTTTCTCTGTACTTCTTGTTCGTATGATTACACTAATACACTAATATATAGCTCACACTGATTTGATAACGCTTTACGATCTTACTCAAAATTTGTGATTGTATTTTGAAAGAGATTTTTACCTCGCCGCGTATAGAGTTTTGCACATCAAAAACAAGATGTATTTACATTTCAAGACTGTTTACGCAGCCCTCTATTACGTACCCATTCAACCAGAAATGGGCTTCATCGGAAAAATGGAAGAAATGCACGATGAGTTTGACGAATAGAACAATTATTTTGATTAAAAAGTTCAACAATTTGCACGCATTGCTCTGAAATTTCAAAGCAAACTAAATAAAAAGAAACTATCAGCTGTTAAATGGGTGCTTTAATAAGGCAGTGATGCCAACTCAAATTTGTGCCACTGCAAGAAAAAAAACGCTTTATAAGAGATCGATCACAATAATTGAAATTTAACATTTAAATGATTCTATCCAAACGAAAAGCTAATCGTAAATTGGAATTGCTCAATTCTCTCTAACTCTTCTGTAGCAATCAAACTCTTGCGAAATTAAATCGAATGCCAAATAAGAAAAAAACAAAATTACATCGCCATTACGAAGCTTGATTACAATTGCACTCGTATAATGAAAAGTTCACATTATTTCGCAAATTGTGTCTTCAACTTTACTTACATCCATTTAATCATTAGTTTTTTGTGCATGAGTTTGTTTTGCAACTAAAAAAAAAATAACAAATAACTGCCAAGAAATTAAAATTCAAAACGCAAATCATTAATATTTCTATTCAAATTAAAAAAAAAAATTATTACAAAAAAAGAAATATGAAAATGAAGATGAAAAGATGAAGCAAAACGAAAGTAAGAAACTTGAAGCAAATTGTGTATTTACGGGCCGTTATGCATGTCATTGTGGCATTTCCGTTCCATAAATTAGCAACCATTTACAACAAAAAAAAACACAGAACAGAGGGGAAATGGAAAATATCTAATAAGTCGTGTTGTTGTTGTTGTTCAAGCGCAATTTTTCTGAAACAAAATTTTTCAGTTATTTATTTTTAAGTTTTAATTTATTCAAAGTTCAAGTGAATATTAAAGCAACAACAAAATTTTTAACGTATAGCACAACATATTTATTTATAATTAGAGCAAATAGAAAATCATTTTTATTTTTATTATTTTTCCTCCCAAGCATTTTACGAGCCACCTAAAAAATAACAACTTCTAAGAATAAAAACTATTTTGGGATTAGTACAGTGAGCGTTAGAGGAGGAGCGCCCATTTATGTAGCAAATGTTTTTGGTTTTGTTTTGTTTCCTTTGCAAAGTGTATAATGAAATTAATGTGGCAGGTTCTTAAACGGCAACAGATGGAAAGGTGTTGATTGTTGCAGTCAACAACATGATGTATGAGTTGTTTTATGAGAAGTTAACTGAATTATAGTTTTGGAAAGCATTCGAAATATTTGAAAATTATGAGAGCGGTTTGCTGTTGTTCGCTGCGAGGTCGTTAAAAATAAAATAAATGTGCAAAGCAATTGACAAGATGATGAAAATTTTGCTGAAGAAAAATATAAAAAGAAAAGTATTGAAATCTTTCGTAATTAATCATTTAATATATTTTAATAATTTGCATGTTTAAATTAATTTCTACTAATGCACTATGGGAATTGTTGCTCTTTTCTTCAATTTAATAAGCAAAAGTTTGAGAAACATTTTTTATTCTCAAAACAATGAAATTTGACTGTCATTCTTTTATTTTCCTAACTGAGTACGTTTAGGATAAAGTGCTTTGAAGGCGATCAAATAAAACCGTCAATCAGTGCATAACTGTAAGAGACGTACAAAGAAACACATCAATCACTATTTGTATTGTAACTTCGGAGTGTTCGGTATCAAAGCATCATGATTTATTGCTAAATTGAATATTGCTGCGGTGTTGTTAAAAAAAAATTAACAAAATACATATGTAAGATAGAAACAAATTTGGATGAAAAGTTGATATAAAACAAGGAACAAAATTTACCCACGAAAACATTTTGGTCATGTAGTTAATTTTAATTATTATTGTTTGAACTTTATTTGTTTCTATATTAGTGATTTGAACGGGCTAAGGTTCTTAAAGCTTTTTAAGCCAAACTACATGTGATAATTATTAATGAACAAATAACAAATAGTAGAACGGAACAACTAGCTGTATTCGAATGCCACTAAACCTTCATCATCAGCGTTCTTTTCTGTTTGGTCCACTGTGAGTGGTGTCAGTTGATGTAGATTTCTGATTTATTAAATACGTAACTTTTATGCAAATGGAATATGTGAATTGTTCTGATTTATCGTATTACAATTTGATGAAAGGTCAATTTTACCATCTCTAAATTTACAACAGTCTTGCCATTGTCGTTTGTTCTTTATGAATTATGCACATATTAGTTAATTTGCTTATTTTTGTTCTACTCAAGACAAACTTTTTTGGTTTGTCATATTAAATAAAACACAATATGAAGTTTGGTTTATCCACGCAATCATCCATCATCTACAAGAATGACAAAGACACTGTGAGCAAATCACGGCATTATTCGATACGACTCGTAATTTAAAAATAATTACGAGTCGTATCGAATGCCGTAATTTGCTCTTGATTTTTTTGTCAATCAGAGCTGGAGACTATCAAATAATGAGCCGTGAAAAAATAAGGTATAAAAAGGAATATTAAAACAAGGAATAATTTTACCCAGAAAATTCTTTTGGTAATATTTAATAAAACGCAATATGTGTGAGCTTTCGCTCATGCGCGACCTTCTACATCAATAAAAAGAATTACAACTAAATTGATGCTTTTTTTCAATCAGAGTTGGAGGCGCTGAAATAATCAGTTATCAAATAGAAACATCAAAACTTTTTTATTTGCAGTTTAAACATTTTTAACGCACTAATAATCCCAAATTATTATTTTGCTTTTTAAGTAAAATATTTTTTTTTATTAAAAATACATTGAAATTGATTATTGAAGGGCTTTACCTGTTTTTTTAATAAAAAAATTATTTAAAATAATAATTTGGATAATTTGCGCGTAGATTAAAGCACATCGCAACGTTTTTTCCTTAATCTAGCACCAAGTTGTCGCAGTCGTATGTCTAAATACGCCCATAGTTTTATATAAATTTAAAAAAAAACGCACATTGCCATGTGCAGGAGTTTGTGTACAAAAACCTCAAGATTTAATTCAGCCACCGTTTGTCGCTTTAATTCTAATTACCGCAATTGATTACGCATTTACTTGTGGTTTTTTTCTATGGTCGTTATTTTTTCTTGTTAAATTTTTTTCCTTAGTTTCTGCAGCGTTTTTTTTTTTTTTGCATAAAAATATTTCAATCCATAAATGAAACCAGCTTTCTAAACACGTTTTTATTGAATTGAAAGACCACAAAAAAAAAAGATCGTAATCAAAACAATAAATGCAATATACGTGTTTGCGATTGCCAACTAAACTTTTTTTTTGCTGTTCGTTTTTCCACATCTTTCTTGTACTTTGCGTTGCAGCATAAAGAAAGAAATATTTAGTTTTGAAACCTGTATTGTTGCTGGCTGCAACCAACCAACAAGTCGCCATCAGCATCATCTTGTGGCAGGCAGGCAGGCAGGGGGGTATGGCAAAATCTCGAGAAAAAAATTTAGTAAGTTTTTGTCAAAGATATCTGCCAAAAAAAAAAGAAATTTAAATACAATATAATTTTACGCTTATTATCGTATAATTGTTAATTGTATAAAATTAGTCGTATGTATGTATGTAATTGTATTAGAATTAATTTTGTTTGCTATGAATAAATTATTTTTAATTTGAATTTGATTGATGGCTTTCAATCGTGTTTTCATTTTCTGCGCTGTGATAAGTCACCTGGATTGGATGTGTTGTTTCTTACAAATTGATTTCCTATTTCTAACAACGTCACGAAAGTTTGAAATTTATAAAGCAATTTGTTTTTTTTTTATTTTTATTTTTATTTTTATAAGGCGTTTATGGTTTTTGTTGTTGCATGTTGGGGAAAATTGTGTATAAATTTGTTTGCTTTTGTTTTTGAGAATGGAGGCGGAACTGTAAGAAATGTTGATGAAGTGATTATTAAGAAATGATATTGAAATTGTTTGTAAACTAATAGCTGCTTTTATATTGGAATTGGATTATATAATTTAAACATAGGAGAGAAAAATAGTGGAATTTTAGAAAGAAAACAAAATTAGCTAATTCACAAAATCTTCTAAAAAGTCATAAACGATAAATTACTATTTAATAGCAAATAGCACCGTTGTGAACGAATGTCGTGTTGTATTGCCATATAAAAAATTGTCATAAACGTTAAATTCAAATGACAGAATACAAAACTACATAGTAGGTTTATTTCTTATTTCTTATGTCGTTGAGAGACGACTAAAGCACCTTATACACGTTTCAATCCAATTGTCAATTGAGTCCTTCAATTGAATTGATTCAATTGAAGGAATTGATTGAGTGTGTGGCCAAACACTTCATAAACTGAATTGAAAGATTTTCATTCAACTGTCAAATTTATATTTTTTTCACAATTACAAATTTATAAATTTTAAACTTCTATAGCATTCATTCATTAGTTTTTAATTTTTTATTTAAAATTCAATGAAATTAATTAGAATTTTAAAAACTAATAACTTTTTCTAAAAAACATAAAACTGAACACATTAATTTTGACAGCTGATCAAGAGACTCGAACACACACAGCACAATCGAATTGAAAGAGTTATAGTTAATCAATTGAACGAGTCATACACGTCTTGATTTGAACAGCAACCGACTAAGCTACCAATTGAATTCAACTTAACTGTTTGATTTTCTTTGGTTTTAATGGGAAAATATTCACCTCTATCGTGAATATTTATGCCCTCGAAATATTTCCCTTTTCCCTAAACTTGCAATAGTGAATTATTTCTATGTGAAAAAACTCGCATTTTCGAAAAAAATTGGCATCGCAGATTTTATCCCGTGAGTTTTTCCCCAAAAAGTACGTGTATTTTTTCACAAACTTATTGTTTGGGAATAAAGAAAGAAGAAACACAATATAAGTAGTTTTCTTGTTGTTTTTTAAACTTATTTGATTTTATTTTGAAAAAGACTGAAAATGAATGAATTTATTTATATTATGGTACAATCAGCCATGTCACAGGTTTTGTACGAAATTGATTTGAATTCATATTTCCAAATCGTAACGTTTTACTTTTGCTTCTTCAGCTCTCGTACGTTTTTATGAAAACGAAAAAATTTAAATCGTATTATTTATTAAATAATTATTATACACATTAAAATCAAAACAGCTGGTTCAGCAACCGGCGCCAACAATATCGGTCCGGCTCCAGACAAATTAAAAGAAAGTAAACAAACAAACTAAAATCAATTACGTTTTCAATTTGTGACCAATGTTTTAATACGATTTACAAAAATATTCAAATTTTCATACTAGAAGTACTTAAATAATTTTTTTTTTTAAGTGAAATTAATATAGACAATAAAGATATTTGCTTAATTCACAAAACCTCTTGTATCTCTGTATCGATTGTAATATCATAATATTAAACACAAGAGTGTAAAATTTGTTGTATGAAATTTTCATATAAAAATTAAATACACTATTACACTTTTATTTCATGTGTTTTTAAGATGTTGTATTCAGTGAGAGGCTCTCTGAGAGAATTTGTATGTAGCTTGCAGGGGTGCCAGAAAATTTTCATAAAAAATCAGCATATTTAAAAAAAAAAATCGGCATTATCTGCACTTCAATTTAAAAAAATCGGCAAAAAATCGGCAAATTAAAAATACAAATTTTAAGTTCAATAAAACATATTATTATTAACAAAAAATAACAAAATAGGATAATTCAGTATTAACTAACATACATATAAAGTAATATAGCAAAACAAAAAAAATTGTAATTAATATAAAAATATTTAGTATACATATTTTGTACTTGTTTTCAAGGTTTAAAACAGTTTTTTATATGAACACATTTTTTAAAGATACATATTTGAGTTAAACATTTTTATTAAATCATGTTTAATCTCAATATCAAAACAGTCTAAATTGTAAGATTTTAAATAATCTTTAGAAAAAAGGATTCCTTGTAGGGATTCATTTTCCAGAGAACATCGAAATTTTGTTTTGTTTAGGTTGACTTGACTAAAAACTCTTTCCACATTTGCGGAAGAATGTGGTAGGACCATAATGAGTTGTACAAACTTTGACAGCACTGGAAATGCACTTGTACAATCCCCACGTTTTAGATATGAAATTTTTTGCCAAAAAGTTTGCAAATTTATTTCACTTCCCTGAAAAATGTCTTCAAAATTTAAAAATTTTAACTCTCTGAATTCGGAGTCTATTATTTGTTTTTCTTCTTCAGAAATAAAACTTGGGAATGCTTTTATAATTTCTATAAAAGAATTATTCTCTTTTTTCATAATTTTTTGAGGGTTAATCATATTTAAAGACTTATAAGACTTATCTTCAAAATCAAAACGTTTTAATATTTGATTGGCAAGTTCTATATAAAAATTAATACAATTATTTACAATTTTGTTAATTTCGATATATTTCGATATTATATATATATATATATATATATATATATTTTCGATATTAACTCTTTGGCCAATAAGCCCAAATACACCTCATCAAAGTTTACAAAATTTTTTGCATTCATAAATTCGGTTAAATAAATTTCATTTTTTAAACTATCGCTTTTTATAAAGTTACTTAATACAGTTCTTAGAAGTCTTTCCATTTGGTTGTATAGGTTCTGTATTTCGGTTGACTCACTTTGAAATATTCTGTTCATATTATTAACAATTTGAAGAATATATTTTAAAAAAGATAAATATATTTCATTTGATTCGTTTAAATTTTTTATAATTGTTTTTGCTGTATCGATTTTATCAACATTGGCAGCAAATGAAAAGTAAATTTTCAACGCCTCATACAAATCTAATATTCTAACTACTACTGCTTCAAGCGATAACCATCTGGTTTGACTTGGATGCATCAATTTTTTTGGTTTTATTTCCAGTAATTTTTGAATATCTTGAAATTGATCAAGTCTTTTTGGACTATTTGATACATAATTGTAAACGTCTCTGGCTAGAGTTTCTACTTCGGATGGTAATTGAAGACAAGCGTATGAAGAACATAATGCAAGTGAGTGGCAAATACATTTCATAATAAATAAATCTGGTATATCGTCTTTTAAAAGTTTTGCAACTGAATTATTTTTGCCTGTCATAACCGCAGCACCGTCAGCAGCGAATCCTACCAAATTGGACTTGTAGTTTACACAATTTTGTGTAAAATAGTCTACAATTAACTTGTACAAACCTTTTGCATCGCATTGGCCAACTTTTAACAATCCGAAGAAATAGTCCTGTAGTTTAAAATTAACACATATACGTACAACCAAACACAATGCCTTGCTGTTTGATAGGTCGGTTGATTCATCTACGCACAGGGAGAACTTGTTATTTTTCAGTAGCTCGCAGACAGTTTGGAACTGTTTTTTTCCAACAACGTTTTTTATAATTGCATTTGCTTTTGTTCGTCCCAACATCAGATTGCCAGCACATTCTGAGTCAGAAAAAGATCGTTGACATACTTTAGTTAAATGGTCCGCGACCTTGAATGGAAGGTTGTGTTCAACAACAAAAAGAGCCATTCTTATTTCTGCTTTTTTTGAAGCATTTTGTTCTGCGTTGAAGGTCTCGTCTATCTTTCTTTGATCTGATATGGCATTTGCAGGGGATAAATGCTTTTTTGTCTGAGAAAGTGCCATTAAATCTATTTTTCCAGCAGAAGCTTTAAGCCGAGCGTTGCATAATTTGCAAAAAAAAAATTCGTTTCTTTTTTCAGCCCAACATTTTATGTTATCATCAATCCATTCTTCTTTTAGCTTGCGCTTTTTCTTTTTAGCTTCCTAAAGAAATTTAAATGATTTTATGTCATCTATATACATATATTTTTTATACTTCACTTGTATTTGGAGTTCAAAAATACTTACATTAGACTGGCTGCCTGATGTACCTGCACCATCCTCATTTTCATTGTAATCTATAAAAATAATAGGTAGGCATTTTGCCTATTATTTTCATTGGTGAAGAATATAAAGTAAGCTTACCTTTACTCTTTTGTAAGTATTTATCCATTATAATATATAATATAATATATATATAATATAAGCATACCTATACACTGCATATAATTCTATATATAGCTCTCCTCCACAGACTTTTTCATAGTTGTTTCTTTTTGTAATAAATATTACAGTGTTGCCAAAATTAATAAATTATACCAAAACAAACAAAGTTACCATGTTTTCGGTGTTTGCCAAAAAATCGTCATTTTTAGACTAAAAATCGTCAAATCTGCACTTCCATCATTTTGAGGCAAAAAATCGGCAAAATGCAGATAAATCTGCAAATATGGCACCCCTGGTAGCTTGTTCTTCTTTTTTCATTTAAAATACAAAATACATTAATGAACTACACAGAGGGTGTTCACAATTAAAAAAGAAAAAGTGTATTTGATACACAAATACACGATAAAGATTATTGTGAATTAAGCAATTCATTTCAGTTTTTTTCCTCGTTGGAAAAATGGAAAAATGTAATTTTTTACAACAAAAATAGGGGAAAAAAATTTTGGAATTTTTTTTCCTGTGTTTGTTATCAAAAAAATTACATTTTCTAATTTTTCCAACGAGAAAAACCTTTAATGAATCAATACCTTTAATATTTATAATTAATTTTAAGTACAGTTTATCACATTTTTTGAGTTTAAGTTATTAAAAATATAAATTTCACTTAAGATTTTAAGACCGTTTTCAAAATGAATTTTTTGATCGTTTTACATTTTCTAGAGAAGCAAAATACGTTTTCGTTTTCAAAATCGTACAAAATTGCACTCTGTGACATGGCTGATAGTATCTATTTATATACATATTAATTTATATTATAGTGTATACGGCCAACAATTCTTCATGTTTTTCACTTACATATGTAAATTCCCAGTAAAAAAAGAGACTTCAAAAAAGTCATGAAAATGTAGAGTTTACGATGCGGAAGTAGTGCAAATTTCGATCCGATCTAATGATTTTTACATAGGGTTGTCATTGCAAGAACTTTTCTTTTTCGATGCCTGGTCACTGAATTGGAAGCGATATTAAGAAAAATTCCCTTTTTTGTGTTCTATGATAATATTTTCATCTAGGAAAAAGGGTAAATAGTTGCCTTTTTTAACAATTCGTTTCTTTTTATACGAATTTAAGCCCGAAACAGTGTTTTCATGTAAATTTAAGCAAATAACTTTTAAATTTTAGACTAAAAATAATTCATAAATTTCTTTAAAAAAAATTAATTTTTTTTTAATTTTGGTGAGTATTTTCTAATACTATGGAGGAGTTACAAGGTTTTGTGTTACTAAAATAAGCTTCTACATGGTTTTTTGCTCACTCTCGGCAAATTAAAAATATCGATTTTTTGGAAGCAATGAAAATGTACTTCCGCTAGAATGACTTCCTTTTTTTTCACTGGGTTACTTCTGATAAACAGAGTGGATTTGATACATCTCTCAAATTTCTACTCTTTATTTTTTTCCCATAGAAATAACATAAATCGGAGCAAAATTTTCCTGAATAATAAAAATTTATTAAGGAAATTATAATAATACACATCAAAAGTAAAAAATACAATTGCATCAATTCACAATAGATTGTTCGACTCGCAACAGATGTTTATTTTATTCCCTATCAATTGGCGATGCCAATTTTTTGTTCATGGGAATAACAAAATTATTCGCAAGAATTTATTCCCTTGAGATTCGCGATAAAAAATCTCCATTGTGGTGCTGTGGTTTTCCGATTTTTCGAATTCTCGCAAATTTGCGTAATATTCGCGATTAAAGCGGGTTTTGCAAATATTCCATTTCTTAACAGTTTTTTGTGAATTTTAAACTTTGCAATTATACTGCTGTTAGCAAGTTTTTACAAATTTGAACCATTTTCGCCATTTTTACCGATTTATTGGCAGTTCTTTAGGGATTTTTAATACAAAATTATGGTTTGTTTAAAATTTTGAATTTTTTTTCGCGAATTTTTGTTTTCTTTTTGCAAGTGTTTTTGGCCACAGTCTATATTTGCATAATTTACTATCAATGGGATCGATCCAAGGCAGAGATTTTTATTAGAGCTGTTCAGTCTTCAAATTTAATGGAATTCTTGAAGGCAAGTTTGTCGAACCGTGCGAAATTCATCGTTCTTCCCAATTGTGTTTTTAGCATATGTAACTCTTGAACGTAAAGGAAAATAATATTTATGCAGAATAAATAGCAGACTAAAAAACATACATAGATAGCAAAGTTTTATTGTCATATAATATTTTTCTATGAAAAATATAAGCCAGGTTTTATGATAGTCATAAACGTTTATGACTTACAACAAATATGATGCAATAGAACATTTTGTGAATTGGCTCAGTATATTTTTGTAACATAATACTGTTTATCTTATCTTATCTTGAATATTTTTTCTTGATGGTGCTGAAGCAGTCATTCCTACGACTACGAAGCAAATAGCGGTCTTCAAGAGCCCAAGACCCACTTACATACATATATCAACATCAAAGCTGTCTATGCTCATGCTCATCCTGCATCGATATATGTAACAATGAATCGCCGGCGAAGTAAAATAAGAAATAAAATTCTTGAACAGCTTTAAAACCACCATTAACACGATTTTAAATACGATTTTATTCATTTATCAGGTTTGATTAATTTTGTATACACAGAAACAAATAGATAAGAATTATTTTCAACAAAACCATATTATTGAATAAAATTTTTAAATTTAATAATATTAATATTATTAAATAATGTAATTATTTATCAGTACCGCGCATTTTAAAATATCATCATTTAATTAAAGGCTGTTCAAACAGGCACGAATGCGCCGAACATCAATCGGATTTTTATACAACTGAATCATTGATGCCAACCCAAAATCTTTCTTAGAGGTAGATTCGATGTTAAAAAGAGGTAGTTTCCAACAAATCTTACGTAAAAAGAGATGGAACTACAACACTTATGTTTTAGTGTATTTTTAACATCTTTGAAAAAAATTAATTAACCTTTCGTTTCGATAAGAAATATTTTATAAGGAATTTTATGATATAAATTAATTTTTATAATTCTCATATTTAAAGGAATGAATATTATCATTAAATGATTTCGGATGCTCCTCTGCAACCATAGGTTGTCCAGCGATAGCGCTGATATATCGTGTAGATTTATTTGTAGAGTATCAATAAATATTGTTTCTACAAATACTTTTTAACAAATTAACTTTTAACAATCGAACTACATACATATGTATGTATGCAATTTTTTCACAAACTGGCCCAGTAAAGGAAATATTTGGGCTTGTAGCAGGTTTTAAATAGTGAAGTCAACATGCATTGCTAAAATATATTTCAGTTGAACTTCTGGCTCAGGGAACTGCATAATCAGTAATTTTTGCCACTTACTGTACACACATAGAAATTACTGTGTTGGTCACACAGCAACAGCACTCTGCACAATCATTGTCGACACAGTATTACTTTTAATCAATCAAGAGCGCACTCATGTTGTTTGTTAGTGTTTGTCTCGTGTGTGTGTCATTGTTTGTGTCGTTCATCTTCGGATCAGTGTTTGATCTTCGCTCATAACTACATAGCTTAAGCAGTCATTGCAATACCAACAACACAGTCTGTGAGGCGATCACAGTAGAATAAATCAATGAGAGTAGAGTGCTAGGGTGTGGAGTGTAGAAAGTGTGTTTGGTTTTTTTGCGGTTGCGGTGCCACTGACACAGTAAGTTTTATAGGTGTACAGTATCAAAAATGACACAGGTAGCTGATCTGCCAAAACTAAAAACAGAAAAAACCAAAGGGATAACTAAAATTTTTTTTCTAAACGCCAATACATATTCAGTTTATTAAAACTACAATACACATTTATGCCACCGCCACACATCAAGAAATGTTTATACAGAAACGACACAAAGCAAAACATGTAAAAAAGAGACTCGATTGTGAAATTGCAAAGTAATGAGAGCATTAATACACCCTGAGCAGCGTTGTCAACTCGGTGCTTTT
The DNA here is from genome assembly GCA_905220375.1 of Tachina fera. Taxonomy (NCBI): domain Eukaryota; kingdom Metazoa; phylum Arthropoda; class Insecta; order Diptera; family Tachinidae; genus Tachina; species Tachina fera. The sequence goes on from LR999966.1 coordinate 76,991,432, forward strand.
CGCACCGTTTTTAGTGCTTTTTGAAATTTTCGACGCGAAAAATTTTTAAGTTAGTGCTCAGTGCTTTTTTAAATTCATATCGGTGCTTTTTGTTTCGAGTCGGTGGCACTAAACCAAAAATTCGAAGAAAAATTTCCTCACCTATTTTTTCCTTCGGAGAAATCTATATATAAAAAATAAGCTCTAAACTTAAATGGAGCATTTAAAAAAATTCTACCAAGATTGTACAAGGCTGGGTGGAAAAAATAAGTGCCATATTTCCCTTAAAATTTAACATTTAAATCATAATTAATATAAAAAATGTTTTGCTACGCAACAAAGAAGACATAATAGAAGTATTTACCCCAGTATAGTTTAATATCGAAATTTTGTCTAGTCTAGGGAAAATATAATTAGTCCACTATCGAGTTTTCAGTTGAGAATTATCGGATATTTCTAATTTGATTGAATTCGAAAAATACGTTTCTTTCCTGACGAAAAATTATTAAAAATAATAATTTTTTATAATAACTACAAAAGACTTCGTCAAACTGATTTGGGAATTCATTGATTCTTATAAAATGAAAATGTGTATCGGATGCCTCAAATTTATAGTTTTAAAAATGTATTGCGAAGTCAACTGATTATTATATTTTTTATATGTATATTTGTGTATAACAAATTTTTTTTTAATATATGATAATAGTTAAAAATTTAGTGCTTTTTTACTTAAATTACGCGTTTTTTTTAGTGGTTTTAGTGCTTTTTTAAATTCAAAAGTTGACAATGCTGACCCTGAGTGCTGTGTTCGCTCTCATCGCATTTTTTGCAATCGCTGCTTGCATACTGTGTCTCTGACACAGTACGAATAATGCAAAGTACAATTGTGATCGCATAAAGATATTTGCAAAAGAATTTTGAGTAAAACACACACAGCACAGTTTTCGTTGAGGTGTAAGAGATACAGTTGTCAACGATAGACTGTATGTTTGAACTGTGTACTTATTGTTGCGGTGTATCGCTGCCGTTGTCTGTTCTAGCTTGAATTAGATAAAAATACTATTGTAACTATACTTTAGCATTATTATTGAAAAACTAAAAAAGTGGTAGACTTTTTTTTCGAAAAGTGGTAGAGTTGGGTAAGATACCAAAAAGAGGTAGATCTACTACAAAAGTGGTAGAGTTGGCATCGCTGAACTGAATACACATACGCGAATATATTTCTCTCGGTATTCTCTCAGTTGCCAGCTTTTATTTAATTCAGAGCTGGCCATCAACCACACATTTGAAGTCTACTGACGATTTGTTACAGCAACAATGACATGCATATAGACAAAGCTGAACCACCAGCAAATCAATTTCAAATTTAAATATACTTATGACAATATGTCGAAGAATAAAATTCTTAGATTCTTAATCAGTATTATGACCTTTTTTAAATTGTACAATTGACTTGTACAATTACAACTTACAATTACAGCCGTCTGGTCTATAGACGGAAAAAAGCAGCAGTTATGATTCTTTAAAACAATAATTAGTTATTGTCTATGCTAGAAGGTTCGTGTATTTGCTTTATGATTTTGTGCCAAACATTATTTCCAACACATATATTTTCATATATTTTTCAAACTATTGTATGTATAATACTTTAATTTTATTTTTATGTTTTAAAAACTTGGCAATATTATTTTTATTTTTCATTATCAGAGACAACAACTATTTTTGAAGAAAATAATTTACTGGATTCAAACACAAGAACTCAGAAGTATTTTAAAACAAAACCGTCCTAATTCTTCTTACTGAATTAGGGCATTAATATGCTATCGCTGTTGGTCTTGCTTTTTTTAAAAAGTATAGTAAATTATGTTTCAATGGTATTTTGTTGTTGTGGTCTTGTAATGTAGTATCTTGAAAAGGGGCTATTAATTTTACTAGGGTACTTTAATACAAAGCATGAAAACCCTTAATAAATAACAATTGTTTTAAAGCATCACAACTGCGGTTTTTTTTCGTCCATAGACAAGATGGCACAATCGTCGAACATAATTAGGGCATTATTATATTTTATTTTAATTATTTAACACGTGTCAAAATATTTCTTTTAATTCGCATTCATTCCTTTACACATAAAATTTTTTTTGTATTTTTTATATTTTTTTATTTTAAATTTGCATTTCAAATATTTATATTCAAGCAACAACTAAATATTGTAGGCACTCGTATTCCTGAAATCCTCCAGAGTCCTTAAGATCCGTATACTGCTATTTTCTCTCTTGCTGTTGCTGTTAATTTCATTTAGATAAATCGTTTTTATTTTACTTGATACTCGTATCTGTGCACTTATTTGTATTGTTAACTTTCATTTCTGATTTTTATGCAAAACTTACGAGAAGAAACACAAACATTAAACGAAAATTTGCTTTGAACGAAAATAAAGAAAGAAATAAACAGAAGACTAAAAAAAAAGGTTTAAACAAATAACACTCAAGTGAGCAGTTTTTCGTATTCACTTTTATGCAATTTTACATATTGAACAAAAATTTAAATAAAATGTTTTCTTAAAATTGGTTTTTCGAGGAGAAAACACTTGAAGATTATTTCGCTTTATTTTCTTACTCAAGAATTCAAATCCAAAAGATTGTTCAAACAAGTTTTTTAAATAAATTCTACGGATATTGTATTCTGGTTACGAGTACTATAGTCATTGTATTTATTATAAAAATCACATCAAAACGAACGAATTCATTCCAAATTTAAACTATTGAAAAACATCTCAAAAATTTTTCGATTTAAATTTCTCTCTCAAATATATAATTCCTTCTGCCAAAAAAAAAAAACAAACTTCAATGCAAAGATCTGATAGAAGAAGTTAAGAAGAAGTATATTAAATTTAAAATAAATTTTAATATTGTGTGTCTTTCATAGCTTGCAAAAATCGATAAAGTAGAACCCCTTAAAATAAAATATTAAATTTAATGGGCGTCACTCCGGTAAGTGGTAAGTTTGATAAAAATCGGTTAACTACTACGCGTGAAATTGTATGACAAATTTAAACCCATTTTCTCAACTTTCAAATTATGTGATTACAAGAACTACATGTGTTTTATAGGTTTCGCAGCAAACAAATGAGTAGAACATCATAAAATTATAAAAAAAAAATTATTTACAATGGGACCAATGGGAAGCTATACCCTCGTAGACAACAAAAAAAAATTACAATCGCTGTTAAATGTACTGAGTTATGAAGATACACACCTAAAAAAAATAGAGACGAATTGTTAACCTCATCCTTTTTTTGAAGTCGGTTAAAAAGTAGACATGTTTTGATCAGATCAGCTGTTCTAGATCTTATTGATTTTTTTATTGGCATATTAAGCAGTTTTAATTTGCCAAAAACGACACCAAATAACTTAAATGAATAAGAAATTATGTCCCTTCCAAACGTTATTACCAGGGAAACCGCAAATATGCAATTGCATGTTTTTTCTTGTATGACGTATAAATGCGGGCACAAGATATGTATTCGTTTCAGAACTTTTTATGAATTTTGGCTTCGATTTGTTAGTGCATATTTTTGCATATTTGAGCTTTTAAAAGATATTTTTGCATATATGAGTCTTACACGCATACTTTTAGCATATTCTCGAAATTTGCGATCAGGGAATATTTTGATACTTTATAGAATTTTTTCTTTTTTAATATGCTTGCATGCTTATGTGTTGGTCAAAATTTTAAATATAATGTTCGATAAGATGTTTCGTCTTGTCTATGGACGAAAATAAAAAGCCGCAGTTGTGATTCATTAAAACAATTAAAACAATTATTATTTATCGTCTATGCTAGAAGGTTTATGTATTTGCTTTAGGATTTTGTACCAAACATTATTTCCAAAACATATTTTTTCATTTAATTTTCAAAATATTGTATAATTAATGTTATTTAATTTAATTTTTATGTTTTAAAAACATGGCAATAATATTTTTATTTTTCACTATCAAAGACAAAAACCAAGGTGTAATTATACAGGTGACTGCGTAAGGATTTTTATACAATAATACAGCAACCATAGCTGTGTAAAAACCAAAGAATGTCAAAATCAAAAAAATTTTTGTACCAAAACCAAAAAAAAACGAATTTTCTGACATTCGTTAGCTACTAAGCACATAGAGCAAAAAATTATCAGCTGAAGTAGCGCTGCCACCTGTTTAAATACACCTTGACAACAATCATTTTTTAAGAAAATAATTCAGAGAATCCAAACACAAGAACTCAGAAGTATTTTCAAAGAAAAACGTCCTAAACCTTCTTACTGAATTAGGGCATAAATTTCATTTACAACGTTCCATATAGTTTACTTTTTTCTTACATATTACGCAATTATTACGGACGTTAGTTTCAATAAAAAACCGGTTATGCTATTTTGATGGACTCTGACCCGGGTAGACGTCGAAGGAACATTGTCCATCACCTTTATCGGGAATAAAAGGCGAACATTTTGTTCACGTAAAATATTTCCCGTGAACAAACAAATGGTGAAAAAAATTAGAAAATAGTATACTGACACAAAAACAATGCAAACATTGGTGATCACAATTTTAGGGAAATGGAACGTATTTCACGTGAACTTTTATTCCCAACGATTTTTATTTGAAAATCTAGATAAAATTTTTTTGTTTAAATTAATATGTATTATTTGCTTTAGTGAAAATTTGTATGGCAAATTTTTTAGCGTGCACTTCAAACCCAAATTGTTTTTTTAATAATGCAGTTAATCTTTTTTAATTTTTTATTGTTTTTTTTGTTTATTTTATTTTAATCTTATTTTATATCGAGTCTTATTTTTAATTTAATCGTAAGCGACATAAATTAAAATTTTCAGTAGAAGTTTTTTTTACAATATTCAAATTTGTTTTATATACGTCGCTTAAGATAAAATTTTACAGCCCGTATCTTAAAAGTTTTCAAGAATTTTGGCATATTGATAATTCTAAACTATGGGTAAGGGTAGGCCCATACAATTTTGATTTCAATAAAATGATTTAAATAAAATCGAAAATAAGGCTCGATATGCAAACGTTGTTGAATTTTTGAATTAAAAATATATATTCATTTATGCTTAAACCAGTTTATTTTATTTTTAAGAGCATATTTTTTAATTTTTTTTAGAGCATATTTTTAGAGCATATTTCTGGTTGCACTGGCTTATTACGTTTTTCCAAACCTGCGTAGAATGCTAAAATTAAAAATTTAAATCCCCTCATATTTTCTTTTTCTCTTTAAATGTTGTTACTTAAATAAAATATACATACATCCATACATATAAATATTTATAATATAATAAAAAACGTCATACAACAAAAGCTTAAAAAGTGGATAAAAATGTCAAGGTCATCGTGTCATTCGCGATTACTTGTGGGAATATTGTTCGTACTTGAACACCAGCAGGAGCAATAACAACAATTACATGAACCGAAACAGGGTTATTTATTCATACATACGACGACATGTCGCTCTTTTATTGCTGTTTTTGTTGTAGTTGTTGCCATTTAAATTTTGTATGCATACTCTTCTGTGTGTGTGCATGTGTGGATTTGTTTTCTTTCCCATGCAAACATACACACAAAAATATATGTATGTATGTATGTTTGTAAACATGCACAAAATAAGGATTTTTTTCTTAAATCTCTCAATCTCTTACGGGAAAATATTATAGGGGAGAATTGGGAAAATATGGGTACATCTTTCAAATGTCAAAAGTGAGCCTACAACGGCTATAGTTTCAAATTCTTACACTTGATATTGTTTGAGATTTTCGGTGGGGAATGAAAAATGAAGAATTTGAGGAGAAGTCCGAACATCCAATGCCCTACAGTTATTTAATACATTCTACTTTCTTTAAACAGCAATTAGCAAGGTTAAAATACTATTTTTTATTTTTTAATATTTTGAGGACCAATGAAACTATTTTTTCAAGCTTTAGATCTGTTTATATATTTGTTTTTAGGGTTCCGTACACCAAAGGTGGAAAGAAATCCTATTGTTTTCGCTACGCTGTTCGTCACAGTCTATTTTTTCGATAAGCAAAAGAGCTACGGACCTGAAATTTGGCCGCTAGAAGAACAAATACATGAGAGTTAAAAATTTAAGGGTGTTCCAAAACGAGTAACGAAAAATGTTAAAATAACATGTAATATACATACATACACTTCTATGTATATGTTTACATGAAATTTTTAAAGTTATTGTATTTTCATACAGACTACAACAATTAAGACTAAAATTAAAAAAAAATTTAAGTAAAGGGTGTTCTATCATTTAATGTAATTTTGACCATGTACTTTTGTCAACTTGCTGTATCTTGGAAACCGTAAGAGGCAAAGTCTTAAAATTTTCAAAAACGGCAAAACAAAAAAATCCCATTATAAAATCTCCCAACCAAAAAAAAATCGCCAAAACTCGAAAAAATCGCCAAACCAAAAAAAAGCACCAAATTAAAAAATCGAGCACAAAAATATATCGCTACAATGAAAAAAATTGCAGCAACGAAAAAAATCGTCAAAACGAAAATAACACCAAAACCCTAAAAAATCGCTAAAACTTAAAAAAGCGCCATATTAAAAAAAACGCCAAAAACTCAAAAAGAAATACCAAAACTAAAAAAACCCATATTAAAAAAGAACGCTCAAAACTGAAAAAATCCCCAACACGAAAAAAAATTTAAAACTATCAGGCCTGTCACAGAAACCAAATTCGATCGAAATGATTTCAATTCCGTAATTAGGTTCTTCAGAAAAGTAAAAACGAAGAATTTGCTCGAAATGATTAATTAATTAATTTTAGTGCTCGGAATTGAAATTTTCTCTATGTGAAAGCTTAAAAATCTGTTTCAAACAATTTTATTTCAACAAAGAAAAATGTTTTAAGCCATTTATTTAAAATATGTTAGTATTATTGAATTTGTTTTACATATTTAAGATATTTTCTCAAGTCTTAAGCAAAAAATGCATCATTATAAAAAATTAAATATTCTATTCTGTCAAATAAAATTAAATAAAACTTTAACACATACACTACGTTTGGATATGAAAATGGATCAGAACCAATTTTCCAGCAAAATCTTGACCGCTCTAAGCGTCCAAAACTGCAATTATTACAATTACAGACATTTCATGTATAATTAAAATATAAATAATATAAAATTATCATTTAGTAAATTATCCTTTAGTAAATTTTTGCTCTTCTAATACGAGTAAAGTGTTTTTGTTTTGTGTTGCCCAATATTGCCACATTTAAATTGAAAACAATCGAATTGGCGCTTTTTCGGAATGAAGAAATCGATCAAAATCTGGAGAAGGTAAAACAAAATCGATCGAAATGAAAATTTGTAATCAAAACAATTTCGATCGATTTCTGTGACAGGCCTGTATGTATTATAAAGGCTAAGGTTCGTATAGTATTACATACGTATCCAGTGCTCGTACGGAACCCTTCGTGCGCGAGTAAGAGTCGTACTTTACTGAATCTATTTAGTTTAATATTTCGTTAAGCTTCGGTTAACTTTCAGAATATTTCTTAAATTTTGTTTTTTTCGATATTTCAAAACATCCCGATGGTTAAAGAAATATCGAACTAAAAAATTAAAATATAAAGAGATATATAAAAAGCAGTCGAAATATTATAAAAAAAATATTTTGAGGGCCAATTTTTTTAATTCGTATTTATATACGTAGATATATACTTATTTAACTTTCATTTAAGTTTGTATATTTAAATATAGCTTAATTTTCTGCAGCCTTATTTATAAAAATTATTAAGGCTTAATAAAAGTTTAATAAGCTAAATTTTGTATCTGTTATGAAAACTCTTTAATGTTTATAAATAATGTTGTTAGTAATTAACCAAAATTCTGGTTTAATTATGATAAATGTCAGGCAGCACTACAAAATTTAGAAACGTTATGGAAAGCTTTCCAAACAACAGCTGTTTAACATACATACTAGAGCTCATTTATATTTGTATAGAAAATTGAAATAATCGAAAATTTTTTTTTTTATGAAACAATAAAAGTATCCGAAAGCATTTTTGATATTCGTTTATATACGAGTATTGCAAAATCCGAATAGAAAAAGAAATTGTTAACAAAAAAAAACATCAATAAATCTGAATTAACCCATTTGTTTCTAGATAAAAAAAATTGTCAAACTACATCGGTAGAAAAATAGTTTGCCGGACAAACATTTTATCTGAAAAAAATTAGTGAATTCAGCTTAAGGTTAAGATCGAGAATATTTTTTTTTGCCATAATTTTAAGCAGCATATTTTTTGTTTGCTCCTGTAGTATATCGCCAAGTCGGCGTGACTGCAAAATGCTTACTAAAATATACATCTATGTATATATATATATATACAAGATTTACTTATTTAATTTTTTATTTATTTCCTTATATTCATGAATTCTTCAATATGCAGATAAAAGTTGCCTGGGAAGATAAGCAGCGAACGACAACAATAAAACCATCCATCCATCCATCCATCATCGCCTGTGGAGTGCCAATTGATGGGAATAAAAATAAATCCCTTTTCGTGTTTGAAGTTTGAATTTCATTTTCAATTCTTTGTTTCTTTCATCACTCATTGTTAAATGTTTATTTAATGACTGTTTATGTTAAAGTGACTAAAATTCCTTCAGTTATTTGTCAACATATGGAGCATAATTTGAAAATGTGTTCAAAAACAATAAAAAGTTAAAGTTCATTTACAAAATGTTATTTTCTGCAGGGACCCTTGTACACTTAAGTACACACATAAAAAAATAAAATCATATTTACTCTTAAGCAGAAATACATATGTATGTCGAATAAAACAATTTGCACAAACTGTTATTCAAGTGTAATGATGTGCTTAAGAATAACTTTGAAAATTTTGAATTCAATTAATTTTTAATAGATAGAAAAAGACATTTTTGTTACGTATATTTTATTATTTTTAAGCAGTTATTATACTAACAAGTGCCAAATATTTAAACAAGAAGCTAGCTACGTAGTTCTCTATTATTTTGGGCACTTTCCGTTTGTAATAATGTATGATAGAATTCTCATTGGCTTTATATTAAAATTAGTATTAGTAAGTCAAGTTTACTGCGAGGCTGAGATCTAGTAAAACTTGATATTAGTTTTGACTTTAACACGATTAAACTTGAGATAATGGCCCTAATTACGGGTGTCGTATCTTAACTTCGATTGCGATGATTTTTTTGAAAAATCTTTTCTTTTATCTGGAACAAAAATGTCGAAGAAGAAGTATATTTGGGACACGGTTAATTGGGCTCAATAATACGATTATAATATTCTAATTTGAAAAGTTTTAACGAAATTACATGTGATGAAAATCTATTTTTAAAGTTGAATCGACTAAAAATAAAAAAAAACTTACTCATAATTTTCGTGTATAGATATTTTTATAATTGGAGTTTTTTTCGTTTCCACAACACGGACGGTTGATTAGAACCCAATAAAGACCTATAAACCCTATCAAACTTAATCAGGTTAAGAATATAGTTTCCTCCCAAAGATATTCCATATCTGGCATATTTCCAAGATACAAAATTTGTATTCTCATTTGATTGGATGCTGGACAAGGACACAAAAACGAAAAAAAAAAACGAAAAACGAAACGAAACGAAATAGTTTCAGACATGTTCTTATGTTTTTTGCAAGGACTGATTGAGTTTCCCTTGTACGAGTAAAATCTATCGAGTCTATGCTCGTTTGAGAAGCCTTTGAAAACGATACATGAATATGATCGGGTCTATTCTCATTTGGTTATCGTTTGAAAGGAACACATAATAGTAACAAAAATTAAAAATTTAAAAAACCCCGATGTCTAACCGGCTGGACCGATTTTCTTAAAATATAGCTAAGAACCCTCTCGATCAAGTCACCTTTGAAACAAAATAAACTAAATCAAAATCGGTCCAGCCGTTTGGTCTGTACGTGGACACGGACAGACAAACAGATACACAGACAAACACTACAAACTTATAACACCATTTTTTTTTGGGGGGGGGGGGAGGGGGGTTAGAATCGAAAATTTTACGTTGAAACTGTAGTATCGTATTACCTCAGTACAGTATTATCATTTCAAAAAAAAATGTTTGTTTGAGCAACGTTCTTAAAACGTCATATAAAAATTAATAACGCACTTTGTTACCTTTGAACCATATTATCATCAATATAAAATTATTGGGGTCTTAGTAGTCTCGTTTGAAGGACGTTTTAAAACGACACATAAAAACGAAAATTTTACATTAAAAATATACCCTATTACCCTACCACCGTATTATCGTTTTAACTTAAAATTGTCGTTTATAAATATCGTTTTAAAACGGTATTCAAACCATACTTCTAAGATCCAAATAATTTTATATTGAAATGAAATAAATTCAGTGAAGTGCGACTTTGACCCGCGCACGAAGGGTTCCGTACGGGCACGAGATATGTAATTCAATACGAACAATATAAACTATAGTTTTGGAATTTTTTTCGTTTTTGGGTTTTTTCGGTTTTAAGCGTTTTTTTTTAGTTTGGGGGTTTTTTGAATTTATTGGCGCTTTATGAGTTTTGGCACTTTTTTCACGTTTTGCCGATTTTTTTTTTTTGGTTTTTGAAGTTTTTTTAATTTTGGCAATTTTTATTATTTTGGAGTTTTTTTTATTTTGGCTATTTTTTTAATTTTGGCGTTTTTTTCATATAGGTGATTTTTTTTTTGGTTTTTGGCGATTTTTTTAGTTTTGGCACTTTTTTTCGTTTTAAGCATTTTTTTCTGTTTTTGGCGTTTATTTTAAATTTTTGGCGATTTTTTTCGTTTTGGCGACTTTTTTAAATTTGGCGATTTTTTTTTAATTTTGGCAATTTTTTTTCATTTTGGCGATTTTTTTTTTCACATAAACAATTATTTTGGTTTTGGCGAATTTTTCGCGTTTTGGAGATTTTTTTCGGTTTTTGGCGTTTTTTTCATATTGGCGATTTTTTTTCATTTAAACGATTTTTTCGAATTTGGCGATTTATTTTAGTGCTAGATTTTTTTTGAATTTTGTCGATTTTTTTCAATTTAGCGATTTTTTTAAATTTTTGGCGATTTTTTTCAGGTTTTGGCGATTTTTTTCGGTTTGGCGATTTTTATAATTTGCGGATTTTTTAGTTTTACCGTTTTTGAAAATTTCAAGAGTTTACCTCTTACGGTCTCCAAGATATAGCAATTTGTCAAAATTACATAGTCAAAATTGCACTAACTGATGGACCAACCTTTAATTTAAATTTTTTAATATTTTAATGTTTATTGTTGTAGTCTATATAAAAATACACTAATTTTACAAATTTCAATTGCCAATATACATATGTATATACAATTGTATGTATATTACATGAGATTTTAACATTTTTCGTTGCTCGTTTTGGAGCACCCTTTAATTTCTAATTCTCATGTATTTTTTGTTGTAGTGGCCAAGGTTCTACATACTCCGTCCAAATTTCAGTTCCGTAGCTCTTACGGTTCCTGAGAAAATACCGTGTGACGGACAGACGGACAGCGTAGCGAAAACAATAGGGTTCCTTTTTTCACCTTTGGTGTACGGAACCCTAAAAACGGTGTTATGGTAAAACGGTATATTTTCAATGTATTTACATATATTTGACGTATTTTATTTAGCTTTAATTAAACGAGCATACTCAAATAGTTTTTATGGAAATGATAATACGGTTCTAGGGTAATACTATTTCAAAGTAAAATTTTCGTTTTTAAATGTCGTTTTAAAACGATACTCAAATGAGACTACTAAGACCCACATAATTTTATATTGAAATCATAATACGGTGCTAGAGTAACACGGTTATCTTTTCAATGTAAAATAATAGTTTTCGCCTGTCGTTCTCAAAAGGAGAATAGAACCGTATGTTAAATTAGCCCTAAGTCTACTTTAAAGAAAGAAAACTGCACACTTATGAAATTTTTGAGATAACTCAGAATATTTTTTTTTACAAAATGCCTATAATCCCAGCCTTGGTCATTAATTAGTTCTGCACTTTTACACTTCTTTTAATAACTATTATTATATTATGTACTTTTTTTTCGTTTATTAAATAATCTCAGTATTTTTACATTTCACACATTTTTTTTTTATAAGAAAAAAAGGGCTGCAGAAGAACAACATGCATGAGAAATAATTGCAGAACGAGTGAGAGAATGAGCTTCAAAACTTGTAATTAAAAATCCATTAAATACAATTAAATTGTGCATATCTTCACGTGACATCATCACCTACAAACTGGGAAAGCCCAGTATAAGTTATGAAAAAAAAAACAATCAAACAAACGCAGACACTCAAGAGGCATCTAGCGACTAGAATGCATAATTTATTTTTGTTAAAGAAAATTATAAAAATGTTGAAGTCTGAAGACGAAGAGTGCTGAATTTTATTTGCTCTTGGGCTATTATCACTTAAACTACGAGTACTATCTACTGATGGCGAAGAAATAGAATTAAAGGAATAATTTTCTTACTAGACATGTATGAGCACATACTAGAGCATATTGAGGGCAATCATTGCATTGTCTTAAGCCTCTGGAAATAAAGTTTTTATAGGCTGTTTAGTGAAGGCGTTTTTCTTATGTTTAATGCTTTCGTACAGCAAACTGCTGTTTACACTTTGAAGAGCAAATTATAAGTGGTTTGTCTGTCAGCTTGACTGCCTTTGCTTGTCTGCAAAATAAATCACATCAAATTTTCACTTCTACATCACGCACACAAACGAACACACACACTTAAAACGCATCATTTCTTTTCAAGAGCTAAAATGACAGCAAACCCCAACATATTTGCACCATTTAATGTACATGTGTGCAATAATTGTTATTTATTTTTTTTTATAGCCAACCATTCATCCTTTCAATTGTCAGTTGCTTTAATTCTGCATCTACAAATCTGTTGACAACTTACTTGACACATTTAAAACTTGTGCAACGGATATTTATCTTGAAATTAAGAAGGAAAAAATGGAAGGGGAAGGGGGGCGGGTTAAGCGAAGCTAAAGAAATAGTTGCAGTTTAACATTTAACGAGTGTTTACGTCATCATCATTTAAGTCTACTACATATCATATCAAACTGCTGTCATTAATCCATTAATCTCAGTGTCTAAACACATACCTTTGGTTTTCAACTGGCTGATCCGTTTGAATTATTTTTATTATTTCCTTTTAGATAATTTCTTTTATAATATACTGGTTCATTATTGTGCGCAAGAAAAAGTAACATTTTAATTTTTTTTACCTAATAGAGCAACTTTATTTACTTTCAAGGGCATTAGGCAGGCAGGCAGGCACGCAGGCATCTCTCTAAGGCGGCAGACAGTTTTACTTTAATGGATATCGAAAATGTTTTTACAGACAACTAAATAGACAATGTATGAAATCATACAAAGTTTTTACAATGACAGCCCATTTCCATCAAAAATTTTAAAGAGCTTCAGACAGAAATTTTTCAATGCTTTAGACAATTAAGGAGTTTGACAAAAGGGGAAAAATAAAATTTATATAAACATACATGTGTATATAAATTGCAGTTAAAAGCTTTAAGGGTTTCTAGTCAAGTTTAAAAGACAGATATCAATATCAATAAATAACGTGAAGAAATAATTGAGCTCTCTCAGATGTCTTAAAATAGTAAAATTATTCGGTCCAGTAGATTTCGAAAATAAGCCATTCCAGTTCTAAATCAGCTCTTATCCTCAAAAGGAAATGTCGTATGCTGGCAATTTGAATAAAATCAGGTGATTCATATGAGAGCGTTCTGTCGAAAATATCGATTTTTTTCTAGTAACTTCTAAAGTAATCGTCAAATCGATTTTAGATATTCACTGATTTTTATTGACTTGAAAAAGGATCGGTTCGCGCAAACTTTATCAAAATCTGTAAAATAATTTTAGAGATATCGTTGTCCCTTCAAAAAAAAAAATCATACTCAATACACACAGCAAAAAATACCAATGTAAAATCACCATGCCAAAAGGGTGATTCAAATTCATTCAAATCACATTAAATTTACAAAAAATAATATGTTGTTTGAGTGTGTTGGAGTTTATTTGCTTTGTTCATACCCAGCATACCATTATCGGAGCGCTCTTATATATGAGCTCATATATGAGCGATTTTATGAGCTTCTGTGAGTGTTTCCTGCGTGCATATTTCTGAGCTCATAAACGATCGATTTTATGACTTTCTATGAGTGTTTCTTGCGTGTAAATTTCTGAGCTCATAAACGATAGATTTTATGTGTTTTTTATGAGTAATTTCTGCACGCTACCAGATAACGGTAAATTCCAGCTAAGCAGAAGAAAGAAGTTACAAAAATTGATTCATTAGTGAATATTTTTGGAAGCGTAAAGACAAAATTGTGAGTTATTTTATAATAAATATAAAAATAATACATAATTAAAATAATGAAAATAGCAAGCTTAAAAGAAAGCAAATTAATAATAAGTGAACTTCGTTCAAATAAATTAAGAAAAGAAAATCCAGCATGTAATATTAAAAATAAAAAGAGTCATAAAATACTCTTTTATGGATAAAATTTAGAGCTCTTTCATGAGTGACCAGTTTATTGGAAAAAGCCACTCAAATATGAGCGTTTTATGACTGTTTATGATTATTTTATGAACTTATTTTGAGCGTCAGCGCTCCGACAAAATAGTCTTTATGAGCTCATTTAAAACGCATATGGTAAGCTGGGAAACTACTCTTTTATGCATAAAATTTAGAGCTCTTTCATGAGTGACCACTTTAGTGGAAAAAGCCACTCAAATATGAGCGTTTCATGACTGTTTATGATTATTTTATGAACTCATTATGAGCGTCAGCGTTCCGACAAAAGAGTCTTTATGAGCTCATTTAGAGCGCATATGGTATGCTGGGTAGCTGCAATACACTTTTGTGCTTAGTTGTGTAGGTTGTTTTTGTATTATTGTTGTTTTTTTATGTTTGTAAACAGCCGATGAACTGCTACTGGCTGGTAGGCAGTGTACTAGCCTTGCATTCGGGGTTCGAATCCTGGAGTCAAGTCAAAGTATTTTGTATTTTTTTCTTTTAACTAAAACAAGTCAAAGTATTTTGTTTTGTTTTTTAAATAAAACTAAAACTTTTCAAATAAATTCTATGTTAAATGACTAGAAATAATGTTAAATTATAATTTAATTAGAGATGGTACATATTTAGTGTTAATCGTAATAATATTTAAAGTTGTTGTGACTGCAGAGGTAAGCAATGTGAGATGAGTTCCGAGTTCATATCTTGGTCGGGGAAACTAATTTAATTTATATACAAAAAATTTTCTGATGTCTATGTCAACCACAAGTAAGTTAAATAATTAATAAAATACAATTACTACATTAAATTAAATTCATATTGATATAACATGAAATAACTTTGATTCAACATGATTCTTCATTTTGATTTTAACAGTACTTAAATGTTAATTCAACATGAAATAAAGTTATTTCAAAAGAAAAAATTTTTTGGACAATTACTATAAATCATGTTAAATTAACATGAAACACACATTAAGCAAAATCATTGCCAAAAAATTTAAAATTAACATTATTTTTAACGAATATACATTGTTTTTTTTTCTGTGTGTAGATGTTTGCCTGCTAAAATCGTCCAAGTGAAGGGGTCAATAATAAATCTGGCAGCGGCGTGTTTGAACGAACAATCCTTTACACTAAGCAAATATGTTTTATCGATTTTATTCCGTGAATCCATAGGTCACTCGTTTACATACAGTTCGTAGGACCAATATGATTTCTCGTAAAATATTTATTCCGAAAATTCTAATTTATTTATTTGAATTGTTTTCGCACAGTAAATTTAAGAAAAAAAGGTTTTAATATAAATAAATAAAAAAAGAAACAGGGTAATATAAAAAATCGCACACTTTACATAATTGCGAGAACTACAAATTCTTTGTGAAAGCGATTGGATTGTAAATCGGGTGCGGTAGACCAAAATAATTTGTCTCAAAATATTGATTAACAGGGTAATATAAAAAATTGCACTCTTTATATAATTGCGAGAAGCACAATTCTGTCTGAAAGCGATTGGATTGTAAACCGGGTTCGGAGGACTAAAATAATTTGTCGTAAAATATTTATTCCGAAAATTATAATTTTAAAATAAGAGTAGTTCGAAATTTTATCAATATTGGATGGCAAGTTTAGAAACGGCGGATTTAGGGCTTGTCCCACGATATCGACAACGTTTGACTTGTCGCTCGCTTACATTCAAAACAAAAATTGATTTTAAAATGTTGATTTAGTTTCAAATGTACATAAGTGTGCGACAAGTCAAACGTTGTCGACATCGTAATACTGGCCGTTATTTAAATATTTTTTTAACATCCAACTCTCGTATATCGGGCCTATTCTAGTTTGATTATGAATAATTCTTTCTGCCAAAAAAAAAACGACTTCAATGCAAAGATCTGATAGAAGAAGACCAGAAGAATTACGTTAAATATAAAATTAAATTTTAGGGGCGTGACTGCACCCATTTTTTGAATGCAAGATTATATGTTTTTAAGAGCTCAGGGTGCGTTTTAAATCTTATAAAAATCGATAAAGTAGAAACACTTAAAATAATATATCAAATTTTAAGGGGCGTGACTCCACCCATTTTTTTAAATAAAGGATTGTTTCTATTTTAGAGCTCAAAGTGTGTAGTAAGTTTCATAAAAATCGGTTAAATAGAACCGCGTGATATGTTATAATAATCTTTAATGGGCGTAACCCCGCCCATTTTTTCAACTTTCAAATTGTGTAATTACAAGAACCAAAGGTGTTTTATACGTTTCGCAGCAATCAAATAAGTAGAATATCATAAAATTAAATAAAAAAACTGTGGGCGTCTCCCGCCCACTTTTCTGGCAATGGGACCAATGGGAAGCTCCATACCCGCTCAGACAAAACAAAAAGGATTTTTACAATCATTCTAAAATGTACCGAGTTATGAAGTAACGCCAACAAAATAGGGACGCATTGTTAACCTTTTCCTTTTGTTTAAGTCGTTTCAAAAGTACTGTGTTACCCTACTACGGCATTACCAGTTCAATCATCAAATTAACGTTTTTTTGTATTGTTTAAATGATATTGAATCTAGATTAGATTCTATCGGTTTGTAAATTTATTTAATTTTTGTTATCATTACACTTAAGGGAACAAAAAACATGTAAACCCCACTCCCTGCTGACAATTGATACCCTCATTTTGCTACGGGCTTAAGAAGCAAAATTAAAATAATTTTTTTGTATAGATTTTTAGTTTTTCTTGTGTGAAAGGTTTTATAGAATTGCTAAAATGCGTCAGGTAGAAAAAAAAAAGAATATTTAATAATCTGAGATCTGAAGCCAACAATAAATAAAAAAAAATGTAGGCAAAGATTTTAATAAATAAAAGTAGGAATAAATATACTTAAAAGTAACAAACCAAATTTAATTTGTCTTAAGTATAACAAAAATAAGCAAATTAACTGACATGTGTATAATTAGTTAAGAAATAATATCAGACGAAAGAGTGTTGTAAATTTAGAGATGGTAAAATTGAGCTTTCATTATAAAAAAAAGCTTTCAGCAAATTGTAATACGATGAATCAGCACAATTCACATATTCCAATTGCACTGAAAAATGTGTTAGTATAAAAGCAGAAATCTACATCAACTGACACCACTCACAGTGGACCAAACACAAGAACGCTAACGGTGATGTAATGTAATTTGGTTTACAGAGCGATACGAGCTTTAGCGTAATTAAGTCATAAATATCATTAAGATTGGGAATATTTTCTTTTAATAATTTTGCTAGTGTGATTTTAGTGAATGTAAGCTATTTTCTGAAAATAAAGGATTTTTTGACAACTAAAGATTTTCGGTATAATTCAAGTGATATAATTTTAGAATTCTTTTAGGCGATTTTTCTCAGCATTTGGGAATTCATTCCATTATGGCTAACCCTAAATTTATTTTCTAATTCTTCAATAAGTGCCTAGACAAGGATTTTATTATTATTATTATTATTTGCTTTAAATTTTGCTACAAACAAGTACTTTAAGTAAGCACTGTCACTAACTAGCCACCACTAGAAAGATCTTAAAGGAAAAATCACTTATAAAATATGATAAATAAATAAATATGGGGAAAAAACAAACACAACAACTATATCTCTTCCACTAAAAATCACAAACATGTACATCACATGAGTATCTACTGGATATGAAATCGCTGTAGCAGACATTTACTACGCGTGGCATTTACAAGACATTAAAACGTAAACTATTTACTCAAAAGTAAACGTCTCAAACTGCAGCTACATACATACATATGTACATTAAAAGCGTCTTACTACGCATTTAGAACATGAACACATGTGAACGTTGTTTAGCTGCAACAAAAACAAGCAAACAAACATGCTGCGAAAATGTCAAAAGTGTCAACATATGAAAACTATTTTATTATACTTTATTTTGTTGTTGTTGCATTTTAAGATGCAAACCTTGCCATAACATATGAAATATGCAGACTTCAAATATGAATGAGAGAGAAACATATGTTTCGAAAAAAATAAACGAATAAAAATGACAGCTCATGTAAAGGGGCAAAAAAAAAATTAAAACATTATTACAACTCAAGGAATTTGTAATGAATTAAAAATCTACAACAAACCATTAAAATGTGGTAAACGAAACGAAATGGTTGCATGTACGGGTAAGTATCTAAAAGCAACTTGTAATCGAAGAAATGAAACAACATCAGCCTGAAAGAAACAAAGTGGTTTCTTTCAAAACTGCTAATTTCTTGTTACTACGCATAAAAAAGGTATTTTACAAAATACACCATTTCTATTGGAAATTAAGATGAATTTTTTAAACCATAATTTAAAGTAAAGTGCGTCCATATTAGTAAAAAGTTTATATAGAACTTTTGTTATTTTTTCTTTTTAGGATTGCATACACCAAAGGTGAAAAGGAACCCTATAGTTTTCGCTACGATGTCCGTTAATTCGTCTGAAACTGAAATTTTCGCAGAATATGTAAAACTTTTGCCCCCACAAATATATATGACAGTTAAATATTAAAGGGTGTTCTAAAGCGAGAACGAAACCTGTTGAAATCCTATTGTATTACACAGATAATTATACATATGTACATTAGGGTGGCCGTTATTTTTTTATTTTTATTTCCTCTATTCTCACCCCCCACCCAATCGGTTCCGTTTTATGTAAAAAAAATAAAAAAAAAATTTCATACCGATAAGTTGTGTTTTAGGGGGTGCGGGCCTGACCCTCAAAGTTGGCCCTCAAGCCCATATATTCAATGTATTTTTTTTTTAGTTTTATTTTGACTATATGTATATGTATGTATGAAATAATTTAGAATAAAGGGTTCGCCATCTAACGTTTTTTTTTTCAACTAGTGCTTATTTCGTGAATGGAAACACTTAGCTCATGTCTGATTTGAAATATAATTAGTTTTATCCTTCCGCTGAACGAGCCAACTGACCATCCAATGCGTTTTCGCTTCGCTAAGTGAGTCTGCGATCGACTTACAGAAGATGCCGATTTTGGCAAAAAAAAATCATCTTTTCAGATGAAGCTCATTTTGATCTTGGCGGCTATGTAAACAAGCAAAATTGTCGCATTTGGGGCACAGAAAACCCTCACGCATGCATTGAAAGCCGACGCACCCAAAACGAGTTACTGTTTGATGCGTATTTTGGTCCAGAGGCATAATTTCGAAAATGAGCAAGGAGTGGCCGTTACAGTCAATGGCGATGGTTATCGGACCATGTTGAACGAATTTTTGTTCACAAAAATTGAAGAGGAGGATATTGGCAGCATTTGGTTGCAGCAGGACGGTGCTACGTGCCACACAGCCGAAGCTTCAGTAGTTTTTTATAGCATTTTCAAAAAAAAAAAGTTATCTGGCGGACCCTTTACATAAGTTCTTATCGAACATTCTTAAAATAAAAAAATTTTATATAAATATAATTTTTTTAAATAAAATTTTTGGTATTTTATTGGTTATTTTTCTCATTATTTTCTAAAATATTAATTTTAGCAAAAAACTTTCTTTGAGACTAATGTTGTTGAAATGAAGAGCTAAAATATTGCCATATGTCATATTATTGTAAAATGATTTTTTTTAAAGATAGTTATATGCAAACAATATGCAACAATCCCCATTGGGATAACTACCTTGTCGTGGTGTGGTGGCTTAACTACAGACCGTGGTGGAAACGCTGTGGAGGAAGAATCTGAAGAGGAGGAGAAGAGGGCCAGCTTGCGAGAATCTTCGGAAAAGGATGGCTACATTACATCCGACTCTGAAATTCTCGGAGGTGCCTCAGGCCTGTTCGACGCTGATTACGGCGAAGACAGTGACCTTCTTCTTGAGACTGACGATGATACGATAAAACGGTCGTGGAGATGGATTTCGTAGCGGATGTTGGTTGATAAATCTCCACCACTCTAAAGCAGCCTCAGCGGCTCTTCAGCTTCGCTTGACGCCATGCGAAGTTGACATAGTCCTAATTTAAGAACCCTGGATTATCAACAATTTGACATTTTGATAACTCCAAACTATGGGTAGGCCCATAAAATTTTAATTTCAACAAAAAAGTCCAATTTCGATAACATGCCGCTTAAGATAAAATCGAAAATATGGCTCTATATGTTGTGTAGTAGGGAAACTGTCGACTTAAAAAGGCACTTCACTGAATTTATTTATTTACAGTTGAAAGAAAGTTACAATTTCTATCTGGAAACACGGTTGGTTGTATGACTTAGGAAAACTTTTTTCATATTCCCCCTGGCAAACTTAGCCGTAAAATAAAATAACAACAAAAAAAGCATATTGAAACAAGCAAAAACCATAGAAAAAAAAAGAATTGCGTGACTGAACAGTAAATAAAATATAAAAACGTCATGCAGACTAAAACACATGCATAGACAAACACACGCACGCACTCACACGAGAAATAAAGTTAAAAGCATAAAATTAACCATAAATTAAGTAGTGAAAAATAAGTGCATAAATTAAAATAAATCTACGCAGGCCGTTGCAATTGCAAGTTGAGCAAATGAATAACTGCTGCAACACCGCAAAGCTGCTGCATGTGTTGAATTTGTGTTTAAATGGTTTTAAATGACTTCAAGGAAACATGTTTCATAGAAACACACACACGCACACACACTCACAGGAGCAGTCTGTATTGGTTATTTAATCGGCAATCCAGCCGCAATTAACCAACCATTCATTCCATTATGGTTACAAAAAAAAAAAACAAGCTCTTGATAAAATGTGTGCTGGGAAATGTTATTTTTTTTTGTTTTCCATTTTATTACTGTTAAATGACAGATTTAATTGCGAAAAATTTGCAGGCGGCTGATAAAGATTTTTTTTGTTTGAATTTATTTTATTTGCTTCAACTGTTTTTAAGCCGATTTGTAAGATTTACAAGATTAAAGTGCTGATTAATATAAGTTCTATAATTATGCATTTAAGATTAAAGTTAAGTGGGTATTATTGTGCATTTGTGAACTATTTTATTATTATTAATTTTTTGTTTGTTTTTATTTTTATTGTAAATATGTGAACACTTGTGGTGCAATGAAGTAATTAAATTAAGAAAATAAAAATTCATTAATTTTTAGTGAAAAATTTAATACGAATTAGCGAAATTCTCTCTCACTGTTTATTTCTCTCGGCACCTCAAGGATTTTATTCTCCAAAAAGTTAATTGTCGGGGAATTATTTAAAGGAAAATATTTAAAATATTTCTTTATATATTTTATTTATTTATTTGTAGTACATATTCTACAAAGTAAATTGGCAGAATATGGTTGTACAAAAATGGACGGATGACTAAGACCATATGTCCTTGATGTTATTAACAGTATTTTTAAAAAATGTTTTTGTGACTGACTGTACACGACCTATGCCTTCACATAGGAAGTAGCAATGTGGTTGTTAAGGAAATTCCACAAAAGAACTGCGAGGTTTTTTGTGTTCTGTGACAATATTTTCATCTAGGAAAAATTGGAAATATTTACCTATTTTAACAATTCGTTTCTTTTTATACGAATTTAAGCCCAAAACAGTGCTTTCATGTAAATTTAAGCAAATAACTTTTAAATTTTAGACTAAAATTAGTTCATAAATTTCTTTAAAGAAATAAATTTTATTTTAATGCTGGCGAGTATTTTCTAACACTATGGAGGAGTTACAAAGTTTTGTATGGCTAAAATAAGCTTCTACATGGTTTTTTGCTCACTTTCGGCAAATTAAAAATATGGATTTTTTGGAAGCAATGAAAATGTAGTTCCACTAGAATGACTTCCATTTTTTTTCACTGGGATGTTAACTGGGGAGGGTTGATTTGTATGGAGACAAAAAAATTGCTCAAACTACAAGGAAAATCGTATTTTAGGGATGAAAATAAGAACCTATGACGAAGGAACTATACCTCTAAAATGTATTTTGATGTCCCGACTTTTGATCCGAAGGGTCATATTTTGAAAAATCTAACTTTAACCCATTTAGAGTTCCTCAATCGAGTCAAAATGTATGACCGACCCCCACCAATTTTGGAGGGCTGACCAACCAATGCCAGTGGCAGAGCCCCTGGAACCACCCCTGGAGGGTTCCCCGTACAAACATTTCAAAAAGTCACCATATTTAATACTTTACAAGAAAAAATTACCGAAATGGCTATGTTTTTTTATTTTTGGAGTTTATTTTTCTCTTCAGAAATTTATTTAATCAGAATGAAATGAAAAATGAATTTTACTTATATTGTAAACATATTAAGCTACACAGTTTTAAAAAATATCACATTATATTTCTAACCAATTCATTTTAGAACACTTCAAATGTTTGATTCAATTCATATAATAAATAACAATTTTACTAATTTCTTAAGCAAAATAATTGGATCAGTAAATAACTTAAGTAGCATAAGCATCAATATAGAATATGAGATCAGATGAACAAAAATTAAATCAATTAGGGGGCATATTATGGCTTTCGATACGATTCGAAATTTTAAAATATTTCCATATAAACCCTATTGAAATATTTTGTAATTTCGTGCGACTACTAGTGCCGTAATTTTCCCCAGTTCTTACGAATTTTTGCCCACATTTGGGTATAACAAAAGAGGACAGACAGACAGTAGCTGAAGTTGAAAACGTCTATACTTTTTAAATGACTTTAAAAAAGGGCTCTCTAAATACTTGAAAATAAAATTTACAAAAAAAAGAGTCTTTAAACAACTTCAGTAGTAAAAAAAATATAAATTTTTAGTTAAATAAGACCCACAGTGTTGCTCGAAGTTTTTTTGTTTTCCTCTTTCAAAATTTCAGCCAACACATACATATTTAAATTATTATAACTTATATAAGTTCAAGGTAAGACATAAAAACCTTTACCTTTTGAAAAACTTTGAACTACTCGTATTAGAGTTTCAAGTTAAAACAATCGGTAAATTAATATTGCTCAACACATTTTATTACCAGAAACATGTATGCAAATATTTGATTATCGCAGTAGAATTGTTTTTTAATTAATTTTTTTTAACAATATTTCGAGTATGCTCGTGTTGTTTTATAATTTCTTTCAAATATTTCTAAGATGTTGTTCTTGTTCGTTCTACTAGCCAAGTGCTTACGAATCAGTCTTTTTTTACGTTTAAGATTTTTCTTTCTTCTTAAGTGTTGAATAATGTTTTATTATTATTAAAATGCTCACTCACAGGCAGAGTAGCAAGCCGTATCGGCGCGGCTGCCGGCTAGCCAGTCAGCCGATTTTTTTCAACAATCCGAGCCGCCGCCGAACCACGCGGCTTATCGGCGGCTTAGTACTCACCCGATATTTTGTCTTTTATTTTTTATATTTTTTCAAATTTCGTATTTAATATGACAGCGAGCGTCCCGGAAAGATAGTTGTTTTTGCTTCCACATAAAAAGAAAATGTTTATGTGAACGGTAACGTAGCTGCGACAACACTTACATACATACGTTCTCTTTTGGAGTCCCTTCTTAAATACATGCACGTTTACTAGACTTTTTTGTTTAAGCAGTCAGGCGACTTTTTGATAATTAATTGTTCAAAGCTTTTTGTTTGTTGATCCGTAGCAGTGTTCCAATAAAGTAATTAATTTTTAATTCAATCGGAAAGCTTAAATCAAATTTATGTAGAAGGCAATCAAGAATAAAATTCCTCGAGAAATTTTTCCCGTGGAAAAATTTGAACTAATAGCAAGTAATAGGGAAAAAAATTTTAATTTAAAAAATGAGAAATTTCTCGCGAAATTTTATTCATAATTGCCCTGATAGTCTAGAATATGTTTCTATGGTTTAACAAATAATTTACGAAGCTAGCTATTTTTTAGGACATCAATTACTGCAATATTCAAACTATTGCAAAATAAATAATGTTACAACGTGGTGATTCAATATTTCACATATTTTTCTAAAAACAGACTGTGTTAAAACTTTTTTTCAAGTGCTTAAACAAATCGGCGTTAAGCCGTTCAGCCGCCGCCGCAAAAAATATTTGTCTTTCAGCCGCCGCCGAAATTTTATGCTCGGCTTGCTTCTCTGCTCACAGGCGTTAGTTTGGTAAGAAAAATATAATGGAAAATCGTTATTCTCTAAACTATCCCTGCAGAAAATTTAGGGGCAGTTGATCCAAACGCAGTCGTCCTATGACTTGAGAAAATGCGAGTGTTTTTAAAAGTACAGAGAAGTGTATGGCGAGAAAAAGACATATCGTGTAAATGGTTACATATTCAAATTTTGAGCCAATTTAATTTGAACTCGGTCTAGGATTTTAGTAAACGGCACTGAACATGTTCGATGTTGTTGAATACATGAACCTAGCAAATAGTGTAAATATAATGTTAATTGCTCCCTCCAATGTGACTCTGGAACCAGTCCCGTAACTATAGTAAGATATTAACCTAAGCTTAAAAAGTATTTATACTTTTGAAATATGAGTGGCCCTGTAGTTGAGTGGGTAGCAGGGACCTGCGCCGAAGGGTTTTTATCGGCGGCGGCTGGCTCATAAAAAATCATCGGCGGCGGCTGAAAATCGGCTCTCAGCCGGCTGAGACAACTTCAACCACGATGTAATAGGAATAGAATGTAGAATACGACCGCAAGTAAAGGCAAAAAACAGCTGACACACTTTTCCAAATATTCTGAAGCCAATATTGTTTTGTATGCTTTTATTACAAATCATATTATGTTATTCAAAATTATTACATAAATTCATTAAATTTCTTCAGCTTTCATGACTTCCAATTGTCACCATATTCGTCTTTTTTATTCACTCCTCACACTCACAGTTCTCAACGAAATATCGCAGAAAATGCAGTAGACGTCAATTCACACGTAGAAACACTGCGTTGGGTAACATAAAATATCAAAATATTTTCATATTTGAGAATCCAAAAAGTAACACAAGTTGCAACAACTTTGCTATACAAAATGAACCATTAAGTTTAACATGCCCGTTTCTACCAATGGTTTTAAAAGACCTTAAATTTTTTTTATTTCTGCAAATAGGCACAGAGAATATTAAAAAGAATAATCTTTGAAATTTTATTTGACCTTTTATTTTAAAAGTAGTAACTATTTTATTAAGCTTGAGGTCTTTTAAATAAAATTTACAATATTTATTTTTCATTGTTTATTTTATTTAAAAGACCTCAAGTTTAATAAAATAGTTACTATTATTAAAAAAAATATTAATAATGAAATTGCTTTCATCAATCCAACTTGTTTAATTTTGAATTTATTATTTAGGTTTAAGTGTGAACATCACGTTGTTTCAACGTTAATATTAATTCAATCAATCTTTTAGTATTCTATAACAAAATGGCGACGACGTTGATAAATGGTACATTTTTTTTATCAAAAATATCAAATACAAAACTTTACCCAATAAGCACTCAAAAAATTAAAATTCAAGCACTTGAAATTTAACTGGAAACAAAGTTGAATTCAAAAATTTTTTCAAGTAATATTCAAGTTTGAAAATAGTTTCAAATAAAAAATCAAACAACATACAACATGTTCAAACCTTGTCAAATAAATTATTTATTTTTTAATAAATTTAAAACTGTGGTGAAAAATATCAGATACATTGTATATAAAAAAGTGATTTAAAAACAAAAAAAAGTTATTAAAATCGTGAAAATAATAGTAAAGGTAGATATGCAGAAAGTAATTATAAGAAAACTTGTCTATTGCATTTTCTTTTCTATTTTAATAGCATTGTTTTGAAGCTTAAAATATACTTGAATTCAATTGCAATAAATACAAGCTTGAATTGAACTGTGATACAATTGAAATGTTCGAATTGAATTCAAGTTCCCATTACACTGGATAATGCTATTGAAATAAGGTGTAAATCAAGCATAATTCAAGCCTTGACAATTAAATATGTGATATGGTAGATATTTTAATCATTTAAATAAATATTTACAGCCTTATTTATAAAACTTATTAAGGCTTTAAAAAGGTATTTTAGTAAAAAAAATCATACAAATTTTTCTTAAAACGTCTTTATAAAGCCTTAGTAGTTTTTATAAATAAGGCAGTTAAAATTAAAATGTTTTTTATGTGGTTTTATAGATTTTGTATATATTTTTTAATTTCATTAATATTATTTCTTAGCTAAAACTATTTTTGGGAACTATTGTAGCTATAAAAAGACTTGTTAGCAATAAGAGGGTGGCGTTGGTTGAATTATTCAGCAGTACAAAACCGAAGGTTCTGGGTTAGAGCCTGGTCTTCGACAGTCATTAAATTACAACACAGCGCATTTTTCTGCAATAGTGTCAATTTATATCAGTTGTTGTAGTAAAGTTCAAGCGATGAAGGCATAGGCACTGGTCCTGGAAATACACTGGCTTCAGCGTATACTAATCCTAATGTAACTTCAGAGCTCCACCATAGTAAAATAACCAATAAAATGGCTATTAGCACAACTTCAAAAATGTAATACGCCTCATCGACACCAGAGGCGCTGCAACTTTGCAAAAAGCAGACTTGAGAAATAATGAAGATTTCCTCAAACATTTTGTTCATCGTTTGTTTTTAAATAAAATTTATCAATTTAAATCTTTTGAATTTTCTGCTTTAATAAGATTTTAATGCAAGTTTTTCTTTAAATGTTTTATAAAAGGAATTACATACTTGGTTTATTTACATTTTAAAACTTCACTAAGATTGAACTTACACACACACGCTCACAGTTTAAATTAAATCCATTTAAATTTATGAAAATAACTAAAACAAAAATTTATCGTCCATAGTCCATAGAGATATTTAAATATTTAAAAATAAGTGTGTGTGGTCTTTAACTAAAATACTGACTTATAAAAAAAAATTATAAAAATAACTGACTTATAAAAAAAAAGATTTTATATTAAAAGCATTTTATATAAATATTTTTTAGCTTTTTATATGGACAAAAATGTGTAGGTTTTATTTTTATCAGAAGAAAACATGTGTGTGGGTGTGTGTGGAGAGTATAAAATTATTTTACATGTGTCACAATTGCCACAAAGTCTATTACATCAGGCGATTACTTAAGATTTAAATGTGTCTCGTCGGCCGTATTAAGCTTAAAGGAATTTCAATTTGTACATTTTGCCTTGCAAACCATAAAAAAGTTTCAAGTTCAAGGTGAACAATATGTTGGCATTACAAACTAAAATGATAAGTTAATAATTTATTATTTGTAGTTGTTTTTATTGTTCAGCAAAGAAACAAAGGAAAAATGCATTACGAGGGGACTCCATCTAATAAGTCTGTGGGTTTTTGAGTGAGTGAAACTCTGGCGTTTGGTTAAAAAATCATTTTGTGCCCTTTGTCCAAATTTTCTTAAAAAAAATTGTTTTTATCCCTTCCAAAAAATAAGATTTTTCGAAGTCATTAAAATAATTATTTCTGCAAAAAAAACCGACTTCAATGCAAAGATCTGATAGAAGGAGATAAGAAGAAGTACATGAAATATATAATTAAATTTTGATGGGCGTGCCTCCGCCCATTTTCTAAATGCAAGATTGTGTGTTTTTCAGAGCTCAGAGTGCGTGTTAAAGTCTTGTGAAAATCGGTAGAGTAGAACCACTTAAAATAAAATATTAAAGTTAGTGGGCGTAACTCCGCCCATTTTTTTTAATTTGGAAATTTTTTTTGATTTAGAGCTCAAGGGTGTGCGGTAAGTTTCGTAAAAATGGGTTAAGTAGAACCGCGTGAAATATTATAATACATTTTAATGGTCCTAGCCCCGCCCATTTTTCAACTTTCAAATTATGTGATTACAAGAACCAAATTTGTTTTATAGGTTTCGCAGCAATCAAATAAGTATATCATAAGATTATATAAAAAAAAATTTAGGCGTGTCTGCGCCCACTTTTTATACAATGGGACCAATGGGAAGCTATACCCTCTCAGACAACAATAAAATTTTTACAATCGATCTAAAATGTCCTGAATTATGAAGATACACACCTAAAAAAAATAGACACGAATTGTAAACCTCCCCCTTTTTTGAAGTCTGTTAAATAGTCATTTGTTGCGTTCTACATTGTGTTTCTTAGAATATTTACAGTTAACTTTGGTGTTATTTGTTCATTAATAACTATCACACGTTGTTTGTATTACAGAATGATACGAAATTTAGCCTAATCTAATCATAAATATAGAAACAAATAAAGTTCGAACAATAATAATTAAACTAACTAAAATAGTTATTTTTTTGTGAGAAAAAAAAATTGGAAACTGCATTTGTGTGCACCCTTGCATTGTCCTGGTTGAAAAGAACTTTGTGTTGCCGTCGCAAGCTACCAAAGTGAGTTGAGTTGAAAACTGCAATAGAGGCATTAAGATATTTTCTTTCCTAAAATAAAATTGCCACAAAAACGCAGTATGAATAATTGAAGAAATTAATACGTGGGGAACTATTTATATTTCGGGAACTGGCGAAACCATAATGAAGTTTGAAATTTTTTTTAGTATATACGCGCTCAAAACGTTTTGATGTACAAGTGCTACTTCAAAAAAATCCCCAAAAATTCAAAAAAATCGCCAAAAAGTAAAAAATCGCCAATATTAAAAAATAATTTCTAACACCAAAATAAGTCGCAAAATTCGAAAAAATCGTCCAAATGAAAAAAATCGCTAAAATGAAAAAAATCGCCAAAAAGCGAAAAAAATCGCCAAACGCGAAAAAGGCTCCAGTAATAAAATAATTGTTAATATGAAAAAAAAATCGCCAAAATGAAAAACATCGCCAAAAAATCGCCAAAATGAGAAAAAAAGTTGTCAAAACTAAAACAAAGCGCCTAAATGAAAAAAGTCGCCAAAATGAAGAAACGCCAAAAACCGAAAATCGCCAAAAATTTAAAAAAAATCGCCAAACCGAAAAAATCGCCAAAAAAAAATAAAAAAACCCCAAAAAAGAAAAAAATCGCCAAAACGAGAAAAAAATTTCAAAACTAATAATATTGCTAAAATGAAAAAAACCCCAAAAACCGAAAAAATCGCCAAAACCAAAAACAAAATCGCAAAAAAAAATGCAAAAACTATATTTTATCGAGAAAATTATTTTCCGTGAGAAATAAATTCCGAGGGAATATTTATGATTGGGCTGATTATCTACAAAAATAATGAACTTTGTTACACCTAATCTTATTATTGTAAATATGAGTACAGACTTAGAGGCTGTCCATATATTAAGTAACGCTGTTTTCTCTGGGGGTCTACTCTGTAATTCGATTCGAAAGAAAATGCTTTCGAATTTACATGTTATAAACATACAAATTCGAAAGCTTTTTCTTTCGTTTTTTTACCCCCCTACCCCCCAGTAACAGATCGTAACAAAACTATGAACCCGTGTCCGTACGGAACACTTCGTGCGCGGATCAAAGTCGCACTTTACTGCATTTTTTTGTTTACAGTCAGTTCAGAATCAATTTGAAAAAAAAAATGGAAATTTTAAGAGAAGGTTTTCGTTGGATTATTTTTCAAAACTTTTGACGTGGATTATCTCAACAAGAATGTGTCGCTGAACTCAGTTCATTGTATGGCGATGAAGCACAAAAAACAACAATATATCGCTGGTAGTAGTTACGTCGCCGACGAATTTTGTGAAGGTCGTCCAAAATCGATTCTTGTGCAGTGCGTGATTTGATAAGACAAGCTCGTCATGTGACATATTGTGAGATAGAAACATGCTTGCACATTAGTTCCACTTCAATACATTCGATTTTTCATGAACACTTTGTTGTAAAAAAAATTGTTCTCTTTGGATACCCCATAAATTATCAATCGCTTAAAAATAGGCTCGCGTCAAGTGGTGTAAGGAAATGATTAAAAAGTTCAACCGTGGTGCTTCAAAAGACGTGTATAAAATCATAACAGGTGACGAATCATGGATATATGCTTAAGAGCCGCAACCAGAACAGCAATCGACCGTGTGGGTATTCCAAAACGATCGAAATACAACAAAAGTTGTTCGTGGAAGAAGTACAGCGAAGCAAATTGTCACCTGTTTCTGCGGCCGAATGGGTCATGTGGTCACTGTTCCGCTTAAGCAGTGTAGAACTGTCAACTCTGAGTGGTACACGACCATTTGTTTGCCGGAAGTCTTCGGAGAAATTCGTAAAACTAACCCACGAAGACCAGGGTGACCGATGAAATTTTTCAAAAAGTGGCACCAAATAGTGGATTTATCAAAAAAAAAAGGGGCAAAATAAAAAAACCAATAAACTTCAATAAACTTTTTATTTTTAATGTATTTTTATATAATTCACTCTAAAAAAAGGGGGACAAAAAGTTGCAAAGCAGTCGAAAAAGTGGAAATTTGCCACTTTAGTCAGTCAAACGGTCACGCTGACGAAGACGAATTATTTTTCTTGGTCAACGATTTACGAGCGCCGAAGAAGCAGTTGAAGCATTCAGAAACCATGTTTTGGAGGTGTCTCAAGAGGATTGGAAAAACTGCTATGACAAATGGTTTGAACGACTGCAAAAGTGTATTGATCATCAAGGGGAATATTTCGAAAAACTATAAAGCCATTTTCATTTAAAATTTTTTATTATTATTTGCTATTCCTGATATAAATAATATAAATTTTGACTTGCTACTCTTTATAAATCGCGAAATATATTACGCCAAATTTGTAATTTTTATAAAAGCAAAAAGAAATAATAAAAAATTAAGCCTCTTTCAGCAAAACTTTCAAATTTTATTTTCCTCCATTAAAATCATGCCCTAGATATTGCAATTTTAGTCTACTATTTGCCATAAGCTGGTGGCAAAAAAAAAACAAAAACAAAACAAAATTTAATTCATATGCCTCAAGACTCACGCAATGCCATTCATATGTATACCTTTCATCACGTGAAGACATAGCAACCAACAACCACAACGCTGATAATGTTGCAAACATCTGTTAAACGCACTCATGTCAAAATCAGTTAAGAAATAAATCCCTTACCAAAAAAGGAAATATATAAAACTGAAAATATTAAATACTGCCGGCATTCTTGGCACGTCTGAGCTTGATGAGGAAGAGGAGGAGGAGGAGGAGAAGGATGAGGAGGTTTAGTGTGTGAAAATCTACTTAAGTCTGACATTAACAACATTTTGTCAGCTACAAAGCCAATAACAATAATAATGTTGCATTTTTACAGTTCTTGGCTGTAATTGTGACTTTGTACCACAATTGGTGGCAGCCAGGCAAAATATACACGTATGTCGCTACTTTATTGCGCTTTAGTTATAACTTAAAATAATAATTTTTTTCTTGTGGAAAAAATGAGTTTAAAGTTTTTAATTTAAAATGCAACTCAATACAGATGCGTACTGAAAAAAATCCTTTGCCAAGAGCTGATATCTTGAATTAACTGCATTCAAGATATCAGCTCTTGGCAAAGGATTTTTAAATCCAAAAATACATTTTTGAGATTTTATGAAAATAAAATAAAATAAATTTAATAAACAGGATCGGCATACAATTTCTATCATATATTTTCAATCCTTACTCATCATATAAGTATGTTGAATTGGTGCAAATTTCATGAGTTTTTCTTTAAAATTTTAAACAGTTAAAACATCTTAAGTTATGCATTAAACACATTCACGACGGCAGGCTACAGACTACAACCACTACAGAAAAGAATACATGTGTCTATCATATAAAGACAAAAGTGTGGTTTAAAATACTTTTTGAGTATTGGCTAAAAATAAAACCCATGTTCATACACAAACAGACGCATTAATTTTAAAGCGACTATTTATAACTATTTATATTTTTTTTTAATTACGCATCACAAACAACTATAACAAACATTTTAGATACTGTGTGAGCTACAATAACACGCATGAGTATAAAAATACCCTTGACTATTAATCGGCTACACCTGCGTACATACAGGGCTATTCTGTTTACACACACATAAAGCGTCTTTTCAAACAGCCACACACAAACACACACCTACACATTTCCCATTACATTAATGATGATTTTCTTCTAAATCATAAAAATAAGATATTGTATTTTTATCTTCTGGGTAATATATCTTCAAAATGTTTGTAGGGTTTTATTTATAAGCAAATGTAGTATACTACTACTAATATGCGTATATTTTTTTGTCCGACTAAATATCCATAGCCTGAGTATAAAAATGCTTCCGCAAATTTTTTAAGTTCATATTAGTTTTTTGTTATACATAAGGCTGCCAATATTTACCTACATATTTTCAAACCATCCTCTTCTAATAACTTTTCACACGTTACCTTGTTTATGTGTTTATTCCTTGATATCAAGAAGTTTTCCCTACATTCATACACAAGTTTAATTTTAACCTCATAATATACTCATAATCACTTTTACTCTCTTCACACTGGGGAAGTGGGATTTCAACGGATATAAGCAATCATTTGCACATCATTTCGCGGTACGAAAGTAACAAATTTGCAACAACATCAAATTAACAGTAACAAAAAAAAAACAAATTGTAAGAAGAAGCTTAAAACACAAAGAATGAACGAACGACAATGAACAAATTTTTGTAACTCAAATATTGTTTGTAAGCCACAGTGAGTGAGTGAGTGAGTGAGTGAGTGAGTGTGTAACATGTCGGTGTTTAAATAAGTCTATTACGAACACGCAATTTTTAGGAATTAGTGGTGTTTTCCTTTTTTTTCGTTTTTTGTTTTAATGTTCGAAAATTGTTATGACTGCCTACTCAGGCAACCATAATAATACTGTGATTATTGTTTGTTATAGAAGTGTGTGTGTACGGTGTGTATGTGCAACATACCCAGCGAACATATTATTTTAGAAATATAATTTTTTTTTCTTTTAGCACAAATTTATAATTCTTGTTATGTCACATCATTATAATGTTAAAACTTAGTGATTGTCTTGTCTAACCTTCACAATTGATCATAATTCACAATTCTTTAAGTTCGAGAATATTACAATACATAGTGGGTGTCTGTCAATAGTACATAGCCGATTGTTGTAAAGATATTGTACAAAAGAAAATCTTGGCTTGTTAGGAGGGGGATCCGGGTAAGCCCCCTTACAAAGTAATTATTATGTTTCCTATATCTTCAGTACTACAATAGTCCTAGTTTACCCTATGGAAGTCTTATTGTTAAGCTGATTAGTTTGAGAGAGATATAGAGAGAGAGACGAAGACAACAGAAACGTTTCTTTATTTCGCGTCACTCTCTCGCGGAACAAACTAATCAGATTAGCATTAAGACTTGCGTAGTGTAAACTATGACACATTGAGGCACACTAAATTTAATATTGATAGGTGGGCGGAGACGGGTAACCCCCTACAATGTAATTATTAACGAACTATGTATATAGAAGCAGGAGAAAACGGTGAATATAAAAGGTGCTTAGTCAATAAAACAAGCAAATATTCACGGTTTTTTTATTTTCACACGCACCTCATAAATTGCCTGGCATGAAATGACTTCGGATGCGAATTATCCAAAGATTTTTTAACAACCATTAGAAAGTTAGCTACACGTTAACTTTTGGATCATATTATATGCATAATAATACAACTACGATCACGTGTGACTCACACGTGACATATGCATGGTTCACGCGTAACAAATCATGGAATTTGTGAAAGCACATAAAACAATGACTAAAGAAACCGCAATAAAAGTGTTAGCGGAAGTTGTTAAGCGCTTATTATTGGTAAAAAATCGGGGTAAGCTTTTACTAATTCTTATATAAGTTCTCAGGCGTACCGAAATGCAGCATAAATTTTCCTAAAATAACGCTTTTTAACCGACCTAGAAAAATGAGACGGTTATATGTAAGTTCGTCATGTAGTATGCATGTTTATTTTTTTGTCTGCACCGATGTCTACGTCATTTGTGAAATAGTTTTAAAAATTATTGTTCTATACAAAATTGTACACTCTACATGTGGTCCCATGATAGGAGCAGGGGCATTGGTACCCGCATTACAAAGTGATTATTCGAATTTGATGAGAATTCCATTATAGTTAATGCGCGTAGTTCAGCGGAAAAGTGGTGGCACAAAATAATCAGAAATTATTGGAAATTGATTATACTATGTCAGTGCGTGTCTACAAACTTGGAGAGAATTATTTTGTAGTTAAGGCCAAGAAGGTTGTTAACTAGGGTGTTCAATCGGTTAACCGGTTAATTACTACCCGATTAACTGATCGATTAATTTTAAATTTGATTTTTTCGGTTAATTTCAGTCGATTAACCGACTAAACGACGTGAATTTTTTGTTTCATATTTTCTAGTATTATAACGTATTTTTTGTGAGTTTAAATATTTATTTCGTCTCATATAAAAAAAGGTCTGTGTTTAGAAATTATTTTTCATACAAAAAAAAGAAGTATTTCAGTGATCTTAACTTAAGTAAAAGTTGAAAATGTTTGGACGTGGCAATAATAGATTTAAGTAATTATTCTACTATGAACTCTTATTGAACTAGAGGAAATTATTAAGTTTTTGCTTAATAACGCTGTGATACAAAAGTTGAGAAAAAAATATTCAAGGGATCTCATGTACCAATTCTGTTTTCTTAACCACTATAACTTCGCCATTTATTGACCGATTTACAAAAAATATGTCTTGTTTGAAAGATAATATCAGCTCCTCTAAACAGAAGAATAATTAATGGAAATACATTGTGAAACAAAGATGGTATGACTCTCTCAATTTGATATTCTGATTTTCTTCATATTTACCGTTATAAAATAACTTTCCGAAGTGATCTAAAAAAAACAAAGGTATTTTCGTTCTCTATGGAGTCCAAGAAAACAGAATTGCTACATGAGAGCCCCTGAATAATTTTGGTGTTGCACACTGTAATTTAATAAAAACCAATAAATAGTACTGTTGCCAACGATTTAATTAATGATTAGATTTAATGAGCATCGAATTGAATTATTTATACCCAAAATCTGAAATATTTGCTTCAACCAAAAGTATTTTAAAATACAGTACAAAAACGAAAGCTAAGAAATTGAGAAATAAACTTTTTTGCAGAATGTTCATCGCTGAGCTGTGCCAGTATGGGTAATGTGATGATCCGCCAACAGAAGGAACTATTAGTATTAACTGAAGAAATGTTCTAAGAAAAAATAATTTAAAAAAAAACAGAGTTTTATGGGCGCACAGAAAAAATTATTGTTGAATTTTTTTTTTAATTAAGTGATTGCTTAGAAAAAATAATACTTTTGATTAAAATTTTAATTGAATATATGTTTATTTTAATTGACTTTGCTGCTCTAACAAAAAAGTGCTATCAACAGAGCTTAACTCAGTATACTCTGAAATGGGTAACAATTTTTACATATTAATTGTATGTAAATAATGTAACGTTTGTTTTTATGTATGAAAATCGAGCTGTTTTTTGTAGTATGCCACATTGTTTTGAAAAAATATTTTCAATTAAAATACTCAATTAATCTTTTAATTGGTTTTGATATTTTATATGGGAGAAAAAACTACTCAGCTTAATTATTTTTTTTCTTTGATTCGTAGTAATTTTGACACAAGTTGAATAAAAATTAAATATGAAAATAAAAAAAACAGAAATTCATTTTGTTCCCTTTTGTTGAGAAATAACAAGACAATAATGATAAAAAATGCAAGCTTATAGACCAAATGTGGATGGTAAAGTTTGTACATTGGCGGTATTAGGGGTTCGATGCAAAAGGTCTTGCGTAAGTACATATGGAAAACATCGAAGCCTTTCTTTAAAATCCAATTATAAAATACACACAATTCAAAGAAAGGCTACGACGATATTCTGCATTTACACTTACGCAAGACTATTAAACACCGGATGCGGCCATTGTACGATTTTCCTCCATTCAAACTTCAAAAGCCATGCGATGCATCAGTTAGGTTTTTGGTACAATACACAAATGTATCCATTTTTTAAATTTTTTATATGAAGATACATACATATACATATGTATGTACATAAAATTTTTTATATTTTTACAATTTTTATATTTTTATTCTCTTAGATTTTTTATATTTCAATTACGATTTTAACTGATTCTATAAAAAATTGTAATTAGTTATTTAATTGAATCCTAAAAAATATTTCAATTAATTTTTTAATTGAATCTTCAAAAATATTTCAATTAAATTTTATTTGAATCTTTAGAAAACCATCATTTAAATTTTTAGTTAATGTAATATATTTTTAATTGAAAAAACCAAAAAAAATTTCAATTAAAATGGATGAGTTAATACTACAATTTTCGTGATTGGTTAAAAACTAATTAATTTTTTAACTGAATCTTTGTTTTTTTTAATTGAATCTTGTTTTTACTTTTTTCTGTGCGTAATAAAAAATCTTATATGTTTAGAGAAATCTAGGGAAAAGAACTGAGAAACTAGATATTCTGTATAATAGATTGCTTTCGATTTCCTCATTGATTTAGTTTAAGAAATCTTATGTGTGTCTTTTTTTCGTTTTACTAATAAACTTAAATTAATAAATAATTTATGAATTTTTATTTGTTGAAATTACTTGATTTATAAAAAAAAAACTTTATTAATCGCTTAACAGGTTAATACTGAAATTAACCGATTACTAATCGGTTAATCCGAAACCTCGATTTATTAATCGAGCGATTAACCGATTAAAGAAAAAGCCCGATTAATTGAATAATTGAATTGAATAAACGCAGAAATAAATTTATAGACATAATTGGCACCGACTGCAAATAGTTTTTAGTGCATAAAGTCGGTTGAATGTTTTATTTTTTTAATTTGTTATTTGTTTAACCTTTAAAATAAAATTAAAATCTTTGCTTAATTGAGCCCAAGTAATAAATTTGTGTCTACTTAAACTGAGAAAATCAATTTATTGGCACTTCCAGTATAATAAACATTTAAAACAAAAGCACTTCCACAAATAATTCTACTAACGGTTTTAAGCAAAGTATTTGAAGGTTTTACGAGTACGATTAGGTTTATTGCTATTTAAAAATTACTGGAGATAAACAGAATTTAATTAGTAAAAGTTTTTAGCCTTTTTCCGCTTATTTTTCTACTTTTATCTAACAATTTTAAATTTAACGCGTCATTTCAAATGCACCCTAACCTATTTGGTTTTATTTTTTGCCTAGTGATGTAGAATTTTATTCATTTTAATTAAGTACTTTCAGCTTTCAGGGTATTCGAACTTTTTTTTTAATCCGTGAAATGACCGCCTGTAGCCCCAATGTGCGTCGTTGAGCAATGGACTTCTCTGAAGCAATGTTGGTGCGAAAGGAGCAGGAAGTGCTTCTTTAGATGTGGCGAGCGGATGTGGAAGCCTCTTCTGATGTGTAAGCTTAATATTAATGCTTGCTGGGTTATTTAAAATCTCTATGGTAAAAGGCATTCATTCAAACATTCTGTTAAGTATGCGTTTACGAAGCTTTTTGTCGCTACATAAATATTTTTTATTTGCCAACATGTTTTACAAATGTGCGATAATTTATTTTTAGCACCTTTAATTAAAATTAGACTCTTTTTGTTCTTTATTATGGTTATTTTTGCTATAATCGCTGTCGCTGTTGCTGTTGTTGGTGTCAATTAGAAAAAATAATAAAACCAAACAAAATTAAGAAAAAATTCACATTTGTTAAATGTATGTACATACAAACCTACAAAAGAGTACATACATAAATACAATACAATTATTTTCATTGTGTTTATTTATTTATTTATTTTTATTTAGTGCTAAAAATTTTAAGTGATTACTTTGGTGATATTATTTTTAGTCTTAAATATAATAAGAATTTTTTTTTAAAGATCTGAGTCATTTTGCAAGAATTCTTAAAGATTTGTTTTTTTTATTCATTTGCATACAAAAATTGTGTTGTTATTTGGTTGAATTATAAATTCTCTAAGCGCCGCATAAATCACTGTCTATAATTTGTTTCAATTTTAGTCTTATCTAAACATGTATTTTCAATGAAATGCTTAAAGGCATTTTTTTAATAAATATACCTGTGCATACATGTGTACATACATGTACATAGTACGTACGAGTATGTGTAGAAAAAAAAAACAAATTATTGCAACAAAGTGTTGCAATTGCTGCAGTGTGTCAAAATAAACAAAACACTTTAGGTTTTATCTTTAGAGATTTTTTATGCCTAAGCGATGTGTTTTGTTGTTTTTTTTTATTCAAACAATTTTTTTTTAATAATTTTGTAAGCATGGTCACATTTTTTTTCAATAATGAATTTAATTTTATTTGAATTGCAATATTTTTTATATTAATTTGAAGGCGGTTAAATACGGGAGTAACTTTTTATATTTCCCTCCTCTTAACTGAAAGGGCAACACTGTTCTTGTCAACAGACATTTGTTGGTTAACTACTGTTGAAATTTTAATCAGCTGTGTCATTTAATTGGAGTTTGACAACTAATTAATAATTATTTTTCTTTTTTTTTTCGAAAATAAACCATCACTGGAGCTAAGTCAGCGCTTGGCAAATATTATCGAGACTCTTTACCATTCACTTCAAGGTTAAAAAAAATGTTTTATTGAATTTCTTTGTGCACGTCATAGCACGGAAAATGCCTAAGAAATTTTGGCAAATCACGATATGGTGTTAGCCGAGAGGCAGAGTTGATTATCACATATTTTCCTAACTATTTCGCCAAATTGATTTTTTTAAATCTCCAAAAGTTGCCAAATTCATTTTTATGTAGTTTTTCTTACTACATATTTGATAATAAATTTGTTTTTAAACAGGGTGTTCGCCAGAGAGGTATACAACTCGCAGTAATTCCATTGTGATCCTGGCTGTATGCGATGTGGCAGCATCTAGACGCGTCTTGCCGATACCACATGTTAATCAAGCCCAAAGCATGCAGTTGTGGCGTTACAAAGTTTTCAATCATCTCACGATATCGCTCCCCATTCACAGTTACCGTTACGCCATTATCATTTTCAAAGAAGTAAGATCCAATGAATTGCACAGCAGACTGTCACTTTTAATGGATGACTGATGAATAATTTTATGGTTTTGCATTGCCAATTTCTTTTTATTTGAGAAATTAAGATTTAATGACATAGCTCCAAATTCGAAATTGTCAAAATATCAAAATTGCTTATAGTTCTAAAAATACGGCGGCTGAGATTTCATCGCAAGTAGATGTTTACATTAGAAAAATTAAATGAATATATTCACCTAAAGCAGAATAAGTGAATAAGAATTTAAATAAATTCAGTGAAGTGCGACTTTGACCCGCGCACGAAGGGTTCCGTACTCACACAAGATATGTAATTCAATATGAACTTTAGCCAATATAAACTATAGTTTTGGCATTTTTTTCGTTTTTTGGTTTTTTCGGTTTTAAGCGTTTTTTTAGTTTTGGGATTATTTGAATTTACTGGCGCTTTCTTTTTTCTCGTTTTGGCGATTTTTTTTTGGTTTTTGAAGTTTTTTTAATTTATGCGATTTTTATTATTTTGGCGTTTTTTTCATATAGGTGATTTTTTTTTTGGTTTTGGCGATTTTTTGGTTTTGGCACTTCTTTCTCGTTTTGAACATTTTTTTTTGGTTTTTGGCGTTTTTTATAATCTTGGCGATTTTTTTTTAATTTTGGCGATTTTTTTTAATTTTGGCGATTTTTTTCACATAAACAATTATTTTGGTTTTGACGCATTTTTCGCGTTTTGGCGATTTTTTTCGGTTTTTGGCGTTTTTTTATTTTGACGATTTTTTCCATTTGAGCGATTTTTTCAAATTTGGCGATTTATTTTAGTGCTAGAATTTTTTTTTTAATTTTGTCGATTTTTTTCGATTTGGCGATTTTTTTATTTTTGGCGATTTTTTTCAGGTTTTGGCGATTTTTTTCGGTTTGGCGATTTTATAATTTTCGGATTTTTTAGTTTTACCGTTTTTGAAAATTTACAGAGTTTATCTGTTACGGTTTCCAAGATGTAGCAAGTTGTCAAAATTACATAGTCAAAATTGCATTAACTAATGGACCACCCTTTTAATTTAAATTCTTTAATATTTTAAGGTTAATTGTTGTAGTCTATATAAAAATACACTAATTTTACAAATTTCAAGTGTCATACATACATATGTACATACAATTGTATGTATATTATATATTATGACGGACAGCGTAGCGAAAACAATAGGGTCCTTTTTCACCTTTGGTGTACGGAACGCTAATAAGAATGAACTTACGGAATCACGTAACAAATTAAAAGATTCCGATATTTACAAAAACCACTAAATACCTAACATAATTATTAATAAAACACTTAATAATACTGTTTATAATATTACCAAAATAATATTATTGTTTATGCTTTTGGCAACCTAATTGTAATCAGCTTTAAAAAAAAACGAAATGTACCAATTTCTTTTTCTATTAAATAAAAAAAACACAAAAAGAAAAATATCGTAAGCGACAAAATTTTTTAAATTCCTCATTAATATGAAAAAAAAATATTATCACAAGCGCCATAACTAGTGCCAAATGTGAAAATACAAAGTTATTTTTGCTCCTAATCACTGGCCAGGACAAAATTATCACAAACTGCATTAAAACATTTTCAATATTATCCACACATTTGGAAATAATCTAAAAAAAAAACGTTCTCCTGTAAAGTTTGGTTATTGTCGCTTACGATAATGTTTACATAACAAATTTGCCATGTGCTTACTTTGCGACTGCCAAATATGAACTGTCAAGACTAATGTTTAACAAAATGGGCGGCAAAACAAAGTGTTATACCATCCTGGAGGACACCCTGTATACTGCAAAACCTAAGGTCCTGGGTTCAAGCCAGTCATTAAAAAACAACACAGCGCATTTTTCTGTTGTGCATTAGTGTCTCTATATATGAGTTGTTGTTGGAAACTTTAAGTGGTGAAGACATAAACATTGGTCACTGAACTATACCAGTTTCAGCGGATACTAATCCTAATGTAACATTAGAGAGCCCTCCTTCGTCGGTATTGTGTAGCAGAATCATCGGCGAAGTAAAATAACCAATAAAATGGCCGCTAAGCACAGCTTCAAAAAATTTAATACGCCTTATTTAACACCAGAGGCGCTGCAACACTTCATTATTAAAAACGTGCTAAAACCCGAGTTGTTAAAGAATGAAGCCTTCCTCTATCTCCTTACTCTCACCACGTCTTCTCTATCACTATCCCTTTCCTAAAGAAGGTAAGGATGTTACTTCTCTTTATTATTATTATTATTATTTTGTTTGTAAATTCTTCTTATGCAACATTAAAACTTATTACTTATACGTTTTAGTATCTTGCAGACAAGTTTTGGAAAGATTTATTTTTGAAATTACTCCTTCAGCGGACTAATTTTTTTTAAATTACAAAAATTTTAAAGTTTAATTTTGTTAAAAAAAAAATCGCCGAAGAATTTATTCATCGCCATGTCGCTAAATAAAAAATGTAAACGCCAAGCAAGTTGAAAAACCGCCCTGTTTGACGATAAATTGCCATACCTGAAAACCCTGGTCAGAGGGATTGTGGAAGCCATAGAAATATCTTATGGCTAAAGCTATGTACACACGGTTGTCAGATCTTACAATATTGCCAGTAAAATGTGCTCAAAATTTCCTATAACCGTGTGAACTGAAAAATTTTGTCAGATGTCGTTGCCAGAAAAAGCATTGTCAGTCCATTTAAAGACTAGCAGCTGACAACAAATTGTCAGACATCTTACAATCGTGTGAACACATTCTAAAATTATTGCCAGATATTTGTCAGACATTTGTATATTGTCAGATGTGCAAAGTGTATGCATCTGACAATGGCGTCATTGTAAGAGAATTATTTCTATACGCTTTTTTTAAGAAAAAATTTATAGCAAAATATATGCACACAAAATCATTGCAATTGCTTCTTTATGGTCCATAATAATTTATACTTTCACTTTTTACATTTAACACAAACACAAACGATTGATATTTAAAAATTTCTAACAAATGTTTTGAGTCTGGCATAACGCATAACAACAGATCTGACAATTTGTGCATATGACAACCGTGTGAACTGACAATTTTTCGACTGACGATTTTATCAGATGAATTTATAGCCATACACCAGTCTGGCAAATTAATTGTAAGATTTTGTACATAACTTAAGTAGTTTAAATTTTAATTGATGACTTGGATATGAGAAGAGATCTCACGATTTGCCTTCATTAGACATTTATTGGCGGAGTCAGAGTTCTATATCAGCTACGTCCAAATACACACTTGCACATGAGTTAAACAGCTTTGAAAGCTCTTAAAATTGTTTCTTGTTTCTAAGCAGTAAGCTGGTCTAGATGAATAAAGCTCAAAGCCAACAAAACCCAAGCCATCTGTAAAATGATACCTCACTTATGGAAAATTAGACATTTCGGAAGCCCTAGAGATATTCGCACGATGTTCTATTCCATATTTAATGGCATCTTTTCAATGTTATCTCACACACACTTTGTTTTATTTACATTAACGGCCTGGCCCACGATGTCGACAAGAAATTATCTTTCGCTTACTTATATTGAAAACAAAAACAATTTTCTTATTTTGCTTTTGTTTTCAGTATAACTAAGCGAAAGATAATTTCTTGTCGACATCGTGGGCCAGGCCGTAAATTATTAAAAGCTCTCAATGAAATACCCTTTAATTTTCTCGCGCTATCTTTAGTTTTCGGCTAAACAGAAATGTGTGTAATTTTTTATTATCCGCGTGTAATTAACTTTTATAATTACTATTGCATATTTTTTTTGCTCTAATCACTATTGTTATTGTTGTTGTTTGCATTGCAATTGTGCTCTTGTTAGAGTTTTTAATATTTTTTTCTTGAGCTAAAGACTTTAACTGGTAATTTTTCGAATGACTCTTGAAGTTTGTTTGCAGGCGATGCTTGCTGTTTTTATTATTATTGCTGTTGTTATTGTTGTTGATAATTGCTAATGTTGTTAATAAAATTATAACAATATACTTTTTATCAATTTAAAAAGTTAATGTTAGTGCTGTAATTATTACCGAATGACTTGCAGCTGTCATTCATATTTAAAAGATTTTCATTTTTCGTTAAACGTTTTGAGAAAGAAAATTTAATCAATGAATTTGTTTTCAACTTAACGTTAATGAGAAAAACTTTCGGTAAATAATTTAATTTTTAATCAGGGCTATAATGAATAAAATTCCGCATGGAATTTTTCCCTTTTCCAATTGGAATTTTTTGTTTTCCCTATTACTTGCTATTAGTTGGAATTGTTCCCAGGGAAAAATTTCACGCGGAATTTTATTCATGATAGCCCTGAATATTAATTACACTGTGCAACAGTGAAAAAAAAAACACATGGGCTTGACAGTATAGGTTGGAGCTACTACTACTAAAGAAAAGTAAAACTCTATTTGGCGATTTTGGTGAATATATTTTTTATGTGCCTCCAAAGATTTCGAAAATCAACAGCTAATTTGGAATTGGTGATATAGCTTAACTATATATGACATTAAGGTAGCTGAGTGTTCACTAAATAAAGCTGTGGCAAAAATGAAAAAGTGCTTAACTCGAGATAAGCTGATTTTTAGTTAATGGTACCTCCGTAATCTGCATACCTGAAAGTACCCCTGGTCAAAATCTCAATTAATTTGTGTGATTTTTCACGAAGTTGGAATGCTTTTTGCTTAACAAAATAAAGCTTAACAGAGAATTTCCCAATTTAACTGTAAGAGAAATAAATTTCTGAAAATCGACTTGAATGCTTAAAAGTTTGCAGGCGAGCACTTTTTCTTTATTGCTAGATAGATGTGCAAATGTCGTGATTTTATCGTGCCACGCGTGAAGCCTTGGCTTTCGATTTTGGGCGAAATTTTGACCATGAAAAAAAGCTAACATATACATATGAAAATGCTTTATTATACATTTTTGAAAGTCATACATCTCAAAGAGTGTATTGTTGCTGAATACAATCTATATAGTTCTGAAATATTTGAAGCCTTGGCTTTCGTATAACCCCCCATTTCGTTTTTGGCCGAAATTTTTACCACCAAAATAAGTTACAATTTGTACATTAATATTTTTGATTGAAAATGTTATAAAATATCTGCTCTGTTAAGTTAACAGTGTACAATGGAGAGATTTTTTCTTATCTCACAGTGTTTGAGCGAGATATATATATATATATGTAAAGTAACACAGGGATGCTAAAAACGAAGCTAACTGGCGGACAGCGTTGTCAACTTTGAAATTTCAAAACGCACCAAAATGGAGAAAAAAGCGCCCCATTTACAAAGAACGCACCAAGCTTAGAATCTCTTTTTTTATTTTAAAATGTTTA
This sequence comes from Tachina fera, assembly GCA_905220375.1. Taxonomy (NCBI): domain Eukaryota; kingdom Metazoa; phylum Arthropoda; class Insecta; order Diptera; family Tachinidae; genus Tachina; species Tachina fera. The sequence continues at coordinate 77,036,381 of LR999966.1, forward strand.
TTGAATGAATAATTTTGCATAAAAAGTATAATATTATTTTTTTTTGTAAATGAGACATTTTTTTTATATGAATTGAACTGTCGGATAATTAAAAAATATTTTTGGACTTTTATTTATTTATTTATTAAATGTTACAAATACAATTACAAATTATACCATAAGTTAATTTAAACGAGAATAGTAACAAAGACCTTCAATCGTTGTAGTGAAACAGACCAGGGTCTATGGTGGGAATCGAACCCACAACCTCCACACTGATAGGCTAGCATACTACTCATATGTAATATACTGAATATCTCGACCAAAGAAATATATGACTTATACAAGTTTCATAATTAAGGGCACACACATTAATTTGTAAAAAATTACACATTTTTGTACATTAATTTTCTAAATTCTGCTTAAATCTTTTAAAAAAGAGATCAAAAATTAATTATTCCAAATTAATAAAGCTAATATTTTCATCATTATTGTTAGCAGAGGGTCATAAAAAAGATTTCATTTCAAATTGTGATGTTTTGTAAACATCATTACTATTAATATGGTAATTAACACTATCAGGAAATTGGTAAAAGTTTCACATCAAAAATTTTCCACTTTTAATTCACTGTCGTGTTCAATTTGCCGTTGGTGCCACCAAAAATTTAAAAACGCACCAAAATTTAAAAAGAAGCGCACCAAGCACCAACTAAGGAATTTTTCGCACGCAAAATGGTTCGAAACGCACCAAGTTGACAACGCTGCTGGCGGAGCTAACTTCACACACAGGGTCCGAAATTATATTTTCTAAAACTCCAATCTTTTTTATGATTTGCATACATACCCCTGGGTGGGGAAAAATTACGGCATTCGATATCGATCGGAATGTCCATAGAAACACAAGTAATGTGTTTGAATGCCATAATTTGTACCCTGCCTTAGTTATTTTACAATAACACTTACAGTTTAGGGAATAACGATTTTTTATTATAATTTTCTTTTTTAACAAAGTAACGCCTGTGAGTGAGCATTTTAATAATAAAAAAACATTATTCAACACTTAAAAATAAAGAAAAAACTTAAACGTAAAAAGAGACTGATTCGTTAGCACTTGGCTAGTAGAACGAACAAGAACAACATCTCAGAAATATTTAACAGAAATTATAAAACAACACGAGCATCCTCGAAATATGAATTTTAATTTACTGATAAAAAAAAATATTAAAAAACAATTCTCCTGCGATAATCAAATATTTGCATACATGTGTCTGGTTAAGAATTTCGTTAGTAAATGTAATGTAAATGTGTTGAGCAGTATTAATTTACTTATTGTTTTAACTTGAAACTCTAATACGAGTAGTTTCAAGTTTTTCAAAGGTAAAGGTTTTTATGTCTTACCTTGAACTTATATAAGTTATAATAATTTAAATATGTATGCGTCGACTGAAATTGTGAAAGAGGAAAACAAAAAAACTTCGAGCAACACTGTGGGTCTTATTTAACTAAAAATTTATTTTTTTTGACTACTGAAGTTTTTTAAAAGACTCTTTTTTTTCTTGAAAGTTTTATTTTCAAGTATTTAGAGAGCCCATTTTTAAAATAGTTTAAAGAGTAGGAACGTTTTCAGCATCACCTACTGTCTGTCTGTCCTCTTCTGTTATACCCAGAAAGAACTGATTGTTTTAATTTCTGTTCATGTTTATTACGCCCTACGATTTGCTTTAATCTGATCTCATATTCTATATTGATGGGTGTGCTACAAAGTTTTGATTATCATCAGATTTTTGGTTCAATTAAAGTAGGGATAAACACTGAGAGAGCGAGAGAGAGAATTTCGAATTTTCAAAGCCAGCCAGAAACAAAATATTCAAATTGTATTATTTTATCTAAGTTTTTGCAAATTATTTTTTTAAAATAGAGAAGCAACTAATAGCTAAAAAAAAACTTCTTTTTGAAATTTGTAACGACGAAAGTCGGGCCCCTCGTTTTCATCATACAATCATCAATCAAATCAATTATTTTTACGTTCTGTACATTGAATTGTATCCGATTATATTCTTTTTTTATGATATTTTATATTGTTTCTTTTATAAATTGAATTATATATGAATTTATAAATTTCATTAATATTATTCATATTGCCTTTCATGATCTGAAAATCAATTTAAAATTAAGGTTTTGTTACAGATGGATTCGCCATCTATATGTGAATTTAAGTATTAAAATAGTTAAATTGACACTTTCATACAACCATTATTTAGTAAGTTACGTTTTATGACAACTGATTATTGGCAGAAATTTACGTATATAAGGAGGAATCTCCGCATGAATCGAGGAGTCTGCTGCTCAGTGTTGCCAACTTTTTTCCAACAAATATCGCTAAAGTAGACTAGAAAATAGCTGAATTTCAAAAAAAATTTGAAAATTTAGCGATAAATAGCTAAAAACAAATTTATTTGTAAATTTTTTCAAAGATTCTACGGTAACTTGTTAACTTTTTCCATACTTCCCGAATTTCTCTAAAAATTGTACCAAATACCAAATAAAAGCAATGTAATAGGGTAATAAAAGGTTCATTCTATTGAAAAATATATACATACATATACATATACAATACATGTATATTTATATATGTTTATAAAAATTCAGGACTTTCCCAGTAAATTTCCCAGAATCTAATAAAACACGTAAACATAGCAATTGCCTGAAGTGCTATTTAAAAGATTAATAATATAAACGTTTTTGCTTATGTATGAAAGCGCTTCCAAAGATGGATTAGCTAACTTTCTGGCTTTAAAACCTGCATTGTGCTGCCGCTTTTCTACGCTCAGTGCATTTAATCAAGCTCACATTTGAAAGCGAATTATGATGCAAAAAAATCGCTAAATTCCCGCTAATAGCTAAATCATAATTTCTCCCGCAAAATGTACTTAAAAATCGCAAGATTTGACGAGAAAATAGCTGAATTGGCAACAGTGATGCTGCCATATATTATAAAAGTTTAAAAAACATATCAAATATATCTGCGAATGTATAAAATGTTAATCATTTTTTGTTTTTAGTTATAAAAATGTATGCACAAAAAAATTAATAAAAATTTAAACAAACAATGACAAGTATTGCCGGCGCCATTTTCCGTTGGATTATGTTTATTTTTCTCTCTCGCAACGAAAAATCGCACCGCAAACATTGTGTTTAGACTCTAAAGCGTTCATTTACTTTTTCATATTTGGGAGAGTAATTTTGTAAATTTCTGCCTTACTCTCTCGTTGCTAGTTTCTGCTGGGAAAGTGATTGAACAGACCTATAATTAGAATATCATAAAACTAGATTCAAAAAATTTGGCCGTATCCCCGCTCACTTTTTTTTTACAAAGGAACCAATGGGAAGCTATACCCTCTCAGACGAAAAAAGAAATTTTACAATCGGTCTAAGATGTACGGAGCTATGAAGTAACACCCCTAAAAACGAAATAACGACGAATTGGTAAACTCCTCCTTTTTTTAAGTCGGTTAAAAATGGGTACTAAGCACAGCTTTGAAAATTTAATACACCTCATTGACACTAGAGGCGCAACAAAAATTAGAGTTGTAAAGTAGCGAAGCCTTTCTCTATATCTTCCTTTACCACTTGTCTTCTATATCAGTATCCCTTTTCTAAAGAAGGTAACACCTGATAATAGTAGTAAGCATTCATTGCCTGCGTGTTACTTTTCTTTAAAAAATAAATAAAAGTTTTAACAAAAAATTATGGCACATCACTGTGCTGTGTAAACTGACCCAAAATGGTATTTTGTGTTCTTTAAAATAAATTTTTATTAACCCTCATTTTATTAACTCAAAGACATTTGAAGTGTGATATCTCAACTTTTTGTTTTTATACCGACTTTAAATCCATCAAAATGCCACTCAATTTCTAACACTAAAATTTTTTTTACTGACTTAATTTCAACTCCTTCGCTAGCAAAAGTTTTCTTTTCTATATTTTTGCAATAATGAGATTTATTTTTGTTTTATCTCTAACATTAACATGATTATGCACTTGAAAGCGTTAGTTATTCATTAACAAACTATTGGTTGTTTGTCTCTGGCTGTCTAACAGTCTTTCTGTCTGCCCAACTGCCTTGTTTGTCAGTTTCTACTTACTAAATATCTATGTGCAGCTGTTAGTTGCTTCATCAAACTTTCATTTAATTAGGAAAAGCTGTCAAAATTAGCATATTATGTTTGTTTTATATACATATAAAAATTATGTTCATATACTCGTACATATTCTTCTTTTTCTTTGGCAATAACAATTAATTGGTCTAAATAGTTGCTTAAGGTTTGGCAGCAAATATCTACACAATAAAGTTGGTAGTTTATTCACTTTATTTTAAGCAAGTCAATCCTGCATTAGCAGCTTAAAAGATTTAATTGAAATATATTTTACGAGATTTTTTAAGAACAAAGATTATTTATATTATGTTGTATCCTACGAGTATTTTGGGAAAAAGTTTCTTGTCCTACTTTGTTGGTGGTTTTGTAATTCTCATTCATTTGTTGGAAAATTTTCTATAAAGGCCCAACTATAATATGAATAAGCTGGCTTAAGCTAATGCCAGAATTCAACGATAAGTCTGTCAAATACTTACACGCACTTAAGTATTATTTAGCCACAGCTGCACATATAGGTATTGTTCACAATTTTTTTTTGCTTTCTTTTCTGAGTTTAAAATAAGAAAAAAAAATATATAAAATCAATGAATATTTTCTGATGATGTTTGATTGAGTTAAAAAAAAATGCACAAACAGTGTTTTCCGTACGAAAAGTGCGTTCAGTTTGGCACTTAGCTTAAGCATATGACATTCAACGAAAGTTGACGAAAAGTTCCATAAGTACATTATAGTTTGCCACATACGTTTTATATGTAACCGCCCAGATGCTTAAGTTAAGACTAGGGTGCTGATGAAGTGCGTGGCTGCACAGAAAAGTATCGATATTTCCCCCGGCTTATTTCATTCAATAAGAATTGAAATTACTGAACTTGAGCCTAACTATGAATTATTTCTGCTTAAGTTCGCTTATTCATATTATAGTTGGGCCTTAGGCTTTTGTAAGAATTTTTTCGAATTGTGATTGTTTGGGCACCACCGAAATTCTTAACGAAGTTCTTAACCAACATAATTATGAAACAATTCATAACTTCAAACTTTATCATGTTCTAATAAAAACAAAAATTTTTTAATCACACGTTTTACGTATGAAGAGTCGAATATTTGTCTACGAGAGTTTAGAGAGTCCTAGATTAAAGAAAACTTGTAATCGTTTCCTTTCATCTAAAGGGTCTGCCAGATAACTTTTTTTTTGAAAAAGCTATAAAAAAACTACTGAAGTTTCGGCTGTGTGGCACGTAGCGTCGTCCTTCTGAAACCAAATGTTGCCAATATCCTTCTTTCAATTTTTGTGAACAAAAATTCGTTCAACATGGCCTGATAACGATCGCCATTGACTGTAACGGCCACTCCTTGTCCATTTTAGAAATTATGCCTCTGGACCAAAATCCGCACCAAACAGTGACTCGTTTTGGGTGCGTCGGCTTTTCAATGCATGCGTGAAGGTTTTTTGTACCCCTAATGCGACAATTTTGCTTGTTTACATACCCGCCAAGATCAAAATGAGCTTCATCTGAAAAGATGATTTTTTTTGGCAAAATCGGCATCTTCTGTAAGTCGATCGCAGGCCCACTTAGCGAAGCGAAAACGCATTGGATGGTCAGTTGGCTCGTTCAGCGGAAGGATAAAACTAATTATCTGTTAAATCAGACATGAGCTAAGTGTTACCATTCACGAAATAAGCACTAGTTGAAAAAAAAACGTTAGATAGCGGACCCTTTAGTAGAAACTTGTCGTTAACGAATATTCGACTAGACAAACGCAATACGGCTGAATATTTTTAGTTTGCAGTGAATTTATTTGCAAGTTATTATTATTTTTCTTTTTCTTTTTTCTTCTGAAGGAGAGACATATCAACCCCTGGTATTTATAACAAAAAATTTCCTATTTAATATGCATCAAAACGAAGCAGTAGTTTTGTCAACGTTTTGTTACAATTTCCATGCAATAAAAAACATATGCTAATGAACAAACAAACACTCACACGTTTTCAATGAACAACAATTTCCGTGTCATTTAGTTATAAAAATTTTAATAAATCACACACGAGAGGCAAACAAAAAAAAAAGAAAAAGAAAAAGAAAATACCAAAATGCCAAACAACCAACAGTTTAAATACAAAATGAATAAATCATAAAATCGAAACGAAACTAAAACCAAAACGAAAGCCAAAAAAAAGGGATTGAAACCTGCACAAACACACAGAGAATAAACGAATATCTCACCGCAATAAATTTGCATTAAAAATGCGAAAAATGAAACGATATCGCACTCCAACAGGTGCCAGATTTTACAGTTTCCTGAAGCCAATTTTTTCTTGCTTGTTTATCCTTTCTTTTTTTGGGCAAATGTGCAAATGAATCTTTTTTTCGAGTGTTGCTCTTTTAACTAAATCAATAAGCCGACAAAACGATACAGCAGCCATCAAATAAAATACTTAACAAAAAATAAAAATATACTCATACCCGAAAGGTATGGTATTTTGGTATTTTGTATCCATCCATAAGATACAATTGCTAACAAAATGTTATTTTTTTTAGCCACATAATACCCTTATAAATGTTTATGTTTATTTGGGGAATAAAAAAATATGTTGAGTATTTATTTGTTTTGTTTTGTTTTGTGTCATTCGTATTGAGTAAAAAAATACATTTCTCCTAGATTTTCCAATTTGCGAACTTGAAATGTCAATAATATTTTTGTATCGAACGTTTGGCTTTCAATATTCAGTATGCACAGACGTTATATGCTCATAACTTATTGCTTTTAGAGACGAGAGTAAGTTACAGATACGAAAATCTTTTAAAATTCATAAATGCCAATGTTTATCCTTGAACTGTTTGTTTATTTGTTTTCCTATTTGTTATTGAATTTTCCGTTAGAAAAATTTTTTAGCCATTCCCAGCAGTTCTGAGGTTGTAAATTTATTATATTGCTACAAAAGGGCTATAAGGAAAAAAATTGGACTGGATATTTATCAAGCTAGAAAAATTACAATTCCAAAATACTGCATGATGGCCTCATAATGTTCTTCTATAAACGAAACATTTTATTTATTATCAAATTAACAGCACCGAAAAAAGCTTTGAAGCTTAATTAAGCTTCAGAATTAAATATTTTGTGCACTTTTATTTTCAAGCATTCAAACGCTTTTGCGTTTTTTTATATTGACAATATTTGTTGTTGTTGTTGTGTTTGTTTTAGCGATTTTTTTCTTTAATATTCTGTTTGTTTTTCGATGTTTTCCGTTTAGACGACTTTTTCGTGTTGGCAATACTTTTTCATTCTTACGAAAAAAAGTTGAAGATTAAATCGTCAGAATTTTCTTTTTTCTTTTCCCCATTTGGCGATTTTTTTCTAAGAATTTCCCTTTGCCTCGTTGACAATTTTTTCCATGTTTTTTTCGTTTTTGTAAATTTTGTCTTCTATATTTTATTTTGCAATGTTTTTAAATTAGTCGCATTTTTCGTTCTTAAGAATAAAAAACTGCAGATTAAATTTTAAGAATTTTGTTTTCCCCTCTTGGCGAGTTTTCTTTTTTGGCGGAAAAGCTTTGAAGATTAAGTTATGATAATTTTCTTTTTCCTCTTTAACGATTTTTTCCTTTCAGGAATTTTTTTATTTTTCGATGATTTTTTTAGATTTTTTTCTACTGTCATTTGCGATTTTTACTCTTTGACGATTTTTTCCATGTTGGCAATTTTTTATTTTTATGCTATGCTCCACTTCTGGCGATTTTTTTCCTTTTATAATTTTTTTACTTTTCGGCGATTTTTTTCTGTGATTTTTTTCTATTCTTTTCCACTTTTGGCGATTTTTTCCTTTTTGACGATTTTTCCCTGTTCTTTTGTTCCTGTAATTTGTATCTGCTCTTTTCCACTTTGGCGTTTTTTTTTTTCATTTTGACAATTTTTTTCCATGTTGTTATGTTCCAGTGATTTTTTTACTCTTCTCCACTTTAAGGCAATTTTTTTCCTTTTAAGTATTTTATTTTTCGGCGATTTGTTCCTCCTTGACGATTTTTTCCGTGTTGGCAACTTTTTGTTTTATTTCAGTGATTTTAGTCTACTCATTTTTGAATTTTTCTGGCGATTTTTTTCGATTTACCGTTTCTGTGATTTTTTTCACTTTTGGCAATTTGTTCCCCTTTGACGATTTTTTCCAGGCTGGCAATTTTTTGATTCGTTCCTGTGATTTTTTTTACTCTTCTCCACTTTAACGTTAATTTTTTGCATTTAATAATTTTTTTCTTTTTTCGGCGATTTTATTCGATTTACCGTTTCTGTGTTTTTTTTAATATTCTCCACATTTGACTATTTTTTCCTCTTTGGCCAGTTTTTTCCGTGTTGGCAATTTTTTGTTTCATTTCTGCTATTTTTCTATTCTTCTTCACTTTAAGGCGATTTCTTCCTTTTAAGTATTTTTTTTTATTTATCGGCGATTTTTTCGATTTACCGTTTCTGTGATTTTTTTCTACTATTCTGAGCATTTGACGATTTTTTTATTTGACCATTTTTTTCCGGTCCTGTTTTTTTGTTTCGTTCCTGTGATTTTTTTTTACTATTTTCGACCTTAAAGCAATTTTTTCTTTTTAAGTATTTTTTTCGGCGATTTTTTCCTCTTTGACGATTTTTTTTATGTGTTAGCAATTTTTTTCGTTTCTCTGATTTTATTTTCTATTCAGCCCCACTTTAGGCGTTTTCTTTCTTAAGAGTATTTTTTCTTTTCAGACGATTTTTTTCGACTGATCATTATTATTCGGTTTGAAAAATTTTTGTGTTGCAGAAATTTTTTTCGCCCTTACAACTTTTAATTTTTGGTGATTATTTTTAACTTTCATACTTTTTAGCGATTTTTTTGTTCTACGATATTTTTAGCGACTTCCTTTCCTTTTGTAGCGTTTTGATGAAAGTTTTCCACAAGAAAATTTTCTAAATTTTTATTTTTTAAAGTAAGCATATTTTCCCTTTGAGTGAACTTTAAATTGGAGAAATTTTTGAGCGGTGACGGTTTTCCCGTTGTTTCATATTGCTGACTTTTTTCCGCTTAGAAAAAAATTTTTTCGTTTCAACGATTTTTTTCATGTTTGTTGAATTTTTTTTCTGTTTTTTTTAGCGTTCATATTTTTTTGTTCTAGGATTTTCTTAGCGAATTCCTTCTACTTTTGCAGCATTTTGCAGAAAATTTTCCATAAGAAATTTTTCTAAATTTTTATCTGTTCAACGTGCGGAATTTTTTCTGCAGCTATTTGCCCATGATGTTACTCTCTGCTCTCTGTTTTATATTGGCGACACTTTTTTTATAACAGCAGCGATTTTCCTTTTCTTTTTCAATGTTTTTTCCTCAGAAAATTCTTTCATTTGAACGATTTTTTTTATGTTTAGTGATTTTTTTCTGCTTTTAGATTTCATATTTTTGTAGCGATTTTTTTTTCTACTTCCTTCTATTTTGAGGAGTTTGTAGCCTTTTGGTGGGAATTTTCTATGAAAAGTTAAGTTAAATTTTTATCTGTTCAACGTGGAGGGAGTATTTTTCCGCCTGAGTGAGTTTTAAGAAATTAATCAGATGAGCCGATTGTCTCGTCTTGCTGGACTTTGTATCATATTAAAGACTTTTTTACTGCTGCAGAGATTTTCCATTTTTCTATGTTTTCCATTTAAGAAAATTTTTCCGTCTCAACGATTTTTTTCATGTTGGCAATATTTTTCCGTTTTGGGGAATCTATTCTATTATCTCTGGTTTGGAACCGCTTATACATTATGTGCAAAATTTTTTTTACTTTGGCAATTTTTTTTCTGTAACGATTTTCTTTCCGATTTCCTCAAGCTTTCAGGAATCGTGTGGAGTTTTAGTGAGAATATTATATATACAACTTTTAGGCAACTTTTTTCTTCAAAGGTTTTGGTTTTTGAATTTTTATAAATTTTTATTATTTATATTGGTAATTTTTTTTTGCTCATAAAAAAGCGAGATATATACTTTGTAGTGAGTGGTCACACTGCGTTTACATTAGAGTCTAAAAAAATGTTTGTAATGAGTAGACAGATTTTTTTTGGTGGCAAATATGCAGTTTTGTTTGCTTTTTAGTTGTTTGTTTCAAGCAAATATTTTATGGCCAGACTGCAACAAATCCTTTTTCGTCAAATGCTTAGTCAGTGTGACCGCGCCTATAGTTTCAGAAATCTCGTTTTAAACTCGTCAGAACTATAGGGAAGCAACATAAGAGTACGAGTACATACATTTTTGTATTCTAATTTTGATTTGAATGCAAGTGTTGTTGTGTGCATTTCGGCATTTGTTGGCACTATTTATATGTATCTACATATTTTTGGTGAGTTGGGTGTTGACCTAATTTATTCCACACTTACACGCATACATATGTACACGAAAACACGTTGCTTAAAAGAAGTAATGAAACACAGCAGGCCTTGAATACACAAAAAAGGAGAATAAGGAAATCCAACAGTAAAGAATGTCAACAACAAAAATGTTTGACCATCAGAAACACACAAAAAAAAAAAAAAGTTTAAAATACATAATGCACGCACAATTTTACAAGCAACAGCAGGCACGGACATGGGACATGGAAAAGCAATAACAAAGAATTAATTCATTAAACGAAAGCCTTAAGCAATTCACTGCATTTTGTTACCTTAAAAGTAAAAAATACAAACAGAAAATAATTATAATTCAGGGGTCGTCTAAGCGTCGCTTGATTCGTTCACGTTTTTTCAGTTTCAAATTATGGCATTCGATATCTAAACATATTATTACATTGTTCGATAGCAACTGCCATAATCTCAAACTGGAAAAAAAACGTGATCGAATCAGCTTGTTAGCGCAAGCGACGATTAGGCCCCAGATAATAATAATAATAATAGTTCAAACAATTGTGCGCCTAAATAAATTTTCCAATTGCCTTTAGTTGAGTTTTTCAATTGGCCTATTCCAAGTAAAACGACACTAGACAGGAAAAAAATTATTTATTTATTTTTAATAAAAATCGTTCAGCTTACGCGCACAAGAACATGAAAATATTCGATAAATTGAAATAAATATAAATTTTTCTGATTTTTTTATAAAATTGGAAACCCTCTGAAATGAGAATATACGGCATTCGATATCGAAAAAAATTATATAATTTTAATTGTTTTTGTATGGAGATTCCGATCTGTAGTGAATGCCCCAATTTGTTCCTAGAACTCTCTGATGTCCCTTTTTGTATGTTTGATCTTTATTTTATGAAATAAGGCCCAAGAAAATAGCGCCTAAATAAGAAAAAAATTAAATAAGTCCCAAGAGAAAAATTATGACAAAAAACTCAATATAAGTGAAATAAAGTCGACTTAAAAACAGTTCAATGAAACAAAACTCAAGATGAAATACACAAAGCAAAAAAAATATAAAATTAAATAAAATTTAATCCAACTCAAGATGAAATAAAACCCAAATTAAATTAAACAAAGCCCAATTAAAAATTCCTCAATTTTATAAAGCCTTATTTCATTTTCTTATTTGGGCTTTACTTCCTTGGGCCTTATTTCAAAGCGCCTTCCTTTAGTTCCCTTTCTTTATCTTTAATAAAAACCCTTATCTCTGAAAAGAATATTGTGTTCTTCTCTTATGAGTTTTGTGGATTAATTTGAATATTAAAATTTTTGCTCACACCCGTCACAATAAAAACTGAAAATGTAAGCAATATTTTTACGGTTCGTTCATAGTAAAATACTTCTTTGATCATTTCTAACAGTGGGAAAATAACAATTAATAATATAATAAAATTTTGTGAATCTTTGTGTAAATATTCAAGCAATTATTAATTGCTATATTTTCAAGGGATGTAAAAAATAGAAAACGGAAACAAAGGAAAGGAAGCAAGTAAAGAAAAAGAACGAAAAATATGCACTGCCTTTAGCCTTAGGAAGAAATAGAGAGAGAGAAAGGGATAGAAAAGAAATGTTTAGAAAGTTATAATGTATTAAGAATCATTATCATCATCATCAGTGCCTATGGCCTATTTCTCACATGCGAAAGAAAACGTTCGACTTACAATTTATTTATATTTATTTATTTTTATTTAATTATAGTGAAAACAACAATAAATTTATGAAAATTTTTTTTTGTTTTCAATATAAATTGTAAGTCGAACGTTTTCTTTCGCAGGTGGGAAATAGGCCATTAATGTTTTATTTCATTTTAAAATGATACTGTTACTCATTCCAGTGATCCAAAACTCTTTGTACAGCTCTTCCAAGAGATAACCATCTACGCCCCTATCCATAATGAAAAACTTACATTAAGTTAGCATGAACATGGTTTTAACGAATTTTGCCATACAATTTTACATTAAAACTCTAGTTTTAACCCACTTTTAAATCCTATCGTGATTTTTAATGTAAATTTTTTTGCCAAAACTCGTTTAGAACATATTTAATTTTGCCACTTATGCTATGCTTGACATTTGTACAAGTTATAAAAATTTCTTTGAGTCCACAACTAAGTTAATTAAATTGAATATTTCTTTGTATGTACTTAAGCGTTCGCAACGGAGAGTGAAAATAACAAAATATTATACAGAGTTGGGAATCGATTTTGCCACTTGTGAGCTGCATAAGTTCAGTGAATCTCTTCCAATGGCTGTTATGTTACTAAAACTTATTAAACACATAGACCACAACAGGCTACATGGCTGCACGACTTCAAGTCCCGCCGACAAAAAATGTTGCCTGGTAGCCAGCTACTTAAAAACATGATATTGAGGTATAAATATATACTGCTACCGCTTTCAAATATTTCACTTTTTTTAAATAAAGAAAAATAAAATCAAATAAATTTTTTATATATTTTTGTGAATTTTACTATTTACAGGCTTAGGAATTTCTTTGGTACATTTGTTTATTTATTTATTTATTTATTTCAACATACTATACAAAGTAAATTTGCATAATATGGTATTGCACAAAAATATGGGCGGAGTGGAGTATCTAGACCAAATATGTAATTACCAGTATTTTAAAAAGTTTTGTGACTGACTATACACGACCTATGCTTTCACATAGGAAGTAGCAACGTGATTGTTAAAGAAATTCCATAAAAGAACCGCAAGACTATACGGTAATCGGTGGCAGATCAGGCAACCAGTGCAAGTGAGACGAAAAACTCTCGAAGGCCAACAAACAACAAACATAAGACTGACCTCACTTAAGAAATAATTACGATAACGCGAGAGATGTTCCCCAACCCAGAGCTGCTTAACAACAATTAGAAGTTTTTAGCTAAGTTGCGATTTTTTCGTTTTTGCCAAAATTTTTTTATTTTTAATGGCTTTGGCGTTATTTGGTCAATTGAAGGGCTTGCTTCCGATTTTGCAAATTTTATTATCATCTCGCTGTTAGTAAAATTTTGGGAATTTTTGACGTTTTTGCAATTTCCATGTAATGTCACAGTTTTGGTGATTAACAATTACTGTTTTTATTGGGAATTTCTACAATTTAAGTTTAAAATTTGTTAACGCACTAATAATCCCAAAATTATTATTTTGCTTATTCAGTAAAATATTTTTTTTATTAAAATACATTGAAATTGATTAGTGAGGGGTTTAGCTGGATCCTATGCGCATTTCACTGTTGCTAATGCAGATCATCAGGGAACTTTTACCCAAAGCTTCTTAGAACAACTAGAGTTATTATGTTATAAACTTTCATTTAAACCAATGAGAAGCTCAACAACAAATAACAAAGTTGAAACAAGAACTCAATAATCAACATGTTTGTTATTTTCTTACTTTACCATTACTACATTGGCTGACTTTTTTTCAGCTTCAAATTGTAGATATAAAGAGAATGTAAAAAGAAAATAAATGTAAATAACAACAACAGCTATTCAAGAATAGAGTGTTGCCACACAAGTATTTTTTTTTGACCGGGTGCAGTTGGGTAAAGGTTCCCTGATGATCAGCATTAGCAACAGTGAAATGTATTCAATGTATTTTAATAAAAAAATATTTTACTGAATAAGTAAAATAATAATTTTGGGATTATTAGTGCGTTAATAAATTTTAAACTTAGTTTTGGTGATTTTTGATCAAAATTTCTTGCAATTCGCGTAAAAGTGACTTTTTGCATGTTTTTAGCTTCCTAAAAGTTTTGCTGATTTTTAAACAGTATGAGACTTTCTTACACTCTTGCTGTTAATAAGTTTTTTTTAATGTTCGTAATTTTCGCGATTTTTGTCGAATTCTTTGCATTCCTAACAGTCTTATTGAATTTGAATTAATAATATGGATTTTATAAAATTTTGCTAATTCTCGCTGTTTTTTGCAAAGTTCGCATAAAAGCGGGGTTTTTGATGATTTTTTTTAGCTTCCTAACAGATTTGCAAATTATCGTGGTTTTCGCTTTATAAAAATATAATTACTTTTGTAATTAACATTAAAACTTTTTAAGTTTCTTTTTTATGTTGCAATTAAACATTTTTTAAGCACCAATTTGATTTACATATTTTTATATGCTGTCAACACTGTTTTTGATTTGTAGCCATCAAAAATAGAAATAAGTTTAATTTGACTACAACGACAAATGTATCACGGACAGCAACCTTAAGCCTGTTGCTTTCTTCCCGTCAAAATAATCCTTCTCATATAAAAATGTGTATTCTATCCTTAACATTTTGTAGTCGGCTGATTGCAGTGTTGAATGCTTTAAATTTAAAACTCGCTACAGCTGCGAATACGGTTTTGCATATATATTAAATAGTATGACAGAAAGGTTGTCAACATCCACGATTAATTTTTATCCTGATACATGCAAATCAAACTCATTAAGTGCTAATACTATTTTAAAATAATCTGTAAAATTATAAGAACACCTATAAAACGTAAATGTAAGAGCTCAAAATTAAAAGTCCCCAAATCCCTCCCCACGAAATGCTGTCCACAAATGAGAGGCAAGATCCCCATTATGGGGACAAATCCTCTAATCTGGTGGCACTGATCATCATCTGTTTATTGACTAAAATCGAGGGGGGAAAAATAGAAGAGCAAAGGATGAAATTAAAATTTTAAGAGTTTTAAATACATTTAAAATTGATATGTAGTAATGTGAGGTAATTGAAAAAGCCAGTCACTAAAGTTTAAACGAGACCTTCTTTTTAACTTCCTTCTTTTGAAGGAGTTTCTCTCAGACTCTCTAGTGCCTCCAATGAGCACAAAATCCCGGCTAATGATATCGAACTTTTCCATTTTTCATACTGTATAAGTTCGGACCGTCACAAAGAGAAATCACACCCGGCACTTAGCGATGTCACACCCGTCACGCTATAGGAATATTTTTTAGAATAGTTTGCATTTTGCAGGCATGTATCTTAATGCCTTAGGTAGTTTTTCTAACTCGTATTTAAATATCAATTTATATTAAGAGTTGTTTTTCATGTGTGTATTTAATTTTTGTTTTCTTTAAGGAATAACAACTTTTAAATACGAATTTTTTAATTATTATATTTAAAGAGTTGCTGAAATTGTCCCTAAGCGCCTAAAAAATACAAAGTTTTCTTAAAAATTTTCCCAAGCGTGACGGGTGTGACATCGCTATGTGGCGGGTGTAGTAAATTGTTCAAAGCTTTTTTTTTTTGGTATTTTAAATAATTTAGACCAATTTCACTTTATTTTTTATGTATTAATTCATATTAAATAAATTAATTAATTTTATTTTTTCAAGGAATAACAATATTTAAGAAATTTGTTATTCGACATATTGTCATAGTTATATTTTAATTTGAAATTTATTTGCTGCTAGTTCAGCTTGGTCTATATGCATTTCATTGTTGCTGTAACAAATCATCAGTAAACTTCAACTACACATTTTGAATAGTCACAAACATCTTATCTTATGCACAGACTTTAGAGAATGCATAAGTAATAATATTTTTGAAAACCCATACAAAACCCAGCAAATAAGTTATATTATTATTTGTGAATTCTCAAATAGTTCTTGAAAGTCTGTGCATAACACAAGAGGTTTGTGACTATTCAAAGTGTGTGGTTGAAGTCTACTGATGATTTGTTACAGCAACAATGAAATGCATATAGACCAAGCTGAACTAGCAGCAAACAAATTTCAAAGGAAAAACAACTTTTAAATATAAGTTGATATTTAAATAGTGTTGGTGAAATTGGCCCTATTAATTTAATATAATAAAAATAAACAATAAAAATTTGAACAAATCTAAGGAAGATTTTGCAGAATATCTTATAAAAGTAATAATTCTGTAAAAACTGAGATATGTGAGGTCACACCCGTCACAGTCTTTTTAATGCAAATTTTGAACAGAAATTATGTCCTTCGAGTGTTTAAAATTTTTTGTTAATGTTTCTAAGATTAACATACTTGCAAATAGCAAGCAACATTTTTTCAATTATAAATTTTATATTATGTTTGAATTATAAGAAAAAATTCCAAAATTCGTTTCAAGTATCTGCTTGATACTTTTAATTTATATAAAATTCAGTTTTTTTATGCAGTTTCAAAAAAGTCAATTTTTTTGCAGCAGCTATTAAAATCTGGAACTATTAAGAGGGAATATTATTTATCCTCACACACACACTTGCGGATGGCAAACGCAGTTTTCTAAAGCACTCGTTCCATCAAGCAGTCATGAGGTATGAAATCTTTTATAATTCCAATAAGAAAATAAAAACTTTGTTCTCAGTAAAGAGAAGTGTCCTTGAATGTTAATGCTGTATTGACCTCATGCAAATACCCATGGACTCACACACACACACACACACACACCTACACGCACACGAACACACACTCACACACATTTGCACAAACTAACACATAAATACACTTAAATGCTATTAATTACAAGTGTGTTTGTATGACCGATTATATGAAAATATTATGTCCTTCATTTGCGTAAGAGTATTATATTTGTCTGTATTGGTATTTCCGTATGCATGCATGTATGTATGTATGCGTTTGTGCATTTATGCCAACAAGAGTTTATTGTATCTGTATACGAGTACAAACATGCATGACATTTAAAATTTACGCACTTTTCATTTCATTTTGTATTTTTAATCTTTATTTTCTGTTGCAGCCATTTAAATGTTTACATATTGGTTTTTGGCAAAATAAATGTATGTGCAAGTCAAAATTTATTAAGTTCTCCTGATTTTATCATCCATCCAAATGCACACACGGACGCATAATGTAGAATATCCAAAGTTCTAGTTAAATATTAGCAGAGAATTTTAGAGCAGGATGCTGAGGAGCAGAAGACATTTTAATGGTTTTTAAAACAAACGAAAAGAGCAATAATAAAGACTCTTACATCAAATTGCATGAGCGTTTTTAAGGTCAAAGTGCATTTTAATGGAGTGTGATGGAATTTGTGCTAAAATCAATTTTAGATGTTTTTCTCAAGAGTAGATTTAACACTTGGGGCAGCAAAATTAAAATAAAATGAAAATAAAAATAAAATAAAATGCATTTTGTGGCCATTACGGAAACTGCATATACTAGGGTTGCATTTAACAAAATGTTTGCGATTAATCGAAAATTATTATTTTTTTTTTAATTGAATAAAAGATTCTATTTGGAACAAACATTTTATGTAAAATAAAAGAACAAAAATATTTAATTTGTATATGAATATTTGGGCCTATTATCTTTTGAGTATAGTTTTACGGTCTAATTCATAAAAGATATTTTAGGTTTATTACAGGTTTATTTGACAAATTTCCCATAGAAATATGTCAAATAAGCGCTTAATAAACCTGAAATATTTTTTATGAATAAGACACTTAAAATTTAAAACGACACATGCATGCACAAAAATGTCAGATTTTCATTGAAATGATAACACGGTATTTGGGTAACACGGTACCTTTTCACTGTTAAACAATTTAGAGCAGAATGTTCAAGAGCAAGAGGCTGTTTAATCATTAAACTTAAATGTCTTTTTTTATAATATTTAATTATATATTCTCTTCTCTAATTTTATTAAGCTCAAAGTTGTACCAGCAACTTTAAAAAATTTTACTTTTTTAGTTAAAATATGAGATCAATATGAGTTTCATTGTTCAAAAGTGAAAATTGATTGACATCTGCAAATCTTTCGAAAAGAAATACGGAGTGAAAGTGGGGAGATTTCTTAAATGTACTAAATTAGTCACTGACGTACTATTGTACGTTCCGAGTAGAGTTGAGCGATATTTTGAAACCTGTTCTTTTTTCACAGCGATTGAAAAATCACTAATCACAACTGTGACTGAATTTATCAAGTAACAGGTTTAGGTTTAGGAAATATAGTTCTCAATGAAACTATTTTTTTAAGTTTTAGGTCAGTAAATTTCATAAATTTCTTTATATTTTTATTTTTATATCGATATTTCGTTAACCTTTGGTTAACTTCTTCAGGATTATTCTAGTTCTTTTATACAAACTGTGATTGTTCTTATATGCTTACTTAACATTAGATAAAGCTACCACATGAATTTTTTTATACCTGCAGCTTTTGTCGATAAAAAAAATTGTCAGATAGTGTCAAATCGTCTTTTCTGGCAACTATGTACATCTCACATGTTCACATTTGCAAATTTCTGTCTCTCTGCCTCTTATACGAAAATCTCAATATTTGGACGGGGCTGATTTGCTAATTGTTTGTTTTTGTCGCTCTTCTTATTAGTATTTATCAAAATACCAATACTAAAAAGACTTTTAAAGCAGAAGAGCTGAAATGATATAAACCGTGATCACAGTCACAGTTTAATTTCACTACTGCTCTTCTTATTAGATTTTCTCAAAATAACAGAACTGCTGCAAACAAAATACTGCTAAACTGTGATCACAGTCACAGTTTAAAAGAACAGCGATTTAGAAATCATATTCACAAGGAACAACATTATTAAAATATCGCATTATCGCTCATCACTAGTTCCGAGTTTGAATAGTACCAAAAAAAATACAATTGCACCAACTTTGCCATACTTGGCTCATGCACCGTCTCTTAATTTTTTATATTGCAAAATTTTTACAGGCTTTAAAAACCTTTTTTAGAACAAATTTCCATAAAAATTTTTCTTAAAAAGTCTTTATAAAGTAATAATAATTTTTATAAATAAGGCTGTTAATTTCTAACATTTTTTTTTAATATTTTCCTGAAAAAGTCACACAAAGGAGTGGAGAATTATCGAAATATAAACAAAAAAAAGTTTTAATAGAAAATGTCATGAGATAATAAAATTAGAGAATATGTATTATAATTAAACTGAGGTAAAAAAATTAGAAGAATTGTTTTTATTTTATCCAAATCTAAAGAGCAATAAGAAAGACTTTTTTTTGATATATCGCCAGCCCATTATTGGTGTGATTCACCGACCATTTAAGAAAAATTAGTTAGGTATGGGGTATATGTATATATTTCGAATATCTCATTCCTGAATCCAAAACATGTTGCGCGAAATTAATTATGGTTTCTGAAATATTTAGCATTCATTTTGCTCCATTTCAACTATTTTAAGGCTTAATAAGTATTGTTTTGCTATACATGCCATAGTTTGGCGTTTGCGTTAAATTCTTCACACAAAAACGTGCGAAATAAAGTTAAGCCTTGTTTTGCTTCATTTCTATATGAAAAAATAATAAGAAAGGAGGTGCTATAAAAAAAAATTCAACGGCGACTGTTAAGCAATAACATCATTAACCAGATTGAAAGCGACGATTAAATATTTTAATATAAACACTAAAATAAAATAAAAGAAACCTTAATTATGCATGTTTGAGTACAAAAAAAAAAATCATTTGATTTCATTCTTTATATTAAATACAGTTCAATCACTTGTTTTTCTTGTCTAAGTGGGTAAGCGGATCTATAGTTAAAACTATTATGGCGACGGCGTCTTGGTGGGCGTTAAACGATTAAACGATCGACTTATTTCTCTGAACAGCAAGAAAATAAACAAAATTCTCAATTTACAGCAGTAAAGTATACGTATGGAGCACAAAAAGCTACTTTATGAAAATAAATAAATTAATAAATAAATTAATTAATTACTTTTACAATTAAGTAATATTAACTTCTAACTGTATTCTCATGAAAGTTCACTGAAATTTACACATTTCTGCCAAACATGTGTCGCAAGCAATGGCGAGAATACAAAAAATTCTATCGGTTATACTTTGAGAGAAAACTACCGACTCTTTGGCATATGCTCCAAACCAATAACGGCTTGACGATATGTAAATTACATTTTAATAAAGTTCATTTAAATGTGGCTCAATTTTTTGCTAAATTATTTTTAGATTTTGTTTGGTTTATAAAAATATGAAATTTCAAAAGTTTATTTAACACTTTGGCCAACAAAATTAAAATAAAGTGAAAGTTCATAATGCAGACATTAAGAGAGCTACATACCAGGGTTGCATTGAACAGAATTTATGCGATTACTCGAGAGAATTTTTTTTTGTATTTTTTTACAATAAAAAAAAATTTAAGTTGCTACGAAGTGTCTGTAAAATGAGGAAAAAATTTCTTAATAATGCTTATTTAATTTTTATATGAATATTTTGCCCCATTCTCGTTTGAGTATCATTTTAAAAAGATAAGTTTACATTAAAATTATAACACGGTACCCTGTTACCCTGACACGATATGTTTTCAATGTAAAATAATTTAGAGCGGGATGCGGAGGGAAGCAGTTCAATGTTTTTTTAACAAAACAAAAAGAGCAATAACAAAAGTTTTTATATCAAAATATATTTTAGATTTTTTTGGAAAACACAACTAAGGTTGTGATATTTGGAGAGTCTATTTAACACTTGGGGCATCATAATTAAAATAAATTAAAAATTCATCATACAACATGCATGTTAGGGGATCTGCATACTAAGGTTGTATTCAACAAAATGCATACGATTAATTGAAAAAAAAATTTTAATTTTGAGCAAAAGGTCTCTACTCTGTAATTCAAAACGCTTTCAAGTTTGCACATTACTCGTATTAGCCTAGAAAATAGAAATAATTTTCTTTCGTTTCGAATTTGTAAAGCAGACCTCACAGACATAGTTAGGCAAAATACAAAATACTCTCTGGTCATGTAACATACAAAATACTTCCATTTATTGCATGTCTTTAAAATGCAAAATACTTCCTCGTCATGTATTTAAAATACAAAATACGTATTTATCAAATACATGTATTTCAAACACTGCCCAGCCCCGCCCACAGGCTTAAATTGAAATGATAATGCGGTACTAGGGTAACGCGGTACCTTTTAAATTTGAAATTTTAGTTTTCATCTGTCATTTTAAAAAAATGTTAAAACAAATAAATCTGCCGTTTCTAAACTGGCCAAGCGGCTATTGATAAACTTTTAGATGATTTTAGAGCAGGAACCTGGTATTATCAGTGATGAGTAAATAAGGTGTATTTCTGAATTGATAAGAATTGTACACTGGGGACTTTTTATTAATGCCCGTTATTTCTACAAATTTACCTAAGATTTTTACCTAAAAATTTTGCTTTCTAAAATTTAACTTACACGATAGATATCTGTACACTAATAGATATGTATGGCTAGAAATAGCGGACATTATTTGAAAATATTGGGGGCTATTCTGGAAAACGCGTCGAAGAAGTGAAAATTTTCATTTAAACAAAAACAAATTTTCAAAATTTTTTTTTGTTTACCATGCATTTCTTAAATGAAATAAACGTGAGAATTTCAACGCGTTTCTCTTTCTTTTAAAAACGGTTAATTTTGTATGAGAAACAAAAACAAATTTTTTACATTTAAACAATTTTGTTTTTGTGTTCATGTAAGTTTCACCAAGTCGACGCGTATTTCAGAATAGACACCATTATAACATTTGTATTTTAAATTACATTAATTTGTAAGTTACGTTACATTAATATTCGAGTAGAAAGGCCATAAATCATTTTTAATTCGATTTTTTTTTCTATACTTCGATAGAACATCTAATAAATCGAAAAATGCAAAAAATCTCAAATTCAAAGAAATAATAATGAGGTAGGGCCTTTTTATATTAAAAGGTGAAAACGTAACAGAATATTTCAATATGCTTTTGAAATGCTTCATAAAAAACAATTCAATATACTGCACTATGGGACAAAGTTTACAAATATTGTTTTTCAAAATCATTAAGTAGTGGCGCTTTGGGGTTTCCAGGGCACTTTGAGAAAAAGTTTAAAAATATTGTGTTCTCACAGTTTTAAGTAGCGGCTGTTTGTCGTTTCAAGAAGCGGCACATTATAATCATAAAATACTTGCTTAAGCTTCTTAAACATGGACACGTATTTTTGTTTTTTTTTTAAATAAACAATCGTAAGAGTCATAAGATTTCTGCTGAAATGATACTATTAATTTTCTGGTTATGGAGATTGCGATTGCGATTTTACACTTTGTTGAATGAATTTTAGAATTTTTTCTAATTTATTAATTGTCGAACGAATGTTATACGTCGACATCGTGTGGAACAGGCTGTAAGTACTATATATTTGGATTTGTATTAATATTGTTTTAAAAACATAATTCTTTTTTTTTTTACTTTTTCCAATTTGTTTAGAAAGTTTTCATTTATAATATTAATTTTTTTTGTAGCCGTTATAAACAAGCTCTTTGCTTTGAACACTTTGAATTCAATAAACCTTTTTGTACCAAAAAGAAAAATAATAAAATCAAAACAAAAATCCATTTAATTTTCCTCATTTACTCTCGCTTTTTTGCACAAACACATTAACAATTGCTTTCCCTTTAAAAATGTTGCATGCCAAAGAGCAAAACAAGTGTAGTGTGATTTTAGGAGCCTTTTGAAGGAAAAATAATTTGTATATGCATATTTGTTTGATGAGAAACGAGACCTTGAACTTTTGTTTCTCATTTCGTGGTATTTTTTATTTTGTTTTGTTAACAAAGAAGAAACGATTTATTTACAAGCCATAAATAAAAATTGCATGACATAAGACTGGAATAAATAAATTGAAATTTTTTTATAAACAATAAATAAAAATTCAATTATAGGCCAAATTTTGTAAATAGAAATGATGTTTTTGATCTAATAAAAAGATTTTTTTTCAAGTAGATTTTTTTTATACAAAAGCTAAACGAAAGTCTGCTGCTACATTTAGGGCTTATAGTTTAGGAGATATTTTGAAAAAAAAATAGATTATTCGGAGTTTTTTTCTTGCAGAAAAAATTTCCCAATTATAAGATAATTTTGCAAATATACCAACCCCATATTTATAATTATTTAAAACGTAATATACTATAAGCAATATTACAAAGAAATTTTTTTTAAACATTTTCGTTGAATCACATCGTCTCGAAATGGAACTATTTTTGTTATAAATATCTTTTTTTCAAAATTTTAAACGGTATAGAAACTGCAGAATTATTTTTATATTTTCCCAAAATTTCCCATTGTGCGCGGCGAACGAGCTATTGTGCTTTATACGACGCTTTAATAGGGATCAAAGGCGGTGATTTCGCGGATTAATTAAAAAAAATTAAGTACCATGAAAACTGAAAGTACTCGCTTAACGTGCACAAAATTCTACATCACTATGCAAAAAATAAATCTCATATAGGCAACGTTACTTTTGTAATGCCGCTTTAAAATTTAAAATTCTGGGAGAAATCTTATTTAATTCAATTTGAAAAAATAATATAACTAATCACGCGTGAGTCAAGCGTGATCGTAGTTGTATTTGGAATTTCTTATATAAAAAACAAACAAAAAATTAAGAATAATTAAATAATAATCACTTTGTATGGAGGGTACCCCTCCTATACCGCCAAGATTTTGTTGAAAGATGTAGTTTGTTCTAAGAGTTATCCACATCAAATTTAGTGCGCCCCACTCTTGTTGTTCGGCAGATATAGGAAAAATAATAATTAATTAATATGGTGCAGTTCGTTTTTAAAGTTATTCACATCAAATTTTGTAACACTTACTATTTTAATTGTGGAGATATAAATTAATCCGCGAAATAAGGGTGTTGGGCCCCACTGTGCGACGTTGTCAGCGTTCCAGTTGTGTGCTAAACATAATGTTTTCGCTCCGAAAACAAATTCAATTTCAAATATGTTCTCAGTTTAAGCACAGAAAATATAAAATGTAATTTTTATTAATAATTTTCCAACATCAATGAATTGACTGGTTGTTTGAATTTTCGGTGGCAAACAAATTGATATTCATGTTTTAGACTCGGTAGTTTTTCTTGAGGCAAGTCTGAGTTTATAGGAGATAGAGGAAAGATGAAAGAAGAGGAGTACTGACATGCTTGTACAGAAAAGTTACTTCAATTCTCTTTTGTTATTTCATTCGGTGCATTAAAACAAAAGGAAAATTGAACAAGAGCAGTTTTGAAAGAGAATTGAAGATAACTGCTTCAAGAAAAACTGCCAAGTCTAAAACATGACATAGTGTCAATTAAGTTTTTTTACTTAAATTATTTGAAGGAGTAGTTACGCTTTTAATAAAAAAAAAATTATAAAAAATTATAAAAAAATTTAATTAAATTAAAAAATTATAAAAAATTTTAATTATATACGGACACCAAAAAAAACGAAGTTTAATTTTTCTTTTAGTTGTAGCTAACCTACAACATATCCCAGCAAACACTCTATATAAGTCTTCTTCTTGTTACTAGAAATTCAACATTCTGTGAAATGTCACATACTTTTACAAAATAAAATATTTTAGTAACATGAATAACTATAAAATAGTTGCTCACTATCTTTTTTCCATCACGCAGAAATTTTTAAAGATTTTATTACCAAAATATAATAAACAGTACGACAACATTACACTATTTGTTGTTGTAAATTGCAAATTTATTTTTTCTTCCAAAAGAGACTAATAGAGATGCTTCAGTTGCTGCTTTTGTTGCTGCTGTTAACACTAAAACGTGTTGATGATGTGTGTGTGTGTGTGTGCGCGCTCATGAGATAGCAACATATTAAATTGTAGTTGCCACAAAATGCATTTCATATACATTTATATAAGTATGTATAGCCCGAACTCTCTTCTCATTTTTAACATGTTTCATCGCCTCACATCGCATTGCATTTACATATTTTGTTGTAACATTTTCATATAAATTTTACTTGAAAAAAAAAATACTAAATAAATAAATAAATGCACAAAGAGTATATAAAAACGATATCATTCATCGTCATGTGGATTATTAATGTAGACATGCATTTAAGTGTGTTTGTATATACGCGTATGTGTGTATGCATGTGTTGCAACGAGTATTTGTTAGACAGTTTGTAATGTAAACTATAACATTCTATGAATGCAAGTAGTGCACATACATATGTATATAGATATTTACACAATTCGCATTAAAAAAACACAGTTTCCAAAGATCCTAATAGGGGGAAAAATTTTAAATATTTTTAAAAATTAATAAAATTAAAGTTTTTTACAAATTGTTTTAACAGCTACAATACTCGTATTTAAAGAATATGGCAACATCCACATCAGAAAAGTGGATAAATAGCAAAAAAAAACAATGTGAGCCCGATCACAGGGGAGATGTGTAAACATCTAGTAATGAAAATTTTTTTTAATATTGACTTATGGTAACTAAAATAAGATATATAAATTTTTGACTCTACTGTATATAAAAATCTATGGAAAACTGCATATATAGCAGTGGAATTATTAGGTGTGGGGTTTGTGGAGAATTGCTCATATGCAAGTGGAAAACGTTAAATAAAAATTTTGATAAAGCTTGCGAATGTGGTTTTGCAAAATTTGTATTAAAATCTCCACCCATAATAATTGGCATGTGCTGGAGATCGTTACCCAATTGTCGTGCACCAGCTTCAGTGTAAGGCAACAGTACGTAATGAAGATATGTTATAATATAATATTATAAATTCTTTATAAAGACTGCTATATATCTTTTAAACAAATATTTGTCATTTAAAATGCTCTTTTATTAAAAAGTTTATATTTATTTTATATTTTTCAACTTTTTAACAAAATTATCCAAACTTGCAACACTTTTACAATTCACCAGCAATTTCTTTTAAAATTAATATTGTTCCTGAAGGTATGCTTTAAAATTCGTTTAACTGTATTTCTATGCAGATTTTAAGTGTCTCTGTACTTCTTGTTCGTATGATTACACTAATACACTCATACATAGCTCACACCGATTTAATAACGCTTTACGATCTTACTCAAAATTTGTGATTGTATTGTGAAAAATATTTTTACCACCTAGCGTAGAGATGTTTACGCATCAAAAAAAATAATAATGATAACATCGCAATAAATCACAATCAAAAAAATTTTGAAAAGTGCTTTTTTGATAGAAAGTGCCTATTTTATACTATATGTACCTTTTTTATGAAAAGAAACTTTTTGTTAAAAGTATTTTTTATATAAAGTAGCTTTTTCACACAAAGTGGATTTTTTATAAAAGTAGTGTTTTATAAAAATTAGAATTTTTATAAAAAGTAACTTTTTAATATGAAGTATTTTTTATATATACATACTACCTTTTTGTAAAATTTATTTTTTTATAAAAAATTATTGTTTTTATTAAAAAATACCTTTTTTTGTAAGAAATACTTTTTTTATATAAGTAACTTTTTAATAAAAAAAATAAATTAAATTAAATTACATTTTTTACAAAAAGGTATCTTTTTTATGAACAGTTAAGTTTTTTATAAAAAGTACCTTTTTTAGATAACTTAGTTTTTTCCTAGAAAGGTACCTTTTTTATAAAAAGTATTTTTTTATAAATATACTACCTTTTTATAAAATTTACTTTTTTTTATAAAATTATCGTTTTTGTAAGACGTGAATTTTTTATAATAGTACCTTTTTTATAAAAAACACTTTTTATAAAAAATTATTTTTTGCAAAATATACTTTTACTTTATAAAAGCTACTTTTTTATAAAAAGTACCTTTTATTTCAATTACCTATTTTACAAAAAGTACCTTTTTTATAAAAAATATCTTTTTTATAAAAGTTACCAGTTTTCTAAAAAATACTAGGGATGTAACGAATACCAGTTTAGCGAATACGAATACGTAAGCGAATAACACATTTTAATTTTTGCGAAAGCGAATGCAAATATTGCAATACGTTCAAAAATCATATGAAAATAAATAAGAACATGAAGTTGTGTTGTATACATAGATGTACTAGATATAGCATTTTAAATAAATTTAGTCTTGAATTGAGCAAATATAAATATATTAATTTATTAAAAATACAAATTTTTAAAACAAAAAGATATATGAAGTAATAAAATTAGTATAGATAATTAAAAATTAATTTAATTTTGGCCCAAAAGTCTGTTACTTTGTTCAACATTTCATGTGAATCAAACACTGCATTTTCTTTTTTAAAAACTGAAAAATAGTTGCAAACACCACTGTGTTTGGGATTTAAAAACCCAGTTATTTTTCAGTATTTGTATCTTTTTCATGATGGCTAAAAAAAATTCGTGGTAAAACTATTTTCGAAAAAGTAAAAAATTTTTTTTGTGTTAAGTATTCGCTTGAAATATTCGCATTTGTTTTAGCGAATGCAAAAACGAATGCAAATAGCAAAAGTAAGCGAATAATTTGCGAATGCGAACATTCGTTACATCCCTAAAAAATACCTTTGCATAAAAAGTACCTTTTTAGAGCATATTTTTTGTACCAAGTACCTTTTGAGTGAGTAGGTTTTTATAAAAGTATCTTTTTTATAATATATACATTTTTTATTAAAAGTGCTTATAAAAGTGTCTTTCTTATAACAAGTGAATTTTTTATAAAAAGTACCTTTTTTGAGAAATAATAAATTTTTTTATAAAAGTACCTTTTTTATAAAAGTACCTTTTTTATAAAAGTTTTTTTTTAAATAAAATGACTTTTTAATAAAATGTTTGTTTTTATAAAATCTACTTTTTTATTAAAAGTACCTTTTTATTAAGAAGAAAATACTTGTTTTATAAAAAGTACCTTTTTTTTAGAAAAAGTACAATTATTTTAACACTTTTGTTAAAAAAAAAACTCTTTTTTTAAAAGCGAAAATTTAATATTACAAACTTTAATTTTGTAATTTAATTTTTTATAAAAATATTTTCTTGGAGAAAAAACAGTGTGCAAAAATTTTGTTAAATCAAAAATTTTCCTTAGAAATGGTGTAGAACGTGCACGGTCTGTTATCAAAAAAATTACATGTTAAAAATATTTTATTAACAAAAGTAGCAAAAAAAAAAAGAGAAAGAAGCGAAGTAAACATGTACAAGTAAGTATAAGCGGATTTTTTTCAGTTATTTATTTTTTCTTTTGCTGTTGAACAAATTTAGTTTTTTTTTTTTGTTCTAGTTCTGTTGCTTTATGGCCCAATTTCAGGGCATCAACGTCGAAATCCATGAAGATCTCTCAATGAATGACAAACAGCGTTAAACACATGCACACGTACACAATTGAATACTAAATAATGTTGCATGTCGTTGAATGAAAATGTCTGTGTAAGTAAGTCTTTCTCTAGAACATGAATGAACTGGAATTTTTTGAATTTTAGCAGGGTTTTTTGTTTAAGTATATTGTGAACTAAATCCTTTGCATTAAATTGTTTAATATTTTACATGAATTTTTAAACAGGTTTTTAAATAAATTGTAAAAGTTGCTGTTTATGTATGTAAGTGTTAATATTTATATTGAGTAGAGAAGAAAATAAAAGTCAAAGTGAAATGGAACATTTTTTAATTAGGTAATAATATTTTTAATTGATTAAAAAAAATTATTTTAACATGCAATCATAAAAAATTTATAACAAATTATTATTAAAAAAATAATTCTTATTAACTTACAATATAAGAAGGGTGGCTAACAACAACATATAGCAACAGACAGAAAGAAGCCTTTTATCGCAGCAGAAGTAAAAATATAAATAAAATATTCTCCCAAGAGTGTTGACCTCTTCACCTCTTATTGTACGAACAAGAATTAGAATGTACAACGTGATATTGCAAGGAGAGAAAGAAGGGTTGCATGTGGCAGTTATTGACTTGTTCGTATTTTTTTTTTCTTTTGTAAAATACAATAAAAAAACATTTTATTATCCTTCAACATATGGACAGCAATGAAGCATGTAAGTCTGAAAATAGCTGCAGTCAATGTGTATGTATGTCTGTGTGTACATACATACACACATTTCAATATAATTTTGAGTGTCCTTGCTAGCAATTTTCATTATGGTTGCATTGTCATCATCATTGTAACGTAAAGTAAATCCCTGAAATGGTTTCGCTTGTGCTTTTTTTTTAAATTACTTCTCAAGTAACAAATTGAATTTTCTTTGTTTTTTTTTATTCACTCTTCCTTTGGTGTCACTTACTGTTGATGCACATGTTTATTATATTTGCTGTGGAGATTTTTTAGTCTTTTTTCTGCAGTATCCCTGCAACTTTTACACACCAGCACTTGTAGCATTGTAGCTCTACGTCTGTACGAGAGTAATAAATACTTGTACATACATACATGTGCATATTGTTGGTCATAACGAGTGTATATTGATGATGCTCTGCCATTTTAGTCTGCTAGTGTTGATTTTTATCTCGATCAATATGTGTAATTGCTAGTTTTCATTTTAATTTTCAGTACTTATACATTTTGTTG
The DNA here is from genome assembly GCA_905220375.1 of Tachina fera. Lineage (NCBI taxonomy): Eukaryota > Metazoa > Arthropoda > Insecta > Diptera > Tachinidae > Tachina > Tachina fera. The sequence goes on from LR999966.1 coordinate 77,066,177, forward strand.
CAGTAGTTGCCCATTTTGTTTTATTTTTTTTTTATTTTATTTTATTCTGTGCTTCATGGTGCAGAATTTAATTATTTTCCTTAAGTATCATTAAATTTCCAAATGATTTTTCTATTAAATGCAGATTTAATTTAATGCTAAATACTCTTTGATAGCAAAATCTGTGATACAAATTGAATTTTAAATTCAAATTAAAGGAAGCATGAAGGATGGTTTAAACCAAGACAAATTCACTTACTACCACTGACTTGAAAAGAATAGTAAGTATAATTTAGCTTTAGCTAAACAAAATATTTTATACGTGTTACAAAAAATATGCACAAAATTATGGCATTCTGGGAGCCCAATCGCATAATTGAAAGTACTTACACTCAAAAAAAAATTATCTAAAACTTTGGAACATTTTCTAAATTTAAATTAAAAAAAAGTTGTCGTATGGCACCAAAGCTGTTTTTACTCGAAACCAGTAAAATATTTACTAAATTTCTAGTTCATTAATGAACTATTTTATAATTATATTTTTATATTTAAGTAAAATTTTCCTAAAATTAAGTAAAATTTTCCAATAATATTCGGAGCTTTGCAAAAAAATGTTTCGTCTTTGATCTCAAATTTAGTAAATTTTTTCAATATTTTTTGTCTTTAATTTAATTCTGGTACTTATTTTTATTTTTAATTAAATTCTTTACACCAAATGATATGTTATTTATTATATCTTAATATTATATTCTAAATTATAATTCACCATACATACATATAAATTCCTTTAGAGGAGACAAGTATTGAACCAGCAACCTTCTGTTTGATATCCAAGCACTGTAACCAATTGCCTAACAAAGCAGCCTGAATAAGCATTGAAATTATTGAGTTTTAAAATTTTATTTTATTTATAGAAAAATATATTTCAAGTTCAAATATTCTTCGAAAATATGAAAAATTTACTGAGATTTTTTGCTTAATGCAAACAAAATATTTATTCTATAATTTAAAGAAAAAATACTTAAAAATGGTAAATATTTTTCTAAAATTTAGAATAACTTTTTATATCTTTCAAGTAAGTCAAATTTCATGAACTAATCAGGAGTAATTCATTTCCTAAAGTTAATTTTTTGATTTAAGACGAAATTGACTAGTCCTAAATATAAAATTTTCTTCAGTTCATAACCATTTTCCTACTCTTAGTAAATGTTTCCTTTAAGTCCATTAAATATTTCCTGAAATATGAGAAATTTATTGTGTATTTTTATGAACTATTTTTGAGGATATGAACTTTTTATTTTTTACTCATATTAAGTAATTTTTACTAGATTTTTGTAAAAATTTACTTAAACTTAGAAAAAATTATTAAAACTTATAAATTTTTTTTACTTGAATTTAGGAAAAAAAAAATTTCTTTATAATACATGTCCATGTACATGTCTTTTTTTAGTGTATTATTTAATACTAAGCATGAAAGCCCGCATGGCCCTACCCACTTTTTTTAAATGCCAGATGGAGTATCTTTTAGAGTTAAATTGTATGCCAGTAAAGGCACAATAAATTTAATATTAAATTTTATTGGGCCTATACCCACCCACTTTTTAAATCCAAGATTTAATCTTTTCCAGAGCTTGAAGTGTGTGCCAAGTTTCGACAAAATTGTTTAAGTAAAAGCACGTTAAATATTATTATCAATTTTAATAGGGGTGTTCCCGCCCATTTTTTGAAATGCCAAATTAAGTGTTTTTCAGAGCTTAAAGTGTGTGAAAAATTTCATAAAAATCGATTAAGTAAAAGCACGTTAGATCTAATATTAAATTTAAGAAGTTTATTATTCGACATATTGTCATAATTATATTTTAATTTGAAATTTATTTGCTGGTGGTTTAGCTTGGTCTATATACGTATTTCATTGGCGCTTAAACCAAATCATCAGTAAACTTCAACCACAAATTTTGAACAGTCACAAACCTCTTACTTTATGCACAGACTTTCAAAAACTATATGAGAATTCATAGAACAACAATATTTTTAAAAATCACAAAGACAAAATAAGTTTGGTAGGCTTTGAAACTCATACAAAAAACAGCAAATAATTTATATTCGATATGAATCTATTTTATTTTTCTACACCTTCATACAATTAGAAATCCATTGGATAACAATAAAAGTAATTACAAGGCAAAATGAAAAATAAAATCTAAAATTTAACATTTAAGAAGTTTATTATTCGACATATTGTCATAATTATATTTTAATTTGAAATTTATTTGCTTGTGGTTTAGCTTGGTCTATATACCACAAGCAAATAAATTTCAAAAAAAAAAAAAATTCTAATATTAAATTTTAATAGGCGTGTTCCCGCCCACTTTTTGAAATGCCTGATTGAGTCTTTTTCCGAGCTCAAAGTGTCTGCCAAGTTTCATAGAAATTTACTAAGTAAACGAACGTTAAATGTTATGTTAACTTTTAATGGGCGTATCCCCGCCCACTTTTTTTAATGCAAGATTATGTATTTTTCAAAGCTTAAAGTATCTGCCAAGTTTTGTAAAAATCATTTAAGTAGGAGCACGTTAAATATTATATTAAATTTAAATGGGCGTATCCCCGCCCACTTTTTTTAAAACAAGATTAAGTCTTTTTTAGAGCTCAAAGTATCTGCCAAGTTTCGTCAAAGTTGGTGAAGTGGAGACAAGCAAAATTTAACATTAAATTTTAAAAGGCGTATTCCCGCCCACTTTTTTAAAAGCCAGATTAATTCATGTTGAAAGCTCCAAATGTCTGCCAAGTTTCTTAAAAATTTAATAAGTAAGATCACGTTAAATATTATATAAAATTGTATTGGGCGAGTCCCCGCCTACTTTTTTTTTAATGCAAGATTATGTATTTTTCAGAGCTTAAAGTATCTGTCAAGTTTCGTAAAAATCGGTTAAGTAGAAGCACGTGAAATATAATATTAAAGTGTAATGAGCGTGTCCCGCCCTCCTTTAAAAATGGCAGATTGAGTATTTTTTAGACATCAAAGTGTGCATCAAGTTGCTTAAAAATCGATTATTAAGTAGAAGCACGTTAAAGTTAATATTGAATTCTAATGGGAGTGTTCCGCGCCCCACTTTTTTAAATCCAAAATTTAATCTTTTTCAGAGCTCAAAGTGTCGGGCAAGTTTATTAAAAATCGGTTGAGTACAAGAGCGTTAAATATAATACTGAATTTTGATGGGCGTGTTCCAGCCCCCTTTTTAAATGCCAGATTTAGCTCAAAGTGTCTGGCAAGTAAAAGCACGTTAAAATTAATATGAAAATTAAGTATTTTTTAGAGTTCAGGTTGTGAGCCAAGTTTCGAAAAAATCGATTAAGTAGAAGCAAATTAAACATACACAGAAAAAAGTGTTCACCAATTAATATTTTCAATAAAGAATTTAATTGTATTAATTAAATTTTTAATTGTATTAATTAATTTGACTGGAAAAACTTAATTGATATTATCAAAATATTTATAGGTGAAAATTTAATTAATTTTTTAATTGATACTACAAATATTTTAATTAATATTACAAAATCATTCATATTACTTTTTTGTGTGTAATATTAAATTTAATGGGCGCTATCCCGCCCACTTTTTTAAATGCCATACTAAGTCTTTTTTAGAGCTCAAAATGTGTACCAAGTTTCGTTAAAATCGTGTTTCGTTAATGGGCGATTGTCCGCCCACTTTTTTTAAATGCCAGATTGAGTCTATTTCAGCGCTTAAAGTGTCTGGCAAATTTCCTAAAAATGCATTTAGTAAGAGCACATTAAATATAATATTAAATTTTAATGGTCGTGTTGTCCCATCCTACCCCACCCCTTTTATTAACAATGGGATCAAATGGAAGCTACAAAATCTCAGACAAAGAAAGAATATTTAAAATCACTTTAAACGGTACTGACTTCTTAATTAACAAATATAAAAAACAGATGAATTTTTAATTTCCTTCTCTTTTCAAGTCGGTTAAAAGGCTTCATTCATTCAGCACATAACCGATTCTAAAGTCATATTGACTATGAAGTAATGCATAGAGGAAAAACTGCGTAATAAAATCAATAAGATTTTCTCTATGAAACGTTTTTAGGCTAAGGGGTATCCCAGCAGAAAGAAGCGACGATTTTTTCATAGAGATTCCTTATTGTTTTTATGTGGTAAATCTTATTAATTTTATCAAGAAGAAAACCACATAAAATCAAGAAGAAATCTTATTATTCACAACTTTTTTTACTCAATTTCCGTTATTTTTGGCACCAAAACAACAATCCATAGAAAAAATCTTCTTGATTCTATTAGGTTTTCTTATAAATTGTAAACTATAGGGATTTCTTATTAATTTCATTAATTTGCCTTATTGATTTTTTCAAAAAGGTTTTCCTTATTGATTTTATTAGGTTCCTATATGATTATGTGTAAAGCATCTTATTAATTTTTTTAATAAGGAAATCTTCTTGTTTTTATTAGGTTTCTTGTTATTTCATATCCATAAATAAACATAGAGACAATTTTTTTCATGATATTTTTCGTTCTTGTATAAGCATGTTTTTGTACAATAATTTCAGTGCGGATTAAGGCTGCATGTTAGCATATTGGTTAGAGTTCTTGTCTATCAGTCAGAAGGTTGCTGGTTCAATACTTGTCTCCTCCCAAGTAATAAATATGTACATATGAAGAGTTAGTTAATTAAGAATATAATATAATATGTATGTATGTATGTATAAATAAACAACATCTAAATATACTACATAAATACATTCATTTATCGTACAAAATTAAAATTAAAATACATAAGTACAATTTTTTTATGTTTTATTAGATTGCCTAATCAAATCAAGAAGAAAACCTTTTTAAAAAAATCAATAATATAACCTAATAAAAACTACAAGATTTCTTCTTGATTTTTTCAAAAAGGCTTTCTCTATGAAATTAATAAGATTTCCTTATTGAAAAAAACCCATATAGATATCTTATTAATTTTGTTCTATTTTATGAGGTATTTATTAGGCACTGTTTTCTCTGTGTGCCATAACATATAAATACCTAACTCTTTAATAGAAATAAATAAAATACTTCAAAGCTGATGACGGAGCTACAACTACTTGTTCCATACTGCTAGTTTTCGTCTGATAAATCGATTTTTCTTAATATATGTATTTGTTTATTAATAAATCACATCATTTACACTTGGATGCTTCCGAGTCTAAAATTATTATTTCAGGATTTTAATATGTAACAAGCATAGATTTTCATAAATAAATTCCCTCAATTTAGCAGACCATATTTCCTAACATTTAAGAAATTTCTACGAAAATTCCCTTAAAAGCAAATTTAAAAAAAAAAACGCTAACAAATATTGATTTCAATGCTTGCGCTTGATTAGCTTTCAAATTATTGGAAAAAGCCTTGCAATAATTAAACCTAAAATAAGGTGAAATGTATAAAAGAAAATTAATTGCTAAAACAAAACAAAAATACATACTGCAAGCACATGCTTGTTCTTGCCACACACTGTAGCGCTCATCTCAAACACGTATGATTAATTTTAATTTTCCCAGTAATTTAATATTACGTATACGTACTTACATTGTATGTATGCAAGCATTAAATGTCAAGTGGATCCTTTTTTTCCTTCTTCTAAGTTTCTTTGTTCTCTAATTGCTAAAATAAAAATCCTTACAAATCAAAGGAAGAGAAATATGCAAAAGAAAAAAAAAACGAAAAATAATGAAGTCAATTGTTCTTTAAAACCTCATTTACTAGACTTTCTTTTTTTACTTTTATTTTTCTATATACATATATTTTTTTTGGCAAATTTTAACGCCAACAAGAGCATATTTTCGATATTTTTTTTAACATTCAAGCAAACACATAATAAATAAGTATGAACAAAAAAGCAAGTAAAGTACTACTTGACATCTTGTTGGCTCACGGAGCCAAACAATGAAAAGTCATTGAACAGAGTTGGAAAAAATTATATGTATGTATGCGTAAACGTTTGAGATGTTTATGTATGTATGTATATAAAGAAAGAATGGCCAAAAAAATATACAATTTCAAACCAATATAAAGGACACTTTGGTTGGTGTTTAAAAAAAGTAGAAAAACGAAAGAGGATGAAATTAAACTGTAAGAAATTAGTGCTGGCGTGATTTCTTTTCATACATACATATGTGTCATATATAAATTATTTTTATGTTTTATATTGGAGGTTATCTGTAATTAAATTGAACTAACAAAACATAAAACAAAAATATATTTAGAACATTTGCGCAACTTCTTTCAAGTAGACATTTTATTTGTGGCACTCTTTATAAATGATGAAAACGTCTTTTTATAATAAATTTTTTCTTAATTTTTTTGGTACACAGAAAAAACTATTTCTCCTATCAACACATTTAAACAAAAATGGATTAATAAATTTATTGTGCTAATTAATTTTCATATTTAATTAATTCAATTTTTAATTAAACTTCTTATTTTTTGTAATAGTGAATTCAATTTTTAAGCAAAACTTTAGTTTATTCAATTAAATTTTTAATAAAACTATTTTAAAATTGTTAATTGGAAAAAAAATTTTCTGTGTTCTGTAAATAACAAAAATTAAAAATTTTTAAAATCCCCGATATATCCAGAAAAGATGTGATATCTTCTAGGCGGCTGGACCAATTTTCTTTCAGACAAGTCGATCAAGTCACCTTTCAAACAGAAAAAAACTAAATAAAAATCGGTCGAGCCGTTTGGTCTGTAAGAGTAGTACTTGTACAGACACACAGATAAGCAGACATACACTACAAACTTATAACACCACTTTTTTTTGGTCGGCGGCATTTTAAATTCCAGATATAAATATAAATATTTACAGTCTAATTCATAAAAAATATTTTAGGTTTATTACAGGTTTATTTGACAAATTTTACATAGAAAAATGTCAACTAAACGCTTAATAAAACTGAAATATATTTAAGAATATGGCAGTTATTCAGCCTTAGTCCAGTTGTCGCCATCGCCGTCACTTTAACACAATACCAAAAAGTTGGTGCTCGTATATTCTTTGTCGAAAAGAACTGAGTGCTGTTGGCAGGTTTATGCTATTTTCTAGATCTTAGGGAACGGAAATATATTGTCAGTTACGCAAAATTTTTTTCGAGGGCGAGTAAACAAGCCCCAATTTTTTGGTATTGTGTTAAAGTGACGTCGACGACGACAACTGGAATAAGGGTGAATATAAATAAGCTCAGTCGTTAAGCAGCTCTCTCTCTCTCACGTCATCGTAATTATTTCTTAAGTGCGGTCAGGCTTGTATTTGTTGTTTGGCCTTCGAGAGTGTAGCGTCTCACTAGCACTGCCACGGGTTACCTGACTGATCTGCCACTGATTACCGTATAATCTTGCGGTATTTTGTGGAATTTCTTTAACAACCACGTTGCTACTTCCTATGTGAAGGCATAGGTCGTGTAAAGTCAGTCACAAAACTTTTTAAAACACTGTTAATAACATTTTGGGCATATCGTCTAATTACTCCGACCATATTTGTGCAACACCATGTTATGCAAATTTGCTTTGTATAATATGTTTAATAAATAAATAAATAAATATAAATAACATTTTTTTAAAAAGATTTTTTTTTAAGATTTCATGCAACAACTTTCATGAAATGTCAAAAAAAAAATTTATAATGTAACAGCCTGTTTTTCGAAAATGAATAAGTGTATACGTTCTTTAAAATAACGAACAAAACTATGTTTACGTTTTTAAAACAATTATTTATTTTCATGTTTTCAGTTTTCTACACTCATAAAATTTTTTATGTAAAATTAATTGAAATTCGGTCTACATATTTTTCATTTGACTTTAACGAAAATCCTATTTATTCTTTAATGTTGAAATGTTAACTGACTTAAAATTCTAAGAAAAATTTTTTCTTTTATTTTTCACTTTAACTTACAAAAATAAATAAATAAACGAGAAAATTTTACACTTTCTCCGCTATTCAAAATAAAAATTACGTGTGCTTGGAGTGTACGCTAAATTAAAATTTCCATACAAAAACCGGGTTTAACGTACACTTGAAGCATAAGTTAGTTTTTTTTTTAACTGTCAAACAAATCACAAAAATATTTAGCTTTGATTCAAAATAAAGTATAGTTCTAATAACAACTGAAAATACGAAATACAATAAAAATCTGTATTAATCTGTGTATAATTTTCTAAATGAATGCTTGAATCAATTAAAAATAAAATTGCTTACCCTCTTGTTCATAAAATTTATAATGAATTCAAAATGAATTTTATTTAAAATTTTTCATTGAAATTTTTTTTAATAGATTTCACTTTTTTTATTTCGTCACTGCTATAATTTTGTGAGTGTGATTTTTTATGAATACCTAATAAAGCTCTTTTTATTACAAAGCGAAAGCTTTTGAAAATGTTTTATAAAAAGCAAATTTTAAACGTTATTGTTTAGAAACGAAAAATAAAAACGAAAGGGCTTATGTTTTCTAAAAACAGGCTGTAAATAAGATTTAGTTTTCATTTAAAAAATATTATTCATATAAAGCAATTTTTTATTTATAAAAAGTTCCTTTATGTGTTATGAAAAATTATTTTTCGATAAAAAAAAGAACTTTTTAAAAATAAAATAATTTCTTGGATAATAAGTACATTTTTAATTAAAAAAAAAGGAATTTTTGACAAAGTACCTTTTTCGTGAAAAATCTTCATTTTTCATAAGAAGGATGTAAAGCAGGGATCCCACTATCGGCACAATGTACCGATTTTCGTCGTCTCAATGCAATAAATTCATAAGTATTAAACCAAAACATCCTTATTTCTCAATTAATTCCGGGATAAGTCAATACGGCTCTATTACCAATGCAGTATCGTGCAATTATGAACTTACATATATTTCAATCATTTGAAAAATAAGGCAAATTTGACTTATTACTTATGACCTTATTTCAGTGAGCCGACGAAAATCGTTACATTGTGCCCATAAAGGGATCCCGGCTTAACTCTTTGATAAAAATAACCTTTTTGATACAAGTACTATTTTGATAATATCGCGCCATAACCGCCAAAAAAATCTTAAGCGACATAATTTTCAAACAAAATCGACAATTTGAGAACGTAAATAAATAGTCGAGTTTCGTAAAAAAACGAGGTCCAAAATCTATGTCGGTTAAGCCTTTTTTGGCAGTTATGGCTCGATACACAAGTATATTTTTGGTATTGTAAAAAGTGCTCTTTTTTTGGTAAAAAGTACTACATAACCATGATATTTATCACCCTGCTTAAATTATACGTATACTTATCGTCGAAATTCGTGTCATATAAATATTAATCATACGCATAGAATGCATACAATCTTATTTATTTATAGAACTAGATTTGTCGATAACGCGCGCCAATATTTAAGCGTTTTTTCTTTTTCTTATTTTTATAGGTAGTAGATTACAATAGCGATACGTTTTTTTTAATAAACAACGCAAGACTTGTCAACCTATTTCGATTTCTATTTCGCGTTTTATCTTGTCATAAACGTCAAAGTGGGCGATTAAAAAATTCTAGTCGCACCAAAATAAATAAAATAGACACTCCTATATAAAATTCATTTAACATTGTACACAAAAAAAGGAACCATAAAATATGAATTTCATAAAAAATATTATGGCATTATAAAGGCATAATAAGAAAAATTGTTTATGGAAATCTGGGGTGGAGTCGCTACATCGTTTTCGAATTATGACATACGTGAACGTACTGAAATCACATTCAGATTATACGATTGACAAATCACTTAATTTCGTACTATTGCCGATACGATCATGGATCTGCCGATTTGAGCCCTGTTTTCAAGCCCTTTATTAAGTCTTAATAATTTGTATAAAGAAGCATCATTATTTTAAAATATTAAAACATATCCTGCCATAACCGCCAAAAAAACTTAATCGATATACATACATAATTTTTGACCTTAATTTGTTCACCAAAATCCATGATTTGCGATCGTCAAAGACAAAATCGAGGTCCAAAAAATATGTCGGTTAAGCTTTATTGATGGTTATGGCTTCATATAATCAATGAGCAATTGTCTGTAGATAATGCAAACATAATACTCTCATAAAAATCATGTATTTTACAAATTTTTTACCAATATCATTTTTTTGTAATTTTACTTTATTTGGGTTTGTAAGAAATCTTTTAAATCGAACCAAAAAAATATAAAAATAAAATTTGTCGTTTTATGAGTATTTCGCTTTACATTACCCTTGCCTTTTGCTTATATTCTCTGTGATGTTTTTGGAACTCTACTCTGGTCTATTTAAGTTTTTCCTTAAAACCCAAAACAATAACAAAATTACAAAAATCAGATATAAGAAACTATCACAAAAAAAAATCCATGCAAATGGACAAGTCACGAATTACAATTTTTTTTTCTGATCTAATAGAATTGAGTTTTTTACGACTGAAACTGTTACTGTTAAAGCATAATTTGTTATTTTGAAATTAGTTTTGCTTTTGCTCGCTGGAGTTTTAAGAATATTCAAGTAGCGAAAGACGAATTTTTAGCAAATTGACGAAACGCATACTAAAAATTTTTTTAATAAAAACTTCAATTTCAATTTTTAATAATTTTTTTAGACTTTTAATTAATTTATAAGATTCACCATTTTATTGATTTATTTGGTAACATTTTCTCAAGTCATTTGACGAGTATGTTTGGCTCAATTGCCACATAATTTTCTGCGGGGATATTTGCGCATTATACTAAACCAAGGAATGACTTTAAGAAATTGTGGAATAAATTACGTGCTTAAAAATAATTTCAAAACAATACGTGCACGCAAACAAACAAATTTACTTACATGGATTCGTCGGAACTACAATATAAACATGTGTGTATGCACAAACATATGAGTTATAAAAGTAAACAAAGCTAAAGCCAAATCGATTGAGCAAAACCAAAATAAATACAACAAACACGCAAAAACACTTGTTAAACTTACGCACTAGAATTCCAATACACAAATACACACACACACACAAACACACACACGTACTCGTATACGCATCTACATCACACTCGAAGAGAAATACCGGTAAATAAATGAAAATAAAACAACAACGAAATACTGACTCGATAACAACAAATTTGTTTCAATACCAAGCTGTTCCTACGACTCTCACACACACACACAAATAGAGGCACTCCGAGCTCTGTGATGATGGACGACGGCGACGACGTCGCCACGTCGGCGATGCTGAAGAATATCAATAACTAACATGAGGAACACAAAAAGAACATGTAACCATTCTTGCCAGATAGTTTTGACACAAAATCAGCAAATTTGATTGAAAAAATCAGCAAAGTCGACACTTTATTTTGAATTTCATAAAAAATCGACAAAAGAAGATATTTTTTGGTTTTGTTAAAAAAAGAAACAAAATGTAAAGTAATAAAATTTATGTTCCCATAAAATTTTCATTTCCTATGAAGGGGAATTTTAAGATATCGCGAATTTCATAGCAAGGTTTGTTCCCGCTATCAATGCGTGCTAATGTAAAAAACGGGAAGATGATTGATAATAAGAAATACACATATGAAATGTTTTTAAGTGTAATGGGTTGTTTTTAAAAATTTTAGGTGCCGTAGAAACAAATTCTTTGGTACAGCACCGCCATTAAATTTACTGCGTGTGAACCAAAAAGCTTTATGTTCAATGAAAAAAACTGCTGCGAGGAAATATTGTTATTAATTCTGGGCCTTATTAACAGATTTTGTTTAACTTGTCCTAAAAATAAATATTTATAAATTTTAATATGTAACTGGAATATTTAATAAAGTGAACAAAACGAAGGGAAAATTTAACAAAGTCATGCAAAAAGTATTATTCACAATAAGGGGAATCAGAAAAGGGAACACATTTTCTAGGGAAAAATTATTCACGATTGCAATTTGGGGAGCATGGAAAATAGTGCGAGGGGAAAACTGTTCATGGTAAGAGTGACTAATTTTTTAGTTTATAAAACATTTTCTTATGCCATCTTTTGTAAAAACAAAAATTCTTAATTCCCAAAATATTTTTAAAAATGCTTTGCCTCTAGCAAGCTTTTATGGTATGATATTTTTATTATTCGGAAAAGCTGAAACTTTTATGGTATGATATTTTTATTATTCTGAATTCCCAAGCATTTCATTTTATACAAAGCTGCTGCCTCTAAAACCGTAAGTGTTTAAGAATTTAATATTTTTTTTTTGCTTACGCCTAATTTTTTAACAAAAAACTACAATTTCCAAAAATTGTATACAAATCTTCTGCCTCTGGAAAGTAAAACAATTTTAAGAATATCATATTTTTTAAGTTTAATACGCTTACATTACACGATATATTTTTTATGCTGGAAAGCCAAATAAACTGTAGAAAGCAAAAACAAAGTAACACAAAACCACTACAATAATACTTATGTATAAGTAGGGAAAGGATTTTCATGCATTTAAAATCACGTTTTATGTACAGAAAATATGCAGTAGAAATATAAAAATATGCATTTAAAACTAATAAAATATGCATTTATCAAATTTTTTTTCAGCATTCAAGAACATTAGAAACTTAAAAAAATCAGCTGCATTGCTTTCTTAACAAATATTTTGACATTAAAAACAAAAAAGCTCAGCTTCTATGCTTTTTTAACAAATATTTTGTCAAATCATATGGAATACAAAATATGGGTAAAGTTCAGTCGAATTGTTGGTACGAATTATTGGTACGCATTTAAATGCTGCTATTTTGTTTGTGGAATATTCACTTTCTAAGTTTTCGTTGTTAGAACTATATTGATACAATTTGTTGCATATATTTTAATTAATTTTTTACCGCATCTTCAATTAATGCAACTTGAGGTGTTAAAGTAACGAAAACCTCTAATTGGGATGTAGTGTGAACAAGAAAGCAATACAAATATCAATTTAGGCAGAAGGCTGTCGGATACTATATTTCTATTAATAAAATGAAAGAAATTTTAAAATAAAATAACAAAAAAAAATAACGTGTGCTTCAAGTGTACGTTAAAACCATTTGTTGAATGAAAACTTTATTTCAACTTACACTTCAAGCGCACGTTTTTTTTTTGTTGCAAATGGGGGAAAGTTTTTTGACAAAAATTTCTTTAATTTTATTGATAGAAATATAGTATCCGACAGCCTCCTGCGACGTCCCCCATATAGTTACTGTAGAATGTATCGATTTCATATCACTGGATATATTTCATTAAAGGCTGAAACACGTAAAGAAGCTTTCAAAATAACTTTATATCCACATGAAATCGATGCGGTTTAAAAGGGCTATTATAAAATGCTCTTATTTATTTCTTTAATTTTCAATGGTATTGATATTGTTGACTCAAGCCAAGATATTGAACTTGAGTCCTACGGTGCTTTTGAATATCGATTCATATCACAAAAAAAGGATCGTAAATTTTTCTCGTTTTCTCCTTTTTTGTTCTTACACAGTCGTAAAAACTGCAGCTATTATACTTTACATTAGTAAAAGAAATTAAATAAATAAATACATAAATCCTAAACGAAATTTAAATAAAGGTATAAAATTTTACTTTGTACAAATACATTATTTTTTTTATAGAAATTTGTGCTTTGTATCATTTTCAAATATTATTTAATGACTGTCATTAAAAGTTTGGGTACTTTTTATTAACTTTAAAGTACGCCAACAAGAGTTTGAAGTCCTTTTTCATAAAATTTTTTTAATATTTCATAGAACCCCAATTTAATGTCTATAGATTTCACATATAATATTCCTATTCGTATTCGCGAATAATAAAAATTGGCATTCGTTACATCACTACTTTACAACTGGTAAAAAAAACCAAAATTAGATTTATAGCATGAAAAAATTAAAAAATGTATTAAAAATATACATTTATGACGAAATATGCAAAAATATGCACTAACAAATCGATGCCATTTTTTCACAAATTTGTTGATTCGCAAAGATATTATATTTACGTTGATCTACGACCAACGACAGAAAATATGTATTTACATGAAAATCCTTTCCCTACTTATAAGTATGTACCGACGGTGCATCGAATAAGTAAAAGAAATTAATGTGATGATCGTAAAAGATAAGCAAGGATACATACAAACATACTTAGGTAGAGTGATACGACTTCGTGCTAAAATAGAAAATTAAAAAATGGAAAAAGCAGAAAATGAATAGTGATACTTATAAATGTATTTACTAATGGTAAATCAATAATTGTATACACAATAACCATTTCTCATATTCCATTTCAAACTAAATTTGCGTTAAATAGCTGCTGTTGATAACAAAACTCTACCCCAGTAGATAGACGTGGGTGCTGATGAAGTGCGTGGCTGCACATAAAGGTATCGGTATTTCCCCCAGCTAATAAAGTCTAAGTTTAATTTTTATTCTCTTCTTTAGAAACTCACATTAATTAATAAAAATATTTCATTCAATAAGAATTGAAATTACTGAACTTAAGCCTGACTAAAAATTATTTCTGATTAAAATTCACTACAGTTCAATTAAAATCTAAAAAATTTCAAAATTTTTTGAAATTTTATTACTGTCCAATATTTTGCTGCCACTTGGGTAGCTTAATATGAAAAAGCTACCCAAGTGGCAGCGACATATTGGACAGTTATAAAACAGTTTACAGTTTTTATAATAAATAAAAAAAAAGGATCTTAAGCTCATTTATAAAAAAGAAACAAACCATGTTTAAAGATTAAATAAATGCAAATTTTCAAGATTATTACAAATAAATTTGGTTTCTCTTGTTTAAGTTTTCAAAAACAGATTTTTTAACATTCACTGGAAATGCAAAATAAATTTTTTAAAGACCGTTTTAAATATCTTACCATTTGTGTTGCTCTTCAAATATCAACAATTTTAAATGGAAATCAAAGAACTCTTGATAATATCTTCTTTCCTTTACGTATGTAGATATAACATTTTTTGCAAATTTTCCTGAGGCCAGGTTTACATCTGTGGCACACACAAAAAGCGTAAAAAAAGCGTAACCAACTAATTACTAATGAAAAACTGTTTGATTCAGACATGTATTTATTAAGTTAAACAGTTTAATACATAATTAATAGACAATTTTATAGAATCCAAAATGATTGCAAACTATTTAAATCAATAAATACATTAGTAATAAGTTGGTTACGCTTTTTTGTGCAAATGACACACAAGAAATTCCAGATATAAACTCACCATAAGTCACGTAAAATAATGTTACCTTAATGTTACTTAGAAAATCATGTACCCATCGGCGATTAAGGAAATCGTAACGATTAACCAGCATTAGTTAAATTACACTTTGTCAATATTTTGTATGCAAGTCGGCAAAATGCGATAAATCGGCAAATCTGGCAACAGTGCATGTAACTGTTAGATTGTTGTTGTTCTTTTTGTTGTTGTTATGCTGCTTATGTATAGCATTCAAACAAGAAGAAGAAAATATGCTAACACGCTGTTATTTAATAACGAGAGGAAGGGACGACACGTGTGTTGTTTACAACGAACTGTTTTCGCTAAATTTTTACATCATTTTCTGTTTTGTTCACAAATTCTTAAATATTTTTGTTTGCATTCATTTTAACATCGGTCGGTTTCCTGAATGACGTAGAAACGAGAAAGATGATAAAATGTACAACGACAACAATGTATGTAAATACATATACAAACATATATATACAATGTATATACATACATAATTACATCAGAATGCCGGTTATACAGAAATGCTGCTGCATTTGTGAGCAGGCAATGTAAAATTGATGTATGTATATAATTACATATAAATATGGATTTGTGTTTGTACATAAGTTTGTGTAAGCTTTCTCGTACATAACAGCATGGAATCCTGAGGGATATTTCACTAAGTTATCTATAGAATTTTGGAAAAATTCTGGAGAAAAATACTGAAGTTGTTGTAAAAAAATGAATAGAAAGAGTGCAGAATAATATGTAAAATATATGTATGTAATATATAAAAAATTTATTATATAGAAAATGTGTACTCTTAGAGCGGAAGTGGAAATAAAATGTTTAAAAAAATTAAGTAAAAAAGTAAACACCCTCACAATGGTAACTAACAAGGAATTGTTAAACGCTTACGGTAGGATTTTTCGGACCTATTCTGCAAACCGATTCCGATTAAATTTATCGTTTTCAAAATATTAATAATGGTCCTGCAGACATGTTTAAAATCATACACGATAATATTCTTTTAGATATGATATTTGGGAATCTACATATGTAATAGAAAAATTTAAAAAATCTAAAAAAATATTTCTATTGTCGGAGTTAGTTTTCTAAAATCTTGCGATTGCAAATTGATGGGTTTTTAATATCTGGTATCCGTTTTTAATATCTGGAGTATTCAAATACTTCAAGAAAAGACTGGCAAAGACTTTTCGAGATCTTATAACGGGTTGTACTCTTCTAATAGCTTACAAGGTAATGAGTGGTACTTATTTATCATCCTTCCCCGTATTTAATAAAATAAGCACTTATTTATATCATTCTGTGAAACTACTTATTTTAGTAGTTTCCAGTTAGTAAGGAAATTTGTATGTATGTACATACATAGATAAAATTTTTTTTGATAAACTTTAAAAACAAAGAATATTGGTACTTTAATTTTCAATGAATTAACTTGGATTCTACATTCAACTGACTATACATAGTTTTTGTTAAGTAACTTCAGTATTTTTCCATATCATATATAACACATTAATTTTTTTATATTAATAAGCAAAAAAATAATCCATTCTTGTAGTTCTGCTTTATATTTATTTTATTTATTTATTTCATGAAAGTAATACGGAAGCCTATCGGCCAATTAAAGTATATTACAAAGATAATTCCTGAATTTAAATGCAATATAATTAAGCTATTTAAGAAGTTTATTATTCGACATATTGTCATAATTATATTTTAATTTGAAATTTATTTGCTTCTGGTTTTGGTGTAGAAAAATAAAATAGATTCATATCGAATATAAATTATTTGCTGGGTTTTGTATGAGTTTCAAAGCCTACCAAACTTATTTTTTCTTTGTGATTTTCAAAAATATTATTATTCTATGAATTCTCATATAGTTTTTGAAAGTCTGTGCATAAAGTAAGAGGTTTGTGACTGTTCAAAATTTGTGGTTGAAGTCTACTGATGATTTGGTTTAAGCGCCAATGAAATACGTATATAGACCAAGCTAAACCACAAGCAAATAAATTTCAAAATAATTAAGCTATACTTAATAATAATAAAAAAAATTAAATACTTAATTCATTAATAAAAAATGAAACAAAAATGAAAAAAAAAAACATGAGAAATATTCGAAAAAAGAAAAAGAAAAAAGTTGCAACAGTGGCTCCCCAGCCAGAAAAAATCAACTTAGAAATAATTTGGGAGAAAAAAAAACAGAGTCCCAAAAAGGTGAATCAGTACCAAGAAAAAAAAAAAAGAATAAAGAATAGATAAAATAAAATAAGATGAATCAATGAAATCTATGCCTAAAAACTCTCAATCAATCAATGTAGGTAGCTGGACAAGTTCAAGGGAATGACCAGTCACGATGGAGGTAATCTGAAAAATATTTAAATATTTTCACACGAAAAGCATTATTAGAGCAAGAGAATAAACGAAGGTCAATAGGCAAGTAGTTCCAACATCTAGGGTTGCTAGAAATCAGAAACGAACGCTCAAATAACCCACAACGTATTCTAGGAATAATTAATTGAGGATTTCTAGTAGAACGAGAAAAAACAAACCTCGAGCAGAGTTGAACGGGCTGTCCACTCTTAACAACTCTAAAAAGTTCAAATAAAATCCGATAACTTATGTAATTATGGACAGAGCAACCAAGAAGCAATTTCACATACCCAGATATATGCATCCTTCTACCTACATTATATACGAAGCGAGCTATAGAATTTACCAAAAGTTTTAACCTATCAAGGGTGTACCCAAAACACCCAGATACAACCTCTAAATCATAGCATAAATGCGGTATTAGTAATGCATGAGCTATCCTAGCTTTTACAAAGGATGGAAGAAATATATTGTTAGAATAGATCCTACGAAGTGTCCCAAAAACTCTACGATAAACATGATTCACATGAGTCTCAAATATCAGCCCCTCATCGATATAGATGGTTAGACATTTCATGCTATCAACGAATGAAATCTTGTTTCTACCGATAGAAATATCAAGTAGCAGAGAAATACTTAAAGAAGATCCAAACGACATATCCTTCGACTTTGAAGGATTTATAGTTAAACAATTTAAGGATGCCCAACGCGAAAGAAATTCAAGAGAACGGTTTATAGCCATCACAAATCTTTCAATAGTATAACATCCAGCATTAAACAAAAGAAAAACATCATCAGCATATCCTGCTATCAATGTAATTGGCAAGGTCATTAACGCATAAAATAAAGAGAAGTGGTCCCAAAACTGATCCTTGGGGTACACCCGAGTTCAATGAAAGATCACCCGAGCGGACATTATTAATTTCAACAAACTGTCGCCTCTCCGATAGGTACGAGTAGATAAGTCTAGAAGCAGACGAAGAGAAACCAAAAATTTGTGCCAGTTTTTTAATTAAAACACCGTAATCAATTGAGTTAAATGCTTTGCTCAAATCCAGGGACACTAAGACAGACTCTATGTTATCATTAATATTATTGCGTATAACATCCGTCAAACCGATAAGTAATGAGACAGTACTGTGACCCTTACGGAAAGCGTATTTGAACTTATTAAACAAAAATAATGGGCTCTCCAGTCAAATTGTAAGTAGTTTGCGACGGGGGAGTAGTTTATAAACTTTTTTGCATTTTAGTAGAGTTTCTGCGCGGGAAAAAAATACCAGGAATTCCCGAAAATTATTTTTATACAAATCCCGGGAAAATTTTCGGGAATTAAATATTTACGTTTTTGGAATTTGCTTTTTTTTTACATTTTTGTTCGTTTTTTTTTATTACCTAAAATTAAAAAAATCTGTAAGCAGAGGTAAAGAGGTTTACGA
Organism: Tachina fera; assembly: GCA_905220375.1. Lineage (NCBI taxonomy): Eukaryota > Metazoa > Arthropoda > Insecta > Diptera > Tachinidae > Tachina > Tachina fera. The sequence goes on from LR999966.1 coordinate 77,085,265, forward strand.
AATATTTTAAACATAAAAAGTTATTATAGTATCTAGATTGACAGATGTAAATGGAATTTCCATCCATATTATAACTTAAAACATATGAATTTATTTGTTTTTGTTTTGTTTCTTAAATATGAACAACATGAACAACGACATCAAATGAACAAATAAAGTTGTTTTGTTTTTAATTTAAATGTTGTATTTTTTTTTTTCATAAAAATCCCATGAAAGGGAAAAGTCCGGGAAACTAGAAACCCTACATTTTAGTCAGAAAAGTTTTTAGTGGAAGGTTTCTATTTGTGTCTTCTTAAATATATGATGTTGTTAACTTAAGCCTCAACAGTCCATGGACGTGATAGAGCTTGTCCTGCACTGGAAAAACTTATTTTTTTCTTATCTGATTTACAAATTAAATATTTAAATTTCCAAAACAAAACTGAACAATTTCGTACGTGCAAATAATATAATTTAATAATGGATTTATTGAGCCGGGTGTGAGCAAGATGGTCAAACTTTTTGTTATAATTCAAATATATAAAATTTATAATTCAAAAAAAGAAAAATTTAATAATAGTTAGACACTTAAAGATAATGATGAGCAGAAGGCTGTCACGTGTGCGACTTTAAGAAAATTAAAAGGTAGCAGGTAGTTCCAAAGATATATTAAAAACAGCTTAACAATTTTAGAGAATTTTTTTTGATGATACAATTGATATATTAATATTTTGTTTTAAGTTTATATTAAAATAAAAGGTAATTTTTTAGTAACTTTCTTTTTGGCAACACTGTTTTTAGGAGCTCAACTGTTTTCGTTTAATATGTTACTGTTAAACATGATCAGTTTGGTTTATAATTAATGAATCGACTTACAAGCGAACAACGCTGGCAGATTATTGAATTTTAATGGGTGTTTTTTATTGAGGTATAGAACTTTAGGTTGGCATCACTTTTTTAACTGGCGGCCATTTTGTCAGCTGTCAAGTGATTAATATTTAGTTTGGTTTGCCATTTCATCATGAACAGGTTGACAAAAGAATAACGCTAGCAAATCGTGCAAATTTATTTCGAAAATAATGGTTCAGTTCGCGAAGTTTACCGCAAGCTCCGTCCATAGAGCAATTAATTCGGTTAACCATGGATCGTTTTTGCACTACGTTTACTCTATGTGATAATACGCATCCGCAGAGACGTCGAACAGTGCACACCGAAGAAACAATTGCCGCTGTAGAGCAAAGTGTTGAAGAGGACCCGAATGAATCGATTCGCCACCGTGCACAGCAATTGGAGTTTTGTCCATCAACTTTATGGAAGATTTTGCGCAAAGATCTTGGCTTGCGACCTTACAAGATCCAGCTTGTGCAAGAATTAAAGCCGCGAGACCATGCAATGCGTCGTGATTTTGGTGTATGGGCCGAAAATGAGATTGATCTCGATGCTGATTTTCATCGCAAAATTTTGTTCAGTGATGAGGCTCATTTTTGGTTAAATGGCTACGTCAACAAGCAAAATTGCCGCATTTTGAGTGAAGAGAATCCATATGAGACCCTTGAGACGCCATTACATCCACAAAAACTGACTGTTTGGTGTGCTTTATGGGCTGCTGGAGTCATTGGGCCATACTTCTTCCGAAATAATGCTGGAAAGTCAGTTACCGTTAATGGAGACCGGTGTAGAGCCATTATAACCGACTATTTTGTTCCCGAATTGGATGGCATGAATGTGGATGAGTTGTGGTTCCAACAAGACGGCGCTACATGCCACACAGCGCACGTCACAATCGATTTATTGAAGGAAACATTCGATGAGCGCATAATTTCGCGGAATGGACCTGTCAATTGACCACCAAGATCGTGTGATTTGACACCATTGGATTATTTTCTTTGGGGATATGTGAAGTCGCTCGTCTACGCCAACAAACCAGAAACGTTAGGGGACTTGGAAGCCAACATTCGTGGCGTTATTGCCAACATACGGCCCCATATGCTCGAAAAAGTGGTTGAAAATTGGACCTGTAGAATTGGCGTTATTCGAGCCAGCCGCGGCGGCCACATGCCCGAAATCATATTTAAACATTAATGGCATAAAATTATCCTTCCAAGAAAGCCAAATTGATGGACATTAAAACGATTTTCTAGTGTTTTATTCCAATTCGAAGTTCTATACCTCTAAAAATACACCCTGTATTATCAAAGTCCGTGCAATTCTTCCATTTTAATGGTCAGTTTGGACGACCTTCTGAGGTGGCTATTTGGAATCTTGTGAGACTAAATTTCGCACATCAAATTTACATTATTGATTGGACATTACCCCATTGTGTTTCTCTGTACGTAGGACAGAGGAAAATAACGCAGCTGTATGCTCCAGTGTTGTTGTTGATCTCAAATTATTAATATTGGGTCTCTGCTACTCCACTTTATTTTTGCCCAAAAAGAAATAGCTTGACTGACATACCACATTCATTAAGACGGTGCCACATGCCACAAACCACACAAAAGAATGGCCCGATTGAGAGACGAATTGGTGAACTGTTTATTTCACATTTGAGGCCGTTAAATTAGTCGCCTGTAGGGTGTGATTTAACACCTTTATACTATTTTGAGGGGCTATATTAAGGCTCATGTCCATAGGGATAAGCTCGCAACGGTGGACTCATAGTATTGAAGAATTTATTCGTGAGATACCGGCCGATATGTTGGAGAATGTATCCTAAAATTGGTTGCAGCGTTTGAAGCATTTGAGGCGTTTGAAAACACCTTTAAACATATATAGATCTTTCTATCGACTCAAATTGTATGTGTTTTTTTTAAACAAATCCGAAAGCTCTTAAAAAATCACTCATTAGTACAAAGATTAGACTAGTGTAAATTTGCTTTAGACTTGACCGGATATATTCTGTAAAAGCTTCCGTAGAACGCACACAATTATTTTGGTGAAGTAAATTGTTGAAAGTCTTTGTGATTATATTAAACACTTATTGCCTGGAAAAATTAATTTTTCTTTAACTAAAAGCTTTTTAGAACAAATGTGGCGGGTGTGACCTAGTATCATAACTCGACAGGTTTGAAGATATAAAATTTTTACTGGCTTCATTTATATATTCACTATACGAGTAAATGAGTTTTGATTCTGGTACTTATTGAAGGCAACAAAGATTCTGAAGGAATAATTTTGAGGATTTGCTTACTCATGTTTTAGACTCGGCAATTTTTCTTGAAGCAAGTCTGAGTTTAGCAAACGAGCAGTTTTAAAAGAAAATTGACAAAAAGAACTGCTTTAAAAAATCTGCCACGTCTAAAACAAGACTTAACAACAATTCTTTTCGAAGGACCACAAGGACTATTAGGTTTAACTTCAGTGACTTTCGTTTTCTTTCCTGATAATTTTTTATTTTTTTCTTCCAATAATTCTTTATCGATCATAATTTTCTTAGCATTTCTTCTTTTACTGTTCAATCCTCTTTCTAAAGTTAAATACATATAATTCTTTAGGTTTTTTACTTCGATGCCGCTTAACATTGTTGTTATTTCTTGACAAAAAAAGCACTTCAGCGTCGATGTGACGGGAGTGACCAAATTTTTTTTATAACTAATTACTCAAACTTTAAAATGGAGGTAAAGAAATTTTTATTATATTCCTTCTTATCGTGATTGTCGTATTTCAAAACTTCAGCTATGATGTTTTTGTAATAGATTAAAGAAGACTTCAACAGCTTTTTTGTAAGCTCGGACCAAAAGTGTCGTAGTCGATTTCCGAAATATGTATGTCAAACACAATAAAGCCCATTATTATTTGCAGTTATTTTTTTAAAGTTGGAATATATTAAATATTGATTATGTACCGTATCATTTTTATTAAAGTTTTTCTTTTCTGACGGGTGTGACCAATTTGTTTTTAACTAATTTCTCAAATATTAAAATGAAGGTTTAACAATTTTTATTATATCCCCCCTTATCGTGATTGGCGTATTTCGACTTCGGCTACAATGTTTTTGTAATAGATTAAAAAGTGTTTCAATAGTTTTTTTTAATCTAAAACAAAAGTATCCTAGTCGAAGTCGAAATATTTAACAACTTAATATTTGCGCTTGCTTTGTTACAGTTGGAAACTATCAAGTATTTATAACATAACATATTTATTAAACTTTTTACTGTGACGGGTGTGACCAAACATTTTTACATTTCCATTAATCCCCAAAAACTCTTATTATGAGACATACTAGGTCGAAACTTTAATAAAAAGCAAACAAAAGTATAAACTTTTCCGAAATAACAGCGGCTTTGATTAAAAATGAGCAAGGTAATAAAAGCAAACGTAAAATAGAAAGAAAGAAAATAGAAATAGAGGGAGCAGAGTGTTCGTAATATAATAATTTCAAAGCGTTTTCAAATTTATTAAAACAGACTTTTTTATTTTATTTTTTCATTTGTCCATAATTGTCATTCTATTGTGGACATCAATTTAACGATTTTTATTGAAAATAATTAATTATTTTTTCCTAAATATGGTCGCATCTAATTGGTTGGTCTACTACCAAATAAAAAAATAGTCAAATAAAATTTCAATAAATGAAAAAGATTTGCTACGTTCTAAAATAATTTAAAAGTCGTAAAAGCGCTGTATATAACATATACTCGTACATATATATTTTCTCTCCTCCTGCCCACTGTGCATTGCAGCACAATGTATATTTGATGCTATGTATGTAAAAAAAATTGCAGCAATATGTAATAGTGACTTATTCTTAATAATGTAGCAAAACGTTTATATCTACATATATGAAAAAGAGTATCTAAGGCAAGTCAGGAAAATAAAGCTGAGAACGAGTGGTAGAAAAATCTCTAACCCACGAAGGAGTAAAACTTGAAATAAAAACAAAAACTAGAAGAAAAATTTTATACACACAGACTACGTCTTTTTTTAAGCAGATTTTACTTATAGAAATTTTTGTCGTCAAATGCGAAGAAATTATTTAAAATACTTTAATTGTTTTAACACAAACTTTATAAATATTACAAATTATTATAATAAATTTCAAGGAATGAAAACTTTTAATAGATTTATTTTTAATATTATTTGAAATAGTTAAGTTAAGAAAAACGCCCTTTGCCGGTAGATGTTTTTCATATATTTTTTTTAATTTTATGAATTTAGTTGTAAACTGATTAATAGTTGCTGATCTTTAGCTGGTGTACAAAGTAATTTAACACAACAATTAGCCCGTCTTAATAACACGCACATACTTTTAGGCGCTTAATATATTAAATACCGACATGCCTTTACATTTATTTAAGAAACATACACAAACTCAAGCTGATACACGAACACACACGCACACATTCACTCTTGTAAGGGTAGGTAAGGGTTTTTTAAAGAGCAAAAGATTTGCCATGATTTTGCTTTAAGCAATTTTTTTTTTAATTTCTTTGAAAAAAAAATTCATAAAGATTTCTTCCCTTGTGCTTGAGTTATAATAAATATAAAATCGTCATTTTTATTGCGTTTTATATAGTTCGACTTTTAAATTCATACTAAAAAAACTCTCTAGATTTTGTGTGAGTTCAATGATACGAATTTTGTGTTGTTGTTGTCGTCGTCGTAGCTCATACATACATATGTATATAAAAAGAAAAGCAACTACAGCATACAGCAGCAGCTGAAGGAAAGAAACACGACAAGAAAAACAAGAAAATTAAAAAAAGATAAAATTACAGTAAAAAAAAAGAACTTCGTCATCTGTTTGAAGCAGAGCAGTGCAATGTGCGTTTTGAATTTAAAATCATTTTTATTGCTTTAAGAAATACTTTCTAAGATTCCATAGACCAAAATGTTCAAAAACATTTTAAGCGTTCTAAAAAATCCCAAAATTAAAAAAAATTTTAAACGAAAAATTTTCAAAATATAAAAAAAGCGCTTAAATGAGAAATATTACCAAAAATTAAAGTTATTATTATTATTATTTTTAAAATTATTATAATTAAAATTAGAATAAACTAAACTAAAGAAATCAAAGCACTAGCAACTAATGGCTATCGGCTTAAAAAAAAATAAAATAAATCGCTTAAATGTAGAAATATCACCAAGAGTAAAAAGATCGCACAAAAACTAAAATAATCGCCAAACAAAAAAAATATGTATTTTAAAAAAACTAAATCGTCAAAAACCGAAGAAAATCACCAAAACGCCAAACCCAAAAAAGCGTCAATACTAACAAATTTCCGAAAGTCAAAAAAATATCCAAAACGAAAAAACGCCAAACCTTAAAAACCGTCTATACTTAAAATACCGCGAAAAACAAAAAAAAAACGCCATAACAAAAAAAAACGACAAAACTAAAAAATCGCTCAAATTAAATACATATACCAAAACGAAACCTCGTAAAACCGAAGAAAATCGCCAGAAGGAAATAAACGCCAAAATTAAAAAAAATCCCAAGAAATCACCAGAAATCTAAAAAATCGACAAAACGAAAAAAACCCCAAACCTTAAAAAAGTCTATGCTTGAAATAACTTCAAAAAAACTGAAAAAACGCCAAATGGGAAAAACGCCAAAAAGGAAAAAAGTGCCAAACTAAAAAAAAATCTAAAAAATCGCCAAAACCCGAAAAATAGCCAAAACTAAGAAAAATTGCAGAAATTAAAATAAAAATAATGAAAATCTGTATTGCTTAAGTTCGTATAATATCACAAATGTCGAAACAAATAAAAAATCGCCAAAATTAGAAAGCGCTTATTTAAAAAAAATCACTAAAAAAATAAAATAAATCGCTTAAATGCAAAAATATCAACAAAAGTAAAAAGTTCGTCAAAAAAAACTAAAAAATCGCCAAAAACCGAAAAAAACCTTAATGCTGGAGTTAATGTGGACGTCGTTGACGGCGTCTTAACGCCGAAATTGTGATGTTCGTCGTAAAATTTCATTTTGCTGTTAATGTAAACGCCGTCGACCACGTTAACACGCTGCGTACTTCTGCATTGAATATACAACAACATTGAAAATATAACAACATGAATATACAACAACATTGAACAACACCGCAACGACGCGGAAAAAGTTGAAACAGATAGGACTTTTTCGGCGTTGAGATTAACTGCTCTCATACAATTTCATATGATTCAACTTTTTTTTTGATATTTGACGCCGTTGACGACGTCGACATTAACTCTAGCATAAAACGATAAAGGGCAAAATCTAAAAAAAATCGCTAAAACTAAAAATATGCATTCTAAAAAAACGTAAACAAAATCGTCTTAAGCCGAATAAAATCACCAAAACGAAAAAAAAGTGTCAATACTAAACAATCGCCAAAAGTTTAAACTATCTCTAAAAAACGCAAAAAAAAACGCCAAAACGGAAAAAGCGACAAAATTAAAAAAAAATCGCTAAAATTAAAAATATGTATTGCAAAAAAAGCAGAATCAAAATCGCCTAAAACCAAAGAAAATCGCCAAAACGCCAAAATCAAAATAAGCGTCAATATTAAATAAATAACGAAAAATCCAAAAAAAAAACACTATAACCAAAAAACGACAAAATAAGAAAAAACGTCAACACTAAATAATCGACAAAACTTCAAAAAATCGCAAAACCGAAAAAACTCCAAGCCTAAAAAAGCGTCAAAAAACAAAAAATCACGATAAAGGAAAAAAGCCAAAATATTGCCAAAACCCCAAATAATAGCCAAAACTAAGAACAAGCGGCAAATTAAATGTTTTTTTAATTCTAAATGCTAAATGCCATAATTCTAAAAGTTTGTCTTAAGTAGAACAAAAATAACCAAATTAACTAACATGGGCATAATTAGTAAAGAATAAACGACAATGGCAAGACTTTTAAAAATTAGAAATTAAACTTTTGTAAATTTGAGCTTTCATTACAAAAAGCTTTCAGCAAATTGAAATACGATGAATCAAAACAATTCACATATTTCATTTGCAAAAAAGTTATGTATGTATATAAAGCAGAAATCTACATCAACTGATACCACACACAGTGAACCAAAACACAAAAGAACGCTGATGATGAAGGGCTTCGAAAACAGCTAGTTGTTCCGTTCAACTATGTGTTAGAATATTTACAACTAACTTTACGTCTAATTTGTCCATTAATAATTAACACATGTAATTTGGCTTAAAAAAGCGATATGAACTTTAGCCCGCTCAACTCATAAATATAGAAACAAATTAAGTTGTAACAATAGTAATTAAAAAATGAACTAAAAAGCTCTAATGTTTAAGTTTGTATAATATCACAAACATATGTATGTATGTAGTGTCCATAAGGAACTATTCGCGTGCGAACTTTATGTATTTACAAATTTATTTAGATTTTTGTGTAACAATCAGTTTAAAGCGAATAAAAATTAGTATTACATACAAATACATACATATATAAAAAATTAATTTTATTTTTCCTTATAGTATTTAATAAATTTAATACATAGTTCTTTTGCATCAAAAAAGTTTTAGGTAAAATTCGTTGTGTCATGTAAGCTGTCATTACAACAAAAGTTATACAAATATTTTTTTTACCTAATTTTATTCATTTAGAACTTGAGCTACTTTTTTCTGCTTTTTTCTAAATGGAGGCAAAATATAAATTCTTGTTATTCCTATGATGTGTATAGGGTTCCAAAAGCCACATAGAGCGTGAAGATTTACTATGAGGATTCATGATTACATAGTGTAAGACTGACTGAGTGTTTCTTAGTTGTTCTAAGAAATTTTCGGGTAACGGTTCCCTGATGATCTGCATTAGCAACAGTGAAATGCCCATAGCATCCACCTAAGCCCCTCAATAATCAACTTCAATGTATTTTTTATAAAAAAATAATAATAATTTGGAATTATTAGTGCGTTAACAAATGTTAAATAAAATAATTTAATTTAACCAAAAAAAATCTATAAAAGTTGCAAATTGTTTAACTTTTATAGAACATCTTCAAACACTTTTTGCCTTTTTATTAATATCTTAGTTTCCCATGCCTGCCCTGAAACGAGATGTACATACTCATGTATGTGCATGTGTATAGATGTGTCTATGTGTATGTGTGTGTGTGTGTATGTTTGTATAGAAAATGAGACTCAACGTGTTTTAACGAAACCGTTTAGTTTTGGAATGAGCATGAGCGCTTTATTGCTTTATTTTTGCACGTTTTTGCACACACAAAACAACAAACGCTGTGCGAAAAAATGCTTAACGGTAAATTCACCAAATTCAACATGCCTTATGCTCTCACTCTCTCTCTCTCTGTCTCTCTCTTTCTTTGCATGCATAAACTTGCTAATGTGAAAAATTATTTGGTATGCAATTCTCTTAAATGAAAATGCTCTCTTTTCAAAAATAATGTCGCACATTGTTTTAGGCTTCTGGGTTTTTCTTACATACAAATTGTTAAGCTTATTTATTTTGGCATGGCTTTTCATCAGCTTATATTTACAAGATTTTCTCTGGTCAATCAAGTTTTGCATGTTATCTATGTATTTGACTATTTGTCTGCTTTGTAGCGAAATAGATAATATGTTTAAGTGTATAAATGAATGTAATTGAATATGTGTAAGATATCAACATAATGTTTACATATCGTTACATTAAATGCGAAAATGCGTACACTCAAAATAAAAATCAATCCATCCGTACTTAAAACAAAAAAAAACGGTGTCATAAGTACGGTAAGTACGGATTTACTCAAATCACGTACAAAAGACTTAATTCAAGTACGGACTCAAGATTCAAGAGCTAAATACTTAATTTTATCCATATATAATCCCGATTCCGTAATTGAAATAAATCCAAAACCTGAGATAGAATTAAATTCAAAACACGTTTGATTCAAGAATTTCTTAGTTGATTTAATGCGAATTCGTACTTGAAATACTCCCAAAACGAGATTGATTTAGAAAATCTGAGATTGAATTATTATACTAAATTCACAGATGTCAATTTCTGTTGAGCAACTTTTGATCTTATTAAAGATGAAAGAGAAGATAAGGAAATTGGGAACTATCATATTTTTCTCTCCCGCTAACGAACTAAAAAGTTGCTCAACTAAAATTGCCGTGTTTGAAACGGGACTTGTTAAAAACAATACGCACAATCGTTAACAAAAACTCACATTTTTACTTACTCTTTAAACAGAAACAGTTGCGCAATCTATGTAAATCCCTCAGAAGCTTTAGCAGTTTGGAGTCGTCCTTTGCGTTTACTTTTTGTCTTATTTATTTATTTATTTATTACATTTTAATATTGATATTATAATTTTATTTTGTTCACTTTTATATTATTAAAAGCACTTTTTTACACTAGAAAAATCAACCGCGCCTAGTCACTTTTAAATAAAACATTTTCCGTTAAAAAGTACAATTATTATTTTTATTTTAATATATGTATTTATTTTTTCATTTTATTGAATTTCAATCACAAGCACACTAACTAACTAACTTAAAAATTTTTTGGTTAAAAAGGTTTTTATTCTTCTTTTCATATGTGTATAAAGTAAGTACACAAAATCGTACTTTAAATAAGGTTCTTACTCAATTTAAGAACTTTGTACTTGGTTAAATTTTTTTTACATAATTTAAGCTTTTCATACTCAATTTAGGAAACTACAAAATTGGTTTTCTAAAGTAATCCTGTTTTCGGTTTGTTTTAAGTAAATGTTAGTGCTATTCGTACTTAAATTTTTAAGTATGATTCGAACTAAACGTGAGTAGAAAAAACTTAAATTTAGTACGCCTTTTTTCTTTCTGTGTATGCACACTTTTTAATATTTTCAAAAACCATTGCAGATTTACAATATTTAGTTAATAAAATTAGCTTCAAGGACTTAATGCCCCAAGATGGGCGGTATAAACCTAGCCGAGATATAACGGGAAGCGCCCATCAGCAAATGCTGCTCTGGAAGCAACCTGGCAGCCGCAGATCCAGGATAGCATGCCTTAGGGCGTGTTTCTCTAAATGCGAACGATAAATTCGTTCGAACATTTATATCAAAAAAAAAAACAAAAAACTGAAATTTGTTTTTGTTTCCAATACTAATATTCGATCGAATATGACGTTCGCATTTAGAGAAACAGGTCCTTAGTCTTATTAGCTACTCATCTTACATACGAAGATTGCAGAAACCTAAGGGAATGGAAATCGATCGATTAATCTGATGACGACCATTAATTAGCTCTAAGCAACGGACATGATTTGGAATATTAAGCGCAAGATAGCTTTTAGTTAGAGCTATCTAAACTGGTTTAGCTTTGCAAAAAGATGCTTAACTGTAAACTAATTTTTATGGTATTAAGCAAATCCAGATGTCTGGCCATCTATCAGTTTAATACTTCCTACGGACTTAACCTAATTTATTCCGGAAAATCATTCAGCCAACCCCGTTTAAGTGGAGTAGAATTTCTGCTTTCCAAAGACATTCGAACACGCCCTTATAGAATGAAAATAACATTTGGCTAGAGTCAGAACAGCCAAATTTCGTACTAAAGCCAGCAATATGATATGAATGCGATATTATGCACGAACTGAAACATCTGGGTGTCTTTCTACTCTGTAATTCTAAACGAAAGAAAATGCTTTGGTATTTATATGTTGGTAATACGCAAATTTGAAAGCATTTTCTTTCGGTTCGAATTACAGAGTAGACCCCTTGACGTCTCAATGAAGGAGGAGTTTTATTGTCACTTATCGGTATTTTCGTCATCTACATATCAGAGCCCGAAGCTGTTCGGCGCATAGCCGGCTTAACAGCCGCCGCCGAATTTTGTCTCGAAATTGCGCCGCCACCGATGCATGCGGCTGTGATCGGCGCACGGCTCAGTCGACCACTCGTGTATGAAATGTATCTGGCATCATTTTCTTACCAAAATACTGAGTTTATTTATTTTTAAGTTTTTGTTGGAAGAATTATGTAGTATGCACACAGGTTTTTATACGAGGATATGTTTTCCTCTATCGTTTATATTTGGGAGTAGTTTTGTTAAGCTATATTCAATGGATCACGAGATGTAGGATAATTTCCAAATACATAACAAAGCTTATAATAAACTGGTATACGATATTTGATTCTTATAGCCCATTCAGGCTGACACGAAATTAAGTAATTTCAAGCTCAAACTACAAACGAAATAAAAGGTGTTAATGCAGGCACTGAATGACATTTGAGTTGATTTCGCAAACATATTATTCACTGCGGCAGACATTAAAGTAGTTTTTTCAGTTGAATAATTGTTTGACATTTGAAGCATTGTCATTGTTTGCTAGTAGAAGGTACGAGGTGAGTAAAAATGGAGCGCTACACGAATGAACAACGTATTCTCATTGTGGAATTGTTTTGCGGCTACAGTTCGCAAATTGCGATCAATTTGGGATCACAAATTGCTCCAAAAGAGTCAACCGTAAAGAGACTAATGGATAAATTTGCCGAAACTGGGTCTGTTAGTGATGTAAAGAAAGCAACGCGCCTTCGACCAGGTCGATCGACCGAAAATGTCGCAGCTGTACGTGATGATGTCGCTCAAACTCCATCCACTTCAATTCGACACCGAGCTCAGCAAATTGAAATGAACCAATTTTTTCGTGCCTAGAATTGAAGAAATGAATGTGGAGGGCATGTGGTTTCAACAAGACGGCGCCACATGTCATACAGCCAGAGAAACAATTCAATTGCTGCATCAGTCATTTAAATCTTGCATTCTTGTTGGGGCACCCATTATAACTGCAACGTTCTAAACCAGAACATCCTTTCAAGCGGCCATGAAAATACACCCCTTTTTAAACGTTGCAACCGTTGTATATATTCGGATTATGTAGGTTTTAATAATCCATAGTCCTTGCAGGTAAGCAAAATAAACAAAATTATTGTGTTAGCCGACACATTTGCTTAGCCGCCGAAGGCGAAAAATTTTCGGCTTACAGCCGGCTTTTAGCCGCCGCCGATGATATTTGCTCTTAGCCGCCGCCGACCACCATTATACATCGGCTTCGTGCTCTGCTACATATATCATGCGGTTGCATTGTCACACGACCAATAACTAAGGCATTATGGGTCGACATGCGTTGGGAAGAATGTCTGAACTTTTCACAGAATACAGTGATTTTGAGCGCACAACTGAAGGATGTTCGCCTTGGGGTCCTAAAGGCAGACATATAAGCGCCCAGATTCAACCAAGTCGGTCATATCTTAAGGAAGGTCTGATAGTTTAAAGAAAAACGATCTAACCATATGGAAAGGCAAGTTAATGAAAAAAATAACAAACAAAAAAGATTGTCAGACACGTTATCACACGGCATCAGTCCGGTTTACGCCACATGATAACAGAGCCTTCGATACCCTCCACCACTCAGCAGGGTCATCTTTAACAAGTAACTCTAAACCAGTAACCCGCAAGCCATACCACAATTGTGGACAATAAAATCGCACAGATGCTTATGCTCTTTCATTTAGTCGTCACTGAGAAAGCGACGAATTAAGTTGTGAAGTTTAGTGGTTTTTTGTTTAGTTTTATTGAGAACACCGAACGAAATTAAAGTTCAAATTTAATAAATTTGTGCAGCAAAAAAATTTAAATGATTATGGAAGGTAAGAAATATTTCGCGTGATAAAAAATGCTTTTCGTAGTATGCTATGTATTTTATGTTATGAAACATTTTAAAATAATAGGAAAGATAGTTTAAAAAGCCATGTTTGTTAATAGTGCTTTCACAGCGCCGTGAATAAATTTAATTTGGAATTTATGCACGACATTGTTAAATGGATTATTAGATTTTTTTTACTCTTTACATAAGTTTTTATTAAATTGTTTATTCACAAAAAGAATCAAACAATTAATAACCACAGACAGCATGTATTTTAAATTGCAAAACTTTTCTTCAACTGTATCTTTATTTTACTCTCATTTTTCTCACCAATACAAACATATTTTATGTTGCGGATCACTGATCTAAGGTCATATTTTTCCACCAGCATCACAATTGCTGGCCGAAATGGATGGCGACCATAAAAATGTTTTACTTTCGTGAACTCTGACTGTGAAATTTTCACCATTTTTGTAGTGAGTTTTAATATTGAAGCATTTATAGCTTCATTGTTATGAATGGCAACTGCAAAAATTGCGGGCTGTTTAAAATGAAACCGGTCTTATTGACAACATCGCTTTTAACATCCTGTACAAAAATTCGGCCTTCGGCAAAATTCGTCAATAATAATATAGAACATCGATTCTTCTTAATATAAGAATTTTTGGCTATTCGTTTTAAAAATTCTGTATTTTTGAAAATAAATTTTAAAAATGTGCGTTTTTGTCTTAAAAATTAAACAAACGCAGTTCTTTTATTTCGTAGTCATTTCGTTTTAAAATCAAATTGTGTTTTCGAGATTTTAAATTTTTTTTTTGTGTATGCAAATTTCATTAATTTTGGGAGAGAATGTTGCATGGATATTTTTTCGAGAATACGGATAAATATTGTAAATTAAAAAAAAAAAAATTCTTATTTTGTATATGTATGTAAGTTAAAGATTTTTTTAATTTTATACGGCGATATATACATACATAGCTATGAACATATCATTTATTTCATTTTAAAAATTAGGCAAGTCAACTTTTGAAGAAAAAAAAAAATATTAAAATAATTAATTATTAATTAATAATAATGTGAAGCTTAAACGCTTTAATTTAATTTCTATTTTTATTAACAAAAGTCGACTTGCCACACTTTCAAAATGAATGTCGCATATGCATGTAAATACATACCCTGCAGGAGAACGAACTAGTGTCAAACTGGTATCTTACTAGTACAGAAACCAACACCACTAGTTCCCAACTGTTAACTTTCCTATAACATTTTAATGCTCAAATTAACATTGAGTGTGTTTAGAAAATTACTAGTGCTATTGGTACTAATTTAGGACTAGTTTATTAACAGTTCTTTTGCAAAGAAAAATTCTATAAAATTGGTAATTTCATTCCTTTGTTACCCAGTGACAACTGCTAGTTAAAATTCGCAATTATTTATCAAAATTCAAAAATACAAAAGCTTAATTATAAATATTTGATTATAATTATTTTTAGGTGAACCTAAAACTTTAATAATTGTATAATACTAATTTTCGTACAGTGTAAGGGGGCTCTTGTTAGACAGTCAAAATTTATTTTGCAATGTGGTGCCTTGGAACTACTTCATATACTAGTACTCATCAAAACTAGTAATTTTATACAACAACTTTAAACCTTTTCGCACTAGTTCTTGCTGTTCTAGTAATTATAATAGTAGCTTTTAGACAATTGACGCCTATTCTCCTGCAGGGTATGTACATATACCCATACACATACACTACGTAATATATTATTTTGTAAGTTTATATTGCACGTGGGTGGTATTTATTCCTTTGACTTCCACACGACATTTTATGTTAAAATTTAAATTTATTTATGTGTTGTAAACTTACGTAAACTTTTAAGCAATTTGTTGACAAGGCAAAAGGCCCACTAATTCGTTTTTAACTTGTTGACTTACCTAAAAAATATAAAAGAGAGAAAATATATTATTTATATAATCGATATTAAACATTTAAAGATAATAAATACGTGAGTAATTTAAAATAAAGTTCGTATTTAAAAGGATTATTAAGGAAGTAATTAAAATGCTTAAGTAGGTAAATATACATTTGTACGTGTAAATAAATTTAGGTATGTACCAGACAGAGAACGACAGTAACTACTCAAAAAAATTAACGCCATGTTTCTCTAAACTAGACTGGTGAATTGAGTATAAAATTTATATGGAAAGCATTTTTTTTGAGTGATTTTCATAAAAATTTTCTAGACGAGTCGTCTGCCTTATTTATATAAACTGTACAATAATTATACGCCTGTTTGTGTAAAAGCCCAACTATAATATGAATAAGCTGGCTTAAGCTAATGCCAGAATTGAACGATAAGTCTGTCAAATACTTAAGCAATTCAGATGTGACTGTTAGGTGGCCACAATGTACTTACATGCACTTAAGTCTTTTTTAGCCACAGTTGCACATATAGGTATTGTTTACAAATTTTTTAGTAACTTGTTGGAATATCCTAATCCATTAAAAATCTACTAAAAAGTACAACAATGGTCGAATTCATAAGACGTAGCTGTTGAGCTCAACTGTTGTGAAACTGTTGGCAACTGTTGGCCGCAACAGTTACTTCTTAGAAACGGATTGATGGATGTACTGCAAAATTAACAGCTGATGAACGTAAGCAATTGAAAACGAACGAAAGAGCAACAAATAAACTAACTTAAATTGGCTAAATTAATTAGTTTAGCTAAAGTGTATGTATAACACAGAATATTTAGTGAAGTCAGCAGCCCAGGAATTTTCCATTTTTACAATAAAATTTGCTCCGTAAAATAAATATTCTGTGTTTGAACAACACTGCAATAAAAAGAAAGACCTGCGCCTATAGTATTTTTATTTTAACGCTGAGCTGCCATGTGCTCAAAGAACGTTTAAACGCAATAGTGAATTAAATATGTAATATATAATACAAATAGACAGCATGATATACATACATATGTTTGATGAAATTAGTAATTTAATTTAATTCCTTTATTTCGTTCCTTTATTGCATTTTAAATGCAAAATTTAACAAATATTTGCAGCCGCCATCTAACAAAGCGGCGTTGCATTATATTATAAACGGCATAAGTCTTTTCGATCAGCTGTTCAGGCTGGGCACAACATGTTGACTAAAGGTAGCGAAAAAATTTTATGATGGAAAAAATGGCAGCAATTACTCAACTGTTGAGTGGAGCGAAACTACTCAACTATGCGTTTCTAAGACAAACACTCAACGGTTGCGCAACTGTTACGTCTTATGAATGCGACCAATGAACATACATAGATAAACTCATGTGTATGTGTATATGTGTATATGTGTATTGTAAAACAAAAAATGAAAATAAAAGTTTTGCTTTCTTTTTTGAGTTTTAAATAAGAAACAATAAAAAAATATTTAAAATCAATAAATATTTTCTGATGATGTTTGCTTGAGTTTAAAAAATTCACAAACAGTATTTTGCGTACGGAATGTGCGTTCAGTTTGGCACTTAGCTTAAGCAAATGACATTTAACGAAACTTGACGAAAAGTTCCATAAGTACATTATAGTTTGCCACATACGTTTTATATGTTCTTATGTTCGCTTATTCATATTATAGTTGGGCCTTAAGACGTTTGAGTTAAAAATCTTGGCGTTTCTGTAATAGAATAAAGAAAAGTTGCACAAAAAATCTTGGCGTTTCTGTAATAGATTAAAGAAAAGTTGTACAAGTTTCCTTTAATCTATTACAAAAACGCTAAGATTTCTAACTCAAACGTCTTAAACAAACAGTGGGTAAGTAAATTGTAGCTCAAACATATTGTACGCTTACATGTTTTCCCTCAAAAGCAGCTATGACTATATTCGATTCCCACATATAAAATCATCTCTACTTCGTTTATGCGAAAAACTAAAATACACTACAACTCAAAATAAAAATACTTATGCGTATCAAGCATATTATTGACTGTCAGTCATACTTTTAGTCTGGGTCCCAGCAAAAATTTTGCTTCAAAAAAGCTGGTTTTTACTATTATTAAATAAAAGTAGCGCTGATATCGCTGCTGATTTTTGTATGGCGAGTTCTCGGTTTGGAGCACTACATTTTTGCTCACTATTAAATCGATTTTTTTTTTTACTTTTATAGTAGTTTGCTTCATATACGCTCACTGCTTTTTAACAAGCTCGTATTTTAAAGCGAAGTATGATGCGCTTTATTGCCCTATTGTTTCAAAAAACATGAAAATTTTTTACTGGGGTATGATTATACCCAGGCTATGGATATTTAATCGGACAAAAAAAAATACGCATGATACTCGTGATATTTATTCATCAATCGCCACAGTATACATACATTTGTGTAAATAAAATGGAATATATGTGTGTGTGGCATATAGCTGGTCATGATCGATCAAAAATCAAATCAAATCAAAAATAAAATAAATATCTTTTAGAAAGCGGGATGTTACTACACAACACACAGTTTTCAACTCAACAAAAAGCTTTTAAATAAACAAAAGTATATACATATAAAAAATTATTTATCTATATAAATAAAAATCAAATGTTGTTCATGGGTAATCGCATCAATTAAGAGCGGCTGCACTGATTTTGCCTTTTTTTTATGTGGCAGCTGTTATATAATTTTTTTATTTTGAAACATCTTTCAGCAAGCAACGTAAAATTGTTTGTGAGTAAAAATTTTTATAATGTGCGTTGTCTTACAAAAACAGTTTGAATTAGACATGGTGGGTGTGGCATTTCTCATAAAGAAAAATATTTACAAAACCTTGAAATTTTTTTAGAGATAACTCTGTTGATATTGGTGGCCGATTAGTACTCAAACTATATTGTAGATAACACAGTCTATAAATTTTAGTTATAGTCGTTTGTGCTGCGTTATTTTAAAAAAATTTGATTGTTGGATTTTTATAGTTAGTTATACGTATTCGATTTCTGCATGTCTTTTTTTATTTTTAGACGTACGCATTCATAGTCGTTTGATGGCCGATACTTAAAACGATACTTTTGTCAAGCTCTGGTATTTATGTTAGGCGAAATAAAAAAAGTGCGCCACTCACCTTCGAATCTGAAGTATTATTGCAAGACAATTTCGAAAAAAATGTTTGCCGACCGTAAAAGTTTTCGTTATATCTTCGGTATTTACAATCGCATATGATATATCTTTTATACTCGTATATAAACGGCTGAACCGATTTGAATGAATTTTTTTGTACGCGTTTGGGGCGCCCGGATGGTTTAGATCCCCGGCAGATGGCACTGCAGTCGTTATATAGGTTATTTATATATACTGGAACTAAACGGCTGGATCGATTTGAATGACTTTTTGTGTATGCATTCAAGTGGGGTCATAAGACAATGTACATATATCGCTCATTTACTCAAAGAACGTCATAACTCAAAAAAATTTAATTTTTGTATTAATGATGCAGAATTATTACTCACATCGTTTTTCATATTGTGTAAAAAATGCATACAAATATCGTTGGCTTCAATATAAACCTGCTAAATCCACTTTTTATAACATAAAACATTTTAATGACGTTCGAAAAAGAAAGAGACGTTCTACATGTTGAAGAAACTTAATGTATTAGGCTAATTTCTTAAGCTTCCCTATCGGAAATTACGTTAACTTTAAACTAATTGTAAGGTAACTATTTCGCAACTAGTACTGACTGACACTTGGATTACTTTTCAATGTAATCAACTGACTATTTTAACATTGCGGTGTCTTGTCTAACTCTGCATTACTTTCAGCTAACTTAAAGTTGACTTTTTTAAGTCACTTGGTAGTCAGTAAATTAAAAACAATTTTCTGGGGTTCGAACATGTGGCATCACTCGTTGTGTACTCAACGCGCTACCATTCAGCTTTAATACCATATAAAATAATAACAGCAAAATATTAATATAAACCTGAAATGAGTTTCAAAGTAGCTGAGAATAAATTTGTTGGCTCTCATCAAATTCGATTAAGTAAGCAGCTTAAGAATTAATTTAATTTGTTCTGGATGACATTGCAGTTACCTTTTAGTCAGTCTAAGATAAGTTAACTATAGTAGTCAACCACACATCCTCCAACAGGGTTTGTATATAAACCTTTAACAGTATTTTTGTCTCATTTATTTTGTCTTGTTTAGTCAGCTATTGAGAGAAAAATTCAATTTAATATTTCCATTAAGTTGTGTGTAAATTGGAAACTTTAAACTTGGTTTCTGGCAAACTAGTTTTTGTTTTTGAGTTATGACGTCCTTTAAGTAAATGAGCGATATGTTTTTTTCCAAAGGGACCTATATGTTGGCTTATGGGCCACTGACCTCAAATATCCTGTTCTAGTATTTACCCACCAGAGCTCAGTTTCCACCAGCCAAATGTACCACCCTAATGCCAGAAAATTAAATGTTGTAAAAAAACACATGCTAATTATTTAATTTGGTTTAAAAAGCGATACGAACTTTGGCCCGTTCAAATCATTAATATAGAAACAAATTAAGTTCGGAAAATAATAATTAATACTAATTTCAAAAATGCATAAGAGACTTTCGAAAGATATTAATTTTTAAATCTGTGTTATTAATTAATTTAGAAATTATATCCGGTTTGAAAACCATCCGAAAATATTTCTCAATTAAGGCCAGGAATTGAATAGATGATTAAGCATACTCACTCAACTAATTCAATTCACAAAAAATATACTTTTCAAAAAAATCCATTTAGCAACATAAACAATATGGCATAATTTTGCTTGTAAATATTTTGCATATGATTTATTTAAATAGAAACAACTACTTACTCTTCACAGCATGTTTAACATCCTGCCACTATTTCCGGATTTGCTTAAACTTTTAAAACTCCAGCAAATAAATCGCACCCAATTTCAAGCACTTGTTAGTAAAATCTTTTTTCTTATACTCGTATTACATATTTTATTTTTTACGTTATTTGCCAAGACAAAAAAAAATATGTAAAAAAAATACTATGAAAACTAGCAACAACTGAAGTAAGTCAGAGGCGAGACGAAAAAAAAATCTTTCTTTGCATTAACAAGACAATGAAATTTTTGCACGCGCACAAAAACTGACTTCGTTCGACTGGTACGCGTACTGGCTGCTGCTGTTGTTGTTGTGGATGTATTTGTTTTTTCTTATACTTTCTGATAATACTTTATTTAGTTTCTTTGGGTTGCTGTTGCTGTTGCTGTTGCTGATGACATTTTGTTAGCGCCGTAAAATTGCATTAATGCTGGTGGTAGGGAGTTAGAGTAATGGGTGGGAGGTGGGTTCGAAGACAAGAACTAGACACAAATTTGTTATTTAGCGCCAAGACAATGTCCATGGAAGCCGTGCACATAAGCGCTGAATGAAACAACTGAAATGGCTGCTAAACGCGAAAAATGCACCGGCAGAGTAGAAAAAATCGGGCACATTTTTAAGCGACTTCAAAATAGGAGGATGTTAACAATTCATCTGTACTTTTTGACCGATTTTAAAAGTACTTTTTTTGGCTATGTGGTCCCATTGCCAAAAAAAAAAAAAAGTGGGAGGAAAAGAGGTCATTAATTTTTTTTATTATAGGTATTTCTACTTATCGGATCGCTACGAAACGTATACAGCTTGTTCTGGCGCAATGACGCAATCTCGTTTTGAAAAATGGGCGGTGCAACGCCCATTAATATTCAATAATATATTTCATGTGCTTTACCTTAATCGATTCTTACGAATCTTGCTACACACTCTAAACCTTAAAAATAACAAGATATTGCATTGAAAAAAGTGGGCGGGACCATGCCCATTATAGTTTAGCATTTAGTTGCATGCATATACTTCTACATATTCGTGGCAAACAGTTTCGCCTCTTGAAGTGACACGATTGTGCATTTTAAAAAGTGGGCGGGGACACGCCCATTATAGTTTAGCATTCAATTGCATGCACATACTTTTACTTATCCGATTCTCAGGTAACGTGGCAAACAGTTTCGCCTCTTGAAGTGACACGATTGTGCATTTTAAAAAGTGGGCGGTTCCTTTCCTTTTAAAGTTTAGTACTCAATTACATATCTTTCAGCTTATCGGACTGCCATTTAGTTTGTAAAACAATTCAGACTCTTGAATTGACACGGTTTAGCATTTAAAAAAGTGGGCGGGACTACGCCCATTCAAGTTTAGCATTTAATTATATCCACTTCTACTTATACGATCCCCACATAATTTGACAAACACTTTCAGTTCATGAAGTGGCACGATTTTGCATTTGGAAAAGTGGGCGGGGGCACGCCTATTAAAGTTTGGTAGTAAATTATATGTAATTCTACTTCCAGTTTATATGTAATTCTACTTTCAGAGCCCAAGCTGTTGACACGACACGATTTTGCATTTAAAAAAGTGGGCGGCGCTACGCCCATTAAAGTTTAGCATTAAAATATATGTAGTTCTAGTTATCGGATCCCCATGAAACTGGACAAACAGTTTAGTTTTGGCTCTGGAAGTGACACGATTTTGCATTTCATAAGTGGGCGGAGTTACGCCCAGAGTAACTTCCTATTTATAATAGCGCGATGATAAAAATAATGAAATTTAGCTTGATTTAAAACGAGTTCCTTGAATTAAAAAGGACAACCTGTAAATTAAACCCCATAAAAATATTTATATGTATTTCAAATCCATTTTAAAACATTTTGTACGAAACTTTTTAAATAAAATACATTTCCAACTCATTTTAAATTTTATGAATATGGGTAAAGAATTTAACACATGATTATTGCGTGAATTAAGCCACGGCGTAAACATTTACCCTAAAAATTTAAAAGTAATTTTATTTAAAAAAAATTTATTGCTAGTTGATATTTTCACAGAATTAGATTGTCTGGCCTCGTACATACATTAGCCTGTTACTCTTAAAAACTAAAAAATTCTTAAACTCATGAGCCATGGTGCACAAATATTCTAAAACATGATTGCATATCATATTTGTACATACATTCGCAACTTGTTTTTTCCGTTGTCTCCAAAGAAAACCGGAATTCATGTGCAAGCAAATTTTTTCTTCTTTTTTTCCTTTTTGCCATTTTAATGTTACTAAAGAATAAAAATGTACAAGCAAAACGGGGACACCTAAAACAATTTAAGCTTGTACAATTGTGTAATTGACTAAATGTGTGTGTAAGGATGTTGCAGCATGCTGTGCTTTGTATGAGCATGCCTGCCGTCTGCCTGCTGTTAAATAGCACAAAATGACTGCTGCTACTGCTGCTGGCAAAGTTTCGAAGTTTGCTCCATCTGGTTAAATGTGCATCGTTACTAGTTTTCCAATTTCTGTTGCTGCTGCAATAATTTGTGTTGCTGCTGCAAATGGCATAAATAATTTTGGAATTTGCAAAACATATTTTTTACTTTCTATTTACTATTTATGTATTTATGGAAGGAGGCAAAAGTAAATATTTCTTTTTGCATTTCCTGGTTATTGTTCAACGATTTAGCAGCATTATCTTATTTGTAAATAAGTTTGAGTTTAAAAAGGAAGTTTATGCTGCTAAAAAATAAAATGATGATTTATTGAAAATCAATAGTTAAATAAATAAGAACAGAAACAATGATAATGTCCTTTAAATTCGCTTAAACAAAGGAAACGAATTAAGCAAAATGAATGCAGCAACAAACGGATATAAACTTTTAAAGCAACTTCCTGGTAAAACATATTTTTTTTAAAGGAAATTTAAAAACTTTTCTTTTAATATAAATTTGAATGCTAAAATGCATATCGCTCATTTACTTTAACAACATCATAAGTCAAAAAATTTAATTCTCCAGTTAATAATGCAGAATTAATCGTTTATATCGTTATTTGTAATGATCTCTTCAGAGAAAAATACAATTTTTATTTTGCAGGAATACTTTCTTACGCGGGCTCAAATTCGTTGGCGTGCAACTGTGGCTGAGTGGTAACGATCCTGTCCAGAGATCGTGGGTTCGATTCCCGCCATAGACCCTGCGTGTTTTCTGCAGACAAGCTAATCGCATCGCGGGTTGTGTTTGTTTAAAAAAAATAATAATAATAATAATTTCCAATGGAAACCGGAAAATAAGAAAAAGAAATAAAAAAAATAAAAACAAAGTTGTGTTTAAGCTCGTTTTCTATAAAGCTACTTTTTTTAAGTTGCGATATTTTTGCATTAAATGAGCGATATATACATATCGCTACTTCAATATGGAAAGGCCCTAACTCATTATTTTTTTTAATCGAGATTTTTGAATTTTTCGATGCATTAGATGTTCTTTTGTCGAAATATAAAAAAAACTCGATTTCAAATTCTTTATGAGTTAAGGCCTTTCTATATTAAGGTAACAATATATGCATATGTATGTAGATGTATTTAGGATTTTTTTCTTTTTGTATTTACACTTTTAAAAAATTCTTGAAACATTTTAATGTTAATGTTTCATAGTCAAAATTCACCAGCTTCCTTTTTATTCTTAAAATTGTTTTTTATGATATTTATTCTCTTTAAAATGTAAAAGGATGAATTTTCTTTCAGTGGCAATTGTTTATTAATTTTTCCCTCCTGACACCATTTCTGTGACATGCGCAGGCTATTGTAAAACTTCCTTATCAGGAGCACGAGAGCAGCAGCATCGTTTTATTTTTAAATAACGGTTTTCTTTTTTATTTCTTAAATTAAATTGCTTTTTGAAATTGCCCATTTAAAAGGACATACATATTTGCACCATATGTTTCGCGCAACTATAAATGAGAGCTCAGGGACAACGTGTGTCATATACAATTTAATTATGAAATGAAAAAAATGACAAATTTAATGATTTGTGGCAGCTTATAATTGAACAAAATTAAGGAGAATGTGTGGTAATTTGAGTATTCAATATGTTAACAAAATAATGGGTAACAATATATAAATAAATAGATACACGTATGCAATAAAAATTGTAATTCGTGACTTATTATAAAAAAACAAAGTATGTTTCAATTATAACATAATTTGATTTCAAAATAATTAAATTTTATTAGAACATTGGCTTAAAAATCGATTTTGCAGGAACAAAAAAAATTGTAGTTCGTGACTTTTTTAAAAAAGAATATATTTAGGGCAATCATGAATAAAATTCCGCGAGAAATTTTTCCCAGGGAACAATTCCAACTAATAGCAAATGAGAGGGAAAAGGGAGAAATTTCTCGCGGAATTTTATTTATAATTGCCCGGATTATTTTGAAATTGCAATAACTTCAATCCTAAATAACTCAACTTTATTAGAGCATTTGCATAAAACTAGATTTTGAAGAAAAAAAATTTTTTTAAAGCTGTAATTCGTGACTATTTTTAATAGAACAAATCATGTTTCAATTGCAATAATTTTACTGCGAAATAGATAAATTTTATTACAAAATTTGCTTAAAATTAGATTTTGAAAAAATAAAATATGTAAAAAATTTGTAGTTCGTTACTTTTTCCAAAACAACAAATTATGTTTCAATTGTAATAGTTCCTGTCCAATATAAATCAATTTTAGTGGAGCATTTGCTTAAAAACAGATTTTAAGGAAAAACATTATGTAAAAAGTTGTAATTCGTGAATTTTTTTTTAATAGAACAAATCATGCTTCGATTGCAATAGTTTTACTCCTAAATAAATAAATTTTATTAAAAAATTTGCTTAAAC
The DNA here is from genome assembly GCA_905220375.1 of Tachina fera. Taxonomy (NCBI): domain Eukaryota; kingdom Metazoa; phylum Arthropoda; class Insecta; order Diptera; family Tachinidae; genus Tachina; species Tachina fera. The sequence continues at coordinate 77,110,515 of LR999966.1, forward strand.
TTAGATTTTGAAGAGATAGAATGTAAAAATTGTCATTCGTGACTTTTTTTCAAAAGGACAAACTATATTTCAATTGTAATAGTTTCAGTCCTATAAAAAGCAATTTTACCGAAGCATTTGCTTAAAAACAGATTTTAAAGAATAAGAATATGTATGTAACAACTTGTAATTCGTGATTTTTTTAATAGAACAAATCATGTTTGAAATTGCAATAATTTTACTCCTAAATAAATAAAATGTATTAAAAGATTTGCTTAAAATTAGATTTTGAAGAAAATGAAAATTGTCAAAGAAATTTTAATTCTTGACTTTTTCTAAAAAACAAATTATGTTTCAATTGTAATAGTATCATTCCTATATATCTGCTTAAAACAGATTTTAAAGAAAATGAAATAGGTAAAAAAAATTTAATTCACGACTTTTTTAATAGAACAAATCATGTTTCAGTTGAAATAATGTTACTCCTAAATAAATCAATTTTATTACAAAATTTTCTTAAAACTAGATTTTGATGAAAATTAAATATGTAAAATATTATAATTCGTGATTTTTTTCTAAAACAACAAATTATATTTCAATTGTAATAGTTTCAGTCCTATATAAAGTAATTTTATTAAAGCATTTTTGCTTAAAATTCGAGTTTTAAGAAAAAGAAACAGCTAAAAAAAATTTAATTCGTGACTTTCACGAATAGAACAAATTATTTTTAAATTGTAACAATTCTTTTAATAAATAGTTCAACTTTATAAGAACATTTGCTTAAAAATTAGGTTTTGATGATAAAGAAATATGTAAAAGAAAATTGTATTTCTTGATTCCTTCGAAAAGAGCAAATTATGTTTCAATTGTAATATTTTTATTTTATTTATAAAATCAATTTTTTGCAGTATTTGCTTAAAACTAGATTTAGAAGAAAAAGAAATAATTAAAAAAAATTGTAATTCGTGACTTTTGTTTCTGTTTGTATGGTTTTCGATAACATAGTTTCTAATATCGAATTTTGGCTGTTTTGTTATTGTTTTGGGTTTTATAAACAAACAAAACTATATAAACCAGAGCAGAGATCTGGACGCTAAGAACGGTGTGTAGAAAATAAGCAAAAGGAAAGAGAAAAAGAAAGTTATTTTATTTATTTATATATTGGTTTTGTTTAAAAAAAAAGCTGTAAGCAATTAAAACGACGTGAAATCATAGCGTCCTAACGCGGAGTAACGAATGCAAAAATTTAAACGTTGCCATATCGTTTAAATTTTTGTCATTCGTTACTCCGCGTTAGGACGCTATGATTTCACGTCGTTTTAATTGCTTACAGCTTTTTTTTAAAACAAAACTAAAACAAAAATTATATGCAATTTTAAAGAGACTGTATTATGTTTCCCCAATCTACAGACAAATTGCTTATTCATTACATATTTTAATATTTTAAAATAATAAAGTTAATATTTTAATTTTTCCCCTTTTTGTGCAATGTTAAATGAATTTAACCCATGTACATACATATGTATGTAAATATTGTATATATGTATGTATGCAAATATATTTTGAAATATATGTATTTATTTTCTTTATTATTTATTTAAAGTGTATTGCAATGCAAACAACTGCTTTGTCCTCACATGTAATTAATTTATAATATTGCGGCTTGTTTATTTGATTTCTTTTTATTTGTTTAATTTTTTAAACAAATAAACAAACAATAAATAAAAAAGAAAGCCAGAAAGCGATTACACAAAATAGTATTAAATAATTTATTTGTAATAGTGACATAATTAAACTACAAATTGATAAAAGTAACAATGACAAGAAATTCCATTTGCTTTAAGCATTCATTATTAATTTCGAATTGAATGTTTATTTTGCTTATCACTTTTAATGTGACACTCACTCGTACGGTCTCACACACATACATTCTTATAACTTGTGAACAAATATTTCTAAGGAAATTTTATAAGTTTATCTTACTTAACCGTATTATGATTATTTTCTTATCAATGTCAAGGTTAACACAGAACTTCTTAGAACTTATGCAAATTTTTATAGATATCAGAAAATCAGGTCAGCAGATAATGGGATTTTGTAAGCTTTTTAATCTGATTGGACACTGGACACCCTGGTTAAATAAATTGGAATAAAGTGAAATAAAATTAAATTAAATTCAAATTAAGCTTCAATATTGTCGACACTGAAATGTCCGAAAAAGAAATTAGCAGTTTTCTTACAAAATTTATGGAATATGCATGGTTCGAGGGACCATGATTTATTGCTTAGAAACAACGAAATGCATCTAGACGTGCTAAACCACTAACAAATAATTCTTTTTCATTTAAGTTTTTGTTATTTTCGCAGTTTAAAGTTCTATTAATCTCACAAAAAAAAACAATTTTTGTATATCAAGTCTTGTTTTCGATTTAATCGTAAGCGACAGGGTTACGTACACCAAAGGTGAAAAGGAACCCTATTGTTTTCGCTAAGCAGTCCGGCTGTCCGTCACAAGCTATTTTCTCAGGAACCGTAAGAGCTACGTACCTGAAATTTGGACAAAGTATGTATAAATTTGGCCGCTACAACAACAAATGCATGAGAATTAAAAATTAATGGGTGTTCCAAAACGAGCAACGAAAAATTTTAAAATCTCATGTAATATATGTACATATAATTGTATGTACATATGTATATTGATACTTGAAATTTGTAAAATTAGTGTATTTATTTATAGACTACAACAATTAACACTAAAATTTAAAAATATTTAAATTAAAGGGTGGTCCATCAGTTAATGCAATTTTGGCTATGTAATTTTGACAACTTGCTGTATCTTGGAAACCGTAAGAGGCAAACTCTTGAAATTTTCAAAAACTAAGAAATCCATATATTATAAAATCGTCAAACCAAAAAAAAAATCGCCAAAAACCAAAAAAAATCGCTTAAATGAAAAAAAAATTACCATATTAATGTAGAGAGAATTCAACGAAGACAAAACAAGACATAACAAAATTTTAAGGTTAATAACATCTGCTCCATGGTACATTAAGAATTCAAATTTGCATCGTGATTTAAAAATGCCACTAGTGAAAGAAGAAATTGCAAGATACGCAGGCAAATACTTAACAAAACTCGAGTCACATCCTAATCCGCTTGCTCGTAATATTTTGAATTTTACTGGTCACATCCGCCTAAAAAAGAGGGACACAAGGGCTCTTATACTCAACACTCTAGATGGGAATGCTTGAAAATACATTTAATTTTCCTTTTTGATTATTTAAACTATCACTAAGTTTTGGCCGACACTGGTCGGGCTAAATAATTATATTTTAGCTTTAAGACAATAAATAAATATATGTATTAAAAAATAATTAAAAATTAAAAGAAAAATAAAAAAAAAATTAAAAAAAATTCTATCACTAAAATAAATCGCAAAACCGAAAAAATCGACAAAATGAAAAAATCGCAAAAAAAATAATAATAAGCCAAAAACCGAAAAAAATTGCCCAAACGCGAAAAAGGTGCCAAAACTAAAAAAATCGCCCAAATGAAAAAAATCGCCAAAATGAAAAAACGCCAAAAACCGAAAAAAAGCGCCAAAACGCGAAAAAGTCGTCAAAACTAAAAAAATCGCCCAAATGAAAGAAAAAATCGGCAAAATTTAAAAAATTGTCAAAGTGAAAAAAAATCGCCAAATTGAAAAAACGCCAAGAACCGAAAAAAATCGCCAAAACGCAAAAAAAGTGCAAAAACTTAAAATCGCCGGTATGAAAAAACGCCAAAAACGAAAAAAATCGTCAAAACGGGGGAAAAGTGCCAAAACTAAAAAAAGCGCTAAAAACCGAAAAAACGCCAAAACTAGAAAACGCTAAAAACCGAAAAGACCCAAAAACGAAAAAAAAAGCCAAAACTATTTAATATGTATCGAGGCTTAAGTTCGTATTGAGTTACATATCTAGCGTCCGTACGGAACCCTTCGTACGCAGGGCAAAGTCGCACTTCACTGAATTTATTTGTAATATAATTTAACAGCACAGCCCGTGTCTTAAAAGTTATCAACAATTTTCGCATTTTGATAATTTTGAACTATGTGTAAGCCCATAAAATTTTAATTTCAATAAAAAAAAAGTATATTTTCGATAACACGTCGCTTACGATAAAATCGAAAAAAGGCTTGATATGTTAGCTATAGTACCGTTCATAGTCGGAACGAAGTATGCGGTTGATCTTTGGCGTTATTTGAAATCAAATGCATCTATATACGACTATATTCATTTTATTTCTGATCTAAGAATATTTCAATAGAAAACATTTATTTATGTATGTTCTATTATTAATTTTAGGTTTAAAAAATGTATGGCCTGTTTCACAATCAGGGCTATCATGAATAAAATTCCGCGTAAAATTTTTCTTTTTTCCAATTAGAATTTTTTGTTTTTCGCTATTACTTGCTATTAGTTGAAATTGTTCCCAGGGAAAAGCCCTGAATAACAATATGGAACTTTTGACTTAAAATTTATATTGAAAACAGCAATAAAATATGAAAATTTGTTTTTGTTCTCAATATAAATTGTAAGTCGTAAGTTTCGTGTCGTTATTGTGAAACAGGCCATTAATATAAATTAACATACAAATTCAAAAATATTTTCTTTCGTTTGGAATCACAGACTATAATCGGCTTTCCGAACACCCTTTTATTAAAAACTCAAGTTAATCGATTTAGCATTCACACGTTTATTATCATTTTACTTCATATCGCTGTTTTCGCTAAAACAGCAACTAAAAATCTGATTTATTTCTCTGCTTATCACTTAAAGTAAAAGCTCGCATAACACACACACAAAAAGTAATACAATTATCCCGCTTTTAAATATGAAAAAAGCCCATTGAACTATTTGGGCACGCAAAAGAAATATAGAAAATTATTTATCACGAATTTTTACATCAATTCGTTGCCTGTTCAAAGGGCCATAAAACGTTAGTTAACATCTACACACACACACACTAAAACAATTTCACACGTATTCTATCAACCGATTACACACAAGTGTATAGAAGAACATTACCCAGCAAACAAGTGGTGAAAGTTGAGAGCTAAACAACGTGTTGGACTGAATAATTTTTAAGAAATTTGTGCAATAAATAAAATAATTATCGTAAAGTATCGGTATTTCCCCCAGCTTAAAGTCTAAGTTTAATTTTTCTTCTCTTCTTTAGAAACTCACATTAATTAATAAAAATATTTCATTCAATAAGAATTGAAATTACTGAACTTAAGCCTAACTATGAATTATTCCTGATTAAAATAATTATTTGCAAAATAATTGTGCAATTTTTCGTATCGTACAATAATATCGCCAATATGCATGTCATATTCGAAGGTGGCACAATATATTGGCAAATATCATTTTTTTAATTTATTTGTAGTGAATTTTAATCAGAAATAATTTCTTATTTGGGCTTAAGTTCAGTTATTTCAATTCTTATCAAAAGAATTTTAATTTTTATTGTACAATAAAGATATTTGTGTAATGTGCTGGCAACATTATTAAATGTTCTTTAATTTTCTTTTTTTTTAAATTTGGCAATATTTTCTTTGAACATATTGTGCTATTTATTGCATAGTATAGGTCAAAGCCAAACAATAATATGTACAACGACATATGCAATAATATTGTATAATGGATGGGCTGCTTAAGAATAAGTTGTTAGAAAATGCACACACAAAAAAGGAGAAAGTAATAAATGCATTTGCGTTGCTCTTGCTCATTATCAATGTTGCAATGTTGAAAATAGACAAATTATCTTTTAGGTCGTTATAAGATTTCATCGTCGAAGAAATACGTGCAAACCCACACAACTAACCCAAAAGTAAAATGTTGATTGACCTAATTAATTTGTACGTTTTTTTTACGTTTCCGTAAGAATATTAATTAAACGGCTTTAAGCCACATATACACGCTTGATAGCTTATTTGATAGTCTCCATGGCCTATTAGAGAATACCAAACGTAATTTGGCAGCCATCAATGAATGGCAATACTGTCAACAGAAATACGTATTTACAATAAACGATTAAGGTCGACATTGTGTTGTGTTAACCGCGCCAAATAGAATAACGGTGAATATTTTTTAACCCGCTATTCCTTTAATTAAAATGTTGTGCTTTCTGGGTAAACTCTTACTTAGTATAATGTTAATAATACTTTTGTGCTTGCTGGGTTATTCTTGCCAAGTATTATGTTGACAACACTTTTGTGTTTAATGGATTATTCATGCCTATTATTACGTTAATAATAGTTTTGTGCTTGCTGGGTTGTTCTTACCAAGTATTACTTTAATTATAATTTTACGTTAACGTTAACTTTCGTGCTTGCTGGGTTATTACTTGCCTATTATTACTTTAATTATAATTTTGTGCTTGATGGGTAAACTGTTACTTAGTATAACATTAATCATGCTTTTGTGTTTGCTGGGTTATTCTTACCTAGTATTCCTTTAATTATACTTTTCTGTTCAATTGGTTACTTCTGCCTGTTATTACTTTAACTACACTTTTGTGTTCACTGGGTTACTCTGCACTCTTCGTTTAACAAAAAAAAATTCAATGAACTAAATGCCAGCGTTTTTTTTCTCGTAATCTAAAAATTGAAAGACGAATTAAAATTTTCCAAGTAATGCCAGCTTAAAAGGCCTAAAAATGGCATAAAAAAAGAAAAAAAATTGAATGAAAGAAGAAGAAAAAAACGACGGATATTTAGAGGCTATAATAATAAATATGGTGGGGATCAGGCAAAACGTTCTCAATGTAGTGGAATTTGTTTTTTTTCTTTTGCTATACATTTGCCTACTTTGCTTTTGCTTGTAATAAAAATGAAAAAAAAATAAAAATAAAATAAAAACTCGTGATGAATTCATTCAATGTACAGGCACAAGCATGCTTACAACCTGAAAGTATGCCTTGATATTAAAAATAAGTCTTTTTGGCGGAGCATAGCAGCAGGCAGAAAGTGAATATGTTGGTGGATCATAAATGGAGTGTGTGTGTGTGTGTGTGTGTGTGTGTGTGGGTGTATACGAGTATGTGTGTGCATGCAATGAAAAGAAACTAATGCCAGCGCTGCTGCCTAAACAAATATTGAAAAGAAAATTTCAAAAGGGAGCATTTTTTATAACAGCAGCAGATAAAAATGAAAATTTTAGGCACATGTACGTGTGTAGGAGTATATGTACATAGATATGTAGTTACATATAAGTCGCTGTATGTGTGTATTCATTTTTATGCTCGGTCATATGCAGGGTTGCCGGATGCTGCGTTTTAGTTTAGTTATTTCGGGATATAAGTTTGGCACACAATTTGTTTATATGTAAAAAAATCTAATTTGAAATCAGTTTTTATTGTTTTTTTTTCAAATAACTTACTTTTATAAATCAATTCTGTCATTTATAAACTGTTTTTGACATCAAAACTACATATCGTTCCTAAAATGCAAAACCCCTATCCAACAAAAAAGTTAAATCTACTTTTTTTAGGGTTCCGTACACCAAAGGTGGAAAAAGGAACCCTATTGTTTTCGCTACGCTGTCCGTCTGTCCGTCACACGATATTTCCTCAGGAACCGTAAGAGCTACGGAACTGAAATTTGGACAGAGTATGTAGAACATTGGCCGCTACAACAACAAATACATGAGAATTAAAAATTAAAGGGTGTTCCAAAACGAGCAACGAAAAATGCTAAAATCACATGTTATATACATACAATTGTATGAAATTTGTAAAATTAGTATATTTTTATGTAGACTACAACAATTAACACAAACATTTAAAAAAAATTTAATTAAAGGGTGGTACATCAGGTAATGCAATTTTGACTTTGCAATTTTGACAGCTTGCTATTTCTTGGAAACCGTAAGAGGTAAACTCTTGAAATTTTTAAAAACGGTAAAACTAAAAAATCCGAAAATTATAAAATCGCCTACCAAAAAAAAATTGCCAAAAATTGAAAAAAATCAAAAAAAATTAAAAGAAATTCAACACTAAAATAAGTCGCAAAATTCGAAAAAACTGCTAAAATGACAAAAATCGCCAAAATGAAAAAAGCGCCAAAAACCGAAAAAAAATCGCCAAAACGCGAAAAAGGCGTCAATAACAAAATAATTTTTATATGAAAAAAATCGCCAAAATGAAAAAAAATCGGCAGTATTAAAAATAATCGCCAAATTGAAAAAACGTCACAAACCGAAAAAAATCGCCAAAAGGAAAAAAAATGTGTCAAAACTAAAAAAGCGCCAAAATGAAATAAGTAGCCAAAATTAAGAAACGCCAAAAACCGATAATCGCCAAAATGAAAAAAATCGCCAACGATAAAACTCGCCAAATAAGAAAAACATCGAAAAAAATCGCCAAAACGAGAAAAAAAGTGTCAAAACTAAGAAAATTTGCTAAAAAAATAAAATAAATCCAGAAACCTAAAAAATTGCCAAAATTTAAAAAAAACGCCAAAACGAAAAAATCATTAAAATTAAAAAAATCGCCAAAATTAAAAAAAATCGCCATAATAAAAAAAATTGCAAAAATTAAAAAAACGTCAAAAACGAAAACAAATGCAAAAACTATATTTTATATAGGCTAAAGTTCGTATTTAATTACATATCTCGTGTCCGTACGGAACCCTTCGTGCGCGGGCCAAAGTCGCACTTCACTGAATTTATTTATAAATTTCGTGATATTTGATCAAAATAATCGCTGCAAAAACAAATACAAATCTGCGCGAACAAAAACAGCAATTTCATTTATTTTACTACATTGGAAAATTTCGCATTGAACACCTCAATATTTCCCATTTGTTTCTTCATCCTTCTGTAAAAATATGTATTATATATAAGTAAGGGCGTTTTTCGTTTCAGGTGACAATATAAATTTAAGGCTTAAATTAGTACACACATATTTATACTTGTATTTTAACTATAGGAAGAGGTTAATTAAACAAGTGCCTTCCAGAGTCTAATTTAACAAACCGAATTTGGGCATTATTCAACATATTATATGGCGGGAAATCTTTAAACAATCTGGCTACTCGATTGCTGCATATTTCCTAAGCATGAAAGGTAAATGACATTTAAGCAGGTTGTGCTTTAAGCACACTACATGACTAAGTAAAGGAATGTATATTAGTGTTTGCTTAAACGCACACACATTTCCAAATACATGCATACATACATCATTACATACATACATCAATACATATATTAACACATTATGCAGAAGAAGAAAAGGTTGTAGTTTTATTTAACAAAAACGGCACGTACGGTACGTATTGGCAACGATGCTATTTATTTTTTTTATATAAGCGATGTAAAACAGACAAATTCTTAAGAACCCGCCGCTGCCCCTTTTTTATGTAATTTAATGTATAAAATATTTCAGTTTGTTTTTTATGTACAAAAGTCTCTTTTTAAAAAATATGTATTTATATAGAATAGCACTAAGAATTTCCTTCGAATATTTGGCTGACAAGCTTAATTAGTTAGTGTCAGTAGATAATTTTAACACTGCTGCTCTGTTTCATTAATTAAGTCCTCCATGCTTAGTTTCCCTCTTAGTAATTAATTATATTTATAGGCTGAAAATGCTCATAGATAGCTTAAACAAAGTTTAAGACAAACGCAAATATATAACATTTTCTAAATTTAAGTTATTTCTTTTTAAAGTGGAGAAACCTTTAAAGAAAAACTGCAAATATTTCTTGATCGTAGTCGGACCACAAAATATTTGTTTAGAAGAAAACCACAAAACAGCTTAAAAATAAATATTTAAACTAATTAACTAATTTATTTTCTACTTAAATCACAGGTAAGTAAAGGAAAACATTCAGTCTGTAAAACAAAAAGTGCAAACAAAACGACAGGACTTTCAAGTTAAGCAATTCCCTTTTCATGCAGTAGATGAATTACAAAAAATATTGCATATACTCTACTTCTGATAACATGAATTAAATCTGTGTGTGTTAGTGCAGCAAGATTTCTTGTGCCAAATATCCGGCTCCTATTCTAATTCCATTTTATGCCACAAAATCAACTTTTTCCCATTTTTTTCTTTTTAGCATGAATTTGAAAAGAGCCTGGGAAAACAATAACGAAATAAAGTACAAAAATTTTATTAATAAAAAAAGAAATGCCAAACTTATAAAGTTTATTGTTTTTTTTTTCGTAAATACAAAAAAAGTAAGAAACTAAAAGATTTATTAGGGCTTTTTTCTCCATTGTTTGACATCTTTAGCAGCAGCTACAGCCTCGTGTTGACACTCAACATCAATCTGTGGAACTTTTCCTTCTGCTTAAATTTGAATCGTAAATGTTGTTTTTAATTGTTCTTTATGTTAAAGCCAATAATTGTCCCAGTTGGCCAACCTGTCGCAGAGGACACTTTCATCAACGATTACTTAGCGCATGCTTAATAATTGTCGATTACAGTTTCATTTTAAGCCAATCTAACGGAAACCGTACTCAAAGACTGCATAAGAGGAAAATTACTCAAAGGGTCGTGCATCAAACCAGTTGGAGGATATTGTCCGCAAGCTAGTCTTGCAACATTAAATTTATTTATTACATTCTATAGTTTTTTTAATGAAAATGTTATAGAAAATGTCAGTTTTACGAGAACAAGGAATATAGGAGAGAAAGTTTCGCTATTGTTGTTGTGTTTGAACTTAGCGGCCATTCGTTCGAAAATTTCCTCGATTGTTTGAACTGTCGCCAACTACTCCTCCACTCCTTAGCATTGTCGTGCATCAATCTTGCAAGATGTCTGAAAGACATGGCCAACTGCGATATTTTGCGTGTGTGTGTGTGTGTGTTTTTTTTTTTGCTTGTGTGCGTGTCTCTCTGTGTGATGCGGGTGTTGTTTTGTGATGTGTGTTCCTGTGTGCGTTTGCGTTGTATCTGTGTATGTTGTTCTTGTGTATTATTAATCTTATACAAATTTAGTAAGAAAATTATTCATAAAAAATATTTTAATTTTCAGTACATCAGTGTATGAATATAAATATGTTGCAGCATACTTTTTGGCGCTTTTCTGATAATATTGTTATAAATACAATAGGAACGAAAGTAAATGAAACTTTTTGTTGCGAATTTGTCAATTAAATTTTTTGTATCCTTTTGAATTTCTTTAATGAAATTCGGTTCTTTTTTTGCCACACATACATATGTATGTATAAATAAAATCTTATGGTTGGAGTGAGCAAAGTGGAATTTTGGTGCCAAATCCCCATTTTTCTGCCACTCAAAATTTTATAATGCAGAATTGTGGAGAAATATTTAAATATGAAATGTGCATTTCGTGGCCGATTTTAATGAAGCCTATTTTTTTATTCGAGAAACTGTATGTACTAAGACTTAAAAACTTTTAGGCTACAAAGCTGATTTCGAAGACATTTGGGGGGGGGGGGGGTGGTTGACTTTAATGAGTTTCGACAAGCGTATTTTTCTATTGTAGAAATTGTATGTAACAAATTTAAAGAATTGTGCTTGAATAGGAAAAAATTTTAAGCGAAGAAATAGATTTAGACTACATGGGCGGTCGGCGTGGCCGATTTAAATGAAACTCTGCATAAGTCTTTTTTATTCTAGAAAGTGTATGTAACAAATTAGAAGACTTCTGCTTGAATACGAAACATTTAATGCGAAAAAATTTATTTGGGTTGCATGGGTGGTGGGCGATTTTAATAAAAGTCGGCAAGCGTCTCTATTTATCATGGAAAGATAAGATGCTTGACTATAAAACATTTTAGGCAAAAAAATCTATTTGAATTGCATGGGCAGTAGACCGTATCAGAAAAAAAATTCTCCGTATACCAGAGAATATAAAGTATTGTTCCAAGGACATTTCAAAAAAAAAATGTTGCCGTACGTAGGGGTCGCCTTCTTAGTTTTTTCGTTATATCTTCCATATTTACAGTACGATCTTAAAGTTTGATATAGCGAGGCCAATATTTTCGCTCTGAGGTCCATTGACCTCAAGTGTACCGTTCTAGTACTTACCCCCAAATCTCATTTCCCTAATGTTAGAAATTTATAGCTCGCGAAAAATCATAAAACTTTTGCTAAGAAAGTATTTCGATAATTACAGCACAACCAACTATTTAAAAAATGTTTTTATAAATTCATTGTTGCAGGCCTTAGGGGTCACGTTTTCAAATTTGTCATAGCTTCAGTATTTACATTTTGGATATTAAAGTATAATATATCGATGAGTTTGTTTGTGGCAGACCAATTTTTTTTAATTCAAAGTCTTTGACCTCAAGTACGTCTGTAGTATCAACCCATCATATCTCAACTTATACAAAAATAATTAAAACAAATAAAATAAAAGCAAATAACGGACATTTTTATCGATCATATTTCAGATGATACACAAAAAAATTGGTACACAGAAAAAAATTATTTTGATATTTGAATCCGAAAATCGTTGATTCAATAAAAAAAATCTTTTGAATTTTCTGTGCTGACGATTTTTGCATTATAGATAATAAAATTATATGCACGTTTATTGAAAATAAATTCAATAAAGAAATTTAATAAATGAAAGAAAAAAGTTTTTGACTGAAATTTTATTTTCAGTGATAATTGTCATTGTGTGTGTGTGTATGGATGAATGTCACATTTTTTCAACCCCTTTTTGTTTTCTGATGCTTAAGTGATATTAAAACTAAATGGGTTTGGGAAAAATAACGAACCACTTTACCACTTAGCTAAAGAGCAAATCGTTTTGGATACGCAAATAATGAATACACGCAAAACATGGTTTCTTTTATTTCTCTAATCTAAAAATAAACTTGTTTAGTAAAAAACACAAGCCACGACGTTTTTCGGCTTCTTGTCCGTATTCACACGTATACAACACGAGCATTCAAAAAAGACAACAAACTTCAGCACATGATCACGTTGCAAGTAACGAAAGCACCAACACAAACAAATAAAATTAAATGATATTTTAAAATGTGCAGAATTGATAAATACAATATTTAAGTTAATGAATATAATAATACTATTGATATTAAAAATTTTATTCAATAACATGGTTTTATTAAAAATAATTCTTGTACATTTTTTTCTGTGTAATGATAACAAAAACCTACATAGGTTGATTTGACAATTTTGTTGTCAATATGAAAAAAAGCTTGTCCAAAGGATACATTTTCTATCACATTGATAAAAAAAATTTTTGAATTGACAATTTTTTTTTATCAATTTAACCATATCTTTTTGATCCAACAAGTAACCACGTAATTGTTTTTTTTTTTAATTTTTTTATTTGCAATCTATTTTACAATCAAAATAATAAACAAATTTCATGACTTTTAAATAACATACATTGAGTTTTGCTTAAAACTCAAAAAAATAAAGTAAATAAATCAAATTTTACTTTTGTAATTTAAATAGGATTTGACAAATTAAAATTTTTCTATTTCCGGAAGGGAAGGTCAAGTACATGAAGTCTTTTAAGTCTCAGGATTTCATTGCTATCATATAACGGGTATTAAGGTATCTTTCACTGAAGTTATTGATCTCATCTGTATATATTTTTGTTGCTGATAAGCCATGGCGCATTTGTTAAAAGTCTGATTGTCTTTGACTGGTATCTCTGTAGTATCTCAACGTTCGAATTACTTGCAGTTCCTCAAAGTTCGATGCCGTATGTCCATATAGGTTTTAGTATTGTTTTTTTATAACAGAACCTTATTTTCTAAGCTTAAGCTTGATCTTGAAGTAATTTGAAGTAAAAAAATCAACAAAATAATTGAGGGTAAGACAACGTTTGCCGTGCTCATCTGCTTAAGTCTATATAATGCTCGTTGCCAGCTCGCAATAACCTAATACGATTTCTTATGGTTTTCGCAAAATTGTATTAGTTCTCAACGGCCTGAAAAATAAGGACATGATTTGCATTACACTGCTGTGGTAATAAAGCCATATACATAGACATATTCCGCAATTAATTGAGGAGTAAGGGCATTTCGGCTTATTACTTATGACTTTATAGGAGTTAGCCCTAGAAAATCAGTACATTACGCCGATAATGGGATCTCAGGTTAAGCAAACTGAACATGGCTCGAGTACAAAAGAGCTTAAAAAACAGTGATTTAAAGAGTTATAAATATCTAGCCATATCCGTCAAAAAAGCTTAAACGCTACAATTTTGGGACCTCGTTTTTTACGAAAATCAATTATTTATGATCGCAAACGATCGATTTTAGTAAAAAAAAAAATTAAGTTGAAATATTATGTCGCTTAAGCTTTTTTGGCGGTTATGGCACGATATGTATACATATGTACATAAGCACAGCTTAATAAACATATACAAAATGTAATTAAATAACATTACATTATTAAGCCAAAACTTTTCTTTTACTTTATGCCATGATACAATAATATAAAGGTAAACCCACATTTGACGTTTAAAATTAATTATGACTTTTACCCAAATTATTTGAATACTGTTTTTTTGTAAGCAGAGAGGAAAACGTTGCCACATACATATAATGGTAACTTTTATTTAGAAATGCTTTTTAAAAAATGTGTAATTTGAGTTTAGGAATTTTAGTTTAATAAATATTTTTTTTAAACATTGTATCAATTGGACATCAGGATAACGAAATTTGCGTGTAATATGACCTCCAAAAGTAAGCAAATATTTGATTTTATTTAATTCACCTGATAATAAAAAAGGCTCACGGCTAGGGATGCAACATCATTCTTAAAAACATCGATTTTTGAAAACATGATTTATTAGCAAGTCTTTATATAAAAATAATGCAAAAAGAATACATGCATACAAATTGTTCTTTGCATTACATGCACTTATACCGAATGTAAATACCAGGGATTCTATTTTGTAATTCAAAGGGAACGAAAGTACTTTCGAGTTTGCATACTATTGGTTCAGAATGGAACCAACTTGGTATACGATTGGAGGTGTGTTTTAGCACCAACCCTTCCTAACCATGCACAATATTAACATACATACATATTCCAAAGCAGTTGCATTTTCTTTTATTTTTAGTTACAGAGTAGAGCACGTGGAAAAGTACTTATTAAATGATAGCTAGTTTTGTAGAATAATGTTAACAAAACTCAAATTCGAAGGCATTTTCTTTCGTTTCGAAATACGGAGTGGACTCCTAGAATGTGAAAGTGTACGTCTGGACAAGACTGCTTTAAGGCAATAATATAATGAATGTCTTTAATATGGCAGTTACCTTTAAAGAGGAATTGCACTTAGGCTCAAACGGATGCAATGATTTTTTACATTAATATGCTCTTCAGGGAAGTGAACAGAACAAATCAAAGGATTTTTTGACAGCAAACCATCATCTATGTTGCATGCTTCTCTCCATTTCTGCCGCATATATGGAATTGAAGGAAATTGAACAAACTTGACATTCGTGCCTTTGCTGAAATTCTTGGTATTACTGCAATTGTGGTATATGCAGCTCATTGATCAACATTTATTTTTTAACACAAAGTACAATTATTTATTATATATTTATATTAATATCTATTTAATAACTTTTAATGAAAAAGTGATGAATTATTCAATATTTTTATTATAAAACAGTTTTTTTTAATTAAAAAAGCATAACAGTCAAAAAGTAATCAAAAAAATCGGATTTTACAAATGAATACGGTAGCATTATTTTTGAGAGTAAAAAATAATCTGGATAAACGTCAGAAGGTTAATATGGCGACGAAAAGAGAGAATGGTTTTACCTTTATATTATTGTATCATGCTTTATGCTAATTTTTTTATTCTTTTGTAAGCTTTCACTTTAATTGTTGACAAGGAATTTTTAAATTTTTAATTTTTTTTTTTAATTTATAGCTTTTCTATTTTATTTTTTGTATTTGTCGTCTATAATTAACTTTGAACTTTAAACTTGTTACACGACCCAGCGCGATTATACCAATAAAAATGTTTTTCCTTTTTTTACTGTAACTCCTACCGACGACGCTACTACGAGTATTTGTTGATTTTGTTGGCCATTCGTAGCTGCTGCTATTTAAATTTATTGCCATATAAGAAGAAGAAAAAACAGCTTTTTGTGTTGTTAAAAGCTTAAGCATAACAACACTGTAGCCATAGGGAAATCAGTTTATTTTTAAATCCTATGACATTATTTAAAACAAGATTTTTTTACAGATTGATTCATTAAAACCAAACAAAACTCAACGTAGTCCATGGTGTAAAATTTAATATAATTTGTGTCGAATCTAAGACTTGTATAATCTTAAATCGGAATCAAAAAATTCTCAATGTTGCAAATAGAACGCGAAAGACTTATAACGACTGATATGAAAATAAACTCTAACGCCAGTGAATGTACCAGTGCCAAGACACACAATCACTTCAGCTAAATAATTAACAATATAAAATGACAACATTAAATTTAATTCATGTTGTCTCAACTTGAAATAACTTTAATTAAACATGGTTCTGTGTTATTTCAGTATCGAATGTTGTTCCAACTTGAAATATTTTTGATACAACATGATTCCTTCCTTCATCTAAGTTAACAGTACTGGAATGTTGTTACAACATGAATTAAAGTTATTTCAAAAGGACAAATATTCTTTAAAGTTTAATATAAATCATGTTGAAACACACATGAAACAAAATATGTTAAATTAACCTTATTTTCGTAGA
The DNA here is from genome assembly GCA_905220375.1 of Tachina fera. Lineage (NCBI taxonomy): Eukaryota > Metazoa > Arthropoda > Insecta > Diptera > Tachinidae > Tachina > Tachina fera. The sequence continues at coordinate 77,127,201 of LR999966.1, forward strand.
TTTTAATATGAAGTTTTTCAGAATATTTGTAAGGTTGTTGTGCCGGTAGCACTAAGCACGTTAACTACTACGCTGTGTCTTCGAGTTCAAATTTGTCTGGGAGATCTACTACAACACACACTTTCCAAGTAAGTTATATAATTAACACAATGACTGACTTAGACTAGACTAAATTAAATTTATGTTGTTTAACTTGAAATAACTTTGATTCAACATGATTCTTCATTTTGATGTTACTATACAGAAATTTTAAATCAACATGAAATAAATTTATTTCAAGAGGAAAAATTTTTTATGAAGATTTGTGGAAATCATCTTGAATTAACATGAAACAGATATGAATTATTAACGAAAAATGTTAAATTAAGCTTGTTTGAGTAAATTGTAATATGAAATTTTTCTGTGTGTAAGTGCACTCATCATCAATTCTTATGGGACCAAAGCTCTTTAAAAATTTTTTTTTTAAATCTGTTGGTTAAGAAAATTAATTAAATTTTAATGGGCCTGCCTCAGCCCATTTTTTAAATGCAATATTGTGTGTTTTTCAGAGCTCAGGGTGTGTGTGTTAAGTGTTCTGAAAATCGCTAAGGTAGAACCACTTAAAATTAAATATTAAATTTAAATAGACATTGCCCCGACCATTTTTTCAACTTTAAAATTGTGTAATTACAAGAACCAAAGATGTTTGCTAGATTTCGCAGCAATGCAATAAATAGAATATCATAAAATCAAATAAAAAATTTGTGGGCGTGTTTCCGCCCTCTTTTTATAATGGAAGCAGTTGCAAGCTATACCCTCTCAGACAAAAAAAAAAGAATTTTTACAATCGATCTAAAATGTGTGGAGTTATGAAGTAACAATGTCAAAAAAAAGATATATATAGACGAATTGATCAACTCCTCTTTTTTTGAAGTCAGTTAAAAATAGACAATTAACTAACTGTATTAAGAATCTGCTTTTTTTGCTAAAGTCGGTTAAAAATATAAATTTTTATACAAATTTTCATTAAAATTTGATATAAAAGTTTCTTTGGCATTGGAAATGGTGTAGAGCTACCAACGTTATTAGGCAGGCGGCAAGTAAAAGCACACAACCGAATAATAAACATAATAACTTTATGTTTTCTTACTTCTTCTGCTGCTGCTGCTGCTGGTGAAACAAACCACAGCGAAAAATCCATAAACTTTAATTCACATAATTTTTGTTTTACTGGTTTAACAATTTTCACAACTATGTAGTTGTTCTTGTTGTTGTTGTTGTGTTTTTAATTAATTGACAAAAGTATTATTTTATGCCTTTTAATAATATGGCCTTCGACTTTTGGTAAGTGAACCCAAGCGACAACACCCACAACAACAACAAACAGCACGAAAGCGTCACCAAGTCGAGGCATTTAGTATCTTTTTAAAAGTTTGAAAAAGTGAAAAGAAAGTTTAGCAGCGAACTTCAAGGTCTCTTAAAAGGGGCTTTTAATGGTTGTTTTGCGGTCGTTTAGAAATTATTTTGCCCAACAATAATGAAATATTAAAAAAAAAAAATCTATTACTTTGGTTAGCAGTCTTATCAGGGATGAAAAGTTCAAAGTTAAATACTTTTGAATAACTCCAGCTTTACAAATTAATTACATCATTAATTTTTAATGTTCACTGTTTAATTTTCTTTTTTAATTTCTATTAAGTCACAAAATATGCTACAAAAACAAACATAAAATTTGTTTTATTGCATACCCCCCAAAAGGTATGCAATAAATAAAATATATTGAGCTAATAATTTTCTTTACTATGTATATGATTGTAATCTCTCTATACAACTTTAATCCCTCTTAACTTCCCTTTTTATGGCCAAAATTGTGCTGCAAACAAATTTAATTACAGACTTTGGAAAACAAAAGTTACGTGTCTATAAACTTGTAAACTGATATTTGTGTTATAGAGAAGTGAATTAAATAAAAGTAAAACAACTACTAAAAGTATGCAACAGTTTTAAGCTACTTTTAATGTTTTTCAACAACTTTTTTCTTATTGACTCTTGCAACTCTGCAACAAAAACATCAACCAGACTATAAAAATCCTGTGACACCGTAAGCAACAACTTAACACTTTTGAAAGCAATTTTTTTTTTTATATAAAAAAAAACAAATAAAAAAACCTCGTTAAAAATAAAAACTGAGCTTAAAACACACGTCGCTATAAAATTTATAGCAGACATGTAATTTTTTTCTGTTTTAAGCTTTTTCAAAATAACGCAAAAAATTGGCAACATTGTTCTGTAATGTAATTACCGCTGCTGAGAGCGTATTTACATTTAAGGTTGTGTCCCTGCTGCGTAAGCCACTCGTTAGTGCTGCATAGACGAGAGGTGTAGAGAAACTTGCGTGCTAGACTTTGCAGCACAAAATTAAAATTAGCAAAAAAAAAATTTATTAAAATAATTAAATTAAACATAATTAAATTAAAAAATAATTTTTTTTCGCAGATGTTTCTGAATTTATATTGACAAATCCCGTATATCACTCAGATTCGTTGCATTTTAAAGTTTATTTTGAAGATACCTTATATCGGTTCAATTTTATAGAATTTTTTTGTATCAAAGATAGAGTCCTGTTCCCCTTCCTGCATACATAAAATTAACAAAAAAAAAATATTTTAAAAATTCATTTCATCATCATGTTCGAAATTAATTTAATACTCATGCAATCTGAAAATAAAGTTGTTTCAAACTATCTTAAGTGTGTGTTTGTATTACATTTCCATTTCTTGTTAAGCAAGTAACACTTTTCAAGGAGAAAAGAAAAATAAAAAAAAAACATACTCGTACAAGATTTAAAAGATTTTTAAATACTTTTTTCACACATGCAAACGAACTTAAATAAACAGTTCCTACCCAGTGAAGAACTGCAACAAAAACTTTTTGATATTTACTTTTATGTATGCACACACACACAATCACACACACACACACACCTACAAGATTCTTTCACACATGTCTAAAGAGTTTAAAGTGTTAGTAATTTATTTTGTTGTAAGTTTCTTGTTCATGTTTTATATTTTCTTCTTTCTTTTAAATTTTTTTAATTTATTTTAGCTTTTGAGAGATGAAAAATAAATAAAGCTAAACTTAAAAAAAACGAAGAAAGAAAACTGAAAACAATTTAATAAAAATAGTAAAGCGGAAGATACAAAAAAAAACAATATAAAGTTTATGTTTGGAAAAAGAGATTAAAAAAATATATAAAAGAAACCAGGAAAGATGAACGACAGACACTCTGCACTATTAAATCGTATTTTGGCTTTTTTTACAGTCAGAGCCTTCAGTTAATACCAATACACACACACACACAAACTCTAATCTAGCAACCATAAAGTAGTTTGATGTTGAACCATAATACAAACACCTACAAAAGTCACAGTTGAACTAAAATTTACGTTCGCCTTTTTAGTTTTCTTTTTAACTATTTTGTTTTTTATTGTTACATCCCTTTCCGGTTTTATATACTTGGTTTGTTTTTCCTTAACGCCAGCCCCAATTCATCGTCTTGTTTGAATTTTTTTCGAATGCCTTCACACGTTCCAAGTTGTTTTTTTTTCTCTTACTTTTTCAGTTATTTATTTCCCACAAATTCTGTTTCTTATCTATCAATTGTGCTGGTGGCGAATTTTTTGTGGTTTTGCTCACGCTATGAAGTTTAATAATTTGGTAAAATTGCTATGACATACAGAATAAAGCAGCTTCACTATGTTAAATAATAAATACTTTCGTAGCTCTATATGAGACTGTATGTAATCTGCTTATTAAACACGAAGCTTTCTTATAAAATATTTAAAAAAAAATAAATTTATTGCATTTTTTTAGCAATGTTGCGGAAGAAGGGTTTTATTTTTATTCGCTGTAAGAGTAAAAAATGTTTAATACTCCATGAACACATACATACATAAATTTATATAGCTGTCCCACTGTAGAGTGGTTTTTTATTTTCAAAAAAGTCCCAATTATTAATGCAAGAACCTCAAAAAAAATATTGTATAAAAATTTCAAGTAGTTAACACATGCCGCATCGAGGTCAAAGTTCGGGAGAAAGGGTAATCCAAAGTCACATAACTGGCCTCTGACCCGTTCCCAGCTGAATAATTCTTTCTCCCAACAATTTTTTCAGAATATACTAACGCCTCTTATTTGGGGATGCGCATACAAAAATATTTTTATAAAATGTTCCCCACCGTCCTAACAAGGTTCAGGGTATCCCTAGAAGAATCAAATGTATTACAGACCCACATTAATTTTATCACCTCTACATTTTCTCTAAACACATCGCGCCATAACCATAGTCACAGAATAAAGTCGGTTCTTTTTAGAAACAACTTAAAATTAAAAACCTGTTTCTAAATATTTTTCTACTATAGTCAAAAACAAAGTGTGTTTTAAGTTGACCTAAAGTCTGTTCAACTGTTCAACTGGGTGCCACAACAAATATTGGAAATTGTTAGTATGATCGAAAACAAAATATAAGAAAGTGGCATCTCTCTCTCTTTCATCTCTCTCATCTCTCTCATCTGACTCTTTGTTATGAAAAAGGGTTAAATTTAATAACAAAATAAAATAAAACAACCGAACATAAAAATAACTTAACAAATAATTAATATAGAGAAATTTTAAAAGGCATTTGTATTTTGTATTATTTTAATACAATAAACTATTCAATAACTGGATTATAAATTGTAAATAGAAACAAAAGAAGCCAAGAGATAGAAAATCATACATACTTACAAATTTGTACATAGATAATATACATACACACATATTTTCTCTTTTATTAGGGTTCCGTACACCCAAGGCGAAAAAAGGAACCCTATTGTTTTCGCTACGCTGTCCGTCTGTCCGTCACACGGTATTTTCTCAGGAACCGTAAGAGCTACGGACCTCAAATTTGGACAGATTATGTAGAACCTTGGCCACTACAACAACAAATACATGAGAATTAGAAATTAAAGGGTGATCCAAAACGAGCGACGAAAAATGTTAAAATCTCATGTAATATACATACAATTGTATGTACATATGTATATTGACACTTGAAATTTGTAAAATTAGTGTATTTTTATATAGACTACAACAATAAACATTAAAATATTAAAAAATTTAAATTGAAGGGGTGTCCATCAGTTAATGCAATTTTGACTATGTAATTTTGACAACTTGCTATATCTTGGAGACCGTAAGAGGTAAACTCTTGAAATTTTCAAAAACGGTAAAACTAAAAAATCCGAAAATTCTAAAATCGGCAAACCGAAAAAAATCGCCAAAACCTGAAAAAAATCACCAAAAATTTAAAAAAATCGCCAAATCGAAAAAAATCGACAAACTTAAAAAAAATTTAGCACTAAAATAAATCGCCAAATTCGGAAAAATCGCGCCAAAACCAAAATAATTGTTTATGTGAAAAAAATCGGCAAAATTAAAAAAAACGCCAAAATTAAAAAAAAAATCGCCAAATTTAAAAAAAATTGCCGAAACGAAAAAAATTTTCATAATTTAAAATAAACGCCAAAAACCGAAAAAAATCCTCAAAACGAAAAAAAGTGCCAAAACTAAACAAAAATACTCCTATATGAAAAAAAACGCCAAAATTAAAAAAAAAAATCGCAAAAATAAAAAAATCGCCAAAATAAAAAAACGCCAAAATAAAAAATCGCCTAAACTAAAAAACTTCAAAAACCAAAAAAAAAACGCCAAAACGTGAAAAAAGTGCCAAAACTTTTCAAAAAACCCCCAAACTAAAAAACGCTTAAAACCGAAAAAACCCAAAAACGAAAAAAAATGCCAAAACTATAGTTTAAATTGTTCGTATTTAATTACATACCTCGTGCCCGTACGGAACCCTTCGTGCGCGGGTCAAAGTCGCACTTTACTGAATTTTTTTATTTTAATGTATTTTGTCTCTAACTAAAGAGTCGATGCTAATCTAGTTAAAAACAGCTTCAGCATTCTAAAACCAAAGAAGTAGACTTTTTTGTTGACTATGGTTATGGCCCATCAACTCTATATCTCCCTTCTTTAGGAGAGCTCCCATACAAAAAAATATTCAGGGCAATCATGAATAAAATGCGGAAATTTTTCACTTTTCTAATTTTAATTGTTCAGTGAAAATTACTTGCTATTAATTGGAATTGTTTATTCATGATTGCCCTGATTTTTATTAAATTTGCCCCACCGTTACACAGACCTCCATTAGTTCACTCTCTTTTTTAGCGGAGAAGAAATTACTGCCAACTTTATTAATTTTTGCATCAAAAAACAATTTAGCCTTGTTTCGCATTCAAGTCACGAAAGTGCACATTATTCAATATGAAAAGTATAGCAACACTGCTTGAACAAGTTACAAGCCAAAGCATTTTCAATTCCTCAAAATTGTCAAGTTTGTTCTCTCCATTACCTTTTTAATAGATCTAGCACAGTGCATTGCATGAGTAGGGGGTTATTTCTTCAGTACTGGTCCTATTATACTTTAAACAATTTGACTCTAAAATTGGCAAAAAAAAAAATAAAAGTTTTCTTGAAATATAAAGAAAGCTGCACACAAAAAAATAATAAGGATTTTCATGAGAACTCTTAAAATTGAATTGCCATTTGTGCAATTGGGCAAACTTGCGAGACTTGTTTCGTGAAGCTCCTTTTAACCTTTTATGCAAACAACTAATGTAAATTTGAAACAAACGTCAAAAAATTAATTATATAAAAATAAAATAATAAGATTTAAAGCAATTTTTAATTAAAAAAGATATTTATAAAAGTAAAAAAGTGTGTGTATGTCTAGAAGTGCCTAAAGAAGTCCAAAAAAGCAAGAAGTTGATATTTACAAAATTCACAATTGCACAGCTTAAGTTTACGAGCCAAAATTATTGGGCAAACTTAACAGGTTTGTGTAAATAATTTTCTATACAATTTTTGACATTTTATTTACGAGAGTGTAAAAATGCACAATTGCACAGTTTGCGAGACTTTTGAACATTCTCATGCAAACCCTTAATATGAATGATTTTGTAATATTAAATAAAATATTTGTAATATCAATTAAAAAATTAATTAAATTTTCACTTATTATATCAATTAAGTTTTTTCACTGAAATTAATTAATACAATTAAAAATTTTATTAAATCAATTAAATGCTTAATTGAAAATATTAATTGGTGAATACTTTTTTTCTGTGTGTAACAATCTCGTAGCGAAAACGAGAATAATAGCTACCCAGCAAAAAATTACACATTACCATCAGAATTACTTGCCTTGCAATATAATGACTTACTTTTCTGATTACCAAATTTCATTACTCGCTTACAAGTCACATTACCTAAAATTTAAAAAAATTATGCACAAGTTGCTAAATTACGAGAATGATTTTGTTAGATTAGATTGCCAAATAAAAAAAGTAAGTATTTCTTAGAATTGATTATTTTAGTCTCACGCCTTGTTAAAATCATTAAGTTGGTAATCCAGTAGGGAAGAGCTTCCACCACAAATGCTTAATTCTAAACCCGATTACTTTTTTTTTAATATTTTGCTGGACAGTTAAGTTTTTACTTCACAAAAGTAGTGATGACTGCCCAAACTTATACAATTTTACTTTAAAGTGCGATAATATCACTTCAAAATTCGGAATTGTTCGAGTTATTCCGAAACTTACATAATGAAAATGTATATCGTACGACAAAAATCTTTAAAAGAACTTAGACTGGCTAAATTGAGTAAAAACTTTTGAAAACATCGAAGAACCGCAAACATCTTCTGACAGCAGAAGGGAAAGCTCTGCAAAAACTATAAAACAGTGTTCGGAGTATATAAAAAAAATGTAAGCTTCAAAATGCCACAAAAGATATATCTAAATCGCATCTTTCAGAAGCATTATGTCTTCAGTATGTAACAGTTAAAGATAAATCAAGATCTGACAGTACAACAGCTTTGGCACTTGCAAGCCCAGATCGACTGCAGCGAATTAAAGAGAGTATTACAACTCCTCCACATGCTTTACCCACAAAGTGTAGCATAGAAGAAGCCTTAGCGTTATTTATGGACTTGGGATTGTCAAAGGAAAAATATAATATTTTGAATATGAATAATATTCTTCATGAATACAAGAAGGCTACATCTGCCAAAAAAAAAGCAGTGACATGTAAAGTTACTGAAGTATCGGTAGAGGTTAAACTGCAAGACTTAATGGATCATACAGCCAAACGCCTTATTCAAAGTTTGCCTGAAAAGGCAGATAGCCTTATATTGATAAATATGTAAGTGGGATTGTGATGGATCATCCGGTCAAATTGCTTACAAACAAACAATATCGACAAATGATACAAATATTACATATGCAAATATGTGTATAACTTCTGTAGTTCCTTTGCGACTTAGAAGTGGAATCTCTGAGCATTACAAAAATCCTCGCCCATCATCAGTTAATTTTGCAGTCCGATATTTTTTAAATATGCACATGAGTCTTTAGAAATAATAAAATCTACAGTAAACGATATAAAAAAGCAAATTTCTGAACTACATCCATCTGTTCTTGAAATGAAAAATGTAAAAATTGTTTTCATTGATTATACATTTTGTCTTACAATGATTGATGGCAAAGTCTTAAATGTAATAACAGATGCTTTGCGATTTGCAAAAAGTCACAGATAGTCAGTCTTTCAACATTTTGATGATTCAAGTGATGAGCAAAACTATGAATATGGAAATTCTCCGTTACATGCCAGAATTAGCTGCATGGAGTTTATTTTAAAACTAGCGCATACAATTCCGCGATAAGGAAAATGCTTTGGTAAGAACGCAACACCAAAAGAAAAAGTATCTGCCCAACTTTTGGCTCAAGTGTAACCTGAGAAGAAACTTACTCTTACAGTCAATCACAATGGACCCAATTGGGTCTCCGAGTGGAGATGCGGTATAGCACCACCCTTCCTAACCTACTCCCCCAGTCCATAAGGTTTTGGCTCATGGTAAAAATTTAATTTAATATCAACGCTTACAACTGGAGAGTTATCATAAGACACTCAGAAATCCAAAAACAAAGGCTAGAAACACTTTAGATACACGAAGACTTGAAAAATTTCACGGACTAGGCAGAATGAGTACACAGAGAAAAAACTGCCTAATAAAATCAATAAGATTTTCTCTATGAAACGTTTTTAGGCTAAGGGGTATCCCAGCAGAAAGAAGCGAAGATTTTTTCATAGAGATTCCTTATTGTTTTTATGTGGTAAATCTTATTAATTTTATCAAGAAGAAAACCACATAAAATCAAGAAGAAATCTTATTATTCACAACTTTTTTTACTCAATTTCTTCTTGATTCTATTAGGTTTTCTTATAAACATTTCTGATTGATTTCATTAATTTGCCTTATTAATTTTTTCAAAAAGGTTTTCCTTAATCATTTCATTAGGTTTCCTTATTGATTTTTTCAATAAGGGTTTCTTCTTGATTTTATTAGGTTCCCAGTGAAAAAAATGGAAGTCATTCTAGCGGAAGTACATTTTCATTGCTTCCAAAAAATCGATATTTTTAATTTGCCGAGAGTGAGCAAAAAACCATGTAGAAGCTTATTTTAGTCACACAAAACCTTGTAACTCCTCCATAGTGTTAGAAAATACTCACCAGAATTTAAAAATAAATTATTTTTTTAAAAGAAATTTATGAACTAATTTTAGTCTAAAATTTAAAAGTTATTTGCCTTAATTTACATGAAAACACTGTTTCGGGCTTAAATTCGTATAAAAAGAAACGAATTGTTAAAAAAGGCAACTAATTATTTACCCTTTTTCTACATGAAAATATTATCATAGAACACAAAAAAGGGAATTTTTCTTAATATCGCTTCCTATTCAGTGACCAGGCATCGAAAAAGAGAACTTCTTGCAATGACAACCCTATGTAAAAATCATTAGATCGGATCGAAATTTGCACTACTTCCGCATCGTAAACTCTACATTTTCATGACTTTTTTGGAGTCTCTTTTTTTACTGGGTTCCTATATGATTATGTGTAAGGCATCTTATTAATTTTTTTAATAAGGAAATCTTTTTTTTATTAGGTTTCTTGTTATTTCATATCTATAAATAAACATAGAGGCAATTTTTTTCATGATCTTTTTTGTTCTTGTATAAGCATGTTTTTGTACAATAATTTCAGTGCGGATTCAGGCTGCTTGTTAGCATATTGGTTAGAGTTCTTGTCTATCAGTCAGAAGGTTGCTGGTTCATGGTGAGTTAGTTAATTAAGAATATAATATAATATGTATGTATGTATGTATAAATAAATAACATCTAAATATACTACATAAATACATTCATTTATCGTACAGAATTTAAATGAAAATACATAAGTACAATTTTTTTCATGTTTTATTAGGTTGCCTAATAAAATCAAGAGGAAAACCTTTTTGAAAAAATCAATAAGATAACCTCATAAAAACTACAAGATTTCTTCTTGATTTTTTCAAAAAGGTTTTCTCTATGAAATTAATAAGAATTCCTTATTGAAAAAAAACCATATAGATATCTTATTAATTTTGTTCTATTTTATGAGATATTTATTACGCACTGTTTTCTCTGTGTACATTTTCTATATGTTGGCGGCCTCTTCAGACCCACTAATTTCATTACGGAGACATGTAAGATCTGGATATTCGATATACATATTAATAGGCAGATTTTGTAAAAAAAATTCGTTTCTAAACGTTTCAAATTTGTATGAAATATAATGTAAATTCATTTCAAAAAACATACAAATTTCAAAACGAAAAAAAAACGTTTCTGTTTAAAAAATTTTGCCATAAGTCTATTAGATATCGCTGCCAATGTTAATGACTATTTTAAACAAAACTAACTAATAAAAAAGTATACTAGTTTTAAAAATACTAAATAACTTAGTATCATTATATATTATCAGTAGTGCGATTCAGTAACTTTTAACGATCCGACAATCCTAATTTTTGTCTATACATAATAACGATTGTGTGATTCTGAAGCTTATATTTAACGATAGGATGCAGCAAATATTTTCTGTTGATTTTTGTCGATAAAATTAACAGCACATAAATTATTGACGCTTAAATAACGACGCAGCTGACATCGTTAAAAATTTTACTGAATAGCAAATTCGATAAATTTTCGTTATAATTATTTTAACGATGCGATTACCGTTAAAAAAAGTTAGTAAGTCGCACTACAGGGCAATTATGAATAAAATTCCGCGAGAAATTTCTCCCTTTTCCAATTACAATTTTTTAGTTTTCCCTACTACTTGCTATTAGTTGGGATTGCTCCCCGGGAAAAATTTTTCTCGGAGTTTTATTCATAATTGTCCTTTATATATTATATGCGTGTAGAGCATTAATATAAAAAAATATTTCAAAACTGTGTATCTGTAGTATAAATAAAAAATATAATTGCTTAATTTACAACAATCTTTATCGTGTATTTGTGTATCAAATACACTTTTTGTTTTTTAATTGTGAACACCCTCTGTGTAGTGTATTAATGTATTTTGTATTTTAAATGAAAAAAGAAGAACAAGCTACATACAAATTCTCTCAGAGAGCCTCTCTCTGAATACAACATTTTAAAAACATATGAAATCAAAGTGTAATAGTGTATTTCATTTTTATATGAAAATTTCATACAACAAATGTTACACTCTTGTATTTAATATTATGATATTACAATCGATATAGAGATACAAGAGGTTTTGTGAATTAAGCAAATATTATTATATAACATGTTATATTAGAGTGGTATTTTTTTCTAGACTTCCTTATGACAATATCATTTGAAGCACAAATTGTGTTTTAAATCCTTTTTAAATTTTAAAAATATCATTACTTCAAAAGGTATGATTTTTGTGATAAAAAAAGTATGTCACCGTGCTCAGTGCCTATCACAATGCGGGTCCACTTATTTTGAAACTAAAGGATTTAAAATTCAAGTTATTCTTAACCATTAGAAAGAAGTATCTCGGGCCTATGGCAATGCAGATTACTTATTTTTAAGCGGAAGGAGTTAGTTATGTTTCAAATGATTTATACATTTTTAAAATATCTTTATTATGATGTTTGTAATGAAAACAGTAAGAAAACCGACACACAGTTTACAGTGCCGCTGCTAACCTACACGCAGAGAAAAGATATGGTTGTAGAATGGTTGAGAAAACAATATTATGTTCTCAGAAACAAATCTGTGGTCATTGAAAACAAGTTATTGTTATGTATTTTAAACATTAATTTTGTTACGGTAAGCAAAGTAATGTTTGAATTTAATAATTACATTATTATATTCACAAAAATTGTGATATGGTTAGAGTTTAACAATATAGTTTTGTTAAAAATTTATGACTGCAACCTAATTTTTATTATTATTTAAAAATAATATAATGTAAATAACAATATAATGTTATCCAAAACCATACTATTTTAAGTTTTTAAAATAATCTTTTTCAGAAACATTTTCTGTCAGTTCAGTGTTTTGTTTGTAAGCTATCGGTATTGCACGCATCGTGTTAAATAAATAAATTAAGTGCAAACAAACAAAAGGATGGATAAATAAAAACATATATATATATACGTACATATGTTTATCTGTTTATACAGACGTGTCTGTATTTCGAGTATACACACATATGTAAGTGTACATTTCTATATATACATTTAATTTCAATATTAATTTACTTTTATTTCGAATTTAACGCACAGCTGGTTTAAACAAAAGATCTACCAATAAATATATGCTTGAAAAACAAAATGTTATTATTATATTAAATAATACTGTTTTCGTATTTAACAATATTATTATAATATAAGAACATGGTATGGTGAGTCTAAATTATATTTTAGTCATATCTAACAATAGTGTTGTCATATTTGATAATATTATTATTAACTCAGATATTAATATTATTAAAAGTTTGCTTTCCTATTGACAATAATATGATTAAACTACAACCATATAATTCAATCATAGTATGTTGCTGTTTGATTATGGTTACCTCAACCATATTTTTTCTTTGCGTGTATGACCGTGCAAATCATGTATATTGAAGCTTGAGGAGTCTTCTTTCAAATGTTTTTTAGATTTTTAAATATCGCACTAAATCACTTCGCAAGAAATCAACTAAAAACATCACTATCTATCTATTGTAAAAATTTCAACATATTTCCATAACTCTTTCATCTCGAAAACCACAATTGAGACCATTTTTGTGTACAGTCAGTACAGACTACCTTTATATCACCAAAAAGTTGTTATTTTGAGTTAATACAAAAGTGGACACAGAAATGTATGGTATATTTTCTTATAAAAGGTATTATTTTAATTTTAGCCTATATTCAAGATTGTTAATGTAACTACAAGTTTTTCATCTGTGCTGAAAATTTAAAAACTTTCGAGTTAATATCCTCTTTTTGATTAAGTGCGTTAAACGTGCGTGCAACGAAAAAAGTCAAAAGACCCGACGCGCTATAATTTGAAGTTTTTAGGAATTTTCGAAATAAGCCGAAGCCATCTCCTCTCCATCAGAATAAATTCCGCCGACCACAAAGCCTCGATATCTGATAAATATTAAAGTTTCGAAAATCTGAATGTTCAATTAAAAACTAGATCCTAAGATTTTCAGGTTTCCTTTAGTTTTACAATTAAGTGATTACTTTTTTTAAAAACTTTTCTTATTTAATTCCTCATTTTGGCTCCTAATCTTTCTTAAAATGTAGAAGAAAATAAAATACATTTTCTTATTGCGCGTATATTTGCCAAAAAAAAAAAGAAAGAAACAATAGAAAATCATATTCAATAACATTTATTTTATGAGTAAAATACGAGTACAAAATAAAAGTTTGATTCCTTTAGCTGTTGCTCACTAACTACGTATGTATGTATGAATAAACTACTTTAAGTTATGAAAACTAATATTAAAACTAGCAGAATGAGTTGATTATTTAGTTGCAGCAGAAGCATTCAAACTTTAAGAGGAAAAAATAACAAAAAAATTCTTCATTTCGAACTGATACACAAACTTCCTGCAGCTTAAGCTATAAAGTCAATTATAACCTTAAACAAAGAAGGAAACAAGAGCAAAAAAGTTTAATTTTTCTACTCAAGTTAATTATAAAGAATTGTTGGCAAAAACTAATAATAAAACTTTATTATTTCCATTTTATCATGAGGGCGTAGGAGAGTGAGGGGGTGGGGGGAATGTTTCCGGAGTGAACAACAGTCTGTGTGTCTGTCACACTTAGACAGTTGATTACAATCAATAAAACTAATTATTATGGCATTTTTAAAAACTTTTTATTATTTCTGCTTGTGCAAAGTTGATGATGATCTTTCACTTTTTTTTATTATTTAAAGGGCGAAAAGGTGTTGTTAACGTTAATTAAGTTACTAAACTGTCGACAAACTGTTGTGAGAGTAAAACTTGCGCAAAAAATTCGCAATTATGAAGAGGCATTAAGAGTGTAGAAAATGGGTTTCTTTAGTTTCGAGAAACTATTGAGAGCAACACAACAGTTGGTTAAGCTTGGTGTAAAAATCTTTTAATAGTGCAAAGCACCGGCTTGAAATTGCACTGTAGTGTGTAACACATGTAGGTTTACTACCACTCTGCAAATCTGCATATTCGCCTTGTATATTTGTTAGTCTAAAGATTCCTGCTGTCAGAAAATTTCCGAACATTTTACTTTGATAATCAGCTGCTGACCAGAGAAACAAGTCGAGGCAATATTATCGGCGGCGGCGGCGCAGCGAGAGAATTTTTGTCGGCTTAAATAAGAATATGAAAATTTAAAGAGGAAATAAATATTCAAACTGTAAATCGATTTTAAAAATCTTTTTCTCCAATTGTTTATCTAATTTTTCGATCTTTTTATATGTTCAATGAAACTATTTTTTTAAGAATAATCCTGAAGAAGTTAACCAAATGTTACCGAAATATCGATATAAAAATAAAAATATAAAGAAATTTATAAAATTTACTGACCTAAAGCTTAAAAAAATAGTTTCATTGAATCTTTTTCTCCGAAACAATCGGCAGCGGCTTGATAAAGAGAAAAAAAAACCGGCGGCGGCGCCCCGTCGGTTTCGAGCCGACTTGAGACTTGAGATCACCTGATATGAATTCGCCTTGAGTTTACCTTTACTTTCGAGCAAAGTCGGACTCAGGCGCAACACCCAGGAAAAAACAAATAGGACTTTTGCCACAATAAATTATTGCATGATCATCAGGAAGATATGGATTTATTTAAATTGGAATAATATTGTTTCTTTTATTTCGAGATATAGGAAACACATCTCGATTTTAGTGTCCTTGTTGACCAGACACTATTTCATGTCAACCAGTGGACGAAGCCTACCAGCACGGAGTTGGCTAGCAGCCGCCGCGGGTCATTTTTTAATAATTACAGCCGCCGCCAAACTCTGCAGCTCTTCGGCTTCTAATTGGACGCTTTTTTAAACTCCTTTTTTTACAATATTCGCCTTTTTACCATCAAAGGAAAACATTAATGGTAGCTAAGAGATTTTGCTGATATTAGCCGACTTTTAGTCGAAATACACTACCCGCAAAAGGATTTATATGTCCGCAACTGCCGTAGATACTTTTGGTCGACCGCCGAAAAATCAGTATCGGCTTCGTTCACTGTATTCAACCAGAATATGGACAAACTTTGCGCCGTTTCGCAACAGTGGACGAAACGTGGATATACCACAACACAACAGAGACCAAGCACCAGTCAAAATATTCCCCCTTATCGTGGTTGGCAATTTCGACTTCGACTACGACGCTTCTGTAATAGATTAAAGAACGTCGGCACATATTTTCTTTAATCTAGGACCAAAATGTCGAAGTCGAAATACGCCCACACGATAGGGTCTATTGGTTTTCTCCGGGTGAATAGGCGCCAAAAAAGTCTAAGGGGGTTTCGTCAGCCTATAAAATCATGGCTACCCTTTTTGGGAAAGCGCGCGTTGCAATCCATATTGACTAAATTCAAAGGGTAAGTAAAGTACTCTTAGTTAGCACGTTGACCACAAAACCGTAGGTCCTGGGATCGAGCCTAGTTCTGAAAGTCACTTTTCTGATGTGCATTAGTGTCGTCCCTTAATATCTTTATATCAGTTCAAGTGCTGAAGGCATTGACAGTGGCCACTGAACTACACTGGCTTCAGCAAATACTAATCCTAATGTAACATTAGAGCGCCCTCTTTCGTCGGTATTGTGTAGCTGAATCATCGGCGAAGTAAAATAACCAATAAAATGGCCGCTAAGCATAGCTTCAAAAAATTTAATACGCCTTATTTAACACCAGAGCCGCTGCAACTCTGCATTATTAAAAACGTGCTAAAACCCGAGTTGCTAAAGAATGAAGCTTTCCTCTATCTCTTCCTTAACCACCTGCCTGCTCTATCACTATCCCTTTCCTAAAGAAGTTAACACCTAGTAATAGTAGTAGAGTGTTTGTTTTCTTTAAAAGAAATTAAATTTCGAGACATTTGCAAAAGGGGTAAAAGGAATAGAGGAAAACCAGAGCTGTTAAATTTCGATTGCGATTAGGAATCAATTAGATTACATTTTAAAAAGAATTGTACTGATTATATAATTCCCTTGAAAATAATTTCTGATAAATAATTGATTACGATTACTAATAATCGAAAAGTAATCTGAATTACAACAAATAATCAAAAGGAATTTAAAGTAATCTTTAAAAGTAATCGGACTATTTTTTAATTGCTTTTGAATATTTTTGATTATTTATTTGTAGTTTCAAGTAATTCAGATTACTTTTCCATTAGTACTAATCGTAAACAATTAGTAATCGTGCGAAACTGAACATAATCGTAATTTAATCATTACTTCACCCTTCAAAAAAAAAAGCAATGTGAGTCCGATCACATGGGGAGATTTGTAAACATCTAATAATGAATTTTGTTTTAATATTGGATTATGGTAACTAAAATAAGATATATAAATTTTTGACTCTACTGTATATAAAACTCTATGGAAAACTGCATCTATAGTAGTGGAATTATTAGTGGTGGGGGTTTGTAAAGGATTGCTCATATCATTTGATAAAACTTGCGACTGTGGGTTTGCAATCTCCACCCACAATAATTGGCATGAGATGGAGATTCTTACCCAATTGTCGTGCACCAGCTTGAGTGTAAGGCAACAGTACGTAAGGAAGATATGTTATAATATAATATTATAAATTCTTTATAATTTTATATTTATTTTATTTATTTTAACAAAATTATCCCCACTGGCAACACTATTACACTTCACAAGCAATTTCTATTAAAATTAACATTGCTCCTGAAGGTATGCTTTAAAATTCGGTTGAGTGTATTGCTATGCAGCTGTTAAGTTTATCTGTACTTCTTGTTCGCATGATTACACTAATACACTCATACATAGCTCACACCGATTTAATAACGCTTTACGATCTTACTCAAAATTTGTGATTGTATTGTGATGTTTTTTTACACATCAAAAAGTAATCAAATTAGTAATCAGTTAAAGTAATCAAATTACTTAACAGCTATGGGGAAAACTGCCGGTGAATTGTTATCAACAATAGGGCTGAAAATGATTTTATTTTTCGAGTCACAAACTTTCTCTGTGTTTTGATGAACAAACCAATCTGTCAGCTGCTAAAAACCGGCGATGTTAATTTAGCGCGTTTCGTACCAATTCCCACCAACCCTAATTATGCCCTAACCTTCTAACAAGGGCATTATTGTGTTGTCATGCCAATTTCCCTGCAGCAAAGCACAGTTTATCTTTTGTTTAGAATACCAACAGTTGCATGTTAATTATTTATTTAAGGCCTTTTTGGTCAGTTTTATTTAAACACAGAAGTGTCATCGTGTTGCTACTGGGCAAATAGATACACACACAAATGTAATAAAACACATACAATCACTCGCAGGATTACCCACTTGTCCTGAGATTCGATAAAAACGAATACTCACTAAAGCGAAGAAATTTCGACACAAAATTCTTAGATATATGTTCGCTAATCAAAGAAAATTCGAATGTTCGCTAAAACTTCGAGCATCGAACTTCTCGCGAAAGTTTGTCGAATGTGTGACGGTAGCCGAGTGGATGTGTATCAGCCTGTTAGTCTAGAGGTACCAAGTTCGATGCATGACAGCACTGTAAGTTAAAATAATAAATAATAATAATAAATAAATTAAAATAAGTTAAAATAAATAAATAAAATATAAAATTACTTTTTCTGTTGCTTCTTTGCGATATCGAAATTAGGTCGATATTCTCTCACTTTTGATATTGCTAGCGAAACTTCGATAACGCATGTTTTTTGGGACAAAACTGAGCGACAGGTGAACATTCATTTCATTCATTTTTACACGATAAATGTTCGAAATATATTCGAAATCGATATCAATAACGAAAGTATTGGTCAAGTGGGTAATAGGAATAGTTGCGCTGGCTATCAACAAAAATTTTCACATCCGTGTTGACTTGTCAAGTATTTAACACTTTAATCAATAGAACAACATTTCACCAAATGTGGTTGAAATAACCGGGAGACAAAACAACACACAAATACATACATACATACATATATGTGTACGTATGTGTACATAATCGCCTATAGTCACATATGTTGTCATAAAAACAAATTCTCACACCCAAAATTCACAAGCATGAAGTTTGACGATAAAGTGTATGTATAAACTCCACAGAGGTATTTGTACAATGGTTAGACAATTTAAACGAAATGCTGCCTAAGCGCCATCACAACAAATATCTACAATACGGATATTTAACTTGTTGCATTTGTTATCAGTTGCAAAGCCATGACCAAGTCATCATACCCTGTATCGCATGAAATATACAAAAGCAATTATTTTGTTGTAAGGCATCTCAATGTTAATGGTCGTAGTGTATTATGACATTAATTTGTTTAAAAGCAAAATATTTGTGGGAATATGGCATAATCACTTAAGTCAACTTAAGCCAAGCCGGTTGGTCGGCTTCGGTCACTGGGTGTGATTGTCAGTGTTTTGTACCGCGACGCATATCTTCAAGGTCTCAATGGCCAAGGTTGCACCTGTTGCAAGAGGGTACAACAATCTCTCTCGGCTTAGGCGATTAGTTTTTTCTGCGGCAATATGGAATAATAGCTTAAGTTGACTTAAGCAAAGCAGTGCATTTTGAAAGTTTTTATGCTTTCACTATGAGATTAGAAGGCTCTAATGCATGATTTTACTTTCTTGTGATTCTTTCTTTCCATATGCAACATTTTAACCCTGGAAATTTCAACTGGAACATACTACAGCACAAATAGGCTTAACTTTCTTAAATCTACTTAAGCCACTATTCCATATTGCCAAAGATTTCATTTAAAGAACTTCTGTTAGGAACTTGTTCAGATTTTCTAATTTTCTTAACTACAAGTACATTTTCCGTTTCATTAGAAAAGCTTTTTAAGTAGATTTTAATATCGTTCCCTTTATTTATATATTTAACCTGACTGTCTGTCTGTCTGTCTGTCTTTCTGTCTGGGTATCATTTAAATGTATTCGAAAGTGTTTTTTTAGTTGAGCTCAACTTCTACACAACTGTGTGCAATGTTTGTTAATACATTTAATTATTTGAATCGAAAAATCTTTATATGAACATATGTACATACATATTCGAGCAAGGAAATATTTCTTGCAAAAATATTTGCATAAGCAAATCTGCTTATCTTGATACTACTATCAACTACATTTGTTTAGTTTTGGTTATAAAATTCTACTCCAACTACAAGTTACAAATAATAATAATAATATTTATAGCAATACATATTTAATATGAAATTAAGTATTGATTGTCTTTGCTTGGGAATTTGGTTTTAAACAATTCTTAAGCACAGCAAAAGCATCAAGGGAAAGTGTGCCCAATAAAGTAAATAAAAAAAATAATATTAAATAAAAGAAAAAATTTTCTGATTTACATTTAAATCTATTAATCAGACACAAAATTATGTTTATTAACTTATTCGAATAATCGCATGAAATTCAAAATTTATTCGATTAATTGATTGAAAATTTGTTTAAACTTTCAAAAGTATCTACAAACTTTAACTCAAATAATTAAAATTAAAATTAAAATCATCTTTTCATTCGTTCTTTATTCGAATAATCGAACTTAATTTAAAATTTATAAAATATATAAAAAAAATTTAAAAAATAAAAATAGTAATTCGGATTTAAATTTAAATCGATTGACCACAAAAAATTTTATTGTTAAATTTTATTCGATTAATCGAAAGAAAATTTATTTTAAATTTTAAGCGCACAAACTTAAATTTTAATAATTGGCAAATCTAAATTTTTTAAATAGTTTTTTACTCGAATAATCGAATAAAGTTTAAAATTTATAATAATATATGAAAAAAAAACTTTTAAAAATTAAAAAAAATTATTTTAATTTAATTAATCAAAAAAAAAATTATTCGAATAGTCTTATAAGACTCAAAATTTATTCGATTAATCGTGTGAAAATTAATTTCAACTATTAAATGCAAAAATTTTAAACTCAAAAAATTTAAATTTAAACTACTTTTTCGTTCTTTATTTGAATAATCGAGTACAATTAAAAATTTATAAAAAAATATATAAAAGAACGTTCAAAAATAAAAATAGTAATTCTGATTTAAATTTAAATCTATTAACCACATGAAAAATTTTCTTCTTAAAATTGATTCCGTTAATCGAATGAAAATTTATTTTTAATTTTAAGCGCACAAACTTAAATTCAAATAATTGGCAAATCGAAATTTTTAAATAGCTTTTTATTCGAATAATCGAATAAAGTTTTAAATTTATGAAAATAAAATATGAAAAAAACATTGAAAGAAAACAAAAAAAAAATAATTTAAAAGTATTAAAAACAAAATTTATTCGAATAATCGAATAAGATTCAAAATTTTTTCCATTAATCGTATGAAAATTTCTTTTAACTTTTAAACGCATAAAACTTTAAACTCAAATAATTAAAATTAAAATAGTCGTTCTTTATTCGTATAATCGAATATAATTAAAAATTTATAAAAAAACACATAAAAAAATTAAAAATAAAAATAATAATTCTGATTTAAATCTATTAAATACATAAAAATTGTATTTATTCGATTAATCGAATAAAAATGTATTTCAAATTTTAAGCGCACAATCTTAAATACAAATATTTGACAAATCGAAATTTTTTCAAAAGTTTTTTATTCGAATAATCGAATAGTTTTAAATTTATGAAAAAAATATGAAAAAAACATTGGAAAATAAAAACAAATTATTTTAATTTAAATGTATTAATCACAAAAAAACATTTATTCGAATAGTCAAATAAAACTTGAAATTTATTCGATTAATCAAATGAAAATTTCTTTCAAGCTTTATTCGCACAAACTTATGTCCTAATTCTGTTTGACGATTATATCGTCTTGTCTATGGAAGAAAAAAAGCAGCAGTTTTGATTCTTTAAAACAATTATTGGTTGTTGTCTATGCTAGCAGGTTTGTGTATTTGCTTTATGACTTTTTTCCAAACATTATATCCAACACATATTTCCTCACATATTTTTAAACTATTGTGTAATACTTTAATTTAATGTTTATGTTTTAAAAACATGGCAATAATATTTTTATTTTTCATTATCAAAGACAACAACCATTGTTGAAGAAAATAATTTAGAGAATTCAACCACAAGAACTCAAAAATATTTTCAAACAAAAACGTCTTACTGAAGTAGTAGTGCATTATTAAATTCAAACAATTGGCAAATATCATTTTTTTTATTGGTTCTGCATTCGAATAAAGTTTTAAATTTATAAAAAAAAAGTATGAAAAACATTATTGGAAAATAAAAAAATTATTTGAGTAAAAAAATTATTTAAATTTAAACGTTTTAATAAGCAAATAGTTTTTATTCTTTATTTATTCGAATAATCGATTAATATTTAAAATCTATTGAATTAATCGCTTGAAAATTTCTAGCAACTTTTATGCGCACAAACTTAAACTCAAATTTTTTTTATTATTTCTTAATTAGAATAATCGAGAAAATTTATGAAAAAACTATATGAAATAATAAGCGAATAGAACTTAAAATTTATTCGATTAAGCACAAGATTTTTTTTGCTTATATTCGCACAAATAATTGACAACTCGAATTTTTTCATTATTTCTTCATTCGAATAATCGAATAAAATTTTAAGTTGATTCCATAAATCGAAAACAAGTTCAATAATCTTTAATTCGAAGAACTGACAGCTCAATCGCTTAGTAATGAAAATAAATAAATAAAATATTAAATGTATTCGAGGAACTTTTAAGTGAAATCATAGACATTCAAATATGTATTTATTCGTTATCTATTCGAATAAAAATATAATAGTTAAAATTTATTCGAGTATCAGAATAAAACTTGTTTCATCCTCAGTGCCAATAATCGTTAACTCGAAGAACTAAACTTAAGCACAAAATTTTTGATTCGAATAATCGAATAAAATTTTAACCTTATTCCATTAATCGAAAAGCAGTTCCTTATGATGTTATTAGAACAACTTTTATCTTTTAAGAACTAAAATGAAATTCAAATTATTGACAACCAAAATCTAGTTCTTTATTCGAATAATTTGACAATCGAATAAAATTCCAAGTTTGTTTTACAAAAAGAAAATAGGTTTTTTCTATGATTAGAACAACCTGTAACCTCAATACAAGATAGTTAAAACTTGTGCCAATAATTGTGCCAATAATTGTTAACTCGAACAACTAAATGAAAATTCAAATAATTGAGAATTCAAATTTTTTTCATAAGTTCTTTATTCGAATAAAATTTTAAGTTTATTCCTTAAATCGAAATCAAGTTTTTTAAGGATTTTTTTAGAACCTTTCTTAATATGAATCAAAGGCAATCCTCTAATATTTATTAATTCGTTAATAAAATTTTAAATTTATTCGTTTTTCCGAATAAAATTTAATTCAATATTATATAATTCAATTCAAATAAATCCATAATTCACATAAAAATTTGGATCAGCTGTTTCCTACCGTTGCAGTTACATTCTATTACAGTCGGCTTAAGCCCTAAACGCATTTAAGGTTTGAACTTATTTTGGGTGTTAAAGCCGAGCTTTACTGTATTCAAGGACTTACAGTAGATATTTATTAATCGCTTTTTTATGAAAAAACACAAAAAGTATACATAAAAAAACTAGTGTAAATGTAGGAGACTTTTCCAAAAGGGCATCAAAATATTATGCAATGATTGTAGCAGGGTCAAAACCCTAAATGTAAAAGCTATCTATCACTTAATATAAAAACGTTATTTTATTTAACTTTTATTAAAACGAGTCAACTTCCCCCAAAAACGACAACAATTTCAAATAACAAATCTACGAGTTGTACTCAAATCTCTTCCAAATCATTGTGGTCTCTGGTGTGTTTTATCCATTTCAATTGACTACATTTAAGATTTTGTTGGTTTTTCATTAAGTGTCAAGTACATTTTCTCTTTTTTTTATTTTTACTAACAAACTAAATAAAGCTGATACTATCAACCCTTGTAGTTACAAATTTATTTCAATTGAAATACATTCAAAATGTATTTCAATGCATGACAACCATAAACATGAAACATTTATTATTTTTATCTCAAAATTGTGTAAAACATCCAAGCATTAAACAAACAAACACACACTTTTGAGGGCCATAATGTCAATGATGACCGGGGTTACTGGTACGTACACTAACACATGCATTTATTCCAGTTTATATCCTTAGAAAACTTACAATAATCTTTTGCAACTAAATATTTTGAAGGTGCTTTCAAGCTTCATTTTAAGACTTGAATTAATTTAAATGACATTTGGGGAATTGTTGAATAATATTATCTGCTGGTGTGTCAAGATACTTTTAATTTTCATATGCATATATGAGATTAAGATTGAATTATTTCATTAATAATGGATAATGTATTAAATATACATACATACTTAAGTAATTGGGTAAATGAAAAAGATCTCTTGGGCCTGGTGAGTTCTCTTTAATGAATTAAATTTAATAAGATTAACGTCAAGTGTAATTAAAATACTCGTAACTATGAATATTTGTGGGAACAATGTGTTAAGCAAGAGTATGAATTAAGTGAAACGTTAGACGTTGGAGCTAAGTAAAGAGTCTTGTTTTTAGACGTATAGAAATTCCGAGAGGCATAACTCTCAAACTTTCACTCATGCTAGTGAAGTGTGTTTGACTTTTTTTCAGTGTACTTTGGCAAATCACTTACACTAGCACAGCGTTTACAAATCTTGGAAATTTATTTTCAATATTCGCGCTCTGTTAGCCAAACTTATAGGGTAATTCGTCTAGTTTGTAGCGTGCATAATCGTGCATCTGAGCTGGTTATACGCAATGCTATAGATCGATGCATGACATTTACTTTTTTTTAAATATTCATCCAAATCGAGCTTGTAGCAATCGTATAGAAGAACTCATCGCCACTGTAGACGTGAATGTGGCAGAGGACTCAAATTTATCTGATTGCGTTCTCAGCAACTCGGCCTACTTCGAAAATGTTTAAGAAAGATCCTGGCCTACATTCATATAAGATTCACGATACCATCATATGAGAATCAACTCGAAGTTGACCAGGTTTTTATCTTCAAATCATCTTCAGCGATGAGGCTCATTCAAGGCTTAACGGATATGTAAACTAGGAGAATTCTGGTTACCGAAAAAATACTGTTCGATATGAAGACTTCTTCGACCCATTTGTCTTTAGGTACGAAGTCGGTGCCAACCATAATATGAATGGCAAACGTTACAGAAAAATTATTCATGATATTTTTATTGCTCATGTCGTTGCAAATCATTTGAAATCGTTTGGTAACCGAATTATTTCAATAAATAGACTTGTGACTTGGTCACCCCGTTCGTGTGATTTGACACATTTGAACTACTTTTTGTGGAGATGCGTTAAATCTCGGGTCATTGGTGGCAAACCGGTAACAATGGATCATTTAGAGCATAGTGCGTATGGTCGAAAAAGTGATGCAAAAATTGTACGCGCAGTCTATATACATATGTACCATAAATTATTTTTAAGCTTTAAACAACGTAAATTTTTGAGATTAGCAAGGTAAAATTTTGGTTATTTCATTGAGTTTGTATTTGTGTTTCAATTTCTATGACTCTAAAAAACCTCTATTTAACTCAAACGTTAAATCCACACTGTTATACGGATGTGAAACGTGGAATGCAGCATCAGGACACTTACAATCCGCACAAGTTTTTGTAAACAAATAATTTAGACTATTCTATATACATATTGGAAATTTGAAAACACAAAATTCTGTTGGATTGGACAAACATTGCCGAAACCATCGACAGATATTACAAAATAGGAAGACCATCACATACCTGGAAACGACAAGTGGAAATAGAAACATCCAATCTTCATCTATGTTGGAACGAAATAAAACATCGTGCATCAGATCGATCATATTGAAATAATCTTGTTACGGCCCTATGCTCCTTGTAGGAGTTAAAAGAAACATATATATATATATGTATATAAAAAAACTATCGAGCTTGATCAGGTTTTAGAACCTTGTCTCTCTAATATATTTTCTTAGGTTATACCAATCTGGATCTTTAAGATATTCTATATCTGCATATCTTCTTATTTGACTGAATGCTGAACAGTCTGGTTAAACTGCTTACATTTTTACAAATACAAATGTGAACGCCGGACTATGCCTCTTCGGTAATCATGCTGAAGCCTCTCCTGTTCCAGTTAGTGTCCTGCACAAGACTATTTATAAGATATTTTAAGGCATGAGATATTTTTCAAATATTGTAAAACAAACGCTAAAAACACTATTGGCAAGGCAAACAACTGAAACAAATGTCTTGCCAACAGTGTTGTTTAACGTTTGTTTTAGAATATTTCGCTGTAGTAACGCATTTGAAAAATTTCTCATGTCTTGAAATGTCTTATGAATGGTCTTGTGCAGGACTTTAGTTCCAGTTGTTTAGATAAAGAAAAAGCGGAGACAATAACACTACTCTGCTGTGGACAATACCTACTTTAAATGTCTCTGTGAACGATAAATCTAAAAAACCTGAATTTCGGGATAGAGAATAGATCGCACTACTCTCATTCTAATCTATTCATCTCAAAAATGCATCCATTTCAAAACCCATAGACCAGCGATCCCCACACATACACATTCAAACTTATGTTTGTGTTGGTGCTTCGTTTTTGAGCGTAATATATTTTGCTCTTCTTATAGCGGGGCTGCGACGATATATTTGTAATATATTTGTAAAGCTCTAATTCGAGTAAATTTCTTGTGTTCGAAAAGAGGTTAATGCACATTTGATGTATTTTAAATAGTTTATAATAACTTAGTTTCAGATATGATTATTCAAGCTCTAAAAAGTACAAAACTTTGAAATTAAACTAATTTAAAAAGAATCATTTGTTGTCTAGTAAAATGCGACTACACAACAGGCACATATGAATAGTCTGAGTTTATAGTGGTAACCCTGATTGTGGTAACAATTGAGCACACATTAAATAAAAATGCAAACTATCTCTTATTGCTCTCTTCATTATTGTGAGAGCACTCGCACGCGTGCGCGGTTTTGAAGATCGCTGCCATAGACTGATCATTGGACCCCTATTAAGTAGGCTGAGTATCACTTCAACGACCATTTGCATATGCACTGATAGTCGAACCGCTATTATAACCTAGAGTCACCGCATCCGGATTACGGAACAACTGAGGGGTATGTAGAGAAGCTCCCTGGCTGATGATATCGGTTGACGTGGAACATACATACAGCTACCACTCTACTATTGTATCATTGCTCTCATGTAAACTAGTACTTATAAGCCAGACTAAAGAGAAAGCAAATAGAAGGTGGGCCAGAATAAATGACTGCATGATTATGAGGCAGCTATGGGTACTTAATTAAATATTAAGAATATTATTTGTTTGATTTCTAGAAATAGGAAACAGATCTCATCTTTGCTGTCTATGGTAACCGGATAGTGCAGAGAACTTAAGTGATTAACCCCTTGTTTGTGTAAGACGTTTGAGTTAAAAATCTTGGCGTTTTTGTAATAGATTAAAGGCAACTTGTACAACTTTTCTTTAATCTATTACAGAAACTCCTAGATTTCTAACGCAAACGTCGTACACAAACAGGGGATGAATATTAATTAATTCTGCCTAATCTAATAGCCTAATTACCCTGGATTAAAAAAAAATTATAATGGTCATGTGCACCCAAAAGTTCAAGGAAGTTTCTGACGTTGCTAGGCTTTACATTGAACTCGAGTTGGCTCGACGATGTAGAATTCGCTTAAGCAGTCTTATGGGTACTCACTTCAATACGAACAATATAATTTATTTGATTTCAAGAAATAGGAAACAGATCTCTTTGGTGTCTATAGTAACCGCATGTTGCAGAGAGCTTGGAATAATGAATGAATATTAATTAATTATTCTATAGTTTCCAAAGTATAGATGAAGAAGAGAGTGTAGAGTACTTACGGTCTAATTACCCTGGATTAACAAAAAATTATAATGGCCTTGCGTTGGCTCGACGATGTAGAATTCGCTTAAGATTAAGAGAGTCTTCGTGGTATTACCAGGAACCGAAAGTTCTAAGTTAGTCGCTGACTACATATTTCGCGGGTTTTAATATGCTCGTATCTAGTTGTCTTTCACCCGCTTCGCTACTAATTTTTGCCCTTTAACACTCAAATTGACAACCATTAACTCATTCAGTGTCAAATCTCCTCCTATCACTCTTAGGTAAAATAAAAAAATCATTAGTTGAACATTACATTAGTACGGAACATTAAGCAAAGTACCGTCCTTCTGTTTTAAATTTTTAAAAGCATCAACAGTGAGGATTTCCAGTTTTCAATGATAGTTAGATTCAAACATTGTATTCACCTTAAATTGAGCTTTTAACAGTACGGTATAAGCACTTCAATACACAGTAGACTTGTATCGAACTCGTTCACTAGTTTATTTTTGCCACAAACCAATGATCAAACCCATGTAATTTAAATAGGTTTGATCATTGGTTTGTGGCAAAAATTAACTAGTGAACGAGTTTGACCCAAGTCTAATACACACATCTGAATCGAACGCTTTATTAAGAATATGCTGTACAGAAATTCATTTGGAGCTGACAGTTAAGCTGCAATTAGATCCCTCTTAGTTTTTAACACCTTATTGAACTTAATCAGCGAGTTCTTATTCTTATTCCGCTATAATTGATTCCATTATAGATACATAAAGGCTGCCTCTAGTGCTGACTGCCCTCTAGCATATTAATTGCTTCCACGAATTTCCACCATTTCCTTCGCTATATTCAATTATCTGTAGTACTTTACATAAATCCTGGCACTATTTTCTTTTCTCTAATTACAAAAAAAAAAAAACTTGATAGATCTTAGATCCAAGACAGCTGAATTTTTTTAATAATTTCATCAGTCTGTTAACCAAACATAATGCCAGCCACTGTTGCCAACTTTTTTTCAAGAAATATCGCTAAAGTAGACAAGAAAATAGCTAGAAAATAGCTAAATTTCAAAATGACTTGAAAATTTAGCGATAAATAGCTAAAAAATACATTTATTTTTAGGTTGTTTTGAAAAATTTTATGGTAACTTGTTAACTTCTTTTGTACTTCACAAATTTTCCTGCAAATTTTATAGGTTAATAAAAGGTTTATTTTTATTAAAAAAAAGATATACATATTATAGGCCTGCACAGATATACCTAATTGCACCAGTTTTGTTTGTGTCGGTTCTCGTATGTACAAAAACATATGTAATTCATAATTTCTGTTACTTCGGGACTTCCCCAGTTAAAAATCTCTTCAAATTATAGAGTAAAAGTAGTGCTGACAAACCTGCTGATTTTGTATTGTGAGTTCCTGTTTTGGAGTACTACAATTTTTTAAGTCTAATAAAACATGCAAACATAACAGTTATCTAAAGCTCTATTCAAATGATTAATAATATAAACGTATTTACTTATGTATAAAAGCACTTATCAAGACGGATGTTAGGCTGGACATTACATTAGCTCACCTTTAAACCTGCACAATTGTGGCGCTATTCAATCATCTCTTTTTTGAATAGTTTGCTTCATATACGTTCACCGCTTCTAAACAAGTTCACATTTTAAAGCGAATTATGATCGACAAAAAATCGCTAGAATTCCCGCTAATAGCTAAATCATAATTTTTCCCGCAAAATGTACTTAAAAACCGCTAGATTTGACGAGAAAATAGCTGAATTGGCAACAGTGATGCCAGCTAAGCAAAAAAATAATAAATAATTCATCCTTCCTTTCTCTCTCTTAAAAAAATCTTTTCGGCGTCTTAAAGAGAGAGAGAGAGTAATAACAAAAATTGTTTCATTTTGAAAAGCATTCGAATAAAAAATCTGAAACCCATTAATAAGAAGATAATAATTAAATTGAAAATATGCTGTTTGATTGATAGTTTGTAAGCAATGAAACTAATTCCTTAACAATCAATTTTTTTCTTTTACAGGCAGTTGTAGTATTGAGAAAAATTAAGATATTTCCACTTACCACTTGTTTCATTGGAGGCGGCTTGAGCAGCGGCTGCTTGCTGTTGCTGCTGTTGTGATGCTGCTTGCGCTGCTTGTTGTTGTTGCTGTTGTTGCTGCTGTTGCTGTAGATGAACATTAGTTGGACAGAAAGCACCACCACTACCCATAGCAGAGGGTAGAGCTGCGGTTTGTCCCGTATTTCCCGCAATATTTGGGCCATAACTGTTACTAGCACGATACGTGGGTGGTGGTGAACCGGCATCACAATGTCCTGTTGGTGGTGGACCATAATGTGAAGTTGGCGGTCCCGAACCACCATAATGATGAGGTGGTGGTGGCATACCATGATGCTCACCGCCAGTCTGTTGATACTGATGATGGACATGTGAGTGTCCGTATTGATGCTGATGATGACCACCGCCGTGAGGAGACATGTGATGAGCATGATATGCAGCAGCTGCCGCAGACGCATATGAGGGTGGCGGAGGTCCATGATGATCGAGAGGACCTTGTTCTGTATGTATACCCAAATCGGCTGGATTATAAAGACCAGCCGCAGCACTCAGGGTTTCACTTAACGTTGCACCTGCTGAAGATTGTGTTGTGTTAGCAGTAGGTGTCGGAGGAGGTGTGACGGATGGGTGCCCTGAAATTTGGGAGATGAGAAAATCATTACATTCTTATCAAAATTATATAAGATTAATCAAAGTTTTTAATACAAAATTTTTCATCTTTTTTAAATTTTAAAAGTTATACATCCGCATACATCAGAATAGAAGTTTCTACAATACTATACAACTCTCGTTAGAAATAATACACATCCTGAGATTACAAGATTTCGAACAAAACTTAGATAGAGAACTCTACGAATTTAGTGTTCAAATAGAACTTAAATTTTCGACAACGTTTGCAAACATTTAAAGCCTTATCACGGCAATGAACAGAGTAATGTAGTCTTCCTCTCTAGTTAGTGCTTGAATTGAAAAACCTATAGACGTCTTCCCAGAGATAATAATCCAAGGTCGCACTATCACAGTGGCAATGCAAAATTTTTTATTTAATACACTGTTCAAGTTTTGAGACGGTTCTCGTGCAAAAATATATTTTCAGTACATATATCATTGGGACCTTAGGGAACTTCCTCGCCAATCGTGTTCTAAAAAATAATAAAAGAAAGGGATTGCATTGACATATAAACCAAAGGAGACTGTTATTTGGTGGATGCAGCGATACCTGAAGAGTATATTTTTGATATCCGAATTGGGCTGGTTAATTTTGATCTCACTCACTACGTAATCGCAAGACTTACGAAAAATACAACACTGATCTGATGAATTGTTATTGTGGAAAATTTTTATCATACCAAGATTGTGTTTTCACAAAAGTCGCACGATTGTGTAGGATAGTGAATCACTACCACTACTACCAAGATCTTTATGTTGGTATCAATCGTAAAGTGGAAGGAACTTTACTGGACTGAAGAGGACTTTTAACAGCATTTTTCCAGCTGCGATAATTGCTTCCTTATCAAACATGAAGGTCAATGCAGGATTGTGCGTAGTACTCTACCGAAGGATAACCAAAGTTCTAGGAACTTCTAAGCTGCCCCGCTTTTTAAAAAGGGTAATCCACAGAGAGGAGTTCTTTCGCCACTGTACTGTATTTTGTTATCTGTAGAATCATGGAGGTACAAAATCATTGCTAAGCTGATGATGTGGCAATAGCTGTTAGAAGAAAATGCATCTCTTCTCTCTAAATGACATCCTAGACGACGGTCTCTCTTACTCTCTTACTTATCTGGATGAGTGGAGAAGCGAGGTCTTAGCATTAATCCCAATGAAACGGAACTAGTTCTCTTCACTCCATAAATCCTTCATACAGGACGTCATCTTTTACTTATCAAAACGGATTCAGAAGCGACGGCTTGGCATTAAGCTCAATAAAACGCAACTAGTTCTTTTCTGTAGGAAGTATAACATAGTTGATTTCCTACCTATTACTCTCTTAACAACACGCAAAATGCCCCACAGGGCATAATATCTCGATGTCATTCTTGATTCTAAGCTGAACTTGAAGATAAATATTCAAGAGAGGTTGAAGAAAGCAACAATTTAACTTTATCTCTGCCAGAAATCCATTGGAAAAAGCTGCAATCTCACCCCATAAATCGTTCACTCGATTTATACCGCCATGTTACGCCAAATTCTCGTGAATGAGGTCATAGGCGCATCAATGTATATAATCACCACTCCTCCCACTACTCCTATGAATGCATTGAGTATGGCTCCGCACCTGCTACCATTGAACTTTGAAGGCAAGGAGTTAACAACCTCTGCAATCCGTCTCCGTTGTATTTCTCTCTAGAGAGGAAAAGGCCCCATCCGCTGCAAAATATTGGACCCTGAAACTTGGAGATAGAGGATTGGCTAAACCATCCCTACTTTAGTTCATGAACATCTTTACAAGACCTGGATCCGTGCTATCATTTCGTCATTTCAACGTCTGTAATTAACGTACAGGGTGGCCCAGAAAGACCGAAGTGGTGTGAATTCCTTATAACTTTTTATTTAAGACATATTTTTTTAATTTTTTGTTTTTTAAATACAGTAAATTTAAGGGGGAATATTTTTAGATTACTTATTAAAAATTGTATCCCGCAAGTGGTGGCCATTTTCTGCTTCGCACAAATGTGCTCTTTCCATTTCCATTATTCATAACTTATTTATGAGTGACGAAGCCCATTTCCAATTAAATGGGTTTGTTAACAAGCAAAACTTTAGGATATGGGCTAAGGAAAACCCGAGAGTACTTCATCAACGACAATTACACCCAGTTAAGTGTACTGTTTGGTGCGGTGTTTCTTCAGAAAGGATCATTGGCCCATATTTTTTGGAAAATGAAAGAGATGTCGCCATTTCCATCAATGGTGATCGATATCGGGCCATGTTGGAAAATTTTGTAAGGCCAGCCGTGGAATACCATCCGCAAATATGGTTCCAACAGGATGGAGCCACAGCGCACACTCCGAGGGCCACAATGGCTATTTTACGCGACATCTTTGGGGAAAGAATAAATTCGCGTAGAAGCAATTTTAATTGGCCTCCGCGTTCCCCGGATTTAACCGCTCCAGACTGTTTCCTTTGGAGTTATTAAAAAGGGAAAGTTTATGTTAATAAGCCTAGGACTATTGAGGAATTAAAAACCAATATTCCAGACGAAATTAACAACATAACACCGGAAGTTTTGCGAAAGGTCATGGAAAATGTGTTGAAAAGAGATCATTTGTGCGAAGCAGAAAATGGCCTCCACTTGCGGGATATCATTTTTAACAACTAATCTAAAAATATTCCCTATAAATTTACTGTATTTAAAAAACAAAAAATTAAAAAAATATGTCTTAAATAAAAAGTTATAAGGAATTTACACCACTTCGGTCTTTCTGGGCCACCCTGTATTATTACCCTCAATATAGAAAGGCTCTAATTATTTTTTTTAAATTGAGTTTTTTGTATATTTCAATAGAAGAAAACATAATGTATCAAAAGATTCAAAAAATTTCGATTTCAAAAAAAAAAAATGAGTTAAGGACTTTCTATATTAAGATAACGATATACACTGATATTCCACACCAATTCTAAGACCAACAATAGCCCTCGACTGCCAATCATCTCTAAAGGAGATGGCGGAACAGTTAAATATTAGGATCATCGGGATTCCGCGGCATATACAAACTTACTGGTTTCAATGGAACTTAAATGCGCAGGATAAGCTCCACTCTCGTGAAAACTCAGACTTTTGAGAAAGGCTGAGGAGAGACAAATAAAAGGTGGTCCAAAAAAATTACTGCATGATCACCAGGCAATTATGGACTTACCTACGTGGGAAAAATACTATTTATTTGATTTCAATAAATAGGACACAAATCTCAATTCTAGTGTTGATGTTGACAAGACGCTGTTTCGCAAGCAGGCACGCACAAAGCTTAATGGTCGAACACAATGACTTTTACCGTAACTGCAAGAACATTTGTGAAGAGGAAAATGTAGGACATTACCTGTGTCACTGCCCTTCACTAGTAAGCCTTATAATGAGCTGTGGTTAGTTCGACGGTGTAATTTAAATCCGCTTAACCAGAGTCTCCGTGGTATCACGATGAATCAGAAGAGTCTAAGTGAGTCCGAGATTCTGACTGACTTATCTAACCTAATAATAACCTAAACTTATCTCACTGTATTGAACCAAGACTTTCGAAATAATTTTTTTGTATATACAGTCAACCGTTCCAGCAATTATTTATTTCTGATAAAATGTAGGCCAAACTAGGCATACACATGTATATGATAATAGAGTTTGGCAGCAAATAATAATAATAATAATAATAATAATAATAATAATAATAATAATAATAATAATAATATATTTTTGTACAAAATTGTAAGAGTTTGAACTCTGTCTGAGCTGGCAAGAATATAGTCAACATTAGATGAGAGAATCGGTGAGAAATTGCCGATAGGTCATTACTCAGTAATCCGGTTGAGCAGGACCAACCATTCATGGCAAACTAGGGAGGAAGGTAGAGTCTCGAGAGCTATGTGGTCAAAACTTGACTTGGAAGATCCAAGCTGCTACTGGATATAAATATGAAGGCGATGCGAGTCGTGATAGGCGCTTTGACTGGTCACTGCTCAGTCAGAGCAAGAACCAGCATTTGGGAAACTGGTACTTTAGATTTATGTAGGATGTGCGGGAATGAAGATGAAAATATTGAACTGATCTCCCATTGCCCAAAGCTGCAACTTCATATGCTTAGATGGCTGAGCAGATGTTTCCATGAGAGCATTAGTGATATCGGGAAGTGTAAGGTAGAGGATATAAGGGGCTTCATCATGGAAATTCAGTGGCTTAATGGTAGATAATGGGGGCACCTTTGAGTAGAAATTGTTGTGAAATGTTATTATTAATGGATCAATAGAAGGGAATCACTAAAAATCTCTCGAAAGATGAATCCTTAACATTAATAAATATCTCCAAACAGCTTTAAAAAAGTGTTAGAATGAAGCGATAGGGTAGTTTATACCACTTTTATCTTATTAATACTTTATTGAAGAGAGTACTGTATGGCCCAGCAACCAACACTGTGACGCCAACAAGGCCTTCTTCAAATGTTGCTTAGAACTTTCCAAATAAAAACGACCACAGAGCAAGTATACACCTTCCCAATGTCGTTGGTGTGAAAAATTCGGATTACCTCTACTATTATTTAAAACTATTCATTCTCATAGAATGTGTGTCGTTATTTCAGTTTTCTCAAGGCACAGATGCCAGAGAGGTAAAGCTAATCTTTCCTTCCTTTGGGCACTCCTTCACAAAGGATAATGTAGATGAAAGTATCCTGACAAAAAAAACCCCAGTAATAAGTCGTAGCTCGTTTCCGTTTCAGAATCCCACTGCTTTATACAAGCAATTGATATCGTAAGGGACTTTGCTTACCTCCACCAGAGATAGAGAGAACATATATAATCTTTTCTCAGCTAACCTAAAACCTAACTAATTCTTTGATCGATGTCTAATGGTTAATGCGATTCCCAAAATTCCAAATACTGTGATCATTTGAACTAATCAAGCTCTTTGATATGCAAATATGAAATTTATTTTATAACTTCTTTTGTAGTAATAAATAATGAGCCTTATCGTGGTTGGAGTATTTCGCTTCCAACTACGACAGTTTCATCATAGATTAAAGAACGAATGTTGCCATTTTCTTTAATCTATTACAAAAACGTTGTGGTAAAAGACAAAATACGCTAATCACGATAAGGAGGAATATTTAACAAAAAGAGAAAAAAAAGAGATCAACTTACCTTCTGTTGCTGTATTTGTGGCCGAAGCCCCAGGTGGCAGCATACTCGAGAGAGCACTTAACGGAGTATAGGACTTTGGTGGTGGTTCTGCTGAACCAGGACGCAGCAAACGCTCTTCCGTAACACTAGACTGCACGCGATATTGCATTTTGCAATAGGCCTCTTGACTGGAGCCGGTTGTGGAGTTAACATAGACACCAGTTATGGTGACATCGGTATCCTGAACAATAACAACACTCGAAGATGTGGGCCGACTGGAATCTTTGGCATCTTTGGTGCTGTTAGTAGTGCTACTACTGCCCGAAGAAGTCGATGTAGTAGTAGTGGTTGTATCAGTATTAGTTTCTTTGGTTTCCTTTGAGTATTTCGAATCGTTGCTCTCTTCGCAAATATTAAGAGGTTTATCCACTTTTGTGGGTGTTTGAGAAGAGGTGATGGGCTTAGTCTCAGTAGCGTGTACAATGCTTGCTTTGACTGGGGACTCATGTGTTGGTGGTATTTCTTTAGATTGTATGGAAGCGGGAGCAGTATTCGCAATACATGCTGTAGTAGTGCTAACATTAGATGTTGTCGATTCTGCCACACTAGTGGTGTTTGTTGATGCAGTTGTAGTTGTAGCTTTAGTTTTT
The DNA here is from genome assembly GCA_905220375.1 of Tachina fera. Classification (NCBI taxonomy): domain Eukaryota; kingdom Metazoa; phylum Arthropoda; class Insecta; order Diptera; family Tachinidae; genus Tachina; species Tachina fera. The sequence goes on from LR999966.1 coordinate 77,163,352, forward strand.
GTTTCCTTAGCAGAGGATTTTGTTTCCTTGGTCTTTTTGCTGAAAGTTTTCTGTTCATCTTCGTACGTTTCGTAACCGCTCAAATGACCCAGATTGCGATCCAAATGCCTTTCGACTTCATAGGTGGCGGCCACTATAGCACTGGCGTTTAAGCTGGCCATACGTTTGCGTGCTAAAATGCCCTTATAGTCGCCTATTAACTCCTCTTTGAGTATGCGTTTGCGTTTCTTGGGCGGCTTTTTGGCTTCCGTCATTTTGAGCTTTTGCAATTTTTCTTTTTCCTTCTCCTGCTGTTCTTCTTTGTCGCTGGACTCGGAGTTGCCTTCATCTTCCGAGCTGCCAGTGGCCAATTTGACCACTTTCTTTAGAGGCTTTTTGATTTTGGTATATTTTCGTTTGACCTTAATTTGCTCCTTATTTTTATTTTCTTCTTTGAAGTTTTGTGCTTTTTCTTCCATTTCTTTTTTGTCCTTCAATATTTGAAGTTTTTCCTCTTTTTCCTTTTTAGCTTGTAATTTCTTTTGTAACTTTTTCTTTTTGATTCTTAATATATCAATTTCATCTAGTTCACAATCGCTGTCGAACTCCCAGTGTTTCCCTATACCTCTACCGCCCGGCACATTGCGTAATTCTCTTTTCGGCTCTTCAGGAGGTTCTTCTTCGCTTTCTTCTTCTATTTTCAGTGGATCCTCTAATTTTTTATCTTTTTTATTTTTTGTTTTATCCTCAGACTTGCTGGAAGTTTCTTTCGCTTTATCCTTTTCAGCATCTCTCTCCTTTCGTTTTTCTTGTTCCTTGTCTTGCTCTTTATCTTTTTCTTTGTCTTTATGCTTCTCTTTCTCATCATCACTGTTGTCGACAGTTCTAATTTTGGGTGGCAATAAGGTGGCCTTAGATAAGCCCAATTCATAAGCTGTTCTCGATTCATTTTCATACAAACACTGTACCTTGGCCAGGGCATTTAGAGAGGCCATTCTATGCCTCTTTTGGCTAAATACTATAAGATGTTTACCATCGTCAGAGTCACTGGTTGTTGTGCAAGAACTTTCTTGTGTTTTGTAGGATTTCTGCTTGAGCTTTTCATTCTTCTTGGTCATTTTGCTCTTAACCACTTTGGACACTTTGGCTATTTGCTTAAGCGGTTTCTTTTTAATGGTTTTGATTTTTTGATTAGTTTTCAGGGGCTTCTTCGCAATTTTTGCCGATTTTGCAGCATGTGGCTTCGCTTTGGGCTCATCTGTTTCCCCGGAACTCTGCTCAATGTCACTTACTTTGTCCTCCTTTATGGATTGCTTGTCGGGTTTGGCGGCTTCTAATTCCGGCTTGTCTTTTTTGTTTGAATCTTGCTTAATTTTGTTTATTTTAGTTGGTGTTTCTTTGACTTTGCTCTCTTTTTTTGGAGTTTCTTGTTCTTCTTTCTGTTTAAATTTCTCCTTTTTAAGAGTTTCTTCTTTCAAATGATTTAGTTCTTCAGCTTTTTCATCTAATTGAGTAGCTGATGTGTCTTTAATGCTGCCATATTTGCTGGAGTCCTTTATAGTTAGAATTTTCTGTTCCTCTCCCTTCTTCTTCTCTTCATCTTCTTCGGAGAGTTCTCTTAAATTTTTCAGGGTTGGCAAGTCCATTTTAATAAATTCATCATCCTCTGAACCGGACTTGAAATCGTAAACATCATTAGAAGAGGATTGCTTCTTTTCAGCAGAGGATGTTGGTAATGGGTTCTTGGCCAAGACTTTGTTTAAATGTATTTTCTTGAGCGGTTTGGGAATAATTGCCTTAATTGGATTCACTTTGAATTTAGCTTGGAATCTTTGTTTTATGTTTAATATTCTAGAAGCAGAGGCGTTACTTTGTACAGGCAGATTGTTGGCTTTTTCAAGCTTTTCTTTTGATTTTGTAATTTCATCTATTTTGTGAGATTCCTTTTCTTTTAATTCTGGTTTAGACTCTTGGGAATTTTCTTGTTCTTCCTCTAGTTTTGCATTGCTTGATGCTTCATTTGCTTCCTGGTGACATTTAGATTTTTGTTTTGTAGATATTTCTTCAATTTCCATTTGTACTACTGCAGCATTGGAGTCTATAACTACTTTAAGCATCTCTTCTTTTTCCTCATACATTTCCTTTAAATTATTGCTCTTTGTTTCGTTATCATCTACTTTGGGTTGTGTTAATTTTTGGGGAGATTTTATATGCTTTTCTTTATCCACTTTTGCTATCTGGTCTTCTTTATTGTCTTGGATTGGTGCAGCTTCTTTAGCTTCGAGTTTGTCTTTTTCTTTAGCTGCTATATTTTCAGTAACTTCCGTTTTTGTAGGTTTATGTTTAGGTGATTTCTTTTTGGGAGCTGCCTCTTCTTCTTTAGAAGATTCTACAGTTTTTTCACTAACGTTTAAGTGCTGCTGTAGTTGGGAATCTTCTTTAGTTGTGGTTTCAGCGGGAGGTGTTACAATTTTACAGAGTTGTTCTTTTGCACTTGCGTCTTTAGTCTCTTTTTCTGACCCGAAATCTTCTTTGCCCTCTTCTATTTCCTTTAGTTTATCGCATTTTATTTTATTGCCATTAGCTTTCTTGGCCTTCAGCTGCTGATCCATTCTGGCCTTCTTTGCCGCAATTTTCTTTTTAGTCTCTATTAAAATGATTTCCTCTACTACCTCCTCCATTTGCTTTTCCTGCTCTTTATCCTTGTCTTGCTCCTTCTGTTGCTCCTTGTCTTTATCTGTTATTAAATCTTTTATTTCTTCTTTCTTTTCTTTCTCAAAGGAAGCAGTTTGTTTCACCATTTTGTCACAGTTTGTTTCTAAATTCAGTTTTTCTGCAGTTTTTGCTTTAACTGTTTTATCTTGCTGTTTTCCTTTGTGGCTGTTAGTTGGTTTTTCTGCACCTTTATTTTGATCTTTCGCCGAATTTTTTGTGCTATCAGCGGCTTCTTTAGATTTAAGGGATTCGTTTAGTTTTTGCGCAGCCTTCCTTTTCTCCTCTGCTTCAGGATTTTTAGCTCTTTTTACCGGCTTGGGAGTGCTCAATGAGGCTATAACTTTTACCGCTGCCGCTCTGGATTTAGTTTTAACATTCTCCGAGATCGAGGACTTTAAACGTAGCTCTTGTATATTCTGTTCTTTGGGTAAAAGATTATCAAAGCCACTTATTTTGATGTCCAAGCTCTTGAGCATTTTACTGATGGCCTTGTTTTTGTCATCCTTTTTGTCTTGAGGCTTGTTGTTGGAACTACTTGAAGTTGTGCTAGAATTGGAACTGATATTCTCTTCTTTAAACTTATTATCTGCATCCAACTTTTTTACATCGTCTCTGGACTTGCTTGAGCTTGAGCTTGCAGCGTCTTGAGTTTGTGTTTCATTGCCGGGCTTTTTCACGTTCTCTCTGGAATATGCCTTAATGGTGGCACCTTTTTTCTCTTCAGCCTTTTCTTTTGCCTTAGTAAAGGCTTCTGCTTTATCCTCAATTTTTTTGTTGCTAAGTTTTTTTGCTGGTGAGTTGGTTTTAAGAGGTTCTTTTAAGGGAGTTGCTGTTGCTGTTGCTGCTGCTGTTGCTGCTGCTGCTGCACTGCTGCTACTGGCTGCAGTAGTGTTTGTTTTTCTATTAGCAGGCGAATGGTTACCACTGTTGTTGTTGTTGTTAGTAGAACGTTTTTTGGGTGCTGATGCTGCGTTTGCACGTTGCTGTCGCTCAGCAACGGATAAACGTCTTTTGGGTCCCATCCCCCTGGAAATAGAAGAAAAATGTTTTTTTTTTGCTTATTATCATTCTAATTTATGCAATTATTTTATAATTTGTTTAATTATATAAAAATTCTCAATTATTTTTTGACAAATTTTTTATATGTATGTATAAGCATTAGAGTGGCCGTTAGTTGCATGGAGAATTTTTTTTGGCTTGAAGGCCAACTGTGAGGGCCGGATGCACACCCTAAAACGCAAATTATCGGTATGAAATTTTTTGGATTTTTTTTACATAAAACTGAACCGATATGGGGGAGAGAACATAAGAAATCAAAAAATAAATAAATAATGGCGGCCACTCTACTAAGCATGCAAGATTTTTTTAATTTTTTTCAAAACATTTTATACAAAAATATTTATTTGAAAGATATTATGGTTGGCCTGTTTAATAAATACATCATCGCTGAAATGTATGAAATTTATTTGCAATACGAGTACCTCTCTTGTCCAACACTTGAACTATCTACTCTACTTTTAGCGTCCATGTTTGAAATGTTCTCTCCATAATGTCGTTGTATGTATTTAGTGCTCGTAAAGTGTAATATTCGTGTTTTACAATCATGAACATGTAAAGATTAACATTCACACACTTTATCCTGCATTTGTAGTTGTAATGTTTGCTGCTTCTTTAATTTTTTTATTGGAAGCAGAGTTATAAAAGAGCAAAAATTTCAGAAAGTTTTATTCAGAGTAAAAATATTAAATTTATTGAAAAATAAAACACATTTTCATACAAAAGATTTTTTTATACGTTTTACTATTTGTCACAACTTTTCATGTTGAATGAGATTTTATATTTATAAAATTTAAAATATCTAAAATCCATAAATCTGAAAACTAGGAAGCAGTAAAAATTTACACTTCAAACAAATTAAAAAATGTTTATCCCGCTTAAATTTTGTTCTATAAAAATATTTATGAGGTTGCTTACTACATACACATAAAAACAGTCAAGTAGAATATTTAGATTCCGTTTTGATAGGCAGCGCTCTACTCGTCCCAATCCTAACCTGTGGAAAACGTCTATATACAATCCTAGAACGCCGTTCCGTTGATGTATCGCAATGGCATTGAATCACGTACGTTAAATAGTTAATAAAATAAAATGACTACTTAATCAGAAATAATTTTTAGTCAGGCTTAAGTTCAATAATTTCAATCCTTATCGAATGAAATTAGCTTAGACTTTATTAGCTGGGGGAAATACCGATACTACCGATACGAATACGAAAATGGAAAAACAGAAAATTAATAGTGATACTTATAAATGTGTTTACCAAAGGTAAATCAATTGACGTGTGTGAAGATAAATTTCGAAATTTAAAACCCAAGACACAAACCAGTAGCATTAACAGAGCTATGTTAACCTGATAACAGAGCCCTGTTAAACATGAAAATCTTGGAATTGTGTACCACAAATGGAATCCTGGCCACATTTTTTAACAAAATCAGCTAAAAAAAATCGAAACATGCAAATTATTAAATTCTTCTTTATAAAAACAAAAAAAATCATAAAAAATTTAAAAGAAACTATAATTTTTTACCTATCAAAGTAAATAAAATTTTTTTTATGGAAATTTTGGAATTCCTGGAGCACAAACATACCTGGGCGGCTAAATTTTTCTGGAATTTATGTCTTTTGTGCCCTCTTATGATACTCAGATGTCAAAACCCTTAACATTTGCGTTTTTCATAGAGAAATTTGATTTTTTCTAAATTTTCAAATTTCGATTTTCACTAAAGGACGAATTTCAGGAGAACGAACATACCTGGGCGGCTAAATTTTTCTGGAATTTGTGTCTTTTGTGCCCTCTTATGATACTCAGATGTCAAAACCCTTAACATTTGCGTTTTTCATAGAGAAATTTGATTTTTTCTAAATTTTCAAATTTCGATTTTCACTAAAGGACGAATTTCAGGAGAACGAACATACCTGGGCGGCTAAATTTTTCTGGAATTTGTGTATTTTGTGCCCTCTTATAACACTCAGATGTCAAAACCCTTAACATTTGCGTTTTTCATAGAGAAATTTGATTTTTTCTAAATTTTCAAATTTCGATTTTCACTAAAGGACGAATTTCAGGAGAACGAACATACCTGGGCGGCTAAATTTTTCTGGAATTTGTGTCTTTTGTGCCCTCTTATGATACTCAGATGTCAAAACCCTTAACATTTGCGTTTTTCATAGAGAAATTTGATTTTTTCTAAATTTTCAAATTTCGATTTTCACTAAAGGACGAATTTCAGGAGAACGAACATACCTGGGCGGCTAAATTTTTCTGGAATTTGTGTCTTTTGTGCCCTCTTATGATAGTCAGATGTCAAAACCCTTAACATTTGCGTTTTTCATAGAGAAATTTGATTTTTTCGAAATTTTCAAATTTCGATTTTCACTAAAGGACGAATTTCAGGAGAACGAACATACCTGGGCGGCTAAATTTTTCTGGAATTTGTGTATTTTGTGCCCTCTTATAACACTCAGATGTCAAAACCCTTAACATTTGCGTTTTTCATAGAGAAATTTGATTTTTTCTAAATTTTCAAATTTCGATTTTCACTAAAGGACGAATTTCAGGAGAACGAACATACCTGGGCGGCTAAATTTTTCTGGAATTTGTGTATTTTGTGCCCTCTTATAACACTCAGATGTCAAAACCCTTAACATTTGCGTTTTTCATAGAGAAATTTGATTTTTTCTAAATTTTCAAATTTCGATTTTCACTAAAGGACGAATTTCAGGAGAACGAACATACCTGGGCGGCTAAATTTTTCTGGAATTTGTGTCTTTTGTGCCCTCTTATGATAGTCAGATGTGAAAACCCTTAACATTTGCGTTTTTCATAGAGAAATTTGATTTTTTCTAAATTTTCAAATTTCGATTTTCACTAAAGGACGAATTTCAGGAGAACGAACATACCTGGGCGGCTAAATTTTTCTGGAATTTGTGTCTTTTGTGCCCTCTTATGATAGTCAGATGTCAAAACCCTTAACATTTGCGTTTTTCATAGAGAAATTTGATCTTTTCTAAATTTTCAAATTTCGATTTTCACTAAAGGACGAATTTCAGGAGAACGAACATACCTGGGCGGCTAAATTTTTCTGGAATTTGTGTATTTTGTGCCCTCTTATAACACTCAGATGTCAAAACCCTTAACATTTGCGTTTTTCATAGAGAAATTTGATCTTTTCTAAATTTTCAAATTTCGATTTTCACTAAAGGACGAATTTCAGGAGAACGAACATACCTGGGCGGCTAAATTTTTCTGGAATTTGTGTCTTTTGTGCCCTCTTATGATAGTCAAATGTCAAAACCCTTAACATTTGCGTTTTTCATAGAGAAATTTGATTTTTTCTAAATTTTCAAATTTCGATTTTCACTAAAGGACGAATTTCAAATGTTAAGGGTTTTGACATCTGAGTATTATAAGAGGGCACAAAATACACAAATTCCAGAAAAATTTAGCCGCCCAGGTATGTTCGTTCTCCTGAAATTCGTCCTTTAGTGAAAATCGAAATTTGAAAATTTAGAAAAAATCAAATTTCTCTATGAAAAACGCAAATGTTAAGGGTTTTGACATCTGACTATCATAAGAGGGCACAAAAGACACAAATTTCAGAAAAATTTAGCCGCCCAGGTATGTTCGTTCTCCTGAAATTCGTCCTTTAGTGAAAATCGAAATTTGAAAATTTAGAAAAAATCAAATTTCTCTATGAAAAACGCAAATGTTAAGGGTTTTGACATCTGAGTGTTATAAGAGGGCACAAAATACACAAATTCCAGAAAAATTTAGCCGCCCAGGTATGTTCGTTCTCCTGAAATTCGTCCTTTAGTGAAAATCGAAATTTGAAAATTTAGAAAAAATCAAATTTCTCTATGAAAAACGCAAATGTTAAGGGTTTTGACATCTGAGTATTATAAGAGGGCACAAAATACACAAATTCCAGAAAAATTTAGCCGCCCAGGTATGTTCGTTCTCCTGAAATTCGTCCTTTAGTGAAAATCGAAATTTGAAAATTTAGAAAAAATCAAATTTCTCTATGAAAAACGCAAATGTTAAAGGTTTTGACATCTGAGTATTATAAGAGGGCACAAAATACACAAATTCCAGAAAAATTTAGCCGCCCAGGTATGTTCGTTCTCCTGAAATTCGTCCTTTAGTGAAAATCGAAATTTGAAAATTTAGAAAAAATCAAATTTCTCTATGAAAAACGCAAATGTTAAGGGTTTTGACATCTGAGTATTATAAGAGGGCACAAAATACACAAATTCCAGAAAAATTTAGCCGCCCAGGTATGTTCGTTCTCCTGAAATTCGTCCTTTAGTGAAAATCGAAATTTGAAAATTTAGAAAAGATCAAATTTCTCTATGAAAAACGCAAATGTTAAGGGTTTTGACATCTGAGTGTTATAAGAGGGCACAAAATACACAAATTCCAGAAAAATTTACCCGCCCAGGTATGTTCGTTCTCCTGAAATTCGTCCTTTAGTGAAAATCGAAATTTGAAAATTTAGAAAAAATCAAATTTCTCTATGAAAAACGCAAATGTTAAGGGTTTTGACATCTGAGTAATATAAGAGGGCACAAAATACACAATTTCCAGAAAAATTTAGCCGCCCAGGTATGTTCGTTCTCCTGAAATTCGTCCTTTAGTGAAAATCGAAATTTGAAAATTTAGAAAAAATCAAATTTCTCTATGAAAAACGCAAATGTTAAGGGTTTTGACATTTGACTATCATAAGAGGGCACAAAAGACACAAATTCCAGAAAAATTTAGCCGCCCAGGTATGTTCGTTCTCCTGAAATTCGTCCTTTAGTGAAAATCGAAATTTGAAAATTTAGAAAAGATCAAATTTCTCTATGAAAAACGCAAATGTTAAGGGTTTTGACATCTGAGTGTTATAAGAGGGCACAAAATACACAAATTCCAGAAAAATTTAGCCGCCCAGGTATGTTCGTTCTCCTGAAATTCGTCCTTTAGTGAAAATCGAAATTTGAAAATTTAGAAAAGATCAAATTTCTCTATGAAAAACGCAAATGTTAAGGGTTTTGACATCTGACTATCATAAGAGGGCACAAAAGACACAAATTCCAGAAAAATTTAGCCGCCCAGGTATGTTCGTTCTCCTGAAATTCGTCCTTTAGTGAAAATCGAAATTTGAAAATTTAGAAAAAATCAAATTTCTCTATGAAAAACGCAAATGTTAAGGGTTTTCACATCTGACTATCATAAGAGGGCACAAAAGACACAAATTCCAGAAAAATTTAGCCGCCCAGGTATGTTCGTTCTCCTGAAATTCGTCCTTTAGTGAAAATCGAAATTTGAAAATTTAGAAAAAATCAAATTTCTCTATGAAAAACGCAAATGTTAAGGGTTTTGACATCTGAGTGTTATAAGAGGGCACAAAATACACAAATTCCAGAAAAATTTAGCCGCCCAGGTATGTTCGTTCTCCTGAAATTCGTCCTTTAGTGAAAATCGAAATTTGAAAATTTAGAAAAGATCAAATTTCTCTATGAAAAACGCAAATGTTAAGGGTTTTCACATCTGACTATCATAAGAGGGCACAAAAGACACAAATTCCAGAAAAATTTAGCCGCCCAGGTATGTTCGTTCTCCTGAAATTCGTCCTTTAGTGAAAATCGAAATTTGAAAATTTAGAAAAAATCAAATTTCTCTATGAAAAACGCAAATGTTAAGGGTTTTGACATCTGAGTGTTATAAGAGGGCACAAAATACACAAATTCCAGAAAAATTTAGCCGCCCAGGTATGTTCGTTCTCCTGAAATTCGTCCTTTAGTGAAAATCGAAATTTGAAAATTTAGAAAAAATCAAATTTCTCTATGAAAAACGCAAATGTTAAGGGTTTTGACATCTGACTATCATAAGAGGGCACAAAAGACACAAATTCCAGAAAAATTTAGCCGCCCAGGTATGTTCGTTCTCCTGAAATTCGTCCTTTAGTGAAAATCGAAATTTGAAAATTTAGAAAAAATCAAATTTCTCTATGAAAAACGCAAATGTTAAGGGTTTTGACATCTGAGTATCATAAGAGGGCACAAAAGACACAAATTCCAGAAAAATTTAGCCGCCCAGGTATGTTCGTTCTCCTGAAATTCGTCCTTTAGTGAAAATCGAAATTTGAAAATTTAGAAAAAATCAAATTTCTCTATGAAAAACGCAAATGTTAAGGGTTTTGACATCTGAGTATCATAAGAGGGCACAAAAGACATAAATTCCAGAAAAATTTAGCCGCCCAGGTATGTTCGTTCTCCAGGAATTCCAAAATTTCCATAAAAAAAATTTTATTTACTTTGATAGGTAAAAAATTATAGTTTCTTTTAAATTTTTTATGATTTTTTTTGTTTTTATAAAGAAAAATTTAATAATCTGCATGTTTCGTTTTTTTTAGCTGATTTTGTTAAAAAATATGGCCAGGATTCCGTTTGTGGTACACAATTCCAAGATTTTCATGTTTAACAGGGCTCTGTTATCAGGTTAACATAGCTCTGTTAATGCTACTGGTTTGTGTCTTGGGTTTTAAATTTCGAAATTTATCTTCACACACGTAATCAATTGTATACACATAAATCATTTCTCATATGCCGTTTCATAGAAAATTTAAATTAAATAGCTGATACTAATAAGAATCTCTACCCGAGTAGATAGACTAGGGTGCTGATGAAGTGCGTGGCTGCACAGAAAAGTATCGGTATTTCCGCCAAGCTAATAAAGTCTAATTTTTCTTCTCTTCTTTACAAATTTAGAAAATCAAATTAATTAATAAAAATATTTCATTCAATAAGAATTGAAATTACTGAACTTAAGCCTGACTAAAAATTATTTCTGATTAAAATTGACTACAGTTCAATTAAAGAATTTAAAAATGACTACATTACAATTAATTCATGTTGTTTCAACTTAAAACAAAAATTTTGTTTCAACATGGTTCCTCATTTCATTTCAATATCAAATTCATTTTCTATAAACTAAAAATAACTTTGATTCAATATTATTCTTCATTTTGATTTAACAGTACTGGAATGTTAAGTCAAGATGAAATAAAATTATTTCAAAAGGAAAACGGTTTTCTTTGAAGTTTGCTGTAAATCATGTTGAATTACAGTGCTTTCATAATGACGTGGTTTTAATAAAAGTTGGTTTTAAAGTTAAAACCAACTGTTAAAACCTGGTTTTACCATACAAACTGGTTTTGTTAAACCAACTTAAATCCATTTTTGAATTGGTTTTAAGTTGGTTTTATGAAATGCAACCTTCTTTTCGCTGTGCTAAATTCAATGCTGCCAAGTCAAAATGACCGGAATCAGCTGATAATGCTTATGCCCGTGAATAACAATAGATGTCGCTTGAAAAATTTTCAACTTAAAAATGGATAACTTAAAGATGCAACAATAATTAACAAATTATGGAAAAAAAGTTTTTTGGAAGGAAAAAAATCGATCCGCCGATAAAAAATTTTTATTTTGTGATGTATTTGTGAATTTTTATACACAATAACTTGATTTCCAAGAACTTCTTCATTTAGTTTTACTAGTTCCATAATTTTAAAATATTTATTTCCAAAATATAAAATAGTTTCCATTTTACAACGCATTGTAAACTTTCCCAGTTTTTCATACAAACAGAAACACTTTTTATACAGTTTGTCAAATAAGTGTTATAAAAAGCAGAAAAAATACAACAACAAACACTCGCATTTCTGCAGGAGATTTATTTTATTTTTGAGCAAAGTTATTAGACAGACTGTGAGTTAAAACCTGAATTTAACAAACTTGCAGTGTGAATGCAAAATCAGCTGTTTATGGTTTTAACGTTAAAACCAGGTTTTAGCTTTCAGTGTGAAAACACTATTAAAAAGATTTTAAATTAACCTTGTTTTCATAGATAATAATATGAAATTTTTCTGTTCATTGAATAAATCTTTTCATAGTTTATACAACAAATATGTATTTAAGGGAAAGAATGCACACATTTAATGAGCTGCTGCTGCTGCAAACAAAAAAAAAGAATAATTTACTCTGCATTTCAAATGTGTTAGTAAGTACTCACAAGGATAATAACAAGTAATACTAACAAGTGTGCAACATACAACATACTTTTTTTATTTACACAATTTTTTTCTGGTTTCAGAACAAACAAAAAAGTGGAAGTGGAAATTCCAAACAATATCAACATGAAAAACACTTGATATAGTAACTAGAACGAACATTTAACTATGTATTTGTTGCCTGAGTAAAAATTTAACACTTCTCATTTACTACTGGTACGAAACATTATGCAATCCCATAAATTTAATTGGGATTTGTTAGTACATATTTCATTTGTGATGTTTTGTAAATAATAAGCACTATAGCCAGCCATAAAAACTCTAAGCTTTTCTCGTTAAATTTAAATATTTTTAAAGGGCAAAAGGCAAATTATGTGGCACTTAAGTGTAAATTCCATGGCCGATTGTCTATGTTTGCCCGCCCACGGCTCTTGAGCAGCCTCCAAAACATTCTGTCAACAATAAGTCTCATTGACTTTGACACCAGGCTCTATAAAAACAATTGGACAGCGCCCATCGGCGGTCACAGCTGCCCATGCCATTACTTGAGATGTAAAATATTCGCCACTGCGCTCAGTTAAGTATACACGATCATTCTGAGAGTTTGTGAAAAGCTCTTTAGGAAAATTTTTGCCATCCGATACACAACAATGTTTGAAAATTCGCCATGTTCGTGCAAGCGTAACAACTCTCTTTCTCTTTCGAGTCTTACTTCTTTTTTTTTTTTTGCTTTGGTGAAAAATTATGTGCTTTTTGGCTTTACCTTACGCTCATTTTGGAATATGTGCCTCATGCTTCGCTGGAATATTTTGCACTACGATGCACAGAGATTCAGATTAATTTTTCATTGGACAAAACTCTATAACTTTCGAACTATTGGAAATTTGTTTGCAATCCTTTTTTTTAGGATAGATCAAATCTTAAGCTTTTATCCAAATTTAGTTTCAATAGAATCAGTACAATTGTTCTAAAGAAATTTAAGGCTAAAGTTGAACTTTCGATTTTTTTTTGTTAATTTTGCATAGAAATGCGATTTTTAAATTTTTTTTGTTAAAAAAACTCCTTATACCGAAAATTTAATCATATTTATATAAACAACAAAGTAAGTTTTTGTATGTGCAAAGATCTTATAAAACATATTACAAAATGCCCCAAAAATTTTCGACAAATAATTTTATGGGACCAAACTACAAGTAAAGCTATTCAAATACAAAATACCTTTAAATGCTTAGATGGATTTTTTTTAAATGGATTTTCAAACAAAATTTAAATCGGTTGGCAAATGACAGAGTTATGCGTTGGGGGAGAAAATTTCCCCCGTCAAATTTCCGAAAAAAAAATTATGGAAAGCAACTGCGGACAAACCCTTTTAAACAAAAAAGTAGTTTTGCAAATCGCTTTATAAATGACAGAGTTATACATAAGGGGAGCGAATCCCCCCCCAAAATTTCGAAAAGTATAGGAACCAACTGCGGATAAGCCCTTTCAAACAAAAAAAAGGGATTTTGTATATCGCTTTAAGATTGACAGAGTTATGCATAAGGGGAGCAAATTTTTCCCTCCAATTTTTGAAAAAAATAAAGGACCAAACTGAAGGCAACTGCTTTCACACAAAAAAAGAATTTTGAAAATTGTTTTACAAAAGAAAGACCACCACCGATTTAAAAAAAAAAAAAAGTTATGGCAACTAACTGCCGACATACGCTTTCAAACGTAAAAAGAATTTTGAAGATCGCTTTACAAATGACAGAATTATGCATAAGGGGACAAAATTTTCACGCACCGATTTCCGAAAAAAAAATATATAAAGGACCAACCTGCAGGCAAACTCCTTCAGACAAAAAATGAAATTTTTAAAATCGGTGCGCGACTAGAATTTTGACACATTTTTTTTTTTTTGATAATTTTTAAGTATTTTCATTAAAATAAAAAAGGTTTTTACGGGCGGGTCGTGGCGGATGCAAAAATATATATATGGGCTTAAAGACACTTACATCTTTGTCGGGATGGGTTTGGTTTTTTTATCTCCACATGTTATACACAACTAAACTTAAAATTTCACGAAATTATGGCGCTTTAAAATGTTTGACATATTTTACACCCCAACTACAAATTGTACAGGATCGGCACATAATGGTATTAAAAATAACAAAATTCATTGTTTATCTCTAATAGTTGATTTCTCGAAGTTTTGTTTTTGAGTCATAAGCCACCTTTTGATAGACCGGGTCACATATATTTTTTAACCATCATCAAAAAAAAAATTTGGTAATTTTTTTTCTGTGTACGTATAGACATACATACATACATATAGTTACCTTAACATAGAAATGCCCTAACTCATTATTTTTTTTTCAATTCGAATTTTTATAGCTATGCTATTTATGTCACGACACAGGACGTAATTTTTATAGCAAAAATAATCGACAATATTACAGTTATAAATTTATTTTGGTTTTGATTTCTTGGCACTTAAAATTATAATAATAATAATTAATATTTGCGTCGAATTTGACATCATCATATAATATAATTTTATTGCATTGTTATTTAACACATTAACGTCCCTTTTACAATGCATGATTAAGAGTTAATGTTAACTTAAACTACAAGTTCTTCATACAAAACTTTCCGTTAGCTTTTAATTGTAAATTGTGCGAAGGGCTGTAAGTTTGTTCTATATAGCTAGGCAGCATAGCTACAACCGGGTGTCCTAAGACACCGCTCTTCAAGTCGTAATTCAGCTGTAAGAAAGACGGATAAGGAAATACAATATCTCTTTTTTTTCTTACAGCTGAAAAACGAGTTGATCAACAAAAGCTGAAGTGTGTGAACCGAAATGTACAACGAAAGAAAACTAGATTTTAAAAAACAATGAGTTAGGGCATCTCTGCATTAAGGAAACAATATGTATGTAACACTTCACTTAAATTATTTTACTTGTCTCTTACACACTCCATCCTTCAAATGCATGTTCTCTACAAATAAAAATTTATAAACGCATACATTATTTTTTCTTCATTTTGTAAATGAATATTAAAGTATGAATTTCACTTAATACCCGCTCTCACAGTCGCAGATAACTTTACTGCATGTACTTACTCGTACATACAGATATCGCGCTTGAAATAATTTCTTCTTTCCTCCATTGTTACATTAAATATTCATGTGACAGCATTAAGAGAACTTGTGTCTGGGTGTGTGCGATAGGAAGTATGTGGCGGTTTCAAATTCATTATAGTTGCAGTAAAGAGTTTGTTTGCCAGGATAACGACTGGCTTGTAAGATTGGTTAGATGGCGCAATATGTTTTATATACGATAATGTACTGAAAGTGTTTATAAGCCTTTTACTTGGATAAGAACACATACATATACACACAACTAAAAGTACTTTGATGTATGTGTGTATATGATCCTTTGATGATGATGATGATAAATAAGAATGCAAAAAACATAAAACTGGATTTAGGGAGTATAAAAACTCTTAAAAATATTTCATAAAAATGTAAGCAAACACGCCAACATAAATTAAATTTTTTTAAAGAGTGAATTTAACAACAACAAAATTAAATAAATATGTGTGTGTGAAGATAAAAACCAAAGAGCCCATTTTACAGTTACTAGCGGACTATTAAGCACTTAATAGTGCTAGTAAAATTAATAAATATTATATCTAGTTAATTTTAATTATTATTATTATTCGAACTTCATTTATTTCTATACATATTTATGATTTTATCAGGGTAAAGTTTGTATCGCTTTTTAAGCCAAATTACATGTTGAAAAAGGCAAAGTTTAACGTATGACGGATTTATAGTGCGACGGCCTTTATCCCCTATAGACATGAGCCTTAACATATCCCCACAAAAAAATGGTATAAAGACGTTAAATTGCACGATTTAAGCAGTGAATTGTTCGTCCCCAAACTTGAAATAAACTTTTCACCGAACTCGCCTCTCAATTTCACCATTATTTTGCGTGCTGTGTGACATAAGGCAACGCTTTGTTAAAACCACATGGCAGCCTAGTCCAGCTCTTTCATTTTGGGCAAAAAAGTAAAAGAGGCCCAATTGCTGCGAATGGCGTCAAATCCATAATTCACGGTCATCAACAACAGTGGCGGCTACAGCTGCGATATTTTTCTCTGTCCGTACTCTACGTATACGTGTTGGTGACATAGTATTCACAAATGTAATTTTGGTGCGAAATCTAGTCACAAGACTTTGTTGAATAGCTGCCTCAGAAGGTCCCACAACCTGACCATAAAATGAAAGAAGTGCACGGATGCACTTTATTAACCGAGCATGATAAAATTCAGTAATCTGCAAGCGTTGTTCAAGGTTAAATTATAGACAAAACTGAACATGTTTAAAAGTAACATGAAACACGAAAACAGCTGAGTTTCCAAAAACAGTGTTGCCAATAAGGAAGTTTTTAAAAAATCACCCTTTACTAAGGATACATACATATATAAATAATAATGAAACTTAATTTTAAAAAAATAGGACCTTATTTTTTGGGAAATAGGAGAATTATCCATGTATTCCACTATAAATGGTGCTACTGATGGCTCGTGGCATTTCTGAAATCATTAATTTGAAAAAAGTCAAAAGTCGGTCTTTTTGTACGTGTGCGAAACGTGTCTGGAGTCAGATGAAGTCAAGCCGATTTATGAGAAACAATCTCGGACATTTGGTGGCCGGGTAATTTGATTACAAATGAATAGTTATACCGAAGATGCAAGCAAGATTCAATTAACTTGCAGAAACGAAAGTGAAAATGAAGATGGATAGGACATACACTGTAGTAAAAGCCCCAAACCGTAATAAACAAGGCTGCTCTTGATTGGCATCCATAAGGACAAGGGAATAGAGATCGTCCCAGAGGTACTCGTATATAACGACAATGCACGAGCGAATGAGCATTAGCCCTGACTTAAAGTAAAGACAACAGCTTAGTTTAGGTTACATTAGGTCATGCAGGTTGCTGAGAAGATAAAGTAATTAATTGGGTCCAAAGACCTTTTAACTCTTTGTGCTACCTGATAGTCAACGACGTGAATAAATTCCTTTAAAGTACGATTCATTTTCATATCTTACATATTCCTGGAATTCACATAAAGAATTTAACATTGTTGTTTTTGGGAGATAAAATATGAACAAGAAAAAATTATGTGATATGAAAGGTTTAACCTCATATAGTACATCATAAAATAAAAATCATAAAAACATTTTTCAATCGTTTTTTATGCTTACTTTTCTTTCTTATAGGGAAAACACGAAAACTTTTAAAGAAAAAAAACAACAAGTTTATGAGATGTTAATCCTTATTTTGTTTGCCTTCATAAAATGGAATTGCCAAAAAAGTTAAAGAATACATTTTTATGCCAAATTTAATACTCATATTCAAAGACTCCGTTTTATCATCAGTCAACAAATGTGAACTTGGCAAATGACTGACATAAAAAAAATTAATAAAAAGTTTATTTGGGAGGTTAGTGTGAATGACGACGTGTGGACACACGAAAAAAAACTTGCAGTTGGCGTCATTTTAAAACTTAAACTCATACTTTGTTTAGTTTCTAAGCTACGAGGGTGGATCATTAACTTAATGTCTTTTTGAATTTCCCGCCTCTTGATTGAAATGGCAACACTGCTCCTGCCAATAGGCAACTGTCAGTAGAATCCTGTCCCAATTTTAACAAGCTGTGTCATTTAGTTTGTGTTTGGCAGCCGTTGATAACAGGCTACCTCGTTTTTTGAGAAGAAAATGGAAAAAAGTGAGTTTCGTGTGTTCATTAAACATTATTTTTTGCAAAAAAAAAAAAAAAACAATCAATCAAACCAAGGAAAGCTCGATAAATACTATGGGGACTCTGCACCATCGATTTCAATGGTAACAAAAAAGTGGTTTACTGACTTTCATTGTGGTAGCACAAGCACAAATGATGGACGGTCAATTGAGGTCGATAAAAATCCACGATATGATGTTGGCAGATCGAAGAATAAAATTGCGTGAGATTGTTGATGCCATAGGCATTTCAACTGTGGTTTAAATTTTAAATGATCAGCTGGGTTTAAGAAATTTGTCTGCAAGATGAGTGCCGCGTTTGCTGTCAATTTAAACGTAAATGTATGACAACTTCAAAGGATTGTTTGCAATCCGAATGAACCTGGATCCATTACTGTACTCCGGAGACCAAACAGCAGTCTAAACAATGGGTTTCTACATGTGAAACTGCTCAAAAGAAGGCCAAGGTGAGTTTGTCGGCCAACAAGGTGATGGCAACAGTTTTTTGGGATGCACGCGGGATAACCCACATCGATTACCTTCAAAACGGAAAAACAATAATCGGCCAACTTATGAGATCGATTTAATGAGGATTTAAAAAGAAAACGACCCCATATGGTCATCAAGATAATGCACGAGTGCACACGTGTGCAGTCTCAATGGCAAAACTCTATGAAAAAGGCTACGGATTGGTACCCCATCCGCGATATTCTCCAGATTTAGACCCTGGTGTAGGGCTGCCATACGTCCTGGTTTTCCAGGATTTGTCCAGGATGTGTCCTGGTCCACTCTTAAATTGTCCTATTTTATTTTTGCACAGGAAAATTTACCAGCAACTACAATAAATTTAAACGAGAGCCACTCTGATTAAATTTTTGTTTCAACTAAGGCCCTTATTATGAGTAACTTTCGATCTTCGACTATAGTCGAAAGCACTGATTGAACGAATTTTCATTTGAATGTCCTTATTATGACTATCACTCAAAGTGATTTTTAAAATTTTCAACAACTATACCTAAAAAATTAAAAACTGTCGTTTACTATTTTTTTTTCATCGAAAGCTAAATTCTGTTCGATTGGTCACGAAATTTTCAATGTTAAAAATATAAATTAAAGATGCAATTTTCGTACGTTCGTTTGTGGTTTGTATGAGTATCCTGGTTGACGAGCTCACAGTTCTGGCAGCCCTACCCTAGTGACTACGTCCTATCTCCAAACCTACAAAAATGGCTCGGTGGAAATAGATTTAGCTCCGACGATTAAATTATTGCCTATTTTAAGGACCTCGAAAAATTATATTTTTTTGAAGGATTAAAAAAACTGTTGAAACACGTTGGACTAAGCGTATTGAGTTAAAAGGTGATTATGTGGAAAAGAAACCAATGTGAGTCCGATCACAGAGGACATGTGTAAACATCTAGTAATGAAAATTTTTTTTAATATTGACTTATGGTAACTAAAATAAGATTTATACATTTTTGGCTCTACTGTATTTAAAAATCTATGGAAAACTGCATATATAGTAGTAGAATTATTAGTTGTGGGGGTTTGTGGAGAATTGCTCATATGCAAGTGGAAAAGGTCAAATAAAAATTTTGATAATAATTGGCATGAGATGGAGATTGTTACCCAATTGTCGTGCACCAGCTTCAGTGTAACGCAACAGTACGTAATGAAGATATATTATAATATAATATTATAAATTCTTTATAATTTTATATTTATTTTATTTATTTTAACAAAATTATCCCCACTGGCAACACTATTACACTTCACAAGCAATTTCTATTAAAATTAATATAGCTCCTGAAGGTATGCTTTAAAAATCGGTTGAGTGTATTTCTATGCAGTCGTTAAGTTTCTCTGTACTTCTTGTTCGTATGATTACAGTAATACAATCATACATAGCTCACACCGACTTGATAACGCATTACGATCTTACGCAAAATTTATGATTGTATTGTGAAAAAGATTTTTACCCCCTAGCGTATAGATGTTTACACATCATTAAATTTTGATTTTGCAAAAAAAAAACTGAGCTTCATTCAAAAAGTCACGGACTTATTGATTCGCACTCGTATGTACATATGTACATATGTATGTATGTATGTATCACCCAAAATTATTTTATTTTCTAATTTCATAGAGATTCAATTCACCTCCGCTCTTTAAAACTGTATTAATTTTTTGATTACCCCCGGCTTGATGTATCAAAAAATTTTATACGATGCCAGCAGTCACCAGGCCCTGCCTTTGACCGTTTTTACGCCCAATCTTCGTCTACTGTTTGTGTGTAAGTAAATAAATTCTAGGCAAAAGGGAAAAAAACAACATTCATCTGTTAACGGAAATCAAAACTGAGAAAAGTATAAAAATACCAACTAAAATAATATTACGAGCGAGCAACAACACAAATGTCGAGTGCTAAATTCAGCAGCGCGAAAAGTTTCTGTGTAAAAGGAAAGGGAAATAAATGTTCATCGATGTTCGCCGGTGTACGTGCCTTTGCGTGCATATGCAGGTGTGTATTTGTTTTCAACTAAAACGTGAGCGTTTTGTTTACACGAATTTACACAGTTTTACACTTTTATATTTATTTACATTGACATGTGTTTATTTGCAAAGTTTAGTTTATTCGTTGGCAAACTTTTCCCCGATTTCAGTTTGTTTAAGGGCATGGGTGTGTGTGTGTGTGTGTGGGTGCGTGAGTGTTTGTCTGCCCATGTGGGAGCATTTGTGTAACAGTTGCTCTTTTTAAGGTTTACATTTATGAATTTTAGTTTCAAATTTAATATTCAAATGTATCACAGGAGTGAAACTAGTGCACAAGAGAAAAAATCTAACAAATAATTATGTGGTTTCTTTTAACAAAAAATTTATTGAAACATTTTGTATTTTTAGTTCTACTTTATAATAGAAAATTGGCAGCAATATTTTGAAATCATTCATATAAGTAAAATATCAAGCAACATTTTGGGCAACTTTTAGGAGCGAGAAATAAATTCTTCATCCCTTGATTTTGTATGTTGAAAATTTTCATTAACACAGCAGCAATCTTAAACTCCAGCTACCAACGAAATACTTCGATTGAACAATAAGTTTCAGAAGAAAGCGAGCGAGCTAGCGTTATGCTACAGACAACCGACAAAGTTATGGCGAATAGAAAATAAAGTTAACGATTCGAAGATAGATGGGCCAAAATTCAAATTTCAAAAATATAAACAGTGTTACCATATGTGAAGATTTATCTTATTTTTGATGCTTTTAAGCCTGGATCACACGATTGGCAAATTGTACCAATTTTCGTCGGCTCACTGCAATAAAGTTATACTATGCTTAAAATTTATGAATTTCTTGTTATTTGTTACTTATTGATAATGTTGAAAAAAAACGATAAAACCGACAAAAAGGCGATAAAAAAAACTAAAAAAAAGAAAAAACCCGGGTTTAAAACTGTTTAGATAATCAAGTACGAAACGAAACCCATCACAAAAATTTGTTTTTCGGAAAAAATTCGAACCAAATATAAAAACACCCGGAAAGTCCCATCAAAATTGGTCCAGCTGTTTCAGAGATGGGCCGGAACAAACCGACAGACAGACAAAAAAATTAAATTGTTTTTTTTTGTTATATATACACATATGCATTAGTGTCCTGCACAAGACCATTTATTAGAGCTTTTAAGACATGAGAGTTTTTTCATATGATTTGCTACAGCGAAATATTCCAAGGCTGAGTATAGACGATACTACAAATCGTACGATAAATCGTACAAATATGAAATTAATAACGTCTATCATGCTGTCGTACTTATGAAGTTTACTTTGTGTTGGAGACACTTGCAAATAAATCAACTTTATCAATAATAATTATTTATAATCATGTTGGCATTGAATTATTTTCATTCATGTCATAAAATTTTCATTCTTGATTATTCATTGTTGTTTTGAAACTTCAATTAAATTAAACTTAATTTTTAATATTTTGTAAAAAAATATTTTGTGTTTTAATTTAAAAACCCTAACACTTTGTAGTATAAAAATTAAAATTTTTTGATTTTTGTGGGCGGAGCTTCGCTAAGTACGATAATAAGTATTAGATATCATGCTGTTGTACAGCAAAATTTATTTTATGAGGAGCTGATTTAGAAAACGCAGTGTTTTTGCAGCTCAATTTTAAAATAAGCCTTATGTAGCGGATATTTTAATTAAAAAAAAAACATAAAACACTATTTTAACCATTCTCTACAACATGCCCCTTTAGTTTTTGCATTATTTTTTTATTCTTTTCAACTGCATAATTCATTTATCCGCGTGTATATGTATTGCCTTAAAAATATTTTTCAAATGAATTAGTATGATTTGTAGTAACGTGTATCTGAAAGGCTAAGGCTAAGTTTACATCTGGCATTTCTTGTGTGTCATTTGCCCAAAAAAAGCGTAACCAACTAATTACTAATGAAAAACTGTTTGATTCAGACATATATTTATTGATTTAAATAGTTTGCAATCATTTTTGATTCTATAAAATTGTCTATTAATTATGTATGAAACTGTTTAACTTAATAAATACATGTCTGAATCAAACAGTTTTTCATTAGTACTTAGTTGGTTACGCTTTTTTACGCTTGTGTAACAACTGAAACAAATGTCTTTCCAACAGTGTTGCTTAGCGTTTTTTTTTAGAATATTTCGCTATAGTAAAGCATTTTAACAATCTATCATGTCTTGAAATGTCTTTTAAATGGTCTTGTGCAGGACTTTAATATGCATTAAGAAAAAAAAATCTGTTATTTTGACATTTCAATCAGACCACTCAATTTAATATCTTCATAGATAAAATTCAGTGAAGTAAAATTTTTAAATTTTTACAGCTCATAATTATTTTTTTAAATTCTCGTATTTGTACAGTTTATGTTTTTAAGGTTAGCAAAAATATTTTAAAATGATTTACATAAATAACTTAAATATGAATAGCGTGTATAAACACAACGCTCTATTAAGAATGCCTGTGATTCAAGTACAAAAGAAATAGAAAAAGAATAACAAAGACTTTGCGTAATTAGATAGATTCCTAGCCGTGCTAAAAATATACATATGTAGATGTATTAGAGACCTGCATAAACAGTCTTAAAATTTAAATACGTTTTGTTTTTTAAATGAATTCTCGTGGCATGTATTATTAAACTAATAATAAATGCTGTCCTATTATAACCGAAGCGCGAGTGATGTATATGTGTGTACGTGTTTATGAGTGTTAACAAGCGATGTCGCCAAGACTTCTTATTCATAACAATCAACATAAGTAGTGTTGATACGTGTATGCTTGTTATTTTGCATATTTTACATTTGAGTGTGTGAGAAGTTTTTTAAAGCAAACGCACACAACTAATCTAAATGCATGTGAACGTTTTAATATGCGCAGAAAAATAAAAGAGCATACACACAACTTATGTGTTAGCTGCCCAGAGTAGCGCCAGAGTGCCGAACATCAATCGGCTTTTAAATACAAATGAATACACATACGATTATACATATCTCTCGGTTTTCTCTCTGTGGGCAGCTATAATTTATGTAGGTATGTATCAGTGTTGTCAACTTTTAAATTTCAAAAAGCACTGAAACTATGAAAAAAAAACGCGTAATTTAAGTACAAAAGCACTAAATTTAATTATTTTATTATATTAAAAAAATTGTTATACATAAATATGTATATAAGATATATAGGGATCGGCTGACCTTGCATTTTATAACTAAAACTTCAAATTTGAGGCATCCGATACACGTTTTAATTCTAATTAATTATTAGTAAAATAAAATGATAACTATTGTTTAACTAATACTTTTTGATTACATTTATTATATTCTTTATCAAAAATTGATAAAAATAAGTGCTCGCTCATCTAAGTTTATAGTGAAAGATATTAACTTAGTGCAGAAATTGGTTCAGGAAAACGAAAACATAATAGAAAATCAAAAAAAAAAGTATGTATTACATTATGTATTACACAAAGAAGATGCTTTACAACGTACATATGTATGAAATGTATCCAAAATTGTTCACCACAGGATATTATGTTGTTCACAAAACATCAATACTGATAAAGTTTGCAACGAAGCAGCTGTTGTATAAAACTATTTCTTAACCAATGACGTTAAGCGGTTTAACTAATGTTAAACCAAAAGCTGTAAATCAAATATTATTGGTTAAAAACTATTGCTATTAGCTAACTTAATGACTGTGAATTTGGGCCTAAGAGAATAAAACGATATAAATTTAAGAACAAAATTCTTCAATTTAGATTGCAGAGATCTTAATATTTCAATCTTGAAATTTGGTCAGTAAGATTGACGTTCTCAAATTTAACATAAATTCTTAATTTATAGAATGAATTCTTAAAATCAAAAACGTGGTCTTAAACTTTAATAGCGCAGCCTTAAAATCAAGAACGTAATATTAATTTTAAGATTATATCCTTTAATTGTTAAGAATATGATCTTAATTTAAGATTTTTATTAAGAAAAAAATCTTGAATTTGATCTTAAAAAAATCAACATTTTATTCTTGAATCAAGAATTTTCGCATTTAAAAGACTATAAATATTAAAATGATTTGAGTCTTGATCGTAAAATCTTGATTTTAGCACGTTTTTCCCCTGAGTGTATAAAAAAGTATATTCACAATTTTATTTTCTCGTTTCAGACCTTTTTTATTATGAAGCGAAGTTATAACAAAGTGTAAGGATATATTGTTACGTTTGTTAGACTTAAATAAAGTCGTAGAGGTAAAAAATCTACTTCTGCGCGCTTAAACATTCAAGTGACAAAATATTGATGGAAATGCAGTTTTTATAATGCCTCAAACGAGTTTATATCCATTAAATTGACATAAACTTATTAGATTTTACTTCTGCCCAAAACTCGACATTGGACTCGAAAGTTTCTCCATTCTCCACCCATTGTTATAGTAACTAGACAAAATGATGCTATTAAACTATATTTGGGTACCTACTTGCTTAATGTCTTCTTTACATTAATTATGCTTAAAATGTTAAAGTTTGAGGGTATTTCTGCATCCAAGCATTGTACAACCTTATTCGAATTTTTTTAAATGTTCTGCTTTTTGAGCGATAGCCTTCCTCGAAAAAAAAATAGATATGGAAATTAATTTTTTAATTTTGGGTCTAGTGCCACCGCCACGAAACAAAAAGCACTAAAAATTAATTTAAAAAGCACTGAGCACTAACTTCAAAATTTCTCGCGTCGATAATTTCAAAAAACACTAGAAACGGTGCGAAAAGCACCGAGTTGACAACGCTGGTATGTATGTATGTACATGGATGAACTTTATATACGCGCCCATGCGTAGAAACGTCAACAAATGTGTTGCTTAGAGTTTCTTTTAGAAAATTTCGCTGTAGTAAAACATTTGAAAAATTCCTCATGTCTTAAAAGTTCTTGTAAGAGGTCTTGTGCAGGTCTTTAATATGTACATATATAAAATATCAAGAGGAATGCTAAAAGGAAACGATTTTTTAATCCCGGATTTTTGGAATTTTCACATGAGACTCTTCGGAATTCCAAAGCTATTTGACCTGTTGATTGTTTCGTGATTTTTGATAAAACAAAGTAGCCGTAGGTACTGCTATTTTTGTATTATTTGTGCAATTGATTTAAAAAGACTGTTCGTAAACATAAGTACGTGACGTGAGCATCACGCGTACATCTCTTCTTTTAATAATTGGTATACGAACATATTCTACAAACACACAAAATGCATGACAACCACAATCTTAACAACTTATTTTCTTTTTTAATTCCAAAATGTTATCAATTGTATTGTAACAACAAAAAAAAAACTTGAAATACAAAAATGTATGTACTTGTATGTA
The DNA here is from genome assembly GCA_905220375.1 of Tachina fera. Taxonomy (NCBI): domain Eukaryota; kingdom Metazoa; phylum Arthropoda; class Insecta; order Diptera; family Tachinidae; genus Tachina; species Tachina fera. Next base: position 77,188,838 of record LR999966.1, read on the forward strand.
TTAAAAAATGTATTTAAGCAAGTGGCGCTATTCAGCAATTTGTTGCATGTGACATGCTACGGTTTCTTTTTCCATTTGTATTTATGACATTCAAACGTTTTTCCAATTGTGTGTGTTTGTTTGTTTGTTTGTTTTCTTTATTTGTTGGAATAATAATCCAGTATATGTATGTATCTTAAACATAAATGCGTAATACAAGTGAAACAAAGCCAGGCGCATGTTTACAATAAATAAATAAATAAATGAATAGCAGAACAAACAGTTGTAAGAATAATTTTAACATCGAATAAACAGAATACGAACAAGACATTTATTTATTTTTCTTTCTTATTTTTTCTTTCAAAGTGAAACGGTTTTTGTTATTTTGGGAGGCCATATTTCGAAATGGGGAAAGACACATTCCCAAGAAATTGTTTAGCAAGTTCCCCCCGGAACTTAAACGGAAAGTTAAATACTATTGCATTGGGAATTTTTCTATTTTTAGGGTTCCGTACACCAAACGTGAAAAGGACCCCTATTGTCTTCGCTACGCTGTCCATCACACGCTACTTTCTCAGGAACCGTAAGAGCTAAGGACCTTAAATTTGGACAGAGTATGTAGAACCTTGGCCGCTACAACAACACATACATGAGAATTAAAAATTAAAGGGTATTCCAAAACGAGCAACGAAAAATTTTAAAATCCCATGTAATATACATACTAGTGGTGCACGAATATTCGTATTCGCGTTCGAATTGTCGAATATTCGCCCATTTTCAGGCGAATACGAATATATTATTATATATGTATAATAAATAAATGCATAAATCCTAAACGAAATTTAAATAAATGACTAAAAATTTTACAGCCTGTTCATCGAACTGCCTTACGTTAGAAGGCGAGCGATTATTAGGCAAACGATCGAGTTGGAAATTGACTTCATTTTCTTTTTTCGTTTGAAAATAAAGGCTCTCTTTGTTTGTAATTAAACGTCTAAAAACAATGTTTCCATTACTCATTTAGTTGTAATTCTTAGAGCTTTTTTCATAGAAAATTAAAAGTTTCCTTAAAAATTAAAAGGAAGCAACCCTTTTGTAACCCAATTGTAAAAATAAATAAAAAGTAAAGTTTTCAAAAATTATTTGTTTAAAGTGTACAAAAAATACGCGTTTATTGAAAAAACAATGATTTGATCCGTTGCACTTGGATTTTTTTTATAGCGACCGAGATAACGCTGAAGATTGCGAGACACTGCAAATTTGCTACAGTTTCCACACGAGCAGTAAGTTCAATAAATGAAATGATTATATACCACTTCCAACAGGGAAGTTTTTCGAATACTGCTGGAGAAAATGGAATCTGCAATGAAGCAAAACAGTAGAATCACTAGCATTCTCGCTATAATTAAAGTGACAACATTCCTAAAATTTCTCGCAACGGGTGGTTACCAGTTTTGTGCCGGAAAGGAATGTATTTTATACATGTCGAAATCAAAACTTTCGGAGGAGGTGGTAATTGACTTGATTGGACCAACACTTTAAATTGCCAAGGATTAGTTTTTTTTATGCTGAAATTTAGATTTTCTTGGTAAAAACATCCATTATTTTAAATTTCAATTGTAAAAATTCAAAAGATTCACCAACACGTTAAATTTTTCCTGATTGTTTAATTTGACAGTTGATTTTGTTTGTGTCATACATACGAGAACCAATTTTTCAAACGCAAGCTAAAAGCTTATTTGTTTTACTCAAAATAAAATGAACAAAAACCAAAAGTTCAATTCATTCGTTATTTGACGTACAATATAAAAAACTTATCTTACAAAAACAGGCTGTTAGTTTGTACAAATACATTAATTTTTTTTATAGAAATTTGTGCTTTGTATCATTTTCAAATATTATTCAATGACGATCATTAAAATTTTATGTACTTTTTATTAACATTAAAGTACGCCAACTAGAGTGTTGTGAAGTCCTTTCTCATAACAATTTTTTAATATTTCATATTGCATATAATATTCGTATTCATATTCGCGAATATCAAAAATTGACATTCGTTACATCACTAATACATACATACAATTGTATGTAATTTGTAAAATTAGTGTATTTTTAATATGTTAATGCAATTTTGACTATGTAATTTTGACAACTTGCTATATCCTGGAAACCGTAAGAGGTAAACTCTTGAAATTTTCAGAAACGGTAAAACTAAAAAATCCGAAAATTATAAGATCGCTAAAATAAATCGCCAAATTCGAAAAAAATCGTCCAAATGAAAAAAATCGCCAAAATGAAAAAAACCCCAAAAACAGAAAAAAATCGCCAAAACGCAAAAAAGCCGCCAAAACCAAAAGAATTGTTTATATGAAAAAAAATCGCAGAAATGAAAAAAATCGCAAAAATTAAAAAAATTACAAATTGAAAATAACGACAAAAACCGAAAAAATAGCCAAAATGAGAGAGTGTCAGAACTAAAAAGCGCCTAAATGAAAAAAAGTTGCCAAAATCAAAAAACGCCAAAAACCGAAACAATCGACATAACTAAAAAAATCGCCTAAATGAATAAATTGCCAAAATTAAAAAAAAAACTTCAAAAACTGAAAAAATAGCCAAAACCAAAAAAAAAATAGCCAAAATTAAAAAACGTCAAAAACTAAAAAAACGCAATAACGAGAAAAGAAAGTGCCAAAACCAAAAAAGCGCCAATAAACGCATAAAACCCCAAAACTAAAAAAAAACGCTTAAAACCGAAAAAACACAAAAACGAAATAAATGCCAAAACAATGTTTTTTATAGGCTAAAGTTCGTATTGAATTACATATCTCGTGTCCGTACGGAAAACTTCGTGCGCGGGTCAAAGTCGCACTTCACTGCTTTTTTTATATGAGAAGAATTAAATTTTGTTTTAGTTGCGTTAAAAAATGACATTGAGTTGATACATATTATGCAATTATTCAAAATTAGTTGAAAATTGTTAAGGCTAAGTGTGTCACATAGAATCTGTTTTACGTTATACTTAACATGACCAGTAGTCATTCACATTCACTAACTTTTTTTAACGATAATCGCATCGTTAAAATAATTATAACGAAAATTTATCGAATTTGCTATTCAGTAACATTTTTAACGATATTCGCTGTAGGTTACTGTCAGCTGTGTCATTATTTAGGCGCTTTTAATTTTATCGACAATAATCAACCGAAAATATCAGCTGCTTCTTATCGTTAAAAATAAGTTTCAGAATAACACAATCATTATTTTAAGCGACAAAATCGATAGACAAAAATTACGACTGTCGGATCGTTAAAAGTTACTGAATCGCACTACGGACATGATGGATCAAAAAGCGGGATTTGGAAGAAAATACCGCCAAAAAGCGTGATATAAAAATAAATATTCTTTAGAAAGCAGCATGTGTAATATACACATACACAGTTTCGTATGTACTTAAGATACACAGTTTTCACAGTGTCTAAAATTAGAACATTTTTATATAGGTGGGATAAATTTAAATTTTTTTGAATACATAACTCCTGAAAACTCGAACTTCAAGAAATTCTGAGTATGTACTTTTTAGAGGACTACTTGGACATTAATCTATGAGCAATATTATCGGCCAGCATTAACTAGCAAGAAAATGCGTATCCTTCAAAAAATGACAAGTTCAAAAATTGGCAATACATATTTAGTTCAAAATCATGCTTTTCAGAAATAGATTCATGGGCAATAATAAAGGAGGAGCACCTTGTCTACAAAATTTGCATTACATTTTTTCATCTCAGGTGCCTCATTTACTGGAAAACTCCTTTCGAAATGCATTATAGCTTAACAGAGCTCTGTCAAGGCACTAATAGAGCTCTGTTAAAGCACAAGGTTTGTGTCAAGGATTATAAAACTATACAAGCACAAACTTGAAATTCCGCCTATTCCGACAGCAAATAATGCAGTGATAATATTGAAACTCTTCACGACATTAATTTAAAAAAAAAATTCTTTTCGTCTGAAAACGGGTAAGACGAAGCACACAGAGGGATTTGGATAGTTAAGCAATAACTACACTCAAAAAAATATTTGAATTGAATCTCTATAAGTTAGCCCCGGTTCACACGTTTCAACTTTTGTTGCTCAACTCGTAATTCAGCTGTAAGAAAAACGGAAACGGAATTACGAGTTGAGAAACAAAAGGTAAAACGTGTGAACCGGTCCTTACATTTTAATACAAATCTAATAAGATATTGAACATTTCAAAAGCGGGTTATCGGGGCAGGTAACCTGTAGTTGAATTCCGTAGCACCATAAAGGTTTCAAAAGTACATATCCTCGGCTTATACCGTAGACAGGCGACAGCGCTAATTTGCATTATAAGCTCACTAATGTGAATTAAAAATTTACCCCGACAGACGACTGTTATTTGCATTAAGTAAACAGCTAGCAAAATCTGTGCATCCCTTTCGTACCACACACTTCGATTATTTTCCTTGGAAATCTTAAAATAGAAAAATTATGTCTCGATTTTAATATTCTTTTTTTCTTTTTCTAAAAACAATTAAAATAACTTAAATTTCCTGACTTTGAATCCATTTTAATTTTGAAAACGAAAACAATTTGCCACAATTTGATGGATGGTTGACAGTGTTACCGTGTTACCATAAGAGGGCGGTGTTATCATATAGTTAAATTCAGTATTAATTCAGTTTCATTTAGTGCATTTACGGTAAATCTAATACGCATTGGAATGGGGATAATTCACAAGTTAATTTGAATTAAGACAGTTAATGCAAATTAACGCTGTCGTCTGTCTACGCTATTAGAGTGTAAACCTGCTAACTTATGCTGGGAACACAATTGAGACGAACGACGAATTTCGTCCAAGTCGACGAATTCGTCGATAAGCATTCGCTGCGTAAATTCGTCGTGTGAAGCACAACAACGACGAATTTACTCTGTCATATTTGATAAAGTTGGTTGTTGTGTGTACAAAAACACAGAGAGAAGGAGAGAATTTTCTCTAAATTTTGTCTTTTCGTCGTTCGTCGGCTTACAAAATAGAAATAAATCTATCTAAGAGTTCGTCACGTACGACGAATTTCGTTGAACGGCGGTGTTGTGTTCATTTTCATATGCACAAATGTGTTTTATTTTTTATGACGAAAGTTCGCACCCAACAAATTTTACAGGAGAGACAAAATACTGTTAACGGTTTCTGTACAAAGCTTAAGAAATTATTATAATACATTTAGTTTTTTTTTCGATATATAGACCTTCAAATTAAAATAAATATTTTAACAACTCGATGAGGCATATTTTTCTCTTTCGAACGGCATTAAAATGTCATATATTATAAAAAGTGGATTTAGCAGGTTTGCACTCTAAGTCGACAATATATTAAATGGAGGAGAGTCGAAATCAACAACGTCATAAATATTGCTATGTATGATGATGATGAGCACTTCAAACTTTCGAGTGAATCTGACTCATAGACAACATTGCATAAGTAGGAGTGCGCATAAATACAAGAAATTATTTATGATTGTGATTTAACTCTATTCACTTTTTCACTACTCATTGCTCTTCTCTGATCTAGACTGAGGATCGAATTTCTACCAATCAGCCAATGTAATTAAGTTTCATTTATGTTAGCTTAGAGTCATTTAAGCCGTCAATCAAGGAGGAGGAACAAGTTGAGGAAAAAGTTGGCAAGAAGTATCTCTTCATAGAGTAAATGTTACCTTAACACACTTTTGTTCATTTTCTTTCATTCTCCATTAGTTCATCCATAGTTAAATCGGGGTACTAACTATTACGAATATTAGGAGTGTATGTATTACGAATATTTTTTGTTTGTTTAGTACGTGTATATAAGAGACTCCGATGGCTGGGACATGTATTATGTATTACGAATAATTTATTTTTTCATATGTATATATAAGAAAGAATTCGCTGGCACATCTGTTCACTACGAAGGTTAAACAACAACAATCGATATAAATAGACCGCCAAGACACTCTGGAACAAGTCCCGTAACTATATTTGGATATTAACCTTAGCTTAACTTGTTCATATTTATACTTTTGAAATGTGAGTGCCGCTGGTTGATAGTTCGAATATAAAATAATTTTTTGCTGCAAAATAAAAATAATAAAGAAAGTTCCAGTTTTCGTTGTTACAGTTACATAAATGTCGGAATGACATATATAATTTGTATTACACAGAATAGTTCCCTATAAAATCTATAAAATCCAAAAAAAATATTAATCATACATTTAAACCCCTTACTTTAACTAAAACTGATTTCATTAAGCTTATTAGATTGAAAATAGGTCATTGTTTATTTTCACATAAACATATTATTGAAAAGCAACAGCCTCCATTGTGCAGTTCTGCAGAACTCCTAACTGTATCTCATATATTGGATGAATGCATGTAGATTATTACATGAAAAAAGGCTTAAATATAAAATAAATAACCTTGAAATTCTGACAATAAATTCGAAAAAGATAAAAAAATTCTTTTAGAAATAAATTTATATAATTCATTTAAATCGATGTTTATAGATAAAAAAATATATTATGTTTATAGATAAAAAAATATATTAATAATAATTATTATAATTAAAACATAAATGCATGTAAAAAAGAAAATAATTGTAATTTCTGATATGCATATATAATTTCTGATATGTTGTATATAACTATAAAAAGGGAGTATATTACCTTATTGTGTTGGGGCCTTCCAAAATCAAAATAAATAAATAAATAAAAAAGTTAAATTTTTCGTTGTTACAGTTACATAAATGTCGGAATGAAATTTATATGTACATATAATAGTTCCCTATAAAATAGTGCAGTGATATGTAACAAGGTGCTTACAAAGTATCAGTTAACCCCAACATAGGTCATCCCAATAAAAAAGTGACTGGTCCGCTTTATAGGAAATGTTAGGAGTTGGACTGATACTGGTCACTTGACTAGTCTTGTGTCAGTTACATTTCCTGCAGGGAACTTATAACACCCTTTTTTTTGGTCTGGGGTTAAAAATAATATTAAAAAATATAAAAATTAAGAAATTCGTACAATCGTACTGAAAGAAGTACAAATTTTTTTGAAAATTAGTACAATTTGTAAATCTGATTTCTCATCCCTGTTTGAGATAACTGGAAAATTAATACGAGGGGAACTTTGCAATTTTGTAGGGATAACTCTGTTGGTAATGTGCATCTGGAAACAAATTCAGAAGAGAAAAATTTGTGTTGTTGCCTCCCGTAAAGTGCAATTTTTTTTGCCTTCAAAAACAATACCAGTGTACCGATTTTGCTAATTTCCTCACAGCGTATTACTTACTGATGGTCTACAAAGAGCAATGGTTGTTAATTTTTCAATTTCCAAAGTTGGCATGACGCTTTTCACAGCAAAAACAGTAGCGGCCATATGTATAAGCAAAAACTGGCATACTTAGCAAAATTTTAAATGATCTTAAAGAGTTTTGCCATGAAACTTCACATTAAAAATCACGTTAGGACTTAGTAGTTACAACTACCTATTGCGATCATTTTTAATTGTTAGAGGAGCTCTTTAACACCTAATTCAATTTCGTCACTCAGAGAATAGTATTTTAAAAGGGAATCAATAATAGGAGAAAAAGTGTGTCACCTCCTGAGTGACACACCAATTACCAAGTTATACCGCCAATTGGGGTCGAAAGCCAAGGCTTTAAATATTCAGAAATGGAGGTATAACCCCACCATTTCCATTTTGGAAGAAATTTTGACCACCAAAAAATCTTCCAATATAAATGGAAGATACTACCATAAAACGAAAAGAATTGGTTATTAGCCATTTTAAAAACTCCATTCGCGTCGAAAAATCTTTTTAATAATTTGCCTCAACAAACATAATATCTTGAAACTGATGAGTGCTACAGTGTCAGAAAAATAAGAGAAAACCCGGAGCTGTTCGCCCAAAAATATGTTATAGAAGCTAAAAATGAGCTTAACAATACATGTAGTGCAGAAATTATTCGCCGTATGGTTCGAAACTATAGTTTTAATGGAAGAGTAAAGCGGAAAAAGTTCCCTATTAAGAATAAAAATCATGCAGCGTGCCACATTTCCAAAGAAGACAAGCTTTTGGGAACATGTTATTTTTGCGGATGAGTCTAAGTTTAATATCTTCGGATCGTATGGCCAAACTTATGTTTGGCGTAAACTAAATACAGAGCTCCATGATAAAAGCTTAAAAGTGGAAGTTAAATGTGTTGGTGGTAATGTCATGGTGTGGGCCCGTATTTCATCAGGTGGGGTAAAAAACTTGCAGTTTATTGAGAGTCCAAGCTACAAAGATATGTAAGTACCTAGACAATCTATAATCCAACTTAATGCAATGAGACGAAAGGAAAGCAGTCTCGGTTCTATCAGGACAACGACCCGAAACATAAATCAGGTATTGTACACCTATGGCTTGTTTGCAACTCTGTCCATTTGATACAATCGCTGGCAGAAGCATCTGATGTAAATATAATTGAAAATTTATAGGTAATTTTAGATCCAAAAGTAGACCTACACAAGATTTCGAGCAGGAAGCGCTGAAGAAGGGATGGGGAAAAATAACTCCCCGAACAATACAAAAGTTATGAAAGTCCATGCGATTAAGGAGCAATTGGCTAAGAACAAGGTCAAATTAAATAAATTAATTATCTAATCGTCGAATGTTCGTTTAAAATTACTGTTTGAATTAAGCTGTGACCACTTATGCACCTACATATGTTTTTGGTTTTTATTTTTTAAATTTTTAAAAATGTAATGTTGATGAAACTTATTTTTTTATGTTGGGGAATTATTTTATAAGCTCTCATTTAAATGTTTTCAATATTTTTCTTCGTTTCGAAATTATATGGCATTTATGTTTTTCAAAGAGGCTGGTTGAAATAAGCTCTGAGCCGCTGTACATATCTACATATCCCAATAAGCACTCAAAAAATTTTAATTCAAGCACTTGAAATTGAACTGGAAACACAGTTGAATTCAAGCATTTTTTTTCAAGTAATTTTAAAGTTTGAAAATATTTTTAAATAAAAAATCAAGGAACATACAAATATGTTCAAACCTTATCAAATACGTAATTTATTTATTATCAAAACTGAAATTGTGGTTAAAATATCAAAAAAACATAAATAAAAAAGTGAATTTAAAAATCAAAGGTGTGTAAGGTCGTGAAAACAATAGCGGAGGCAGATGTCCAGAAAATTATTATTGGAAAACAAAGGAATTGCCTTTTGCATTCTATTTTAAAAGCCTTGTTTCTGCAGCTTGAAATACACTTGAATTCAATTGTTGAGTTCCACGGCAATTCCATGCTTGACTTCAAGTGTAAAACCAGGTTAATTTTGCTGGATTCGCTATTGAATTCAACTGTGTTTCAACTGTAATTTGGAAATTGTGACTGGATTTCAAATGTAATTCCACTTGAATTCCAGCCAAAATGCTTATTGGGATGTATGTGGATATACATATGTATTAAAGTCCTAAGGACCATTTATGTATAAGACATTTCAAGACATGAAAGATTTTTTAATCGAGCGAAATATTCTAAAACAAGCGCTAAACAACACTGTTGGCAAGAAATTTTTTTCAGTTGTTTGTCTTGCCAACAGAGTTGTTTAGCATTTGTTTTAGAATATTTCGCTGTAGTAAAGCATTTGAAAAATCTCTCATGTCTTGAAAGGTCTTATAAATGGTCATGTGCAAGTCACTAGTATGTATGTACATCTAACTAACTATATATGCACATATATCCCAAAAAGCACTCAAAAAATTTAAATTCAAGCACTTGAAATTTAACTGGAAACAAAGTTGAATTCAAAAAATTTTTCAAGTAATATTCAAGTTTGAAAATATATGGAAATAAAAAATCAAACAACATAGGTACAATATATTCAAACCTTGTCAAATAAGTAATTTATTTTTTAATAAAATTGAAATTGTGATGAAAAATATCAAAGATATTTATATGTATAAAAAAGTGGTTTTTTAAAAAACAAAAGGTGTTCAAAATAGTGACAACAGTAGTGAAGTGCATAAGGTAATTATAAGAAAACTTGTCGATTGCATTTTCCTTTTTATTTTGAAAGCATTGTTTTTGAAGCTTGAAATATGTACATATACATATGTATGTACCTACTTGAATTCAATTGTAATACAAGGTTGAATTACAGTAAAAATTCAAGGCTTGAATTGAACTGTAATACAATTGAAATGTTCGAATTGAATTCAAGTTCCCATTTCACTGGAGAATGCTATTGAAATAAAGTGTAAATCAAGCATAATTCAACCCTTGACAATTGAATATGGGACTTGAATAACAATTGATTTACACTTGATTTCAAGCAAAATTGCTTATTGGGATGTAAATGAACATATGTAGATAAATGATACAAAATATTTTCCCCAAAAATTAATAAGAAGTTAGGAATAATGTCAGCCAAATAAAAAATTATTAAGTTATAAAATTAAATCAGAAAATAAAAGCGAATTACATATATTTATTTGACAGCTGGATGACAAACAACAAATCTGACACTTTCTCACCAGGCACGCGCCGACAATACAATAAACAACAAAACGTCGTATCAAAGCTTTGCAGAAGAGTGTATGAAATGTTTAAGGCTGCAGAATAGCAGAGAGTATGTATTTTGTGAGAAACGAACAGAGTGCTGAATCTGCAAACTTGGCGAATTCTTATTGGAAAATCAAAAAAACAGATTAGAAAACAACTACAAAAAATAAATTAAATATATGTATATGTATGTACATATTAACCTTTAACAGGTATCGCTATTTTTAGTTACGTATTGGTATCGGGGGTCAGAATTGACCCCCCCCCCTAAAGAAATCAAATAATTACAGCTTATGAAAATAATTGTTTTCATATATTTTTTATTTTAAATTGAAAGAAATTTTCTTAAATATAAATCAAAGTTTTATTTATTCATTTTGTATTTTTCATAACTTTTTTCTTATAAAAATAACACTCCTTGAGTTTTAATTAATTTTTGAAGTTCTAATTCAGACATCAAAAAAATATAAAAAAAATTAAAACAAAACTAAAATGAACACATTTTTTGAAAAGTAAATTAAGTACAGAATTTAACTGAATAAGATCTTTTTCTGATATCAACGAAACAAACAAAAAATAAAAATTTGCGTTTTTTTACAACATTTCTTAGCTTATTTATATTACTCAAATTGAACTGATTGATAGTTTTTATTTAATGAGCTTTATAATTGTATATAATTAAGACATTTCGCAATTTTTTGGGATTGTTTTTGATATTTTTTCTGGTCACAAAAATAGCAAAGCCACCTTTTTCGCCCAAATGATCCAGCAACACTCGGACTTAAAGCCGCTACTCCGTTCTCAGTTTTGTGCGAAATGCTGTCAAGCTACATACATGTAAAAGTATTTGGTATGAAATATTTGAGAAATAAATTCGTAGTAGTAGTAGTAGACTCTGTTCTTGTTGCGGAAAACAAGTAAAATCTATCTGGCAGCATGTTTTTCATTTTAGTTTAGCTACTAAACAATATTAGCAGTGCTTTTTTCTCACGGAATTTTAGCAATGTTGCATACTTTCAAGCAATAAAAGCAATAAATTTATTTAAAAATAACTGCGAGTTGGCCTACATTTAGTACATGTCAAATTTTTCAAGTACCAGAGTACCAGCCAGTACCGCGATGCCAGTTATGGGTTAAAAAAATTTATGCAGAGTATCTGAAGCATACGTAGTTACTTATATAAATATGTTTGTATGGATGTATGTATATGTATATGAATACATATTTGAACGTACTTTTCACACAAGAAAATTTAGTTCCAATACGAAATCAAAAATCAGCTGTACATATATTTATATGTGTGTACATATGAATGTATGTACAAGCGTATTACATTTTGTTTTTATTTCTTTTTTCATAGTTCTCATTTTTTAATTACAAATGCAAAATTATGCATGTGCCTGTCTCTGTTTTTTACACTTCTCTTTAACAGTGTTTTGTTTTGTTTTCTTTCGTCTTCCCATTTTGAGATCAATGTACTCTTTTGATCATGTTTGTTACATCGTTGCCATGTTTTTTTTTTGAAAACTGTAAATTTAGAAGAAGAAACCAGAGGGCAAATTACGGCATTCCACACGGTTTGAAATTTTAAAATGTTTTCATATAAAGTGAATTGAAATATTTTGTAATTTCGTTCGATAACTAGTGCCGTAATTTTCACCCTGATTTTCAGGTGAAAAAACTGAACATATGTTCAGTGTTGGGGTGTTGGGGTTACCCTAATACATTTTTATCATGACTGAATAATGTATGCTGCTTTTACTTTATTGCTGCTTACTGTTGCTTTAAATTTTATTTTTATTTATTTATTTGTTTAGGTAAAATATTGTTTCTTAACCCTGGATCACACTAATGGCACAATGTACCTATTTTCGCCGACTTACTGCAATAAAGTCATAAGTATATAATAAGCTAAAATGGCAAAAATAAAGTTAACAGACTAACAAACTATATACCAATATGTATATTTATAATTTTGATTAAAAAAAATCGAAGAAAATGGACTACGGACACTACTGTGTTGGATAACTAGATACAGTATACAATCCCAAACTCTAAAGACCGGATATCAAGATCATACGTCTTACTATCTCGGAGGCCTCATCGTTATCAGTTAAGAAAATATAGCTCTTCAAATTTAGAAATTGTTTAATTACTTGAAAGGGAAGTGTTTGAGTTGCACTATGGAATATTTCGCATTACTGTATTTTATATGTGTGGGCGTATCCCCAAGCACTTTTATACAATAAGAACAATTAAAAGATATACCCTATCAGATAAAAAAATCATTTTTACAATCGGTCTAAAATGTACAGAGTTATGAAGTAACAATGTCAAAAAATAAATACAGACGAATTGACAACCTCCTCCTTTTTTATGAAGTCGGTTAAAAACCAAGTAAGCTTCCCGCTCAAAAATATGAACAGACATTTTCAATAAAAAATATGAAGGTATTCGTTTAATTTATTAAATGGCTGTACATCATACTCGAAGCTGCATAAATGTTTTAAATTGCAAGATGCTTTTAGCAGATTAAATGCATTTTCACATATTTTTTTTTTTTTGTATCTTAAAGAACATACGAGTACATACCTTTACATGTGAACAGCGTTTAAAGATGCTTTTTCATTTAGAAAAATTAAAAGTAAGTACATTGATTAAAATATTCCAGATATGCTGCCACTAAATTATAATTTTTTTCTTTAGTTTCAACAATTTGATGTTTAAAAATAGCGTTTTTTACTAATATTTTTACACATTTTACCAAATATGTTGAATTATACTCGTGCATACATATTGTATATTTTTTCTGGCGAATTAGTGGTTTTTTTAAGAATTTTTTAATAGACGCTTGTGTCTATTTTAAGTTTTCACATTTTAATTTTTATTTTATATGCACTTTTGTTTTTAATATTTTGAAAAAAAATTCTCTTCTAATATTTATTAAATATTTATAACAATATTTTTGAAATAAATTTCTTGGAATTTAGACACAATTTTTTATTAATTTTTATTAATTTTTTTACTTTATTTTTATTGTAAGTATTCAGAATGTTTTTTTTTTTAATTTTTAAGTTAACTTTCTTTAATTTTTTATTTTTTAATTTAATTTTTTTTTCAAAAAGTACAGAAAATGACGCTGCAGTCATACGCACATCGACAATACTTATTTTTCAACAGCATTTATTTTTCTCGCCTCAAAGTATTTCTTTAATTTGCCATATTATTGTGACCATAATTGATATTGAACAATAAAATTGCCTGTGTTTTGTAGGTGCCACAATAAACAGCAAATCTCAATAACTGGAACACCCTAAATTTAATAAAATTACAGTATTCCCAATAAGCACTCAAAAAATTTAAATTAAAGCACTTGAAATTGAACTGGAAACACAGTTAAATTCAAGCATTTTTTTCAAGTAATTTTCAATTAGTAGAGTGTACGGATTGTAGATGTTACTTTTTGTTTAGTTTCTTTTTACTATAAACATATTTACATATCGTCACCTTAAATGTAAATGGACTACACAAATATTCGAATAAGTGTTTTTGTTTGATTACGGTTCGTTTTATTAAATTACATGGTTCACTTAAATATTTAGACCCGTGTCATTATGGTTGCCAGTCGTACTGTTTTCGTCAGTACATGTACTGATTTTTGTTTAAAGTACTGATTTATGCATAACCAGGAAATCAGTACGCAAATGTACTGATTTTTTCATGTACATAGTGTTTTTATATATTAATTTTGTTATTTAAGAAATTCACAAGGTATACTAACTGTTCTATCGGTTGTATGTGCTAATTTTCTTTAAAACGTACAAAATTGATACAACAGTTTGTAGTACCCTGTGAATTCATTTATTTTGTTTAATAAAATATGTTTCTGCCCTTATAAAATATTTTATTTATTTATTAAACATATTAATGCAAAGTAAATTTGCATAATATGGTGTTGCACAAATATGGGCGGAGTAACGTAGACCATATGCCCAAGATGGTATTAACAGTATTTTATAAGGTTTTGTGACTGACTGTACACGACCTATGCCTTCACATAGGAAGTTGGCAACGTGGTTGTTAAAGAAATTCCACAAAAAACCGCAAGATTATACGGTTATCCGGGGCAGATCAGTCAACCAGTGCGAGCGAGACGAAAAACTCTCGAAGGCCAAACAACACACACAAGCCTGACCGCACTTAAGAAATAATTACGATGACGCGAGAGATGTTCCCCGACCCAGAGCTGCTTAACGACTGCCCCTTATAAAATAATAAACCAAATAGCCACAATAAATTAATAATCTAATTTTTTACAAGTCGTTGTGTATAAAACGGCTTTATCATATTTTGTGTTGCTTACTTTGTATTCCCCTATAAATATATATATATATATATATATATATATATATATATATATATATATATATATATATATATATATATATATATATATTTATCCCGTTTATACGCACTTTTTATTTGTTTTAACAAATAGTTTTATTTGCAAATAAGATTTGCCTATAAACGAGGCAATTGTTTTGTAAAAAGTTTATTTAATTAAAACAATTTTATCTAGTTAGAAAGATTAAAGTCATATATCGTCGGTTTATTTCTGTTTTGATGTATGGGATATTTTTAATAAAATTGAGCTATTGATTGATTATATATGAATAATATGTCCTCTTTCCAAATTCGTTATCAGTTTTCCGATATCTTGAATATATCTGGAGATATAGAGGTGAAAATTTGCGTCATTTCCACAATTTTAAAACATTAAACATTAAAGTCTGTTTTACGGCAATAGACAATTTTTTTCATATGTGGCACACTTCTCAAGTAAAAGTATTAACATTCTTATTCAAGTCTGTTATAATGTATATGAATGCCTATTCTACTCAAAGAACGTAAATCAAAGCAAAGTACAAAAATTTAACTATTGTAAATGCAATTAATTGATATTTTTTTTATTAATAAAATTTCTTTTACTATATAAATAAAACTGATATTTTCACCTTTTATATCTACTTAAATATACCTATACAGCAATTTAAACCAATTGAGCCAGTTGTGATCAATATTGTTTTTATGAATGTGGAATGCGTTGCCAAAGATTTTTGTAATTTTTTCTTTAAGTCCAAATAACTTTCATGTTGGATGTAAAGAGTTTACAAAAAATTCTATCGTGTATTTTTATAAAACTAATGAACTAAACATTCTTCATCGATTTTCTCGAGAACACACTTTGGTCCAATACATCAAAGCAGAAACAAACCGACGATATTTCAATAAAATATAATTTTATATTGAAAAAAGTATTGTAATGTTGGTTTTCCAATTGTACTGATTTTTTCCTCTTATGTACTGATTTCTAGGATTTCAAAACTGGCAGCCCTACGTGCGATCAAAAATTAGGACTTTACTAAAGAAATTTAAAAGGGCAAAACACTGAATGCATCTATTTCATATTGCAAAGACGCGTAACTACTCTTGTTCGTACTTTGAACAAATGTACTTCAACATATGTAGTAGAGGCTTGCGTAAACAATCTTGAAATGTAAATACATCTTGTTTTTTAAACGTATTCTTGTGGCATGTATTATACTAAACCAACAATAAATGCTGTCGTTTAATAAGCGAAGCAGGATTGATGTACTTGCGGTTGATTGTGAGCAAATGAAAAACGCGACTTGCGCAAAGATTTCTCATATCCAAGTGATCATTCAAAATTTAAAAAACTCAGGCATGTGAGATGCCTATGGCTCCCACAATCTCGCCGGCCAATATAATCTATACTATACAATCTAAGCTTAGACTTGGTGTGAGTAACGTTTTCTGTCCGCCAAAAAGTAGTGACTATCAAGCAAATACTAAATGAATCAGCTTGCTCACAAATTGTGACAGAAGTTAACTAACAGCTGCTTGTTGACAGAAACGTAACCTTTTGACCGACTCAAGTGGCAAACTACCACTTTCTCGACTGCCTTGGCACTTTTGGTACCCCTTTTTTTTAAGTGAATTATGTATGTATATAACATCACATTAAAAATAAGAAGTTTAGTGTAGTTGTGTCCGTTTTTTAAGGTTGCTTTATTTTTTTTTTTGATAAATCCCTATTATATGTACGTACATACATACATACCCTACAAGAAATAAATGACTGAAACTAACGCAAACAACAATTTTTTACTAACACATTTACAACAATTTTTCATTCAATTCAACATTTATTATAGTTGCTCTACTCTAAAGGCCCAACTATAATAGGAATAAGCGAACTTAAGCAACTGTGCGGTTACATATAAAACGTATATTGCAAACTATAATGTACGTATGGAACTTTTCGTCAAGTTTCGTTAAATGTCACTTGCTTAAGCTAAGTGCCAAACTGAACGCATTTTTGACAGACTTATCGTTTAATTCTGACATTAGCTTAAGCCAGCTTATTCATATTATAGGTGGGCCTTAACATACATATATGCTATAGTGGAACAACTAATGTACATATGTAAAAAATTTTTAAGATATTGAATTTTACTGAAAATAATTTATAGTTCGTTCGGTTTTTAAAATTAAAATGCCTAAAAGTGTTAAAAAATTATGGTGTTTGTGAAAAAGTAAGATAAAAACAATAATGAATAAAAGAAATTTTATATTAAAAATATACATACATACTACATATGTATGTATGTACATACAGTATGTCAAATAATTGTTTTTATATAGTTAAAATCGTTGTAAATTTTTACTTTTATCGTAAATATTTTTGCCCTTTTTGCATTATGAAATTTTTTTGTAGTTGACTTCATTTTATAAACATTTAAGTGCACATATAGTCGTAAGTTATAAGCAAAATTAAAAATTAGAGCATAAAAATTACATGAAAACCAAAAAAAACTCAAAAATTTCTTTGTCAAGAAAATGTTTTTACATCCTTGCATTATATAGTAAGCAAATGGGAAAGATTTTAAGGTGTACAAAAATGAATATTGTTTTTGGCCGTCATTGGCATCAAATAGGCCTGTAAGACGACTTCTCATAAAAAAAATTTTTTTCCATATAGGTATACCGCTGAAATTTCTCACTTTCCCCTCGTATTACTGTTCTGAACTCCATTTAGTTCTTGAAATATAATTTGGAAACACTATTTTTCAGTTAAACCCATAAATTTTGAATAGGATATAGAACTGGACCTTGAGATAGAGTATTCGCAACTTTACCGCAATTGAAAAGACACCATGTTCTTACCCTTATACACAAATGTTTTGGTCATTTTTTTCACCAATCTCCTAATAAACTAACTGGGCACAGTGACCGAAGTTGTGGTCGTCGCTACTAGTCAAATGACTAGTCAATTGACTGGTAGCTTTCCTGTAGGGTACATATGTACCTACATACCTACTTTCTTTAATAGCTTTCCATGAAATGAAGTGCAAATCTGCAAATCTGTTTCTATTAAATGCAAACCTTTTATTTGTTAAATAGTTTATCATTCATTAAATCCATTAAAATTCTTTCTGTTAGCAATAATCAAACTTTAACTTTTGTACGCAACATCCCTAGAAAGTATCTACAGCAGAACTTTTTACATGTAAAAGCCATGCAAGTATTTCAGCTGCTTTTTTTTCCTTAAGCACAGATTTCGATTTCATTTCTCAGTTCATAATTGCTTTAAAAATTATATTTTCTTACAACAAAAATAAACTTGCATAAATTGTAGGTATTTTTCAAATAATTTTTCTTATTGCAATATACCTATATCCTAGTCTTTTTTTATTATTATACTTATTTCCACTACAAAAAAGAACAAAAACAAAAACTGTATGCAAAATAAAGCAACAACAAAATATGATTTCAATGTCGTTCCACTATTCCTCTCTTTACAGGCAGTGTTGCCAGAATTTCTAAGGATAAAATCTGCAAAATTTAAAAATTTTTCACGAAAAAAATCTTAAAAATATGGATTTTATTTTTAAAATGTTCACGAAAAAAATCTTCAAAATATGGATTTTATTTTTAAAATGTTCAAAGCAAGTTCTAAAACAACTTCTTTATATTTTATTCAAAAAATATACATAAATATGGATGTACATGATGTACATGTGTAACATAAATATTTTTTCGTTAACCCATATTCATAAAATTTAAACTCGATTTAAAAACGTGAATAGGAAGCCGATACGAATCATGATAGGCGTGTTCACAGGTCACTGCTCGGTCAGAGTAAGAACCAGCAATTTGGAAGACTGGCACTTAGATTTTTGTAGGATATGCGGAAATGAAGAGAAACCAGAAACTATTGAACATATTATCTGTCATTGCCCGAAGCTGCAACAACTTCATAGGCTTAGATGGCTGAGCAGACGTTTCCATGAAAGCATTATTGAAGTCGGGAAGTGTAAACTAGAGGACATCAGTTGCTTCATCATGGGAATGCGGTGGCTTAGTGGTTGCAAATGGGAGGGTAAATATTACTTTTTTGGGCAACAGAAGGGAATCACAATGGTCCCAATTGTATGAATAGAGCAGAATAAGCTTAAAGGCTTCATGCAAAAAACTTTACAAGCTAACATCTTCGATTTGGAATCCATTATTATTTTCTCATTAACGTTTTACAATTAGCTGCCACATTGGTCGAAGTCTACTGATGAGTTTGGCAGCTTTTCCACACGCAAAGTTTACTTTGCAAGGTCTTGAGTTTGTTGAAGAAAAAAGAATATAGAATAAGATCTCTTTACTCTTCTCTCCTACAAACTCAAGACTTTGCAAAGTAAGCTTTGCGTGTGGAAAACCCGTCTTTCTTTAGGAGACACGAAATGCATATAACAAATAAGCAAATATGAATAAAATTTCGAGAAAAGAAATCGGATATATAACAAATTATACAGTCATTTATTTTTTGGATAAATATCCAAAGGACTTCGAAATTTTGTTTTATTCCGGCTGCAAAATCGTAATCAGACAAAAGCTCGTTTTATATCAGATATTCGTTTGCAGAAGCTTGCCTAGGTTAATTCTTCTTTTTCTTTAATGTCTTCTGATCTCAAAAATTTTAAATCTCTAAACTATGAGTCGTTCACACATAAAAGAAATAAGAAGCAGTAGCACTATTAGGAAAAACTAAAAATAAAATGCACTATAATTTATAAAATTTTTTAGGCCAAAAATCTTCAAATCTGGGGGCAAATCGCGGCACGCATGCATTTCGTCTTTTTGGTGGATAAATATCTACAAAATCCGAATAAATCTGCATTTCTGGCAACCGTGTTTACAGCACATTAATCGTTTGCAGCGATAGAGAGGGAGAGCGCACACATTTGAAAACATTTTTTGTTGAATGCGAAAGAGTGGTGAGGGCTGTGAGCACTTTTTACAATATCTGTATAGATACTTTACAGATTCCGAAAAGAAATAAATTGTAGTACAAAAAAATTCATAGATACACATACACAAAATATCGACAATGAAAAAATATTTTTAAAGAAAAAAAAACAAATTAAAGATGAAAATGCAATTAAAAAAATTAAAAGTTAAAAAAAAACACAATGATGTACGAATAGTATTTTTTACAATTTTAAATACACATTAAAGAAACTCATTAAAAACTGGGCGCGTTTAACACACAAAAAACAAATCCATATACAAAATGTGTACATTCATATGTATGTACATATGTACGTGCTTACAATCGTAGGTACATACAAACGCGATGTATCTTACGTTTTTATTTAATTTTTTTTTTTCATTTACAACTTGCGAAATATGTATTTAAGAAATTTTTCATTAATTTTTTTTCTTAAAAACACTTGAAAACTTTTTATAATTTCTTTAAAGTAAAACACATTCTCTTCGTAAGGAAGTTTTCTTCACTGTAAAATAAAATTCATTATTTCAATGATTTATTTGAGAATTTTCCCATTTAGTGAACATTTTCCATAATTTTTTATTTTTTTTTTGCATATTACACAAACGCGTTTGAGTAGCAAGCAGAGAACACACTAAAACCGAAATTGTATATTTTCTTTTATTTAGTATGTGTATTGTTTTTTTCTCTTGTTGTTTAGCAAAAATTCCAACCGGGAACACAAGGTATCTATAAGATTTTCGGCACAATACTGGATTCCAATTTACATGAATTGGGAGTCAAAACTGGTACTAAAGGCGGTTTATTAACTTTCAGCTGAAAACATTGTCTGTGTGTATGCATGTGCGATTGTGTGTGGCTGCTAATTGTGTTGTTGTTGTATCTTCGTCTGTTTAAGTTGCTTCTTTTTGCATATTGTAGTTGCTGTTGTTGCTTTTCTTACAACATTTATTGCATTTAATAATACTCTTCTGCACGTCTGTTTTTAAATTTAATTCTCTCTGATCAATTATTGCGCTCTTTCTTTGCACAACCATATATTTTTCTGCAATATTCAGCGACAGTGATGCCATCTTTCCCAATTGAAAGAGCAAAACAGTAACCCGAAAAGCGCTAGTTCTAACAACATAAGTTTAATGAATATCCTAGACATGATCAAAATGCTTGATGTCAGTTTCGTGTACACATAATGGATGAACCGTCAAGCATTAAATTTTATGACTAATAAACAAAACTATTTGATTTTTCATCCATTATCAAAAAGTTTTGTAGTGATTCAAGTATTGGCATAACGTTTGTCTGTAATTCCATCACAAATCATGTGAACTGGAGTACATATATCTTACCTTTGTAATTACAGTGATCACAGCGCTATAATTGTATACGGGGAACAAGAACTAAACCAGCTGACCATACAGGACGGAAGTTTGTCAGGATGGAAAGTATATAGTTTTAAAAACCTATATGAAGAGTATTCGCCTGAATATATCTCTGATAAGACAAAAAAGATCGAGAAATAAGCCACACGCATGTTTGTAGACTGTTTAAATATCCAGCCCAGGATCGTAGAAAAATGTGACGTTCTCGCGTATTTCTGTGGTTTTTATGATTAGCAACATATCTATACTACGATAATACAGGGTGTCTGGTGACAATAAACAGTGCGAAAAGAGTAAGCATCGAGAATTCGCTGTGGAGACATTTTTTAAGAGTAATGTTTCTTACGTAATTGCTCGTCGACAATTTTGTTCAAAGTTCGGTATTCGGCGAATACGTGATGGACCGAGTGTAAATTTAATTCGTTCGTGGGTGCAGAAGGAAGGAAAATATTCGTCGAGAAATTAGCTCAATTGAACCAAGTTTACTGCAGCATGTGGCACAGAACACAAGGATCAGTTTTGAACATTATCTTCAACTCGATGGAAAACATACTCTATAATAAACAAAATCCTAATTTCCATTCTATCATTCAATGCTCTTAACAGCTTTGTCAATTAATACGTTTTTAAATTAAGTTTGAAAATATAAATCTGCTACTAGACACCCTGTATTATAGAGCTGAAAAGTTTGTATGTTTCTATGTTTGTAACCCTACATCTACACCTGATATATTTTTATCATAACAAAAGTCAAACTATATTGAAAAGTAATTTTATTTATGTTAGTTCTTCTTTCTATATGGAATTTGACGTTTGTCATGATAAAAATATATCAGGTGTAAACGTATTGTAAGAGGTAATTGCCAGAACTGATTTTAAAAATTGTTTTCAATTAAATGAACAATGGAACTCTCTTAAGGATATATGATATATAAAAACTACACACGAAAGTGCTTAGGATAGGGTTCAGGGGGACTAAGCCCCCTATACTCAGAAAATGTTAATTATCTGCTTAGAATAGATCTATTAAAGCAATACTTTCCGTACTTAAAAGAAAAACAAAGTCATTTTAGCTTGAGTATGCTGCTCACCCTCCATTCCGCTTTCCGTCCGCTATAACGTATCCTGACCGAAATTGGATATATAGGTTTTTTTATTTTATTTTTACTAGGACCAAGAGGGGGCATATGAGAAAATTACTGCGAACATTTCTATCCAATTTTTATGAAACTTGATCAGCGTAAATTAACACAGAGTTTATGTATATAAAGCTACTAAAAAGGGCGGACACTGCTAATTTTATATGCATATTTCTCATTTCAAGTTTATGATATCAAATTGTTATAATTTAAATATTTTTTGAATTTCTTAGAAAATTTTGAAAAATTATTAATTTTTTTCTAAAACAACAACACAAATTGTATCGTTTACAAATAAGCTTCAAAAAGAACTTTTTTGGTTCTACGCAAAAAATTCGATTTTTGGACATGCACTATTATTTATGAAAACTACAGATATACCCTTAACCAATAAATGTAAGATTTTGCTACATCTCCCACCAAGAAAAAAAATACAATTCTGAAAGAAACTGTATACCATATTTATGCCATTTTGGAAAAACATTTATCCTAATAAAATTTTAAATTTTCTTCAGGTGACGGTCAATATGGGTAGTGTTGGGGGAGGGATGTTGACAATCAAAATTGAGCTACCATCCTATCCATACAATGCACTACTTTATTAACGTAGCAGTAACCAGTTCATTCACTTAGTGAATTGGTAAATTCTTAATAAATTGTGCAATACCAATGTTGCAAAGTCAATTGGGTCAAAAGCTAAGTAATAGTAAATGTAATAAAATTAAGAAATAGCTTATATTAATCAAATTAAATGTTAAGGTACGTAAATGTAGAAAGATGACACGTAAATTTATTAGATTATTACGTGTAAATAGCTATGTAGTTGTAAGAAATAAAAACGGCATTTAATTTATAGACTTAACTGTACAATTACCAGTTTACCCTCCAGGTTGTAAATATAATAAATTCAAGAGTTTCTTTTAGAAAAAATACCACACTATCTTCAAATTTAAGCACAAAAAAGGCATTGACCTTATATTGCAAATATGGCATAAAAGGTGGACGTGGCTATATTTGCGAGAACTTTTCTAAGAGCAGTACGCGCAGACTTAAGCCGGAAACTTTTCCAACAATCTGAAACAGACAAAGTTTTTTCTTGCCTAAGGGAGAGTATATGTATATAATATGCTTAGGATTACAAAGTTTTCTTAAATCTAGTCACAAATCTAATTCCGCTTTAGTAAAGCACTGTTAATAGTAGACGCTATTGAAATTGCATAAGAAGTTGCTGCTCCGACCACCAAAGGAACTAAGTGTAAATACAAAAGAGCACTGTGCAGTTGTGACCCATCTATTCATCTAACAACAATTAATAATAATAATATGGCATAACTTAGTATCGAAAAATTCACTATAAACTTAAATTTCTTTTGCAAATATTTCCCAACCTTTTCAATCGATTGTATTTTTTTATGATAATTTAAAAGTCTAGTTCAGATTTTATGATAATTTAAAAATCTTGTTCAGATGTGGCGTTACAAACTTTTGTACACATATAAAACTTATAAGGATAAAACAAAAAACAGATATTTTCAATTTTCTTGCATTATACCTTTATCCTAAAACAAACACAAGCTTTCTACAGCCGTATGAATATAAATATTATGTTTATTACAGCGTTATTTGACAAATTGCCCATAAAAATATGTCAAAAAAGGCCTTAATAAACCTAAAATATTTTTTTGGTTACTATTATGATTTATATTTCATTTTGGAAATACATACATACATATGTAAATATGTATATATTTTCAAAAAAAATTAAACAAGTGAAAAGTGAAGGCGTCATTTAGAAGTGCCGATTTCACACTTCAGTATCACCAACGGTAACGCTGTTCACTGCATGTTTGGAATTTTTATAATCTAATTCTTTTGCTTATTCTCTTCTAGTGTTACACAAGTTTTTTTTATTATAAATTGTGTTGTCATCTCTCTATTTTTATTAAGCATGTGCTCATGTTATTAAAATTTTTTAGTATTTGAATATTTTGGCTTTCTTCTATTTACTTTTTAACTTCTACTCTGCACACTGTTAATTAACATTATCCCAAAGGGGGTCAAATTCTGTTAATTCTGTTTGTTAACATTATTTTATTCGTTTGTTTTGCTTCTTTAAACATTGTTTCCATTGGAAAAGCAAATAATAACAACTACGTATCAAGAGAGATATGTATGTAATTAATGTAAATATCTACATAAATATGTAAATACATATGTATGTATGTATATATCGTTGGCCTCAAGTAAAAAGGCCCTAACTCAAATAATTGTAACTTTACAGGAAAAGGTAAAAACATAAAAGAAACGGAAAATATTCAAAATTTAACTTTTTTCAACAACTGCTTGTTAAGCGTTATTTTTTACACTGTTGCAATAAATTTTTGTGACGAGGTGTATTTGTGTGATATGTACAGGTAAATCGCGGTATAACGAACGATATAATTACAGGCCCATTCGTCATACCAAAAAATTCGTTATATCGCAAAGATTTTTTTCAAGTATTATTTTAATTATTATTATTATATTATTATATAGGTAGGTACAATACAATAAAAAAATGAGGGTAATTTATTATCAAATAAGCTACCAAATACAAACTAATAATAATAATAATTATATATATATATATATATATATATATAATTAATAATTTTTGCAGTTCGTTACACAGAGCACACATTTATCAAAATATTCCCCATACCAAGTAGAACAAAATCTTCAAATGAAATGAAAGAAATAATAATGTTTTATAAAAAAATTTGTAAATTTTGTTAGATTTAATAAACACGCATTTAATGTTAATTCATTGGAAAATAATTGAATGTGTACAATATCTATGTATGTAAAATATAAAGTATTTTTAATACTAATAATAATAATAAAAAAAAATTTTAAAAATTAGGAGGTTCGCTATATTGGATTTTTATTAAAGTTAGATTCGTTATACCGGGATTTGCATGTATTGGAATCAGTGAAAAACTGAATATCGTAAAAAATACGAGTTAGGACCTTCCTAGTTGAGACCATCGAAAATATGTTATAAAAACTTCTATCACACTTGTTGTTGTTGGTGTTGTTGTTGTTGATATTGCATTTTGCCAATATCAATGGGGCATTTTCAAACACAATTTTCTTACAATTCCTTACATTTCACAAATAAACCTCACTTTTTTCATATGAAATAAACCTGTAGTAACATCCTTTCGTGCGTTTTACGTTTTATAATTCACTACAGACTAGATATTTTTATAATTTTTATGAAACTTTTAATAGTTGACAAGGACAAAGAAAAACGCGCGCGAATTAACTAAAAACGCAAGGTTGTACTTGAATGTACATACTACATACATACATAGAATCTACTAGAAACCACTTAGCAGTAGTGACAACTTAACATTTAATGTTAAATTTTACTTTTATGTTATAAAAACTTCTATCAAACTTTTTGTTGTTGTTGAAATTGCATTTTGCGAATATCAATAAGGCATTTTCAAACACAATTTTCTTATACTTTCTTACATTTCACAAGTAAACTTCACTTTCACCTTTAATAATAACGTTTCGTACGTTTTACGTTTTATAATTCTCTACAGACCGCATATTTTTTAAATTTTTATGAAACTTTTAATAATTGACACGGACAGAGAAAAACGCGCGAGAATGAACTAAAATTCCAAGGTTGTTATTGAATGTATGTTTGTTTGTAGGTACATACATATGTACAAAAAAAGGAGCAAAACTGTTGGCCCAATTGCAATAGAATTAGCAGCATGATTTTATATGTGCAATTGTAGTATGTATGTATGTATTACATTTTAGTAAAAAAATAAGTTCAAAAGTGTTGATAATACCTTTCTATGTTTTTACATTTTGTAAAAAAGGGAAAAATTCGTAAAAGGGCTATTAGACAGGCATACTTGTGTGCAGACATGTACGATGGCATAGGTACTTTGGGTTTTGCTATTACACTATCGAACACTGACGAAACCAACATACATGTCTAACGGACTACTCGTGTACATGCTATTAGACGGTGAGTTTTGGTATGCCATCGTACATGTCTGCAGACAAGTATGCCTGTGTAATAGCATTTTTATAGCAGAAAATGGAAAAGTGAAAAACTCGAGTGGAATTTTTGTCCATCATTGGGATGTACCTATGCACTAGTGAAGCCCGAATATTCGTATTCGAATTGTCGAATATTCGGCCATTTTCGTATTCGCTAAATTCAGGCGGATGCGAATACGAATGTATTCGTATTTTAGTCTGAGTGGCCCTTTAACGTTTCTTTTAGAAGATTTCGCTGTAGTAAAGCATTTAAAAAAATCTCTCATGTCTTAAAAGTTCTTATAAGTGGTCTTGTGCAGGACTTTAATAAGTAATAACAGCTTAATTTAGCTTATGCATACTTATGTGCCCTTAATTATGAAAGTGATCTAAAGCCTGCATGTAAAAAACCACATGCATGTTTTTTTTTTTGGTTTTAATGTAATTTTGCTTATAACTTACGACTATTTGTTCACTTAAATGTAAATAAAAAGATTTAATGGAAAAAATTAAAAAAATATTTACGATAAAAATGAAAATTTACAACAATTTTAACCAAGGCACATTCACCAGGTAGTAGCGGAAATGCAGCTGAGCTATTTTTTCTAATCAAAGTTCATCCGAAACTTCAAAAATTGTTTACAAAAGAGAAATTAAAAAAAAAAAATTTTTAAATTTTCAATATGAAAAATATTTTATTAAAAAAATTCTTTGAAAACAAATTTAAAAATACGAAAAAAAAAACGATTAAAAAATTGTGAAAAGTGGTAAACATTGCAAATTTTGTTAGTGGTTATTTGGATAATTGGAATAATATTTATACATACATACATATGTACATGTCTATCCTACACATAAATGTAAAATTTACATTGTAAATGCATAGGTATGTTTGGAGAAATTTTTTCAACTTTTTGTGAGTAATCTTTATTATTATTGTGTTACAACAAATCCTATTTTTGATATTTTGGATGAACTAAAAGCCATGTTGTTTTTTTCATTGTTGTATTTTTTCATTGTTCTTGCAATCCTGATATTACCTGGAAATAAATGTGCCTTGATTTTAACTACATATGTAGGTATGTCAAAACATTTTCTTGACAAACTTTATGTAGGTATGTATGTACATACATACATACATACATATATTCAAATTTTAGAATGAAGGTTAGAAAAACCAATACGGATGTGATCCAATAAAAAAGTGAATAAACAATTGTAGTTTCTTCGTGGCACTCTACGAGTAGCTTGCACATATGTAGATTGTGATACCTTTTTTAATTGATGTAAATATAAATTGTATATAAAAATTATTATAATTACCTTTTTAATTAAC
Organism: Tachina fera; assembly: GCA_905220375.1. Lineage (NCBI taxonomy): Eukaryota > Metazoa > Arthropoda > Insecta > Diptera > Tachinidae > Tachina > Tachina fera. The sequence continues at coordinate 77,216,695 of LR999966.1, forward strand.
TCCATCTTGCTTGGCATCTTTTTACTGATGTTTAAATACATATTTCGGGAAGTTACATACATATGTATGTATGTATGTATGTATGTACATACATAAGTAAATATTTAGTATAAGTTGCCAAAAAAAATTATGTTTACAGAATTTTCATATTAACACTTTTGTTTTCACATACACATGCTTTCCTATTACACTAATTACAATAAATTTTAGACATATGTACATATGTATGTATATAATTTGTCTGAACTGGAGTCCATTACTTTATTAATGCAAATAATATGTATATATCAACATACAATTCTTTGGTCCTCTTCTAACTTTTTGCATACCTACATCATCGTGTAATTTTGTAATCGGACCACTATGTACATATGTATATGAACATACATACCCTACAAGAAATGAATGACTGAAACTAACACAAATAACAATTTTTTACTAACACATTTACAACAATTTTACATTCAACTCAACAGTTATTATAGTTGCTATACTCTAACATATATGCTAGAGTGGAACATCTAATGTACACATGTCAAAATTTTTAAAATATTGAATTTTACTGAAAATAATTTTAATTCGTTCGGTTTTTAAAATTAAAATGCATAAAAGTGGTAAAAAATGATGGTGTTTGTGAAAAAGTAAGATAAAAATAATAATGATCAAAAGAAATTTTATACATTTTAATTAAATATACATATGTATGTATGTATGTATGTATTATTTTCTTTTTCAATATTTAGATATTTGGAAAGGGATGATTCGTTGATGGTTGAAGAAGGCGGCAATACAATTCATTCGGTGAAAATTAAAGTTTACAAAAGTGCTAAAAAAGATAAGTAAAATAACGAATAAAAGAAATTCACAAAGTTTAATTTAATATGCACATTTATTTTCAAAATTTTAGATATTTGTAAAGAGTATGGTGTGACGGTGATGAAAAGGTGTGAAGAGGTCTGGCTACCGCTTAAGTTATTTGGTGTTTTTGTTAATTTGTATATATGTTTTAAATATGATATTTACTTTTGTATTTTAAAAGCAAATAAAATAAAACAAAAAGTATATTTTCTGTCAGTATATCAATCATTTATGATTACTCAATTGTGAAAGAAATATATATCAATTATGATCAGTCAAACTTAAGCAATATTTATGCTATCATTGACTATTAAATAGCACTGGCGTGAGCAGTTCAACTATATGTTATATTCGTTAGTTAGAGAGAGATGCAAGATCACACGTACACAAAGTTTCCATCACATTTTTCATTTTGCCCTTAATAAAGTGATAGAAACTTTGTTCTACGCAATGATGAATATATCCTGCCTGACTATCGATCAAATGAGCAGTCAATTGACTGGTAGTGTTCTTGTAGGGTACATATGTATGTATGTAAATATGTAAGTATGCATTTCTTGCTGCTGTCAAAATCATTAAGTATTTTGGCAAGTCTTATTTTATTTTGATAATTGGAATAATATTTATATATGTATATGTACATACATATGTACATGTCTATCCTACACATAAATGTAAATACATATGTTTGTATGTACACAGGTATGCTTAAAAATTTTAAGTTATAAATGCACTGTCATAATTTTTTAATTACCGTATTGTCGCGTTAATGCTTTATGACGAATTATTCACTGCACTTTTATATTCTTGCGGGCCCAAACACAAAATACATACATACAGAAGAAGAATTCTTTTAAGGGCTTTGCTACAAAAACTTGTGCAAATAACTGTTTTATTTCACTGCATTATTTTTTATAATTACAAAGCAATTTGTATTGCTCAAATACGACAAGTTACATACATGAATATGTATGTAAATATAAATTTCACAATCACCAAATAATTTATTTCTATTTATCTATCATCAACTTTAATTTTGTTTTTTTCGAACGCACACAAATTACACGCGCGCTTACCGCTCCCGAATTTAATACGAGACTGATAGACTGATTAAATAAATGTTCATTTTTAGAATTCCATTAAAAGTTCTAACAGAAGAGAACGATGTAACAGCATCAAAAACATAAATTCTCTTAACCAGTGATAACGTAAATCAGTGTTGCCACAAATGTTACATATTGAAAAGAATGTTCATATGACGTCATTAGAATTTTGAACATGTTTGTTCATTTTTAGGGTTCCGTACACTAAAAATGAAAAAAGCACCCTATTGTTTTCGCCACGCTGTCCGTCTGTCCGTCACACGCTATTTTCTCAGGAACCGTAAGAGCTAAGGACCTGAAATTTGGACAGATTATGTAGAACCTTGGCCGCTACAACAACAAATATATGAGAATTAAAAATTAAAGGGTGTTCCAAAACGAGCAACGAAAAATGTTATAATCCCATGTAATATATGTATATACAATTGTATTTACATATGTATGTATGTATATTGACACTTGAAATTTGTATAATTGGTGTATTTTTAAATAGACTACAACAATTAACATTAAAATATTAAAAAATTTAAATTAAAGGGTGGTCCATCAGTTAATGCAATTTTGACTATGTAATTTTGACAACTTGGAAACCGTAAGAAGTAAACTCTTGAAATTTTCAAAAACGGTAAAACTAAAAAATTCGAAAATTATAAAATCGCCAAACCGAAAAAAATCGCCAAAACACAAAAAAATCGCCAAAAATTAAAAAAAATGCCAAAACTAAAAAAATTGCCAAAATTAAAAAAAATTTCTAGCACTAAAATAAATCGCCAAAATGAAAAAAAATTGCCAAAATTAAAAAAATCGCCAAAATAAAAGAAAAACGCTAAAAAAAACACCATTAGAACACGTAAAGGGCAAAATATTGAAATTTCAAAAAACGCTAGAACTAAATATGTAAAACCAAAATAAAGAAAAATTGCAACAAAAAAATGGCAAAAATGGAAAAAAACGCGCCAGAACTAAAAAAATTGTTAAAATTAAACTAAATAACCAAAAACGAAAATAACGCCAAACTAAAAACAAAACGCCAAAACCGAAAAAAATGCTAAGGAACGGAAAAAGTTTACCGGGTACTTAAAATTTGTTTAAAAAATTTTTACATCAAATAAGATGTTGGGTATTTTTAATACCAAACACGAAAATCTATTAATAATATTGGTGATCTTAGGGCAAACACAATTAAAATGTTATGAAAATTTTTCCAACATCTAATGCCACAATTTGCCCCTAACTGTTACAGTCGGCTATCAAGTTGAAAGTTGACGACATGAAAGAAAAAAAGTCAGTCAATTGTGTTATCAATTTCCTAATATATACACATGTATGTACATGAATATGAATATGTTGCATCGACGACTTGAAAAAAAAAATCAATCAAGTTGGTTATCAAAATCCAAAAATATTGCTACGTTTAAATTTTATTAAACGTGTGAGTTCTTTTGATTGCTCAAAAATAAAAATAAATAACACACGATTTTCTTATTTGCAACTGAACTTGCTTTTATTCTTGACTAAACAAATTATAACTTCCCAGCTAAAAAAATATGTATGGAGCATATATGATATCCCATATATGGTTCGGATCCGAAAAATGAGGGTATATGGGCATATATGATTATATATATTCATACATTTTCATACATGTATGTATGTGTAAATTGCCTCCACAGTATGCAAAGTTCATATTCATACACTCTTCGTTTACAAAAGCGCACTGCTGTGCAATAAATTAAATTACTAAAATTAACTTTCCTTAGACTCTTGAGAGAGGTTGTATTTAATGAAACATTTGTATGGACAAATAATTCAAAACGAACTAAAAGTCATTTCATTCATCAAAAGGTGAATCAATTATTTAAAAAAACACATAAATCATATTCGTACATAACATTTAGCTTAAGAAATCAGATTAAAAACTAATGAAATTAATTATAAAAGAAAAAATAATCCCTCTAACAATAGTTTTCAATACAGTAATATGAACTTTGTTTATTATCTAGAGAATTTTGTTATTTTCTATAAAATTAATGACTGGATTATCCTTTTGATTATTTGATATATTAAATGGGGCCACAATGTATAAAATCATACAAGAATGGTTTTTTTGTAACAAAAAGTTTTTCTTTTTTAAAACATTGAGGGTAAGCATATAAACTTTGCATACCGTATGTATTTTCTAATGGATTTCCAATTCAGCAGTGATAAAATTCCAAGCTTTTGTGATTGCAAAAACGATCTTATGTGGCTTATATGGCTCCATATATAAAATCTTATATTTATATATAGATCCACATATGAAGAGCTTCATAATTAAATTTTCATATATGAGCTCATATGTTATAATACATTTCATATATTAGTCCATATATTAGTTCATATATAATAGTTTTGCCATGTATAATCCCATATATTTCCATACATGAATTCATACATATTCATATATAGTTATATACATTCATATATTAAAAATATATGGACCATATATAATTTTTTTAGCTGGGTTGTCTTTTCTTATTTACTTCTTAACGTTATTATCCACCGCACGAAGTCTTTTACTTTCAACGATGTTAACTCTACTAAATTCCAATTAGTACTGACTGACTTTTCACATACGGCAACTCTTTTTATACTGCAAAACCGGATCTAGAAGGTTCGCTAATAGATGGCGTAGCAACATGCGTGTTTTGAACTTAATAAAACTAACTGGAAGAAACTATTTCCGCACAACGATTTGGCTGTTTAGGCGTGTTTGTTTATTGGTTGCCAGATGATTAATCAGTCTTCTAGCACAATCGGGAAAATTCATGTTGCCCTTTCTAGATGTTTGTAGGTGATTCGATTGTCCGTTAGTTTTTGAATTTTCAAAATAACGACTTGTATGTTGGCAATGCGGTAGCAAACTGTTACAGGGTGGTTACATTAATAAGTGCTCGCACTCCTAAGTCAAATAGGCCTGTTCAACCTTTAATTTTTTTTAAATTAAAAAGTTTCTTTCATTTTGTGTACTCGTGTGTTATGTTCTTAAGCTAATAATATGTGGATCTCTTTAGGCTCAGTTAGCCGACTGTAATGTAAAGTAACTGCAACAGTAATAATGAAAATGGTTTTAGAGGTAACGTATCCTAATTTTCATATAAAAATATCGATAAGCTGTTTCGTACCTTGGAGTTACATTGCATTACTGTCGGCTAAAGGCTCAGTTAGCTAACTGAGCCTTTATTCTTTACAAATGTTTTTAAACAAAACATTTATACATGTTAGGTTTGTTCATGTACATTTTCGTAGCACTATTTTACACAAAAAATTTGTTTGTTTGGTTTCCATTGCTGTAGAGTTGCATTTAGTTGATAGACATATTTACATATCGATGGTCAATTAGAAAAAGGCCCTAACTTGTATTTTTTACGAGGTAATTCCAATACATTTCACACAAATACACCTCGCCACAAATATTTATTGCAATAGTGTAAAAAATAGCACTTTCCCTTCTTTTTCCTCGTAAAGTTACAATTATTAGGAGTTAGGAAGTTTTTACTTGAGACCAATGTTGTGTAAATGTACATATGCACATACTTTTTTCTCCTGTAAAATTTCAAAATGTTGGATAGGGATGTTTCTGTTTTCTATAAGCACATACATACATATGTATTTACATCAATTAATTCATTTATTAATTCAAAATTTATAAATTAGTTGAATTCACATAATTTTTTTTAAACAATGACAAAATTTTCGGACTATTTTAACAGTACCACGATTAGAGGCAGAGCTAATGTAAGTAACATTCTTTAAAGGACGATTTATGTACCGTTAACAGTACAAATAAGATAGCAGATCAATACGTGCAAAACTTATTTTTCGTAGGTGGCCAAGGCAACTTATGCATCATTTGCTGCTTTATACCTTTACAGGCGTTTTCAGAAGAGAAAAAATAAATCTATCGAAAGCTCACTAAACAATACAATTGATGAAAGTACTCGTAATAATCAAAAGTCACAAGATCATGGAAATAATCAATGTCCCTGTTGTGGTACTTATGCAGAAAAAGAAACGGAAGTGCGAGAAGCAACACCTTCATTAGACTCTGATGCTTGTAATGAAATTCCGGCGTCTAATAGGCCGCAACCTAATCAAGATACAGCTGTCGCTGAGTCCATTATTAGCTCGTCTAAATCAAAATGCGAGTCTGGGTGTAATGCCACAAGTCCAACAGAACCTGAAATTGGTTACGAACAAAAATCTGATGACATCAAGTGTGTTTATACTTGCCACATAATCCCCATTATTGTGATTGGGGATTTTGCGGCGAAAGTCAGGCGTTTTGTACTAGATTAAAGAAATATTAAGTTTGTTTTCTTTAATGAACTACAAATAGACGAATTTGAAGTCGAAAAAATCCAAGCACGATAAGGGGGATTGTAACGACGCCTCCTAACTAAACTGCGCTAAGCGTGAAAAGTTTTTTTTATACCAAGCGAAATCAGAAGTATTGCGAAATACTACCTAATCCTCCTTATCGTGGTTGGCGTATTTCGACTGCGACGTTTTTATAATAGATTAAAGAACATGGCAACATTTTTTTCTTTAATCTAGGACAAAACGTCGTAGTCGAAGTTGAAATACGTCAATCACCTGCCTCCTTTCTACTACGCTTATTAGAACATTTCAAGTCTAAATTTTTTTTTATCAATTATTGAAACACTTGAAAAGTAGACTTTTATGGTTTAGCTTGGAGGCAGCGTATTACTTTAGCAATATTTTTTTTACTGTACTAAGTTCTGTCCTTATTTTATTTAGCTCCTTATGGTGGCAAGTACCTTAAATATCTTTACTCGGATGCTGCCCCTTTCGAAAAAGGATTATGGCTATGAACTTATAAGTTTTAGAGGCCATCAGCGCTACAATAGCAAAGCAAAAGTATTAATTTGAATTTTAGTTTAATTTTTTTTATATAAATAAAATTTTTGAAGAGATAAGAATTTGCTCGGTAATTTTAAATTCACCGATTTGTTTCAGGTAAAATTTTTGCACGGACAAAATTAACTGCCAGTTTATAGAAGACAATTAAAAATTCTCGTCTGCCTATTGATATTAAAAACAAAAAAAAAGCTGTCAAATTTGTTTATGTTTTCAATATAAATAGACAGAGGAGAATTTTTATTTGTCTTCTATAAATTGACAGTAAGTTTATCAACCTTATTCCAGTTGTCGACATCGACGTCACTTGAACACAATACCCAAAAAAATGGGCGTGTTTACTCGCTCTGGAGTACAATTTTATGCTACTGACAATCTATTTCTGTTCCCTAAGATCTAGAAAATAGCATAAACCTGCCAACAGGAGTCAGTTGTTTTCGACAACGGCTACAAAAGTCCCAATTTTGTGGTGTGTTAAAGTAACGTCGATGTCGACAACTGGAATAAGCGTGTATATGTATGTATGTGGCCTTTTTTTCACAAAAGAAGCTGAATTCACCCATTTGTGTTGCTCGAGATTTTGTGGGTGAATTCAGCTTAAAAAATGTAAAAAAAACTACAGGCTTGATAAAAAAAAATTAATTAATTTGTCGAAAGTTTTATTTCGTTATTGTGACAGAATCTTTTAAAAATTTATGTACCATACCATGAGCCATAGCCGTCAAAAAAAGCTTAAGAGGCATATTTTTTTAACATTGTTTTTTTTTAGAAAAATCGATTACTATCGTGCATAAACGATTTTCATTAAAAAAATAAAGTACGAAAATTATTTCGCTTTAGCTTTTTTGCAGTTATGGCACGACATGGAAAATATTTAAAACAATTTTAATTGCAGAAAATGGCAAATAAAAAAATATATGTTTAAAATTTGTTAACGCACTAATAATCACAAAATTATTATTTTACTTATTCAGTAAAATATTTTTTTTTATTAAAATACATAAAATAAAATACAAAAAAAAATATATGGATATTCTATTAAAAATTTCAAGTTTTTTTCAATATCCTTTTTAAGTTTATATCGTTACCTCAGTATAGAGAGGCTTTAACTCATTATTTTTTAGAAATCCAGAACATTTGTTTCGTCGAAAAATGCAAAAATCTCGAATTCCAAAAAAAACGAGTCAGGGCCTTTCTATATTAAGGTAACGATATGTATGTAAGTATATCATAAATATTTTATATTTTTTATAAGGAATAAATATTTTAATTACAATTTATTAAGAGTTTTTATAAATCGTTAGCTAAAATGAAAAAAGGTGTAACTAACAATAAAATTCAAAATCGAGTTTGTAATTACAAATAAACAGTGAGTTTTAAAACAGTCTTTTATGCCTGATTATTTTATTCAATTGTCCCATATTTTTAAAGTCCTTCTGGAATTGTAAGAAAAAACTGTTTTGAATATTTAAAAAAATGGAAGCTAAGTAAGGATGACAAATTTTGAATTGTCTATTTGCAATTGCCTATTTTATTTTTGTAGAATTACTTACTACATGTTAATGCATTACTTATAATTAACGATTAATAACTTTGCTACAAAAATTATGAAAAATTAAAATTCATTTCAATCAATGCTACTAGCATTGAATCAATCATTTGTTTGATTAAAAATAAAATTGTAAAATATCTATGTATGAACTTAAAAAATTTGAAGTTGTTAAGATTTTAAGTTTTCAAATAAAATAAAATAAATTTTATTAATTAAATAATTTAATTAATTCAAATAATAATTAATTAAATTTAATTAGTTCAATTTAATTTAATTAATAACTAATTAAATTAATGAAAATTAATTATATTTAAATTGATAATTAATTTAATCAAATTTAATTACTTTATTTAATAATTAATTTAATTTAATTAATTAATATTTAATTAAATTCATGAAAATTAATTATGATTTAATTAATAATTAATTTAATTTAATTAGTTTAATTTAATTTATTTAACTTAATCAAATTTAATTTGTTTAATAATTAATTAAATAATTAATTTAATTAAATTAATTAATAATTAATTAAATTCATGCAAATCAATTACAATTTAATTAATTGTAATTTATTTAATAATTAATTAAATCAACTTAATTAAATTAAATTAATATTATTTTATTGATTAAATTTATTTTATTTTATTTGAAAATATCAATTACTTGAAATTTAATTAATTTAATTTAAATTAATTAATTAAATTCATTTAAATTAAAATAATTGAATTTAATTAATAATTAATCAAATTTATGTAAACTAATTTAGTTTAATTTAATTATATATTCCTTTCGTTTAAAATTTACTACCTTTAATCGTTAAAAAGCCAAATAATTTCCGCATAAATAATTGTTGTTTTCAATTTATATTGAACAGAATTTTCTATTCTAATGAAATTGAAAGGAAAAATTTAATTTTAATTTTTAATTATTATTTTTCGAACTTCATTTGTTTCTATATTTATGATTTATTTGAACGGGCTAAAGTTCGTATCGCTTTTTTAAGCCAAATTACATGTGATAATTATTAATGAACAAATAACATAAAAGTTAGTTGTAAATATTCTGACAACACAGAGTTGAACGGAACAACAAGTCGTTTTCGAAGGCCACTAAACCTTCATCATCAGCGTTCTTCTGTGTTGATCTCTGACTTATATACGAAACTTTCTTTAGCCCGTTCAAATAAATCATAAATATATAAACAAATGAAGTTCGAAAAATAATAATTAAAAATTAACTTAAATTAATAGCCAGGGGCCTGTGGCAAAAATAAACTAAATATACTTAATAATAACAAACCAAAAAAGTTTGTCTTAAGTAGAACAAAAAATAAGCAAATTAACTAACATGTGTATAATTAGTAAATAATGAACGACAATGTAATTTGGCTTAAAAAAGCGATACGAACTTTAGCCCGTTCAAACAAATCATAAATATAAAAATTTATTTTGTTTCTTCACTCATTTCTCATTTACTGTGAAATACATTCACATACATATCGTTACCTCAATATAGAAAGTCCCCAACTCATTATTTTTTAGAAATCGAGTATTTTGCATTTTTCGATACATTATTAGTTGTTCTTCTAGAGCAATATACCAAAAATATCGATTTCAAAAAAATAATGAGTTAGGGCCTTTCTATATTAAGGTAACGATATAATCGTCAAACTCATGTCGGACTCTTTCCAGTAGAGAACAGCAAGAGGGTGGCAATAGTAACCAATTACTTTCAATAGCGAGTTGACAAGAGACATGGTTTTGTCCGGAAGTGCATCACTGCTCTGCATCATACGAGCAAACTTATATTTAAAATGCAATACAAGTTCACTAATAAGCTTTTTTCAGTAGTAGCCTTGTTTGTGCCCAATATTTAACATTTATTTGTGTATTATATACTTTAGTGAAGGAATTTAGGATATCTCAATTTCCATTTGCAGCGCAGTGATGCATTTACGAACAGGCGCATGGGTTTGTCCGGAAATGCATCACTGCTCTGCACCATACGAGCAAAGCTTTAACTTAAAATACAAAAAAAAATCGCTGGTAATCACTTTTAGTAGTATGCCATGTTTGTACTTCATATTTGACATTTATTTGTGCATTATCTACTTCAGCGAAGCAATTTAGGACATTTAAATTTCCCTTTGCAGCGCAGTGATGCATTTACGAAAAGGGCCAAGCGTTGTCATTTATTAAACTGCAACTAAATAAATAAAATTAAAATAAAATTAGCCAAGTATATATTTAGAACATACTGAAATATTTTAAATTATAGTTTAATAAAAAGTTTTTTACTTGAAAATCATATCACAGAGTTTAATAATATTGAAAAATTTTAATTAAAAATTTGATTTTTTATAAAATTTTTATTTTTTTACATGAAATTATTAAATTGGTGCCCCTGTGGCTGAGTGGTAGAGATGCTATCCTCTCAGTCCAGAGGTTGCGGGTTCGATTCCCGCCACTGACCTTCGCTTCGCGTTTTGTGCTTGTCAAAAAAAAAAATTATTATTTACTCTGTGTTATATGTCTCTCGGTATAAATTAATTATCTAAAAAAAAATACTTGCTGATTTGGGATATTAAACTAAATAAAGCATGAATTAATTACAACTACATTTGTTTTAAATTTTAAATGAACTCATATTTATTTATGTTTTATTTCTACATTTATTATTCATTTTATATAATATTCCTTTTAAGTATTTGATTTTTTTAAGGCTAAATGATTTTATTATTTAACATTTTTCAATGCAATTACAATTTTTTAATTGAAGTATTATTAAAATTTTTTGTTCGATATTAAAGATTATATTTTAAAATAAATATTTTGTTTTTATGGTGATATTCATTTTTCACAATACTACAACAATCTTTGATAATTTTTAATAAAACAAAAATTAATTAGAAAATGTAAATTAAAAAAAGCTCAAATGTATTTTAAAATAAAACTTGTTTATAGTGTGATGGTAACTTCTAGACAAATATTTAATAAAACGATATTTAATAAAATATCGGAAACAAGCGTAGCAAGATGTTGATTTTACAGATCATGTGGCTTGCAATCATTTTGGTAGAAGAAAAAAAAATTAAAAAATGTGTGTAACGGGAACCAAATTTGTAAGAGACCATAGACAAAACCCGTGTACTCAAAAAACGTCATAAATCAAACAACGCAATTGTTGGGTTAATGATGTCGAATGAATCCTCATAGCGTGTAAAAATTTCATACAGAAAAATTTAATTTTCTTTTTCCTTTAAAGTTGTGTGTAAATTGAAAACTTTAAACTCGAATTTCTTGCAAAATGTTTTTTTTTTGAGTTATGACGTTGTTTTAGTAAATAAGCAATATTTATTCTAATATCTGGCTTGTCTAGAAAACGAAAATTTAAAAAAGAATTACGAGAAACGTGTATAACAAGAAAGAACATTATTTATAAAAATTATTAAGGCTTTATAAAGACTTTTTAAGAAAATTTTTGTATGAAACTTTGTTTTAAAAAACCTTTTTAAGGCCTTAATAAGTTTTATAAATAAGTCCGAAAATTTTTAAATTAAAAAAATTTATTTATTATGTGGTGCTACAATAACTAAACAAATAAAATTTTATGAAAAAATACAATATTTATATAATATAGAATATGATATCATTAACTAAACTAATACCGAAATATTTTATTTATGTGTGTAAAAGAAGGAACTGAAAATAATTTTTGTAAATAAACTTAAGAAGATTCAATTTCATATGCATTGAGCAAAAAAAAAAATGAACTAAAATAAAAATAAAAATAATAACTTTAAGTCATTTATTTTTATTTAATTTAATTAAAGTTAAAAAGGGAACTTCATTGCTAAATTCTACTTTCCGTATGTCTAAAGTTGTTTGTAATACTAAAAAAAATTATTGCTAATAAAGATAAATACTTTTAATTTTAATAAAATTATAAAAAATATAAGCTAATTATTATTTATTGTATTTCAATCAAAAAAAAGAAATATGTTTGTAATTTAAAAATAAATAATTCTATTTCAAAAGCTAAAATCAAACCTTTATTGTTGTACGCCATTCAAAAAAGGGAATTAATTATAAGTTGCCATAAATACAATAGTTTTTGTTAAGTGCTGCAAAAAGACAAACAAGAAACAGAAACGCTGTCAGAGATATTGAAATTTATATAAAAAGCTTAAATAGATTTCTTACCAAATTTTTTGTTTTGTTGCAAAAACATTTTTTTAATTATTTGCTTTCCTCTTATAGATGTTTTGTTTTTTTGCGTTCAAAAATATTATTATGGTTGTCTCTATATATCTTTTGTAAGTTTTAATTAAAAATCGTAAGTTTAATTTTAAATTTGTATGAATTTATTTGGTGTAACGTCGTTATTTTGTTTGTTTCGATTTTTTGTTTGTTTTCATAATTATGTTTTCCATCATTTATCTTAGACTTCATTCGAGGCTACGGATTCTAAGTCGCTATTATCCTCGCTGCCGGTTGCTTCGGTGGGATCGCCCATAGCAACACGGGCATATTCATCAGTATCAATACTTTTGCAGAAATGTATGGCATATTTTAGTTTTTCCAATAAAACGTTCTAAAAAAGAAGAGAGTTAGTTACCCAAAAAAAATAAAATAAATAAATATAACTTCGTTGTGTTAGTTTCATTAGATTACATATTCTTAAGCTCAGTGCTTCAAACATTATTCCTGAACAAAATTATTGTCGGGACAAAAATTTTTTTACTGAGAGTTTTTTGCAACATGGCAACACTTATTTAAAAAATGTTGTCGTTAAATTAAAACTACCGTATGAAACACGTGTTTACACGTATTTACGAGGCGTATTAATTTTACAAGGTGGCAACACAGCGTCAGATAATACAATTTGCTGTTTTATTGGTGTCACACAAATCTTACATTAAACTTCAAGGATTTCTCCGTTATAACTAAAATTAACTATAATTTTAGCATACAACATTCCGAGATATCATCGGGTGGTTACTGGTTTGCCGCAATAATAATGTCAGCACTGCTAGATAGGAATCTAATCCGGCGTTAAAGATCTTTGCTCTACCAACCGATGAATCAATTAGAATGTCATCGGCATACATTGAGAGGCGATTATCATCTGAAGGTTCAGATATATCTGACACAAAATTATTATAAAGCACAGGACTTAGCAAAGATCCCTGTGTAACACCCGTACAGATTGAAACCTCCTGAGACAGAGTGTTGCCAATTCGAACCCTAAATAATCGATCCTTTAAAAAGCTATTCGCCATTCGACAGATGCCCCAACCAAATCCAAGATTAATTATTTTATATATAAACCCTTCATGCCAGACGGAATCGAAAGCTTTAGAAAAATTTAACTGACCGCTATTGTTTGGTATCGATTGTTAAATCGTCTAAGAACGTGCATGTGTTGTCGAAGGGATAGTGATAGATAAGACAGATGGTGAACGAAGAACACTGCTTTTTTGCACGCTTTTTTTAATAATGCAGTGTTGCAGCGCCTTCTGGTGTCAAATGAAGCCTATTAAATTTTTAAGCTGTGTTTAGTAGTAATTTTATTGATTATTTTACTTAGCCGATGATTCTGCTACACATCGATGTTACATTAGGTTTAGTATCTGATGAAGTCGGTATACGAGTAGTTTAGTGACGAGTGCCTTATGCCTGCATCAATAGAATTTTTGCCACAAAAACTGATACAAAGGACACTAATGCACATCAGAAAATGCGTGGTGTTGTTATTTCTAACGGCTGTCGGAGACCGGGCTCAAACCCAGGACCTTCGGTTTTGTAGTAAACTTGCTAACTGCTTCAGCCAACGCCACCCCAAGTCCTAAATCCAAACTGACAGTCTCTCAAAACGTTTCTGTCATTTATAATGACATGCTTTTGGAAAACAGCTGATGAAGTAGCAATGATTCAATAAAATGGACAAAAACCGCCAATCTACCCTATTAATCTTCCTAAGAACAAAGTCAGGTATATCATCCACTTCACTTGACTTCTTGTTTGATTTTGCTCTTAATGCTTTACCGATAGACATTGGATTAATACATCCAAGGTGATGAACGTTTTCACGAAAAATGTCCCCATCTACCGTGCTAATGGTGTTGTATTATCCAAAGTTGAAACAGTCTCCCGTGCATTTTGATGCTTAAAGCGTCATTATGACCTAATTGTTCCGGATTAACCTGAAATTAATGATCCGCTAAAAAAGCTGCCATTCCAGGTGCATCCGTAACCATTGTTTCTCCTATAGTCGCCAAGCCTCCTAAAACTGGACGAGTATTAAGTCCTGCAAAATTTTTAACATTTCTAAATGTTCTGTCATTGATCCGAATGTCCTGTAAAAAAAATTTTCAGTCATATCGTTCAAAATCGGCTAATGAACCCAGTATTATTCTGTCCAAGTTACATAAGTCAGCCTTATAAATATTTCACTCATATTTTTAACTGTTTAAACATTTGAAATATTATTGTGCAATAATTGGTATTGTACAATAAAATTGCCTGTTTCTATATTATGTTGCTATATGGTGCAATATATTGGATAAAATCAAAAGTTTAGATTGATCTGTAATTGAATTTAAAATCAAAACAGTATTACTTACTTTACAGGAATATCTTGGCATCTTTAATAAAAAGAAACAGGTATAGCTTTCGGGTAAAAAGTGATCAGGCGGACTTTTTTCTAAAACTTGTAAAACAAAGTCTCGTCCTCGAAAGTCGGCAATTGTGCGCGGCAAGCGGGTCCGACCCCAAACGAAACGCAAAAAGAGTGAACGTTCCTACAGTGATTATAAGGATAAAAGAAAATTTAATGCTTAATACTCAAAATCGCATATGATTGAGGACTCCTCACCTGATTGGAAAATTCTTCCATAACTTCCCAAAACCACTGTACCAAAGCAGAATTCGGATCGAAGCCCTTGTAAGTGGCAACGGATTTAAGTAGGCCCAATGGTATGTCGGGCGAACCGCAAACCATTGCTTGCAGCTCTGAGGCAGAGAACAAAGATAATAGGGGGACGGGTATTACTTTAGACATGCCATCGCGTACGGCTTTAACTTGTTCATCGAATTCATGTAAGCGGAAATTTGAGGCTAAACGAACATATTCTTGCCGGTTTTTTGGTGTAATCCGTGTGTATCGCGTGGAAAGCGGAACTTCATGGCCTTTGGCAGAAGAAGTAGAGAAGGGTAATTCTAAGGTATTGAATACCTTCGGGTCGTCATCCATATTGCGTATGCACAGCAAACCGGCTACATAGTCACGATCGACTTCAGTCAAATCGGTGGGACGCAGTTGTTCACCAGCCAATTGACGCCAAACCGGTTCGGCGAGACTGCAAAGATTTCAGTTATTTAAGAATACTTTCTAGTTTTTTTTTAACTCACTTTAAACTTAAAGGCGATCCTGTTCTAACAGCTATACCCATTAGAACGCCTAGAAAACGGAACATATTCATTTGCAAAACAGATGTCAGTGTTGGATCCAATAAGAAGCAATCACGATTTGCGCCAGCTTCTCCGCGACCGTTGGGTGTGCCTATTAGTAGAGGTACACTGCCATTCTGCAGTTCGTCACACATTTCCGCAATAGATTCACTATAACCGCCACCACAGTCATCTACAGATTCGCCTACAAATTTAACTTTCCAGACCCGGTGTGGCAATGATAAGGCCTCCTGTGTAAGTAGCGGCAACTTTTGCACCATTTGGCCAAACACACTTTTCATGCCATCAACACCCGCCAACCCATTAACGGATTTATTGCGTGAGCGCTTGACCTGTATACGGTTTAATTCAATCACAGGACCATGTTGTTTATCTCTCACCATTGTTGTTTGTATGACTTTTCGAAAGGCGGCTTCTTTGATAGTATAAACTAGCACATCTTTTAAGGCGCCCAAACTTAAATCACCTGAAAGTCCGCAGAGATAAATAATAAATAAAATCATCATAAAATATAGATATATTGTATATTCATACCTGCTATGGGTAACATGGCCAAACAGGGGCACAATAATTCCGAAAAATGATGCAATAATACTAATCTGGCATGCAAGGCCTCGGGTGGTAGATCTCTAACCAAATCATATTCGAGTGGAGGATTGGGTGGTGGCCTCACTCTTTCCGACAGCTGAGAGGTTGACAGAGCTAAAGTATGAGCCGAACCGCAAGTAACCTTAACAATATGCTTTCCCGTCAAGGCTTGTACAAGCCTGGGTCTTTGTATGGCACTTACAGTACCATCGCCCAATTGCCCCTCATCATTATCGCCCCAAGTATATACCTCGCCACTATCTGTACAGGCTACACAGTGCAATGATCCGGTAGCAATTGACACTACTTTTTTGCCTTGCAAGGCTGCCACTTTTTTGGGACGTCGTACATGATCCACAGTCCCATGACCTAAACGATGGAAATCTCCTTTGCCCCACGTATAAACTGCACCAGACTTTGTTAGAGCAACTGAGAATTGGGAGCCACACTCTACTTTAACAACACCCAAGCCAGATAGACTTTCGATTTTGACAGGAACTTTACAACCATCTGAGCCACCTCGGCCAAGCTTGCCATAATCTCCATCACCCCAGCTCCATACATTATCATCATCCGTAATACACAATGTCTGAGCATCACCCGAGCCACAAGCTATATCGATTGCCCGATATCCCAATAATGCTTCAACTAATTTAGGTCTCAACTGATCTTCCGAGTCACAATGGCCCAAACGTCCATATCTGCCTTTGCCCCAGGTCAAAACATGACCAGAGGAAGTTATGGCAGCCGAATGGGCACTACCACAAGCAATATCTACTATTCCAATACCGGTAAGATCATCTATTAGCTTGGGGCGATCATAGCTCATACGATTTCCATGGCCTAGTTTTCCATCTTCGCCTTCGCCCCAAGAGTAAACTTCACCATCAGTTGTAAGGGCCAAGCAATGTTTACCTCCCGAGTTTACCGCCACTTTTTTAACAAATACATGTTGCAAAGAAGCAACTAGAGTTGGCACAGCCCAAGAGTCGGTACCTCCCACACCCAAACGGCCGCCACAACCGTAGCCGGTGGCAAATAGTTTTCCATCTGGTGTGACTGAAAATAGCGTTTGTTCTCCTCCGGCTAGCTGTACCGGTCTCAATAGACTTAGAGCTTCACAAGGTGTAGGTGTTTTGATACGACTTCCTTCTAAGCCACCCAGTTGGCCTCGGTGGTTATGACCCCAACCATAAATAGTGCTAGCTCCACCCCATGACAGGGCCCAATCATCTGGGCGTCTATTTAGCCATTGCAAAAGCTGGCTGTCGTGTTCAGCTTTGAAAAGATTATGATCCTCATGCATAAATTGTATTGTTTCTGCCGTTGCCCCTGAAGTACATGGTCCTCCACCACATGATCCCAGATTCTCGTGTAAAGACAATGTCATTACCGTATCAATGTATTGTATGAGACTGCTTGTAGTGGGTGTTAAAGTATTGACAATATTTGAAGATGAGGAACAGCCGGGTAGACAAGGTTGTGGAGAAGGTGTAGGATTACTAGCTGTACTTACGGAGGACCCTAAGGAAGTGGTCGAGTTGATCATTGAACCTACTGGTTGCGGTGTATGTGGTTGTGGCATCATTTCGGCAAACTTTTTACGAACCTCCAGACAAAATGCTTTTGGCAATTCGTTTCTCTTAATCAGCGACTGAGCCACTCTAACGGCAATACAATATCGCTTAAACCAAGCCCACTTATGGACATCTGCTGGCGGTAGTACAGAATCTAACAGCATGTCAGACGCTAAGGCTGCCAAAGTTTTGAAATAATCGGAATGCATTAAATGTATGCCTCCTCTTACTTGGGGTTCTTCGTATTCGTATTGACGCAATAGTTCGGGTATCAGAGGCATTAAGATGGAATTGAGAGAGGCTTCCAAGGGTTTTGGAGCATGCTTCGATATAAGCACTACATGCAAACGTTTTAAGGACCATATACGTTGTGCAGTAGACAAAGAGTTCAACTGGGCGCATGATGCTAGGGCAGATGCCAAGCGCAATAGCACACTGCTATTATTGGGAGTTAAACGCTCATCTAGCAAAGCCATCACTAGAGGCATAGACGGCTGTGAGAGCACAGCTCTATCGGATCCCCGTTCGTTCATAGAAGATGCGGGCATTATGGCATGAACCCAAAAACGCCAACCCCAACCATTAACTGAACTATCGGAAGTAAATTTCCAGCGCATTTCATCGCCAGGTATTCGTATCTCCGAAGCCCAATGAGCAAATTCTCGTCCCGATCTCATAGCAATTATACGACCCGTACTATCCATTATGACTAAAGGATCATTTCGCTTTTCTGTCGAGCAATTCGAATCAAATTCCAAGCGTAGGGCCTCAGCTCCCGGTATTTTAACATGACCACTTGTAGTTACATTGTCTACATAGGGATGACTGCTCTCTTGCATTACAGGTTTTGGTACTTTTCCTAAACTATGGCGGGAAGTACACAGGTCTTCCAGTTCTGTTATACAAGTCTCCAGGAGCATTGAGCCGATCGACAGGCTATTCGAACCCAAAGCAATTAAGGTATCCGCTATAGTCTGTGCAGTACTGGAAGGTCCTGTTCTACCGGCCACACTTAGCTTTAATAGTTCTACCAAACTTTTTGACTCAGCTTCACCCAGCAGAGAGGTAAAATCATCTAAGCCGGTTAAAGAAGACTCATTAATCATTTCCTCCTGATTTGTCATGGTAGCTGCCATAACTGACATTGCACTAGCAGACATTTTTGAGTGCTTTTGCGGAGCTGCACTGGACAAAGAAGCCGAAAGTGATAAAGAACCGGTTAAACTTTGGAAAGCGCTTAAAGGACCTGCTGGTGCAGGTTGTATATCGACTTCGGGCGAAGATTCATGAACTGCTGGATCAGTGGCATCTGCTAGTGCTTCTCCCCCACCCTGTGCTATAATCTCATTGGTATTATTATTGTTAATTTGCTGTTGGGCGTTATTATTGTGGGCTACATTATCTCTAAATGTGCCATAATCTTGTTCAATGTCGTTGCTCACTCGTTCGTTTAAGTTGACCTTGCTGTGACTGGTTAGTGCTGCCACAATAATTTGCCGAGCCTGTAAAATACTCATGGCATTGAGCACATAATTTAAAGCTGTCTGTCGAGCCCCATTTGTTTCAAGATTCAACAATGTTTCACTAAGACTGACTTTTACAGAACTTTTGGTGGACGAACTAATGGATGATGATGTAGTGGCAGAAACTGGTTCAGCATCATATATTCCCAAACTGGTACCGCCTAAGGGATCTTTCGTAGTAGCAAATGGTACTGGTCCTTTCTTTTCATCTTCTGATGGTGACTGCGGTAAGCCCCACGCAATGGAGTGGGAACTTCCACATGCCACACGATTTACGAATACAGAGTCTAAGCCAATAACTAGTGCAGGTTTCTTATTTACCACTGTATTACCGCATCCCTGCTGACCATGATCGTTGTCACCCCAGGCATATACTTGGCCGGTATCTGTGACTGCCAAACAGTGTAAAGCTCCTACAGCAACATGTATAACTTTTCTTCCTCGAAGACCTTGAATTGGTTGAGGTTTGCGAACATGCTGATCAGTGCCATGTCCCAAACGGTAGTAGTCTCCCTTTCCCCAAGTCCAAACTTCACCAGTACGTGTCAAGGCCAAGCTAAATTGGGCACCGCACTCAATTTGTATAACACCAATACCCGTCAAACGCTCGATTTCATGAGGTACCGAAGAACCTTCTGAACCACCTCTACCCAATTTACCAAAATCACCATCACCCCAGGAGTACACTGCACCGTCTTCAGTCAAAGCCAACGTTTGCGCATCTCTACTACCACAGGCTACTTGTATAACACGTTTACCACTTAAACCAGCCACCAGCTTAGGTTTCAATTGAGTTGAATTGTCTCCATGTCCCAAACGGCCGTATTCTCCCAATCCCCACGTGTACAAATCACCGGCTGAAGTTATTGCTGCACTATGAGAAGAGCCACAAGCGATGTCTCGTATTTTCTTAGATCGCAAGGACTCAATCATTTTGGGTTTATCCATAGTAAGGCGATTGCCGTGTCCAAGTTTGCCATCTTCTCCTTCGCCCCAAGAAAATACTTTTCCATCTAAAGTCAGAGCTAAAGCATGTTTACCGCCCGAGTGAACGGCCACCTTCTTAACAACATATTGATGTAAGACAGGAATCTGACGCGGCACAGATATATTGGCACTGCTACCCAAACCCAAGCGGCCATTGGTGCCCTCTCCACAAGCATAAACTTTACCATCTTGCGACACAATAAATAGAGATTTCGATCCACCAGCTATGTGTATGGGTCGCAAGCGGCTTATTGTCTGTGAAAATGTGGGAACTTTAACTTTGGAACCCTTTAAGCCACCCAATTGTTCTTTGTCGTTTAAACCCCAAACCATAACCGTACAAGGGGGATCACTTAATGAAGATTTCGGATCAGCATACGAAGATAGGGAAAGATTTTGATTGGAGTCTGACATATTATCATATTCACAAGCCAAAAATGAAGCATTCATTAACATCAAATCCAAATCCGTTTGTTTGCGTCTTCCTATCACATGCAGGGAATGAACTTTGCATTGTATGCCATTATTACGGCACTGCTTGATAACTATTTCAATCCAAGGATAGTATTGTCTTACATCGGTCATAAGGGCCACCGTTGTGTCGGTGTTTTTAATCGATATCCAGGAATATTCCTTCAAACTGCCAATACTGTCTCCGACGCGTGTTACCACCAGCGAAGGCATATGCGAGTGGTCTGAGGGACTGACCGTAATCGATAGACTATGTATTAAAACATTTTCATGCATTTCCAGGCGTATCCAATGCTTTCCTTGTGTACTTGAAGAGCTTTGCCAGCAGCTGGGGCTACGAACCAATAGGTGCTTAGCTGTTATTTCATTTGAAGATACGCTTAAGGATCGAATGCAACGCGACCAATCTTCGATGAGATCGGAAGCAGCCGGTGCTAAAAGGCTGTTGAAACCCAAGAGAGTACTGCCTTGTACGGAGGTTCCAACCGTTTCTATATCATTAACCGAGCCCTTCCAACCTGGATGCTGTGGAAAATCAACACTGACATTTTTACCACATATGGCGGTTACTGTGCCAACACTGCCACGCATTACATTGCCCCATTTATAGCGAGGTGCAGTTCTCATACGCACTTGGGAGCCAATTGTGAGCTGTGAAGACTGCTTTTCCGTTGAAGAAGAGGCTTTTTCTGCTGGTTTTTCCAATAGTTCAATGTGTACAAAGCACACCCAGTAGGTGGTGCCATGTAATTGCCAGTCCACTTGCACATTGAGATCGTGCAGCCCTTCTGTATCCACCTTTAGAACAGTTCCATTATCTCCTTTTTTAATTTCTTCAAAATCACGGCAACAGCGAACAATCATGCCTGGGCACACAAGGCCTCTTACATACATGGCATATTGATCAGCTGTTTGAAAGTCTTGTCTTGTCTCATATTTGAAGGGTTGATCTTGTATTGAAGAACCTTCTACAGTATCCGAGCTGGTATCAACGCTTTCATTATCGATATCACATTCAGGATCTTGCAGTGAAATCAGTTTTTCCGGTTGTTGTTTCTGTTGCTGCTGCTGTTGCGGTAAGGTAGCATCGGTAGATGAAGGCCCTATTAGCTCCGTAGGATCATTGTAATCAACCGGATCAATAGTGTTATTACAGATATCGGGATGTTCTAAAATCCACTGAACTATCTGCTCAGGTGTCGGTGTCATGGGATAAATCGTTAGTTGTTTTACCGCTAATTCAACGGATTTTTTGCTAAAGCCCATTTCCATAATTTGTGATATTAAAGATGCTGAAGTGTTAAAAGATGTATCGGCTTCTTTTGGTTCTAACTTAGAGGCGTTTGTAGCAGTAGTTTCGTCATAAATACCCATATTATAGATGGGCGTGCCATGTATCATGGTCGGTTGCATGGTTGACATCATGCTGCCCAAACGAGCCGTAGATGAAGCAATATTATTAATTTCGGAGTGAACTTGAGAAGCAAGAACTTGAGAACAATTTAAAGCAGCTGAGGCCAGTTCAGCATATGTATAGCAAGCTTTCACCGGAGAAGGTTGAGTAGCACGTAAAAGTATACTTTGAATTAGAAGTTCCGTTTCATTGGATGCGGAGAATGAACTGCCACAGAGTGCTTCATTATTCACATCATGTTGGCTGTGTTGTTCTACACTGGCTGTTAACCTTTGTGGCTGTTCTTCTTCAGAGACGCTCTCTTCCGAGGAGTACGAACACATACCGGGTGATCTTTGTTTTAGTATTTTTCTTAAAGAAGTTTGATGTCGGTAGAGTACACAGTTAGAGTTTAACACTGAGAGCTGTATTTGTTGCGAACGCAACAGGCTTATATCAATAATATTGGGTACGGATTCCTTGCGTTCTCCTGGACCGTACAACAGCACCGACCAGGAGTTTAGCAACATTTCATTCATGGGCAGTCGCGATAAACTAAATACCGAGTAATCAGCATTTTCCAAAGCCACACTCAAAGATATTTTTCTACATTCTCCGTTCAACGATTGATTGTCCGTGCTCAGCAGACATTTTCCTTTTGTGGTAAAACCACATATGGTGGCAGTTGTACCTTCATGAAACACTTGCAATCCCACCCTTGGCCGTATATCACATCCCCCAATTGTTGTTAAAACTCCCATTACAAATATATACTCATTCTCCAGGTGTTGCAAGTCCAAACCATCTTCTCCAAATAATTCAGCTGCCACGCAAAGTTTTTGTGAGAGGAAGGAGTTAATGGCCGTATTCCATATAGGCAGAGTGTGTAGTTTTCTGAGCAATGTTATTATCTCTTCGGCTACAGTGCCCGAGTGTGAAGCGGTTAATAGTATTCTTGGTTTATTTTCAGATGTCGTTTGCATCAGAGAAGAATCATTCGGGCAATATAAAGTTATTTTACCCAATGTTGAGAACATTTGCCGTACCAGCGAAGTCATTTGTTGCAGTTCACGTTCATCATTCCAGTGTACTAAGACTATTTGGAGTAGGCGCAGGCAATGAATTTTTCGAAAAATATCTTGTTCTCGTACGGTTGGTTGTTCTAACAAATTTATATAAAAATCAATCCATATGGGCGCTGTTAAGTATTTCGATAATATTGAAGATTCGCCTGAAAATTAATGCATAAACCTTTTCATATGTATGTACAATATGTATTTTGCTCAGAAATGAAAAGTTTTTTGATAAAAATATAAAGAAGAAACATCAAATTATAGTGCTTGTTATAAGACAAACCTGCAATCGCTTTAAGAAAGCCCAAAGTGGTCCAATTATCCAAACCGCAAATATTAGCCAAAGTAGAATCGGGATTTAAAATGGCGCGGAACATTGATGATATGCCGCGTACAGCATTTTTATCCATTTTTTCTGAATGTAGTCCAATGCCAACAGAAATGATTTGCAGTAGTTTCGTGCAAGCGTAACGCAACAATTTCGTAGGATGCGATTCTCCATTCAATGAAGAATCGCAAGTAACTTCGTCTTTCTCAGTTTCGGAATCTGGAGAAACAATATTTAAAGCACTATCAGCTAAACGTAAATCATATTGATTTTCTTTGCCCATGCGATAAGAGTTAGTTGCGCCAGTATACCATTCCACGCGTACCCAACTATTTTCGGAGCGTAAAAATAATTTAATTTTTTTTTAAGGAGAAAAAAACATATACTCAACTTACCCATCTTCACCTACTTCACTTATTATTCTACCTTCTCCAGGTGGATTTCCATCTTGATCTCCCCATTTCCAATCGGCTCCTCGTACTATTCTGGTGCCAATTTTCATTAGCTTAGCCAATTCCGGACCGGTTAGATTTGCTTTATTAGATTTTTGCTTAAGAATAGTATCTTCATAGACCGTGGACAGTTCGTAAGTATTTTTTACGGCCGGTACATCGCCTCCTGTTTGACTTAGTAGTCCCAAAACCGTACCCAGTGTACCAGAATTAATAAGTAAACTTAGTTCGTTGGCACCAATATCCTTGGCTAAAATACCAAATATACTCAAGAGAAATCTAGCCCGCGGCAATTTCTTTAGGAATACATATGTACCCAAATTGAAGTTATCTTTGCCAGCATTATTATGTTTCGTTTTCAAATTTATTTGCTCTTGATTAACCAATCTTTGTAATTCCTGCACGGACCATTCTAAAATGCGTGCCTGAGCCAGTATTAGATTTGCCTTTTGGAATGCCGTTATCGATCCAACATCATCCAATATATTTGTGGTTGTGTGCTTATTGCCCTTTTGATGTAGACCCAAATAACCACTCAACATATTGTACTTTACAGCATCCATCAGACCGTTTACTTGTAAAATAGTGTGGAACATTTCTAAGCCTTGTCGGCGTATTTGATAACGCTGCACTTGACAGTACATGGCACGACGAACTGTCTCAACATCACAGATTTCTTGCATAACAAATTCGACAATTTCGTTCATTAACTGAATATTTAGGTCGCCAGAAAAATACCATTTTTCACAAAGTCTACGTATGACATCATTTCGGAGCCTGGGTTCCTGATCGGGTTTTTTATCTTCGAAATCAAGATCGCTTGCTTCAAATTTTATATCTTCATTGGACGATTTTCGTTCAGATAAAATAAAATTATTATTGCTACTCTCTAGGAGATTTTCATTAGATGAATGATGATGGGTAAGAGGTGAGGGTATTTGAACTATTGCACTTGGCATCAGCCCAGGGTCAACTAATGTTGAATTTTTATCAGTGTTTAGCGATAAGCTGGAGTCCAAAAGCGATTCCTAAAAATTAAATTATGGACGATGTTATATCATATTTGTGGAAGACTAAAATTTAAAGTTATAAGCTCATTAATAAAATAAGTACATACATATGTATAACAATTATCAAATGATAGTCATAATAGCTACGTTCGTGAGCTCAAAATTTTTTAATCACCCTTATTCCAGTTGTCGACATCGACGTCACTTTAACACAATACCAAAAAATTGGCGCTTGTTTACTCGTTCTGGAGTACAATTTGGTGTTACAGACAATCTATTTCCGTTCCCTAAGGTCTAGAAAATAGCATAAATCTGCCAGCAGGGTTCAGTTGTTTTCGACAACGGGTACACAACCCCCAATTTTTTGGTGTTGTGTTAAAGTGACGTCGATGTCGACAACTGGAATAAGGGTGAATATTTTTAAAATTTTTTTCTGCCATACCAGCCGCTGCTGCTAATGCAAAAGCTCAAGTTTTTGTCTCATTTCTGATAATTCGCATAGGTTGCGATATGTCAAGAATGTGCAGACGGAGATCCTTCTGAACGGGACAGAGACAGAGGAGATGCACGCTTTTCTTTTAATCATTACAACTATTGCAGTAATCGTTGTACGGGAAACCCTCCCCCCAGGAGGATCTATTACTAGATTACGGGTGTCATACCTTGGCTTTTTACCCATAAAACTTGTGTTACTACCCAATCGCTGAAATAACAGAGCTACGCATGTGCACATATTTATAAAAGGATGTAGCTTACTTCGTGGTCTAACCAGTGACTTAAAGTGGTACCACGGCTACCGCTGGTTCAACAGTCGATCTGCTCTAGGAGTTAGATGAGTGTATTATGTCGGCATGGTCCTTTACTAAAAGGTCGACTTCGTCTAAGCCCACGGCGTTAAATAAATGATGTTGATCTGTGTCTAGTAGGTATTGCATTGTGTCGGTTCGAGCATTCATCTGGCTCCCACATGAGTGGTTGAGCTGTGCCGGTAATTGGTTAGGATTTCTATTAGAGAACTCGTTGTGAGTGTGAGCAAGCGGGTGATCACGGAGAATCCACAAACCCTGGGAGAATATTTTTTTAAAGAGAAGTAACACTCAGAGATAGAATGGTGTTACCTTCTTTAGGAAAGTAATAGTAATAGAGACGACAGCTGGTGAAAGAATATAAAAGATATAGAGTAAAGCTTCATTCTTTCACAACTCTGCTTTTCCCAGTGTTAAATCAATGCTAGTGATTAGCGTGACGCGGTCAGCCAGGCACTATTCAAGGTGCTTTGACAATGCTTTAGCAGCAAGAGTTTAGGCAGCCCTAAGTACCTCAGCAAGATACTTGTTCGTAGTACAAGGATAACTATGTTCAAGGATTGCAACCTATGTGTTCTTAGTAAGTCACATGGTGTCTTCTAAGGGTGCATGGGGCGAAGGTTGGACGATTACCTTCACTCGGTGCTTAGACCAGCGTGAAATAAGGACGTAAAGGCAGGGATCATCTGCCCTTAGGTCCTTAGTAATCTTAAGTATATCTGTACGGGAAACCCAGACGTTGAACATAGGTTCCGAAAGAGCAGTGGCCGGTCAGTGTGACCAAAGGATTCCTCAAGTGCTTCCTAGTGAAGTTCATGAGATTTTTAGTTTTGTAAGGGCTTATGCGCTAGCGAAGGGTTCTCGCTATTGCGCTCAGAGGCTCATTACTTCCTCTGACCTATTTCCAGAAACGCAATGCCGAAGCGTCTATACAAAGATGAGAGTGGGAAGCCACAGAGATTATCATCCTCCCAGAGTGGGGTTCCCCTCTTTGCCAAGTCATCCGCAACTAACATTCCTAGGATAGTCCCATAGTCCCAATTTAATGTGATACTTTAATGCTGCGAAAGCTTATCAATGGGTTTGCGAGATTCTTGGACAACACACACCTCTGAAGGCAGACTTACTATGAGTTATGATATGGATAAATCTATTTGGTATCCGATAAAACCTTAACCAGTGTGTTGCTCTTTTGAGGGTAGATATCTCTGCCTGCAACATGCTACATTCGTCCGGGAGTCTGAAGCATATTTCAATTCCAAATTCTTTCATATATACACACCCACAAACTCTCTCTCTCTCACCGACTTAAGCTCTCTCTTTCACCGACCTAAGGTCTCTCTCTCACTGAATGCTATCTTACGTTGGCTAATTAATTTGATCTGACAAAGCACTCACTCACATTATCGCACACAAGTCTCATAGTTCTCATGATAGGTAAATGTATCAGTGCAGAAAAACCAGTACACCTTTTCGCAAATCTGAACAATTTGTGCAACCCTGATGAAGATCCCAGTTCTCATGCTTACGTCGATCTTAGATCATTCGGTGTAGACGGAAAATCCCTTATAGAGACTGTGCAATTAAACAAGGCCTTCTCATGTATCACTACTGAGAGTTCCTCAACCTCAGTGCCTTTGAAGTCCTTAAGCGCAGGGAGGGTTAGTGGAAGCAAGTTTTCCAAGACCAACCTTCTCCAGAACTATAACGTAGCCATTTAACATCGACTTCAATAAACTCGGCTCGAAAAAACTTTCCATAACCAAATTCTCGATGGGAAGCAAATTGAGAACGACGACCAAGGTGTCCTGAAGAGTGGTTTTCCTTGCCGTAGTTTGTAGTGTTAGTCGAAACACATGTCTGGACCTTAGAAACTGGCTTCCTGTGGCTTTACTTATTTAACGACTCCCTTCTTTAAATCCAATTTACTATTCGTACTGCAGGTCCCAGTTCTTTCATAAGCTTCTCCTAAGTATTTCTTTCCCATAATAGCTTACTACATATAAGGCTGTAAACAAACAAGTGTTTAGCCTCACTCATGAGTTTTAACTCTACTCCAGCAATATTAAATAGCCTACAGCTATTTATTTTGAACCTACTGGAAACTAGCCCTGTTTTCTCTCAGACCCTTACTAGGCACTAGAGAATTATAACGTTAGGTTAGGTTAGGCTAGGAAGGATGGTACTACAACACACCGTCTCTCGGAGACCCAGTTGGGTCTGTTGTGATTCCCTTCTGTTGATGCCCGTTAATAAAAATTGTGTAACCATAATAGACCCGATTATCTGTCAGTAAGCCACTAAATACCCATTATGAAGCCCCTGATACCCTTCAGTTTATACTTAGCGATATCACTAATATGTGTGTATATATGTTCAAGGTCCACCCTTGCGGTTTCATTAATTAAAAAGTTTTAAGATGAACCTTGAATTAGCCGATTGCATCCGAGTCTGGTAACGGGACTGTCGATTAAATCATCCAGACCTGCTATATGTTTATCGGTTTTATGGCGCCAATTACTCGGCATGACATTTCAAAGATCATTGGTATATGGTATATAATATAATGTAATATAATATAATGTAGTTTATTTATACCTGTTAGAATAATATTAAGTTTGTTTTATAAAATATGTAAAAAATTTCAAAGAATAAAAAATAAAACTTTCAGTTTGGATCGAGAAAGCAAATATAAATATTCGTTTTACTTTAATACTTTAGTTGGAATTTGTTAGAACTCTAAAGACCCTCTAAGACTCCTCTTGAAACCGCTGATTGTCCTCGACTATTAGGAGCAGCATTTACTCCTTATATCTAGGGAAGATAATACTATCCGCAACCTGTGACACATCCGGTAGCACTTCCCATAAGCAGAAGCATGCTCGGCGGAGGCAGGGCTCTCAGAAACGTTTGCTCAGCCATATAATTCCCTTACAAGCTTTGGGCAGGTAATATGTTCAATGTTTTCTGGTTCCTCTTAATGCTCGCACATCTTACAGAAGGCTGGATTGCCAGTTTACCAAATGCGGATCCTTGATTTTACCGAGTCAATACGCCTATCAAGTCTCGCAACGAATTCCCATTCAAACCCAGTAGCAGTTTGAATCTTTCTGTGGGAACTCTAAACACCCTCCGAGACTCCTCTTGAAACCGCTGATTGTCCTCGACTATTAGGAGCAGTAGTTACTCCTTATATCTAGGGAAGATAATACTATCCGCAACCTGTGACACATCCGGTAGCACTTAGCTGTGCTTTCCATAAGCAGAAGCATGCTCGGTGGAGGCAGGGCTCTCAGAAACGTTTGCTCAGCCATATAATTCCCTTACAAGCTTTGGGCAGGTAATATGTTCAATGTTTTCTGGTTCCTCTTCATGCTCGCACATCTTACAGAAGGCTGGATTGCCAGTTTCCCAAATGCTGATTCTTGCTCTTACCGAGTCAATACGCCTATCAAGACTCGCAACGAATTCTTCCCTTCATACCCAGTAGCAGTTTGAATCTTTCTGAGTCAAGTTTTGGCCACATAGCCCTCGATACTCTACAATCCGCCCTACTTCATCATGAATGGTTGGTCCTGCTATGCACCCAATTACTGAGATCTGTCACATATTCCCAAAAGTTAATTTGGTCCTCAGTCGTTAAGCAGCTCTGGGTCGAAGAACATCTCTCACGTCATCGTAATTATTTCATAAGTGAGGTCAGGCTTTTGTGTGTTGTTTGTCCTCCGAGAGTTTTTCGTCTCACTCGCACTGGTTGACTGATCGATCTGCCACAGATAACCGTATAATCTTGCGGTTTTTTGTGGAATTTCTTTAACAACCACGTTGCTACTTCCTCTGTGAAGGCAGAGGTCGTGTACAGTCAGTCACAAAACTTTTTTAAAATACTGTTAATCAAATCTTGGGCATATGGTATAGTTACTCCGCCCATATTTGTGCAACACCATATTATTATGCAAATTTAATTTGTATAATATGTTTAAATAAATAAATAAAAAATAATTTGGGCCTAACAAAAACTATTAAGTGGAAATGAAGTTCAAAACAAAAATCTTAAAATATAATAATTAAAGCAAATATTAATATAAGAACACACAAGGAATATTACTAAAACATAAACTATTTTCAACTTACTTGAGATTGTGATTGCAACTTTTGTGCAACATTTTGACTTTGTATTGTTACATTTAATATATCCTCAGGCTTTGCACACACTAATTGTTTCTTAGCTATGCGCATTTCTGCTATTATCTTGCGTACAATTTGTTTAAATCGTGGCAATTTGTGCAGTATGGATAGTTTTCGTAAACCCTCTTGTTCTAAACTCACAGCTGGCCTTATTTCATGCAAAAGAAAGCGCAAACGTTCCGACATTGGCGCACACACCTCCTTGTAGCTGCGATTCAACTGTTGCCTTATTCGTACTACCGACCATTTCGTTTGATAAATCAAACGTATTATTTCGGCAATTTGTTTCGGCAGTTTATATATTAAATTCGCAGCCGTTACACCAGTCAGTTCTTTTTCTATCGTTGATAATATTAGACCGCCTAAACTTTGATGACGTATAAGTACAGCGGTTAGAAGACGTTCTAGTTCTTGCACTGGATGTTCCGGTGGAAATTCTTGATGCCATATCAAATTATTATCCTTGCAAAAGCGTTCGGATATCGTCATCCAAGTGACAACTAAAGGATCAGTTAAACGACCGTCAGATAAAGCGGATATAAATGTTTCTATGCGCTGTTGTATGCTATTGCCCGTCGATTGTATCATTCCTACGGCAGCGATGGTGTGACTTGGTGGTTCTGTAGGTGTGCTACCAGCTGTACTGGCACTACTACGTGCCTCCCCTTTTTCTTCATCGAATGGATTGCTTGGTTGTAAGACTTGCAGGCCACCACTTAAAATGTTTGACTTGATAATTGATTTACACTGCAGTTCCGCTGGCTGGGGAGGAGGACCAACTTGAAGTGTATTGGCTACTAAGCCCAATAAATAGGCTAAAGCTCTTTCAGAATTGAAATGGGTAAGAACTTTACTCTGGTGCAAGTGTGGCTAAAAAGAAATTAATGGCATATAGTATTATTATTTCAGTCAACGTAAATCAGCGTTTTCTAAGTGTAAGACAGCTTTTTCCAATTTTAAATATAATAGGTCCGTTTGTTTACCTCAAACCTTGTGCAATCTTGTGCAAATTTCAACTGGATTTTACTGAAATGCGTTCGTTTACACATACAAGTGAAAAAGAGAGTGCCAATTGAGAGAGCAAATCAGTGATGTCAATTTAGCCATTTTCTGGCTAAATTTATCCATTTTTCATTCCATTTAGCCAAAAGAAAAGTGAGTTTAGCTATTAGCTATTTTTTAGCCATTTTTATTTGAATCTAGCTATTTTTAAAAAACATGAAATTTTTTTAAACTTTTCTTAAAAAAATTAAATTCGCAAAAAAGGAACATTTATTAACTACAAAAAAAAACACAACAAAGAACATAATAAAGGTATTCACGTCAACTCTTGCAACTGTGCAAAAAGCATAATTGCACTTTCTGACGTGAGCAACCCATTTTGTTTAGTTGTCTATCAAGCAACACAATATGTGCAATGATATATTGTACTCGTATGTTTCTTAATTGTTAAAAGAGTTTGTTTAAATGCTGAATCATTCTGTAATTAATTCACTAATATTAATATTATTGGTATTATTAAACAAAATTGTAATAGCGATTTAAGCCATGGGTCGTTTGAAAATAACAAAATTATGTACTTGTTATCTTAAATTATCTATTAAATTAAAAAAAAAATTTTATAATTAATTTTTTAATTAATTAATTTGGTTCGAAAATATCTTCCACTTGTTTTTTCATTTAAAAGAAAAACATTTAGGTATTTCTGCTTTGTAATTTGCTGTATGGTTGATTTTTTAAGTAGTTTTTGTCCATTTTTTTGGATTGGCAATGCCATAAAAAGTTGCACAACTTTGCAAAATTTACCCTGATAATCTTGCACTTACTCAGACCCTGACAATTTTGCATCATTTGTGCAAAATAATTTTCTATGTGGTTGTTGTTATATTTTTTTTTTAAATTTTGCAATTTTGCTTTTTCGCACCAGTGCAACTTTTGACGTGAATACCTTTAATATATTATTGTTTCCCATTAATATCAATAAATTACGGTTCAAATTTGCCATTTTTCTTGCAGCAGTCTAAAAGCGCTTATATGAAAGAGTTGGCTAAATTGGTAGCAATAAGATTTGCTACTGCGTTCTTATAATCGTTTTTATGTTGTTGTATGTTATCGGATCTAATTGGTGGTTTTTGATATCAATCAAACAAGGGCCATTTTTGTGTTACCAGAGTGAAAATAAAAAGTAAATTAAAGTTTAAATAAAAGAATAATTGAAATTTATTTGCTGGTGGTTTAGCATGTCTATATACGTATTTCATTGGCGCTTGAACCAAATCATCAGTAGACTTCAACCACAAATTTTGAACAGTCACAAACCTCTTACTTTATGCAGAGACTTTCAAAAACTAAACCACCAGCAAATAAATTTCAATAATTGTATTTACACTTCTGACCATATGTCAAATAAATAAATTGCATTAAAGTTTAAAAAATAGAAAATCAATAAAAATGATAAACAAAAATTTCACAAGGAATGTATTAGTAACCCTAAAATTTAAAGGCAGAATAGCAGAATGTATAAATGAATAGAAGGCGTACTGCAAGTATAGCAAGTTTGCGCTATATGCGCAGTTGCTTGATTACCTGTAGAAAAATATTTTATTTATTACTTCAATTTATTGTTTTTATTTAATTTCAAAAAGTTCCCGCTTTGCTTTAAAAAAATATATGAAATACCTTCTTGTTTTTGCTAAAGTTCATGATTTTTGCATTTGATGGCGCTTAGCCATTTTTTTAGCTAGTTTTTAACCATTTTTTTCTACATTTAGCCATTTTTGGTGAAGGAATTCTGGCATCACTGGAGCAAATTAACAGTTGTTGACTGAGAGTCTGCAAGTTTTTACTGGACAAATTTTTGCCAGTAAAATCCAGTAGATGAGAAAAACATATGGTTCAATGAAGTAAACAAAAGTAGGAAGCAAATACAAAGTATACATTTTTTTAATAAAAACATTTAAAAGAAGAAAAGTTCAAGTAATATATTAACAAAAACAAAATGAAAATTATTATGTTCAAGGTGAACCAAATTAAAGAATAATAATCGTTAAATTTATCAGTTTTTAAATTGAAATTAATTGTGTTATTTACTTTAATTTTTTAGAGATGTAAGGTTTATGTGAATACTTATTTCTGCATACTATTATATATTATACAACACTATGATCAGATGTTTTGATTAATCTGCAATTTTTCCGTTCGCGTACTTTTTTGTGCAAGAGACACTCTTGAGAGTAAAATTTTAAAATTACCCAACATTTACTCAACTACTGTATATTACTGGAAAAGTAAACAAACGGACCTAGTGTTAAAAAAATAGTTATAATTCATTAAAGCTATGCTCTTTATGCTATACATTGGAGCCAGTGCCTGTGTTCTGTAACTTGCGAGAAGTTTTCTCATCGAGAAAAATCATACAATTATATTGGTTGGCCTGTTTTTCACAGGCTGATTTATATACAACCTGAAATAAGCTTACAAGAAACATGAGCAAGGAACTAAGTTTTTTGTTAGTCATCCTGTGTTTCACAGAATGACAACAAACTTTTTGTTTAGAAAAGTTCTCACCAAAGTTACAGAACATAGGACCAGGGTGTGATTTTCGTAACAAAAATAATCGACATTATTACAGTTATAAATTTATTTTTGTTTTGATTTCTTTGTACTTTAAACCCACAGTACGAAAATAAACGAAACAAAGTTTTTGATTTTGGTTAATTTCGTTATTGGAAGTGAGTGAAACATAAATAATGAGAACGATTGCTCAATTTGTTTTTATATCTTTTTTTTTTGCATATGAGCACAAACAAAACATTAATTTAATCGTATGCATCTAGAAAAGAAAATAATGGGAAACATATGGAAAAGTTGTGAAATATTTGACATCATCGTACAATATAATTTTATTACATTGTTATTTAACACATGAAAGTTCTAACCGGTTGTCCTAGGACACCTTCTTTTTTCTCTCTTTTTATTATTTTCTTTCAAAGCTTGAAATATAGTGAACTTTTTGGGGATTTGTGATAAGAATAAAAAGGAAACAAAACTGCTGCTGCTTACAATCTTATTATAATTGAAATTGATTAAATATTGTTTCAAAACAAGATTTGGCTTCGTTAAAGCAAAAAGTACAAATTTTTTGTAAAAATTTATCGTTAAGATGGCGAAAGTCCCACCGACTTTTTCAAGCAAGATTTTGTTTACATGACTTTTACGCCATTTTGTTAAGACCCCTTGAGTATTTTCAATGCAAAATTTTATAGGCTCGTTTTCGAGATATTTTTATCGTTCCGTTCCCGTCGTTTTCGGAATGTTTCTTTTTTTATATTTTTTTTTCGTATACTTGCAACCCTAAAAATTTCAACTTTTGTCATTTCCATTATTTTTCATTGCTTTACATATAAAACACATAATGTGAACGGCGTTGCACACATTTTGAAAATGACACCAGAAAATTACACATCACATGAAATGCCAGATGTGTAGTCACCATTACAAAAATTCCAGCTCACGGAAAACTTTTAAATTCCAAAATTTCAGACATTTCGTTCCAAAACTTTGCTTGAAGTTAATTTTGCCCTAAAATGTAGTTCAAATTAGCCAATGTGCACTGTGGGCGCTGTTTTGGAAAATACTGATGTAGATTAATTGTACCTTTTCTTCACTTATATTAGGAGCATAGCGACCAACTTTGTGATGACTTAGTATAAATTCCAAGCACGTGCGATACGTTGCATTATTTAATTCTGAAGTAAGATCTTTGCCTATGTTAGCTTCGAGAAAGACATTAATTGCTGCTACTTCATTCCTATAGAAAGCAAAAAACAAGACCATTATTATTTCACATACATACTTCCAACATACTTTCCAACAAATACTTACAAATAGTCCTTTAAATCGCATACAAAGCCATTAATAATGATCCATTTGCCGCCATCTAATATGTGATTTTCAAAATCATTTTTTCGTATCAACATCAATTCTTCTGGTTGTGTTGCAGTTGTAGTATTCTTGTTAATGCCGCGACATATTATACCCGGCCAGCCTAAATCATCGGAATCTTGTATGTCACTATCACATATGAGACGATTTAAATTGTCCAAGCCATGTAGAAGAGGCACAAAACTATTGGACCAATCAAATGCGGGTAATAAATTTGTTTTATCTCTCTTCAGAATGATAAGACCTATTAGCAGCTCATAGAGAAGTGTGTCAGAAATGTCAGCAATCAAAATGTCAGCAACACCTTCCTTGCCTTGCAGAGCTATTTCATGAGCTTTTTGTAGCGAATGCACGCAAAAACTTACCGCACTTTGCAGATACTTGCTCAGCAATAGTTCAGCCCCAATAAGATCTTCTGTTTTGGGACATTGATGTATATGAGAGAAAAGAAGACGTTGAAATCGATGTAATAGATCCAAACTAGGATTTGCATGTTTTTCCGAGTATGCAATCGACTCAAATGAAAGAGAAGGAGTTTCATCTTCTGGTTTTACAATGCCGCTGCTTAATAATAACTGCGTAAGTTTGGCTTGTGTTAAGGCAGAGTTATTCCGCAGTAATTGTTTGATGAGATGAAGCAAAGGTAAATTATGCCCATTGTCAGCACAACCATTAGATTCCAAACGTATAGCCTGTTTCAGAGCTGTTTCTAAGCCTCCTTCGGCCATCAAAGAGCCTACTAAGAGGTCAGTCATAAATCTATGACCTGCAGAGGATATGCTAGGTTCTGAAGGTAGTAGAGCTGTTAATGTTTGTGCTCGCTCCGATGCAGTTGGTAATAAAACGCTCCAGCCTACTTGCAAAGCCCTTTGGGCAGCTTCTTGGATAGTTTTTAAAACATTACTGCCTCCAGCTAAGCTTAAAATCGTTGTCTTTAAGCTTACTAGCAGGCGAGAACCTTCCGATAATCCCACAGATTTCGCGGACTCACCATTCGCTATTAAAGCATGCAATTGCAGTCTTAATAAATTCAGAGATGCCACAGCCACACATTCAGATTCTTGATTTGGTGTTTGTCGATTATTAGAATCTTGGCCGCTAACCATACCCAACAGCTGATCTAATAATCGAAAAGTGTGTTCAGTAAGATCGATAACGAATGGTATACGAGACGGTATGCCTTGAATCGAATTCTGACTCCAGATGATGCTCTGTGCTGCGCCACAAGCAATT
The DNA here is from genome assembly GCA_905220375.1 of Tachina fera. Taxonomy (NCBI): domain Eukaryota; kingdom Metazoa; phylum Arthropoda; class Insecta; order Diptera; family Tachinidae; genus Tachina; species Tachina fera. The sequence goes on from LR999966.1 coordinate 77,253,173, forward strand.
CCAAAAGCATAAACAGTGGGGTGAGTAGCTAAAATGGGTTGTTTGACTAAAGGGTCTTTGCATATGGACGGGGGACATATTTGCTGATTGTCATTACGGCCCCAACCAAACACTTCACCACTTGAACTCAAAGCCAAGCAATGGGAAGCACCTATAGCCACATCTATAATCACTTTAGATTGCAAATTATTTATTAGTTTCGGTGTGCTCAAACATTTCACTTGTTTGTCCAGCTGATGGTGGCCCAAACGTCCGCCACTAGATTTACCCCAAGAATACAGCTTTCCTTCACTTGTTAAGGCTACAGAAAATTGGGCTCCAGCAAAAACACGTTGCACACGAGGCAAATTCTCTATAACCACCGGTAGCTGGGAACCGTTACAAGAACCGTTGCCCAGTTTACCGAAATCTCCATCACCCCATGCATAAACAACACCTGCAGCAGTAACAGCCAGTGTGTGCGCATCTCCACTACCCAAAGCAACATCTACTATTTTGTGCTCAGCTAAAGCAGCTACTTGAGTAGGCAATAGCTTATCATCAGAATTGCCATGGCCTAAACGACCATATGCACCAAATCCCCAGGTGAACAGGCCACCATTATAAGTAATTGCAGCACTATATGTGCAGCCGACATGAATTGATTTCACCGAGCGCTCTATGCTCTTAATTTTCGTAGGATGCTCACGCGGCAGAGTATCGCCATGACCCAAACGACCGCCAGACCCATTACCCCAAGAATATGCATTTCCTGCAATTAAATCAAATCAGTTATTATTTGTTCTACGTTCGAAAAGCCATTCAAGCTACTTACCCATGCTGTCTACAGCCAAGTAGTGACGACCCGTATAATGCCAATGAGCTGCCACCGATATAATATGCACTTCGGCCAATTCTTCTATGAGCATAGGCTCGGTTTCTGGATTCGAAATGCGCCACGTATACATTTTACCATCTTGCGTTAGAAAGACCACATGCTCCTCCGAAATGACTACTTGTTGAACTTGAAAGTAAAAATTTAACACCGGTGCTGAATATTGAGAACATGTATTGCTGGCAAGCGCTATGGGTATGTCAACGGCAGGCTCCGCTGTGAAACCATATTGATTTGGATTTAATGACAGCCAGCCCAAAGCATAGATACGTTGTTCATGTAATTGGGGTGCACTACTTGCTGAGAGATTATTATTATTATTATGATTGGAGGTAACGCTTTCTTGGGAATTTTGATTAGGTAGAGATGTGACTTTGGCCGCAGCAGGAGTGTTATTGTTGTTTATGGCGTAGTTTGTTGGCATTTGTATAGAATGTCCAGTTGGCAGGTGCGGCTTAGCCAAACGATCCAAGTGTGAAATTATAACAACAGCAGCTTGCTTCAAATCTACATTTGCCGTCTCTTGTTCGGGTAAGTTGAGAAATCGTAGATAGCATTCCGTAGCACTGGAGGGAACAATATCTGGCGCTGTGTTTGCTGTCAGACCGTAATTGTCTATAGATTCGTAACGTTTCAAAATAGGTACCAAGGGTGCTCCGACATTTTGTGGCAAGTCTCGATTATCATCGGTTTTATCTTTATCCCAAAGTGTAAGCAGTAAAATTACAGCTTCCAGAGTACCTGCAAGACTACCCTTTTGAGCGCATAGTTCGAGCAGCAAGCATAGAGCGGTGTGGCGATCTTCTTTTGGCGCTGTGCAGCGATTTCCCATGGGATCACCCAAAGCCACTTGACGTAGGAATTTAATCGAACGTTCCAAAACCTCTATCCATAAGGGTGAAACCTGTAAATTGTTGTGTAAATAAATAAAGTAATTTTAGTAATTTATTATTGGCATTTAACTAACTGCCAAGCAAGCAAGCCCAAAAAGTCGAAAGAAAACTTTCTTTCACAATAAAACTTTAAAATTACTTTTTGCTTTCACTTCAAATTCTCGAATTTTCATATGTTTTTTTCCCACATCGTGGGTTAGGCTGTTTATATTTTAAAATAATTTATTCCAATTACATATATGCACCTCTTACCTGAGAAGTGTCAAATAATAGAGCTTCGGGCAAGTCTTGTAGCGATTCCAAAGCCTCACATAACAACTCACTGCACATTTCCGTGTCCTCACCAGAACGCCAAGCGCGACGCAAGAAGAAAAATGAAAAATTCAAAGCGGCTCGAGTACATACTCTCGCCAAACCTAATGTGGCACGCTCACTTTCATGCACAGGCGAACGTAATTCTTGCGATAAATTATTTACGTACTTGGCATATCGTTCTCGACTAGACAGACGGCTTTCATCCTGACATTTATTTCCACATTTATCGGTTGGGTTTAAAAAGGGGTTATTAGAGTTTGTTGCTGCCTGCAGTAATGGTATGTCTAAGGTACCTTGCTGCTGCAAATGCGCCTGCTGCTGCTGTTGTTGGTGCTGCTGTTTACACCTGGCTAGTGATACAAAGTAGCGTTCGTAAATAAATAGTTGTTGCCGCAAATGTACCGACGACAAACAATTGCCCGATGCTTGCAAAGATAGATCATGTAATTCATTAAGTAACATTTTCTGACACTCCACTTTCGATGAATTATTTGGAGATTGGCCCCAAAGCCACGACTCAAAGATGGCATCACTGGCAACACGCTGGGCAGCTACAGCAGCAGCCTGGGCAGCAGTAGTAATCTTTTTGATTGCCGCATCAGAGTCCAAAGTATGGCACGCACTGCAATTGCAGGCCGACAAAGGACCACAGTAATCATTGGGACAACACGAGCATTGCAGTTTCTGTACACCACAATAATGCTTGCCATCGTCGCCCAAGTAAGACAAATTTCCAGCCGCATTTAAAACGGCCCCACTGGCAGACGATACCAATTCACAATCCTGTATAAGATTATTCCATAATATAGCGGCATCCTCGGGATTACGAAGACTGGCTATAAGATCGGCACGCACCCATTTGGTGTCCAAATACGGTAAAGGTCTCAGAAACAAGTCTGTGTTATTGGAATTGCTTGTCATTTTCAGTTCAACAGCAAAATGAAATTAAATTCAATTTATTTGTCCAGCAATATTTTATTGATGCTTTCCTTTTTATTCCATATTCTACGTAGTTTTTATGTATTTAATTTCACCTCAATGAGATCAATATGAACAATTATGAACATCCATCCATAAGTATGTATTTGATTAAAACACTGTATTTTTATTAAAAAAAAAAAAAAAACAAAAAAACATTAACAAAAGTTGCAAAAAATACAATTTGTTTGATTACAATGCCTTTAACCCCACGTTATTGGTGTGTTGTTATTTATTTAAAACAACTTTTCTCTACAACTCAAATCTTATTGTTCATTTTGAAAGGCAAACAATTTCACACACATTTCCACAAACTTCACTGCAATACTTTGTCCCCCCTCCCCCAAAAATTCAACTTTAGAATAACGCTTCTTTTTTCTTGTTTCAGTTCAAGCAATTTTTCTGATTACACATTATTTTAATATGCAAAATTTTATTTTTTTGCAATTATGTATATACACAAGAATATACATTTTTATTTACATGTATGTAAATATTTAATAATTAATTGAGTGGTTTGAGGTTACTATAGCGATAAAGTTTTGATTTTCCATATTTACCTGTTTAATATTAAGAAAAGTGATGCCAGAATATGAAAACTATTGCATATCGTCATTGAAAATGCTAAACATCCATCTGACTAAAATATTTTACACAACTTTTCTCAAATAGGCCTTTTACATATCATGAAATAAATAAATGTATGTAAGTGTATCGTCAGCTGAAATGAAAAAACCATGTAACTAACACAACATGTATAACTGTTTTGTTATTTAACTTTATTTAGTATATCAACATACATTATCCACTCAAGTTAAGAATCTCCCACAACTAAATACTATCAGTGGAATAACTTCATACAGTATTTTCTTTTTTTCTATAAAATTTAAAAAAATTTAGTTAAATGGTTTTTCGTTTAAGCTAACGATATACAAGTAAATAAAAATTATGAGCCAAATTTTTTGATTTAAAAGTGATTCCTCAAACTCAAGAATTAATTGAATTTTGGTAGTAACATAACTATCCTGTGCATAGTCATGCATACTTCTATCTGTAGTAAAAAGGAAAACTCGACTTTTCCTCATTTTATTTTAATATACGATTTTTTGCAATAATAATTTGACTTTTAATCTAAAATTTATATTTAGTTAATGTGGTCTTGCAAGAAAGTAACGTATTTTTTTAAATAAATAAAAAAATAAATTGCACATGCGAAAAGTATTATATATGGATTGATATATGGACGAATATATGAAATGTATTATAATATATGAGTTCAGATATGGAAATTTAATTTAGAATTCTACAAAAAATATATCGAGCATACATGGTTTTTTTTAGCTGGATGGGGAATTAATAATAGAAAAAATGTATCTTCTTGTAAATATTAAGGCTGTTGAACAACTGTGCAATACATATTTTTTCATAAAAAATAAAATGTATTTGATTTATTTTTTGCAAAATTTTGTAATAAAAATTTTAAATCATGTACATTTCAAACTCATTTTAAATTTTATGAGTTATAGGGAAAGATTTGAAGTAAGTATTTGAGATTGCAAATCACTCTGTATACATTTCAGTAATCGAATTCATGAAAGAAGCAAAAAATTAGCTCTAAACTGTACATCGAGGGTTTATATTCAAAAAGTGCTATCTGCAATTCTTGAAAATTTTAGTACACAAAATAAAACTGTTATTTTCTCGAAGTCCAAGAGCAATAACTGTATTTGATTAACATTAGTAGAATTAAGATGTCTTCTGTAAATGGTACTATTCATCAAAATTTAGTTATAACCCTTGCACTTTTGAGAAAATAATAGTTTTTTGTGATTTTCTAAAATTTTCAAGCCTTGCAGATAGCACTTTTTGAATATAAACCCTTGACATATTTTTTGAGTCGACCTGGCAGTTTAAGAACATTATATTCAGCCCAACTTAATTCAGATTAAAAAAATTACTGTCTCAAATATAGAGTTCAAATATATATTGCAGAAATTTTTTTTTAAAATAATGTGTAGATTCCAGAAATTTATTTATAACAGGCTCACTTGTTGAAAATTTTACATTTACGTATTTGTGCGTGTAGTCACACACAGCTTAATAAAGTTTTATTTAGCTTAATCTAAACTATTATAATTTCTTATTTTTATTTCAAGAAGTTAGTTTGTATGATTGTTAATCACACCTAAACATACTTAACGAACAAGAAACAAAATTTTTTAATCTAAATTGTAGTTGAATTTAACATATCATTTAAATTTTCATATTAAGGCAGTTTTGTATAATCAAACCTCTTATAAAAGGGGTTAATATTAAATCACATCTGGCAAGACCAAATATAACATGATTTTGTTATTGCAAATGTATGTCTGTATATGATTTAAGAATTTTTCACAAATGACCGTGTAACAATTATTAAAAATATCAAACAAAAATATAATTTAGTTAAATAATTAACAGGGTTTATGAAATGCACTGTCTTGCAGAGTAAATAAACAATTGTACGTTTTCTCAAGCTTATACACTTTGTCAACTTAACTCCACCTTAATTTTTTCTTTATTGTCTACAGATGAAAATTTTTATTTGCAATTTTTTAAGTATTCAATCCTTAAATTCGAATTGCTTTTTATTATATTTAACAATTTTATTTCTATTTTCACAAATTTGTAGTTGTTATTTATCTCATCATTTGTAACGACAAATATAAATATATTAAGCAACCGCACAATTAATTTTTCATGTATTAATGCAAAAAAACGGACAACGATAAAATATGTAAGCATGAAGAAAATTTTCGTTTGTCAATATGCTGTCAAATTTTTTTTTATTTTTTTTTACAGATTATGAGAACGAAATTAAAAGCAAACGGAAGTTCCGAAGAGAGCGGCTTTTGTAAGATTCTTGTTTACGTTCCGTGCAATCATAACAAACGACGAAAACACCTGTTGTTAAGGAGTAAACAAACTAAAATTGTTTTTTTTTATTGCAAGCACCCCCTATTTGATACTTGTCCTAAAGTCTTTACTGATAAGAAAAACGCAAGCAAAATTCTATAAGCACATTATTTTTAATAGTTCTCCGACAATGTTAACGTTAATGCTATTGCCAAGTAAACGATATTTTTGCCGATTTGCTATTTCGGGTGGAAAAACAAAGCTTTCCGGAAAACTCATTAGACGAGCTACCTCCCGTGGTGTAAAGTAACGCAATTTTAGACTACGCAGCAAACTCAAACGTTTTTCTTCATAATTATCAGCATCTTTATCAATTTCTTCAATTTCCTTTAACAGACCAAATATTCTTTGCATTTCTTTCAGTGATAGAGGACAATAAATTGAGCCTGTGCCTTCGCTATAGTGAGTATAAGCTTTTGTGAAACACATCGTATTTAAGGCATTTGCGGTTACAATATCCATTAGCCAAACTCTGCGCTTAAGAACCTTATCATCTAAATAGAGATTTGGAGCAATTTTTTCTTCTTCAATTAACAAGGATGATAAATTTAATTTGTTGCTTGTGGATTCATTAATGAGCGGTATTTCCATCCATAATTTACCAGCTGAAAATGCAAAGTCTTTCGTTTTTCTTGCCAAGCAATAATAACGATGTCTGGTATTAGGTATCCCTATTTGAGTAGGACTCAAAATGAATTCTCTGTAATAGAAATTTGATTTTTCTAAAGCATTCACATAAACGTTTCTAGCCTGCGACTCTTCAAATCCCTTAACATTTTCCATTAATACATATTTTAATTCTTTGCACATTGGCAATAGTTCACATATGTGATTAAAGGCACCCGATCGATTGTCTTGGATATCGCGCTTAAGGCCAACACGTGTATGCGGTTGACAAGGTGGCGACATTAATATTGTGTTAATGTGCAGTTTTTCCAACAATTTAACATCTAACTTCTCTATGTTGTTGTTCATTAACAAGGTTTCCTTATTATTAAAGGAATACACTTCATTTGCCACGGTATTGATGTCCATAGCAGCCATAACTTGGCCCGCCAGTTTAGAATCTATGTATTTTTAATGAATTTGTATTATTTTAATTACATACTTAAGTCATTATTGATATCACATACATTTAAATGCATAGTGCATGCCTCCAATTCCGCTAAAGAGTTCAAGTATATTTAGTTCCATTTTAGAGTTTTACGGTAAATGTACAAAAACAAGGAAAGAATTAAATGTTTTTACATGTGCTTTTCTCCCCTTATTCGCTTTCATTTGTAGTGCTACCAGACAAGCATAAAAAGGCACACAAAAACGTTCCCCTAAAAATTCTTATAATCTCCAAAATAAACGCTCGTGGATCCACACTTTTGCACACTGGAATATGCCCATGAATTTATAGGTATGTCTATTTATTCCATCTTATTATTTTACCCAATTCCATATTGTGTTTTTGAATATATCTAATTAATTTGCCTGTTGTAATATTGTCATGCCGTTTCTACTTGCATGTACAGGCAGGCTTTTTTAGTTTAAGGTTGAAAGCGGGTGAGAAGCTTGCGGGGTAGAACAAAGAAGAAGAAAATGATCAATACAAGGCAGGCTATAAAGGCATAGTGTGCACAGCGACTAAAGGCCCTGATTCACTATCCTACACGATCGCACGATTCATTCACAAGAAAATCTTGCAGAAGGCTTTAAAGAATCGCAAAAACAATGTGTTTGTTTTCTTGTGTATAGTATTCGATCATTATTATAAAAAAAATTGTTTGCTTTTATGAAATTTTTCATACATATTTCTAAAATAGCACGACTTGCCAAAAAAAAACCTGTCGGTCAGTTGAATGTTTAGTCCACACTACCACACTTTTTAGCACACGTGTTATATTTGGCAGATCGCACGATTGTGTAGGATACTGAATCACGGCCTTAACACAATCAAGCTTTATGAATTGAAAACTACCTTGCTTTCAAATTTACCTATCCATTATATAAATGGGCAATTTAATTTTCAATTTGGACACATAGTCACATCACACAGATTGAAGCTAAAAATTTGAGTTTTCTTCATGGGTGGCATTAAAAAATTAAATTGACTATCAATTTATGTCACAGCTATCAATTTAAAGGAATTTTGACACACAATATGTGTAATGAAATTGAAAGCCATTTTTTGAACGTGTGGCTGCAGCGTGAACCCAATGTATATTAATGCAAAATCGCTTCAATTCAATGTCTCCTTGCTTCAATATTAGTATGTAGGCAGTACTGATGCGACGCTGGCAAATGTCAATTGAAGGTAAAAGAAAACGTAGTACCAAGCATGGAACGACGTCTAAGGAAAAGGACGGCGGCGTCAGCTGAGCACACAATGAACCGGTGGCGGCTAAGAGTCGGTTTAAGCGGCTTGTCATATTGTATCATATGTATATGTTTGATGAGTTAGTTAGTATTTCAAACTAGAAAAATAGTTTTTTTATATTCTTTTAAGACATGTTCACAAATATTCACCTAACCTTTTTAGAGTTTGAACACAATGTAACGATTACTTATTGCGGTGCGGTTTTCCATACGATTTTGATGTAAAAATCCGCAGTGCGGGACGGAATAAAATTAAAGTCTATTTTATTTTCATTGCGTACTTTCTTATTCCCTTAGTTTTTGACACTCTTTCTCTTGCTGACGTTGCCATAGTTTTTGAATAATTGGCTGTGTTCACAACATTATTGTAACAAAACATGATTTTGAAGTTCAAACATTTTGGTCATAGATTATAAAAGTTTAAAAAGTATATTTGCGAATATATAAAATGTTAATAATTTTTTGTTTTTAGTTATAAAAATGTATGCACACAAATATCAATAAAAATTTAAACAAACAATGACAAGTATTGCCGTCGCCATCTTCTGTTGTATTATGTTTATTTTTCTCTCCCGCAGCGAGAAATCGCACCGCACCGCAAAAATTGTGTTTAAATTCTTACACTTTTTATATGAAGCACTGGTTCTATGGCTTTTGAAATTTTCAAGTGGACATTGCTGTATATCATATCCGGCCTAAGTAGCACCAGAGTGCGGAACTTCAATCAAATGAATACACATACACGAATACATTTCTCTCGTTAGCCAACACGTCTGTATAGTGCAATTTCATGAAGTCGGCAGCATTTTTAGCCGATGACAGCCACAAGGACCGGCAGCGTCTGAGATAGCTGAAAAAATCGGCGGCGCGTTAGTCGCGGCTGAAAACCAGTCGGCTTCGTTCTCTGGTAGCAAGGCGTAATAGTTGAAAGTGAGAATTTTTTTATTCGTGCGCCAAAAAAAATTTTTCATAACAAATAATTATAAAAAAAATGCAGATAATATAAAGTTAATTGCATACAAAAGCAAAGTATTCATTAAGAAAAAGTTTTAAAAAGCACATATACTGAAATTTTGCCTTATAAAAAAGGCGTAACAAAGGCACAGCCTGAAAAAACAAATTTTTTACCTTCTGTATAAAAAACAAGCAAAAAACTTTAAAAATTAAAATTTCACCAAGAAAATCTGTATTTTTTTGGAGGAAATGTTTAATAATTTATTGTAAAAGTGGCGTTTGTAAGCGATAATTTAAGTTTTGAACGATATTTTCTTCAGAAAATGCAGGTATGTAGAATAGAATTTACGAATGTATGTTTGTCAACTTGTGTGTGTTTTATAAAAGTCTTGTTGACATAACCTCTACGGATAAATGCAAAATCTAAATTTATTAATATTATGTATTAAAAATATTTATATATCTAGTAAAGTTCTGGTTCAATTGTTTTAGTAACCATAAACGCCAACTTTTTGATATTGTATTGACGAAGTGGAATGATTCAAAAGTTTTCAAAAGTTAATCGACACACAAATGAGTTCATTAAAAAATATATGGATATGTACAAATGTGTGTGTTCTATACTTATTTATTATTTTTCTTATAGCAAGTGGATGATCCACCTTATCTCCAAGTTGGCACAGAGGTCAGCGCCAAATATAAGGGAGCTTTTTGTGAAGCCAAAGTCAGTGAAGTTTTGCGCAATATAAAAGTCAAGGTTGCTTATAAACAAGGTCTAGGATCAGGCGTTGTTTCAGATGACGACATCAAGGTTTCTCCTGGACAATTGAGAATTGGAGCTGCCGTTGAAGTTCGTCATTCGGATCGGAAGGATTATGTAGAGGCCACAGTCACCAAAATTCAAGATTGCTCGCAGTACACGGTGGTATTCGATGATGGTGACATAACTACTTTGCGTCGGACTGCCCTGTGCATTAAGAGTGGTCGACATTTCAATGAGAGTGAAACTTTGGATCAGTTACCTTTAACGCATCCAGAACATTTTGGAAATCCGGTTGTAGGTGGTCGCCGCGGCCGTCGTCGTGGTCCAATGAATGATGATAGCTCGGATGAGGACGATGAAAGCGATGCAAAGGAAGTGGTTAACGAAAAGGAGGAACACATAGGCAAAGTTGTTTGTGTGGAAACGGAAACGAAAAAGAAAGATAAAGAGAAATGGTTCCCTGGACTTGTGGTAGCTCCAACTGCTCAGGCTACTGTGCGTATACGGGTCAAAGATGAATACCTGGTGCGTTCCTTTAAGGATGGCCGCTATTATACGGTGCCTAAGAAGGAGGCCACCGAGTTTACTCGTGAAGCAGCCGCAAAACAAGACGGACCAGCTGTACAGGCAGCTTTAGAATATTTGGATAGTGAAGTTTTGCCTCCTCATTGGGATCGTGATGCTTTATTCGGGCTTAGCAACTCTTCCAGTGAAAATGAAGATGAAATTGATTCAGACTCATCGGACGATGAGCCACGAGAGGAAAAAGATCGTTTTGTGGCACAACTATATAAATACATGGACGATCGTGGCACTCCCCTAAACAAAGTGCCCTCTATACAAAATAAAGATGTAGATCTGTATCGTCTGTTTCGCGCCGTACAGAAAAGAGGTGGCTACAATCGTGTAACATCGCAAAATCAATGGAAATCTATTGCCTTGCGCCTGGGCTTCTCACCTGTTACTGTCAGTATAACGAATTTGGTGAAACAAGCGTTTAAGAAATTTTTACAACCTTATGGTGAGTTTCATCGCAAATTAGGCTGCTCTATGTTAATGTCACCGCGAAATTCCAACCGCAGTAAAGGCCGCAGTCTTGTGCGAGCAAACTCAGTTGCCTCACCTAAGCCACAAGATGTTAATAAAGAGGTGTCCATGCCTATTTCTAAATTAGCCACTACTTCAACCAGCAGTGCTGCACTGGCTGCATCTTCAACTCCTTCATCGGCTACTGCCAATACTTCCATTACAGAGGAATCTGAAAATACAAGTGAATCTAGTAGTCATGAAACTATTCAAAAGAATAAACGCAAATCTTCATTGGCTGGTGCTTCGGCAGCGTCCACCAAGGTTAAAGCTTTAGTGGAAAAATATGAAGAAAAATCAGCAAAAGAAAGAGATGATGGTGATGTGCCATTATCAAAGATGAAAGCTGCTGCTGCAAACAAAGAACGGGATAAGGAAGAGGCTAAGGAAAGGGAACGAGAAAAAGAGCGTGAACGTGAAAAGGAGAAAGAGCGGGAGAAAGAAAGAGAGCGCGAAAAAGAAAAGGAGCGTGAAACAGAGAAAGAAAAAGAACGTGAAAAGGAGCGAGAAAAAGAGAAGGAACGTGAAAAAGAGCGAGAAAAGGAGAAGGAAAAAGAGTCTACTAGCTCTAAAGATTCATCTGGTCAAGGAACAAGAGATTCTTCACCATCTGGTAAGCCCAACACTAATAAATTTATTATATATCACTGTTTATCATATTTATAATTGAAAATATTTATGCATAAATCTTACGGGTAGTCAAAACAAGAAAAAAAATTGTACTGCACTATGACTTTAAGTGATCCGCTATTTGGATTAATCTGCAAATTTGATTAACTTTTTTGTGCCAGAGACGTTATTGAGAGTAAATTTTTAAAACTATCTAAAATTTACTCAACTACTGGATGTTAGTGGAAAAGTAAACAAACGAACTTATTAAATGTCCATATCCAGTAGTTTACTTAATTTTTTATTACATGTTATGTTTTTATTTTTAAGCTCTTAATGTTTCTTTTACATAAAAAAAACAATTAAAGTGAACCTTTTGCATAGGAAAAAAATTTTAAAATTGATCCTAAAATGACAAAGTTATTTGATAATAAATTTTTGGGGCGGGCACTTTGCTTTTTTTTGTCCACCCACAATTTCGATTATTGGACCAAATACAAAAAAAGTTCTGAAAATTGGCCCACAAACGACAAATTAATGTGATAATCTAATAAAACCATTTTTAAAATTGGCCGATCAATGACGAAGTTATTTGATACACAATCTTTTTTAGTGGACCTTTTCATATTGCAAAAAGGATTTTGAAAATTGGTTCACAAATGGCGAAGTTATGATCGTTCATATTATAAAATATATTAAAAACTATGTAGAAGTAATAATTTAAAGAAGTGGGCGTGGTTGAAAAATAGACTATAATATATCCAGACTCCCAAGTTAAATGTAAAAATTCAGGAAGATCGATCCAGAAGTCTTGACTCCTATAATGTACAAAGAAATAAACAAACACACATTCCATTTGATATATGTATGTATGCATATACATAGATACAATGTATCACTTTATTTATTACAATAATTCTCTGATGTCATGGATAGTTCCTATACCGTAGGTATTTAATCTTACTAATGAATTGAAACATTAATACGATGGTAAGCATTTGAGAGAACACCACGCAAATTCCAAATATATTCAAATGTTTCGGGTTGTACATTGTATGCTGAATCTACAGCCTTTGCCCAGATCTCAACTTCCTTTCCCTTCAAATTTGTATCAACAGGCAAGCGAATTGTCCACAACGACCAACCGTAATGGCGACCGTCTGGCTCGTCTTCTTGTTCCAAATTCGCCACATGCCAGCTTTTGCCCTTGTCGATTGTTAAATCAACACGCACAATACGGCGACCACCTCCAGACCAAGCATAACCGCGCACTTCAATAAACCCATCCTCGGTAAGTGTAACTTCATCTCCATGTGTTGGTTTACAAATAGCAGATGTAACGGGCATTGCTTGTATAGCTGGGGATTTTGTGAAATCCACTGTATCCCAATCAGTGCTGGGGCTAAAGCCTTTATAGTCGTTTTGCTGCCAATGAGAGTTTGACTCACTTTCGGACACTTCTATCCGTGTCAACCATTTAACATTGCGGGCGCCAACTGTTCCCGGTACAATAACACGTATGGGAAAGCCATGATCACGATTCAAAGGTTTGCCATTCATTTCGTAGGCTAAAATAACATCGCCTCTTTCATCTAAGGCTTTCGAGAGAGGTATAGATGCCCCAAACGGACTAGAAGTAGGATCTAAGTCAGCTCCTTCAAAAATAACATGCAGTCGTTCATTTTGCTTAACACCCATAGCCAGTAAAATATCACGCAAACGCGCCCCCGACCATTTGGCATTTCCAACCGCCCCCGCACTCCATGATAATCCTTGAAAGAAGAAATTACTGATTTTATAATTTGTATAATGTATAAAATGTATGTGCGTATATTACCTTTAACGCTTTTAACTTTAGTCATTTCCGAACGTCTATTACCACCACACATTATGGCTGCTGATACCGTATGCTTGGGCAAAGTCTTTATATCCTTAAAACTTAAAATTTTCTGCTTCTCATTGGCACCTGCTTGGTCTGTTGAAATTTCCAACTCAAGTTCATAAGAATCCTCTTCAATAACCGGAACGGGCAAATGATTTCTAACATAAAAGAATTCATTGGGTGTATACAAGTTCTCGGCCAATAATGCCAAAGGAGGTTCAGCATTAAATGGTCTTTCAGATGCTGGCTTTAATAGCGGATGTCTTTTGGGTTCATTAGCCCACGGCGAGCCCATGTCATCCGTGCTCACCTCATCTTGTGCATTAATATTTCCGATACGAAATGTTTCCAATAATTTTAAAATTTCTGGACTATTATGTTGTTGATAAATTGTCCAAAACGGATCAATAGCACTGCCGGCAGCTAACATTATCTTATCACTGCCAGGATGGTTGGGTATAAATTTTGTTATGTCGTACACACCAATGCCATAAGTTACCCATACTCCATTTTCTAAACTATTATGCTTGTTTATTTCTTCCAATTTAAATGTTGGCAAATCCTTGCGTTCAGTCGTATGCCATAATCTGCAAAATTCCTCCTCATTACTACTATTTGGCCCATGATTATGTTTATTTTCTGTAGCATCTAATGATTTTAATTCCACTTTTTTAATTTTCGCTAAATTATCATATACAAAATATCCCATTGTAATACCGCCAATACCAAATAACATACATATACGAGTAGTTTGGCTGGCTTTTCCTTGGTTAAGGCGTGATTTTTTTGTATTTTGGGACTTACATCTTATTTGATTTTGTATATTTGTAGCATTTAATTTAATTTTAAGTCCCACACTAAGGCATCTAAGGGTATTTGTGGTTAGGGAAGAGTTACTACAACTCCATTGTGCAGCTGTCCTTAGCAAAATATTCATTTTGCAGAAACCTAAAGTAAATTGTAAGAAGTGTACAAAAAAAAGTAATTCGGTTCATAAATGATTATTAATTAAAACCTTGTAAACCTCTTATAAGAAACAAAAAATGTTTTTGGAAATAAGATGGTAATAATCTGGACTAGGAAAAGCTTTGCCAACAATTATTCCAATTATTAAATTATACAATACATGAAATATCCGTGTAGAAGCTAAAAAGTGTTATATTCCATGCTAATTGCCCCTAGACTTCATATTAAAACATTCGGACGTGTTCAGTAAACCGAATCCGAATAAATATCTCGTTTTCAAAATATTAATAATGGTCCTGTAGACGTGTTTAAAATCAGATAAGATAATTTTCTTTCAGATATGATATTGGAGAATCTATATAACAAAAAAATGGAAAAACATCTAGAAAAACATTTCTATTCTCGGAGTCCCCTTTCTAAAATCCTACGGTTTCAAATCGATCGGTTTAAAGAACAGTATCGATTATGTTTGCGTCTGAGCAATAAAAACAATAAAAATGTAATAAATGCGGTTGCTTACTTCCTCTAAATTTTAATTCACTCAAATTAATGAAATTAATTTTGATCCATTTCGTTGCCATATTTGTGCACTTAATTACGTACATATCGTTACCTTAATGTAGAAGAGCCAAATTTATTATTTTTTTTTGAAATCGAGATTTTTGGATTTTATATTTTATATACCACATTAATATTCTGCTATTTATTTTTGTTACTATTATTATTAGTATTTCTTAAAATAACAGAACTCTGTTATAAACAAAATGCTTTTCAAGTAGAAGTTCTGAAATGTGTTTAGGCTCAGTTCACCTTAGGCCGGGTTTACATATGTGTGCCAAATGCCACACAAGCGTAAAAAAGCGTAACCAACTAATTACTAATGAAAAACTGTTTGATTCAGACATGTATTTATTAAGTTAAACAGTTTAATAGACAATTAATAGACAATTTTATAGAATCCAAAATTATTTCATTAGTAATTAGTTGGTTACGTTGCTTTGGTCAAATTACACACAAGAAATGTCAGATGTAAACTCAGCCTTAGACTGTAATGGAATATATGTAACTGTAACGGTAGGAAACATCTGATAAATATTCCCCCTTATCGTGGTGGGTGTATTTCGACTCTTACTACGATGTTTTTGTACTAGATTAAAGAACACTGCAATATTTGTTCTTTAATCTATGACGAAAGTGTCGAAGTCGAAATATGCCATTCATTTCATTTCCATTGTTTGTGAAAAGTAATAAAAATGGTTTATAGAGATGTAACCGGAATTTAAGAACCTGTACATTTCCTGAAGGAAATATCGATGGTGAAAATTGTCGGCTCGTCGAGTTTAAATTTTGTCGTCTTCCGGAAACATGCTGTTACTTTCTATTCTAAATTTTTCAAATAAATTTTGTGTACCAATATGAGTTTTGTTTTTTTTTAATATTGGACTCACCATTTTCTTAAAATTGATGAATGCAATAAATTCCATTTTATTTAAATGTTATGAAACACACAAAATTAAAAAAGAACAAGTTATTTAATTTATTACAAGGCACTGCGTTGTTTTTCAATTGAGGGTGTATGAATAGGAATTTGCGTACTGTATATTCATATCTGCATATACAATTATTAAAAATATCATTAATCCTCACTCTTGAATCAATTAAATTGAAACCAAACTTCACAAAAGAACAATATTTTTTAATTTTTTTTTGATACTAATCGAACAAGTTAAGCACTTATGACCTTCATAATAATCTTATCAGCAAAATATACATAACATTCTAAAATATGGATGAATTATTTTTAAAATACAATCAGCATTGCCACAAAATAAATTTTTCAAGTATTTACTTTATACAAGTCTACCATATGCAAATGTTCTTGCAGAGAGTGAAAGAAAGTAGTACCAGTTGAAAATTATTTTTAATAATAAAAAAAATAGTATGAGCACAAACAGTTCAAATTTACATAAAAGTTCGGTACATATTTTCGCCTTTGAAAATTTGAACGATAGATTCCATCGACGAACATTTGCATTAAAAAAACTCGATTTTTTTGTATCCAATATTAATACTCGATAGAATCTATCGTTCGCGTTTAGAGGAACAAGCCCTTACACTTATTTCTACACCGAAAAATAGTGGGGTAGCCTTTGTAGAGAATTATGTTTGTATTCACACAAAATGATTTATTTTTTTAATTGACAAGTAAGGTTTTTATACCGGTAAATCGCGGGAATTTCGACAGAGTCTTTGTAAGAGAAATTACACGTAGCTCATATATCCACAGTTTTATCACATAACGGACTCAAGGATGTGAAGCTACTGTCGTGACATTTGTATTCGATTATTATGAAAATATAAAATATGATGGCTTATGTGGCTAAAATGATCAAAACCAATGGTAGATTAAGCTTGGTGAAAAAAGAAAAACAAGCTTCATATAAATTCTCTCAGAGAGCATCTCTCTAAATACAAAATTTTAAAAACATATGAAATAAAAGTGTAATAGGTATTTAATTTTTATATGAAAATTTCCCACAACAAAATTTACACTATTGTATTTAATATGATAATATAATTGATACAAAGATACAAGAGGTTTTGTGAATTAATCAAAAATAATAATAAAACTATCTGTAGAATTTGTAATATTAACGAAGAATATTATTTCGACTTCGGCTACGATTGTTTTTAATAGTTTAAAAATTACTCTGTTCCGCACTACTGGGGGTCTTCTCTGTAATTCGAAACGAAAGAAAATGCTTTCGAATTTACTTCTTATAAGCATAAAAATTCGAAAACATTTTCTTTCGTTTCGAATTACAGAGTATGCACCCTCGACTTGTTATTTTTTTATTTTCAAAGGGTCTAGTTTCGAATTACAGAGAAGACCTTCAGTTATTTTTAGTCAGATTTTTTGATTTTTTCAAGTTTTTAGTGTCTCGGCAATTTCAATTTAAACAAATAACTTATTATATTTTTCAATCTGCTTTTAATTTCCTTTATTTTGATACAACTCTTGATAGGTTTAGTAAAATTTTTTTAACGTATTACTCAAAATCCGCCATTTTATTTTTTTAACACTTAAATAAAAACAATACGGCCCTATCTATATGTAAGCAAAAATTGGGATGAAGTTATCATAAGTGGCAAAATTGAACATGATCTTAAAGAGTTTTGCGATGTAACTTCACATTAAAAATCATGCTACGACTTAGAGGTGGGTTAAGATTAGGTAATTGTACCGTTTTTAATGTCAAATTATATGGAGGAACTCGTTAACACCTAATTTAATTTCGTCATTTATGCTAACTTCATGCCAATTTTTGCATATACATAGGGCCGTTAGTTTCTTAAGACGATATAGCGATACCTTAATAACTGTCGAAATCCATGCAGGTATTTGGAAGATACAAAGTAATAAAGAAATTTACAAACATACATACATACAAGAAAGGCGCGAAAAACATAACCCTTCTTGGCAGTCGGTTATTAAAAATAAAGCCAAATGTAAAAATATTTTATTTATTATTACATATTTATTTATTAATATTGGTATTATAGATAAATACAATAACAATATTAGAGGGGTAGAAGCACTAACTACTAAGGCCATCGGCTAAAAAATATTTTTTTATACGGGCATGTTCTGGAAATCACGGTGATTTCATAAACAAACTATTAATAGCTGACTTATTAGTGGGCCTTTATTACATTTGAAGTTTTTGCCATTTATAATCGAATATTTTATTCCAACTTCCAACGCTCTAAATTGTACAATTTGCAAAAGCAATGATTTATCTTATATTAATTTTGTGAAATCACTGTTATTTGACATGTCGTGCTTCTGAGTTATGACTACTGAACATAATCATAACTCAAAAAGCCAGTTTTGCAGAGAATGAAAGGTAATTAAAAATTTCTCCAAATTTCATTTTACGTTATTATCGACAACCAAATCCCGAAATAATTTTTTCATGTTAAATAAAAATTCAGAAATATGGCATCCCTTGCAAAATATGTCTCACATGTCTCTCTTGCACTTTATCATTTTAAACATTTGCCATAGGTACATAATTAGTTTACACAAATTATTTTATAATATTTTACCTGTTTTATGTACAGAATTTGTATTGGCAATTAATATTTGGATTTATTTTTGTTAATATTATTGTGAAATTTCGTTTCGTTTTGTTGTTATATTTTAATGAAACAACAAATGTCACTTCTATATAAAGCGCATAACTAACTAAAACTAAATACGTTTTTAAGTGTTAAGTAAAAGAGGAGAAAAACAAAAATGAAGTTCAGGGATGTAAATGTTAGTAAAATAAAAGCTAAGGCTACCGCCCAAGGCACATTCACCATGCATGTAGTAACGCAGACAGCTGATCTACTTTTTTTCAAATTAATATTTCCCGGAAACTTCTAAACAAATTTAACGAAAAATAAATTAAAAAAAATATTAAAAAATTTCAACATGAAAAATATTTTATTAAAAAAAGTTCGTAAACAAATCTAAAAATATAAAGAAAAAAATATTAAAGGTCCTCATTCACAAAAAATATTTTTGATTCATAAAGGGTTTTCCATACAAAATTTGTTTTGTAAAACAAAATTATTTTTTATAAATAAAATTATGAAAAGTTCTAAACGTTGCAAATTCTGTTAGTGGTATCCGCTGTGTAGAAATTTTTTAAATTTTGTGCCTGTGCCAAACGGTACACTTCTGAGGTGAATAAAATTTCACTAGCCCTAGGGGCTATTATAATTTTTGGCACAACAGATAAATTTATGACAAGCAGCAAATAAGAAGCATGGTATCATAAAATGTAAAACCGCCGCCGTTGTCCATTACATACATTTTTACGTCCCTTGAATGTTGTTAGACTGTGAAAAATGCATTGTTTATTTTAATTTGAGAACAATTTTTCATCATATATGTATATATAGTTATATAATTTTATGCTACAAGAATATTGTTTTATAATAGAGTTCTTTTAAAAAATTTTTGGTAGCCGGCGGCTTGTAAATTCTTGTGCTTCGCCGTCGCAGTAATTTTTTCATCAGCTTCATTCTGTGCTAAGGCGAATTTGTCAACATTTTAAATTGTCAAAAAAGATATCATTTGGCAGAAAAATTAAATTTTTTCCCCACAGGCAAATATTTTTTTACCATAGTACTTTTCTACCGTTTGGTACACGCTCTTTATGAATAATTTTTATTTTCATTTTGTTAAACATAATCTAGTTTTGACAGTTTGGTCAACTAAAAAGCCATGTTTTTTCATTTTGTATATTTTGTAATCTTGACATTACCTGGAAATGAGTATGCTTTGGTATCAGAGTTGACAAATTTATTAGGAGAAAATGTCAAATGTAGTATATTTGTTATTAAATTTTTAGCAAAATATGTAGTCAACTAGTGGTATTTCATATTGTGGCTTTTTGGCCTGCCTTGTTTTGACAATTTTCTCTTAAACTTCCTACGAAAAGTTATGAACATTTACTTTGACTTTTTCCTCAAAAAATTTTCTTTTAAACTTCCTACGAAAAGTCATGAACATTTACATTGACTTTTTCCTCATGCTGACGTTTTTGTTGTTTGTCGGATGAGAGCAAAACAGTTTCAGAACTTTTTTTTGGACATTTACATACATACATAAGTATTTCCCAAATTAAGCAAATTTAAAACCATAAAATATGTATGGTTGTACATACGTCAAAATAGGAAATAACAAGACTAATATAACAAAGTGCCAAAAAAACTGAAATTTATAAACTCGCACGAATAAACAGCTGTTACCTAAATACAAACTAAGAGAACCTGCATGTAAAGTCATAGTGTAAATCCCGTCTTAATAAAATGTTAGCACAAAATTCTAAAATTTGACACTGCCATCTCCGTAGTGAGAAACAGAAAAAGCTTTTCATATTGCCCTCTGGCAATATGTGCCAAATAAGAATGGGAAAGTGTGGAAATGCATAAAAAAACTTTAGTTTGGACGCAAACCATTTAAAAGCTTTTTATTTCACTGAGTTCTGTCTGGATTGGCGGAAAAATAATTTAAAAATTTTAATTTTTGTTTTCATTATAGGATCAAATGTTTCCAATAAGAGAGATAAGGCACAACGCAAGCAGTCGTCACAGAATGATGATAAACGTAACAAACGTCGTAAAGATGAAGTAGTAGAGAAAGTTGATACTGGTGATTTTTTGGTAGAAACAGGTGATAAGCTAAAAGTATATTATCACGAAAAGAAGGTCACATACGAAGCAAAAGTTATCGAAATAACTCTACAGCGAAATATCCCCATGTATTTGGTTCACTATACGGGTTGGAATAATCGCTACGATGAATGGGTACCCCGAGAACGTATTGCTGAAAATCTAACAAAAAGCTCCAAGTCTAAGGGAGGCATGAGAACAGCTAGTGCCAACGAAAAATCAAAGGAAAACCCACCTAAACCACCTTCGGCAGCTTCCTTGGCATCAACAACAGCAGGATCGACATCAAATGGTGCAGGTTCGGCAACATTATCAACGACACAACATTTGGTAACTGCCTCTAAAACACCTACAACCGCAGGTAAGCGAGGCAGAGGACGTAGTGACTCAATCCCGCCTAGATCGACGACGCCATCATCTGTAGCTTCGAACTCTAGTCGAACCAAATCCCCAGCTACTTCTACGGCTTTGAAAAAACGTCCACAACGTCAGCAAACACCTAATTCAGTAAGAAGAACATCAACTAATGTTTCGGATGTTTCTATCGCTACAGAAGAAGATTCAGACACAGATTCTGATGAACCGGTCAAAAGGCCCATGCGTAATGTGAAAGAATCTGCTAAAACTGCTAAATCTCCAGTAAAATCCAAGGCATCAGCGTCTACTCCCAACAGCCAATCAGATACCGATGACCAAGATGATGATGAAGAGGAAGATGAACATTTGCTCAGTACTAGCAAGTCATCGGTTCAACGAAAAGGGCGCGATTATGACCTAAACCAAATTCGTTCCGAACTTAAGGGCTTCCAAAGCATAAAAGCCACAATAGATAGCGAAGATAATACGAAGGAAGCAAAAGATAACAAAGAATATAATAACACCAATAAAATTAAGGCAGAAAAGGCAGATTGTGATTTAAAGCCATCACCTGTCGCCTCGTCGATTGCGCTTAAAGAAGAATGTAAAGCAGAGCCCAAGGAGGAGCCACAAAAACGCTCCTCCACAGAAATATCTTCAGAAACCGATTCCTTTGGCGATGACGAGTCCCAATCTTCCGATAAAACAACTCAACTTGAAAACATGAGAAAAAAATTCCAGCAAATTATTAATGCTGAAAAACTAAGATCACAAGATAAACCTCAGATGTCAACCAAAAGTCCCATAATATCCTTGGCCAGCACAAGAGTTGTAGAAAAAATCATCAAGGAGCGAGAAACTGAAAAGAGGCAAGAGTCCATAAAAACGAAATCCTTTATTAAAGAAGAAACAAAGCTGGCTGCAGGAACTATAAATATAAAACAAGAAATAGATTTAAAAATTGAAACAACCCCCCTGAAAGAAGAAGATAAGAAGCCGACATTAAGCATGCCAACTGAAATAAAACCTCTAATATTACAACCCACTAGATTTCCCGTTTCTGCTACATCTTCATCTACTTTAAGTATGTCTAGTAAATATGCATCTGTCATTGTGGAGAAGCCGTCTTCTGTGGCAAAGAAATTGGAAACAACTTTTGGTAAAAAAACCGACACACCGAGGAAAGGTTCTTTAGTAGAATCTTCAACTCCACAATTGCAGCTGTCAAAAAAATTTGTAGAGCCTAGCATACATAAAGAAATTCTTAAAGTTGAGCCCCCAGCCGCTTGCTCACCCTCATCGACTTCATCGACATCTTCCAACTCTTCATCATCAAATATATCTTCTTCTTCGGGTTCTAGATTTTTACCCGATATGAGTAAATTAGACATTTCAGGTAGTTCCTCATCCGCGTCTACTTCGTTGTCATCACCCTCAACCACGTCGACTTCTTCCACTTCTTATGCAAGTGCTTGCGCAAAAGACGCAAAAATTTCATCCTCTACTATCAATAAACCTAATTCTCCCGATGTTTATGAATTCAAAGACAATGAACCGTTTGAGTTTGAAATACGTAAATCACCCATGGTGCAATCGAATTCTTCTAATATAACCTCAATTTTAGGAGCTTCTACATCTTCCGGTACTCCAATAACACAACGTAATAAATCAGCGGGAAAAACGGATCATCACTCATCCTTGGGAACAAATCCAATGTCAACTTTAGTTAATCGCAAAAAACGTGGTTCTCCCATGAAAGAATCCGTATTAGATAAGTCAAAAATATCGAAACTAGAAGAAAAGTCTACAACACAAAGTCCACTGGTAGCAGATGCCAAATTATTGCACCATTCAACCGTAACCCCACCAGCAGCTACAAGTACTCAAATTAAGTCGTCACAAGCAACATTACCAACTAAATCTACAGCAGGTGCGGCAATGCATGCTCCAGCTTTGCCGAAATCAATTCCACCCAGCAGTACTCCAGCTTCGTCAGTTTCTTCTTTATTAGCTCCAGTAATTGCACCACAGAAACAACAACCTGACAACTCTGCGTTTGATACTCTGCGAAAATCGCCCAGTTTCAATTTGAATATTAATGCTTTGAATGAAGAACTTGCGCAAACAGTTCAAGAAACTACCAGAGCCCTTACAGATGCGCTGCAACCTCCGCAGCCTACGGTTGCTTTAATCAATCCTTTAGAAATCACTCCGACGAAGACTATCTCTGATAAGTCGCCTGCTCTACCGTCTGCTAGTGCAGTAATTCCCCAATCCACAGCAACCACACATGCCACAACTACTCAACCAATTGTGGCCTCTCCTAAATTGTCAACACCTCCCTCTACTGTAACGACTACTAAACCACATGTTGGTAGTCCCTTCATAGAAACACGTAGTGTATTTGAGCTATCATTCGGTGGTGCGTCTAGTAGTCGAGAAAATAAATTTGAATTGGAAAATGCTAAAGTCTTGTTATCGGCTACTTGCGGCGCTTTCGATTTTGATCCTTCTAAATTGGATACAAAACCTACAACTTCTTCCATAGCAGATAAAGTCTTAAAGGCAATTTCCCAAAAAAAGGAGGAGGAAGAGAATAAAAAACAGGAAGCTGCTGCTGGACAATCGAAAGATAAGGAAACAGCTGATTCAAAAGAAGATAAATCTCTTATTATATCTTCAGGAGCTAGTGCCGTACCTTCCCTGTTAACATCCAGTTTAAACACAACATCAACCATTAAAAGTTTAGAAACTTTAACACAGCCAACTACACTTACTGGTGTCACTTCATCTGGTTCTCTATTAAGTGAGCCTTTGAAAATTAACACAGACATTACTTCATCATCCACCGGCTTGTTAAGTGGACCGTTAACGTCATTTTTAGCCAACAAACGCACACCGCTCACATCACCAGAACCGAAAATGGGTATTCTAGAATCAATGGGAGGTACCAAGAACCAACTAACAGAGACAATACAAAAATTAGAATGTGCAATACAAAGACGAACACCAGTCACTAGCCATCCCGTTACTCCAACTACTCCTCTGTCATCCACCAATCCCGAAACATTTTCTGATGATAGCAATGACAGTACCGATTCCGAACGTAGGTTAGTAATAGAAGATGTCGCTGATGACTCGGCCGCTACCACTACACCAGTGGAACAAAAACCTAGTCCTGTTTTACTCGTCCCGGAACCCTGTAAACCGTCTTCCTCGGCAGTAAAACTGGAAACAGCCATTGGCGGAACAAAAGTATCGTATGCCACACACCATGACATTCCTGCTCCCATTCCCATCAAAGCTGTTACATCTTCCACAATTGGAAGAGTCTCATTGGCGCCATCGGTAAACACCACATCTTCGAACTTAATTAGTATTACGCCTACCAATTCATTGGGAAATAAAATATCCCCTCAAACTACAACTGTTTCACCATATCAAAATTTATCCAAATCGATTATACAAGCTAATCCTCAACCATTGTTGTCAACGGCCAATATTCCGCAAACCATTCAAAAATCTGTGCTAATAATGCCTACAGCAGGTGCTCAGAATCAACAGCAAACCGGTGTCGACAAGAAACATGAAGAAATATCGCATTTGGGGCAAACATCAAGCGCGAGTGCAGGGTCAACTGCTTCTATTTCTCATAGACAACTCGCACACCCCACTCGCTCTTCAAACGCTGTTGTAGGAGCCTCGACAGGTGTGCCAATTATTTTACCCGATATACCGGCTTCGGTAGTAGTGGCCTCTACGGCTGTACCGTCAGTTATGGCAGCAGCTCAGGCAGCGGCGGCTGCTTTGCAAACTACAAAACAAACACCCCAAAAACAATTGCAACAGCTGCAAACTCAACAAATAGTTTCATCGCAACCTCAACAGTCCTTAGCCTCTTCTATTGCAAAATCAAATATAATAACGACTACATCAGCATTGATAACAAATCCCACGCATTCTCTTATCGCCCACTCAGTTCAAGCCGCAAATGCAACAGGTTTTGTAGCGACATCAAAACCTTTTGAAAACACCACAGTCATGAGACAATTACAACAAACTCTTAAACCCATTATTCCATCGAACCTTATGCAAACTCCGTCTAAAGGAGGTTTTCATCCACTCTCGGCACCCACCATTCCCCCACCAGCCCCAACTTCAACATCAGGATTTTATCTTGATCCACGCACAGAATTAAGACCCGACGATGGTCTTAAGCCCTTGGGTGATATACCGAAACCTGCAGTTTTGCATCTACATAATCCTTCGCTGCAACCAAATCTGTTAAATAAAGATATCGCTCCTCCACCTCCATCCGTCATCGCTCTTACAGCTGTGTCATCCACTTCGGCACCAGTGGAAGCAACAAATGTCCCCCTTGACGCGCATAATGATTCTATAATTCAACTGAGATGTGAAGAAACAATACCGGGTAGTCCGGCTTCGGTTATAACAGGTCGTGAAGATTCTCAAGAACGGACGGCCACATCATTGATGCCTGACTCCAGCGCCGCTCCAGGTGATAAAGACTTTCCCACAATGCTCACTAACAAATCATTGGCCAATTCTTCTTTAACAGTTGTGACGACGACGAAAGCAACAACAATCTCTACAGCTGCAAACGCCACTACGAGTAGTTCCCCCAACGATTCTGGCAGCCAAGAAGATGAGTCCAGTGAAGATTTAAAAAAATCCGTAGATACAGAAAACGAAGTTTCTCCTCGAAAACGGAGACGGCCACGCAAACAGACTGATAACAGCTCCTTGGCAACAGATACACAACAGCAACAAAATCAACTTCAAAATCAGCATTCAAAGAGGCGGCGACCTTTGCCATGCAATAAGAAGAATACAGGTGAGTTCATTTTTTTTAATAGTGCATACATATCATTATAAAGATGTGTTAATTTCACTCCTGAATTCACTTAGTCCCTTTCCAGACTTGCAATTTTTGTTGCAACAAATTTTTATTTTTTAGTGAAAAAGAGCGAGATAGAAATATAAAATCTATATATTTCTATATATATATTTGTGTGAAGTTAAATTTACGCTTTAACGGAGCTCTGTTAAGCTATAAAAATTCGATTAATGCGTTTCCAAAGGACTTCCATCAAATCAGGCAACAGAGACGGGAAAAAATAAGGCAAATAAATATATAGACAATGTGATACCTTATTATTACCCATGAATCTATTTCTGAAAAACATGAATTGGAATCAAATATTGTAAAGTTGGCATTTTCTGAGGGATACTCACTTTTTTTTGGAAAGGAGTCAATGCAGGCGTACAGTAGTGGTCACGTATTACGGACCAGACTGTACTCTAAAAAGGTGCGCAATCAGAATTGCTTTAAGTTCGAGTTTTCAAGAGTTTTTCGAAAAACTTTAAACTTCCCCTACTATATTAACATTTTAAAGTTATTTAAGGTTCAATTAAATGTGCCATAACCATAACCAAGAAAAACCGCTGTTCTAACCAAATTTATGGCCAACACTGTATTTGATTATAGGCGCCATAGCCAAAATTATAAAAACCAATTGAATTTTGAGTTTTTGAGCCATAACGATAAATAACTGTTTACTTGTTAGAATAAATAAAACTCAAAAAATAATGAATAAAAAGGAATTTTTTAGATAAAACTTATAACATTTGGTATTATGACAAGCATTCAACAAATGCCACTCAAAGTGATTTTTAAAATTTGTAACAACTCTATCCAAAAGTAAAAAAACAATCGTTTATAATAATTTCTTGTACCAGAATACTTCATCGAAAGCTAAATTCTGTTCGATAAAGAATTCGTTGCTCGACGAAATTTTGGATGCCAAAATGAATGAATGAATGAAACAGTCGATTTTCGATGTTCGATATATAGCGAATGCAATTCATAATAAGGGCCATATACAGCTTTTTATGATTATGGCAACAATAATAGGCGAAACAAATATATCGTCGGGTGGTTACTGGTTTGCCGCACAGTATATTAAAAATACATTATTCCTGCGACAAACCAATAACCACCCGACAATAGTTGTAAGTATATACATACATACATATGTTCATGATAAAATGGCAGAACGAATTGACAGATCTGACAAACCAATTACTAACGCAATTAAAATAATTTTTCAAAAAAAAAAAAAAACAATAAAGAACAGTTTCGAAAAAAGATTATGGGACCAAACTGGAAGTAAGCTCTTGAAAAAAAATTAAAATCTGCTGGTAAAAAAAAGCTTTACTTCAAATAAAATATTAAATTTTAATAGGCATTTTTTAAATGGAAGATTGAGTCTATTTTAGAGCTCAAGGTGTGTGGTAAATTTCGTAAAAATCGGTGAAGTAGAACCACGTGACATATAATAATAAATTTTAATGGGTGTAGCCCCGCCCATTTTTTAATAATTAAAATTGTGTAATTACATTAACCAAAGGTGGTTGCTAGGTTTCGCAGCAATCATCATATATTTTTTTTATTTACAATGGGACCAATTGGAAGCTATACCCTCTCAAACAAGAAAATAATTTTTACGATCGGTATAAAATGTACCCAGTTATGAACTAACAATGCCAAAAAAAAAACACGAATTGATAACCTCCTCCTTCTTTTGAAGTATAAACTAACAATTTTTTAAACGTTTTTTGTCGAATTTTTGTTAGCGTGATTATAGCGAGTTAGTTAATTAGTAATGTTTAAATTATTTAAAACTTTTCAATTAATTTAATTTTTACAGCTGGTTCCGATAGCGATGATAATTCTGACAATCTTTCTCAACGTAGCACTCACCAAGCGTCCAGACATCAACAACAAAGCAATTTGTCACAGCAGCAAACGCAACAATTGGCCTTACCTGGCTCTAAACCTTGTCCATACAATTTCTTAGTGCAATTGGGTAAGTTCGGTTGCTCGAAGCTTCCGTTAATATCCATTATAACTTTCAATAACTTAAAAAAACATTTCTTTTCAGATCCTTCACTCAATCCTGATCAGTGTATAGCAATTTTATTAAAACAAATTCAAGATTTACGTAAAACTTATAACATGATTAAAGGTGATTTAGCAAGCATTGATCGACGACGCAAAAAATTGCGTCGACGAGAGCGTGAAAAGAAACAACAGCAGCTGCTTAATCAACAACAAATGAAAGTTGGTTCATAAAAACAATGATGGCGGTAAATGACATTCACAATTTCGTATTAATGAATTAATACACAGTTTTTAGCCTTTATACATACTATTTTGTATTGAAAAAATGCCATATGCATTTGTGTAGTGTATACATTTCCTATATATAAATTTATGAATATTTGTTTAGTTTTAATATTGAACCTCGATTATAATAAAAATAGAGATGATATAAAAATTGAAAATAATACGCGTATAATGAAAGGCCCGGTTAATCGAAGTTCATCTGTATATACCTACAAATTTCTTAATTTTTTTTTCATATTAATCAAAATGTGTAGAAAAAACTTCAGTGTCTAAAAAATGCACACCATATGCACTTTTACTAACCATTACTCAAAATGAATGAATATTAATCACATGAAAACTACAAAAGGATACAAAAAATAAAAATATTTAAATTTTTTTCTATAATTTTATTTTAATTGAATAATAAATTAAATTCTTTTTTGCAGGCAAATTAAAATTTAATTTGTCAATATTTTTAATCCCAAAATTGTATCATGTTTATTTGATAACTTTTTTTAAGGCTATAATAAGCGAATATTCGTGCTTAAATTATATTATTTTAAAATGATAAGTAAACATTATTAATATACCATAAGGCAAAGAATACATACATACATTTGTATGTCGTACATTTATACATACATAAATATATATGTATATATGTATGTATATACATATTATCACCTTGAATGCAAACGGGCGTAACTACACAAAAATTGGAAATAGAGTTTATGATTGATTATGGTTCATTTTATCAAACTACATGTGTACACAAATATTTAGACCTCTGCGATCAAAAATGACAACTTTATTAAAGAAATTCAAACGGAAGTAATTACGAGTGCATCTATTTTGTATTGCAAAGAACAGCAACTAGTAACTAACATAAAATCTTAAATAAATATATAAAAAAAAATAAAAACTTTAAAAACCTATAAGTATCCATACTTCAAGTAAATTTCAAAGGAAATACTTTATTATTATTGATTTTGTAACGTTTTTTGTTTCTCCTGTAAAAAATATAAAAGTGTAGTTACGTCCGTTTGCATTTAAGGTGACGATATACATACATATTTATACATATCTGTCCTTTATTTCAACAGATGCATAACTCAGAAATGCTAGTTTTGCAGAAAGTACGTTTTTTTAAGTTTTCAATTTACATTCATTGAGCTGAATATATAAAAAATATTTTCTTTTCTCAAAAGTTGTATGTTCAAGCCTTTTATATGACATTTTTATATAAGATTGCAATAAAGGAGCGATATGTATGTATATAAAAAATATAGGGCTTGTTTGTCTAAATGCGAACGATAAATTCGATCGATTATTAATATTGGAAACAAAAAGAAATTTGAGTTTATTGCTTTTAATCATCAAAATCTAAGCGTTTACACCTGTTTTTTTTTTGACATTTGAGGATTCGTACCCAAATCAAAAACCCATTAACTAAACAATTTCCAAAACTACAACCAAACAACTGCAATGCAGCCAATTCACACTTCTTTTTAAGCAGAGCATAGCTAATTCACTCATCTTTTATTTAAATATGTTGTACAAAGTAGGAAAAAAATAAAAATATTAAATTTTGAGATTTCCTGCAAATCTACTGTAAAAAGTAGCTAGATTTAGCTTGAAATCTCGTAAGTACTAGATTTCGAGACGATTTAAATGCCCTATAAAAACTGTGTGCAAAAATCATAGTTGTATCACTAATTTCTACTAGATCTTAAGGAGATTTCGACCAAATCTAATATCAAATACTCAAAACCTTGTAAGTATGTAGTATATTTTGCTCAAATGTAAACATACTATAATATAAAATCACCCTTATTGCACTTTTCAACATCGACGTCACGTCAATACAATACCAAAATACTGGTACTTGCGGGAAACAACTGACTACTATGTATTGACTGGATCATGTTACTTTCTCTACCTTAGGGAACAGAAATAGACTGTTCCCGAGAGCGAGTAGTCGTCAAATTTTTTTTGTATTGTATTGACGTAACGTCGATATTGACAAGAGTGAATGTTCTATCGAATCTATCGTTCGCATATAGAGTAACATGCCCATAATTTGTAGAATCTACATCAGAAAGTTTTATCCTATTATGAATATAAATAAGCATGCATACAAATAATACATATGTATGTATATGTATTTGAAATAAAAACTTGAATGAAAATATATCCAGCTGTTTGTGTTTTAATTCATATATTTGTTTACCTCTTAATTTTACATTACAACTATTTGCTTTAAATCACATCGATATGCAGTCGAACTGCCGATATTCGAAATTACCGTTATATCCAAAGACGTTTGACTTTCACTGAGAAACCTGACAGCTGAAAATAATCCATGTGTATGTATGTATGTATATATGTACGTATGTATATGGTTTGAGATATATGACTATAATAATGAAGCGATATGTAAGAAAAATATATTACGACACCGAATAACCTCCCTCCAAGTTTAAATGATGGCCGTTAACGAAACTTGATTTGTTACTCAATAAATAAACTATGCCATCGAGAACCTCTTGTACTTCACAAAATCTACGTTGAGGTATATGGCTTAATAAAGGTTCAGCTTTGGCCGGATCACTCCAATTTTCCCGTCCCATTCTTGTCAGCACAACGGTGGGGTTTACCGAATTCACTCGTATCTTACGCGGACCCAACTCCAATGCTAGCGAACGTGTTAATGAGTCGACAGCTGCTTTTGTTGCACTATATACTGCATGACCATCGAATGATCGAGAGGCTGCGAGAGAGGAGACCATAACAACACTGGAATTTTGCTTGAGTTGAGGCAACAATGCTTGAGTGACATTAAAAATTGCCTTTATGTTAACATCAAAGGTGCTAAAAAAATTTAAATTTTTCATTTACCCACGAAAACGAAATATTTTTCAAAAACATTTTCATAACATACTCATCAAAGTCCTGCTCACTTAAATCCCAAAAAGGTTTAATAATCGCCACACCGGCATTGTTTACTAGGCCATCCAAAGGAGGCACCTTTTGCAATTCTTGACGCACTTGTTGCCAATCCCTTAAATCGATTTGCAACGTTTGTATTGTTGGTTGTTGCTTTTTTATTTCATGTAATTGTTCGCTTGATCGCGCTACTGCGATAACATTTGCACCCGCCTCGGCCAATTGTTTACACAAAGCATTGCCAATGCCTATACATACATATGTACATATGTATTAAGTACATACACATATTACGGTAGGAAAATAAAAGGGCAAATGAAAAACAACTGATAAGTCAATTTCATTTGTTTACCAACCTGTTCCAGCACCTGTAACTAGAATTGTTTTATTCTTCATGTCTCCATACATTTTCTTTATAATGTTTGCTTAGTGGGTTCAATCTATGCACACAATTTGGTAAGACAAGAAACACAACTGAACTATTTCTCTAATTAGGGGGATTATAAATATGTACATACTTATGTATGTACTACATCCATAAGTAATTTTAAAAGCTATACGATTACCAAAGCTTTTTATTTTGTTCTTTCTAAGAAGCGTTGCCAGGAATAAAATTACCATTTGACGACAAAATTAATCATATCGTCCCATAACTGCCAAAATAGCTTAAGCGACATAATTATTTAATTTAATTTTTTCACCAAAATCGATTATATGCAATCGTATATAACCAATTTCCCCCCTCCCCACCCCAAAAAAAAAACGAAGTTCAAAATATGTTTCGGTTGACCTTTTTTTGATA
This sequence comes from Tachina fera, assembly GCA_905220375.1. Taxonomy (NCBI): domain Eukaryota; kingdom Metazoa; phylum Arthropoda; class Insecta; order Diptera; family Tachinidae; genus Tachina; species Tachina fera. The sequence goes on from LR999966.1 coordinate 77,285,337, forward strand.
TTTTGAACAACAAAATTAACAAAGCTTTTAATTTTTATTGTACAAACTTCAGTTTTATATCTTCAATTAAAAACATATTATTTTCACCTACCATAAAATCAAGACTTATTACGAGTGTTTATTTGGACTAAAAATTCCAAAATTAAAAAATTTAAATGTGCAACTTCACTTTTTTTAAATAAATTAAAAAAAAAATATTTAAAGAAAATTTGTAATTTTGTTTACTTGGAGGCTACACGTTCAATTTTTTTTCAAAGTTCAATACATTCACAATTTTTTACAACCACACATATACATTTGGGTATTGAATACCAGGTGGACTTCAATTTTTCTTTCAACGCTTCATTAAATTTTTCTTTCAATTTAACTGCTGTTTTAAAATAATTTTTGTGTTTGTAAAAAATTTTAAACAGAAAGTCATTTTCATACTCTCCCCTAATTTTTTTCTGTTAAATGCCACAAAAATATTTTGTACCTTTTATAATTTTCATAAATTTTGGAAATCTATTTGCTAAACATTAATAATTTACTCAACTTTTTATTTTGTGGAGTTAGGCCTTTTAGCTTCTGGCACATCCATATAATAATTTATTATAAATCTAAGAATAATGCGCACAAAATACTTTTCTGGTTCACCTGGTGATCATCAAATATAGTTCTCCTATGACTAATTAGTTCATGTTTACTTAGACCGTCTTACACAATTTCGTGACTCATTTCAACATGACATAATGAGTTTAGTGTGTTTTCCCTTTCCCATTTCAACATAACATTATAATGAGTTTAGTGTGTTTTCCCTTTCCCACAAAATGACTTCATTTTGTGTGTTGGAATTGACAAATATAAGTACGTATATACATACACATGTACATATATGTATATGTATGTACACACATACATATATCTATACGTTGTTGACATGAAACAATTTGCACTCAACTGTACTTTTAGCATAACCTATAAATTATAAATCTGGGGATCTACTCTGTAATTCGAAACGAAAGAAAAAGCTTGCGAATTTACACGTTATTAAGAAGCAAATTCGAAAGTGTTTTCTTTCGTTTAGAATAACGAGAGTAGACGGACCACACATTTAGAATCTCTGAACTAGGATAAAATACAGTTGAGTGAAATTTTTTTCATATACATACATACATATGTGTACATAAGTACCGAATACACATACATACATACATACCGATGGCTTAATATAAGAAATGCGGAACTCGAATTTTCAATATTTTATAGGAAAAGCAAATAACTAAAAAAAACTAATGTAAATTATATGTATACATAATATACATACATATGTATGCATATGTATTATGTATTTACATCAGCGTTGTCCACAAAGAGAAACAGATTCAAAATGTGTGTGTAGTGGTGAGTGCACTGGGAGAAATTTGCTGGTAAATGTATTGAATAATGTTTTTGTATACAACATTTTTTATGTTTAATTAATAACATGAACTGAAGTATGAATGAAAAGATTGAGTGGAAATAAAAAATAAGTTCAATTACGATTGATTGTTTTACGTAATGTAAAGCATTTGCTTTGTCGAAAAATTTCAATTTTAAATAATGTATGTAGCCATTAGTTGTCTGCATGTTGCGGTATTTGTACTGATTTTACAATCACACAAAGCTTTATTATTTTTCAATTCCAAATTCTTTTTTAATTTTGTTATAACTACACACTTATTCTTTTTAATTTTTGATTGCATACAAGGCACTCAGCTTCATTAAATATGTTTAGTGAAAATGAAAATTTTTCTCATAATATACCTTCTACATTTCAAATAATAATAAAAATGGTTAATATGTAAGCATAAAATTATTCCAAGTGTATTCAAATGCTGGGAAAAAACTCATAAAAATACTCAGTTGTTCTTCTCTTTTTCTCTAACTTGTAATCTCAACTGTGTATTTTGTTGTTGTATCATAACAAATCAAGCGACATCAACCTTCTTTCTTAAAAGTTGGCATACAACTGAATAAAATTATAACTTTTGTACTCTTTGCAGTGTGCTTCGTCAACATTCCTGTTGTGTATGTGTAAATCGCGAAAATTGTTCGGCCCCCGGGGGCATTGTGTGCGCATCATTGATTTACATGCAGAAATAATTTTCCAAGTTGCCATAAATCCTTGATTTTAAAATGGGCGCATTCATAAGAAGTAGCTGTTGAGCTCAACAGTTGTGAAACTGCTGGTAACTGTTGGCCCCAACAGCTACTTCTTAGAAACGGCTTGATGTATATAATGTAATTGTATATCTTTATTTCGTTACTTCATCGCATTTGGATGCAAAACTTAACAAATATTTGTTGCTGCCACCTAACAAAGCATATAAAAGAAATAGCTCTATTTGACCAGCTGTTCAGGCTGAGCACAACGTGTTGACTATAGGTAGCGAAAAAATTTTATGATGGAAAATTACTCAACTGTTGAGTGGAGCAGAGATACTCAACTATGCGTTTCTAACACAAACACTCAACGGTTGTGCAACTGTTACGTCTTATGAATGCGACCAATGTAGCGTACTAAGATCTTGGGCCTGTTCGGAAATGCATCACTGCGCTGCAAATATAAATTGAAATACTGTAAGTACTTCACTGAAGTAGATCACCCCTAACGTGAATAAAATGTGAAATTTTTGTTCCCATGAAATTTTCATTCCCCAAGAAGGGAAATTTGCAATCGTGAATTTCATGGGAACGTTTGTTCCCGCTATCAATGCGTTGTGAATGTAAAAAACGGGAAGAATACTTGTAAAGATTCAAAATTAATTGAAAATCTAACAATTTAAGTTTAATAATAAGAAATACATACATATATATTTTGGGTTTAAAATTAGATGTTATAAAGTGTAAGGTTCCGTTTTTAATTATTTTAGGCACCGTGGAAAAAAAACTTTAGAATACCACAGCCATAAAATTTACTGCATGTGAGGCCAAAGAGATGCTTGTTCAATGAAACACGGTGTTCCAAGGAATTATTGTTATTAATCGTGGACATTATTAATTGATATTGTCCTAAAAATAATTATTTATGTATAAGTTTTAATATATAATTGCAACTATAATATTGAAATTACGCAGTGTATAATTCAGTTCGCCTGCTAAAATAAAGTGAACAAAACCATGGGAAAAGTGAAAAAATCGATGTGAAAAATATTATTCACGATAAGGGGAATCAAGAAAGGGAACACATTTTGGGGGAAAAAATTATTCAAGATTGCAATTTAGAGAAAAAATTTCAAGGGAAAAACTGTTCACGATAGGGGTGGATATCTCAAAAATAAAATTCAAATGAGGTAAAAATACGACTGCTACTAAGAGATTATCAGCGAACTTGTTTTGTATTTTAAATTAAAGTTTGCTTTTGTGATGCATTTCCTAACAGGACCATTCAAGGAAGATGCACTTATACGTTGTCTGCCAAAAAATGCTAAAACGCAAATTCCAAAAAAAAAAGTAGATAGGTATGTACCCAGCAAAAAAATTTCAAGATTTTGTAATGGCTAGTACTTGTTTAATGGCTTACAAATAAATGAGTGGTATATATTTATTTATTTTATATTAATAATAATAACTGTCCTGTAATGAATAAAATAACAATTTATTTATAACATTACGCGAAAGTACTTATTGTTTATAACGAAATAAGTATGTATATCTACAGAAAAATTTACCGTGATAATGAGTTTCGAAGACAACCAAAAGAAAAAATCAAGGTTGGAAACCGAAACTAATAACGGTACAACTTTTTTTTAAATTTCGGTATCGGTATCGGTATATTTTATTTCGGTATCGGTATTACCGGTACATACCGGTACCGAGCTTATAATACCGGTATACCGATATTACTGCTAAATTTATTAGTTCAGACAGTGGACATAGCAAAAAAAATTCTTTTTTGTTAAATTACTTCGAAAAGTTAAATAGCTGATGTTAATAAGAATCTCTACCCAAGTAGATAGACTAGGGTGCTGATGAAGTGCGTGGCTGCACAGAAAGGTATCGGTATTTCCCCCAGCTATAAAGTCTAGTTTAATTTTTCTTCTCTTCTTTAGAAACTCACATTAATTAATAATAATATTTCATTCAATAAGAATCGAAATTACTGACTGAACTTAAGCCCGAATAAGAAATTATTTCTGATTAAAATTCACTACAGTTCAATTAAATCTAAAAATGTTTCATATTTCCAAAAATCTTATCCGGCGAAAAATGAGAACAATACTGCAAAAATACTGAAAAGTCCCAGTTTTAGGATTTTGTAATTTTTTTTTTAAATTCCCGGGAACTCAAAAGCAAATTGTATTTGTTATTACTTTCTGTGTATTGCATCATTTTCTACTTAAGAAAGACTTTTCACCCGAAAATATTTATTATATTTATGTTACAAATTTTCTTCCTTATTCATAATAAGTTTCATTTTCTAAATCATTTCACTCCTCCATTAGCAGAACAGTGGACAAAAGGTTGGTAAAAAAGCCAATTTTTATATTTTTTCTCGAATATTTCCTAAACTGTAAGCGAAAACCCATAAATGTAGCAGACTTTTTGTAGCTCTTGGATAGAAAAAAAATCTACTTGCGAAAATCTTTTTAATCTGATCATCGATTTTAGTTTTTTATTAACCCAAGTTTACGCATTTTGATTCCCCCTTTAAAGATATAGAGCCTTATATATAATCAAAAATTGGCATGAAGTTAGCATAAGTGACAAAATTGAGCATGGTCTTAACGTGCTTTGCCATATAATTTTGCATTAAAAATTATGCTAGGATGTAATCGTGTGTTAAAACTACATTATGTGGCGATTTTTAATGTAAAATTTTATAGAGGAATTCGTCAACACGTACGTAATCCAATTTTGTCACTTATGCTAACTTCATGCCATTTTTTGATTATACATGCGGCCGATATAGTCTAAATTCCAGACTTAAACTCTGTGCTGTATTAAATTAATAACAATCCGACAGCTAGTTTAAAAACTGCAGAATTATTTCGAATTGTTTTAAAAAATCGTCACTGTGTATCGGCTACTTAGGCCCCACCAGAAGGCACCGTCGGATCGAGCTAAAAAATTATGACCTCATTTATGGCAGCAAACCTCATATTTTAGGCAGAGCACATGTGTAGTATATCAATTAAAGAAAAAAATCTTTGCGACCAGTCTAATGTGCATACATTACAAAAGCACTCTTCAAACCTTTAAATCTCCGCATTATCTTGTGTATCTGGAACAGCCAATATACTAACTTTCGCGATTTCATATAAATAAATGTGACTTACAAAGGCCTTGCTCTTTTCACCAAATTAAAACATTTATATGTCTAGAGATACGTTTTTCGTTCCTAAAGGCATTAAGCAGCTCTCCAAGATTGTTAGTATTTCGCACTAGTGATGATTATGATTGCACTTTCATAAGAATGTGTAAAAAGCGCACAAAAACGTGTTTATATAAGAAAGTTAATTGAAATATATTTTTGAAATTTTATTTTTAGTGGGAATCGGTATACCGGTATAGACATAAACGGTATCCTCGATACCGGTATTTTCTAACCGAAATGGATTTCGGTATCAGTATCTAATTATAGCGGTATTTGAATCGGTATCTGTATTTTTAGGATACCGTTTGCCAACCTTGAAAAAAATGCTCAATAACTTTCGAATAATTTAAAAAAAAGTAATATAAAAGGCTTTGCATATTTTTATGCAAAAAATAACCCATTATATTTTGAATACTTTCAGGCAATCAGTAATCTATTAACATTTGGATGTTTGTAGGCAAAAAGTATAGTTATTCAGTCAAATTGTAAGTACTTACGACTGGGGAGTACATACACTTTTTTGCATTCTAGTAGACAAATTTTTTTGCTGGGTACATACATACATATTCATTTATGAGTAAAACACCTTTGCTTTTTTGTTTTGGCTTATCTAAGAAGCCTTTACTAATTTATTGATGTTGATTTCCCATTTTGGTTGTTAATAATATTAATTAATATGAGCTACATACTCCTTTTATAGAAATTTGACATGTAAAACTATTGGTATAAATGATGGTATGTATATTTATATAAATTTGGGATAAAGTAATTAAAAAAAAAATTATAATATAATTTATGCATGTTAGAAAACATCAATATAATCAAAAAGTAAACTAGTAATTGTAATTATGCGATATTTATTATATTTATGTATATTTGTTTTTTTATATGTAAAATATATGTATGAATAGTAAAGAAGTGTAAAATACAAAAAAAATTAATATATGTATTGATTAATATAATAAAAAAATGTATTGAAAAAAATTGTAATTCTATTTTTAAAGTGCTTGTAGACATTTAAAAATATATGAAAAAAGATATGTTTATAATAAAAAAATTAATAATATAATGTATTGATTAGTAATAATAAAATGTATTGAAAAAAGTTTTAACTCTATTTTTAGAGTTTGTTTTTTTTAATGCGATAATACTCTGTTAACGCAGCATTGGAGAGACATTTCTGTATAAATATAATAATCTTAAATGCTAATAGTTTTATATTATTTACATAAAACATCCTTTCGATGTTATTTGGCTAAACAACACTAAAAGCTTCACGACTCTTTTAGGCAGCGAAAACAAGATGGTAAAGCGTTTTCATATAACCCAGATGTTTAAGTAAATATATAAAACTATGAATATATATATATATATATATAATGAATTACAATAATCTTAAAACTACACCTTATATGAAAGTACTTTCTTGAAATATTCTTTAAATATTGGTTATATTAAATTTAATTATATATTTCTTAATATTGGTATACATACGTATTATATAGTATTTGTTTAGAAGAGGTTGCATTTTATTTATGTTTATAAAAAAAATAAAAAAAAAACATTAAATAATGTTTAAGCTTGCTTTTTAATCATTCGTGTTGTATAAATTAATCTATAATTGTGTGCAAATATATATATATATATTATTAATATTTATTTTTGTATGTATAATATATAGAATTAACGAAATACAAGTTGTTGAAGTTCAAGGTATCAAAATTAAAATTTTGACACATTTATTTTGTTAATTCTACACACATTTAATTGGTTTGTTTAAATACATATATGTACGTATTCGTTTTTTTTTTCAACGAGTTCTTAAATATTTTTTCTTGGAAACAATGTTTCTATTTATTATATAGATTATATAATTTTTTTCCTTTTACCATTTATTTATATTATGTATTAGATTTCTATATAAGTTATGTTATACGATTATAATCATTTCTCAGTGTTCCACAGAAAAAATTTACGAATTTTTTTTTGTATTTATTAAACAACCAACTGAAAATAATTATTTGAAATAAAAATATACAAGTTTAAATAAGGAAATAATCAATAACTTACTTTCTGCTAAAAAAATAAGATTATAAAAGCACATAAGCGATATATGAAAAAATTAAATATTTTCAACTTCCAAATGTTAGTTCAAAAGAAATCAGAAAAGTAATTTTCTAGTTTTTATTATTTCGACATAGCAAATTTTCCCTTAAGTTAAAATTTCTTAATTTTAAGCAAAATCCGTCCGTCTAAAACATTAACTAAAATGCTAACACTTTTCAAAAATAAAATCTTGTTTAAATACATTTTAGTCGCTTTGTAAAATAAAGCAGCGAGCAAATTACAGCACACGATATCGAACAGAATTTGAATATATTTCAATATTCAAAAATTTCAATCGATACTGAGTGCCATAATTATTTGCTCCCAGCAGATATTTCTTTTTTGTAAGAAAATCAATTTTATTTTCACATGCTTTCTTCTACATATATAAATTTCAATTAATTCATGTTTTTAATTAATATGGATTTAAGGATTTAGAAATGTGTTAGCAGTTTTCTTTAAATGAAATTGATGAATATAACTTAGACTGTGGATCTTGGGGATTTGCGAGCGCTTTCGTCGTTTTTCTTAAACTTATACATATTTTTGTTTTTTTTCTCTTTCTATTATAAGATTATAAATTATATGTATATTATTATATTTATATTATGTTTTATTCATTTTATTTTTATTAAATTTAATTGTTTGTAATGTATAATTTTGTTTTGTATTAAATTTAATCTGTTTTTTGCTTGTTTAAAATAATATTTTTGTATATAATAAATATAAGCAAAAACAATGAGAGCTTAAGCGCGTTCACCACGTATACGGCGGGCCAACTGAATGTCTTTCGGCATAATGGTTACACGTTTGGCGTGGATGGCGCACAAATTGGTGTCTTCAAATAATCCTACCAAATAAGCTTCGGAGGCTTCCTGTAAACAAATAAAATTATCAAATTTAACCTTTCCTTTTTTTTCATAATTGTATTATGCAATATTTTAAGAAAATTGGGGACGCGGCCTAAGTCATATATTTCTCTGTTCGACATATTTAGTAGATTACATTTGAAAAAAATTAAAAAGTATTTTTATATTATGCAGCATTTTAATTTAGAGTTGTACTAGTCTCGATTCATATAAATTTATTTAATATTTTTGTAAATATTTATTGAAGTTTTTCAAAGATTTATTTGATATTTCTAAACAAACATGCACATGACTTAAGACAAATTTCATAATTAAGGACACATATGTACATATATGTATATCAGAGTTGGCCACCCAGAGAAACACGAGAGAAATATTATCGCGTATGTGTATTCATTTGTACAAGAAACCGATTGATGTTCGGCACTCTGGTGCTACTTTAGGCAGCTCAGGTATATGGACATATGAAAATGTGTATAAGCATACATATTTATACTGAAATACTTAGTCGTTGTGTTAGTATATACATATGTATGTATATCACTTACCTGCAAAGCACCAATGGCTGCAGATTGAAAACGCAAATCTGTTTTGAAATCCTGTGCGATTTCACGCACTAAACGTTGGAAAGGTAACTTGCGGATAAGCAATTCTGTGGATTTCTGGTAACGACGGATTTCACGAAGGGCCACAGTACCGGGACGGTAACGATGGGGTTTCTTGACGCCACCGGTAGAAGGTGCCGATTTACGTGCAGCTTTAGTGGCCAATTGTTTACGTGGGGCTTTACCACCAGTTGATTTACGGGCTGTCTGTTTTGTACGAGCCATCTTTTATCTGAAATCATAATGAATATTTTTATACATATGCGTGTATATTTTATGTAGTCACAAATAATATTCGGGTTTATTCTGTATTCCACGTGAAATTTAAACGTACGAAATTGCCATAGAATTATTTTTATAAAAAAAATGTTATTACAATACCGAACGATTTAATTTCACGTGTAATACAGAACATACACGAATATCCATATATGTATTTATAATTAATTTACTTTAAACGTCTATCAAATATATATAGGTCCGCATTTGCTAATTAATTTAATTATCACTTTTTCACTTTAAGTTTAATCTTTATTATTTAGTTACACTTTTTGCAGTAAATTTTTCAACTTCATTTGTCCACATTATTAATACATACTTTCTTTTTTTTAGCTGAGAATACATACAACAATCGAAGACAAAATAATATACGCAAATGCTCAAGACGAACAACAACAGTTAGAGACGATATAGCTAGCTCTTTGAAATAAAGTTTTTAATTAATAATATAATAGACCTAGTTTTTAACCGCGGCTGCGTTCGCGATGATCTGTTACTAAAATTCATAAAAACCGGGTTTAAAACTTTAAATAATCAAACTAGAATCGAAAATTACACTAACCAACCAGCCATATATTTAACTCTCGTAGTGTAAGCTTTCCATTGGTGAAATAATTTTCAAAATAGGTTTATTGGTTTGGGCGTGAAAGCGTAGCAAACAAACATTAGTAAGGATATTTTTCTATAAATTTTCAAGATATAAAAACATTAAAAAAAAATTAATAAGTCTGCTAAATATTTTAAGTAGTGTGCACCACACTAGGGTAGGTCAAATAATTTCATAGGCCGGGTTCACATCTGTGTGCCAAATGCCACACAAGCGTAAAAAAAGCGTAACCAACTAATTACTAATGAAAAATTATTTGATTCAGACAGGTATTTATTAAGTTAAACAGTTTCATACTTAATTAATAGATAATTTTATAGAATCCAAAATAATTGCAAACTGTTTAAATCAATAAATATATATCTGAATCAAACAGTTTTTCATTAGTAATTAATTGGTTATACTTTTTGGGCAAATGACACACAAGAAATGCCAGATGTAAATTTGTAGAATTGTGATTTTGCTAGACGAATGTTGACAAAAACAATTGACTCACCCTAGAACACACCCTTATCATTTAACTTATTTCAATTTAAAATATAAATTAAGGAATATGTTTAATTATTCATTTAGTTGTTTCAATACATAAGAAGCCTATATATTATGTAGTAATAACTTATATAAATGTTACTTAATGAAATTTTCGATGTGGGATTAATTTATAAAGAATATATTGAGCAAGTGTTTTGATATTTACCAATATATTGTGCCACTGTATATAATATACAAATGGGTGATAATATTGTTCAATACGAAAAATTGCTAAACAAATTTTTTGTGTCGTGAAAATAGAAATTTAATAAAATAAATTGTTCGTATGTTCGTTGTTATCTTGTCCAGTTGTGCGCAACTGTGCTTTGTGGTAAAACAGTGAATATGACATCAAGTGGAGTACATTGATCTGTATGATCAACCAAACGCTCAGCGTTGCGTTTTACAAAATAAGTCCCTTAATAAACTTTCAAATGCATTTATAATTAGCAATTTTCTGATGTTCAACTTATATTTCGAGCTTTGGCAGATTGTACAGCTTAGCTTAGGTATAACATGTGTCAATCGTTTAAACATGGGAGTGAGTCAGTTCTCAACTTTTTGCGTAGTTTGACAATCAGTTGGTATACTACTTTTCTTAATTTGTTTGGCCAAACTCGCAGGGGTAAATATGAATTTTTTTTATTAAAATTTCGATACATTTACATAAAAAACGAGTTAGTGACATCAGAGTAATCGAATTGTGCTGTGTTTTATGCATAAAACAAAACATTGAAACAAATACTTGATTTAGACACGCAAAAGTTTACTTTGCAAAGTCATAATTCAGCGGTGTAATATACAGTGGGAGGAATACCATCTCTTTCTGCCTTTTTTCCAGCTTAATTAAGTAAACTTTCCGTGTCTAAAAAAGGGTAAAACAGTTAAGGCTCAGTTAGCCGACTGCAATATAAAGTAACTGCAACGTAGGAAACAGCTTATCGATATTTTTATATGTAAAATAGGTTACTTTGCATTACATCTCTATAACCATTTTCATTACTTTTCACATAACAATTATCGATCATACCCGTTTTAGACACGGAAAGTTTACTTTGCAGTCTTAAGCTGGGAGTAAGACAGAAATAAATGGTATTCCTTCCTGTCTTTCACACAGCTGAATTAAGACTTTGCAAAGTAAAGTTTCATTGCCTAAAAGAGGTATTGTCAAAATTTTTATTGTGTCATACACATTCAGCTTCACCGCCTTTAGGGTCTTTAAAATTTATAATTTTTGTTATTTAACATACATACATATGTAAGTACATATCGTTAACTTAATACGAAAAGGCCCCAACTCATAATTTTTCAAAATCGATATTTTTACATATTTCGATAGACCACTATTAGATACACCTCCTTTACATTAATAAAACTAATATAACACTAAATTTGTAATGTTTTGAATAAAAATAGCGTTTAATTTTTTTTATCAATATTTATGTATTTAGTTTTTTCCTCCTCCTGTAAACTATGAAAAACATGAGTTAGGGTATTTTCGTATTAAGTTACGATATATGAATGTAAATTTTCCTGTAAAATATGTAAAATAAATGTACATTGATTTGAAATACATTTTTACCGTTTTTGTTGATGTCATCTTTTTTCATCTTACTTATTAAAGTGAAGCAGAAATACAGTTTTAAGTTTTATGTATTTAACTAAGTTTATTTAAAATATTGACTTTAACATTTTATGCAGAGATGATTACTCACTTTATGGAGCAACTGTATATTTGTTTTTGTTTTGCATCTAGGCTATGCTCAATTTTTATTGTAAATAAATTACGAAATATTTGAAAATATGTTGCCACTTATTGCATAATATATATAGGGCAAAATGGAAATAAGATGATGAATAACCTATTTATGCAATAATATTTATTATATATGGATGGGCCGCTTAATAATAAAATATAAAAAAAAACTGCTTTCCATAAACTAAAAATTTCATTTTAACCGCGACTATACTTTGCAGTTAGGAAAATCGCACATTTCTATTTTCATATTTAGTAAATTCAATATACATACATACATATTTCGACTATTTTGCACATTTTCTCTTTAATCTTGTATAAAATAATCATATTCGAAGTCGAAATATGACACACTTTCTAAAACAATTACATATGTATGTATGTACATATGTATATATGTACATACAGTGCTGAACTTAAGTATAAGCACAAACTGCATATTGAAATCAAATGTAAATTTTTATGTATTCCGAAATAACAAACTATTTATTTTATGAACATATAATGCCTATATAATTATATTTAAGAAATAAAAGCAAAAATTGAAACAGATTTTCTTCACAGATAATACAATGAAGAAAAATATCAAAATGGTCAGTTTTTAGCAGGACAAAAGTATAGGCACAGTTATTTGATCCTGTTTTGCTCAAATGAAATTTTGCACATCTGGCAAAACTTTACTTTTCACACAGTCTTGAACGTTCCGTTACACTGTTTAGTTTGTTTAGTAAGAAAAAGTTAAGGGAACAAACTCAACAAAATTGTTTTCTTCACAATATTTCTAATAATGAGTCCAAAATTAAGTGAAACTGGAGAATATCAGCGAAAGATTGTTATACACTTACAAAATCAAGGTAAATCTTTTGCGGAGATTGCCGAGTTAATGCATCGTAGTTGTTTTACCATTCTGACAATTATAAATCCGGTCTTTTGTTTTATGATATTCACCCTATTCTGCATTTCGATTCGGATCTTAAATTTCTCCGTTTGGCAACTTTGGTATTCTGCTTTCCGTTCTTCGATTTCTCTTTCGATTCTACATATGTATTCTGCATTTCGATCGTAACTACGTTTTTGTAAGTTGTCAAAAAGTGATTAATTCAACAAATAATGTAAGTATTAAATGCAAAACAAGGTTTAATTACTGAACTACACATTTTGTTTTGTTTTTCTGTACTGAAATGCGATTTTTATTTAATTTATTACAGGTAGAACAGCATAAAAATTTGACACCTATTTAATGACAAGGAAAAATAATATTGTGTACGGATGTAATTAAATTTAAACAAATAAACTTTATTTTTGTGTTACCACCTCCGGCGCGACAGGATTCTTCACACTGGATAAGTTTGGCCACAAATACATCTCGTTTTTTTAACTCTCTGCACTTAAATTTTTAAGAATTTATTTAATAAAAGTTTTCAAAATATTTAATTATCATTTGTTTTAATTTTAAATCACTGTTTTTAGCACTAAATTTAACTTTTTGCTAATTTTTTTTTTGCAAAATTGCTTAATTTTTCTGTTCCTATTTCAATCGTTTCATAGCAAAGCAGAAGGTTTAAACATAGTCGTCTCTTCTTCTTTTTCTTTTAATTTAGTTTTTTTTTTGCAAAATACCTCATTTTCGATCCGTGCTAACTGAATGCGGGAACATAATTGAAATGCAGAATAGGGGTGATTATTAATGGATACATTGACTGTCTTGATTTGCTTCATTCTATACCACTCTCTTTATTATTTTTTTTTATTTAGAAGTATTAAAAATACTTTGACAAAACCAAAACAATTAAATATTTACATTATATGAAACAAAATTTGCACATTTCTTTCCGAATATATGGTAATTTCTTTCATTTTTCATATTATTTGGCAGTTCATTAAATAACTTCAATCCTTTGTAGAATAGACTTCGTTGCATTTGTATTGATGTTAACCAATCAATTCGAAAATCATTAGCACCTAGAAACCTGAGGTTAGCTGAATTGTTTGATATTCTTTTTCGTCGATCTAATTATGCTCGTAATGGCACATTAACTCCTGCTTGTTTTTTTAATGAAATTAATTTTAAATTGCAGAGTATCAAAATATTATGTAGAATCCAGCACAGAAAATTACATTTGAACAAATCAAAATATGTTTTTATATTGTGCAACACTTTAATTTAGAGTTGTTCTAGTCTCATTTAATATCAGCTTATTTAATTTTTTTCAAGATTAATTTAACATTTCGAAAGTGTCAATTGACCACTTTCATAATTAAGCGTATGTAAGTTTACTTTTTCTGATCTCATATAACGTTTTTCGTGTTGGAAAAAATATTTGAGAAATGTAAAAACTAAAAGTTAAAAAATAAAGTTTCTTTTTTTAAATCCAAATTGAATTAAAATACGAGTACTTACACATAGCCCATAAAGTCTGCGTTCACCTTAATAATATTTAATATTAATAGTTACAAAAACTAAATGTACATTTCTTTTACCAATTGTTATATATCGCGATTTAATGTTGTAAGTACATAAATATTGCAACCAAAAAAGTCTGCTTTCAGATGCAATTCAAGGAATAAGGGATATTTTAATTAATAATTTAATAATCTTGTTTGGATATTCACGCTGTTTTAATACGTCATCTAGTCTATTTTACATGGAATTGATAACTTCTGTACTTCCTCAGTTGTGATTTTGGCACACTCTGTATGCACAACACCTTCAAAGAGCTTTTTTTTCTTATGACGTGCTGACGAATTTTTCTCTCTATAAAAATGACAGAGTTGCTCAGTGGGATTATAATCGAGTGATTGGGGGTTTTTTAAGCTGCTTAGGAGCATTGTACAATAAATAGCCAAATTCTAAAGATCGCAGCTGTCGTTGTCAACTAAAATTTGAAAGAAAATATCAAGAAAAGTGCAGCGAAATTTAATGTATCTGTTTCATTTAGATTCCAGTACTGCAATGACCAAAACAATTTAGCTCATTACGTGATGTGACTTGGGTATAACATCGCACACATCTTGCCACATCCTCAGTTCCCAGACCCAAATCCTACGAGCATTTGTGGGACGAATCGGATCGAAAATGCAGAATTTCAAACAAATGTGGCCTTAAGCAGCGTTGTCTAAAGAATGGCTTCAAATATAACACAAAATAAGCGCACTCCTCGACAGATATACTTAAGGCAGTTATTTAGCAAAAAGAATTGCCTATTAAATATTATGTCAAGTTTCTATCTGGTTTTTTATTTGATAACAGTTTGTGCTTATATCAGAATACTGAGATTTTTTAAAATATTTTTCGCTATTGTTTTACACAAAATTACATAAAAATTAACATTTGCTTCAATGTGCAGTTTGTGCACATACTTAAGTCCAGCACTGTATGTATATTCATAACTAGTAGGCATATTAAATTACCATAAGTTTAATGCTTTTACAAAATACATATATAATTAATAATTATAAATTTGTTAGAGTGAAGTATTTTATAAACAATATGTACTCGTTATATAAATAATTTATATACCTATACATATTTGAAACTTCTCTTTGACCTTTTATTATATAATAACTATTTAATTAACATTTTTTAACTAAAATTAACAGTATTTTTATAAATAAGTATTGTTAATTTTATCTAAAAAATACAATAGTTATATTAAATATAAACATGTACCTAAAAGGGGTAATATCCTTTTAGACACGCAAAGTTTACTTTGTAGTCTTAATTCATCTGTGTGCTGTCTTTCTCCCAGCTGAATTGGGACTTTCTTTGCAAAGTAAACTTTCAGTGTTTAAAAGGGGTATATCAATTGAAATCCGTTCATTTCAAAAGGAGAAATTGTGGACAAAAACAAAACCAAACGAGTGTAAATAGAGTTGCGCGCGCTAATTGATATACATACATACATACTACATACACACAAATATCAATGACGGAATTGAAGACGGCAGACAGTAAACACACAACAGAAACGAAAACATGTATACACACACATCTTCAAGCCGACAAATCCAATTACACCACACTATCATACAGAACAAAAAATTTCAACAACTTATGCCAAAGAAAAGAAGTAGAAATATTAAATTTAATTTATTAATATAAATTTAATTATTTCACTCTTTTACAGCTACTAAGCTACCAGCAGTTATTTATGTTGAAAGAAATAAATTTTGTGATAAAGGATTAGAAAATTCTGGAAAAACGATTTTAGCACAATTTTCCAATTTTTCACGAAAAATGAGGTCCGCCATTTTGATTTTTGTTACTTTATTTATTATAAGATTTTGTAATTCGGTTCACTAATGAGACACAATCTATGTACACAATGCACACCGTAGCCATAGTAGTTTTTGTGTACACTGTACGATTTCATTAAATCCACAAGCCTCATTAAAACTTTAATCATTTAATTTTTTTATAGACTCACTTATTGGATATTTGTTACTTCTATTTTCCGTACAAAAGTAATTTTTGTAAACTTACCTTTAACTAAAAATGTTTGAAACGCTTTTACACTTTCTCACACACTTCTGCCTTCTTCAAGGAACGATTACGAAATGAACGTTTTTCATACAAAACGAGATGAACCATCCCCCTTTTTAATCGAACACTCCAGAGCCTGCCAGACTATCAAAAAAATTACATTAAGAAGTCTGCTGAAAATAAGTTTAAACTATACATATATTTGGTTAAGTATTTAGAAACATTAACAAGATGTTTATTAATCCATTCCACAAGAAATAAAGAAAATATTTCTTAAATTAAGAAGTTATAATGATTTGTTTATTTTTGTAAAATTTATGGGCAACTCTGTTTTCTGCTGCTTATTAAAAAAGAGAAAAGCCCAATAGCTAAGAGAGTTCATCGCAATATTCATCGAAAATTCATTTACAGTCAGAGCTGCTTTTTTTTACTTTTTGCAGAGTTGCACAAAAGGTATTTTTATAGGAACAAAAATGTTCAAGATATGATTGAAAACATGTACCATGAAAATGTTAAACTATTTTGACTATAATTCTACGTCTTCACCAGCGATGCCAACTCTACCACTTTTGTGGTAGTTCCACCTCTTTTGGGTATCTCACTCAACTCACTTTCCGAGAAAAATCTACAACTTTTTTAGTTTTTCAATAACAATGCTCAAGTATAGTTACATGAGTTTTTTATCTAATCCTAGCTAGAAGTTCAACTGAAATATATTTTAGCAATACATGTTAATAACACTGTGTTGACTTAACTATTTAAAACCTGCTACAAGCCCAAATATTTCCTTTACTGGGCCAGTTTGTGAGAAAATTGCATACATAGTTCAAATGTTGAAATTTAATTTGTTAAAAAGTATTTGTAGAAACAATCTTTATTGATACTCAAAACATAAGTGTTGTAGATCTACCTCTTTTTAAAGTAAGATTTGTTGGAAAATACCTCTTTTTCACATCGAATCTACCTCTAAGAAATATTTGGGTTGGAATCACTGGTCTTCACCTGACATGAAATTTTGATGTAACTGGAAGTTATAACTGTGTTGTTAAAGCAAATGCACTAGCAATAATGTTAAAACTTAGAAAAAGCAATAACTCGAGTAGTCTACATACATATAACATTAACTTGAAGTTAATGTTAAAACTAGTCTTTTCATGCCAGGTGGAGACCTCGTGGTTGTCACAACTTGGACTTTCATAGTGCATTCATGGTAAAAATATTCCACTTTCTGTCTTTCTCTCAGCTGAATTTAAGACTTTGCGAAGTAAACTTTTACCTCTTTTCCACACGCAAAGTTTACTTTTCAAAGTCTTCATTCAGCTGTATAAAAGACAGAGTTAGTAGTACAGTCTTTTTCTGTCTTTCTCCCAGCTGAATTAAGTCTTTGCAAAGCAAACTTTGCGTGTGGAAAAGGGGTATTTTTTGGACAAGCAAAGTTTACTTGGCAAAGTCTTAATTCAGTTGTGTGAAAGACAGATGGAGAAATACTAAACTTTTACCCTTTTACACATGGAAAGTTTATTTTGCAAAACCTTAATTCAGCTGGGAGAAAGACAGAAAGACAGACAATTAACTCTGTATTTCACACATCTGAATTAAGGCTTCGCAAAGTAAACTTTGTGTGTATATTGTATATACATACATATTTACATATGTATACTCCATTAAATTTTGTAGATATAGTCCATTTAATTTTTTTGTCTATTTAATTTTTTGCACACGAAATAGACCATTTATACTGCATTAAATTTTTCATAAGAAATTGAAAAATGGACGATGTATAGCCCATTAAATTTTGTATTTATAGTCCATTTAATTTTTTGCATGAAAATAATTCTTAATTTTTTGCGTATGAAATGGACGATTTACAGTTCATAAAATTTTCAAAAATGGAAGATGTATAGTCCAAAAATGGATTATGTATAGTCCATTTAATTATTTGCACGAAAAATAGACCACGTATATAGTCCATTTAATTTTTTGCATACGAAATGGACAAATTATAGTCTATTAATTTTTTTCATAAAAAATTAGAAAATGGACGATATATATTTATTTATTTACTTACTAAGTCAATGAATTTACAATTCTTACAGACTATTTATGTAGGTACGTATACACAATTTTTGCAAAAGTTATTAATTATTCAATGCGATTAAAATATTACTTTTGATTAAATGATCTTTCAAAGAGAAATCAACATAAAAATAAAGTTTATTAAAATCTCTACAACTTCTATAAAGGGATCAGAATTAGCATAATTGGTTCTAAACGCTTTAATAGAAAGTGGTGAGTAATGTCGTCTAGGACACTGCGGAACACAAAAAGAAAAATTTTCATTTCAAAAATTGCAGCCAGTATTAACATTAATTACATTTAAAATACATATAACATTTAGCATAGTTCTTCGACTACTTAAAAATGGTACTTTAATAAGCGCAAGCCTAGCTTGATACGAAGGAAGACATAGGGGATTCCATTACAATCCGAGAAGGCAAAAAATTGAAAACTGTTTTTGTACCAATTCAATTGCATTAATATATATTTTATATGTTGGGTCCCAAATTATTGAGCCATATTCTGGAACAGGACGAAGAAGAGATGTAAACAGTTACTTAGTAATATAGGGGTCTTCAAATTCCTTAGCCCAACGTTTGATGAAGCCGAGTAGACATCTTGCTTTATTTATAATCAATGTAATATGTTGAATAAAATTAAGTTTAAGATCCAGTAATATTCCAAGATAAGTAAAAACACAAACAGTTTCCAGCTCATAGGTGCCTAAGAAGTATTTAACGGCCAAATGGTTCTTTCGGTAGAAACACATATGTATGCTTACATTTTTTAAAATTTAATTGACACAAATAATCAGTAATAAGTTTTTCAATTTAGCGATTCCCCTGTAATTTTTCATGTCAGCTTTGCTACCAGATTTTATCAACGGGATAATAAAGGAATTCTTCCATAGGTCTGGAAATATACCAAACTTTATCGACAAATTGAACAATAAAGTATGAGGGAGCACAAAAGCATCAGCACATTTAATAAGAAGACAACTAGGTTCATTATCAGGTCCACTTTTATACGAAAATTTCCGCTTTTTTAAGTCTTCAAGAACTGAGCATCTATCAAATAATGGAATTATAACGCAATGACTTCCATGGTCCAAGAATGATTGTGTAACAGAATCATTTATTTGATCATTGGCATAAGTAGATAAAAAGAAGTCTGCAAATAAATTACGTATTTCAGCATCATTGTTAGTTTCGTATTAATTTATCTTCATAGATGGTGGGAAGGAAGTTGTTTTTATTTTTAGATTTACAAAGTTGTAGAAAGACCTTGGGTTCGTCTTAAAGTTGTTTTTAATTTTCAGTAAATAGCAGTTATAACATTTTTGATTTAGTTTATTATATTCAGCACGAGCGGCGCAGTATTTGGCAAAGTCCACGGATAATCCAGACGTTTTATACATTTTGTAGTATTTATTATTTTTATTTTTAATTTTAGACAGAAGTTTAGAATTCCATGGGGGACCGGAGGAAACATAAACAGTTTGGCTTGGAATACATTGGTTCATGATACAGTATACCCTGTCATAAAATTTGTTGATAATATGATTAAAGGAAGCAGCATTGTTGGTGAAGTTCGAAATGCATAGCAAACTATTCCAGTTGGTATTATATAGCAATTCATTTATTCGGTGATAATTTGTTTTTTGGAAAAAAAACTTTTTTTAATTTCGAGGCTTTAGCAGCTAGCGATATGAGGAAAAATTTACATTTACTTCGATTGTAGGATGATGATGGTCTTCCGGTATGGTAATTGGATCAGTTCGAACGACAGAGGTATCAACACAATCATTTATAAAAACTAAGTCCAAAAGTTTATGGTGACCATTAAAGTTGCCATTTTTCTGATAAAGATTCAAATCCAGTAAAGAATTTATAAATTCAGCGTATTTAAAGTTGCCACCAACGGCAATGATAGTGTCATTTAAATGAGACATATGTACAAAAGTAGAAATAGCATCAGAATATTTCTGGTAAATTGTTTCAGGTAAGTTGGGAGGGATATAGGAACAGGTAACGAAAATTCTTTACAAACACAGCAGTAAATTCAATATTCAGTGTAGAAGATAATGATAATACTTCAGATACTAGCAGATTAGATACAGCAATTAAAACACCACCTCCTCTCATATTATTGCCACTATCCCGTCTATATATAATACAATTATATGTCCAATACATTAACAGTGAGCCAAGTTTCAGTAAAAGCTATAATTTGGCAGTTATATGCATAACTCTGATTAAATAAAGCAGATAATTTCGTGTTAATGCCGCGAACATTTTGGTATAATAGAGTAAAATTTTCAACACAAGAAATTAGTTTTTGAGATGTAACTTTCAGGCAGTCGCACAGGATTCCTCTGTCTAGCCTTAAATACAAATTAACGTACAGGGAGCCAAAATCCAGGAGCAATAATGATGTTAAAAATTTCATCAATTTCAACAGTTATTTTGAAAAATGACACAATTCTAGGCTCATAATATGAAAATTTGTATACTGAAGTAAATACGCCGGTACCACACTTTGAATATAAGTAGTAAGATTTTACATCCTCTACAGTAGTATCAGAGGCCAAGCGAGAAACGAAAATTGTTTTGTTCGGAGGTATAACTCTAAGCGGCTTATGAGTGTTAAGACCATTATTCACAGCAATATTAGTAGATGCTAAAGATTGAGCATAACTAGTTTGATCGTCTAATAAATTATTAGCGGCAGTATTTGGATTATGTATGTATTCGTTATTAACAGGTGGTAATATGTTATTAATAGACGTTCGAATACGACGGTCCACATGTTCCACAGTAGAAACGGTAAATTTATCAACAGAGACTAATTCATCCGCTGAAAAATTATATACTAGTTCAGAATTTATTATATTAGATTTATTAGAACCAGAGGAAGACATAGGTAAAGAATACTGGGTGGCCACAGTTTCAACGTTTTTCTTTATTAAATTTTGTATGTCTAGTCCATTTAATTTTTTGCATGAAAAATAGACGATGAATAGTGGTTTTAATTTTTTGCACACGAAATTGATACATTTTTTTCATAAAATTTTGAAAAATGGACGATGCATTACAGTCCATTAAATGTTTTTCATAAAAAATTTTTTTGCATGAAAAATAGATTATGTATAGTCCATTTAATTATTTGCCCGAAAACGACGTATATAGTCCATTTAATCTTTTGCATACGAAATGGACAAATTATAGTTTATTAATTTTTTTAATAAAAAATTAAAAAATGAACGATATATATATGTATATATATACCATTAAGTTTTGTATGTTTAGTCCATTTAATTTTTTGCATGAAAATTATTAATAAATAAATCTATTAATTTTTTTTCATAAAAAATTAAAAAATAGACGATGTAGACCATTAAATTTTGTATGTATAGTCCATTTAATTTTTTGCGTGAAAAATAGACGATGCATAGTGTTTTTAATGTTAGTTAATTTTAATTATTATTTTTCGAACTTAATTTGTTTCTATATTTATAATTTGAACGGGTTAAAGTTCGTATCGCTTTTTAAGCCAATTACATGTGATAATTATTAATGAACATATAACATCAAAGTCAGTTGTAAATATTCTGACAACACATAGTTGAACGGAACAGCCAGCCGTTTTCGAAGGCACTTAACCTTCATCATCAGCGTTCTTCTTAATGGTTTGCATACGAAATGGCCAATTTATAGTTCATAAAATTTTGAAAAATGGACGATGTATATATAGTCCATTAAATTTTTTTCATAAAAATTTTTTTTGCATGAATATGGATTATGTATAGTCCATTTAATTATTTGCACGAAAATATGCTATGGAATACATACATATCGCTCCTTTATTGTTACATAGGCAAACCTCTAAAAAAGGTTGCTTGTATTTCCCAGATAATACTGCTTCTGCAAGCTTTGGCTCAAGGCAGCTCACTCACATACCATCAGCTCTGGAATAATATTACAACAACAAAAAACTCATGCGTTTTGTGGGTAGAAATTCAGAAGAACTTCTTACAGGCCATATTAATGGCTTACTTAGGAAATTTTTTTAATCAATTAGAAGGACTTTCCACTTGCAAAATTTACTTTGCAAATTCTAGAGCATGGGTGAACATCATATAGCAAATTTTTGCAAATCGAATTCACATGTATTTTAATTCTCTTTCATTTAGTCTTATCTGAGATAAATTTTTGCTTATCTTTTTACTCATTTTTATCAAACGCACTGCGAGAAATTTACGGCCCTATGTATAAGCAAAAATTGGCATGAAGTTAGCATAAGTGGCATAATTGAACATGATCTTACAGAGTTTTGCGATGAAACGTCACATTAAAAATCTTGCTAGGACTTAGAGGAGGGTTAAAATTAGGTAATGCTACCATTTTTAATGTCAAATTGTGTGGAGGCATTTGTTAAAATCTAATTCAATTTCGTCACTTATGTTAACTTCATGCCAATTTTTGCTTATACATAGGGCCATTAATATGTATGCTGTTTATGTTAAAAAATGCTTTTGTCTACATACAAAAAAAAATTATTTTCGTTTACAAATTGGTTTTTATTAGTTTTAAACTCAAAATTAAAGTGAATAATAATGTTTATTTATTACTTTTTGTTGAAATGGGTTTCTAGAAAAAAAATCTTTCATAAAAAAAATCATAAAAGGATTACTTTTATTAATTGTTTCTGCCTGTGTGTTTATCTTTTTCGCTCACTTACACAACCTTAAATTTATCTTGGTCACCCTCATTGTTGCCAACGTTTTTCTAAGAAATATCGCTAAAGCAGACAAGGAAATAGCTAGAAAATAGCTAAATTTCAAAAACATTTGAAAATTTAGCGATAAATAGCTAAAAACAATTTTATTTTTAAATTTTTTAAAAAATTTTACGGTAACTTGTTAAATTTTTTCACACTTCCCGAATTTCTCTAAAAATTTTATCAAATACCAAATAAAAACAACATGTACATACATACATATGTATGGATTCATTATATACATATTTATATATGCATGTTTATAAAAATTCAGAACTTTCCCAGTAAAATTTTTTTTTCAAATATAGCAGGCTTCTGCTAGCAAGCGTTGACACCTGCTGCTGATTTTTATGTGGCGATTTCCCGGTTCGGAGTACTACATTTCTGCTCACAAAAGCCCTTCTTTGAATCTAATAAAACACGTAAATATAGCAGTTATCTGAAGTGCTATTTAAAGGATTAATAACATAAACGTTTTTGCTTATACATACATATGCATATGAAAGCGCTTCCCAAGATGGATTAGCTAACTTTCTGGCTTTAAAAATTGAATTGTTCTGCCGCTTTTCAACAAATTTTTTCTATAGTTTGCCTCTTACGTTTAGTGCATCTAAACAAGCTCACATTTTAAAGCGAATTATGATGCAAAAAAATCGCTAGAATTCCCGCTAATAGCTAAATCATAATTTCTCCCGCAAAATGTACTTAAAAATCGCTAGATTTGACGAGAAAATAGCTGAACTGGCAACAGTGGTCACCTTTGTTCGAGAGTTTGAGGGAGAGAAGGGAGAAGAAAATGGGAGCTTAACAAACTCAAGACTTTGTAAAGTAAACTACTATAGAATACCTCATAGAATACAGCTACGCTTCTGTATAATATATGAGATAGATAGATACTCGACATATCCATCTATGAGAGGAGAAAAGACCCAAATAAACGGTTACAAAGTGGAAAAATTGTGTTATTATGTACTTTTAAATATAATTTTAAATCTTCAATATTAATCATTTCTTAAACAAGAGATACTCTAAAAAACCAGTTACACCACTGAATTCAGCGTATTCGAATTAGGTTTATTTAGTGGGTCCCACTTGCTGCATTTTTGAACTAGCACAGTGTAATTTCCAACAGCAAACTTTAATTATAACTTTAACAACAAAGTGTCAAAAAATTGAATTTATTTATTTTTTCGACTGTTGCGCAGCTAGATTGAATTGCAATTACGATATATTCAGTGCAGTGCTACGACCAAAAAATATCTATTGGAAATGATTAACTTTTATTTTTTATTAACACGTTATTTATCGAAATTGCCCAAGCCATATCTTCCTAATTATCTAATCTCAGTATATTATGAAAACACACTTCACATGGTGTTAACCATTGATTAATTGATTAAAATAAAAAAAGTTTCATGCAAAAAATTTCTGTGTGTATTTTAAAAATATCTAATAGTTTGTCTGCCGTATCCACAACAAAGAAAATACTTGAGCTTGAAGTGTACGTTAAAATCAAATTTTCATAAAAATTTTGACTAAAGCACACTTGAAGTTCAAATAACTTTTTTTTTGGTGCGGTCATAAGCTTTGCTATGAGAAAACTAAACTTGTAAACTTTTAAAATTCAAATTCGAAAAAAAATTTATTTATTTTTTGTTAACAAGAAGTATTTTAAAACCCTTTAGAACATTTACAACCGATACTTGTAAATGAACTTATCTTGTTGATTTAACTTATTAGTTTTGAACAATTTTTGACGTTCACTGGAAATGATGTGTACATATTGGTTAATTTCTTAACAGCATTGTTTGAACAAGCAGCAGCCTCTCCTGGAGCAGCGCCAACTTTATTGATAGCACTTATTGTTTTCTTGATTTGCTTCTTCAACGTCACTAAACGTATTATCAATTTAAAATAACAAGAGCTTGGTGTCTTCTTATTTTCATTGATGTTTTTATAGCAATTCAGATTGATAATTTCGTTGCAAGCGTCGACAACCGATTGAACAGCAGTAATAACATTTTTAAAAGTGTTAACAGCATCAGCACCACAGGATTGGATATCATTGGGGAATTCTTTGGAGACTGCCTTAATTAAAACAACCTCTTTAATGGCACAATTGACTCCTTTGAGTGTACGCAGCACAGTCATTATAACCCATAAGAAACCTCGGAAAACACCTCTTGTTTCAAACTCAGTGATGTCATCAGTGAAAGTCTTATCGAACAATAAATCGAGGTTTTTACTTTCAGCTTGTTCAGATATAGATGCCTGAAAATACAGAAATATGTATGTACATATTTAAGGTTTGTTGTTTGCACTATAAAAAAGGTCTATTTCGAGTTTTGTAAAAAAAAACGAGAATTAAATCTAATTTTATAATAATATTTACTTGAGATATTTGCCTACCTTTCTGTAAATAAGAACGTATTTAAAAAGAAGGAAATAGAGCGAAACGGTTTCATATATGTATATCGATAATCGCCAAAAAAAAACTTACCCCTGTTTCCACAACACGAACGGTAGACTTTAGTAGAAATTTTATATGAAAGGCACTCATATTTTTGAGTGATTTTCATTAAAATTTTCTGGACGAGTCATAGATTTTGAACTTCGTTTTTTGACGAAAATCGAGAATATCTACGATCGAGAATAATCGATTTTCGTAAAAAAATTAAGCTCGAAAATATGTCGATTAACCTTTTTTGCCGTTTATGGAAAGATATGGTTTTTGTGTTGAATTTTGTACTTTGGTGCATTAAGATTGACGAACGTTCACTTTTAATAATAATTCTCAATATTTATTTTAAAGCGAACGTGTTCTTTTGACATTGTTGCACTGACCCTTAATTATAATTTTATTGAAAAAAAATAATATCAAGTAAATAAAATTACTTTTTAAAAATGATTAACACATTAAGGATTATTTATTTATATAAATGTACTTACATTTACTGCAGCGAAGCAGGCGATGGCACACAATAATATAATGGTTACTTTCATTTTGAGACTCATTGAAGAAATGCAAAATAATTTTAATTTTTATTATTATTTATAGCAAAAATGTCTATTAAAAAAATCAAAATAACAACACACACTCTAATTGGGATAATGTCTATTATTTACTTTTATTTTTTGTAGACTAAATATGTATTTATGATAAAAAAATAATAATTATCTTTAGCAAAATTTTTACTTGTCAACTGTTAACAATATCGGGATCTTGATACCATTGGTCATTATGTCTATAGTATTCTAAGCTCTTTAATACGTTACCGGTGTGGGTACTTCTTTAATTAACTTATCTCAAGTAGGGGAATATAATTTTAAATATTAAACAAACAAAAAAATTAATTTTTGTTGCTCCATTACAGTGGTGGCGATTATAAAATTCTTAAATGGTATTCACAATTTAACTTCTCAAATATTGTTTTAAAATATCTTGAAATAAAAATAAAAAAACATACACATCGCTACCTTAATATAGGAAGGACCTAACTCATTATCTTTCGATATTGAGATTTTTGCATTTTTCAATACGTTAGATATTCTTTTATCGAAAGATACAAAAAATTCGATTTAAAAAAAATCAGTTAGGGCATTTCTTTATTAAGGTTACAATAGGTACATACTAGGGATGCAAACGGGAAATCCCGAACCCGAAAATCCCGGGATTTGTAAAATTTAATCCAGGGATTTCGTTTTCGGGATTTCATTGCAATTTTTATAAAAAGTTATTTATAAATTAAAATGTTCGTTAATTTTATGGTATTTTTTATAATATTTAAAAGTCCCATACAATTTTATAAGTGCAGTTTTAACAATTTAATGACTATTCGTGACATATTTCTTATAAATTAACAACATAAGCAAAATAATTTAACTACTTTCTCACGGTTATTTTCATCAAAGGTGCTAAAATATACAACTAAGAATTATTTTGAAAACAAAAAGAATAATATGAGCTTTGGAAGGAAAATAACATTTGGAAAATTCATAAGTTTGACAAATTTATTCCGTCTTACTCTATATTATAAGAGCAATTATGAATAAAATTCCACGAGAAATTTTTGCCGGGGAATAATTTCAAACAATAGCAAATAATAGGGAAAACAAAAAAAATCTAATTGGAGAATTGTATAACTAACTGAATGTCGATTCCTCAAGGCTATAAAAAAGTTAGCACTTATCTACTTTTCGGTAACAATTCAGTACCATTGACAGCTCCTTACAATTGAAGTAGAATACAATACAAGGCAAGTGCAAACTTTTTGTTGTCGGGTTAACGTAAACGTAAGAAATATTTACCGGATAATGCGTTTCGTCTTTCAAAAGTCCATAGATATGTAAGTATGTTCGTGTTTGTTAAGATTATATAAAAAATGTACATATGTATATTGAAAACAAAAACAAATTTTCATATTTAGTTATGGTTTTCGGTATAAATTCTCTAACATCAAATGTGATTAATCAATCAACTTAAAAATAGATGAGAAACATTCTTTTGATTTTTATTTTATTCTCCTATTAGAAAATTGTTAACTTTAAAGACAATTGTATTATGATATATCATCAATATAAAAACTTTTAAAATGCATAAAATTTGTTATTAAAGTAATATTTATTAAAAAAAACTAATTTATTTTACCAACAAATTGTAGATCCCGAAATCTCGAAAATTCCGAAATCCCCAAAAATCCCGGGATCCCGAAAATCCCGAGATCCTGAAAATCCCGGGATTTACAAATCCCGAATCATGGGATTTCCAAAAATCAATCCCGATTGGCATCCCTAGTACATACATGTTCAAAACTCTTTAAATACGTATTTTATTAATTAATGAAAACTGAAATTGTATGGAGAAATATTAAAAATGTGTGAATACATACATACATATGTAAATACAAATAAAAAATAGAATTTTTAAAAAAGAATATGAGTAAAATGGTGTAAACAAAAGCGTAGACAGATGCGCAAAAAACTGTTGCACTTGAATTGTTCGAACGGATTTTAAGTTCCCTTTTCACTGCACAATGAAATAGAGTGTAGATCAAGAAAAATTCAACCCTTGAAAATTGAGCCCCAATAAGTAATTTTGTTTCAAATCAAGTGTAAAATAATTGTTATTCAAGTCAAACATGCAATCTTCAATTAGGGTTGAATTATGCTTGCTTTACACTTTCTTTCAATAGCAATCTCCAGTGAAAAGTCTTGAAATACTCGTACCATATAGTTCATACAGTTCAATTAACCCTTGTATTATAATTAAATCAATCTATTTTACGCTTCAAAAACAATGTTGACGAATTAGTTCCATAATCGTGCGTAGACAATGCAACAATTTTCTGCGTATCTGTCTTCGTTATTGTTTACACCATTTACTCAAATTTTGTGTAAAAAAATTCACTTTTTATTTATGTATGTATTATTTAAAATTAATTTAAAACTTGGAAAGTATAGGCAAAAGTATTGAATTGAACTCAGGCCCTTATTATGAGCAATCTTACATCTTCGACTGTAGTCGAAAGTACTGATAGAACGAATTTTCATTTGGTATTATGACGAGCATTCAACAAAAAATTCCCTTCACTTTTTAAAATTTGCAACAGCTTTACTTAAAAATAAATGCTATAGTTTTTAATAAGTTTTCATATTAAAATACTTCATCGAAAGCCAAATTCCGCTCGATACAAAATTCTTTGCTCAACGAAAATTTCGATGCTCATAATGTGAATTGAACATTCGCGATTTTCGGGGATCGACTGCCAGCGACAATCGAAAATCGAATTCAACTCATAATAAGGGCTTTAATTTCCATTTAAATTTCAAGTGCTGGAATTTTTATTGTTTGAGTAATTATAGGGATATTTAAATGTTTTTCAATGGTAAAAATCATCATTTATGACCCATCACACAAAATTGTCAGCGAAAATATGGCATTTCATTTTAATAAAATATTTGTTGTTATTAAAGCAAACCATAATTCAACAATTTATTTCAATACACGTAAACAAATATTCAAAAAACTTACTTGTAATTAATAGAATGAGATTTTAACCATGACAACTTAATGGTGTTGAACTGTTTTGTTACATCTGAAGGATCCTCAATTATGAAAACCTTAAACATTTTCAATATGGAATCTTCTGGTACTTTTCTTCCGATATTTTTTCGCACTATTCTATGAACATACTTATGTATATAAAAATTTATACTATTTGAAGAGATACTAAGTTTTTCAGTTCCATCAATATTTTTCATAATACTGAAATAATAAATTGATAAAGAAAAAGTTAGGAAATTAAATGAAATAAACAGGGCAATTATGAATAAAAACTCCATTTTCTCCATTTTCCAATTAAGAATTTTTTGTTTTCCGTATCAATTGTTTCCCGGGTTTCGCGGAATTTTATTCATAATTGCCCTCAAAATTTTTAAACTCGTATTGAAGCGTTAAATAAAATAAAATATTGAACTTACGGCCTGGCCCATAAATGTTCTTATATTGTTTTTGTTTTCAATACAATCAAGCGATAGCAAGATACGAGCGTGAGTCAATAAGTGCGTGACTTTTTTCCTCTTTCAGCTGACTCCTGTCAAAATTTAAACAAGCTGCGTTGATTAGTTTATGTTGACAACCATTCTATCAATGGGGGACTACCGCGTGATTTGAGATTTCGCTGAGAAAAAAAACATAACTCAAACCAAGGTTAAACTTGATAATTACAGTTGAGACTTCACCAACATTTTCAGCCATAAGTCCTAATTTACAGAACAGAACCGTTTCTTTTCCCCTCGTCTCTTTCTCACCTAACAAACTAATCAGCTTAGCAATAAAACCTGCATAGTGTAAATTAGGACTAAACAAGTGGTTTACCGTTTTGGTGTACAAGCACAGAAGATGCCGAATGTTCCAAATACCACCTTGAGATATCTACACCCGAAACAATTCAAAAATTCACGATAAAATGTTACCCGATCGTAGATTGAAAGTGAAAAAGATTGTGTAAGCCATAAGCATCTCGTATGGCTCAGTGGTTTAAATTTTTAATGATCACTTGGGTATGAGGAGCTTTCCACAAGAATTAAGATAAGATAAGAATAATAATAAGAATAATTTAAATGATAATGAACCGCGTTTGGAAGTGCTAACAAAAATGTGTGTAGCTGGAGTCGGTGATTGAACCATATTCTGCTACTAACAAAGGATTTGAGAGTCTTAAGATCAACCGCTGATAGCTCCGAAAGGCTATTGAAAACAACTCTTCTTAAAGCGTTGGTTTTCACGTCACGGTAGATGAGTTACTGTCTCCTTCTGCTCCTCATCTAGACATCATGAAAATTAGTTTTTATATGGGAGTCCCATCCTTTTATGGATGTTAGTATTTCCCGTATCTGTGTTCTAGCAAAACTAAGTAGCAAGTGAAGTTCTTTTTTTGTTGATGCAATGGTATGGTATTCTTCTTGTATAGCAAATGGGTTTCTTTAGCCAATTATTTTGGGCAGTTGCATAAAGTTTATCATGTAGGTGCTTCCAGCAGGAAATTTTCAATGTCTTCATCCTCTCTTTGCTAGCTTGTCTGCTGTTGAATTTCCTATAATGCTCCCATGTCCCTACGTGAAATTTAGGGTAATGTTGGAATAATTCGTCATCAATTGGAGAGGTTTGCGTCTTTTGTTGATGAGGTTCCTTAGTCATCTAACTGTATCTTTGCTATACATCACAAATCGAATATCTCTATCAGATACTCGATGCGACCAGAGCCAGTTTGCTGTTTTTTTTATTGCAGATATTATTGCTTGAAATAGGTTACAATCGTTCGGGAGCCATAAAAACACTTTTAGCAGGGTGAATCGGCACCAAAAAAATCAAAATGGATTTGTCAGGCAATAAAGTCATGGAAACGGGTTTTTTGGAATGTACGTGGTATAATCCACCTTGTCTACCTTCAAAAGCATAAAAAGATTAAAATTTCGTTATATTTTAAAAATATTGAAACCTAAAATCGTTGAAATGAGGATAAATCGTCAAATCTGGCAGCTGTGAGTTACGTCTTTTTTGCACTGTATTCAGTGAAAAGCAAAAACTCCCTACTGGGGATGCTGAGCGCCTGGTAGATTTATATTTTCGAAATGAAGACACAACAGAGTTGCCACTTAAACTTTTATTTAAGCAAACTAGGGGAAGTTTGTATTACTTTGATATTAGAGAGAAAAAAAGCTTAATTTAAACGGTTTTTTAAAGAAGTTATTTTTGTAATAAAACTTTTTATTAATACGTGTATTTATATAAATTAATTGTATAACAAATAACAAGTTAAGAAAATATATAAATTCATAATTTTAATATAGTTATAAAAATTTTCTTGCATCTATGCATGTAGTACCGAAAAGAATAAACATTGTTATTAAATTTTTTTTATAATAAATTAATTAATGTTTATTATATTTCTTTAAACAGCACCCTTGCTCATTTTTCATTCAGCATTGATAAGTTAGTTGTTTATTATTCAATGCTGCCTTACACAACTTAAGATTTTTTAAGTTACAAAATATATGCGAAATATTTATTCAAAAACTTATTAAGTCATGTAATATTGCACCGAAAAATCCCGTAAAAGAGGGGTTTTAAAACTAAAATAAAAAAAAAAAAATAAAAAGAATGTAATAATTGTAATTCTCTCTAAATAGGTTTTTACAATATTCAACTTAGATACGTAAATAAATTCAAGCATTATTATATATTATATTTAAGATAAATTACAAATTGCGACATTTTTTCTTTTTATTAAATTAATATAAAGACAAAATTATGTATGCAATGAAAGCAATGAAATGCATTTAAGTAAACAATTTATATAAAAAACAAATTTATTTTGATTTCATATTCCTTCAGAATATATCGAATGGAATTGCATCTTATATGAGGATGTGAAAAGGATTTATGTTTAATGCTTAAATTAAACTCAGTCTGCTATTCGTTTTTCTCAGTTGGGCACGCCATGGTATAATATTTTCATGTTCGTCTTCCTCATGTTGCTGTAGTTGTTGTTGTTGTTGCTGCTGCTGCTGCTGCTGCAGCTGCTGGTATTGCTGTTGTTGATACTGGTGCTGTTGCTGTTGCAAGTCCATATTTATTTGCTGATAACTATCACCATTTACGGACTTGCTATCATAACCATTGTAGGCACCATTTTGAGCATAGCCGTTCGAATTTTCCTTGTTTGTATGACTGGATATAATTTCAGTAGCAGAGGAAACCATAGAAATATTGTCAATTGACATAGCGCGGTTCTTTAGGCGCCATGTATCAGCCACTCGATTATTTTCCTCTACTTTGGGAGTGTAAATTGTGGCCCTGCAAAAAATTGTAAAACAAGTTTTTGTTATATCTTCATGATTAACTTCATACTTCAGAGAGGAAATTGATGAAGACTTTAAAATAATTATATCAATTAAAAAATATAATTCATGCATGTACTATGTATATTCATAAATACATGCATATGGGCATTTTAACGAGAAAGTCCTTGTTTTTGTCGCGCGCGACAGCAAACAATTAAGCTTTTATTTCAGAAAAATGTGACTTGATTTTTCTTAAAATTCTACCAAATGTAGAGCTGCTGACGGCCTATGCATATATGTATATAAAGAAGTAGAAAAAATGTTTCGTTTTCTTTGAAAATACAAGCATATTTGTTTGGTGTCGTACGCTACAAAAAGTTGACATTCCTCTAAAATTCTAATATGCACATTTGTATGTGTATCTTTGTGTAAAAATTGGAATTGTTTGGTATTGTAGGCCATGCCTGAAGCATCTCCCTAGAGTACCCAATACTTTTCAAGTCTACACAAATTAGTGAATATTTAAAATCAATTGAATAAGACATTTAATTATTAGACAAAAATGATTTTTTCGAAATTTTTAGTTCACCCAATTTTAATCAAAAATCAACGTATCTCTTTCAAGTACGGGCCGATAAGATTTTTAAATTGATCGGTTTAGTAGACACGTTTTTTTTATAGAGATATAACATTTTAAGTTGGCAAATGGCGGTCACTTTGTCAGCTGTCAAATGATTTATGTTTCGTTTGGTTTGGTATTTTAACATGAATAGACTGACGCATGAATAACGCTTCCAAATTGTACAAATTTATTTTGAAAATCATGATTCTGATCGAAATACGTATCGTGCACTACATCCATTTTAGGTCAACATAATCCATCAGATAAATTAATTCGATTAACTATGGAACGGCTGCGCACCACATTTACTCCAAATAATAATACGCATCCACAGTGCGTACAGAAGAAGTCATTGCTACTGTAGAGCGTAGCATAGAGGAAGACCAGTCAGAACGTTACAGTGAATGGTGACCGCTATAGAGACATGATTACTGACATTTTCGTTCATCAATTGAACAACCATGCGTGCAGGAGCCGTGGTTTCAACAAGACGGCGTGACAGACATGTCACTCAGCTCGTGCCCCAATTGATTTATTGAAGAATCGCATATTTTCATTTGAATTTGCCTCCAAGATCGTGTGATTTAACGTCGTTAGACTATTTTCTATGGGCATAAGTGAAGTCGGTAGTTTATGTCGATAAGCCCAACAATAAACAATTGGTCACTTGGAGGACAACATTCGCCGCGTTATTGCCAATATACGGCCACAATTGTTGGAAAAAGTCATCGAAAATTTAACTTCCAGATTAGACTACATCCGAGACAGCCGCGGCGGTGTCATATTTGAATTATAAGGCCAAAAGATTATCTTTCGAATTAAGTAAATTTCATGTCAAAAAGTCATCTTTGTTTTATTCCCTTTCAAAGTTATATACATACCTATAAAAACACCCTATAGTTTAAAATTTGTTAAAACAAAAGTTTTGGGAAAATTTCAAGTTCAAACATTTTCGAAACCTGCCGAATCGAATCGGTTCACTGTGAGATGTTTACATGCATACAAACAAACACATCACGAAAAAAGTCGGAATGGACTCCCAGCATCTCAAAACATGGATTGTGTAGTAGTGTCACCGTTTTATCTTGAATAATAATCCGTTTTATATGAACACATGTATTCTTGTTTTGACTGGTTGTAGTCGGTAGCCTGCTGTCGTGAATGTGTTTAATGCATGCCACTTTGCACACACCTTTTTCGGGACTTGTAATGTCACATTTTCACTAAAAAAAACAACACTTGTACATATGAATCTATTGCTGAGAGAGTTATAACTAAAAAAACGTTTTTTTATGAGTACTCGTATTACAGCATTAATCGTCATACTATTTTTAATATAGAATAAAAAATTGCATTAACATATTTTGTACACTCAACCCTTGAAAGGGAAATTACGGGCCTGTTCATATAAATGCGAACGATAGAATCGATCGAATATTTGTATTGGAAACAATTTTAAATTTTTTGTTTGTTTTTGATTCTAATATAAATTTTTGAGCGAATCTATTATTCGCATTTAGATGAATAGGCCCTAAATTTTTATTTTACAATTCAATTGTTGTGTTAGTTTCGGTAAAACAATTTTTTTGCGTGGCCTTCTTGCAGAAAAATCTCGTTATTTTCAAACGAATTTTTTCCTATTCCTTATAAACTCTGACTTAAGTTCTACTTACTTCAATTTATTTTCGGTCTCCTCACGGCGTGCCAACAAATCACGTTTCCATTGTGGTATTTGTGAGAGTCTTCGGCTCTCTGCCTCTTTAGCCATACGTTCTTCGAAATCTTTTTTGGCCTTTTCGGCTGCTTTCTTTGCCATCATTTGACGTTTCCAATCTGGTATTATATTACCCGCTTGATCCTTTTCCGGTATCTGAAAATAAATCTTTGACAACTTCTGAAGAGTCCGCCAAACAAATATTAAACAAAAACTTAATACTCACTTGATCGACGTAGTTATTGGCGGTGAATTGCTTTGCGATCTCGGAATAATGTTCCGAGTCGAAACGATTGGCCATTTGCTTTTCCACTTTCATTTTCTTAATGCCCGGTATGTCTTTAGAGATTTTTAGTTCGGCAATTAAATCGGTTTTCAAATATGTATCTGTTGTGGAGGAGAGGCACTGCATGCTGAGACTTCTAGCGGGCATTTGATAAGGTTTGGGAACTTTTTGAGTGTCGGTACGGCGCAACTGAAATATTTAGTTTGTTTTTTTTGAGATTTTCTTTTAATTTATAAAAAATAAATTAATATAAAAAATTTACCTGTACGCTGTTTAGGTCCTGTATGGAAATGGCTGATAGCGGCTGATGCTGCTTGCGTGTGGCAGTGTCTTGCTGATTGTTGTGTGAATGGTGATTATTTTGTGATTTTGTTGTATTATTTCGATCGTTGTTATTGATTGTATTGTGGTATGTCAATGGGGTCATAGGCAGTGGCGGTGGTGGTGGAGGCTTTGGTGGTTCAAAGCCAATAGGATGCTGATTCGATACTTGTATTTGCATATAGTCTTCGGTATCCGTAGACCTGAAGTTTTAAATCAAAAGTGTTATATATAAACATTTGTCCACTTCACAAACTAGTGTATAAGTTGTGTTTTTAACATATGTACATTTATAAGGTGTTGTTAGTTTCTACATAAATTTTTGTTTAGAAACATGTTGATATCAGAATGCCTCTAAAGCATTAAAAACATGCTCGGGAGCAGGCAAGGCGCATCAATCAGGTACCCGTATTTCTACAACAAATATTACAACAGCAATAACCACATGCACTTTGTTATATAAATTACCATCTTACTTTTCAAAACAGGTTAGCATCGTCAGAGTGTAAGTTTCTTATAGGAAATATCAAACACCATACAAAACTGAATATTCCCTAGGTGTTTGAGGATAACCCAAATAAAACCATGTTTTAGGCCTATGCCTACACAATCCAAATTTGGCATTTGGCTTGGTATAATGCCATTAGGCAGGTACCTGGTGTAGTGCTACCACCTAATAAATAAGCCTTGGCAGCAGGCTACCGACTATACGACTACAAATGCTGTTAGCAACAATTGTCGCAGTATACTTAATTATTTTGGAAACGGCAACTACATCGTAAGCAGCTGATATTCAAGTATAAATACATATTTCAGTGTTCCCACTTTCAAATATTTCATGTTTGTAAAAATTAAATTAAAAATAAAATAAACGAATTTAAAATGTGCAAAAAAATTTAACAAAGCTTTGCAAAGCAATGTTTAGTAAAGTTGTATTCTAAAAAAAATATTATATCAAATTTCTAAAGTGTTTGTTAAGACTACTTTAAGTTGATATTTCCAAAATGTGTATTTTGTACCTCAAATATTTTTGTTAATATAACACATATTGATTCATGTTACATTTGAAAATGAAGCTTGAATTGTTAGCTCCTAGCTTACATTTACTATTTCTGTCATGTAATGGAAAACATCATCAAATTATCCAACTGATTCAAAATACATGGTAAAATCCATAAAAAAATATTAAAATAAATACAATTGTAGAAAAATGTTTAAGTGATGTACGTACAATCAAAGCAAATCGGAATAAATTCAGTGAAGTGCGACTTTGACCCGCGCACGAAGGGTTCCGTACGGGCACGAGATATGTAATTCAATACGAACAATATAAACTATAGTTTTGACATTTTTTTCGTTTTTGGGTTTTTCGGTTTTAAGCGTTTTTTTTAGTTTGGGGGTTTTTTAAATTTATTGGCGCTTTCTGAATTTTGGCACTTTTTTCACGTTTTGGCGATTTTTTGTTGGTTTTTGAAGTTTTTTTAATTTTGACAAATTTTTATTATTTTGGTTTTTTTTATTTTGGCGATATTTTTATTTTGGCAATTTTTTTTAATTTTGGCGTTTTTTTATATATGTAGGTGATTTTTTTTGGTTTTGGCGATTTTTTTTCGTTTTGAGCATTTTTTCGGTTTTTGGCGTTTATTTTAAATTTTTGGCGATTTTTTTCGTTTTGGCGATTTTTTTTAAATATGGCGATTTTTTTTTTAATTTTGGAGTTTTTTTTTCATTTTGGCGATTTTTTTTACATAAGCAATTATTTTGGTTTTGGCGCATTTTTCCCGTATTGGCGATTTTTCTCGGTTTTTGGCGTTTTTTTCATATTGGTGATTTTTTTCTCATTTAAACGATTTTTTCGAATTTGGCGGAAAAAATCGCCAAAACGCGAAAAATACCCCAAAACCAAAATAATTGTTTGTCAAAAAAAAAATCGCCAAAATGAAAAAAAAATCGTCAAAATTAAAAAAAAATCACAAAACGAAAAAAATTGCCAAAACTAAGAAAATCGCCAAAACCAAAAAAAAATCACCCATATGAAAAAAACGCAAAATTAAAAAAAATCGACAAAATAAAAAAACCTCAAAATAATAAAAATCTCCAAAATTAAAAAAACTTCAAAAACCAAAAAAAAATCGCCAAAACGTGAAAAAAGTGTCAAAACCGAAAAAATCCTCAAAACGAAAAAAAGTGCCAAAACTAAGAAAATCGCCAAAACCAAAAAAATCACCCATATGAAAAAAACGCAAAATTAAAAAAAATCGCCAAAATAAAAAAATCGCAAAAAAAAACTCAAAATAATAAAAATCTCCAAAATTAAAAAAACTTCAAAAACCAAAAAAAAAATCGCCAAAACGTGAAAAAAGTGCCAAAACTCAGAAAGCGCCAATAAATTCAAAAAACCCCCAAACTAAAAGAAAAGTTTAAAACCGAAAAAACCCAAAAATGAAAAAATGCCAGAACTATAGTTTATATTGGCTAAAGTTCGTATTGAATTACATATCTCGTGCCCGTACGGAAACCTTCGTGCGCGGGTTAAAGTCGCACTTCACTGAATTTATTTATATATTCAATTAAACAATTTTTTTGAGCTTTAGGTCTGATATTATTTGAATTTTATTTGATCAATATTTCGTTAACCTTCGCTTGACTTCTTCAGGATATATGTTTATTTATATTTTATATATATATTTTATTTATATGCTTGTACATACATATGTATATGTATATTAATCTTTATTAATTACGTTTTTTTTTATATATAATGTGATAAATTCTTGAGGTTTTTTATACAATTAGGCCCATTTTATTTTATTTTTTATTTCATATCATAAAATTGATACAGGAATAATACCATGTCAATTGTTTCTTCAAAATTTACGAAGAGTTATCTACCCGAACATACAAGTGTAATTGTTTTAGAGAATCAGACAGAAGTTAAACGCTTAATCAATTTGCTTTATTTAATATTTAATTAATGCCAAAATTCACACCCTCTTATGCAAAAACGATTTTTAAATTTAAAGTTGGTATAACAAACGAATTTTGTATGGCAAAACCGGTTTTAACGCATGCTTTAACTTTAACAATCGTTTTTGCATAAGAGCAACAGTCTTTAGTTAATTAATTACTGCAGTTTAACTAATTAAATTTTGTTCATATATATAATATAGGTTAAACCATCTTCAATAGTTAAATCAAGATTTAAATCAAGAATATATTTTCATAAACCCTCTAGTTCATCCACAAATAACACTTTTTCAAAGTCTAGGTTCTCTTCTAAATTTACTGTTTGCATAATTTTTTTATTCGATCAGTAGTCCCAAAGATACGGATATATTGCCATTATTTTTGCTGTTTTTGATTTAGTGTGCTGTATGTAAAGATTTACCTAATTACATACATATATACATACATATCGTTAACTAAAATGCAAAAAGGCATAACTAACAAAAATATTATATTACAGTAGAAACCAAAAAAACTAAACAAACTTGTAGTTAAGTCCTCTTTTTTTTTTGCTAATAAAAGCGCAATTTTTGATCGCAGAAGTATACAATTTTGTCAAGAGATGTAGTTTAATGACATTCATAACAATCAATAAAAAACTAGATTTTAATTTTTTGTTAGTTACGCCTTTTTTGCATTTTAGCTATCTACAAGTGTATGTAATCATGTGGTTCATCAAACTTTTACAGGGAATATGTATGTGCGAGTATGATTATATCAGTTACTTCCCGATACTTTAGACAATTAATAACAACACACAACACAATGACAATTGAAAAAAACAATGCTTTAATTTGAACTTAAGCAACAAACTTCCTTAAAGTTTAACACATACCTATGCCAGGTGCTGCGACGTGATTGTAGTAGCATCGCGACGAATGTTGTACTAAAACTAAACCTGTGATCTTGCAACAAGATATTAAACTGCATTCACAACAATTTTTGCAAATTCCAACAGACACAATTAATCAGTAGTTAATATATTTTTTTGTTGCTTTAAATTTATTATACTTTTTTTTTTTTTTTTGGCAAAATAATAAAACAAAATGCACGCAAGTCTAATTGCGAGATTAACAGTAATTAGAGATGCTTTTAATAGATTTTTCAAATTATTGCATTTTCTCCCGAAAAAGCACGCATTGTTAAAATAATAATTGTGTTTTTTTGTGTGCAGATTTTGAAAAATTGATTTGGATTAACACCAATGAGTAATCATGGCCTTCTAGCCAAAAATAAAAAATACAAAAAATACAAAGAAACTAGACTAAAGTTTCACTTACCTAGCTGAGGATGGACATGAACGTTTATCACTAATCGACTTCAAATATTCAGATGGTTTGATGAGATGTGCAACACCATCTTGCGAATTATTGGGGAAACTGGGTGGCACAAATGGCAATACGAGTTGTTTATTTACTAAATTTGGACCACCGGGTCGAGACGAAATATTCCCTGTTCCGTTGTGTCCGTACTGGGCCTGGGTCAATTCGTAATGATCTTCGGCTGAAGAACCATAGATATGTGGGTGCTGTTGTTGCTGGAGTTGTTGGTAGTGATGGTGTTGAGATGTAGAAGATGAGTAATTTGAATGGCCGTTGCCGCTGTTATTGTTGCCACTGACAATACCAGTGCCGTTGTGTTGCAACTGCTGGTAATGAGCTGGATTTTTTCCAAAGTTGCTGCCGATGGTGTTGTTGCTAAAGCCGTTACAAATGCTGCCATTGTTGTTACTGTTCTGCAAATGATGATAGTTGCTGCTGCTATTGTTGTTATTAATTTCACCATTCGTTGCTGCTGTTGTTGTTTGTGTGTTAGTCACTTGTTGCACGCTTGAGCCTCCATTGAGTAGTTTAGCTTTCTTGTTCGCTGAAATTGAACAAATTTATTTATTAGATGCATTTACCAAGATATTTTTCTTATTTTTTTTTCATATGTACATATGTATGTATAAGCAAATCTTTAAAGTATCTTTTCTGTTTGTTTTTATTATTTTAGCTCTAATGTTATGGATTTTTAAGCATTAGACAACAGCCGAGTTTATTTATAATTATTTTTTGTTTTAATAATTGTACAAAAATAAATATTCAAAACTGTATTTCTTTACTTTAAACATACTACCCTCTAGTCAGCCAAGAACCATATGTCTCTATGTCAGCACTCTTTTTTCTAGCGACAATTGCTCTAGTCAAAATATCGACAACTTTCTTTTTCCGCGCGAGTAAAGATACGTTAGAGACAAGAGTTCTAGTGTATTTCTGGTGACATTGTCAATAGTTTGTTTTTCATTTGTATTATGGGTGTGCAATAATGATAAAATAAATTCCAATGTATTTATGTGTTTAAGTTTGTTGCTCTAACCCTTAAAATTGTAGACGAGGGTCACTAAAATATATTACTGAATCTTCGGTTTAAATGTCTCCATATGGTAGATTTTCAAATCACTACTATTTTACTATTGACATAGAGCGTGGATATATCGAAATTGTAGATTAGGGGCTCCTAAAATTTACTAATGAATCTTTTGGGTCAATGTATCAATGTGGTCCCAAAAGAACTACTTAGTCAGTAGTGGTAGTGGAACTCTAGTGGTAGATTTTCAATGACAAGCTAATGTTAAATGTCAATGTTTGTATTGCCTGGGGTACACTTGGTCAGTAGTACTGCTGAGAATGTCACTAGTAAATCACTACAATTTAACTATTCGCATTTCCTGCAGGGTATGTATGCATTTATCTACAACAAACAGACATATGTACATATAGAAATGTTTATACATATAATGCATTTAAAGTGTTTTTATAATAGCACGATTGTGTGTTCTTAAAGATACATGCAAGTTTATGTATGTATCTTTTAGATGTAGATAACAAAAATTGTAGCGTTGGCATGCATTTGAAATGTGCAACAGACCATTTTTTTTTTTTTTTTTTTGTTCAAAGTGTTTACGTTGAATTTGTTGTTCCGAAAAGAGAATTATTTACGGCTCCAAGACATGTCTTTGGTGTGAAAAAAGAAATATGAAGACATTAACATTTTAATTAATTTAAAT
This sequence comes from Tachina fera, assembly GCA_905220375.1. Lineage (NCBI taxonomy): Eukaryota > Metazoa > Arthropoda > Insecta > Diptera > Tachinidae > Tachina > Tachina fera. Next base: position 77,327,091 of record LR999966.1, read on the forward strand.
GAACATGAGTAGAGTAGGTAGGTCAGTATGTGTTACAAATTAAATTTTGTATAAAAAATATTTTTAAATTTGGTTCAAACTTTAATACATTTTTTATTGCACTTTGCAACAAAATCAAACTTTATCCAATATAAAAAGGTTCTGACTACTTATTCTGGCAGAAGATACGAAACATACATATTCAGATCACTGAACCAAAAGAGCATTCTGAAAACAACAACATAGTTTTTCGTTTCAAAAATGCATTTAGGAAAAAAAAAACTTTTTAAATAAAAATATTTTATTTAATATAAATAAATAACATTGTTATTTTTATAACGAAGCAGTTTTAAAACAAAAACGTTTACTTTTATTTTAAAAACGAAACAAACTAACATATTTCCATTTCAGATACGTTAAAGGTATTACGTTTCTTTTTAAAATAAAATTGTTTCTGCTTGATTTGGGTGTATGTATGTATGTACATTTATAATGTGTAGGAAATTATAAATAATTTTGTGACAAAATTTTTCTTAGAACCTTCAACCCTAATTCGAATTATTTCCCACACGGGTATTTTTTCTAAAAAGCGAGCAAAACAGTATACTTAAACGGTGATATAACGGTTTAAAATATTTTGCTAAAAAATTATCCATAAAATTTTCTAAATATACCAAATATCGAAATTCAACATAGAACCCAGAAATTAGTCAAAACTTTAAATGCCGTTAAAAAAGCTCAACTTTACTTACCATAGAGCCAAGTGAAATTTTAGAAAATGCAATTTTACTTATATATTTTTCCACTTATATCCCACTGTATTACGATTTGCAGCCAATTCAATACACAAAGAGCTTCACCTCACAATCTACATATGTATGTATATAAAATTTTTTTATATGTATGTATATGTATATACAAATTTTTTATTTTATTAAAAAACCTTTGCAACCCTTACTATCTTATCACGATCACTACAAATTTTTCAATTAAACGTTGAGTTGAAGATAACGCAAAATTAAAAATGTTGCTAATGAGCGCATAAATTTGTGATTTGGTGTAAGCCACCTAAGTATAAAAATATGATCTTCAATATCGGTTGATATACCAACTCATTTCCATTTAAAGAGTGCCGACATTAGGGCGTACTATTAAATTAAATTGAAGAAAAAATTTGCTCTAGATCTAAAATTTAATTTTAGCTTTTCAAGAGAATAATTAAACAAATACCCTATGGCTGATTTCCAAAACGTATAAATTCAAAGTTTTTACGTTATTTACCAGAGAATGACAAAAGTATCGTTTTAACTACTCTTTGAGTATTGGTCGTTAACCAACTATCCCTTATACCTAAATAAAAGCGGCAAGCGTTGCGTTAGCAGCAGGGTACGCATTTTCAGTACATTTAAATGTGAAAATATTATTTGATTGTACTGAAAAAACGTACCCTGCTGCTAACGCATCGCTTGCCGCTCTTATTTAGGTATGAGGGCGTGAATGCGTACTGCTTAAAAATTACAAATAGCAAAACCCACACATAAATTTTAAAACGAATAAATATAACTATGAACAACCAACAATATATCTACTTCAGTCGCAGTGTTTCCCATTTAACAAAAATTATCATACACATTTTTTAAAGTACACCACACAAAAAAAAATTATCTAAAATTTATAGACTGTATGAGCTGCAATCATATGCATGAATATAAAAATACTCTGAGTATTGATCGGCTACACATGCGTATATACAGGGCTATTTTATTTACATATACACATAAAGCATGTTTTCAAACTTCCAAAAATTATTTGTCATTCCATTTTATACACACAAATGTAAATATACGGTGGCGATTGCTGAATAAATATTCAGAGTATCATGCGTATATTTTTTGTTCGACTAACGTCATTTTTCACATAGTATGATTAATAGTTAACATGAACTTTAACAGCAACTTCTTCATACAAAATTTTGGCATTAAAGTCCCTGTTAGGTTTTAATTGTACATTGTAAAAAGAGCCGTAAATATCAAGACTCTGAGTATAAGCATACTCCAACTATGAGACTGTTTACTTAAGTATATTTTTTAGAGGCTGCTTGTCATTGCCTGATATTTACTTCGTGCACAGATACAAAGTTGCGAAACATTGTAGCCATGCTTCAAAAATATTGAATAACTTGTGGTTAAAAAATGTTTATCAAACAAGTCGAGTAATACCATTTGGTTAAAATTAATGCACAACTTTTGATTTTATGTTCAACTTCTGCAATTCAAGACCTCTGGACTAGGGCTGCCATACGTCCTGGTTTTCCAAGATCTGTTCTGGACTTATAAACGTTTTCCTGGTGTCCTGGTCCACTCTCAAAATGTCCTGGTTTTTTTATAAAGGAAAATTTACCAGCAACTACAACAAATTTAAACGAGAGCCACCCTGATTCAATTTATGTTTCAACTAAGTGAATGCATTTAAACGAATTTTTAATTTTTGTTTATTGTTTTGTATCTATAGGTATAGTAATTGTTAGACTTAATTCTGCAGTATATGGTTGATACATGTATCAAAATAAAATTTTTTACTCTCACCCCCAAATCGGTTCAGTTTTATGTAAAAAAAATACAAAAAAATTTCATACCGAAGGAAAATAAATAACAAACGACCAACAATTTTATGTAACAAAATGATGTAACAATTTTATGTAACAAAATTACATTGAAAAATGGACTTGAAGGCCAACTTTGAGGGACGGATGCACCCCCTAAAACACAACTTATCGCTATGAAATTGAGATATAAAATAAATCAAGAAAAAATAAATAAAGGCCACTCTAATGTACATACCCTCCAGGAAATCGAACTAGTGTCTAAGTGGTAATTTACTAGTACAGAAATCACCACCACTAGTTCCCAACTGTAAGCTTTCCTATAACATATTAATGCTCAAATTAACATTGAGTCTGTTTAGAAAATTACTGGTGCCATTTGTACTAGTTTAGGACTAGTTTATTACCAGTTCTTTTGCAAAGAAAAATTCTATAAAATGGGTGGTTTTATTCCTTTGTTACTCATTGAAAACTGCTAGTTAAAAGTTGCAATTATTTATCAAAATTCAAAAATATAAAAGGTTAATTGTAATTATTTGATTATAATTATTTTTAGGTGAACCTAAATCTTTAATACTTGTATAATACTAATTTTCTTACAATGCAAGGGCTCTTTTAGACAGTCAAAATTTATTTTGCAATGTGGTGCCATGGAACTACTTCATATACCAGTAGTCATCAGAACCCTTTTCGCACTAGTTCTTGCTGTTCTAGTAATTATACTAGTAGCTTTTAGACAATTGACGCCTATTCTCCTGCAGGGTATGTACATACATATATATTTACATATATGTATACATATATGTAAATGCAAAAACTATTTAATACTTAAAGACATTAAATAATGATAAAAAATTTATGATATCAAATCTAGAGGCTGCATTATTATTAGAAATATACTTGATCGTATTCGTTCACATGCTTGTTGTTATTGTTAATGCATTATCTGCTGCAATAAACTGAAATGTTTTGTGAAAGTTATGGCAACATACACCGTGCAACATTTTAAATCCCCAAAAAAAATTTTAACAAGTTTAGCGCTATTTTCTTAATATTTTCCACACCACTTTTCAACATACAGGCATACATATGTTTACACATTTAAGGGGCAAAAGAAATATTTTATTGCATCCGAATACAAGTTTTTTATTTATTTACATACATACATATGTATGTCTGTTTAACGTAAGTTATAAATTTAAGGAATTTTGTTCGACAGCTCACAATATTAATATCGCCAGCTGCTGCTTTAAATTAATTTAAATCCTGTAAAATGAGTACATTAACCTCTTCATTACTATTGCAATCTAAATATGACAGCCCGAAATAATTTTAAAAAGTGTGATAAAATAAATATGTACATATATACATATATATGCATGTATATGTTTGTATGTATAATTGAATTGAGTGGAAGCACACTCTCATTTCAAGATTGGCGGTGAATGGGTTAATTGAATTTTTCTTAATAGAGATTAAAACATGAACAAGCTGCAACTTGACCAAAAGTTTTAAATTAATTTTAATTATGTTTGAAGCTTCGTATAAGTTTTCTTAATACGGTCAAAGGCTTTTACTATACGAGTGCATACAATACACATCATATTTATGTATGCTTTACAGGCCATAAAATACATATAAAAATAGACTGTTTTTCGCAAATTTGAAGTGAGTTAGAAAAGTAAGAATTTTACAGTATAAGATTCTTCGCGAACATTTTTTAAAAAATTGGGCTAAAGAATTTTGATTTTAATTAAAAATGTATTACGTTCCTTAAGTATAGCTTGGCCCGGCAAACATTGTCTTACCTTCAATTATTTTTTTTAACTACAAACTACTTCACATAGTGGTCACGTGTTGGGTCAAAAACCAAAACAGTGTTGAAAATTTCAGCTCCACAGCTCTTATAGTTTCAGAGATCATGCGTTACGAACACACATACACTACGAATTTACATACATATATCATCGCCTCAGAATTGGTTCAGCCCATATTCCACAAATTTGCAGTGGAGAAAAAACGACAATGAAGGTTTACATGAAGTTTTCTCAAAATATACCTGATGCATTTTTTGCATTCGCACCACTGCTTCCGACACATGTTTTGAAGAAAAATTTAAATTTTTGTAAACTTTCATGAATGAAGTGAGAAGTTAATATTATTTAATTGTAAAATTAAAAACAAATTTTGTGTCGCGTACACCATTTTTCTTAATTTAGTTTCAAAAATTAGCTTTTGTGCTCCATACGTACATATGTATACTTTATCGCTGTGAATTTAGAATTTTTTTTTTTATTACTTTTGCTTGCTGTCTAGGGAAATAAGTCGATCGTTTAACGCCGACCAAAAAACCGTTGCCGTAATATTTTAGAAATACTCACCAGATTTTATAGAAAATTAATTTTTTTAAAGAAATTAATGAACTTATTTTAGTATAAAATTTAAAAGTTATTTGCTTAAATTTACATGAAAACACTGTTTCGGGCTTAAATTCGTATAAAAAGAAACGAATTGTTTAAATAGGTAACTATTTACCATTTTTCCTAGATGAAAATATTATCATAGAACACAAAAAAGGGAATTTTTCTTAATATCGCTTCCAATTCAGTGACCAGGCATCGAAAAAGAGAACTTCTTGCAATGACAACCCTATGTAAAAATCATTAGATCGGATCGAAATTTTCACTACTTTCAGATCGTAAACTCTACATTTTCATTACTTTTTTGGAGTCTTTTTTACTGGCCCAGTAAAAAAAGAGACTCCAAAAAAGTCATGAAAATGTAGAGTTTACGATGCGGAAGTAGTGCAAATTTCGATCGGATCTAATGATTTTTACATAGGGTTGTCATTGCAAGAAGTTCTCTTTTTCGATGCCTGGTCACTGAATTGGAAGCGATATTAAGAAAAATTCCCTTTTTTGTGTTCTATGATAATATTTTCATCTAGGAAAAATGGTAAATAGTTGCCTTTTTTAACAACTCGTTTCTTCTTATACGAATTTAAGACGGAAACAGTGTTTTCATGTAAATTTAAGCAAATAACTTTTAAATTTTAGACTAAAAATAATACATAAATTTCTTTAAAAAAATAAATTTTTTTTTAATTCTGGTGAGTATTTTCTAACACTATGGAGGAGTTACAAGGTTTTGTGTGACTAAAATAAGCTTCTACATGGTTTTTTGCTCACTCTCGGCAAATTAAAAATATCGATTTTTTGGAAGCAATGCAAATGTACTTCCGCTAGAATGACTTCCATTTTTTTTCACTGGGTGGGTTGAAGTGTATTTAATATAAAGAATGAAGTTAAATGATAATTAAGGTTTCTTTTATTTTATTTTAGTGTTTAATAAGTTTATATTAAAACTTGTAGTCGGCGGCTGCGTCTGGGTGATGATGTTTTTTCTTACCAGTCGCCGTTGAATTTTTCTTACGCCACCTTAATTTCTTATAGAAAGGTAGCAAAACAAGAGCTAATTTTATTTCATACATTTTTGTATGAAGAATTTGACGCAATCGCCAAACACTGGCGTATACAGCAAAACAATACTTATCAAACCTAAAAATAGTGGATTTGGAGAAAAATTAGTGCTTAATATCTCATAGAAAGAAAGTATTCAAAATATATATGTATGTATGTATATACAATACCTAACTCGTTTTTTTTAAAAGGTCGGTGGAGCAAAATTATTCTGGGGCGACGATATAAGATTTTCTAGACGTATTATGAACATACTTACATACTGCATATTCAATATGATTGTTATATAGATCGCAGATTTTACAAGAAAGGGAAATAAATAATAAAAGAATTAAAAATTTAAAATTTTCTACTTTGTTAAATTATTTATAAGCCGCAGTAAACAAATTTATAATTTGCTTATTTTTATCCTTTTATTTTTGAATGTTATGAGGCAGTTAAAAATTTTGCTTGAGGTGTTCGACTTGCAGTTGGAGCTACTGTACATATTATTCAGTTCAAAGGTAATTTAAAGTTTAATTTAAAGTATTACAATTTGCTTAAAGCTTTTTAGTAATGAAAGCTCAAATTTACCATCCCTCATATATACACCAGTCTTGCCATTTTTGTTTGTTCTTTACTAATCTCCACATGCCTCTTATTTTTGTTCTACTTGAGACTAAACTTTTTTGGTTTGATACTTGAATTTTTTTTTGTATGTGTTTATTTTGCAGCATGCCAATAACTATTAAGTTTAGTTAGTTTTAATTAAAATTTATTTTTGATTCTTTATTTGGTTTAATAAGACTGCGATTCGTTAGACCTTCGAAAGCAGTATGTTTTTCCGTTCTGCTAGTGTTTGTCAGAATAATTAGATTTGTCTTTGGTTTTATTTGCTCTTTAACAATTATTCAATGTAATTTGGATTGCTCAAAATACGAACTTCAGCCCTAATTAAAACAAATAAAGCAATAAAAATAAGTCCCAACAGAAATTAACTTAAATCGACATTTATTCATTAAGAAAAATTCATTTATTTTTGTGCTAAAATCTTCGTCAGATATTTTAACTTTTCAAAATTTAATTTGTGAAATTAATTTATTTATATAAACATATAAAAATTTATTTAACTGAATCTTCATTATTTTGAACTCTTTAGTGCTTATTTTTTAAGTGGCTTAATTTTTTAACTTTTAAACTTTTTAGTGCGCGATTTTAAATTTTCAGGGTTCAACTTTTGTAAATAGTAGTTACATTTTATATATGCTATATGTATATTGCAACTTTCAGAGCTCAAGGTGTGTGTCAAGTTTTGTAAGAATCGGTCAAGAAGACTCATATGAAATACTAAAAATAAAAAATTATTCTCAAGTTTCGTGGGCATAGGATAAGTATATGCACATATCATTTAATATTAAAATGTAAGAGGCGTGGCTCTGCTCAATTTTAAAATGCAAAATCGCGTCATTCCAAAAGTCCAAACTTTTTGCCAATTTTCATGGGGATCAGATATCTAAAAGTACATATAATTTAATAATAAAATTTAATAGGAGTATTCCCGCTTACTTTTTGAAACACAATAAACGTAAAATATCTGCTATGTATTATCTGTGCTTTTGTAATACATATTATATGATATATCAGCTTAATTCAACTTTGGTAAAAAATAGCTGGCAGTACAGTCAGTGTTACCATATTTGAAGATTTATTTTTTAGAGATGTTAAAACCACAAAAAATATTTCTTCTCTAAAAATACGATTTCTTTGACTAAACTACTTAAATATTTTCTGATTTCCTTTGTAATAATCTTACACATACATATGCTATGTAGTAAATATTTTGTGTTATCTAGATATAAATAACTTTTAGCTGATTTTGACATCAATAGAGTCAAGGTACATTAATATATTTTGAGTAAAATCACAAAAAAAGATTTTTAATAAAAAACAAATGAATTTTTTTGGTCGACTTGAAGATTTTTTTTAAATACGGCAAAACTGAGCACAGTTAACTTTTATTAATACAAAAATTCAAATTAAACCGATTCAAGCTCAAAAAGTTCTCAACAAAAGCAGTTATCTTCTTCTCCTCTCTCTCTTTATCACCTTCAAAAAAAAATAAATAAACGTCAAACTTCATACAAAACAATGTTCATGGGACAATAATATTGTTTGGAAACATTTTGTGAATCCAGTGCCTCTCTTCAGTAGTGAATGTAAGAACTTTTCGAGTCGAAAAAATTGTTATCATCCTGTGAAACACAGGGTGAGCAAGAAAAAAAATGTATTTGTTGATATTTTTTGCAAGTTTATATACATAAGTTTTTAAGTAGGCCATTGTAAAATAGGACAACCAATATAATTATTTAATTTCTCTCGATGCGAGAACTTTTCACAAGTTACAGTTAAAAGTGATTGGCGTTCTAAGAAATTCTACGCGCAGAAACTGCGGAATATATGTACGTGCATGAGTGGCCTAAGTCCCTTGAAGGAAATGTCAAACACCGTGAAGAATATGCAATGATTGCAACAGGGTCAAAAGCAAAAATTTATAAACTTGGTAAGTTAGTTCCAGACGTAAATTTAGAATTATTTTCTTTACCAGAATTATAATTAGAACCTTGTTATTTTGGAAAAACATTTGCAAGTAAAAACTGAAAACATTCTGTGCGGCTTCATTTTCAAAAAGTGGGCGACACTGTTTCTTTCCATTGACACATTAAGCGCACCAACCAGTAATTTTCGAGGATGCAGCGGTAACTATGGAATCTGTTGTTATTCCTTATTTGAAATGCTGCAAATTGAGGAGAAAAATAAAAAAAAACACGACTGCGACCAACTTTGAACCGTTAAATATCCTAAATGGTCATTCGGAATGAAAAATCATAAGAGATTTTAAAATACATGTCGAATGATAAAAATTTTGATATATGCATTTCTCGGAGTTTTTATTTTTTCATATTTACAAAATGGCACCTGTTGGCCGCCATATTGAATTTTGACTGACATATCTTTAGTGACCGTCCGGGGATTAAGACAAATCGATAGACGTAAGACTCTTCAAAATCGGTCCACTCTTTCGGTTTATATAGTGCCGCAAAGGAACACACATAAATACATACATACAAACACACATACATACATACACACATACATAGCCTGATAAACACACCCTTCTTTGCGTTGCGCAATCGGGTAAAAGGGTGGGGTTTTTACCACATATTTATAAGGTCATTGGCCAATATCTAATTAAACACTATGGCAATAGTACTGTTCGTTGGTATTTGATTCATTTGAGTTTTTTTGTTTGTTTGTTTGTTTTTGCTTGATACAAACTTTTTTTCTTCTAAACAGTTTCTGTTTATTTTATTAAATAAAATTTTTATTTGACTTGGCTTTAGTACTTGCACTGTCTGGATTTTATAAGATCACTAATGACAACAGTTTTGTTTGTGGGCATTTGTTACAAACTTTTGTTTGTCTTCTATATAATTTTTTGTTTAATTAATAAGTTTTAATTTTTATTCGAACCATCTCTTAGTTTTTAATGAAAGAGAGCGGGAGATGAATAGAAAATGTATATATTTCTATTTCAAGACTCTCCCACACATTCAAGAAATGCTTCAACAATAATTGCTAGTCTGGACCGGGACTTATATGATTAAGTTAAGCTAATATTCGCAAAGTGAAGCATGATAATTATTTTTTGACATGTGACAATATTAAAGGAATAAATGGACTACGAAAGTTTTAATTGCTTGGAGGAAATAATACCAGCAAATCGAAACAATATGATATTTTTGAATTCCCCTGAATTTTTATCGTCATCAGTCTTTAATTCACAGTGCGTGGTGCCAGTCGAAGTATATTTCAGCCTTATAAGCAAAGTTTAACAAAGGAGTACGAGAGTTTTGTTTTTGATTTTGTTTGTTTGATTGTTTTTATTTGAGATAAACTTTTTTGGTTTCGCATACCAGCCTTATTTAAAATCAATTTTTGAAAATGGAATACGAGAGTTTTTTTTTTGTTAAATTGTTATTATTTGCTAACAACTTTTTTGGTTATGCATGCCAGTAGCTACTTATTTATTCATTGGTCTAATTTATAATTTTTATTTAATTAAATTATGCTTAATTTTCGTTTTGTTAACAAAAAATTTTTTTAATACATGTTTAACTTTCTAAGCATGTCTGCATGTGTATGCTGCTTTATTTTTAATGAGAACATACGTATGCCGTTGGCACTAAGTTGCACAAATGCTAGGAAGCAACTCTTGCTAAACTTTTAAGTTCATTGTGTCTAAATGATTATCCGTTTAGATAATTCATAAATTTAAATTAAAATTCATTTTTAAATATTTAATTTCCCAAAATTAAAAATTTTTCTTTACAAAATTATTATTGTACGGTATTGTTTAAATGACCTGGAAAATTTTTAATTTATTTGCTTAAGCAACACTCAAGTCCTATTAAATTTAAAAGAAGAAGAAGGAATAAAAGAATAAATAATAAACACTCACAGCGCAAATGAAAAAACTGAAATTGCGCCAAACGTAAAGTAAAATAATTTTTACGCGAACACTTCTTTTGACCCAACATGAGGTCAGATTTTTTGTTTAATGTACAACCCGTTGCACAAAAAGTTCTAAATTTTTTTTTATAACAAAGCGAACCGTAAGGAAATCGATTTCCCAACCAATAACCACCAGCGGATATTCGTTACGAATCAATGGGGTGCACAATTTATGAATATTAAATTAGTTCAGCATTTAGTATTTTAGCGTAAGAGTTGACGTTACCGCGTTATTGTTTAGACTGGCATCATGTTAAGGTGCACAAATGCCACTGACACCACAGCCGCTGACAAACAAAAGTTGTCCCAAACTGAAAGCCATAAATCGAAGAAAAAAATATAAAAATATATAAAAACAAAATACCACAAAAAGCAACCACCTCTATCACAAACTACAAACATGGAATAAAATAATACATTAAATAAATACTCGTATCAAACCATGTAGACACACTGCTACTCTTAAAAAGTACAAACTCGTACATATCTATATATGTAAGTTTTTATAGACATACATATGTATCTATCCTCCAACAGCCAACTTACTAACTGGCTGCTAGTTAATTGGAAAACTCTTTTCCAAGACAAACAAAAGACTGAATAGCACAAGAAAGAAAAAATATGCGAACTCATTCATACACTCACTCTTAACCAACTCCATCTTCATCCCAGTTCATTTCAAAGAAAATCTGGTTGAGTCTCTAGTAACTCTGTTTGAAGTTCATTTACAGATACATTTCAGTTGCTGGCTTTAGTGCTTTGTCTCATTGACAACATCTCTGCCATAACAACTACTTACCACCACCAACATTCACTTTCATTTGTTATAACGTCGGATGACAACTTTTGTTCGTTATTATTTATCTACTTTTTTAATTTCTTTTTATTTTTATTATTTTTTTTGTTTTTGGTTAAACAGGGTTTGTTCATTTTTCTTTCATGTATTTGAAATCATTTTATTCAGTTTGTTGTAATTTTTGCTAAATATTGCATTAATAAACTAATTTATCAATACAATCCTCGTATTATGAAAATTTTCTATTCGTTGCTACGAGTATTTGTTTGTTTTGTATAATTAAAAATTTATGAGATGAGTTTGCTGGTGTAATTAAATATTGATGACAGATTTCCTCAATAACTATCTACTAGAGAGAGAATTTCTAATTTAAAAAGGTTTTTATTTTTAAAATTAAAATACAATATAAAAGTGCATCTTCGTTTATAATGTACAAAAATAACACATTTGCATACATTTTTTAATCTTATTTATATAAAACGAAGGAAAAACATATAATCAGTTTATAAAAAAAAAACAAATATTTTAAAAATACACATGCATAGGGAATATAAATACAAATAAATTATGGTCAGAGTTTTTGTTGCACATGATATATATTCTGAAATAATCGTCTAAATTTGTTTTTGCAGGGTTTGTTGCTTTTGTTTTGCACAGTACTGTACATACATACCAGTGTTGGGATATGGCTATTCTTAAATTGTACCATGAAAATGGTAAAATTGTACCAAATTAACTTCAACTGTATCAAAATCTCCTAACTAAGCATACACAATAAGAATTCATAACAATTTTTCATTTATTGAAAACAAGAACATAAAGAAATTAACTAATAGTAGGTACACACTTTGCAAAGTGTTTCCTCAACACGTTTATATTATATGCTGCATACTTTGAAACAGACACTGCAACCTGCAATGCGACCTATAAACATAACATCATTTTGATATTTTCGAAATTTCGAATGCAATTTCGAACGCAACTATAAACAAGACTACACACTGTGCGACCGACAATGCAGCCTGCCTAGTTGCATAAATACGTTGCTAAGTCTGTACCTAACATAAAGAACTGGGACAAGTGCTACCAAAACAAATGAAAAATATTAGGATAAACTACCAATGTTGCAAAATTTTGGTACTTATGCTCAGTGTTAAGCCATACTAAAACTATCGGAACCCCGCGACAAAGTCGTAACTAATAAACCAAAATGGCTTTATTTCTCAATTAATTGTGACATAAGTCTATATGACTTTATTAACAATGCAGTGTGGTTCAATTATGTCCTTATATTTCAATTAGTTCAGAAATAAGGCCAATTTAGCTTATTTCTTATGACTTTATTTCAGTAAGCCGACGAAAATCGATAGATTGTGCCGATAGTCTTATCTCGGCTTTAGGCACTACATATGTTAGGAGAAATTATTATAACTGTAATGCAAGGCACAAATTTTTTTAAATTGTACCACTGAAGCATAAAGTGTACCAGTGTACCAATGCAAATGTAATTGTACCAAATTTGGTACAATTGTACCACAAATTCCAACAGTGGTACATACATTAGAGTGGCCGTTATTTATTTATTTTTTATTTCTTATGTTCTCTCCCACCAAATCGGTTCAGTTTTATGTAAAAAAACACACACAAAATTTCATAACGATAAGTTGTACTTTGGGGATGTGTCCGCCCCTCAAAGTTGGCCTTCAAGCCCATTTTCAATGTAATTTTTTTGCATATGACTTTTTCTTTAAAAAAATTCTTTTACAAAAATACGATATATGGCAATATTTTAGATCTTCTAGTTAATAACATTAGTCTAAAAGAAAGTTATTTGCTAAAATTAATATTTTAGAAAATAATGTAGAAAACAACTAACAAAATATCAAAAATTGTATATACCAAAATTAAATTATTTCATACATATACATACATATACATAGTCAAAAGCAAACTAAACAAATAAAATTACATTGAATATATGGGGCTTGAGGGCCAACTTTGAGGGGCGGACGCACCTCCTAAAACACAACTTATCGCTATGAATTTTTTTTATATTCTTTTCCATAAAATAGAAAAAGATCCTAAAATAAATCGTTAAAACTGAGAAAAACACCAAAAATAAGTATTTTCCCGGGTACGTATGTAAATTAAAAAAAAATATCCACATCAGGTAAGATATTCGATTATATAGGTTAAAGTTCGTATAGTATTACATATGTACTGTCCGTACGGAATCCTTTTGTGCGCGACTCAAAGTCGAACTTTACTGAATTTATTTAAAGTTGGTTAAAAAATCAAATAAACTGCGTATTTTATCCTTAACTACATATCAAATATCACACTCGTATTTTCTCGCGCTGATGGAATAGTATTTACTGGAAGTTCAGTTTGATTGTCTCCTTGAAAACGCTGTCAGAAATTATTCTTCAGGAAATTGTCTTCATAATAAAAGCTTTTACATATGGACAATTCCACTAAAAATTACAGGAAAAAACTAATTTACTTATTTTTCATGAAAATCATTAATTTGATGTCTACAAAAGATTAAAATTCATGGCAAATTAAAAAAAAAAACATACAGTTTCATGTACAATTTAATTTCATATAATTTTAGAGTGTTTTTTAAAGTAATTTTGAGGCAATTTGATGTGAATGCTTATTTTAGAGAAGAAAACAAAGAAATATAGTTTGCAGCATTAAAATTTAATAAATGTAAAGTATAGCAAATATGACAACTTTTTCATTTAATGTTTTTTTTTGAGAAAAACTGCTTTTATTTAATCTTTAACAATACAAATTGCAATGAAATAGAAGAGCAATCCATATTCCATATAAATAAACGAAATCTATATTTCTATGCAGCATACCAGCTCCAGTAATTGTTGCAAGCTGGAAAACTTTATATGTATAATTGCTTCGATTGGATTTAGTTGCTGTTGTCTGTGTTGGCCATTTTATCACTAATTTGGCACTGAGTTTAAATACAAGTTGCAACTGCATATGTATGTATGCATGTGAGAGAGCCTGTTTCCAGTAAGTAACAATTTCATTTTTAAATCTTTATTTTTTTCAAACAAAACTTAAAGAAAGTAATCACACCAGTCCAGTTTCTGTTCAATTACTTCGAGTTTTTGGGCAATTATGTTTGTATGTATACATTGTAGTATTTAATTTGGTATCGCTGAGATTGAGATATTTAATTGTTTTTTGGATAAAATAGTGTGTGGCAATCTGCTAGTGACATTTTTATGATTAATTACACAATATAGATAAAAAGCTATAGATATTTAATAAATTACTAACCCAGACCAAACTATGTATAACGATAATAACAGATTACAACAAAATTATTGGAAACTAAACAACATTTGTTCATAATAGAAAAGCAAATTTTATATAGAGTATCCCATGAATCTGGTAACGCAGCACATGTTTAAACAAAAAGCATTTAAGAATGCGGCTTATTTTTTTAGACTTCTAAAATCATTTGGAATAATAGCTTAATTTAGGCTATATACTTCGGTATATTTTAACTTGAATGTATTATTTACAGTGAGTACAAAGGTGATTGTCTGAAAAAATAAAGGTTAACGGAGAACTTCCCAATTTAACTGTGAAAGAAATAAATTTCTGAAAATCGACTTCAACGCTTAAAAGTGCTCTCCTGCAAAACACTCAAATATGACTTAAGCACTTTTTCCATATTGCCACAGAAATGTCGAATAATCCATAGGGCGGGTCAATAAATCTCTGATCTTTAAATTCCCCGCTTTTTAACTGAAAAGGCAACACTGTTGCTATCAGTTCACTCCTGTCAACATTCGAACAAGCTGAGTAGTTTATCTTGTGTTTGACAGCCATTAATAGCAGACTATCGCCCGATTTAAGTAAAAATTTAAGAAAACCAATTTCGTGTGCTTATTAAGCATTATTTTTTCGAGGAAAAAAAACATCACTCCAACCAAGTCTATGCTTGATACTATGGGGACCAGCGTTGCCGATTTCTGTATAATTACACAAAAATGGGACAAACAAAAATTTTTTCTTGGACTATTTTTAAGTCATAAAATTTTTTTTGTAATTTCGTCTCGACATTATATACCAGGGATGGCCATAACACGGCAATTGAAGTCGATTGCAGTGGCTCTTATACACAGTATTTAATAATCATATGAGAAAAAAATTTTATGGAATACTCGTAAATAAAGAAAATAATTTTTTTTATTAAATAATAATAATAAAATAATATAATAATTTTTTTTATTAAATAAAAAAAAGGTCGAACGAATTTTCATTTGGTATTATCACGAGCATTCGACAAAGAATGTCCTTATTGTGAAAATCATTTAAAATGATTTTTAAAATTTGCTAAATTCTATTTGATAGAAAATTCGTTGCTCAAAAAAAAATTTCGATAGCGAGTGAAGGTCGAAAATTGAATGCAACTCATAATAAGGGCCTTCATTTTTTGTTACAAATCTAGACAAAATAAAAAAAAAAATAAAAATAAAATAACAAGAAAATTATAGATACCAAAAATTAAAAAATTTAAAAACCCCCGAATATTTCTAGAAAAGATGTGATATCTTCTAAGCGACTAGACCGATTTTTTTAAAACATAGCTATCTCGATCAAGTAACCTTTCAAACGGAAAAAATTAAATCAAATTCGGTCCAGCCGTTTGGTCTGTACGTGGACTCATACAGCCACACAGATGCACCGATACACAGACACACACTAAAAACTTATAACACCCCTTTTTTTTGGTCTGGTTTAAAAAAATTACATAAATAGAAATTGTTTAGAAATAAGATTTGCTTGTTCGTGCCTTTTTAGCAGATAGTCGCTTAAAGTTTGGTAGACGACCAGTTATGGCAGTTCTCACCAGCTCATTCAATCTAACCTTACTTTAAAACGTTATTCTCAAATGTTTTGCATCTTTATTGAAAGGTTTGATTTCATGTTTTCTGGGTTGTTGTCGCCGAGATCTCATTGTTTGTTGGTTGTGCTCTCGTCAGTGTGAAAGCACAAAGCTCTTTTAAAAAGGATCGCACATTAAACTGAATCAGTGCAAAGACTTTAAAATGGAAAAAACTAACTGACATAAGGAATAATTACCCACCTAGTACCATCGCGCCAATATTTTTTTGCAAAGGAAGGCTGAAAACAAAATGCCATTACATTTTCAACCAACCAAATAATGTTGGCACAAGTTGTTCGTTATGTATACGTAATAATTCGCTATAAAACTTACACTCAGGGAAAAGCTGCAGCTTAAAAATAATATTCAATAAATTTCAATATAATAGAAAAATTATATTGAAATACATACTTCAAATCAATCTTTTTTAACTTCAAGTTAATGTTGATTCGATGTATTTCTTGAATTACATTGAAAATCAATATTTTTTTTTTAAATCTATATGCTACCACTTTAAATTAATATGTTAACCATGTTATATCAATAAAACGACAAAATTGCTTTATAAGAATTCAATGTCATAAAAAAATGCCAAGAAATATTATTTCTATATTAAAGTTATTCAAATAGGGCAATTTTAAATTAATATTGTTTCATATATAAATAAAAACTTTCAATATTGACTTAATATCGTTTTTATGGATTTTATTCATTCATGTATTCATTATAACTTAACTGCACTGTATATGCTTCATTTATCATTTTGGGGAAATACTTAGCTTTTCAAACTGAGCAACTTTCATCCTTAACAATTATTATTTTCCGTTGATACTTTTAATACTCAATATGTTGCATAGAGAAATTAAGTGAACATTTTATTATGGGGTGGAACTTTTAATTACTCTAAATATAATTAAAAAAACGAACAGAAGAAAATCGCCACTATGGAAACTTCAAAAATAATGCCGCGAATTTGTGGTCATAATTTAATTGTGGGATGTTTGCATAACATGAAATTTCGTTTAATATCCTGTAATATTAAACATTATATTTGTTACTACAAGCAAACCACGTATGTACATGGTTTTTCAATAAAATAATAAAAATTTCACTTGGATTGCAGGCGGTTACGTGTTTATATGCATATACTGCATATCGTCCACTTAATCAAAAATAGTTACAAGATTCAGTCACAAAGCAAAACAAGTAACATACCAGCAACAAAAAATTAAGTGGTTCAAAGAGTTTGTCAGTTTCACGCCTGCTTAATCATTGGAAGAAATGAATTCATGTTTAAAGCTTTCCTAAATTCTAATAATTTTGTCATTATTGAAGTGATGAAGATTGATATCCAAAAAGTTTTAAAATCAGGGAACATGATCTGCAAAGGACTATTGCAAAATAAATGGTAATAAATTTTGAACTTCTAAACTAATAATTGGATTTATATAAAACTTCGAATCTAGAGGAGGGCTTAGGCTTTATAACACATGGCTTAAGCTGGACAGGAGTTATAGTGTGCCAAAGTTGACCACCTGGGACTCAAAAACAAATTCTGAGGATATTAACTTTGCGATTATTTGTTATAGCTATGCTATTTATTGCGCGATACATGAGTTATGACGTGATTTTCGTAACAAAAATAATCGGCACTATTACAGTTATAAGTTTATTTTTGCTTTGATTTCTTTTTACTTAAAAGCAGATTAAAAAAATGAACGAAACCATTTGTTTAATTTTGTACTGTTTCGAGCTTTGAAGTGAGTGAAACAAAAACAAAACAAAAATAATGAGAACTATTGCTCAATTTGTTTTTATTTTGTTTTTCCACATGAGCACAAGCCGGCTAAAAGCCGCCACAGGCCACAAACAACACATTAATTTAATCGTACGCCGCTGGAAAAAAAAAATAAATAAATGGAAATTTTTGGAAATATTTTCGGCGAATTTGACATCATCATTTAATATAATTTTATTGCATTGCTATTAAACACATTAAGTTTGTTTTATATAAGTTGCTAAGCAGCATAGCTATAACCGGGTATCCTAAGATACCTCTGTTCTGTTTTTTAATTATATTTCAACAATTTTGAAGCGTTTTTCAAGTGAATCATTATTGGACAAAAATCTCAACACAGTTTGATATTCTCAGCTGTCCAAAGAAAGTTATCGATATCGATAGCCCTCATGCAACTACAAAAAAGCAACCGATATAATAATTCCAACGCAGCTATAAATAATAATAAGTGATAAGTTTTGCAATCATCTTGCACTATGCACGGTCACATGCTTCACTCAACAAAAGCTCTACAAACTGCAGTCACTGCTTTTGCAGAAATAAAACGAAATAAGTTTTCACTTATTTATGGTGTTTCAAGAAATTACCTCCAAAACAATCACCCATTATTTGCTTTAGTATTATTTTATTTTCTCTCAAAAACTCCAAATGAAGTTAATGTGAATATTAGTTAGCAAGAGCCAAAAAAAAATATTTGAAGAAGGAAAATAATTTTTCTTTTCAACTTTCATAAAATCTCATGAGAAAAACATCGCGTAACACTAGATGAAGATCAGTGTGATTATACATACTATATAATGAATAAAAAAAATTTTGAATAAATTTAATTAAAAACTTGTGCATATTGTATGTTTATAATTATTTATTTAGTTTCTTTCCATACTTTCATATGCATATATACAAAAACATATTCCATTTTTTATAAACTTCCTATTTCGCTTAAGATAATTGTTCCAAATTATAGTGGGAAGCAGGCATCAATTACATACATACATATGTACATGTATGCCATTCATTGAATATGAGTGATATGTTACACGATTTATGTTACAAAATTAATTTATGTGCCAGTAAATGTATGGTGAAAAAAAATTATTTTTAAATTTATTTATAAAAACGCAGTTTAAAATTTAATTAAATTCAGTTTAATATTACGTATGATGCGAAATTTATAATAGGCTGATTTCATGAGAAGTGAGCCTTAGCACAAAAAAATAAATTTTTTTAAATATAAAAGATTTTTCTAATTAACTTGTAGCTAATACATTAAATTTTAATATTCTAAAATAAATTAAAAAAAACACAATTTTAATGTATTTTTTTATATCAACTCCGTCAGATTAACTATATCGATATTGGTACCCCGTGAAAGTAAAATACCACCATCAGCTGTGCATAAGTTTTTGACATTTGAACGTTTCGAAGAGGTGCTTCGATTTATTCGCCTTCAGCCCATCAAAGGAAATAGCAATAAAATATATATAATTTGAAAGATTTTTTATATTTTTATGTTGTGTTTTCGAATGTGCCACCCGTGACGAAAAACAAGTAAAAGTTTATATTACTAAACAATGTCGCAAGCAATTTGTTTAAAATTTTAAAACTAAAGGAAGAAGCCGAAAACGAAATATTTTGCATATCATTTTTTTTCTATTTAAAAATTTTTATAATATATTTGCTTTTTAAAATTGTCCCACCCATGACGAAAAATTTTTAATGGCAGATTTATCAAAGAAATCATTTGTTTGTTGAAAAATGAGGTCGCAAATTTTAATTTATTGAAAATATTCTCAGATGGAGCTGCATCTCAGTTTAAAAATAAGTACACGCTCTCCTATATTAACTTTACGCCAAGGTATTTCGGTATTACTGCGGAATGGTTTTTTTTCGCAACTGCACATGGCAAGGGTGCCGTGGATTGTATAGGTGTTATAGTAGAAACATCTGTGAGATATCGGGTCATGCTATGTATATGCAGTATAAACACTGGAAAAGATATCGTTTCAGCTGCCAAAAATTGTGTAAAAAATATAAATATTTTGCATTTATCGGAGCAAAAGATCAATGAAAACTTTGAGCTACTTAATAAAAGGTGATAATAAAGGTAATTGTTGCTTATTTGAACACTAATCCTAAAATGTTGCAATACAAAACCAAATAATTAAAAAAGAAATATTTGTTACCAAAAAACAGTAAAGATGTTTGTTTTTTTTAAATTTATATACATTTTCAAACGTTTGAACTTTACTTCGGTTTTTGGATAAAGTTTTCAAACTATATTTGTTTATAGTTTGTTTATTTCTAGCCAAATTGCTATTACGAAATCGAACGCGTCCCACCTGTGACGAAAAAATGTCCCACACGTGACGCTACAAAAATTAAATTTTTGTGCAATATATAAACTTCTTCTTCTTCTTCTTCTTAACTTTTAGTGCTGCAGATAGATTTTGATAAGCTGTAAAAATTCGCAGAGTTTTGAGTATGTGTCCTAGGCACTCGAAACGCATGTCTTTTTCATGTCCCACCCGTGACGAGCCTAATGTGTACTAAATTTGGCATTAGCAAATCTAAAATAGTCTTTTTCAGTGTAGTGTCTTTGCAAGACAAGTCTGAACTTTTATTTTATAATAAAGTAATGTAAGAAATAGTTGAGCATTTTCTTTTAAGCAGTTAAACTACTTCTAAATTTCCCACCCGTGACGATGAAATCATCCAATAATATTTCAAGGTTTATAGGAGAACTATTTCTGTTACGATTCCCCTGCATACATGTGACACTACGGTAAGGTAATGGAATATTAAACTATGGGTTGCGAATTATATTTTCGTCAAGGATTCAGGGTGTTTTTGCTGAAAAATAAGATACCAGGCAAAATAGAATCTGCAGTTGTACATTATGTGTCCATCCACTTTATGAACGATTTTGCAGAATCAATTGAACAACCATGATGTGTAGGAGCTGTGGTTTCAACAAGACGGCGCAACTTGTCACACAGCTAGTGGCACAGTTGATTTATCGAAGGAAACGTTTGGTAAACGCATAGTTACACGTTTCAAATCCGTGCATTGGCCTCCAAGATCGTGCCAATTAACGCCGCTAGACTATTTTCTGTGGGAATATGTTCAGTCGCAAGTCTACGCCGATAAGCCCGAAAAGATTGGCTACTAGGAGGACAACATTCACCGCGTTATTGCCAATATACTGCCACAAATGTTGGAAAAAGTCATCGAAAATTGGACATCTAGATTAGACTACGTCCGAGCCAGCCGTGAGGGTCAAATGCCAGAACTCATATTTAAATTATAATATCAAAAGATTATCTTTAGAATAAAGTAAATTTCATGCCAGTTTAAAAAACTTAGCTTTGTTTTATTCCATTTCAAAGTTCTATAACTCTGTAAAATTTATATATATATATATATATATATTTTTGTTTTTAAGAGAAGTAATACTCAGGCAATGAATGCCTACTAAAGGGTCTGCCATCTAATGTTTTTTTTTCAAGTAGTGCTTATTTCGTGAATGGTAACACTTAGCTCATGTCTGATTTGATAATTTGATAATTAGTTTTATCCTTCCGCTGAACGAGCCAACTGACCATCCAATGGGTTTTCGCTTCGCTAAGTGGGCCTGCGATCGACTTACAGAAGATGCCGATTTTGCCAAAAAAAAAATCATCTTTTCAGATGAAGCTCGTTTTGATCTTGGCGGGTACGTAAACGAGCAAAATTTGTCGCATTTGGGGCACAGAAAACCCGCACGCATACATTGAAAAGCCGACGCACCCAAAACGAGTTTGGTGCGGATTTTGGTCCAGAGGCATAATTTCGAAAATGAGCAAGGAGTAGCCGTTACAGACAATGACGATCGTTATCGGGCCACGTTGAACTAATTTTTGTTCACAAAAATTAAAGGAGGATATTGGCAACATTTGGTTTAAACAGGACGGCGCTACGTGCCACACAGCCGAAGCTTCAGTAGTTTTTTTATAGCATTTAAAAAAAAGTTATCTGGCGGACCCTTTACTATTACTAGGTGCTACTTTCTTTGGGAAAGGAATAGTGGTAGAGAAGACAGATGGTGAAGGAACATCTAGAGGAAAGCTTCATTCTTTTACAACTCTGATTTTTGCACGTTTCCTAGTATTGCAGTTTTGCAGCGCCTCTGGTGTCAATGAGGCGTATTACATATGTTGAAGCTGTATTTAGTAGACATTTAATTGGTTATTTTACTTCGCCGAAGATTCTGCTACACAATACCTACGAAGGAGAGCGTTCTGATGTTACATTCGGATTAGTATCCGCTGAAGGCGGTATAGTTCAGTGACCAGTGACTGACTATACCTCCATCACTTGAACTTTCCTACAGCAACTGATACAAATGGACACTAATGCAACATCAGAAAAATGCATGGTGTTGTTATTTAATGACTGTTGTATACCGGGCTCTAAACCAGGACTTCGGTTTTGTACACAACGTGTTGACTACTTAAGCCGACGCCACCCTCAACAAGAAAATTGATATTTGTTTTCAATAAAAATTATGGAACGGATACATTCCTGATATAGTTAAACAATTATAATAATCGCCAAGTAGCTTACTTGTAATCTATCACTTACATTCATGTTCATCATCATCACACAAACAATTTTTGAAAATTTGTTGTTATCGAAAAAGTTTAGCTCAATAACGTTTTGTCATATTGTATGGCATAATAATTTGCCATTCAGTTACAACATTGTAATTTTTCATAGTTTTTAAACGTATGAGTAAAAAAGGTATCTCGACCTTTTTTTACAAAATAAGCAATATACGAGGACCATAAGTTGTATGCAGATATTTAAATACCAACATTACACTATACACATACATACATAGTGGCTTGCCACAAAATATAAAAATAATATGAAATATTTTTTAGACAATCATTGGGGTCCTTGACATTGGCTATTTGGACATACGAGTACAACAAAATAAAAATAATAAAAACCACTAAAACAGTTTTGAAAATAAAAATACTGTTGTTTTTCCACAGACAAATTTCTACTCTCTAATGCAAAATCGCAATACAGACAGACATACTATATACAAAATTTGTCTAAACTATAAATACACAGGAAACATTATAACAGACGAAAAACGTTTATGTGGTCGATGTTTACAAAAAAAAAGAAACTTTTTTATATGACAGTGAATTTTGCAACGGACATGGAGAGCCAAACCTTAATGAATATTATCTTACATTGAAATACACATAAAAAATTTAAACATGGGCAGCAACAACGCACAACCTCCAAAAGCTGTAGACGATGCAAGCCAAAAAGGCAGACAAGAAATTGACAAATCAATTAATTGAAAATTACAAAATACATGCATCGCTGGTTAAGTGTGTTGAAGGAAATTACGATGTATGGTTAATAACATAAGTACCTACATATTTTGATTTTCTACATACATATATACATAATATGTATATTATACATATATTATATGTACTATATAATGTGTGTAATTATTAGAGATGATATCGTGTGTAACATTTTTTACTCACGAAGTTGTATGTTCATGATGAAAACGACCAAAAATCACTTGAGTGTGAATAAATGATGTAAATACATCACAAAAACACACCTTAAAGTTCTCATGATTTGGGCTTTCTTCATAAATATTTTACCAAAAGTTTTTATTTTATTTTAGAACTTGATTTTGAAAATTAAAGTTCTTACGATTATAAGGCCTCCTGTTATAACTTCCTAATAGTTAAAGTTAGGTTATTGTTGAACAGATAAATAATTGATTTGATTATTACAAGTTAAATGTAAGCTAAAAGTGAGTGATACGTTAACAGCGGATTTGTTATGCGAGCAAATTTACAAGTGAACTCTTCAATTATTTGAAGGTGCCATATTTTCTGCTAGAGATATGGTAGGTTAGGTTAGGCTAGGTTGGGTTGCAAGAAAGGCAGTAATAATTGACCCAATTCGTTTCGAATTACACCTATGCTATTATATCATGTTGTGCGCTCTTGATAAGAAATATTGGGGAAATACGCATTAAAAAACCATGAAAACTTATTAAATTTAATGAGACCAGGAACCTAGTCCCCTCAATATACTTTCTCCAGTCTGAACCCCTAAGATGTTTATATATCTGGTATATTTTCCTGATAAAAGATTTTTCTTCGAATTTTATCGAGAGTTTCGTCATCGTCCTCTTGGCAAGCTCTACATGTCGTATCGTCAATAACACTAATGCGAGCCAGGTGACTTTTCAGCTTTGTATGTCCTGTTACTATGCTAAGTTCCGAAGTTTTGGCCTTTTTAAATGTAGAATCTCTATAGTCTTTTCACTATTTGTGTTTCCCCAGAGAATTTCAGTCACTCTTGCAACAGTAGATTTCTGCCAATATCTGGTGTATTGTTCTATATGGCAAGTCTATCCGCCTACTCGTTTCCAAAGCCACCCTGATGTCCTGGAATCCATACTATTTAGATTTTTCTACAATATCTGTATGAGTTTATCTCATTTGTGGCTTGAAGGAGGCTTTGAAATTGATGTTTATGCTTTTTTAAGGCTTCGATAACTTTCCTACTATCCGTAAAGATACGAATAGGTACTCGTAGTTCGTTGTCAATCTCGTTTAGATATATAATGCTTTCCGTTATAATCGTGATCTCAGACTGTATGTAATATGATTCGGCAAACGAACAAATATACATACATACATACATACATACATACAAATATACACATATATACTCGTATTACGACTCATGTCGTAAATTCCGCTACCCGGTTTCCAATTTTTGACCCGTCCGTGTAAAGGATAGTTTTGGGGTTATTCGCTATTACTGTTGTTCTCCCCCATTCCATACTTGCAGGTGTTAAGCTGCATTAGCAGCTTTGACACCTCTTCAAATGTTGTATGAAACACAACAATAGGACGTCTCGTTTAGAAACTGCTGAACCATTTCGATTTGTTCTTACAAAATCCCCACTGCGGGATACTTAAGGCCCCAGAAGACACCGTCGGATCGAGCTAAAAAATTAAGACCGAATTTATGGCAGCAAACCTCATATGTTAGACAGTTATATCAATCGAAGAAAAAAATGTTTGCGACTAGTTTAATGTGTAGCCAGCATATGTCGTTGCAATTACACATTTTTCACATTCAAAAGAATTCGGTATCCAATTAAGTGCCGCCACAATGCCAAATTAAAACTAATTATTTAATTTGATAGATATGAAAAAAATGTTTAAAGGTCACTTTATTGTTCACTTTATCCAAATTTCAGTTTAATTATCAGTGACTTAAACGCTAAATTGTTGAGACGTTATTTATGATTACATTTCCAAAAAAAAGTTGATAGAAATATTGATTTCCATCATTTTTAAAAGTGAGATTACACGAGCCATAAGTTTGGAAATGTTTGTGTTGGCAATTGTCAAAATCTGTTGCTAACACAAAAAAAGACTGTGTAAACCGTAAATGTTAGTGTTCAAACATATGTTTGGAAATAATTGCCCAAACACAAGACTGAGCAATTATGTTAGAACACAAGCTGTCAAATTTATCTTTTTTAGGGTTCCATAGACCAATGGTGAAAAAAGGAACCCTATTGTTTTCGCTACGCTGTCTTCTCAGGAACCATACGAGCTACGGATCTGAAATTTGGCCACTACAACAACAAATACATGACACTTGAAATTTGTAAAATTAGTGTATTTTTATATAGACTACAACAATTAACACCAAATTAAAAAAAATTAATTAAAGGGTGGTCCATCAGTTAATGCAATTTTGAATATGTAATTTTGACAACTTGCTATATCTTGGAAACTAAAAAATCCAAGAATTATAAAATCGCCAAACCAAAAAAAATCGATAAAAAATTTAAAAAAAATCGCCAAAAATTAAAAAAATTGCCAAAATTAAAAAAATCGCCAAATTAAAAAAAAATTTATAACACTAAAATAATTTGCCAAATTCGAAAAAATCGCACAAAAAAATAAAATCGCCAAAATGAAAAAAAAACGCCAAAACCGGAAAAAATCGCCATAACGCGAAAAAGGCGCCAAACAAATATAATTAATTGTATGAAAAAAATCTCCAAAATGAAAAAAATCGCCAAAATTAAAAAAAAAATCGCCAAAGTTAAATATGCGAAAAAAGACGCAAAACCTAAAAAAACCGTCCAAATGAAAAAAATTTATAACACTAAAATAAATCACCAAATTCGAAAAAATCGCACAAAAGAAAAAAATCGCCAAAATGAAAAAACGCCAAAACCGGAAAAAATCGCCAAAACGCGAAAAAGGCGCAAAAACCAAAATAATTAATTGCATGAAAAAAATCTCCAAAATGAAAAAATATCGCCAAAATTAAAACGAAAATGGCCAAAGTGAAAATGCGAAGAAAGAGCCACAACTTAAAAAAATCGCCCAATTGAAAAAATTGCCATTATGAAAAAAATCGCCAAAATGAAAAAATCGTCAAATTGGAAAAACGCCAAAAACCGAAAAAAGTCGCCAAACCAGAAAAAAGTGCCAAAATTAAAAAAATCGCCATAATAAAAAATTCGCCAAAAGCAAAGAGGTAAACTCTTGAAATTTTCAAATACGGTAAAAATAAAAAATCCAAAAATTATAAAATCGCCAAACCAAAAAAAAAAATCGCCAAAAATTTAAAAAAAAATCGGCAAAAATTAAAAAAATCGCCAAAATTGAAAAAAAGCCGAAAAATAAAAAATCCAAAAATTATAAAATCGTCAAAAATTTAAAAAAAATCGGCAAAAAAAAAATCGCCAAAATTAAAAAAAAGTTTATAACACTAAAATAAATCGCCAAAACGAGAAAAATGGCGTCATTCTGCCGACGTTATTTCTTAAGTTCAGAAATGAAAATTGTTCGTCTATTCGTACTGTAATGCAAAAAATTACATCGTAGCAGGTTTTCACTCTCCCGCAATATTTAAGGAAAATATATATTTTATAAAAATATCTGTACATAAAATCGTTTGTGTATTTGTTAGTAACGCATGGTCTCCGGAACAATAAGAGCTGTGGAGCTGAAATTTTCAACACAGGTTCGGGTTTCTGTTGTTCTTTTGAACGGAATAATTTTGAAAAATTCTATTAAAGTTAAAAAACGATTATAACAATGAACGAACGAATTCTTCTTCAGCTAGTTTTATTATATTAATTTTTACATTAAATTTCTTTGAATTGGTTGGACCGATTTTCTTTAAACATATATAGGAACTCTTTCGATCAAGTCACGTTTCAAACAGAAAAAAACTAAATCAAAATCAGTTCAGCCGTTTGGTCTGTACATAGACTTGTGAAGACACACACTACAAACTTAAAACAGCCCTTTCTGAGCCTTATAACGAATAACGAATGTAAACTATATTACGTGCCGATTTCTAATGTCAAATTGTATGAAGGAATTCGTTAGCACGAAGTTCAATTTCGTCACTTATGCTAACTTCATGTCGGTTTTCGTTATACATAAGGCTGTCAGTCTTTAATGTATTAGGGATTTTTTCTTGTTTTGATAGTTAAGTTTGTGTCGTTCTTGCTCAAGGAACTCATCAGAAAAATTCTTTAATGATCTATTTGCATTTCCAAAACACTTTGAAAATATATAATGGTGTCTATTCTGCAATACATTTCGAATTGGCGAAACTTACATGGGAAACAAAACCAAAACTGCTTAAATTCAAAAAAATGTTTGTTTATCATACAAAATCAACTGTTTTCAAGAGAGACGTTTTTAACGCGATGAGATTCTTACGTTAATTACATTTTAAGAAAATAATGCAAACAAAAACAATTTTTGAAAATTTGATTTTGTTTTAATGAAAAGTTTTAGGCATTTTCCAGGAATGTGTATTTTTCGTACAATGTTAAAATAGATACGACCTCTATAATCTGTAAAAATTTATATTTTTCGATTTTATGTAAACAAATAATCGCTTTTCGTTAATACTTGTTGCCTGCAGCATTTGAATAAATAAAAATATGTAACAATTAAATAGTAACATTTTAAATTAATTTACATACTATAAGAAAAAAATTCGGTTGATCATGAAAAAGGCGCGAGAAGCAGATCCTCAAAATAAAAGGATTATCAAGTAATTTTACACGAAAATAACATTGAAACAGCTAAATTACATCAGTAGCCAGTATGTCCAAGATTACTTTTAATGAAATTATTTAATCTGTTGGGCATAGAAGAGGTAATCCTGCGGCAGTTGTCAATAGGGCTATCATACCATAATTTCCTGTACTTTTTGCCACAATTAAGTCTTATTTTTAATGTTTTCTTTCCAATTCTAGTTTTTAGATTCTCAATTGGATTGAAATCGGAGGATTGACTTGGACACTCGATAACACTAATATCTTATTTTCCTGAAACCAACCACTCACTAACTTAGAAGAGTGTTTGGGATAATTATATTGCTGAAAACACCAACGTTTCGGCATTTCCTCCTCAGTATAAGATAACATAACATCTTCTGAAATGGTTTCATATGCCTCCTTCGTCATTTTTACTGAAATTAAATGACATCATGCCAAGAAAAATATGCCCAAACCATTATATTTTTCGCTATCAGGTTTGAGTGTTTTTTTGTGTAACGTGGGCTGAATTCTTGGCACTTGGATCTTCTAACATTTCGCCCGGCATCATATCAAATAAATTAATTTTGCAAGCCAAATTACATGTGATAATTATTAAAGAACAAATGATATCAAAGTTAATTGTAAATATTATGACAAACATGTAGTAGAACGGAACAATTAGCTGTTTTATTTGTGTTTGGTCCACTGTGTGTGGTGTCAGTTGATGTAGATTTCTGCTTTATATACGCAACTTTTATGCAAATGGAACGTGTGAATTGCTTTGATTTATCGTATTTCAATTTTCTGAAAGCTTTTTGTAACGAAAGCTCAATTTTCAACTGACACCACACACAGTGAACCAAACACAAAGAACGCTGATGATGGTGTTATGTATATTTGGAAGTGTATTAAAAACATTTAAAAAATTTAAGGGATTTATTATTTGACATATTGTCAGAAGTCTACATACATTAATTGAAATTTATTTGCTGGTGGTCAAGCATGTCTATATACGTATTTCATTGGCGCTTCAACCAAATCATTAGTAGACTTCAACCAAAAATTCCGAACAGCTACAAACCTCTTATATTATGCACAAACTTTCAAAAACTATTTGGAAACTCAAAATCACAAAAGAAAAATAAGTTTAGTAGGCTTTGAAACTGATGCAAAACCCAGCAAATAATTTATATACAGGTGAATTAATTTTATTTTTCTACGTGTATAGGCCACCAACTTGACCACCAGCAAATAAGTTTCAATCATTTTAAAAAATAATATAAAAACAATTTAAAATTAAATAATTGTAGTATAAACTTTTTGCTTGTTCTTGTAATTTAAAATATTTTCCACAGAGTTATATACGAGTATATATGTATGTATGTATGTACATTCAAGTGTATGTGTTGGGTCCTGGAGACAATCAACCATTCGTCAATGAGTGCATGTGTGTGAGTGTCGTATGCTTGTCGCCTAATGCGAGAACCGTTCGTATCAAAGGATGTCGTCATCGGATAATAACTTTTTGTTTTTAGGGACAACTACTGTTTTTTAGAAAAAAAAACATTAATCTGAATGTAATTTTAATTTATTAAGTACGAGTACATTAAAAAATATTTTACTGCCTTAAACGATAATTTTTTATCTCATACTCTAATTTTTCTTCTTCTGTAAAAAATTGAGAAGAAATATTCATAAAACTGCTTTGATCGCTTGCCGTTCTTTTAATTGTTTTGGAAAAATATCATATTGATTTTTTTGGGAAAACTCGCACAACAAGGACTGCTGGCAAGCGCAATGGTAATTTTCCATAAAATGCTAAATATTTTTTTGTCTGCACAATTCTTGTGACGTCACAAGGCAAGTGAGATTTTTCTCGTCAATCAGAGTAGGGGATGATCAGCCGTGAAATAAAAACATTACAACTTTTTGATTTTCATCAAGCATAGCCGACATCATCAGCACAGAAGGAGCCGAGATAATTTATTTAGATATGTACAAAGATTTGCAGTATAAGAAAGCCTTGAAATGTATTAACTTATTCACTCACCTGATATTGTTGACATTGTACGATTATGATTGCCCCGCACCAACTCTGATGGCCTTAGCGATGGTTCCTCAACAACTTCTAAGCCAGAGTCTGAATCCAAACCATTTTCGTTGTGTAAATTATTGTTGGAGCCATGATGAAATGAATTTAATGAATTCGAATGTTCTGAATTCATCATATTGTTTTTTTCAGTGCTGCTATTATACAAAAGAGATTGATGGTGTTGTTGTTGTTGCTGTTGCTGATGATGTTGGTTAAAAGGAGCCCGTAGTGGCGGTGGTAAAGGGGGCGGAGGAGGACCATTTACTAAACAAATAAAGAAATACATTGTTTGAAACATTAAGGAAAATGTGTTACATATCATATCCATACATATGTATTTTTTTTATGCAAGCAATGCAAAAAATAAGCGCTTAAGAAGAATAGAAGAATATTAAAAAAAAGAAAGATAAATACAACAAATGCTGTGCATTATTTCTACTTACCAATTTGTGTATTTTGCATTGGTGGCGCTGAGGAAACTCGTTTCAAATGTCGATTATTGTTATTATTGCTGCCACTGCCGCTGCCACTGCCAACACCGCTGCTGCTGTTGTTGTTGTTGCTGTTGTTATTCATATTGCTGGATGTGTTACTGTTAACACTGTTTGTGCTGTTGTAAATATTTTGATTACTGTTATTTACACTCGTTGCCATTTTGGAATTAGTTCCAGCCAACTTTGAGTTGTTGTCATAATGTTGGCCACTGTTATTCCCACTGCCAGTGCCTTTTCCATTTCCATTGTTGTTATCAAGATTATTGCGTATTATAGAATTCTTATTGGCCTGCTTTGTGCGTTCTACAACGTCTTCTGGCGGACACACACTTTCGTATGTGTCACTTTTAATGCCACTATTGAGTTGATTTCTTAAATTAACATTCTTCGCACTATAATTGTCCCTCGACCGTTGAGATGCTGATGATGTTGTTGTTGCTGCTGCTGCTGGTGCTGATGTTGCTGTTTCGTATTTGCCATGTAGACCAATAATTGATTGGGATTTATTTCGATTGAGCACTGCTGTACTTTCACGTTTGTTATTCAGATTCTTTAGGAGTAGAAGAATTTGCTTAAATTTTTCTGTTCTAATTTGCATTGAATTTCTTATACTTACATGATTGCTGTATTGAAGAACAACATCTGTACTTCTTGTGGACGAGGCACTGGCAGAACGTGAATGTGAACCACTATCCCGAGAACGAGAGCGACCAATCATGTACTTCTGTTGATTTTTTCTGGCATCTTCTCTTACCAAGTAAATGTCTTCGTAGTCGTGATCGTGAGCGTTTGTGCTGGACGGGGGCTTTTGATTTGATGAGTTATTTTTGTTGTTTTTATGGTTATTTTGATGGATTAACAAATTATTGGAACTGTTTGTTGTGGCATTGGGATTGGCATTGGCATTGGCATTGACCTTGTTATTCAAAATATGCGACTGACTATAGTTTTTGTTTTGGCTGTTGGAGTTGTGTTGGGGATGTGATGACATCAGTTGTTGTGATGGCTCCCGCTGTAGCAACTGAGTTTGTGTATGATTTGATTGGTGGCGATTAAAACTGTGATTTCTGTGTGGCTGAACTTTCGGCGAATTCATGCTAGATGGTATCGAAGCGGATTCGTCTGAACCACTGCCAGCCCCACTGGAACTAGAATGTACATCGGCTTGTATGGTCATTGCATTAGAAGTGGGTGCTGAGTGGCTGGAAGTGGACGGTTTTTGATGATGATGTTGCTTGTGGGGATTTGAATGTTTGATACTGCTCGAATCGGAATCGAATAAATCGCGCACGCGATTGTATACCACTTCCTGAGGATCGTGTAAGAAAAAGGAGTCTCCTGACATGCTGCCGTTGGGAGAGGGTGGCGTGTATATGCCATTCATGCGCATGGGATTTATGTAGAGACCGTCATTGTTTGGCACCAGCGAGCCATTGTAAATTTTTTCCGAAGAGCTGCGTGAATGTTGTGATTGGGGAGTGTATAGGGAGTCGTTTGCTTTACTGCGCGCTCCCACTGAGGATGGCGGATGTAAGTAAAATGGTTCTTGATCTGAGCTCATTGATGATGATGTTTTCGATTTGATGGTGTTGCTGCGACTGGTCTGTTTGCTGCTCATTGAATTGTTGCAACTGCCATGAGAGCTGTGATGACCGATTGCTACATTACTGCCATTATGATGCTGATGCTGTGGCATCTGATGCTGTTGCAGCTGCTGTTGCTGTTGCTGCTGCTGCATTTGGCTTTGTTGCTGTCTACTGGTTGAGGTTGATTTGCCATGTCTTTGTGCAGCATTCTTTTCTCTACCATTATAATCTACAGATGTCCCATGTTGCACCAATACGTTAAGGCACTAGAAAATTATAAAGAAATTAAAACGAGTTTTACTCCGTATGTCTCGTTCTTCTTTTTATCTTAAGCTAGGATGAGCTCAAACTCATCGCATGGAATCTCAGTCTAGTTTTACTTACCTCAACTTGCTGATTTTCTGCCGCATCATTTATGGGAGATTTTCCATATTTATCTAATGATAATTTAGCTCCATGATTCAACAGCCATCGCACCACAGAAAGATGGCCGCGTGATGCTGCAAAATGTAGCGGTGTAGCACCATCGCCATCACGTAAATTTGGATCAACCGCTTGATCTTGCACCTGAAATGAAAAAAATCGTTAATATAAAACTTACCAATGACTGCAGAAAAAAGAAAAAGGAGTCAAAGAAAATTACTAGCGCAACTTAAATGTGAATGAAATACAAAACAATGTAACGCATCATACTCGTATTTGGACATAATTACTCATTAAATACGTAAATACGCACAATATGTCTTTATAAACAACAAATTGCAAGCAAACATTAATGTGTATCATCCCTTTTAGACACAGAAAGTTTACTTTGCAAAGTCTTCATTCAGCTGGAAGCAAGACAGAAAGAGTTAGTATTCCTCCCTCTTTCTTTCATACAGTTGAATTAAGACTTTGCAAAGTAAACTTTGCGTGTCTAAAGGAGGTATATGTACTAAATTAATACGAATATATTTTATAACTGTAACTTAACAAAGCGATCTGAGAATAACTTCAAAAGTTGTACTAATTTATTGAAAATTATCCACTGTATACAAAAAATGTTATTTGGTCTTTTGCAGACTTGCAGTAGAAAAATATTTCCCAAGTAATCAAAAATATGTTGTTAAGAATTTAATTTTTCTGTATAAAATAGATTTCGTTGAAGAACATTTATAAATCTTCCTTTTAAGTAAGAATTACTGCCTGTCCCAAGATGTCGCCAGAAAACAAAAAAAGTTATTATTTTAATATTGCGTATCAAGCGCATTGCCTCTCGGTCTGATACTTATAGTCACCGTGTGCTTCACAAAGTATACAGAGGTGACACGAGACGGAAGCTACGAGTATTTGCCTATTTTTCTCGATTTCCGACATTTTGTCGGTGTTTTTGTTTTGATTCTTCTTTCAAGTGGAATAAAATTATAACATGTTTTATTAGCTGTGTTAATTGGTAAGTAGTACATACACTGCAATAACAAATACACTATATTTGTCTCTTTTTTCCAGGAATTTTAAAAACCATGATTACAGTTTATTTATCCTGTCTTTTTTTACACTTCTGCATATTTTTCGGTTTGCTTGCACTCCGACTAAGGACATTTAATTGGACAAAAAAGTATACGCATGATACTCAGGATATTTATTCATCATTATCCACCGCATGATACATTTGTGTATATTAAATAGAATGGAAAATGTGGGGGTATGTGCGGCTGTTTGAAATATGTAAATAAAATAGCTCCGTATATATATATATGTATGTGTAGCCGATTAATAGTGAGAGTATTTTTATACATATATTTACTTTGGCAGGGAATTATTCAGATTTTAGAAAACATTATTCTTAATTCAACCAAGACAATCGATTTGATAAGAACTGTAGTTGGCTTTATTGAAAAAATTTTATGTTTGAAATTTTTCGACAATAAGATCTCTTAAATTCTTGAACACATTTGGATCTCCAATTTTTGTTATTTAAAATAAAATTTTCAAGTTGAAAAAACAAAAAAAAAAAAACCTAAGCAGAGAATTATTAAATAAAGAGGTTTTAGGGTTCCAAACTTAAAGGAAAAACTGAACCATATTAACGGGAGTACATATATGCATGTATGTATGTGCCATTAAAAATGAAAGTGGTCTAAGTCATATATTCCTTTGATCCAGATATTTAGTAAATTATATTTGAACAAATCAATATATATTTTTATATTATGCAACATTTTAATTTAGAGTTGTTCTAGTCTCGATTAATATAAGTTCATTTATTAAATATTTATTGAATTTTTTCAAGATCAATTTAATATTTCGAAGCAAAAATTTATGTGACTTTCATATTCAAGGGCAAATATGTATCCATATGTTGTGCATTTGACCACCTACCAAACCGTCTGTCTACCTGTCCGTAGCCTGTTGGAATAAAAGAGTAACTTTGTTTGTTTTTTATATTTTATAAACTAATCCTTTGGCGCGATTTTGATGAAATTTAAAACATAGATATACCGGCTTCAAAAACAACACATAGGCATTATATATATTTTTAAAACAGAACCAAAAGGTGGGCAGATCATCTGAAACTATACAACTGATTTTGATTAAATTTAACACATAGACAGGTAAATATGCATCTGAAAGAACGCACAGGCTGTATACTTTAATTAGACAATTGTTGCCACAAATGAAGATTTTTATGTACTAACCCAGCAAAAAATAAATGAATGCGTTCAAAATGAATGCGTTCTGATCGCATGCGACGAACGCATTCAAGCATGCATGCATAAAAGGCATGCAAAAACGGAATTAAATCATCACATTGACCCATTTTCATAAAACAAGTTTTATCTCCAACAAATAAGAAGAGTGCAATAGCTCAGTGGTAGAGAGTATGCTTTAACAGTCAAAACAACACGGTTCGTATCCTGGCTGCGGAAATTTTTTTTCGTTTTGTATTTACATGAAAGAACGTCATCGAATCATGCGTTCTTGCATGGGTTCTAAGCACTCATTCGAATGATGAGCATTCTTGCTAGATTTGAACCCATGCTCGTCAATGGCACGCCTGTGTTAAAATCGTGCACCTAAGTTGAACCAATGCTTTTGCAATGAACCCATGCATTAATTATTTCTTTTGCATGTTTTTTTTTGCTGGGAAACCATGATATAAACATATCATGTATTAAACGTTTTTTAAGCAACTTGAAAATTTTTTTAAACTTTCAAACAAAATAAAATGTTGTTTATCTTATTGTTTATTTTATAACAAGCTGAGTTAAACAGATTTAACTGAAACTGATTAAAAGAAATATCTAAATATTTATGTTTGTATATATGTATACACTAAAATAAAAATGATAAAAGAGATGTTTAAAAATTAGTACAACTTAGAAAGGAGTATTTCAACTAACAAAATGGTGCTTGAAAAATTTAAATTTAATTTTAGTCTAGAAAATTGCAAGCAAGTTTTACTTAAAATTGCATACATTTTATTTTATTTTATTTTATTTGTTTAGTTTCAATGCGAAGTAAACAGAAGAATTTAGAGTCGGCCATTAAAGTCCAAATATATTAAATTATAGTTAATCGGTGATTATTGTAATTACAATACTTTGCCATGAAGGCTCTTTATTTAAAATGAATTTGTTAAAGAGAATGCCAAAATAGTGTGGTCTAACAATATTATTAAACATTTGAATTAAATTGAATATTCAATCTTTTATTCAAATTTAATAGAAAACAAAATAAAATAAAAATCGATTTTGAGGTTTTAAGAAACACAAATCAATTTTATTGTTATTTATTACAATGTCATAACAATGGATTTGATATTACCATGCCATGACTCTATAAAATATGTATAGTTTAATTTTTTTTTTCAGATTTATTGCAAAATTTAATAAATAATTTTAGCCAATAAAACAATAAAAACCTGATAACCTTCTTCAACAGGAAATGTGTATTTTCTTTATAAGTCGTCGTCCATACAGTGAAACATTTGCTGCAAAACATTTGAGTTTGTAGACGAGAGGGGAAAGAGGAATGGCAAAGGGTACTTTGTTTTATGTACACGAAGTTCTTGTTGAGTACGTCATTCTCGCTCCATTCTCATGAAAAATATATGAGAAAATTTACTAACCTGCAAAACAAAAACTTCACAATGTGGACACGAATGCAGTTTCAAAAGAGAAAACAAAAATGTTTTGCAGCAAATGTTTTACCGTATGGTCGAGGACTTAATGTATACAACAAAAATACTGTCAGTTCGATAAATACATGATAATTTCAAAGAATAAAACGAAGGGCTACATTTTGCAAGTAAGCCAAGTCCAGTTTTGCAAATTGTATGCTGGTAAAAAGATTATAACTAGCTTAATCTATAAATACTATTATATTAATTTTTTAACAATCGGACTGGACTTATGCCACTTTCAAAACGAACGGCTGACTGAGCTAGCAATTTATAAAAGAAGACCCTGCCGATAGACTTTGCTGACATTTCCGAATCAGGAAATCCTATTAATTTTAGAAAACAAAAAAAGAAAAATGTTAATTAATGTTTTCAACTAAGAATTTAATTGATTCAATTAATTGTATTAATTAAGTTGAGTGGAAAAACTTAGTTGATATTATCAAATGGTTTATGGCTACAATTTTAATTAATGTTCTAATTGATATTACAAATATTGTAGTTGATATTACAAAATTATTCACATTAATTTTTTTCTGTGCACGGATTTCGAAATTACTTCTAGAAATCATTGTAGATATGCTGCAAAATGTCTCGAAAGCCCGTTTATGCACCAAAATATTAAATTGTTTAAAAGTATTATTTAACAATATCTCTATCAACGGAAATTCGAGCCTTTTTTTGAAGTTTTTATCCTCACAAAATTTCGGCCATCAAAAGTAGTGAGATAAAAATGTTGAACAAGTTCGTGTTTGGTACAATACGTATCACTGCAATGTGGTATGCATTATGTAAATTTGTAATCGTAAGGGTGTTATATAATTTCTAGATAATGTGCTTACTTGACAAAAAATTCCCGATATAAAGAAATGAAGAAATATACATTATTTTCTCCTTTCTTAGAAGAGTAAAAATATTGCCAAGTTAGCGCATTATCTAGAAATTATATAAAACCCTTACGATTACAAATTTATATAATGCATACCATATTGCAGTGATAGGTATTGTACCAAACACGAACTTGGTCAAAATTTTTATCTCACTACTTTTGATAGCCGAAATTTTAGAAAGGAACTTGGCCTTTTTTCACACTTATGTTTTTGTAAGGATCTGACTACTTTTTGGAAGGTTTTCTTAATAAAGCTTTTTAAACTTTAAATTTCTAGTCTGTTATAGGTCTATTTATAATGTCTGCGCCAGTTCAAAAGGGCAGAGTTACATAAAATAATGGGTTATAGGGTGATATGACCGAGTAATTTGCTCAATTTTTTAAGAGTCATCTGAGTAGAAATATGTAAACTTTAATGGGAGTGACCCCGCCTATTTTTCTAAAGTCTGCTCAGACGAAGTACTTTCGAAAACGCAAAATTAAATGCTAGCATTAGTGAAATGTGCATGCAAGGTTTCAATACAGTAGCTTGTGTTTTAAATTTATCTAGTTGTAACTTACCTAAGCCTATTTTATTTTTGCAAAATTTCAATTCTCTACCGTATAATATTTCTATAAAAATTTTATAAACGTGGCCCTACTTTAACAATCGGTGCTTTAAAACTTTTCCTGTTCGTAAATCCTTTAACTTAAATTCTTAATTTTGAGCTTAAAGTGCGTGTCCATGCCCCTCAATTGAAACTTTCAGGATTTTAAATCTTTTTTGGAGATCTCTAATGTATATTCATTTGCGTATTGAATTTAACCTTCTTAGTGCAAATTCTAGCTTGAAATGTTATGGCCGTTACACCCACTCTCCGTCACTTTTTTAAGCTCAAGATTTTGTTATGAGCAGCGCTCAATTATCATCGTACCCTTTTAAAGATGATAGTTTTAGTTAAAGCTTCAGTTAAAAGCTTCAGTACAAAATTATTGTAGCCCCTGCCACTCCTGGTTAAAATATTAGGGTTTTTAGATTTTTCTATTTGGTTTCTCATCTTGACCTACTTGCGTATCAAATTTCAGCTCCCTAGCGCAAATTTAGTTACATAATTTTTATGAGCGTTTCCCGAATACTTTTTTTTTAATTTTTTTTTTGCTAGTGTCAATCATGCATGTCAAGTTTCGTTGGAAACGAATATTAATATTTAAATAAATAGTATATTTAAATCTGCTGTTCCGAAGTACATGAAATAGGAGTTTTAAATTGTATGGGCGTATTAACACAGTCTTTTTCAACGAAATTTCATAACTTTGCACAATTCCAAAATTTGTGCCAAATTTCAATAAAATCGCTTGAGATAAATATTTTAAATTTGCTCTTTTAATTGTGTGCTTTATTGGAGTATCCCCACCTCCTGGTAAAAATCTCCGCGTTTTCAGATTTTTCTAGTTAGTTACTCATCTAGACCTACTTGTTTATCAAATTTCAGCTTACTAGCGTACGTCTTATATATTTTTTTCTTATGGGCGTGATACCGCCCACTTGTTAACGCCCACTTTTTCAACGAAAAGTTATAGCCTTGTATTATTGCAAAATGTGTGCCAAATTTCAATAAAATCGCTTGAGTTTAACGCCTTAGATTTGTTTTTTAAATTCTGAGTTTTATGGGCGCAGCCCCGCCCTCCTAGTAAAATTTTTGAGTTTTAAGATTTTTCTAGCAATTTGCTAATCTATATCTACTCGTTTATAAAATTTCAGATCACTAGCGCTACTACTACTGCTCACTACTTTTTTTAACCCAAATTTTTTTTTTGGCAAGTAGTTATCTGTCCTGTTTAGTTTCGTTGGAAACGGATAATAGTAAATACATAAATAGTACATTTAAATGTGATGACCCGAAACACATGAAATAGGAGGCTTACATTGTATGGGCGTGTTAACGCCCACATTTTTCAACAAAAATTTAGAGCCTTGTATTATTGCAACATGTGTTGCCAAATTCCAATAAACTCGCTTGAGTTAAACGCCTTAGAAATGTTTTTTTAATTCTGAGCTTTATGGGCGTAGCTCCGCACCCTGGGTTAACATTTTCGGGTTTTGAGATTTTTTTAGGAGAGTACTCACTTAGTTCTACTTTTGTGCCAAATTTCAGCTCACTAACGCAAATTTTAGTTTTTATGGGCGTAGCCCCGCCCCCTAGTTAAAGTTTTCGGGTTTTCAGATTTTTCTGAAATGAACTATTGCTCAACTAGATCTACTCGTGTAACAAATTTCATCTTTCTAGCTATAGCGGAAGTGCTTCATCAATTTGATGAGTGTGTCAGTGGTCAGTGAGTATGTCTTAAAATATGCACTTTTTACACCTCCATATCTTCGGAATCTTTCATTGTAAAACTTTCAAATTTCGCATATGAGGTTACATGAATTTATTCTAATTATGGTTTAAATTTTATAATTTTACCATTGCGGGGAACAAGGTTATGAGGGGGGTAAAAACAGTTTGAATGGCTTCCTGTAAATATACACACTGCGTCCATTGGCCGGAACTTGGCCTGGCGCACTGCCGTGCGCCTAGATCAGCTAGACACCCTTTTTAGGGACAACATTTTCATTTATGGCTCCTCAATAATATATACTGTGCATATAAAGTTACCTTTTACGTACGCAGACTGCATCCCTTTATAATTTTTTTTTTGGAATTTTTAATTGCATTGGAGTCAGCAATACAAAATGTGTCTAAATTTTTAATTTTTAAAAAAAATTTCAACAACATGCAAACAGGAAAATAGGAAAGTTCAAGTGATGAAGGCGTAGTCACTGGTCACTGAACTATCCCGACTTCAGCATATACTAATCGTAGTGTAACGTCAGAGGTCCGTCCTGCGTCGGTATTGTGTAGCAGAATCATCGGCGAAGTAAAATAACTAATAAAATGGCTACTAAACACAGCTTCAAAATAATTTAATGCACCTCATTTAACACCAGAGGCACTGCATTGTTAAAAAACGTTCAAAAAAGCAGAGTTGTAAAAGAATGAAAATACAGAAATCTCTTCATGCACCAGCTGTCTTCTCTAGCACAATTCCTTTCATAAAGCAGGTAACACCTAGTAATAGTAGTTGGCATTCATTGCCTAGAGAGTGTTACTTCTCTTTATATTAAAAAACATTATTGAAGTAATAAAAATTAACATTCAAAAAGCTTTAAGGGAACATGTAGTGGTTCAATACAGACTTATAAAAAATATTTTTTTAGCTGTGAAAAATGTCGTCATATCACAAAACATGCATTGGCTGGATTCATTAATTTTAATGAAGAACAACTTATACAAATTCCCTCACATGAGCTCCCATGACACGCTAATATGTATAAAAATCATGAATTTGTCCTCTAATGTAACCAGTTCGTCAACACTGGAACCCCATTTTTATTAGGTTTTTTTCATGGCATAATACATTTTTTAATTAAAACGGATTTCATTTTTACTTTGTATTGGAAGAAAACTTCCTTCTTAACAAAAAAAAAACTAATTGACAGTTTTGTTACATGACAATTTTATGGAGGTTGTGGGCACAACGAAAATTTTTTTAAATTTTGCTCTTTATTTATATGTAACTAATGTACATTTAAGCAATATTAAAACTCTCTAATTTTATCTTAGATTGAAAAAGTTTATGGCATTACGTGTATGTATGTATTTATGTATATTTCGTATTATATTTAAATTTGTAACACAGGACCATTTTCGAAAGTTGCATCGCAGCGTTTGTCTGCAAACTAGTTTTAATGTGAAATCGTTCTTTTTTGTTTGTTTGTTTCTGTACAACCTTGACATGTCGTTGAAAAATTGCAATCTAGATTTGTTCTCAATTTAAAACAAGATTGAAATAGATACTCGCAAGTAACCTCGTAAGTCAACTTGGCACACGAATTTTCTTTTAAAGACTAGTATTTTCTGTTTTTCTTATTAAATTTTTGCATTAATTTTTCTAAAGGAACATTTTCGTTTAATACTGAGTACCAATTTTTGTCAAACGGTTTAAAGAAATTTTAATTTTGTTATTACCTCGCTTTGTTAGCCTATTACATCCACCGTACAACACAAAAAAAGAACGAGGTTATAACGGGTGATAATGAGGAGGA
The DNA here is from genome assembly GCA_905220375.1 of Tachina fera. Lineage (NCBI taxonomy): Eukaryota > Metazoa > Arthropoda > Insecta > Diptera > Tachinidae > Tachina > Tachina fera. The sequence goes on from LR999966.1 coordinate 77,368,692, forward strand.
GGAGTCAAAAAACTTACATAGATATTATTCAAGACATGAGAGATTTTTCAAATGCTTTACTACAGCGAAATATATTAAAACAAACGCTAAACATCACTGTTCGCAAGACATTTGTTTCAGTTGTTTGTCTTGCCAACAGTGTTGTTTAGCATTTGTTTTAGAATATTTCGCTGTTGTAAAGCATTTGAAAAATCTCTCATGTCTTGAAAGGTCTTATAAATGGTCTTGTGCAGGACACTAATAGACATATGTAAGTGTGTCAGTTTCAGTTTGTTCATGGAATATATTACGAGTAGTAGAAAACATCATATACCTAAAGTGCAAGCAAGAATAAGGGCCTGTCCCACGATGTCGACAACGTTCGACTTCTCGCACAGTTACATTGGAAACAACAACAAAATATTAAAATTTGTTTTTGTTTTCAATGTAAGTGTGCGAAAAGTCGAACGTTGCAGAAATCGTGGGATTGGCCCTAAGTACGAAATTTAACCTTGAAGTAACATCAAATTTTGAGAAATTTTGGGGGAGCAAATAACTGCATTTGATATCAATACAAATTTTAAAATATTTTCATATAAATTCTTTTTTTTTAATTTGGTTCAATTTCGAGTTCCAAAATTTGTGTATATGATCAAAGAGAATAAGTCTGTAACTTCAGGAAAAAGCGCTGTCAAATTAACAAAGCCCATGGCAGTGACTTCATATGCTCTTTAATTTTTGTTTAATTTCCTTTTGGACTTATTTTTCTTTCTAGTTTTTTATACAAAATGTATGTAATTTATTGAAAGTAGGATTGTTTAAAGAATATTTATTTATATGTGAGAGCATAAGAAAAATAAAATAGATTCAATCTCTCGACCACTTTCTGGGGCTGCTTTTTGTGTCAATTTGTATGGAAAATGTGTTTATCCCACAATTCTGTTTGATCATTAACTGTTCAAATTTAATTTTCACCTTTATAATGCCTGATCTGATCTGTTACGTCTTCGCGGAAGGTGAGAGGGTCCAAATGTTCAACAAACTGTATTAAACACATCTCGTACCTAAAATGTATGGTTAACATGGTTTCACGTGCCGATTCTTTATAATAATAATGTGCTAAAATAGGAGGAACTGCCATATTCAGAAAAAATTATTTTGGTTTACAGAACAAATTTTGTATGGAAATTTGTTTTTTTAAACGTTTTGTAAACCTAAATTATTTTTTTCTGAATAAGGCCTTTATTATCTAAAAGTCACAAATAGTCATTGAATACATTGAACATGCAAGTGAAGCTGAAAGTATACACAATGCGTTTTAGCGTCGGTGCATTCTACACACTTTATTGATTGGTTGATGTACGTGGCTGTCTAACACCTCCAAGCAATCACGTAATATAGGATCATTTTCGAAATTGAGTGGTCGAAAAATAGGGTTTCTGACACCAAAATCCCACTGTGCGGCAATCATTGCCAACATACATAATTCATGTCATCGGTCGAATTATGCCTAATTTATGCCACCCAGTGGATGGGCTCATCAGCTATAGATATAAAATCTCATCCAATCAAAAGCGTTTCAATGAATTTGTTTATTTTGAAATGAAGTTGAATTACCCGGTAAAACACTTTTCAACATTTTGTAATGGTTAGTACTTTTTTAATGGCATATAAAGTAAAAAGAGGTAGTTATTTATCTAATTATTTTGCATGTATTAGAATGATTTCCGTGTAATAAATAACAGAAGCATTTATTTATATCATTATGCGAAATTACTTATTATATTATTATTATTGATGACAAAAAATTATTGATTATGAAAATTGATTTTGAAAATAAAGAAAATTCGCATCTCAATTACATTGGAGGGTTATTCTGGGGGTCTACTGTGTAAGTCGAATCGAAAGAAAAAGCTTTCGAATTTGTAAGTTTATAACATGTAAATTCGAAAGCATTTTCTTTCGAATCGAATTACACAGTAGACCCCCAAAATAACCCTCCAATGTAATTGAGATGCGAATTTTCTTTATTTTCAAAATCATCCCACTGAATTGGGATGCGAAAATCAATGCGATGCGAAAATACATAAATGCGAACAATTGCTTTCTGTATTGCGATATTCGCAAAGTTCATTTTAAATGCGAAAAGGTGGCAAGTCGGTATTCTACATTGCGAAAATAAATCTCAAACTCGCAAAATTTATTCGACAACAAAATAGCATTCGCAAAGTACAAACATGTAAGTGAAAGATAATATTTTATTTATTTATTCATCATATACATATTTATTATTTAATTCAGGGAAGCAAGCAATAAGACACCAAACCGCGTCAATTTGAAATAATGATAAAATTTATGAATAAGCACAGCCAATTGGCAAGAGGCCATTTGAAAACACCAAATGCACGCCAGTCGGCAAATGTTAACTGAAGAACTAAATATCAATGGACCACCTATTAGATAAGCTGCAAAATGGAAAAAAGTATTAAATATGTAAACCATTTCAAATATATTTAACTTCAACTTTAGTTTCAATACGTGTGGGTCGATTTTAAAGTACATAACAAACAGAAGCTTAGACGAAATAAAACCGACATTGGCGGCACTGGCGGAGGCCCATCAAGACATAATCCACTGTCTTCCTAAGAGGAGCAAGAGGTTAAATTTTTAAACATGACGGATTCCGTAAATGGATTATGTACCGGGCGCACTTTCATTCGCACAACACAACAGCTTTTTCATTCAAGCTTACAACATCGGATTTGCTTCTAAGAAATCTTCTCTTTATCCTTTCATTTTGCTCATGCTCTTCTTCGTCGTCGAACCAAAGTGCCACAGAACGCATTTTTATTATTTTATTTCTTACAGAATTTCCTAAATAAATTTTATAAAAAATTTTCACAATCAAACATAAGCAATTTATTTATTTTTAATTTGAGACTGACGTTTATTTGAGCAGCGTTGCCACGGTTTGAAATAAATTGCGAATGCGATTGCGAAAGTCTAACAGAATACCAATTTTCTTTCGCATCGCATTTCATATGCGCATTGCATTGCAACTCAGAATAAGCCTCCTGCACAACAAAATAGAGTTTTTTTTAATGATGTTTAAATAAAAATGACCGATTCTTATGTATTTTTATTTCCTGATTACAATGGCGTCATTTTCTCTATCAGCTTTAGTTTTTTAGATATATAGTCACATTTGGCATTTGCATAATTTTACCACTTTTTGTATTTTTGCGTTAATATTTCACGAATGGTCCTCCAAACTTAAAAATACTTTCTGGATTATTAATCTCCGAAAAAATGTCTTTCATTTAGATAGAGTCACATTCAAGAATATATCAGTATATATTACTGTTATTGGAAGGATGTTAAAAATTGTGTGTTTTTAGTTTAGTCTTTACAATTTTTTTATTATAATTTTTTTAAACAATTCTTATGTATTTTTGTTTGCTGATTGCGAAAATATATTTATTACTTTTCTAACCCCTATAGTTTCAGAAATATTGTGCTTTACATAAAAAAAATACATTAAACTTTTAGGGCCTTTGTATATTAATAGGTAACGATATGTATGTACATATATATATATATATATATATATATATATATATATATATATAGTATATACATTCAAATGGCTTTTCTTATTGACCACAGGTTAACAAAAAGCAAGGAAAATCATTTGACAACATACTCGTATAAAAAAGACTGCGAGAAAAGTGCTTTGAATGTTTCAAGTAGAATAAATAAATTCCGTTTTAATCAAACCACATGATGAATGAAAAAATATGGATTATAAAAAATGTATTTAAAATAAATGTCCAATTATTTATTGGCCAACAAAAAGTTCATTGCAATAACCAGTGTCTAGTGAATTTATTGCAAACAACCGTTAGGTAAGCAAACAAACAAGCTTTAAAATCTAAACGGTATTCAAATTGCACAAAAAAAGTGTTGGGAAACTTCCAGTGCAGAATTCGCAAATGGTTACTAAAAATATTAGTTTTTCTTTAAGCAGTATAGACGTATGAGTATGTTTGTATATAACTGCGGCAAAAATGAAAAAGTGCTTAAGTCGAGATAAGGTAATTTTGAGTTAATGGTACCTCCGTAATCTGCATGTTCGAAAGTACCCCTGGGTAAAATCACAATTAATTTGTGCTATTTTTCAGGAAGTTACAGCACTATGACTTTCAACTTATCTTTTTTAGAGTTCTGATCTCATTAGGAACAATGGCTTAAATCAGGTTATACTTTCGTATATTTCTACTTGAATGTATTACTTTATAGTGTGCAGAACGATGGTTGCTTAAAAAAAGGTTAACAGAGAATTTCTTAATTTAACTGCAAAAGAAATAAATTTCTTTAAATCGACTTGAACGCTTAAAAGTGCTACAGCAAAAAATTTAAATATGACTTAAGCACTTTTTCCTTATTGCCACAGATAAACATATGTACATATACATATAAATATGTATGCATGTATGTTTGTGTATCGAATAAAAATTTTTTGGCTGTTGAACTTTCAATTGGTTGACATTGGCAAGAGAGTGTTAATATTTTTTTAAGCACCAAAATATTTAAATGCTTGCGAAGAAATGAAATTTAGATAAAATTAAGCAAATATAAAAAGCTAGTTTCCATTTACTTTTACCTCTTAAGACCAATTTCTGGGGCAAAATATGTGTGGAGTATATTTATGCCAATATTTATTTGTGTAAATTCGAAAAGTTAGTGACAGATCAGTAACTTTTTGCGAACCGAATCGTTACATATATCGACATATCTATTCGCTTGTGGTAACGATAATGGGATTCTGTAATTTCTTTTTTACGATAGCTTTATCTTACTCACCTTTTAATTCAGTATTATGTGATACCTCTATATAGAAAATGTGAAAATAGGCAAAAAGCACAAAAAATAATAAAGAAAAATTCAATTCAGATCACATTATCTTGTGACTTAATTTTTTTTGCTCCAACCGACAGCGAATATCATTAAAATATATTACTAAATAGCGAAGTCGTTAAACTTTCGTTATATTTATTATAGCGATACAATTATTGTAATAAAAGTTACTGAATTCAGGTACAGATATAAATTTAACTGTAACGAAAAAGAGATTACAAAAATCTCATATATAAAACATTCGATTGCAAACACATTGACTAAGAGTTACATGCCAAGTTATGAAGGTTTTGCTTACATTATTTATTAACATAGATGTTTAATGAATGTACTTAAGAATTCTCATTTAGTTAGTAATATTGTATGTGCTTAGATATTTATTGCAACATAGATATAATTAAAAAAAGTACATTTTTGAAGCTGATAATGCAAAATAATTAATCATATCGCTTTTATTTCTTGATAGAAGAAAATTTTTTAATGTTTCCATTGGCTGGTATAGAAATTTAAAACAAAAATTTATTATTTTCTCCATAACAATATCTAATGGTTTTTTATTTAACAATGTATGGATTACTTTTCGCTTCCAAAATACTTACAGCCTTATTTAGAAAAATTATTAAGGCTTTATAAAGACTTTTTAAGAAAAATTTTTATGGAAATTTGTTCTAAAAAAATTTTTTAAAGCCTTAATAAGTTTTATAAATAAGGCCGTTAATTTTTTTTAAATAAAAATTATATTCAGTTGAACGTAAAATCGAAGTTCATTAACACCATCAATCATTTTGTGTCTATGCATATTTTATATTTTATTCATTAGTGGGAAGTCATTATTAGATATATAAAATAATTAGATAAATAATAATTGCAAAATCTCGAAAAGTTTTTGCTGAACTCTTTTGTGTATATAAAAAGAGTAAAGCATGGTACTATTTGATTTATCTAATTGTATAATATGTACTAATAAGTCTCATTTACTTCCCAAAAATAAAATATGTTTTAAATCGGTCTACACTTGCAAGAGTTGCGAGTAAAACCTAGTATTTGTAAAAATTGTTGAAATTTATTACGTTTTTTATTCGGGCTTGATATCAGTAATTTAAATTTTTATTGAATGAAATATTTTTATTAATTAATGTGAGTTTCTAATGAAGTGCGTGGCTGCACAGAAAAATATCGGTATTTCCCCCAGCTAATAAAAGTCTTGTTTAATTTTTATTCTCTACTTTAGAAACTCACATTAATTAATAAAAAATATTTCATTCAATAAGAATTGAATGAATGAATTGAATTATTTCTGATTAAAACTCACTACAGTTCAATTAAATCTAAAAATTTCTCATTTATAACGTTTGTAAAACTACTCCATGTGTTTGTTGGAAAATCCATGCGAAGCAATATTATATGTTACAATATATTATTTCGCATGAAAACTTTACGTGTGAACAGAGTACCAATCCTCAAAAAAAAAAAAAAATTCATAAACAATTGTATTGCAAATTCTTGGAATATTCTAAATTTTTCTTTAATAGGTAAAAGAAACTTTTTTTAATCAATGACTTTTCAAATTTCTCTAAAAATAACGTGCCTTATAGTCTTTAAACACACATTTATTATTTGGAAACTAGATTATTCCTTTTCTATTAGATTTTTTTGCACCATAGTGCAACAAACTATTATACAAACTCGAATGTACTTTAGAAATTTAGATTTTAGTGTTGAAAAAATAACTTACCATCCATTTGACACAATCTAAGCATCCCATTTGTGAAGCAGCATGTATCGGAGCCATGCCATCGCGTGCTCTTACATACAATGAACCTCCAGCTTCAAGCACTAGAAATTTAAGAACCTCCAGATGTCCCTCCTGCGCTGCCAAGTAGACTGGTGTGACATCATTGTCCATTTGCGTATTGGCGCTAAAGTGCAACAGAAAGAGAAAAAAACAAAAAAAAAAACCAAATTAAAAAGCTGAAGAAACAACAAAATAAAATTTTTTGCAATTAAAACTAAAAAATACTTGTTTAAACACTTTCAAGTTAAAGTCGTTGGTTTTATTTAATTCTTTTTTTCCATTTCGATGGAGCATATTGTGTGACAAAAAAGTGCAAAAAATTCATTTAAATTGGCCATATTTTTTTTTTGGTTTTTGTTTTAGTGTAATCTTGTTGCGTTCAATGAAATGCAATACAATTTTTTATTTTGTTGTTGTTGTTGTCATTGTATTTGTTTTTGGTTTAATTGTTGCTCTTGTTCTCGTATTTTAAAAATAGTTAAATATTTATTCTTATTTTTTTTAATTTTAATTGACGCGTCTTTTTCTTTTCTCAGTTACAAAGACTTGCGTTTTTTGGTTTTAACAGATTTTCATTAACTTCTTGTTCATAGTTTTTCATTTAATTGCCTGCATCGTAAAAACAAATATGTTTTACTTGTGAACAAATATAAAATTGCCATAGAGCTAGTTCTAGATTTTCTGCAGGATGCATTTAGAAAGTAAAGAAATAAAAAAACTGTTGAACACATTTTTAATGAAAGTTGGCAAAAATAATTAGTTGCCAGTGTATTAAGCTGTTAAAATAAAGTGCGACAAGAGCAGCAGTAAATTCGATTGTACTATTTTTTAAACTCGATTTGCTTATCTAACACTTTCTTAGTCCACTCCAAAAAAATGACTAGGTTATATGCCCCTTTATTGCATATATGGCGTTTTTAGAGTTGATAATGCGAAATAATACGTCACATCGTATTTTACACTTATCTCTTGAAAGAAATAATTTAAATTTATAATTGTAAACTTTAAAATTTAAACCCAGTTTCTGCACAAGTATTTTTTTTTAGTTACAACTATGTTGCAATAAAGGAGTGATATGTTTGTTGTGTATATATTTTTTATTTATGAATATTCATTGATAGTTTTCGTTAAGTGTAGGCTTATTTTAAAATTTTGGATTTTAATATAACTAGAGAATTTTGTGTTTGTATTCGATATTTGATAAACATTTTTTTATACAAAATGTTGAATTAGAAGGTGCCAAAGACAAGAGGAACGTTAATTTTCTTGAAAATATAATTTCATAAAAAAAATTGTGGTTTAATCTTAACTCAGCAGTTTTAATTATAGACTATTTGGAATTATATTCGAAATAGTTATATGGGGTGTCTCAGTAAGAGTGCACTTTTTCATTTTAAAATAAAAACACGTATTTTATGACAGACTTGTGACATTTTTATTGTATTGTAAAGAAGACATGTTCCGATTAAGTATGGAATAAAATATCCGGCAAATGCTCCCCACGGCTCCGAAGACAGCCCATTACTCTTTTCATGAAATTTTCCATGACTTTTGCACAGAGATGTGGCTGTATATCACGGATGACGCGTTGGATTTCCGATTTGAGCTGAGGAGTTGTTTCACAAAACCCCAAAGAAAAAATGCACGGCGTTAAATCGCACGATCTTTGTGGCCAGTTGACATGAGAATTTCTGCGATAATGTGTTCTGGAAATCTTTGCTGCAATAAGTCGATTGTTTCATGCGCGGTGTGGCAGGTTGCGCCGTCCTGCTAAAACCACATATTTTGTCCAGATTCATGCCATTCACTACAAGGCTACAAGAAGTCCGTTATCATATTCCTCTAACGAATGCCGTTCACAGTCACTGTAATTTCGGCCTCATTTGTAATGAGTTTTCAGAATTATAACGCGTTGTTCTTTCGAAAAGCGCTCCATTTTTAATAATTGGAATAAACAGAGGTGACAGCTGTCAAATTTCAGAGTTGCCACTTGCATGAAACAAAAATATATTTAAATTTTAAAAAGTGCCCTCTTACTGAAACACCTTGGCATAAATTTAAATCTTTTTTGGGTTTGGCTTGGAATCAAGACTAGTAGAAATTTTTTTTACTGTGTATGTTAGAGTGGCCGTTAATTGTACGGAGACTTTTTTGATTTCTTCTACTCTCACCCCCGAAGCAGTTCAGTTTTATGTAAAAAATACAAAAAAATTTCATACCGATAAGTTGCGTTTTAGGGGGTGCGTCCGGACCTCAAAGTTGGCCTTCAAGCCCATTTTTCAATGTTTTTAAATTTTAAATTTAAAAAAAAATAAATTTTTATTTAATTCTGGTGAGTATTTTCTAACACTATGGAGGAGTTACAAGGTTTTGTATGACTAAAATAAGCTTCTACATGGTTTTGACTTCCATTTTTTTTCACTGGGAAACCTATAACCCTCTGCAACCGAATAATAATTTGGAAAATGGAAGAATCAGTCAGTCAGTCTGGCTTTGATTAACAGGTTTTTAAATTTCAATTTAATTTTTAATCACTAATAAATAATGTAAAAAGTGAAATGTTTTATGTTTATTTTTAGCATAAACGGCCGTTCTCAAAAAATTTCTGCACCATGGTATTTATAAAAACATAATATGTCTAGTTAATACATTAATAGTACAAAAATATTATTTTACTCGTTCCTAATGTAGTAAAATATTTTTTTTATTAAAAATTCATTAAAACTGATTATTGAGGGCTAAGCTGGATCCTAAGCAGATCATCAGGGATCCTTTGCTCAAAAATTTCTTAGAACAACTAGACTTGTGTTAAACTTTCATTTAAAAAAATGAGAAGCTCAACAAATATAAAAATTTAAACAAGAGCTCAATAATCAACATATTTTTATTTTCTTACTTTATCATTACTACATTGGCTGACTTTTTCCAGCTCGAATTTTAGTTGTAAGAAGTATGTAATTAAAATAAATGTTAACATTAGATTTTACTAAATTGTTGTTGCTGATCCCTTGGTATTCCTTCCAGTATGGTAGGCAGTAAAGTCAAATTGGAGGTTGGTTGACTATTTATTCTGAGTAACTACCAAGAGATTCTGCTCTAATTGGTTTGCTTATTTGGCAGTCAGACACCACTTTTTTTGTCAACTCATTAGCAATATCGTTTCCGAGAAAATTTTAATATTCCAGCAATCCCATTAACTCTATGCTGAAACATCTCGCCATCTCGTTGTGTATATACCCGAAAGAGATGTGATCTTAGCATTATTCTCGGTACAAATTCGAACATCCTCATTGTATACCCTATGGCGCCTTAGCCAGTTAATCTCCATTTTTATTCCTGAAACTTCATCCTTGAATACACTACACTGATTGTCTAAATTGAAACTAATAATTCGGTAGAAATTATTATTTTTTATTTAAGGGCCAATCATTACATACATACATTCATCATACATTCAAAACAAAATATTAAAATTTGTTTTTGTTTTGAATGTAAGTGTCCGACAAGTCGAACGTTGTCGACATCGTGGGACTGGCCCAAAAAAATTTTTTGAGACCTTTTCTCTTGTCATATTTATGTTTATAATTCTAAATTTTTTCTATAATCGTATGAAGTTTTATAGCTTTTTCCGATAAGCTTCTAAGGTCAGCTGATGAGTTTCTTAAGCAGAAATGAAATGCTTTAGATGCTCTTAAACAATAACAAACGAACATTCTTCATATCGTTACCTTAATTTTTTTGATATTTTTGCAGTTTTCGATACATTCATTACATGTTGTTCTATCGAAAAAAAATCTAATCCAAAAAAAGAAAAAATAATGAGTTAGGGCCTTTCTATATTAAGGTAACCATATTAATTATGTTATTTGAAAAATGTGTTTTTTAACTTCAAATTTGTTCTCTCCTTCTTTTGTTCAAATGCGTAGGTACATAAAAAAATCCTCATTGGTAAAAGTTGGGTACTTTGGAAAGCTTCGCAAAGGTGAGGTGGAAAATTTTACACCCTGTGCCTCGTTTCTGTAAGGAATATGAGGACTTTTCGAGTCGAGTTACCCATCCTGTGAAAACAGGGTGGGTAAGAAAATAAAGGTAGAATTAGTAAAATCGTATCGCTCTACTTTACAGCTTGCCGTATCTTTCGGCTTTATGCACAAGTTACAGAAGATGTAACAGTTTGCACAGCACATTATTGTTGTTTTTTGTATTAATGCGGAATTTTTGACATTCGCTACAGAAAAATCTATTTTCTATAGATTTCTATCTACGTCAGCAGTGCTACATATTTTATAACTAGTAACATGAATTGCATATGGTACGGTTTTTATTCGCTGACACGCAACTTCACGATACGATTTTACTAATACTACCTTAACTATATACGGTTATATTTATTAATTGTTTAATGTTTTTGTATGAATAAGCCTGTGAAAAATCGGACAACCAATATAATTATTTAATTTTTCTCGATGCGAGAACTTCTCATAAGTTACAGAAACGAGGCATTGTATTATGACAGGCTAGATACAAGGTACATTTTTGAAAAGCTAAAATCGTGTGAATAGTTCAAGACACACAAGTTTATTTTCATAATTTTTTTTTATCGAATTGGATACACTGTGTGGTTCCCATGTCCATAGACTGCTTTGGCTTAGATTGGTAAAGAAGTTAAATTATATTATATGAATTAATATTTTCCACATTGACACATGTTCAGGCTCATTTTTAATTAACACACACGCACACAATATATGTATATATATTCATACATTTCTACGTTACGTTTACGTTACTTAAAAGAAGTTTATAAAATTTATTCTCACCTAACAATATTACGACGATTATTATGTTCCTTACGTACACCCGTAATATTATGACCGCTCGCGTCATTCGAGAAGTCATTACAATCATCCTCGAGGTCGTTTGGATCGTCCATAATTTCTGCTAAATCCGATAAATCATCACTTGAAATGCGCCGCAAATTGTTGGCATTATCGTTGACATTTCCCGAACTGCCATTAATGTCATTGGCAATGCCACAAATGTCATTATTCGATTTACTTTTGTTTTTCGAACGCCGATATGATGCCAGACTTGTGGTCATTCTGCCAAGAAACCCCTTCTTGACGTTGATGGTAGAAAAATAACTAAACAATTGGGAAAAATGTTCAAGTGCTTAAAAGAAACCAGAGATACTAACGAAGACGGCAGAGGATAAAGTAGAGTTGTAAGAGATACAAATAATATGCAACAGTTACGATAAAAAAAGTTGTAATCAAAGATAAGTTGAATATTTTAAAATAAATAATTTGCTAATTCTTAGTCTTCAAAGTGTTGTGTTTTACGTAATCAAAGCGATCAACTTGACTGTTTTTCATAACATATTTTCAAACCAGTTGCTTGGTTGGTGGCTTAGGTTACACAAACATACATCATTTAAATGACTAAGATAAAGTTGCTTAAGTGAGTGACATTTGGAGTGACATTTTAAGAGAAAATACAATTGGTGAACTGAGGTTTAAGGCATAAAAAAGAAGAGTAGTTTGTAGCGGTGCAGCAAAAATGTATAAAGTTTTTTTCTTCTCGAAGTTAAAGATACATACAAACAGATGTTGTGCAATATATATTTTTTTAGTTAATGACGCCAGAGTTGAACATTTTAAAAGAGTAAAAGTATGACAATTTCACTTTTAACCAATTTCTTTAACAATAAATTACCTTCTATGGAGAAGTTCTTTTTTATTTGGTTAAATAATTTTCTTCTTCTTAGATTATGGGATCGATATCTTTGAAATTCTATTATTAAGTTTTTTTGTTCGTTTTGTCAATTTTAATTATCATGTTAATTTAATTTTGCTCACTTTGAAAAATAAATTTCACTTTTCATCTTATTGTTTTTGCACGTTAGTCATCACACCTTTCTATACTCACAACAACAATAAAGATGTGTTTAGAATTTAGCTTTTTTAAATTAGTTTAAACTGTGCGTTTTTTGTTGGTTTTTTTATATTATAAAAAGTCTGCTTTTTATAATAATAATAATATGATAATTATGATATTAATGTTTAGTTTTTATTGCTTTATATGGTTAACATTCTATTTCTATTTTCAACTATGTGTTTTTGCATCAATATACGATTAAATATATTTTATCCCCACACTTGATTGTTTCCCAGAAGAAAAAAAAAACTTCAGGATATTTGGTAATGGCGAACAATGTTTTTTTAATGGTTCACAATATACTATTTTGTACTAAATTATATTTGGGTCCATTCTCGTTTAAGAATCGTTTTAAAATGACATATAAAAACGGTAATTTTATGTAATTTTATATTCAAATGGTAATACGGTATTAGGGCATTACTTTACATTTTCAATGTAAAACTGTCGTTCTCATCTGTCGTTTTAAATTTGTATCAAACCCATGTAATTTAAATGGGTCTTATTTATCCGAAATAGAGTTCAAACGTATCATTTCCAACATTGTGATCTCTTTTGAAGTTGAAATTAAATTGTCTTTATTTATTCATTTTTTTATTGTTTGCTTTTTTTAATTAATTTTTTTTCTTATTTTATACGCAATCCCAGCAAAAAAACATGACAGATGACGCATTGGTTCGATTTAGGTGAAACATTCATGATTTTTACATTAGCTTGTTCTTGGAGATCATGTGTTTGTGTGATAATTTAAATACTTTGATATTCATTCAAATGAATGAATTTAAACCCATGCAAGTTCCCTGATACAAGATACAAAAACAAACAAATAAACAAAAATTTTTGTCTCAATATACGAACCGAGCTTTTCTCACTCTCAAGGCACACTCTCTACCACTGAGCTACTGTATTCTTGTCATTTATTGTAGATACAACTTGTTTTATGAAAATGTGGCAATGTTTTCGTTTTTTCGTGCCTTTTTCGCTGGGTATTTATTTCAATATATTACCCAGTAACATCGCATGCCTTTTTAATGAGTTCAAGAACTATAGTATTATTTATGACTTGATATGATATTCAGAATACATTCAGATAAACAAATGCTCAAGAAAGCATGAAACATAATTTTATTTTGAACGCGATCATTTATTTTTTGCTGGGATGTTATTGAATTGTTAAGTTTTGTTATTTATTTTTATTTCCTAATAAACCCATTTATGTTATTTTTAAGAGTTTTTGAGTTTTTAGTGCATATTGAATGCGCATTAGACACTTTTTAGAGCATATTTCTGGTTTCCTTGATTATTTATGTTTTTACATGTTTTGTAGCAAAACAAGTGTTTTGGCTCAAAACACGTATGGAAACGTTTTATTAATGTACGATTGCAATATTTCAAACATTTACTTATTTATGAACGAAATCGATTAGGGACTGTCCCACGATGTCGAAAACGTTCCACCTGTCGCACTTTACATTCAAAACAAAAACAAATTTTAATATTTTGTTGTTGTTTCAAATGTAAGTGTGCTTCAAGTCGAACGTTGTCGACATCGTGGCATTGGTCCTTAATTATTTTGCTTGTTTAAAGAAGAAAATTTACTCATTTGCATAAGATATTCTTAAATTATTTTTGTTTTCTTTTTAAACTCTATTTAACACTCTTCAATAATTTTTTTTCTTTTCTAACGAATATTTAAGATGGCAAATATAAAACTTTTAACTATTTTTAAGTCATATTTTTATCCACTTATATGCAGTATATTTTGTAAAGAAAATACCAACGAACTCATTTTCTTTTTTTAATTTAATTTATACGGATAATGTGTCATAAGGCAATTTAATGCAGGACATTAAATGTTAATGACACTATTGTTAATAATTTCAATAATTTTCCATTCTTTAATTATTTAAGATTTTTATATATTTTCTTTTTTAATTTTTTGCTTCTTTTTTTATAACTATTTTTGTATGTAAAAATGTAAGAGAAAAAAAATCAATTGAACGACAACGAGCGAGTGAAAGAAAGAACTGCTACGAACCGATCGAATTGTTTGACTGCCATGATCTGGATCTTTACTCTTTTTTGTTAAAATATTATCATTATTATTGTTGCTGTTTTCGGTGAAAATTATAGCAGTGAGCGAGTGAGTGAGTGAGCGGTTGCTTTCAATGATACATCATAAACACTAAAATATAGTCTAACGATTTGTTAGTTTGTTTTGAAATACATTAATATGAAAACTAATAAAAAGACTTAAATTGTGTATTTGGTCTGCGTCGTGTTGAAAATTAAATTAAAATAAAATTTATATAAAATTTTCTTTTTTGTTAATTTTTTTGCATCGTTTATTTTTGATTTTCCATTGCAATTGTTGCTTTAAATGTTGTTGAGTAAATCAAGTTAAACACGTAAAATATCAAGTTTAGTTTTTATTTTTTTTCGTTCGTAGCTTTTCCTTAGTATATTTCATTCGATTTTGTATGTATTTGTTGCGTTGCAGTTATATTTATTATTGCAATTGTATGCTTTTTGAACATTGTGTGTGAGTATTTTCTGCTGTAAATATCGATATGTTGCTATTTGATGCATTATTCTTGCTTGCTGTTTGCACTCTACTGTGAGCAAATCTTTTTTTTACGAATATTTTAATCACAAATGTTATGTCTATGAATATGAAAAAAGAATTTAGTTTTTCAATGTTTAAGAAATAAATTTATTTAAGAAATGGTTTGAAAATCTACTGAGAAGAGAAAGTAAGTCTGCAGCTTTCTTGGGTTCAAATAACAGGGAGTCTACTATGTAATTCGAAACGAAAGAAAATGCTTTCGAATTTGTATATTTATAACATGTGAATTCGAAAGCATTTTCTTTCATTTCAAATTAAAGATTAGACCACCAGGTCCATTTGTATTACCTGAGAGTAGAAAAGGGATAGGCAAATACAAATGGTGAAGTGATTAATTTTTTTTATGTTTTTGTGACCCTGCTATTGTGCGGTTTGTTAATTTTTAAAGCATCATTTGCAGCGCCTCTGGTGCTTAGCAGGAGCATTACTTTAAGATGATTTAACACATTTTGAAATTTTTTCGGATTGGTTTTTACACGCCTCCTATTACCAAATAAGTTTTAGCGGAATAAAGTTCACAGAATTTGCTCCAGGAAATTTTTCTTGAAATTTATTGCATAAATCTTTTTTTATTTTAATGAAATTTATTTATTTGACATATTGTCAGAAGTGTAAATACAATAATTGAAATTTATTTGCTGGTGGTTTAGCATGTCTATATACGTATTTCCTTGGAGCTTGAACCAAATCATCAGTAGACTTCAACCACAAATTTTGAACAGACACAAACCTCTTACTTTAAGAGAATTCATAAAGTAACAATATTTTTGAAAATCACAAAGAAAAAATAAGCTTAGTAGGCTTTGAAACTGATACAAAGCCCAGCAAATAATTTATATTCAGGTGAACTCATTTTATTTTTCTACATCCTTATACAATTAAAAATCCATCGGATAACAGTAAAAGTATTTGCTGGGGTTTTTATCAGTTTGAAAGCCTACTAAGCTTATTTTTTCTTTGTGATTTTCAAAAATATTATTACTTTATGAATTCTCATATAGTTTTCGAAAGTCTGTGCATTAAGTAAGAGGTTTGTGACTGTTCAAAATTTGTGGTTGAAGTCTACTAATGATTTGGTTTAAGCGCCAATAAAATACGTACATATACATGCTAAACCACTACCAAATAAATTTCAGTTATTTTTTTTATTATTATTATTATTTTCTCTACGTTTGGTATTGATAAATAGAAAAAAAGTTTCATTTAACTAATATCGTGAAAAGTTTCATAATGTAAGTCCAGTCATAGTGTACAATTAATTTATAGAAAACTACACCTAGAAAAAAAACAACTCAAAATCAATAAAAACCATTTTTATTTCAATATGGAAAAATATTAATATAAATTGCCCTAGTTATTTTGATAACTTTAAAATGGAATCAATATAAAAATAATATTTTTCGGCATTGAATTAATATTGAATTCTTATAAAACAATGTTGCCGTCTTATTGATATAATATGGTTTACATATTCATTCAGAGTGTTGCCATATAGATAAGAATATATTTCTTATAAATTCAATATTTTACAAATTAAATTTGAACTTAATTAAGAAATTAATTAAATAAGAATTTTAAAATAATATGTTTCAACTTTAAAACAGTATTCAATGTAATTTACAAATAAATAAAAACAACAATACATAATTCAAAGTTCGAAATTATTGGTTTAATGTATTTCAGTAAAATTTTTCTATTATATTCAAAATTATTGAAACAATATGACGCGTTCTTATTTTTAACTTGCAGCTCCACCGGAAATCGAACTGTCACAAGACTAGTCACGTGACAGTTCCCCAAGTGACTGGGTCCAATCCGAGATCTAACACTTGCTATGAAGGGGACCAGTAACTTTTACATGGGGATGTTCTAGGATGGAGCTAATTGATACTTTGTATGTTCATAGGAACCTATTCCGGTTAGAATAATATAAATTATATATAAATGTCATTACGACATTTATGTAACTGTAGCAACGAAAACTTGAACTTTTTTTTTATTATTTTTATTTTTCAGTAAATTTTTTTATATTTGAACTATCAACCTCCGGCATGACAGGCTTCCACACTACCCAATCGACCATAGGGGCACTCACATTTCAAAAGTATAAATATGTACCAGTTAAGCTTAGGTTAATATTTAATTAAGTATAGTTACGGGACTTGTTCCAGAATGACTTGACTTGTTTAAACAGAGATCTTTCTTATATATGTATAGATATCAAACAAACAAACAAATATTCGTAATACATAAAATATGCCCCAGCGGAGTCCTTCTTATATACACATACTAAACAAACAAAAAATATTCGTAATACATATACACGTAATATTCGTAATTGTACTCTATTGAAGTATGAATGAACTAATGGAGAATAAAAGTAAATGAACAAAAGTGTGTTCAGGTAACATTTACCCTATGAAGATATACTTGTTTCCGCATTTGAATCAACAATAAATTTATTCCTCAAAATACACCTTGATCGACGGCTTACATGGAAACACCACATTGACTCTAAGCTAAAACAAATAAAACTTAAATTAACTCAGATACATTGGCTGACTGGTAAAAATTCAATCCTCAGTCTAGATTGTAAACTTTTAATATATGTACTTTTGAAACCTTTATGGTGCTACGGAATTCAGCTACGGGTAACCTGACCAGAAATACTGCTTTTGAAATTTTCAATCTCTTATTAGATTTTTATTAAAATGTAACTGAGAGAAATTCAATCCAAATATTTTTGAAGTGTAGTTATTGCTTAACTATCCAAATACCTTCGTTACAACCGGTTTGGGATGAAGAGAAAAATTTTTTAAATTCGAAGTGTCACTGAACTGTCCCATAGGGACCTATTCGGTGAAGTATAATATAAATTATATATAAACGTCATTCCGAAGTTTAACTGTAACAATGAACACTTATTGCTACAAATGTAATGACATTTTATTTTTAATCTGAAAAGTTTTTGAGATTCGAAACGACAACCTCGTGCATGGCTTACACACTACCCACTCAACCACAGCGCCACTCACATTTAAAAAATATAAATACCAGTGAAGCTTAGGTTAATATCTAACTATAGTTACGGAACTGGTTCCAGAGTCACATTAGAGGGAGCAATTAACATCATATTTACACTATTTGATAGGTCCATGTATTTAACCACATCGAACATGTTCAGTCACGATTATTACAATACCACATCGAGTGCCAGTTAAATTGAATCAAGATGAAGACGATAAATCACGAGAATGGTGAATATGTCACCATTTACACGATATGTCTGTCCGTACACCAAAGGTGAAAAGGAACCCTGTTGTTTTCGCTACGCTGTCCGTCTATCCGTCTGTCCGTCTTCCCCTCTGTCCGTCACAGGCTATTTTCTCAGGAACCGTAAGAGCTACGGACCTAAAATTTGGACAGAGTACAACAACAAATACATGAGAATTAAAGGGTGTTCCAAAACGAGCAACGAAAATATATACAATTCTATGTACATTGCCACTTGAAATTTGTAAAATTAGTCTATTTTTATACAGACTGCAACAGTTAACACTAAAGGCCAAATGTAAATAGAAACGTTTTTTTCGTTTTGAAATTTGTATGGAAAAAATATTTTTTGAAACGAATTTTCGTTATTTTTCATACAAATTTGAAACGTTTAGAAACGAAATTTTTTACAAAATCTGCTTATAAAATTTAAATTAAAGGCTGTTCTATCACTTAAATCAATTTTGACTATGTAATTTTGAAAACTTGCTGTATCTTGAAAACCGTAAGAGGCAAACTCTTGAAATTTTCGAAAGCCGAAAAACTAAAAAATTATAAAATCCCATATCCGAAAAAAATCGCAAAATATCGAAAAAAAATAGCCAAAATTAAAAAAAAAATCTAACACTAAAATAAATTGCCAAAATGAAAAAAACGCCAAAAACCGAAACAAATCGCCAAAACGCGAAAAAGGCGCTACAACTAAAAAAACGCCTATATGAAAAAAATCGCCAAAATGAAAAAAATCGTCAAAAATTAAAAATATCGCCAAAATTAAAAAAACGCCAAAACCGAAAAGCCAAAACAAAAAAGTGCCAAAACTTAAAAAAATCGCCAAAACCGAAAAAACGCCAAAACTAAAAAACGCTTAAAGCCGAAAAAAACCCAAAAACGAAAAAAAAATGCCAAAACCATATTTTATATAGGTTCATATTGAATTACATATGTATCTAGCGTCCGTACGAAACCCTTCGTGCGCGAGTAAAAGTCGCTTCAGTCTTCACTGAATTTATTTCAATATACACTACTCCGCACCCACATTTTCTCAAGTCATGGGACGAGTACGTTTGGAACAATTGTCATCAAATTTTCTGCAGGGTTAATTCACTTATTTTTTTCATATAAAACTTTTGTTCGAAAACAAGTTTTTTATTTAAATTTTTAATTAAACTAAATTCCGTTAAAAAATTCAATGAAAACTTATTTAAAAAATTGCTGTACAAAATTAATGAAAATTTTTTATATGTATATGATTCGCCATTAAGCCAGTTAACGAGAATCTTTTAAAAAATAGTAAAAAAATTTGCCAAATTTTTTATTAAAAATATCATCAACAAGTTAAATAAAAAGTTTTCTACAACAATAACGTTACAATGTTATTATCCAAAACCTCGAGGCAAACTCATTAAGAAATCTTTAAAAAACCTAGAAATATTTTTAAAAAAGATTCGGCGAAGAAAATTTTGCAGAAAATTGTTAGAAAATATTTTTATAACTGACTACTTATTAAAGGCCTTATTCCGAAAAACTTAAACTACTAAGATCCAATTCAAAATCTAATTCGCTCTTAATTTCCAAGAGACACTTCGATTTGACCAAAATCTAATAATTCGTTCTAGAGATAATGTTGACGACAAATTTCGAAAAAAATAAATTTTTTTAATAACTCCAAAAGTCTGCGTCGAAACATTTTTATAGAATTAAAAAAAAATTATTAAAATTTGAGGAAAATCTGTAGTTTATCCGAAGTGTCAGGAATGGCCTGCAAGGTCAAGCGAGTACCATATTTTTTGTCTTCCATAAAAATCGAGCGGCCCTAATGCAGACATAAATATGTCCACATTTCACTGATAATTATATAAGTACATGAGTGAAACCTCAACCATATTTTGTAAAAGTTATCTAAAATACCTCGAACAATTTAATTCTATTTTCAAAATTAAAAAATCTGCCAATATTTTTTCTCTGTCTGTTTATAAATCATTCTTAGGGTATTTTTCATGCAATTACTACCAGTCGACAAAACTGCTGGAATCTTTTTTTTATATGTATCTTGTGCCTCTAACGCAGCACTGACATTGAAGCAAACCGTTCAATGTTTGAAAGATTTAAAAACTAAATGCACAAAAACGTTTCGTTGGCAAGCAAGACTAAATAAATCCAATATAATATGGATCATGATCATCACCGTCATCATCATCATTACCACCAGCCAGTATTACAGAGTTTATCTTTTGACTTGCTTTTAACGGCATTTGTGCAAAACGTGCATTTTAAAAACTTTTTGAGAAATCTTTAGTACAAAAACGCAACGAAATATTGACGCGAATGCAAAAAATAAATGTACCTGTTTGCTTGAATTAAGAAAGTGGCCGACAAATTTTTTTGGAAAAAAAGTGCAGTGGCAAGTAAGTTCATATGAAAATTTGATTTTCTGGTAAAATTGTGTGCAGTATTGTTCGTTCGTTTCACTGGACAATGTTTTCTCTCTCGCATGTAATTGTAACAATTAATTGTTTCATCAAACTCATTGTATTCGTTATGTTATTTTGTACGACTCGTATAAATGCAACAACCGTAATCATTCAATCGATAGTTTTTTGACTCGTCTTTTCATTAAATAATTAATTATTTAATTCAATATTATTTTGCTATCTATCTTTCATATTTTTTATTTTTCTTTTCTTTGCTTTGTTCAAATCATGAGGTTTTTGAACTAATTTTTTGTTGGCATTTTCAATTTAATGTTGTATGAGTAAAGCATTAATTAACATATAAATGTCGACAATAAACACATATGGAGTGCGAATTTTATTTGTTAAGTAATCAGAAGAGTGTGCAATTGATTTGGCCGAATTTTATACATACTCAATAAATATATGCAATTGCTTCGCACAACGAAATAGGAAGGTTTTTACTATACTTCAGCTATTTATTATTATTTTTAAGCGTATTAATTACGCAGGTATTATAAATACTTTGAGGAAATAGTGAAGCAATATTAAAACCGGAAACGAATGATTTAATTGCACAAAAAAATAAATAAAAAATTATTAAGGGTTTTCATGAGAACTCTTAAAATTGCCATTTGTGCAATTGGGCAAACTTGCGAGACTTGTTTCATGAAGCCCCTTTTAACTTTTTGTGCAAATAACTAATCTAAATTTGAAACAAACGTCAAAAAATCAATTAAATAAAAATAAGATAACAAAATTTAAAGCAATTTTTAATTAAAAAACATATTTATAAAAATAAAAAAGTGTGTGTGTGTGTGTCTAAAAGTGCCTAAAGAAGTCCAAAAGAGCAAGAAGTTGATGTTAACAAAATGCACAATTGCACAGCTTAAGTTTACGAGCCAAAATTATTGGGCAAACTTAACAGGTTTGTGCAAATAAATTTCTATAAAATTTTTGACATTTTATTTACGAGAGTGTAAACATGCACAATTGCACAGTTTGCGAGACTTTTGAACAGTCTCATGAAACGCCTTATTATTATTATTATTATTAATTGCACAAAAAATAAAAAATTATTATTATTTCTTATTAAATTCGTTAAAATCGTTTTAAAACGCCTGATAAGAACAGTATTATATTGTAAATGTACCGTGCTACCCTAGTACCGCATTAGCATTTCAATATAGCATTATAGTTTATGCTTAGTATTGGGTGCATTCATAAGACGTAGCTGTTGTGCAACCATTAAGTGTGTTTGCCAATGAAATGCATAGTTGAGTGGTTCCGCTCCACTCAACAGTTGAGTAATTTTCCATCATAAAATTTGTTCGCTACCTATAGTCAACATGTTGTGCTCAGACTAAAACAGCTGATCGAATAGATATATGACTTTTATGTATATGCTTTGTTAGGTGGAAGGAGCAAATATTTGTTAAATTTTACATTACAAATGCGATGAAGTAACGAAATAAGGGTATACAATTAAATTATATCCATCGAGCCGTTTCTAAGACGTCTTATGAATGCGCACATTATCGATTACGGTTTACAACCCAACTTCAGTTAAGTAACTAATTTTCAACCAACAATACTGGTTTTCAGAAGGCACCAATTACCACCCAAAAAAGTATAATGATTGGCGGCTACCAGAACTTTTTGATTGTTCGAAAGCATGAATCAAAAAAAACAAGATTGCGCATTGCGCAGGTCCGCTATTTTATTTTCTGCTCGTGACATAGAATATTTGTTGAAACCACAGTGCATACATTTGTTTGTGGAATGTGCTATCTCGCACAAACTTTTTACAACCAACACTCGTTTGTATTCTATGATGACGTAGATGCGCAGTAGAAATTTTTTTTGTAGGGATGAATGCGCAATCTTGCTGTTTTGATTCATGGTTAAAAAGCATTAATTATGTATCTATTGAAAATGTTCTTGTAAAAAAGAACTAACTGACTTGGTTTCAATTAGTTCATATTATAGCGAGTTCACTGTATGGATTTAATAAATGTTCGTGTTAACGTTAATATAAACTATTAAAGCCTGATTTTATTATACAAAATGATTTTGTTGAAACCAACTTAAAATCTTTTTTGAATTGTTTTTATGTAAATTTAATAAAATGCTACCTTATTTTCGTTGAAATAAGTTAAGTGCTGCCAAGTTAAAATAATTGGAAGCAGCTGATAATGTTTGCGGCAACTACACGTATTTTTATTTTGTGTTAAAACCTGAATTAATTAAACTTGCTGCATAATCAGCTCTCTAAAGTTTCGATGTTAAGGCCAGGGATCAAATCGTCACATCCGTGAACGTAACTCGACTTTGCAAGTCGCGATAGGAAACAATTTACTTTCGTTCGGAGCTCTTCATTTGACTTAAATCTTGCATGAGTCATGTGAAACTCTTCATATTTGGTGTTGGCATTTTTTAAAAAGATGATCGATCCTCTCACTACCAAGTTAAAAATTATTTTAACTTGCCACAAGTGCAGTAGAACAATATATGTTACCTTCAAGGCTCATAATAAAAAAACCTATTTTTTTGTTTTCCTTTGAAAGTATTTGTTTATATTTGAACACTTATATTTCATGCTTTTCAACTTGGTTAAAGCATTTCCTCGATTTTTAAGTGGCCTGATGATTTTGTGGAAAAGTTATCTTTATATCTTCACTCGTAGCTCAACGTACCAAGAGGCTCAGTTCAGTGAGTAGGACTCCTGAGTGATTTCATTTTGGCCAAAGTAAAATTCGGGGCATGCATAATAATCCCTGTTATTGTGTATAGCGTCGACGTCACGCAAGTAAATGTTTTCAGTTGTCTACTCTTTATTGGCAAAAATTGGTTCTTATTGGCAAACTCTTACTAGTCTATAAGGCTTTGTAAATTAATGGAGCATGTTAATAGTAGCCAATTGTTGTCGAAAAACTTTAGACAAGTGACAATTTTTACTGTCGCCTTGATGTAACGTCGACGACCCCTTTCACAGTAAGGTGTAAGATTTCATGAAAATTAATTAGGGAAGGTAATAATAAATTTACCTTTTGCTACCAACCTCCTACACAATAAGCAAAATTTAACTTTTGAATATCAAATGTTATTAATAATAAAATAATTTACATTTAATTGTATAAAATCAGCTAATAATTATAATTAATAAATTAAATTTTCACAAACACGTCCGTGAACACTGGTAACATGACGCACTTTGCAAATTTGCGAGTACAAGTTCGCTGGTTCAATGTTTATAGTTTTCACAAGCACTTAAATATGATTTTAAAGCTGCATTTAAAATAGTTTCTCTTCTTGTTTTTGTTAATTTTGCTAATTAATATTACTTAGTATGAGTATTTATATATTATTATTATTTTTAGATTAGCTAATAAACACCGATGTATCGTTTAATGAAGTTATTAAATTTAATTATTTTTATTTGCTAATAAGTACTCGTAGTTGCGGTTGTTTAGTAACAAATAAACATATCAATGCTTAAATAAAGTTAATTGTATAAATTTGTCTTGTCTGCAATTAAACACTCTTTTCACCAACTGCATACAACGAAATCGTTTTGAATGGATGTCTGCAAATACAAAAAAAAACAGCTGGTAGTTTTAAGCGCCAGAAATTGGAAACAATTATTTCAAAATATTTGAATTTTAAAGAAAATATCGTAACGGTATACAATTGTTGTTAAGTAAATATCTGGAGTTATCAAGAAAATTCATGCAAAAATAATTAAAAACTGTTCAAATCGCTAAAACTAAAAGCAAATGTGAAAACAAACAAAAGGAAAAATATGAAAATATGTTTGGGAAGTATACCTCTGTAAAAATATTTGGACTGTAATTGATTGAAATAAAAAGGAATAATATGTACATACAAATGTAAGTGCGATAAGAAAGATTTTAAACTGTATAACCCTGTGTTGATTATGTTGTTTGTTTCGCAAACAAAAATGGCAGATTCAAGTGAGGAAATTGCCAGAATATCCCAGCTTTCGGGAGCTGCATACGACTAACGAGTGTATTTTCGTATAGGACTTGGGAGTTAACAGGATCCACTCTTGGAGACTTATTATTAAACCAATGGTTTTAATTAATTTCACCAATTAATTGTAAGCGGTACAGTAAACTCTCGAATACAAAACAACACACATAAGCCTGATCGCACTTAAAAATTAATTACGATGACGCAAGAGGATTTCTTCATCCCAGAGGTATTTTTCATGTAAAATAGTTCTGTTTGTTTGTCCGTAAAAGTGAACAAATCACCAAGAAAATAGATCAAAATAGGCGGGCAGAAGCGGTAAACATTTGGATACAAGTTAGTGTTTTCCATGACAGCTTGTGCTTATACTAGTTTCTGTGGATAACACATACATATCGTCGCTTCAGAATTTGTTTAGCCCTTAAGCCACGAAGGTTTACATGAAGTTTTCTCAAAATATACACGATGGATTTTTTTTCTATTTGCACCACTGCTTCCAACACATGTTTTGAAGAAAGATTTAAATTTTTGTAAACTTTGATGAATGAAGTTAGAAGTTAATATTATAATTATTATAATACTACAAATACTTTTTGTGCCGCATACACCACTTTTCTTAATTTATTTTCAAAAAGTAGCTTTTTGTGTTCCATACGTATACATTTTGTTGTTTTGTTTATTTTTCTGGCTGTCTTAGAGAAATAAGGCGATCGTTTAACGCCGACCAAGAAACCGCCGCCATATTATAGTTTTAACTATATTATAGTTTTAACTTGCACACTTGCACAAGAAAAACCAGTAATTGAAGTGTATTTAATATAATTAAGGTTTCTGCTATTTTATTTTATTGTTTAATAAGTTTATATTAAAATATGTTATCGGCGGCTGCGTCTAGGTGATGTTTTTTTTGCGTAACAGTCGCCGCCAAATTTTTCTTAGGGCACCTTAATTTTTTATTATCAACTTTTTATAGAAATGAAGCAAAACAAGAATTAACTTTACTTCGTATGTTTTTGTATGAAGAATTTGAGACAGTCGCCAAACTTTAAACTTAAAAATAGTGTATATGGAACAAAATGAATGATTAATATCTCAGAAACAATAACAAATTTCGCGAAACGCGTTTTTGCTTCAGAAAGAGGGTATTCAAAATTCCATACCTAACTAATTTTGTTTAAGAATAGTCGGTGGGGAAAAACTATTCTGGGGCGTCGATATAATAAAGTTTCGTTTAACATAAACTAAATTGGTTTCAATATCTTATTTCTCACAGCCAGCCCATTTAATGATATCGAAAGCAAGTGCAACCGAACAAAATCAAATCACTCAAATACGAATAAATTTTGGGTTAGCTAAGTCGTCAATGGTCCTTCTCACGCAATAACATTCATTAGTTTATGTATCTGACGAATAAATAAATGAAAGTATTGCCAGGTAGGAATTTTTCTATAATTTGCATGGGCTCTTTTGAACGAATTAAAAACAAATTAAGGCAAATAAATTTTACTATCAAGTGACAGATGTTCACATTTGAGTTCGTATATGATATACTATATATACTTATATTTTCAATGAAAACACTTACGTTTTCTTTCGACTAGCCGATCGAATAATGTTCGTTACAGAGGTTTGTAATGAACTCAAATCAGTTATCATTCACTTGGAATGCAAATGAACGCGTAGTGCCGATATCGTTGAACCAGCAGTTATTTTCGGTTAATTATTTTTAGAAAATCAGAATCAGAAGAACTTTTGTTTATTTTTGCTCTAGAAAAAAAAAATCCAAGCATTTTTTCCTTGAACTCTAGTAATGAGTTTTCTAGGCAAACAAAAATTCTTAATCTTTTCAGTGATTCGTTTTAAGTTGGTACATTTATTAAAAATAATCATCTTCATTGACTTATAGCTAATAAATCACTGAATGTTTAAACATAGTTTAAGTTAATTTTCACAAAAAATTAAAATTGATTTAAATACAATTTAATTTTTTCAGTGGCTAATTAAAGTTAATATCAAATTACTTTCAAAGTATGGTAGCACTACAATATTTCCAAATATTATGGAAAGCTTTCCAAAGAGCAGCTATTCAATATAAATAAGAAAGTTGATTAATCAATTTGCCGAAAAATTAAATAGCGAAAAACGTATTTTATGATAAAAAAAGAGCATCAGAATGCATTTTTCTATTTATATATTTCATTATATGAAAATATGTGTTACATTTGTCGTATATTTTGGAATATTAAACGAAATTCATTTTAATACGACCACATGATGTTCATGTACATGCATTCAAAAACACACGCATGCACAAAACATATGGTATGTTTGCAAAACTTAAACAACGCTTAAATGCACAATGTTGGCTATTTAAAATTCATTTAATTTTGTGGTGAAAAACAAAATTTTGTGTTTAAATCAGATTTAAAAATAAAATACATATAATCATTGACTGATTTACTTGCCCTTATTTTAGAAAATTTTAATTTTTCATGAACTTTTAAAAAAAGCTGAAAACAAAATCCGGCAACACTGTTTTTTTTCTTATCTCAGATTTGTATCAAAGTAATAAAGTAAAGGTGTGATTGTACCTTTTCAAACGCTTGCCCAAAAAAGCGTAACCTCTGAATATTATGAAAAATCTATCGATTTAGACACATGTGTATAAGTTAAACACTTTCTAATAATATTTAATTCTCTAACATCGTCTATAAGTTGTGTATAAAACTGTTTAAATTAAGAAAAACGTGTCTGAATCAAAAGGGTTTTTTTTACCAATATTCAGTGGTTGCGCATTTTTGGGCCAATGTTTGCCAAGTGTGACCATATCTTAAAATGTGTGTGTTAAGTTATTTAGAAAACTGTTTGAAAGAATTAAAGGAGGATCACCCAAAAGACTAGTGAGGAAATAGCTAGTCTATCAGTCTGAGAGCTGATGGTTAATTTCCTACCAAAAGCTATGTCTTGCTGTACTATAATGAGTGAAGTTATTTGACAGTCTGCTCTTCAAAATAAATTATTTGTAATATTTAATAAAAAAGCAAGGCATTTTTATCCAAGAGTATAAAATTCTAAATTGGAATTAAACACAGATAAATGATGTTATTTGCCATGAGATTGGCTTTATTCGCAAAATAATGCCTTGCCATTTTTGTTTGAATATTATTGGCCGTCCGCACTCACTTATTATAACCTAGATCACTTCTTCTGTGTATGGCTGCCGGTCAGTGATAATATGGAAGATTTTGTCATGGTGTCCAAGTGTCATTCTTCTGGTGCTTATGGGTTTCCACAAGGGAATTTTTATGAGACAAGGGGTCTGACAATACCGCGGACGCTAATCTGTGTACTGTGGCTTTTCAGGCATTATTTATGCCTGGTTATTCTCTGGAATAACAGAACAACGAATGTGCACATACATACATTTGTATATATTTACTAAAAAGAAGAATACAGAAATAAAACTTTGGAAATTCACCGTCGAGATCTAAACATTGGCTTTATACTGTTACTACGGGCACTGGTGGCTCAACAGATGATCTGCCTCTGGTGTTTAGTCAATGATGATGTATTATAATTAATAATTAACAGATGTTGCTTACCATGGTAAGGCATTATTGGACGATGTATGCGATGTGCATTGCTCCAACTACAATATGAAGGTTGGTGCGATATTCTGTTATAGAATCCGCGGCGAGTGTTGGTAACCACATTCGCTACGCGTTATTATAGAGAAGCTTTCGTAGTGGCTGTAGTTGCAACCAAAATCGCTGGGAGAATGGTCCTGAATGCTACTGATTGGTATGACGTCATCAGCCAGGAACTGGTATAGATGCCCTTGCTTTAAAAGATGCTTCTTGTGATGCTGGCGTATGGCCCAGCTATTGGGAGATGCCTGCTTAAGCATCTTAAGTAGTGCGAGATCAGATAGCTCGAAGCACCTCAGCAAAGTTCTTGCTCATAGTTAGAGAAAACTACGTTCAAAGATTGTGTGTTCCTTGCTAGTCACATAGCGCTTTCTAGGTATGCGAATGCTTAAGTTCACCGAGTGTTAAAACCACCGTGAGGTTAGACCGCAGTGGCAGATAATCATATTAGTCTTAAATACGTATGTTGGTTAACAGACTATTCACATAATTGGCAGAGGTTAGGTTACCAGGTTTCGGTGAAAGAACAAGTGTTGGGCTCACTCGGGTCCATTCAGTTAGGTGCCTTTGAGATACCTTTGAGCGAATGAGCGGTAGAAATAGAAAGGCAGAAAGATAGAGAGTGAGAGAGAGGAGAAGGGACGGGAAGTGCAGCAAAAAATAAATTAAGGCCCGTAATGCGCTAGCAAAAAAATGCTTGCAGTAGAAGTTAGCGGTTGAACTACCCAATGCGCCTAATAAAGAAAAGTAGGTCTTTAAGGTCAACCGCTGATAGTTCCGAAAGGCTACTGAATCCAGCTTTCCTGGAGCTAGAAAAGCTAATCAAGTGCAGGGCTGAAGATAGGTTCAACTGAGCGAATGAATTATGCATCAATATCAGGAAGTTTCTCTGCACTCCAAATGCGGCGGCGTTTTAATTCAAGCAAAACATGAAATTCATCGCTGGACAAAATTTTCTTATGAAATTCGGGATTAACAATGATTTCATTTTAAGCCCACTTACTAAATGTACGAAGAGCCCGGTGATCGCTTGTCTATGCATGATGAAATGACAAACCAAAGTAAATAAAAAAACAACTAACAGCTGTTAAAACGCGCACAAATGCAGCAGTATTGCCAACTTAAAATTTTATGCATCTAAAAAAACATTTTAAATAAAAAGTATAATGTTAATGTTATATTAATGTTAATTTGTATTTTCAGAACGTATTTTTAAAGTCGGGATCATGTCAGAATTTAAAAGGAAAATATGAAAACTTCTAAACTTTTTTCAAATAAAAAACATTTGACGTATGTACATATTTTATTGCTATTTTAAAATTTGTTATTTTAAACAAAGTATACAATTTACTCAAAATACACTTCTTAATACGTATGCATTAAACTTTGAAAGATCCAAATATTTTTTCAAGTATACTTCCCCAGCATATGATTAAATCAAATAAACAACACAACACAAGACTGACTGACTGACTGACTGAATTGAATACCTTTTCATTATGATGGTTTTTCATATAATATATATTTTTTTTAAACACAATAAATAAGTTAAAAAAAGAATTGAGGCAAGGAGTTGATTTTTTTGTTATTATTAATTATAAATATTTGTTTCTTTTTTTTGCTGTGGTTTTTTTTTTCTTTTTAATTAATATGTTTTATTGTAATAAGACTTTTTTTTCGTTATTTGCGAATTAGAAAATGGCAACAAAATCCATTGCTGGTGTTTCAATGTTTTTATTCAATTTTAATTTTTTTAATTTTCTTTTTTTCTTTCATATAATTTTTGTTACGTTTCGTTAACTTTATGAAACTTTTTTTAAGTTAAATCATAAATACTTTGAGCTTATATTGTGGTCTTAAGATTATTTTGCCAGCGTTGATAGTGTATAATGCCCATTGTGGTAAATATTTTAACACGCTTTAGTGAAATGGTCGAATGCACTTAATATATAATTTTTTTAGCTTCAAGCAAACTTAAAATTTATGCCAAACGAATTCTTAAGCATTGAGCGTTTCAAGTAACTGAATATGTATCAAAAAAAAAAAAACACTGCAAATATTATTACGAAAACATGCATAAACTTTTTAAAACCGCCACTAGAGGGCTTTTTATTTGTTGTTGTTTTTCCGTTTAAATATTTTTTGCTTGTTGTTTGTTTAACCAAACAATCCGTAATAACTTGTTTGTTTCTTCTTTTTTTGCCAGAATAACGGTCAATTATTATAATTCTTATTGTTTAAATAAATTATTTATTCTTTTGAATGCCCGTTTAAATCGATTTTAAGAAAAAAATACATTTTTGTTTGATTTGCCAATAAGTTGTATGATTTCATGTTTAAACACCACCATTCGCTTCTACCAACCGTACATGAATAGTTCAATCTAAGTTGGCCGTGCTAAGCTCAAGCAAAACTTACTAGCCAACAACACCAAATAATCAGTTTTTTTTTCATTCATAAAGCACATCATATAAAAAAAAACTAAAAACAACCACAAAGTAGGAGACTAATTTAATTCCAATGAGTTGTTGGTGTTCCACTCAACTCAACACAATCCAATACGAATACAAATGCAATACAATCAATTTTACTCATTTTCGCGCCCCTCACTACACAAGCGCGCGGCGGCATCAACAGTTTCAAATCGAATTCAAATTTTTCTTTCGCTTGCAATCAATGTGCAATTGTCCGTTATTGTCATTGCATGTTAGCTTTAGTGGCTTTAGTTGCTCGAGTAGTTCTGCATCCTCGAGGCTGAAACGTGCTGCAACTTCTAGAGACTGCTTATACATACATACATACATAAGTGTAGTGAGAAAAGCAAGCATGTTTTTAATCAGCTTATTGAGTTTTTCTTGTTTTACAAAATTAATGTGATGTTTCTTTCTCTTTATTTTATATTTAATGCAGCCTCCTGCCTGCCTCAGATTTCGATATTCGAGTGACAAGATTCTCAACATGTATTTGTTTGGTATTTTGTTTTTATTTCGTTTTCTCAATATTTACACAGTTTAGTTTTAAAATTATTTTTCTGTCTTATCGTTTAACTGGTTATTGACAATTTTATTCCAAGATGTTGACTAATTATCCAATAAATCACATCGTAAGTTTTTCTTTTAAGAAAGTATGTGCTGCAAATAGTAAACACACTTTCAGCCGGTTTAACAAACTAATTGTTTTTTCATTAAGCTCTTCTATATACAATGTATGTACAGGGTGGCCCAGAAAGACCGAAGTGGTGTGAATTCCTTATAACTTTTTATTTAAGACATATTTTTTTAATTTTTTGTTTTTTAAATACAGTAAATTTATAGGGAATATTTTTAGATTAGTTATTAAAAATTGTATCCCGCAAATGGTGGCCATTTTCTGATATACTTCAGTAAAGTGAGCTGAGCTGAAAAGAGCGGTCACTCAAAAAAGCTGATAAGCACAACTCTAGAATATAACATCGTGCAAATGGTATTTTTGCCAGATGCCACTCATTAGAAATGTATAGTTTACATCATCTACACGTGATATGACTGAGCCCTGAAATCGATGCTGCAGAAAGCCCAATGTGCTCATTGCTGTCCATATCATCCAATTCTGGTCAAAATAAGTAAGTTAGTTATCACCGACCCATAGCCCTAGCGACCTTAAAATGACCGAAGGGCGAGAATCGTTGCCCGAACAAAACAAAACAACCATTTAGATAAATCCAATTTTATCATTTCCACATGTTGTTATACTGTTCATACATCCATGACTATTGATTGAATATACGACAGCCAATTTGACAGATATATGTAACTTGAACTAACTGTGAAAGTTCCAAAATTCCAATTGGGTGGCCATATAAATATATCTGTGGTAATAAGGAATAAATTCAGTAAAGTGCGACTTTGACCCGCGCACGAAAGGTTCCGTATGGACATGAGAAATGTAATTCAATTCAAACTTTAGTAGCCTATATAAAATATAGTTTTGGCATTTTGTTTTCGTTTTTGACGTTTTTTTTAATTTTGATGATTTTTTTTGGCGGTTTTTTAGTTTTGAAATTTTTTTCTCGTTTTGGCGATTTTTTTCGGTTTTTGGCTTTTTTTTTATTTTTTGGCGATTTTTTCTTTTTGGAGATGTTTTTTTTTAATTTTGGCGATTTTCGGTTTTTGGCGACTTTATTCATTTTTTGTAGTTTTGAACTTTTTTCTCATTTTGGCGTTTTTTCGGTTTTAGGCGATTTTTCAATTTGGCGATTTTTTTTTAATTTTGGCGATTTTTTTTCATATTAACAATAATTTTGTTACTGGAGCCTTTTTCGCGTTTGGCGATTTTTTTCGGTTTTTTGAACTTTTTTTTACTTTTGGCGATTTGTTTCATTTGGACGATTTTTTCGAATTTTGCGACCTATTTTGGTGTTAGAATTTTTTTTTAATTTTGGCGTTTTTTTTTCGTTTTGGGGATTTTTTTGAATTTTTGGAGATTTTTTTTTGGTTTGGCGATTTTATAATTTTCAAATTTTTTAGTTTTTACGTTTTTGAAAATTTCAAGAGTTTACCTCTTACGGTTTCCAAGATATAGCAAGTTGTGAAAATTACATAGCCAAAATTGCATTAACTGATGCACCACCCTTTAATTTAAATTTTTTAAATTTTAGTGTTAATTGTTGTAGTCTATACAAAAATACACTAATTTTACATATTTCAAGTGTCAATATACGTATGTACATACTCTGTCCAAATTTCAGGTCCGTAGCTCTTACGGTTCCTGAGGAAATACCGTGTGACGGACAGCGTAGCGAAAGCAATAGGGTCATTTTTCACCTTTGGTGAACGGAACCCTAAAAAGTAGTTAAGTTATATTTGACTCTTTTGCAGGAGAGCAATTTTAAGCGCTCAAGTCGATTTTCAGAAATTTATTTCTTTTACATTTAAATTGGGAAATTCTGTGTTAGAATTTATTTTTTTATGCAGACATCGTTCTACACACTATAAGTAGCACATTTAAGTTGAAATACAAAGTATAAACTCAATCAAGCTATTATTCCAAATTAGATTAAAAGTCTAGAAGAGATAAACCTCAAGTAATTTGTCTATAACTTCTTAGATTCAGATTATTTTTAACATAGACTTGTATTTCTTAATGTACGATCACACTTGGCAAATATTTTCTCCAATAAGCGTAACCACTTAACACTAATGAACAAATTTTTCATTTGGAAACGTGTTTATTAAAAAGTTTCCAATAATATTGGATTATATTACATTGTACATTTGTTATGATGTATGAAACTGTTTAATAAGCACGTGTCTGGATAAAAAAAGTTTTTGGTTAAGATTTAGTGGTTACACTCATTTGAACAAAGGGCGACCGTGCTAAAACCATTAAAACAAACAAAAATTCCTAATACACTAAATATATAAAATAAAATAAGGTTTCAAATGATTTTGAAATGTATTTTATTCAAAAATTTTCATAAAATAGATTTCAAATACATTTTCAGGTATGTTTTGTATTGCACGTGAAATTAAATCTTTCGGACTTACCATAGCATTGTTCTCATAAATTACATATTTCATTTACAATTACATATTTCATTTATCATAATCATCAAAACAATTCACATATTCCACTGAAAATTTATCTACAGGGCTGAGGTTTACACTAACTGATTATTGACATAAAAAGCAATTTTAACTCCACTTTGCCATAAAATATATTTTTTTGCAAAATTGAAGAAATTCTTATATGTCAGAGCTTTTTGTCAGCCATTTTGAACTATTCTTCGTGCTAGAAAAAACTCGCTCTGCTGATGATGAATGTTCCCGTTCTGTTAGTGTTTGTTATAATAATTGACAATTGTCTTTAGTGCATGTAACTTGTCTCAGAGAGAGATACGAAGTTTTGTTTAATAGAGTCACAACCAAAAAAAAATTTTTTTGGCCGCAATTTTTATAATCGTGTATGTTCTGGCTTCCACATCGTTTTCACATGTTTTCTTGTGCGACGGCATGTTAAAACACATGCTACACCTGTTTAAGTTGAAATTTAGAAAATAAAAATTAATGTTTTCTAGCATCCGAATTTAAATGAAAACAAATTTTAAATGGACGATTTCAAACTTTTAATATTTTTTTAATATTTTCACTTTTCAACAGTCTTATGAGACATTCTTAGATTTAATTGAACTGTAGTGAATTTTAATCAGAAATAAATTATAGTTAGGCTCAAGTTCAGTAATTTCAATTCTTATTGAATGAAATATTTTTATTAATTAGTGTGAATTTCTAAAGAAGATAAGAAAAATTAAAGTAGACTTTTAGTAGCTGGGGGAAATACCGATATTTTTCTGTGCAGCCACGCACTTCATCAGCATCCTAGTCTATCTACTTGGGTATAGATTGTTATTAACATCAGCTATTTAAGTTAAATTTTTAAGGAAACGGAGAGAAATGATTGTTGTGTATACAATTATTGATTTACCTTTTGTAAATACATTTGTAAGTATCACTATTCATTTTCTGTTTTTCCATTTTTTTTATTTAGGTTAGCACGAAGTTATATTACTCTACCTTAGTATGTTTAACTATTCTTGCTTATCTTTTATGATCATCACATGAATAATTTTTTAGTATAAAGTGTCTCCATTTTTTACATTACCGTGTATCTCGAAAACTAGAGCTGATAAAAACTGTAATTATCTACATAGCATATTTAAAAATATTATTCGACATATTGGGTGAAGTGAATAAAAAACAAGTCAAAGTGCTATATTCGGCTGTGCCGAATCTTATATACCCTTTACCAAAGTGCGTTTATGTAGTATAGAGATACAAACATAAGCACAGAGATATGTAGGTGCATATTCATTTCGTGAAAAAATTCATACTTTTTTCTAGTGCAATTTTTAATTTTTTGGCATTATGTTTAATTTGGTGCTTTTTAAATTTTGGCGATTTGTTTCATATAGGCAATTTGTTTTGGTTTTGGCGATTTTTTTCTGTCTTTGGCTTTTTTTTAATTTTGGCGATTTTTTTCGTGCTGGCGATTTTTTTGATTTTGACGATTTTTTCATTTAGGCGATTTTTTTATTTTTATATATTTAATTTTTTTAGTTTTGACAGTTTTTTTCTCGTTTTGGCGATTTTTTTCGGTTTTTGGCGTTTTTTAATTTTGGCGATTTTTTTTCGTTTTGGCGATTTTTTTGATTTTGCCGATTTTTTTTCATTTAAGCGATTTTTTTTGTTTTTGGCATATAGGCAATTTGTTTTTTTTGGCGATTTTTTCCGGTTTTGGCGTTTTATTTTTTAATTTTGGCGATTTATTTTCGTTTTGGCGATTTTTTTGATTTTGGCGATTTTTTTTCATTTAGGCGATTTTCTTAATTTTTGACGATTTTTGTTCATATAAAAATGTTTTTTTTTTGTTTTGGCGATTTTTGCGGATTTTTGTCATTGTGGGATTTTTTTTGGTTTTGACACTTTTTTCTCGTTTTGGCGATTTTTTTCGGTTTTTAGCGTTTTTTTAATTTTGGCGATTTTTTTTCGTTTTGGCGATTTTTTTTCATTTAAGCGATTTTTTTTAATTTTTGGCGATTTTTTTCATATAGGAAATTTTTTTTTTGATTTGGTGATTTTATTTCGGTTTATGGCGTTTTTTTAATTTTAGCGATTTATTTTCGTTTTGGCGATTTTTTTTTTGATTTTTGCGATTCTTTTTCATTTAGGCGATTTTTTTTTTAATTTTTGGCGATTTTTGTTCACATAATCATTTATTTTTGTTTCGGCGATTTTTTTCGGTTTTTGGCTTTTTTTTAATTTTAGCGTTTTTTTTTCATTTTGGCGATTTTTTTTTGTTTTGGCGATTTTTTTAAATTTTTGACGATTTTATAATTTTCGGATTTTTTAGTTTGACCGTTTTTGAAAATTTCAAGAGTTTAACTCTTACAGTTTCCAAGATATAGCAATTTGTCAAAATTACATAGTCAAAATTTCATTAACTGATGGGCCACCCTTTAATTTAAATTTTTTTAATTTTAGTGTTAATTGTTGTAGCCTATATAAAAATACACTAATTTTACAAATTTCAAGTGTCAATATACATATGTACACACATACATACAATTGTATGTATATTACATGGGATTTTAAAAGTTTTCGTTACTCATTTTGGAACACCCTTTAATTTTTAGCTTTTATATATTTGTTGTAGCGACCAAAGTTCTACATACACTGTCCAAATTTCAGACCCATAGCTTTTACCGTTCCTGAGAAAATAGCCTTCTTCCTAAAACATGAAATATGTTTAATTATTAGGAAAAAAGTTAAAGTTTTCCAACCCTGGAAACGTTTTTTAATCTGTTAAGTTTTTAAAATTTTTTTTTTAATTATAAATACCAATTTTATTCATACCGAAGTATAAAATAAGTTAATTTAATAAAAAAGTAATAAAAACTTGTTTTCGGTAGTTATTTTCTATGGGTAAATTGAGTTTGAGTTTTCCAGCTCTGAAACCGTCTGCTCGATTTTGCTGAATTTCAATAGCAAAATTTTTCGGAAAATTTCCGACACACCAGTCCAAGAACGAAGTCGCTAGCTCTTCTGGGAGCTTGGGAAAACCGATTTCACGTACAGACAGACGGACAGACGGACAGACGGACATCGCTTGTTCGTCTTCCCTATGCATAAGGATCCAGAATATATATACTTTATGTGTCGCTTATTAATATTGTAGAAATTACAAACGGAATGACAAACCTATATATACCCTTTTACCATTTTTTGGTAAAGGGTATAATAAGCATTTGCTTTTTACTTGAAAATTTGTTAAGAAAAACAAATTTTTAAGTAAAAAGCAAATGCTTATTTTTTATTCACTTTACCCATTGTCATAAGTTTATTTTAATTGGAATTTATATGCAGAAAAATAAAATAGATTCATATCGAATATAAATTATTTTCTGGGTTTTGTATCAGTTTCAAAGCCTACTACGCTTATTTTTCTTTTGTGATTTTCAAAAATATGTGAATTCTCAAATAGTTTTTTAAAGTCTGTGCATAGGATATGAAGTTTATGACTGTTCAGGATATGGGGTTGAAGTCTACTGATGACTTGGCTAAGCAGCAATGAAATATATACACAATGCTTAACCACCAGCAAATAAATTTCAATTAAAATAACATATTTAAGATATTCTAATACTTGATTTATATTTTTGGACCGATATTTCGACATCACTTAATAATATTCTAAAATGAATTTTTTTCCTAATCCAATGAAAGTTTTTTAAATCATTTTTCCTTCTTTTATAAACAATGCAAAATTTAAAATAGCATATCAGCAAAATAAATCTAAACATTATTACAAATCGTCAAATTCTAGAAATTAATTTTTCATTCATAAAGTATTATTGTCAAATAGCATAAATAAATACTATTAATCTTATTTATTTAAATTTGCAAAACAATTACATATGCACACATACATATGTATGGATTTGCTGACCATACACAAATTAATCTGCTGTTAAGTATCGTAATAACAGGGGCACTAGGTTAAGAAAAACGGAATAACATCTATCAACAATTGGAGCAAAACAAGGAAAAGACAGAATAGATAGACTTACCGAGAGAGAGAGAGATAATAAAAATATACAACTACAAAACCATCAAAGTCTAAACCATGTTGTTGCTTGAAAATATTGTAAAAAAAAGTTTATGTACAAACATACTCTTTTCTAACTTGTATTTACAATTTACAAGTATTAACTAGTTGTCTGTGGTCTAACTGTGTTGTGTTACAGAAAGACGTGATGTTGTTAGAGAGCTTATGTTACACATACATATGCACACAAGCAAGCTCACATAAGCCAATTCAACATAAAATCAGGAAACAATCAACATTTTTAACAAACGAGTTTCGCTCAAAGCGAGTAAGATTCTTAAACTGCCAAATGAGTGAAAATATCTGTGAAAAGTTCTTACAAAAGTTGCTGGTGCTTGCATAATGGAGTAGAAAATTTATATATCGAAGGCTTCATACAAAAAAGGCGTATCTAAATTTTTTTTCGAAATCGCATTTTTAACGTTTTCCAGTGGCCAACGTATAATTATATAGTCCTTTAAGAACTACACTCGAAAAAAAGACACATACATATCAAGCCTTATTTTCCATTTAAGCATAAGCGAAAAAAATTAAAGTTTTCAGAAGAAGGTTTTTTTTTAATATTCAATATGTTTTTCTACGTAAGTTGTCGCTTACGATAAAAATGTGCAGCCTCTTTTTTATAAGTTATCAACAAGTTTGGCATTTTGATGATTCTAAATTATTGATAGCCCCATAAAATTTTAATTTCAATAAAAAATGACTATTTTCGATAACATGTCGCTTACGATAAAATCGAAAATAAGGTTCGATATGTAGTATTATTAAATAAAAAAAATTGTAAGTCTAGTGTGTAATTTGAGCGCTTTTCATATAGTTTTTCAAGACAAGTCGCTTGCTTGCATTGTGGAAACTACACATAAGTAATTATTTCCAACCATAGCTGTTAAGTAATGATTATTAATTTGATTACTAATTTGATTACTTTTTTTTTGAAAGGTAAAGTAATGATTAAATTACGATTATATTCAGTTTCGCACAATTAAAAAATGATTACGATTACTAATAATGGAATTACTTGAAAATACAAAAAATAATCCAAAAGAATCAAAAGTAATTAAAAATAATCCGATTACTTTTAAAGATTACTTTTGATTTTTTTGGATTATTTTTTGTAATTTTACCTAATTCAGACTACTTTTCGATTATTAGTAATCGTAATCAATTACACAGCTTTACAAATTTTTAATTTGGAAAAATACCAAGAACGCCACATGTCTAGATAAGTTAATTGGGACCTCCTGAACACGAATATCGCTGTAATTTTTTTTCCTAAGTACCGTTTTTTAGATAACGGTACTTTTGTGTTTTTCGGTGCATGGTCCCACTCAAACCCTTGTGGAGCCCAACCAAAAAGTCCGATCAAAATAAATGGCATATCGTTGGAAAGCTACTTGCATGTATTTTCCGTCGATATGCTGGAAATTTCTATCTGACATGAAATGGCTGAGTTATGGCACCTCAAAGTTCAAAATTTGCCTATTTTTTACGTTTGTTTCAAAATTTTTCATTTTTATTTCGTTTTTTTTCTACGTTATAGTAAAGATCTGGAATGTTTTATTTTTTTACCAAATAGTTTATTTAATTACCAACATTTTAAGCGTAATTTAAAAAAAAATTGGTGAAAAATAAAGTTTTTATTAAGGATTTTGTGGAACGACAATATTTTCATTTTCATTGCTCACACACTATATTCGGCGTCCAACAGTAAAAATTTAAATTAAAATGTCGAGCGACTTGAACTTTTGCGTTTTTTTTTTTGATGGATCTTCGCGAATGAGGAACCAACAATAGTCCGCCATCATTTGTTCATCCCACCAGCCTTTGTAACGTCTCTCGATTTCTTCCATTTCCTGGTGAAATCTTTCACCTTGTTCATCACTTTCGGAGCCCAAGTTCGTGGGGAAAATATCCAAATGACTGAATAAGAAGTGTAATTTAGGTGTCATATTTGAACCTAAAAGTTAAAAAGAATAAATTTTCAAATGATAACATGGATATACATACATGCTTTCACTCAACGCTTACCAATGGCATTGAATTTTTGCAGTAATATATCGATCTTCTCAGCGTAATCAGCATTACCGTGATCGCAGCAAAGAACTTGCACTTTTGTTCGCAAAAACGGCAAACTTTTGTTTTTGTGCCAACATATGTGGTCTTTTCTATGCTCTCCAACAAAATTATGACCCAGAGGAATGGCGTCTTTTTCTGGATGGAGGCAAGGATAGTTTGAAGGCAGTCTTGCTTCATAAAGGGAATACGAAACCATCAATTCCAATC
This sequence comes from Tachina fera, assembly GCA_905220375.1. Classification (NCBI taxonomy): domain Eukaryota; kingdom Metazoa; phylum Arthropoda; class Insecta; order Diptera; family Tachinidae; genus Tachina; species Tachina fera. The sequence continues at coordinate 77,409,237 of LR999966.1, forward strand.
GGATATGGAAAATACATAAAGGAAACATATGAAGCAATTAAAGAACTTCTTGATCTCATACATTATGACCAACATCAATGGAAAGTTTGCTCTGATTTTAAATTAGTTGCCATACTATCTGGATTGCAAGGGGGCAATACGAAGTATCCCTGCTTTCTATGTCTATGGGACAGCCGTGACCGTCAGAATCACTACACCCGAAAAGTTTGGCCTGAGCGAAGTGAACGTACGCACGGAGAGTACAATATCAAAAATGACCCACTCATTCCTCAGGAGAAGATAATACTTCCTCCATTACATATTAAGCTTGGGTTATTTACAAATATTGTGAAAAAGTTGCCAAAAGACGGTCTTGCCATGAATTACCTTAAACAAAAATTTCCGAGAGCCACAGCGAGCAAAATTGAAGCAGGTATATTTGATGGACCTCAAATTCGGGCTCTGTATGGTGACCAAGCATTTAATGAGTGTTTAGGTCCAGCTCATTTGGAGGCATGGGAAGCATTCCAAGACATCGTTCACAACTTTTTGGGAAATTACAGAAGTCCTGATTACGCTGAGAAGATCGATATATTACTGCAAAAATTCAATGCCATTGGTAAGCGTTGAGTGAAAGCATGTATATCCATGTTATCATTTGAAAATTTATTCTTTTTAACTTTTAGGTTCAAATATGACACCTAAATTACACTTCTTATTCAGTCATTTGGATATTTTCCCCACGAACTTGGGCTCCGAAAGTGATGAACAAGGTGAAAGATTTCACCAGGAAATGGAAGAAATCGAGAGACGTTACAAAGGCTGGTGGGATGAACAAATGATGGCGGACTATTGTTGGTTCCTCATTCGCGAAGATCTATCAAAAAAAAAACGCAAAAGTTCAAGTCGCTCGACATTTTAATTTAAATTTTTACTGTTGGACGCCGAATATAGTGTGTGAGCAATGAAAATGAAAATATTGTCGTTCCACAAAATCCTTAATAAAAACTTTATTTTTCACCAATTTTTTTTTAAATTACGCTTAAAATGTTGGTAATTAAATAAACTATTTGGTAAAAAAATAAAACATTCCAGATCTTTACTATAACGTAGAAAAAAAACGAAATAAAAATGAAAAATTTTGAAACAAACGTAAAAAATAGGCAAATTTTGAACTTTGAGGTGCCATAACTCAGCCATTTCATGTCAGATAGAAATTTCCAGCATATCGACGGAAAATACATGCAAGTAGCTTTCCAACGATATGCCATTTATTTTGATCGGACTTTTTGGTTGGGCTCCACAAGGGTTTGAGTGGGACCATGCACCGAAAAACACAAAAGTACCGTTATCTAAAAAACGGTACTTAGGAAAAAAAAATAACAGCGATATTCGTGTTCAGGAGGTCCCAATTAACTTATCTAGACATGTGGCGTTCTTGGTATTTTTTGGCTGTAAACTAGTGTTATTTATAAGAAATTATTTTAAACGGAATTATATAATCAGTAGAATTCTTTTTCAAATGTAACCTAATTTAACATCTCTGTTTCTAACTGCCAATTTATAAAAAAAAATCTCGTCTATCTATTCGCATTGAAAAAAAAAACAAATTTTAGTGCTCTGTTTTTGTTCTCAATATAAATAGGCAGACGAGAATTTGTAGTTGTCGTCTATAAACTGGCAGTAAGTTCAAATAAATGTTTACAAAACTCTTTTAAAATTATAAAAATATTCTACTTACTCCTTTCTCATATTGAGCCATCGATATGTGAAAAGAGTTCATTCCATGCACATTTTCCATACTAGTTGACCATCTGGATTATGTGACAGTAGTTAAATTTGAAGAAAAATTAAAAAAAAAGTAAAATGGCGTGTCATTACCCAGCAAAAAAAGGTGACTCCAAAAAAGCCATGACAATGTAGAGTTTGTGATGTGGAAATAGTGAAAATTTCGATGCGATCTAATGATTTTTACATAGGGTTGTCATTGCAAGAAGTTCTCTTTTTCGATGCCTGGTCACTAAATTGGAAGCGATATTAAGAAAAATTCCCTTTTTTGTGTTCTATGATAATATTTTCATCTAGGAAAAATGGTAAATAGTTGCCTTTTTTAACAATTCGTTTCTTTTTTTACGAATTTAAGCCCGAAACAGTGTTTTCATGTAAATTAAAGCAAATAACTTTTAAATTTTAGACTAAAATTAGTTCATAAATTTCTTAAAAAAAATATATTTTTTTTAATTCTGGTGAGTATTTTCTAACACTATGGTGGAGTTACAAGGTTTTGTATGACTAAAATAAGCTTCTACAAGGTTTTTTGCTCACTCTCGGCAAATTAAAAATATCGATTTTTTGGAAGCAATGAAAATGTAGTTCCACTAGAATGACTTCCATTTTTTTTTACTGGGTAGCATTTAGAAATGCTCCGTTTTCTCAGCCCGATTTACAATTGCAAGTTTGTAGAGCGTTAAATTGTAAACTGTATAACATGTGCGTGCATTAAAAAAAAGCTTGGTCGATTACTATTACAAAGAAGCTGACTTTTAAGCAGAACGTCCACAAACGTTAAAGAGGATATTTAGCAGCAACATCAGTCCGCATGCAAGCCACATCCACTCAGTGCACTTTTTGTTTTGTATAATTTTTTTTTTTGCTACTGAGTTTTTACTAACAACAGTTAGCAATGTCATTGGTTTGCTTAGTACTCATACACATAACATTTAAACATATTTGTATTTAACAGACATTAGTAAAACCATAATGATCATACTGTGGTCATTATGATTTTAATTTAGATTTTCGTTTTTTTTTATAGCAGCTCTTCCAACAATTTATTTTAGCGTTAACTAATTACAAATATATTAATAAATAACTTCTGCACTATGGGTAATAAACACTTAAATAGCTTCTATAAAAAAATGTATGCTGCAAACATTTTTGAAAATGTCCTCGAAAGTTGAGGCTAAATTTATTTTGGAATTCATGAATGAATAAAAAATTATCTTTTATATCGAGTACACACTAGGGCAGTTTGTAACATCGCAATGTTGTGTACTAGTGGCAACGTTTGTCATTTCAGTTATTTTTCGTTGCTTGGCATTGCTTTCCATAAAAAAAACATAATAAGGGTTTTCATGCGAACTCTTAAAATTGACATTTGTGCAATTGGGCAAACTTGCGAGACTTGTTTCATGAAGCCCTTTTAACCTTTTTTAAGCAAACGTGAAAAAATTAATTAAATAATAATATATGTTATAATCAAATTTAAAGCAATTTTAAATTTAAAATCATATTTATACTTTCTATAAAAATAAAAAGTATGTATGTGTGTCTAAAAATGCGTGAGGGAAGCAAAAAAAATCAAGAAGTTGTTATTTACAAAATGCACAATTGCACAGCTTAAGTTTAGGAGTGAAAATTATTCGGGAACCTTAACAGGTTTGTGTAAGTAAAATTCCCATAAAATTTTTGACATTTTATTTACGAGAGTGTACAAATGCACAATTGCACAGTTTGCGAGACTTTTGAACATTCTCATGAAAACCTTTAATGTGAATGGAGTTCCATACATTTGGAAAATGACACACAAAAAATGACAACACAAGAAATGCCAGATGTATACTTAGCATTACTGGAATTTTCACGTTCACCCACGTTGAAAAGATTTCATTACAAGACCCGTTTCAGCAACATTGAAATACGATGAATCAAATCAATTCACGTATTCCATTTGCAAGAAAGTTTCGTATATAAGGCAGAAATTTACATCAACTGACACCACACACAGTGGACCAACACAGAAGAACACTGATGATGAAGGTTTAGTGGCCTCCGAAAACGGCTGGCTGTTCCGTTCAACTATGTGTTTTCAGAATATTTGCAACTAACTTTGTTGTTATTTGTTCATTAATAATTATCACATGTAATTTTGCTTAGAAAGCGATACGAACTTAGCCCGTTCAAATCATAAATATAGATACTGGAGTATTTATTCACTCGAGAAAAGTTTAACTGATTAATCGGCAAATTTAATTAACCAAAAAGACAAAAATACAGTGGGTTACCGGTTTAACGAATATACGGTTTTACGATTACATTTACTTTTTTCATGAAAATCTGTCTAAACTGGCTGAGTTTTTAAAAGTTAAAAGTGAAGTAGAGTCTATAATATACAATTTCCTATTTTTTTGTCTAAGTTCACTTGAAAATGAACTTATTCTAAAGATAAAGACAAGTCTTTTTTTTTTGCTGGGAGTCTAAAATGTTATTTAAAATAGTTTTCTTATTTTTCAAAAAAAAAAAACCTCCAGTTTAATTTTATAAGAATTTTTTTTAAAAGATAACTGAAATACAGGGTTAATCAATTAGTGGTTTCTAAATTGCCCGTCTGGCAAGGCTGTCAGCTGTCAAATATCTGTCAACTGAAGTGCCATTTATTGAGTAAAATGTTATCCATTTACGAATATGGGTCGTTTAACAACCGAATAACGCGTAACAAAAGTGGTGGCCACTTTTCGAGCACTACGAGGTGATTATAGTCGTCATACTTGACGTACTGTGCAAAGAATACGCAAGATTATAAAGAAATTTTTAAAGAATTGAAGCATTACAAATGCAGTCAGTCCTGCTCATTATCGCAATATGCGTGCTGCCGTAGGAATTGACAATTTTTTTACTGACAATTTTGACAGATAAATTTATTGTCATACAACCGTCTGGCACTAAATTGTAAGATTTTCTGGAAAATTTTATGCAACCGTGTAAACTGACTTTCTGCTGGCAATCTTTGATTGACTGTACATTGTCAGCACATTGTCAGATCTGACTATATTCTAAGATCTTACAATCGTCTGTGCATAGCTTAATGCTGCCCAATATGGCAATGAATTGTAAAACGGTGGTGAAAAAATATAATAAAGATGATGGTAGCGTTGGCTGAAGTAGTTAGCACGTTGACTACAAAAACGAAGGTCCTGGTTTCGAGCCCGGTATCCAACAATTTTTAAATAAAAACACCACCATGTGCAAGTGTCCCTTTGTATAAGTTGTTGTAGGAAAGTTCAAGTTATGAAGGCAGTCACTGGTCACTGAACTATACCGACTTCAACAGATACTAATTCCAATACAACATCAGAGGGCCCTCCTTCGTTTGTATAGCAGAATCATCGGCAAAGTAAAATAACCAATAAAAGGCTACTAAGCACAGCTTCAAAATTTAATACGCCTCATTTGACATGAGAAGGCGCTGCAAAACTGCATTATTATAAAGCGTCCAAAAAAGCAGAGTTGTAAAAGAATGAAACTCTCCTCTATCTCTCCCTTCCCCACCCGTCTCACTATCTTCCTCCTCAACTAACAGGTAGCACAAAGGGATCCTTGTATTGGACCCAAGTTAGCTGGATTCTAAATTTCACCCTTCTTTACCAGCAGCCTGCTAACATAACCTAACCTAGCTAGACGGTATATGGTTTCAAATAGATAGTGTCAGGAGCCACACTATTCGACTGATTTTGGCTTTATTGCATAGGAAGTTTCCAGAACACGTAGTTTAAATTTTTGGCGACGTCAATTTACCAGCAAGATTGTGCCATTTGACGCCGTTATACTTTGTGTGCCTAAAAAAGATTTACGAAGCATTTTGAAATTTGTTGTATGACTTAAAGCATTACTTTAGTACGAAGAAAAAATACAGAAACCGAAACTCTAAAAAACGTATTTGAACATTGAAAAATTTAACGATTTTCTCAGTTGCACGAAACTGACATTACTGTAGTTTCACTCTTAACTTAAAAATTTATTAATAAGAATTAAATTAAATAAAAATAGTTTTTAAATACTGCCTACGGTGCAATAACCGTTATTAATGTTTTCTGCCAGCCTTATCTTTATCTGCCACTTCTTCTACTTCTTAAAAACATGATTAACAGTCCATTTAGATAAATAATTATTTGCACTATACATTTGCCTTAATTTTCTTCATTGTGTGTCTATTGGCTTCTTTTTTCCACATTGTGATCACAATTGATCATCATTAAAAGTTATTTAAGTGAACATTTTTCATATAAACATGCATCCTATGGCGAAGAGAATTATTATTTTGTTTCTTATTGATTCTAGAATGTTTACTTGAATTTAGAAAAATAAAAATATGAGAAGGGCAAACTATTAAGTTACTATAAAGTAAAAAAATATGTATGTAAATATAGTGTATGTATGTATGTATGTACATTAGAGTGACCGTTAATTGTATGGAGAATTTTTTTGATTTCTTCTACTCTCACCCCCCAAATCAGTTCAGTTTTATGTAAAGAAAAAATACAAAAAATTTCATACCGGTAAGTTGCGTTTTGGGGGCGCCCGGCCCTCAAAGTTGGCCTTAAAAAATGAATTTACAAGAATATGACATATGGCAATATTTTAGCTCTTTAAGTCAACAACATTAGTCTCAAAGAAAGTTTTTTGCTAAAATTACTATTTTAGAAAATAATGAGGAAAATAACCAACAAAATATCAAAAATTTTATGTAACAAAATTATATTTATATGTTATAAATTAAATAATAATTAATAATAATTAAATAAATTATATTTATATATACAATAAGAGCTTATATATATATTAAATTATTTCATACATATAGTCAAAATAAAACTTAACAAAAATTCCATTGAATATGTGGGCATGAGGGCCAACTTTGATGCCGGACGCACCCCCTAAAACACAAGTTATCGATATGAAATTTTTTTGTATTTTTTTTTTACATAAAACTGAACCGTTTTTTGGGGGGTAGTAAGAGTAGAAGACATAAAAAAATAACGGCCACCTTAATGTACATATGTGACAGCGCATGGAGAAAGGGACCTAAGGGTACAAAAAATCAATTTTAACTTTATTTTTTATTTTTTTTTGATTTGGACAACATCTGAGCATCGAATGAGACCGGATCGGTCTAATTTTTTGATGGGATCCAAAGATACACGCATTTAAATCTTTAAAATGGCTCTCCTGAACAAAACTGGTTTTTAGCCTTAGTTCCTTTTCTATTTTCCGCGTCACATATGTATTTTTGAAATCGAGTTTTTTGTATAACAATTTGATAGAAGAACATCTTATGTATCGAAAAATTTAAAATATCTCGATTTAAAAAAATAACGAGTTAGGGCCTTTCTATATTAAGGTAACGATATATATATATGTATGTAACACAACATACATACATATACGGGCCTGTTCTGAAAATCACGGTCATTTCAAACCAAGTGATTTCAAAAGTAAACTACTAATACCTGACTTGGTAGTGGGCTTTTATTGTATCTTAAGTTTTTTTCATTTATAATAGAATATTTTCTTTCAACTTCTAACGCTAAAAATCGTGCAATTCAAAAAAGCAATAATTTAGCTTTTATTAATTTTTTGAAATCACCGTGGTTTGACATGTCGTGATTTACAGAACACGGGCCATAAGCAGCAGAATTTCTTCACCAAAAATGGCTAAATGTAAAAAATGGCTAACCGAAATCGAATGCAAAAATCATGAACTTTAGCAAAAAACTTTAGAAGGTATTGCAAATATTACTTTTTTAAAGCAAATCGAGATATTTTTTAAAGTAAATAAAAACAATAAATTGAAGTAATAAATAAAATTGTTTTTTTAGGTAATCAAAAAACTGCGCATTTAGTGCATACTTGCAATAGTATTGCAGGTCTTTTCAGATTTTAAATTTTTAGGTTACTAATCCATTTGTTGCAAAATTTTTGTTTATACTTTTTGCTTATTTTCTATTTTTTAAACTTTAATTAATATATATATGTTATTTTCACTCGTGTAAAAAACCCTTACCCTTGTTTGATTGATATCATAAACCACCAATTAGACCCGACAACTTGTAACAACATTGCAGCGATTATAAGATCGGAGTAGCAAATCTTATTGTTACCAATTTAGCCAAGTCTTTCATATAAGCGCCATTTCACAATATGCCTTTTTAGACTGCCTTGCACTAACAATTTTATTTTAAACAATTAATATAAAGAGAAATGTCATAAATCTCCTCGAATTTTCGTTTCGTGCCTTTTGTATTACCCTTCAAGCTTCCCAATTCTTCTCACCAATAAACTAAAAAAGCCTGCCTGCACAGTCAAGCAGAAAAGGCACGTTTAGAACCCGGATTTATTGATATTAATGCGAAAACAATAACGTATTACTCTGTTGTGTTTTTTTTGGCTAAATTGGCATCACTGCATATAAGTGTATTATTTATTTGATTATATTGGGAACAAACCAGAATACTTCTTTCTGTTGGCCTAGATACAGAATTCTTAAAATACTTTTTCTTTTAAAAAGCAAAAGTATTAGAACAGTATCATTTTAAATTAGCTGTGAATATGAATGGTGAAAACAAAATAACAGACTATAACACTCTTAATTGTAAAAATCACTTTTAATAAATGATTATTCATGATAATGATAAACATTTAAACGAGAAAAAGTAAGCAAAGTACTACAGCAACAGTCTTGCTTAAAACAACTTATGAAAATGATCAACAAATTGTACACAAAAACAATACTGATTGAAGAAAAACTCAACACAATCTCTTGTCAGTTAACTCAAAAACTATTGCAATATTTTAATTAATGACTTGCAAGTAGAGCACTTAATACCATAATTTTTTAATAACAATGAGATTCATATTATTTTAAATTAAACAGCACATAATAATAGATAACAATGAAAACTGATTACCAGGGATACATTTTGTTTAAAACAGACAAGTAACAGCCTCTTTTGAAATTAAAAAATGTACATGTAATTAATCTTGCGAGTAATTAATTAATTCACCTCAATTAATCCAATTGATTTGTTTGCTGTTAACTCAATGTTTGACCTTATTAAAATATATGCATATACATACATACGAGTACATGAAGCATAAATACGTTTTGTAAATTGACTGCTAATCAATTTCACTTTTCGAAAGGCAATTGCATATAAAACCATACTTTAACTTTGTTTACTGATGCCTTTTGCACATTAAATTAATAAAACAAAAATATAGTGTAAATAGGTTACTTACCAAATATCTTGAGATGCTGCTACTAATAGTTGCACGCAATCTAAACAACCTCTAGCTGCTGCGTAGTGCAGCGCTAATGCGCCTCCATTGGGCCTTTCAACAGAGGAAATACTGCCCGAGTGCATTGAATCGGAATATGTATCCAATTGATGTGAATGCATTTTCATATTCTTATTACTGCTACTGTTGTTGTTATTCTTTTTATTAACACTACTGTTGCTGTTGTTATGATGGTTAAAGTTTTGAAGATTGCTGGCATTTAGTTGAGGTGGCGCGTAATCATTGGTTGTTCTGCAAATAGAAATAAAACACATAAGATTTAAATAAGGAAAACATAAGAGTTTTACAACACTAGATTTTCCATTTCGTACGGCTTTAAAGTATGCTATAGTTTTTTTTTTACAAAACACAACAGGTGCTCGTGGTGGATTAATACTACAGAAACTATTAAATTTGCGAAAAATGTTGCCGACTTTTGGGACAGCAGCACAATCTCGTTAAAAAAAAAAACAAAAGACTTAAACAAAAAACGTGGAAATAATGCATACGGAAAAAAATGGTAGGAAAGTGTTTAAGCCAATAAAATAAAATAATTAAAAAAAAATTCTGTGTAAATAAATTAAAAAATATGAAAAAAATTATGAAAAGTGCCAAACGTTGCAAAATTTTGTTAGTGGTAGCTGCCGTGGAGAAATTTTTTAAAATTATTATTATGTTAAATAAATTATATTTTAAAAATTTTTGATAAACTAAAAGCCATGTTGTTTTATTCACTATTGTATTTTTTCATTGTTTTGGAAATGAATGTGGTTTTGCATGCTACCAATTTTTTATGAATACAAAAAACATATTCCATGTTTATGATCACCTACACAAAATTGTAATAAAAATAGAATTCTGACATTATTTTTGTTACTCGATTCATTTGTTAATTTGCATTTGTAATTTCTTTGTAATTTCGACAATAATGCAGTTTTTTACAGCTATTTTTAAGAATTCTAAATATGTAGAAATAAAAATTAGAACCATTTTGTTTTAAAAATTAAAGACTTTTCAGGAATTTTTATTGTTGTTATTTCCCTGTACATTTAATTTTGAGAAACACACTTATATAAGTCGAAAATTCAACTTTAATATCAGAAATAAAAATAAAAGCTTAACGGTAGTTTAAAATTAAAGTGTTGGTAACCCTAAGAAAAACTTTACATTAAAACAAGAATAAATTTTCAAATAAACGTGAAAATTTCAACGCGTTTATCTCTTTTTTAAAAACAGTTAATTTTGCATGATAAAAATAAACAAAATTTATTTTATTCAGACACCAATTATTTTTTATTTTTGCTTATTTCTGGTATTAAAGTTAAATTTTCGACTTTAGTGTATTCTGAAACCTAAAGTAGAATTTCATGACATATATTTTTGCAGAATATTTCAATTGCATATGTACATCTCTGTAATTTTTGCTTTTTAAAATAGAAAAAAAGTGTTGCTTGCCATGCTCTGAATAAATATTCTGAAGACACTTTAAATCGAAAGTCTAAGTATCACACGATTTTCTAAATATAGGCCGCACAATGAGTTTCATATGTAAACTTTTAAGACACCGATGCACGTTCATACATTTATATTTTTCCCTTCTGCAAGAATGAGTTGGCAGAACATTATTATTTTTTTTTTTGTTGGGCAGTGTTATCAGACAAATTCTAAATATTTTCCGTTAAATAGGTCACAGGCAATTAAGTCCTTCTATTGTAATGAAATGGGGAGAAAAATAAATTCATGAATTCATGAATGAATAAAAAAATTATCTTTTATATCGAGTACACACTAGGGCAGTTTGTGGCATCGCAATGATGTGAAATAATGGCATGACAATGATGTGAAATAATGGCAACGTTTGTGATTTTATATATTTTTCGTTGCTTGGCATTGCTTTTCATAAAAAAACATAATAAGGGGAACTCTTAAAATAGACATTTGTGCAAATGGGCAAACTTTCGAGACTTGTTTCATGAAGCCCCTTTTAACCTTTTTTAAGCAAACGTGAAAAAATTAATTAAATAAAAATATATGTTATAATAAAATTTAAAGCAATTTACAAATGTGTACAAATGCACAATTGCACAGTTTGCGAGACTTTTTAACATTCTCATGAAAACGAATTTTCCTAGCCAGCTATTTAATTTTCGGTTGAATTATTTTACCGGAAGGTTCGCAAATAACTTTAAAATTAAGGAACATGAAATAGAAAACAACACTCTCGTCAAACTGATATTCAGAATAGGGCTGTACACATATATTTCGAAAGAAATCGCAGAAGAGATTGGTAACAAATTCAGTTCGATTCACATGTTTTCTTTCCATATCAAAATATAACACTAATTACACACGTACATACATTTACATATATTTAATAAATTTATTTAGTTCTTATGCTTTTCAACTTATTCTTATTCTTTAAACTTTCGCTTCACCTTTTATGATAAAATTTTTTTAAGTTCTTCTTTGGTACTTCTCTTTCCTAGCACTAATTATATTTTTTTTATCTTTAATAATTAGTCAATTTTTAATAAAAAGTTATTTGAGATTTATGTATATGCTCGTTTTATTACTCTATACCCGCTTTCAACATTTGTTAAAACAATAACGTACCACAAAAATATATGTACACTAACGCTTTAATACACACATTCACTCAACTTCTACCAAAATTTAATTACGAGTACTTAAACACTTTTCTGCTCATCGGGTGTCCAAATATTTAATTAAGGGTACGGTCACACTTGTCAAAGATTTGCCCAAAAAAATGAAAATGAAAACTTTCAATTCAGACAAAAGTTTGTGAAGCTAAAGAATATCCAATAATGTTGGATTCTATGACATTGTCTATCAGTTATATTGGAAACTGATTAATTTGATAAACAAGTGTGTGGATCAAAACTTTTTTCATTAGTGTTTGTTGATTACGCTTTTTTGGGGAAATGTTTGACAAGTGTGACCGTTGCTTAACACTAATGAATGAAATAAAAATATTACTTTCTTAAACAAAAACTTGATCTACATTGAAATGCTCTACTAAAAACATTTTTTTTATATTTAAATAGTTTTGTTAGTTTTGTATATAGAGAGTGAGGCAAAATGCAAATCTTGTTCTATTGCCTCGAAAAACAAGTCACAAATAAATTGCTAGAAAATTAAAAGTAAAAGTTTTTACTTTATACTCGTCTTATTTGCACTTGTAAGTACATGCAGATACATACAAATGTAAATATATTTATGCACGTATGCATATAAGTGTAAAGGTAATTTCGGTGAATATTTTCTAACACTATGGAGGAGTTACAAGGTTTTGTATGACTAAAATAAGCTTCTACATGGTTTTTTGCTCACTATCGGCAAATTAAAAATATCGATTTTTTGGAAGCAATGAAAATGTAGTTCCACTAGAATGACTTCCATTTTTTTCACTGGGTAAGATTTCATCAACTGACATCAATTCTAACATTGAAATTTTACAAAAATACAATCCAAGACTTTACGATTATTAACGAATGCACCTTGGTTTGTCAACAACAATAACATCCACAGAGATCTTAGAATTAAAAAATTAAAAGAGGAAATGATTAACTACAGTAATAGGTACCTTAATAGACTTGCCAACCATTCAAATGTATTGGCGATAAACTTGTTAGATGATAGTAATGAAATCCAAAGATTAAAAAGGTATCATGTACTTGACCTACCCTTTAGAAAATAATAAAAAAAGCTTAATAACATATTAAATAATATTAGCAATACAATTTGTATTTTTATTTTTTTTTTTTGGTTCATTGGAACTAAATATATGTTATTTTTAATAATTATGTATTTTGCTTATCATTTTATTCTCTGTAAAATAAATTGCAAATAAAAATTAATTAAAAAAACTAACTGGCAATTTAACTGAATTTTAAATTAAAAGTATGTATTGCAACTTTCTTCAGTTGCCTAAAAGTTATCAAAAATATAACTGCAATCTGTCAAATGTCAGGTGAAAATAATAGAGATTCGCCATCCGCAAGGATTTGCAATAGAAAGACAAGATACAGAACAAAATTGCGCTACCGCAAAATACTTTGATATGCCTGAGCATGGACATCGCCCCGTATTCACCACATCAAAAAAATTTATGAATTTTTCACATTTGCTCTGCTGGCGTCATGTCCAAGTCGATGGCTCGAGAAGACGTAGGGTTATGAAAATAAATATAAAAAACAACAACAAATCTCTGGCAATAAGGAAAAAGTGCTTAAGTCATATATCACTGTTTTGCAGGAGAGCACTTTTAAGCGTTCAAGTCGTTTTTCAGAAATTTATTTCTTTTACAGTTAAATTGGAATTGATATACACACTATAAGTAATACATTTGAGTTAATATATACGAAAGTATAACCTTACTTAATATTATTCCAAATGAGATTAGAAGTCCAAAAAAGATAAGCTGCAAGTAATTTTGCTATAACTTCTTGAAAAATTGCACAAATTAATTGAGATTTTGACCAGGAGTACTTTTAAATATGCAGATTACGGGGGTACCATTAACTCAAAATGAGCTTATCACGACTTAAGCACTTTTTCCTTTTTGCCACAGAAATATTCATTGCTGTCGCAAGAATATAGTGTTGCCACGCAAGTATATTTGAACCAGGTGCAGGCAACTTAATGATTGGTGTTTTTAGGGTTCCGGACACCAAAGGTGAAAAGAAACCCTGTTCTTTTCGTTACACTACGGACCTGAAATTTGGATAGAGTATAAAGAACCTTGGCCGCTACAACAAAATTACATTGAAAAATGGACTTGAAGGCCAAATTCGAGGGCCGGACGCACCCCCTAAAACGCAACTTATCGGTATGAAATTTTTTTTATTTTTTATTTTTACATAAAACTGAACCGATTTGGGGGGTGTGAGTGGAAGAAATCAAGAAATAAAAAATAACGGCCACCCTAAATTATATTGACACTTGAAATTTGTAAAATTATTGTATTTTTATCCAGACTACAACAATAAGCACTAAGATTAAAAAAACTGAAATTAAAGGGTGTTCTATCAGTTAATGCAATTTTGACTATGTAATTTTGATAAATTGTTGTACATATCTAGGAAACCGTAAGAAGCAAACTCTTAAAACTTTCAAAAACGGTAAAAATTAAAAAATTCCAAAATTATAGTCGCCAAACCAAAAAAAATAGCCAAAACCAAAGCAAGCAGCAAATTAAACATATTTCTAACACGAAAATAAAAATCGGCTATATTGAAAAAATCGCCAAAAAGAAAAAACTCGCCGATATGAAACAAACGTCAAAAACCGAAAAAAATCGGCAAACCGCGAAAAAGGTCCCAAACCTAAAAACATCATGCATGTACCGATGGTACATCGAATAAGTAAAAATAATTAATGTGATGATCGTAAAAGATAAGCAAGAATGACTGAACATACTTAGGTAGAGTAATATAATTTCGTGCTAACCTAAATAGAAAAATGAAAAAAATGGAAAACAGAAAATTAATAGTGATACATATAAATGTGTTTACCAAAGGTAAATCAATTGTATACACAACAATCGTTTCTCATATTCCGTTTCATTGAAAATTTAAGTTAAATAGCTAAAAAAATCGCCTAAATAAAAAAAATCCAATTTATAAAAACGCCAAAAACCGAAAAATATCGCCAAAACGAGAAAAAATGCAAAAACTAAAAAAGCGCCAAAACTTAAAAAAAATTGCCAAAAACCGAAAAAACGCCAAAACTAAAAAACACCGAAAAACCCCAAAAACGAAAAAAAAATTACAAAAATATATATTATATAGGCTAAAGTTTGTATTTAATTACATATCGTGCGCGACTCACAGTTGCACTTAACTGAATTTACTTAGTTTAACATTTTTTAACTTAACTGCACCCGGTCAAAAATACTTGTGTGGCAACACTATATATCCTTAAACCCAATCACGAAGTCTGAATTAGCTGTTGGAAAAAAACTGATGATACCAATTTTTTGAGGATTATAAAAAAATTGGTCCTCACAATCGCCAAACTGAGTATAGGCTTTTAATATCATGGGGTAGTAGTATCGATCCTATATACCGGCAAGTCCGTGTGTTTGTTTTCACTATTGCCACAGTCTTACCAAACTGATGTCAAGTAATCATTATATTGATGGCAAATTTTCATTGCATTGCCAAGCTCAGTAATTGCATTAATGAATTTTTGTCCTTAAATTGATTCCTATAGCACATTTTTGTGATGTTTGTGTTCCAAAAACAATAATTATCACTGCTATTGAGGACCAACTTATAAATCAATACATATCAATTTAAAAAAAAAATCCCACTCTTTTACCAATTTACCAAACATAAGAAACTTTTTAAGAAAGGAGTTGAACTCTTTGCACACATGAATATAATTTATTTATTTGGGAATTAGCGCGTTACA
The DNA here is from genome assembly GCA_905220375.1 of Tachina fera. Taxonomy (NCBI): domain Eukaryota; kingdom Metazoa; phylum Arthropoda; class Insecta; order Diptera; family Tachinidae; genus Tachina; species Tachina fera. The sequence goes on from LR999966.1 coordinate 77,424,765, forward strand.
AAATTATTATTAAAATTATTTTTATATTAAATTTTGCACTTTAACATACGCTATTTAATTGAGCAAATAAAACTTTTACATTTTCATTTATCCCTGACCCACTCACTGTGCAAGGCAAATGATTTTGTAATAAGCACTCAAATAAAATAATTTAGTTTTTAAAATATTTCTTTCTTGCAATTGTATCTTGTATATACATACATCTATATGCATGTAATGTAATAATTATTACCTTCTGGCTTAGTTAAACAATTTAATTGAACTTTAACCATTATTGCAAAATGGCTTGTTTTCCTAAACGTCTTCACAATGCGTCACTTTATTATTTTTCACAGTTCATGAACTTTTGCTGTTTCATAGAATTGAGTTTATTTTCTTTTTTTTAAATTGACTATCAAAAATACTTATTTTACTCGCTTTTGCGCAAGGAACAAAAAAACATGATGAAAAGTGTTAAAAGATTAATGGTGCTTGCTTTGCTACAAAAAATTTTACATTTCCATCTGAAAAGTGTAATTTGAAGTTCCTTTCTTAAAAATGATTTGCTCCTCAAAAGAGTGGTGTATGTCTTATTCTAAAATATCAACCCCACTACTGGTGAATGAAATTGCACTTTATGCCGCGTATAAATCTACAATGTTATTTTGCTATTTTGTCTATTTATATTCAACCCAATTATGAATATTCCCTGTAAGTTTTTTCTCCTCCCTATCATTTGTTAGCGGGAAAAAATTCTCCTATTCTAAATAGCCGGGGAATAAACAAATACGGGAGAGAGTAAAATATGGATCAGCTGTTTAATGTTTACATTTTATTCTGCACTAACGCAAGAGTTCAGTAATAGAAAGTTAATAAAAATTTTATGTTTTCACTGGCAATAAGATTGTGTGTTAATATACATAAATACCGGTTTTGGCTTAAATAAAAAATTAAATAAACAGAATAAAAACCATTCACAAGCATGCGGAATAAGTTTATGCTGAGAAAGTGGAGTAAAAACTGAACCACGTGCAGATGCGAATTCATTAAATTCCCAATGATTGTATATACACAGGAAATTATAAATTTTATAAAGCTTTTCCTATTATCGGTCTTGATATTATTAGAGCGAGACAAATACTTGATATACCTATTATGTGAACTTACGGAGACGTGCATAATTAATTATGTAAGTGTGTTTCAGTATTTTTTCTGGAGGCAGAAGTTGTTCATGTTTTTGATGGGCACGGCTTGGAAACACGACCCAGTAAAAAAAGTCATGAAAATGTAGAGTTTACGATGCGGAAGTAGTGCAAATTTCGATCCGATCTAATGATTTTTACATAGGGTTGTCATTGCAAGAAGTTCTCTTTTTCGATGTCTGGTCACTGAATTGGAAGCGATATTAAGAAAAATTCCCTATTTTGTTTTCTATGATAATATTTTCATCTAGGAAAAAGGGTAAATAGTTGCCTTTTTTAACAATTCGTTTCTTTTTATACGAATTTAAGCCCGAAACAGTGTTTTCATGTAAATTTAAGCAAATAACTTTTAAATTTTAGACTAAAATTAATTCATAAATTTCTTTAAAAAAATAAAATTTTTGTTAAATTCTGGTGAGTATTTTCTAACACTATGGAGGAGTTACAAGGTTTTGTGTGACTAAAATAAGCTTCTACATGGTTTTTTGCTCACTCTCGGCAAATTAAAAATATCGATTTTTTGGAAGCAATGAAAATGTACTTCCGCTAGAATGACTTACATTTTTTTCACTGGGGAAGGAAATATAACATTCAGTTGTTTGTTCAAACTTTTTGTTCTAAATAAATATTTATACCTTTGTTTAAAATTTGCTTTTTACCCGACTGCCAAGAAGGGTTATGTGTTTCTCGCGATTTTTGCCAACATATGTATATGTTTTTAAGCTTCAGGGGTTTAAAAAAATATATGGCGGATTTTTCGCGTAAAAAAGTAACACGTCAAAAAAAATTTACCAAACCTATCGAGTGGGGTATCAGAATAATTTAGGGCCTTATTTTGTAAAACCCAACGCTTAAGGTACGGTCACACTTGTCAAATATTTGCCCGAAAAAGCGTAACCACTAAATGCTAATGAAAAATCTTTCAATTCAGAAAGTTTGTCAAGTTAAAGAGTAGCCAATAATCTTGGATTATATGACATTATCTATTAGTTTGAAATTTATTTGCTGGTGGTTCAGCTTGGTCTATATGCATTTCATTGTTGCTGTAACAAATCATCAGTAGACTTCAACGACACATTTTGAATAGTCACAAACCTCTTATCTTATGCACAGACTTTCAAGAACTATTTGTGAATTTTCAAAAATATTATTATTTGTGAATTCTCAAATAATTCTTGAAAGTCTGTGCATTAGATAAGAGGTTTGTGACTATTCAAAATGTGTGGTTGAAGTCTACTGATGATTTGTTACAGCAACAATGAAATGCATATAGACCAAGCTGAACCACCAGCAAATAAATTTCAAATTAAAATATAATTATAACAATATGTCGAATAATAAATTTCTTAAATATTATCTATTAGTTGTGATCGAAACTGTTTAATTTGATAAACAAGTGTCTGGATGAAAACTTTTTTCATTAGTGTTTGTTGGTTACGCTTTTTTGAAAAAATGTTTGACAAATGTGACTGTAGCTTTAGCATTGAAAATTTTTGTTTGTATTTTGTTTTTGTAATTTAATGACACATTTTAAGTTGAAAAAGTTTATATTACAAAAAACAATATATATATAAAATTTGTCAACGCTAAGCGATGCGTTTTAGAAAATAAGGCCCTAAATTGTTTCCAAATAAAATTTGTCAACTACAGCTGTGCCAAATCGTTCATTCAAGTGACCGCTCATTTTCGTTCATTTTCTAAAAAAGAACGAGTTCATTCATTTCGTTCATCCGCTCTTTTCAATAGAACGAAATAAAAACACAAACAGTTGATTCGTTAAATAAAAAGGGACAAATGCAATGAATTTGTTATGAATTGTTTAGCAAAATAAGCAAAACAAACACTAGAAAATATAAGAAACAAAAAAATCCGTAAAAATTTTTAAAATATTATAGTATTTTATAGGATTAAGAAATCATAATAATAATTATAATATGTACGTATGTACATACATATGTTCATACATACTTAAAACTAAACTTTTAATATGTTCTAAAAACTTAAGAAACATTCATGGCAATTTTATTAATTTCATAATAGTCATACTGCTTCTAAAAGCAGACAAAAAGGCAATTGAAAACCAGAATGTGACAAAAAATTTCATATGAAAAATTAAAATGCAAAAAAAAAAACGAAACAAAAACACCCCAGTGCGTTCGTTCGCTCATTCCGTTCAATTGTACTTTTTGTCAGTACTGCTGAGCCAAAACAGCTCAGTAAAGTGACCGGCTCACTTCGTTCATTTTACTGATTCGTTCATTTGTACCCGTTTCTTCATGAACGACACAGCTCTATTGTCAACGCTTGGCGTTGCGTTTGATACCTTAATTAAAAGAAGTTTACAAAAATGTTTATACATAAGTTATGTTTAAATTTATTTAGGAATAAAAAATTTTAAATATCTTGATAACTGGCTGAGACCTGTCCATAAATTAGGTTAATAAAAAAAATTTAAGAAAGCTATCGTATGGGGAGAGTTGCCGGGACCCTAAAGAGCTTAAAATAACAAATAAATTTAAAAAAATCAAAAAACTTGACTGCATAAACAGCTGAAAAGGAAATAAACAAGTTCAGTAGTGCGGAACATAGTGATTTTTACAGTCGAATCGAATTTTAAAATCGAATCTTCAAATCTTCTTAATAGTGGCTCCCGACTATAAAAGTCACCATGTTCCGAACTATTGAACTTGTTTTTTCCTTTTCAGCTACTTTTAGGTAGTCGAGTTTTTTGATTTTTTAAATTTATTTGCTACTAAATTGTTGCATTAGTTTGGGGAGAAAAATCTCCAAAAATTCTCTCTCTCCCTCATATCTAGAATACTTGCAAATTGACACACATTTTTATCCAATTTTGACTCTATTTTATAATACTTATCTCGATATTGGCCTGACTGCTTACGAAAAAAATTTCAAAATTCGGACTGGTTTCAATTCCAAGGCATCTTGAAATAAAGGGTGCTTCTATGAGGAAAGCGCCATTTCAACTTTAGGAATTAAAAACAGGCATTGCAACTTCTAGACTATCAGCAATAAACTGTGAGCAAATCAGCAAGGTCGGTCGATACAATGCTATTTTTTTGAAGGCAAATAAAGATTTAGAATTTTTTCTATTTTGAAATTGTTTCCAGAGCCAATCATCGTTATCAACCAAGTTATTCCTACAAAGTTTCAATATTCTCTCTATATTAGTTTTTCAGATATCTCAAAGTAAATGTTTTCTCTTTATGAGAGGTGCCACACCCACAGGTGCAAATTAAACTGTTTTTTTGTGAGACAATGCACATTATCAATTACACAAAATTTAAAATTTTTCGCTGCAAGGATAGTCCAAAATAAAAATAATTTATATTGGAGATGCCAGGCCCAATTTTTTCAGAATTTTTCTTCTTTAACAACTTATAAGGTCAATGAAGTAAATCTTACAAAATCTCAGATGCTTTACCGAATTAGTTCCCAACATATTTCAAAATAAATATTTGCTATATATGGTAGGGAATACGCCAACTTGTTTACTCCTTAATACTATTTTTTTAAATTATTGCGAATATTTAAAAAAAATTGTAGCGAAATCGTTAATTGAAAGGATGGTTAATTGAAAGGATGGTAATAAAAACGAACTACATTTAATTTTTATTTATATAGAAAATATCTTTGTTTATTTAAAAGCGTTTCTTTTGAGTAGAAAACTGATATGAGGTACTATAAACCGAACTTTAAGTCTATGTACTTCTAATAATCTGACCGGTAGTGTATAATTTTAAAACATAATAAAATAATAAATCGAAATTAATTTTTTAAAATCAAAAAAAAAAAAAACAAAAATATTATAATGCAAATTTTAGGAAAACATTTCACTTTTTGCTTGCATTTGTTAAGGTTTACAAAACAAAATGTTAAAACATTAAAATGCTAAGAAGATCTACATACATTTTGTTTTCATTGTTAAGTCACCCAAAAAAACTTTGAGTTTTTAAACAAAACATCCGAAATACTTGCACAAACATTTACGTTGAAATATATGCGTGATTACACATACTAACACAATTAAATAAAGCCAAAGATTAAATTACTAAACAGAAATCAGTTAATAAATCTTGCTAATGGCGAAATTGTTGCTTGCATATTTATTGTGCGAACAAGTTTCTATTTTAAGTTAAATTGGAGTTTTGTTTTATTGTAAATTTTTTAATTTTGTGACATGAATGGCAAATTTGATGCTGCTTTGAATTGTATGCTATGTATGTATATAAGAGTATAAATAAAATCAAATTGAACAAGCATTAAATAATTTTTGTCTTGAATTGGAAACTTATTGTAACATATATTGTTTTAAGAGTACCTATAGTGAAATTTCTTTGGGAATCACAAGGAAATTTCTTTTAATTGTATTGATAGTAGAATTTTCAATCACTCGAGTTTTATATTTATTCGAATAAAACTTATTGTTTATTTTCTTGTTCCAATACCCGAATAATTTTGAACTTTTATTCGAATATTCGAAAGAACCAAGAATAAAAAATAATTTTCCATTAATTTAAAAAAATTTTGAAAAATAACCGACATGCATATTTATGTATTAGTATAATTTTGTCATCAATAAAAGAAATGAAATCAATTTATTAAAAAAGAAAAAAAAATATTAACAAACATACACAGAAAAAAGTGTTCACCAATTAATATTTTCAATTATGAATTTAATTATATTAATTAAATTTTTAATTGTATTAATTAATTTGACTGAAAAAACTCAATTGATATTATCAAATTGTTTATAAGTTTAATATTTTAATTAATATTACCAAATCATTCATATTACTTTTTTGTGGGTGAAAAAGTGCACAGTATTGTATTTTTTCAAGAGCAAATTTTGTTTGTAGTGGTGATCGTAATTGAGTGTAAAGCAAAAATAGATAAAAATGAAACAAACAAAAAATACAAAACCATTGTACAAAAGTTGCATCGACAGTTGTGTCAAGCGTGCAATATTTTTATTATACACTTCATAGTGCACAATACTCCAAACTAAAAATTTCATAATTTCAGCACAAAACTTAAGCAAATGTCTTGCCAAAAGTGTTGTTTAGCGTTTGTTTTAGAATATTTCGCTGTAGTAAAGCATTTGAAAAATCTCTCATGTCTTGAAAGGTCTTATAAATGGTCTTGTGCAGGACTTTAGTGTGCACTAATGCCCTTGCTTGTCAGCAGTGTTACCATATGTGAAGATTTATCTTGTGTTTGAAGTTCTTAAACATGTTAATACGACAAAAAAGATTTCTTATCAAAAAAAAATTTTTTTTTTAAATTTTACTTTTGGTGCTTTTTAATATATTATTGATTGTTTTTTGACTAAATTACTTAAAAATTCTTTGATTTGCTTCGTAATAAACTTACACATGTTCTGTACAATAAATTTTTTGTGCTATTGGCTTTAAGTTTAATAGTTCCCTGGAAAAAAATAAGTTTTAAATAATTTTCATTCAATAAAATCAATAAAAAGATTTTTGGTTAAAAAAAAAATTTTTTTTCTCGACTTAAAGATTTTTGAAAAATAAATATGGCGACACTGCTTGGCAGATAAACAAATGATGTTGCATAGTTTTTCTTAAACAGAATACCAGTTGTAGTGTTCTCATAAAATCAAGAGCACTAAAAAGAGAGAGAAATTCAATACTGTACACCATGAAGATTAAACAATCAAACATCTTGTGCTCACCTCTAGTATGTACTTACCCACTTTTTTGCAGAAAATAACTTTTAATTTTTTTAATTTAAAATTTAAATATCTCCTCTTTTTAAGAGATGCAGGTAAAAGAATTTTAGTTGAAATTTTTATCCCCCCTTTTATTTATGTACATATGTACTAGTGATGCACGAATATTCGTATTAGAATTGTCTAATGTTCGGACATTTTTACATATTCGTATCCGTAGTCTTATTCGCCAAATTCAATACGAATATTTTCCAAAGCAAATTAAATAAATAAATGCATAAATCCTAAACGAAATTTAAATACATGGCTAAAGGTATTAGTTTGTACAAATCCATTAAATTTTTTATAGAAATTTGTGCTTTGTAAAATTTTCAAATATTATTTAATGACGATCATTAGAATTTTGGGCAGTTTTTATTAACTTTAAAGTTTACCAACAGGAGTGTGAGGTCCTTTTTCATAACAATTATTTAATATTTCATATTGCTGGCGTAAATAGAACCGCGATTTAATGTCTATAAATTTTACATATAATATTCCTATTCGTATTCGCGAATATCGTTTCAAATATTCGCATTCGTATTCACATTCGCGAATATCAAAAATCGGCATTTGTTACATCATTAGTGTGTACATTAAACAGGTATTTCTGCGTTGTAATTTTGTGCTTACATAGTTGCTTTTAAAAGTACTTTTCATAAATTTTTGGCAATGCCATGAAAAGTGAATACCTTTAATTTAAATTAGGTACATATAATTATATAAAACAAAATAAAAATATTTGGTGATTATCAGTTTTCTTACTTTTGTTAATTTTTTTTTTAATCAAAAATAAGACAAAAGTTTAATTAAATATATTATAATACACATTTTAAGTTAATAGTTAATCATAAGATGAGTTTCCTGTTTGGTTTATGAATCACAAAAACGAAAAACTAATTATCTGCGCGAACATTATATAGTAAATTCAGCTATTATAAAATTATTATAACGGATTTTGGTGAAATAATTTCTTTTGAATTGGTTTATAAATTATTATAATTTGATTAGAAAATTTAATTCGATTATAATATACTCGTAGCACGAAAGTTTGTTAAACTCACTACGAAAAGAAATTCCATTAAATTGTGACAGAAAAGTAATAAAAAGTTAAAAGTTTCATGATGGCATAGTTTCAGAGCAAGAAAAATTATGTGATTAAAGAAATATATATTTATATTTATATTTATACATACTTATGTGTATGTAATATAAATATTTAAGTTTAATAGAATTCAGAAATATTTATCGATTAAATAACTTAAGCTTTATAAATCAAAGGAAAGTTGTTGTTTAATCAAATTTAATTTAAAAAAATTTATGTCTGTATATATAAAGCGAACTGTAAGCAAGATTTACTTTAGCTTAATTAAATATTTCGTTGGTGTAACGGTATAATGTTTTCATAGTAAATGAAACGTTTTGCATTAAGCCGATGAGAGTTTTATTAACATTTTATAAATATATGTATGTAGTTTTACGGTAAAATTTATTAGCATTTTATCATTATTTTACATCTATTTAAAGTATTTCTATCATACCGAAAATTAAATTTAAAAAGTTGCGCTACATGTTCACAGATATATGCAAATATGTATATTTTCTATATTATGCAATTGATTAAACTTTTATATTTAAAAAAAATTTTTTTTGCTTAATTGTAAATTATTATTTTTTATATTTCATCTGTAATTGATGTTTTTTGTTTTGAGTTTTTGTATTTAAATTTCTTTTTCTTTACCTTAATTTAATGGCAATATCTAGACACTTGACACATGGCACTTGCTTATTTATCAACAACTTTTCCACGGCTGTTGGCATATTCCGCGAGTAGTATGATGAATCTGTTTCAGTGGTTGTAAAATTCACTTTTCCAACTGGTTTTAAATGGAGGCCAGCAGAAGACGTTCTTTCGTCTGCTGGAGAGCCGTCAGCAGAGCCCAAGCTGCGTTTGCGAAAGTAACCTAAATGATCTTCAACACTTGATTGGGCATTGTATAAAATACGTTCATATTCAGCCACATCACATTCACTTAAAGACACTTTTTGTTCAAAGACACGGGGCCTTAAGGCTGTTTGCTTAAGAAATTCCATTCTTTTGTGACGCAGTTCAATTGAAAATATTAGACGCACGCGCACAAAACGTTTTAAACGCGCTTGAGACGCTTTTAAATTGGTCCGTTTTATTTGACGACGATTTTGTTTTAATTCTAATTTTTCTAAACGCGTTAATGATTTTGCACTAATATTATGCGGCGAAGCACTGTAATCGGTTAATGCATGCAGTTCCAAGTTAGAACGATGCTTTCTCCAGGGCACTAAATCGAATTGGCCAAAACGTTTTTCACAATTTTGCCCCACAGAAGACCAGGGATGGAAGTTTTCTTTAGCTTCGTTATAGCACAAGATCCAATCAGAAGAGGAACCTGTCGAGGAAGATATTGTTGTTTTTGTTGTAGTTTTTGTTGTTGTTGTGTGGCTCTCTTTTTTCTTGCCCGTCACCGGTGAATTGACTAATTTGTTTTTACAACTAACTTGTGGTTTATGGTATAACTTGTAGCGCGGCACCAATTTCTTTTCTAGCATGCGTGTATCTAAACCATATTCGGTACGCAATAATTCCACTTCTTTTATTGAAGCAGCATAATGTGCTCCATGCCACAATGTTACCGGAGGAGGAGTAGAAGATATATTTGTTGCTGTTGTATTTTTGGATAGAAAACTCTCACGGCGGGACATAATCCAATTAAAATCAACTTTGTAATTTTTAATTATATGTATTTCTCGATAGCGTTTTGTTTTTTTATTTTTTTTTTTGTTTTAGGGTTTTTGTATCTTTCTCTTTTGCGTTTTTTTATTTTTTGTAATTTTTATTCTAAACTCATTATCAGTTTCCGCTCTATGATTTTTGGGTTTCCGCTTTAGAATTAACACACTCACTCGTATTTGCTTATATTTGTGTTTGTTTTTTTAAAATTGTTTAGTTCTTTTGGTTTGTAGCATTTCGCGCACTTATTCATTTGTTGGCCGAGCGAACAGAGCGTGGACGTCTGTTCGTTGTAACGTGTTTTTAAAAAATGATGACAAATGTTTTTGAAAAGGTATGCAAAAGCTCTCTGCTAGATTAATAAAACCTTAAATTTATATATTTGATTCAGTAGTTAAGGTAAAATTTGTTTAACATTTAAATATGTATTCATATATACATATTAACATATTTGGGAGTATATGCTTGCTCTTTGACTTGTTGCCCGTGTTTGTTTTTTTACCCATTCGCTCATTAAGATGTATTTCGTTTTATGCTCTTGTTATAATTTTTTTTACTCATTAGTTATTTTTAAATATGTTTTTAATAATTTTTAGTACTGCACTGTAACCCTTAAAATTTTTCATATGATTTTAGTAAGTTTAATTAGTGTTAAAGCTGATGGATTGGTCTTTGATTGATTGGGCTTTGATTGAACTGGTGATTTTTATGATATGAAGCAACAATTAGTTTTTTAAATGTTTAATATATTTTTAATAAATATACAAGTTTGTTTTATTTGTCTTGTTTGTTCAAAAGTTAATCTCTAACTTTATTTCACTCTTATGATATGAGATAGATAACACTGCAGAGCTGTGGTTTTGATTTTTAAATAAAAATGGCCGATCCTTATGTATTTTTATCTCCTGATTACGAAGGCGTCATTAGTTTTTCCCTATCAGCTCTAATTTTAAAGATATAGTCACATTTAGCATTTGCATAATTTACATCACTTTTTGTATTATTCCACTAATATTTCACGAATGGTCCTCTAAACTTAAAAATACTTTCTGGATTATTAATCTACACAAAAATTTCTTTCACGTACGTAGAGTCACATTGATAAATACATCAGGATATCTTACTGTTATTGTAAGGATGATAACAAATTTTTTTAATTTTTTTATTTTTTTTAAGAACAAACACAAACCGCAAAGCGATTAGCTTGTCTGCAGAAAATACCCAGAGTCTATGGTGGGAATCAAACCCACGACCTCTGGACTGAGAGACTAGCATCTCTACCACTCAGCCACAGGGGTACAGGGTGTTTTTAGTTTAGTACTTTTCAGGCTTCCGTACACCAAAGGTGAAAAGGGACCCTATTGTTTTCGCTACACTGTCCGTCTGGCCGTCATAGGCTATTTTCTCGGGAACCGTAAGAGCTACCTGGAATTTGGACAGGACCTTGGCGGCTACAATAACAAATATGAGAGTTAAAAATTAAATGGTGTTCAAAAACGAACAACGAAAAATTTTAAAATCCCATGTAATATACATATATTTTTATATACATATATACATATGAATGTACTCGTATATATGTATGGATATGTATGTATATTGACACTTGAAATTTGTAAAATTAGTACATTTTTATACAGACTACAACAATTTACACTAAAATTAAAAAAAAATTTAATTAAAGGGTGTTCTATCAGTTAATGCAATTTCGACTACGCAATTTTGACAACTTGCTGTATCTTGGAAGCCATAATAGGCAAAATCTTGAAATTTTGAAAAAGTTGATTCTTTAATTGAACTGTAGTGAAGTTTAATCAGAAATAGTTTTTAGTCAGGCTTAAGTTCAGTAATTTAAATTCTTATTGAATGAAATATTTTTATTAATTAATGTGAGTTTCTAAAGAAGAGTAGAAAAATTAAACTTACACTTTATTAGCTGGGGGAAATTCCGATACTTTTCTGTGCAGCGACGCACTTCATCAGCACCCTAGTCTATCTACTTGGGTATAGATTGTGTATACAATTTGATTTACCTTTGGTAAACACATTTATATGTATCACTATTTATTTTCTGTTTTTCCATTTTTTCATTTTTCTATTTAGGTTGGCACGAAATTATAGTACTCTACCTGAATAGAAAAAGAAGAGTACCATCTGAATATTACAAATATATGTATATATTTTCAAAAAGGTCTTAGTCTCTGCTTTCCATTTCCTTTTATAAATTTAAAATCGGTCGATATTTAACTTACTTGGAGGTAGATAAGTGCCTACGGGCACGAAAACTCGGTTTTTTACCCGTAACTCAAGATTTTGGAGTTGTTTTGAAAATTTCAAATACAGATTGCTGTCGTACTCGACAGTACCTACTAGAAAAATAGTAACACCCCAGCAAAAAATTTCAAAAAAGGTAATCGAGTTTGGAATTAACCACTTTTGGTGGAAGCACTTCCCTACTGGATTACCAACTTAATCATTTTAACAAGGCGTGAGACTAAAATAATCGATTATTGAGAAGTACTTACTTTTTTATTTGGCAACTTATTCACGTAATTTATTTAGTCTAAAAAAATCATTCTCCTCATTTAGCAATTTGTATATAATTTTTTTTAAATTTTAGGTAATGTGTTTAGTAAACGAGTAATGACATTTGGTAATCAGAAAAGTAAGTCATTATATGGCAAGTAGTTCTGTTGATAATGTGTAATTTTTGGCTGAGACGTCCCAGGTATTTCGATTTCATCAAAATTTGTCATACAGTGTTATAACTGAAAATAAAATTTCAGTCAACTACTTTTTCTTTTGATTCATTAAATGTCTTTACTGACTGAAAAAAATATTTTCAATAAACATGTTTATGCATTGTATTTATCAATAATGCAAAAATCGGCATCCCTGAAAATTCAAAAGATTTTTTTTTATGTGTGCAAAAGTGTTAAAATGGTCACGCTGATACCAACTTTAGGGAAACTGAACGATAAAGTTTGTTTGTGTTATAATAATAATAATATATATAGTATAATAATAATTTCAATATATAACTCTGACATAAAGCTATTATTGAACTTAAGATGTCTAACTACATATGAGTTGCAAATCGTCAAAGTTGTTTCTGTAACTCACACGTTTTGTTTGCAATTTGCCAGCTGTTTTTTTTTTTAAGAGAAGTAACACTTAGGGAATGAATGCTTACTAATACATATAGTTGTTGCCTTCTTTAGGAAAGGGATAGTGATAGAGAAGACAGGTGGTTAAGGAAGAGAGGAAAGCTTCTTTCATTTTACAACTCTACCTTTTGCACGTTATAATGCAGAGGTGCAGCGCCTCTGGTTTCAATGAGGCGCATTAAATTTTTGAAGCTTTGTTTAGTAGCCATTTTTATTCTGCTACACAATACCGATGAATGAGGGCGCTTAATGTTAAGGGATGTTAAATTAGGATTAGTATCTGCCGAAGTCGGTATAGTTCAGTGACCAGTGACTATGCGTTCATCACTTGAACTTTCCTACAACAACTGATACAAAGAGACACTAATGCACATCAAAAAATTGTGTGGTGTTGTTATTTAATGACTGTTGGATACAGGGGTTGAACCCAGGATCTTCGGTTTTGTAGTCAACGTGCTAACTACTTCAGCCAACGCCACCCTCACCCACCTTTAGGTCAGCTGTTTGTTGAAATCGTCAGTGTATACATAAGTATACAATGGGAAGTCAAAATCAATGAAACAAACGAACATTTCATAAGTTCCACCATTTTTTATGTATTAAACATTTTAATGTTTCTTTAAAGCTTAAACAACGGTTCACTTCGGTATACTCTTGCAAGACCCCTCACTAGTTTTGTGATTGCAATTTACAGAACAGTGCAAGACAAAACACCAAAATATATAGCAAATATTATGCGATGTGCGTGTGCCAGACCATGTCCGTATAATAATCAGACTTAAACAATTTTTGTTTTTTTTTAATAAAATAATTTTTCAAAGCCATTGTGATATCTTAAAAACTATTTGGTTAACATTATAACAATTTGCTAAAATGAAAGGTGCCTGTTAAATTGGTTATTACTTCCCAGCAAAAAATTTTCAAGATTTTGTAATGGGTAGTACTCTTTTAATGGCTTACAAAGTAATGAGAGGTACATATTTATCTAATTATTTTATGTGTATAATAATGACTGTCATGTAATGAATAAAATAACAACTTATTTATATCATTACGTGAAAGTAGTTATTGTAGTACTTTCCAGTTTATAACGAAATATGTATATTTACAGAAAAATTTATCGTGAAAATGAGCTTCGAAGACAACAGAAAGAAAAAAATGCTCATTAACTTTTGAATAATTTTAAAGAAAAAGTAATTTAAAAATTTTTGCATATTTTTTTAATACTTTTAGGCAATCAGTAATCTATTAACCTTTGGATATTTTTAGGTAAAAAGTATAGGGTACCGCATATTTTTTGAACTTCTCAAACAAAAATAATGGGTTATTCAGTCAAATTGTAAGTACTTACGACTGGGGAGTACATACACTTTTTTGCATTCTAGTAGGAAAACTTTGAAGCTGGGTTTAATAATAAAAAGATAACATTTTGTTTTGTTTTTTTTTTTTCGCCGAGAAAGATTAATTAATCGTTGTTAATTATAAAAGTCAAATTAACATATACATACATATCTATTAAAATTAAACATACAAATTCGATTAAAATCAGAGATATTTTACATAAACTAACAAGCGGTAGTTACTACCTTTCCAATATCACTTAAGTCGGTAAAATTAAATAATTTCAATATATTTTCCATTTTCTTTTGAAAAAAAAAATTCAGAAATGAATTGTATGTATAATTTATATTCCAAATCTGTGACTATCATTTCAATCACCCTAAAATTTTTAAAAACTGTAAAGACAAGATTTTGTTACAATTTCATAATTTTTGAAAACACGTGGAGGTTTTAAAATAAATAAATAAAAAGATTTTAAATTTATACAAATAATATAATTATATAATAAATGTCAAGTGCTATGAATGAACATTTAAATGTTTGTTAGTCTTTTGCTTTTGTTTCCAGAATAGACTTTACATTTAACTTTTATTGCATCGAAAAAAATAAAAGACGAATGTCACACATTAACATTAAAACAAATATGTGTAGTAATAAACTTAAACGGCATACATATGTGTGCTTCAAAATCATGCCCAAGGGCACAAGACTGAAAAGAAAATCGACTGTGAATAAGTTATGACAAAAAAACGAGCTTGGAAATAAAGAAAAGTAATAACATTAGATAAATATTTTTTAAATAAAATAAATATCGTGAACTGAATTTTTATGAAAAGAATTAAAATTTAAATTTAAATCTGCCTGATGATATGCATAAGCAAATGTATTTTGATGTCATTTTAAGAATCAATTAATATTTTACTAAATAAGTTAAATATTAATTTTGGAAAAAAGGTGCGATAAATCTTAATAAAAAATATCGCACTAAAGCACAAGTTATAAACTTAACAGTAGAAGTATTTTGCTCCAAAGCACGTACTTACATACATACATATGTATATATGAACGAAGTCGACGAAAGATGATCGTATAAAGCGCTGTATTCAAACGCTACTTTTAAGTATTATAGTGTCATAATGTTTTAAATTATTTAATATGATGAGATTTTTTTTTAATTTAGTATAATAAATTATTTTAATGTTTTCTTTGTTTGTCTTTGCTTTATTTTTTTTTATAAACCAAAATTTCAAAACATTATTACACTATCAGCCCTATCATGAACAAGAATTCCGTGCGAGTTTTTTCACTTTTCATTTTTCTTTTATTATGAATTTGTTTTTCCCTCTTTTTACAAATTGCGGGAATAAAAAACTTCCCGAGAAAAAAGTAGGTGTTATGAAGGCAGTTGAACTTGCTTTTTCACTAAAAATCTTTCCTTTGCAAAACAGAAGGGAGTATACATAAAAATATGTTTGATGCAAATTGTCTTGCGTAAGTGCAAATGTAAAATAGCGTAGCTTTTCTTTGAATTGTGTTTGTGTGTGTGTGTGAGCGTGTGTATGTGTGCGTATTTTGTTGTTGGATTTTAAGGAAAAGCTACGATACATTGCATTTGCACTAAAGCAAGAACATTTTTTACATATTTTTTCAAGCTAGTGAATTTTAGTAATTTTGTTTACCCTATTACTCAAAAAAAAAAAAACTTGAGGTTGTTGACATTTACCCAGCTGAAAAAGTAGGCATTAATTACATAAGTAATGGAACAAATAATGTATTATTTTCTAAAGCAAGATAATGCATTCCCTTAGAAAAGAGAGGAAAATTTGATCAAACACAATAATTACACATTGATTACCAGGTGTATTACCACATCTGCAGAAGAATAATGTATAATTTTTGCTTGTAAGGAGTGTTGGTGTTTTCCTTATAATTTGTTAGTAATAAGAAAAAACTTTTTGTTCTTGCTGCCTTTATATCGCCTTAAAATTTTAGGCTTAGTTAGCCGACAGTAGAATGTAACTGCAAATAAGGAAACAGTTAATCAATATTTTTATATGAAAAGTAGGTTACGTTACATTACATCTCTATCAAGGCTCAGTTAGCCGACAATATCGATCAGCTGTTTCCTGCTGTTGCAGTTACATTATATTACAGTAATCTAACTTAGCCTTTTGCTTTTTTATTTGAAGAAGCAGTTAGTGCTTGAATGCATGACAGTGAAATTCAATTGAAGTAAAAATTTTATTCATAACTTTTGCAAGAATTATATTTAAAAATTATGCATTGGAGAAAATAGATAGCAAAATACAAAAAAACAAATATTGATTCATTAATAATATAGGTATAGCTTATTATGAATGCATAAGTATTATAATGTAATGCATTATACATTTGATTAAAAAAATCAATTATAAAATTCATTCCTCGGACACATTAAAATAGTTCATTACTTTCCTAGGACATGTTCTGTGTTAACAGTAATGAATTTCCTAAGTCCTAACTTACCGTTTCTTTTCCCCTCGTCTCTCTTTCCTAACAAATTAGTAAGCTTAGCAATAAGACTTGCATAATGTAAATTAGGACTAATGAAAACTTATACATGCTGTGCATTACCTTTTCCTACTGGGAAACAAGGAAAACAACGAGCTTCGTACTGAGCTTCGAGCTTCGTATCTCAAGAAATTAGAGAAATTAGTTTCGAGGGAATATTCAGGATTGGGCTGCATGGCACTTAAGACTAACATTTGAATCCTCTAAATATATATTTTAAGCCCCGTATATGCCAAATTGGGTATTTAAATATCCATGTGGTTAAAATATGTAAACATATATGTGCCTTTAATTATGAAAATGAAAACAGTTTAAAAAATATTTTTATATTTTGCAACATTTTAATTTAGAATTGTACTAGTCTCGATTTATATAAATTTATTTAATATTTTTTAAATATTTATGGAAGTTTTTTAAGATTTATTTGATATTTCGAAGCAAAAGAGGATTTCAATGATTTCCCCTTCAATAATTTTCGGTTTTCGATTTTGTGAAAAAATTCCCAAGGTTTGTCCCCTTTTGATAACGCTCTGTAGAACTCAACTAGAATTTTTTTAAACCTTTTTTGGTTATTTCTTTATGAACTGTAATTTTCTAATGTATTTGTTATATTATGTGATTTCGAATTTAATTATATCCCCTATTCACCTGCATATATGGGATATCACTTCTACTACTGCAGGTTCCGTTTCAACTTCCGCTGGGCTCCACTTTTTTATTTACTCAAACATTGCACAGTGGCATAGAATAAAAATGCTTTGAAAATATATTCAAAAACGCCTGATCCAATACCAATAAAAAAATTTTGCAATTTTTAATTTCAAAATTATACAAATCTTGCCATTAAATTCTTTCAATGTTATTGAGAATATTGCTTTTTTCATCTAAATTAAGAGAAGCACTTAAAAACTGTACCCAGTATCTTTAAAATTCACGATCAAAACTTGTAAAACAAAACAAATTTTAATTTTAACTTTATTGAACATATAAAAAAGTACTTAGCCGCACATTCAAGCATGTTTGTTTAGAAGTGGAAACGAAACCGAAAAACCAATGCCAATGGGAATGCCAATTTAGGAGTTGATGTTGATGCTCTTGAGCACTATAGCAGAATCCCCGCTGTGATTGAATGAATTAAGTTAAATGGGAAGCACAGGACACTGCGGCGAAAGTAGATCTATTGTATCCTTTGTCAGGTACTACAGCAACTCATCTAGACCCACTCTCCTGATCAATCTCTAGATTGCCAGTGGGTCTAGTGTTGGCAGTTCCCAATCCTCCAATAGGTGCTTGCCCAATTGGTTATATCTAATGTGGCATAACGCTTCACAGTCCTTCAGAATATGCTCTGGAGTTTCATCTTCGTAATCACAGAATCTGCGTAGGCTGTTACTCTCAATGCCAAGTCTGTTGAGGTGTTTTCTCAGTCTGCAATGACCTTTCAGGAAGCCTGTGAGCATTCTTAGGTTGTTTTAATTCAGGGACATGAGAGCTAGGAAACGATTTTGATTATACGTTCCAATCATTATCTTTGCATGCCTCAATCCAGGGAGATTGAGCCAGAGGTGTTCCCAAGTACTCTTGATCTGCGTCGATATAGATTTTATTCAATCCAATTCCACAAAAAGGTTCTGGTCCGACCATGGGTGCACTAGCCTAGCCCTCTTAGCCATTTTGCCGCAGAATGCTAAATTTGAATATACCAGTCTGAAATTCTATTACTATCGGACCAGACCTTTCTAAAAATATTTCCAAAAATATTTTTATTCAGCCCACTATGCATTGTATCAATCTTCCCTTCTATGAGTAACTCCCATGTCATCAGCAATGAGTGTTTTCTCTCTACTTTAGCAATTTCTGACCCTTTGTTGAAAAAAATAATATTTTTAATATGAATCGTGAAATATATATAAAGGGGAAAAAACAAAACACCTGCATTTATTTACATTTTCTCTCTCCTCCCTGGTCAAAATTGAAAGAAACAAAAGTATTATTTTTTTTCAATGCGTTTCAGTTGGTTGCGCACGCGCCATTAACACGATCATTCACATTTTTCATATTTGTATTGTTTTCTATACTACGAATTTTTACAATTATTACCAAACTAAACTAAAACCTTTTGTTCTAAGCCATCGAATTCACGACAAAACAAATACCAGTTGCGAAAAAAAATTAACTTAATAATAGAAAAAATTTTAACTACGAGTAGTTATAGTAAACGATTACTAATATTAAATATAATTATAAGTTTGAAATTGCTTGTTGATGAGCTGGCTGATGTTACCGCTCGTGGCTATTGCTGAAAGGTCATGTACCTACACTTCAATGGTTAACGCTGTCCAACTCTATTATTATACTATATTTAAATTGTAATTATTGGAAAGTATTAAAGTTTTATAATAATGATTGGTGGTTTTTGAGGTATATTTATATTATATACATACACTTTGCTCATTTACTTAAGAAACGTCATTAAAAACGAGTTTAAAGTTTTCAATTTACACACAGAAAAAAAAAAGAAAACTGCATTTAAGTTAAACATTTGTTAAACAATAAAAATAACGATATGAGAATAAATTCCACATTATTAAGTTAAAAATTAAATTTTTTGAGTTATGAAGTTGTTTTATTAAATCAGCAATATATCCAATCATAGAC
Source organism: Tachina fera (assembly GCA_905220375.1). Taxonomy (NCBI): domain Eukaryota; kingdom Metazoa; phylum Arthropoda; class Insecta; order Diptera; family Tachinidae; genus Tachina; species Tachina fera. The sequence goes on from LR999966.1 coordinate 77,444,178, forward strand.
GTGTGGTCGGTAGTGATGTTTTACCTGAAACTATCGGTCCTGTTCTGTAAATGAAATCCGAGTAAATTTCTCAAAAAATTAATAATGGCCCTGCAGACGTGTTTAAAATAATTTAATTTTCTTTATGATATGATATTTGAGAATCGATATAATAGAATATTTTTATCTAATTTTTCGATCTTTTTTTAAGTTAAATTAAGAAACTATTTTTTTGAGCTTTAGGTCAGTTTATATTAAATTTATTGGTTCAATATTTCCTTGAAAGGAAAAATGGAAAAAGAAAAAATTAAATATCAAAAAAACTAAATATCAAAAAAACGAGAAACAATATAAATCCTGAAGAAGTTAACCGAAGGTTAACGAAATATTGAACCAATAAGTTTAGTATAAACTGACCTAAAGCTCAAAAAAATAGTTTTTTTAATTTGATATAATAGAATAATTAAAAAAAAGTGTAAAAAAATATTTTTATTATCGGAGTTAGTTTTCTAAACTCGTGGGATTTCACATCGATCGGTTTACAGAACAGAGCCGTATATGTATAATTTTTTTTAAATATTAGGGAAGGAAGAGTTGTACATACTCTTGGGATAAAATTTAAATTTTAATTTCGTTGAACTGTACAAAAATTTCCCAAATTGCACCGAAAATGAAATACAACTCTCATGTACGGATCGTCGCTACAAAGCCCATTTTGAAACTGCTCCACTAGTCTTTAATCGAACTTATTCAGTCGGTCCTTTTTGACACAAACCGACGTAATTTGAATGTAATTTAAATTACAAACTAAATTATCAAGCTTAATTTAAATGGGTTTGATCTAGGGATGGACACTGTAAGAAACATCGATTTTTTTCGATTCGATGCATCGCAAAATATACTGCTTGGAAATAAAACTTTACTAAGTCTTCCACCACTCAATATATTTTTTTGTTGAGTCATCACCTGCACCGCTTGCGAAAATAATAATTTAGACGGAACCGATGTTCCCACAATTGTAAGGTATTTAAAAGCGATCTAGTAAAGTTTGGGAAACTGCTATTTATAATCTCTCCAAACATCCAACAGATTTTCGTTCTACTAGTCGGCGGGTCGGCTTAGCCTTAAGATATGCCTTGCGCTTGATTAGTGCCCTTTTACATATATATTATACATATATATATATATATATATATATATATATATATATATATATATATATATATATATATATATATATATATATATGTATGTATATAAGGAATTTTGAAAGCACAAAAAAGTTTGTTGAGTGGAATTTAAGAGTTAGTATCTTTATATCCATCAAACAACCGATATTTTTCTATAGATCTGGATAAATTCTCCTAAAGAACATGTTTAGTGGGTAGCGGTGTTTTTGAAAGCATTTACACTCGCAGCGAGGTTTTTAAAAGCATGCTTTCAAATGCCACTTAATGCATAATTATTTTTTTATTGCCAGACTTTCTCATAATTTCTGTTTTAGATTTTGCCAGCGTCCTTAATTTTGTATGTACTTTGTACCCTTACCATACAAGGTATACCAGGGATGGAAAGTTGGTACAATTTTACTTTTTATAGCATTATTTGAATGTCAAAAGTGCCCGAGCACCACAATGACCAATTTAGCACTATGGAAAATTGTTTCCTATTATATTATATAAAAAATTGGCTATAAATAACAAGTATCGACCGAACTTAAAAGTAGAAGTCATTAAGAAATGACAATGAAGGTATTAGAAATGAAAAGTTAAGTAAGTGATCTGATGTTTTCAGATATTTAAAAAACTGCTCAATATTATCTAAATTCATCTGCAAACGGTGAAAGGGCAGTTTCGTACCAAATCGAAAAACAGACTATTTGCTTCGAATCTCTCCAATCGAATAAAAAAAATATTGAAATATATAACCTATATGTTAGTTTTATATTCAGATCTCATCAATTAAAATATATCAGTAAAATATATCATGTTTTTTGAAGCAATAAAGGAAGCAGTGAACGTATATGAAGCAAACTACAGGAAAAATGTGATTTAATAGCGCCACAAAAATGCAAGTTTTAAAGCCAGAAAGTTAGTTAATTACACATATAATATACACTCATATTATGCCATGCACTAGAAGATTTTTTTCATCTAGGTTGTCAAATGCATTTACACCCAAACGCACACGTCTATACATACAAAACACAACTGACAAGAATTTTAGGTAATGCAGGTACAAAAGCGAAATACTCAGCCATTTTTCAATACAAAAATTTTTTTTCCAAAGAAAAATAGTAAAAATTTTACATTTAACTGCTATCGGACCTGTTCTGAAAATCACTTTACTTTAAATCAGGTTGACTTCAAAAAGAAACTATTAATATCTGACTTGTCACTGAATTTTTATGTTGTATTTTAAGTTTTTTTCATGTATAATAGAATATTTTATTCTAACTTACATCGCTATAAATCGTGAATTTTACAAAAGCAATGATTTAGCTTTTATTAATTTTTTTAAATCACCGTGAATTGACATGTCGTGATTTGCAGAACAGGCCAGTACGTTTGCTTATTTTATTAGATTACAAAAGCACTTTTGTGAGCAAACAAGTACTACTCCAAACCGTTAACTCGCCATACGGCGATATCAGCAGGTTTATCAGAGCTACTTTTATTCTTTAATAGTATAAAGCTGATTTATTTGAATCAAAATTTTTACTGAGATCATAATAATTGAACTGCAAAGTTCCTTTTTGATTAGTTCTTACACATATATATACATGGGCATACAAATGAAAATTACCTAAATTTTTAGTTAATTTTAAAAAAAAGTCTTACATAATAGTATTAAATAAATAAAAATTAAGAAATTCTAACAATCGTACTGAAGAAAATAAAATTTTTCTTGAACATTAGTACAATTTCTAAATCTGATTTCCCATCCCTGAGGTATACTTATTAGTTGTCAAATACAGCAACTTGTTTTTTTACATTTAAAAAGTTATGTTTGGGTACATATTTTCGTGTTATAATTATACTTATTTTATATAAAACTTATATAATCGCTTATAAATTTATTGAAAATCATTGGTTCTTGATAAATTTTTCATTGTTGCGTGCTTTGTTGGAGATGTTGGATTTAAATTTTTTTTAACTTTTTGCCGTATCCATATGTGTGTAATGAGTAGATCGTTGGCTGAACCCTACTGAAACTGAATGTGGAATTATAAACATAATTTTCACTGCTTTGTATAAATAATAATTATGTATATGTAATTTTTTTCTATAGACTTAAAACAAATGTGCATTCGTACTTCTTACAAACGTTGTTGGTAATTTCTATATAAACATTTGTTTATAAACAATATTTTTATTTAAATTACCAACAACTCATGTACGAACTACAACTCCCACAAAAGGTTCTGAATTGAGCAATTTTAATTAAGATTGATACTTTTAAAATAAAATTACTAACACAAGCCATTGAAAAAAAGTTTACAAGTTCATTGAAGACAGGTGAAATATTGACATGAACAATCCCCTTGGAGACAATTAACAATTTCATACTAAGTTGAACACAAAGTAGTATGTAAATATGAACAAAATATTATGGAAAAATAAAATCAAGAAAAAATAGTTAAACAATTCAAAATCATTGATGTGGAACAAAAATGTGACAATAATTCCCATTTTTGGGAAAATTTTATATACAAAAAAATATACAACAAACAAAATTAAGTTTTCATAAGCTTGTATGCATGTAAGTATGTACATAAATTCCCAAGTTAAGATAGTTTATAACAGTATAAACAATAAATTTCATTGTAGAATTGTTTAAACAAATAAACGACGACAAAAACGACCTTTGCAGCAAAATATTTGCTATTAAAAAATTATATTATTAACTCGTAGTATTGTAATTTACAATAGTTTATACAAAAATCATCCAGGTGTAGAGAAAAAAGTTTATCAAATTTTATTTTAAATATATGCAGAATTTTAAGCCCACATTTTGTGGTGGCTGATTTTTAATTCTTCAGCCGATTATTGTTAGTTGAGGTCGCTGAGTCATTTGTAGATTCTGAATGCAAAAGGTAATTAACCTTGGAAAGCCAGCAAATATTGTTTAAATTAATTAATTTCAATTTATTTATAAGTTTGTGTTTATTCATCAAATGCAAATATATTTTAAATTAAATTTGTATGTAGTGTTTTGTAATAAATGTTATATCAAGCCTTTTGAATTATTTATTTTGTAGTTCAATATATCATCATTTATCTATTAAAATTTCCTGTGAGAAGATATCAATCACCATTTGAAGGTTTTCCTTTCTAGCAAACCGTCGAAAGATAACATGGTAATGATACATATCGTTATCGTCATGTTTTTCTTACTTTTCAGGAGAATGAAAAAAATATAATCTTCAAATTTTTTATACACGATTTTTCTTACATAATGCTTCGCAACTTTTACTGTTTTAATTTTTTTTTTGATGCGCTGAAAGCAAAACATATTGATAAAGTTTTTTATTTTAAAGATATTTTTAAAATTGAAAACCATTCAAATACACATAAGCCAAAAACACATGCATTCATCATGCTCTTTTCTCCCTCATAACTTTGTTCTCCTTAATCAAAGAATTATAAGATAAATGCATATACAAAGTTTGAAAGTTTCACAACGAAAGTCCATATATTAAGACACATATGTATATGTATGTATACTAGAGTGGCCGTTAATTGTATGGAGACTTTTTGTTATTTCTTCTACTCTCACCCGCCAAATCGGTTTAGTTTTATGTATAAAAAAAATACTAAAAAATTTCATACCGATAAGTTGTGTTTAAGGGGTTGTGTCCGGCTCTCAAAGCTTACCCTCAATCCCATATATTCAATGTAATTTTTTATTTTTTTTGTTTAGTTTTATTTTCACTATATGTATATGTATGAAATAATTTAATATATATAAGCTCTTATTGTACATGCTTAAAATAAAATATTTCCAAATAAATAAAATTTTGTTACATAAAATTTTTGGTATTTTGTTGGTTATTTTCCTCATTATTTTCTAAAATATTAATTTTAGCATAAAATTTTCTTTGAGAATAATGTTGTTGTTGGCTTGAAGAGCATATTGCCATATGGCATATTCTTGTAAAATTATTTTTTTTAAAGAACGTCATATGCAAAAAATTATATTGAAAAATGGCCTTGAAGGCCAGCTTTGAGGGTCGGACACACCCCCTAAAACGCAACTTATCGGTATGAAATTCTTTTGTATTTTTTTTTACATAAAACTGAACCAATTTGGGGGGTGAGAGTAGCAGAAATCAAAAAATAAAAAGTCTCCATACAATTAACGGTCACTCTAATGTACACACATATCGATGGCTTAATATAAAAAAGTCGGTACTCAAATGTTCGATATTTTATAGCAGAAGCAAGACACTGAAGAAAAACTAAAGCATTTACATGAAGAAATAATTTTTTAAGTCACCACAAGTCCTTGGTTTTGGACTGTAACGTACTGAGATTTTCAAGGAGGATGCAATTGTGGATTGGGTCCCAGAAAACGTTAAAAACAAGATTTCGAAAATAATTTAGATACGCGCTTTTTATATTAAGCCATCGATATGTATGTATGAATTTACATGCAGTTTCTTTGAAAAACACTTTCATACATACATAACAAGCATACAGAATATTGTTATTCTATTTTTTCATTGTTTTCATATGAATTTTGGCAGTTGGGAAAACAAAAAAAAACCGATACTCATAGACGCAAGTGCAGTCACCTTGTTAGATCTTCCTTGAGTATTGATTGCATTGTTTAAATTAGAGTCGCAAAAAAGAAAAAAAATTAGTATTTTACTTTTTTTCTATTAAGCTTACAACAGACTACCACATAACGCATAACGCACTTAAATTAAAAGTGAAGAAGCACCTCTGCACTTCAAACCTTTAAAAATAAAAAATTAAAAAAATTGCGCACTGTTATGACTCAAAAAGAACTAAATTTAGTACAAAATCCATAATCTCCTATCCTATTTTATGAGACCTTGCTTCTGCAACTTATTAGCTAAAGGTCTATCTTTATATTTCTCTTTTTTCTCTTCTGAAAATCTATTGTGAGCAGCGTTGCCGTTTTGGTTAGTTTTAACCATTTTGGTTATTTTTAAAGCTAGTAAAATTATGTATACATTCCAATTTTTTATACACTAAATTTCTAAGCCACGCTTTTGTGCAGCTGAAAGAATACATTTGTAGCTGTGTAACAAAAGAGATTTTTGTACACTTTGAATAAAGACCGCACGCGTTACAACCGCACACATTACAAACCTTGATGAGGTTCAATACGAATTTGTAACGTTTGTGGGTTGATTGTAGCAAATTGTGTGTTGGTGTTAAAAAAGATTAAACGGTCGAAGTGCGGGATGTTTTTTTTTGGGAATATAATAGTGATGTAACGAATGTCAATTTTTGATATTCGCGAATACGAATATTTCGAACGATATTTGCGAATACGAATACGAATACGAATATTTGAAACGATATTCGCGAATACGAATACGAATATTATATGCTTCATATTGCATATTAAAAAATTGTTATGAAAAAGGACTTCACACTCTTGTTGGCGTACTTTAAAGTTCATAAAAAGTACCCAAAATTTTAATGATCGTCATTAAATAATATTTGAAAATGATACAAAACAAAAATTTCTATAAAACGGATAATGTATTTGTACAAACTAAAATTTTTAGTCATATATTTAAATTTCATTTAGGATTTATGCATTTATTTATTTAATTTCTTTGGAAAAATATTCGTATTCGACTGAATTTGGCGAATACGAATACATTCGTATTCGAATCCGCCTGAATTTGACGAATACGAATACATTCGTATTTGCCTGAAAATTGCCGAATATTCGACAATTCGAATACGAATACGAATATTCGTGCATCACTAGAATATAAGCAATTAACAAAAAAAAATCACAATACACTTAAAATAGGTGCTTTTGTTGACATATTTACTCAAATAAATTTTTGACATAAATAATTTCAATAGGATGCTGTACAGAAATCTTCACATTTGAGGAAAAACACATAACTTGATTAAAAGATGACTTGTGCCAACGTTTTGTAACGTGTGTGACCTGGGGTCTAATCGTCGTTTTCGATAACGAGCTGTTTCGATCACGGTTTTTGCTGTTTGAGACTAAGGTATTCCCTATCGAACCATATTATTACATTGTTCGATATCAAATGCCATCTCAAACTGAAAAAAATTATCGAATCACCTTGTTATTGAAAGTGACGATTAGTCCCCTGCATAAAAACGAATTACTTTGCTGGTGATAAAAAACCAAAAGGTTATAAAATTATACAGTGCTGAAAGCGTAAATTGTTTTGAATTCTTATTATTATTATTCCACTTAACAATAAAACTAAACTGTACTTTTGTATAAATAATTATTCGACCTTTTAATTTAAGGTATAATGCGTTTTTATAGAATTTTTCTTTCAGGCTTCCAAGGTCATTCAAATTGATTAAAATGCAAATAAAAGAAAATTTTATTTCATTTATTCATATACGACGTTTCGATGGGACTTTCCAACATCTTCAGGGATACTATTTTCTGTAACTTGTTAGAAATTTTCTCATCGAGAAAAATTAAATTATGTTGGTTGGGCTACTTCACACAAAGGTTTTCCATATAAAAACTTAAATAATCAAAAGAAATTCCTTTGCTTTGTTATTCAAAGAATTTTTAAATATTTCTGGCAAATAAATCACCTTAAAGCTTGAAAATGTTCCCCTTCTTCCATATAATTCAATGAAACATTAATTTGCATAAAATACTAAAATAGTAAAGAAATACATTCCACAAAAAAAAGCATTAACTAAAACAAAAGACTTAAGGCACAAGCACTATATGGCGATGAAAATTCAAAATGTTTTTAGTAAAAAAAAATTTATTGCTAAACACATAATAAAATCGAAATAAAATTTAATTAAAAAATTAGACTTGAGTTTCAAATTAGCAGTAAAATTATGCAAACGGAAAAAGTTTCATGTTTTACAAATTAAAACTTAAGAGCAAACACTGAAATTTATCAAAGGAAAAGTAAAAGTGATTTTTATAAATGATAAGATTTTAAAAAGTTAAAATTATATAAAAAAAGACTTACATTTGCATATTTAGTATAGACAAATAATAACAAAGAAAAAGTTAACTATTATCTTTTCTTACACAAATTCTTTGCATAGAACTGAGCTAGCTGGCAATCGTTTAAGTCTTTTGCTTTGGAGCACGAATGAAAAATTAAGAATTAAATGAAATCTGTATAAAAAATAATTCGTTTTGGCGAGCAAGTGAAAAATAATTATAATAAGCATTTCGAAATATAAAAGTGGTTGGTAACAAAAAAAAAGAAGTCGGTGTGAAAGTATGTCAGTAAGTCTTAAGAAAATATATGTAAGTATGCACATATGTATGTAAGAAACAACAATCTAGACAACAACGACAACTACATATTCACTGAACAATTAACATTTTTACTTATGTTTTTCTTTTTTTTTGCCATAGCCATGTTATTTATTTCATAAAATAAGTCCACAAGTAAACACAAGATTGTGAGGTAAAAATTCACACAATTTGACGAACACATTTGCTTTTATTACACCAAAGAAATGTAAGAGCAAATGCGAAATACTTGTACAAGCCAAATGAATTAAAGTTATGAATCAAATGAGCTCGTATTAAGTTTCAGGCATAATTGTAGCAAAAGCTAAAAACAAAAGCAAAATTAAAATTAAGTACTGAAAGAGAGTTAGATATTTGTTAATAATAAAGCACTTTTTATGTCATGCAATAGGCCAAGTTCAATACCACCACCAGCACAGCACAGCCTGATTCACTTTCAGCTCTGCAAAATTAAAAATAAAATAAAATCTAACAACCATAATATTGATTACACTTTTGCAACACACCCATAAGCAGTGCTTTAAAAGACACCTACAAAATTCATTCAAGTTCATTCACATCACAAACCAAAAGATATTTTCATTTAATTTTATAAAAAAATATTATCTTCATCCGCGATTTCAAGCGACAAGACTCAAAAACAAGTTCTACGAGGACCTTAACAAATACTTCAACTATTGGTATTAAAATGCGTTTTTAATTTTATTTTTTAATCACGTATTAAATAATTTTTACAAATTTCTTAAATTGAATTTTGCGTAAATTAGCTTTATATATTTTTTTCTGCCATTTTACTTCCACTGCATTTTATTTAATAAGTTTATTAACATGCAATTACGTTGAATGTTTGTTGTCAAAGAAAGTTTAGTTCAAATGAGTTTTGTTGCATTTTCTTTTAAGTATAAAACGAGATAAACAAATTTAGCAAAACATTTTGGTGTGAAAAAAGAAACCGAAACAGCCGTCAGACAATAGCTAACAAACAGCACACACCTTCTCCTATTTCAGTATTTATTAAAAAAACAACAACAAAGTTGTTCGTTGTGAGTGCTTAGTAGTTAGTTAGTAAGTTGTTTAAATTATGCTTTAAAGGTAGTCGTTTGTTAGACAAGACATCTAGATAGAGTTAACAACAAAGTAATGTAATCAATTGGTACAGTGGCTCTAAGCTTGTTTTTTCCGGTGAATTTATGGAATTTATAAAACTTGAAAATTTCAAATGTTTTAATGTTTTAGTTTAAGTTTTACCGTATAATTAATTTTTCTAATTTATATCGGATTTATTTAGAGCTTTTAGGGACAGATGCTAGAGACGCCAAAATTGTAAAAAATTTCATTTTGCTGTTAATGTAAACGCCGTCGACGACGTTAACACAGCTGTGTACTACTGCATTGAATATACAACAACATTGAGCAACATCGCAACGACGCTGAAAAAGTTGAAACATACAATTTCATACGATTTAACTTTTTTGACATTTGACGCCGTCGACGACTTCGACATTAACTCTAGCAAGAAAATTAAAAAACTGGAGGCCAATAATATGCAACTGATGTCGCAAGATTGTTTCTTAAATTTTAACAAAATTGAAAACTTTAAAGTAATTTTCAGGGTTTTGTACACCAAATGTAAGAAGGAATCCTATTGTTTTCGCTACGCTGTTCGTCTGTCTGTCCCAGGCTGTTTTTCGAAAACCGCGTGGACTACGAACCTGAAAATTTAACATAATATATAAATTTTGGCTGCTACAACAACAAACATGAAAGAGTGAGCAAATTTGAGGTTAGAAATTAAATTGGGAGTCAAATAACAAAGTGTAAAAAATTGAGTTGTCATCCTTTGACATTCATTTAGTAAAAAGTCCGCAAAATTTTAACCATGGAACGCTACACTCTTCAACAAAGAACTTTAATTGTGGAATTTGTGAATTTTAATTTAAAATACCGGATTTACGTGAACAAACCAGAAACAACTGACGCTTTGAAAGATGAAATTCTACACTGTATTGACAAGATAAGCGAAGGTATGTTGCAAAATGTGGTTCAAAATTTTGTGAAAAGAGCGGCCGTCCGCCGACGTGCTAGGGATGAACATTTGCCTGACATCATATTCCGTTATTAATTATCGAAAACAGTTATGACACTGAAAAATTAAAGGGTATTCGAGCAACGAAACATGTTGAAATCCTAATGTAACATACAGACAATTGTACACTTGAAATCTATAAAGTTAGTGTATTTTTATGCAGAACACACTAATTAGCACTGAAATTGACAAATAAAAACAAGTAAGAGTGCTATATTCGGCTGTGCCGAATCTTATATACCCTTTACCAAAGTGCGTTTATGTCGTATAGAGATACATACATAAGCACAGAGATATGTAGGTACATATTAATTTTGTGAAAAAATTCATACTTTTTGTGCAACTTTTAAGGTTTTAGGCATTATGTTTAATTTGATGCTTTTTGGCGATTTTTTTCATATAGGCAATTTGTTTTTTTTGTTTTGGCGATTTTTGTCGGTTTTTGGCGTTTTTTTTTAATTTTGGCGATTTATTTTCGTTTTGGCGATTTTTTAGATTTTGGCGATTTTTTTTTCATTTAGGCGATTTTTTTTCATTTTTGGCGATTTTTGTTCATATAAGCATTTTGTTTTTGTTTCGGCGATTTTTGCGGATTTTTGTCATTGTGGGAATTTTTTGTTGTTTTGACACTTTTTTCTCGTTTTGGCGATTTTTGTCGGTTTTTGGCGTTTTTTTTAATTTTGGCGATTTATTTTCGTTTTGGCGATTTTGGCGATTTTTTTTCATTTTGGCGATTTTTTTTAATTTTTCGCGATTTTTGCTCATATAAGCCTTTTTTTTTTGTTTTGGCGATTTTTGCGAATTTTTGTCATTGTGGGGACTTTGTTTTTTTGTTTTTACACTTTTTTCTCGTTTTGGCGATTTTTTTTCGGTTTTTGGCGTTTTTTTAATTTTGGCGATTTTTTTTCGTTTTGGCGATTTTTGGATTTTGCCGATTTTTTCATATAAGCGATTTTTTTTAATTTTTGCCGATTTTTTCATATAGGCAATTTTTTTTTTTTTGATTTAGCGAATTTTTTCGGTTTTTTGGCGTTTTTTTTAATTTTGGCGATTTATTTTCGTTTTGGCGATTTTTTGATTTTGGCAATTTTTTTTTTCATTTATGAGATTTTTTTTCATTTTTGGCGATTTTTATTCATATAAGCATTTTTTTTGTTTGGGCGATTTTTGTCATTGTGGGAAATTTTTGTTGTTTTGACACTTTTTTCTCGTTTTGATGATATTTTTGGGTTTTTGGCATTTTTTAATTTTGGCGATTTTTTTTCGTTTTGGCGATTTTTTTGACTTTACCGTTTTTTTCATTTAAGCGATTTTTTTTCATATAAGCATTTTTTTTTTGTTTTGGCGATTTTTGCGGATTTTTGTCATTGTGGGAAATTTTTGTTGTTTTGACACTTTTTTCTCGTTTTGGTGATTTTTTTCGGTTTTTGGGTTTTTTTTTAATTTTGGCGATTTATTTTCGTTTTGGCGATTTTGGCGATTTTTTTTCATTTTTCGCGATCTTTGCTCATATAAGCATTTTTTTTGTTTGGCGATTTTTGCGGATTTTTGTCATTGTGGGAAATTTTTGTTGTTTTGACACTTTTTTCTCGTTTTGGCGATTTTTTTCGGTTTTTGGCGTTTTTTTTAATTTTGGCGATTTTTTTTTCGTTTTGGCGATATTTTTGATTTTGCCAATTTTTTTAATTTTTGGCGATTTATGTTCATATAAGCAATTTTTTCTCGTTTTGGCGATTTTTTTCGGCTTTGGGCGTTTTTTTAATTTTGGCGATTTTTTTTTCGCTTTGGCGATTTATTTGATTTTGCCGATTTTTTTTTTTGATATAAGCGATTTTTTTAATTGTTTGGCGATTTTTTTCCATACAGGCATTTTTTTGTTTTGGCGATTTGTTTTCAGTGTTTGGCGTTTTTTTTTAATTTTGGCGATTTATTTTCGTTTTGGCGATTTTTTTTTATTTTGACGATTTTTTTTTCATTTAGGCGTTTTTTTTTAATTTTTGGCGATTTATGTTCATATAAGCATTTTTTTCTCGTTTTGGCGATTTTTTCGGTTTTTGGCGTTTTTTTAATTTTAGCGTTTTTTTTCATTTTGGCGATTTTTTTCGTTTTGGCGATTTTTTTAAATTTTTGGCGATTTTATAATTTTTGGATTTTTTAGTTTTACAGTTTTTGAAAATTTCAACAGTTTAGCTCTTACGGTTTCCAAGATATAGCAATTTGTTAAAATTACATAGTCAAAATTGCATTAACTGATGGACCACCCTTTAATTTAAATTTTTTTAATTTTAGTGATAATTGTTGTAGCATATATATAAATACACTAATTTTACAAATTTTTAGTGTCAATATGCATATGTACATACATAATACAATTGTATGTATATTACATGGGATTTTAAAAGTTTTCGTCACTCATTTTGGAACACCCTTTAATTTTTAGCTTTAATATATTTGTTGTTGTAGCGATCAAAGTTCTACATACACTGTCCAAATTTCAGACCCGTAGCTTTTACCGTTCCTGAGAAAATAGCCTTCTTCCTAAAACATGAAATATGTTTAATTATTAGGAAAAAAGTTAAAGTTTTCCAACCCTGAAAACGTTTTTTTATTTTGTTAAATTTTAAAATTTTTTTTTAATTATAAATACCAATTTTATTCATACCGAAGTATAAAATAAGTTAATTTAATAAAAAAGTAATGAAAACTTGTTTTCGGTAGTTATTTTCTATGGGTAAATTGAGTTTAAGTTTTCCAGCTCTGAAACCGTCTGCTCGATTTTGCTGAATTTCAATAGCAAAATTTTTCGGAAAATTTCTGATACACCAGTCCAAGAACGAAGTCTCTAGCTCTTCTGGGAGCTTGGGAAAACCGATTTCACGTACAGACATACGGACAGACGGACAGACGGACAGACGGACAGACGGACATCGCTTGTTCGTCTTCCCTATGCATAAGGATCCAGAATATATATACTTTATGTGTCGCTTATTAATATTATAGAAATTACAAACGGAATGACAAACCTATATATACCCTTTTACCATTTTTTGGTAAAGGGTATAATTAAAGGATTCTATCAGAGGCAAACTCTTGAAATTTTCAAAAACGGTAAAACTAAAAAATCCCAAAACTAAAAAATAATAAATCCCCAAAAACCGAAAAAATCGCCAAAACGAATAAAAAGCTTCAACACTGAAAAATTCGCCAAAATGGAAATGAAATGAACAAAGTTTATCGGGTATTTATTTTTTTGTGCCAAAACTAATAAAAAAAACGCCAAAACCAGAAAAAGCGCTACTAACAAATCGCAAAAAAAAACTAAAAATAGTTTAACATGTACTTGAAATTTAAACAAAAATTCTAAATCAGTAGTGCGATTCAGTAAGTTTTCACGATCCGACAATCGTAATTTTTTCCATACATTTTGTCGCTTAAAATAACGATTATGTGATTCTCAAACTTATTTTTAACGATAAGACGCAGCTGATATTTTCTGTTGATTTTTATCGATAAAATCAATAGCACATAAATTATTGTCGCTTAAATAACGACACAGCTGACATTAACCTACAGCGAATATCGTTAAAAATGTTACTGAATAGCAAACTCGATAAATTTTCGCTATAATTATTTTAACGAGTTTTATAGTATTACATATGTATTAGTGTCCTACACAATATCATTTATAAGACCTTTCAAGACATGAGAGATTTTTCAAATGCTTTACTACAGCCAAATACTGTAAAACAAACGCTAAATAACTTGTTGGCAAGACAAACAACCGCAACTAATGTCTTGTCAACAGCGTTGTTTAGCGTTTTTTTTGGAATATTTGGCTGTAGTAAAGCATTTAAAAAATCTCTCATGTCTTGAAATTTCTTATAATGGTCTTGTGCAGGACTTTAATATGTATGTATCAGGGATGGCAAAATTGGTACAATTGTGCCCTTAATTATGAAAGTGGTCTAAGTCATATATTTCTCTTGTCAAGATATTTAGTAGATTGCATTTGAAAAATTTTTATATTATGCAGCATATTAATTTAGAGTTGTAGTAGTCTCGATTTATATAAATTTATTTAATAATTTTCAAATATTTATTAAAGTTTTTCAAAGATTTATTTGATATTTCGAAGCAAAAATACACATGACTTAGACCACTTTCATAATTAATGGCGCAATTGTACTGTTTTGGTAGTATTTAAACTCGAAAAGTAAAGCAGTACACCAATGGTTAATTTAGTAGTTTTAGTTATTTCATTCCATATTGAAAACATTGTGGTAAAAGTACAACGCAACGAGATAAGCAAAAAATGTGAACTCGTTATTTTCCAAATTATTTTTCTTCTAAATTCGGGTGCTAGAGCACATGCTATTAATTTGTATATTTTAAATTTTAACTTAAGCAGATGTTGCACATGCTTTAACATTGGAACTCACAGCCAAATTTGTGAAAACTATTCGGTAGCCTTTGTCCTCTATACCAACGATTATTTAAAATTATTAAAAATAAATAAAAATAATATCAACTATAAAATATTTTAGTACAATTAAATTCAAATAAGTAAAATTTTTGAAATATGTTGGTACAATTTTAAAATTCTGAATGCCATCCCTGATATGTAGTATCCGTACGGAACCTTTCGTGTGCGTGTCAAAGTCCCACTTTACTGAACTTATTTATTTTTTAATTATGACGTTGTTTTAGTAAGTGAGCGATATATATATGCTCTATTTCATTTATTTATTTATACCTGCACAAAATTTGGTAGATTTTAGTTAAATCTGTACCGTTTACACCAAGTTTTTTTGATATTTATCAAGATTTTTACCCAAATCCAACCCCATTAACTGAAAATTTTCGAAAACTACTACCAAATAACTGCAATGTAGCTAATTCACACACCTTTTTAAGTACACAGGCTGATTTTTTAGTATAAATTTTAAAAAACTTATAGTTGAATCACTAGGTTTTACTATATTTTAAGTTGATTTTGACAAAATCTAGTGACGAAGCAGAAATCTACTATAATTTGTCCGAAATCTTACAAGTAATAGATAACGCAATATAAATTTTTATTTAAAATAAAATGCATTATATTCAAATATTTCATTAAATATTTGCCATGTCTGAGACTGCGTGTACGATTTTTAACTAACTTTTGCACAGCATTTTTATTACTGTTTATTTTGAAAACTATACAATGATCAAAAAAATAGTTTAGCGCACATATTGAGATTCACTGGAAAATGTGTACATACACAAAAATATTAATAATACATTTTAACTGTGTAAAGATGAAATATTAAACTTTGGCAAACTCTAGCGAATTGCGGATACCTGTTTTCAGCTTTTTTTCTTATGCCTGTTTTTAATTTTCCTAATAAAACATCATCATGGCGAATATTTGTAAATAATTTTTACTATTGACCATAATTTTTTTTTGCTACATGATCTATCATTTGCAGAAAGCGAAAGGATTTTCACTTTTATGTTGAATTTTTAAATGAGAAAATACAAATAAATCGCATAAAATCGCCAGCGGTAAGTAACTGGCAAATTGTAATGTTCAACCATTATAAGAGTGGGAAAGGTGGAATTTCTTTTTTTTCCAATATTTCATGTAAACATACATACATATATGTAACTATACACTTTGTATGTATGAAGTATACATGTGTACATACATATATGGTTCACAATGTTTAAAGTCGTTGTTTTGACTTTAAGTCGTTTTCTTTAATAAATCATAAAAAAATCACACGATTTAGCTAAAAAAATTAACATACATATATATGTACACAAGTAATTTTAAATGCTTCATTATAATATGCTTTCAATTTCTAATATTAATGATGAAAAATTAATTAAATAAAAATCTAATTTTAGATCGATTGTAGATGTATACAAGTATGTTGCATGGAAGGATTTTGTTTTGCAAATATACATATTTTCTCAGAATACAGTATTTTTACCTGTTTTTTTTTGTTTACTAACGTAAGGTCATTGATTGGCTCGATAACATATAAAACAGCTAAAATCGAAGAAATCACATTGTATCAACATAAACAGTTCAATTAAAAGTTATAAGACTAAATGCTTACAAATGTTTTGAACAGCTTTGTCCAATTAACAAACTAATCCAAATTAAGTAGACAAATCCTAGTGGACTCAGCTTATAGTAAAAATATTTTTAAATCATAAACACATTGTACGTACATACGTGTATTTAATAAAATTAAAATTTTCAATAGTACAACTCAAACATGACTACAAACTTTCTTTAATGAGAGAATAAGAATTGAAAAGTTGCAAGTGCCATCGCTCTCTTTGGTTGTTTGTGTATTAATTATATTTACTTTTAAGAAAACCGTTAGAATTACAAACAAAAAAATGCCTTGTGGTCTTCCAGCAACAACAACACTAAACACAATCACAACAAGTTTATTATTATTTTTTTTTATTGAATTGTAATACAATCTATTAAATAAAGTCAAATGTTTGAATACGAAAAATGTCCCAGCAAGCACAACGTCCAAACATTGTTGCACTTTTCAAAACAACACGCAATGTAAGTTACGCACAATGCAGCCATACAGACCAGCCCGAGCGCTTCAATGAAAAATATTTATCTGTTCAAATGAATATCAGTCGACAGTCGCTGCAGACAATTCTGCACAAGGGTTTGGTTTGGTCCTATTCGTAGAATGGTGGAAAAGGACGAAGCCTTGCTCAACTGTACATATATTTACATCAGACTAAGACCACTTCGATATAAACGGCAATGTTAATGAGGCAAATTGTCGAATGTAAAGTGACTATTATCTTCTTCAAGAGATAAAATTGCATCCAGATCTAGACACCGCATAGAAAAAAATTCTTGTTTGAGCATTGGATACATTATTATTAAACATGGGAAATGAGATTTAGATGGCGAAAAATAAAAATGTTGACCAGCATATAGACGGCTTGTAAGCATATTAAAGTAAATAAAACTTGTATAAAGTATCAAAACATGCCCTAAAAGCGTCAAATATGCTCTAAAAATACCAACAAAATCAATATAAGCAGGGAAGACTGAAATATGCAAAAACATGCTGTAAAGGGTAAAATATGAAAGATATGCACCAACAAAATGGATGCCAAAATTTATAAAAAGTTCCGAAATGGATAAATATCTTATCTTCGCACTAAAACTTTACACCAGAAAAAACATGCAATTGCATATTTGCGGTTTCCCTTTAAAGTTTTCCAACCCTGAAAACGTTTTTTTATTTTGTTAAATTTTAAAATTTTTTTTTAATTATAAATACCAATTTTATTCATACCGAAGTATAAAATAAGTTAATTTAATAAAAAAGTAATGAAAACTTGTTTTCGGTAGTTATTTTCTATGGGTAAATTGAGTTTAAGTTTTCCAGCTCTGAAACCGTCTGCTCGATTTTGCTGAATTTCAATAGCAAAATTTTTCGGAAAATTTCTGATACACCAGTCCAAGAACGAAGTCTCTAGCTCTTCTGGGAGCTTGGGAAAACCGATTTCACGTACAGACATACGGACAGACGGACAGACGGACAGACGGACAGACGGACATCGCTTGTTCGTCTTCCCTATGCATAAGGATCCAGAATATATATACTTTATGTGTCGCTTATTAATATTATAGAAATTACAAACGGAATGACAAACCTATATATACCCTTTTACCATTTTTTGGTAAAGGGTATAATTAAAGGATTCTATCAGAGGCAAACTCTTGAAATTTTCAAAAACGGTAAAACTAAAAAATCCCAAAACTAAAAAATAATAAATCCCCAAAAACCGAAAAAATCGCCAAAACGAATAAAAAGCTTCAACACTGAAAAATTCGCCAAAATGGAAATGAAATGAACAAAGTTTATCGGGTATTTATTTTTTTGTGCCAAAACTAATAAAAAAAACGCCAAAACCAGAAAAAGCGCTACTAACAAATCGCAAAAAAAAACTAAAAATAGTTTAACATGTACTTGAAATTTAAACAAAAATTCTAAATCAGTAGTGCGATTCAGTAAGTTTTCACGATCCGACAATCGTAATTTTTTCCATACATTTTGTCGCTTAAAATAACGATTATGTGATTCTCAAACTTATTTTTAACGATAAGACGCAGCTGATATTTTCTGTTGATTTTTATCGATAAAATCAATAGCACATAAATTATTGTCGCTTAAATAACGACACAGCTGACATTAACCTACAGCGAATATCGTTAAAAATGTTACTGAATAGCAAACTCGATAAATTTTCGCTATAATTATTTTAACGAGTTTTATAGTATTACATATGTATTAGTGTCCTACACAATATCATTTATAAGACCTTTCAAGACATGAGAGATTTTTCAAATGCTTTACTACAGCCAAATACTGTAAAACAAACGCTAAATAACTTGTTGGCAAGACAAACAACCGCAACTAATGTCTTGTCAACAGCGTTGTTTAGCGTTTTTTTTGGAATATTTGGCTGTAGTAAAGCATTTAAAAAATCTCTCATGTCTTGAAATTTCTTATAATGGTCTTGTGCAGGACTTTAATATGTATGTATCAGGGATGGCAAAATTGGTACAATTGTGCCCTTAATTATGAAAGTGGTCTAAGTCATATATTTCTCTTGTCAAGATATTTAGTAGATTGCATTTGAAAAATTTTTATATTATGCAGCATATTAATTTAGAGTTGTAGTAGTCTCGATTTATATAAATTTATTTAATAATTTTCAAATATTTATTAAAGTTTTTCAAAGATTTATTTGATATTTCGAAGCAAAAATACACATGACTTAGACCACTTTCATAATTAATGGCGCAATTGTACTGTTTTGGTAGTATTTAAACTCGAAAAGTAAAGCAGTACACCAATGGTTAATTTAGTAGTTTTAGTTATTTCATTCCATATTGAAAACATTGTGGTAAAAGTACAACGCAACGAGATAAGCAAAAAATGTGAACTCGTTATTTTCCAAATTATTTTTCTTCTAAATTCGGGTGCTAGAGCACATGCTATTAATTTGTATATTTTAAATTTTAACTTAAGCAGATGTTGCACATGCTTTAACATTGGAACTCACAGCCAAATTTGTGAAAACTATTCGGTAGCCTTTGTCCTCTATACCAACGATTATTTAAAATTATTAAAAATAAATAAAAATAATATCAACTATAAAATATTTTAGTACAATTAAATTCAAATAAGTAAAATTTTTGAAATATGTTGGTACAATTTTAAAATTCTGAATGCCATCCCTGATATGTAGTATCCGTACGGAACCTTTCGTGTGCGTGTCAAAGTCCCACTTTACTGAACTTATTTATTTTTTAATTATGACGTTGTTTTAGTAAGTGAGCGATATATATATGCTCTATTTCATTTATTTATTTATACCTGCACAAAATTTGGTAGATTTTAGTTAAATCTGTACCGTTTACACCAAGTTTTTTTGATATTTATCAAGATTTTTACCCAAATCCAACCCCATTAACTGAAAATTTTCGAAAACTACTACCAAATAACTGCAATGTAGCTAATTCACACACCTTTTTAAGTACACAGGCTGATTTTTTAGTATAAATTTTAAAAAACTTATAGTTGAATCACTAGGTTTTACTATATTTTAAGTTGATTTTGACAAAATCTAGTGACGAAGCAGAAATCTACTATAATTTGTCCGAAATCTTACAAGTAATAGATAACGCAATATAAATTTTTATTTAAAATAAAATGCATTATATTCAAATATTTCATTAAATATTTGCCATGTCTGAGACTGCGTGTACGATTTTTAACTAACTTTTGCACAGCATTTTTATTACTGTTTATTTTGAAAACTATACAATGATCAAAAAAATAGTTTAGCGCACATATTGAGATTCACTGGAAAATGTGTACATACACAAAAATATTAATAATACATTTTAACTGTGTAAAGATGAAATATTAAACTTTGGCAAACTCTAGCGAATTGCGGATACCTGTTTTCAGCTTTTTTTCTTATGCCTGTTTTTAATTTTCCTAATAAAACATCATCATGGCGAATATTTGTAAATAATTTTTACTATTGACCATAATTTTTTTTTGCTACATGATCTATCATTTGCAGAAAGCGAAAGGATTTTCACTTTTATGTTGAATTTTTAAATGAGAAAATACAAATAAATCGCATAAAATCGCCAGCGGTAAGTAACTGGCAAATTGTAATGTTCAACCATTATAAGAGTGGGAAAGGTGGAATTTCTTTTTTTTCCAATATTTCATGTAAACATACATACATATATGTAACTATACACTTTGTATGTATGAAGTATACATGTGTACATACATATATGGTTCACAATGTTTAAAGTCGTTGTTTTGACTTTAAGTCGTTTTCTTTAATAAATCATAAAAAAATCACACGATTTAGCTAAAAAAATTAACATACATATATACAGTGGCTCACATCGAAAGTCGGGCAAATCATTGATAGATTTTTATCAGCTATTTTAGGTGTCATAGCTTATTGGTTTTGGAAAAAGTTTAGTAGATTTAATTCAGCTTTTACTACACAATAAAATTTTCCACTAAAAACGTAACCAAGAATTTTCCAACACGGTACTTTAAAACTTATCTCAAAAAGGTTTTAAAATTATGGTCACACTGAAAGTCGGGCAAAGCAAAAGAGACAACAAAAATAATTTCAATTACCGTTATATTTGTTTATTTCTTATTATTTCTATATTATAAACGGTCAGTTGAATATTTGCTTTCGTAGTGTGACGTTTTTTTTATATTTTTTGTAATGCCGCGTACAATCAAACAGTCTACCTTGGAAGAGCGAAAAATAGTTATTTATAACTATTTAGAAGGTAAAACCCAACGAGAAATCGCAAGTATTGTTAATAAAAGCAAATCAACTGTACACGACATCATTACGCGATACAAAAAAGACAACCGGATAACAAATAAACAACGCGCCCCCGCAAAAAGAAAGCTATGCGCGAGAGATGAGAAGTTTATAGTTCGCCAAGTACAAAATGACCCATTCAGCTCCGCCCCAAAACTTGCCACAATGGTAAAATCCAATTTTGGAAAGGAAGTACATGCAGAAACAATAAGAAGAGTTTTAAGAAAAAGCAAATTCCATGGCCGAGTGGCTCGAAAGAAACCATGTGTCAGTCTAAAAAATAGAAAGGATCGCTTGGAATTTGCACGAGAGCACATATCAAAAGATTTCTCGTTTTGGAGCACGGCAAAAATTTATATGCCACGTTGTGTTGGCTTTCTCTATACAATTTTAATATCTTACAGGTTCTTTTTACGGATGAAAGCAAATTTAATTTGTTTGGTTCCGATGGTCGGCGTTATGTGTGGCGTAAGCACAATGAAGAGTTTTTGCACAAAAACACTAAGAAGACAGTGAAGCATGGAGGCTTATCAGTGATGGTGTGGGGCTGCATGGCAGCTTCAGGTGTCGGAAACCTTCATTTTATAGAAGGTATCATGGACAGGAACATGTATCTTGATATTTTAAAAACTAATGTTAAGGAAAGTGCTCGAAAGTTGGGTATTGCTGATAATTTTAAGTTTTACCAAGACAATGACCCTAAGCACAATTCGCTAATAGTAAGGAACTGGTTACGTTACAACTGCCCTAAGGTCATCAAAACGCCTGCGCAAAGCCCAGATATAAACGTAATCGAGCACGTATGGGACGAACTTGGACGTCGTATGCAAAACAGGTTGTGCAGTAATAAAGACCAGCTTAAGATCGCATTACAGGAGGAGTGGAGCCAAATAATACCTGATGTGTGCAAAAAATTAGTAGAATCTATTCCAAGAAGGTTAAAAGCTATAGAAAATCAAAAAGGATATGCAACAAAATATTAATTAATGGATAAACAACCTAATTTAAAGACTGCCCGACTTTCAGTGTGATCATAGTTTTAAGGTTTCTTTGAGTTTTTGTTAATTTTTTCTATTGTTATAAGGCTGAAGTACCTAGTTTTTTTTTGTTATATTTACTACAATACAGAAAAAAATATTTTAAAGAAATATTTTGCAAAACATTAAGTATTTTGTATTTTAAAGCTTTTGAACTTTACTGTAATTACTTGCCCGACTTTCGATGTGAGCCACTGTATGTACACAAGTAATTTTAAATGCTTCATTATAATATGCTTTCAATTTCTAATATTAATGATGAAAAATTAATTAAATAAAAATCTAATTTTAGATCGATTGTAGATGTATACAAGTATGTTGCATGGAAGGATTTTGTTTTGCAAATATACATATTTTCTCAGAATACAGTATTTTTACCTGTTTTTTTTTGTTTACTAACGTAAGGTCATTGATTGGCTCGATAACATATAAAACAGCTAAAATCGAAGAAATCACATTGTATCAACATAAACAGTTCAATTAAAAGTTATAAGACTAAATGCTTACAAATGTTTTGAACAGCTTTGTCCAATTAACAAACTAATCCAAATTAAGTAGACAAATCCTAGTGGACTCAGCTTATAGTAAAAATATTTTTAAATCATAAACACATTGTACGTACATACGTGTATTTAATAAAATTAAAATTTTCAATAGTACAACTCAAACATGACTACAAACTTTCTTTAATGAGAGAATAAGAATTGAAAAGTTGCAAGTGCCATCGCTCTCTTTGGTTGTTTGTGTATTAATTATATTTACTTTTAAGAAAACCGTTAGAATTACAAACAAAAAAATGCCTTGTGGTCTTCCAGCAACAACAACACTAAACACAATCACAACAAGTTTATTATTATTTTTTTTTATTGAATTGTAATACAATCTATTAAATAAAGTCAAATGTTTGAATACGAAAAATGTCCCAGCAAGCACAACGTCCAAACATTGTTGCACTTTTCAAAACAACACGCAATGTAAGTTACGCACAATGCAGCCATACAGACCAGCCCGAGCGCTTCAATGAAAAATATTTATCTGTTCAAATGAATATCAGTCGACAGTCGCTGCAGACAATTCTGCACAAGGGTTTGGTTTGGTCCTATTCGTAGAATGGTGGAAAAGGACGAAGCCTTGCTCAACTGTACATATATTTACATCAGACTAAGACCACTTCGATATAAACGGCAATGTTAATGAGGCAAATTGTCGAATGTAAAGTGACTATTATCTTCTTCAAGAGATAAAATTGCATCCAGATCTAGACACCGCATAGAAAAAAATTCTTGTTTGAGCATTGGATACATTATTATTAAACATGGGAAATGAGATTTAGATGGCGAAAAATAAAAATGTTGACCAGCATATAGACGGCTTGTAAGCATATTAAAGTAAATAAAACTTGTATAAAGTATCAAAACATGCCCTAAAAGCGTCAAATATGCTCTAAAAATACCAACAAAATCAATATAAGCAGGGAAGACTGAAATATGCAAAAACATGCTGTAAAGGGTAAAATATGAAAGATATGCACCAACAAAATGGATGCCAAAATTTATAAAAAGTTCCGAAATGGATAAATATCTTATCTTCGCACTAAAACTTTACACCAGAAAAAACATGCAATTGCATATTTGCGGTTTCCCTGGTAATCATACAACATTGGGTCTCACGAGTGTTAAAATCGAATGAGACATACTGGCAAATACTGCTGTCGTCCGCAAAAGAATAAATAAGGAATAGAGTTGGTGAAAGAACAGAACTATGCGGTACCCCTGAATTTATCTTGAACTCGTTTGATGAAATCCCATCTATAACAGCTCTTATAGTGCGATCCCTGAAGAAATTCGATAAGAATCGGGAGAAGCTATCACCGACATCAAGGGCAATACATTTTGCCATAAGTGCTCGATGCTGTACTTTTGATCGAAAGAATATCTCAGTCGAAGGATGATTACTTTCCTCCAAGTTGGAATTACGTGAAAATATTTCAGATGGTAAGTTAGCTTTGGTCATCCTTTAAAAGTCGGAATTGAAGAACTAGAATTGTACTTTAATCTTTTAACGAATGACCAGAAGCTTTACTACCCTGAGGGGCAGTACGGAGACGTTGCTTATTTGGCTTGACATTGACATTTGACTTGATTTCAAATAAGTTTTTTCATGTACATTTGATGAGAGGTGATTTTCCTTATGTTAAATCAATATTAAATTTTTTATGGTACAGTTTTTGAGACATTGCAATTCTTAATTTTTTTGACCCTTTTTCACTTGAAAAATCATATCTCGAGCTAGAACTTTCTGATTGGGTCGTTCTTGGTATTCAAATGCAAGGTATTTAAATAACAAATAAATATGTATAATCGGATCTTTGATTGGTAAAGCGGTTCAAAATATATCGATGAAAATAGGGCACATTTTCAAAAAAAATTCTATTTTACTGTGATTCTATGCTGACAGAAAAGTACAAGTCGTTAAAAAACGTCTGGTTTCTGGTC
Source organism: Tachina fera (assembly GCA_905220375.1). NCBI lineage: Eukaryota > Metazoa > Arthropoda > Insecta > Diptera > Tachinidae > Tachina > Tachina fera. The sequence goes on from LR999966.1 coordinate 77,469,188, forward strand.
ATATACGTAAAGATGATACTTTTACGTAAGAACTAAGATCAACCAGAAGAAAATCGACCGAAAAATTATAAGCAATAGAGTGAATAAATCGAAACTTCATATTTTCCGAATATTTTATTTTGTTCGACAATTTATGAGTTCAGTCGCAAGCAAATATATTGAATTTATTATTTGTTATTTTGATGTACTTATTTTGAGTTTCTTATTACTATTATTTATTCACTCAATTGCTTATAACTTTATAATTTTTCGGTCGATTTTCTTCAAATGTACATTTTCGGTGTAAACTAGTGTTAGAAATCAAAACGTTGCTTTGTTTGCTGGTATATTAATTTATCTACTATACATATGTATACAAATATATATATATATATATATACATATACATCTATGTAGATGCCCATCGATATGAAGATAGAAAGTATACGAAGACATCTTTCATCGCATATATGTATGTACATATGCAACCAACATTCGCACAGATAACCCTCCTATAACACGGTTTTCCTCAACGCGTTTCCCTCTAACACGAATTGAAAACTACGAGAACCCTCTTTTAATTTAATTCTAAAGCGCGAAAATAAAATTGTTTACATTACTTTGTGTTAAGTATATGACTATGAGATGAAATTAAAAAGAAAATATATATTTCTCATAATTTCAATAAAAAACATCTCCATAAAAATTTATATCATGAAGATGATTTTTTTATATTAAAAGAAATATTAAACAAACATTTTCTTTAAACATTATACTTGAATAGAGAATTTTCGTCTGAAAGGTGATTAAAGAAATTTAGAGTCGCATGTTAAATAAAGCTACACATGAGTGCTTTTGATGAAGGAGAGTATAGTGACTTCCGAAAACAACGTTGTTCTGTTGGTTGAAAAATTAATTAATGTTGATTTTCATTGTTTTTTAGAATATTGATGTCTGCATAATACTTTACGAGCTTTAGCATAATGGAATCAAAATTTTTATTTAATAAAATCCGCTTTAGATGTTTATACATTCTTTTTCTTCATATAACGCTTTTTCACACAACCCCCTGACTTTCTTTGGAACTTATCTACCGCGTTGTAGGAAAGTTGCCTGTACTTACTGTGTATGTATGTATGTATGCATATGCGATGAAAGATAAACGTACGCACACATGCACAAATTATTGAACATTTAATTGCATAGAAAAGCATAATCGAGATCTTCATCTTCTTTCACAAATATTATTTGAAGCCGAATTTGTTCTGTTGTATTCTTAGGAAATTATTTATAATCTTTTCATAGTTGTTATATAATTATGCTAATTTGTGTAAGCTATTTACATACATGCATTCATACATATATACATATCTTTGTGGTCTATGTTGTTTACAAAATAACGAACTGCAACATTTATTTTTAGTGATTCGTGAATGTATACCAACCATAACTGTAGAATATTGTGTTTATGTCTGATTTTGGAAGGGAGTTAATGTTGATGGGATTTTGTGATATTTTAAAAATTTATTATAAAATAAAATCATGTGAAAGCATTTAAATTTATCTTATTACAAATAACCGTTACAGAGTAAAAAAAGTGAGTGTAAAAAAAGATCACTTCACCTTTTGCTTTTCACTTTTACTTACAAAAATTTATGTATATGTATATACATATTATGGATATACAAAATATATGTATAAATACAAGTATATGTAAAAAACCTCACGTAATTTCATTTTAAAATTTTTTTTAATTAATTTGCATTTAATTTTTGAATTTATAATATTGCAACGTTCTTCGATTTCCATTACATGAAAAAAAAGTATATAAATCGCAATTTTAAACAATAAGAAAATTTTAATTTAAGCAAGTTTGTTTGAAAATTTTCAAGAATGAAAATACAAATGCTGAAATGCAAAATCACGTAACTAAAGCTATGTACAGACGGTTGTCAGATCTTACAATATTGCCAGTAAAATGTGCTCAAAATTTCCTACAACCGTGTGAACTGACAAATTTTGTCAGATGTCGTTGCCAGAAAAAGCATTGTCAGTCCATTGCAAGACTAGCAGCTGAAAAAAAATTTTCAGACATCTTACAATCGTGTGAACACATTGTAAAATTATTGCCAGATATTTGTCAGACATTTTAATATTGTCAGATGTGCAAAGTTTATGCATCTGACAATGGTGTCATTGTAAGAGAATTATTTCTATGGGCAACACTGCACACGCTTGATTATAAATAAAACATTTATAATAAAATATATGCACACAAAATCATTGCAATTGCTTCTTTATGGTCCATAATAATTTATACATTCAATTTTTACATTTAACACAAACACAAACGATTGATATTTAACAGTTTCTAAAAAATGCTTTGAGTCTGGCAACGCATGAAAACAGATCTGACAATTTGTGCATATGACAACAGTGTGAACTGACAATTTTTCGACTGACGATTTTGTCAGATGAATTTTTTGCCATACAACCGTCTGGCAATAAATTGTAAGATTTTCTTACAATCGTGTAAAGTGACAAGGAATATTTTACTGGCAATTTTCGATTGCCAGTACATTGCCAGCACATTGACAGATCTGACAATATTGTAAGATCTGACAATCGTCTGTACATAGCTTAATACAAAATTCAAAATCGCATTTTTTTTTAATTAATTATTGAGTAGAACACATGAGCTCACAAAATTTTCAAACCTCTTTCAAAACAATCAGCCGAATTAAAAATGGAAAAAAAATTATTTACTTCAGTGATTCGAATAAGTTTGTCTATATGTATTTCTGCACTAAGGTAAAGACTTCAACCTCACCAAGCAAGCGCATTTATAGTGTTCTGTGTTCGTTGTGCCGTTAAAACCCTTAAACCCTTGAACATATATTTTTTTGCATTGTAGAGTGTAATAAAAAGGTAGTTAAAGAAATATACAAGTTTGCAATCGATGTAATTTTTCGCAAAACTATTTGTTTTTAAATACACGTATGCATGTACATATGTATATTGTATTTGAAATAATTTCTATTTGAAGTTAATTACCTCAAAAGGTATTACCAATTAAAAGTTACAGTATTTAAGAAAATACTGGAACTACTCATATGAGAACAATGTAACTTGCCTTTTAAAAATGTTTATTGCAGACAAAAATGTAAGCGTCAAATATTGATATAATATGAATTAAAATGTATATTATTTGTTTCTAACAATTAAACACTAAGCCCCATATTCATAAAAAATAAAATGAATTTGAAATCCATTTTAAGAAAATGAAAAATTGAAAATTTTTTTGACCATCCTTGAGCTGGACCATTTTTAAAAAAGAGCTTTTTTAAATTTTTCGAGTTTTTTTGTACTTTGTTCCAATACGACATAAATAAAATTTGGTATCATCGAAAAGAGTTTAAAACTTGACCACTTGCGAACTACTAGTTGAGATACTAAATACATATTTTCGCTTCGAATTTTTATTTAAATTCTACGTATTCAGAAATAATGTTTTGTTTTTCAAATTCAATTTGTTTTAAAATAATGTTAATTTGCTTTTTTTTTTAATTATTCACATAAAACGTGAAAAACGCGATATATTTTATCTTTTTTTAATATAGGCAATATGATTTTAAATTTTTTCATTTTTAAATTATAATAATTTGGTGATAAGCAAAAGATATGTTTTCAAATCTTGGATGCTGTGAGATATATTTAATATTTAAGTAATGATACCACATTTTATTTATGTTGTCTTGGGGTAAAGTACAAAAAAATTAGAAACACTGAAAAAAGGCCTTTTTTTAAAAATGGTCCAGCTCACGCTAGAACCAAAATTTTTTGAGAATCATCATAAAACATAGGAAGCTTTATTTTCAGAGGGGTAACAAAATCACTTTCTTCTTTCCATTTAAGTTGAGTCGCTCTAACATACATACATATGTGCATATGTACATACATACAAACATATATAAAACGGAATGTGTGTTTGTTTATTTTTTTGTACCTTAGAGGAGACTAGACCTCTGGACCGACTTTTCTGAAATTTTCACATTCAACTGGGACACTGGAATGAATTATAGACTACCTTTTTTAAACCATGCCCACTTTCACGCATACTTTTTTAAATTATGTTACCGCTTCCAGATATTTTTTAATAGTTTTTATAATATCAATTTTCACGATTTAACTCTGCTAAGGAGGAGCATTAATTGGTCCAATAATGTTAGATACCTGGGTATATGTTTAGATACCAAACTAACTTTTAATGTACATATCTGCAATGTTATTGAAAAGATAGACAAATATAAAAAGATTTTATATCTGCTCATTAATAGGAATTCTCTTCTCAATAACGAAAACAAAATGTTGATAATAAAAACAATCTTTCAAGCTATAATTCGTATGGTTGCCCAATTTGGGGTCATTGTACCAAAACCCACATAAAGCGTTTACAAATAGCGCAGAATAAAATCTTGAAAATAGCTCTGAAATTACCTCGACATTTTTTACATTTAATCAGCAACACCAAAACCGTGACTGAATACATTGAAGTTTTAAACTCACGTTTTAGAATTAAAAAAATTTCCTTAGAAAGGCCCTCTACTAAATTTTAAGACATATATTTTATAAGTAGTCTTATACAATATTACCTCTTGTCAATTATTATTCCTTTCTTTACCAAATTCTGGCTAAATTGTCTCAAACGTCATGTACACTCATATTATTTGATATATATATAATTTCATTATTATTATATATATTTTTTTATTATATATAATTTCAATAAGTGTACTTATTGCAATTGTATGTCACTTTATTTCTGTATTATTTTATTTATATTGAAGTTAATAGCTTTCCTTCACATTTATCCGTGCGCATTTTTACATTACTTTCAGTTAAAAAATATATATATATATGTATTATTTAAGATATAAGGCTAAGCCAAATCTGTGCAATTGTTTTCTCTAGTATGTAAGAAATTGTATTACTCTCTATTTAATAAATAAATCTAAATCTAAATCAAATTCATTTAAAAAAATAAAAAGAGATATCTACTATTTTTTTAATGGGGTGGCGAAATTTCTCTGTCTAAGCACTGAAAGAAAAATCTTCGTAAATGCAATGATTTTTCACATTATATTTATGATTTTGTCATTATTTTTCAACCAATACAACGCTTCATTCGCATTACGAAAATTGTTTGATTAGCTGAAGAAATGTCATATATACAACAAAATACTTTCTTTCATTCATGTAACGACATGTTTTTTAAATGAAAATGTAATTGTTGCAATGAAACTTTTTAGTTTATAGCAATGAAGTAATGACGTTAGTTTTACATTTCTTTATCGAACTATTTTATTGAATTAACAACGTTTTTCATGTATATCATGACAGTATTTCAGTACTGAGACGTACATATTATTTTTTTATGATATCGTGTCATTGTGTTCACAAACATAATTCATTATTGTAATGACTCTGATTCATTAATTGAATGTATTCATTGTATTTTATTAATTATTTAACTTACGTGTGTTTGTATGTATATATAATTGGCTTCCCCGACCAAGATTTGAACTTGAAACTCATCGCATCGAGCTTACCGCTGCAGCCACAACAACCCTAAATATTCTATAGACACACACTAAATATATAGCATCATTAATGAAATTTTAATTCAACCTTATTTAATTGATATTTTAACATAAAATTTATTTCAAAAGTTATATATAAGAAAATTATATATAAAAAAAGTTATGTATATTAAAGAAAATACTTTGACTTGTCCCCAGGATTCGAACCTGCGACTACAAGGCTATCAAGGAAGTTTTATTCATTGTATTTAAGAAAATATAAAGAAAACTATAATTTCCATAACTATAGATTAATTACAATTGTTATTTGATCATTTGATCTTCTTTTATGTCACCTAATCAATTTAAAATATTTTTTTTTATGAATTCTACATAAAAACATGTATTTAAGTTTTTCATTACCCGAATAAAAATTAATTCGTAACATTAATGATACTTCAAAATGTAAAAGTAAGCATTAAAAAGGTTTCATTCCATTAATGAAATTTCCATCAATATAATGTAATGTTTCATTTTATTAATGAAATTTGTCGTTGTATTAATGAAAGGGGTTCAATGTAACGGTTTCATTCCCATTACGAAATGTTTTTCTTTCAGTGAAGGAAAAAATTAAAGGCCCAACTATAATATGAATAAGCTGGCTTAAGCTAATGCCAGAATTGAACGATAAGTCTGTCAAATACTTAAGCAATTCAGATGTGACTTTTAGGTGGCCACAATGTACTTAAGTATTCTTTAGCCACAGCTGCACATATACGTATTGTTCACAATTTTTTAGTAATTTTGTTTCTTCTTAAAACTAATAAACAAATGCAATTCAATCAAATTAACTTGTTGGAATATCCTAATCTATTAAAAATTCACGTATAATTATATCCTACACTTTATTACTTGGTTTATTTGTTTTGCCTGCTAAAAAGTACAACAATGATCATACATAAATAAACTCATGGGTATCTGTGTATAGGTGTATTGTAAAATAAAGAATGAAAATATAAGTTTTGCTTTGTTTTCTGAGTTTAAAATAAGAAACAATAAAAAAATATTTAAAATCAATGAATATTTTCTGATGCTGTTTGCTTGAGTTTAAAAAAATACACAAGCCGTGTTTTCCGTACGGAATATGCGTTCAGTTTGGCACTTAGCTTAAGCAAATGATATTTGACGAAACTTGACGAAAAGTTCCATAAGTACATTATAGTTTTCCACATACGTTTTATATGTAACCGCACAGTTGCTTAAGTTCGCTTATTCACATTATAGTTGGGCCTTAAGCCTTTCACAAACAAACATATAAAAATATTAATGGAACTTTTCCATAGCATTTTAAGAAAAGTTAAGTAAAGGAACAAAATGGTTCAAATCGATTTATCAGAAACAATTAGCAGCATGATGGACTTCTCATGTGCGTTATTTGTTTTTCCATAGCTGTATAAGGATTTTTGTTTGCATACTATGAAAAATTTGATAAAAATAATGCAAGTGCACGTTGACTTCAAAACTGACATTCATTTTGATTAATGTTCGCAACGGCGCTTTCGGTGCGATTTTTTTCTTATACAAAAACAATTAAGTAAATAATTAAATGCAATTTCAAAGTAACCCCAGAGAAATATTTTTGTTGAAAGTTTCATGAAAATATCTCAATCAGAACAATTATATGCGTAGGAATGTAACGTCCGCAACATAAGATTTACCCATATTTAGATGTTTCTAAAAATAAGTTTGAATAAATTCAATTCAGATAAAATATTTACGAAACATAAGAAGAGATAAGTATGTATGTATGTACGTATGTATGTATAACAAGTCCAACATTAACAAAATGCATGTTGCAAATCAAATTAATACACATTTATAACTGTTAAAATAATGAACTGACCGAAAGAAGCATTGAGCATACATACATACGTTCATAATAATAAAATAATTATAGTGCTAAAGCAGAAAATGATTGAAGCATATTTTACTGCATATTTGTCTGTAAAAATCTATGCACGAGCACTCTTCCGTATTCAAATAAAACAAGAAAAGCACAAACAAAAACAGCAAATATTATTGCATATGAAGAAAATAAAAATTATAACAAAATTAATAATGATTGGATTGGAAGACGAAGTGGTATATACGAGTATGTATGTATGCAGTGGACGTATGTACATAAATACAAAGTATTTATAGCCAGATGTTAAAACTTACCGTTTGGACATGCAACAAGAATTTAAGGCAATTCTGAATAAATCCAAATTTTCAAAGGCACCCAATGGGCCAATAGTAAAAATGTATATGTAGTAATATTTAAAGTTTGAGATAACTATTGCATCATTAATAATAAATAAAAAATAATTTAAATGTCGACTTTTCTTTGATAAACGAACTTTATATTAAAATTTGTATAGAAAGTTTCTTTAAGCTTTTTTTAGATTTTCATTCAATGAAGATTAACTAAATCTTGAAATTTTTCATTTATGTATCTATTTGTTTTTTTTTAATTCTTCCAATGTAAAAACACTTTATTTATATTTTTTCTTCAATATTAACTTATTTGTTTTTATAATTCTTTTATAGCATTTAATTTTTTTTTCTTCGGAGAAAATATGTTTTTTTTCTATTTTCTTGTACAAAATGACGCGTTTGTCAAAATCCACGTGCGTTCCTAACAATGTTCACCCAACGTTTGAGCTGTGGTTGGTACATCATTGAAAAGAAATGCAAAAAAAAAAACACAACACTCACATAAAGACGAAAATGAAAAAGAAATTGATCAACAAACTTTACAATAATACAACATAACACAAGAAAATGCGACTTGAGACTTTATTTGTGGTATTTTGTTATTGTTATTGTTATGGTTATCAAACCGCTAACACCATGCACACAAGTGACTTGGCCTTCTTTGGATTGACTGTGTTGCATGGGCTGGATGATTGTCTGACCGGCTTTATGTCTGTTTAGGCTTTGGCTTTCAATTCCAAAAACATTAGCATCAACCTCTATTTGTGGCCATTTTAAGCAGCACATGTTGCTGTGCTTCTTTTTTCTTTAGTTTTCTTATAATTTTCTATGCTCTGGTAGTTTTTTGTTTGTTCATTTTATGGTTTAATTTGATTTTTCTTTATTTATTTAACAATTAAATTAGTTTTTTTGTTATTTCTTTTTTCATATATACTTTTCAGATTTGTTTATATATAACTTTATGGTCAGCTTAAATTTTCATTTGAAATCATCGAAATTAAAATGGAAAACAACAAAAAAGAAGAAAACAAATTGTAGCATAAAAAATTTTTAATAATGCTTTGCTGTTAAGATTCTATTGGAAATGAGTGGATAGCATGTATTTATTGCAGCATGAATTCATTATGCTTTTGTTGTATTATTAAAATTGCGTAATTTTAGTTTAAAAAAAATATTAATTTTTATTCATGGTTGCGTTATTTTTCGCTTCTGTAGTTTGAAATATGTAGCAAGTTTTTGTCTTAAGTCTTTCGTTTGTATACTTAAAAAATCGCTTCAATATGTTCTAATTAGTGAAGGGCAGTAGCCGACAGTGAATAGAATGGCAATTTTTTTTGCTATAATCGCCTATCCTTTTATCATAATTTGTTAACTATACTTTACAGCCTGTTTGTGCAAGACGTTGCCGATGAAAATCTTGACGTTTCTGTAATAGAAAAGTTGTAAACATTTCTTTTAATCTATTACAAAAACGCCCATATTTCTGACGTCAACGTCTTACACAAACAGGGAGTTATATAATTATATACAGCCCAATCATGAATATTCCCTCGGAGTTTATTTCTCACGCAATATAATTTTCTCGAGAAAACATTCGTCCAATCATAAATTCCTTGGGAACAAAAAAAGAGTAATACGTGGCATCACCGTATTACGAAGCTCGTTGTTTTGCTTGTTTGTTGACATTTTGTTTCTTCTCTTTTCTTTGAGTGAGAGAGTAAACAAAATTATTAAAATTCACCAACTTGAAAAAATATGTAAATAAAAGTTTAAAAAAGATTTATTTGTGTATTATTTGTGTGTTTTTACATACAAGAACTATAAAATAGAAGTTTATGTATATGAATTGTTTTTTAATTGTGTATTAACTATGTTTCTATGTAAACTCCTTTCTGTTTTGCCGGGGAAAGATTTTTAGTGAAAAAATCAAGTTCAACGGCGTTCATAATACCTACTTTTTGCCCCGGCGAGTTTTTTATTCCCGCGTTTGGTAAAAAAAAGAGGAAAGGAAATTCATAATTGGAGAAAAGGGAAAAGTGAAAAAACTCGCACGGACTTGTTGTTCATGATTGGGCTGATAGTTTTTCTTTTCTTGGACTTTTTCATTTCCCTGGAAAACGGGAATAATTTTTCAATTTCGCGGAAATTCCCGCCGAGTATATAATGGTACAAAATATTATTTAGTGCCTCTTCCATCTTCTTCCATCGCTCATTCTATGCGAAGGAAAACTGGGGTCTAATCATCGCTTTCGATAACCGGCTGATTCAATCACGTTCTTTCGAATGTCATAATCTCAAACTGAAAATAATGATGGAATTAGCTCGCTATCGGAAGCGATGACTAGACCCCTGATTTTCATTTCTCTATCTTACTTCTATACGAACTTCGACTCGAACCACAAGTCACAAAAAGACGTAAGTGTTTTCATAGAAATTTTGATACCCCTAATTCGGACACAATGTCAAAATGAAGCACTTGCTATTTTACTCTCGACTAGTAAAATTTATTTACAAATAATCCAATAAAATTTATAGAAATATTATTTTATCACTTTATTATTTTTGGACTTATGGGAAAAATTAAATAAATATATTTAATAGTACCAAACCAAAAATTTTTGTCTTAAGTAGAACAAAAAGAAGCAAATTAACTAACTTGTGCATAAGACAATGGCAAGACTGTTGTAAATTTAGAGTTTGTAAAATTGAGCTTTAATTACAAAAAAAAAAAGCTTTCAGCAAATTGTAAACGATGAATCAAAACAATTCACATATTCCATTTGCACTGAAAAGTTTGTGAGCAATTACATATTGTCGACTAACTAAATTTTAAAATATGTAATGTTTTGCAGTAATAAGAAAATAAGCAAATTTGTATATACATGTATAGATATATACATATAAATCGTACGTTAATTATAACTAAAACTTGTTTAACCAAAAATAAAAATTTTATTAATGATTTGCAATTATTTTACACGTAATGCGCAAATAAGAAACTGTCGTTTAATTAATATTATTGTATTTTAATATGTTCATTTTCCTTAATCTTTCTTAATCACTCTCACTTTTACGCCGTCAATGAAAATTTTTCCAAAAGTCCACTAACATGTTTTTCATTTGTATTTAAGTTTCTTTTTTAGTTTTTTTTTTCATAATAAAAAATTCATGTAATACAATTATTAAATCCCAAGTTCGTTGCAAATTTTTTTTATTTCATTATTTCACTTTGGTGTATAAGTTAATATATTTTTATATTAAACTTTAAAAGACTAATTTATTTATCATCTTTTTTTAATATACTCGTCACAAAAAGTTCAGGAGGGTCTGAGTATGTTTAAATCATAAAAAAGAAGAAAACTGTTAAATACTCCAAGGATGGAAAATTTGCATTTTCAAAATGTAAATACATAAATGCACAAAAAATGTAACTTCATATGTCTGATAGAGCGAGTTTATAGTATGTTTCCAACGACTTTAAATCAAGTAGGTTTGAGTAAATCACTTAAAAGTGTTTTGCACCGAGCTTTTAAGTAATTTGTTGTTCGAATTTTCGTATTAAATTTATGTACGTACTTTATAAGATGGGCGCAGCAGCTGTAATGTGAATTTTATTCATATCTCTGGTTTTATGTATAGTTTCTACAATGCAAGCAAGCGACTTGTCTAGAAAAAATATATGAAAGGCACTCAAATTTTTGAGTGATTCCAATACAAATTTTCCAGACAAGTCGCTTGCTTGCACTGTGGAAACTACACATTAGACTTGGCAGTTTTAGTTGCTCAACTTTTGATTCTGTATGAGAGATTTGAGAAAGTAATATATACATTTTGTATACCTATTTCTTTCTTTCTCATTATAAAATCAAAAGTTGAGCAAGAAAACCAGAGCATGTATTTAAAATTGCTTAAATATTCTTTAATATAATTTTTTCGACATTGTCAATGACTATTGATGGATGACCCTGGGATGGAGTTTGTAGTTTTAAAGGCAAAACCCATTAATGCATACATAAATCGAGTTCGAAAAATAGTATTTTCGACACTATTTAAAGTAAATCAACTACACTCAAAAAAAAAGACATTTTCTATTATTAAGAAATTTTTTTTCCTAAATTAAAGTAAAAAAAATTTCTAAGTTTACGTAAATTTTTGCAAAAATCTACTAAAAACTACTTAATATGAGCAAAAAATAAAAAGTTCATATCCTCAAAAATAGTTCATAAAAATACACAATAAATTTCTCAAATTTCAGGAAATATTTACTGACTTAAAGGAAATATTTACTAAAAGTAGTAAAAGGATATTTTATATTGAGGACTAGTCTATTTCGTGTTAAATCAAAAAATAAACTTTGTGAAATTAATTACTCCTGATAAGTTCATGAAATTTGACTTACTTAAAAAATGTAAAAAGGTATACTAAATTTTAGGGAAATATTTCCCAGTTTTAAGTATTTTTTCTTTGAATTATGGAATTTATTATTGATTTGCATTTAGCAAAAAATCTAAGTAAATTTTTCATATTTTCGAGGAATATTTAAACTTGAAGTTTATTTTTTTTAATAAAATAAAATTTTAAAACCCAATAATTTCCATGCTTATTCAGGCTGCCTTCTTAGGCAATTGGTTAAAGTGCTTGCTCTTGTTCAATACTTGTCTCCTCTCAAGGAATTTATATGTATGTATGGTGAATTATAATTAAGAATATAACATGAAAATATAAAAAAAACATACCATGTGGTATAGAATTTAATTAAAAATAAAAATAAGTACCAGAATTAAAAAGAAAAAAAAAATGGAAAATTTACTAAATTTCAGATCAAAGACGAAAATTTTTTTGCAAAGCTCCGAATTTTATTGGAAAATTTTACTTAATTTTAGGAAAATTTTACTAAAATATGAAAATATAATTACTATAAACTAGTTCATTAATGAAATTAATTTAAAATTAATTAATTAATTAATTAAATTTAGTAAATATTTTACTGGTTTCAAGTAAAAAACAGCTTTGGCCCCATACGACAACTTTTTTTATTAAAATTGAGAAAATTTTCCTAACTTTTAGTAATTTTTTTTTTTGAGTGTACTTCGAGGTGATTTATCCATATGCAAAATGTATTGTAAATCACAAGGCGCATTCACATAAAGTGATCTAAATTCACCAACTGACATAACTTCTCTGCTGTCAAATCAAGCAAAACGTTAGGAATATTCTGATAGCAGAAAATTTTACATTAACAAATATACAAGACGAATATGCAGAGTTGCAAATCGATACCACCTGGTATCAATTCGCCTTAGTAAATCATGTATAAATTAACATGATTTGTCTAAATCATGCCGATGGAAACATACTACTAATTTAATACTAATTTAATATCCGCGCACTTGTTTTATCCATTTTTAACCCTGCATGCCCAACGTTATTTATAATACGGTATGACTAATGTTAGTCGATTCGACTAACACGCCTTTATAATCAATCCTATGAAAATTGTGGTGGACGTAATTCTTAAAACTGGACAAAAAAAATTAAATACAATAGATATAAATTAATAAATATAAAAAACAATCTATGATATGGTTTGTTTTAGATTTATTTTTTTGTTATCAAATTCCTCTTTATGTGAGTGAGCCTTGGTAAAAGTCATAGTATTAAAAAATAATAATATAAGACAAGAAGACCTCAAGAACTTGAAATTCTCTTTATCCTTATAAAATTAAGCATCACTTTTCCCATACGGATTTTGTCCATTTTTTTCGTGTATTTTATTTCTTGAAAACGGTATAGCATTTTCGTGCATCGGCTGAAACAAATTTTGCTGTTTTCTTAATTACTTTCTTCCAGATCGTTTTCATTGCTTTCACTATATATATATTCTTCCATCAGCTGTAACTGTTCGTATAATATTTGGATGATTTTTAACACTTTCAAAACTGTTTAAAACGAATTATTACTTTAGTATAAAAACAATATTTACTTTAGTATAAAAACAATATTTGTGCTTTAGAAAGGAACCCATAGTATGAATTCGATGTAACGTATGTACTTGTAATTGTGAACATTAATTATAGTGGGTAAATTTTTTCGGGTTTTATTAGACACGTAATCTGCGTAAAATTTTCTGAGGTGAAAATCGGAGGCTCCATATTGATTTTAGAACAGTTATTCCATTGGAAAATTTTTTTAGAATTTGCTGCAGATTACGTTTCTGATATACTCTTGTATAAAGCACATAATTTGAAATGTTAAAAAAAAAAATTAATTAATTTTAATTGATCTGGGTGCATTTCAGTTTCTCATAACACTTGAAGATAAAACTCGAATTTGTTCATGATTCTCTATATTGAAAACATGACCATAATGAATGTTCAAGGAATCTGCGCGCAGCTTTTTGAGGCCTTTTTTGCATTGCGTAACGCCTGAAGTCTTTGTCAAATAATACCAAATCTTTGAATAATATGTAATATGCTCTTGAAGCTATTATTTTAACTTGATGGGTTACAAATCAAAGTAAACATGCTTCCAACTTTTAAGCAAACAATTTTTTATTTTATTTCTGTACAACTTGTTGTTACATAAGTGAAATTCGTCAGCATTTTTAATTAATTTTTCTAATTGCATTTTATTCAATGTTATTTTACTTAGTTTGCTGCTTTAATCGTATTTTGGTTTTGTCTTTCATCAAGCTTGATAAAAAAAAGATATATGTATGTATGTATATAACATCCTCTTTACTTACATATCAATGACATTTGAATTTATAAAAACAAAACGATCTTTCTCTTAAAAGGCGTTTAAACAAATATTTTAATGCTTTTAGTTTCTGTGACATTTATCTATCATCTTATTATTTGTTTATAATTTAAAAATTGTATAACTAACTAATCCATGAACTTACACACATACAAAATTATATTAATCACAAACTTCCTAATATTCGTAATTATATATAAAAACTTTTTCAATTGTAAAAGCCTTTTTGATAAAAAATATTTTTGATTTATAAAGAGATTTATAAAACAATTTATAATACAAAATTTCTTTTATAAACTCTTTATAAAACATATATTATTTTTTATGAATAAGGCAGTAAACCTTTAGAGCAGCTACAAAAAACTGCGATTGGGCTAACCCACTTGGTTTGTTGTGGGTTTTTTAAGTTTTAATGAGTTCTTTGATTTATAATTTATAATAAATACGAGTCCTTAAATTTTTAAAAAGTTTTTCCAGTTTCTTTAGAGTTTCACGTTACGAAATATGTACATTGCTCTTATTTTAATGCAGTCTGGCCTAGGACATTGTCAAAATACAAAAAAAGTTTTCAAGTAAGTTTATATCAGGTTTGTTTCTTTACTTTTTGGGTAAAGTTCTGTAAAATGAGAGCAAACTATAATTTCGCTCAATAATATACAAAAATGCTCAAAAGTACGGGAACGCAAAAACCCAAAATTTTAACACGAAAATAAACGTCAATGCATGTTTGCATATACATACATATGTACGTATACACATAACTAAACACATACTTATGTACATACACACGCGTATATTTATTTACATGATTCGGTATACTTATATGGGTTTTTTATCTTAATTTCATATAAAAACTTATAAAACTTTGTTTACCACTAGTTTTTAAAAATTTTTTCATAAATTTTTTTAGTGTTTATACAAATGTAATTTTTCTTTGTAATTGCTTATTTTCCAAACAGCTGCTTGAACAGAACTCTTCAAAACTTAAAATCTTCGCATCAGGTTGTGTATCTGGTACAGAAAATATACTAATTTTCGCTATTTCATATACAATAAATGTGGCTTAAAATGGCTTTGCTATTTTAACCATTTTAAAACATTTATATGTCTAGAGATACGTTTTTCGCTTCTAAAGGCATTAAGCAGCTCACGCAGTTTGTTACTATTTCGCGCTAGTGATGATTATGATATGATTGCACTTTCCGGTTAATTAAAAACAAGAACGCTTCATAAGAATGTGTGAAGGAGAACAAAAAAACGTGTTCATAAAAGAAAGTTAATTAAAATATAATTTTGAAATTTTCTTTTTGGAGGGAATCGGTATACCGGTATAGACGTAAGCGGTATTCTGGATACCGGTATTTGCTAACCGAAATGGATTTCGATATCGGTATCGATACCGGTATCTAGTTTTAGCGGCATTTGAATCGGTATCGGTATTTTTACGATACCGTTTGCCAACCTTGGTGTTTGCCCAAACTAGCACGAAGGAAAATTACGGGCTGTTTCGTGCAAGAAGAAGAAGAAGAACATTACTCTCACCAAACCTCTCTCATTTACCCAATTTTCGAGTACGGGAACGCTTTTCGTGCAAATTGGGATCCCGCGGGATCCCAATGTAGAGTAAAGAAACAAACCTATCATGATACAATAATATAAAGGTAAAACCACATTTGACGTTTAAAATTAATTATGACTTTTACCCAAATTATTTGAATACAGTTTATTTGTTAACAGAAAGGAAAACGTTGCCACATACATATAATGGTAACTTTTATTTAGAAATGCTTTTTGAAATGTGTAATTTGAGTTTAGAAACTGTAGTTTAATACATATTTTTTTTAAGCGTTGTATCAATTGGACATGAGGATAACGAAATGCATACAAAGTGTTCTTTACATTACATGACCTTATACCGAATGTAAATACCAGGGGTTATATTCTGTAATTCAAAGGGAACGAAAGTACTTTCGAGTTTGCATACTATTGGTTCAGAATAGCACCACATTTTCTAAACTTGCATAATATTAACATACATACACATTCCAAAGCAGTTGTATTTTCTTTTATTTTTAATGTGAAAGTGTACGTGTGGAAAACACTGCTTTAAGGCAATAATGTAATACATGTATTTAATATGGCAGTTACCTTTGAAGAGGAATTGCACTTAGGCTCAAACGGATGCAATGATTTTTTACATTCATATGCTTTTCACGGAAGTGAACAGAACAAACCAAAGGATTTTTTGGTAGCAAACCATCATCTATATTGCATGCTTCTATCAATTTCTGCCGCATATATGGAATTGAAGGAAATTGAAAAAACTTGACATTCCTGCCTTTGCTGAAATGCTTGGTATTACTGCAGTTGTGGTATATGCTGCTCATTGCTCAACATTTGTTTTTTTACACAAATTACAATTATTTATTATATATTTATATTAATATCTATTTAATAACTTTTAATGCAAAAGTGATGAATTTTTTAATATTTTTATTATAAAAAATATTTTTTAATTAAAAAAGCATAACAGTCAAAAAGTAATCAAAAAACTCGGATTTTATAAATGAATACGGTAGCGTTATTTTTGAGAGTAAAAAATAATCAGGATAAACGTCAGAAAGTTAACATGGCGACGAAAAAAGAGAATTTATTTATTTATTTATTAAACATATTAATGCAAAGTAAATTTTGCATAATATTCTGTTAATATATAATATTAACATAATTTTATAATGTTTTGTGACTGACTGTACACGACCTATGCCTTCACATAGCAAGTAGGCAACGTGGTTGTTAAAGAAATTCCACAAAAAACAGCAAGATTATACGGCTATCCGTGGCAGATCAGTCAACCAGTGCGAGCGAGACGAAAAACTCTCGAAGGCCAAACAACACACACAAGCCTGACCGCACTTAAGAAATAATTACGATGACGCGAGAGATGTTCCCGGACCCAGAGCTGCTTAACGACTGTTTTACCTTTATATTATTGTATCATGGTTTATATCATATCTAGTCAAAATTATTATTTTGTTTTATTTAATATTAAAATCATTGTAAATGTTTATTAAAATAGTAATAAGCTCAAGATTACAATTCATGGAAATTTATCTCAAATTTGAAATATATGTACATATGTATGCCTGCCGTTCATACATGTACGTATGTATGTATGGATGTGCACGTAAATGTATTGTATAGACATGTTTAGTAGTCAAACAAACAAAAACAAGCGTAATAATGAGTTAAATTATATTTTATAATTTAAAAAATATAATCCATAATCATTATACGTTATTAAAAACTAATGTTCAACACAAAACCTAACAAAAATAAGAGTTTATGATCATATTTGTTAAGCAATATACTTCATAACGAAAAAAATAACGGTCTCAATTATTAACTTTTAGTGTTGGCAGCACGAAATACAATTATTCACCTCCATTCATTTAAGAAACAACTCTGTTTATATATTTCTGACCACGGTAACAATTGTCATAATAGGTCGTGCTTGCACTATCTTACACATGTTATTAAATACTTGAACAAGGCGAACAGCTTTTTGTTAAAAATCTGCACACCGGACATTTGATAAAAATTTGTGTGCAAATTTTCAATTAAATAATCGTTTTTTTTTATATTTTGTAAATCGATAAAACATATATAAACAAGAAGCAATATGTCAGATATATCAAGTCTATCTGCTAATGAAAAAGGCGAGCTAATGGACCAAGTAAAGCAACAAATTGCAGTAGCGAATGCACAGGAGCTCTTGACGGTATTAGAGAAGTTTTATTGTTTTGCACAGATTTAATAGTTACCTAATCAAAATACTTGTTTTATAAATTAGGAAAATTAGCTTCTCAATATAAATATATTTTTATATTTCAGAAAATGACTGAAAAATGTTTTAACAAATGTATAAACAAGCCCGGTGTATCATTAGATTCATCAGAACAGGTGAGTAATTTAGTGCAATGATAAATGATTTGCATTGTCTGCAGAGATGCATGCCTACATACATATGTATGTATGTATATAAAACCACATGAATGCATTCAGGTTGTGCACAGAATGAGCATTGGAATAATTCATTTAATTAAGATATTCCACCCTAACAAAACTTTCCTCATTTTCTCTCGTTTGCTTTTATATTAATTAAAACTTTGTAGTCATGACTACAGTTGTCATGAAGAATGCACTTTCATATAAATATGACTTGAATTACAGGTCTGCAGTACAATAAAAAAAACTGCCTTTGATTCATACACCAAATTAAATTTAAAAACAAAAAGGAACCATTTCATTTTAAAATCAAACGTTCATGACATACCTATAACAAAATTTATTTTATTTTTTAAATAACT
Organism: Tachina fera; assembly: GCA_905220375.1. Lineage (NCBI taxonomy): Eukaryota > Metazoa > Arthropoda > Insecta > Diptera > Tachinidae > Tachina > Tachina fera. Next base: position 77,488,131 of record LR999966.1, read on the forward strand.
GTGCTCGTTTTTATTTTAATACTACTTCGTTATAAAAATAACTGTTATATATCGCTGGCTTAGTCGGCAAATATTCTAAGTCTAAGGATTAAGGATTTTTAAGGATGGACAAAAAACTTTAAATTTATTAAAACTAAATGTGTGTAAGGACAACAAAACTATATTTTTTTATTTTAAATTGACAAAAAATATATTTGTTAAGTACACTATGTAGATGCAGACTGTGTCCCATTGGACTTAACAGGTGTTTTTTCCTTATATTTGCTTATCACTGCATAACAACAAGAGAAAACAACATAACGACATATTGATTTTTGGAAATGATGTGTTTTCAGTTACACCAGAATTCTACATTAAAAACTCAATTTGCATAAAAAAGTGGATTTAGCATATTTGCCGAGTAAGCCAAAGATATTAAAACACAAAATTATTGTTTTAAGAATACATTTTTAGTTCAGTGCTTCAGAAACTACATACAAGTAATGTACGAATATTCGTATTCGAATTGATTTAAATAAATGGCTAAAAATAAATTTTCATTAAATTTTTTATAGAAATTTGTGCTTTGTATCATTTTCAAATGCTATGACGATCATTAAAATTTTGAGTAGTTTTTATTAACTTTAAAGTACGCCAACAGGAGTATGAAGTTCTTTTTTCTAACAATTTTTTCATATTTCATATTGCAGTCGCAAACATAACCACAATTTTATGACTATGAATTTCACATATAATATTCGTATTCGCGAATATCGTTTCAAGTATTCGCTAATATCAAAATTTGAAATTTGGACGAGTTTCTTGTCCAAGTACTTGATGGCTTGTTGCAAACAATTTAATAATCGGTGTAGGAAGCCACCTTTAGCTTTAATATTGATAGTTAGTAATATAGGAATGTATTAACAACATAAGAGCAAAAAAAGGGGGTTACACCTGATAGCCTCAATTTTTATGTACTATCAATGCGCATAAAAAATTCATCATACTAATCAACTTATTTGACTTTTTTCAATTTATTTTAGAAATGCATTTCAATGTGCATGGATCGCTTTATGGACTCTTGGAATTTAGTTTCACGCACTTATGGCAAACGTTTGCAACGAGAAAACAACAGAATCTAGAAATACAATAAAGCATAAAAGCATGCATCCCTTAACATGTATAGACCGTTATTTTGTTGATTGTTTTTTAAGAATATTTTTTTAGCTATGTATAACATTAAAAAATAATATTTTAAACAAAACATTTAAATATAAATAATTCGGAAAGATTTCCTAACACTGATGTCTGAATTCTTATCATTTCAGGAATAAAAGTGTAATAAAATATAGTAAAGAATCGGTTATGTTCTGCAAATCACATGTCAAATCACGGTGATTTCAAAAAATTAATAAAATATAAAGCAATCCCCCTTATTGCGAATGGCGTCGTCGACTTCACATCAAGACGACAGTAAAAGTTGTCGCTTGTCTACTCTTTGTCAACAAGAATTGACTACTATTAACATGCTACATTAACTTACAAAGCTTTAGATATTAGTAAGGGATTGTCAATAAGAGCCAATAAAGAGTAGACAAGTGACAAAATTTACTGTCGTCTTGATGTGACGTCGATGACGCCATTCACAATAAGCGGGATTGTTTTTGTAAATGTCACGACTTAAAGCAATGGAAGTTGGAATAAAATATTCCATTATACAAGACAAAAACTTAACTACAATAACAACCCACCAAGTCAGCTATTAACAGTTTATTTTTGATATCACCGTGGTTTTCAGAACAGAACGAAATCAGGACGTATTTAAATATTTTATAGACTTACCTTAAATTTCTGCTAGTACGCTGGTTTGTTGTGTTTGTAATAAGTTGTTGGCTTCTGCGACTCGTATGCGAGCTGCGTTCGGAATTACATTTCGAACCACACTGTGAATTGTCACAGTAGCGGCAACACTTATTATAACTAAAACTGGACGTGCACAAAGTACAAAAAGAATCCAAGAGATCATCATCACCTTCGCAGCAATTACTTGGTAGTGCTTTCTTGTCAGGGTTGTTATGCGTGCAATAATCGACTAGTGTAGTCCTATCGTCTTCTGAAGAATAGTCGTAACGACAACTTTCGGTATCATCAGTTGTAGCATGTTTATCCGATTTTGAACTAGGTGGCGAGACACTGTCATCACTATTACTAAATGTACTTAAAGGACATGAAGGATAACGATTTATAGGAAATTGTCTCATGTCGTATTTACTCGTCATTGTAAGGTTTTCATTAAAATAGATCACACCATTATTTTGGGTATTAAAACCGCCACTGCCGACTTCGTAGTATTTACGTAAAAAAGCTGCATTACAATCGGCTGCAGTATACTCATGCAATTTCTTTGGTTTGTGCAAAATTTTTGAGGTAGGCAAGGCTTGCGTACTACTTGTGTTGTTGTTATCACCAACAGCTATGCCACCTGATCGTAACAGATCTAATAGACATTGTTTAAGATCTCGCATTTCGAATAAATTTCAAGAAGCAAATTATATTTTTGAAAGACTTCATTGAAAATGATTAGCTACGGGTGTCAAGATGAATAAATCACTGAAAAAAGTTAAGAAAAAATATTTTAATGTAAATGTGTAAATGTGTAAATTTAATTGCGAAATTTCCTAATGGGCGTTTTTACTTTGAGAATCAATGACAACCCTGGTTTAATAATTCTCAACTAAATTGACACTTGTTTGACATTTGGTTGTTATTGTTTTGTTTACAGCAGCAACGTGCTTTTTTTATGAAAATTTTTCCAAATGTTAAAAAAACGCACAATTAATTAATTTAAAATGAGTACTCAGCGTGGCAATGGGTCACGTACTCGCGCGCAGAAGCATAAAAACCGTCATGTATTCAAAAATGATCTCCACGACAAAACACCTCAACAGAAACTTCTCAATTCCTTACAAATTTCAGAGGTTTGTCAACATTGTAAAGGAGTTATAGAATGGAAGATTAAATATAAAAAGTACAAGCCACTTACTCAGCCAAAAACTTGCACCAAATGTTCCCTGAAGAAGGTAAAAAAAGCATATCATGTTCTTTGCCGCGAATGCGCTCTGGAAGCCCGAGTTTGTGCTAAATGTATGAAAAGTGCTGAAGAAGTTGAAATAGAACCGCCTCAACCAACCGCGGAGGAAGAATTGAAACTGAAAGTAGAAATGGAAAGACTTATAAAATCATTTCCTGAAAGAAAACGTCGAGCTTTTTTACGTTACATGGTAAAAGGCAAAAAAGACAAGGAAGACGTGTTGGCAGATAGTGAGGAAGTAGGTGAATGTAGGACGGAGGATAATTCAGAAGATGGACAAAATGCTGACGTAAAACCTAAAACGAGAATACCCCACACTAGAGATGAACTTATACGAAGGATAGAACAACTTAAACTTAAAAATGATGAAGATGAATTGGATGACTTTGATTCAGATGATGAATGCAGTGAGTCTGACGAAGATTTTAGTGATGAATAACCGCAATTATATTTACAAAATACACCAATTTAAAATATAGACTATTTTAAAATATAAAGTGACCGATGTAAAGAAAATAAAATAGCACTTTTTTCTAAATTTAAACTTTTTTTAATTGAATGTATACATTATTATTTATATATGTAAATAGGTATTCGACCAGAACATTATTCACATTTTCTCAACATAAAGAGGATTACGATACAAAATACATTTTTGCACTCGCAAGAGGTTTATTTTGCAGACAGGATTATGAAATGTTTTAAATTATGAATGTTTTAAATTTTGAATGTTTAGTCCGCCCTACAGGTACATATGTATGTATGTATGTACATACATATTGATATATATATTTACATATGTACATGTTTATATATGTAGGTAAATAATTTGAGACATCCTAAAGTATAGGTAAACGATCATATAACTAGCCGTATCGCCTGCAATGTTTCCCATAAACAAAAAATGGTGAGAAAAAAACTAGAAAATAGTGTACTGACGCAATAACAAAGCAAACATTGGATATTTTTAGGGGACGACATTTAACGTGAACTTTTATGCCCGATAAGGATGATTAAATACTACGAATATACAGTAACTTACCTTACCAAATAACTGGTTATCATGCATCATAAATTTAAAAAAAAAAATTAGCAAAAAGAAGAACGCTGTAAAGAGTAGCATATTTCGCTAAAAGTGTGTATTATATGATAAATTTCGATGCTACAAGTGTTGACTTCTAATTCAGGTTATTGTGTATGCCAAATAGTTTTATTATATGATGGTTTATTTTTCAAATTATCGTGTGTTACCCAAATATGCAAAAAAATTAACGTGTGCTTCAAGAGTACGTTAAACCGGTTTTAATTTTTTTGCATATAGTTTATTTATTTACATTATAAGCTTTAGTAAGAGACTAGTTAATATAACTTATATTAGAAAGCAATGGCTACTAAGTCCTTCAGCTTTTTTATATGAAAGCATATAGTGTTTGGGCCAATTTCACCAATTCTATTTAAAAGTTTTTATATTTTTTTAACGAAAAAATACTTAAAGATGGATTGATATTTAAATAGAATTGGTGAAATTGGCGTTTACGACTATACTATACTATACTATACCTAGTTAGGTAAAAAATAAAGGTCTTTTGGAAAAAGTTTTTACGGATGTCCGGTTCGCGAATAATGCCGCATATCTCGTCGTTTTTTTATTGGAAAATATGAATCTATATTTTGAACAATTTTAATAAAATATTACATTTACATATATTTTGTGAAAGAACGAGTAACCTTTAGGTTGGTGAAAATAATGTTGATATCAAATGTCTGTAATGAAAGCACTCCTTTATACATTTGTATTTAAGTGCCTTAAGCAACTTGCAACTTTTGCTAGTTTATTTTACTACTATTTGATCGTCTCTGTAGACGCCGCTTTTTGTCTTTTTGTATGTAACATTTTTCACTATAACTCACTCAATAAAAATTCATCTTAACAACAGGTTATGAGCCCAGACTCGCGCGTCTAAAATCGTATAAATTTTTTTAATAATAATTATCCAGATGAATACCTTAGGTACACAATTTCCAAAATTATCAAATAACAACTACCATGTGTGGAAATTCAACATGGAGTTGCTACTGCTGGAGAGGGAGTTATGGGATGTCGTTGTTGGTGCTACTCCTGAGCAACAGGACGCTAAATGGTTGACACGTGATGGTAAGGCGAGGGCTGTTATTGGTTTGTCTGTGGAGGAATCGCAGAAAGTTTTAATCAAACAGCTAAAAACTGCGAAAGAGTTTTGGGAAACCTTAAAAAAGCACCACGAAAAGTCAAACATGACCAACAAGGTAACCTTACTAAGGCAAATGTCTTCGATGCGGCTGGTAAATGGTAAAACCATGGAAGATCACATCAATGATTTTTTAACAGTTGTTGATCGTTTACGGGATTTGGGTGAAGTTATGGAAGAGCACAAAACCGTTGCATTTTTGTTGGGCACGTTGCCGGAGAATTTTAACCCATTAATTACATCACTGGAAATGCGTTCCGAAGCTGACCTGACGTTGGACTTAGTAAAAGAGAAATTGATGCAGGAATTTAAAAGAAAAACAGGGTGTGAACAAGAGACTGAAACCGCATTTAAAATAGGAAAGGAATTTGTGCCTAAATGTTTTATATGTGGTAAGCCTGGTCACTTCAAGAGAAATTGTACTTACAAGAAGCCACAGAAACAACAAAAGGTATATGCCAACCGTGCAAAAATCGCTAAGGATGACAATGTGGACGTGTGTTTTGGTGTAGTTGGGAATAATAAGATAAATGTCGACTGGTACATTGACTCGGCTGCAACATGTCACATGTGCTGTGAAGAGAAGTATTTTACAAATATGAAGAAGCAGGGGGTTGAAAAAGTCTACTTGGCTGATGGTACTGAGCTGAAAGCAAGCGGGGTGGGTGATTGCAGACTCAATTGTGAAGGTAATGAAATCTGTGTCAAAAATGTGCTTTATATACCTCAATTAGATGGGAGCTTACTATCAGTTCGCAAATTGACCAATGATGGTTTCGATGTTTGTTTTAAGCCAGATGGGTGTTCGATTTCTAGAAATGGACGTATTTTTGCAAAAGCATCATTAAGTAATAATTTATTTGTACTAAACCATTATAATAGAGCAAACAAATTGTCAAATTGCACAAGTGATTGCATTCACATTTGGCATCGCCGTTTGGGCCATAGAAACGTTAAGGCCATAGAACATAGCGTGTCTAGAGAATTAGTTAAAGGCATTAATATAAGCAAATGTGACTGCACGATAAATTGTGAAGTGTGTTTAAGGGCTAAGCTTACACGAAGTCCATTCCCCAAGGCGTCAGAAACTAAAACAAGAGATATTTTAGAACTGGTACATAGCGATTTGTGTGGACCAATGCAAAACCAAACTCCTGGTGGTAATCGCTATTTCTTGACAATTATTGACGATTATAGTCGGTACTGTAATGTTTTCTTTGTATCATCAAAAGACTTGGCATTCCAAAAGATCAAAGAATTTGTTGAAAGATCAGAGAATCAGTTTGGCAAACGTATAAAAACACTCAGAACTGATCGAGGAGGTGAGTTTGTTAATAATCGAATGAAACAATATTTAAAAGATAAAGGTATTTTTCATCAACTAACTTGCTCTTACACCCCTGAGCAAAATGGGGTCGCCGAAAGGAAAAATCGGTCCTTAATGGAAATGGCAAGATGCATGCTATATGATGCAAATATGGATACCAAATTTTGGGCGGAGGCTGTTAATAATGCAAATTACATCCAGAATAGATTACCATCGTCAGCAGTGAAGACTACACCATATGAGTTATGGTTTAAAGAAACTCCAAATTTGAGTTGCATTCGTGTTTTTGGTAGTGTTGCCTATGCACAAATAAACAAACAAAAGCGCAGAAAACTAGATGAAGTAGCTGTCAAATGTCAATTAGTTGGTTACCCTGATGAATCAAAAGCTTTTCGTTTGTTGAACTGTGATACAAATAAAATCATAATTAGTCGTGACGTAAAGTTTTTAGAAACCAATGTTATCATTCCGACGAATACTTTGGGAAATGCCAATTCAGTCACAGATGAAGTAAATTTTTCATTTTCAAATATTGAACCCGAAATCATTCAACCGCACACAGCAGAAGAACACGAAGAAGAATCCGATGTAATTAGTACCGATGATTTTCAGGGATTTGCATCAGCGGAAGAATTTTTATCGTCATCCGATTCTGAGACACAAGATGATTTTACGCCAAGAACCTCTTCAAGACCTAACAAAGGAATACCTCCCAAAAAGTATAGTTATAAAGTATGCAGTAACGAAGATGATCCTGTAAGTTATAATGAGGCCGTATCGAGACCTGACAGTAATGAGTGGCTGGACGCTATGAAGGAAGAGATGAAGGCACTGCAAGACAATAAAACGTGGAACTTGGTTAAGCTACCCAAAAATCAAAAACTTATTGGCTGCAAATGGGTTTTCAAAAGAAAACAAGGCATAGATGGCAATATCAAGTACAGGGCCAGATTGGTTGCAAAGGGATTTTCGCAGAAGTATGGCGAAAGTTACGACGAAATCTTTGCACCAGTGGTAAAGCAGACGTCATTTAGAAGTTTACTGGCCATAGCAAGTAATAAGAATATGAAAGTGTGGCATATCGACATCAAGACTGCATTTCTTTACGGTGAGTTAGATTCTGATATTTATATGAAACAACCAGAGGGTTTCATAATTCCCCAAGAAAGAGAGAACCTTGTTTGTAAACTGAATCATAGTTTGTATGGTTTGAAACAATCTGCTCGTTGTTGGAATCTACGAATCAATCAAATTTTAATTGATTCGGGATTCAGAAGGGGAAAGGCTGAACCATGTTTATATGTAAAAGGCGATGAAGATTCAATAATATACATACTGATATACGTTGATGACATCATAGTAGCCTCTAAATCAGATCAGCGGATTCAGGATGTCGTACAGATTTTGAAGGCGAATTTTGAAGTGAATGTATTGGGTGAACTAAAGTTTTATTTGGGAATTGAAGTAGTCTCAAAAGAAGGCCTGTTTTATTTATCTCAAGAGCGGTACATTGACAGAATATTAAAAGAGTTTAGTCTTCAAGATTCAAAAGATTCACCAATACCTATGGATCCCGGCTACATGAAATTAAGTTCATCAAATTTACTCGAAAATAACAATACGTATCGAAAGGCAATTGGATCACTGCTGTATATTTCGAACAACACCCGTCCCGATATTGCAGTAGCAGTATCTATATTGTCCCGAAAAGTGATTAACCCTAATGATAGCGATTGGACAGAAGTCAAAAGAGTTTTTAAGTACCTAAAAGGCACTAAAAATTTAAAATTATGTGTGGGGTCAAAATCTGCTTTGCAAATAAGAGGTTTCGCCGATGCTGACTGGGCAGGTGACACAATCGACCGTAAATCTACAAGTGGTTACATCTTTAAACTTGGTGACGCTGTTATCAGCTACGCTAGCAGAAAACAAGTCAACGTGACCTTATCGTCTACGGAAGCGGAATTCGTGGCTCTAGCTGAGGCATCACAAGAACTTTTATGGGTCATTCAGCTTATGAGTGAATTTGGAATCGATGGGCTGAATCCGACTATCTATGAGGATAACCAAAGCTGTCTGAAGATGTTACAAGATGAGAAGATATCTCCTAGAAGCAAGCATATAGATGTAAAGTACTATTTTATTCGCGACTTATTCAGATCCAGGCAGATATTATATGAATATTGTCCTACAGATTCCATGCAAGCGGATATTTTGACTAAGCCGTTACAACGAATTAAACTATCGAAATTTGTAAACTTGATTGGTTTATATTAATTATTTAAATCTTTTATTTTTATTGTTCATTTTATTACATGAATTTGATAAATACAATATTTGTTATATTGAGAAGGGGTGTTGATATCAAATGTCTGTAATGAAAGCACTCCTTTATACATTTGTATTTAAGTGCCTTAAGCAACTTGCAACTTTTGCTAGTTTATTTTACTACTATTTGATCGTCTCTGTAGACGCCGCTTTTTGTCTTTTTGTATGTAACATTTTTCACTATAACTCACTCAATAAAAATTCATCTTAACAACAAATAAATCGTATGGTGTAATGATGCACAGGGTAGGAACGAATTTCCTCACATGTTACTTTATTTAGAAATTGTATTTTGATTTATTTTATTTAGCTTTGTCTCTGAGATCAAAAATTAAAAAAGAAGTGCTATGTACACAAAGAATACATCAAGATACTCCATGTTACATGGACAACCTCTAGATGCATTGATTTTTATTTAAAAAAATAAATTTACCGATTATTTGTTGATTTTTATGTATTCCTCAGATAATAAAAGTCAAAAAGTAACTGTTATTTAGTAAGGAATAAATAAAACTCATAAAATAAAACTCATATAGTTTTTGAAAGTCTGTGCATAAAGTAAGAGGTTTGTGACTGTTCAAAATTTGTGGTTGAAGTCTACTGATGATTTGGTTTAAGCGCCAATGAAATACGTATATAGACCAAGCTAAACCACAAGCAAATAAATTTCAAATTAACTCATAAAATAATTTTAATTTTCTGGGGAATAAATAAAAATTAACAAATAATGATTAAAATAAAAATGATAATCGTTACGCTTCCTAGTTTAAGGCTTATGCAAAATATTTGCGATGTTTTTGTTTCTCCGAACCAGTCGAAAATTTTTAACACTTTTTGGCTAAAAATTCCCTTAAAAGATCAAGTATCTTTTAAATTTAAATTTTGGCAGGTAACAGTTTTATTTTAACATTTAAGAAATTTATTATTCGACATATTGTCATAATTATATTCTAATTTGAAATTTATTTGCTGGTGGTTCAGCTTTGTCCACAGGCTTTGTCTATATAATTAATAACTAAAGTTATAGAAAAATAAAATAGATTTATATCGAATATAAATTATTTGCTGGGTTTTGTATACAAGTTTCTAAGCCTACTACGCTTATTTTTTCTTTTGTGATTTTCAAAAATATTATTTGTGAATTCTCAAATAGGTTTTGAAAGTCTGTGCATAAGATAAGAGGTTTGTGACTATTCAAAATGTGTGCTTGAAGTCTACTGATGATTTGTTACAGGAACAGGTAAATGCATATAGACAAAGCTGAACCACCAGCAAACAAATTTCAAATTAAAGTTTATTTTAATTTTGTAGCCGCTCTAATAATTAAATACTCTAATTTTGAATGTTTTTTTTTGAAAAGTCACCTAAACATTTTTAGCACATAATGAATCGCCATTACTATTGCGGGATGCCTCTTTAAAGTCAATAAATAGACAATAAATATTTCCAAAACTAATACAAATACATAGACCTTTATTGTGACGAATGTATTGTTAGGTAGCAAGTTTTTAAAAGTAACGGTTTTGTATTAGCTAAGATACACAACACTTTGAATGGGAAATACACCTCAGTACATTCCATAGTTGGCAGCTTCCGTATATACTAACTTAACATATGGCTTTTTTGACGTTTCATTCTTCTTAATTTTTTCTTCGCAAAAGTTTGCGTTTGGTCGCCTAGAAATTTTATAGAAAGTTAAAATTTATGCATTAAATTAAAAAATAAATTAAGTAAAAGTAGTGCAAAGTTTGTAAATCAATATAAACATTTACGAGTTATCTGCTTAAAAAAATTCACACTGGACACGATTCCAGATATCTACACTCGAACTTGCAACACAAAGGAATAATGTCAACAAATACAAAAAAACATCGCCAGAAAACAGCCGGCATCGATGGAGGCTCCACCAGTAATCGTCGGCCTAAGCAAATAGAAAAAGTCAAAATACCTGAAAGTGAACGTTTGCCACTTCAATTGAGAATTTCTGATTTTTTGGCTGGTAGCGACGATGAAATCATTTTGAAAGGTCTTTCCAAAACACACCGCAAATATTTGCATGAGTACGCCTTACGGCTTGGTCTTAAAACTCAAAGCTATGGTCGGAAGAATAATCGTGAATTGCACATAATAAGACGAAAACATCAAGCGACTTTGAGTGAAGCTCGACCTCTTAATATATCCGGGGAAACTCGAGCGGTCCTTCAATATCTTTTGCCAACTATACAAACGCAACTCGTCACTGACCAAGTTGTACAAACAAATACTAATACATCACATAGATACAAAAATTTACGGAGTGATTCCATATCGGTAGCATTAGGTCCGCGTATGATACCACCGCGGGCTCAACGTATCAGCAATGAGTTATTCCGCGACAAGCAGGAATTGCCCATACATAATTATCAGGGAGAATTGCATCAAATGTTGCAACAACATAACGTGAGTTGAAAAATTTTCACCAATCTTGTAATTGATATTGTGTTTATCGAATATTTTTACATTGTTAAAGTCTGATTATTGCTAAAAATTCTTATTTTATAAAGAATAGAAGATTTATATTTCCAACATATTTTAGGTTTTTATAGTTAATGGCGAAACTGGTTCTGGCAAAACTACACAAGTTCCTCAGTTCATATTAAATGAAGCTACACGTCGCAACCGCCCTTGTCGCATTGTGGTGACTCAACCTAGAAGAGTAGCTGCTGTTTCTGTAGCTCATCGTGTAGCTAAGGAAAGGGGGGAACCATTAGGAGGAACAGTAGGCTACCAAATCCGAATGGAAAGTAAGTCGTTCAATTAATAAATTTTAAAACTTTCAACTAAGATTAGTATTAAACATAAAGGTCGCGTTAAAAAAACTTCCAATCTTATATACACAACATCTGGCTGCTTTTTACGTTCAATAATGGCAGACGTACGTGATCTTTTTCGCAAAGTATCCCACGTAATAATCGATGAAATTCATGAACGCGATAAAAATACTGACTTCACATTAATCACTATAAAGGAACAATTGAAATTGAATAAAGATCTCAAGGTGATACTTATGTCAGCCACTATGGATATAAAATTGTTATCAAATTTTTTTGATAACTGTCCAGTATTAAATGTGCCCGGACAGGGGTACGATGTTAAAATTTATCATTTAGAAGACATACTCTTCCACACGGGCTATCGTACAGCTCTTATGGAGAAATATTTACGATCAATGACTGATGCCTTCCCCACGCCGTCATTTATGTTAAGTAATAATATATTGGATCCCATGAATCGCACGACTGCTGATCGTTTAGACGATGAATATTTGCAACAACTTTTGGATTCATTAATAGAACAGTGTTGCGAAAATATAGGAAAGCACGCTAAAGAAGAGCTAAATGAAATGTTTGATCAAATTCAATATTATATAGAAAGCGAGGGTATGTCAGTAAACGCTGGCCATTCTGAAACAGGATTGACGCCTTTGATTGCTGCTTGTAAATGTAATATGCCCGATTTTGTACAGTTTTTAATATTGAGACAGGCTAATGTTTCCATACGAGACAATGATGGTTATGAGGCCATAGATTATGCTCGTTTGCATGCGGATGGCTTGTGTTTGCAAATTCTCATGGGTTCTACTAATTGTGTTGAGAGGGCGCAACAGGAGGAGTTGAATCAACAGGATAATGAAAAATATCGCATCTTGACGGCCTATCAGCAACAATTTAATGATGATAACGAAATAGATCATGATCTCATTTTATCTTTGCTGGAAGGTCTCTACAGAAACGGTCACCATGGCGCTATAATGGTATTTTTACCCGGTTACAATGACATTGTACAACAAAGGGACTTAATACAAAGTACTTTACCTTCTGGTACCTACAAACTATGTATTTTGCATGGGAATATGGATTCTAAAGATCAATTCGAGGCCTTGCAGGTGCAGCCAGTACGCAAAATAATATTATCTACCAATATTGGACAAACCTCGATAACGATACCTGATTTGGCCTACATCATTGACTCGGGTAAAGTTAAGATGAATACGTACGATTCCATAACAGAATCTTCTCAACTGCAGTCAATATGGATATCACAGGCCGATGCTTGCCAGCGATCAGGCAGAGCAGGTCGCACACAAAACGGCATTTGCTACCGTCTATATTCTAAGGCAAAATATCAATTTATGCCTCAATTCTGCATACCCGAATTCATGCGTATTCCTCTGACCGAAATATGCCTATATGCAAAAACTTTGGAGCCTAAATGTGAGGTACACAACTATTTGCAAAAATCCCTTAATCCACCATCAAGCTTGAGCATACTAAATGCTATAAGGAAACTGAAGATTTTAGGTGTTTTTCGTGAAGACGAATCTGTTACGGAATTGGGTAAACACTTAGTAGACATACCTTTAGATGTCCAACTGGGGAAATGTCTGTTGTATGGAGTGTTTTTAAAATGTTATGATCCTTTATTGACCATTTGTGCTTATCATTCTGTTAAGGATCCCTTCATATTGCCTACAGACCGCTCAGTCCAGGGACAGGCATCTTTTCAGCGCAAATCATTCTCCGGACAATCCTTTAGCGATCAAATGGGCATTTTATCTTTGTACAAATCCTACATGGAAGTTAGACACAATGCTCGCAGGGTAAGAGAATTTTGTAGTAAATATTTCTTATCGCACTCGGCTATGGAAATGTTTTGCGCTACTCGAAAGCAAATCAACGACGTCATAAGGAACATATTTAACATCAACCAAAATGACAAAATCTTTAATAACGACTGGCAGATGGTACAATTTTGTTTGGTCGCGGGATTCTATCCAAATGTGGCTGTAATTGATCGTAAGACCAACAAATTGATTTGTGGTGTTGAAAAGCAGTTGATTTTACAAAGAACTTCGTCACTTAATCCTCCAGGTAAAAAGCATCTAAAAGAATTTATCAACCAACTGCCTCACGATTGGATAGTCTTCTATGAAAAATCGCGCATTTCAAATACTTGTACCATTAATATGAACACTGTGGTATCGTCGCTCATGATTGCTTTACAGTGTGGACTGGAATGCAATATAAGCAACAATGTGGACGGCGAAGACGAAGAAAGTGATGACGAAAGTCTCTATTTTAACATTGACTCCGACTCGGACTCACAACATTCGTTAAAGTTGACTTCCACTTCAGACGCTACCGATTCTCAATCGCCTCAATCATCTTCAAACAATGTAAATGACTTCGAAGCCTTACAGCTGAAACTCACTAAAACTTTAAAAGACATATCCCTTAGTAATGCCAAAACCATAATGTCTTTGGATAATTGGATTAAATTTGATTTACAGTCTGGCGACGCTAGATTATTGTTGCTCATGCGAATTGCTTTGCACACCCAGTTTTTAGCGTTTTTAAAAACTGGTCCCAATGCAGCGACCTCATCTACTGCATTTTGCATACAAAAGTTGTTGCAAACTTTGGACACTTCCCTTACAGCTTCATTTAATAAGATGACATTTTAACTGTGTATTTTACATACGTAATTTTTAAAGCACACTTTTAGGCTTATGACTAGTATTTTTTTATTTTTATTAAAGTGTGACGAGGAGGAAGCGTATTTTTTTATATTTCTGTTTTCATATGCCTTTTTAAGCAACCCCTGACTATAAAAGTTTATATTTTAACATGTTGGTGTCTGCCATATTAAGTAACGATTCAAACAATCGGCCATTAGGAAAGGAACTATGACGACACAAAACATCTGATGTTGGGGATTTTTTAAATTAATTATTTCACTCTTTATCACAAAAAAGTAAGATCTTTAAAATTTCATTCAAACAAAAATTACATATTTTTTTGCATTTTTTTATAGAAACAATTTTATCTATCGTAATATACATATTTCATTATTGTAATTTATATCTCTTTAATTTTTCTCGCGCAATTTATAGAACACAATTACATATGTTTAAATAGTTTATTTTAAATTAAGAACAAATATAATAGAACCGTATACAGTATAATGAATTTTAATAGTATGAATTTTGTACATGCAATTTAATGAGTTAAAGTATAAAAATTTATTGATAAAAATACATACATACAAAATACATACATACATATATACAAATATAAATATATTTATCTATTAATTTGTGTAACGTATTTGGCTTATTGTTTAAGGGTATGAAAGAAAGAATCCCATAAAAAAACAAACATAAAATATGTATACAAAAAAAAATAAGTTTTAAAATAACTCAAAACAACTATTATGTATTTTCTTTTAATTATGTATCACACGACGTTGATGAAATTACATATACATATATAGTAGTTTTCATATTTTGTGCTTAAAACCATTTTAAACTTTTAGTAAAACTCTCATTGCTATCTTTACAAAAACAAAAACAAAAATATAAATGAATTTAATATCATAAAAACACATTTAAATAAATTCGTATACATTTTACACTGTAAATAAATAAAAAAGAAAAGGTAAAAAAAGTGTTTTCAATCAATTCGTTAATTAAGGGAACCTTAGAACAAATATTGAAGGTGTTATTTTAATTAAAAAAAATTAATAAGTAAGAATTCTATATTCGGCTGTGTAGAATCTTACACAGCATTCAAAAGCCATAAAATGGATATATGTATGTACATATATCCATATGAACAAACCAGAGAATGACAAAAGTATTGTTTTAATTGTTAAAATGTAGAACACGCTCATATGCAAGCACACGCGTTAATATTACACCAAATACAGTATAAATATAAACATTCAATGTATGTTTATACATTTTTTTTAATTACGCAGCAAAAACGACAACAACTAAAATTTATATGAGCGCAATCATACGCATGGGTATAAAAATACTCTGACTTTTAATCGGCTACACATGCGTATATACAGAGCTATTTTATATATACACACACACAAATCATGATCATTTTCCATTGCATTTTATATACACATGTCCCGAGTATCACGCGTATATTTTTTTGCCCGACTAAATATTCATAGCCTGAGTATAAGCATACTCAGACTTTAGGCATGAGAGAGAGAGAGCGAGAGTCAATGCGCTTGATACGCGTTATTTTTAGTTGTAGCGTATTTACTCTTTACCATTTTTGGTAAAAGACTCTTAGCTACATTATTGCTATATATATGTATGTAGGCACTATCACTAAGTCTGAATTAGCTGTCGGCTAAAAAATTATGACGCCATTTTTTGAGGGTGCGCGGATTTTCCAAATCTTTGGAAGCCCATAAAAATCTTGGTCACCAAAATTGCCAAACTCGGTATAGAGTTTTACTACCATAGTAGTACTATCAAACCTGTACTGTCAGGGCAGTGTGTTTTTCCAAAAATTTCAATTTGTTGCATAGTGTTATTTTTGGATTTTTATTTATTCATCAGAATATTTCATATATATATATCAGTTATTCCGTGATTTTTTTTTTTATTCCTCACAAAATCAAGATTTTTATAATTTATCTAATAGAAATTTCGTATTCTTTTAAATCAAATCTTAGACTAATCAGTTTTTAAATTTTAATTGCACTTAAATTCTTTTACCTTTAAATTTTGGCTCTCTTCTGCCTGTCATATATAATTTCGTTTCTGCTTAAGGAACACATCAATAGACTTGAACTAAAAAATGCTCGAAGAAAGCTAATAAACTTTATTTGTTTATCGAAAAGTTCTAAAAATATTATTGAGAACTACATACGTACGTAAGTAGAAATAAAAACAAGAAACTTCACAGCAAACATCTTTATTCGATTCGACGTTGCTTAACCAACAACAAACAAAAATTCTTCAATTATTAAATTAATAATGCCAATGAAAATTCAAAGATAATTAAAAATTCCTGTGCCTGGTTTTGTAAGGAATGTGAGAGCTTTTCGAGTCGAAAAAATTGTTATCATCCTGTGAAACACAGGGTGAGTAAGAAAAAACTGTATTTTTTGATATTTTTTGTAAGTTTATATAAATTTTTATGTAAGTAACCCTGTATCAAATAGGACAGCCAATATAATTCTTTAATTTTTCTCGATGCGAGACCTTCTCACAAGTTACAGAAATGGGCTACTGTTCATCATTAAATTTTAGAATAACAAAAATTCATATGCATACATATGTACACGCATATGTAGGTAATTTCTGCAATAAATAAATAATTTTAAATTGGATAATGGAAAATATAATTTCGGAATTCATTGAACTCGCAATTTAAGAAGAGCTGAATGTGCATCATATATTTTAATATTTAGCAGTGGGATTTACATACATAAATATGATGTATTTATATTGGATACAACAAAAACTGCCTGTTCACAAGTAAGTAAATAACTAAAAGTGTATTTAATTTAATAATATACAATACGAGTACAAGTGGGCTTAAACAATTCTAATGTTATAATACAATTGATACAACATGTTGTGAATGGAATAAATATTTTTAATAAAACAAGTTTTTAGAAAATTGCTTAGAAAATGTCATCAACAATAAAAGTACATGCATTGTCCATCATTACCTTAATATAGAAAGACCCTAACTGGTTATATTTTTCGAAACCCAGTTTTTTTATATATTTCGATAAAAGAACATCTACGAGTGTAACGAAAAATGCAAAAATCTCGGTTTAAAAAAATTAACGAATTAAGGCCTTTCTATATTAAGGCAACGATATATACCAATTTATTGCATAAAAGCAAAAAACTCTACGCTTTAATATCACAACAAGTTTTTCATTATTTTTTCAAAACATCAGTTTAATGAGGCTGCTACAGTTTGGATCCTTTTGCAGAAACTTTAACAACTTTTCGAACAAAAAAAACATATAAATATATATGTATATAAAATAAATCATCAATCAAATCAAAAAAGCATTGAAAAGCGCGGCTAATTCAAACTTTATCATTGTAATGAGAAAGTCAAGTTGATTGAAGGCTGCAGAATAAAAAACTCATCTCACTTTTTCCATGCAGTCTTGTTTTTATATTTATTTTTTTTTGCAAGACTTTAAACTTATTTGCACTGGCCCGACTTAACAGTAGGATCGTATGTATTTTGTTTAATATTTTAGGATAAGATGATTTCAACTCTTTTATGCATTTTATGCGATTCTTTTAAAAAATATTAATCACAATTACAGCGAGAAATTAATTTTACTTTTTTATAATATAGAAATTACATTTATTGCATCAGCCTATCTTGAGAGCAACCAGAAATTACTGTACTCGTATCTACATATGTCTCAACACTCCTACACTAAATCAGTAAATCAGTAATGATTGCATTAAAGGCTCAGTTAGCCGACTGTAATGTAAAATAACTGCAACAGTAGGAAACATCTGATCGATATTGTCATGTGAAAAGTAATGAAAATGGTTATAGAGATGTAATGTAACGTAACCTACTTTTGATATAAAAATATCGATCAGCTGTTTTCTACGTTGAAGTTACTTTACATTACAGTCGGCTAACTGAGCCTTTAGCCTTAAGGCTACGTTGCCGTAATGTAGCCGCAACGTAGGAAACAGCTGACCGATATTTTTATATAAAATGTAGGCTACGTTACATTACATATAGGAAGGCGATCGTGGTCCTTACTAAAGACAACGTTGTCTCTACTTCGGGAGAGGCAAGGTCTGGTATACTACGGGCTTATGGGCAACAGACTACGCAAATACCGGGGTTTCCAAGGGTTATACATTGACAAAAAAGCCAAGGCCAACACGTAAGCCATAGTTGAACCCCTGGATTCAATCACTTCGCGATCCTCTCAAACAGGCACTTGTCTGATTGGGGACCTCCTGGATAAACTTGACTTCGCAGACGATGAAAACGCTCTTCTGGACCCAAACCCAGCAGACGCAGATATCGCTTGATATCTGAGAATGGCGAAGTTAATTAAAATTAACCTTCACTACTCAAAGGCAGCCTCTTCGGCATTATACAGCCGAATTATAGAAGTAGGTGTGGATATTGCGCTTATCCAAAAACCATGGACTTCCAATGGCAAAATTCTTACACTCGGCACAAAGTGATACAGACTACTGTATGTAAATAAATCAGGTAAGAATGATAAGGAGATTAGATTCTGCGTTATGGTGAAAACCAACTTCAATGTCTTCATTCTATCGCACCCCCAGGAGGCGAAAACTTTGCGGTATCCCTATTATAATAGGCGCTGACGCAAACGTACATCATCAGATCTGGGACAGCTCAGATGCGAATGATAGAGGTGAGAGCATTTTTGATTTTATTATGGATAACAATCTGGTAGAACTGAATTAAGGTTCGGAACCAACCTTAGTAGTCTCTAATATGCAAAAGGTATTAGACACAGCTCTAGTCAATTCGAGGCACGCTCATTTGATTCGGGAATGGAGGGTCTCCTTGGACTGCCCATTCTCTGACCATCGCAATATAAAATTCTTAGTTAGAATTTCGAATAGGAAAATAAAATTATATGTTAACAGACGCAAAAGAAACTGAGAGGTACAGGACCAAATCCTCACCAACTTGATTGCGCAACCTCCTAACATGTAGTAGGCTGCGGATATTGACTTAGCCGTAGATACGCTAACAAATGCGTTCAAAGAAGCTACTGGTTTATCCTGTAAGGCATCAATACAACACAAAAATAGAAGACTACTTTGGTGGTCTGATAGTATTGCAGAAACTTGTAAGAACTGCAGAAAACTCGGCAATGCGTCAAAAATTACAGGTAATTGCCCACTTTATAAAGCCTCATTATATAAATTTAAAAACGAAGTCACGAACGCAAAACGCAAAACTTGGAGAGATTTCTGCAATAAAGTAGAAAAAAACGAAGCAAAAAAAAAACCGACGATACCCAGCTACATCCAGGATAATGATGGAAACAGAGCAACGAATAGTAACGGATCTCTAGAGGTCCTACTGTATACCCATTTTCCAGGCTGTCAATCCTGCGGTGATATTCGCATGGATATTTGTGCCCAGGCACAAATATCCATAGACACTACTGTGGAAAATATGTAATGGGCCATTAAAATCTTCCATCCATTTAAATTTCCAGGTCCGGATGGTATAATTCCTGCGGATCTGCAACATAATGCCGATCTAGTAATCCCATGGTTACTTGTTATATACAGGGCTTCACTGCATGGGTATATATTCCAAGTGCATGGACTAAATGTAATGTAATCTTTATACCCAAAGGAGGAAAGGCATCACATACCAAGGCGAAGGATTTTAGGCCCATTAGTACAACCTCTTTTCTTCTGAAAACCCTTGAGAGATTTTTAGAACACTCATTGATTACTGTCAACTCTCGGCCTCTCAACACACATATCACATATCAAGGGCAAATTGGTTGAGACCGCTTTACATTCACTTGAAGTCACTTGAGCATAAAAACTATACCATGGTGGCCTTCATGGATATTGAAGGTGCCTTTAATAATATTGATCCGTCGGCAATCATTCAGTCTCTCAGAGATGTGGGGGTTGATCGGGAAATTTATCAGCTTATTGAAAATTTGCTACTACGCAGAATGATCACTTCCACCATGAGAGCAGCTACCATTACAAGGCAGGCCCATAGAGGTACAACTCAGTGTGGCGTGCTGTCACCCTTGCTGTGGAGTATGACGGTCAATAATCTGCTCAAAAAATTGGAATCCATGAATATTAAAACAGTTGCATACCCAGATGATGTAGCGATTGCAATATCAGGTTTCCTCCTGGATACTATATATCACAGAAACTACAAAATGCACTAAACGAGGTTAGTTCTTGGTGCTCATGGAGTGTCAACGCGGACAAAACGGAAATAGTACTCTTTTCCAGGAGATACAAAATTTCCAATTTCAACCACCCAAAGCTAACCTTGTCGGATAAAGTCAAATATCTGGGTGTTGTCCTCGATAGTAAGTTTTCCTGGAGGGAAAATCTTCAGGCAAGAGTAGCGAAACCCACAACAGTAATGTACGTCTGTAGAAATGCAATCGGCCCTACATGGGGAATAAACCCTAAGGGAGTCAGTTGGATACTAGAGATGGTTATTAAACCTATATTATTTTATGTAATTTCGGTCTGGTGGAAAGCACTCGACTCAGTGAGTAATCAGTCTCGTATACAGGGAATTTCCCGAAAAATAGCACTTATGACAGCGGGTGCTCTAAGGTCAACGCCAACAAAAGCGCTCTTCGTTATATTGGGTTGGCTTCCGGTGAACTTAACGGATAGAAAGCTAGCTCTAAGTACCACAGTTAGACTAAACGCAATAAGTGCATGGAACCACCAACTTTAGGGGCATGCAACCATTCTAGGTATAGTGAATAACGTACAGGATCTTAGAGACTACTGCATTTCGAAACCCTAATTCAATAGAAATGCTCAAATTTCATTCAGAGAAGGATTTTCCCCACTGAACGGAGCCATACAAGTCTTCACGGACGATTCAAAAGAGAGGGGATGTTTGGTGGAGGCGTTTTCATTCCAGAATACGGAATTGAAATGTCCTTCAGACTACCAAACGAATGAAGTATATTACAGGCATAGTTATCTGCCATCAAAAGAGCGACACGCTAGCTAAGGTTCTATCGGATTTCAAAAATCTGTCAGATATCCATATTATATCTGACAGCAAATCTGCTACTAAGTCCCTCATAGGGGTGTACACCACATCCTTTCATGTCCAAGAATGTCGTAAAGCCCTGTATGGACTTGCGCACCACTCAAATATCTCGTTAAAGTGGGTGCATGGACACGCGACTATTTCGAGAAACATAGTTGCGGATGAACTGGCAAAGAGAGGTCGATATCGACAATATTTGTGGACTCCCACTCTCATACTGCTGGAGACGTTTCGATGTTACCTTTCCTGAACAAATGGTGTAATAGCGAGAACCCTCTGGCCTCGCCTGGACTCCCGCAGAATGAAAAATTTCAAGAACTTTAGTAGGAAACACTTGAGAAACATCGTGGCCACATTGACCGGTCACTGCACCTTCGGAACCCACGATAAACATATGGGTCTCCCGTACAATAACTACTGCTACAGTTGCAATGAAGAGGAATAAAGTATCCTGCAGCTCCTGTCTTTGCCCCGCTCTGGAGGATCTCCATCTGCACCTCCTTAGCAGAATATCCTTCGGAAGTTTATCTTAGTTATCGGAAATTGGGCTCAAAAACCCAAGCCTCTATATTAGGAATATTGGCTGGTATAATCGCTGACTCCCCTAGTCAAATTTCTTGACTCACTCTTTGCTCACACCCCCTGAATAATCTTCTATCTCTTTATCTGTTTCCTATTTCTAGCCTTCTCACCCTCCTCTTGTTCACTCCCTCTATATTCTTTAAACTTACAGGCAGCACAAAGGGATCATTATATTGGACCCAAGTGAGTTGGACTCTAATTTTCCACTTTTCCTTTGCCAGCACGCTGCTAACCTAACCAAACATACATTACACCTTTATAACCATTTTCATTACTTTTCACATAACAATATCGACTTTGACTTTTATTTCTTGTTTGTTGGTGAGACGTCTAGGTTTTCCACACTTGTTTATGTCTTAACATGCTCTCATAACTTGTGAGGTTGATAGTTTGGTTTTGATGTTATTGGCATCACTGTATTTATTTTGTGTCTGGCAAGGACTTTTAGTGGATCTTGAAATTTCATTTGACGTGTTTTCTTTTAAATTCATTCATTCATTAAAGAAGTATAACGGGAAAATGGAATGATTTGTTTCTAAAAAGTTCTAGAATCGTGGATAGAAAGGTAAAAAAGTGAGTAAGAGAAAATGAAAGGCGTCAGTCAGTTGATAGTAGTGGTCGTGAAAAGTTTAAAGTTTCAACAAAAATTTGTGTACAGTCGAAAATAAATTAGGGAAATAGTGTTCTTTTTTATTGGAGAAATTAAAAAATATTTAAATAATTAAATAAGTTTGAACTGCATCAAGTGCAATGTAAACGTTTTTGTTAAACAAAATAAAAAATATAAACACTTATATTTGGTTAAAACTAAAGCTACAATCAACAACAGTGAAAGTAATAAGTATGCCAGTACAGGGTGCAAGTTTTCTTTTTATACAAAAGATACTAACGGACGTGAAAATCCAAATTCATCCAATTATGCATTGAGTTACCACTCTGTGTAAAATATTTACATAAATAGTCAATCCTTAATAAAAATAAAAAAACTAAATAATTCTAATTTCGCCAATAAAACTGCAATTTTTTTTGTGATAACAAAAAAAAAAGGAAAAACTAAGGAAACCTAATGGCACTTCCAACCACTCTAGTCAAAAAATAAAGACAAACTAAACGACCACCTTTAATACTTGTTCTAGAAGCCTAACCTACAAAAATCACTAAAAATATAAGACTCCTGCATCCCATCATTCATTCTGCATCCACCATGAATCTTGGTGAAAATTTCTACTCTAGTAAAACATCTAATATGACATCAAAAACCATCAGCCATATTAACATCAGCCAAAAATTATCATCCACTTCTACCATACATAGACGACCAACATATTTTCTTGGAGTAAAGATAAACATGGCTTTATATCCATGTCCGAAATGTAATAAAAATTCTTGTTAATAAAATAGCTTGAGGGAATTGTAACAGGAAAATTCAGAAAACCTTTATACTTTATATTCATCAAATTATTAGAACGGTTATCCAAACTTACAAAAGGGTTATAATGATAAATAATCATAAAAAAATCAAATAAAGTGCTTCTTAAGCAAAAGAATTATAATCGTGTTAATCGCTATGCGGAGGCCTTCGACAATATGGAAGCAACATGATTGGTGAGTTAAGTTCAATTACATTGCATATTCTACATTGCTTAGTTAATAATTAATTAATATTTAATCGTTATATTTAGCGTCAAATTAACACTTATACAAACATTTTATATGGCTGAAACTTGTTTTTAAAAGTTGCTTTTAATTTTTTTTTGATTTATTTCTTATTCCCATTTTTTTTCGTTTGATTTCCACTAAAATTTAAAAATTATATTTATGTAAATAAAATATTAATAGTATTTTACTTACAAACTTATCATGTTGTCCTGAGCCTAATTAAACTGGATCAGTTTGATTAAATGTTAAACAGTATTTTTTGTTAATTCTCCTATTAACCACTTTGGGTAAAGGAAAGAATTCTGCAAAATTTACGGTAATTTTGAAGTTTCCTAAATCTATGTAATTTTCCTGACTATTTAGTTTACTTTTCTTCAGCATTCAGTAATTTACCCTGTTGTTTACTATAAACTATATTAACTAACCTTAAAACAAACAAAAAACAAACCAACTAAATTTACCATTCATTTGTGTTTTATATTTTTGTATATTTGCCCAATTAATTATTCTTTTTAATTGCCCCCAAAAATAAAACGAAAAGATTGTAAAATTATAAATTTTATAAAATACTTCTGGGAGAAGTTAGAGGTAGGGTATATAGACCAAGCTCGTCGCACAACATCTGATAATGCTTTTATTTAGTATGCGGTCGATGCGTTAGGTGATGTTACTATTTGAATTATATTCATGATCATATCGGCTCTTTTTCTTCTTTTATGGTATTTTCTATGATCATGCACGTGAAGACTATTCCAACGAATGGTTTTGATGTGGATTGAACGCCCACAACCGAGTCCTAGCTAGCGAGTATCAATGGCACCCGTAGTCCAAGTTTTAAAATTTTTGTAACAGTCTGGTCGTTTTTAGTATCTACAACATAACGCACCAAGGCTACAACCGTCGTGAACAACAAAACATGCACGCAGGCAACATATACACACGCCTAACCTTTTTCAAATGGCGCGCACACACACACACACAAAAGTAGTATTCAATTACGGGAATTTACCCAACAAGAAATTAACGACTTAAACTAACACAAACAAATTTTTTCACTAACACATTTGCAACAATTTTGCATTGATTTCAATTGACTAGTCATATGATCGGAAGTGATGATGGATTTATTTATTAATTACAGTTGCTCTACTCTAGCATATAATATGTTAAAGTGGAACATGTACACCCCTATCGCGAATAAACATTCCCAAGACAAAACTCCCAAATTTTATGATTTGCTATCGTGAATGTTCCCATAGAAATTTTTTTGTGAATGCGTTCACAAACATAAAAAATGGCATCACGAATATTTATTCCCAAAAATTATTTTACAAAATTAATTCACAAAAATTGTTATTGGGAACAAGAAGTACAAGTGTAAGTTGTTACATATTTGTTTCTAAATGTCCAACTTTATGAAACTTATTTTATTGAAGGAGTATTAATAAAGATCAAAGTACTTTCCTGTTGGAAGCCATGTTGGGATTTCAAAAAGATGATAGTCAGTTTCACTACGGTGGGTACCGCGAACATTTTACCCCTACGAGGCAAGTTTTCTTCCAACACGTTCAGTAGGAATTGGAAAGCATCTTTGTTAAGTCTATAATATTCCTGAAACCTGTCAAAAACATTTGATTTAGAGACAAACACATTTAAATCTTTACGACTTTTACCATTCGCGATACCAATTTGTTGGGGATGGGCATACACGTTTACTCCCAAACAACTTATTCCCATAACATTCGCGATATGGGTGATAAAGTATATATGTCAAAACTTTTAAATATCGAGTTTTATTTAAAAAAATACAATTCATTCGGTCTGTTAAAATTGTCAAAAAATGATAAGTAAAATAGTCTATAAAAGAAATTCACAAAGTTTAATTTAGCTATTATGTATACATATTTCTCTTCAAAATTTTAGATATTTGTAAAACGCAAGTTGCGTTAGAGATGAAAAGGTGTTAAGGGCAGTGCTGCCAGAAAAATTTTACCTCTTGTCCTGAATTTAGAATGTCATGTCCCTAAAAAATTCCCATTTCAAAAGTAAAATCCTAATTTTTGTCCACAAAAGTATTTTGTCAATATTGTTGGTTGATATCATTTTAAAATGATCTTGTAACTTATTCCGTTGCTCCCTATTCAGAATGAATAGGAAGTTGTTTCAAACCGATTTTAAATTACAATAAACAATATGAGACTTTCTAATCATACAGCTTTTAATAAGTTTTTGTAAATGTTTGTAATTTTCGCGATTTTTGCAGAATTGTTTGCATTTCTTGCAGTTTAATTGATTTTTAATCAATATTATGGATTGTGTAAAATTTTGCAAATTCTCGCGGTTTTTTGCAAAGTTTGCAATAAAAGCGGTTTTTGGTTGTTTTCTTTTCTGCTTCTTAACAGTTTTACGAATTATCGTGGTTTTTGCTTCGTAAAAATATAAATTACTTTTGTAACGTTAAAACTTTTTAACTTTCTTTCTTATGTTGCAATAAAAAAATTTTCTAACCCTGTCCTGTCCCCAAATAAGAGGCGAAATCCCCATTAGGGGACAAATCCCCTAATCTGGTGGCACTCGTGAATGGGGCTAGATACCGCCTAAGTTATTTGGTGTTTTTGTTTATTTATATTTTTTTATTTTAAATATGGGCATTTCTCCGAGAAATTCCATTATTTTGTAGCGTGCGACAGCAAGCAATTAACCTTGTATTTCTGAACAACGTGAGTCGATTTTTCTTAAAACTTTATCTAAGGTAGAGCTGCGGATGGCCTACGCAAATATATATAGAGAAGTAAAAAATATAGTTTAGTTTTCTATGAAAAAAAACAAGCATATTTTTTTGGTGTCCCATGCTACAAAAAGTTGAAATTCCCTTAGAAATGCCCATATGTTATTTACTTGAGTATTTTAAAGTTATTTTTTATAATCAAAAAGCAAATCAAATAAAATAAAAATTATATTTGTTGTCAGTATATCAATCATGTATGATTACTCAATTGTGGGGGATATATTAGTGAATTATGATCAGTCAAACTTACACACAGAAAAAAAAACAATGTAGAATGGAGTTATTTTTAAATTTTTGGCAATGATTTTGCTTCATTTGTGTTTCATGTTAATTTAACATGATTTATAGTAATTGTAAAAAAAAAATCCTTTTGAAATAACTTTATTTCACGTTGAATTAACATTTAAGTACTGTTAAAATCAAAATGAAGAATCATGTTGAATCAAAGTTATTTCAAGTTAGATCAACATGAATTTAATTTAATGTAGCAATTGTATTTTATTAATTATTTAACTTACGTGTGGTTGACATCGACATCAGAAAAATTTTTGTAAATAAACTAAATTGGCATCCCCGGCTAAGATTTCAACTCGGAACTCATCGCGTGTTAGTCAACGTGCTTACCCCTGTAGCCAAAACAACTTTAAATATTCTCAGATACACACTAAATATTAATCTATTCAATCGGTTAACCGGTTAATTACTACCCGGTTAACTGATCGGTTAATTTAAAATTGACTTTTTTCGATTAACGGTTAAACCGGTTAATTTCAGTTGATTAACCGACGTAACATATTTTTTCATATTTTGTAGTATTACAACTTATTTTTTGTGTGAATAATTATTTGTTTTGTCTCATTTACAAAAGATGAGTGTTTAGAAATTATTATTATTATTATTCACATAAACAAAGAAGTATTTAAGAAATTTATTATTCGACATATTATTTATTCAGTGATCCTAAATTAAGTAAAATTTCAAAATCTTTGGACATGGCTATAAAAGAGTTTACTAGAGACTCTGGTAGTCTAGCTAGAGAGAATTATTTAGTTTTTCTTTAATAACTTAATAAAAGCCAGTAGTACTCTTGCCAACGATTTAATTAAGGATTAGATTTAATGAGAGACAGTACATAAACGAAACTAAAAAATTCAGAAATTATATTTTTTGCAGAATATTTGTCGCTGAGCTCTGTCATTATGAGTCAGATGATGAGCCGCCAACAAAAGCAACTATCCATAGTAAAACAACAAATGTTCTAACAAAAGTAATTAATTAATTAAATTAATTAGTTTAAGAATTATTCACCTGTATTGCGTATATTATGTAGAATCTACGATATTTTTTCCTAGATTAAACAAACCTTGATTATGTGTGTTTTTGGTTTTATTAATAAACTCAAATTAATAAATAGTTTATGCACTTTTATTTGTTTAAAACAGTTGATTTATGAAAAAACTTTATTAATCGGTTAACCGGTTAATACCGAAATTAGCCGATTATTAACCGATTAAGCAAAATCCTCGATTAATTAATCGAGCGATTAACCGATTAATGCAAAACCACGATTAATTGAATACCCTACTAAATATGTACCATTTTGAATTAAATTGTAATTTAACATTATTTCTAGTCATTTTACATGCAATTTGTTTGAAAAGTTTTAATTTTAGTTAAAAGAAATAAAATGCTTTGACTTGAAAAGTTTTATTTAAAAAAAATGCAAAATACTTTGACTTGACTCCAGGATTCGAACCTGCGATCCTCCGAATGCAAGATTAGTACACTGCCTATTAGCCAGTAGCAGTTCATCGGCTGTTTACAAACATAAAAAAACAACAACAATGCAAAAACAACCTACACAACTAAGCATAAAAGTGTATTGCAACTATGAACAAAGCAAATAAACACCAACACACTCAAACAACATATTATTTCTTGTAAATTTGAATGAATTTTAATCAACCTTTTGCCATGTTGATTTTACATTGGTATTTTTTCTGTGTGTAGAGTGAGCAGTGCGACTTTATGTTTTAGAGTGAAATGCAACATCACACGTACACAAAAGTTTCCATCACATTTTTCATTTTGCCCTTAATAGATAGATACACACTTTGTTCTGCGCAAAGATGAATATATCCTGCATTAATTCCCATTAAATGACCGGTAAATTGACTTATACTATTCTTGTAGGGTAAATTATTAGACATTTTTCCCATTAATATTTTTTAAATCACACTTAAGTACTTACGATCACTTGTGCGATTCATGTGCGACACAAAAGATCACGATATTTGCACATCTCAACTTTTTATTGCTATTCTGTTCCGACGAAAGTAGTTAAAATTATTCAATTGATAAGACTTTGCACAAATATTGTTTCGGAAATTTACTGACATTTACTAATGTAGTTTATTTTTTATTTGCTATTTTTATAAGTAGTGAAAAAACAAATAAATGAATAAAACTTTCCACATACATACATATGAATTTATGCCGCAGATTTATTACAAATGTCTAAATGATTTTTTGTCAAAATAAAAAACAGATAAGACCACAACATCTTTTAGGTGTGAAGAATAATTTTTAAAGAACAAACATCAAATTATCAGTATGATTTCGGACTATAAAAACAGAGCAATTCGGAGAAATTTGCACAGTGTTAAGACAAAAGTCATTCTTAAAACGTTATAAAAAATGAAATTTATTCTTTCAATTTTTGTGTTATGCTTCGTGGCCGTAATTGCCCAAGATAATGCTTCAGAGGTTTGGACGAAAGCTAGAGATATCATTCAAAGAATAGAGGATGTTCGTGTGCAATATGGTAAATGCGTAGCTGCTGAAAATGAAACAATTGATGTCTATAAAGAGAATGTAAATAAGTGTGTTACTTCTTCAAATGCTGCCGAACCTGCAAACTCTGAATGCAGTTTAGTTGCCGCTAATGAATCCTTCGACAAATTGTTTAAATCACATAATACTATTGTTCAGTGTGTGGCTGAAGCTAATTTTTAAGATTTTTGCAAGTGTTGTTTCTTAGTTGTTTCTACGTACTACTACATACCTTGTTAAAATATTACTTTACTAATAAATGTATGTGCATATAAAATAGTCTAGTGTTGGTTTACTTCAAATATGTAATACTTACTCATATAATTTTCATATACAGATTTTACTTATTAATAAATATTCTTTACTTTAATACACAACATTAAGGACCATTATTAAAACTTACAAATAGTTAATTTAAGGATGTTAACTGGCAGGTAAATATATTTTGATTATTACAAGTAAAAATTAATGTAAATAATTAAAATGTGGAGGTTTATCCTCATGGTAACTATCAATGTGAACTTTAAGCATTTTAACAGTCAAAAGTAGTCAGTATCTACACCAATGTTGCCACAATACATCACTTGTATTATTTATTTTATCGGACAGTTGTAATAATGAAAAAAATTAATGATCACTTCATCCTTCACGTTAGCTAATGTTAAGGTTAACTATCAAGAACTTTATCTTTAGGTTGTAATAATGGCCCTAAGAATATTTTGTGTTATAACATATTTTGTGAAAAGCTTGTTGTTATAAATAAATCTGTTCTTACAAAATATTTAATTGTTTTATTTAAAATATAACTTCTGAAATAAATTTAATAAACATAATATATTTATCTGAAAGTAGGAAACATATTTTGAGGGCATTGCCTACCCCAACCCCCCACACCTCATCAACCAAAAAATAAATTGCTTTTGTCTCCCTAGAATTATTATTAAAATTGCCTGTAATTATATATTTTAATATTACTCATGAAACAGATTTCTTGAGGGTAATGAACTCAAAGTCTGTCTCTTACTTTCAGATAAGCATTGGTGATGCTCTAGATTATTCAAATTTTTATAGTATGGGAGATACTCGTAGCACACCTGCTGAAAACTTAAAACTTTCTTGCAGGTTTCACGAAATCTTATCGCGATGCGATAAACTGTTTGACTACTAATAGAATACATTAACATTTCTTGTTGGTGTATGGCATTACGTTACAGAAATAAATATAATGTAAAGGTCATTGCACATATTTCGAAAATGACACCACAAAATGACAACAACAAATGCTAAATGTGTACTAGTATGATAAACTAAAATATTTTCAAAGTTATTAAAATTATTTTCAGTCAATTCAAAAATGTGAAAGGGTTGATTTCTTTTCTAGCGACTCCAAAAAAATCATCACTCGCTGTGATGATACTGGAATCATCATTGAAAGTACATTTTCGGCATTGTTTCATTGTTTGATGTCATTTACAATTTTTGACGTCTTTAAGTGAAAGTAAACTTAAAAATTTATAAGAATTAAGTCATCTTAGAAAAAGAATACCAAAAATTTTATATAAAAAGAAGAATGACAATTCTTATGCTTATATATTTTTTCTCAAGCAACTATCACTTAGCTAAAGAGGTAGTTTCTAACAAATCTTACTTTAAAAAGAAGTAGATATACAACACTTATGTTTTAGGGTATTTTAAACACCATAGAAAAATTATTTTTACTTTAATTAACCTTTCGTTGCGATAAGAAATATTTTATGACAATCCTAATTGCGGATGGTTAATATTTTAAATTTGATAACAAAAAAAAAACAACTAAATAACACCCGACGTACAGACCAAACGACTGGACAAATTTTCTTCAAGTATAGGCGCGATGATATTAGATCAAGTCACTATTCAAACAGAAAAAATAAAATTCAAATCGGTCTAGCCGTTCGGGAGCTACGGTGTCAAGAACACACATATTCAACTGAATATATCTGGCAAGTTGTGATATCTTCTAAAGAGCTTAACCGATTTTCTTCAAACATAGCAAGAACACTCGCTCAAGTTACCTTTCAAACATAAGAAATAAAATCAAAATCGGTCTAGCCGTTTGGTCTGTTCGTGGACTCGCACAGACACACAGACATGCAGACACACAATACAAACTTATAACACCCCTTTTTTGGTCGGGGGTTAAAAATATATTCAATTTTTTTTGAATTTTTATTTAAAGAAATGAATATTTTCATTAAATAATTTCTAATTCTCCTCTGTAGGTGTATGTTGCCCAGCGCTAGCTATTTAATTTAATTTAATTTAATGAAAATTTGTTTTTTCTGTGAACCCAACACAGTCTGACATAAGCAAGTTGAGGACTTTACAGATACCAGCCCCTGTGCCTTCGCCCATTTTTGATCCGGCTGTAAAGACTGTACTACCCGCATACAGCCTTATCAAATTTGACAAAATAGTCCCTTTTCGGAATTACCATTAAGGGTGTTCTACTAAAATCGATTTCAGCGACCTTATATTCCGTAAGCCCAGGGGTTAAGGGTTCCTTATCACCAAAACCGATCTTATTTAAGATCGATGTGTGACCTGATATTCCCGTCCATACTTAACCAGTTTCTACGAGTCTAAGGAGACTTCTAGTCGCCGTTCCCACCACAAAGTCCTCTATAGGAAGTAAATGAAGAATGACGTCCACGGTAGCCTGAGGTGTGCTCCTCTGAGCAACAATGATGTCCATCGAGGCACATCTCTGAACTTTAGGTAGTAATCTCCTGTAACTTTCCTTCCTGAATGCCTCCCACCATACCACACATCCATAGGAAATAATCAGCCTGAACCCGATGTGTAACTCCAGTTTCCTATCTTCAGTTGCAGACCCCAGTTCCTTCTTATGGAGTTCCTGCATGTGTAATACGCATTGAGCCCTTTCTTTAACCTTTCCTGCCTGTTCATTTTCGAAAAAATCTTGCTATGTAGGGAAACACCCAGGTATTTAGCCTCATCTGCTAGTCTCAGCTCCACCCCTCCCATCCTGGGTAGTACAAAGCTTCCTACTTTGTATCTCCTGGTAAAGAGGTCCAACTCGGTTTCCCTGGGTTGACTTTACTGCTAGCCCAGGAGGATCGCTCGCCCAACACCGACTGCATGATTTCACTGATAGTGGGAAGAAACTTTCCAGTTAAACCACGTCAACCGCATATGCACCTATCTTCCGTCCGCTCCTGTCAAAACGCCTAAGAATTGCGTTCATTGCTAGCAACCACAATAGAGGTAACAAAACTCCTCCCTGTGGTGTACCTCTTGTCACTAATCTCCTCAGGCTTTCTCTTCCCATAGCAGATCTCTACAGCACCATTTTGTGCACGCCAAAGATGGAATCGATAGACGTTTAAAAAGCCAATTTCAACATACATACAATATACATATATGTAGTTATCATAATTTTTTTAATTTATTTTGAATTAATTTCTCTTTTCTTTTTTGAGTTTTGAAACTATTTTTTCCTCTTAAGCCTGGTACTCTGTTCGAAGTTGTGAAAAATTTTCAGTAACATTGATTATTTCGCGTGAAAAATTTGAAATGTACTAAATATAGCCCAACTCGCGTTGTTTTATAAATTTCTCGCTTTTTTTGTGCAACATTGTTAAAATTCAATGCAAAAAAGTACTGCTCATGTTGTATCGCATGAAACTCAAATTATGCCAGTCATTTAGATAGATAGATTTACATATTGTTCGCAATAAAAACAGAATAGTACTTTTGTGAGTTTATTTCATAAATATTTCATACCAAATACTTTTACATGTAGTTTGACAGTATTTCGCATGAAATTGTGAACTGAATACCAGCCTTTAGGAAGAATTCTAAATTTACTTCTTTTAATTTGCTTTAAATGAAGAATCGTTTTTGATTAATAAGTACAAAAAAAATTTAATTTGTTTTTTTTTTGAAATAAAAAGTCTGATGAGCATATTACTTACGATTACTTATAGAATGATTCTCTTACAACTATACCAATGGTTCGTATAAGATTAACATCAAGGAGCCTCGTATATTCGTTATATTCTCATTAAAATATTTGTAAGATAATCTCTAAATATATCTCAAATGATTGCATCTACGATTAATGAAAGCGCCTGTGCGGCTCTTGTATGAGATTAAAAAAATGATCTGTGTTCGATTCACAATAGACTCTTAAGCGATTGGAAAAGCTAGCTGGGTGGTGTTTGACTAGTGTATGGGTTGTTATGAAAATTTCCAAGGTATACCTTAGGGCTGTGCAATACGATTTTTAATACATAATATAATAGCGATAATAATTGAATAACAATAAATAAATAATAAATAATTAAATAAATAAATAAATAAACAAATATATGAACAAATAAATAAATAAAATAACTCCTCATGCTAAAAATAATATAACAAATTTTATCGTTTAAGTTTCTTTTAACTTCTTGCTTTTACTTAACTTCTGCTCGTTCAGAGTCCATTCAATATTTTCTTTACACATTTGTATGTATGTATGAATGGCACTCTGGTGCTACTTTGGCCAACTAAGATGTATAACCATATTTCCAATTAATGTTGGACGGGATGTTTGTATGTATGCATATGTATGTATGTATGTACATATATAATATATCATCGTGTTATATGGTACATGTAATTCAAACACATCAAGGCTGTAGAGATGAATGTAGTTTTTGAAAGTATCTTTCAAATATTTATTCATCTTAAGCTACAGAAATATTTTTTTTTGCAAAACATGCATATTATTGATTTATTTACGGGCATATTAAATTTTATAGAAAAAAAAACATTAATTTTAATTACTGTAACATTATATTTAATATAGAAATTATGCAATACTTTCAAGCAAAATTCATTTAAAAAATTAGAAGGGACTTTCGAAATACCATAGATTATATAATATAAGAAAAAAAATTAGGAGATCAATATTATATGAAAGCGTTAAAAAGCAATAAAAGTTCAAGGTAAAGATATAAAGTTAAAACAGAAATAATTTAAATTATTCCTGAATATTAGTTTACAAATATTAATGAAAGGATATATGTATATATACATAAATATTTTAATGATTTTAATTAATAACCAAAACAACAAGTATCGGCGCAAGATTATTAAGATCGGTATACATTTTAATATGGAAATTTCCAATAATTTTGTAATAAACTCATATGAAATTTAAAACAAACCAAACCAAACGTAATTCAACATAGCGTCACTTTCAGATCTCAAGGTGCATACCAAGTTTTTTAAAAATCCGTCAAATAGAAGCACGTAACATATGATAATAAGCGTTAGTGGGCATGGCAACGCCTAGTTCTTTAAGCACAAAGTTATGGCATTCTAGGAGTACATTGAATTTAATACCAATCTTTCATGAGCACGAAACCTCAAACTCTTTCAAATGCAAGATTAATTTTTTTAGAGATCAGTGTGTGTAAATTTTCGTAAATAAGTTTGAAATTAAGTCATTACGAGAACCCAATCGAATCAGTTAAATATCATAAAATCAAAGAAAAGATTAATGGGTGTGTTCTGGCCCACTTTTCTGAAAATGCTACCAAATGGAAGCCACACATATCCTCTCGGACAATATAGGATTTTTAAAATCGGTCTAAAGGGAAGTGAGTTATGAACATAAAAAATATTGACGAATTGATAACCTCCTCCTTTTTGAGGTCGGAAAAAGTGGGACGGACTGCATCTATTAAAATTTAACTTGAAGTTATGTAAACTTCTACGATTCCTAAGAAAGCTGTTGCACATCTTGGGCTATTGTAATGGTACAGCAATACTTCTAAAACGATTTTTACGAAATTACACAAACATACATTAAGATAAGGTCGGCGGTGCCACTAACAGGATGCTGTTAGCTTAAGTAAATAGTACGATGAATATAAATCAATTTAAAATAAATAAAAATTAAAAAAAGCTGTAATACGAGTATATATTTTACCACTTAATTGTGAACAAATTCAGAAGTAATGGAATGATTTTTAATAAATTTAGCTCATTTTTGAAAAAATTAATTTTTTTGTATAAAACTTTCTGAATATCTCCGAAACTATAAGACTAACCTAACCTTTTGTATATTTCTTTTATTTAATCGAAGAACTGGTTCTCAAGTAAATGCAAATTATGTGATGCAGCATCCTCATTTTCCTTGATAACGGAAAATCTCGAGATACAGATTCAATTAAAAATAAATTCAGTGAAGTGCGACTTTGACCCGCGCACGAAGGGTTCCGTACAGGCACGAGATATGTAATTCAATACGAACAATATAAACTATAGTTTTGGCATTTTTTCGTTTTTGGGTTTTTTCGGTTTTAAGCGTTTTTTTAGTTTGGGTTTTTTTTTGAATTTCTTGGCGTTTTCTGAGTTTTGGCACTTTTTTTCACGTTTTGACGAATTTTTTTTTTGTTTTTGAAGTTTTTTTAAATTTTGGCGATTTTTACTATTTTGGGTTTTTTTAATTTTGGCGATTTTTTTATTTTGGCGATTTTTTTTAATTTTGGCGTTTTTTTCATATATGTGATTTTTTTTGGTTTTGGCGATTTTTTTAGTTTTGGCTCTTTTTTTTCGTTTTGAGGATTTTTTTCACATAAAGAATTATTTTGGTTTTGGCGATTTTTTTCGTTTTTTGGGGTTTTATATTTATTTTGGCGATTTTTTTTAATTTAGACGATTTTTTCGAATTTGGCGATTTATTTTAGTGCTAGAATTTTTTTTAATTTTGCCGATTTTTTTCAATTTGGCGATTTTTTTTAAGTTTTGGCGATTTTTTCAGGTTTTGGCGTTTTTTTCGGTTTGGCGATTTTATACTATTTGGATTTTTTAGTTTTACCGTTTTTGAAAATTTCAAGATTTTACCTCTTACGGTTTGCAAGATACAGCAGTTGTCAAAATTACATAGTCAAAATTGCATTAACTGATGGACCACCCTTTAATTAAAATTTTTTAATATTTTAATGTTAATTGTTGTAGTCTATATAAAAATACACTAATTTTACAAATTTCAAGTGTCAATATACATATGTACATACAATTGTATGTATATTACATGAGATTTTAACATTTTTCGTCGCTCGTTTTGGATCACACATTAATTTCTAATTCTCATGTATTTGTTGTTGTAGTGGCCAAGGTTCTACATACTCTGTCCAAATTTCAGGTCCGTAGCTTTTACAGTTCCTGAGAAAATACCGTGTGACGGACAGACGGACAGCGTAGCGAAAACAATAGGGTTCCTTTTTTCACCTTTGGTGTACGGAGCCTAAAAACTGATTTATAGGGATTGATACTGAATACTTACCTCCTTATGCAAAAAAATATTTTACTATAGCTTTAAATTTCATACTAGTTGCCAAGCACTTTAAGGCTAACATTGCTTTGTTAAGAAATTGTATGCAAAACACAACTTTAAATATTTTGTTATTTAATAATAAATACTGGTAACACCACCGTATTCAACAACCACTTCACAGCTTATGATGTATAAAATTTCATTCTTGTATTCAAATATTTTTTATTTTATTAAATAAATTTTTATTTTCTTGAAGTAAAGCAACCTTATTTAAACAATATGAGCTTCTGATGTGGTAGGAAAACAGATAAACATTTCTATGAAGTATACGTAAAAAAATATCAGGAACAAGGAAGAATTATCACAATTTCTTTTATTCGAATGAAATGAGTTTTGGAATACCCAGCTTTTTTCGATTTGTTTTGATTGTATGTACATCACTAAAACATTTTTGTGCAATTGTATTTATTTTAATATTTTTTATGGATTTTACGATGTATTTTGAATCAGTTGGATAATTTGATGAGGTTTTCCATTACATGACAGAAATAGTAAATCTAATCTAATCTAATCCAGCTTCATTTTCCAATGTAACATGAATCAATCAGCCATGTCACAGGTTTTGTACGAAATTGATTTGAATTCTTATTTCCAAATCGTAACGTTTTACTTTTGCTTTTTCAGCACTCGTACGTTTTTATGAAAACGGAAAAAATTGAAATCGTATTATTTATGTTAAAAATATGGTCACAACAGCTGGTTCAGCAACCGGTGCCAACAATATCGGCCCGGCTCCAGACAAATTAAAAGAAAGTAAACAAACAAACTAAAATCAATTACGTTTTAAATTTGTGACCAATGTTTTATACGATTTACAAAAATATTCACATTTTCATACTAGAAGTATTTAAATAAAATTTTTTTAAGTGAAATTAATATAGACAATATTTATAACTAATTTTGAGTACAGTTTTTCACATTTTTCGAGGTTAAGTTATTAAAAATATAAATTTCTCTTAAGATTTTAAGACCGTTTTCAAAATGAATTTTTTGATCGTTTTACATTGTCTAGAGAAGCAAAATACGTTTTCGTACAAAATTTCACTCTGTGACATGGCTGAATATGTGCTATATTAACAAAAATATTTGATGTACAAAATACACATTTTGAAAATATCAACTTAAAGTAGTCTTAACAAACGTGGGGACCTACTTTAGAAATTTGATATAATAATTTTTTTAGAATACAACTTTACTTAACATTGCTTTGCAAAGCTTTATTAAGTTTTTTTGCATAAGATCCTTAGTGTATTAAAATTTAATGCGAAACCTTTGACCTCACATAATAAATTTCATTTTGTTGACCTGTATAATGGTTGTCTCAGCTATATTTTTTCTTTGCGTGTAGAAACTATAGGTTCAAAGCAGTTTCATTGAAAAAACACTAAACGAAAATTAGTCAGATACTCGAAAAAATAACAGAAATGTGAAAAACGACCAAGTTGTTATCCAAAAATTTCGGTCCTTAAAAGTACCGCGCAATAAGTTCTACCTCTCAGTAAAAAATTCGACTACACATATTCATCATAATTTTGATAAGAAATCAACGTAATTTTAACAGTTGCATGTAAAGTGTTGTATTTTTTATTTCTAAATGCGTTTGATATGCTCTGTCCATGACAGCGCTTGCTTACTGGACCGATGGTCATGTAACAAAATCTAGATAAATAAATGAACTTATTTTATTATTAATTAATTTAATCGAATTTTTTTACTTGATTGGTGGCTAACTCTAAATAGAAAGAACATCATCATCATCATCGCTCTACTTTAGCTTCAGTATTTCTTAATTCATCTTAAAAGTCAAAGATAATTTATTTTGTACAATTTAATGATTTGTGTTTGTATCGTGTAACAGTAACAAAAACACAAATTGAATTAAGAACTTTCATTTGTGCAGCAACTGAAAGTTATTAATTTACTTACCACAGCTTTTTCTAACAACAAAATTTAAAGGAATGTACATAGGTATGTGTGTATGTTGTTTGTGTATATTTAAGATGTTCCAATCGTTATTTTTATGGCTTTTCTACAAATGCTTTCTATATACACATGTTTGTACACATTAGTGTAATGCACAAGACCATTTATAAGACTTTTCAAGACATGAGAGATTTATATTATAGAAATATTTTAAAGCAAACGTTAAACAACACTGTTGGCAACACAAACAACTGAAACAAATGTCTTGCCAACAGTGTTGTTTAGCGTTTGTTTTAGAATATTTCGCTGTAGTAAAGCATTTGAAAAATCTCCCATGTCTTGAAATGTCTTATAAATGGTCTTGTGCAGGACTTTAGTACATATCTACATATTAACATTTCTATGACTCTTCACAGTTTGCCTTTTTTCCCGTCTTCTTTAACTTAACATAATCACAAATTGCCTTGTTATACAAAATAAATACAATGTCTGTATGTATGTTGGAGTAAAAAGGTGATAAACCTTTTTTCTAAAGCTTATAAATATTTATATACATACCTTATGTACATACATATATGTATATATATTTTCAACGACGATGAAAATAATAAATAAATAAAATAGTAAAATAACAAGTTACTCCTCTTAAGCCAGAGACATGATGACTCTACATATTTGCCAGGTCATTCAATTGTTCAACCAGACGAACGCGTGCGAGTGTATGCAAGTGAATATGAAAAGAGTGACATGCATGATGCATGTTGTTGTGACAAAGTGATTTATGTCTCTTTGGCCTTTAAATTCCTTAGCTGGTATTATTTTCCCGAAACGGAAAAGAAATTCTATTTTGGCATTGAGCCTTTTGTTTAGAATTAATGTTAAGCTTTGATTTTATATATAAAAAGATTAAACTTTTTATTAGATTATTAAGGACAGAGCAATAAGTTTTATTTAGCTTAAAACAATTTCTAATTTGAGTTCACTTTAAAGTAAATACATATTAAATGCGAGGTTTAAGTATGTCAGACATACATATTAACTACATATGCGCATATGTACATACTTACTTTTAAAAGAAAAAGGAAAGTTTGTTGTCAGAACTTCTTTTTTAAAGTACAAGTAACAGCTGCCATATTTTAGCAATTTATGTTACCAAGTTTTAAAATGTTTAATATTGGACATTTTTCTGTAAAATTATTATTTTATACAAATTCCCTTTTTGGCAAATAAATTTTAAATTTCTCTATAACTGAATTCAAATCAAAGCTTATTCATGCATCAGCACAACATCTCATTATACAATATATTGCCACCATACATACACATATACACACGGTGGTAACCTTAACTAACCTTCGTCTTTGATGCAACAACATTGTTGTTTAACAATTCAGATACGTTGTTTTAATATAGATTTAATAATTTAAAACGAGTGAAAAGTCTTGTTAAAAAAAAGAATAAAATTAGCATACAATAAAGATAATGCAATTATGAATTAAATGCATTGAACACAAGCGCTAAGAAAATTTTTTATTTTATATTTTAAACAAAAGAAATTTTACTATTACGAAAGATGCATTCAATTGAATATATTATAAATGGAATTCAATTTGAGTGAGAAATTCCGTTAGTATGAAAACAAAAGTTAGATATCAGTGAAAAATAGGCGTTCAATAGGAGATAAAGTCAAAGCACTTTATTGATTATT
The DNA here is from genome assembly GCA_905220375.1 of Tachina fera. NCBI lineage: Eukaryota > Metazoa > Arthropoda > Insecta > Diptera > Tachinidae > Tachina > Tachina fera. The sequence goes on from LR999966.1 coordinate 77,528,586, forward strand.
AAGGGAATTCCAGAAAATCGAAATAAATGAAAAAATTTTAAAAAAAAACATACATACAATATATATGTTTATGTATATATGTATACTAGTCAGCGCGGCAAACTTTGTCTTACCCACAATTATTTTATTATTTTTTAACAACAAATTACTCCACATAGTGGACACTTTTTGGATCAAAAACTAAACAAAAACATAAGCTGATTTAAGAATGTAAATTTTCCAGGCTCCCACTTAAATGCATACACAATAACAAAAATTAAAAATTTGAAAAACCTCAGAATATATGTATCTAAAGAAGATGTGATATCTTCTAAGCGGCTGGACCAATTTTCTTAAAACATATCTAAGAACTCTCGCGATCACGTCACCTTTCAAACAGAAAATCAAATAAATCAAAATCGGTCCAGCCGTTTGGTCTGTACGTGGACACGTACATAGACAAAGATAAACAGACACACACTACAAACTTATAACACCCCTTTTTTTTGTCGGGGGTTAAAAATTTATTCGAGTCGATCCAGCCGTTTCGTTGCAGTATAGATTAATAGCCCAGATACCGACTGCAGCGCCATCTGCCGGACTGATTTGTGAATGTAAACCATCTAGGGCACCACCTAAATGCATAAAAAAAACATTCAAATCGGTCCAGCCATTTAGGAGCAGTTTGGTGGCATGCACACGTACAGCAGAGTTATGTATGTAAACATAACGTTGGTCACAAGTAGAAAGGTCATAACAAAAAAAAACTAACTTTACAGGAGAAGTTACAAGAAGAAGTACAACTGCTTGTACAACTGCTTTGTACAACTGCTTGTAAAAACGTTATTTTCTACACTATTGTAATAAGTTTTTGTGACAAGGTGTATTTGTGTGAAATGTATTGGAATCACGGAAAAACTCAATTTCGTTAAAATACGAGTTAGGGCCATTCCACTTGTGACCATCGATATGTTCCTAATCTTACGCCTAAAAATAGGGTTTGCAAATAAGCGCAGATTTTCATAATCGCGATTTCGATTAAAACATATGCGATTAATCGCGATTATCAATTAAACTCGATTAATCAAGAAAATATACTATTATAATTCTTTCTAAAACCAAAATAAATTGCTTAATGTCTTGTATGGGTTTAGCCAAAGAAATTTATTTATTTTGTCTTGAGTTCACGTTTTAATTTAATTTTTCAATTAAATTGTAATTTTATTTTGAGAAAATTGTAAAGCTTGTAAATCAGAGCAAATCAAAAACAATACACTAAGGAAAAAAATGTGCTGAAATCAAGACTTTACGCTCGAAATCAAATCAATTCAATCTTAATAGTCTGTTAAATGTGAAAATTCTTGATTCAATAATAAGATCCTATTTTTTTAAGATCGCATTTAAGATTGTAATGTTGAATAAAATCTAATCTAAAGATCGAATTCAAGATTTAGTTCTAAATAAAAATCTTAAATTAAGTTCATATTCTTAAAAATTTAAGAATATAATATTTAAATTAAGACTACGTTCTTGATTTTAAGAATTCATTCTATAAATTAAGAATTTATGTTTAAATTTCAGAACTTCAATCTTTTTTTTATTCAGGTATTTATTTATTGTATCTTCAAATGAATGAACAAAACAGTATTTTTTTTACCGTTTTTTACACGAAGTTGTTCATTCATCATGACAAATTCATCACGTTCGGACACTCAACTATAGCTATAAACTATTTTAGTATTTCTATTTTTTTTTGTAATAACGCGAGGTCTCAAGATAAAGCAAACTGCACCTATCTGCCAACAGCAGATAGGTGCATATCTAATGTATCGAAAAATGCATAAGATGTCGATTTCAAAAAAATAATGAGTTAGGCCTTTTTTATGTTAAGGTAACGATATGTATGTTAACCCATATCGAGGACATTTTTTCCCTCGAAATATTTTCCCTTTTCTCAAATCATGCAATCATGAATAGTTTTTCGGCTTTGTGGAATAACGCCCAAAAGAAAATAAAATAATTCTCAAAAATGTTCATAAATTTTTTTTCCAAAATTTTTTAATGGGCCTTATAATGAGTGTCGTTTTACGACTTCGAATACGACGATTTTGTAGAAGTCTAAGGAACATTGCAACATTTTTCTTTAATCTAATACAAAATTGCCGCAGTCGCAGTAGAACTACAACACTCGTAATTTTTTTTTTTGATTAATATCACTTTTTTTAGAGTTCTTTCATTATAACAAAAAAACTGAAAATGAAACGCATCCATACATTTATTGGAAGTTATTTCATAGGCAAAGAAATTTTGGATTTATTTCATAAAGAAACATTTTGGGAGAAATTTTTTGGAAATTGTTTAATTTTTTAATTTCTCTCTTCTTTGCCTCAAGATTGTCTAACATCGGATTAATTTTCTACATCATTTCTACATTTTCGCACTTCGGCGGGGCTTAAGGATTTTCTCCTCAGAGGTATTTTGAACACCGGCTTTGTTTTCCAAAGCATTTCTGCATTTTCGATCTCAAGGACTTTCAGCTTTGAGGTATGTACAAGGATTTCTTTTTCTACGGTATGTCCAAGACCGGCTTAGCTTTTCAAAGCATTTCTACCTTGCCGGCCTTTAGCCAGGCTCGGTGATTTTCTTCTTTGCCCGCTTCGATTACCAAATGATTTTTGCATTGCGGCCTTTCTTCTCAAATATTTATGAGTTTAGGAGACTTATCTTTTTAATATATTTTGGATTTTATTTCATTGGGAATTATTTAATATTTTCCGTGGAAGTTAGTTCACTATGAAATAAGTCCCAATACTTGGATTTTATTTCATTTTCAGTTTTGATAGTAATTTGTATTTATAAACCACCAAAACTAGAAATTTATTGTTTTATTATCTATTCAACTTCACACAGAATCTCAAAATTTCTTCCAATCTCATACTATACCATTACATTTTTTCTTCCACATATTTCAGAATATTAATTTGGAATATTTTCTTTGTGCGATATTTCATTCAGTAAATTTTTTCCTAGAAATGTTTTTTTAGTAGGATTTTATCGGACGCATAAACAGTTTTTCTAAGTTAATTTTTAATTATTATTTTTCGAACTTCATTTGTTTCTATATTTATGATGATTTGATGATGATTTATGATGATTATGATTTGAACTTTTTAGGGAAAATTCATGCGATAATTATTAATGAACAAATAACATCAAACAAACACAGTTGAACGGAACAGCCAGCCGTTTTCATTCGTAAAAATTTACTCCAAACTAAAGTTTGAGCCCAATTTATCCTTCCTGGTGGTTAAAATTAAATTTATAACAATGAAGAGTATTTCAAGTTCGAATAGTAGTTTCCGTGAGTGAATATTTTGTGCCTTGCTGACCATGGCCGAGCTTAAGGACTTCCTTCTTTGAACGTGTTGAATAGAGGCTTCGCTGAGTAAATATTGGCTCAATATTCCGAAACGTTTTCAAACAAAGTGAAGTGTTATACAACGCTGCGGTAAAAAATTCCAAAAAGCCTTCGATAAGCATCAAGAACATCGCAAATGAGCAAACAGCTCATCATTTACAATGATTCCCAACTTTGTATCTGTACATAATAATAAACACCGCATCAAAAATGTAAACAAGCTTTGTAGTGGGAGCTTACTCTGTAAGGAAAATGCTTTCGAATTTATATGTTAATAGCATGCAAATTCGTAAGGATTTTCTTTCGTTTCGAATTGCAGAGAAGAACGTTTTGAAATTCACCCATTTTTTAACTGTTATTATGATTTTATTTTTATTAAACTGAATGCCCTTAATGATTTTCTTTTTACACTATTGAAAATTTTGTCTTCTTGTTTTAGCATTTCAGTTTTTTTCTTTGTTTTTATACAATTTAATTCATTCAATTATTTAAGACATGCTGTTGTGGATGCAAGAGCGCACAAAAGCGAATAAGCAATTTTAATTCAACTGGTTACCGGCGTTATCTCGAAGTCTTCAAACGTAAGCAATCGCATTTTGATTTGTACGTATTCAAAGAAATACACTTATAGACATGTTTTTGCCAGTTATGTGATAATAATGTTATAAGCTTCATGAATGTGCATTTGAAGCAAGACAAATGTTTACGAGGCTAAAAGCAGAAGATTTCATAAAAATAGATTTGTTAATAATATGCCTTCTCTCAAAATAAATTTAAAATTATTTGTTTTTTTTTTGCTTTTAAGGGCTCCGTACCAGAGTAGCAAGCCGTACCGGCGCAGCTGGCGGCTGGCCAGTCAGCCGATTTTTTTCGACAAGCCGGGCCGCCACCGAACCACTCGGCTTATCGGCGGCTTAGTACTCAGCCAATATTTTGTCTTTTATTTTATATACTTTTACTAATTTCGTATTTAATATGATAGCGAGCGTCCCGGAAAGAAAGTTGCTTTTGCTTGCACATAAAAAGAAGATGTTTATGTGAACGGTAACGTAGCTGCAACAACACTTACGTTCTCTTTTGGAGTCCCTTCTTAAATACATGCACGTTTACATATACTTTTTTGTTTAAGCAGTCAGGCGTCTTTTTGATAATTAATTGTTCAAAGCTTTTTGTTTGTGGATCCGTAGCAGTGTTCCAATAAAGTAATTAATTTTTAATTCAATCGGAAAGCTTAAATCAAATTTATGTAGAAGGCAATCATGAATAAAATTCCGCGAAAAATTTTTCCCGGAGAAAAGTTCCAACTAATAGCAAGTAGTAGGAAAAAAATTCCAATTTGAAAAATTAAAAATTACTCACGAAATTTTATTCATAACTGCCCTGATAGTCTAGAATATGTTTCTATGGTTTAACAAATAATTTACGAAGCTATTTTTTAGGACATCAATTACTGCAATATTCAAACTATTGCAAAATAAATAATGTTACAACGTTGTGATTCAATAATTCACGTATTTTTCTAAAAACAGGTTGGCTTAAAACTTTTTTCAAATGCTTAAACAAATCGGCGTTAAGCCGTTCATCCGCCGCCGCCGAAAATATTTGTCTTTCAGCCGCCGCCGAAATTTTTTGCTCGGCTTGATACTCTGCTCCGTACACCAAAGATGAACAGCTACCATATTGTTTTAGCTACGATGTCCATCCGTATGTCTTTCTGCTACAGGCTGTTTTCTCGAGAACCGTAAGAGGTAAAATTTTGAAACAACACAATTATGACAGTTAAAAATTATAGGGTGTTCTAAGGCGAACCAGGACACAGTTAAAATTTTCAAAGTTAGTGTATTTTTATGCAGACTCCAAATTAACATTGAAATTTAAGAAATCTAAGTTAAAGCGTATTCTATCAGTTAATGTAACTTTGACTTTGTTATTTTGCCAACTTGCTGTATCTTGCAAACCGTAAGAGTCAAACTCAAAAAATTTTTACAATTGATAAAACTAAAAAATATCAAAATAAAAATAAAACAAAAAAAACCAAAACAAAAATTAAAAGAAAGGCCGAAAAAATCCCCAAATCTAAATAACTTTATAAGACTAAATAAAATAAATCTATAGAACCCAAAAAAAAATCGCCAGAAGGAAAAAAACGGAAAGCTAAAAGAAGTCAAACCCCTAAAAAATCGCAAAAAAGAAATCAAAGCGCCAAAAATTAAAAAAAACCACAAACACTAAAGAAAAATCACCAAAACCAAAAAAATACTAACTAAAAATGCGTCAAGGCTAAAAATATCACTCAAACCAACGAAATCGCCAAAAACGATAAAATCACCAGAACAAAGAAAATCCCAAAACTAAAAAAACTAAAAACCGAAAAAAATAACACAAACGAAAAATATCGCCAAACTAAAAAACGCAAAAAACCGATAAAAATTTTAAAGTTTTTAAGCTAGATTTAAACAATTTCTACATCAGCTAAGATATTCAATTTTATAGGCTAAGGCTCGTATAGTATTACATATCGTTACCTTAATATAGAAAGGCCCTAACTCATTATTTTTTCGAAATCGAAATTTTTGCACTTTTCCCTAAGAGTACATTAGATGTTTTTCTATCGAAATATACAAAATACTTTATTAAGTTAACGATATGTAGAGTCCGTGCGAAACCCTTCGTGTGAAGGCAAAAGTCGCACTATATTGAATTTATTAAACATTGCAGTGAATTATATTAGTCCTGATTCACACACATCAGGTTTACCTGATCAGTTTTTGTTCAATTTTCTTTTGAACCTGCATTTGCGTTCATACACACCGTCAAATCAAGTCATCAAGTCTCATCAATTTGCGTTGTAGTAGGGTATTACGAATGAGAAAACAAAACGGAAAAGGAAACTTCAATTTTACGGTCAAGTTTGTGCCCCTCTACATTCTCTTTTCCTCTCTCTCCTAAAAACGCAAAACTTGACGTGTGTGAATCAAGACTTAATGTAATTTTATTAATTGGGTTTTTTCATTTTCTAATTCTTACAGTTTTTTTTAAACCATTTTCGCCACAACTTGATTAATTCATGAAGTTAATAAAGACTTGAAAAAGTTCATTGTAAAATTTTTTGAAATTGAATGTTTGAATATGATAATCGGATCTGTTCTGTTTGGTGATTTATAAATTACTCGATTTGGTAACATTCGAAATTAATTTCCACACAAATATTTAAACGACAAAGTCAGCTAATAATAAAATAAATGATATGTTAAATAAAAATAAAAAAAAATTAAAAATTTTAAAAACCCCCGAATATATCTAGAAAAGATGCGATATCTTCTAAATGGCTGGACCGATTTTCTTCAAAATTAAATCTAAGAACCTTTTCGATCAAGTCACCTTTATACCAAATTTTGCCCGAAATCTCGTAAGTACTTGATTTTAATCAAATGTTAACGCAATATTCGATAGCTCGAAAAATTTTAATTGGTTTTGAAAACAAAAAATTTACTGATTTTTACGATTTAATTATCTATTTTCGTATTACTCATGAAAGTTATCAGTCGTAATTTTAGACCTACATACATATGTATGTATATGCATTTTTTTTTTGTATATATAGCTAAAAATTAAAATATTAAAAATAAAATGGCTAAAAACAATGGCATGTAGTATCTTTTAGTTATCCCTCGTACGAGCTAATATTGTAGGCATCTAAATATACTATACATACACATGTAAGTGTGTATGTACTAGTGATGTAACGAATGTAAATTTTTGATATTCGCGAATACGAATACGAATACGAATATTTCAAACGATATTCGCGAATACGAATACGAATACGAATGGTATATGCAATATGAAATATTAAAAAATTTTTATGAAAAAGACTTCACACTCTTGTTGGCGTACTTTAAAATTAATCAAAAGTACCCAAAAATTTTAATGATCGTCAATAAATAATATTTGAAAATGATACAAAGTAAAAATTTCTATAAAAAAAATTAATGTATTTGTACAAACTAAAATTTTTAGTCATTTATTTAAATTTCGTTTAGGATTTATGCATTTATTTATTTAATTTCTTTGGAAAAATATTCGTATTCGTATTTGCCTGAACTTGGCGAATACGAATACATTCGCATTCGCATTCGCCTAAAAATGGCCGAATATTCGACAATTCGAATACGAATACGAATATTCGTGCATCACTAGTATGTACATATGTAAATACACGTGTAGTTTACATATGTACACTTATTTTATAATAACAATATCGTATAACATAAATTTGTGACTGTGACAACAAGTAGATATTGCTACTTTTTACTAAATTAAGTTGCTTATATTTTTTTTTGTTACTTCTTTAATTTGTTGCATTTTTCTTTGTGTTTAAATGTCATTGTTATTATTATTTTTTGAAATGCTTTAGTGATTTTGTGACAGTTATAAGCGACAGATACGTATGTATGTATACTAACCGAACACAAATATCTATGTGTTGCTTTCAAAAGCGTACTCACTCATTCTTTACTCTTTGATAAACCCCGAATCTTACTTAAATCATAATCACAATAGAAGTAAAAATTAAGATCACAAAAAGCAACACAAACTAACAAAACATATTCATTAAAATATTGAAAGTTTTGAGTTAAACTTGTAAGTCAGTCTTATAGAGATATTATTTTAAATGGAATACATACTTAAATGATTTCAACATCATCTCAATGTGTTATTAAAAATTGTTTTGTTTAAAGCGCGTTGGTGAGTACGATTTTTGTTATTTAATTTATAGTAAAATGAATTTGTATTGTAAGAAGCTTTAAAATGATTGTCTTAATTTTGCTAGGAATTGTATTCGTGGGCAATTTTTCTAGAATGGAATACGAGCAATTAAGATTTCTTGCTTTTAATCTAGAAAAAATAAGGGAAAGTTTTATTGCGAAATTGTACAATATTTTTTTTATTTTGAAACAGAATTATGCATTTTTTTAGTGATAAAATAATTCTTTTAGCTTTCAACAAAAATGTTATGAAGGTGGTCGCTTATGCTGATGAAGTAGCAGTAATGAAAAACTAGCGATATCATGGAAGATGGGCAACAGCAAATAGTTTAATTGGTAGTTCTAGAAAAACGTAACAACTCCCGCTTTTAAGCTTACAGACTAAACGGGAATATTCTATAGTTATTAAAGGAAGCGATATATTTCAAAATATTCCTCGACCTTAAAATTTATTAGAACTGGCATGCAAAGTTAAGCCCCAGCATTATAATAATCTCATTAAATATAGTATTATGTTAGGGAAGGAATGATATTTCGCTTAAGCTTTTTTGACGTTTACGGCACGATATGAAACCAAAGTTTATACTCGTATGCTCAATGTAAAGAGAATTATAAAATAAGTTTTGGCGTATGACAAACTGCATCTTTTTGGAATAAATAGAATAAGATATCTGCTGATGTCGGCATTTAGTAATCTTAGATTCAAGGACTGCACTATTATGTTGTCTACATTATTTTCAAAATCTACCCTTTATTTGAAACATTTTTATAATTTTTAGGCGACTTCAATTCGTCTCTATTTTTTTGTCATTGTTACTTTATAACTCTGTACATTTTAGACCGATTGCAAAAATTCTTATTTGTCTGAGAGGGTATAGCTTCTAATAGGCACCGTTTCAAAAAAGTGGGCTAAGACACGCCCAATTTTTTTAAATTTGATTTTATGATATTCTACTTATTTGATTGCTCGCTAACACTAGCATATAGCAAACACATTTGGTTCTTTTAATTACACAATTTTAAAGTTGACGAGATGGGCGGGACCACGCCCATTAAAATGTATTATTTAATTTGACGTAGTTCTACTTAGCCGATTTTTAGGAAACTTACTCTACACCTTGCGCTCGAAAATAGGCACAATCTTCCATTTAAAAAATGGGCGAAGTCACGCCCACTAAAGTTTAATATTTTATTTTGAGTGATTCAACTTTACAGATTTTTACAAATCTTAACACACACCCTGAGTTTTGAAAAACACACAGTCTTGCATTTAAAAAATGGGCACGTCTTAGCCAACAGATAAAAATTTTTTTTGTTTGGTCCCATCATTTTGTTTTTGAAATTGCTCTATCAAATCTTTGCATTGAAGTCATTTTTTCGGTGGCAGAGTTATTATAAGATAAAACACAATTTGATTCACAATAATTTAGACTTTCCAGGCGTAACTTTTTATATGTATATGGGGATTTTTTCGTTGTTACCACCAGAAATAGGAAGATATGATGATTAGATGAATTTAGAACAGACATTAAAAAGAAATACTAGATAACAAGATTTTTGATTATATATTACTCCCAAAATTTGCAAGCGAAAAAAATTACGTTTTCCCCAAAAGAAATCACCGTGGATTTTCAAGAAATGTATATCCCCAGTGATAAATTTCCAAAAGTGAGAGCTCTATTGCACACATTTTGCAAATGCTGAATGTGTACTCTGCATTACTAGTTTTTTATGTGTGAATAGCTTCATAATGAACTTGGACTGTTATTATTTCTTTGTACATCCCAGTATAAAAAGAGCTTCCTAGGAAGTCAATAAGATCCCAAAGTTGTGATTTGGATAATTTTTAATGTTTTTTACATAAGAGTTTTCATTGGAACAACTTATCTTTTGTGATACATATTCACTGAATCCAAAGTTATTTTCGTGATGTTAGGTAAATCAGATTTTTTCTGTTATTTTTAATAAGTACAAAAAATCTAATTTTTCACTTATTTTAGAGAGTTAGAAAAAACTCATCACAACACAAGGAAAGACTTTAAGACGAAGTCAACTTTCTTATTTAAAAGTTCATGGCATCGCTTAGTAAAATTAAGAAATAGCTTTTTAATTAATTATCTGGGTGTTGTTGATAATCACTTCTTGAAAAGCCCAAAATACACAATTATTTATACTTTGAAATTGGAGAAAAAGTAGTTCCTAAATATTTACTTCCAACTTCTTTTACCATAATGCTACTGACAAGAATTTAGGCGCCCATAGACTAAAAATTACCCTGCAGAAAATTTAGTTACGGTTGATCCAAACGTACTCGTCCTAGGACTTGAGAAAATGCGAGTGTTACCGAAAATATGGACATGTCGTATAAATGGTGATATATTCTCTTGAGTTAATTTAATTTTGAATCAGTCTAGTATTGTAATAAACGGTACTGAACATGTTCGATGTGGTTGAATGCAAGACCTATCAAATAGGGTAAATATAATGTTAATTGTTACCTCCAATGTGATTCCGGAAACAGTCCCGTAACTATACCTAGATATTAACCTTAGCTTAACTGGTATTTATACTTTTGAAATGTGAGTGACCCTGTGGTCAAGTGGTTAGTGCACAAGCCTGTCATGCAGGAGATAGTCGGTTCGAATCTCCAAAAAATGTCTGAATAAAAATTAAATTTTATTGCATTTGTAACATTAAAAAAAAATTATAAGTGTTCGTTGTTACAGTTAAATGTAGAAATGACATTTATATTTTATTCTACACCAAATATGTCCCTATGGAATAGTTCAGTGACAAGACACAAGGTGCATACAGAGTATCAATTGACCTCATGTGAAAGTGACTGGCCTGCTTCATAGGAAGTGTTAAAACTCGGACTGGCACCTATAACTTGGGGACCAATCATGTGACTAGTCTTGTGCCAGTTTCATTTCTTGCAGGGTATTTAGTTTAACTACATACATATATGCAACAATATGAAAATTAATAACAAAAATTTTATTTTTGTTAAAAATTTTAAAAACCCCAGAATATATCTAGAGAAGATGTCATATCTTCTAAACGGCTGGACCGATTTTCTTCAAACATAGAAAAAACTAAATCAAAATCGGTTCAGCCGTTTGGCCTGTACGTGGACACGGACAGACACACAGATACACATATACATAGATACATACTACAAACTTATAACACCCCTTTTTTTAGTCAGGGGTTAAAAACAATTTTACTACAAAATTATACACACGAAAGCAGTTTAAGACTCCCTATAACATTTAATTAATTTACTAGATGAATTTAAAAACGCCTACTAGTGAATTATTATGACAATTACATTCCAATCGTAATTTAATATGTCCTAATTTGAAATATTTTGTGGCAAGTAAAAACAAATGTAAAATTGCCAACTTTCAGTTATTGCAACAGACTGACAAACGTAATAACAGAAAGTATTAAATAATTTTTGTTTATAAGCAAATTTTGATTTTTTTTAATACATTTTTATTGCCATGTCTATTACATATTTAGAAAGAGCAAAAAGTGAAAGGTTACAGTTTTCATATAAAAAACTGTTGGAAGAGAAAAAAAAAAACAAACAAAAAAACTCAATTTGTTGGATAGGAAATAGATACAACAAATAAATATCTTACTTTTTTATCACCTGTCTTAAATCTTTTAATTTTGCTGCAAACATTGTTGAACTTAGAAAAATTGAGCCCTTTCTTTTTTTTTTACTTTTTAATGATACATTTTATTGGCCATAAAATGTTTTTGTTTCTCTTTCCACTATGAAAAAAAAATATGTTTAAGTATAATTGTTAACAAAGTTTTGAAAAAATTTTTAAATATTAATTAAATAATTTTGGTTCAAAACTTGCATTTTCATTATACATACATACTCGTATTTGTGATAAAACTTATTTTTTATTCTACCAATAATATTAAGAAGCTAACATTGCCAACCTTAACGAAATTATTAGACAGGCTGCTGAACATGCTACTACCTCCCATCCGCAGACTGGGTTTAATAGAATTTATTCTACGGATATTGAACGTCTCGTATGTGAAAAAAGAAGAGCCAGAAGGGAATGGCAACAGCACAGATCACCTCAACATAAATTCAGACTTAAAGAGTGCACTAAACGACTCCAAGAGTTGCTTGCATCTGAAAAAACTGCATCTCTTAAAAATTATCTGGAAGGTCTTGATATCACACCAGCGTCTAATTACTCTTTGTGGCTAGAGTGTGCTAGAAAGCTTAAAACCCCCGTTGAGCTTAAACCACCTATGCGCACATCTGATCATTTAAAATTCGTATTTACACCAAACACATGTACCGGTGTTGCTGATTTGCCAAATGTAGTTGCTCTACCCCCTCGACCCATAAAGTTTAAGACGCGTGATGTTCAAAAACTAATTGCTGAGCTTAATCCGAAGAAAGCTCCAGGTATTGATGGAATCAGTAACAAGATGCTGATGAACTTGCCTCTTATTGCAATAAGAATCCTGCTATTTATTTTTAATGCCATTTCACGTATGCAGTATTTTCCACATAACTAGAAGCTTGCCAATATAAAAATTATCCTGATGCCGGGCAAAGATCTTACCAAGGCTGAGTCATATAGGCCTATAACCTTACTATCAACAACCTGAAAGCTTTGCGAAAAGCTGCTCATGACTAAATTCTTTAGAATTTTAGCCGATAATGGGTGCATCCTGGACCATCAATTTGGTGTTAGAAGTTAGCATTGCACTATTGAGCAAACGTATAGATTGGTTCAAGTTATAAGGACATTTGAAGAAAAGAAGTATAGTTTTGCCTTTTTATTGATGTTTCTCAGGCATGTGATAAATTATGGCACGAAGGTCTATTTTTAAAATTGAAGACATATCGGCCAATAAACATACAAAAACTTTTGGAAAGTTATATTATTGGTATGAAGTTCATTGTTGTCGAAGGAGACTTCATTAGTGTGCCCGAATCAATATCTTCCGGTGTGCCCGAATCAATATCTTCCGGTGTGCCTCAAGGTAGTATTCTGGGTCCAGTCTTGTATTTAATATATACTTGTGATATGCCTGTGAGCAATAATATCCACACCTCTACATTTGCAGATGATACAACCTGTATGAGTATGCACGAAAGCTCTTATGAGGCATCCCACAATCTCCAGGAACATATTACTCAACTGGAAATGTGGTTGAGCTTATGGAGAATTAAATTAAATGAACAAAAGTGTGTCCATATAACGTCTACCCTAAGAAAATATACTTGTTATCCCATTCGAATCAACAATCAAAATATCCCTGAACATTCACAAGTAAAATACCTTGGTATATACCTTGATCGAAGGCTTACATGGAAACATCATATTGACTCTAAGCTAACTCAATTGAAACTTAATTTATCTCAAACAGTTAGCCTAGACTGCTAGCTTTTACTATACAAGTCGCTTTTGAAGCCAATATGGTGCTACGGAATTCAGTTATGAGGCACTGCTTCAGCATCAAATGTTGAGAAAACCCAACGAAGACAAAACTAAATTTTAAGGTTAATAACATCTCCTACGTAATACATTAAAAATTCAAATTTGCATTTAAATATGCAACTAGTGACTGAAGAAATTGCAAGATACGTAGGCAAATACTTAACTTAACTCGAGTCACATCCTAATCACCTTGCTCGTAACATCTTGAATTTTACTGGACACATCCGCCTTAAAAAGAGAGACACAAGAGCTCTTATAGTTAACACTCCAGATGGGACTGCTTGAAAATACTTTTTTCCCACTTGATTTTCACTACTTATGTATTATTTATAACAATCACTAAGCCGACACTGGTCGGGCCTAAAATTTATAATTTTAGATTTAAGATTTGAATACTTATCGTTAGTTCATTTTTGAAGATACAATAAAACATGTATCAAAAAAAAATAATATTAAGATGTGTGATTTTTATGTGGCTATTTTTGTTGTACTATTTATAAATTTTTGTCATCACTGACTAATTGGGCTATTGAAAGCTTAAAATATGTTTAATAGTATGAAATTTCTTTTATTGTTTAGGCATTCATGTTGAAGTTTCAAGCTGGTCGTTTTGTTTAAAGAATTTAAAAGAAAAATACTTCGAACAAACATTTTTTTTTGCGAATGTTAGGAAGTTATTAATTTTAAAAAAGAGAAAATAGTATCACCAAAAAAAAAACAAATTTTGCTAATCACATTAATTCAATTAATTAGAAACTTTCGCAGTTATAAATAAAAAGTTACAATATCACACAAAACCATGCTTGCTGTCTTTGACCCTCTCATAACTTTGTTACCCTTAGAGCCATTTTCATAACTTGCCTTTAGCTAAAGACAGTATTTTGTCTTCCCGATAAATGGCTTTGTATTATAAATCCTCCGTTTATTATTTTCTTATCCAATAAATATTATTGTTATTGATAACCATAACAATAAGAAACTGAAGTTGTAGTAATGCAAAGATATTTGTCGAGCAGAGCAAATCCTACCTTTAACTAAAGGCAAGTTGTGAAAATGGCCCTTAATGATTTATCGTTGATGAAACTTAAAACATAAGGACAACCCATCGAGGTAAATTTGCGAAGTTTGAAAGTTTAGCAATGTAAGCTTTCCTAGATGCAGAGATGTAAAAGTTGCGTATTTTCAAACATTACTGACTCCATCATCAATATTAGAGAGTTTAAATTTAGAGCACATGAATATAAAGGTAAGTACGCAATCAGAAAAATCGTAAAAATAAAAATTTTTAGCAAGTAAAGCGAAGCCACGCCCATTACACTTTATACATGTGATTAAAAATTAATTTAAAAAATGTTCAGTAAGTATTGAAACTCGCTCTGCCCACGCATTGCGCTTATATAATACCATCATTTTACGTTCTTAAAAATTGGATGTGACCACGCCCACAAAATTTTAATCTTCTGTTCTATTTTTACAAAAGTTTACACACATTTTGTTTTCTTGTAATGAGACAATCTAACATTTTTCAAAGTGGGCGTGGCATTGCCTATAAAATTGTAGCCTTAAATTTCATGCACTTCATCCTGCGTTACACACACCTTAGGCCCTTGAAATCGCACAATATTGAATTTATAAATTATTTATGGACGGAGTTACGCCCATAAATTCTTATAAAACATCTCTGATTTCACTGTAGGCAGCATATGTATATGTTTTATTTAACTTACGGCCTGGCCCACGATGTCAACAAGAAATTATCTGTCGCTTAGTTATATTGAAAACAAAAACAAAATAAGAAAATTTCTCGAAAACAAAAACAAAAAAAATTTGTTTTTGTTTTCAATATAACTAAGATAATTTCTTGTTGACATCGTGGGCCAGGCCGTTAATCTAAATCATTTTAAAAATTTTAATGACAATTTTATGTTTTTAGGGGCGTTTACAAGCCTAATTTAGCAAATGTTAAGGTCCGCTCACTTTTCAAAATTCAAGAGCGCGTCACTTTCAGGGCTCAAGGTGTGTGCCAAGTTTCATAAAAGTCGGTAATATAAAAGAACGTAAAATATACAATTAAATTTTAATGGGCTTAGCCCCGCCCACTTTTTTGAATGCAAGATTGTGTTTTTTTAGGAGCCAAAGGTGTCTGCCAAGTTTCGTAAAAAACGGTTAAGTACAAGCACATAAAATATATTATTAAAAAGAAATGGGCGTGGTCCGCCCACTTTCTTACATACAATATTTTGACGGTTTTAGTTCTTAGCCTGTATGCCAAGTTTCGTCAAAATCGCAGGTGATATAGAATAATAAATTCTAATGGGCATGGCTCCGCCCATTTTTTTAACATCGAAATTATGATATTAAAAACATTCAAGGTGTTTGCTAAGTTTAGCAACAATCGGGTCAGTGCTCCCACCCACTTTTTTTACAATCGCACCAAATGGACGCTATACGTACCTTTCTCAGACATTATTTTTACAATCGGTCTAAAATGTTCCGAGTTATGAAGTAAAAGTGCCAGAAAAATGCAGACGAAATGATAACCTCCTCCTCTTTTTGAAGTCGGTTAAAAATTATACAGGCTTATGAAGAAAAATTTAAACACCCTACTACTACTAGTTAAAATATTTCATAAAGTATTTTCTTTTTAATTTAAAATTTAAAAAAAATAATATTAATAGTTACGTGGTTTTTCATCTAAGCTACTGAAATTCACCTGCATTTTGTAAATGTTTATTTTTCATTCACTTGACATGCTTAATAATGATCAAAAGCCTTAAATGAGAAACAAGTTTGCGCACAATTTCAATCAACTTCCTTGAACTTTACAACTGATATTCAGCTTTAATGATCTCCATTTACATACATATGCACATATATATGTATGTTACTATTAGTACATTTTTGACAGTGAGTGAGTCGACAAATTTTCCTTAAAAAGTATTTCTATTTTATCATAGACGGACGATACATTAAATTGCCACTGAACTTGTTGTTGCACTTAAATTTAGTTTTCAACTATTAATATCTGTATAAAGTTTTGCTTTTTGCTTCTTTTTTTTATTTATTTAGTTAATTTTTATGACTATAATATAAATAAAAATAATGAAAATAATATATTCTCTTCAGGGTCTATTAATTTTTCACTTAATAAATTTAATCATAATTTCTTTTTTGTTGTTACTTTTTATATATATATATATAAATATTTCTTTTTCTGTCTTTCAATTAAGTTTTTCTTTATATTTGAAATGTTCGCCTATGGAGGCAGAAGCAAAAGTCCTGAGAGAGAAATGTTGTAGATCACAAGTGTGAACAAAATTTGTTTTTGAGTTTAGGGACTTACTTACGGCCGTATTCAACAAAAATTAATTTGTATTTTTAGTGTGCTTTTGACAAAATGCTCAGCAAAAGTATTACACATTACCAACAGAACCCATTGCCATATAATGAATTACTTTTTGAATGCCAAATTTCATTACTCGCTTACAAATCACATTACCTTAAATTTAAAAAATTATGTACAAGTTGATAAATGAGGAGAATGATTTTTTTTAAAATTAAATAGATGAAATGAACCTGTTGCTAAATAAAAACAGTAAGTACTTCCCAATAATCGATTATTTTAGTTTCACGCCCTGTTAAGAACAATAAGTTGGTAATCCAGTAAGGAAGTGCTTCCACCAAAATGCAAACCCGATTACCTTTTTTTAAATTTTTTACTGGGTGTGTACATACATTTTTGGCCTTTCCCACGATGTCGACAGAAAGCATTTGATCGTTAACTTATACGAAAAACAATGCACTTCAAACTCAAATTATTGTCTTGAATACGACAGTTATTTATAAACATTAAAGTGGGTTTGAAAGAGGAATTTTATGTGTTTCTTCTGATTATAAGACTATACGTTTAAAAAGAAAAGAGTATACTAAAAACAAATATATTCATATAGATCAGAGTTTTGAAAATTTGCGTCTGTTTGAATGAATTCGCATAATAAATCGTGAAGTTCTTGCATTTTAGGTCGATGAGATTCCCAGCGCGTCTATATATCAAATTTTACTTTTTGTGGAACCTTTCAATCCTTCGACGCTTTTCAGTGTTGCAATTTTTGTATATAATGTTAACAAGTTTGTGAAAAGTAGTTGCCTTGAAATTAAACTTTAAGTATTTGGATAAAACTAGCAAAGCCAGAAACTTTACTAAAACATCAGTAGTGCGGTTCACTCACTTTTTTTAACGACAATCGCTAAAATAATTATAACGAAAATTTATCGAATTTGGTATTCAGTAACATATTTAACGATATTCGCTGTAGGTTAATGTCAGCTGTGTCGCTATTTAAGCGACAATAGATTATGAGCTGTTAATTTTACCGACAAAATTAAACAGATACTATATACATATATATATATATATATTTGTTTATTTAATTATAATTCTTTTTCTCTTTCTTTTTTCTCTCAATTATATATTATAAATATTGTTAAATCTTTAAGCTTATAACTTGTCAACTCGCCTCAATAATGTCCATGAGACGCTGAGGCACTATATTATGTAATATAAAATCGCTGAAATAAATAATAATTAATTTAAAAAAAAAATATCAGCCGCGTACAATCGTTAAAAACAAGTTACAGAATCACGCAATCGTTATTACAAATGACAAAATGTATAAACAAAAATTACGATTGTCGAATCGTTAAAAGTTACTGAATCGCACTACAGGGCTTCGAGTTAACATGGTCTTGCTACACTAAAAGAAAAATCGTTCATTCATTTAATTAAAAAGCTTCATGAATAGGTCTTTGATCCTTTGTATGTGTTGAGAGTTAATTAATGCAAACTGCATTTTTATGTAAAATTTCTTCAGTGCAAATGGAATACGTGAATTGATTTGATTCATCGTATTGAAATTTGTTGAGTGTTTTGTAGCAACAAAACAATGATATAGTGAGGTCCAAAAGGGAATCCTTAAGGAAGTTGAAAACACTCCTACAGCACTGATATTGCATGATGCTACCTTCCTTCCGCACTTCCGCTCTTTAAAACAGCCTAGTTAAGAAAGCTAAAGGAATCTATACAACAACCACAAAGAATCTGTGCTGAATAAATTTACCAAAAGCCAGGATGGAAAATACTTTGATAGGAATTTTATTGGCATCTGCCATTTGGTTTTCTAACTATCTACAGTCATCTGCGATGCCAACAAAATAAAACGGACCTCTAAAGGCACTTGGAAGTGACAGTGTGTTTCCATCACTTCTGCGTGGCAGCACTGAAGTGGTAATATGCCTTCTTACAGTTTAATTTAGAACCACATTTATCCTTTTTGTTGAAGATATGGGAATACTAATTGATTTGCATATTATAACAACGATTTTGAAGACTTTTCCCTTTCACTAATCATTTGGCATATGCCAAGTAGAAATCTACTAAGCCTGCTCTTCGCCATTTTATTGCCAAGATTGAAAAAAGACCACGTCCATATTGTGATCCAGAAAGTATGAGTCATGACTTTCTAGAGAACATGGCCGAATTCGTCAGTTACCACAACAACCGATCCATTTGCGTATTTCATTGCATGATATTCACACTCGGGTATAATATAGAAAAGCTCATAAATCATAATGGACTAGAGTAATGGAGATAGAACAACTCATTGAGGACATTATTTAACTGTATTAATAGTAACCCCAGATGCAGTTATGTCTCAAACATCGATCTAATCTATTTCACCGAAGAGTGGTACATTTTTTTTTGCCCACAAACAAAGTGATTTCTTTGATAACACAGAAACTCTATAGATTTCTTGGGTAAGCTTGGTGTCACTGAGGCGTATTAAATTTTCGAATCTGCCTTCAGTAGCAATTTTATTGGTTATTTTACTTCGCCGATGACTTTGCCACACTATACCCACGAAGAAAGTCGCACTGATATTACATTAGGATTAGTTGTAGTAGTGTAGTTCAGTGACCAGTGTCTATGCCTCTTTCACGTCAGAAAAATGCGTAGTGTTCTTATTTAATGACTTTGTGGGTGGCCGGGCTCGAACCCAGGATCTTCGCTTTTGTAGTCAATGTGCTAACTACTTAATTCAACTCATCTCTTTGACAAATAAAATACTTTTGGCGGGCCGTACCGTATTCTTTTCAATAGGTTGTGCCCGAAATTTGTAATATTTTAAAAGACGAATATGTTATTGATTGGCTAATAATAAATCGATCTACGTATTTTTTCTTTTAAGAGAAGTAACACTCAGGCATTTAATGCCTAATATCCTACTACTATTACTGGCTGTTACCTTCTTTAGGAAATTGATAGTTATAGACGACAGCTTGGCGAAGGAAGAGATGGAGGAAAGCTTCATTCTTTTACAACTCTGCTTTTTGCACGTTTTTAATAAAATTCAGAGTTGCAGCTTGTCTGGTGCCAATGAGCCGTACTAAATTTTCAAAGCTGTGTTTAATAACCATTTTATCGGTTATTTTACTTCGCGGATGATTCTGCTACACAATACCGACGAAGGAGGATGCTCTGATGTTATATTTGGATTTATATCCGCTGAAGCCGGTATAGCTCAGTGACCAGTGGCTATGCCTTCATCACTTGAATTTTTCTACAACAACTGATGCAAAGGTATACTAATGCATATCAGAAAAATGTGTGGTGTTGTTATATAATGACTGTCGGAGGCCGCAATCGAACCCAGAACCTTCGGTTTCCTAGTCAACGTGCTAACCACTTCAGCCAACGCCACCCTCATTATTACAAGAAAAAAATTATTTAAGTTAATCTTTAATTAAATGCCAGGTGCCTGTGGCAAAAATTAAATAAAATATACTTAATAGTAACAAACCTAAAAAGCTTGTCTTAAGTAGAACAAAAAATAAGCAAATTAACTAACATGTGCATAATTAGTAAGGAATAAACGACAATGGTAAGTCTGTTGTAAGTTAGAGATGGTAAATTTGGGCTTTAATTACAAAACACGATTCAGCAAAATTGAAATACGATGAATCAAAACAATTCACGTATTCCATTTGCAAGAAAGTTTCGTATATAAAGCAGAAATCTACATCAACTAACACCACACACAGTGGACCAACACAGAAGAATGCTGATGATGAAGGTTTAGTGGCATAATGATTGGCGGCTATATTCCGTAAGCAGTAATACAATACTACACATCCAAGGTAATCTCAATGCTTGAAGTATTTTATTCGCAAGAATATGCGTTTACATTTGTTTAAGATTGCATTCATGTTATGAAATTTGTCCTGAAATTTGTTGAAGGATATTTTTCTTAAATTGCAATAGGAAGCGAGGAGAAGCAAGGGTAGCAAAAAAAATACTACAGACCTTCATGCTACGCCATTTTTTTCTATATCTCTGTCTCTCTGTCTCTCTCCCTTTTCGCTTCATACAAATCTTGTATAACTGATACATTTTAAGACCGAACTCGTATGTAATTTGATTTTATTAACGTATTCATGTACGTATGTACATATTTGCTCTTGTGCTCGTAATATGATTTAGTGCTTTGGCTTTCCTTACGAAAAAAAAAAATAAATAAAGCAGCGAAATATTGTATTTTGTAGTTCTGCAAAATTAAACATTTTTTTATAATTAAGTGCTAATTTTGTTACTGATGATTTCTTACGATTTTAATTCAGAGATAGAGTTTCTTGATGTTTGTGCTTTTAAATGCCAGTCTTCTTATATTTTCCTTTATAAATTCTGTCTGGTGTCTTTTTCTTCTTTTCTTCAGATAGCCATAGAGTATTGACTGGTTACAACTATTTAGTTTAATTTATGGCTTGTTTTACATTATTAGCTTTAGAGTTTCGTTTTCTACTGGAAAATTTATGTTTTCTTTAGTATTGAATTGCTATAATTAATAGTTTATATAAGTGTTGCTTGTGTTCAACTTTAAGCAAAAATTGATAAGGAAATAAGCGATTTGTAAATATTTGTTGAGCATCAAGCATGATTGGAAGTTATGCAATTGCGTTATGGTTTTATTTAATAAATAGTTAATTGTTTTTTTTCAATCAGTTTTAATGAGTTTATATGTTTTAATTTAAATATGGCACGTAAATGTGAATGAATTAAAGAATTAAATGTGCAGTTTTCACATTACAAACATATGTACATATAATTTTTCTGGATAATTTATATGAAAAAGCAAATTTGCTAACTTAGTTGAATGTTTGTAAATTGCACCTAATTGTTCAAATAAAATAATTTTCATTACTATAGGTAAAAGCAAACCTTCAAAACAGCAAATAAATATAGGAGTATCTATGCATAACATTTTTAGTGGCAGTATACTTAACTTTAAAGCACTCTTGCTTAAGATTTACCCATTTCCACCATACTTCATAATTCCTTTACGTTAAGTTTTTGTTTTGAAACGTATTAATTAAAGGCGTTGCTTGACTTGAAAAGTAAAACAAAAGCAAAGGTAATGTTGAATTAAATTTAGATAACTAGGTTACAACTTTTCATTTTAAAATAACAATTAAAAGCCATACAAGAGAACTATAAACGCATTAAGAAAAAGTTTTTTTACTACATACAACTAAGCTCATTTATGCATTTGGAGTCGTGTTATATATATTTTATTGTATCGGGGAAGTATGCAGCTTAAGTCTTTCATTATTATTATATTGTATGGAACATGTACATATGTGTGTGGCTTAAGTCTTTTATTATTATGTTGTATCGAAGATGTATGTATGTGGCTTAAGTCTTTTGTTTTTAGCTAAACTGTTAAATTCGTCTGTTAAGTTGACACAGCAAATACAGGCTTTTGGTGCATTATATTAAAAAAGCAACATCGAATTTCTTTTAAAGTTAATTTTGTGCGATCAATAATAAATTCTTTTAAGCAGAGAGCATTCCCGTTTATGTATATGAAACGACTTTAATACACTATTTAAAAATAACTGTATGAAATTAATGATCTCTTGTCTTCAAAATACATAATTTTGGAATTTAGTTTATGTTAATAAAATTTAATTTTATTAATTGAATGTTTGCTTTTGTATGTACATGCATTGCACTTTTTCTACTGTGTTAGACAATGGAAAAAAATCTGCGCCAATTTTTAACTACTGCAAGGCGAATTGGTAAACAGGTGTTACTAACAGACCAGCTGACTGAATAAGTCAATTTTAAATTGTGTATTATAATTAATATTAACAGTAGAACTCAGTAAAAAACTCAAGAAACTAGAAAAATTTGTTCCACGGAAAACTACCCTACAGAGTTCCCCGTTTCGTTAAAGAACGTGAGAACTTTTCGAGTCGAAAACATTTTCATCAACCTATAAGATGATTAAAAAAGCACTACTTTTTCATATTTTTTAGGCTTATTTAAGTTTTTATTTGATAATCTATATAATTTAATTATATTTATATAAAATTCCCCTTTGACGGTGTTTGTAATTGAACTCCTCCGAAAAGGTTTCACCGATTTTCATGAAATGTTATATGTGCATTTGGTAGGTCTGATGATAGGTCGCAATCTATTTTTATACCATTAAGTGGGCTGTGCCACGCCCATATTAACGAAATAGCTTATATCTTCA
This sequence comes from Tachina fera, assembly GCA_905220375.1. Classification (NCBI taxonomy): domain Eukaryota; kingdom Metazoa; phylum Arthropoda; class Insecta; order Diptera; family Tachinidae; genus Tachina; species Tachina fera. The sequence continues at coordinate 77,551,831 of LR999966.1, forward strand.
AAGCTATAGGAGTCAGAGTATTCAAATTTGATATTAAATCTTTTGAGAGCAAGGTGCCAAGTAGTTCAAAATATTAATAGAATATGACCGGGGTTAGGGGCACCCCCTTACAAAGTAATTAATATTAATCTTATATCTTAAAAGCTATAAAAGCAGAAGTACTCAAATTTGTTATGGAAGTAATTCAAGATATTAGTAGAATAGCATATTTTATTTATTTATTAAATAAGTTAAGTCTATGAAGTAAATCTTACTGACTAGTACATTGCTCGTTATTTAAACAATTGTAGCAAAAAATAATAGATATGTATATATCATAAGCAGAGACAACCGAATTTGTTGCCAATAGAATTTTGGCAGTTGCACCAACTATTAACTTTCTTGTGGTACCACAATATATTTAATTATAACCATTAACCCAATAGTTGCAACAACAGTTAATATTGTTTAACAGTATGAAATTTGAAATAAAAGTTATTCTTCCTACCGAAAATATGGTTAATATAACTAAAAACATATAATAACTGGTACATGTGAAAGAAGAATTGGTCTTCCTTGCTGAAACAAAAATAAACAATAAACGCAAATAAAAATACAAAATTTAAGAAATTTACTGCCATAAGTTTATTTTAATTGAAATTTATTTTCTGGTGATGAAGCATGTTTACATGTTTATATAAATTTCTTCAACCACACATTTTGAACAGCCACAAACGTGTTATCTTATGCACAGACTTTCAAAACCCATTTGAGAATTCACAAATTATAACACCTTTGAAAATCACAAAAGTTAATTTTTAATTTGCTGCTATAAACTATGATAGTAAACTCAACTGTTGCAACTAGTTAGTTGCAGCAACTGATAGATAGTGTTTTTACCTTAATAAATATATAACGACAGTTTTTTTGTTGCCAATACCAAAAGTTGGTAGTAAAATCCAATTAATAATATTTTATTCGGTTCTGCTAACCAATCAGTTCATTATTCAAGATGAAAGCATACGTTTGGTTGATGCAATCAATTTAAGAATTGTCAGATTCACATATTTGCTACAATTATAGCAATGAACATGGATTGTTTTTGGATTAATAGAAAATTGATAGCTTGAATTCAAATATAGTTTATGTCAATGATATTTTATTGGCCTAATCATTTTTCAATCAATCTGTTTTCTGGATGTATACATATTTAAGATAAAAAATTAAGTTATTGAAAAGAGCTTTTTTTCATCACCCATTTTGTGGAAAGTATCACCATTGGCATAGTTAAAAGTATAATATTTAATGCTCAAGGGATTATAATTTCTACTTGGACGATAAAGAATTGTAAAATTTATTCAGAAGAAATATAGAGTTTATATCACCATTTATCAGTTTCAGCACCAAGGTAACCCTCAACATTTGACGACGACTTTCTAAAGTAAGTACTCGTAATTTTAGAAGCGTCAAACTGTCTGAGGATCCCAACTAAGCCACGAATAACAAAAATTGGACTTGAACAGATTCAATTTGATTAGAATTAACTGCACAATATGGGTCCCGTACAACTGATCCATACTCAAGTATTCGTCGAACCAAAGAGGTAAACAAACTCTTAGTTACGTACGGATCAGAGAACTCTTTAGGCCATCGCTTTATGAAACCTAGTACACCATTAGCTTTATTAGTGATTGATATAATTTGGCTCCTGAAATCTAATTTTCTATCTAAAAGAACTCCGAGATCATTGAAGGGATCAACTTGTTCAAGAAATTCAGAATTCATGCTATAAAACTCACGTACAAACTAAATGGATGGATATATCTTGATTAATTTTATTTTTAAGTTTAAGTTAAGTTTAAAAGGTGTCTTGATAGAAAATGTTTTAAGTTGTGTCTGAAGAAAATTGGTCCCACCGTTTATAAGATATCAAATCTTTTCCATTCTATTAAATATATGCGCAGCTGCCAAAGGGCAAGGCAGATTTTAATTTGTTTTTTTTTACCGATTGAAACGTGACCTAATATCTGATCGTGATCTAATATCTTCTAGCCTATACTTGAAAAAAAAAATTGGTCGAGCCTTTTTTGGGGCGTACGTCTGGAAGTTTGAAAAAATTTTAACTTTATAAATGCGTAAGCACTCGGATATGAGCCTATACTGAATAATTCATCTTTAATAAGGAGCGTTAGCTCTGTAAATACTATACAATTGACTGCTTTTTTTTAAGATTAAATTTTATATATTACAATGAGTTTTATAGATTAATTGAAATATGTATTGCAATTTTCGGTCACACCCGTTACAGTAAAAATTTAACAATTTGAATAAAATGTTTGCTCTATATAATAAATACTTGATACTTTCCGCCAATAAAAATAGTAAGGGCATTCAAAAATGAAATTAAATTGATTTAATAAGAAATAATTGGTAACACCCGTCACGCCAATGCTGAAGTGCTAATTTTTTAATGGATATCAAACATTAAAAAATGGAAAAGGAAAAGCAGAAATACTAAGAATATTATTCGTATGATTGGAGGGGAAAGCAAAATATTTTAGAAACCAAAATAGCAGAAACGAATAAAAAATAAAGTCAAATTGTTAGTGTTTTGAAGACACCTGAAATGGGTAGTTCTAAGTCGCAATAAAGTTAAATGTAACGTTTCTTGTCGTCCATTAAAAATAATTACTCTTATTAAGTGACTCTTTGAATATGTTGATTCAGAGTCTCTGGTGCCTCCAATAAGCACAAAAATTATAGTTTTATTTCTTCAAACTTTTCAAGTTTTCATATTGAGCCTCAAACGTCACATAAGGAAGTCACATCTGTCACATTTTCGAAATATTTTTTTTTAAGAAAAATGTATAGAATAATTTTAAATAGTTTGCACGAAAATTAATGTGGTACGTTTTACGGATGACTTTGCCAACTATATCCTAAAATTAATAATTCTTTAAAAATTTATATTTTTAAGGTCACACCAGTCACAGCCTTCTGAAGCTAATTCTGAGCAAAAATCATGCTATTTTCTTGTCTCCCTGTTACTAACTGTTCCTTCCTTTTTTTTAATTATAAATTTAATATTTTTTATATATTATGCATATTGGTTATTGTTTTATTATTTTATATTATATCTATGTATTATACGAGTACATATTTACATACATATATTTTTATGCCTACCCACGGCCATAACTTTTACACTCTATGCGCAATACAAAATATTTTAGCCCGGTGTCATTATTAAATTTCTATTTTTTTAACAAAAAACACATGCTGACGTGTCCAACCACTCCCCATTTTTACAGATAACAGTTTTTGCCCTTGGCAGTTCTCATAGTAAAGTTGTATGCCAATTTTTTACTAAAAGTATTTTTGGCCGCTCTCTTCATATAAATTCACTGTGCTGTGTTTAACTGATCGCATGTCAGGGATAGAAAGTGCGATTTAAGAATTTAGGACTGCGCTAAAAAATATTTATTATTAAGTAATTATAAGAAATAAATTTATCACTTTATAAATTATGAAATACCAATCAGGTTATTAACGATTTTTCGTTTGCAAATTTTTTTCGAAAAAAAATTTCAGGAATAATACTACTTGTTTGAAGGTTGTATTTATACTAAGATTTATCTTTTAATTATCTGATTAATGTTTTATACACAACTGCATGATGCTCTGAATATCATGCGCATATTTATTTTGTTCGATTAAATATCCATACTCTGAGTATGAGTATCACAGAGATTTAATACTCACAATGCGCATGTGCCTAGAGTATTTAAATTTTTTGTACAAATAAAAGTAGAGCTACTCTGTGGTGTAGGAATCAGAGAACAGAAATGAATAGTGAAAAAGTGAATAGAGTTAAATCATGGCTTATAATTTCTTGTACGCATGGCGTACTCGTATTTATTGCAATATTGTCTATGAAGCAGATTCACTCGAAAGTTTGAAGTGAGCATCGAACTCATACTAAGCATACTTAACTCAGTGCCTATGGACGATGTAAAATAAATAAGTATGACTCAGAATGCAAACTTCATATACGAACATTACAAGTCTCATTATGAGGTTGTGTGTTTGTTTCTCTGTTGGTTGTTTTTTCTTTTTTCTTTTGCTGGAATTGAAAAACAACCCTATTTACTACTATTGTATACTACTTGCAAACTGTTTAATGACTAAACTTTTAAATAATCACACAACCATGAGTTAAATCAATGCGAGTAGTACAAGTACTTTCCTGAAATTAGAAAACGAACTGAGGTGCCTTGTAAGTGTGAGTGTGGTATGAATATGAATGTCAACGTACCATTCATATTTACTTGAACTTATTTATAAATTAATGTCATTGAGAGTGTGCGTACATCAGAGTAGTTGAGTTTAAACGATGTCTACGCATTTATATTTAAAATTTTATGAGTCAGTATGAATAGCAAACACACGATTCATTGCTGATCTCTGGTAGTAAACGCAGTTAGTAAAATTAATGGTAAATATTGAATGATTTTTTTAGATTACTTATAGTCCTTCTCTGGTTCACACACAGCAAATTTTTTTTTTGAAAGAGGCTTTCTTATCTCTCATATAAACTCAAGAGTTTCCCGAGAAAAATTGCTGTGTGTAAACCAAGTCTATTGAAACAAATATGAGCGTTGAAATTGTTTACTTAAATTTCTTTTTACATTTACATTAAAGCTAAACTTTAGGACGCAATGTACTCAGTACTTTCATCTTTTAATTATATATCTTTGCAAAAAATTTTTAATGGCATTTATATTTTACGACGCCGTAACTTTCGTTTACAATTCTTTAGAAAACAACTTAAACTTATTAAGACATAAAACTAAAACTGACCAAAAATTCAACTAGGGAAACCCCCAACAAACTGGTTATATTAGTTAATTTTATTAAATGTGTTATTGTTGTAATATTGTGCAGTACAGTATATTTGATTTAAGATCATTCAATAAAATCAGTCTAAAAACTTTAGGTTTGATTGATATTTGCATATGCTTTCATTGCGATATTATCAAATTTTTAATTTTTTCTTTGAACACATTTTTCTTCGTGTTATTGTCGGTCAGCTGTTTATGATAGAAAAAAAACACACAACAGTTTAACATAAACCAAATACAAGTTGTTGTTTGTATTGTTGCACATGTTGCGCGAGATTGCTTAAAATTTAATAATAAAGGGCCTTAATTTGAATGTTGTTGTGCAGATGTCAGATAAGAAAAATAAAGTTAATGTCAGCCAGTTATGTGCAGTGTAAAAGTTTCACTGGTCAATAAATGGATGACCACCGGCGTTGGTGCTCTAAAACTAATTAATAAATAAATAAATAAAGAAGCCAATATATTTTTTAAAAATTAATCATGCTATTTCAAAAAGTTTATGTGATTGACTTTATATGCCTTCAAATACGAAGTTGGTTTTTTTTCTGTGATTTTATTAATATTCGTATTATATTAAGTAAATTCTGTGTAATTTTTTTTAAAGCAGTTAAATAAAGTTGATTTTTGTGAAAACATTTATTATTAAATTAAAGTGTTGTAGTAAAGAAAAACGTTATTAAGACAATGACGACTTCCTCTTTCTACCCACAAATATATGAAAATTCGAAAATGAAATAAAACCTGAATGTCGCTTTCCCAAATAAATGCATTTACTCATATTGCACAATATCTGATCATATTGCTTATTAAATCACATAATATTGTATATGTTTTGAGATAATTTTTCTTTTGTTTTTGTTTTGAGATCTTTTCTTTTTTACACAAATTTTTCTTCATATCCCAGCAAACAATTTGCTGACGAGAATGCAAAAGTATATGTATACTCTTAGACTATTTAGTTTGGTTTGAGCAGTTAAAAAAAATAAATAAAATAAAAGGTAAAAGGAAATACATAGGCCGTTATTGCGGGTATGAGCAACTTTCCATCTTCGAATGTAGTCTAAAATACTGAAAGAACGAATTTTCATTTGGTACTATGACTAGCATCCTTATTGTAAATATAACTCGAATAAAAAACCACCGTTTATGATAAATTTTTGTACTAAAATTCTTCATCGAAAGTTAAATTCTTTTCAATTGAAAATTCTCATAATATGAATCGAACATTCGTTTTTCGATGTTCGATAGCCAGCGAAGATCGAAAATCGAGTGCAACTCATAATAAGGGCCATAAATAGATCTTCACTGACACTAAAACTGAAATCTATCTATTTATATAAAATACCAAAAAAAATTTCTATCTTCTTTGAAGCCATCGAACCGATGCACAAGGAGTATTTGAGCTAAAAACTGGCCAATACTGTTTTTATTTAGTTTATATTGCTTGTGAAAATATATTGAGTGTCCCTAGATTAATGAAACTTGGCAGACATATGTTTTATAGTTCTAGGCTGGCAAACCCAGAAAAAAAGAAAGTCGAACAAAGCGGAAAAAAGTTCCTCTCAGAAGAACTAATTTTCCACCTCTGAAAAATTTAATATTTATTTTCTTAAATTTGTTCATACTTTTATTTAGCAAATGCAACTTTTAAGGTCGTCAAAAGTTCAAAACCCTAAAATTGGCCCCAAAAGACCTTAAGACGCCATTTTCGTCCACACTTCCTTTTATGTGCGGTGACAAAAATTTCATTTGCAAAAATAATATAAATATTAAACAAAATTACTACTTATGCTTTCATATCATTTTCACTTTCATTTAAACTTCTGAGCTTTTATTGAAAGGATGGGGAGTATCTCCCCCTCAAAGCAACACATTTCATGACTGACAAAAGGGTTTCTTATTCATATTTATCCATGCAGGGGATGAGAAAAAATAGAAAATAAAGGTGAAGTTTTGAAAAAATCACAAACAAAAAAATTAAGCAAACTTGCGCAAGTTTTTTTGCGTTTAAGATTAGAGATTTGAAATTTAATTGTGCTATAAAAAAATTCTGAACTACATTCACTTTTAAAAACCTTCCTCTTCTTTTTTGTTTGCATAAAAATTGTATAATTTTTGTCTTTTTAGTTCTTAAACGAATTGCTTCAACATTAATATTCGATATACTTTTTTAATTTTAATATTAGGGACAGCTTGTGATAAAATCTTTCAGCCAAAAAAAATACCCTTATACCTTTATTCGTTTGGCAAAAAAAATATCATATAAACATGTTAAAACCGAAAAAAAACATAAAAAACTCATGTAATTTTCTTCACTTTCCTCACTTTAGCAGTGTCTCAGAGCTACAAATCACCACTTAAAGTCATCAAAATTTACAATGTGACGTAAAATTGTTGTGTATCGAAATGCGTACTCAGTTCTTAAGATTTTTTTAAATTCATTTTTGCCTTTTTGGGTCAAATACTCTTCTGTGCGATGTACTCCAAACCGGTTTCATTAGAACTACAATTTTGTGAATATATTTCTAGACGCCTAAATAACAGTATTAGGTCCATCGGACACATTCTTGAGCCGTAATTTGGTTGGGAGGGGGAAGGGGAAATGCAATGATAACTTGTACTTACATGCCATTGGAAGATTTTGAGCGCTACACGAATATTCCTGTAGTTGCAGAAATTAATGTAAAAACTGCAAGAAATTTATGTCTTCTTGCCCAAGACATTAATTACACCCTGTGCACATTTAAATTATTTAATCCTTAAGTTGAGTAAAACCCGCACATAAGAGAATATTCACTTAAAATTAAATTATATATTCTTGATGACTTAATTAAGCAATTTTAAATAATTTATGATTATCTGTGCTTGACAACTTTTCGCTTATAATAAATTATTGTAATTTTTTTTATTATTAGTAGGAGGACATAAAACCGTTTAGTATTTTAATAAAAATCACACATGATCATAAACACAATTTATGGAAAAGCAAATGTATGTAACATGACATTAAATCAACAATAATAACAACCAGAAAACACGTTTCGCGCTTTTTATTTTAGTTGGTCTCTCCAATAAAAGAAATTTATTATTTTATTGCTATTCTCGCAAACAATTTTGTTTAATAAATATTCGCACTTTTTGGAGATTTTTTTCTTGTTTGCTTTGCACATTTATTTGATACTTTTTTTTTAATTTTGTGTTATTTTATTACTTATAGTTTGAAATATTGAAAAAAATAAAGTTAATAAATTTATAAGAGAAATACCAGAATGTTGGGGAAAAAACACTGCAACGAGCAGCATCTAGTTATGTGATGAGTTGTTACCACGACCGTTTCTTAAAGTGTTGTGTCAGTTGAGTTGTTCACTATTTTGCCATCAAGTCTTTCTTTTTTACATTTCTTTTGTTTTCTCTGCTTCTACATCTTTTTGTTTTGATATTGTTGTTGCTGCTTTACAGGTAACTTGTAACTTGTTGTTGTTGTTGTTAAGCTTTTTATGTTTGTTGATGATGTGCCAGTGTAGTGCCTGTTTGTTTACTTTTTTCGATTAGAAAAAAATTTGACGAAAAAGTTATCTTTGTCGATGTTGCCACAGCTCAAAAGTTTGTTTTTTATCCAAAATTGCTTAAGACATTATAAAGTCACGCGTGAGTCACGCATAAGTCACGCGTGATCGTGGTTGTATTTATATGTATTTATATAAAAGTGATGGATGAAACATGTGTGACATCAGCTAACTTCTTTAGGCTTGTTAAATAATCTATTTTTGTATAACTCATATAAGAAGTCAGTCAATGCATCAGTAGCGTGTGTGAATAAAAATAAATTCAGTGAAGTGCGATTTTGACCCGCGCACGAAGGGCTCCGTACGGGCACTAGATATGTAATTCAATACAAACTTTAGCCTATACAATATATAGTTTTGGCTTTTTTCGGTTTTGATTTTTTTTTTTATTTTTGGCATTTTTTCGGTTTGTGGCGATTTTTTTTCTTAAGTTTTTGCCTTTTTCTCGTTTTGGCTATTTTTTGGTTTTTGGCGTTTTTACTTACAGTTTAGCGATTTTTTTTCATTTGGGCAATTTTTTTCATTTTGGCGATTTTTTTCATGTAGGCGACTTTTTTAGTTTTGACACCTTTTTCGCGGTTTTGTGATTATTTTTTTCAGTTTTTGGCGTTTTTTTTAATTTTGGCAATTTTTTCGGTTTTGTCGATTTACTTTAGTGTTAGAATTTATTTTTTAATTTGGTGCTTTTTTTGGGTTTTTGGCATTTTTTTTTTGAGTTTTTGGCGATTTTTTCTGGCTTGGCGATTTTTGGTCCATCAGTGATGCCAACTTATTTGGATTTAAGAGCACATCAAAATTTAAAAGAAGCGCTAAGAAGCGTAATTTTAAGATTTAAAAAGCGTAAAGGTAGAGGTCCATAGCTCGCTTTTTGCGCGTTACGGTTTCTATGCATCTGTCAGAAAAGTAGAATCAATGTAATAGTATGTGACAAGTTACATTGCAAAAAGCGCAGTAGGTCTACTTTCTACTTTTGTACGCGTTACAAGCACAATGAAAGAAAGTCAGCTGTTCTTGAAAGCTACAGATGTAAAAAATACTTTATTTCTTATGTTATCGATAAATATTATTTTTCCGTGGATAATTTTTTTTTCACATCGAAAATTTTGATTTGAACGGCACTGCACACATATGAAAATGACAACACATGAAATGCCCGATGTAAATTCGACATTCCACATATATTTTATTTTTGCCTCTTCTGCCAGAATCAAAATTCCGAAACTTAATAGTTTTGGAAATGTTTGACTCTGTTGTACAGTACAATAGAACCACACTTTTAAATACTTTTTTTCTTTTACTAAATAAAAAGCTACAAAAATACGATCAATTAAACTTTATAGTCACCGTAAACAAAAAGCATGTAAGTGCCTTTTTAAATTTACAAAATCGTTTAACTGATATAAAGATGGGTATTGTCATTTTTCATTTATAATATCGCCAGCTCATAAAAATAATAGTGATATGTATGTTAATTGAAAGTTTGCTTGTTCAACTTTTAACACGGCTAATTTGGAATATACATAGTTTTTGTAATATATTCTGGCATTTATAAAACAAAAAAGAGAATAGAAAGTTATGTTGTTGATAATGCCAACTTATCAGTAAGTTTTTCCCAAATTCTTGAATGAATTGATTTAAATAATAAAATAAAATGCTATAAGAATAAAATGTAATAAAAAGCTTTATTCCCGTTGAAACTTAATGCTCTAAGATTAAAAGTTCAATTACACGTATCACATTTTATACATACTATGTTCAATGTATATCTTTAGCTAAAATGCGAAAAGGAATAAGTAACAAAAAATTCAATATCGATTTTTTGATAGATTATTATGATTTCTTGAAGCTACTACTACGGCTTCACAAAATTTTATACTTGTGCTATAAAAAATTACGAATTTATTAAGAAGTTTTTTTAGTTTTTGTTGTATTATTTTGCTTCTCATACAAAATTTTATTTTTGTTAGTTATGCCTTTTTGCATTATATCTAACAATTAGTAGAGCCTTAACCATAAGCAGCTGCTTTTAATATTCCACTTATATATACATACTTATACTTGATTTCAGAATGGCAATTTAATTATTAAAAAAAACAATAATTGAACTGAAAAACTAATGCCCCGAAACTACAAAAATTGTTTACGAAAGTAATATTAAAAAAAAATTAAAAGTTTTATATGAAAAATATTTTACTAAAAAAATTCTTTGATAAAAAACTTAAATGCAAATTTAGTTAGTGGTAACCAGCGTTTTAGTTGTCTAGTTTTTTTTAATGTTGGCCCTTGTTTTTGATAAATCCCCTATTTGGTGACACCTTTTGAAAAATATTATCGGTCACCCTGGTGGTAGAAATTTTTTAATCTCTATGTGAATAATTTTTATTATTATTGTGTAACAACAAATTCTATTTTTGACATATTTGGATAAACTAAAAGCCACGTTGTTTTTTTAATTGTTGTATTTTTTCATTGTTTTTGTTATCCTGATATTAATTGGAAATAAATGTGTCTTCTTTCAAACGTAATATTTTAACTTGGTAACGCTACGACAATTTCATCTAAAAAGAGTTGTGGTTCATAATACTAAAACAGTTTGGTCGTGTGTACGTTTGGTCGACTCTTAGACGACCAAACTGAATTTAGTTGAGAACCATGATTGGAGATTAAATTACACTGTGTGACAAAAATGAATGAAGTCGAAATAGCCAGGCAATGTTATTATTTTTCTGATAGGTATTGTAAAGTATAATTGTAATCTGTTTTCGAAATTTTCGAAACAGCTCCAAAGCCTTGAGTTCTTATGCACTTATTAACCTCTAATCAAGTTGAGTTTATAAATGGATTTAAAAAGGAGAGACTTCGACCTTTTGAACTATATATAGTATATATATATATATATATATATATATTATTTTAGTAAATTTCATATATATTAGTGTATTTTTTCACCAAATATATGTACATACGTATGTACATATTTTCGTTTTTTTTCTACTTTGAATTCGTTTTTATGCAGTATTTTTGTATAGAAACCATACTATTTATTACTTTATTTATAAAAAATAATTCATTACGCGAGCTTGTGGTAAAAAAAAATTCGTTAAAAATTTAAATAGTTATTAGAGTTAAGCGTTTTCTGTGTATTAAGCATGCAGAAGATGAAAGTATACAATTTAACAAACATAGATCCACACAAAGTAAACAACATTGATAAAACAGTGGTCGCCAAACTTGTTCCTTGAGAGCCACATTTTTCACATGCACCTATCATACATTCGGCATACGGGCTTCAAAGACAACATAATCCATGACATGGTGAAATTCAGCCTGATTTGGGAAACAGAGTCATACGAAACCGCAGCGAATATTTAAGTTAACAAAGCGCCGCACATTAAATAAATTTTCCTAAATATTAGTTGATAATATTGTTCAGTGTATGACGACTGGTACATAAACATTCCATTTCTTAATTAGATAGAAATCTAAAATAATATCCCAGTCATGATGTTCTTACTTTCTGTGGCTTAACATTATAATTTTTCCTTCATCTACATATTTTTTTTTTATATTTTGTTTTTGTTAATCGTTGTTCCATGTAACATACTTATATTCATCTATGCTAATTACATATTTATTGCTCATCATTCCACACACACATTTTTGTAAAATGTAAGTACATAAGTATGTATGTAGATACAAATACACGCTCATATGTATATATAAGTACATTTGCTCAAACGTAAATTAGAAAATTAGTTATTATTACATTTATCATTTGATTTTTAAGCACTTCTATTAGACACTAAAATAAAATTTTAATATCTTTAACACTGGCATACATTTTTTGTAATGAACAGTTCTTATAGAGATGATTATAATTATTTCAAGTAGTTAAAATTATCAAAACGCTGTACGTATTTGGAATAAAGGTCAATCTACTCAAACAGATTGTAGACAGTAAAGGCAAGACCACACTGCAAAAACGAACTACAGCAATAGGCTATCGATACGACAATACGGGGATTGGAAAAACTCTACTTACTGTTGGAAGACTGGCCAAAATTCGCTACACCGAATTTTTCTTTGATTTTTTAAATTTCAATAAACAATTTTTTTATTGAATTCGCATTGAAACATCAAACTATTTTTTTTTTGGATAGGGAAACCAAAAATAGAGAAAAGACAAGAAATATTATAAGATTAAAATGGCCAACATTATATCTGCCGCTGTCTAGCATTTAGTCAAATCATAAGGAAAATATAAAAAATATACAATATATACTGCACATGTCAAATCGGGATGATTGCAAAAAAAAAACTATAAAAGCTAAATAATTGCTTTTGCAAATTGTACGATTCATAGCGTTGGAAGTTGGAATCAAATATAATATTATAGGTGACCAAAAACCTTAAAATTAGGAACGTAACGAATATGTATACAGATTCCGATATATAGGCGATATTTCTGATTTGCCGGTATATTGATATCGGCGATATTTTAATGTCAATACGTCGATACTTCTTAAATTTTTTTTAGAGCTGTTTTGAACAAACCATTTTCAACGATTTTTTTTTTTGCATAAAAACTAAGAGAAATAACATATTAAAAGCAGAACATAAAGTCCAACTAGAAAACTTAAACATTTCTTTTGTTTTGCTTTACACCATAGTAGTGAAATGTTCTCTCAATGCTAAATCATGTATGTATTTAAAAAAAAATTTGTTGTTTTGTTAATTTCAGAATGAATTCAAATATTAACACTATAATTTTGTATAAGAAAAGGTTTTGTTAATTTTAACTTGAACTCAGTGTCAATATGCGTATCGATATCGGAATCGGTATCGGCGATATTTCTTTTTGAGTATCGGTATCGGTATCGGAGCGGCAAAACGGCGTATCGTTACTTCCCTACTTAAAATACAATAACAACCCACTATCAAGTCATCTATTAATAGTTTATTTTTTAAAACATGTAATCTGAAATCACCGCGATTTTCACGAGCGGACTCGATGGAATAGCTTAAGGATTCAGATTGGAAAAACCTAAGAAGAATATATATATTGAGGAAACTAAGTTCTTAACATAATCAAGTTTGATAGATTTTCGGTTTCTTTATTTCTTTTATGCTGGTACTACTGCACCGATTTAAAAAAAATTTATATGGTTTTAAAGGTTTTTCGGTACAGATGTGCATATATAATCTATATTTTATTAAAATCGGTTTAGTATTTAGGGAGCTATAAGCGTTTAAAGTTACTACTACTACATGCACACATATTACACAAGCATTTATTAGCTTACAAGTAAACAAGAAACAAAACATGAGCTTGTGTGTGTTTGTAGTATTTCTCTTGATCTAAAATTTTTTTTCTCTTATTTGTTATTGTATGAAAACCATTATATTTAAAGGAAGAGAGTTCAATAAATTGAATTACCTTAGTTAAAGGGATTTCGTTTGTGTTTTTAATTTCATGTATTATTTAATTATGCATATGCATGTATGTAAGTATGTGGGTGGCTGTGTTTTAATGCATTTTTTATGACGTTTAGATACATTTTCTTTGAATCTTAATAAAATTATTTACATTATGATTCTGGAATACGGACGATTGTGGCGTCCGTTGGTATATCTAGTATTTTTAAAAGTAGAGCGTTAAAAATGATTTAAGAGAATAGGTACAATCATGTAATGGGATTGAGTCAACATTGCTTGCCCTTCTTTTCACCCTCAAGGATCCGACGGAAAGATAAAGAAGTCTTGCTATTCACCCTTATTCTGCTACCCGACACCCAGTATAAGTGCCAACAACAAGAATTTCCATTAGACAATTAATGCTTTTATTAATTTCTCAAACAAACTTTTATTTTAATATGAAATCGAGATCAAAGCACATTTTTTTTATTTATTTATTTACAAATATATTATAATTAAAATTACAATAAATTAAAATCTAAAAGCACTAGCAGCAATGGCTATCGGCTGCATAACTTTTAGTATTAAAAACATGCCTAAAAGCATGCTTCAAAAAGTTTTCTTATTTATACTGCAGCAGAGCTGTAAACTTCACTGGCAAAGAAATCGAAATTCTGTTGCTCTATGCAACAGTTTGTATATGGAAGTTATGTACAATGTGCATTGTACCCTTGCTATGGCATAGTGTTGAATCCTTAGTAACGAAATTTCGACTCGCAAGGACCCCTCATTTTTTGTGAGGTTCGGAAAAAAATATTTGAGCCAAGAAATGGTGGCGGTCAGATGGGGGCAAAGTTCGCCTCTTTGTGCTCAAAGTTAGGGGTAAAAGCAAAAAAAAATTTACAAAAAATCATATAACTTCCCCGGGTCACCGCTACAAGGGTCAAATGTATGACCGCCTAGCTCCTCTCCTTAAGGGAGCTCCCTTACAAAGGGGAAGTTCTTATAAAATTTACTAGCAGGGCTCTAACTGCCCTTAGGGCGTACTTAGCGAAGTCAAATGTATGACCAACCTCAAATATTTTTTCAATACAAAGATTTTCTCTAAACATACATATCGTCTATCTTCAACCATTAAGGTCGTCCCCATACAAAAAATTATTTTTTAAATATTTTTTCTTAACAAAGCCACTTGTACCTCCCCCGGGTTAAAATGTAATGTAATTTATTTTTGGCCTGTGTTGGATATATCTTCTTATTTTGGGCAACGACTTGAAGTAAATATGGTATATATTTTCTTCTTTGTCGCGGCACATCGCACTGCTGTAATCTTGTTTAAATTTTACCCCTCTTTCTGCAGCATTGACTACAACTTGCATTTTTTGCAATATCTCTTAGCGCTTGGTTATAGTCTTCACGTTGTCCCAGGTTTCTGGATCGCTATTTAAAAAAACTTATTGGTAATTCAAAGCCTGAAAAAAGCTTGCTTCCCAAGCGTTACGTAGTGCCTCAAATCGTTCATTATTTGTGGGTGTACTTCTGTCGAAGCTAAGGGACTCTGGATGCGAAAAGGATATACTACCTTGCTTGAAAAAACTTCAAATAATTTGATTGTAGTGTTATGAAGAAAAACCTGGCTGCAATATATTAATTTCTATTTTACTAACTCTTTGTAATACATATTTAATCATATTTCCTCTTTAATGTTCAACACACTAATAAGTAAGTAGTGGTTGTGCTTTTGCCATTAATATGTTCTTAAAACTACAACTAATAGGAACAAATGAAGAGAAAGTAAACAAATATCCTTTAACATTTATCTTTTCCACCTGTTTTTCGTCATCTTTTAATAAAACGTTCGTTTCCAAAAAGGAGGAGGAGGTTATATTATAATTAAAACACTTGGTCTTAAGTGTTTTAAAATTTGGTTTTTAAAAAAATTTTAGGAACAGAATTTAAAAATAGTTTGCTCCTTGCAAAAATTTACAAAACAAATACCTTAAGAGGTAGACAAAGTTTGTGTCGTTCGTCATTGTACGCAAAATTTTATATAAAAAATAAAATATATAAATATTTTTTTATTTAGTATTTAAAGTTTGCCGTCTTCATATTCGTAGTAATGCTTTATTTTCAGAGAAAAATATTATTATGGGTTAACATATCTTTTATGCAGATGGATAAAACGGTGGCCGAAAAAAAAAATGAAAAGCGTTATAGAACCAATTTAAAAAAGAACCTATTAAGGATAGAAATATAAAAAGAACCCAAAATCTAAAAAACGCCATAAACCGAAAAATTCCCAATAACAAAAACCGCCAACACTACAAAAATCGCAAAAAACCGAAATAAATTCAGTGAAGTGCGACTTTGAGCCGCGCACGAAGGGTTCCTTCCGTACGGACATTAGATATGTAATTCAATAAAAACTTAGGCCTATACAATACATAGTTTTGGAATTTTTTTTTTCGTTTTTGGTGGTTTTTTGGCTTTGAGTGTTTCTTAGTTTTGGCGTTTTTTCGGTTTTTGGCGATTTTTTTCATTTGGACGATTTTATCGGTTTTGTCGATTTATTTTAATGTCAGAATTTTTTAGTTTGGTGATTTTTGGGTTCTGGCAATTTTTTTTTTTGCTTTTTGGAGACTTTTTTCTGGTTTAGCGATTTTATAATTTTGGGATTTTTAGGGATCCGTACACGAAAGGTGAAAAACGGAACTCTATTGTTTTCGTTACGCTGTCCGTCTGTCTGTCACACGTTATTTTCTCAGGAACCGTAAGAGCTACGGACCTGAAAATTGGACAGAGTATGTAGAACCTTAACCGCTACAACAGCAAATACATGAAAATTAAAAATTAAAGCGTGTTCTACAACGAGCAACAAAAATGTTAAAATCCCATGTTATATACATACAATTATATGTACATACTTATGTATGTTGACATTTGAAATTTGTAAAATTAGTGTATTTTAATATAGACTACAACAATTAACACAAAAATTTAAAAAAATTTAAATTAAAGGGAAGTCCATCAGTTAATGCAATTTTCACTATTAATTTTGACAACTTGCTATATCTTGGAAACCGTAAGAGGTAAACTCTTGAAATTTTCAAAAACGGTAAAAGTAAAAAATCCAAAAATTATAAAATCGCCAAAAACAAAAACAAATTCGAAAAAATCGGCCCAATGAAATAAAGTTGCCAAAATGAAAAAAAGCCAAAAACTTAAGAAATCGACATAACTAAAACAATTCGCCTAAATTAAAAAAATCGCTAAAATTAAAAATAATCGTCAAAACGAGAAAAAAGTGTCAAAACTAAAAAAATTGCCAAATAAAACAAAACGCCAAAACGAAATAAAAAATCGCCCATATGAAAAAAATCGCCAAACCAAAAAAGTCGCCAAAATTAAAAATAAACGTCAAAAACCAAAAAAGCGCCAAAACGAGCAAAAAGTGCCAAATTTAAAAAAGCGCCAATAAACGCAAAAAACCCCTAAACTAAAAAAAAGCTTTAAACCGAAAAAACCCCAAAAACGGAAAAAAATGCCAAAACTATATTTTATGTAGGCTAAGGTTTGTATTGAATTACATATCTCGTTTCCGTACGGAACCTTTCGTGCACGGGTCAAAGTCGCTCTTCACTGAATTTATTTAGTTTTACAGTTTATGAAAATTTTAAGAGTTTGCCTCTTACGGTTTCCAGGATACAACAAATTGTCAAAATTACATAGTCAAAATTGCATTAACTGATAGAACACCCTTAATCTCAGTTTTTTTAAATTTTAGTGTTTATTGTTGTAGTCTGTATAAAAATACACTAATATTGCAAATTTTAAGTGTGAATACACATGTACAATTGTATGTTTATTACATGGGATTTTAACATATTTCGTTGCTCGTTTTGGAACACTCTTTAATTTTTAACACTCATGTATTTGTTGATGTTGAAGTGCCAGTTACTTAAATTTTTTTAAATGTCTACATCTGGTAAGATATTCGATTATAGAGGCTAAAGTTCGTATAATATTACATATGTATGTACGCACTTTACTGAATTTATTTTAATTTTAAACTAAAATTAAAAATTTTGCGAAAAAGTTATTGTATTTTATTACTCCAGATATTAATTTTTTGAAAACCTTCCTCCGCACCATAGAAAAATAGTCTAGCTTTGACGCCAGGCAGTAATTATATTTCATAAGGTAACAAGAATATATTGTAGGATTTAATAACAACATGGAAAACTTCTAATATCTTGTCAACTAAGTTGTTAAAATGTGACATTATAATTAACCAAAAGAGATTAACGATTAACAAATACTTAAACTATGTATACTCAGATATTTCATGGTTTAATGTTTAATTTTGTATTTTACTTAAATGGAAAACCAGACAAGGTCACACTATTTATGTATGCCAATGTACGAGTATAACGAGATTTTAGAATGATCTTGAAACTTGAGCTGCATGAATGAGGCAGGATGGTAAAAGTATATTTATTCGCAAATTTAACGCAAACAATCTATAAAGTAAAGAAATAATTTTTTGTGTTTTAAAATATTTTATGAAATGCTTGCAAAATATTTAGCGCTTTAAATACTAAAAACTTTTAAAATAAACATGCAAGAAAACATCTAAAGCAAGTGTATTTTAATTATTTTGTTTTATTATAATTATTATTATTAGCTGAAGTTACCTATTAGTAATCGTCTCAGTTAAGCAATTGACTAGTAAGAAGTTTTGGCAAATTGTATTGCGATGTTTGCCTTTAATTTTTTGCTAATTCGCTTACTTGCCATCAGTAATGGTTTTCAATGCATATTTTTCCTTCAAGTCAAAACTCAGGCATACACTACGAGTACCCTTGACTATCGTTTAAAACTGCAGGTTCTACATGTGTCTTAACTTTTAATTTTGTTTTTGGTGTGTTTTAAATTTTACGCTCACAAAGTCAAGCATTTAATCAAAAAAAATAGTGAGCAATCATGTGTTAAAAAAACCGGCCGCTGGTCAAGAAATAAATTCAATTTTTATGTATTTAAAATGAAATGCGCCAAACAGAACTTACAAAGAATACGTTTTTAATTGCATCAATAGATTTGATGGAAATTTATTCAGATATTTGATTTATTACCGCCGCTCTTTGGGTTGCAAGGAAAACTACAATGGAATGAAATTGTTAAAACATCGCTGAACACAATAAAAACAACGCGCGACTGGATGACTGATTTTCAAAATACTCGTAAATCTGCATAACTTGTTAGCGTTGTTCAAGTGTCAATCTATTCAAGAAAATTGAGCCTAGTATGACAGTTCGCTTAACAGCTAATCCTTTCGTAAAGCATTAAACACATTCACAAGAGAAACCTACAAACTACAAAATGTCAAGGCTACAATACACATGTTTATATATGAGAATGGTTATTTTGATGACAGCACGGCGGCAGGTTGTTGTCCATGCTGATTTTGTCGTTGTAGTTTTATCAAACTCAATATTGCCAGTAAAATGTGCTAAAAATTTCTTACAACCGTGTGATCTGGCAATTTTTGTCAGACGTCGTTGCCAGAAAAAGCATTGTTAGTCCATTGCAAGACTATCAACTGACAACAAATTGTCAGATTTCTTACAATCGTGTGAACACATTGTAAAATTATTGCCAGATATTTGTCAGACATTTTAATATTGTTAGATGTGCGAAGTTTATGCATCTGACAATGGTGTCATTGTAAGAAAATTCTTTCTATGGGCAACACTGCACACCCTTGATTTTAAAGAAAAAATGTATAATAAAATATATGCAGCTAAAATCATTGCAATTGCTTCTTTACAGTCCATACTAATTTATATTTTCACTTTTTACATTTAACACAACAACAAACGATTCATATTTAAAAATTTCTAACAAATGCTTTGAGTCTGGCAACGCATAAATACAGATCTGAAAATTTTTGCATATGACAACCGTGTGAACTGACAATTTTTCGACTGACGATTTTGTCAGATGAATTTATTGTCATACAACCGACTGGCAATAAATTCTAACATTTTCTGTCAACTGTGTCAATTGTGCTGGCAATTTTCGATTACCATTACATTGACAGCACATTGCCAGATCTGACAATATTGTAAGATCTTACAATCGTTTGTACATAGCTTAAGTGACAGTGCGCAAATAATGTTGCCAGTATAGTACAAAATCTTGAATGAATAATATCGTGCAATTATACCATATTAATTAAGAGAAATAATATCCCGAAATTAATGAAAAGAAATAAATTGATTCATTTTCATACTTTTACGTGATACAAGCATATTTTGAAAGAGTCATTTAATTTTTATAAATGCGAAATATTTGAAGGTGGCAATACTGAAATATGAATTTATACTTGATCATCAGGTGCTGATGATGCTGCTGCCGCCACCAAAAAAAATTTAGTAGCCGACTAGGAGGGGACAACTGCAGCTAGCAGAGCATGTGTGAGTCGTGTGGTCGCGTACCCTGCTGCGATGAATGTGTGTAATGCGTAAATTTTATCCGCACTCAAAAAAAAAAATTAACTAAAACTTTGGAAAATTTTCTAAATTTGAATAAAAAAAGTTGTTGTATGGCGCCAAAGCTGTTTTTTACTTGAAACCAGTAAAATATTTACTAAATTTCTAGTTCATTAATGAACTAGTTTATAGTAATTATATTTTCCTATTTAAGTAAAATTTTCCTAAAATTAAGTAAAATTTTCCCATAAAATTCGGAGCTTTGCAAACAAACTTTTTCGTCTCTGATCTCAAATTTAGTAAATTTTCTGTTTTTCTTGTCTTTAATTTAATTCTGGTACTTATTTTTATTTTTAATTAAATTCTATACCAAATAATATGTTATTTATTATATCTTCACATTATATTCTTAATTACAATTCACCATTCACCATACATACATACATATAAATTCCTTGAGAGTTGACAAGTATTGAACCGGCAACCTTCTGATTGATAAGCAAGCATTCTAACTAGTGATGAGCTATAACGTGATTTTTTAATAATGTTGCTTCTTGTGAATGTGATTGCTAAATCGCTGTTCTTTTAAACTGTGACTGTGATCACGGTTTAACTCATTTCAGCTATTCTGCTTTAAAAGTCTTTATTAGTATTGTTGTCTTGATAAATACTAATAAGAAGAGCGACAAGAACAAACAATTAGCATTATCAACCCCATCCAAATATTTAGATTTTTTTTATAAGCTGCAGAGAGACAAAAATTGCAAGTATGAACATATGAGATGTACATAGTTGCCAGAAAAGACAATTTGACACAATTTGACGATTTTTTTTATCGACAAAAGCTGAAGGTATAAAAAAAATTCATGTGGTAGCCTTATCTAATGTGAAGTAAGCATATAAGAACAATCACAGTTTGTATAAAAGAACTATATTTCCAAAACCTGTTACTTGATAAATTCAGTCACAGTTGTGATTAGTGATTTTTCAATCGCTGTGAAAAAAGAACAGGTTTCAAAATATCGCTCAACTCTAATTCTAACACCAATTGCCTAACAAGGCAGCCTGAATAAGCATTGAAATTTTTGAGTTTTAAAATTTTATTTTATGTACAAAAAATAAATTTCAAGTCCAAATATTCTTCTAAAATATGAAACATTTACTTAGATTTTTTTCTAAAGGCAAATTTATAATACATTCTATAATTCAAACAAAAACTAATTAAAACTGGTAAATATCTTACTAAAATTTAGTATACCCTTTTACATCTTTTAAGTAAGTCAAATTTCATGATATCCTAAGGAGTAATTAATTTCCTAAAGTTTATTTTTTGATTTAAGACGAAATTGACTAGTCCTTAATAAAAAATTTCCTTCAGTTTATAACCATTTTCCTACTCTTAGTAAATATTTCCTTTAAGTCAGTAAACATTTCCTAAAATGTGAGAAATTTATTGTGTATTCTTATCAACTATTTTTGAGGATATGAACTTTTTATTTTTTACTCATATTAAGTAATTTTTACTAGATTTTTGTAAAAATTTACTTAAACTTAGAAAAAATTACTTAAACTTAGAATTTTTTATTTTACTTTAATTTAGGAAAAAAAAATTTCTTAATGATAGTACATGTCTTTTTTTGAGTGCGGTTTAAAAAAAAAACTTTTCCTCATTCAAATTTTTTTGAAAAAATTTTAAAATAGCATGGAAATTTGGCTTATTTATTTTTGGAGCTCAATATTTTTGCTATTTGTATGTATCGTCAGCTGAAATTCAAAAGGCCGTAATTAACAAACAAATTCAATATCATCATTTTTCAGGTAAATAATTCTTGAATTTAATCTGCCTTATCGTGGTTGGCGTATTTCAAATACGCTACGACTGTTTGGTAATAGATAAAAAAATACTGTATAAGTCTTGTGCATGATCAGCAACAAACGAACAACACAACGGCAAGACTGTTGTAAATTAGTGATGTTAAAATTTAAGCTTTCATTACATAAAAAAACTTTCAACAAATTGGAATACGGTGAAACAAAACACTTCACATATTCCATTTGAATTGAAAAATAAGTATATATGTAGAAATTAAGTTTAAAGCAATTGACACCGCACACAGAGGACCAAACACAAGCAACATCGATGATGAAGGTGCAGCAACCTTTGAAGGGGGTGTACTCTGTAATTCGATTCGAAGGAAAATGCTTTCGAATTTACATCTTATAAACATAGAAATTTGAAAGCTTTTTCTTTTATTTCGTTTTGAGTTACAAAGCAAACCTGCAGGTTGTTCCGTTCTGCTAGTGCCTGTCAAAATAACTTCAAATTAATATCTTTAGTAAAATTTAATCCTTAAAAATTATCAGATGTAATTTGGTTTACAGAGTAATGAAAACTTCACTCTAATCGAATCATAAACAGAGAAACAAATAAATATCGAGCACAATAAATAAAAACTCACTCGAATTTTTTCCAGGTATTGTACACACTTTAATTTATTAGAAAAGTATTCACCATCCCTGCTGGGAAATTTATATCAATTTAGTTTAAGATTCAATCAGACGCGCCATAACCACAAACAGCTGTTTATATTTTTATTTTTTTAATTCATTTCATAAGTGCAACAACAAATATGCTTAACCAGCAAACAGCTGTTTATAGTTACTGCGAAAAACCAAAATTCAATTGGATTCTATGGTTTTGGTTATGGCTATGACGTTATGGTGAGTCTCCTATAATTAAATACAGTGCTGCCCATAACTTTGATTCGAACAGCTGTTTTGTATGCTTATGGTTAAGGCACGTTTCATTGAAGCTTTAATACACACATTCATGGTAGTGGAACAAAAAGTTGATAGTCTTGACCAATAAAAAATTACATATCACATAAATGGTTTCAAATTTTAAAAAACGACTTCGTTGAACTTGTGCTAGGGCTAACTGACATTGAAAAAAGAAAAGGACATTATATACGAAATCTACATATTATATATACAAGATCCCCTCTTAAGCTTAAGCTAGACGTGATATACCATAACCATACAAAACAGCTGTTCGAACCAAACTTGGGAACAACCCTTTATTTGATTATAGGTGACTTGCCATAACGCCATAGCCATTGCCATAGAAATTAATTTAACTTTGGTTTGGTTATGGCTATGGCACGTCTAAATTAAGCTTTAATGCCGAGGCACATAGAATCCACCGTAGGTTCCACGTAGCCTTTTTCAACTGACATTAATATAACGACGGAGAAGTTTAATACAATGATATTAAATTAAGCTTATTCTTTGTTCTAGTTATTAAACTTAAGTTTTAATAAAAGGAAGCAAAAACCCAACTGATAACTGTCAAACTACTCAACGTACGTTAAAAATTATTAGTTTACCAACTTTTATTAGTATTAATTCTTTTAAGGCATTTTTCTTTTTAAGATTTCAACTATTTAGTGTAAAAAAGTTTCACAACATAATTCATTTTCAAGCTCAATACAATTGGCAGGTATGTGTTGCTTTTGGCAGTAACTCGTGTTTACATTTGCATTCCTATTGTCTGTCAGCTGGACAGCCAAGTTATGATGAAATGGCTTAAGTTTGACACTAATGCATTAAACCGACAGTATAACAGACACATACAAATGCAAAAAAAAAAATATAATAATAAAACAAAATCACGCATTCGCTTGTTGACGGCATGAGTGCAACAATGACAGACCATAAAGTTGTTACAATTAAATAATACAGGCTAATTTGCTGCAGCAACTTGTTGCAGTTTAAATAGTTATATATTTTCAACAGTCAATAATGAATATTAAGTTCATTGTAAGATCACTGAACAACTAAAATATTGACTGACAGCAAGCAAATTGCAATAACGACGAAACTCAAATATAAAATAAGAAATTAGGAAACTTGTTTATAAAATAGATAATACTCGTGTTCTGTTTTTTTGTTGTCGCTGCAATTTTTTGTTTGTTTCTACTAACAATCTATCTATTCGATATTTATTTATTTACTAGGTACATATATACCGCCAAATTGCTTGTGTTCATACTCCAATAATTACCCACAATCAAGACATAAAATTCTTGAGCCAAGGCTTTATAATGGAAATTGTTTTAGGTTTACATACATTTTTTTATGATTTAATTTTTGCTTTATTAACAACAATAGCTTTTGTGAACTATAATTACTTAGATAGGCTTACCTAATCGCGTTTAGTTTTTTTTCTCTTTATAATTTTGCAATGTATTCTTTTGTTTTTTTCTGTGTTAAGTTAACGTTTTTTCTTGTCTATACAAAATTAGATTGCAAATTGTTATATATAATTTTAGTATGTCGCTCTTTTTAAATGAAATCGAAATAGAAGGAAATTCTTCATTATGGTGCAGTTATTTCTTAAGTGACTTTCAACAAAAAAAAAAGGTTCTCAATTCGGTTGTATTGTATATGCCGAAATCTACTAAAAATGATTTCGGTATATTTTCATTACTAAAAAACTATGACATTTGCTAACGGATCTAAAAAATCAAAAAATTGCTTTTGTTAAAAATGATGCAGTTGTCATTTGGTTTCAGTGAACAATAGTCACTACGCCCCCTAAAACTAGCTTATTAAAATTTATGGAGTTCTGCTTAACCTGTTCGTATAAAATTCTATCCAATCTTGAGCGATTGGGCGGGAGCTCATCCCTTATAATATAGTTTTATATTATATGTGCTTCTAGTCAAATGATTCTTCCAAAACTTTAATCTTGCATTGAAAATAGGGGTAGGGGCGTGGTCATAAACATTTAACTATAAATTTTACACGCTTTTACTGAACCGAGTTGCACACGTGTGAGGCTCCACACGCACTGAGAATCAATTTTATATTTCATATGTCTTTGCCCAATTAATTTAAATTCAACTTTTCGCAACACCTGACAAATTTCATGTAATTCTAATCAACCTATTCCTACACAGCTTTGCAATTGCATATAGTAAGCGATCCTATCCAAGTACTCATCAATCAGTGTGGCAGTATTTGTGAAAATGAGTTTGTATATCTTACACCCAATATGATTAATGAAAAATCAATCGATACTTTGCATGCTTGATGTCACATTTGGATGTGTTTCTAGTATTTGTTAATCAAGCACGAACACATTTTAAATGAAGTTTCAATATGCAGCCTGTTTTTCGAAAATGAATGAAATGTATTTGTTTTTAAACAATAACGAACAAAAAAATTCTTACAATTTTGTAATATGAAATCACTTGGATGTGAATGACAAAAAAAGAGCTTCCAGTTTTTCTATGTATCATTGCTTTTCGAAAAAAGCTCGTTTTAAAGCGTATTATTTTATTCGAGTGTCACAAATTTGACTTGGCATCACTGTTTTGTTTGAGCACCCATTTAACAGCTGATAGTTGCTTTTTGTTTAGTTTGCTTTGAAATTTCATTATGAATCGACTAACACCAGAGCAACGCGTGCAAATTGTTGAAATTTTTAATAAAAATAATTGTTCCATTCGTCAAACTCATCGTGCACTAGAGATGAGCGCACGACACGACACGAACACGGAAAACATTACACTCAACATGTACGAAACACGCACGCAAAAAATTTCGTCAACACGATACTGCACGCAACACGCTTGAAATGTTATTGGTATGGAACTGAAGATCAGTAAATTTATTTTTTTTTTAAAGCTGAAGGTCCATACCATCCGTTCTATGCATATGCGTTGTATGCGTTTCTGTACGTTCTCTTCGATTACAAGTTCAAGTTACATGCAATACGTTTTATGCGCCAAATATTTTTGTTGTGATCAGCTGTAGTGTGAATATTTTTAAAAATAAAAACAGTTCTTGCAAAAATGGAAAGTGAAATTGTGATTTTAAATGAATTCACTCAATTCATTGAGTTTATCTATATAATATTTTGTAGAGGAGTAGGCTTTTATTATACAAAATTTCGTGATTTTTCACAGCTTCAATTAGCTTCTCCTCCATTGCACTTGCTTAAATAATAATAAACACAACAGAGATGACACTCAGTACACAAAAGCAATCGATAACTAGAATGCAAATTTTGTTTTTGAAATATTTATGTTAAAAACTGATTTTAATATATTTTATTCTTGAAAATAGTTATAATCTTTATTACAAAATATTTTTCATTTATTATAAACTTTTTTATAACAAAAAAACTTAAAATTTAAATCCACCACACTAACGTTTTTATCGATATCATTGAAAATATAATATAATTTGCCATCTTTCGCTTTCAAAAACAGCTGACGTTTTTTCATGGTGCATGAGACGGATACAAAAGTAGAAAGTAGATCTACTTTATCCGTCCTATGCGTCTATACGTTCTTTGCGTTTTGTTCTGTAACTTGCCACATAAAATTACTTTGATTCTACTTTTTTGACACATGCATAAAACGCAACTACGCATTGAACGGATGGTATGGACCTTCGGCTTAAGAGTCCCTGATACTATTTGCCTCCGCAGCTGATACTATCGGCTTACGTACAGGACTTTAAGCTGCAGAGTTCCATACAATATTAATAAATATGCTGGTGTTTTGTGTTTGACCGTACAAAATATTAAAGTTTTTCTCTACTGGAAAATCATTCATACATATCGAGCCTTTTTTTCGATTTTATCGTAAGCGACAAAAATTAAATTTTACAGAAGATTTTTTTTAACTCAAATATGTTGTACGTAAATTGTCGCTTGCGATAAGATTGTACTGCCCAAAAGTTATCAACAATTTTGGCAGGCTCATAAAATTTTAATTTTAATAAAAAAGTGAATTTTCGATAACATGTCGCTTACCATAAAATCGATATTTTACATCTAAACTCGTTTTGCGTTTTTATTGTCAATTTTTCCCAACACGAAACGACCCGAACACGCACGAAATCAGATTTTGTTTGTCACGAACACTTCGTATTGAGTCGTTTGTGTTCGCGCACATCTCTATCCTGCACTTCTTCCATTTCTGATGAAGCCCATTTACGTATTTACGTACGCAGCAGAATTTACATCCACAGAAAATTAGTGTTTGCGCTTTATGGGCTGGCGCAGTCATTCGGCCAATTGTCTTCAAAAACGATAATGGGCAGAATGTTACTGTCAATGGTGAACAGTATAGGAACATGAGTCGAAATTTTTTCGAACCTCAATTGCGTGGCATTTATCTTGCTGATTTGTAGTTCCAAAAGGACGAAGCCACATGTCATACAGCGGGCGCTACAATTAATTTACTCAAAGAAACGTTTGATGAAGAAATAATTTCTCGTAATGTCCTAATTATTTGGCCACCGAGGTCACGTAACTTAACCCCATTGGATTATTTTCTTTGGAGTTATGTTAAGTGACTTGTCCACGTCGATAAACTACAAACAATTAAATACTCGAATAATTATCGGCGAAATACGGTCGAAAATTCTGCGAATAGTTGTTGAAAATTGATGTTCCAGATTGCGGCTTCTACGCGCCAGCCGCACATTGGTTCAAGTTCATTGAACGAGCGGCTAAAAATAGAAGAAGTTGTCGAAGGACAATGAAACTTGGCACATAGGCATTTTTTGTTTGAATCAAGAAAAAATGGAAAAATCAAAATGATCCGCCCACTTTTACGCCCACCTCCCATACAAAGTAAAAATTAAATTTTGACCTACGGCATTGTTTTTTGGCACATAGCATTTTTAAACACTCAGAATCATTTGTGTGAAATTTGAAAAATATCCGCCCACTTTTACGCCCACTTCCCATACAACTTGTATTGAAAAAGTGGCATAACTCCCTTGATTTTTAATGCATCAATTCAATTTTCACAAAAAGTAATTATTATAATTGTAGAATGGGCTCCAGAAAATATATACCTGATCCGCCCACTTTTACGCCCACCTCCCATAGAAAAAACATGAATAAATAAATTAAGCATAGTCTTTTAATAATTTTTTAACATCATTATCGTACTCCAATTTTTTGATTTGCAGCTTTGAGCGAAATCTATTTATAAATGGGTCTGAAGACAATAAAAGGTTATGCATTACATCTTCATTAGTGGCTACACGTCCAATTCTTCGCGAATGATGTAATCTATAGGCTCTATAATCTTTATTCCTCGCTTCCTGAGCTTCTTCGGACAGCATACCTGATACAAACAATCAATTAAAATGTAAAAAATTAAAATTAAATCATTGAATAAGGGCCTTTAAATAGAGACATACCTATTGGCAGAATAGCTTCTGCTATAATTTTGCTACCATGCACCAGAATCTTATGCACAGTTACAGGCATGTAGTACCAGCCATAGAGATCAACAAACAACTTGGCAGTATCCATGCAATATATATGAAATTTGCTAGTGTCGACTGCTGCATTACAATTTATTGCGGCCAAAATAATTTTAAATCTATGTATTAACTCTTCTTTTATTCCAATTACGTCTGCAGTTTTGGCTGGATTTTCGAAAAACCTTCTTTCCGTATTGCCATCGTTTGTTGTGCCCATACCTTGCTTCACCGCGTCCACATTTATGCCCAGTGTCAACTTTAATCTCTTCTGAATTTCAGCTTTATTTGCCGCCATTTCAATTTTTGTGTAACTATCTGTTCTCCATTTTTTGAAACTTAGACGGTAAGAAATGTGCAGAATGCACTCCATAAATTTGATTCTCGCATGCAAGGGAGAAATACCAAACGCAACTGCTTCTTCCGAACATTTCCTCAAAATCACCGCATCTAAATTATTCATTTCTGTGGGCTTTGCTCCACATATGAAGCAAACCGCCATAGATGAACTTCCAGAAATCGTAGTAGCTACTTTCCCATCAATCATTGTTAATTTCAGTGTGTGAGAAATATTGAAGTTTCTGCTATGCAATTCAACGACAGTATTTCTTAAATTTTTTATTTCGTCATTAACACGACTGACCTCTGAATTTATAACTTCAGCTGTTTCTTGTATAAATTCAAATTTTAACGGTCGGCAAAATCTAGTTGATGATGGCTCTGTATTTCTCCAGCACATTGTTGACATATTATTACGCTCTGTGAGGGTCAATTTAACAAGTGACGTTAAGAACATATATTTATCGGAGTCATTTGGATCTGTGAATTTTTGATGGTATTCACTGTGTCCCGAACTTCCGTCACAGCCCCATTTTGAGAACATTTGCAGTTCGTTGGGGAGTTCTGTCACCTCATTCTCGGTTTTTGTCATCAAAATCCTGGTTACTGTATGATCTAATAACTCTTGTAGACCAACTTTGCTACAACTTTCTTGCACCTGAACATTTGCAGGATAGCATTTTTTTTTTTTGCTTCCAGTACCTGATGGTAGGAAGGGTAAATGTCGAATCCAATTTCTCTAGCTGAACTGCGCAAAACCTCATATTGATGCTTTGACAAGGAAGCATCAAGTATCAGCCCAAGTGCCTTCTCCGGGGTGAACGCCTTAATGGATTTGTCTAAACACTCACTTTTTTTTGCGGCAGACGATATCAACACCATTGAGGTGTTTTTACAAAAATCTTGTACCTTTGTCCTCTTTGTTCGCGGTTGGCAATCCTCGAAGGCTTTTGCTGGACGTCCACGTTTAACCATATTTGAACAGCTTGGTGCTTCATTGTTTGCGGTATATTTGCACACTTTGTAGACATTTTTCAGCCAATTTTCATTAAGATCAAGAAATCTGGTTTTTATGCGTCTTGCTTTTTGCCATCTATCTTTGAACTTTGTAAAAAAGTTTTTTTTCAAAAATCCAGTAAAGACTTCAACATCCTCAGCAGTCATTCCTTCATTGTTATTTGCAATGACTTCGACAGTAACATCAATATCACTGTTGTTATCAATCAATATTTCGCAAATATTTAAATAAGAAATTGTTACATTTTCCATAATTAATAAAATTAAATCTTGATATCACTTAAAAACGCACCTCTTATCACTGCACTTGCTAATGTAATGTAAATTAGCATATCAATAATATTAGAAATTTATACCCAATTGCAGAAATTTAAATCAGAAACTGTGTATTATATTGTTGGTACTTAATGTATTACTTATTAAGCTCTAACGGAAAAGATTTTGTGCAATAAAGAGAGCAAGACATAATGTGTAGTTGTTATTGCATGCAACAACATAATAAATGAATGATAACACAGCACCTAATAGTCTATCGCTTGATCTTCTATTGTTGTTATCAAACAGTATCAGTAAACAATAACACCGGTCGACAAAAAAATATTTTTTTCTTGTCTTTCTGTTTTTTTTTGGAAAGGAGCAGGTATGAGCAGCTGAATTTTTTTTTAGCTTTTAGCTGAGACTTCAAGCTGTAATTTGACGTCTTTCGTTAAACAGCGCTCCACAGCGCTAAAAAGATGCAGTCCACTGAAGTTGATGAACATTGAAATTTTGATGTTGTTTATATTTTGTTCTACGAAATTTTTTATGTGGCACTTTTTCCAACTTTTTTTAATGCAAATCTCATCTATGACAATTGCCATTTACGAAAATATACAACAAAGTCAAATGATAAGTTTACTGTGATTGTACCAAAAGATATACAGTAAATTTGCATGCCATTTTAAACAAGCGAACATATATGAACTTGGAGCGTGTCTGTCCAAAGAAATACTAAATATATCAGCCTAATATTACGGAATAATTATCCAAATCGGCGAACATGAAAAAATGAATTTCGGCCACTCTTGAACCAATGTGAGCCGTGGCCTCCAAATGGCAGGAATCATATTTAAACATTAATTTCAAAAAATTTTCTTTCCAATAAAGCCGTTTCATTGATATTAAAAATATATTTTGTTGTTTTATTATGATTTAAACTTGTGTCACTCTTTAAAAAAACACCCTTTTTTATCAAAATGGCATACATAGATGAAAGCTTTAGAATATTTTATAAATTTTTAAGCGACTTTGTTTATAAATGAAACAGATGTAAGTGAGAAAATAGTTATGTTCTTTTAATTTGTTTCTTTTTTAACTCCCGATCACAAAAAGGGGTGTTGTAAGTTTTTAGTGTGTGTCTGTGTATCTGTGTCTTTCCGTTTCCACGTACAGACCAAACGCCTGGACCGATTTTGATTTAGTTGGTGACTTCATCAAGAGAGTTCATTTTAAAAGTTTTAGTTTTTTGCTATATTTTATTTAAACTATTCTAACATAAAATGTCAAATATATATAAAAAGGAAAACTATATTATTATTGATTTTGAAAAGTTTTTTGTTTCTCCTCTAAAAAATATTAAAGTGTAGTTACGTCCGTTTGCATTTAAGGTGACTATATGTAAAGTTATGCTTAATTTAAAGAACACTTAAATATTTTTAACTTGTATTTATATATTTCATAATGTATAAATATAAAAATAAACTATTAGTGGAAATTATTTCCAAGTGGAAAACGAAATAATTTTAATTTCAATATCAATTTAATTTCATATCAATATCTTTTTGCCACAAACGACTCCAACATAAGCTTTGCTTTACTTCTTAAGCATTTATTGTTAAAGTTATAGGGAAGCTGGTCAACAAAGTAGACACCAGAATTAATTTGCTTATGAGGCAGAATCAGACGACTCCTCACATGCTCTTCTACCTGAGAAGCTGTTAAAGGACTATCTGCTGTTTTCACCACTAAAGCACCGGCAACATCACCGAACCTCTCATCATGAACGGACACCACACAAACATCCATTACATGTGGCATTTCAGCTATAACATGTTCAATTTCATTAGGCCAATACTGGAAGCCTTGATACTTTAAAACTTCTTTTTTACGATCCACCAAATAAAGGAAATATTGTTCATCTATATAACCCATATCACCGGTGTAAAACCAGCCTTCATTATCCATTGAACGAGCCGTTTCCTCTGGATTTCCATAGTAACCCTTCCAAGGAATTGCAAGTTTAATTAATATTTCACCAACTTCGTTTAAGTCTAGATTTTCACCGCTTTCATTTATTATGCGTAGCTTTAAGTTTGGCAATAATTTTCCCACTGAGTTGGAACGCGTTTTGTCCAAATTAAATGACAAAGTTCCCACCTCTGTAAGGCCATAACCAAAGCTTATGACAACATTCTTGTTGAACAAAGTCGTTAAACGTTGAAAGGTGGCCTCTGACAAATTACTTCCTCCAAACTGCAGGGTCATTAGGGATGATAAGTTCTCCCTGGTAGCCAAAGGATGGCTCACCAGCATGGAAACATAACGCGAAGAAAGAAAAGCGTAATTGAGTTTGTATTTGCTTACAAGCTCCAAAAAGAACTTTATATCAAATGTTCGTTTGCTTATAATACGGGTACAGCTGCTCAGGCAGTTGTTGATGAGAAACCATAGTCCGGTAAGCCAGTCAACACTACTGGTCATATAAATTATTGTATCGCAAGTTAGTAGGCTGTAAGGAAATTAGCTCTGTTTTTATCTATAGTTGTTACCTGGCAAACACCAGCACTTACAAATTTTCACTTAGAACAGTAGGTGTTGCAAGGCAAACGGCTTTGGGCTTTCCTGTGGTCCCGGAAGAGCTTAAAATCGCTATTGTTTGACTGGGTCCCTCGGCAAGCTCTTCAGGTCTTTGTATAAATGTTTTAGTTAATTTTAATTTACTTTAAATATTTTAACTGCAATAACTCACTGATAATTCTCTACTGCCAATGTTGTCTTCAAAAGATCCAGAACCTTGGGGATGCCTTCAATATACTCCGAAATTGTTATTATTAAATTACAATAATTTTTAGTTGCCGATTTAATTTTTCCATAAACTTCACCATCACAAAATATTAATTTAGGTTGGGTCAAGCCAAAGCAATAAGCGAGAGTGTCTAAGCAGAGATCAAGAGAAATCAATTTTAAATTAAAATGATTTTATTTTAAGAAATCTTGTACACAGAAAAAAATATTCCTGCAATGAAAAACTTTAATTGAAAATAAAACCAAAAATCAATAAAAAATATAATTCAGTCAATTAAACTTTGTATTTGCATTTGATATTTTAAACAACATTTTAGTTGACTTAAATATATTTTTAATTGGTTTTTGGTCTTATTTTCAATTAAAAATTTTTAATGCAGGAATATATTTTTTTTCTGTGTAGCACATACTTTCATCCAAATCCGGATTAACAGCATGAAAGGGAGTACAATTGAAGAAGCAACCCAAAACTACAGGCAACAAGTAAGTCGACGTTTTAGCACTTATGCCCACAATGGCCTTGTGATCAAATTCCAGTTCCTTTAAATACTCAGCAATGCTAATTGCCCAGCTAAGAGCTTGGCCATTTGTTGTAGCCACATTGTATGTGTCATCCAGCTAAAGAGAATGCCACATTTATTACCAGCAGCATTGCTTTAAATAAGCTATAATTACCTGCAACTCGTTGTTGGGTTTTTGCCTTAAACGTTCATATAACACTTGACCCATGGAAAGTTCAGGCTTAAATTTGCTCTGTACATTAGTGCTCTCTAATATTTTTTGTTCTTTATCATACACACAACCGAAATAGTCCATCATATTCAAAGACATTTTATAATACAATAATTTCTAATAATATTTTTTTTAACTTTTTAAATGTTTTACTGAACACTAGGTTTT
Source organism: Tachina fera (assembly GCA_905220375.1). Taxonomy (NCBI): domain Eukaryota; kingdom Metazoa; phylum Arthropoda; class Insecta; order Diptera; family Tachinidae; genus Tachina; species Tachina fera. Next base: position 77,585,794 of record LR999966.1, read on the forward strand.
GTTTAATGTTTCTTAGAACTTTGATCGGACTCGTATTATAAGATTTTGAAAATTTTTTTTAAATGAGATCTGTTTGTTTGCAATTCCATAATTTGGGATTAATTGCGATAAGATTGTTTCGTGACTAGATAGCAACTAGAGTTTTCCCTATTGGTAATTCCTGGAAAAAAATTCTGTGATCCCCCTGAATTAGCAAAAAAATTGTAGCGGGAACTAGATTGGTATTGAAAATAACCAAAATAAAACAAACGGTTCCAGAGCTGGAAATTTTAAACTTTTTTTTTGCATATAAAAGTAACTAACTAAAACGAGGGCATTGGATATTGTTCGTTATTTCCAACCTATAAAAGTTGGAATTATATACGAAGCAGCTCTTGCTACATAGCGTCTACAAGTGATGGGGGAATGGATCGCACAAAACAATATACCACACCTTTAGAACATATGGACGTCACTGAACGGATACGACCAAACTTTGGAAATGTCCGACTGGGTACGTGAGACTAGGTTTATTACACAATGCGAAACATTGATTCCAGAAAGACGCTGCTGCGGCAATCGAACCCTAGAACAAACACCTGTGGGAGTCTGCTACACGGATGGCTCGAAGCTAGGGGCAAAAACGGGCCTAACTTTCTTCATATATGAATTGAATTCTGAGATTTACTTCCGCTTGCCTGACCATAATACAGTCTTCCAGGCGGAGGTTCGTGCGATCACGGAGGCTTTAAAATAGATCAGTGTGATCAGAGGTCAATATATTTACCGACAGCAAGTCGGCAATTAGAGTAATCACAACCGGAAGAGCAAACTCTAGAACCAATTTAGATTTTAAAAATATGATAAACGATTACACAGTACATGGGTGCCAGACCACTACGGCGTAACCCGATCAGTGATCTGCAATGAATCGATTTTTCGCTATTCATACTGACTCATGAAATTTTAAATATAAATCCATAGTTATCATTTAAACTCAACTACTCTGATTTACGCACACTTACAATAAGATTGATTTATAAGTATAGGTTGCAATAAATATGAATGCGACGTCGACATTCATACTCATACCACACTTACACTCATAAATAACCTCAGTTTGGTTTCTAATTTCAAAAAAATAAAATACTTATACTACTTACATTAATTTAGCTCACTCAACTCATTCATATACATATTGATGGCTTAATAAAAAAAAGGCGGAACTTGAATTTTCAATAGTATTTTATAGGAGAAGCAAAAAACAGAAGAAAAATTAAAGCATTTACATGCAAAAACAATTTTTTAAGCTGCCATAAGTCCTTGATTTTTAATTGTAATGAACTAAGGTCTTCAAGGAGCATGCAGTGTTTTTGAATTAATATAGTACAACAAAAAAATAAATAATAAAAGAAAAAAACAACAGATGAAATACATAACTTCATAATGAGAACTTAAAAGTTCGTATGCGAAGTTCGCATTGCGAATCATACTTGTTTTGATCGTCCATAGGCATTGAGTTAAGGAGATTCCAAATCAACAACGTCATAAATGTGGCTAAGTATGAGTTCGATATGCACTTCAAACTTTCGAGTGGATATGATTCATAGACAACATTGCAATAAGTATGAGTACGCATAAATTCAAGATATTATTAGTCATGATTCAACTGTACTCACTTTTTCACTACTCATTGCTGATCTCTGGATCAGGTATGAACGTGCAAATGAACTGATGAAAAAGGCAAGAACGTTACGGACAGTAACTCTAACTAATGCAAATACTTTCAAGACAGCAAAATTGAGTTACAAAACTGGGCGAAGATGGCCCACAGGACACGATGGAATTGTGATACTGTGGGTAATATAACCAAGGTTGTATGGGGAGACCCGGACGAAGACAAAATAATGGGACTATTGAAACTAAATAAGCACAAGCTAAGAAAATTTACCGGAATCTTAACGGGGCGCTCAATATACGAGGGCATTTGTACCGGGTTGGAGCCACGAATGTAGGGCATGCATGGAGATAATGGAGCACTTCCTTTGTCATTATCCAGCTTTCGCCCAGCCTAGATTCCATTATTTAGGGATGACACCTTATCGGACATTACCCACCTTAGAGGTATTGACTGGAAAGATTTAAGGGACTACGTGAAAGATACTGAGTTCCCATAAAGGGTGGGTTCATTTGTTAGTTTTCATGAAAGCGTACAAGAGGCCTAAACTGGAGTTTTTTATATGCGTACCATTTTCGTTGCTGCTCTGTAAAGTATGAACAATCATTAGCTTTACGAATCAATTCGATATGCTGCGTACCATATCGATCTTTAATTTCAAAACGAAGTTATTAAGCCGCGAAAAATATGAAAATAGCTAGTTTATTTGATATGTAGATAGATAAAATATTGAAATAATTAAAAGTAATACGGTTTTCGAAGAGAAAAGGCAGGCATACAAAAGTTAGTGGCTGTTTTGTTGTTAAAATCGCGAAAAAGGGAGACCTTAAAATTTTTTCTAACTGCAGGTATATTTGTGTACTACCAACCATGATACAATTATACTACGTATGTGCACGACTACAACAAAATTATAGCACAAAAAAACACATGCATTTTGTAGGTATAAACAAACAAATAATTGTCAGAAACAATGTCTTTTGCTTTTAAAAATAACAATTACAGGGTAACTAAAGTACAATTGCAGACGCGGCATTCATGAATGATTATAGTGATTCAGTGTTGCCAATAAGTGTGTAATTAGAGAGAGTATGCAACTACTATCATGTGTAGGTCATGAAATTAGATATATGTTTAATCTGTGCGTAATTCTATTTTATGTTCATATTTATTTATTTTTGTTTTCATCTTAACCTACAAAAAAGATGTGTAGTGTAATTTTCTTCAATGTGTAGTTGGAAACAAAGCCATGTGTAATTTCATTGGCAACACTGTAATCATTTTATATACAATACATACACTAATATTTTTGTACCTTCCCTGTCGGAGAATGTGTGGTTGACTACAAAAATAGTTAACTTATAGTTAAATTTTCTTAGACTGACTAAAAGCTAGCTCCAATGTCATCTAGAACAAACCCACCATTAATTCTTAAGTTGAGTATATAATAGAATTTGATGAGAGCCAACAAATTTATTCTCAGCTACTTTGCAATTCAGTTAAGTTTTATGTTAGCATTTTTATGTTGTTATTTTAGATGGTAGCTTAACTGAGTGGTAGCGCGTAAAGTACACAAATTGTGATCATACATGTTCAAACCCCAGAAATTTTTTAATTTACTGACTACCAGGTGGTTTAAAAAAATCAACTTTAAGTTAGCTCAAAGTAATGCAGAGTGAGCCAATTGACTACCGCCTAGGACATCGCAATGTTAAAATAGTCAGCTGATTGCATTGCGAAGTAATAGTTAGCTTAAAGTTAGTTTAAAGTTAGCCAAATTTGCGACAGGTTTGTGAACAAAGTTTGGCAATTATTCGTATTGTATACATTAACACGTTAAGCTTTTGCATGTACCTGTTATAATTGTATCATGCTACCAACTCTTGCCAAAATAGTTGCAAAAATATTATTAAACTGCATTAAAGAACAACACTTGGAGCAAACTGTCAGCTCATGTCAAGTCGGCTTTCGCAGTGGTTCCTCTTGCTCTGACCATATTAGCTCATTGCTCATTGAACAATGCGTTGAGTTTAATTCCAAACTATATCTGATCTTTATAGACTCTGAAAATCATTCGATTCAGTTAATCGAGAATGTATTTAATTAGCCCTGCCAAGAAGAAACATACCTGAGAAATTAATAACCATGCCAGGGGCTTTTGCCCTTCATAAGGGATATCTTTCTGATCCATTTATGGTGAAAAGTGGAGCTCGCCATATTAACATACTGTCACCTCTTTTATTTCTTGTTGTTATGGAAGATATTTTCAACGGTATTGAAAACAATAGACAGATAATTAAATGGTAAATCAACAAACTCTATCTTAATTGCCTTGCTTACGCAGACGATATTTTTTTGCTCTCACACAAGCTTAGTGATCTTAAGCAAACAACTATAAAACTTGAAGAACAGCTGCAGTATACTGCAATAAAAATAAATGCAGCGAAAACAAAAACACTGAGTATTGGTACAACAACAGTTCTAATTACCATCAACAACCAAACATTCGACACAAGTGAGCAATTCTGCTACCTATAATGCAAGATTACTGCAAATGGAGGATCTGAAGTCGATGTAGCCGCTAGCATAAACAAGGACAGGTCATCGTTTGGCATACTAGCCCCAATATGGGAAAGTAATAAGATCACCCAGTCAACAAGGCTGAGCATTTTCAAAGTAAATGCTAAGTCGGTGCTCTTATATGGGTGTACAACCTTGAAGGTTACAAAGGACATAACAAAATGACTTCAAACTTTTAAAAACAACTGCTTAAGAAACATATTACGCATCTTTTAGTCTAGAACGATATCAAATGCCGAGTTTCTAAGAAAGACAAACCAAATGCAAGCAGCAACCCAGATACGTAAACGAAAGTGGCAGTAGATAGGTCACACCCTCTGTCGAAACGACAACAACGTATCTAACCAAGCTCTTAGATGGAACTCATTTCAACAAAATGGTAGAGTAAGCGGCAGGCCACGCACAACATGGAGAAGATCAACGGAATCCGAAATGAACCTACTGGGTATATCTTGGAAGGAGTTAGAGTTAGAGGAATATATATATATCTAACCGGATGTAATCCCTAAAACACAACTTACAGCTATGAAATTTTTTTTATATAAAACTGAACCGACTTGGGGGGAGCGAATATAAGAAATCAAAAAAAAAATATTAACGGCCACTCTAATGTACATATTGGAAAAATTAAAATTTTTAAATGTATTTGAAAAATTGTCAATAAAGCTATAAGCATCCGCTTGTATTTTTTCAATATAAATATTTAGGTCACAAACAACTGCATACATACATATGTACGTAGATATTATTATCACAAGTGTTTTAAAGAAAATGGAATTCAATAAATTTTTTTAATCAGGTAAATAAGAGTGATGATGTACTACTCTTAGTTAAAATAATTAACGTTTTCTGCAAAAAAAAAACTATTAATCTCTCTTCAAACGTATTGGAGTTTGTACAAAAAGAAAAAATGTACATATATAAAGGGTGATTTTTTAAGAGCTTTCGGATTTGATTTATAAAAAAACACAAATTTTCGAAAAATTTATGAAATCTTTGTTTAAGTCAGTAGAACGATCTATGAAATTCAATGTTTAAAGATGATTTCATTCAAATGTTGAACACGGATACGTTTGAAATGGTTTACACGCTAGGTGCAATTTTGGCATACGCTCTCCTACATATCGCCCAGTATCGAACGAATAAATTATTCCGTAAGTATATGCATGAACCTCAACATAGCCTCACAAAAACTAGTGTAAAGGCGTTAAATAGCACGACCTATGTGGCCAATCGACCGGCACCAAACGTGAAATAAACTGTTCACCGAACTCGCCTCGCAACTGGGCCTTAGTTAAGCGTGGTGTGTTGCATGTCAGTCAGGTCCAGCTCTTCCATTTTGGGCAAAAAATAAAAAATAACAAAAGCCCAATTGCTGCGAATGGCGCCGAATGCATAATTCACGGTCATCAACAACACTGGTGGATACAGCTATGATATTTTTCTCTGTCCACACTCTACGTATGTGTATTGGTGGTTGAATGTTCAATAATGTAATTTTGGTGCGAAATATAATCCCAGATTCCGAATAGCGGCCTCAGAAGGTCACCCAAACGGACCATAAAATGGAAAAAGGCGCGATACATTTTCTCAACCGACCATGAATTTTGATAATAAAATTCAATAATCCGCAAGCGTTGTTCGTTTGTAAGTCGATTCATGGTTAAATTATAAACCAAACTGCACATGTTTAACAGTAACATGATACACGAAAACAGCTGAGTTTCCAAAAACAGTGTTGCCAACAAGAAAGTTGCCAAAAAGCATCCTTTATTACTTGTTTTCTTAAATTCAAACATGTTTTATATAAAAAAATAAATATTTGTGTAAGAACGATTAAAAGATATATTAATCATTTGTATACAGTTCGTTTTCTTTCACATTTTACAATTAAAACTTATGCAATACTTATTTCTGATAAGAACTTTTTTCAAATTGATTTTTTATGACAAAAAAATTATTCCATCAAACTATTACAAACGAAACGTCTATTATAGGATATTTCGGTTAATTGATCATAGAATTCATAAAACTACATTAGCGGATTAATTAACCGAACATAGCATAAATGATTTACCCGTTGATTTGCTTAAAAATCTATGCATATTTGGAAAATAAATCAAATATTTTATCATCAAAAATTTTCTATGCCATTGTGTTATTAACCACGTTTTTACGCATTGAACCTATTTATGCACAGTGTCTTCCGATAGTGACTTGCGAACTTTGAAAGATGAGAGCGGCCATATTGGTGAAGATACATTTTTTGAACTTAGCGTACGACAATACCCATTTTTAGGGTTCCGTGAAAGGTGAAAAAAGGACCCCTATTGTTTTCGCTATGCTGTCCGTCTGTCCGTCACACGGTATTTTCTCAGGAACTGTAAGATCTACGGACCTTAAATTTGGACAGAGTATGTAGAACCTTAGCCGCTACAACAACAAATACATGAGAATTTAAAATTAAAGGGTGTTCCAAAACGATCAAGGAAAATGTTAAAATCCCATGTAATATACATACAATTGTGCAATGAATTTTTATAGAAACTACAACAATAAACACTAAAATTTAAAAAAAACTGAGATTAAGGGAGTTCTATCAGTTAATGCAATTTTGAGTATGTAATTTTGACAACTTGCTATATCTTGGAAACCGTAAGAGGTAAACTCTTGAAATTTTCAAAAACGGTTACATTAAAAAATCCGAAAGTTATACAATCGCCAAAAACCTGAAAAAAATCGCCAAAAATTTAAAAAAAATTTCAAAACGAGAAAGAAAATTGCCAAAATTAAAAAAATCTCCAAAATAAAAAATTGCCAAAATTAAAAAAAACTTCAAAAACCAAAAAAAAAAATCGCCAAAACGAGAAAAAAGAGTGTCAAAACTCAGAAGGCTCCAATAAATTCAAAAAAACCCAAAACTAAAAAAACGCTTAAAACCGAAAAAACTCAAAAACGAAAAAAAATGCTAAAACTATAGTTTATATTGGCTAAAGTTCGTATTGAATTACATATATCGTGTCCGTACGGAAACCTTCGTGCGCGGGTCAAAGTCGCACTTCACTGAATTTATTACAATTGTTTTACAAAAATGGGTATAGTGTAAGGGAAACTGTACGAGCCATAGGCATATAAAGATATTCTGGGGGAGGGCATTATCTCACAAGAATTACTTTTGCCCCCTCCCGTAGAATCACTAAAAAATTTCCGCTAATTATTGATTTTAATATTACTCATTAAAGTCACCAGTTGTAGTGCCATGGGAGGGGGAAGGGCCCCCATGAAAAAAAAACAGAGAAAGTCTTTTAACTTCCGCAAGCTTTGCCCATTTTATGCCCGCTAGCGCTATAGGTCAAGGAGAACTAATACTTTTTTGATCGAATTTTAATGATGCGAATAAGATGGCGCTACATGCCACATGTCAGCTAACGTGGAGATGATGTGGAATGAACATTTCAGATGCACGCCATCCAGCGAAGTCGCGGCGTATATTTGCACAATGTTGTATTTCATTCTTAATGGCATCGATAAACTCTCAAAACGAATAAAGAATTTCAATAATATCTCACACACACTTTGTTTTAATTAAATTTGAAGATAGAAAGCGCTTAATAAGAGACTCTTTACATTATACGAATGTTTACGGAATAATGTTTTTCTTTTTAATTAGAAGAATTAATAATTAAATTTTGAGTTTATCTCTCGCTTTCTTGAACAAAAGAACAATTTTTATTTTGTACACAAAGATGTTTAAAAAAATGCACGCAATTGCTTTATGTACGTATGTCAATATAGCGTCGACTAATTAACTTCCACTTTTTGGCAATGAAAAAGTTGGCCCAAATGGGGAAAATTATTGGGTATTTAGCAAACAACAACTTTTAGCATAAATACATATGGCTTTGACTTTGACAGTTGTACGGTAATTATGCTAAAAGTTTTTTTACGATCTACTGGGTCCAAGTTTAGGGTTTTGAACTGTCGCCGACGTTAAAAGTTGCATATGGTAAAAAAAAGTATGGGAAAACTTAAAAAACAATTGCTGTTTTCAGAGGTCGGATTAGTTCCTCTGTGCACCTCCTAATTTTTTAAAATTTTTTTTTAATCTTAACGAAATTATGTATATTGTAAAAAATATATACATACAATTATCTTCTTAAGATAAAATGTAAAATTTTTTTTTACAGTTTCACAGAACAGTTTTACTCCACCGACCGACCATTCAATTAGCTATGGAATATGTGTATGTATTTATTTTGAATACGCTCTTTCTGAATCAAAAACTCGTTTTTCGAATTTTATTATAATGGGTGATCCAAGTAGAGATACTTTTTTCAATAACCTTTTTTTGACATATCACGTGTGAGTCGTGTCATGCTGTCATGTTATTTTTGTTTAGTATTGTTTGGCATTTCATAATGTAAAGACTTACGCCTGAACAACGACATCGCTTCGCTCTATGGGCTTTTGAAAAGTTCCAAGAAGATCCGACGTTTTCGACGCAAATTTTTTTTAGCGATGAGGCCCATATGTGGCTCAATGGGTATGTAAAAAAACAGAATTGCCACACTTGGGACGAAGAGCAACTTGAAGAGATTCAAGAACTGCCACTTCATCTAGAAAAAACAACGGTTTGGTATGGTTTGTGGGCCGGTGGAATCATCGGTGCATATTTCTTTAAATATGATGCCTGTGCGAACGTAACCGTCAATGGCGACCGTTATTGTGTCATGATAATCGACTATTTGATGCCTGAAATTGAAGCTCGTGATCTCGGCGACATTTGATTTCAGCAAGACGGCGCCACTTCCCACACATCGTATCAATTAATGGATTTATTTAGAGAACATTTTGGTGAGCATATAATTTCACGTTTATGACCGGTCGATTGGCCACCAAGATCGTGTGATATCACATCGTTAGACTTTTTGCTGTGTGGATATGTAAGGACTAAAGTTTATGCGGACAACCCCGCTTCGGTTCAGTGCTTGGCGGAAAACATCACTTGTGTCATTCGCCAGTTACCAGTCGAAATGCTCAAACGAGTCATCGAAAATTGGACTCAACGGATAAACCATCTACGACGTGGCAACGGCCAACATTTGATAGACATAATCTTCAAAAATAAATGCCAAAGAATGTTTACTCAAATGATAATAACATTCTCCATTAAATTTGAATTTTCCGTTTTTTTCTTTAACAAATTAGGGAACCTCTAAATATATCACGCGATAGTTTCTGAGATATTAAGCATAAATTTTTCTCCATATCCACTATTTTTAAGTTTAATAAGTATTGTTTTGCTGTACACGCCATTTTTTGGCGATTGCGTAAAATTCTTTATACAAAAACGTACGAAGTAAAGTTAAATCTTGTTTTTATTAATATCTATAAGAAATTAATAATAAAAAGGAGATGTCGTAGGAAGAATTCAACGGCGACTGTTAAGAAAAAACATCATCAGCCAGACGAAGCCGCCGATTACATGTTTTAATATAAACTTATTAAACACTAAAATAAAATGAAAAACCCCTTAATTAATCATTTAATTTCATTCTTTGTTTTGAATACCCGTCAATTACTTGTTTTTCTTGTGTAAAGCCTGGTACTCACGCGAAATAATAAATGGTACCGAAAATTTTTCACAACTTCGAACAGAGTACCAGCCTTAAGTGTGTAAATGGATCGATAGTTAAAAATATTACGGCGGCGCCTTCTTGGTCGGCGTTAAACGATATACTTATTTCTCTGAACAGCAAGAAAAATAAACAAAACAACAAAAATTCTCAATTCACTGCAGTAAAATATACGTATGGAGCACAAAAAGCTACTAAATAAACAAAACGTATTTTTACTTTTAAAAGAAAGTAATATTAACTTCTAACTTAATTCATGAAAGTTCACAAAAATTTATATTTTTTTTTTCAAAACATGTATCGGAAGCAGCGGCTGCAAATACATTTTGAGAAAATTTCATTTAAATTTACTTTGTCGTTTTTCTTCCAATTCTGAGTCGACGTAATGACAAAAATTTTCAGGAACGTCGGGGTTCATCACAACCTAACTTCACTGTATTTATGTATATAAAACAGTTTTATGTTTTCTGTTCAAGGCAAGTTTATATAAGGTATAATCTGCTTAATTCGCTTTAAAAAATTTATACTTTTGATGTAAAAAAAATGTAATAAAATAGGCGTGTTGTTATCTAACGGATATTCATATTACAAAGCGGCGAAAAGAGTCACCTGAGCAGAAGAAACTATATAATGTGGATTCCCCTTGTTTCTGTCTTCTACATAACATTTTCAAGCTTATATTTTCACTAAAAATTTCTGTTTCATTAAAAGTACCAAAAGGTCGGTACTATATAAGTAGAGAGTAGGTACCATTGAAATTTTTAAATATTCCATCACTGTCACGCACTAGACACTTTGAGTCTGAAGAGTAGCATATTTCAAGGGTATAAAAGCAAAGAAAATTTTTGAAAAAATTTGTGAGTATTGATCTTTAAGTGATACCTTGAACATTAAAAGATTTAAGAATAATGAAATATATATTTGTTATTTTTGCCTTCTGCTTGGCAAATTTAAATGCTGCAAAAACTATTCCATCTCTTCTTAATGAAGTTACAGATATTATGAAAGAAATTACAAATTTGCGTAATATGAAGGAAGAATGTGTGAATTCCCATAATAAAGTAATTACTGATACGTACAATAATATAAGGAGATGTGGCGATACCAAAACTAAGGCTGTATGTACTCCACAAGATGTTGAAAATATCATCGCTTTGTTTAAACACATTCGTGACAACATTAACGGCTGCATTGCTAAGGATCAATTTGATTTGCAAGCTGCACTTACTAAAGTTGAGAAAAAGGCTAAAAATATTATTAAAAAAATGGAAAACAATGTCAACTATGCGTGTGTGCTAGAAGCCATTAATGCCGTCAATAGTGTGAAAGCAGCTATGAATAGTTGCAGAGTACAAAATATTCAAGAATATAATGAGTGTTATCACAAAGTTGTTAATGCTGCCCAGACGAAATTGGAAAATATCGATAATGAAAGAGATAACTGCAATTTTTGAAGCCTGATGTATATTCATTCTTTTTTTTTGCTACAATTTCTGAAATTTCTTACATAGTGCAGTTAAAATTTCTTTGTAATCAATAAAATATCTATGTACATATGTCTATCTAGCTAGTAATATCTTACTAAAATTATTTTATTATTATATTTTTTTAATAACTATTATTGTTTAATTCAATAACTTTTATGTTGAAGTTATTTAACAAAAAAATTAATAAAATGAAATAAAACTACATTAAAGATAAACAGCCTTATGTACTCGTATAAGAAAAAGTTAGCATGAAGTTAGCATAAGTGGCAAAATGTTTTACCATGATCTTGAAAAAGTTTTGGCATAAAAATACACATTAAAAATCACGCTAATATTTAATGGTGGGTTACAAGTACATTATGCACCCATATTTAATGTCAAATTGTATGGAGGAACTCGTTAACACCTTGTTCAATTTCGTCACTTATGATAACTTCATGGCAGTTTTTTCTCATACATAAAGCTGCAAATATAAAACTAGGGAGAGACGAATGTTCAGCATATGCTTACTTCATAGGGTTTCTAAATTTATATATATGTATACAAAACTTTGGTCATAATTACACTGTTCTGCAAAAAAAAAAAGAACAAGTCAGGATTTTAATGGACTTTAGTATGCTGAATTTATATCTATTTACAGATATTGATTCCACTACTCCTAGTTTTTTTTAAGCACGTATTTTTATGATGTGTGTGAAGATAAATTCATCGAGTTAATTAATTTTTCAGAAATATCGCATGCGATATTTTGTCTTCTACTTTTATTTGGTACGCATGTTGTACTGAAATTAAGGCATTCTTCATAAAAATGTTCACTGTAGCCAAACCCTTTATCCTTAGCGAATATAGAGCATATAGTTAAAAAGGCCACCATAGCTCTGTGCGCATGTAAAAAGATGCTGGGCAAGACATGGGGCCTTTCGCCTAATCTTATGTATTGGTCCTACCCAGCGGTAGCTAGATAAATACTAATCTACCGAATATTTGTATGATGGAGGGCGACTAAGAAGAAGGCATACCAGAAAGGTTACCAGAACTCTGCATCAGTGGAGCTCTAAAAAGCACACCACCTACTGCAGCTTTATATATTATATTGGAACTTAAACCAATAAAACTAACTGATCTTAACGCGGCATGCAAATCCGTTATCCGGCTTAGGACAACAGGACAGATGTCGTATAAACCATTTGGTCACGGTAAATTGATGGAAGACATGGAGTGCAGCTCAAACTACATCATTCCATAAATTAACTTCATTGCCAAACCACAGATCACTATAAGGGAAGAAGGCTATCTCGAAGGCCTTAACTATAGTGGATATAGTTTTAATTTTTTCATTGATGGCTCAAACATGGATAGAGGGGTGGGAGCTGCTATTTATAAACTTCCTAATTACTGTAGCATTTTCCAGGCGGAAATCTATGCAGCCAAAACGGCTGCAGAATTAGCTTTCACCCCAAACTATGAATGCGCGTGTGATTATATATAGAGACAGTCAAGCGGCAATTAAGGCTATTTCAGCAGACTGCACTCCTCGGTTGTGCTCATGTGTAGTAATGCCTTAATATGTTATGTGCTGGCAGAGAAGTACACTGAACGAATTGTCGGCTGAAATTCAATGAATTTCGACATTAATCTAACGAAAAATTCATTAAAATTAAGTTTAAAATTTATTAAAATTCAATCAACGTCACGCTTCATTGGATTAATGAAACCAGTTTCGTTAAAATTATTTTATTGAAAACTTCTTCAAATTTATTTAACAATAAAATAATTTCATGAAAAGAACGACATAACTTAAATATAAAGGGGTATCTTAATAATTAGAAAATATTGTTGTCATAAATCCAATTAAATATTCTAACGAAATATCCATATCCATATCCATAACATCAAGGATATCCAATGAAATTGTTTCAAAATATTCATAAAATGTTCATTGGATTTGTGAAATTATCATTAGATTTGTGAAAAATTTTTAATGAAATTTTTCATTGGATTTATGAAGCAAAATTCTTTCGGTGTACATGTGTTTTGGGTGCGGGGACATATGGGGATTGAGGGAAACGAAATGGCCGATACACTGGCTAAAAGGAGAATCCAATTACCGGTGGAATAAACGGTATATGTCCGGAAACCAATTCAACACCTCAAAGCGGTCATAGACTATAAGATTAAGGAAGAAGCGGAGGAAAGTTGAAGTGCTATACAAACTTGCAAAACTTCTAAGATCATGTGGAACTCCTGTAATCCTAAATCTACTAAATTCCTTTTATCACTAACCAGAAACAACTGTAGAATTCTATTGAGGGGCAATAACTGGATACTGCTGGACGGCTTCATATGCCGTCAAAATAGGATAAATACTTGACGGTACCTGCAGAAAATGTAAAGAACCCGGGGTAATTGAGACAGTAGAACATCTACTGTGCCACTGTCCTGCTCTAAGCCACACTAGATATGACTGCCTTGGTAATCACACTTTTCGGAGTCTTGAACTTGTATCGGGGATGGAAATGTGTAGATGTGTATCATTCGATACAGGCACCACGAAATAGGCTGCCATACTTACAGGTTCCTTGTAATCTGCTGGTATCTCTAAGGACCAATCCTGGTCTATGCAAGGTACTTGACCACACAGACTAACCTCACTTAACCTAGCCTAACCTCAGCGAATCAAATCGAGTGGAAAATGAAGACAACGAATTATACTATTAAACTGCATTTACAGTAAGGCTTTCCATGAGAATACTTAAAATTGCCATTTGTGCAATTGGGCAAACTTGCGAGACTTGTTTTATGAAGCCCCCGTTTAAACTTTTGCGCAAACAGTTTATGTAAATTTGAAACAAACGTAAAAAGTTCATTTAGTAAAAATAAAATAAAAAAAAAATTACAAGCAATATGTAGTTCAAAAACATATTTATATATTTCTATAAAAATAAAAAGTGAGTGTATCTAAAAATGCCCAGGGTAATCCAAAAAAGCAAGAAGTTGTTGTTTACAGAGTGCACAAATTGCACAGCTTAAGTTTACGACTCAAAATTATTGGGCAAACTTAACATGTTTGAGTAAATAAATTACTATACAATGCACGCATTGTGTATATTTACAGGAAGCCATTCGAGCTATTTTTACCCCACTCATAACTTTGTTCCCCTCAATCGTAAAATGATAAAATTTAAATCATAATTAGTTCAAATTAACCTCATATGTGAAGTTTCAAAGTTTTACAATGAAAGGTTCCGGAGATATGGAGGTGCAAAAAATGCATATTTTAAGACATATTCACTGACTCACTGACTCACTGACCTACTGACTCACTCATCCCCAGCAAAAAAAGAGACTCCAAAAAAGTCGTGAAAATGTAGAGTTTACGATGCGGAAGTAATGCAAATTTCGATCCGATCTAATGATTTTTACATAGGGTTGTCATTGCAAGAAGTTCTCTTTTTCGATGCCTGGTCACTGAATTGGAAGCGATATTAAGAAAAATTCCCTTTTTTGTGTTCTATGATAATATTTTCATCTAGGAAAATTGGTAAATAGTTGCCTTTTTTAACAATTCGTTTCTTTTTATACGAATTTAAGCCCGAAACAGTGTTTTCATGTAAATTTACGCAAATAACTTTTAAATTTTAGACTAAAAATAATTCATAAATTTATTTAAAAGAGTAAATTTTTTTAAAATTCTGGTGAGTATTTTCTAACACTATGGAGGAGTTACAAGGTTTTGTGTGGCTAAAATAAGCTTCTACATGATTTTTTGCTTACTCTCGGCAAATTAAAAATATCGATTTTTTGGAAGCAATGAAAATGTACTTCCACTAGAATGACTTCCATTTTTTTTCACTGGGTCACTATTATGAAGCACTTCCGCTATAGCTAGAGATCTGAAATTCGGTACAAAAGTATATGTAGATAAGTGATGAACTCGAAAAATCTGAAAACCTGAAAATTCTAACCAGGGGAGCGAGGCTACGCCCATAAAACTGAAAATTTGCGCTAGTGAGCTGAAATTTGGTACACAAATAGAACTATCTGAGTAAATACCTAGAAAAATCTGAAAACCCAAAAATTTTTTAATAAGGGTCCGTTGCTACGCCCATACAGCTCATAATTAAAAAAATATTTCTAAGGCGTTTAACTCAAGCGATTTTATTGAAACTTGTTCCAATAACACAAGGCTATAAATTTTTATTGAAAAAAGTGAGAGTTAATACACCCATACAATTTAAGCCTCCTATTTCATGTGTTTCGGGTCAGCACATTTAAATGTACTATTTATATTAACGAAACTAAACAGGAAAGGTAGCTACTAGCCAAAAAAAATTTGGGGTTTAAAAGAGCAGGCGGGAACGCGCCCATAAGAATAAAAATTAAAATTTGCGCTAGTGAGCTGAAATTTGATGAACGAGTAGTTATAGATTAGCAAATTACTAGAAAAATCTGAAAACCCAAAAATTTTACCTAGGAGGGCGGGTGTGCGCCCATAAGGCTCAGAATTTAAAAAAGAAATCTAAGGCGTTAAACTTAATCGATTTTATTGAAATTTGGCATACATGCTGATATAATACAAGGCTATAAATTTTCGATGAAAAAGTGGGCGTTAACACACCCATACAATTTTAGCCTTCTATTTCATGTACTTCGGGTCAGCACATTTATATATATATATATATATTTATATATATATATATATTTATATATTTTTTACTAATCGTTTTCAACGAAACTTAACTAATGGCTACTGCAGGTATTGAGATTGAAAAAATGAGCCGCATCACACCCATAAGAAAAAAAAAGTAAAATTTACGCTAGTTAGCTAAAATTTGACAAACATGTAGGTCTAGATTAGCAATTAACTAGAAAAATCTGAAAACCCGGAGATTTTGACCAGGGGGCGGAGCTATTCCAATAAATCAAACAATTAAAAGAGCAAATTTAAAATGTTTATCTCAAGCGATATTATTGAAATATGGCACAAAGTTATAAAATTTCGTTGAAAAAAGTGGGTGTTAACACGTTCATACAATTTAAACCTCCAATTTCATGTACTTCGGATCAGCAGATTTAAATATAATATTTATTTAAATATTAATATCCGTTTGCACTGGCAAAAAAAGTTTATGGGCTGGTAATACGCCCATAAAAATTAAATAATTAAATAAATAATAGATCAAGATGAGAAGCCAAATAGAAAAATCTAAAACCCAAATATTTCAACCAGGAGCGGCAGGGTGCACGATAATTTTGAACATAAGCTTTTAACTGAAGCTTTAACTTAAAGCTATCACTTTAAAAGGGTACGATGATAATTGAGCTCTGCTCATAACAAAATCTTGAGTTTAAAAAGGGCTGGAGAGTGGGGGTAACGGCCATAACATTTCAAGCTACAATTTGCACAAGAGAGCTTAAACTCAATACACAAATAAATCTAAATTAGAGATAACCAAGAAAGATTTAAAATCCTGGAAGTTTTAATTGGGGGGCATGGACACGCGCCTTAAGCTCAAAATTAAGAATTTAAGTTAAATTATTTACGAACAGGAAAAATCTGCGAGCACCGGTTGTTAAATTAGGGAAGTCGGGCCACGTTTATAAAATATTTATCAAAATATTATACGGTAGAGAACTAAAAATTTTGCAACAAAAAAAATATAGGCTTAGGTAAGTTACCAACTAGATAAATTTAAAACACAAGCTACTGAATTGAAACTTTGCGTGCACATTTCACTCATGCTAGTATTTAATTTTGCGTTTTAGTGGCCACTCCCACGAAAATTTACACTATATTTTACATATTTCTACTCTTAAAAAATTAAGCAAATTACTCGGTCCTTATTATGACACAATGTACATATCACCCTATAACCCATTATTTTATGTAACTCTGCCCTTTTAAACTGGCGCAGACATTATGAATAGAACTATAACAGATTAGAAATTTAAAGTTTAAAAAGCTTTATTGAGAAAACCTTCCAAAAAATAGTCAGATCCTCACAAAAACATAAATGTGAAAATAGGCCAAGTTCCTTTCCAAAATTTCGGCCATCAAATGTAGTGAGATAAAAATTTTGACCAAGTTCGTGTTTGGTACAATACCTACCACGAGAACTGATGTATTACTACACAATATAAGTAATATATTTAAGTTGAAATATACCAAAGTATTTATAACCTCAATTAAGCTATTATTCCAAATAAAATTAGAAGTCTAAAGAAGATTAGTCGCAAGTCATAGTGCTACAACTTCCTGGAAAATTACACAAATAATTGAGTTTTTGGTCAGGGATACTTTCAAATATGGAGATTACGGAGGTACCATTAACTCAAAAACTGCTTATCTCGACTTAAGCACTTTTATCTTTTCGCCACAGGGTTGTGGGGGGGGGGATGGTTAAGAAATTGTTACGGTTTTGAAAATTGATACTGAAAATTTTGTAAAAAGCGTTACAAGGGCTGGGAGTAGAAAAACTCCGCCCCTTAGTCTATTAGTCCAGAGGTTGGCGGTTCGATTCCGCCCAAAAACAAATCGTGTTATGCAGAGAAAAGCAAAAAAAGTGTCGCGGGTTGTGTGGAAATAACTTTGAAGTCTAGCAAAAAAGAAGTTGTACAAAATCGATTGTCAAGAAACTATTTGTTTTTAGTTAATTTTAATTGTTATTTTTCGAACTTAATTTGTTTCTATATTTATTATTTGAACGGGCTAAAGTTCGTATCGCTTTTTAAGCCAAATTACATGTGTTAATTATTAATGAACAAATAACATCAAAAGTTAGTTGTAAATATTCTGACAATACATAGTTGAACGGAACAGCGAGCCGTTTTCGAAGGCCACTAAGCCTTCATCATCAGCGTTCTTCTGTGTTGGTCCACTGTGTGTGGTGTCAGTTGATGTAAATTTCTGCCTTATGTACGAAACTTTCTTGCAAATGGAATACGTGAATTGTTTATGATTCATCGTATTTCAATTTTGCTGAAACGTGCTTTGTAATGCAAGCCCAATTTACCATCTACTATTTGTTTTTAATTGAAAATATTTTTCTAAAAAAAAACCCAACCAAAATATAACAACAAAGCTCATTATTTATTTTATAATTGCGTGAAATCAAGAAACACATTAAAGTTTTAAAAAATAATTTATTAAAAATATTTTCCATTGTGAATAATACAATAATTTTAATTGGAAATAATTGAGTTGATTTTATTTTATTTTATTTTTTTATCGTTTGTATTTACAAATAAATTACATAATTTTATTTACAAATCTTGTTTTCTCTGTAGCTATATATAATATTTTTGAAATTTCAGAACTATTTACAAAGTACATGCAAATTAATTGTTATTTTATTGTTTAATTTTTAAATATGTATAACAAAACAATTAAATCAAATTAAATCAAATATATCAAATAAATAAATAGACGAATATTACAAGAAAATGACGAATCTCTTGAGTGAAAAACAAACATATAAAATAATAAGGGAAGATCCAACAGAAAAACTACAACGTAAAAATAATACAATAATCACAGAATTATTTAAAAATGGACACATTTCAAAATATGAAAAAATGTCGATGACAACATATACAGCTGCAGCTCCCGAACTATATGGACTACCGAAGATTCATAAAGAAAATATCCCCTTAAGACCAATTTCTTCTTCCCTCAAATTACCTTGTTATCAATTATCAAAATACATAGGACGTATTCTAAAAAACATTATTTCGCCAACATATAACATAAAAAACTCAACGCAGCTTAAAGAAAAATTATCAAATATAACAATAGAAAAGGATGACATTATGGTATCATTTGATGTTGTATCACTGTTTACAAATATTCCAATATACTTAGCGATAAAAAACATACTTAATAACTGGGAGACAGTTAAAAAACACACTAATATATCCAAGCAACAATTTTTAAAAATATTACAATTCTGCTTAAACGACAACAACTATTTTACATATAATGAGAAATTTTACCATCAGACATATGGTATGCCAATGGGTAATCCGTTATCACCGACTATTGCAGATATAGTACTTGACACCCTCCTTGACGAAGTGATTGACGAACTAACAAAAAATAACATAAAAATAAAACATATATCAAAATACGTTGACGACCTGTTTGCAGTAATAAATAAAAAGGATGAAGAAATTATACTAACCCTACTAAATAAATACCATAATAAACTGCAATTTACTATGGAGAAGGAAGCAAACATGGAATTGCCTTATTTGGACATAAAAATTATAAAGGATAATAATAAATTAATGACAAAATGGTACACAAAATCTACATCTTCAGGACGCATAATAAACTACTACTCGACACAACCCCCACGAATGAAAATAAACACAGCGAATAACTTAATAGAAAAAGTAATGAACTTAAGCCATGAAAAGTTCAAAAAAGAAAATATAAAAAAACTCAAAACACTACTGATCAATAATAACTTTCCTAGAAGTCTAACAAATAAATTGATAAAAACAGCTCGAACAAACAATAGAAAAATAAATCAACAAAAGGATTAAGTTATTTTTTACAGTGTACCATATGTACCGAAACTCACTGAAAGCAAACTTTTGGAAAAGATCATAAAGGATGACAAAACAAAAATAGCACACAAATCCAACAACACTATTAGACATCTATTCACGCGCAAAAAAACAAAAATAAACAAAATGAAAATGGACAATGTAGTTTACGAAATAAAATGTGAAGGCAATAAAAACCAACAGTGCAATAAGATATATATAGGGACAACAAAGAGAAGACTGGAAACAAGAATAGCTGAACATGCAGCAGACATTGAAAAAGGTAGAGAAAGCACAGCTCTATCACAACATATAAAAGAGAGTGGGCACAATATATGTTTTAAAAACGTCAACATATTGGATAGAGAAAATAAACATAATAAAAGATACACTCTGGAAAGTTTAAGAATACAGGAACGGATCAATAAAACGATGAACAACAAAGAAGACAAAGACAACATTAAATTGCAATATTCAATTGCAATACAGTCTGATTAATCTGTGATAGAAAAATAAACTGTGATAATTTGTGTTTGTGCCGTGATTACATTTTATTTATACAATTTAATTATATTAATTATTTTTCAAATGTTGTGATGTCCAGTTTTAATTTTATTAAATGACAATTTTTTTATATTATGTCCGTGAAGTCCAGTTTTATCCGCATATAAGTTTCACACTAATATGTAAAAAATCATAAACCTTGTAAGTTTAATCTACACATACATACACATTCATACATACAATCATATTGTAATATAATATTAATGTAAAATTTATTTGTCAGATTTGAATAAAGAAAAGCTCCTGAAGAAGTTGGAAAAAAGCCAACGAAACGTCGAGCAAATGAAGATGTAAAAACAACTACACATCAGAAAGAAAAATTTGTTTTTTTAAAAAAAATAAAATCTAAAACAAAAAATTGACCGAAGATTAGCCTAGGGAAATCCCCAAGAATACTTAAACAACACATTGGTCAAACAACAATATAAACACATAAATCAAATACCATTTAAAAACCTCAATAGATTAATCGAGCAAAATTGATATCGAACAGAACCAAAAGTTGAAGAATTGTATACCCTAATATACAAATACACATACATATATACACACATACATATGTATGTATATTAGGGTGATCGACTCGGTTTTTCAACCGGGTTTAAAGCCCGGTTTTTTCACAATGCAGCTGTCGGTTTTTTCAAAATGTTGATTTTTCTAATGTCTAATAGTCCGGTTTTTTACAATTTAAAAACCGGCTAAGTCGAATACTTTTCGATGTATTGCAATAAAATTAGTTTTAATATGTTAAAACTTAGGCCAACGTAATCTGTTAATTTTCCCAAGTATTTATTTCAGTGTAAAAGTTCTAAGCGGCTTTTTGAGTGTGGAAAAACATACTGAAAGAGGCGAAATAAATTGGCCTTATGGTGTGGAACGGATGTCAAAATCCAAAATGTTTTTTAGTTGTGTTGACATTTTGTTTTATATTTTTATTGAGGTATATATCCATCTTGTCTATACATTCATATGTATATACTAGTGATGTAACGAATATCAATTTTTGATATTCGCGAATACGAATACGAATGTTTCAAACGATATTCGCGAATACGAATGCGAATATTTGAAACGATATATTCGCGAATGCAAATACGAATACGCATACGAATATTATATGCAATATGAAACATAAAAAAAATTTTATGAAAAAGGACATCACATTCTTGTGGGCGTACTTTAAAGTTAATAAAAAGTACCCAAAATTTTAATGGTCGTCATTGAATAATATTTGAAAATGATACAAAGTACAAATTTCTATAAAAAAATTAATGTATTTGTATAAACTAAAACTTTTAGTCATTTACTTAAATTTCGTTTAGGATTTATGCATTTATTTATTTAATTTCTTTGGAAATATATTCGTATTCGTATTCGACTGAATTTGGCGAATACGAATACATTCGTATTCGCATCCGCCTGAAAATGGTCGAATATTCGACAATTTGAATACGAATACGAATATTCGTGCATCACTAGTATATACATACGTATATTATATATACATATGTAAAAATGTATGTAACATTTATAAGTATGTATATGAAGTTAATTTTTATGTTTTAGCTTTAATTTTTGTATTATTTTATAGTATTTACATGAACTGTTAACTTATTTTTTTAATAAAGAAATTTTAAATCAAAACTTTTGTATAATAATGTTCTTACTTAAAAAATCCCGATTGACCAGGTTTTCCTGAATTATAAAAACCGAAACCGGGTTTTTCATAATTTAAATCGAATAATCGATCACCCTAATTTATGGGCATATACATATGTAGGTATTTTTCTCAATTAGAGAACCACTTAGATATGTACATACTTAAATATTTTACTTGTAGTTATTTTAATAAAACTATTTATAAAATTTCACAACACAATTTATTTGGAGCAAAATAAAAAAAGGAAATTGTTATACACGTGTGTATATCATAAGGCTTCAAATATTGCACTTATCTTTAGCATTATCGATTGTTTTCAATTTCGTCCAGGCAGCATTTACAACTTTTTGATAACACTCATTATATTCCTGAATATTTTGTACTCTGCAACTATTCATTGCTGCTTTCACGCTATTGACGGCATTAATGGCTTCTAGCACACACGCAGTGTTTTTCATTTTTTTAATAATATTTTTCGCCTTCTTCTCAACTTTGTTAAGTAGTGCACCTTGCAAATCAAATTTGTCCTTAGCAATGCAGTCGTTAATTTTGTCACGAATGTATTTTAACAAAACGAGAATATTTGCCACATCGTGTGGAGTATCGGTATCGCCACATCTCCTTATATTATTGTACGTATCAGTAATTACTTTATTATGGGGATTCACACATTCTTCCTTCATATTACGCAAATTTGTAATTTCTTCTACGATATCTGTAACTTCAATGAGAAGAACTGGAATAGTTTTTTCAGCACTTAAAATCGTAAAGCAGAAGGCGAAAATAACAAATATATTTATCATTATTCTTATGTCTTTAATGTTTAACGTATTACTTAAAATTTAATACTAGCAAAATTTTTCAAGCAGTTATATGCTCTAACACTCTTAATTTATGTAAACTTTTCTTCAGTTTCAAAGTGCGTAGTGCGTGGCAGTGATGGAATGTTTAATAATTTTAATGGTACCGAGATCCTCTACCAATATAGTATTTTTTATGACCTTTTGTACTTTTAATGAAACATACATTTTTCTGAATATATAACCTCAAAAATTGTTTGTGAAGATACAGAAACAAGGTGATCTCACCTGCTCAGTGGCTATTTTAGCCGCTTGTAATTGAATATCCGTCAGATGCCAACAGACATATTCTAGTAACTTTTTTTTTTTTACATTAAAAGTATAAATTTTTCCAAGCGAAGTGAAGTTAGTATGCCTTATATGAATTTGCCTTGAACAGGAAGCATAAAACTTTTCAAGCCAAAGCATTGTGTTTTTTTAACTAAAACTAAAACTTTTCAAATAAATTTTATTTTAAATGATAAGAAATAATGTTAAATTACAATTTAGTTCAAGATGGTACATATTTAGTGTGTGTCTTAAGAATATTTAAAGTTGATGTGCCTGCAGGGCTAAGCAAGTTGACTACCACCCAATGAGTTCCGAGTTTAAATCTTGCCCGGGGAAGCCAATTGAATTTATATAAAAAAAAATTTTTATGATATCTTTGTCAACCACACGTAAGTTAAATAATTAATAAAATGAAATTACTAGATTAAACTAAATTAATGTTGATCTAACTTGAAATAACTTTGATTCAACATGATTCTTCATTTTGATTTTATTATTACGTAAATGTTAATTCAACGTGAAATAAGGTTATTTCAAAAGGAAAAATTTTCTTTGACAATTACTATAAATCATGTTAAATTAAAATGAAACACATATGTAGCAAAATCATTGCCGAAAAATATTAGATTAACCTTGTTTATGTAGATTTTAAGTTGAAATTTTTCTGTGTGTAGGATCCAGGAAATTTTTTGTCATAATGATCAGAAAGTTACCAAAATAAACAAAATATTACATACATATATGTATATATTTTTAACACATAATTTCGTTCAGGTTAAAAACAATGAAACAAATAAGCATGCCGTTACGGCTTTTTACATATTTTGAAAATTACAACACAAGAAATGCATTTGAAAATCGTAGAAAACAAGGCTAGTTTTATATTTTTTGTCAATTATTTTATTTTATATGTGTATCATGTCAATTCAACATGATTTTTTCAAAGAAAATTTTTCCATTTGAAATAACTTTCAGCACTGTTCTGTAAACCGATCGATTTAAAACCACACGATTTTAGAAAACTAACTCCGACTATAAAAATACTGTGTATTCAGAAAAAATTAGTTTAGTTTACAAAAGGTTTGCAGAACAAATTTTGTATGGAAATTTGTTTATTAAACGTTGTGTAAACCTAAATTATTTTTTTTTCTCAATAAGGCCTATAATTTTTAGATTTTTTTAAAATTTTTATTATATAGATTCCCAAATATTATATCTGTAAGAAAATTATCGTGTATGATTTTAAACACGTCTGCAGGACCATTTTTAATTTTTTGAAAAGCAGAAATTTACTCGGATTCGGTTCGCAGCACATAACCGCTTAGTTCATTTTGATTGAACATTCTAATATATTTAAATCAAAATGAAGAATCAATTTGAAACAATGTGAACTTGATACTCGTACTCGAACAAATATCCATTAAAAAAAGCAGTTGCGGTGGTCAAGCTTCGTATTATTTCTTGTGGAAGTAATATTTAATAAAATATGTTATTTGCCATTTGCAACTTTTTATTGTGATATTTTTTCCAGCAAGCCATTGTTAATATGAGGCTGAATCCACCTCAATCTGCGACGCTGAAAGACATATGCTTGTATATGTGTATATTTTCTTAAAATGTTTGCAAATTAATACAATTCTAATTTAAATTTTAAAATTTTAGAATTTTTTTTTCAAAACTCTCTAGAGGAAGTTTAGCTTCTGGCGGCAGTTTTTATAGGCGGCGCTTCCACTTTTAAATTGCCCAGATTTTATAAACAAAACAAAAAATACAGTTGATTTAGCTTTGCAAATAAGAATGAAAAAGTTATTATAAATTCTGTCTGCATAATGTGTATTATTGGCATTTCGGCAATATTAAAGTGTACTGCGGTACTTTTTGAATGAAAAAGTACTGAAAATAGTACAATAGTACTGAGTTTTCCATAACTGCTGCTTCCACCAAGCATTTTTTTTATAATAACAGTTCTCTAAACAAATATTAACTGTTCTCTTTAAAAAAATTAGTTGCTAACCTTTTCTAATTATTAACAAAGAAATACTTTAGAAAAAACCTAATGAATTCATTATATGAAGAAAAAAATATGAAAAAATATCGCAATTCAAATGGCATGAAATTCAAAAGCGATTTAAAAAAAAAATTTGCAGGTTTCTATAAGAACAAAATAGCTCATTCACTCACTGCTTCAATTTCATTGATTTTCTTGCGAAAACAGTTGAACAATTTAAAAGTTAGTTTTAATAATCAAATTGATTGAATCTATCAAAAATATTTTATTAAAAAAATGTAGACAACAATCAAAAGAATTTAAAAAAAATAATTAACCAAGCTACTTTTTTCAATTAATGCAATTTTTTAGTTTTAATACAAAAGGAAATACATATGTGGCAAAGAAAGTTAAAAAAGACCAATGGGCCGAAAAACAATTTTTTTTTAATTTTTTTATATTATTATTATAGTAGACAGCACGGTCCTTCTAATGCAACAAACCGCAGGTTTCGAGCTGCATTACTTTTGCCATAAATTAGCTTCAAAATACATACACTTTTGATAATAAAATAAAAAGAAAAAGAGAATCTGATGATGATCAGGTGCCCCTGTGGCTGAGTGGTAGTAATGCCAGACTCTCAGTCCAGAGGTCGTGGGTTCGATTCCCACCACAGACCTTGGGTGTTTTCCGCAGACAAGCTAATCGCTTTGTGGGTTGTGTTTGTTAAAATAAAAAAAAATAAAATAAAAAAATAAAAAAAAATAAATGTGACAAACTTTTCTGCAATTGATCTAATTTGCTTGAAACTCGGGATTTTCGGGATCGCTGATTACGAATTTTGTATTTGATTTTAAAATCCATAATGGCTGAAACACTGTCTTAACCTCTATAAGCGCAGATTCACCCACTGTTTTTACTGCAGTCAGGGTCACCGATGACATTTTTCAAAAAGTGGCACAAAATAGGGAAAAAAAAAAAACAGGGGCATCATTAGAAAAAAAGATTAACGTACCTTTTCACAATGTATGGTTAAAAGATAACAGGGACTTTAACGGCAAGTTTTGTATGAAGAACTGTCAGTTAAAGTTCACGTTAACTCTTAACCATACATTGTGAAAAGGTACGTAAGTGGCAATTTGCTACTTTAGTCGGTCAAACGGTCACACTGACTGCAGTTTTGTCTCTGATACCCAAGTGATCATTCAACATTGAAATCATTGAAACCTGCTAGATGCCCATGGCTTCCACTTTCAAATCTTCGATCGCCTAAGGCTGAGTTTACATCTGGCATTTCTTGTGTGTCATTTACCTACAAAAACGTAACCAACTAGTTACTAATGAAAAACTGTTTAATTCAGATATATATTTATTGATTTAAACAGTTTGCAATCATTTTGGATTCTATAAAATTGTCTATTAATTATGTATGAAACTGTTTAACTTAATAAATACATGTCTGAATCAAATAGTTTTTCATTAGTAATTAGTTGGTTACGCTTTTTTTCCGCTTGTGTGGCATTCGGCACACAGATGTAAACCCAGCCTATCAATGTCGTATTTATACAGTAAGTTAAACATTTCTGAACTTTCTTCATATTAAAATTTCTTCTTGTGTGCTCAGGCCATCTGTTTTTGTTTCTAGAACTTGAATTTGTTGCTTAGAATTTGTCTAAGGTCAACCAACATCAACCGTTCAGCCAATAATAATGCTGACAAAGCTGTTCCAAATTTAAACAAACACTAGTTACATTGTTAAACAAAAGAAAAAAAACTTTATCAAACACAACAGTCAAAAATGAATTAAACTCAAATTAAACCTTGGCCATAAACTTTAACAGTTATACATAGTACATACATATACATATGTATGTATTTCGATCTATGAAAATATATATAATAAAAAAAATACAAATATAATTAAGAGAAGCAAGCGAGAGATTATTTTAATGAAATTATCTTAATAAACCACTGGAGCGAAAGAAATAAATTATATTTATTTTTCAGAAACGAATTTAACCGGCATCGAAAAGTTCTGAGTGAGTTTTCACACTTGAGTTAAATTGGCCAGCAGCAATATTTTAAACAAAATCATACCAGAACAACTAAATAGTCGCTATTGTTCTGATTTTTTATGACCATTATAGTCAGAAAACCAGTTTAAAATACGAGTACAAATAAAATAAAAAGTCATAAAATTTTATTACTACTTTGTGTTTAAAAAGCCGATGTATAAATTAAATCTTGATTAGAATTATAGGAAATAAGAGCAGTACTCGTAATTGGAAATGTTTCGAACTTGCACTACTTCCCCATGAAAGTATTAAAATATTTATTATTGATAACTTTGGTTGGTTAGTTTTATTAAGTGGTTTTAAACACTAAACAAAAATATTTTGTATAAAAATGAAAGTTAAATACTTGCCGCAAAAAACTACACATTACCATCAGAAGAACTATATGGCATATAATGTCTTACTTTTCTGATTACCAAATTTTATTACTCGCTTACAAATCACATTACCTAAATTTGCAAAATATAATGTACAAGTTGCTAAATGAGGAGAATGATTTGCTAGTTGTCAAATAAAAAAGTAAGTACTTCTCAAGAATCGACTATTTTAGTCTCTCGCCTTGTTAAAATCATTAAGTTGGTAATCCAGTAGGAAAGAGCTTCCAACAAAAATGCTTAATTCCAAAACCGAATACCTTTTTTGAAATTTTTTTCTGGGTAAAACAGCATTTCATTTCGTAATTAAAATACATTTTAATTATGGCAAGTGTTATTATTATAAAATTTTTTCCAGTTTAAAAATATATGGAGTTTCATGACTACCACCCAGAGCTGCAAAAAATTGCAATCAATTGTGATTGCAATCAAATTGATTTCAGCCATACTGATTTAATTCTTTTGATTTCAAAATGATTTCAGATTTCAAAATGAAATCATTACAAGATTGCAATCTTTCGTGATTGCAATCATTTGGAAATCATTTTTTTAGAAATCATTGATTGCAATCAATTTAATTGCAATCAATTTGATTGCAATCAAATTTTTGTTGATATCATAGGATTTCGATCAATTTGCCTGAAAGCAAATCTAAAAGGGTAGCATTCAATAAAATATTGTAGACTGCTTAGAGAGGTTGAGTTTAAGCTTGCAGTTTTGACTTTTGTGTCCTGAAAATTCTCGGGCTATAGGATCCTCTAGTATTAGTGGAAAGCTCCAAATTTTAGTAGAAATTACTATATTTGTGGTGGAAACCAACAAATTCTAATTCGTTTAACTAGTTCACTTTTAACAATAAATATTATTAGCAATTTGACACTTGAGTCAACTACGACGGTAAAAATCCTGCAAAGTACATTATATTATAAAATATTTCAAACTTATCGGCTTGCAGTTAAAAATTATGTTCAGTAATTTTAAAACATTTTTTAAACAAAAATTACCATTACTGGCAATTCAAAATTATCAGAATCAGATTTATTTCTAGAAGACGGAGTTTCGTTTGAAGAGAACAATTATTTTGATTCTGATTTCATTTTGATTGCAATTAAGATTTAATTGCAATCAATTGATGTATAAATTAATTTCAAAAAAATTTATTGCAATCAAATTCGTAAATTGATTACATGATTTCAATTTGACATCAATCACAAAATAAGGAATCAGTGGCGTGAAATCAAGTGATTGCAATTAAATTTATTGCAATCTTTTACAGCTCTGCTACCACCAATGTTTTTTCATATGAACCAGCACTGCTTCTCTTTGACACATGCAGTTCTTTTAACATTTCTTTTCTTTTTTTTTAATTTTTGGTTTTATCAAAGCCGATGCAATTTCCCTTTTTTTCTAGATAACAAATCATTTCTAAGCAAGGAAAAGTAAAACTAATTTTTAAATTTATATAAAGAGAAAACTAAATATTTGTAATTTAACGAAACACACAGTACTACAATTAGAAAATAAATTCAGTAAAATGCGACTTTGAATCGAACACGAAGGACTGCGTACGCCACTTGTTTTTTTTGTAGAATTTTTAGTATTTTGTTTTTTAGTTTTGGGGTTTTTTTCGTTTAAGCGATTTTCCGGTTTTTGGCGATTTTTTTTTTGTTCTTTTACAATACATATTTTTAGTTTTAGCGATTTTTTAATTTTGGCGCTTTTTTATTTTGGCGACAGTTTTAGTTCTTTTGGCGACCTTTTTAGTTTTAGTGATTTTTCTGCATTTTATCGATTTGTTTTATTTTTGGTGATATTTTTGATTTAAGTGCTTTTTTAATTTAAGAATTTTTTTTAAATTTCAAGAGTTTGCCTCTTACGGTTTTCAAGATACAGTAAGTTGTCAAAACTACATTAAAGGCCATCCGTCATGCGTTAAACTTCGCCTTTTTCAACTGACAGCTAAGTTGAAAACACAGTTTCTTATGAGTTCTGTTACATCTCCGTCAACGCAAAGTACAAAATTTGGTCAACTTTTAACTTTTTGCGTACGTTGAGCAGTTTGACAGATATTGGACGGTTTTTTTAGTATGTTCTGTTTTAGGGTTTTGTGTTTTGTGGCTGCAAATAAAATTAAGCAAAAGAAATAAACGAAATAAATACAAAAAGTTTAATTTAGTAAATAATTTAATTTCAAATGGAAAATCGACCTATTGAAGCCGTTCAAATGCTTTGGTCAATAATGTACTCATTGTGCCAACCTGCTCCGTCGTTGCGTTGATGTCACTTGAAAAAGGAGAAGTTTAATGTATGACGGGGTGCCCCTGTGGCTGAGTAGTAGCGATGCTAGCTTCTCAGTCTAGAGGTCGTGGGTTTGAATAAAGCCATAGGCCCTGTTAATCGATTCGTGGGTTATGTTTGTTATAACATATTATGTTTGTTATAAAATATTGTGCCCCGACCTTAACTGATAGAATTTAGATTTTTTTTTAAATTTTACATTTATTGGTGTAGTCTGAATAAAAATATATTAACTTTGAAAATTTCCAGTCTCTGTATATAATTTATTTTCTGTATATTACACACGGATATGCTCGCTTTAGAACACCCTATAATTTTTTACTATCATATATTTGATGCTGTATCGGCCAAAGTTTTACATATTATTCAGTGAAAATATCAGTTCCACAGCTGTTACGGCCCTTGAGAAAATAGCCCAGGACAGAAAGAGAGACATGACAGACCGGCATCGTAGCCAAAACGATATAGGTTCTGTATCTTTGACACTTGTGATCCGATAACAAAGTGATGTATGTAAAAATCAAAAAATAAAAGAAGATCTACCTTCATATGCAAAAAAAAAAATAACGTATGCTTCAACTGTACTTTAAACCGGTTTTTGTATGGAAATTTTGTCTTGACGTACACTTCAAGCACACTTTAATTTTTTTGCATATGGGGGTAAATTTTTTTCTAACGAACGCTACTTGTGACACTATCCATTATTGTGTCAAATTAGAAGACAAATTTATTGCCTGGAAAATATACCAGAAATGTCCTAGTTTAGACGGGCGAACATTTGGAAGGAAAACATCTGGAATTCTCTTTTGTTGTTTCCTTCGCGTTTATACAGACGAAAATGTTGGCGGCGACATTCCAATATTACTGCATAAAAGCAAGCATATTTGTACATGTATGCGTGTATATGTAACAAAGAATATAAAAACAAAGCGTGTCGCCGATTACCGAACACAAAAATGATTCTCTCTTCCCCACCCTTAAATTGCTTCCAAACTAAATGTTTCCCTTCCAAATGTTTTCGTCTCTAAATGTGGTCAATGGAATATCTTGATTAAAATTTTCTTTATAGGTTATTTGTCCTCCCCCCCCCCCCCCGGGGAAATCTCTTAAGAGCTTACAACATGCTATTAAAACATAAGTGTAGTCTGAAATGTAATGGGTCAATATTAATTGCCCATCTTTGTCAACTTAGCCTAAATTTTTTTTAATGAAATTTTTTAAAGATTAAGATTCTAACTTGTTTAATTACAACTGCCTTTTCTGTTAAATATTTGCCGAGTCTGCTATTGCCTTCACAAACTTTACATATTCTTTCGCTTTAGAAGAAAATACCCATATTGAGCATAAAAAATTCAACTCAGAACTTAAAATTATTTAAACTTGAATCTACAATTTGAGTTAAACATAACATTTGTATAAACATACACTTCAAACATGAACAACAAAAAAAAAGGTAATACACTTTTGTTTTGATTTTCTTCTTTATTTAACGTTTTCTTCTAGCTGAATGTTGTTTAATTTCAGTCTAAAGCACGGCTTTTAAGTTAGTCAGTCATTGTTCTGACGTTGTTCACTGAACATGAAAATACTGGTTAAGATTAAACGGAGTAGGCAAAAACAGAATTTTTAACATTTTAAAACGATTTATTTATTTTTTCTTGAAAGCGGATAATTAAAACACTTAAAAGTTCTAAACATGACCGTTTACGCCATAATTGTGCAAATTATTTTGGTGTGTAACTAAACAAAAAAATAATAATTAAAATAATAATAAAATATAAAACAAAGTACAAAGCTTGATATAAAAATTGTGTATGTATGAATATAATAGCTGCAAAAAAAAATATTTAATATTAATATGTAACATTTTCTAAATGCATAAGAAACTTCCATGTTATCCCCATCACTCTGTCATAATGCTGAGGATTGCGAAGAGGATACTGAATCAAAGGTGGGTTTTTATGAAATTTCGTAGTTCATCAAATCACTTACATATATACATATGTATAGGTATTTACATGCATGAACATACATATCGTTACCTTTATATGGAAAGGCCCTAACTCATTATTTTTTTTGAAATCAAGATTTTTGCATTTTTTGATTCTTTAAATGTTCTTCTATCGAAATATAAGAAAACTCGATATCAAAAAAAAAAAATTAGTTAGGGCCTTTCTTTATTAAGGTAACGCTATATACATACATAAAGATTTTATCCAGCTAGAGCTCTTAGTCTTAAATAGTGTTAATACTTTACTCCAAATTAAGTTTTATTAATTTGCTGCAGTGGTTATTAAATTTATATTCTAATTGAATTCACGTTGATTTTGATTGATTTTGTCATTGTCTCAAAACGGTGCTATCAACTGGTTTTGAATTAAACTTATACAAAAACGTACTGCGTGACTTAAAAAAAAAAGATTTTCTTTATAACATTTATGTAATTAAAAACGAATATAAACATGTCAGCAGGTTAAGATACAAAAATAACCCTCTGTTTGCACAACCCCGAAGATCGACTTCAGTACAAAATTTATGTGAAGGAACTAATGTTGTTTTAGTAATCCTCATACAAATTTTCTAGATGAATCAACTGCTTGGCTCGAATCCGCTTTAGCACAACACGCTTTACTGAAAAAACAATGGATTACTGAAAGCGATACAATTCCCGCTCTGATTTGAAATGCAGCTAGTCTTATTCACTTCGCTTTAGCGAAACAGCGCTCTACTGAAAATATCATATTACTGAAAACCAAAAGCAAGCGAACAACTACGTTCTGTATGAAACTTACTTCGCTTTAGTGAAAAAATAAACAATGACAAACTTGTTTATTAGAAATCGATTGCATAACTTAAGGCTGAAAAAATTATGCATGTTTTGTCCGTTAATAAATTAAATGGCAAAATGTATTTGTCCTTCTCGCTCTTACGTACTTTATTGTAGTTTTCTATAATATTGTACTGATTTTAAGCAGTACGCTTAACCGAACTACGTTTTAGAAAAAAAATTGGATAACTGAAAAAATTGGGTTTTGGTTATTTCCAGTAAAGCGCAGTAATTGCTATTTTTATGGAAATTTTTGCAGTTAAAAATTAAGCGAACAACTACGTTCTGTATGAAACTTACTTCGCTTTAGTGAAAAAATAAACAATGACAAATTTGTTTATTAGAAATCGATTGCATAACTTAAGGCTGAAAATGTATGTGTTCTTTTCGCTCTTACGTAATTTTTTGTATTATTATATTATATTGTACCGATTTTAAACAGTAGCTTATTTGTAACAAATTTCAGTAATCCGAACTATGTTTTAGAGATAAAATCGGATAACTGGAAAATAAAAAGGGTTTTGGTTATTTCCAGTAAAGCGGAGTCGACTTATTCGCTTTAAAATTAATGCGTGTGTTTGCAACAATTTTTTTCTCAAATTTTTTTATTTTTTGCATGTACAACAAAAGAGAAATAACGTTTTTTGCTATTTAGCAGCAATGAAATCAAACTATTAATGATGTTGCTAAAGTTTCGCTATTGATTCGTGAGCGAAACATCGATATCGAAAGATTTGCTGCCACAAACTGAACGACGAGTGAACGGAAAGAGAAAGTGCTTCTAGAGCTCACTCGTCGCTCAGTTGTGGCAGCAAATCTTTCGATATCGATGTTTCGCTTACGAATCAAAAGCGAGCCCTTAGCAATATCATTAGCAATCGATTTCATTGCTTCTTAATAGCAAAAAACGATATTCCTCTTTTGTTGTACATACATACAAAAAAATAAAAAATT
The DNA here is from genome assembly GCA_905220375.1 of Tachina fera. Taxonomy (NCBI): domain Eukaryota; kingdom Metazoa; phylum Arthropoda; class Insecta; order Diptera; family Tachinidae; genus Tachina; species Tachina fera. The sequence goes on from LR999966.1 coordinate 77,619,573, forward strand.
GCAAGAAACAAATTGTTTCCTGTTGCTAAACTTTTTTTTACGAGAATGTTTCGAGAATTGTTGGCTACAGCGAGCGTTCGTTTATTTACGAAACTCAGGTTGGCTGGGAAGCTTTACCAGCACTTTCTCTTTCCGTTTACTATAGCCGTTCTCAAGTGTTTTGTCCGAGAAATGTTTACGCAACATTCGATTGCGATATTATTTAAGAATGTTTTGATTAGCTGGGAAGTTAAGGTACATATTATTACAAATGAGATTAGAAGTTTAAAATATATAAGTAGCAAGTCATAGTGCTATAACTGCCTGAAAAATCACACAAATAAAATGAGATTTTGACCAGAGGTACTTTCGAGTATGCAGATTGCGGAAGTACCGTTAACTCAAAATCAGCTTATCGCGACTTAAGTACTTTTTCTTTATAATTTCAATATAAAAATTGTTTATAAACAATTGCTTATATACATAGAAATTAGCAACGTTAAAAGCGGCAAGATTCACACCAAAATTCGCAGTTTTCAATACCCGTACTATTTCATTTATAGAAAGAAGTAGGAAATAATATATTTATATTAATTCAAAATAAAAAATACATAAGATAACTTTGATACACCGCATACATACATGCATACATACATATGTATGTATAAATATATTTTATATCTATATTAAACATATTTTGACCTTGGCCATGATTAAACATTTCAGTTAACATTAAACGAATAAATATTTTATATAATTCTGTTTTTTTGTTTCCTCTTCATTTCACATTAAACTCTAACTTATAAGTTAAAAGCTTAACAGCATAAAGTATAAAACAAAAGAACATAAAAAAATAACGGTTAAACGTTAAATACGGAAGACAAATGTCTTCATCAATAAACAATAAATGACGTTTGTTCGTTGACGCTGTTTAAATAGACGTTTACATAAACTTTATAGAACTCAAGTGAATAAATTGAAAAACTTGATTAGAGTCATGATACAATTGTACTAGGTACGTGCACAAGCCCAGCCTGTCACTGTATACATTGCACCTAGTTGTCAAACTTTGTTTACAAGCTGCAAAAATGTTAGTGCATGTGTGTGAATAAAAAGATTACTGTGTTGCCAATGAATTTACACATGGCTGTGTCTCCAATTACACATTGAAGAAAACTACACTAAACATCTTTTGTGCAGGTTATAATGAAAACAAAAATAAATAAAAATAAAACACAAAGTAGAATTACACACAGATTACACAAGAATTTAATTATATGAAATACACATGTGAGTAGAAATTACACACTGCCTTACTACACACAGATTGGCAACACTGAATAGCTATAATCATGCAGGAATGCCGCGTCTGCAATTGTACTTTAGTTACTCTGTAATTGTTATTTTTATAAACAAAAGACATTTGTATCTGACAATTTTGGGTTTGTTTATACCAACAAAATACATGTGTTTTTTGGTGTTGTAATTTTGTTGTAGTCGTGCATGTACCTAGTATAATTGTATCATGATTAGAGTCATATACGAGTACATATGTGACATCAGCAATAAATATAGAAAACTAAACTTCCAGGCAATTAAATCGATATTATTTAAAACAATTCAAGTCGTTATAGAGAGTTTAAAACTTTTAATTACTGCCTTGATAACACAAATTGTAGGTTATAATTTAGCAGACAAATTTTCAGAAGTATGTCTCTTGTTTCATTAGATAAATGAGAACAAGCCGACGACTCTCATGACTGTAAATAAAGGCACATACAAACAGAAAATAGTTAATGCGCATTTTATATTCAAAATTTTATTTGCCTTCAAAAAAAATTAAATAAAAATTTTGGCTTCGGGCTTTATAGGTTTTTGACCCCTATTTTTTACAGTTAACAGATATTTTTTTTCATCAGCTTAGTTTGTATTGAAATATTATATTGAATATTATTTGCCACATTTAACACACAACAGCAACATTTTCATTTCGTTATTTCAAAGTCTACTGATGAGTTCCATAAGCGGAAACGAAGTGCATATAGGGAATGCTTAACCATGAAAACAAGCTAAATTTTCAAATGAAATAAAGACTGTATGACAAATAAGTATACTTCGGTATTTCATGTTTTAATCATTATTAAGGGCAATCATGAATAAAATTCCGCGTGAAATTTCTCGTCTTTCCAATTAGAATTTTTTATTTTCCCTATTACCTGCTATTAGTTGGAAATGTTCCCCAGGAAAAAATTCACCCGGAATTTTAAATATGATTGCCCTGATTATTTCAAATGGAAAAATGTGTGCTACTTTAAGTGAGAAAAACTACTTACACTAAAAACAAAATAACAAATTCAAATTAGTTAGATTAACTAGAAAAAATTTATATTTACTGTTTGTTTGGCTGTTGAAATTGGTTAAATTAACCTACGAGATTTGTTCGCGTATTATATCTTTGGCAAATCTTAATCAATCTTAAAAGTTTTTATCTTATCGTCATCTAAAATCTAAAAGGCCGTAACAACAAAAAAATTCAAAATATACTTTTTTCCTTAAAATTTTACTCACATTTACTTCAATAGTGTCACAAATCAAAAAAAAACCAATTTTGCAAAAAAAAAACGCGTTTTAAGTTTTCAATTTGCATACAATTCAATGAAGTCATGAAAAAATATTCTTCTCTCAGGAGGTAATGGTATCAGCTGAAATTTTTCCAAAAAATAAAATACGAAATACGCACTTGCGGTCTTTTGGATTTTAGGTGAATATATAGTGATTGTAGGAAAAATTTTAATTACAAGCTAAAGCCATAATACTCGTACTCCAAAAACGCATGCTAGCTTGCACCATGAGTTTGAAATTGAAGTCTTCTTTAAAAAAAATAAATGAATCTTGACGGATAGCGAGTAATTTATATCTCATTGTAAATGCTATAATTTAAATTTTTAAATCAAATAAAAAAATAAATAGTCTTGTAAAGAAAGTATTGCAAACTATTACGCATTATAATGCGTAATTACTTAAAACTAGGTATGTAAACGATATCGATACCGATTCCGATATATCGGCGATACTTCTGATTTGTCGATATATTGATATCGGCCATATTTTATTGTGGTACAACGATACTTCTTAAATTTTTTAGAGCTGTTTTGAACATACAATTAAATTTTCAACGCTTTTTTTTTGCATAACAACTAAAAGAAATAATATATTAAAAGCGTTTGAAAATATATGTTTTGAAAAAATTTGTTTCCCTTATTTTGTACACTGAAAGAATTTTCGGCAGAAATTCTATGAATTTCCACATTAATCTAATGAAAAATTCATTAAAATTCAATCAACGCCATGCTTCGTTGGATTAATGAAACCAGTTTCGTTAAAATTATTCTGTTGAAAACTTCATCAAACTTATTTAACAGTGTAATTAATGCAGTGCTATAACTTCATCGAAACAATAAAATAATTTCATGAAAATAATGAAATAACTTAAATATAAAACGTGTGTGAAGATAAATTTCGAAATTTAAAACCCAAGACACAAACCCGTTTCATTAACAGAGCTATGTTAACCTGATATAGAGCCCTGTTAAATATGAAAATCTTGCAATTGTGTACTCCAAATGGAGTCTTGGCCATATTTTTCAACAAGACGAGCTAAAAAAATCGAAACATGCAGATTATTAAATTTTCCTTTATAAAAACCAAAAATAGTCACTAAAAATTATATATACTATAATTTTTTATAAATTTAGTTTTTTATGGGAATTTTTGAAATCCTTGAGAACGAACATACCTGGGCGGCTTATTTTTTTTGGAATTGATGTCTTTTGTGTCCTTTTATGATATCCAGATGTAAAAACCCTTAACATTTGCGTTTTTCATAGAGAAATTTAATTTGTTTAAATTTTCAAATTTCGATTGTCACTAATGGACGAATTTCAGGAGAACGAACATACCTGGACAGCTAATTTTTTTTTTTTTTTGTAATTTGTGTGTTTTGTGCCCTTTTATGATACCCAGATGTTAAAACCCTTAGCATTTGCCTTTTTCATAGAGAAATTTGATTTTGTCTAAATTTTCAAATTTCGATTGTCACTAAAGGACAAATTTCAGGGCAACGAACATACCTGGGCGGTTAAATTTTTTAGAATAATATTAATTAAAATAATTGTAGTATCAATTAAAAAATTAATTAAATTTTCACATATAAACAATTTGATAATATCAATTAAGTTTTTCCAGTCAAATTAATTGGTACAATTAAAAATTTAATTGTATTGATTAAATTTTTAATTAAAAATATTAATTTTTGAATACTTTTTTCTGTGTTTAAACATAGGTTTGTAATAAAGTTAGTATTAAGGTTGCCAAATGTGACCCAATTGGACATTTTCCGAAATACTTTTGGAAATGGAAATAATCTACATGCTAATATCTAATATCTTTACCTCAATATAGAAAAGTTCTAACTCAATATTTTTTTGTAATCGAGATTTTTGCATTTTTCGATACATTAGATGTTATTCAATCGAACTATACAAAACACTCGATTTCAAACAGATAATGAATTGAATTGCCGAATTTATTGTACACAATACAACCCTGCATTTTAATTATAAGACTATGTCTTGTTATGTAAGGGATTCAATAAATAAATAAATAAATAAAATAAATAATGAGCTAGGGCCTTTCTATATTAAGACAACGTACAATGTACATATGTATTTTGTTCAACTATGCCTTCAACTCAAAGTTCTTATTAGACATGAAATTAAATTTTAATACAAAACGCTCTGAAGTAGAGAAAGCTGTTTTGGAATATTTCAAAACAAGAGTAAACAAAAATTAAATTTGTGTATTTACTTTTTATCATACCATGGGTGAACAACCATTGCTTATTAAAAACAAATTCAAGGTTTTTCATAAAAACTTAGCGCATGTACACCGAAACTAAAAAGTATTCTTAAACAAGAACTTTGAGTTTTCGTTTTAAAAATGCGCCGTTTTTTAACATAATTTTTGAAATAATAATGTTTCTTTTAATTACAGATGTAACGAATACCATTTTAGCGAATGCGAATGCAAATACTTACAATACGTTCAAAAATCACATGGAAATAAACTTGTATACAAACATGAAGTTTTATTGTAAGACATAGATGTATTATACACCGCATTTTTTGTGTGCTTGAAAAATTTCCATAAAAAAAGTGGTTTTAAAGTATACTTGAAGTACGCATTATTTTTTTTTTGTAATACATACATATATGTACACATGTATACTTTAAACACAAAAAAAAATCAATCCAATTTTCATTTAATAAATTTTTCTTTAAAAATTACTTTTTTCAAATTAATTTTTCTAAACTCCCAAAATGGTTACAGAAATGCATTTTCATTTGCTCTTTAAAGAACCACCAGGAGTACCATTTCTATATAGTGGGATATATGAAGAATACTTCTATTTCCCACAATGACCACATTTCATTCAAACATATATCCTTTTGTAAAATTAAGTTTCTGTGTTATTTATATATCTGTTGTATATCCCATTAGTATAATTTCATTATTCAGATCTCGGAACATATTTTCCATTAATTTTTTTGGTATAGTACCAGTCCCTGTTCCTGGATTTCGCCACCGAAATAATATTCCTTTATTTTACTAGGACTGTTAAGTGCTTAACAGTGCTCTGTTAACTGCAAAATGAGCTCTGTAAAATTTTTTGGTTTTTGTCTCTGGTAGTTAAATTTAAATTTATCTTCACACACCTCTGCATTTTTCCTAAGTTTTATGGCTCCGTACACCAAAGGTGAAAAGGAACCCTTTTATATTATAATATGTATATAGACAATTGAAATTTGCAGAAAGCAGCAATTAAAACTGAAATATAAAAACAAATCACACTTAAAGGGTATTCTATCAGTTAATGTAATTTTGAACACTTGCCGTATCATGGAAATCGTAAAAGGCAAACTCTTGAAATTTTCAAAAAACGCTTAAACTTATATATCCTGAAATAAAATATCCCTAAAATTAAAAAGTCATGCAACGATGCAAGACCATTTGCATAAGATTATGAAATGGGCTATTGTCTAATTAGAAATTAATTACAAAATAGCTTAAATCTTTCGAGGGGTTTAATTGGGTTTTGACATCTGAATATCATAAAAGGGCACAAAGGACATAAATTTCCGAAAAACATTTAGCCGCCCAGGTAGGTTCGTTCTCCTGAGATTCGTTCGTCTTTAGTGAAAATCGAAAATTTAGAAAAATCAAATTTCTCTATATAAAAAACGTAAATGTTAAGGGTTTTGACATCAGGGTATTATAAAAAGGCACAAAAGACTCAAATTCCAAAAAAATTAGTTGCCCAGGTATGTTCGTTCTCCTGAAATTCGTCCTGTAGTGAAAAATGAAATTTGAAAATTTATAAAAAATCAAATTTCTCTATGAAAAACGCAAATGTTAAGGGTTTTCACATCTGGATATCATAAAAGGACACAAAAGACATCAATTCCAAAAAAATTTTAGCGCCAGGTATGTTCGTTCTCAACGATTTCAAAAATTTTCATAAAAAACTAAATTTATAAAAAATGATAGTATATATAATTTTTAGTGACTTTTTTTGTTTTTATAAAGAAAAATTTAATAATCTGCATGTTTCGATTTTTTTAGCTAATTTTGTTGAAAAATATGGCCAGGATTCCATTTGGAGTACATAATTGCAAGATTTTCATGTTTAACAGTGATCTGTTATCAGGTTAACATAGCTCTGTTAATGCAACTGGTTTGTGTTTTGGGTTTTAAATTTCGAAATTTATCTTCACACACGTAATACAAAGGGGTTTCTTAATTTTTAAGAAATTTATTATTCGACATATTGTCATAATTATATAGACCAAGCTGAGCCACCAGCAAATGGGATTTCTTAATAATTAGAAAATATTGTTGTCATAAATCCAATAAAATATTCTAATGAAACCAGAATATCAAGGAAGCAATTCCAATGAAATTTTTTCAAAATATTCATGAAATTTTCATTGTATTTGTGAAATTATCATTAGATTTGTGAACAATTTTTAATGAAATTGTTTCATTGGATTTATGAAGCAAAATTCTTTCGGTGTAGACAAATTTCACGATTGTTTAAATGTATATATATATATTTGAGAGAACTTGCAGCTCCTCAAGTCAACACTTTTTGAAAGTTTCAACTCATGACAAAAATTAATTTGTTAAAAAAATAACTTTAAGTGTTAAAAAAATAACAAAATCCGACTTCGATAACAATCGATTAATCAACATTCGATTAATCGAAGAATTGGCAGTTCACTAATTCTTCGATTCAGAAAATTGCAAATTACGATCATCAAAGAACTCGAATTTCTTTTAGATTAATTTTTTTACTTGTTTGCTCGTTTAAATTAATTTCAAACAAAATATTTTGTTTTTTTTATCAATTTTTATTTTAGTTTATTTAGAAGATGATTCTTCAACAAAATATTTTGGTGAGTTTTGTTGCTTGACAGCATTTCATTAAAGTTGAAGGCTTTGGTAAGTGCAAAAGATGTCTCCATACTTCTTTTTTCTCATTTATCATTTTCGCCAAGGTCATGACAATGAACTCTATCAGAAACTCGAAGCGTTATAAAAACAAACAAATATTGAAAACAAATTATACAGAGGGGATAATTGTGTAAAACGCAACGTCAAGCGTTCACAAATTTTATATGGAAAAAATTTAAATTACAAAAACAAAATACATACAAAATTTATCAACGCCAAGTATTGCGTTTTACAAAATAAGGCCCAGAGTCTTTAAGCGAAATATTATACCAAATCACATTTTTGCGCATTTGAACAATACTGGGTTGGAAAATACGAAAAGAGAGTTGTATTCCTTAATAAAGTATTACAATGTTTCTTGATCTCCTTGTCAGCCCATTTTTTCTGCTGAAAAGGAGAAAAAATTTTAAATAATACGTCATATCTAGTGCGAGAGGTTATAGTTTATTATCGAGAGGTTAGAGTTTTTATTATGTTGCGCTATCCACTAACATTTATTAAGTTGTTTGATCAACCATAAAATTGTATGTTCATTAATTGTGTATTAACTATATAGGGTGATTTTTTAAGAACTTTCGGACTTGATTTAAAAAATTACATACAATTTAGAGAAGTGTATGAAATCTTTATATGAATCGGTAGAACGATCGATACGATCTAATTCAATGTTTAAAGATGATTTTATCTAAATGTTGAACCCTAGATATGTCTGAAATGGTTCATACGCTGGGTCGAATTTTGGCATAATCTCACTACCATATCGCCCGGTATCTCACGAATAAATTCTTCAATATTGTCTTACAGTGCATCAACCATAACATTATTAACATAGCTGCACAAAAAATACTCTAAAGGTGTTAAATAGCACGTTCTAGGGGGCCAAACGATCGTCCCCAAACGTGAAATAAATTGTTCAACGAGATCGCTTCTAAACTGGCCCATCGTTTCGCGTGCTGTGTGGCATGTGGCACCGTCTTGCTGAAACCACATGTCAGCCAAGTCCAGCTCTTCATTTTGGGCAAAAAAAGTAACAGTGGCACAATTGCTGCGTATGGCGCTGAATCGATTAATTTACAGTCATCAATACTGGCGAATACAGCTGCGTTATTGTCTAGAGCACTGCAATGCCTACTCGAGCAATTTTCATAAGCAATCTACACTGACTAATTTTCTCTTTTGCTTATACAAATTTTACGTTTATGCGTTTTTTGGGTGTTTAATGTTCAAAAATTTAATTTTGGAGTATTATTTAGTCACAATAAGACCGTATAGTCGACTCAGAAGGTGGTCCAAACTGAAAGTGCACGATGCACTTTCTTAACCGAGCACGAATTTTGGTAATAAAATTTAATAATCTGCAAGCGTTGTTTAACAGTAACATGATACACGAAAACAGCTGAGTTGGCAAAACAAAAAGTTCCTAAAAAAATTACCCTTTAAATAGTTTATAATTAGGGAAACCAAAAATATTCTCTAAAAAGTGTTTTATGTTTTATTCAATATGCACTACAAACTCAAAAAATGTGTTCTTAAAAATAATTGCTTAATTCACAACAATCTTTATCGTGTATTTGTGTATCAAATACACTTTTTGTTTTTTAATTGTGAAAAAGCAGAATTAGCTACATACAAATTCTCTCCAAGAGCCTCTCTCTGAATACTACATTTTAAAAACATATGAAATAAAAGTGTAATAGTGTATTTCATTTTTATATGAAAATTTCATACAACAAATGTTACACTCTTGTATTTAATATGATAATACAATCGATACAGAGATGCAAGAGGTTTTGTGAATTAAGCAAATATAAATTGGGTCGTTTGTAATTGAAAATATTTTTTAATTAAAAATTCTACAACATTTTCATATAAAATAAGAAAAATAATAAATAATAACCAAAAGAAAGGAAACAATAAAAAAAATTAACAAGGAATATCTGCCGTATTAAAAAAAATAATTTGTATTTGAAGTGCACGTTAAAACAAATTTTAACTAAAGCAAATTATATAAATTATTATTATTTTTTGGATACTCGTAAAAATTTAACTTCAATTTCAAAAGACATCACGGTGTCAAATTAAAATTTTGGAAGTGTATTTTGGATATATATATAAGACAAGATTTTTATTTATAATTTTATTGCGATGAACAACAAAATATTGATCTAGATTTAAAAATAAAAATCGTTGCCTGTCACAACTAAGTAAACTTTTATACATTGAAAATGTTCCTTCAACGTCTAGTCAGCACAGAGTCCGTCACAAATAGCAAAACCGATTTTTTTTCAAACTAACGTCAATAATAACGGTGTAACTGTGTACCACTCTCATAAGTTGACATCTCTAACAAGCGGACAAAAAGACGGCGACGGTGAGTGTCCGGTTATGAGAGCTTTCACTGTGTAAGAAAAATGTATGTACACATGGAATATTGGGTGCGTTCATAAGACGTAGCTGTTGATCTCAACTGTTGTGAAACTGTTGGCAACTGTTGGCCCCAACAGTTACTTCTTAGAAACGGCTTGATCGATGTACTAAAAAATGAACAGCTGATGAATGTAAGCAATTGAAAAGGAATAAAAGTGGAACAAAGAAAATAATTTAGATTTACTAAATTAATTAGTTTAGCTAAAAGGCATGTACAACATAGAATATGCAATGAAGTCAGCAGGCCAGGAATCTTCCATTTTTATAATAAAATTTGCTCCGCAAAATAAATATTCTGTGTTTGCACAAAACTGCAATAAAAAGAAAGACCTGCGCCTAAAGTATTTATATTTTAATGATAAGCCGCCATTTGCTCAAAAACTCTTAAAACGCAATAGTGAATATATTTAATATTTAATATATAATATAAATATTTAATATATAATATAAATAGACAGCATAAAAAACATACATATATATATATATATATATATATATATATATATATATATATATATATATATATATATAAGTTTGATGAGTAATATAATTTAATTTTAGTAATATAATTTAATTCATATATTTCGTTCCTTTATCGCATTTTAAATGTAAAATTTAACAAATATTTGCAGACGCCACCTAATAAAGCGTAGTTGCATTATAGTATAAACGACATAAGTCTATTCGACCAGGTGTTTAGGCTGAGCGCAACATGTTGACTATAGGTAGCGAAAAAAATTTACAATGGAAAAAATGGCAGCAATTACTCAACTTTTGAGTGGAGCGAAACTACTCAACTATGCGTTTCTAAGACAAACACTCAACGGTTGCGCAACAGTTACGTCTTATGAATGCAAGCATTGGAAATGAGAAAAATAAAAATGTAGAAAAACACATAAGCATATTAAAATAATAAAAAAAAATCCAGAAAGTATCAAAACATGTCCTAAAAGCGTAAATTATGTTCCAAAAATATATACAAAATATGCTAAAAAATACGTATAAGACTGATATATGCAAAAACATGCTTTAAAGGATAAAATGTGTAAATATATGCACTAACAAATCGGTGCCAAAATGCGCATAACAAGTTCTGAAACCGATAAATATCTTAGCCCCTGCATTAATACGTCACACGAGAAAAAACATGCACACAAAAAAAAAACAATTTAGAATCGTTAAAAATAGGGTTAATTTTAAATTTTTTGGCAATAATTTTGCTTCATATGTATTTCATGTTAATTTAAAATGATTTATAGTAATTGTCAAAGAAAATTTTTCCTTTTGAAATAACCTTCTTTCACGTTGAATTACCATTTAGGTAATGTTAAAATCAAAATGAAGAATCATGTTGCATCAGAGTTATTAATAATTGTATTTTATTAATTATTTAACTTACGTGTGGTTGACATAGATTATTGTATACAAATTAAATTGGCTTCTCCGGCCAAGATTTGAACTCGGATCTTATCACGTAGTAGTCAACGTGCTTACCCAAATACACACTAAATATGTACCATCTTGAATTAAATTATAATTTAACATAATTTCTTATCATTTAAAATACAATTTATTCCATTTGCAAGAAAGTTTCGTATACAAGGCACAAATCTACATCAACTGATACCACATACAGTGGACCAAACACAGAAGAACGCTGATGATGAAGGTTTAGTGGCCTTCGAAAACAGCTAGTTGTTACGTTCAACTATGTGTTAGTCAGAATATTTACATTAATAATTATCACATGTAGTTTGGCTTAAAAAAGCGATACGAACCTTAGCTCGTTCAAATAAATCACAAATATAGAAACAAATTAAATTCGAAAAATAATAATTAAAAATTAACTTGACAAGTTTTAGTTAAAAATAAATGCTTTGACTTGAAAAGTTTTAGTTACAAAAAATACAAAATACTTTTACCTGACTCCAGAATTCGAACCTGCGATCCTCTGTAGGCTGCCTACAGTTTGTCGGCTGTTTACAAACATAAAAAAACAACAACAAAACAAAGATAACCTCCAAAACTAAGCGCAAAAGTGTATTGCAGCTATGAACAAAGCAAATAAACACCAACACACTCAAACAACATATTATTTCTTGTAAATTTGATGTGATTTGAATGAATTTGAATCAGCCTTTTGGGATGTTGATTTTACATTGGTATTTTTTTCTGTGTGTGCAATTGCATATTTGCGGTTTCCCTGGTTATAATACATACCTTAATTTATACTTTTTTATATTCGAGAATAAGGCAAACAAACCCTTTACACTTTGCTTTAGATTTAGTAACATAGTAAGAAATATAACAACAGATATTTATTAACGACAAACTTTAACAATTTAATATTTTACGTGCTGTTTTTTTTTGGCGCATGTCAAAATTTCAAATCACCTTATAAACAATAATTTTAGTTTTATTTCGCAATGACCTATAATACTTCATTAAAAATTTGCGCTTTTTTTATGTTTAAAAATAAGTATGTACATAATACTATAATTTGTCTTTCACAAATTCGATATACAAGCATACTGACAAATAAAAAAAATTAAAAAAATGCATTCTACTTCAAAATGAGCAAATAAAAGGTATTTAGAGAAAAAAGCTTAATTTCAGTTTTTTTTGAACACCTCTTACACACTCTGACTACAGTGTGAGCAAATTATGCATTGGCATATTCATGCCTTTAGTTACCTGAGCATCGAAGTGTTAAAACATCACTACAATAACCATAGTATCAATACATGTGTTTTTGCTATATATTTGAAAGATAATCGAGTCAATTAATCGTTTCTATACCTTAAAGATTGTTAATACACACAAAATTACTCAAGTGTGACTGAGCTGTTATGATTATTGTGTTCTTATTAGTAAATATGAATTTTTATTAAATTATATTAAATTAAGAACTTTATTAATTTTTTATTTTGACCTCGAAAAATTATTATTGTTAAGTTATTGTAAACATGCCAGGCCACACAGCTATTTACAATACAAAAGCCAACAAACAATTCGAGCAACATAATTTTAAGTCAATGTGTCACTTTTACAATACATACATATTTAAATAAAACTTGTCCTAAACTTACAAATCAAAAATTTCTGATTATATGCTCACCTTTAGCATGCAAATTATAATTATTGTTGTTAATGTTTTTAATATTTAAAGTTTTACTGATAAATTCTAAATTTTATTTTTATGTCTTCCTTATTTGTAGATACGAGTACCACCGGCTAGCCAGCATTAATTATGGCTTCCTAAATTTGGATTGAATGAATGCACAATTTGTTTTAAATATTAATGAGCCCTATGTCATTATATTAGTTTAATATTATTTAAATTTGATGTAAAAAATGCATACAAACAATTTTAGTTTAAGAAACTTGTAGAAATAAAAAAATGTATTTAAATAATAAATGTGATTTAAAGCTTTAAAAAATTTTTTTATATAAACTATTCTCAGAGCAGTGTGGGGTCGAGTGCAAAATTAATTATGATAAGTATGCGTGTATTTTAAGCAAAATTTACAGACAAGAACTTCTAGTAAATTAAATATTTTTCGATTACGTCATATGAAAAAATTTTGCCAACTTAATTTGTTAAGCAAAAGGCACGAGAGATTAACACATTTAGTAAATTTTTTCAACTTTCAAACTTTAAAAAGATTAACATGACTCATGATTTAGAAAGTAGTTATCGGATAACTGAAAAATTCAATGTTTCTGTCTGAGAAGTTTTCTTTCTACCAGTTTCAAATTTTTTTTTATCTGTGTTTGGTTTTGATTAGACTAAAGTTCATATTTTTAGAAAGTGACCAATTTTAAGGAACTAATAACACTAAAGTTAATTGTAAATATTCTGACAAGCATTAGCAGAACGGAACAATGTGCTGTTTTCTGTTTTTTTTAGTCAAAACCAAAAATAGAAACAAATAAAGTTCGAACAAAAATAACTAAATTAACTAAGAAATATGTATCTTTTTTTGGCTCAGCTACTCTATGACTCATCAAAAAAACCTCTTGTCTTCATCAAAGAAATAACCAAAAAACAACTGAGAGCTACTAAAAATTTAAATATGGCAGTTGCAATTGCTCTAATTTATTTTAAAACGCAACGAATGATTCAATAAACTTATATTTGAATTAAACATAATTGAAAATGTTTTATATATTTTTAACCAGCTTCAAGGATAGGAGGAGGTTATCAATTCGTTTATACTTTTCGTTATTGTTTTTATGTTGTTACTTCATAAGTCGATGCAATTTAGACCGATTGTAAAAATTCTTTTTCTTTGTCTGAGAGGATATAGCCAGCGATGCCAACTTGGTGCTTTTGGCACTATATTTAGTGGTTTTTGAAAACTCAAAACTCCAAATTTTGAGCGTTAGTGCCAAACTAAGCAAAAGCACCAAGTAGTGCTTTTAAGAAATGTACGTATTTCTTAAAAGTACTTTAATAAAAACTTGCTGTGTTTATTTTTTCAGTGTTAAGCAAAATATTATTATTTGTGAATTCTCAAATAGTTCTTGAAAGTCTGTGCATAAGATAAGATGATTGTGACTGTTCAAAATGAAATAAATCACTAAATATTTATTTCAAAAGATACAAACAATAGATACAAAAACGCCAAACCTAAAAGACGAATCGACGAAACAGAAAAAAAAATCGCCATTAAACCGACAAAATCTCCAAAAGGCGAAAACATTCCCAAAAAGCGTAGCTGTTAAGTAATGGTTATTAATCGTACTAATTACTAATTTGATTACTTTTTTTAAAGGTGAGGTATTGATTAAGTTACGATTATATTCAGTTTCGCACGATTACTAATTGATTACGACTACTAATAATGGAGTCGTAGTGGAATCTGAATTACTTGAAATTACAAAAAAAAAATAATCAAAAAGAATAAAAAGTAATCAAAAAATAATCCGATTATTTTTAAAGATTACTTTTAATTCCCTTTGATTATTTATTAATAATCAAAAGTAATCTTTGAAAGTAGTCAGACTATTTTTTGATTACTTTTGATTCTATTTGATTATTTTGTAGTAATTCAGATTATTTTTCGATTATTAGTAATCGTAATCAATTATTTATCAGAAATTCTTTTAAAGGGGATTATATAATCAGTACAATTCCTTTTAAAATGTAATCTAAGTTGATTACTAATCTGAATCGAAATTTAACTGCTCTGCCAAAAAGAACAAGCGCGCAAGTCAAAGTCACTTTTTAGTGAATTTATATAAATAATAATGTATGCAACAGAGAACAGATATTAGTAGCGAAAAAGTGAATAGAGCTAAATATGACTTATAATTTCTTGTACGCGATACGCCCTCATACTTATTGCAATGTTGTCTATGAAACATATTCACTCGAAAGTTTGAAGTGAGCATCGAACTCATACATATGACGTTATTGATTTCGACTCTCTTAACTCAATGCCTATGGACGATGCAAATAATAAATAAATAAGTATGACTCACAATGCGAAATTCGCATACGAGGTTGTGTGTTTCTTTCTCTGTTGCTTATTGTTGTTTGTTTTTTTTTTTTGCTGGAATTGAAAAACAACCCCATTTATTACTATTGTATACTACTTGCAAACTGTTTAATGACTAAAGGCCCAACTATAATATGAATAAGCTGGCTTAAGCTAATACCAGAATTGAACGATAAGTCTGTCAAATACTTAAGCAATTCAGATGTGACTTTTAGGTGACCACAATGTACTTAAGTATTCTTTAGCCACAGCTGCACATATACGTATTGTTCACAATTTTTTAGTAATTTTGTTTCTTCTTAAAACTAATAAATAAATTCAATTCAATCAAATTAACTTGTTGGAATATCCTAATCCATTAAAAATTCCCGTATAATTATATCCTCCACTTTATTACTTGTTTTATTTTTTTTGCCTACTAAAAAGTACAACAATGATCATACATAAATAAACTCATGTGTATGTGTGTATATGTGTATTGTACAACAAAGAATGAAAATAAAAGTTTTGCTTTCTTTTCTGAGTTTAAAATAAGAAACAATAAAAAATATTTAAAATCAATGAATATTTTCTGATGCTGTTTGCTTGAGTTTAAAAAAATACACAAACCGTGTTTTCCGTACGGAATATGCGTTCAGTTTGGCACTTAGCTAAAGCAAATGACATTTGACGAAACTTGACGAAAAGTTCCATAAGTACATTATAGTTTGCCACATACATTTTATATGTAACCGCACAGTTACTTAAGTTCGCTTATTCACATTATAGTTGGGCCTTAACCCCCTGTTTCTACAACGCAGGCGGTCGGCTTGAGTTAAAAATTTGTATGGAAAGCACTCACTTTTCTGAGTGATTTTCGTACAAATTTTGTAGACGAGTCGTCTGCCTGAATTGTGGAAACCGCACATAAACTTTTAAATAAACACACACTCATGAGCTAAAAGAGTTAAAAAATTAAATTAGAAAACAAACTGAGGTGCCTTGTAAGTGTGAGTGTGGTATGAATATGAATGTCAACGTCGCATTGATATTTATTTCGACTTATTTACAAATTAATGTCATTGAGAGTGAGCGTACATCAGAGTATTTGAGTTTAAACGATGTCTTACGCATTTATATTTAAAATTTCGTGAGTCAATATGAATAGCAAAAACAATATTCATTGCGGATCTCTGGTATGATGCAACAAACAATTTATTGGTGCAACAAAATTTATTTTATCAATAAATCTTAAAATTTTTGCAGACGTATAAATCGAGGTATGATCATACATATATTTTTCTATTTTACGAGTAAATATAACATTCAACATTCCCGCTCGTATTTGCAAGTAATGCTTCCGACAACTATATTTATAGTTTCACATTTATGTTTACTGGTAATATAAGGATTTACGGCCTTATCTTACACACAAAAAAAAAGTAATTTGAATGATTTTGTAATATTAATTAAAATATTTGTAGTATAAATAAAAAAAAATTAATTAAATTTTCACCTATAAACAATTTGATAATATTTATTAAATTTTTCCACTCAAATTAATTAATAAAATTAAATATTTAATTAATACAATTAAATTCATAATTGAAAATATTAATTGGTGATCACTTTTTTCTGTGTATCTGAAATTCTGCACCTGGATTCTGTAACTTGTTGCAAATCGAAAATCGTAATATTTATCAACATATTTATTCGCTTGCGGTAACAATAATATGATTCCGTAATTTCTTTTTTACGATAATCTCCAGCTCTATCTTACTAAACATTTATTTAAATATTATGAGGTATCTGTGTATAGAAAATAATAAAGAAAAACTCAATCAATTTGATCTAGTGATTAAATTTTTTTTTCTCCAACCGACAGCGAATATCGTTTAAATATATAACTGAATAGCTAAGTCGTTAAATTTTAGTTATATTTAGTATAGCAATACGATTATCGTAATAAAAGTTACTGAATCCAAGTACAGGTATTCTTTATGTAGCATTTGCAAGAATATTTTATTTTAATGTACACTTCAAGCTCAAATTATTTTTATGGATACGGCCCCAGCAAAAAATTACACATTACCATCAGAACTACTTGCCATTTAATGACTTACTTTTCTGATTACCAAATTTCATTACTCGCATACAAATCACACTACCTAAAATTAAAAAAAAAAAATATGTACAATTGATAAATGCGGAGAATGATTTTTTTTAGATTAAATAGATTACGTGAACAAGTTGCCAAATAAAAAAAAGCAAGTACTTCTCAAGAATCGATTATTTTAGTACCACGTATTGTTAAAATCTTTAAGTCAGTAATCCAGTAGGGAAGAGCTTCCACCAAAAATGCTTAATTCCAAACCCAATTACCTTTTTTGAAATTTTTGATGGGCAGTTTATCTCTAGATTCATATTAAAGTCCTGCACAAGACCATTTATAAGACATTTCAAGTCATGAGAGATTTTTCAAATGCTTTACTACAGCTAAATATTATAAAACAAACGCTAAACAACACTGTGGGCAAGACAAACAACTGAAACAAATGTTTTGCCAACAGTGTTGTTTAGCTTTTGTTTTAGAATATTTCGCTGTAGTAAAACATTTGAAAAGTCTCTCATGGCTTGAAAGGTCTTATAAATGGTCTTGTGCAGGACACCAATTCATAACTTTATTTAAAAAAAAATCTATTGATCTTTTTTATTTAATTAACCTGGCAACTCCTACTAAAGTGGTTGTTATCTGTGATAAACTTATACAGTTCAGCAGAGCTTTTCAAAGCTATTTACTGCTTCCTCCGTAAAATTATAAACATAACTTTTCGTCGCAGTCGGGTAAAAATAAAGCCAAATTTGGCATGCAAATCTCTGTTATAAACTTTTTACAAAACAAAAATATTTCTTGTGAATAATACTCGTTTATGAATAATAACAATCAGCATTAAACCTTTTTTCTATAGCTTGATTGTTAAAATAATTTAAGAAATAGATACAAAATTAAATATATTTTTATGTAATGTCTTTAAACATTAGAAAATTGCATTAGGACAAATCGCTACGACAATATTTCGTGAGGACATTTTGGTTTAGATACTAGTCTGCATTTTTCAAATGTTAACTTTTTGATTTTACTTTCTAGATTTGCTTTAGTTTCTTTAATTTAAAAATGCTTTCGACAAAGTTCATGTCGCATAAAACGAAAGAAATAAAAAAAAAAGTTTATTTTACGCCTAAAAGTATGCCAGATATTTTTAGTTAGTCTCTCATTTGTAACTTCATAGACGTCGGTGAACAACCGGAAATATATTAAATTTTTTGTTTTGCTAATTAAGGGAAGGAAAAATTTTAAATTTTGTTTCTGTTTCAAATGTAAATGTGCGATAAGTCGAGCGTTGTCGACATTGTGGACAGCCCTTAAACAACAAAATATTCAAGTTTTCTTTTTTTATACATGCCTGCGGTTAATTGTTGCAATCGGTCTAATATGTACAGAGTTACATACAGAAGAATTGATAACCTGCTCCTTTTTTTAGTCGGTTAAAAATTCATATGCAAATACATACATATGTACATATATATGCATGTACATACATATAAAACAATATTGTTTATATATTAATATTGGCCTAATTCTTTGTAAACTATATTTTCATAAAATATTGGGTGCGTTTGTTAGTACGTTTATCTGCTTTATTTTTATATATATACTTTCTAACGTTTATTAGTTGAAAGTGTTTTTCTCAAAACTTTGTTTTTATTCTTTAGCTTAGAAGTTCACAATGAACAGGGAAACCGCAAATATGTAATTGCATGCTTTTTCCTGTTTGATGTATTAATGCGGTGACAAGATATTTATCCATTTCAGAACTTTTCATGAATTTTGCATCGATTTGTTAGAGCATATTTTTGCATATATCAGTCTTCCACGCATATTTTTGGCATATTTACTAATTTCTAGAGCATAATTTAAGCTTTTAGGGCTTATTTTGATACTTTGTATAATTTTTTATTTTAGTATGCTTTCAGGCTTATTTATGTATGTATGTGTTGATCAAAATTTTTATTTTTATTTTTGAAATTTTTCAAATGTCCTGTAAATGTAGTGTATACATATTGTTATATATTGCGCAGCTATTACGGACGTTAGTTATAATAAAAATTCGGTTTTTATATTTGTGACGGACTCTGCCCCGAGAAGACGTTAAAGGAACATTGTCAATGTATAAAAATTTATTTAGATGGCCACGATTTTTAGTTGAAAGTCTAGGTCAATATTTTGTTGTTTATTGCAATAAAAATAGTCTTATTTATCCAAAATACAGGTCCAAATTCTCAGTTCTGATATCGTGATCTCTTTTAAAATTTGAAGTTAAATTTTTGCGAGAGTATCAAGAAAAAATTTGTTTGTATTATTTGCTTTAGTCAAAGTTTGTTGTATGGTAATTTTATTTTAACGTACACTTCAAAACCATATAATTATTTTTTAAATAAGTTTGTGTGTTAATTTTTTAATTGTTGCGTTTTTAACCCCCGACTAAAAAAGGGGTGTTATAAGTTGGTAGTGTGTGTCTGTGTGTCTGTGTATGTGTGTATATGTGTATCTGTGTGTCTGTCCGTGTCCACGTACAGGCCAAACGGCTGAACCGATTTTGATTTAGTTTTTTGTGTTTAAAAGGTGACTTAATAGAGAGGGTTCTTAGCTATGTTTAAAGAAAATTGGTACAGCCGTTTAATAGATATAATATCTTCTCTAGATATATTCGGGGGTTTTAAAATGTTTAATTTTTGTTATTATATTAATTTTTTTTTGTCTTATTTTGTATGCAAATGTTGTTGATTTATTTTATTTTTGAGAGCATATTTTTTACTTTTTAATGTATATTTCTAATATTTTTGAGAGCATATTTTTTACTTTTTAGTGCATATTTCTAATCTTTTTAGTGCATATTGAATGAGCATAAACCACTTATCTTAGAGCATACATATTTCTGGTTTCCCTGATAATAAAAAGTTCACCAACAGCAGCATCTACAGCAAACAATGATTTAAACAAGTTTCCCAAATGAACTAAAAAAATTACCTTAATTTGTCATCATTATCAAACACCACCTACATACAACAGAGCAAGCTGCTTTATGTATTTTCAAAGATTTTGTAGTTTCTTTAGCTCTTTAATTTTTTTTTAAATACGTGTATAAGAAAAGGTCTGTTAGCATTTGAGTTTTCGTTGTTACTACTATTATTATTACTATTATCTTTTTTTCTTGCTGATTACTGTTGTAAGTTTTTAAGCTGAGTTTGAAAAATAATTTTTAAAACTAGGCCACATGCGATCAAATGAGCATGAATGAAGCCAAAATTGACAATGCAATATCATACCACCGCACCGTACCGCAAGTGAATTTTCTTACATTTACTCTTAGTGCAGTTTACTTGTTCACATGTATGTCGGCACGTTTGTAATAAGTATGTTTGTAAATAGTGTGGCGATAGATGCAATTGTGCTGTAATTGCTGTTTAAATCATTCATTGTTGCTTCCAGTGTTTTATATTTGTTTACATTTTCTTGTCTTTTTTTCCAATTCACTGTTTCTTTTAATAATTTATTTTAGCTGATGGTTTTCGTAGTTATTGCGCATGTTATTGTCAAAAAAATATAAAAATACACATGATGCACTACATTTATATATTTGTAGTTATATACATATACATATGTATGTATGTATGTATAATATATGCCCACTGATATATGTACATATTGAAGGTGTTTTTGCGTCACGAAAAGCCAAACATGGGTAAATGTGGGCTTTTGGTGTAAACTTTTTAAATAAATAAGGTGGGAGTTAAATGGAAAGTAATTTTTGATACCCTACAAACTTCAAAGTACTTTACTAATTTAGTATGAGAAGATACACCCCCATTTTAAGTTCTCACCGAGTTTCGTCTTATGCACTTAGGTTCAATTTCACCATTTAAATTCTATTTAAATATCGATTCATATTTAAAAGTAATTTTTCATTACAAAAATTAATAATGAAAATTGACATTTAAATAAGAATTGATATTTAAATAAGCTGGTGGAATTGACTTCTATAGTGTTTTTACACTGAAAGTTAGAACGTGGTTTTAACGTTAAAACCATAAACAGCTGATTTTGCATTCTCACTGCAAGTTTGTTAAATTCAGGTTTTAACTCACAGTCTGTGTAATAACTTTGCTAAAAAATTAAATAAATATCCTGCAGTAATGCGTGTGTTTGTTATTGTATTTTTTTCTGATTTTTATAACAACCCAGTAAAAAAAAGACACTCCAAAAAAGTCATGAAAATTTAGATTTTGTGATGTGGAAGTAGTGAAAATTTCGATCCGATCTAATGATTTTTACATTGGGTTGTCATTGCAAGAAGTTCTCTTTTTCGATGCCTGGTCATTGAATTGGAAGCGATATTAAGAAAAATTCCCTTTTTTGTGTTCTATGATAATATTTTTATCTAGGAAAAATGGTAAATAATTACCTATTTTAACAATTCGTTTATTTTGATACGAATTTAAGACCGAAACAGTGTTTTCATGTAAATTTAAGCAAATAACTTTTAAATTTTAGACTAAAATTAATTCATAAATTTCTTTAAAAATTTTTTTTTTTTAAATTCTGGTGAGTATTTTCTAACACTATGGAGGAGTTACAAGGTTTTGGAAGCAATGAAAATGTAGTTCCCCTAGAATGACTTCCATTTTTTTCACTGCGAATTATTTGACAAAGTGTAAAACAACTGTTTTGGTTTGTATGAGAAACTCGGAAATTTTACAATGCGTTGTAAAATGGAAATTATTTTATATATTGTAAATAAATATTTTTAAGTCAGGCTTAAGTTCAGTAATTTCAATTCTTATTGAATGAAATATTTTTATTAATTAATGTGAGTATCTAAAGAAGAGAAGAAAAATTAAACTTAGACTTTAAGCTGGGGGAAATACCGATACTTTTCTGTGCAGCCACGCACTTCATCAGCACCCTAGTCTATCTACTTGGGTAGAGATTCTTATTAATATCAGCTATTTAACTTAAATGTACAATTAACGGAATATGAGAAACGATTGTTGTGTATATCTACCCAAGTAGATAGACTAGGGTGCTGATGAAGTGCGTGGCTGCACAGAAAAGTATCGGTATTTCCCCCAGCTTAAAGTCTAAGTTTAATTTTTCTTCTCTTCTTTAGATACTCACATTAATTAATAAAAATATTTCATTCAATAAGAATTGAAATTACTGAACTTAAGCCTGACTTAAAATTATTTCTGATTAAAAATCACTAAAAGTTCAATTAAAAAAATTTACAAATGTTTCACGTAAATAAATATTTTAAAATTATGGAACTAGTAATACAAAGTGATGAAGTGCTTGGGAACCAAATAACCAAATTATAGAATTATTATAGAAAATACACAAGCACATCACAAAATAAAACTTTTTTTTATCAGTGGATCGATGTTAGTCATATCGTCTATTTTCACTTCCCAGAGGCAAATGAAAACATTTTCATTGTATTCCTTCCAAAAAACTATTTTTTCCATAATCTTTGATTATTGTTGCTGCTGAATCCATTTGAAAGTCTTTCAAGCGACTTGCAGCACTGAATTTAGCACAGCGAAAACAAGGTTGCATTTCATAGATATAATATAATATATATTTTAAATTGAAAAAAATCCGAAAAAATTGCCAAAACGGTTGAGTTAATGCTACCATTTTCGTGATTGGCTAAAAACAAATTAATTTATTTAATTTGTTTCTGTAACCCTACGACGCTGAATAGCTGAAGTCAAATTCGTATATTCGTCAGTTAATATACCTACATATAATGTTTGCATGTGTGTATCCACAATCGGTGTATGAATGCAATAAAGTTATCACAGACTTTTTGGAAATTAAAACAAGTCTGCTTTCTTGTTTTCGTTGTTGTTGTTTCTTGTCTTGTATTTTTCTTCAATTTCTCACTGACTACAATTTATTTGTTTTCATTATGCATCGACTTTGTGTGATTTTTTTTTCTTTTTTGTTAATTTACTATCCCAGCAAAAAATAATCACGGTGCTTTGTGCTTTAAGAACTTGCTCCATTTTAAGCACAAATTTATGACACTGAAAGAAAAACAATTCGTAACGGGAATGAAACCATTACATTGGACCCCTTTCATTAATACAATCAAACATAATAATAATATAAATGTTTGATGCAATATTGATGCAAATTTCATTAATGGAATTAAACGTTTCTAATGTTTAACATTTTCGTAGTATCATTAATGTTACGAAATAATTTTAATTCGGGTAATGAAACTCTTAAATATATATTTTTATGAAGAGTTCATACAAAAAATATTTTAAATTGATTTTTCAGCTAATGAAACAACTTTCGTAAGGCGAATGAATCGTTGCATTGGTTGAAAAATAATAACAAAATATTTATAAATATAATGTAAAAAACCATTGCATTTACGAAGGTTTTTCTCTTATGCACAAATTCACAGTCTTTAGTTAACTATTGAAGGTGGTTTAACCAATGAAACTGATAAGAAAAATAGTTGGTTAAACCACGGGCGTTAGTTATATATAGACTCAGAATTTGGACCTTAGTGTACCTTACCAAATGTAGAAATGTATGCCAGAAAACGTAAAATGTTTGTATAAGTCGGGGTTTACATCTGTGTGCCATGTGCCACACAAGCGTAAAAATAAGGTAACCACTAATTACTAATGAAAACTGTTTGATTCAGACACGTATTTATTAAGTTAAACAGTTTCATACATAACTAATAGACAATTTTATAAAATACAACATGATTTGTAGCAGTTCAAATCAATAAATACATGACTGAATCAAACCGTTTTTCATTAGCAATTAGTGGTTACGCTTTAATTGGCACATGACGCACATGAAATGCTCGATATAAAGAATGTAGAAACAAAAACAAATATGCAGTTAGTGATCGCTAAGGCGATGATTAAAATTATAATTTTACGAAATGTAACGAACATAATAAGACAACAGACAGTACGAATGTTTGGAATGTTCAATATATGAACCATGAATTCACTACATACTAATTGCACTGAAATAAGTACTTAAAACTAAGTGCTCCAAGGTGGAACATCGTGAAGAAATATCATGACGTGGGAAAGAAAACCTGGGGTAGAATCGTCACATCCGTGAACGTACAAATCGTCACGTAAAAACACCATTTTTGGATTATTGCATACTTGAACGTACTGAAATTCCATTTTGCTTATACGATTGACGTATCACTTATGCCGCTCATACATTACACAAGTTCACTTCACAAGTCTGGCAATGTACAGTGCGTTTGTGTAGTGTATGGCGTGGTTGTGCTATTTACGCAGTGAACTGGATAAATATCAAAACGATTTTTATATTTGCTCAAGTTTGTAAAACTGTACAGTTAACTTGTGTAGTGTATGTTGCAAACGCTCAGTTGTGTCGTGATTTTTTAACAGTTCAAAACAAGAAATGAAAGCAGAAAAAATATTCTGGACACAGAGTTCCTAGAATTATACAACAAGTCACCTGCATTATGGCGCATTAATATAAAAACTGCACAGTTTACTTGTATAGTGTGTGTCACTAGCTTAGTTTACGCAGTGGCCAGTGTTGCCAAAACGGCGGTTTTCCCGCTATGTATGACTGTATTTTGTTGTCATTAGCGGCAAGTCTATTTAAAAAACCACCAGCGGGAATTTTAGCGGAAGAATTTCTTAGTTGACGGATTTTCAGCGTTTTTCTGAAACTTATAAAGAAAGGTATTGAATCAAAATAAAGTATTTTTAACGCAGCTCTGCGACACGTACCCTGGTATTTATGTAGGGTTTTTTTTTCGATATAAGCACGCACAGAGAAAAGAAACTAACGTCACTTTTTTGCAAATAAAAAATTGACATATTGTGGTCGTGTAGTGTGAAACGTTAAAAGGTTAAAAATAAAAACATGTATATACATACGAGTATAAAAGTGAACAAATCTCCTTTTTAGTGAATAAAATTTAATTAGAGATTAAATTTATATTACAAACCAATTTAATTATTCTTTTCGTATTAAAAATAATAGTGAACAAATCTTTAAACAAGCGGAAAACAAACCGAAAACTGGGTGATTGGACCAGTGAGTATGAGGAAAACATAATATCAACCAAAATGCCTCAAAACAATAACTTTTTCTGAATAATTTGTTTTTGATTAGACTTTTTTAATTAAATTTTCCTTCGAAATTAAACTTCAAGCCAATTTGAATTGAGCCACAGAGTTTATTTTATTAACACTATTTTTTAATTTCAGATAAGTCAGAAAGTCAGGAAATTTTAACAATATTTTACAAATACTTCAAGCAAAACGGCAAGATATTATACTACACGTGTAGAATAATTGGGGTCTATCGCAGAAAATATTGAAAAGATACTGATTCAGCTTAATCATTAATATTATAAGATGGAAAAGTCCCTTGGATTCTACTTTTTCCTGGTTCGATGTTCGTGTATGGAAACTCTGCAGGAAATAAAATACCTGCTTAACCATAAAAAAAGACATGTTTGTTATAAAAAATTGAGCGGCTATACTAGCGTTTATTTTTTATTCAGCTAGCGGTTTTTAGCAGGTTTTCAGGGGCTATATGGTGGGAAATGCCTACAACATTTTGGCAACACTGGCAGGGGCAGACTTGAGTACTGAACTTGTGCAGTGTATGGCTGGTATCAGTTTGTTTTCGTGCGATTGTCGATACGATCACGGATGTGACGATTTGAGCCCAGGTTACAGCGTTACAGTACGTTTTGCTGGGATAATGCAAACGTAGTTGCTTGTATTTTTTTAACTTTGTGTTTGCTTTTATTTTGGGGGTTCTGTGCTATTTGCTGCTTCTTTTGTTCATTAAGTTGCAGAGTAAATAGTATATGCATCATTTTAAGGTGTTCCTTTGATGGTATTGCTGCTCCAATGTTGCAGGCAACGGATTGGATTGTATTGGTAGTGCTCTCGTATTTATATCGTGATTAAATATTAACATAATTTAACAATTTCCAATCTTAAACTACTAAAATTTGTGGTGTTTCTTGTTTTTCTACAGCCAATGCTGTTAGCCGACTGTTGTTCTCTTCTTGCCCCTCTTCTGTTTCTGCTGGTTTAAGTCATTGTTGTTGGCTTCGATTGTTGTTTTACAGGTAACAACAACAACAACCACAGCGTGAACACACCAAGGAAAAAAGATTTTAAATAAAATTGAAATAAAAATATTAAAAAAAAAAATACTATTATTTAGTAACCAACCGAATGAAACCAAAATCATCACAAGCAGAAAATCATCGCGTTTCTACTTTTTTTACAATTCGAAACACTCTTGTTTTTCAGTTGAGTGACAAACGGGCAACCGAATAGTTCACAACGTGTTCTTTTATTACTCATTTGTTTATTTCTTATTCTTTCTGTTCTTTACAACTTTTTATTACATACGAGTACATATGTATGTAAATAGTTTAAAAGAATTTAACTAAGAATATTTGCCATTTCTAACGGAAATTAATTAAATTAAATAAATTTGCAAACGCTTGTGTTAGCAAAACAAACACTGTGTTTAAATTTAGAATAAAGAAATTAAAATGTGTACAAACAAGCAAAAGCTAATATGTAATAACAAATTAATATATAAAGTAATGAATGTGGGTATTTTTCAATGGCAAGTGCAGTGTAAACTATAGTTTTGTGTTTTTTTTTGAGCCATCTGTTTATGTTTAATGTCTTTTTAAAAAATCAGCTGACTCGTAACATAACAAAAAGAAAAACAACTTACTAGCAGAAACAGAACTACGACGAACGGCGATTTTTCGGCCGCGAATACTCGTCGTTAGAAAAAAAAAAACATATTTGTGTATATGACTGGCGTCAATCTAATATAAAATCTAATATAAATATAAATTGTTTACCTCTGCAAAAACAGCAAAAGAGAAAAACGTTATCAATCGTAAAGGTTCTGTAAGCCGACAGCAATGGAATGTAACTGCAATGTAGAAAACAGCTGATCGATATTTTTTCAGCTTAAAAACTGTGTAATTACAAAAACCAAAGATGTTTGCTAAAGCTGTGGTCACACTTGTCTAATATTTGCCCTAAAAATCGTAACCCCTAAATGCTAATGAAAAATTTTTTAATTCAGACAAAAGTTTGTGAAGTTAAAGAGTAAACAATAATGTTAAATTCTATAAAATTGTCTATTAGTTGTGTTCGAAACTGTTTAATTTGATAAACAAGTATCTGGATCAAAACTTTTTTCATTAATGTTTGTTGGTTACGCTTTTTTGGGCAAATGTTTGACAAGTGTGACCGTAGCTTAAGTTTCGGAGCAAGCAAATAAGTAGAATATCATAAAATAAAAAAAAATTGTGGGTGTATCCCTCCCGATTTTTTTTTTTTGTAATGGGACCAATGGGAAGCTATACCTTATCAGACCATAAGCAATATTTACAATCGGTCTAATATGAACCGAGTTATTAAGTAACAGTGCCAAGAAAAGAGAAGAGACGGACGAGGTTATGTCCGGTGTAGTGAAAATTACATTTATAATTGTAAAAAGGCCGGTCTATGAAAAGGTGGCTTATGGCCAGGGCTGCCGTTTTTGGTTATTTCTAACCAAAAGTGGTTATTTTTTTCTTTTGATGTGGAGATGTGAATATTTTTCTCATTTTGGTTATTTATTTTGCCAAAATAATGATACACATGTACATATTTTATACTTTTTAAGCTTTTATGTTCTTCAATTTTTAGTATTGCTACTAAGGCAACTGAAAATAAAACAGCTGTGACTAAAATCGCTAGTGCAGCGACCTGTTATGAATTCGCCTTGATTGCTACTCACTTGTTTACAATACTTTTCTTTTACAACACTGTCAACAACTTTTAATTTAAAAATGGTCGCAACTCTTTGCTACCTCCATAGCAAGGCCTATTTATCAGGTCAATGCAATCGTCCTGATGATATTCTGTGTTTTTGTGTTTAAACTGTCAAAAGCTGCTTGCATCATACAGTTTAGTTCATGTTTGTGTGTGTTTCTGACAACTTAAACACAAAGTTGTTTTTTGTATTGCTGTGTTTTTGTAGAGTTGCGTAGACCTAATAAATAGGCCTTGCTCCATAGGAGGTGGCCACGTTTGTCCGCCCGAATTGCCCTAATAAAAATTGGTCACATCTTGGAAAATCTTAATTAGTTGGACAAATTTAAAGTTTTTCGAAAATCTCCTGAAAACTCGAACTTCCAGTAATTCTGAGTATGCACGTTTTTATAGTACTATGTGGTCCATAATAGGTGACCACTTTTGTCCGCCCGCATTTCCTCCTAACTAAGAAAAGTGCGTAACCCTCCGAAGATTCCAAGTTGAAAACTTGAGGATATTTAGTTCAAATTCATGTTTTTCAGAAATAGATTCAGGGGCTTTAATAAAGGAACACCTTATCTATAAATTTGCATTAATTTTTCCCGTCTCTTTTTTGTGTTCTATGATAATATTTTTATCTAGGAAAAATTGTAAATAGTCTTTTTATACGAATTTAAGCCCGAATCAGTGATTTCATGTAAATTTAAGCAAATAACTTTTAAATTTTAAACTAAAATTAGTTCATAAATTTCTTTAAAAAAATAAATTTTTTTTAATTTTGGTGAATATTTTCTAAAACTATAGAGGAGTTACAATGTTTTCTATGCATCGAAAAAGAGAACTTCTTGAAATGACAACCCTTTGTAAAAATCATTAGAACGGATCGAAATTTTCACTACTTCCAGATCGCAAACTCTACATTTTCATGACTTTTTTGGAGTGTCTTTTTTTTGTTGGGATGTTATTTAATAAAAATACTACATATTGAAATTTGGTAATATATTTTCTCATTTGGTAACTTTTAAAGCGAATTTTGGTTGTAAAAATTTTTTGGTTGTGGCAGCACTGCTTATGACTCAGAAATAAAATTTCGAGAAATCAGCTGTTAAGCGTCTCAAAAACTGTCCGAACCAAAAAAAAAGGAAACATAATTTTTGATTCATAAGCCTTAATTGAAATAATAATTGTAATTGTAATTGTAATTGTAATTTTAATTGTAATTGTAATTGTAATTGTAATTGTAATTGTAATTGTAATTGAGATTGTAATTGTAATTGTATTTATAATTTTAATTGTAATTGTTATTTTATTGATGATTTTAGATATGATTGTAATTGTAGTTGTAATTGTAATTGTATTTATAATTGTAATTGTAATTGTTATATTAATTATGATTGTAGTTGTAATTGTCATTATAATTTTAATTGTAATTGCAATTGTAATTGTATTTATAATTGTAATTGTAATTGATGTTGTATTTATAATTGTAACTGTAATTGAATACAATTGGCCAATTCCTAACGCGTTCTATTATGTCATATCTAGCCATAAACGCCAAAAAAGCAAAAAAGAAACAGTTGCTAGACCTCGTTTCTGGTTAAAATATTAAGTTCGAAATTTATTTCGCTTAAAATTTTTTGAAGGTTATGGCACGATATTTTGATAATGTTCCAAATTACATATGTATTTTTTTTTGGCTTGTACACAAAAGTCTTAGCATATTATGACAAAATACAAAGTTATGTGATTTGACGAAATTTTTTTTTTATACCAAATAAATTATAGTGAAAATATGAATTTAAATTCAAAATAACAATACAAGCAAATATGCACGTGATTTATTATTTTGTCCACCCACTGTAGCCCTCATAATTTTAATTGTTGTATATATAAATGGTTCCCTTGGTTGCCGAAGGTTGCCTTTGTTAATGTCTACTGAGCAGAAACAATAGAACACGATATGTACGAGTACTTGTTTTTCTTTTATTTGTAAAACATTTGTTTTTGTTATTGATTGGTGTATTTTTTTTAGTAAAAATTCTACCAATTCGAATTGAACGCTTAATTAAGCTTTTTTCGTCATTAGTGCAGTACAAACGATGAACAAAACAAAAATTGACAACCAAAACAAAAATTAAATCAACAATAAAAATTTACAAGGTTTTGTTTGTTGTGTCTCGGTGTCTCTTCTTTTGTTTAGAAGTTTGAACCAGAAAAACTTCAAAAACTCATATCCTTAAGCATAGTACACACCTACTTTAAAATTATTAAGTGTATAGTATAAAGTTAAAAGTTTAATTAGTAAGAGCAAAAAATATAATATTTATGTGCATATGCATGTGTGTGTATGTATGCATAAAAAACAATTCTTTTCTTATAAAAATAATTGGAGCAGAAACAAACGTTATATTACTTTTAATTTTGTTGCGGCAATATTACCAAAAATTAAGTAAAGACTTTTGTGCAAAACAAAAAAGTGAAGAGTGCTGTAAGTGTTTGATGTGTATCAGATCCATATGTATATTGCGTTTACAAAATTTAAACTGTAACACGGAAAAAAAATATTGTAGATATAGTACCTAAGCAATTTCGACGTTTGAAATTGGTTAAACATCAAACAATGTGATGTAAAAAATTTTAGTTAATTTTTCTTCCAACTTATTTTAGTTTCTTTGTTTGGTTTCATTCAGGCAAAAGTTCGTATATTGTGGAAGCCAACTTAAATGTGAAAATATTTCACGACAAAATGTTATAAAAAATATTTGTCATCGAACTATTTTACTGTATACAAAATAAAATTTATTTGTAAATTTAACCAGTTTTGCAGATTAAGATTTCACTTATAAATAAAAATTTACAACAACAATACAACAATTTTAGGAGTGCTATCCACATTACAATTGCCCTAACCCAATATTTACATTTAATTACCATATGCATATATTCACTGGTAAAGACGTATAGAACAACTACTAAAACCCGTACCGAATATACACAAAACAAAACCCAATAAAACTAAAACCACGCACTTAAATCATAATCAAGCACTAGTATATGGTAAAGAATTTTGTCAGTGATCAAACAAGTTTACAATACGTAACAATTCTCATTTGGTGTATGTTTTTTTTAGCACAAAGCTTAAGCTGTCTTTACATGTACATATTAAGAAGAGATGTCAAAAAGTGCTGTAGATTATACAAAATCTTATCATATAAAAGCAAAATGTATCGAGTAGGAGAGAATACGGATAGAAAATTTTACAAGCAGTCGGTACACACAGAAAAAAAACCAATGTAAAATCAACATGCCAAAAGGTTAATTCTAATTGATTCAAATCCCATATAAAATTGCTATGTTGTTTGAGTGTGTTGGTAGTTATTTGCTTTTTCCTTAGCTGCAATAGACTTTGTGCTTAGTTGTGTAGGTTGCTTTTGTATTGTTGTTGTTTTTTTGTTTGTAAACAGCCAACAAAGTGCTGCTGGCTGGTAGGCAGTGTACTAGTCTTGCATTCGAAGAATCGTAGGTTCGAATCCTGGAGTCAAAAAAGTATTTTGTATTTTTTTTAACCAAAACTTTTTAAGTCAAAGCATTTTGTTTTTTTATAGCTAAAACTAAAACTTTTCAATCAAATTGTATGTAAAATGTCTAGAAATAGTGTTAAATTACAATTTAATTCAAGATGGTACATATGTATTTAGTGTGTATCAGGAATATTTAAAGTTGTTGTGGTTGCAGGGGTAAGCACGTTGACTACCACGCGATGAGTTCCGAGTTCTTGGCCGGAGAAGCAAATTTAATTTATATAAAAAAAAAAAATTCTGATGTCTATGTCAACCACATGTAAGTTAAATAATTAATAAAATACAATTATTAAATTAAATTCACGTTGATCTAACTTGAAATAACTTTGATTCAACATGATTCTTAATTTTGATTTTACTTAAATGTTAATTCAACGTGAAATACGGTTATTTCAAAAGAAATTTCTTTTACAATTACTATAAATCATGTTAAATTAACATGAAACACACATGAAGCAAAATCATTGCAAAAAATGTAAAATTATTTTTAACGATTCTACATTGTTTTTTTTCTGTGTGTAAATGTTTATTTTCTAAACCATTTTAGAAAGTTAAGTATTCCCATCACACCAGAGGTGTATTTCAAAGTAAACATTGGCAGCATTAACGGTATTTATTGAAGGTGTTGACACTATTATTGAAACAACCAAAATCGACTCAGGAAATTTTTATGTTGTTTTTGTAAATAGTTTACGACTGCAACCATCAGCTACTTAACTAGTACAGCAAAACCAAACAAACAATAAACAAACCTAAAAACGAAATTTATATTTTGTAGTAAAATTACATTGAAATTAAAAAATGTTTTCTCCAATATTTAGTTTTATTTGTGCACATTTTTGTGCAATTTTCAAATTTTTGTTATTAATTCAACAGTTTAATATCTTTGCTTGCATTTTACTTATAGTATCAGTGAAAATATGAAAAATACACTGAGAGAATTTCATAACATGTTTATTCTACAAAGTCGTAATACTTTGTATTACCATGTAAAAATACCTTTAGTAACATATAAGGGGGAACGAATTAATCGTAGAATACTATTCTTTACCCGTAGTAATTGCACGTATTGTAGTTAACCGAACAATATACAAACGAAATATAACATGCCTCCGTTAACAGTCGTATTAAGAATATTAATTAACTTGCTAAGAAGCGATGAATTCGTTTTGTCGTGCTATACTTAGAGTGATACTGAACTAAGTGCGTCAATAGGACTGCAGTCTGGTGGCATAATCAAAAAGGAAACAGACCTTTTATGACCCTGAACAGACTGAGCTTACCTCAACTGGAAAAGAAAATTGCGTTACATAATGTTGATTGATTAAGATTTTTCACCGCATTGTTGGCATACCACCACCAAAAGGAGCGTGCTAACGCCTAAAGGATCGTTTACAGGTTATTTTTATATTCGGTTATTTTGGTACACATTAATTAATTTAATAAATTAATTTTTAGAGCTAGGTGAGCAACCAACTAGAAAAATCGGGAACCCAGGAGATGTTGACCATAAATCTCAGAATTAATAACAAAATTTAAAGTATTTAACTTTATCGATTTTGTTAAAAATTTGCACACACGTCACACTTAAGCAAGGCTATATATTTTTATTTTAAAAAGAGGGCGTGACTGCGTCCATTAAATTTTAACCTTCTGTTTTATGTATATCAGCTTAGCTGATTTTCTTCGGTTATTTATATATTTCTCATTAGTCTATTCCTACAAAACTTTACATGGATCCTGAGCTTGGAACCCAGCGGAATGTTAAGTGTAAGAAATGGCCCTGGTCCTGCCCATAATTATTTAAATTTATAAAGGTATTCACGTCAAAAGTTGCCCATGGTGCGAAAAAGCAAAATTGCAAAATTTTCAAAACATATAACAACAACCACATAGAAAATTATTTTGCACAAATGATGCAAAATTTTCAGGTTCTGAGTAAGTGCAAGATTATCAACGTAAATTTTGCAAAGTTGTGCAACTTTTTATGGCATTGCCAATCCAAAAAAATGGACAAAAAGTACTTAAAAAATCAATTATACAGCAAATTACAACGCAGAAAATACCTAAATGTTTTTCTTTTAAAAGAAAAAACAAGTGGAAGATATTTTCGGACCAAATTAATTAAATAAAAAATTATGAAATAAAAATTCTTAGCTAGAAATTATTAAGAAATCTTCAAATTCGATTTTAAGATAACAAGTACATTATTTTGTTATTTTCAAACGATCCTTATTACAATTTTGTTAAATAATACCAATACTAATAATATTGATATTTGTATTAGTTAATTAATTACAGAATAATTCAGCATTTAAACAAACTCTTTTAACAATTAAGAAACATACGAGTACAATATATCATTGCACATATTGTGTTGCTTGATAGACAACTAAACA
Source organism: Tachina fera (assembly GCA_905220375.1). Lineage (NCBI taxonomy): Eukaryota > Metazoa > Arthropoda > Insecta > Diptera > Tachinidae > Tachina > Tachina fera. The sequence goes on from LR999966.1 coordinate 77,653,953, forward strand.
AAATGGGTTGCTCACGTCAGAAAATGCAATTATGCTTTTTTGCACAGTTGCAAGAGTTGACGTGAATACCTTTTATATTTTGTTTTAGAAGCTGAAATTCACTACACAAGTAGGTCTAGCTGAGCAAACCAAAAAGGAATCATGAAAACCCAGAATTTTTAACCAGGGAGGCAGGGCCACACCCTTAAATCGCAGACTTAAAATATAAAATGAAAGAGTTTATAAACAAGCGAATACTTGTGTAAATTGAACAGTGATAGTGAGCATGCCCCTAAAGTTTGAACATTCTGTTACATGTACTTCGAATTGGCAGATTTTAACCTATTATTTATTTCTCATTAACCGCTTCCCACAAAACTTTCCATGAATCATAAGCACTAGCCACTAGCAAATCCTTGAGTTTAAAAAAGTGGGCGGATTCAAATTTTAATTATATAAAAATTTCAAATTATATTTTGCGCTATAGAGCTGAAATTGTTTATGCTTGTATACCTATCTAAGTAAGAAGCTAGAAAAATCTGAATACCTGTATTTTTTATCAGGTACGTGAGGACACGCCCATAAAAATTTAGCATTAGATTTTATGGTACAGAGTTGAAATTTAGCACACAAGATGACCGAGGTGAAAACTTTAATGGGGGAGTGGGGCGGGGGCTTGGACATAAGCTGTAAGCTCAGAATTTTAATTTAAAATTACCGCGTTTCAACACAAGCCCGTTAGTCTATTTGAAAAAGTTGATGGAATCGCATGCAATAAAATTTTACGTTATATATAAACTTTGGCGTTGTCCAGGGCTCTTGTAATGAAACAGTAGTGGATTTTCTAAGGTTGGCTAAGCTAGGTACATCAAGGTTCTTATATAATTCCTTCTTTTTCCAATATTCATCATAAATAGAAATCTGACAAACAAGAAACTTTAAATTAAAGTTTTTCAATAAAAGAAACTTTTTAAAAAGGAGTCAAATTGTCACCAAGACATACATTAGAAAAAGGGCTAAGTTCCAATTATTTTCAGCCCTAAAAAGAACCGAGATTACTTGTTACTTTCATTTCATTTTTTCATTGTCAGAATGCAATTTAAATTCTGAGCAACCTGCCAACTTGACAATATTTTTACCGTTCTAAAACAGGAAAAAATTATGGTTAGGTTTGTTCGTAAATGCATCACTGCTGTGCATCATGCGTGAAAAATTTTATTTAAAATACAATACAAGTTCGCTGATAATATGTGTTAATAGTTATCATATTTGTACACCATATTTGACATTTATTTGTGCATTGAAGTAGATCAGTGAAGCAGTTTAGAACATTTAAGTTTCAATTTGTAGCGCACTGATGCATTTACGAACAGACCAGGTATTTGTAGCTACAACTACCTTCATTTCCTTTCAACTTCTGAGGTGATCGGATCACAAGAAATAGCCACCCCTATCTTAGAGTTGATACACCCTGGTGAAAAAAATATATTTTCTAAAAACACTTAAATAAACTTTTAAAACGATAAATCGCACTAGGCGAAAAAGTAAACTTTCTTTGCGATCTTTAACTGGGAACCCTTAATTACTAAATATCGTTATAAAGCATTTTACTATTATAAAAGTTTTATTTCTTGATTTCATATTTATCGCGTATCATTTCGTATGATCGTAAAATTAATGCAAACTATTGAATGTGCAATAAGCTCTGCAATTATAATATCTTTATAGTCTAATTTTATAACTACAAGATTATGGTATTATTACTATTTTTTGCGACCATGAAATTGTCATAAATGGGGCTATTTTACGAGTATTAAAAATTTAAATACACTGCGGCACTGTGTACTTTTATACTCTACATAAAAATAAAATTAAATATAAACCCCATATTCATAAAATTTAAAATGAGTTTGAAATGCATTTCATTTAAAATTGTTCACTCAAAATTTTCTTAAAATGGATTTCAAATTCATTTTATTTTTTTTTATGAATAAAGAGGAAAATTATTTGTCTATTAATTTCTTAATTTGTTTGTGTGTTTTTTAATGATTTGCAAAACTTAAACTGCAGATATAATAAAGAGTAAAATTTTCTGTCATACAACAAAAAAAAAATCACGCCCATCGGCATTTGAAAAGTTTATGTCTGAGCCTTGCTTAAAGGGGGACTTGAAGTTCCGCCGTTCGGAAAAATTTTGTCAACCCGATACTGCACAACAGGCACGAAATAAAATTGAATAGAATTAGACGACACACTGCTTGGACATAATTTTTTACGAAAATCTATTATTTAAGATCGCAAATGATCGATTTTAGTCAAAAATTAAGTTCGACAATTATGTCGCTTAAGCCTTTTTGGCATTTATGACAGAATATACAAATGTATGCATTGAAGGCTGAGAACTGCAAATGTTGGCAATGCTCAAACGGCTGAGACTTTTGTTTTGTTATTAATATCAAAACAATTAAACTCCCGCGCTGGCAAAGTTTCAACGCAAAAACGTCGCCACGAAAACTATCGCTAGACACTAAATTCATGTACATCTTAGAATGTTCAATGATAAATTATTTTAATTAAAATTGGATAATTTATATAAATTTTAAAAAATTAGTAACAATTTTAATGCTTATATACGTATATATTTTAGCGGCGGCTTCGACATTAAAATATTGACTGCGGGTTAGCTTAGTCGGCCTTATTTATTTTTATTTTGGTTTACAAAACGAATTTTGTATGAAAATTATTAGTTATTGAACGGTTTGTAAACCTCAAGTATTTTTTATGAATACAACGTTTATTGTGTACTTTAATATTTCAAAAGTCAACTATTACAATAAGTTTGTTAAACGTTCAAACGAAGAGTGATTTCAGTTAATTATTCTTTTTTTCGCTATCGATCAGAAAATGCTGTTGAAGGTACGAGTACAACTACTAATAATGCGGCTGCCCCTGCACACTGGCAGGTTGAAAGAGTGTTGTACTCGTAGTTGCTGGTTTGATTTGATTTACTAACTTGGTTTGATACAAAGAAAATAAAAAAATAAAAACGATGATAACACACGCAAAGATAACAAATAAGAAACCAGAAAATAAAACAAATTTAATTGAAAAAAGAAGAACAGAAACAGAACAGTTAATTAATTATTTAAACAGTTTAAAAATTAATGTCTATAAATATATACGAGTACCAAGACTAGACACACGGCTAATTGAATTACCATCGAAAAGGAAAAAAATTTTAAATTTTTTAAAAAATTTCAAAACAAATATTTGCAATACAAATTGTAAGAAAAAATAAATACAAAAGCAATCAATCGCAAATGCAGTGTGTTAAAAAAAGGAAATATAATAAATAAGTTTTTGAAGAAAACTTTAAAATTTTTAACTAAAAAAAATTAATAAAGTGAAATAAAAAAAGATGACCACAACTGATGCTGTTTATGATACGGCGAATGTTCGCACAATCTTCCGCAGCATTTCAAAGGTTTTTTACACAAAAGGTGATAAATCACCTTCACCCACAGCTCAACGATCTGCAACCGTCAAAGAATTACCCGTAATGGTGAGTAACATTTAGCTTTCTTATCAGTTTTGTTTTATTTCAATAGCACGTTCAAAGCAAAATGTTGGTTAAATTGATAAGAATTTACATTTCTGGAAATGTATTTTTTTTATAAACAAAAAACAACAAATAATATTCCACACATTTATTATTTATTGTAAAAAAAACTGACTAGTTTTTATAAAACGAAAGAAATATTTGTTCCAAAAATTTATATTGCAAGTAAAAATATTTCTTTTATTTTTACATAAATTTGCTTTGATTTTTATTATTATTACGCAGTACAGAAATAGACATAAATTAAATTAGAACATACATTTCCAGATCCAGAAAAAAAATTCTTATCCAAATTAAGTTACAATAATCTTTATGTAAGATTTGCTTATAAGTCCAAAATTACACTATGCAAGTCCTATTGCTAAGCTGATTAATTTGTGGGAAAGAGAGACGAGGGGAACAGAACCGATTCTTTTCCAATCGTCTCTCTCTCTCCTATCCAACTAATCAGCTCAGCAATAAGACTTGCATAGTATAAATTAGGACTGAGGGATAAAACTAAGTCAAAACCCATTTTGTAAACTTGTATTTAAAAAAGTAAATTTATTAGCAAAAAAATTTTCTTACAGTAAATTCGGCCTAAGGAATGTTCATAAAAGTACCTTGTGACAAAATAGCTTTTAACAAAATAGTTATAGTTATAAAAAGTTTACTTAAAATAGTACCTTGGGGAGAAAAACTATATTTTAAAAAGCATATTTAGAAAAAAGAAGCTTTTAAGAAACTAGCTTTTATGCAAGGTACCTTTTAAGGAGTACCTTTTTAAAGACATATTTTTGTAAATTTTTTTTTCAAAAATTTAACTTTAAAAAAAGCACTTTATTAAAACAGTAGCTTTTGAGAAAGTAGTTTATATAAAAAGTACTTTCTTAAAAAGTAACTTGAAAAAAATAAATACCTATTAAAAAATAATCTTTTGGGAAAAATTAAATTACCTTTAAAAAAATAAAACTTTTAGAAAAAGTACCTTTTGCAAAAATGTAACTTTTGGTAGTTTTTCCAAGAAAGTACCTTTGGAAAAACAATGCCTTTTGGAAGAAAGTACCTTTTGGAAAAGGTAACTTTTGGAAAAAGTACTTTTTGCGAAAAGTACCTTTTGTAAAAAGTACCCTTTGCTAAAAGTACCCTTAGGAAAAAAGTAAATTTTGAAACAAGTATTTTTTGGAGAAAAAGTACATTTTGGGAAAATGTAACTTTTGAAAAAAATTACCTTTTGCAAAAATTTTTTTGGGAGAAGGACCTTTTGAAAAAATTACTTTTTTGAAGAGCACCTTTTTAAGCAATTGGATATTAAACACTTTTTATACTAAGTACCTTTTAAAAAAGTACTTCTTGGTAACAGTACCTTTTGTAAAAGTATATTTCGATAAAAAAAGCACTTTTTTTTAAGTACGAAAATATTATCTTTTAAAGCAAATAACTTAAAAAAGCACTTTATCAGAAAGTACTTTTTTAAAGAGGAACTATTTTTAAAAAACTCTTTTTAAAACTCGTTTAAAAAATGGAAAAAATAATTTTTGAAAAAGTACCTTTTAGAGAAAAATTAGCTTTTGAAAAAAGTACCTCTTTTTTAAAAAGTACCTTTAAGTAATTTTTTGAAAAAGGAGTTTTTGGAAAAATAGAAAATAGCACATTTTTAAAATAGTGAATTTTAAGAAAATAGTTTTTATACTAAGTACCTTTTAAGAAAGTACTTTTTAATAACAGTACCTTTTAGCAAATTATATTTTAATGAAGGTACCTTTTAGAAAATTTTGAAAGAATTATCTTTTAAAAAAATTACTTTTAAAAAAGCACCTTATGAGGAATTACTTTTTAAAAAGGAACTTTTAAACAAACTTTTCAAAAAGTACCTTATGGGAAAAAGTAATTTTTGAAACAATTTCTTTTGGGAGAAAAACTACCTTTTGAAAAAGATATCTTTTAAATATGCACCTTTTAAACTACTGGATTTTAATAAAACTAAAAACTGTTATTAAAAACGTTTTAAAAAAGTAATTTTTGATAACAATACCTTTTGGAAAAGTACTTTTTAATAACAGTACCTTTTGTAAAAGTATATTTCGATAAAAGTACCTTTTAGAAAAGCAAATTTTCTTAAAAAAGTTTCTTTTATAAAAGCAGCTTTTGAAAAAAATTTACTTTTTTAAATGAGTATACTAAGTACCTTTTAAAAAAGTACTTTTTGGTTACCGTACCTTTTGTAAAAGTATATTTTTTTAGAAAAGTTTCTATTATAAAAGCAGCTTTTGCAAAAAATTTACTTTTTTAAATGAGTACCTTTTAGAAAAGTACTTTTTGGTAACAGTACATTTTGGAAAAGTATATTTTGATAAAAGTACCTCTTTTTGTTTAAAAAAAAGTAGCCTCCATAAAAGAATTTTAAAAAAAAAATCATGTTTTAAAAAGTACCCTTTTTAAAGGAGTAAGAAAGTACCTTATTAAAAAGCACTTTTGAGAAGAGTTGCTTTTAAACAAATAGTTTTTGTAAGATTTTATAGGTTTCATGCAGGCGCAAATGCCCTATTAAATTTTTCTTAGAATTTGTATGAAAAACAAACAAAATTTAGGAAATTTTAAAATTTTGTTTTAAAATTTCTTATGTGCAGTCCAGACAAGTCGATTGCTTGCATTGTGGAAACTACACATTAATCAGAAATACTCGTAAATGCTTAATTGGTCTTGAGTTTACAATTTTTCCATTCTTATTGAATGAAATTTGTATTTGTTTTAATTAATATGATTTTCTAAAGAAGAGCAGACAAATTAAACTAGACTTTAACTGGATATAAAATATTCTGTACAGCAACGCATTTCATCAGCACCCATGTCCATCTAGATTGTTATTAACATCAGCTAGTTAACATGAATTTTTTTAATGAAATGGAACATGAGAAATAATTATGAATGAATTTTTAAATTTTTTATCCATACAAAAATGACGTGATTCAGACAATTAGGACCTCAGAGTTAAGTAAAGTTTTGCTATTTATTGAAGCATAAACAACGCTCTTAAAAAATGTGAAAACGTAACGATATTTTTTATAAGGTTTCCAATTTTCATCAAAGTAATTTTTTCAAACTACTGCAGCCATCTGTACGTCAGGTCGGCTTTTGGTTTGTACTTTTCTGACCAGCCTTCGTAAATACATACATACATATATATGTACATATGTATGTACATAGATAATTACGTATTGCAGTTAAATCGCAGTTTAGTACATTTTTATCTCTCACTTCACATAAAAGGATTGTCATTTATTGGCATTTTGATAAGAAATGTTATGAAAAAAGTACTTACATCATTAAAATCAGCAATCAATCCCACATTCATGCCTTGTTCGAATAGAGAGAATAATTTTATGAATGCATGTTATTGTAGGGAAGATGAAAGAAATATATTATACAAACACAGTTGCAATGACTGCGTCATTAATTTTCATTTATCTGAAAAGAAATAGAATAAAAACCAAATAAATAGCAAAGACCTCTTTTTATTTGCAAAAACTGCAAAATTAGTTGTAAAGTATAATACAAATTTATTAATAATTGCATTATTTTATTGGTACATCAAAGCCTTGAATAGCAAAAAAATGAGTTCAACAGAGGTTAAAACAATTCGCTTTCAATATGAATGCAGAATTACGTGTAGCAAAGACATGAACCCAACACATGTAACGAATAGTGATATCGAAAACATAAAAAAGGCTTTCAAATAAATATCCTGAAAAAGAGATAAGCTACAACAAAAGATATAATGATAAAAAAACAACACTCGGAATAGTTTAAAGCACGAAATCACACTTACACTTAAACCCAGTAAAAAAAGAGACTCCAAAAAAGTCATGAAAATGTAGAGTTTGCGATGCGGAAGTATTGAAAATTTCGATCCGATCTAATGATTTTTACATAGGGTTGCCATTGCAAGAAGTTCTCTTTTTCCATGCCTGGTCACTGAATTGGAAGCGATATTAAGAAAAATTCCCGTTTTTGTGTTCTATGTTAATATTTTCATCTAGGAAAAATGGTAAATAGTTGCCTTTTTTAACAATTCGTTTCTTTTTATACGAATTTAAGCCCGAAACAGTGTTTTCATGTAAATTTAAGCAAATAACTTTTAAATTTTAGACTAAAAATAGTTCACAAATTTCTTTAAAAAAATAAATTTTTTTAAATTCTGGTGAGTATTTTCTAACACTATGGAGGAGTTACAAGGTTTTGTGTGACTAAAATAAGCTTCTACATGGTTTTTTGCTCACTCTCGGCAAATTAAAAATATCGATTTTTTGGAAGCAATGAAAATGTACTTCCGCTAGAATGACTTCCATTTTTTTTCACTGGGTACTAAATCTAATATCTGATTTTTGCTTAGTACCGATTCGCATCCGGTCTATATTCTATAGAAAATAAAATACATAGTTTCTTTCAAAATCTAGTTGCAAAAGTCAATGTGCACATTTAACTTTTCTATTTATGTTTTATTTTCTATTTATTTGTATTAAAATCATTTGATGTATTACAATCATAATTCATTCATTTCAACATTTCCACAATTTTATATAAAATTATATTAATATATGTACATACATATGCATACATTGTTAATGTGCAGATATAAAAACATCTCTATACATATAAATTTATTACACTCTTCTATACATTCATTATGCCTACTTCGGCCATATCGTGCTGTTGTAATATCGAAAATGTAATAAAAAAATTCATTGTTGCACGCCTGCACTTACAATTAGGAATGTGTTTTTTTGTTTCTTTGCTACTGCTGCAGTTGCTGCGTTTGATGTTATTGCCACATCATACTTAATTTTTGCTGATACTGACTCGGAGTGTTGCAAGAATTTCGTTTCTTTTTTTTTGCTGTTTTAGCAAACATGTGGTTTTTAAAAGTTAAAAACACCACCACCGCCACAACCAACTCATGTTCTGGGCGGTTGTTATCACAAAATGTGTGTAGTATTTGTTTTATAAAAATTATATTATTACTTTTAATAATTTCAAAAAAGTTTTTGGATTTGGGGCAGGGTATAGAGGCAATAAAGTGTTTTGTAAAAAAAAATACAGACTAGATTATCAAATGCTTTGAATAACAAAAAATGTTCTATTGTTCTATTGTTCATATATAAGATTTTAAATCTACAATAAATTCAGTAAAGTGCGACTTTGACTCGCACACGAAGGGTTCCCTACGGACACTACATACATACTATGTAATAATCAGGGACACCAGAAATATGCTCCAAGAAAAAGTGTTTCATGCGCATTCAATATGCACTAATAACTTCGAAATATGCACTAAAAACTCACAAAATATGCTCTTCAAAACAACATAAATTGGATTATATGGAAATGAAATTCTAATTTGAATTCACCAATTCAATAAAATTTTCATATAAAACACGACAAAAATAATTATTTTTTTTTAATACATATATTTATTTATTCAGGGTTGTCACAGAAACCAATGTTATCAGAATTGGTTTTGAAAACGATACGAAAAAATGCTTTGGTGTCATGAAAACCAATGTTGTCATTTTTATGTTTGTTATTGGAAACAAATCAAGCACCTAATAGCTTTCAGTTTTCATTTATCAATCAATATGTTTTTATTTTATTTTTCATTACAATATTTCCAAAAAATAAAATGATTATTTTTTAGATTCTTCCGGATAAAAGTTTTGTTGTTAATTTAATACAAAATGTCCAATCAAAAAGAAAGAGTTTAAATTTTATAATACTACTGTAATAATACTAGTGCCGAATTCCAAGCAAATACAAAACGGTAACACTGTCGCATTTGAAGTCGATGTATGTATGTAAATAAAACATTTTAACTTCGTGGTAAAGTTGGCAAAGCTTCGAGCGCTGACCCATGTATGTATATACAAATGTATTTATCTACATATATATACATATGTAGGTTCCATCTTACATGTGGAAATGTTTCTTGCAGAAAGTTTTAGTTTGCACAACGAAAGGGAAAACCGAAATAAAATGATGTACACATACTTTTATACTTGAAATTTGTTTTGTTCAAGTATACGCAAGAAAAAATTTTCAGTAAAAAAAAATTTTTCAGTAAACACATAAATGAATTATTACATTGCAGGGGAAGCGACCGAAAAATACATATTTTTTATATCAACGAGGATGGATCAATAAGTCCGCGACTTTTTTAATGAAACACAGTTTTGTTTGCAAAACAAAAATTTATTTTTCAACATAATCTCCTTTTAACTGAATACACTTAGGGCCTAATTTTGTAAAACACAACGCCAAGCATTGTAAAATTTTATTTGGAAAAAATTTAAATTACAAAACAAAACACATATAAAATTTATCAACGCTAAGCGTTGCGTTTTATAAAATGAGGTCCTTAGTAAACTTAGTTCCAGTTTTTGTATCCCTTCCAAAAAAAATAGAATTTTTCGAGGTCCTTAAAATAGCTAAATCTCTTTCCACCGAGCCATTTCCTTAGTTTTGAAAGTAGGAAGTAGTCACTAGGGGCTAAATCTGGAGAATAGGGCGGATGAGGGAGAAATTTGAAGCCCAATCCATGATTTCTTTTGCATGGAAACTGCACATGCACTTCCATGCGGAAAGCTTTATCAATCCCAAGTTATCATTGGAAATAGAAACAACTGATTCATGTGGGATGCCTATGGCATCAACAATCTCAAGCACTTTTACTATTCGATCGGCCAACACCCTATCGTGGATTTTTTTCGACATTTTCGGGTGTACTGACCTCAATTGGCCGTCCAGAATGTTCAGCTTCATTTGTACTTGTACGACCACACCGAAAGTCAGTAAACCACTTTTTTAACATTGAAAACGATGTTGCAGAGTCCCCATAATATATATAAAGCTTTTGTTTGCTTTGATTCACGGTTTTTTTTCGCAAAATATTATTTGTAATAAGGAATCGAAATTCACTTTTTTCCATTTAAAAAAAAAATACATGAGGTTGTATGTTTTGAACAGCTGTTAAACGCAAAGTAAACGACGACACCTGCTCAAAATTTTACAGTAGTCTATTAACAGCTGGTACTTGATAGGAACAGTGTTGCATTTTTTCAAATTGCGACGGAAGTTCAAAAAGTCATGGAATTATTGATCCGCCCTCCCGTATATGTAAATTTAAAACTTAAAAGTTATTTTCTACAAAACTAACTTTTTTTGAGTTATGCCTCTGTTGCAATTAACAAGCGATATGTATCCATACATTTTTTTGAAGCAATATTTCGAAAGAATATATTTAATAATTTGATTTTACAGCCAGGCCCACAGTGCGATGATTTGAAGTGATAAAAAAAGTATTTGGTGCTTTTATCTTGTTTTTTTTTCAAGTTTAAATTGTTTAAATTTCTGCTTTGACTGACAACTTAACAACACTTTGCTGTAGAGTCAATGTCGGTACAACAATTACAACGATCATAATTCAAGAGGGGAGCTGAGAGAATACTTAAGAGCAACAGATCACACTTTTCATTCACATCATATGTATGTAAATATGTATTTGTGTGTATCTTTGTAACCCCCAACAATTGACTTCTGGTGTACAAAAGAAATAAGGAATTACAAAATAAATTAACAAGTGCTAATAAATAGTTTAACACAACTTTATATTTATGTACTTGCGTATGTATGTATGTATATAGTACGAGTATATAACACTAGATACAAAATGTTGAAAGCGAAATTGCATTATGGCACATATTGTTGCATAAGTATGTACATGTATGTATGTGTTTGTGCTGCGCAAGTTTTATTTATACTTAAATGGGGTTAATAAATTAATGCCACAGATATCAAGAGGAGAGAACAAAAGTAACATTTATGTGCTGGGGCCAAGCACTAGCTGAAATTAGTTAAGGAACATGTTTTACGGTTTTTTCTTTACCAAAATTTAAAAATTCCCTTCAAGTTGAATTTGTTGTTTAGTTCACTTAATTTTGAAATATTTATGTACATCTAAGAAATTACGCTGTTACTTAAAAATTTGAGCAAAACAGTTGAGCGATCACCCTAAATTAACTGGAATTCCGATTTATTTTTTTTATTTCTTTCCGAAAATTAATTCACAGAAGTACTTACAAAATCTATCACTGTTGTCGTCTTATTATGGCACCGTTCACAAAATGAATAACGGAGGTCATCAAAAAATATGTGCATACAAATTAAATTTGCCATAATAAAATATAAAAAATCCCAGAAACTCCCACACAGATTTCGTGGCATTTCTTTCCCGAAAAATATGCAGGATCCCGGGGGTTTTTTGCCGGGAAACTCCAAATTGTATGGGCGTTATTTGCAGTCGTTGTCTAAAATATGAGGTTAGCTGTCATAAGGAGCTATTCACATATTAAGGGGTGGAGTAGGCCAGTGTTAAGGATTTGTTACGGTTTAGAAAATTTTGTAAAAAGGGTTACTATGGGGGATATAAAAACTAAAAAAATAGCATTAAGTAATAAGTGATTGGCCCCTAAATGTCCTCTTAATTTTTTAGCTCCATCCGACGGTGCCTTTTGGTGCCTCTTGGGATCTAAAGTAGCCGATAAACAGTGGGGATTTTGTTTAAAAAATGGAAATAATTATACAGTTTCTAAACAGATCGTCCGAATGTTGTGAAATTTCATACAGCATTTTTAGAAGTGTCACAAGGCCTGAAATAGTTTGGACTATATATCTTTAAAGGGTTCGGAGCCACAAAGCACCAAAGTGGGCAACCTTGGGTTAATGAAAAATTAAAAACCGATGCCAAGCTGATGTTTTTGTACTGACAAAAAAGATTTTTTGCAAGTGCAGAGCTAAAAAAAAGTCTGCTACTTTTATAGGAATCCGCTTACAGTTTAGGAAATATTCGAGAAAAAAAATTAAATTTTGGCTTTGTTAACCATGTTCACTTTGTTCACTGTTCTGCCAAGGGAGAAGTCAAATTTAGAATTATTATGAGTTAAGAACAAAATTTTTAACTTTAAGTTAAAATGTGGTATCAAAAGCACAACTAAGTAAAAAGTTATACGGAATTTAAAAAAAATGTTGAAAAAAGTAGATATTTCGCTGTTTTATTTTTTTCCAGAAAGCAGTGGGTTAATTATTTCACTATTATAAAAATTTTTTTGCAAAAATACCAACATAATATTTTTACTTATTCAAAAGGAAATACTATAAGAAATATTACAAAGAAATTTTTTGTTCAAAGTTTTCGTTATTGAAGGAACCAGATCGTTTCGAAGTACACCTATTTTTGTTAAAAATGTCAAATGTAAGGTCTTTTTTTCTCAAATTGCAACCCTGGAACAAAAAAATTTATTATGCTACCTTAAGACAAGATATGTTTTTCAATATTTCCAAATATATTATCCGCGCCCGGTGGAAAATAAGAAAATTACAAAAATACTGAAAAAATCCTATTTTTGGGATTTTGCAAATTTTTTTGGGAGTCGCCGCGTGCACAAAAGCAAATTATATTTAATCTTACTTTTTGTGTATTAATTTCTTCGTTTTCCACGCAAACGATTTTTTTTTATAAACAACCACAACCCGCGAAGCGATTAGCTTGTCTGCGGAAAACACTCAGGGTCTATGGGGGGAATAGAACCCACGATCTCTGGACTGAGAGCCTAGCATAGCTACTTCAGCCGAAAATATTGATAAATGCGAATATAAGGATCAAAACATCACATACCAGCTTGTTACATAGCTCGTGTTCCATTTTATCAATGGTGGCTTATTTTACAACCAGACAAGAGAAAACAAGAAAATAATTTGTGAAATCGCCAAAAAAAACAAACAACCGACTAGAGAAATTACCTTTTTGGAAGTTGATCAATAAAAAGATATTTTTCCAGAACTTAAAATATTTTTTTTAACTCTAGTTGTTTTTAAAAACATTTGAAGGAAGGAAACAAATCTGAAAATCCCAGCTACAAGTACTAATTGATCTCTTAGGGCCAAATTTACAATCAGTCATTAGTTAATTATTAGTAAACTAAAATGTTAACTATTGCTTAACTAAAGTTCTTAATATGATTAAATAATTATAGCTCTATCAAACTATTAACTCTCAGTATTGGCAGCTGTTCTAAACCATATGGTGTTTGTTTACATTTGTTATATTATTTCTTAAAAAGTGATAAAAATAAATGCTCGCTCGTCTAAATTTACCGTGCAAGACATTGAATTAAATACCGCTAAATACAAAGAATGTGTTTGACAACGTATGTGTGAAATGTGTCTAAAATTTTTCACAAAACATCAATACTAATAAAGTTTACAATGAATCAGCTGTTGTCTAAAACTACATATTTGTTAACCAATGACATTTGGCGGTTTAACTAATGGTAAAAAAAACGATGTGAATCAAATATTATTGGTAAAACTATTGCTATTAACTAACTAATGACTGTGAATTTGGGACTTATAAAAATTCTCCCTTAAAGCTTTCGCTGAAAACACATCTTACACGTAACGATGCAATGTGAAGTCTATAAATCAACACTTCAGTATTTTAAGTACACATGTACACATATAAATAAAATAAATTTATTATTATCATTTTTATTATGTTGCTTGTTTGCTTTGCAAATTTGTCACACAATTAATGTTTATTTTAGTATTGTAAAATTCAACATCTTGTAAAATGATTGCTGACATTTTAAGCACAAATGTTCAGAAATACTTTCCAGCAAGAAAATAATGAACTGCAAGTACACTGACTATAAATTGGCGCACCCCATCATAAAAATTTTTAATTTTATGTATTTTTTTTTTCAAAAACTGCCGCTTTGAAACTTCAATACGGAGTATTTAATAAATATTTTTATTTAAATACGTACACATATTCACACACATGTATGTTTGTATGTACATATATGTATATGGGCATGTGTATGTACATATACGGCCCTATGTATAGGCAAAAATAGGCATGACGTTAGCATAAGTGGCAAAATTTAACATTATCTTAAATAGTTTTGCTATGAAATTTCACATTACAAGTCATGCTAGGACTTAGAGGTGGATTAAGATTAGCCAGTGCGACCATTTTTAATGTCAAATTGTATGGAGGTACTCGTTACCACCTAATTCAATTTCGTCACTTTTGCTAACTTCATGCCAATTTTTGCTTATACATAGGGCCGATAATATATATATAGATAATTTTTTCGCAACTGCCAACAGTGTTGTTTAGCGTTTGTTTTAGAATATTTCGCTGTAGTAAAGCATTTGAAAAATCTCTCATGTCTTGAAATGTCTTATAAATGGTCATGTGCAGGACTTTAATAGACAATAGCTTCCTTCGTTCCAACAGAGTTTTACTTTTGAAAGTATAAATATCATTTATTTGTATTTTTTGTGTGAAATAGTTGAATTTTGTTTGAAATAGTTGATAAGTTTTATAACATAAATTTTTATGTTTGTTTTATGTTTTTATATTTATTTTAAATAATATTAAAATATTTAAAAAAATATTTCCTTGCTTCGTATGCAAATGCATATTTTTAGTTTTCAGATGCATTTGTTAAGCGCTTAAAATCAATTTTTATTTTCATGAAAGTCCCAGCCCTGATCATTATGGTATGCCATAAAGTTTTCAAAGTTAAAAAAAATATATAGAGTTACGACAATTTGCAACATTAAAATATTAGTCCTAGTTTAGACGGGCGAACATTTGGAAGGAAAACATCTGGAATTCTCTTTTGTTGTTTCCTTCGCGTTCTCACAGACGAAAATGTTTCCGGCGACATTCCATTATTATTGGATAAAAGCAAGCATATTTGTACATGTATGTGTGTATATGTAGCAAAGAACATGAAAACAATGCATGTCACCGATTACCGAATATAAAAATGATTCTCTCTTCTCCACCCTCAAAATGCTACCAAACTAAATATTTCCCTTACAAATTTTTTCGTGTCTAAATGCGGTCTATTGAAAATAAAATATATTACATATGTATTTTTTATGTTAAGGGACAACCTTGCCAGCTAACACACTTAAATTTTATATGAATAATAACAAAATATGGCAGCATGCTATTATTGTTGAATTATAAACATTCATATTCATTTATATTTTTATCTTTTTTCGACATTAAAAATAATAATAAAAACCAGATACACACACACACACACATAAAAACACACAGCGCAACAATCGCACATGATCTTTGAACTAAATTAATTAAGCGCTGTGATCGCAATTGTTGGGAAACATAAAAACAACAATTTCATAACGCACATCAGTGGCATAAAAAATGAAAATATAAAAAATTTTAATATGAGTCCCACTCTATGAGACATGGCGCTTTTAAAACAATAACATGAAAAACTCTTCAAAAATATAAGGAAAGAACAGAAAAATATTTATTGACAGTTTTAATGCATTTAAAGTCGTTTAATTGAACCACAACAGTAACAACTACATAAAGTACAACCCCAATGAAATTTCCAGTAAAGCAGTTAGGGTGGGTCTCGTGTCAGAACGATTAATTTGCTTATTATGTCATCCACAGTCTTATTAGGCTAAAGATAGATAGATGGAGTTGTAAATTTTTAACGTGAATGAGAGTTAAGAGTTTTGAAATTAACGGCCTGTCCCACGATCTCGATCGAATACTTATATTGAAAACAACAACAAATTTTCTAATGTTATTGTTGTTTGCAATACACGTTGTCGATCGAACGATTTCTGGTGACATCGTGGGACAGGCGGTATATTAGCTTGGTGCATGAGATAAGTGGTCGCTTCGAAAAATTTTTATGTGGAACACAGGGTGGGTGCTGTTGACAGAAGAAGTTGGCAACTCAAGGAAGTCACGACTGAGATATTGGGTAACCCCCTCCTTCTCACCAGCAAGTATAAAGCAACACATTAATATAAGTGGCCTGCGTAAGCAATCTTGAAATGTAAATACGTCATGTTTTTTAAATGTACTCTCGTGGCATGCATTATACTAAGCCAATAATAAATGCTGTCGCAGTATAAACGAAGCCCAATGGATGTATTGGTGTACGTGTATATGACTGTTAACAAGCGATGTCGCCAAGACGTCTTGTTTATAACAAATAATGAAAACAAGTACTGTTGATACATGTACATATGCTTGTTATTTTGCATAGCGTACGTTTGGGTGTGTGTGTAAGATTTAGATGGTAAGCTATTATATTTGTGTTTAAGGGAGGTTTTTTAAAGCAAGCGCACACAACTCATGTAAAGGCATGTGTGCGTTTGTATGTATGTGCGCAGGAAAATAAGAGAGCAAGCTTAAATTATGAAGGTATGTATGTATGTACATACACAAACACCACAAATTTTTCAGTCACGAACTATTTTCTTCGTTACTCTTATACCTGCAATAAGTTAGAAGTCAGAAGATTTCCCTGCAGTAAAGCATTTGAAATTGCCCTCATGTCTTAAAAGTTCTTATAATACGTCTAGTGCAGGTCTTTAATTAATATCACAGATTTTTAAACTTTTCCAAAAAACTTGTAATATGGTTTTCCACTTAAAAAATATGATCAATTCGAGACGTAACCGCCAAAAAAAGCTTAAGCAAAATAGATATATTTTGAACTTCGTTTCTCTTTAGGAAAATCGTAAAAAAAATTAAGCTGGAAAATTATGTCAATTAAGCTGTTTTTTTTGGCGATTATGGGGGCTACTCTGTAATTCGAAACGAAAGTAAATGCTTTCGAATTGTAATATTATTGGCATACAAATTCGAAAGAATTTTCTTTCGTTTCGAAATACAGAGTGGATTCCTAGATCTTTCAAACTTTGTTGCTAATTTCTATGTATGTATACAAGCATTTGCTTATAAACAATGTTTATATTGAAATTACCAACAATTTAAGTAGGCTCTACCTACGGCTTCTTGCAAATTGAATAAATGTCATTTTTTGCTGCTGTAAACAAAAATCAAGAAAGTGTTACTTTCGCATTAGAAAACTAAATATCTAAACAGCAATTGCTTATTATCATGAACATATGTATACCAATTATACTTGTACAGGTTATGTTTAAGAGCAAAAACTTTAGCTATCAATACTGCGTTTATACACACAATAAGTTTCACTTGTGAAAATAGCATTAATTTACGTAAATTTTTCTAAATTGTTCACTTAAAACATTTTTGCTCTTAAATATAAATTACTAACAATTTATATATTAGTTAGTTTAATACGAATACATGCGCCAATTATTTCGTCTTACTTATTCATTAGTATAAATATTTTAATATTTTTTTTATGCAGTAAATATATTTCTTACAGACTAATTCGTTTCGCTGGTTAGATGGAAGTGAAAAACACCCTACAAAATGTAAGAAGAAGAAAGAAATGTTTCAATTCTGTTTACACATCTATTTCACTACTAACTTTCAGGGCTCGCACTTTCATGCAACTAAAAATTGATTTTAAGTGTTTAACACATGGATCTAAATATTAAAAACATGCGTAAAAATATGCATTTACCTACGAAACAAGCATAAAATATTATTGAAATATTTTTTAAATTTTTTATTCAAAACAAAAACAACACGAAACAAAGATGTTATTAAGCTCAAAAATTATTTCAAACTAAATTCACAAAATTTTTCACGCAAAAAATGCATCCTGTTGCTGTTTAAGTTTATAAATAAATTGTTTTTTTAATCCAAATGTGTTGATTTCTTAAAGCAACAATGAAATGCATATATAAACACTTCTTAACAACCAGCAAATAAATTTCACTTATATTGTTTTTTAAATTTTCAAAAGTAAGACCAACTCTAATAGGATGAGCGAAGCTATTGTGCATGGAAAAACGGCGTTCAACAAGTTAACGCAGCGTATTTCAATGATGATATTTCTGTTGGCGAAATTTCGCTTTTTAAACTACATATTTGAATCTGATACACTCAAAGAAAAAATATGGTTGAGGTAACCATAATCAAACAGCAACATGATATGATTGAATTATATGGTTGCAGTCAAATCATATTATTGTCAATAAAAAAGTAAACTTTAAATAATATTATTATCGGAGTTAATTAATAATAATAATATTATCTACAAAAACAATAAACTTTGCTACTGTTAGATATGACTAAAATATAATTGAGACTCACCATACCATTTTCTCATATTATAATAATGACGTGACGTTGTTAAAAGTTAAAAAACTATCATTTATATAATTTTGTCAAAATTATATAGCTATTTATATAATCTAAGATATCTTCTTTTAGCTGTCAAAAAATAAGAAAATTCTATCTCAAGTGGATTCACAGAAATCTAAAATATAAACTGGCATCATAGTTTCAGAGTATAATTTTTGTAGCGTGTGCATACGCAACATTTTCGCTTTATTTCAACGAAAATAAAAACTCGTTTCATAAACACTTTACACATTTTATAAACGGGTACAAAATTTAATAGTTAGAACCTAAATGTACTTACGCAAGAAAAACTTTCCTTAAAAAATCAGTTAAAATTATACGCACGCCGTAAGAGTGCGTGACATGGATTTCATGATATATAGAAATGTATACTTACATATGTATGTGTGTATACACGAAATACAGGCACGTCTGTATAAAGAGATATACATATGTATAGTATATATATTTTTATTGGCCTACCCTCTTGTTTATACTTTTTTTATTTAATTATTTATTTAACACCAAGCGTGCACTACCGATAGCTTACAAACTAAACACTGAACTGACAGAAGATGTTTCTGAAAGAGATTTTTTAAAAACTTAGCATAGTATGGTTTTGGCTAACATTATATTGTTATTTACATCATATTATTTTAACATAATAACACAAATTATATTGTAGTCATACATTTTTAATAAAACTATATTGTTAAACTTTAACCATATCGCAGTTTCTAATAATATAATAATGTTATTATTAAATTCAAACATTACTTTGTTTATCGTAACGAAACTAATATTTAAAATAACAATAACTAATTTTTAACGACCATACGTTTGTTTCAGAGAACATAATATTGTTTTCTCAACCATTCTACATCCATATATTTTCTTGGCGTGTACATGTGTCTCGGAAATTTTTATGATAGCCCATGTTTTTCGTTATGGCATTATTTAAGTTTTTTTTATTTCTTCAGCATTTTAACCTTTTACATTGTAAAATTTTCTATACTTTATTTTAACATTCATATTCATTTATATTTTTATCTGTACATAAGATAAGATGTTTGCGACTGTTCAAAATGTGTGGTTGAAGTCTACTGATGATTTGTTACAGCAACAATGAAATGCATATAGACCAAGCTGAACCACCAGCAAATAAATTTCAAATTAAAATACTTTATTTTATTTTATTTTCTAATACTTTCTTTACAGAATTTACTAGTTTACTGAGTCAGGGTGTTGAATTATTGCAGTTGTCTAATAGTTTCACTTAAAAAAATGTGTTTTGAATAAAAAAAGAAAGTCCGATCTCGATTTGCGCAATCAGCGATCATTGCAACACCCAAATTAGCGGAATAGGTAATTTTTTACATTACTGTCCTTATAAGGGCAACTTTAATTAAAAAAAACCAGGAATCGTAACGGTTATAATTTTTATTTTAAAAATTACTTTTTAATCGTTATTTCTTGATTTTTATTTATTCTTCACAAAATTAGTTATTTTGTGACTTTTATTTATTCCTCACAAAATAACAGTTACCTTTTGATTTTGATTTTTTTGCTTAAAAAAAATTAATTTTACGCGTTTTAAAATTGAATTTATCGCCAGAGTCTGTAAAAAAGATTATTATATGTTAAATTAAATTTACTTTTTTATAGGTTATTCATTTTAAAAATTAAAATTTTTTTGAGCAAAAAAATAAAAATCAGAAAGAAAGAAATAGAAGTCACAAAGTAAGAGTTATTTTCTGAGGAATAAATAAAAATCAAGAAAAAACTGTTATTTTGTGAGGAATAAATAAAAATCAAAAATATAAAAATCATTGCATCTATAAGGTAGTCCATGTAACATGGAGTACCTTGGTATATTCCTTTTGCACGTATGACTTCTCTATTAGTGTGATTTTTTCAGTTTAAATTTGGAAAATAATCGTTATTTGCGATCCCTGAAAAAAAAAGTATCGATAAGCGCAACTTTTTCTCTCTTAGTAAATTTAAAACATTTTTTTCTCTGATTTTACTGAATCTAAAATGTAATTTTACCAAGTATTTTCAGTTTACTCTTTAATCTTCCTGCATGAATATAACAATTTTTATGAGCAGAAAAAAAAATTTGTTTATTTGCACTGTATTTACAATGAATGGATCAGAGAAAACTATTTAGATGAAAGTGACCAACACAGAAATAATAATATTACTTATGAAAAATCAGTTGCCACTCAAGAGGCGACAATATCACGAAATATTAAGAATTAAAAAATTCAAACCAAAATTTTAAAATTTTTTTCCTCACATTAGATTATGTTTACAAAAAAAAACTAACATGCCTAGAACTCAAATATACGAAAGTACAAAATATAAAGACTGTCTTTAAGTTTCAATTCATATATAAAATATTAATATTATTATTATTATAATATTATAATATTATTATTATTATTTTTTAACACATGTATGCATTTTTTCCCTCATATTCATAAAAAAATAAAAAGAATTTGAAATCCATTTAAGGAAAGTTTTTTATGAAAAAATTTAAATAAATTTTATAAACTATTTATTAAAAATAACATATTTTATGTTAAATTATAATTTGGTTTATATGAAGTTATTAGTGGTCGATTATAGCAATTATTCGGTAAAAGTAACAACTTCGATTACCTTTCGGTTGCGCAAATCGAGATCGTACTGTATGTATTGACGAATTGTTAAAATTGTAATAATATGCATTTATTGCAAAAAAAAATATGTAAAACTATGTACTTACTACCAGAATATGCCAAAATATTTACTTACCACTGAAATATGCAATTACAAAAAATCGATGCCAAAAATATTTTAAATTTGATAATTCGAATTGATAATTAGCTTAAACCTTTTTAGCAAAAAAAATATGAACAGCAACTAAACCAGAAATACCCAATTAGGGTTTCGTTAGTTTCTGTAAGAAACTACAAGAAATTTGAAGTTGTTGTGTCACACAGTGTTACTTACATATATGTTCTTTAAAAAAAATGTTGTACCCAATCTAAGCTCTCTGTCAACTATTGCTGATTGATACTTGTATTCAAATTCATTCTTACATTCCGCAGTGTTCTAACGAACCCCTTTTGCGACTTAAAGTAACGTTTCCAATACAAACACATATCCCCACACAAGCTTAAGTGACTTTCTTACAATGACTGCAACTAATTTAAATTCAACTATAACTTTCTATAAAAATTTTTCACAATTATACGAGCATTAATTATTTAATAACTTGATGAAGAAAAATGCTGCTGATACAACAATAACAACAACAACAACAACAACTAGAACAACAACAGCAAAAGTAACAATTAAATAAAGAAATGCATTTATAGTCAGTCTCGTCGTCTGTTTGTTAAATCAATGATGAGGGTTGTAGTTGTTTTTTTATTTTTCTTTTATTTTCGAATTGATTGGTTAGTTTGACTCCAGCCATGTGAAATTCTAATGACTTCACATTGGAAAGTCTAATGGTATAAAAGGAAATTTTTTTAGGCATGTATATAATAGGGATTACAATTTAAAGAAGAAAAAACTCTATTGTATTGCATACAAATTGAAAACGTTGCACAGTGGGATGAATGGCTTCATATATTTTTTTGTGCAAAATTTATAAAGAGTAGTTCTAAATCATTTAAATTTGGCAACGTGCATTATATTGACTAAATTAAGCAAAAAAAATGGATTTTTTTAAAGTCGGACACGTCCACTATGCGGCGCCCATGTAATCCAAATCGATGGTTTCACCCAAAATGTTTTCTATCCAAGCAGAAGTCTTCCAATTTGGTATATACTAGTTATGCACGAATATTCGTATTCCTATTCGAATCACCGAATATTCGGCCATTTTTAGATATTCGTATTTGCCAAATTCAGGCGAATACGAATATTTTTCCAAAAAAAAAAAAACATTAAATAAATAAATGCACAAATTCTAAAGGAAATTTAAATAAATGGCTAAAAATTAATTTTCATTATATTTTTTATAGATATTTGTGTTTTGTATCATTTTAAAATGCTATTTAATGAAGATTAGTGTCCTGCAGAAGACCATTTACAAGATTTTTCAAGACGTGAAAGATTTTTTCAATGCTTCACTACAGCGAAATATTTTAAAACAAACGCTAAACAACACTGTTGGCAAGACATTTGTTTCAGTTGTTTGTAAAAAATTTAGGTAAGACTTTGTTCCAATAGATCGTTTATAATTCGACGAAAAAACTTTTTTTATTCTTCATTCAAATCTTTTGTGGACGGCTCATGTCTTGATAAAACCATAAAATTACAAAAAAATTGGATGTTTGGTGAAACTCGATTGCGTTTCCGAGAAAGCATTATTCTATACCTCCCATAGTCCTTATTTCTGGCTTCTTCAGCTTATTGATTTAGCATGCCCATTCATAATGGTTCTTATTACGAATGTCGTATTACGACTTCGCCTACGACTATTTTGTACTAGACTAAAGAACATTGCAACATTTTTCTTTAATCTATTACAAAATCGTCATAATCGTAGTCGAAATACGACACTCGTGTTAAGGCCCAAAAAAAGGAAAGTTTTGCTGTATCCCAATATACTTAAATATTTCTCTACAAAACTGGATTATTTAATATTTGAAAATGAGTGATCGAAAAATAAATCGGTTTGACACAAAAATCTCACAGTGCGTTGCACCTAATGTGTACAAATAAATATAAGATAGTAGTGAATTTTCCATCCCTGTATGACTCATACATTAGGTCGGATGGATTGCAATACACTGACAAACAAAATAAATTTACAATTGGTAAGTAGCAGATTGTAAAGATACTGGGCCTAATTTGAAACTATTTCAGTTTTTGAGTCAAACGAAGAAAATATTGATTATAAGAATTTTTTATATTTTTATTATTATTTATTTTTTTATATTGTGAACAAAGCTTTATTTTCTTCAAGTACTGACGACGCATTTGTAAATAAATGGTTGGATATTATAAGGAAAATTGCATCATGTAAGTTATAAAGATATTAATGTATTACTTGAGTGAAAATTGTTGATATTAATTACACCATTTCTGTTTGAAATTAAAAATTATTTTACTAAGCTGTTGATGTTATTTGCTTTTAATTTTCTGCTCCTAGGGCACCACCAGCTAAACCAGAGGGATACTGTGGTGATAATTCCGGTAAAAATTCAAAACATGCGACAAGCAGCTAAATGTGCTGCTCATACTTGCTTTAAGAAAGCTACTGTCAATTAACCGACTTTAAAAAATAAGAAAGTTAAAAGTGAAAATGAAGCCCATTGTTTTCGCTACGATGTCCGTCTGTCTGTCTGTCAGATTTTTTTCTCGAGAACCGTAAGAGCTACGAACCTGATATTTTGACAGAATATGTAAAATTATAGACGCAACAAATTTATCGAGTCATAACCGCCAAAAAACTTAAGCGGCATATTTTATTAATTTCTTTTTTTTCGATAAAAAAGCCTCGATATATCAATATGTAGGCAAATCTATCTTTAATTATTTTAAAGAATTTTATTAACATTTTCACTAAAGTTCTTGCAGTAAAATTTTGCCCAAATATACAATAATTCATTAATCGTCAGCTACCGCTTACTCGATTCAAAAACTAAAAAAAACAACACAAATTCCGTTTTCCATCACTTCCTTTTTTTAATCGACTTTAAAAAAAGGGGGAGGTTAACAATTCGTCTCTATTTTTTATTTTTTTTGGTGATACTTTATAGCTCGGTTTATTTAAGACAGGTAGTAAAAATTATATTTTTTTCTGAGAGCTTCTCATTGGGCTCGTTCTAAAAATATTGTTATGGGGGGGGGGGCAGGCCCGCAATTTTTATTTATTTAATTTTATAATATTCTACCTATTTGATTGCTGCAAAACCTATCAAACACCTTTGGTTCTTGTAATTACACAATATTAAAGTTGAAAAATTGGGCCGGGTTATACCGATTTTTACAAAACTTAACACGCACCCTGACCTCTGCATTTAAAAAATAGGCGGAGGCACGCCCATCTTCTTACCTTCTATCAGATCTTTGCATCGAAGTCGGGGTTTTCCGGCAGAAAGAATTATTTTTCTAATATTTTCGCAGAACAAGATAGGAAATGAAATTGATTTTGATTTAAAAAAAAAACCAGAATGAAATGAAAATAAATTTGTGTATCACAACTTTTCATCATTTCATAGTGGATTTGGCTTATTTACAGCACAAATGGGCTTATTGAACTAATTCTCGTATTGTTTTTCAATTGTTAATTAAAAAAATTTTAATTTCCACATTGCTCAAAATGCTTTTTCTAATATTTTACAGTACTTTAGGCTAAAATTAATCGCTCTTAAGTTATTTCATCAAATCGGTGAAACGAATTTTTCTTTTCCTCATTTATTATACATTATTTTTCGTCCTCTTAGGAAATGGTGCAAACTTCAGTATGAGTTAATATAATTGGGTGAATAATTACAAATTGAAATACATACATATGTATGTACTCACACAACTGCACATGTATTACATATCGAGCCATAAACGCTAAAATAGCTTAAGTGATATATTTTTTGTACTTCGTTTTATTGATGAAAATCGGTTATTTACGATTAGAAATAATCGATTTTAGTCAAGAGATGAAGTGCAAAAATTATGTCGCTTAAGCTTTTTTGGCGGTTATGGCACGATATGTATGTACATTAGGGTGACCGTTTTTTTATTTCTTCTACTCTCACCCACCAAATCTGTTCAGTTTTATGTAAAAAAAATACATAAGTTATGTTTTAGGGGATGCATCCAAAGTGGGACTTTTTTTATTTTTATTTTGACTATATGTATATGTATGAAATAATTTAATATATATTAGCTCTTATTGTACATGCTTAAAATAAAAAATTTCCATATAAATATAGTTTTGGTACATAAAATGTTTGGTATTTTGTTGGTTATTTTCCTCATTATTTTCTAAAATATAAATTTCAGCAAACAACTTTCTTTGAGACTAATGTTGTTGACTTGAAGAGCTAAAATATTGCCATATGTCACATTCTTGTAAAATGATTTTTTAAAAAGATATTCATAAAGGGATTTCTCCGAAAAATTTCACTATTTTGTAGCGTGCGACAGCAAGCAAATAACCTTGTATTTCTGAACAACATAACTCGATTATTCTTAAAATTTTAACTGCTGCTGACGGCCTACACAAATATATAAAGAAGTAAACAAAAATTTGTCGTTTTCTTTGAAGAAACAAGCCTGTTTGCTTGGTGTCGCACGCTACAAAAAGTTGAGATTCCTGTGGAAATGCCCATGTGCAAAAAATTACATTGAAAAATGGGCTTGAAGGCCAACTTTGGTGGCCGGACGCAACACCTAAAACGCAACTTATCGGTATGAAATTTTTTCGTATTATTTTACATAAAACTGAACCGATTTTTGGGGGTGAGAGTAGGAGAAATAAAAAAGTCTCCATACAACTAACGGCCACTCTAATGTACATATATGTATTTATTAAAATGATTTAACTGGGAATTTTGTAATTTTCATTAACTGCCTGCACAAATAAATATTCTGTTATTAATTATTCGTTTAAAAGATCTGATATAAAAATTTTAGAAAATAAAAATACTGGAAAGTATTATTCAGTTGTCCAATGTTTTACACTACAATATGTATTAAAATATTGGGTGAGTTTATGGGGCGGCGTCATCATAATGATCATCATTACGATAAACATGATCATTATGAAAGCAGCATGAACATTATTGAATTTAATAAAGTTCTACTTTTTGTCATTGTATGTGGATTAATTAAAGTGCGAACGAAGAAGCTTCAATTAACTGTTTGTATGTGTGCGTAAAGCTTTGAGTGTATACGATTGTGTATCTGTGTGGAAAAACATACTTTAAATACGCGCGCCTAGAAAGTGTTTTGCATCTTAAGTCCCGTTTAGTTGATATTCAATTTGCAAACTAAGCGCGTCGTCGGCGTTTGATTTTCATACAAACGTTTGTTTTTTTTTAATCGGTCAGTTAGTTGGTTGATCGATCAATCGCACGGTCGTTAACGTTTGCCAGTGATAGTGAAAATTAAATATTGCTGAAGCTTTAAAAAATTTTAATATACATATGTATGAATGTAAACTTACTCGTATTATCATTTTTTTTATAATAAAATAGTGTTACAAATGCAAATAAGATCGTTAAAGCAAACGCCCAATAATGTTACAGTAGAGACGTGCAAATATTCAAATATCTGACGATAAAAAATTATCATAAAAATATATAATATGTATGTTATATGTTAATCTTTACACAACAACAAACAAATTGTAATAGTTTAACTCGCAAATTGTTACAAAATAAATACATACATACACATATATATAAATATGTGTATGTGTAGACTTTTATAAAATAAAAAAATATTTGCTGTCAAGAACGTGTTGATTATTGATAATGATCTTAATCTTAACGAATTCAAATTAAACAAAAATTATAATATTTTAATAATAAAAAAAATAACACGAGATTTATAAAGAAAAAATTAAATAAAAATGTCTGCTGCGTTATTACAGCGTTTTTGTAGCTTTTTTAAATTTATTTTTATTAATTTTTCCTTCTTAAAATCAATTGTGTGTGTCAACATGCTTGGCCATTTGATAAGGGATAACAATTATTCACTTCAAGTGTTGAAATACAAATGATGTTACAGTGGCATATTTAATTCATGGACTCTATACCATAATAAATTCCAATTTTTATTGATTCTACTTCGCACAATAAAAGAGAAAAATCTGGGTTATTATACAGTACGTGCTCGATATGCGCCAGCGGAAGAAAATCGGGGTTGTTGTTTTTGATAACCAACCGACCGCTAAAAACTTCATACACAAACACATTCCAATTTAACTTAAATTGATATATTTTATTAGGGAAAGTTTAAAAATTATTGTTTTATAGTTATAAAGGAAAAATAAGCATACAAAATAGTCATATAATTTTATTTTTTATTGGAAATTTGTAGATTCCTTAATTGTTTAAATAGCATCGATAAGAATGTAATTGTTAAAACTATGTTTCTGAAGGAAATAAATTTGTAGAGAAGAATTTTTAAATTTCATAATACAGAAAACGTTGCATTTATCGAGACTATTTCACAAAACATAATACTTGCACTTATAAATATTCATATATTATATTGTCGTCATCGACGTCACTTTAACACAATACCAAAAAAAATTTTGCGCAACTGATAATCTATTTCCGTTCCCTAAGGTGTAGGATACAGCGTAAACCTGCAAACAGGAGTCAGTTAGTTGTTTTCGACAACAGATATACGAGCACCAATTTTTTGGTGTTGTGTTAAAGTGACGTCGATGGCAACAACTGGAATAAGGGTGATTGTAATGCTACCTGTTACTACCAGAAAAAGACAAAAAGTTGCAGTTTTAATACTCATAACCAGGGAAACCAGAAATATGCTCCAAAAAAAGTGTTTTATGCGCATTCAATATGCACTAAAAACTTCGAAATATGCACTAAAAACTCAAAAAATATGCTCTTAAAAATAACATAAAATGGATTATTTGGAAATGAAAAACTAATTTTAATTCAGCAATTCAACAAAATTTACAAAACAAGACAAAAATAAAATAAACAGAAAAAGGAAACAATAAAAAAATTAACTAAGAGCGAAAATTTAACTTTACTTCAAAAGCGATCATGAACTGTATTTTGAAGAATAAGATAAGGTTTTTTTATAATTGTTATTTTAATAAACAAAAACTCTGCACTTAGCTTTTTAAATAAAAATCGCAGCCGGTCACATCTAAATAAACTTTTATACATTGAAAATTTTCTTTTTCAACCTCAACTGATGTAATCGGAACAGCGTGCGTCACAATTACCAAACCAAGTTTTTATTGAAATTAGCGTCCAGTGAGGATGTTAAAACCAGTTTAAGTTGAAATTTGGAATATGCAAATCAATAGTATTTGTTCCAGCATTAAAATTTAGCAGAAAAAAGTGGGTATTTAAGATTTAAATTTTTTTAATTTTCTGGTTTCGTTTTTCTTTCACAATACTGCTTACAAGTGAGTGAAAATTAAAAAAATTTTATTTCTTTTGTTATAAATTTGGTTGTCAGAACACATACTAATAATTAGTACATTCTAAATTTCAACTTAAACACGTTTAGCATGTGATTTAACATCAGAACTCACAAGAAAACGTGTGAAATCGATTCGGAAGCCAAAACATGCACAATGCTCTTTTTTAAAGTCTAACTTCATAATGGTAGCAAAATATTGCTTTCCCATACTACTGTTTCTTTCACTATAAAATAAAATTTTGACGGAAAAAAATAGAAAATTTTACAAAAAAAAAATTTTTTTAAATATTAAAATAAATTTTTTTTAAAAAGTACCAAAATATGCTCTAAAAACGCAAAATATGCTCTTAAAATTCGAAAAATGCTCAAAATATGCGCGTTAGAATGAAGTATGCAAAAATATGCTTTAAAGGGTAAAATATGCAAAAATATGCACTAACAAATCGATGCCAGAATTCATTAAAAGTTCTGCAACGGATAAATATCTTAATTCCGGGTTGATATATCAGAAAAGAAAAAACATGCAATTGCATATTTGTGGTTTCCCTGCTCATAACTTATCCATACTCAAATGAGTATGAGTATGTATTAAATAATATACGCATCACTACTCAGTAAAAAAAGTGATGAAAAATTACCACAGCTACTAAACACGAAACATTTCAAACTCCGAGCAAAAATTATTGAGTTTTACATTAGAGTGTCATTGGAGCGAAATGGTTTGTTTTTGCCAACCCGTGAGCGAATAAGATTTACTTCTTATTTGCTATAAAAACTCTAAAAAAAGATGTTATTTTTTATTGGAGAAGTAAATCCAATATATTTTACATTTTTAGGATGCGGTTCTTAAGCACTTTTCCAAAGCACTTAAACCTATGATTTAGGAAGTGGCGCTTATTCACTGGTTTATTAATCCACTTGGAAGTCATTTAATTCCTAAAAGTATTCTACTCATTACAATAATTGTCTCTAAGGGCCAATTTCACCAACTTATTTAAATATTAATTCATATTTAAAAGTAACTTTTCCATACAAAAATGAATGAAAATCGACATTTAAATATAAATTGATATTTAAATAGAGTTGGTGAAATTGGAACTAAGAAGGGAAACCTTCTATTTTCTGTTCGTTTTTTAAGTTGAAGAATTTGTATTTTTGAACATTTAAATCAATCAGTCAATTTTATTAGCTTACGGGCTTGCTCAGAATTTGAACTGGTTCGTATCAATAGTTGTGGTACTTTTTTTTCAACTTTTTTGATCAACTTTTACTCCAAACACCCGAAAAATATAATAATTAACACTGCTACCAATTTCATCACTAGAGTGTAAGATACAAGTAACACACAGTTTCAACAACAAAGAACAAAGAAATAATAAGAAATATTTTAAGTAAAAATGATTTTCCTACGGAATTAGTAGACAAACTCATAGAAAAAACTATTACAAAACGAAGAAAAATTAATAACAACACTGAGAATAGTACAAAGGTCTACAAATCAATTAACTACATCGAAGAATTATCGGAAAGGTTAAAATTTATCAGACATTTATGATAAAGACAAACACATTCTAGCAATGAAATCCAACAATACAACAAATATATTATTTAACAATGTGAAATCAAAGATAGATATTATGGATGAATCTAATGTTATATATGAAATAAAGTGTAATGGCGACGAGACTGATATATGCCAAAAAGTATATATCGGTACGACAATAACAAAATTAAAAACAAGATTAGCATCGCATAAATCAGACTTAAAAGCAAATAACAAACCGCTGACACAAAAAACTGCACTTGCTGCCCACTGTGCAAAAACTGGACATAAACCAGACCTTAATAAAATCAAAATATTAGAGAGAGAGAGAAAAACTATACCAAGCGATACATGCAGGAGATGTTACATATAATAAATATACCAAATGATAAAAGAATTAACTATAAAACAGATACTGACACACATATACAGACACATAATAAACAAACACAGGACTAAAAGAAAACATATCAACAGAACTAAAAAAGAAATAGATCCACTGATAGGATCAAATTTTACAAAATAAAAGTAATTATAATTTATAGTTTGAAATTTATTTGCTGGTGGTTCAGCTTGGTCTATATACGCATTTCATTGTTGCTGTAACAAATCATCAGTAGACAGACTTCAACCACACATTTTGAACAGTCACAAACCTCTTACTTTATGCACAGACTTTCAAAAACTATATGAGAATTCATAGAATAATAATATTTTTGAAAATCACAAAGACAAAATAAGCTTAGTAGGCTTTGAAACTCATACAAAACCCAGCAAATAATTTATATTCGATGTGAATCTATTTTATTTTTCTACACCTTCATACAATTAGAAATCCATTGGATAACAATAAAAGTAATTACAAGGCAAAATGAAAAATAAAATCTAAAATTTAACAATTTCAAATTAAAATATAATTATGACAATATGTCGAATAATAAATTTCTTAAATATAATTTATAGTGATAAAGCTAAATACTATTTAATTAAATATTAAATCATTATTGTTTTAGTTTAATAATACCCTGAAGATGACCTATAAAGTTGGTCGAAATATCGGAAATAAATAAACAAAAATTAATAAAAGTAATTTTATTTATTTATTAAAACGGACCTCAAGCCGAACACGTACATATGTATACACGCCAGTTGGTACTTTTTTTCATAATTTTTTTACTGGGTTCTTTTTTATAGGATAATAATAATAAAATAGGTGATTTATAATTTCTTTAGATAAGTATGGGATTAAAAATAACTTCGTTAAACCAGAAGAAAATGCATAACCTATTTTGGAAGTAATTAAGAAGTGCTTTCCAAGGAAGTACTCATTTTATTTTATGCTGCAAGCATAAGCATGGTTACATACAGGTATTCATACCCGTGAGTGAGTATCAACACAAATAAGTGCGCATATCGATAGATACCAGTTCGATCAAACAAATAAGCTATGGGTATTCTTATATTTTGCAAATTTGAAAAATAAAGACGAATATAAAGTGAAAATTTGGAAAGCATTATAATGAAGACTTTTTTGAAAATTTATTAATAACGCACTTGTTTTAAAATGAAAAATTACTTTTTCAGGCCTCCAGATATATAGCTCAAAATAAATCAGAGAAATTTATTAAGAAACAGAGATCATAACAATTGCTTTTGTTAGTTTCTCAAAAACTGTTCAGAAAATTTACATATATGTATGTTTATAGAAAAAGTCTCAAAATGTTATTGAGAATTACGCACATAAGCGCAAAAAGCTAAAGAAAGTCTTAAACAAAATATTTAAATTTGATAATTTTCTAATGAATTAATTTGGGTAATAAATTAACCCAAGATTAAATTAGCGGAAACTACTGTCTCAAGGCACATTATATACAGGTAGAAATTTCTATAACACAATTATCTTAAAAACGGTTTAGATGAGGAAGGGTGGTGCTATATAACGCTTGTTCGAAATTTAAGCAAAATGTAATGATAAAAATTTTACTCTCAAGCATTTGAAAATCAACTAAGCTTAAAAAAATTAAGACTAATTATACTTAAGTGCAGAACCTTGCTCTGGATGAAGATTAAGGCAAATTCGATTTGCGAAATTGCTTTTCAACATTATAAATAAAGGCACTCACTCGTACATACATGTAAACACTACTGTGTTCAGTGGCAATTTCCGAAAACAAACGTTGTCCTCTTGTGTTGTGTAGGAAAATTAAATTGATTTTAATTGTTCTGGGAATATTGATGTCTACATTTTATATCGAAAGTTGCTTTACTTTTTATAATTTTTTTTTGTATTCAAAACATTTATATGCTGGTGGTTAAGCATTGTCTACATGCATTTTATTTGTCGCTTTATAAATCATCAGTAGACTTCAACCACACATTTTGAACAGTCTAAAGGCCCAACTATAATGTGAATAAGCGAACTTAAGCAACTGTGCGGTTATATATAAAACGTATGTGGCAAACTATAATGTACTTATGGAACTTTTCGTCAAGTTTCGTCAAATGTCATTTGCTTAAGCTAAGTGCCAAACTGAACGCATATTCCGTACGGAAAACACGGTTTGTGTATTTTTTTAAACTCAAGCAAACAGCATCAGAAAATATTCATTGATTTTAATTATATTTTTATTGTTTCTTATTTTAAACTCAGAAAAGAAAGCAAAACTTTTTACAATACACATAAACATGAGTTTATTTATGTATGCTTATGTATACTTTTTAGTAGGAAAAACAAATAAAACAAGTAATAAAGTAGAGGATATAATTATACGTGAATTTTTAATGGATTAGGATATTCCAACAAGTTAATTTGATTGAATTGCATTTACTTATTAGTTTTAAGAAGAAACAAAATTACTAAAAAATTGTGAACAACACGTATATGTGCAGCTGTGGCTAAAGAATACTTAAGTACATTGTGGCCACCTAAAAGTCACATCTGAATTGCTTAAGTATTTGACAGACTTATCGTTCAATTCTGGAATTAGCTTAAGCCAACTTATTCATATTATAGTTGGGCCTTAAGTCACTAACCTCTTATGGTATGCACAGACTTTCAAGAACTATTTGAGAATTCACAAATAATAATATTTTTGAAAATCACAAAAGAAAAATAAGCGTGTTGTACAAAACCCAGCAAACAATTTTTATTCGATATAAATCTATTTTATTTTTCTACAACTTTATACAATTAGAAATCCATCGGATACAATAAAAGTATTTATGAGGCAAAATGAAAAATAAATCTTAATTAAACATTCAAAAAAATTATTATTTGACATATTGTCATAATTCTATTATGAGTGAAATTTATTTGCTATTGGTTAAGCATTGTCGATATTGAAGTCTGTCTACTGACGGTTTGTTAAACCAACAATGAAATGCATATAGACAATCCCCAAATACCAGGAACTGAATTTCACTTATGTATATTCCTTTGTATCATATGACGTGGTTTTACATAGCACATGCAACGTAGCCACTGCGTTATAGGAGGTTTACCTGTATAGATACAACTTTATCACTACCGAAAAAAACGGAGAATTTCTTAATTTATGTTGATGAAGCCGGGCTGGCAGGTGAACAAGATAATTAATATGGCTTTCACAGCTGTTGATATACAACAAATTTTCTTGTATAAAACTCTTAAAAAAATAACGAATTTATTAAAATTTATAAATTGGAATGTATGTACATATATATACCTATATCATCAACTAAAATCCAGGCCTTAACTAAAATTTTAACTTTTTTTTAAGGAGAAGCAAATAACCTTATAAATTTAAGACTATGTATGTATGTAATTGTTAGGAGTCAAATTTAATAATAAATAAAATCGGTATTTTTGAACATAGTATATGAGTAAAATTTTAAGGAAAGATGTATTTTGGTTAATTACATCATAATCAATCAAAAAGTCTACTTTGTTGAATTTTTGGTTGTTACGGCTTTTTGGATTTTAGGTGACCATATATATTATTTAATATTAAAAAGTCAATCTTTTGACATTTACAAAATTTGAGCTTGTCACACTGTATGTTACATTTTCATTTACGCTTTCCCTCTCTCTCTCTCTCGCGATGTATCTATCTCTATCTCTCTCTCTCTGGTTCTCTCTCACCACTCTCTATTACACACATTCATTCTTCTACGCCTGATTGATATTCAAAACAATGGATTTTCAAATATGAATGAATAATTATCTAAGTTTCGGATTAAAATTAACAACAGTTCTTAACAGTTTGTGTAACCAATACAAACACAAAAACCCTAAAACCATTCAAATACCTTACCAAATTGAATAGAAAATAGAAAACAATTAATAGCAATAAAATAAAATCACACAATAAAATAAAATTGTGAGAATAAATAATAAATTCAAATAACAATAGTGAAGCAAATACATTAAAATATACACATGTATTTATTTATACTCGTGTGAATGCAAAATTATATTCGCAATAACAATAAGATGCAAATGAGATACAAAATTAACGAAAACACCTGTTTGAGTTATGCTAAAATTTATTTTTATTTTTTGTGGTATTTAATCAAATAATTAAATTAGAAAGATTTAACAACATTATACATACATAGATACATATCTTTAAATTTGAATTATAAATTATAATTTTGAAACGAGAATTGCAAATGAGTGATTTGAAAGATGTTTTTTTTTTTTGTAAAAATGTCGCTACTAACACATTGACATTGAACTTAAGCAGTGTGACCAGATCTGGAAAAGTTTTATAGCTAAGTCGCACAATGGTTCAGTATCAATTTGCTTTATATAGACTCTTAAAATTTTTACATCATTAGAAAGCAACATATCGAAAATATGGTAGCCAAGTAATGTGATCAAAATATTCGAGGTAGTGGACGTGGTATGCTGCTAAAAACATAGAATTTATGTTAATTAAAAATATGTGTCACATTTAATATGAAATAAATTGAGATTCCTTGAAAGATGCTGTGAATTATGAGCTGCAGTATTTTATCTTATCTTAAATAAACTGTTGTAAAAAATAAATTTTATTAAAAAAATAAAATTAATAAACCCCAATATTTTCGTAAGATTTTAAGTTTAGTTGGTTAGAGCTTTTGAAGACCTAAAGGAATCAAAAAATCAAAAAAACCGAAAGAAAGTGTTTTCTTTAAGCCTATATATACTTCTGTACCCGCTACCACGTGCCTGTAGAACACCTTTTTAGGGTTCCGTACACCAAAGGTGAAAAAAGGAACCCTATTGTTTTCGCTACGCTGTCTGTCTTTCCGTCTGTCCGTCACACGTTATTTTCTCAGGAACCGTAATAGCTACGGACCTGAAATTTGGATAGAGTATGTAAAACCTTGGCCACTACAACAACAAACGAGCGACGAAAAATGTTAAAATCTCATGTAATATACATACAATTAATTGTATGTACATATGTATATTGACACTTGAAATTTGTAAAATTAGTGTATTTTTATATAGACTTGTTTATAAACATTAAAATATTAAAAAATTTAAATTAAAGGGTGGTCCATCAGTTAATGCAATTTTGACTATGTAATTTTGACAAATTGCTTTATCTTGGAGACCGTCAGAGGTAAACTCTTGAAATTTTCAAAAACGGTAAAACTAAAAAATCCGAAAATTATAAAATCGCCAAACCGAAAAAAATCGCCAAAACCTAAAAAAAAATCGCCAAAAATTTTAAAAAAATCGGCAAATCGAAAAAAATCGACAAAATTAAAAAAAAATTCTAGCACTAAAATAAATCGCCAAATTCGAAAAAATCGTTTAAATGAAAAAATTGCCAATATGAAAAAAACGCCAAAAACCGAAAAAAATCGCCAAAAAGCGAAAAATGCACCAAAACCAAAATAATTGTTAATGTGAAAAAAAATCGCCAAAAATTAAAAAAAAACGCCAAATTTAAAAAAAAATTTAAAAAAACCGAAAAAAGTCCTCAAAACGAAAAAAAGTGCCAAAACTAAAAAAAATCGCCAAAACCAAAAGAAATCACCTATATGAAAAAACGCCAAAATTAAAAAAAAATCGTCAAAATAAAAAATCGCCAAAATAAAAAAACGCCAAAATAATAAAAATTGCCAAAATTAAAAAAAATTCAAAAACCAAAAAAAAAACGCCAAAACCAAAATAATTGTTTATGTGAAAAAAATCGCCAAAATTAAAAAAAAATCGCAAAATTTAAAAAAGTCGCCAAAACGAAAAAAATCGGCAAAATTTAAAATAAACGCCAAAAACCGAAAAAAATCCTCAAATCGAAAAAAAGTGCCAAAACTAAAAAAATCGCCAAAACCAAAAAAAATCACCTAAATGAAAAAAACGCCAAAATTAAAAAAAATCGCCAAAATAAAAAAAAATAAAACTCTAAAATAA
This sequence comes from Tachina fera, assembly GCA_905220375.1. Taxonomy (NCBI): domain Eukaryota; kingdom Metazoa; phylum Arthropoda; class Insecta; order Diptera; family Tachinidae; genus Tachina; species Tachina fera. Next base: position 77,690,776 of record LR999966.1, read on the forward strand.
TAAAAATTTCCAAAATTGAAGAAACTTCAAAAACCAAAAAAATCGCCAAAACGTGAAAAAAGTGCCAAAACTCAGAAAGCGCCAATAAATTCAAAAAACCCCAAAACTAAAAAAAACCCTTAAAACCCAAAAACGAAAAAAATGCCAAAACTATAGTTTATATTGTTCGTATTGAATTACATATCTCGTGCCCGTACGGAACCCTTCGTGCGCGGGTCAAAGTCGCACTTCACTGAATTTATTTTATTTTAATGCAACTTCAGAAATTGTAACCAAAATTTACTAAAATTGCTATTAAATTTACGCGGTTTAATTTAATGTCATTCTACATTAACAAAATAAAAAGATCAATGGCAAATTTATTATTATAAAATTTTGAGGTAAAAATAATTCTGTCAAAAGATTTGATAGAACATTTTCCAAAAAAAATTATGGTACCAAACTGGAAGTAAGCTTTTGCAAACTAAAGAAATTTGAAAATCCATTGATTAAGAAAAAGTACGTGAAATACAAAATTAAAATTTAATTGGCGTAACTAAGCCCATTTAAAGCAAGATAGTCTGTTTTTTAGAGCTCAGGGTGTATGTTTTGTAAAAATTAGTCAAATTGAACCAAAATATAAATTTTAATGGGAGAGACTCCGCCCATTTTTTTTTAATTGAAGACATTGTCATTTTAGAGATCAAGGTTTGGTAAGTTTTGTAAAAATCAGTTAAGTAGAACAACGTGATATATATTAATAAATTTTAATGGGCTTAGATCCGTCAATTTTCTCTACTTTAAAATAGTGTAACTACAAGAACCAAACCTAGCAAATAGGTTTTCGCAGGAATCAAATAAGCAGAATATCATAAAATGAAATAAAAAAAGTGTGGGCTAATTTTTCTTTTAATGAGACCAATGGGAATCTATACCCTCTCAGAAAAAGAATGAATCTTTGCAATCGGTTTAAAATGCATAGAGTTATGAAGTAACAATCTCAAAAAAATAATAAAAATACAGACGAATTTAAAACCAGCAATTATTATTACTATTTTTTTTTTTTGAAGTCGATTAATTAAAAGAAATTATTATTTAGAAGTGAATATGGCAAACTCCAACTAAACAATCATAATTGCAAATAGCAGGTAGCAAAATTTATTAAGGGTTTTCATGAGAACGTTCAAAAGTCTCGCAAGCTGTGGAATTGTGCATTTTTACACTCTCGTAAATAAAATGTCAAAAATTTTATAGAAATTTATTTACACAAACCTGTTAAGTTTGCCGAATAATTTTGACTCGTAAACTTAAGCTGTGCAATTTTGCATTTTGTTAACATCAATTTCTTGCTTTTTTGGACTTCTTTAGGCACTTTTAGACACTTTTTTATTTTTATAAATTTTTTTTAATTAAAAATTGCTTTAAATTTTTTATTATTTTATTAGTTAGTTTTAGTTTGGTTTTTTTGACGTTTGTTTACACAAAAGTTTCAAAGGGGCTTCATGAAACAAGTTTCGCAAGTTTGCCCTAGTGCGCAAATGGCAATTTTAAGAGTTCTCATGAAAACCCTTAGCAAGTTTGTCCAATAATTTTGACTCGTAAGCTAAAGCTGTGCAATTGTGCATTTTGTAAACAACAATTGCTTCTTAATGAGCAAGTTAGCTATTCAACTTTCTTTAGACACTTTTTTAACACAAGTTTCACTTTTTATATGTACATATATAAACAAAAGTTCCAAAGTTTTCTTATTTTATTTTTATTAAAAGAAATGTTGGACGTTTGTTTCAAATTTTCATTAACTGTTTGCCCAAAAGCTGAAAAGGGGCTTCATGAAACAAGTCTCACAAGTTTGCCCAATTGCACAAATATCAATTTTAAGAGTTGTCATAAAACCCTTATTATGTTGCAAAGATCTGCAATGAATCGTTTGTTCGCTATTCATACTTGCTCTTGAAATTTTATATATAAATGCGTTTAAACTCAACTGCTCTGATTTACGCACAATCACAATAAGATTGATTTATAAGTATAGGTTGAATGCAACGTCGACATTCATATTCATACAACACTCACACTAATGCATCACCTCAGTTTGATTTCTAATTTCAAAAAATACTTATACTACTTACATTGATTCAGCTCACTCAACTCATCCATATACATATGTATATTTAATAGCGGTGTTTTTAATAAATACAACACAACAAAAAATAAATAAAAGAGAAAAGAAACAACCGAGCAAACATTTAATCTCATAATGAGAAATTTCGTATGCGAAGTTCATATTGCGAATCATACTTATTTCGATCGTCCATAGACATTGAGTTAAGGAGGGTCGAAATCAACAACGTCATAAGCGTTGCTAAGTATGAGTTCGATGCGCACTTCAAACTTTTGAGTAGATATGATTCATAGACATCATTGCAATAAGTATGAGTGCGCATAAATACAAGAAATTATAAGTCATGATTCAACTCTACTCACTTTTCAATACTTATTGCTGATCTCTGTTATGTTAATTGTTTTCCAGCAATTTTGTATAGTTAATTGATATTTAAGTATTAGGTTAGCTGTCTACCTAAGCCAATACTTAAATTACTGCAAAGATATACATATATGTAGAAAATTAAAGTGAATTTTATTCAAAAATTGAGAGTTTAATTAAGTTACCTTTAGCAAATACATAAATTTAAGCTTAAAAAAAATATATATAGTTTTAGATACAAGGAATTACCAGATTTTGGAAATAACTCCTCATTATTTAATAATTAGTATAGGTGGTTTATGATACCCAAGTATTTGTGTATATTTTACGCATTAACAGGCTTATGCTTTAAGCGATACTCAATTGTGCTAAATTTGTTTTATGATCCTCATAAGTAGTGTTTAGGTAATACTTTTTAATAATAATGTATTTATATTCAAATAACCAAAAGTTAGAATCTATTTATGACTGAAAACACTAGGCTTATGAGTTAAATTTTTAAAAGTCTACTTAGATCTTTTTATAAAGAGAATTGAATTTTCATTATACGACCTTTTTTCAAAAAATATATAAATAAAAAATAAAAAGAGCATTTCTATGCACAATTAAAATTAAAAATTCAACGTTAACCTGAAATTTCTAACCTACAGTGGTTGTTTGATTTAACACTGGAAAAAAAGAATTACAAAAAAATATTCATCCTTTCAGAAGTTACAGAGTTTTAATCAATGAAAAACTATTATGAACCACTGTGCGCTGGCTTTGAAATAATGCTAGAAATTACTTTAAAAAATGTTCATGTTTTAAATTAGAAAAATTATTACTTTTAATAATTTCCAAAAGCCGCTGCACATTTTATTTTAAAAATTTGTGTAAACAATTTGCGTTTTAATAGCTGAACCCGGGGGGGCTACTCTCTAATTCGAAACGAAAGAAAATGCTTTCGAATTTGCTGCTAAAAAATGCAAAAATGCTAAAATGGTCACACTGAGTACAAACTACTAAAAAAAGACAATTTCAGAGATTCTCTTACAATAACTACAAAAAAAAAACAAATAAAGAAAAAATTAATTAAGAATGAGTCAGACATTAAGACGGACTGGTTTCAAGTATAATGAAAAAAAGAACTACTTGTGGATTTCATACAAAAACATAAAAATAAATATTTTTAAATATCGTATGTACATGGTAAGAACCCATTAAAAATATACATATGTATGCATATGTTTACATGTACATACATACATATATACATATATGTAAGTATATATGTAAATATGAACATGAAGAAAATAACGACAATTTAATTTGTCGAAAATAAATAAAACAAAATGAATAGGCATCCTTGCAATAAAATGTTCTTAAATAGGTTCTTGTGCTGGTGCATTTTTTTTTCTCTTACAAAATTTAAATCAAAGGAAATAAAATTTTAAATTTATAAACACTATGGCATAAATGCAACAAATAATAAAACGAAATTATATAAAAAAAATTAAGTTTCAGGAACTAAATTTATAGGCAGATTTGAAAAAAATCGTCTAAGTGTTTCAAAATTTGTATGAAAAAAAAAGAAAATTCGTTTCAATAAATATTTTTTTCGTACAAATTTCAAAACGAAAAAATCATTTGTATTTAAAAAATCTACCATTAAAATATCTTTAAAAATTAAAAAGCGCGTTTTACTGGCGATCGGAGAATTTTTTCCCATCTTACGAAGTTATTATAATGAAGAACAAAATCAAACTTTTACCAAGTGAAGAAAGTTATAATTACCAACAACTATAATAGTATCGGCATTCTGTAAATTTCCATCTAACATAGCTGTTATAAAAGGGGTCTTGCAGGCCCGCCATTGTTTTACACTCTATTACAGAGAATTAGTGTAATAAGCTTGGAACTCTTGAATATTATATAAAGCAAAGTTTTGAGTACTTTTAGGTTAACTATTACGCAAAACATTTCAACTCCCAACTCTACTTTTTGAGTCTATTTTATACCTTCCGATATCGACTTTAATAAGAGATATTACTGATTATTATGTTCTATGGAAATAGTATAAAAATATTTTTGCCTTTGAGAATTATTACAATTAAAAAAAAAACGATTGCAATACTATTGTGCAATAACTGATATTGCACAATAATTGATATTGCACAATATTTTATATTGCACAATAAAATTGCCTGTGCGTACATCGATCCATAATCGCTAAAAGAGCTTAAGCGCCACAATTTTTAGATTTGGGTTTTTTTTTGACGAAAATTAATTACTTACGACCGCAAATAATCGATTTAGTTCAAAAACCAAAGTTCGAAAATAATATCACTTAATCTTTTTTGGCGTATATGACACCATATTATTATTATAACAATGGATTGGACAAAATCAAAAGTCTTTTGATTTATATTGCGCAATAAGAAATATTTTGAAATGTGTTGACAACATTGTACAATAAAATAAATAAGAAATAAAAAAAAAATTAAATAAATTACTTAATAGAAATTAGTTGAAATTTTTGTTTTGGATTTTGTATGCATCCAGTATATTTTACAAAAAAAAAATAATTTAAATTTTTTTTAATGCACACACATGTGTAGCTTTTGTTTACATCTACTGATATTGTAAGAAAAATTGTGCAATATTTTTTAATACATATTGTGCATTTTATTGAATAGCGTAGAGTAAAATTACAAGAATAATAGCAATAAAATACGCAATAATATTGCATAGCCTATGGGTACTTGTAACTCTCTGAAAGCTCCAAAAATCTAAATTAATTTTAAATATCGTATTTTATCGTATTTTCACGAAGCATTTTAATACCCTATCTTTTCTTCAAATTTGTCTTTTACTTACATATGTACATACATATGTATGTATATAAAATAGTCAAAAAAAATATTTGCCATAAAATATTACCATAGAGCCAGTATCCCACTATGTACCGATTTTCGGCGCTACATATGTACCGATTTCCGTCGTCTCACTGTGATAAAGTTATAAATAATAATCCAAAATGGCATTATTTCTCAACTAATTGATGATTGCACTACACTGCATTGTTAATAAAGCCATACAGGTTTAATTCGGGCTTAATTGAGAAGTAACACCATGATTTTATTGCAGTGAGACGACGAAACTCTGTACATTACGCCTATAGTAGGATTTTGGCCAAGGTCTATTGTGGTTGTACACTTGAAGCTACATCAGCCCATAGTGCAATACAGTAATGTGTAATTAAATTTTTTCCAACGACCAGAACATATACATACATACATATGTACATACACACACAAGTATAATGAAAACCAAAACAACAATATAAAACGATCAATTAAAATCCCATAACCTCGAGATAAAGTTTTAATAGAGAACTGTGAGATACATTTACTTAATGTAAACAAAATTAAAGAGAGAAATAAAAAATAATTATTCAAAATAAAAAGAATAAGACAATAATTATTATAGATAACACAATATGACAGACAGCGGTATTTAATTAATGAAATTGATTTTAGTGAGTACAAAAAAACACCACAGCAAGAGAAAAAAAATTTAAAAAATTAAGTAAAAAAATATGCACAGACAAACATATGTACATATGTAGACATGTATGAATATACAAATGCCATTAAGATAATTTTTTAAAGAAAATAAACAAAACAGCCCAAAAAGACACAAGAAAACAAAAATAACATGAGTCAAACCGACGACGAAGAGTCAGCCAAATACAAACTAAACAACAACCACTACAACTACAACTACAGTCATTATGGCCAGATGAGAAAGACTGAAAATAATCAACAAGTTATGCCGCTCTACGAGAATTGTACGCTGACTAAAAACAATAATAACAAGCAAAAACCAGATCATATACTGCTTCAACGGTCACCAACCCAGAGCGAAACTTTCAATTACGATTATCACTTCGTCAGCAACACAACGAACGTGCCGGATGTAAGCGCACAACAAGTAGAAGAAGAAGAACTATTAGAAGATCGTGACATTCATTCCGTTACTACCGATTACGAATACGAGAATATAAGTTTTAGTGGCAAAGACAATCTAGACAAAAAGATTTTATTGCAAAAATATTTCCGCAGTGCCCTAGTGGGACCGCGTTCCAATGTCTATGAAAATTTGTGCCGCGGTTGCAATTACGGGGTGTTTAACGCACGCGGTCCTTTATGCACATTCTGTGAGTGTATAGTAAATGGTGTGAGTGCCTTGCGAAGTGAAACTTCCGAGGGTAGTCTAACGGCAAGTAATAATATTTACGAAAATATTTGTGAACACTGTGGTGCCATATACAGTGGCACAGACTGTACAGAGCGCAAATGTCTGCAAAAAGAACAAGTGAATTGTGTCAAAGAAAGTTTTATAGAAAACAAAAATATTGTAGAATTGCAGGCCAGTGAAGAGCGTTTAGAAGAGAAAAGTAAAAAGCAAAAAGTTAAAATAAATAAATCAAAATCATTTAGTAAATCAAATAAACCAAAAATTTTTACCAATTTCTGGGATACGCTAAGAAAACCAAAAACAAGTGCCAACAATACAGTGACCAAAAAACCCTTAGAAATTATACACCACGTCGAAGGTTTCGAACAAGTGTTCCATACCAAAGATACTTTCGATTTAAAAACAATTTGTGAACTCAAACGCAGTGCCACTAGTTGCAGTGACCAGCATATTTATGGTAGATTAAAATTAAATGATTTTAGCTTAAGCCAAGAGGAGTTCAAATCCACGCAATCTTTGACACAGTCAAGTAAAAGTTTAACAAACATTTTAAACAGCAAAAAACCGCGCATTTCCAAAGCAAAATTTTTGCGCACCGAACCCTCTTTGACATCCGTAAATTCTGATACTCAAGCAGAACTCACAGCCGCTACTATATATTTAAACAGCAGTGTATGTCATTGGATGACGTCATTGCGTCGTGAAATTCACGCTTACAATACCTGCAGCAACGAACACGATCAAGAAACGTTGTGTTATCCAAAGTCTATACCCTCGAAAAATGTGTTAATTGCTTGTAAGGCGCCAGTGGTGGTGACTAAGCAGACAAAAAATTTACAAAACTTCAAACAAGACGACAACAACAGTGATTGTGCTTGGACTGACATAACGGAAATACTAGCGGAGTTAAGAAATCATAGCCCTATGACATCTACAGATTCTTGGGAAATACAGGAAATAGAGAAGAACCAACAAGAACAACAACAACAACAAAAACAAGAGGCACAGTGTTATCAGTTGATGGTTGAAGAATTCATGGCGAATATAATAAACAGACAAACGCTGCAAGCAAACAACAGCAACAGTAAACAAATTGATAATAGCAAGGCTACAGTGGCAGGTGTCCACAATAATGACAGCTATAGCAATAATTATAAAAATGGCAATAGCAACAACAACAATGCCGATAATATTATTGACATACCTTTGCGTCAAGCAGCTCCGACAGCCAGCAATCACAATAACAACAACAGACAAAAACGTCAAGGCATGTATTTGCGCTTGGAAGATCACCAACAAATACAGCAACACAACGGCGAACAACAAACGAATTTGCACAGCAATAACCTAGACAATAACAACCATGCACTCATAGAGCAGAGCACAAAGCCAAGAGAAACAGTACAACCACACTCATTCGAGAATAATAACGGTTGTGAGTATTTAAAATCTCTACGAAATCCCCATACTGAACACAATACCGTTATTACACCTGACACTTTAGTGGCAAGCCAAAGCGAAAATCTGGAATCAGTCAATCGTTGTTTAAGTCCCACAGAAGCTGGTGGGGAGGTGGGAAAAACTGAAAAACGACGAGGTATACATGAACGCAATATACTAGAGGCCTTCGAAGCGCTTTTAGAACAAGAAAAAACAAATCAATCAACTGAAACATTTTCCGAATCTCAAAAGTGTGAAGAAATCTCTTTGCTACAACTGCCAACATTTGGTGTCACTCTCCCTTCCAGCTCAACGCATTTGTCAGCACAAATACCAGACCTAATCCCTTTGATAAATCAACAACAATTATCCACTGCCTTAAATACGCTCATCATATGTTACAATAAATATCTAAAACTATATTTAACGCATATTTATCAAACAAATACAAATACCGAGCGCATGAATGTGTACAAAATCCCAACTAAACAATTGGTGAGAAAATTTAAACAATTTTACAATTGTTGTGAGACAAAAATATACAACGAAAGCAGAACCAAGTCTAAAACAAATGCGAGAGCAATTGCATGCGTTAGTAGCAATTTGAAGCTTGACTTGAACGTAACAAATTATTTTAAACACGCGAAATTACAAACCAAAAATAATTACAGTGAGTCACTAACTACGTCAAATAATTTAAGACCAGATAATTGTGCAAGTGAATTAAATAACACAGAAAATCAAGAAACAATTAAAAAAATTAAAACCCCACCGCAAGTGCCAAAGAGAGATCCGAGCACAAAACTATCACCCACCGCCGAAATAAAAAGATACATTAACGGCAAAATGACAAAACCTGCAAATAATCACCAAGAAGAGGAGTCCATATATCAACCCATATGGAAATTTGAGACTAAGGGTAACGTACAAGAACGCTACCAAACTGACGATGATTATTATGATTTGAAGTCGTTGAAACAAAAAATGCAACAAGAATCTCCCAACTCGGAAATACCCAAAATATTAATATCCAATGAAATGTTGCTCGAAGAGGAAGAAGACCACCAGAACTGGGAACCAGATGAGGAATTTGTCTTCACCAAGCAAGTGAAAAAACAAAGATCTTCCTCTCTCACCTCAGAACGTATGTCCACCATACGTTCCACGCACAGTTCCAGCAGTTCTGTAGGCACTTCCACTTCACTTAGCGGCAGCACTATAACAGAATTTGCCAGCAGCACTGCCACCTTGGCCTCCACATTCAGCTGTAGCCTCAGGCACTATTTGTTTCGCAACATTGGTATTTTTTACAGCCTAACAGAGCCTAAAATAAGAGCCATTATCTACGACTATGATCGCATACATTCGACCAGATATTTTGCCAAGCCTGTAATGCCAATAATGAGTGTCAATGACAGCGGCTTGGGCACATCCTTAAGTCCGCAACAATGTACTAAACAAAAGCACTCAAAACAAAAAACGTCTTCGGTCAACTCATCACCTTCAACATCGGCTACATCCTCACCTGTTTCAGCCACAAAAAGGGGAAATTCAGACAAGCACAAAACCAGCTCAGCTATCATTGCCAGCGAGAGATGTGCAGGTGCAAATGTGAAACCTTCCAGCAACCCTATCTCCTCTATACCTCCTTCGATACCCAACTCCGTACAGGCTTGGAAATACCAATTGTTGGATGTTAATTATATGGAGGATGAAGAAGACTTGGTGAGTTTTTTTTTATTTTTGCTTTTATATAAGTTTTTATTTTATTTTGTTATTTATCGCCTGGCAGCAAAATTAGTTTTTAAAGGGGTTGGGGGGGGGGAACAGATTTGGGAACACTTTAATGATCCATTGTTTATTTTTATGTCAAAAAAAAAGAAAATTACCAACTATTTTGTTAGTTTGTGTAGTTTGAAGGTTTCTGGTGGTAGTTAGTGTAGTGTAACGCTTTATAACAAAAATAAGAGAGAGAAAACGAAATAATTAAAAAACAAACAAATAAGCAGCTGCATAAAAAAGAATTAAATAATAAAAAAGGTAGTAAATTCAATATTTAGATAAATTAAAGTAATAAAACGTACAAACGTGCAAGTGGACTTTACGACCGTGGAAAAAATCTTTACTTTCATACCAAGTACACAATGAACGGAAGCTTTTCGTGGACTTAAGTATATTAAATCATATATTTGTTACTTTTAATTCGAATAATTCATTTGTTTCTATATTTATAATTTGATTAGGCAGAAGTTTGTATCGCTTTGTAAGCCAATTTACATGTGATAATTACACTGTGCTCGAATTTGACACTTTTTTTAATAAGCTGGGCAATCTACTGGTAAAGCTAATTCGAGTACGCTGAATTTAGCGCTGATTTAAAATATAATTGAGATTGGGAATACGCTTAAAATCACCTAAAAACCGCAATTTTTCCCAGTTTTCTACTATTCATTAATTTTTATGTCCATTAAAACATATTATGGATGAACATACGTCCCAAGGACATTTAAAAAAAAAATAACTTGCAAAAAATTAAAAAATTGCCCCAATCAAAAAAATTGTTCCAAACAAATTGACGCAAAAAATTCAAAAAATAATTTAAATTTTTTTCCAAAAAGCTTTCTCAGGACGCAACTTCATCAAAAAATGTCTTTTCAGATGATATGTATCGACATAAAGGTTAATAAATGGTATAAAACTTAGAAAAATTGTGATTTTTTTGGTGCTTTTAACCAAGTTTTAAATCTTAATTATTTTTTAAACAAGAGCTAACCTAAAAACATGTTTAGCACCATTGGATTCAGCGTACCCGAATTAGGTTTACCAACCAGGTCCCCCACTGTTTACAAAAAAAATGTTCCGAATTCGAGCACAGTGTTGTTAATGAACAAATAACATCAAAGTTAATTGTAAATATTCTGACGAAGACGTAGTAGAATGGAACAACTAGCTGTTTTCGAAGCCCACTAAAACTTTGTTATGTTCTTCTTCGAAAATTTGCATGATGCTACGGATAATCGGAAAGAAAAATCTCATTTTTATCAAGTGTTCCCAGTTTATACTCGTATCATGACATTGGTCCTAATTTTGAATACGACTACGAAGATTTTGTACTATTCTGATTAAATAGAAAATGTTGCAATGAACAACAAAATTGTCGTAGTCAAAGTTGTAATACGACACTCGTAATAAGGCCCATTATCACTCAAATAATATCATTTCTTGCGATATAAGAATTTCAAAAATATACTGGTCTATAATGATTTCGGTATATGTCAGCTGACATGCGCGTAATAACCCAATCGTCACCCTAACCTAATGCTGGCCGTCGAGAGAAATGTATTCACGTATGTGTATTAATTTGTATAAGAAACCTACTTTGGTCAGCATAACTCTAACCTAACCTTAACTAAGCTGCACGAATTTGCGTGAGATTAATGTGGGCATCCGTCATAATTAACAATGCACACTTACATATGTCGAGCACTCATCTGGCATTTCTTGTGTTGTCATTTTTAAAATGTATGAAACGCCGTTCACGTTATCTTTTTTGTATGGAAAGCAATGCCACACAAAGAAAAATATCGGAAATGACAAACGTTGCAACTAGTATACACTGTTGTGATGAGACAAAACGCCATAGTGTGTAATCGGCATTAGTACAGTTATGTTTTTTCTGAACGAACTAGTTCAACTAAACACTTCATCGAAGTGAACGATGTAAAAAAGATCAGTAATTCGTTTTTGTTCTTATGGCTCTTTTTATTCATCAGTAAGCCAAGAAACTCACGATTTTGGATAAAAAATCATTTTAGTTTTCAACATACCCTCGTTTGAGCTCTGGACACTTTGTCGTCCAAAATTTCTCTAAATTTCGTCTCCCTTCCAAAAAAAACAAGATTTTTGAAGGTCATGAAAATAGATATTTGTTTGTGAGATAATTTCAGCGTTGGAGCCATTTATTAAGGTTAAAGAATATAAAATAGTCACTCGTCCTAACCTCACAGAATAGGACGGAGGAGAGAGCAATTCTTAGCCCAAGTATGAATTTTTTTGTTAAGCAAACTACACGAGTGTGCAATATTGCATTGTTCTGGTTGGAAAAAAAAATTTTTTCTTGGCCAAATTCAATAATTTTTTCGAATCCTTTTTAAATCGACTAAACAAGTTGGCATAATATTCGCCGTTGATTTTTTTACCCTTTTGAAGGTAACCAATATGGTTAGGTTAGGTTATTAGGTTAGCAGGCTGCTGGTAAGGAAGGTTGAAATTTAGAGTGCAGCTCACTTGGGTCCAATACAATAATCCCTTTGTGCTACCTGTGAGTTGAAGAGAAGGTACCGAGAGAGAGGATGATAGGGAAGGGATAGTGATAGAGAGTGATGAATGAAGATAAAGAGGAAAGCTTTGTTCTTTTACAACTCTGATTTTTTGCACGTTTCTATTAATGCAGTTTTGGTGTAGTTGTTATGACTATCGGAGACGGGGCTTGAACTCAGAACCTTCGGTGTTGTCATCAACGTGCTAACTACTTCAGCCCAGTTCTTGTTTAAACTTTGATTTTTGTTGAACTTCCCATTAGTTTAAATGAAAGTTTAACATAATAACAAATAATGGTGTTAGCCTTTTGAACGTAATCAATGTGGATTATATCTCATGCATCCCAAAAAACTGTCGCCATGATGTTATTGGCTGATAGGCCCAATTTGGCCTTAATTTGGAATGATTTTCCGTCATCATTTCTTGGACTTTTTTTGGCAACGAATTACGCTTAGGAACCTGCTGTTTTGACTGTTGTTTGGTCTCTGGTGTGGTGTCTATCAACGTTTCATCCACGATTACGAAAGGGCTCCAAAACTCGCCCATATTGCGGTTGAACAACGCCAAACATACACTCCTGCAAACTTGTCACACTATTGCCTTTGTGATCGATTGTGAGAAAGTGCAGAATCCATCTTTCGGAAAGCTTTCCCATACCCAAGTGATCGTTCAAAAACCAATGTGCCATGTGAAATACCCATGGATTTTACAATCTCTCTCACCTTCAATACCCCATCTGCCAGCACCATCTCGTGAATTTTCTTAACTGTATAGGGGGGTATAGGGTCTAGTGATGATCGATAACGTGATTTTTTAATAATGTTGCTTCTTGTGAATGTGATTTCTAAGTCGCCGTTCTTTTAAACTGTGACTGTGATCACAGTTTAGCAGTATTTTGTTTGTAGCAGTTCTGTTATTTTGAGAAAGTCTAATAATAGCAGTGAAATTAAACTGTGACTGTGATCACTGTTTAACTCATTTCAGCTCTTCTGCTTTAAAAGTCTTTATTAGTATTGGTATTTTGCTAAACACTAATAAGAAGAACGACAAGAACAAATAATTAGCAAATCGACCCCATCCAAATATTGAGATTTTCGTATAAGAGGTAGAGAGACAAAAATTTGCAAATATAAACATGTGAGATGTACATAGTTGCCAGAAAAGACGATTTGACACGATTTGAAAATTTTTTATGGACAAAAGCTGAAGGTATAAAAAAAATTCATGTGGTAGTCTTATCTAATGTTAAGTAAGCATATAAGAACAATCACAGAACTATATTTCCAAAACATGTTACTTGATAAATTCAGTCACAGTTGTGATTAAAGATTTTTCAATCGCTGTGAAGAAAGAACAGGTTTCAAAATATCGCTCAACTCTAATAGGGTATTCAATTGGACCTCCAGAGCATGCAACATCTTTCGCGCTTATGGAGCCACAGAGAAATTCAGTAAACCATTTTCAACATTGAAATTTATGGTACCCTAAAGTTTTTCCCGCATAAAAATGTCTTTATATTTCTCTCGAAGGAAGTTTCTTTTTTTACTTCTTTATTTATTTGTGTAGCCCATCTCTACATTGGGTAAAAATTTAAGAAAAATTGACTCACTGCATTCTGAAATACAAGCTCAATAGCCTGCTGTCGCACATGACAAAAAAGGGGAATTTCCCTTGGAAATACTCATATGCCACTGTTCAGACCCCAAAGTCTTTCTACAAAGCTTTAGTCTTTAGACTTTAGATGCTGGTGCTTCTAAATCCAAATATATAGCAGAATTTTTAAATAAATATATGCATGCTCGTATCACAGTTATTTCGGTGATTAGATATTAACAAGATTTTCCACTGGAAAAGCAAAATATTCACACTTGATATCCCGCAATTGTCCAACAATCATCCAAGTCGGATGATTCCAAGGCCGAAATATCCGTAATAATACATCCCAGTCCTGCAAGCATGAAAACTCACTTCAGTAACGTAAATATGAAGCTTTGTTTGTAAAATTTTGTTTTTTATATATAATTGGATTTTGTTTTAAGTCAAATGATGGTGATATCTCTTTTAAGCATAGACATGATGCACCATAAAAGACAGCTTGTGAATTGGGGAATTGTTTTATACAATTGTTGAAATTCATTATTATTCAGTTTCTTAACTCAGAGTTGCTAAGGGATCAGCTGACGCACATGTAAGCTAATCCAGTCACCCTGTTTGGACTGGCTTGATTTGAATGAAGTTCATGATAATTTCGAGAATTTTCGAATGCTGGCGTATAGAAGATCAGGACAACCTAGGAGAATCTCTAAAGCGATATATGCACGTAGAACCCTTAGAAAACTTAGATCAAGCGTAAAATAATTTTCACTACTATAATATAACTTAAAGAAGCCAAATGACGCAACAATTCCTTTCACTATTTGGCAAAAAGACCACAAAAAATTCTCAATTGCTTTCAATTGATTTTTATCTCAATTGAAATTAATTTTTTGTTAAACTTTTCTTCAGTTTCTTTGTATTTCAAAATTGTTGTTTTTTTTTCTTTCATTAACTATTGAGTAGTGCTACAATTCTACACACACGTGTTTCCAGTCTTGAGATCGTATCTTGAATTTATAATAAAGTAACTCAATTTATTCAGGGTTTAAATAAAGTCAATTGAATTAAGTAGAACAAAGTTATGATCAATTGGCTGGCCATCGATGTAAATGAAAATAACAAAAGTTATAATTGCATTTATTATTTATTCACCAGCAAATTGTGGTTAATAACTGCAACCACATAATAATTCTGTTTGGCTTTTCATATCGTCAGAATTATTATGGGAAATTAAAAACCAACTATGACTAGAACAAATACAAGTAGTAGTAGCCTTAAGTATTTAAAGGTCTCATAATCAAGAATAAGCTTTGAATACGAAGCTTAATCACAGTTGCAATTTTAGAAGGGCGTGTGGGGAGGGAGAGCGAGAATGAAAAGTGGGCATGAATGGGTATTGTAAACAGCGCTGCCGTTTTTGGTTATTTCTAACCAAAAGTGGTTATTTTTTTCTTTAATGTGGAGATGTGAATATTTTTCTTATTTTGGTTATTTTTTTTTGCCAAAATAATGATACACATGTACATATTTTTTATGTTATACTTTTAAGCTTTTATGTTCTTCAATTTTTAGTATTGCTACCAAGGCAACTGAAAATAAAACAGCTGTGACTAAAATCGCTAGTGCAGCAAGTTGTTATGTTGTTGTTTACAATACTTTTCTTTTACAACACTGTCAACAACTTTTAATTTAACTAAATGGTTGCAACTCTGTACTGCAGAACACTATGTGGTTCATAGGAGGTGATCACGTTTTCCCGCCCGTATTGCCTCCTTTCTGTGATAACCAAGTGAATTGAATTGATTGCCAAGTGAACATATTTTTGTCACGTGCCCATGATGTATTAAGTGAGAAATTTTTAGATTCTTTAATTAAGTTTCAGAAGGCTAGAATAACTAAAATAAAACTGTAGAATGCAACAACAAGTAACATATGACCATTACACTAATACTTACATGCATGTACCGATGGTACATCGAATAAGTAAAAATAATTAATGTGATGATCGTAAAAAGATAAGTAAGAATAGTTAAACGTACTTAGGTAGAGTAATATAATTTCGTGCTAACCTAAATAGAAAAATGAAAAAAAATGGAAAAAACAGAAAATTAATAGTGATACTTATAAATGTGTTTACCAAAGGTAAATCAATTGTATACACAACAATCGTTTCTCATATTCCGTTTCATTGTAAATTTAAGTTAAATAGCTGATGTTAATAAGAATCTCTACCCAAGTAGATAGACTAGGGTGCTGATGAAGTGCGTGGCTGCACAGAAAAATATCGGTATTTCCCCCAGCTAATAAAGTCTAAGTTCAATTTTTCTTCTCTTCTTTAGAAACTCACATTAATTAATAAAAATATTTCATTCAATAAGAATTGAAATTACTGAACTTGAGCCTAACTATGAATTATTTCTGATTAAAAAATAATAATTTCAATACTTAATATGTATAATATTTTCTATGAGCAGGACAAACTTTCGTATGAATGTATGTATGTATTTTTGTTTTAAATATAAAAATACTAATTATTTCTACATATCAATACACATATATTCATTATATAAAGTATATACATACATATGTATGTATGTATATGATATACAAATGTGTATGAAGATTTACATAAATATTTATTTAACTATAATAGATATTAAGTGACTTCAGAGTGGTTGAAAAATAAGTAGTTAGTAGTCAATTTAAAAGTCATGCAGAGATGGCCAATTGCCTACTGCCTATGACATGCCTATGTTAAAATAGTGAATCGGCGACAAGGAAAAAAGTCACTTAATCAACCAGTTGTGGTTATTAAAAAGCCAGTTTGAAGGTACTTACAAATGGGTTTGAGTTCCTATAGGGTTATTACATACATACATATGTAGGTAAAAGAATTACATAGATTTGTTTTGTTGTTATTATTATTAACTGTATTCAAATCACATGCGTTACATTATATTTCCATATGCGTTTTACATCCCAGTAAAAAAATTGAAGTCATTCTAGTGGAACTACATTTTCATTGCTTCCAAAAAATCGATATTATTAATTTGCCAAGAGTGAGAAAAAAACTATGTAGAAGCTTATTTTAGTCATACAAAAGTTTGTAACTCCTCCATAGTGTTAAAACATACTCACCAGAATAAAAAAAATATATTTTTTTAAAGAAATTTATGAACTAATTTTAGTCTAAAATTTAAAAATTATTTGCTTTAATTTACATAAAAACACTGTTTCGGGCTTAAATTCGTATAAAAAGAAACAAATAGTTAAAATAGGTAACTATTTACCATTTTTCTAGGTAAAAATATTATCATAGAACACAAAAAAGGGGATTTTTCTTAATATCCCTTCCAATTCAGTGACCAGGCATCGAAAAAGAGAACTTCTTGCAATGACAACCATATGTAAAACTTATTAGAACGGATCGAAATTTTCACTACTTCCACATCGCAAAATCTACATTTTCATGACTTTTTTGGAGTGTCTTTTTTGCTGGGATGTTATTTAATAAAAATACTACATATTGAAATTTGGTTATATTTTTTCTCATTTGGTAACTTTTAAAACGAATTTTGGTTGAAAAAATTTTTTGGTTGTGGCAGCACTGTTCTAAACTATATAAATATATTTCGCAAATGAGTGTTATTTGCCCTCAGTTGAATAGATTTCAGTATAAACAAAAATGTTACAAAACGCCAATGTTTATAGACAAACTCTCAACAAATTATTCAGAATTATAAAACTACAATCATAGTAGGCTAAGAAACATTTATAAAAACAAAAATATAATGTTATGTTATTCAGCATGTGTTGCTTATTTTGTTTTTATAGCTTTTTATTTAGTGATTTTTTTTATTTTTTTCTACCTGGAATAAAAATAATATAAGTACTTCCGTCCATGTCTGCGAAAGAAGGCCGCTAAAAATAAAGTCCCACAACAACATGTGCAACATGAAATAAGTCTCCCATTTTAAGCAGAAAATAAGATCATAAGACTTTTAAGGAATTGTTTTCTAAAAAAAATTTGGAAACGATCTAATTTTTTAATTATTTCACTTTAATTTTTTTTAAATCAATTACAAGCCCCAAAAACAACAGAATCGAATATAATTTTTACTGCGCTACTTTTTTTAGTCGTTAACTGTGCCGATTATACACGACTATTTTCTTAACCTCCCACTATTAAAAAGAAAGAGTTATTGATTTTGCAATCATTGCAAAAAAAAATGAGTTTTCATCAGGATACAAGTTACGACATTCTCTATTGAACGAAAAGGAAGTATTTAGAAGCGTCTTAAAAAGAATGTAATTCGAAAGGAATGAAAATGCTTTTGAATTTGTATGTTAATAGAACGCAAAATCGAAATAATTTTCTTTCGTTTCAAATTACACACTTCTTTATAATTTATATTGAGATTTATTAGAATTTCATACGATAACGAATGTCGTAATTTGCCTCCAGGTGAAATCATTTTCTTTCGTTTCAAATTACAGAGTAGATCAGAACAAGTGTTCGACGTCGAATGCTGCCGTTGACTCTAGCTTTCGTTTTGAGATCATGGAAATCTATTCTGACTATTTTTACGTTGAAGTCAGTATCAAGGGTTGTCAGTTATGACGATTTCTTGCCAAACATGGCGATTTTTGAACTTGTTTGGCGTCTAAATTTTTTATTTGGAAACAAGGCGATTTTTCTGGTGATAAATAAACTTAAGTTTAACATTTGATGAATAACAAATGATAAATAAATTTGTTGGCTATTTTTTTAATCAAAATTGAAATACAAAATTTTTATAATTTAGGAAAATTAGTTTGTTTGAAGGAGTAGTTTCAATAATAAATCCTACCAAAAATTGCCGGCAAGAAATTAAAACAACTAAAAAATTTTAAAATTAAAACTACATATAATTGATTTTGGCAATATTTGAAATCAATTAGGCGAAAGAGGTCTAAAAACTTGATAACCCTGGTCAGTATGAATATGTGAGGGTGCGCTTGAGCGTATGTGTATGATAAACTCTCTGAAGAATGGCTTAACCAATGGGATTATAATTCTGGACATTTTAAAATTCAAGAAAAAACTTTTTTTCCAAACCAATCTAGTCACATCTTAAGCCTTGTACTCCGCTCGAAGTTGCGAAAAACCTGGATTATTTCGCGTGAAAATTTTGACATGTCCTAAATGTAGCCCCACTCACGGTTTTTTTTTTAAAAAATTCTCGCTTTTATTGCTTGAAAGTATACAAAATTGTTAAAATTTCTCATGTTGTTTCACAGCTAAACTAAAATAATACCAGACTAATTTTGCATGGAAAGACATGACTTTACGTGTTTTTCACAACAAGAACAGAGTACTACTTTTGCGAATTTATTTCGCAAATATTTCATACCAAATACTTTTATCTGTAGTTTGGACAGCATTTCGCACGAAATTGTGAACAGAGTACCAGGCTTTAAACACAAATATAGAAATCCAGTTAAGTGCGACTTTGACTCGCACACGAAAGGTTCCGTAAGGCGCTTGTTTCTTTTTGGCGATCTTTAAAGCATAGATGCTTTTTTAGTTTTGGCGTTTTTTTTGTTTTGGTGCTTTTTTCATTTTTGCGATTTTTGCGGTTTTTACCCAATTTTTTAGTTATTTTAGCGATTTATTTTATTTTTAGTGATATTTTTTCATCGAAGCGCTCTTTTCGTTTTGGCGATTTTTTAAATTTTTTTACATTACATATATTTAGTGTCAGCGATTTTCCAGTTTTTTACAATTTTTTTTTTGTTTTATTAAAAATGCATATTTATAGTTTTAGCGATTTCTTTAGTTTTGGTGATTTTTTCGTTTTTAGCTATTTTTCGGTTTTTGGCGATTTCTTAGTTTTTTTGTCGACCTTTATACTTTCGCTGATTTCTTTTTTTGTATTTTTTGCTATTTATTTTATTTTTGGTGATATTTTTTTCATTAAAGCGTTTTTTTTCGTTTTGGCGATTTTTTACATTTTTCTCGACTTGTTTCTTTTTCAGTACATATTTTTAGTTTCAGCGATTTTGCTGTTTTTGACGATTTTTTGGTTTTATTCAAAATGCATGTGATTTTTTCATTTTGGGCGATTTTCCAGTTTTTGGCAATTTTTTAGTTTTTTGGCGACCTTTATACTTTCGGTGATTTTTTTGTATTTTAGATATTTATTTTATTTTTGGTGATATTTTTTCATTAAAGCGTTTTTTTCGTTTTGGCGATTTTTAACATCTTTCTCGACTTGTTTTTTTCAGTGCATATTTTTAGTTTTAGCGATTTACCAGTTTTTGGTGATTTTTTAGTTTTATTAAAAATGCATTTTTATTAGCGATTTCTTTAGTTTTGGTGATTTTTTCATTAGTAGAAATTTTTTGGTTTTTGGCGATTTTTTATACTTTCGGTGATTTTTTTTTGTGTTTTAGCTATTTATTTTATTTTTGGCGATATTTTTCTTTTAAGCGTTTTTTTTAATTTGGCCGGTTTTTTCTCATTTTGGCGATTTTTTCGCTTTTTTGGCGACCTTTAGAGATTTATTTCATTCTTAGCGATATTTTTCTTTTAAGCGTTTTTTTAATTTGAGCGTTTTTTCGTATCGGTATACATATTTTATTTTGGGATTTCTTAGTTTTAACGTTTTCGAAAAATTATTTTGCTTCTTGTGATTTCCCAGATACAGCAAGTTGTCAAAAATATATCGTAAAAATTACATTAACTGGTGGAATACCCTTTAATTTTGAATTTTTTTTTTTCAATTTTAGTGCTAAGTGTCTATTATATCGAGCCATAACCGCCAAAAAAAACTCAATCGGCAAATATTTTGGACCTCGCTTTTGACGAAAATCGATTATTTACGATAGCACACAATACAATACAATTCTGCATCACTAACTAAAAACATTAATTTTTTGAGTTATGACGATCTTTGAGTAAATAAGCGATATGTTTACATTAGTGTTATTCATCATTGTCAATGGAAGAAAATATTCTTTTTTTTTCTCATGCTGCGTAATTACTCTTCATATCCGCAAACCACCCTAAATTTAGAAAAAACAAATTATAATTGAAATTTGACCTTCAACTGATCTTTCAACTCTTAATTTGCTGCATGACACTATTCATATTCATTTCACTACGAGTATTTTGAACGATACACCCACCCTGTTTTAAAAATGTGAATTTGTTTGTCTTTTTTTCCAATTATGACTTGGTAAAATCTCTGCTTTAACAAAAAAATAAACTGACTCATTAAAGCCATATTTAAATTAAGTGTATTTCCCAGCAAACACATACATGCACACATACATATATACATAAAATACTGTGGGGATTTTTGAAAGAAGAAGCTTCTAAGCGATTTTCATGGCAGGTAGACAAACTTCTTGCAAAATGTTTATTTTTCTCCTTCTTTTAATTCATGCCTTTTTTATTGCGTTTATTCATTCATTAAATGCCTACAACTCTTTTAAAGTTTATTAACCCTATTACGTTTTTAAACTTTAAAAAGTAGTAAATGCATACAACAAATGCAAAATACCAAAAAAGATGAATGTATTTTAAATATTTTCTGTGTGTGTGTGTTTTTTTTCGCTACAAATGGTGCATCATCTTTGAAAAATGCTACAACATTTTCTTGCCTACAGTCAGTGTTGATAAGACGGGTACTAAAGGAATAATTTATTGGTGGCTATATGTATGTACATTTGAATTTCTTGATTAAAGCCTGGTACTCTGTTCGAAGTTGCGAAAAACCTTGACTATTTCGCATGAAAAATTTGACATGTACTAAATGCAGCCATTGCTTGAAAGTATGCAACATTGTTAAAATTTCGTGCGAAAAAAGCACTACTCATGTTGTTTCGCAGCTAAACTAAAATGACGCCAGACTAATTTTGCATGGAAAGACATGACTTTACGTGTTTTTCACAACAAGAACAGAGTACTACTTTTGCGAATTTATTGCGCAAATATTTCATACCAAATACTTTTATATGTAGTTTGGACAGCATTTCGCACGAAATTGTGAACAGAGTACCAGGCTTAAGGGTTAAAATATGATCACGAGATTTTCTAAAAAAAAATGTTATAGACTTGACAAGCCCATGCACAGTAGAGGGAATTTGACCAGAAATCTTGGGGGAAAGATAATATTTTGCAGTAACAATAATAATAGTTTCGCTAATGAAGTTAAGTTAAAAATATATCAAAGCAAATAACTGCATATTTGGTTTTTGTAAAAAACAAATAAATGTGTGTGAAGTTAGCTCCGTCATTTAGCTTCGATTTTAGCATCCCTGTGTTACTTTACATATCTCTCGCTCACTGTTAACTTAACAGAGTAGATAATTTATAACATTTTCAAGCAAAAATATTAATGTAAATACTGAAACTAATTTTGGTGGTCAAAATTTCGGCCAAAATCTAAATGTTGGGGTTATACGTCCAATTGGGGTCGAAAGCCAAACCTTCAAATATTTCAGACCTTTATATAAGTATATTGTATTTAGAAACAATGCAGTTTGTATGTATGGTAAAACTAGTTTTTAACAGTTGGTTTTAACATTAAAACCAACTTGTAATGAAACCATGTCAGTGTTAAAATACTATTAAATAATGTTTAAAAACAATATTTGGCTTCGTTGAAGCAAAAAGTAAAGTGATATCGGCCTGAAGTGAATTTTTGCCTAAAAATTAGCTCAAACTACCCAATGTGCTATGTAAAAATTAGAGATGATCTAAATTTGCACAACTTCCGGATCGCAAATTTTACATTTTCATGACTTCATGGAAATGTTATTTTTTTACTGGGCTAAGGGTGAAGTATATAATCATAGTAACTCTAATTCTAAAGCGCATTTCTAGTTCTAGTTTGTATTTAAAAAAGTACTGCTTAATTTTTAAGTATCATCACTGTTATGTTGCATCTCTATCATGCACAAATAACATCGCACATTGTTATAGGAATGTAAACGAAAAACACACACAATGAAAGAAGAATAAAAAAAAAACAACACAATACCTGCGATTTCTGCGAAATAAATTGATAGTTGGCCTTAGGCACGCATGCATAAAATTGAACAGGTACATACTACATATTAATGATGCAATCAAGGAAAAGGTAAAAGTGATTAAGTAAAT
Organism: Tachina fera; assembly: GCA_905220375.1. Classification (NCBI taxonomy): domain Eukaryota; kingdom Metazoa; phylum Arthropoda; class Insecta; order Diptera; family Tachinidae; genus Tachina; species Tachina fera. The sequence goes on from LR999966.1 coordinate 77,713,983, forward strand.
AAGTTGTAAAATATGATGATAACTTGCATATTAGATAGTATTTTACAATTAATTAATTAAATCCATTAATAAATTACATGAAGTAACAATACAATTTCATGTATGCTACGCATAAAGGCTTTGCAATAGCAAAGAGAAAAAGGAAAAAAGGAAAAAAGTTTAAAAGCTTTTATATGTATATTTTTTAATGTACTTGTGAGCACTTTCCGCCTCGATAAAATTTACTCAAGTACAGTTGGTTATCCCCTTTTTAGCAGGGTTATTTATAACTGGAATAAGCTAAGAGAAAACCGGAGTACGAAAATAAACCAAAGACAACGTTAGCTTTAGGCTTAAAAAACAAAAATTTATATAGTTTTTATTATTATTGTTCGAACTTTATTTGTTTCTATATTTATGATTTGATTAAGCTAAAGTTCGTATCGCTTTGGGAGCTAAATGTCATGTGACAATGGCGCAAGACTGTTCCAAATTGTAACACGATGAATTAAAACGAATTCACATAGTCCATTTGCAATAAAAGCTGAGTATATAAAGAAGAAATCTACATCAACTGACACCATCAAACAGAAAAGAACGCTGCTGATGAAGGTGCAGTGACCTTCGAAAACAGCTAGTTGTTCCGTTCTACTAGTGTTTGTCAGAATACTTACAATTAACTTCGTGTTATTTGTTCATTAATAACACTGTGCTTGAATTTGAAACTTTTTTTGTAACAAGCCTGGTGGCTAAACCTAATTCGAGTACGCTGAATCATTTTTTTGAATTGTTTAAAAAATAATTAAGATTGGAAACTTAGTTAAAAGGACCAAAAAATCAAAACTTTTCCAGTGGAATGGTAAAAAATCAAATTTAATTTTTTTGTAGTTGCGGGTCTTCCAAACTGGAAGCGGGAATCCATATTTAAGGCAGACTTTTCTAGCTCTTGGGTAGGAAAATCTACTTGCCAGAACTCTTTTTTTACAATACTTAAAACCTGAGCATTACAGACATTTGAATTATTTCATAAGCTCGAGGTGACCCACTTAAGGGTCTTGTGGCTGCAAACACTTTAACGCTGAATACTCGTAAATAAAAAATTAACACACCTAACTTAAGCTGATTAATAAAAAAACCAAAAATCAAGTACCTCTTTTATGAAACACAACCACTGTGTCGCACTTTAGGGGCGGAATTTCACGGTTAGGGGGTTAATATATTTAACTTTTAATTTAATATATTTAAACTTTTTTGTGGCAAACAATTCGGTCGTAATAAAAAATATGTTTGTTATTTCATAACTTTGTAATTTTTTAAGTGATTGGAATTTGTTACCTTTGAGAAGGTTTATACCTTCGCTCTGCCCTATTGGTAGAAAAAAGTAGGTGGAACAACGCAATTTAAAAGTTAATATTATATTGTTATCAAAATATGCATGCACTGATATAATGCAAATGCTTTCATTGAAACATTTGGTAAACAAGAAGAATAAACCACAGATTATTAGCTAAAGAATTTAAATATACAACCACACAAACACATAAAGCAATGCAGCTGTAAGGCACAATACTTTTTGCTTATTAAGAAATACACAACCACACAACAACATAAGCGAATGTAGATAAAATAACATTTTTATTATGGATAACAACCTTTTTCACCATGAGACGACTGCTTTTTATCAGTTGTATTTTGATTGTTATTTCCCATTTGTCAACCAATATTGTTGCCACGTTCAAAAAAATACAAGGGCAAAAATAAAAATATTTAAAATGTTTTGTGATGGCTAATATGATTTCAAACATCATAGTATAGATAAAAGCATTTTCTTTTCGAGCATTGTTTCGAATTTAACTAAAATTCGTTGTAATTCAGAATGACAAAAAACAGTTAATTTGTTTTAAGGTTAAGTTTTTACAATTTCAGCTAAACTTAGTTGAGTTGTAAACCGTAATAGGGACATATAATGATGTACTTGCTGCTTATTAAGAAATATACAAGCACACAAACACATAAGCCGTCGCAGAAAGACACCAGTAATAACAACCAGCAATTTTCAACAAACATACACACGAACCAACAAAAAGGAACTAATAACGTGGCCGAAGTCTATAATTGCAAGGCTATTGAATGTTTTGTGACTTTTTGCATGTTCTACTGAAATATTTATTGTTAAATATAAGAAGAGCGACTTATCTGCTAAGTGTGGTGTCTCTTTAATGTTAACATCATGGTATTTAGTGGTGAATTATTTAACATTGCATGTGCATTTTGAATATGTTAAGTAAATAAAGTGTATGATTTGATAAGAATTGTACAGTGGGACATTTTGTTTAATTTCAAAACAGCATTAAAAAAAAGTAACAACGTAACATTATGTATATGATACAGTTCAACGAATTCCTACGGTCGCTTGTAATGACACAATCTCGAATAAAGAAAATTAGACAGAGGCACATCTCTTAAAATTTAGTACTACAACATATATCCTTTTGTGTTTGTTATCAGAACATCTAAGTGTTGCCAGCATTAGCACTATGCAATTTAAAATAATATAAAAATTTTCTGATTGATTGATATTTAAATGGAATTGGTGGCCCTTAGTGACAATTTTTCAAGTCGGATATTTTTTTTTTGTTTTTTTTTTACAGATTATTTTTATTTAGATACTTTTCTTTTGCTAAGGCTTGACAATCACTACTTTCCGCAAAATAGTGGCAAAATTTAAGACCATCCTTATAATTAAATATTTGCTTGTAAATGGACTTACTCATTTTTACCATACTGACCAAAGCTTGGTGTTAATATAATTAGTGTTTTGCCTCATTTAACACAAAAGGTAAATACACTTTATGCTGTTGCCTGTACAACTTTAAGTCCGTATCACACTTGCATAAAAGTCACTGGTTTTTTTTAAATTTCTTCTATAGCTGGAAGGGGTCTTTGTTTCTTTATAAAACATTTGTTTCAACCGAGAAATTTAGCTTTGATTGTGTAATTTTTGTTGTTATTGTGTTTATTTCTCTTATTCTCTTGGTTATTTGTTTGGTTTTAATTTCACCAGAAAATGATTAATTCCCCAACACCACAATTTTAAATATTTATAGTCACTTCCTTTTTTAAATGTGTACAACTACTCTTTTATACGAGTATGTACATACATATACATATACAGGGTGGCCCAGAAAGACCGAAGTGGTGTGAATTCCTTATAACTTTTTATTTAAGACATATTTTTTTAATTTTTTGTTTTTTAAATACAGTAAATTTATAGGGAATATTTTTAGATTAGTTATTAAAAATTGTATCCCGCAAGTGGTGGCCATTTTCTGCTTCGCACAAATGTGCTCTTTCCATTTCCATTATTCATAACTTATTTATGAGTGACGAAGCCCATTTCCAATTAAATGGGTTTGTTAACAAGCAAAACTTTAGGATATGGGCTAAGGAAAACCCGAGAGTACTTCATCAACGACAATTACACCCAGTTAAGTGTACTGTTTGGTGCGGTGTTTCTTCAGAAAGGATCATTGGTCCATATTTTTTGGAAAATGAAAGAGATGTCGCCATTTCCATCAATGGTGATCGATATCGGGCCATATTGGAAAATTTTGTAAGGCCAGCCGTGGAATACCATCCGCAAATATGGTTCCAACAGGATGGAGCCACAGCGCACACTCCGAGGGCCACAATGGCTATTTTACGCGACATCTTTGGGGAAAGAATAAATTCGCGTAGAAGAAATTTTAATTGGCCTCCGCGTTCCCCGGATTTAACCGCTCCAGACTGTTTCCTTTGGAGTTATTTAAAAGGGAAAGTTTATGTTAATAAGCCTAGGACTATTGAGGAATTAAAAACCAATATTCCAGATGAAATTAACAACATAACACCGGAAGTTTTGCGAAAGGTCATGGAAAATGTGTTGAAAAGAGATCATTTGTGCGAAGCAGAAAATGGCCTCCACTTGCGGGATATCATTTTTAACAACTAATCTAAAAATATTCCCTATAAATTTACTGTATTTAAAAAACAAAAAATTAAAAAAATATGTCTTAAATAAAAAGTTATAAGGAATTCACACCACTTCGGTCTTTCTGGGCCACCCTGTATAATATATTCTATAAAATTTTTTCTATTGTGTTATAAATTAAATGCACAGATACATGTACTGTCAGTGGCACGTACTGTCAGTTACACGTACGACTGCATGTATCTACTCGTATTAAATTAAAATTGTTCTCTATTTGTTTTGCTACGAATATAATCACTGCTATTCATATTTGGTATTCTAGTATTGTTTTATTGATGATGACAGTGGAAAGAAATTCAAATTGTTTTTATATGTTTTTTTCTTTTTATTGGGCTTAAAAAACATGGCTTGTAGCTAGTGATGGGCTCATCAAGCTCACCTGCGTGGCGTAATAAACTGAGATACTTATCAGTATGATTAAAAATCCTTTTTTTTATAAAGAGAAGTAATAATCAGGCAATAAATACCAACTAATATTATTATCTTCTTTTAGGAAAGGGATAGATAGTGCTAGAGAAGACAGGTGGTGATCGAAGAAATAAAGGAAAGTTTCATTCTTTTACAACTCTGCTTATTTCTCTTTTTTTTGTACATATGTAATTATGCAGTGTTGCACCGCCTCTGTTCTTAATCAGGCGTATTAAATAGTATGAAGCTGTGTTTAGTAGCCATTTTATTGGTTATTTTACTTCGTCGATGATTCTGCTACACAATGCCGACGACGGTGGCCACTTTGATGTTACATTAGGATTTGTATCCACTGAAGCCGGGGTGTAGTTCAGTGAGCACAGTCTATGCCTTCATCACTTGAACTTTTCTACAGCAACTGATACAAAGGGACACTAATGCACAACAGAAAAATGCGTGGTATGACCGGGCTCGAACCCAAAACTTTTGGTTTTGTAGTCATCATGCTAACTACTTCAGCCAAAGCAACGCCAACGCAAAATTCTCCTGCTGTGTTGTAGAAGAATCTCACAGAATAATCAGTTGGTGTAACAGTTTCTTCCGTGCGTGGAAGAATATAAATACATATTTTGTTGTAATTTAAATTTAAAGAAGAAACTATTATGTGAACGTGCATGAGCGCGTGAGTGAGAGTAAATGAAACATACCCTGAATAATTTAATTTCTATTGTCACCACTCATCTCTGTTCGGCAACAATAGTCAGCTTTTTATTTGCTTAACTGCATTGAAAATGATGTAAATTTTAAAATACAGTGCAACTCTTAGTCAGTATGTAACAAATGGTTTATGGCCGCTTTAGAAATTATCTATAGGATCAGAATAGTTGTCTGACCTTTTGAACTTTCCGCCAGATGTAATAAACAAGAGGCACCATTTCTAGCTGTTTTTAGAGAAAACTATTTGAATTTACATACAATTTTAACATTCGAAAAAAATTTCGTTCGATTAGAATAACTTCCATAATAAACTCACTGATGCTTGTATTCATATTGTGTATAGATACAATGTTGCTAAACATTCGCTAATTTCACAAGCTCAATTGTATGGTGTAGCATGTATTGAAATGCACTTCTGGTGTAACTATAGTTAAGTGTGCTTATGAACAGGACGTTTTTGTTATATCCAATCTATCTCCTATTGCCGAATATTTATCCAATAGCTGGTAAAAATACAAGTTATATGTAAACAAAGTTAAAATGTAATTTTATTTTGATTACTCTCAAATTGACAGTTTTAAATGTAACCATAAATGGGAATTTTTAATTATCATTGAATATTTGTTTACTTTATTATTATTAATTTATGATAAAAGTGCATTTAAATTATGAGTAATTGCGATAATCAAGACGAATTTTCATGCTACAATCACAAAATTTTCAACTTATTGTTCAGCATAATGACTTCTCCCATCTCTGAATGCAATGCAACTTTTTGATAATATGTGTAATGAAATTTTATTATTTTATAAAAATTTTTAATGAAAAATAGCAACAACAAATTTGCTTTTTTGTATTGTAATAAAACAACAAAAACGATGCAATTAAGGGATTCAAACGGTCGTCTTAAATCTTATAATTTTTTAAATTTATATGCATGTAAATGTTTTTGCTTTTGTTTCAAATAAAAATTTTAAAACATTATAACACATAAAACTACTGTTCGAATCCTCCAATTATTGTCATATACTTAGGGCCTGTCCAACGATGTCGATAACGCACACTTACATTTAAAATAAAAAAAAATTTAATATTGTCATAATTTTATATTCATAAAAAAAATATTTTTTTGTAATATAAAAAAAACTTTTTTTTTTAATTTTTTTTTTTATATACATTTTTTAAGCAAAGCAAATTTGAATTGATTAAAAATTAAAAAAATTAATTTAAAAAAACGAGAAATAAAAAACAATTAATTTTAAATTTTAGTTGTTGTTAAAAAAAAAATAATTTTAAAAAATTTTTAAAAATTGCTTTTTTTTAATTTCACATTTAAATTTTTTTTATTAAATTTTTTTATTTAATTTTTTTTAAATTAATTTTTTTAAATAATTTTTTTTTTAATTTAAAATATTTTTTTTCAAATGTGAGTGTGCGCCAAGTTGAACGAACTCGATATCGTGGGAAAGGCCCTAAGTGTATACATGTTTTATTTTTAAAAGTTTAAATAGTGAACGAGAGCACGAAACGATTTTCAATTATCCATAAATTTTTTCCACAACAAAATTCAGTCAACTACTCTTTCTACCATTGAAATTTATGTTGCATTGACCCCATATTATTTATCAAGCTTAGCCTTCCTTGGTTTGAATGATGGTTTTTTTTTTGGAAAAATTCTGAAAAATTCTTCTCACATCATGCGATAGTCTGCTATTAATGGCTGTTCATACAGAAACTAAAGGCCTGTCCCACGACAACGACAACGTTCGACTTGTCTTCAAAACAAAAACAAATTTAGTTTTCTTGTTTTTGTTTCAAATGTAACTGCCTGTCCTACGATATCACCAGCAAACATCCGATCGACAACTTATATTGAAAACAACAACAAATATTCTGATGTTATTGTTGTTTGCAATACAAGTTGTCGATCGAACGTTTGCTGGTGACATCGTGAGACAGGGCCTAAATGACGCAGCGTGCTCAACTGACAGTTAATCGTTTACAGGAGCAGTGTTTGTTCCAGTTAAGAGCCGAGAAATCCCAGAAATCACGGACTTATTGAATGCTTCCTCGAAAACTTTGATTTGGTAGAAAAAATTTATTTATCGATTACTAGCGATTTTAAGGAATAGAATTTCTAAAAATTAAAAAACCATGTTCTGAAGCTGGTGGCAAATTACAGCATTCGATACGACTCGTAATATAAAAATATTTCCATATAAACTCTATTGAAATATTTTTAAATTACGAGTCGTATCGGATAACGTAATTTTTCCCCTGACCTTTAGTTTACGATACATAATTTTTAAAGTCCCTTTTCGCTATCACACAGTGTTATATTTAATTAAATTTTTTCTAGTATTTATTGCGTTTTAGTTTAACGAAAACCAGGTGTCTAATCGCTATCGAATAATGTAATAATAATAGCATTCGCTATCGAATAATGTAATATAATGGTACGAAAGGAGACGATTAGACCCCAGAACATGATTATTATTAATGTAGGGTATCAGTTTGATTTTAATGATGTTTAATAATACTTTAGAGAGATTTTTAATTTTTACCTACCAATAATAAAAAGTAAAACGTAAAAAATCTTATTGTAAAATTATTTTTAGTTAAAATTTATTTTCAAGATTTAAAATAATTTGTGATAATGAAAGCAAATACCAGGATTCACTCAAAAACACTTTTTGTTTCAGATGTTTATATAAAAAACAATAAAAAAATTGATAACAATATTTTTAATGTGACCATAAAAACGAAACTAAAAAAAGGGGGCAAATTAAACCAATAATAAATGAGTAAATAAACGGGCAGAAAAAAAAGACGAAAAGACATTTTTATTTTAAAGGGAATATGTACATATAAAAAAATATAAACATCACTATCTGTATTTCCCCGTTTCACAATCTACACATTTTGTTTTTTATTCAAAGAATCTTCTGGTTTTGAATTCAACAAGGTTAAATCAATAATTTTACATTATTCTTAAATATTTGCTAAATGATAAAATTAAATAACAGATTAGTAAGTAGTAGCAAATTTCTGTGTAAAATTATTTTGCCATTGTCATAAATAATTGGAACTGACAAGGATGGTGAAGTCGTAAATTACTTATAAAAAACCAAATACATCAAACTTTAGGTAAAAATATTTCTTTAAATGTAGTTTATGAACTGATTATAATTATAAAATTATTTTACTAATTTCGCATAAGTTCAATATTCGAATATTCGAACATACTTTATGACACCTTAGGAGAATATAAATATTTTGCAAAAAAACACAATTTCGAACATATTTCAATTATAAATGCTACTTTATTTCTTTTACCGAAACTTTAACTTTGCGTATTCTTTTAAATAATTCTTTGGTTTGAAATTACAAGCACATAGAAGTTAATATTTGAATTTCGAATTTTCTAGCATAATTCAAAACATAAACATATGCACAAGTTAAACTGAAAAGTGACTAACGAACTTAGCAACAACTTCGAAATAAAATAAAAAATATATTTTAAAACGTATAGTACTTAATTTAAGCTTAAAAGTGACTGGTGAAATTAGCATCAACTTGGAAATTTCGAACATAGTTATATTACAAAAACTCGCAATTATCTTTTTCAGTAAAAGTTTTATATTATATATATATATATATATATATATATATATATTTATATATATATATATATATATATATATATATATATATATATATTTATATATATATATATATATATATATATATATATATATATATATATATATATATATTTTCTTTAAATTTGAAGTCGAAAATTCGAAAACATTATAAATTTAAGATTCGACATTTGCTATGAAATTACGAGCACTATTAAAGTACATATAATCTCTGACGTTATTGCGTATAAAATATTGGATAACTCGATACTTATTGGAACATTCAGAATGTACTTGAGTTACGCTTAAAAGTAACCAAGGAACTTGCAACTATTTCGAAATTTCGAACATAGTTATATTACAAAAATTCGCAATTATCTTTTTCAGTAAAAAATCTTGAAATTCATATATATTCGAAAATTCGAAGTCGAAATTTCGAAGACACCTAAAAGTTAAGATTCGATCGATAATACGAGCTCCATCAAAATACGTATCATTTTTGACGTTTTTGTGTAAAAAATATTGGAATGTACCTATTGTGACATTTGAGTAACTTCGAAATTTCGAACATAATAACATCGCAAAAAAATTTACTCTCTTTTTATTTTCAGTAAAAAATATATCTTATATATATTTCTTTTAAAATAATTCATATATTCGATAATTCGAAGTCAAAATTTCGAAAACAGCTAAAAGTTAACATTTTAGCTGGTGTGACCGAAAAATTATTAACTCCTTGAACTCAAATTCATTAAGAAGATTGCTGTTGTATTAACTTTATTCATTTTTTTTATTTTTTTTATTATATGTATTATATATGTACAAATGTATGTATACATACACATGTATGTATGTATAAAAATTCAGACAAACTGTGAATATCCCCTTATTAAATTTTCACTACTTTTAGCAAACAATACAATTTCTTTCATGTTCAGGCGGAACAAAATTTGCACCATTAAATTTCCCTATAAACAAAATAAATAAAATATCAATTAACAATTAGAAAAATTAAAAATAAATACATACGAGTACATAAGTGAAAAATAATACAAAATAAGAAATAACAATCACAACAGCGGAAAAAACGAAAACAAAAGTTCCATGACACACGTATCCACATGCAAACCATATAAAGTGGGGGCACGTTTAATATCAATTTATTACGAATTAATTGCAAACGATTCACTCCACTGCAGTGTCTAGTGTGGGCAAAAACAAAAGCACACAGCCATGCATACATATAGTATGTATGCATAATTTTGAGGTTGGTCTCCCCTGTGTGACAGTATGGGATATGACAGTTACGCTCCGCCAGATGACTGAGTGACTGACTTATTAACGCGCACTCACTCGCCATTTAAAGCAAAACATGCCGTAAATGTTTGTTATTTATTTATTTATTTTTTAACAATTTCATACTCAAATAGGGATTGTTTTGCATTTCAGTGGAAAAGAAAACAAAAAATAAATCAAAAATTATTCAATGCTGCGCGAGCTGATGTCATACACGAGGGTGCTTGCTAAAACGCATGATACGATAATATTTTCATTGATTTGTTTGTTGAATTGGGTGGGATATTCATGCTTAATACTTACAGCAAGCAAGTATTTACATATCTGTCTGTTATCAGAGAAGGGAGAGCTGACTAGTAATAATAGATGAAATGTGAGTGACTGCCATAATAAATAATAATGGTGCTAACAACAGCCACAAGATTTTAAGGCGAGGACAACTTTATTTAAAGTAAATAAATGTTCTGCTTTTTAAACGCAATTCATTTATTGATGAAATATGGGCATTTCCACCAAAAAGGTTAAATGTTAACAAAATATTAAAAGTTCTTGAAAGCAATTTAATTTTATTATATTTTCATAGAGAATTAATCACATTTAACTAATGTGAAAATGTAAAATTTTCATTTACTCATAACTCACTTCGAGATATTCCCATGCCAAGTCGCAAAAGTCCAAGTTCTTTCATTTGGATATTTCTTTAGCTGATTTTGTTTCGACATCGACTTTTGCTGTCTAAAATTTTTCTAAGGATACAAAGAGTGAAAAAAGAATGCATAAGAAAGTATGCGATTGCAAATAGTTGTAAATTTTTTCGTTGCAAAATTGCATATTTTGATGTCACGTGCGACATTAAAAAACAATATTTGTTATCGGTGCGTTGAAGCTCATCAAATATTTACTACAACAAGAGATATCTAAACAAATTAAAATAAGAAAAAAACTTGCTTAAAATACAAGGATTTGTGATCGTGGTACCAATATACATATGTATGTATTTATGTAAAGTTGGTCACGTGCGACATCGTAAAAAAAACTTAATATGAAACATTATAACATAACCATAAAACAAAATAACATATTTTTAGGGTTCCGTACACCAAAAGTGACAAGGAATCCTATTCTTTTCGCTACAATGTCTGTTTTCAAAGTTAATGTATTTTTATGCAGGCTGCACCAATTAACAGTGAAATTCAACAAATAAAAATTAAAGTGTATTCTGTCAGTTGATGTAATTTTGACTATCTTGTAACCTTAAAAGCAAACTCTTGTAATTTTCAAAAACGCTAACACTAAAAAATTCCAGAAATACAAAAATGCCGAAACAAAAAATCACCAAAATGAAAAAAATGCTTAAATGATAATATAAAGAATCTCTAAAATGCAAAAAAAAAATAATTATCAAAAGGAAAAAAGTCGCATGAAAAAAATAGGCAAACCGAAAAAATCGCCAAAAAGCAAATAAGCGTCACGGCTAAAAAGCGCCAAAACCGAAAATATGTATCGTAAAGAAAAAACAAAATCGGCAAAAAAACGACAAAAAAATCGCCAAAACTAAAAGTGTCAATAATAAAAAAATCGCCAAAAATCCAAAAAAATATGGCCAGAAATCGAAAAAACTGCCAAAAAGAAAAATTTCAAGTTTTTTGCTACAGGGTGGCCCAGAATGACAGGAAGGTGTTTAATTGAATTCCTTATAACTATTTTCTTATAATATTTTTTCTTTTCAGTATTTTGTAAAGAAGACTTCGGGAATTCAAAATGGAATAGTACACAACTCAACAACGATATCTTACACCAGTGATGGTGTGTTTAATTCTTGCTGTTTAACTACTCTTGCATTTTCCGTAGCCCATATACTGCAGTTTTGCTATTAACGAACCCATTTAATTATAAATGGGCTTCGTGGCTCATAATTAAATTATGAACAAAATCACAATTTTCTTCTGATTTTTTTACGAAAATAAATTACATTATGAAATCGTTGCTGGTAATCTGTCGGTTTCAATTGTTGAACATATTCTCCAAGTCTTCTTTACAAAATACTGAAAAGAAAAATATAAAAAAATTATAATAAAAAAGTTATAAGGAACTGAAACCCCTTTGGCTATTCTGAGCCACTCTGCATTATGTTAAAATAAATACATTTTATACTTCTGTTTATTTGAAAACACAATAAATCCCATGATGGAAAAAATGTCACGAGTGATTGTGATTAAAATTGAATTTAAAAAGAGTATAAACTATTTTTGGGTAAAATCAAAACCATTTTAAAGAAAATTAGTTACATTAAAAGATTGCAACAAGTTTCGCTAAAATCAGAGCATTGGGAGCAAGCAAATCACTTTTTGTCACATGCAAATGCCGTGGTTTTTGCAATTATTTTGAAAACTGTAAATTATAGGTCTAATTTAGAGCTTAAGCTGCCCGTTTTGGCAAAATAAAAATTTTTTGGTTTGGATTTTTTCCCTTTAAATGTGTACAACGGTCACGTTCGACATCATGGAAATGGTTATACATATATATATTTATTTTTTTCTTTAGTTATTCGTTATAACTTTTTTTAAATAAACTTTTGATAATTTTATTGTTATAATATTAAATGTTAAGCTCGTTATCTCGTTCAACTTACGTTGAAAATTAATACAATTTGTGTAAGCAGCAATTTTAAATCAATATTGAATAAGACGGTTTTGTAACTGATATCAGTTTGACGTACATATTTCAAGAATTTCTTGTTGCAACATAATTTTTAAATGTTTTGAAATAATTATTATCGCTAAGTGATGTAATAAAAGAAATACATATATGACCATTCTTTACTAAGCAATAAATCATTAATCTTCATACATATGATAACCAGTGTTGCCGTTATGACACTTAAATATCACTTTTCACCATTTTTCGTGCCAATGCCTCTTTTTATGACCGTATTTTTAATTTATCCCTTTGTATGGTTTTAACAAAATGTATGCCGTAAGGCAATCAAATCATATCCTCAAAAATTTGACGAAGCACAACTAGCATATCAGGAAAAAGAGCTGTTCATTTAGTTGGCGATATATGGTTCGGTGGTGTCGATCACTTACTATTTTGGTCGATAGAAAAGCCAATAAATAGTGAAAATATTGCAAAAAAAAATTTTACACCCAAATCCAAAATGTTTAGTTTAACTTACTTTCATCTTTAATCTTAATAAAACTTCTTATAAATAAAATTTTAAATGTTATTTTTTATTACTTGTAATTCGGCAAGACCGTTTACAGACGTTTTTTACTATCCTTTACCTGGCGTTCGTTCCTACCGTTTACCTTATTACATCCATCCTATTATTTTTACGATCTGGCCGGTCATAGGGTTACCATTGATTTATATTGAAGTGTGTTAATTAATTTTATTTTAGTCTAATGTATTTAATTATGTAATTGTTAAAATTCGTGTTTGTTTTTTTTTATATTCAAATAAATGCTATTTTCTTGTGCAGAAAGAACTTGACTCTATTTTACTTTAAAATACCCTTTTTGACCCTTTTTCTAAACTTTCAACGGCAACCCTGACCATAACCTTAATAAAGAAAAGGCGTAACTCATTGTTTTTTTTCAAATTGAGTTTTTCGCATATTTCGATGGATTAGACTCATCTATTGAAATATGCAACAAATCTGTATTTGCTTTTGAATTATTTTGAATTAGGACGTAATGCCAAAATTAGTAGAAATTTATTTTAATTACGTGACCTGCTGCTCTTCGGGAAAGTAAACAGGCCACAGAAATAGTCACATTTTTAAAAAATGGAGGAATTTTCGAAATCGCTTAACATAAGCGATGGAGCTCAAACCTAGAAAAAATAAAAAAAGTGATCCTTTTATGAAGTCGGTTAAAGTCGACCGGAGTTGGAAATACTTTTGGACATCTTACGTTGACATCTGTAGGCGACGACCTCAAATCTTATGTTCCATCCCAGTGAAAAAAAATGGAAGTCATTCTAGTGGAAGTACATTTTCATTGCTTCCAAAAAATCGATATTTTTAATTTGCCGAGAGTGAGCAAAAAACCATATAGAAGCTTATTTTAGTCACACAAAACCTTTTAACTCCTCCATAGTGTTAGAAAATACTCACCAGAATTTAAAAAAAAATTATTTTTTTAAGAAATTTATGAACTATTTTTAGTCTAAAATTGAGCAAATAACTTGTTTAAATTTACTTGAAAACACTGTTTCGGGCTTAAATTCGTATAAAAAGAAACTTATTGTTAAAAAAGGCAACTATTTACCATTTTTCCTAGATGAAAATATTATCATAGAACACAAAATAGGGAATTTTTCTTAATATCGCTTCCAATTCAGTGAGCAGGCATCGAAAAAGAGAACTTCTTGCAATGACAACCCTATGTAAAAATCATTAGATCGGATCGAAATTTGCACTACTTCCGCATCGTAAACTCTACATTTTCATGACTTTTTTGGAGTCTCTTTTTTTACTGGGATTCGTCAAAATATGCTTTCATGAAAATGGTTTTGAATTTTACTATGAAATTTTAATATATAAGAGATCAAGGTAATCTATAACTTTTTTTTTTTCAATACACAGTTGCAAATAATTAAGTAGTGATGCTAGCCTCTCATTTCAGAGGTCGTAGGTTCGATTCCTGCCATATGCCCTGGGCATTTCTACCTTCGCGGGTTTTGCTTGTTAAAAGTGAAATGCCTTTTAAATGACAAAAATTATTTTATTCGAATTCTGAAGTCCACAAAAATATGCCCGTTTTCGGCTCACATTTATATATATTATATATTAGATCCTTTAGTTTAATTTTATCAAATTATTTTGTTATGTACCATTAAAAATTAAAACATCTTCTTTTTCATATATTTACAGATTGTTTCCGAGTGTGAAATCTTACGTGCCCAACAAATAAAAGAAGACATCGATCAGTCACCCCCAGCGCAGCCGCAACAGTTTATGCAACGTTTCAAAAGTCGTTCAACGGAAAACTTTTTAGACCTCCCCATCGAAGATGATAAGAAGACGATTGCCGAACGATTGGCCAATATGTATACGAGATTTTCGCCAAGTAAGTTTTCAAAAAAATACTTGAAGGTTTTATTAATAAGTTGCATTTCGTTACCTAATAATTTTTTTAATCGAGTTTTTTGGTATATTTCGATAGAAGGACATCGTAAATGTAACGAAAAATGCAAAAATCTCGATCAAAAAAAGATGAATTAGGGTCTTTCTATATTAATTAATAACGATTTGTATTATATGTAAGTTTCTACCGAAACAAGGAAAAATATTTTACTGTAATTATTATTAAAAAAAATGAGCAGAACGGAACCACATGCTGTTTTACTACTTTTTTGCCATATGAAAATTAGTCTAACAAATTTAAATAGTTCGAGAAGAAACTAAACTTACAACCCAGTAAAAACTTTTAAAGCTTTTAATGGCTTGCAAAGTAATGAGTGGTACTTATTTATACAATTATTTTATATAAATATAATGAATAAAATAAGCACTTATTTATATCATTAGGTGGAACTAATGTTATTAGTACTTTCAAGTTATTAATGAAATATGAATAGACAAAATTTTATTGATGGTGAAAATGTACTTTGAAATCAAAGAAGATTCCTACTTTAGTAGTTTTGCACAATTTACGAATGTTTGCCTACAATTCATTAATGTTTTTGATATGTATAAGTAAAGAGTAAAGCTACGGTCACACTTAGCAAACATTTGCCCAAGTATGGACGTACCTTCGATCATTAATTTTTGTTTATTTGTAGGCAGAAAAGAAAATATTTATGTAGTCCTATAACTGCAGTTTTTTGAAGATACATTTATAAGGGGTATTCTACATTTTTTTTGGAACTTCTCAAATTGAAAGTACTTCCTACTACAGTGAGCATTTTATAAAATTAATAAGAGTCTTTTCGACTGCTCCTCGCGATTAAACTTATGATTTATTTATGCGCTCGTTTTCGAGTAGAAAAATACTGTTCATTCGGGAGAAAATGGTACCCTAGCTGCGACTCTTCTAATTTGTTGACTCGCGCTTCTGATCAATTTAGGGCCATTTTCACAATTTGCCTTTAGTTAAAAGTAGGATTTTGTTTGCCCGATAAATATTTTTGCATTATTACAGCTTCAATTTTTTATTGTTATTATTAGCAATAATTATAATATTTAATGGATAAAAAAATAATAAATGAAGGTTTCATAATGCAAAGCCATTTATCGAGCAGACAAAATCCTACCTTTAGCTAAGGGCAAGTTGTGAAAATGATCCTTAGAATAATTTTCGGGACAGTTTGTGGTAGTACTTACAATAAATTGCGAGTCTTTTCTGAGGCTGTTTCGTCTCCTCTTCGTGGTTAAAATAATAATTTATGCACTCGTTTTCGAGTAGAAAATTACTGTTCTTTTGGGAGCCAATGGTACTCTGGCCGCAACTATCAAAGAAAATTTCACTTTCACTATTGAAAAAACTTTCACAATTGTTATGAAAATTGTTTTTTATTGCTTGCTTGCTTTGATTAAATATTACTAATATTTCATTTTTGCTTTTTTTGGCAATCTTTTAATTTTTTTAGCTGAATTGTCCCGTTATAAGCATTAGATACAACAACAAAAGAACCCAGTGAAAAAAATGGAAGCCATTCTAGCAAAAGTACATTTTCATTGCTTCCAAAAAATCGATATTTTTAATTTGCCGAGAGTGAGCAAAAAACCATGTAGAAGCTTATTTTAGTCACACAGAACCTTATAACTCCTCCATAGTGCTAGAAAATACTCACCAGAATTTTAAAAAAATTTATTTTTTTAAAGAAATTTATGAATTATTTTTAGTCTAAAATTTAAAAGTTATTTGCTTAAATTTACATGAAAACACTGTTTCGGGCTTAAATTCGTATAAAAAGAAACGAATTATTAAAAAAGGCAACTATTTACCATTTTTCCTAGATGAAAATATTATCATAGAACACAAAAAAGGGAATTTTTCTTAATATCGCTTCCAATTCAGTGACCAGGCATCGAAAAAGAGAACTTCTTGCAATGACAACCCTATGTAAAAATCATTAGATCGGATCGAAATTTGCACTACTTCCGCATCGTAAACTCTACATTTGCATGACTTTTTTGCAGTCTCTTTTTTTACTGGGAAGCAATCCTTAAAATAGTCACATTTCGAGCATATGCGTGCTCAATTTATGATTGCTCATAATCTGTACATTTTGTTTTTTAAACAAATCACTTTCTAAGCATTTGTGGGAATCATTTTCGAGTCTTATTTTGATCAGTTTTTGATCATCTAAGGTTGTCGTAAGGCCTCAGTTTGGTGAAACAATCTTCCATATGCTGACTGGGTTATAACGTGGGAATACATAACTGGTGGTCGAAATACGAGAGAGTAGAACAACTTAGCGCAGGTTTCGGAATTGGCGTAAAGGGTAAAAGACCTGCATAAGCGGTGTTGAACAAACTTTAGAGATTAAATTTCCATTTTGTTTTCTCCACGAATGATTATTACATTAAAACCAAATAAAATTAATTAAATTACAAATTCTTTTCTAAGCAGAATAACGCCAAAATAACAGACATTGCTTTCATCATCAAATTGATTCCAATCGCTTTAACATTTGTTATTATTTTAATTATTCAATGAAATATTTTTAATTAAAAATACAATAAAATTTATTTTTGAGGGTTGCAGCTGCACTCTATGCGCATTTCACTGTTGCTAATGCAGATCATCAGGGAACCTTTACCCAAAAATTTCTCAGAAACACTAAGAGTTAGTATTTTAAACTTTCATTTGAACAAATGGGAAGTTCAACAAATATCAAAGTTGAAAAAAAGACTGGGCTGAAGTAGTTAGCCATTGGCTACAAAACCGAAGGTCCTGAGCCCGGTCTTCAACGGTCATTAAAAAACAACACTAGGCATTTTTCTGATGTGCATCAGTAACCCTTTCTATTAATTATTGTAGGAAAGTTCAAGTGTTGAAGGCATAGACACTGGTCACTGAACTACACCGGATTCAACGAATAGAAATCCTAATGTAACATCAGAGCGCCCTCCTTCTTCGGTATCGTGTAGCAGAATCATCGAAGAAGCAAAATAACCTATAAAATTTCTGCTAAACAAAACTTCGACAAATTTAATACGCCTCATTAACACCAGAGGCGCTGCAATACTGCATTATTAAGAACGTCTAAGAAAAGCAAATTTGTAAAAGAATCAAGCTTTCCTCTATATCTTCCTTCACCATCTGTCTTCTCTATTACTATCCCTTTCCTAAAGAAGGCAACACCTAGTAATAATAGTAGGCATTCCTTGCCTGAGACTGTTACTTATATTTAAATACAATTTTATCAATACCTTCCACGGGTTAAGAAGTATTGATCGTTGACTTGTGCAACGCCACACCTCCTGAGGCAATGCTACACTCAATGACTTATTTCATATTACTCAAATACAACGAATTTATCTTCTTCATAAAAATTTAAAACTATAATAAATAATCTGCAAAGAAAAATGCAATTTCAAATAAATAACTGAAAGTGAAATAAATTTTCAATAATTAGTTATAATGCCAGACAATTTATTCATCAAACAGATAGAAAAGTTATGAAGTCAAATCAGCAACAAATCAAAAAAAAAAGAAAAACTGCATTTATCGTTTTCATTCATTATGCGAATTTATTGAAAAGCGAAGAAAAATAAAATCACTGTACATGTTTGACTATAATTCAAAACTTTATATAATAAATAAGATACATTTGGGTATTTACATACATACCAACAAACAATGGAAAAATTAAATAAATGAACAACAAATCTTGGCTTAATGACTCATAGAACAGTCGGCACAAGCCAACCTTATACGTCGTACACTTTGTTTTTAAATTTGGTTTTTTTTTTGTTAAATTCATTTTATGCATATGCATATGCATTTTATCCACTAGTAACGAATGAGCAAGCGAACGATATAAAATCACCACACAGAGTTGAAATTTGCATTTTGAAGGGACCCTAATCCACCCACCCACCAACCGCACTGAGACATTCATCATATGAGTCTAATAAGCAAAGACAAACAAACAAAAAAAAACAACGCACTTTAAAATTAAAGAAAATTTGCCTGTATACGTGATTTTATAGGCGTCGAAATATTTTTAATTACACATAGTTCAGTCACTTTTATAAGCCGCAATTAAATGGATTAACACTTCTATACTTCTCATAAATTCAATTAATTTAATTAATCTGAATGTAAACGAAAATTTCAAAATTAAGACAAACCAAACAAACGACAATTCGAAAATATAAAATAAAAACGAAATATAAATTAAAAAAAAAATAAACGAAACTTTTGAAATATAAAAACGAAATTCAAACATGAGTATTTTAGGTGATAAAAGTATGCGTACTCGTAATATTAATAATTATGATTAATAAATAATACATAAGTACATATTTAAATGCAATTGAACTAAGATACATTTTTAACAAGAATTATTTCTTAATCGGGCTTAAGTTCAGGGGGCAAATCACTGCATCCGACACGACTCGTAATTTAAAAATATTTCCCATAGAAACTCAATTGAAATATTCTTAAATTACGAGTCCTACCGAATGCCGTAATAAATATGAAATATTTTTATCAATGTGATATTAATGTCTGACTCAGGAGAAAATAATAATAATAATAATTTTCATCTGGTGGAAGACACAGAAAGGCGTGTCAAAATATTGTTTATTTTATATATAAAACACCTCAATAATGCTTAATAAAATAGTTACAAAAGTTAAAGGTTAAAAAGTCAAAGAAAACCTGATAAAATCATTCAAATTTAAAACATTATTAACTTTAAAAAATTCAGTAAAGTGCGACTCTGACACTAGACATGTAATACTATATGAACTTTAGCATATATATGTAATATAGTTTTTTGAAATTTTTCTCATTTTTAGGAGTTTTTGGGGTTTGGGAGTACTTTTTGCGTTTTTTCGATTTTGGCGATAGTTTTAGTGCTTTTTAGTTTGGCGCTTTTTTCGTTTTGGCGATTTTTTTCGGTTTTTAGCGTTTTTTTCATTTTGGCGATTTTTTTTTCATTTTGGTGATTTCTTCGGTCTTTGGCGATTTACTTTAGTTTTGAACATTTTTTTATTTGGCGACTTTTTCGTTCTGGCGATTTTTTTCGAATTTTGGCAATTTTTTCAGTTTGGCGATTTTAAAATTTTGGGCTTTTTAGATTTATCGTTTTTGAAAATTTCAAGAGTTTTCCTCTTACGTTTGTCAAAATTGCATAGTCAATATTAATTTAATTTTTTTTTACACTTTAGTGTTAATTGTTGTAGTCTGTATAAAAATACACTATACGTGGGATTTAACATTTGTCGTTGTTCGTTTTGGAACACCCTTTAATTTTTAACTTTCATGTATTTGTTGTTGTAGCGGCCAAAGTTCGTTGTTCAAATTTCAAGTCCGTAGCTCTTACGGTTCCTGAGAAAATTGGCTGTGACGGACAAACGGCCAGACAGACAGAGTAGCAAAAACAATAGGGTGCCTTTTCAATTTGGTGTTCGGAACCCTAAAAAGCATGAAATTCCCAACCCTGTGTTGTACGAATATTTTATGTATTTTTACAGTTTTTCAAGAAACTGAAAAGTATTAAATTTTTTTTTGTCATACATTTCTATAAAATTTGCGTAATTTTTTTTTTGTTTTCTTCTTAAAATAATTTCTTCCAATTACATAAATAGTTTTTTGGGCTCTGTAAACCGAATCGATTAGAAATCGCACTATTTTAGAAAACTGAATCCGATAATAGAAATATTTCTACAGACTTTTTTAATTTTTATATTTTATATATATTTAGATATATATATACGTATATATGTATCATAAATATCATATCACACGTCTGCAGGACCAGAATTATTTTTTTTAATTAGGATCGGTTTACAGCGTATGGCCGAATATCTCCTCTTTCGATGTTACAAATGTCTAGGAATTTCCAGAAGTTTATAAGCAGTCCTAATATCAATATATATGCAAGTTAATTCTATCTTTATGTTGTACTGTGAGAGGTCTTTTACTATTTCATTGTTAATAAAATTTAATGTATCTTAATGACTTCAGAAAGCTTTATGTTTATGTTTATGTTCTATTTATGAAATTTTCTCTTTGACAATCAACAAAATTGCGGTCGCTTATCCAGTGGTTCGCACTACGCATTAGAAGTAAAACTAATTTTTTTATACTCTCAATTCCCGATGCAAAATAACAAGATCTTAAAGACTAGAGATGGGCATAATCCTTGTCAAGGTTAACTAAGTTTGAGCATAATCAATCATAGCCACCTACTCATGAATAAAATAAGTTCATTCAATTCATATACAATGAATGCGCTTATCCCCTGTTTTTAGAGTTCTCGTCAATTAGTAAAAAGTATTTTGCAATTATATTTATATTGGGGAGTTTTTCTACAAGCATTGAAGAAGTATTGCAGGATTTTTTTAAATTAAATTACCCAAGCAACAACGAAATGCTTATAGAAGTGCTTAATCCACAGCAAATAAATTTTCTTAGTTCGTATTCTTACAAATTCGTAGTTATATAATAAAAAATAAGTTTTTTTTCTTGCCTAAACACTAAAAATTACTCTATTTTTAATTTTTTCTTTGCAGTCCAACGAGGAATTTTAAACATGTAAGTAGTTAAAACAATAAACCACACGACAACAAAAATCGAATTTTGAAAATAATTAATTTTACTACGGTTCTAAGGCAGACCATAAAGGCTACTCCAATAAGACATTTCATTTTGATAAGTAAAAAGCCGAGTGTTTTTAAGTGAAATCATTGCCGACACTCACCTTTGATACACCAATACCTCTTTGCCCCGTTGCTCGTCACACACGAGACTCACTCTGCCGACACTCACCGTTGATATACCAATACCTCTTGGTCTGCTGCTCGTCATGCTAGGAACACAACTGGGACGAACGACGATTTTTTCAGTGCGATATTTCGTTATAAAAAAAAAGTAAAACACATTTGTGCATATGAAAATGAATACAGCACCGTCGTTGAACGAAATTCATCGTGCGTGACGAACTCTGAGATAGATTTCTTTCTATTTTGTACGCCGACGAACGACGAAAAAACCATTTTCTCTCTCTTCCTCTCTATATTTGTGCACACAACAACCAATTTTATCAAATATAAGAGAGGAATTCGCTTGTTGTCGTTGTTGTGCTTCACACAACGAATTTACTCAGCGAACTATTATCGACGACTTCGTCGACGTGGACGAAATTCGTCGTTCGTACCAATTCTGTTTCTAGCATCGCACACGAGACTCACTCTGCCGACACTCAACGTTGATACACCAATAACAACTCTCTGGCCGACACTCACCATTGATACAAGAATAAAGACTCGCTGGCTTTACCTTTACACTCTTACACACGTGCGGTGTTCCTTTTACTCCAGTCGACACTATAGACTCCACAATAATCTCAGTTCAAAGACAGACTTTAACTGCCGCTATAGACTGTCCTATGGTTGGTTGGTTTGGTTGGTTTGCGTGGCTGCCTTCTACAGGTAGGCATTCAAGTAGAATTTAGATGACTCCTTTTTGAAAGACCACTCCACTCGTCTGTGTCAACCTATGTAGAACCGTATCTAAGTATACGGATACGGTGATAGGTACTAGATTCAGGCCGTCGCTTTGAGATATCTGATAAGGTTTATCTCAGATAAATTTAAGTCTAGTACACTTCTGCCTAAAAAGTTGTGTCTCGAGAGATGCAGAGCTGTACATTCGCAAAGAAAGTGGAAGATTGTTTCTTCTTTGCTTTCTTCCCGACAACTTTGGCAAAATTTATTTTACGACAGACCTATCCTACTAACATGTGTACCGACCATCCACTGCCCCGTCATGACTGTGACTAGCCTCGACATATCCCTACGGTTCCAGTTTATTAATGGTATTGAGCGCCTGTCATTGTAGAAAGGCCACATTTTCTTAGCAACCTTACACGTGACTATATTGCGCCATCTGAATTCAGCCTTATAGAGGTAGTGCTTGAATATACCTTTCTTAATAGTACCAAAAGGCATAGCTACCGATTCAGCATTTGAAGCATTCATAGTAGAGCCAGCTCTGGCCAGCTCGTCTGCCCTTTCGTTGCCTAAAAAGGTGCTATGTGCTGAAACCCAGATGAGGGTGAGGTCAGCCTGGATGGTCAGATAGTCTAGATAGCAAACTCTTGCATTGCCCGACTAAAATAGACGAAGTGATATATGATTTTAGGGATAGAAGCGCTGCTTGGCTGTCCTATAGTTTCTGTCCTATAGTTTCTTCAATTACAAACTCACGTATTGTAAAGCACAGACTACTCTCAACTCACAACTTAATTATCAAATGACTTTTGACTAACAACTGACTTGCGATTGTATGCGTCAACCCTTTTTATACTTCGCACAAAAACCACCAGAATTTTCCAGCAAAGTCTAGACAATCTCACCATCATCTTAAATCTTGTCTACAAAGTGAGCAATTAGTTTCGTTTAATCAAGCTTGTATGTGCTGCGCATCTTTATTTAGTTGTTTGCTCTATTCTGGATGTTTCTTTTTAATGACCCTGTAGGAATATTTTTGCATAACACTTACTACACTTATTTATTTATTTATTTCATGCACAATAATACTAAGCCTTTTAGGCCAAAAAAATATGTATTACAGAGCATTTAATATGTACTGAGTAAATACAATACAATAATAATAAAAATGTATATATAAACTTAAACGTAAACTATTATAACCATTCAAAGGCTCCCCAGCCATTTAAGATTAGCTATATTTAATCATATAAAAGGGTAGATGTCCGGATATGGCAATAATGCAACAGAAATAATATCTCGTCATTAGTTTCAAATTGAACAGATAGATTATGTCAGGGTGTAGTATATGCAAACTTTAATTCCTACCATCATTCATAGACAAATAGCTTAATAGTTTGAGACGAATAACATTATTGCTATGAGAAAAAATACGTAATTCATACGGAAGGATGTTCCAAAATCGCGCTACTCTCACAGTAAATGACCTTTCAAATAAAGAACATTTAATTCTTGGTATTATTACTTGTTTGTTTCTAATAGACCTAGAGAAGGTAAACATACTGCGCAAGAGTTTAGGTACGCTGCTTTTAATGATACGATGGAAAAAGACTAAGTTACGCATACTCACAAACTGATTAAAGGAGCAACCTAAAATTTTTTTACATGTTCGCGACGTCGTAGATTAAAAACGAACCTAACTATCGAATTAAGAGCATATCCTAATATTTTCAGATTTTTAGCAATTGAGCCAGAGATAACTTCTAAGCCATATAATATGTGAGGCATCATTAGTGAGTGAGCTATTCGTCTCTTGACATCAGTAGGCAAGAAGATTCGCATGGCATAAATTCTACGTAGCGTATTAGTTATTCTACGAAATATAAGATCAAAGTGTGCTCAAAACTCAAGCGATTGTCAATCATAACACCTAGGCATTTATGATGACAAACAAATTCAATGCGAGAATTACAGACAAGTACATTAAAATGAGGTAATTGAGTACCAAGAGGGTCAAAAATCATTGCCTTAGACTTAGAAGGATTTACCGACAGTGTGTTATATGAAGATGTCAAATTCGCCGCAAATATTTCAAATCGTTTCCATTTATTTGTCATTATTTTGTTTTCTAGCTGCGTTCGATTAAATTAATGTATTGTTTGCCTTCATATGAAAAAAAAATTGTTTTTGTTTTTTTTTTTTTTAACTAACTTCAAAGAACGAAACAAAACAAAATCAAAAATTTTGTTTCGTTTATTTTTGTACTCTATTTTTAAATACAAAGAAATCAAAACGAAAATAAATTTATAACTATAATAGTGCGGATTATTTTTGCGACGAAAATCACGTCGTAGCTCCTGCGTCGTGGCATAATGAGCATAGCTCTAAAAAGTATCAGCCAAATAGCACGGCTGTGCTTGCAGCACCATATTATTTTCATGAAGTTTTTCATCACCAATTTGCAAATCTGGATAATTTCTCGAATTCCATCTGCAAGGTATTGAATCGACTGCATACCATTAGCATAGATACCCCTTACCTTTCACGTATCCTTAAAGCCTAAATGTGTTAAATCACAAGATCTTGGTGACCAATTGTGCTGGCCTTTGCAAGAAATCACATGGTCATAAATTTTTTTCACACAAAATAAGGATGGTATTGTTATTGTTATTGTTCAGTTATTGCATTAACTGAACTTTAAAAGCCTTAAGATCAAATTCTTAATGCCAAGTATGGTGTCATGTCGTTTTCAGAATACGCAGTTGCAAAGATCAACGAGAAATGGGCAAGCCTTGGTTTTTCTCAACACCATGGGCTATAAGAGAAATATTCACACTACACAAACTTCTTCAAACATCTGAAATTTTTTCACCAGTTTCACAATTTTTGGGCGAGGAAGTGTTTTACGACGATCAAATAATGTTGTAGTTTTGCAAACATCACTTTTGTAGTGAATTCCAATCATTGGTGAAGCGCATCTCCTTAAATTTTGATTAATATCGCAGTTTTTACTTGTCATTATTTAAGTATTTACAGGTTGAGTCATGTTAAAATGAAAATGAAACGTCTTATTGGAACACCCTGTGCAATCGTTACTAACTTAAACAAAATTTGAAAGAAGAAGAGATTCCGTTCGCCACAAAACTATAATTCAGGGCACTATTTTATCTTTAAGCATTAACCAGCAAAAAAATAACAATACAAATCATTAGTTACACCAGCTCAGCTCAGCTCCAAGTAGTTCCATTTCTGTTGAATCATCAATGAATTTAACACTTGGTTGTCATAGGACGGAAGTGATTCAAATAACTGAATGGTATGCGCTGGAATATTAAAGTCAGTACCTGTAGTGATTGGCATGCAATGAAAGTGTTAAGCCTTTGGAATTAGTTCTGTTTTTTTTTGCTGGGTAGTTAACTCGAAATAATAAATAAATTGGAGTCAATGTTTTTGAATTGAAAATTTTAAAGAACTACACAGAAAAAATGTTCCTGCAAGAAACACGTTTAATTGAAAAACAAAACAACAAAAGTCAATAAAAAATTTTATTGAGTCAACTTTTAATTAAATTTAAATTTTTATTTGACTCAATAAAATTTTAATTAATTTTTTTTTTCAATTAAATTTGCTTATTGCAGGAATTTTTTCTTTTCTTTGTAATGATTAACAAATTTATGTTTTTACCTTGAAACGAGTAATTTCATTATAAATTAATAATAAAAAACAACTCCCTCCAAACACTTTTTAGCAACGGTAGAAATTCACCAAAAAGCGAAAAGAAGGCCTACAAACTAAATCGTGCCAGCCAATCGACAAGTCTCTATTTGGAGGATGGACTCAAGCCTAAATATCCCATATTTGGAGCACCACTCGATCAGCTTGAATTGCAACAGAATGTTCCACGTTTTGTTGTCGATGCCATCGATTATATTGAGCGCAAAGATCGTATTATACAGGATGGTATATATCGTGCCTGCGGCAATAAATTCTCCATAGACGAATTGAAGCAGAAACTAACCAAAAGTTATATATACGATTCCAAACTAATTGCGGCCGACGATATTCACACCGTAACAAGTTTATTGAAACAGTTCTTTCGCGATTTACCGGAGCCGGTTATACCACAGGAAATCTATAGTCGTATAACGACAAATTTGGCGGATAAACAAGGCATCGATACGATACGAATAGCGACAGAGGAGATGAAGGAACCGAATAAGTCAACACTGAGATTTTTAGTAAAACACTTAACAAAGTGAGTAGTGGATGTGTTATTTTGTTTTATTTTATTCTTATTTTACAAAGGCACAGCAAACGCTATTATAAGTATAGAAGGTTTGATCGAAATGAAATTCATATAATTTTTAAAATAGAAAAAAATTGCCAGTTATCTTAATTTGTAGAATTTAGAAATAGCTACAAGTCTAAATGCTAACATCAACTATAGAAAGGCATATCCTCGAACCGATTGCAATTAAATTTCTCCAGAAGTTTAGTTGTGTAGTTATAGAAATAGTTGTCATTAGAGAAGAAAAATATAGTTTAAGTTAACATAAAATTTAAAAAATATAGGACATGTGGGAGGTGAGCGTGTCCTTGCACCGATTTCAATAAAATTTCTCAGAGAGCTTATTTATGTACGTATACAAATAGTTACAAGATTTCGTCACATTCTAATGATAATCACCTCTAAAAATTTATGTTCAATAAAAAAAGGATATTTGGGAGGTCGGCGTATCCATGCATTGATTGCAATAAAATTTACTTAAAGCTTAATTATATGATTCGGGAGATTGCTATACAATTTCAGCTTTACATTACATTAACCATAGTTTAAGTTAACATAAAATTTTAAAAATAAAGGACATGTGGGAGGTGGGCATGTCCTTGCACCGATTGGCATCAATTTCTCAGAGAGCTTCTTTATGTAAGTATACGAATAGTTTCAAGAGTTCGTTGTTTTCTAATTGTAATCAGCGCCAAAAAAATTATCTTCTATAAAAAGGATATATGGGAGGTGGGCGTGTCCATGTATCGTCTGCAATAAAATTTACTACAAAGCTTAATTATATGATTCGGGAGATTGTTATATAGTTTTAGCATATTCTTGCGATGGTTTTTGATGAAATTCAATATTCAAAATTAAGGATATATGTATGTAGATATGTACATATGATTGTGCGCGTACTAGGTGGTTATGTCTTGCAATTAGTTGAAAAAGAGTAACAGATAAAAAAATAATTAAATTTTACACTGCATTTCCCTGGGATCTAAATTTACTTGAAACTCAATTTATACAAAAAAGGACATGTTAGAGGTACATATGTATGTATGTACGTCCTTGTACAAATTGCACTGAAATTTCTCACGAAACTTAGAAGTGTAGTTATAGAAATATGTAGTTTTAATCTTTCACTTTTTAAAAACCATCGTTTTAGTTAACATAAAATTTTAAAAATAAGAGACATGTGGGAGGTGAGTGTGTCCTTGCACCAATTGCAATAAAAATTTTCAGAGGGCTTATTTATGTAAGCATACGAATAGTTACAAGCTTTCGTCACATTCTAATAATAATCACCGCTAAAAATTAATATTCAATAAAAAGGATATATGGGAGGTCAGCCTGTCCATGCACCGATTGCAATGAATCTTGCTGCAAAGCTTAATAATATAATTCCGAAAATTGTTACAGTGGAATCTATCTTGAGCGGACACCGAAGGTACAATTGAAATGTGTCCGCACAAGGGGACTATCCGCTCAAGAGAAAGCAATGCTTTACTTATGGAGCTGTCGGGAACTGTCAAAATTGTCCGTCTAAACGGGGTGTCTGCCTATAGGAAGTGTCCGTTGAGGGAGATTCCATTGTATATAGTTTAAGAGAATTTTAGTGAAGGGGTTTGACAACATTAAATTTTAAAAATTAAGGATATGTACTAGTTGGGTATGTCCTGCCATTAGTTGAAAGAAAGTGTATAAGATAAAAGAAATAATTAAATTTTACACTGCATTTCCCTGGTATCTAATTTTACTTAAAAGTCAATTCATTCAAAAAGGATATGTGAGAGGTAGGAATGTCCTTGCACCAACTGGTATTAAATTTCTCGAGAAACTTAGCTGTGTAGTTATAAAAATAATTGCGGTAGTTTTCTTTATAAAAACCAAAGTATTAGATTACATAAAGTTTTCAAAGTAAAAGACATTTGGGAGGTAAGCGTTTTCTTGAACCGATTGCAATAAAATTTCTCAGAGAGCTTATACATGCAAGTATACGAATAGTTACAAGCTTTAGTTGCATTATAATTGTAATTAGCGGTAAAAATTAATATTCAATAAAAAGGATATTTCGGAGTTTAGTCCATCCATGCACCGATTGCTATGAAACTCACAACAAAGCTTAATAATATAATTTGGAAAAATGTTATACAGTTTTCCCGTATTATAGTGAAAGATTTTGCTAAAAATCAATTTTCAAAATTAAGGATATGTGTATGTATATTAGGTGGTTATGTCCTGCTATTAGCTGATAAAAATTCTATGATATAAAAAATATAGTTAAAGTCTTTCAATGCAGTTCCGTTAGTTTCTGAGGCCAAGGATATTTATGGAATTAAAGTAGGTCCTTGCAGTGACTAAGACAAAACTTCTCAGAGAGCTTAAAAATGTTTATACTTAAAAGTTAAGCAGCTTTGGTTAACTTGTGATATTATTTAAAATCATAATTATTTTTTTTATTTAAAGGATATATGGGAGCTATGCGAGTTGTTGTAGTTCTCGCAGTAAAATTTTATCAGAGTGACTGACTTTATAGTTTAAGGCCTAATTATAAAATTTTATAGCATACCAATCATAATTATTGCGAAAAGAAAATTTTTTGTAAATTTTTAATTGAACTTTAGTGATTTTGAATCAGAAATAATTTTTAGTCAGGCTTAAGTGAGTTTCTAAAGATAAGAAGAAAAATTAAACTTAGACTTTGAGCTGAAACGTTTCTCATATTCCGTTTCATTGTAAATTTAAGTTAAATAGCTGATGTTAATAAGAATCTCTACCCAAGTAGATAGACTAGGGTGCTGATGAAGTGCGTGGCTGCACAGAAAAATATCGGTATTTCCCCCAGCTAATAAAGTCTAAGTTCAATTTTTCTTCTCTTTTTTAGAAACTCACATTAATTAATAAAAATATTTCACTCAATAAGAATTGAAATTACTGAACTTAAGCCTGAGTAAAAATTATTTCTGATTGAAAAGAAAATTTTTCAAATTAAGGATATATGGAAGGTGTTCCAGTCCTTGCAATAATTAAAATAAAATTAAGCACAGAGCTGAAATATATTTATAAAAAAATTCTGCTCTGTTATCATGGTTGTACATGAAAATTAGTTTTGTTTTTTTTTCAAATAAAGGATATAGGGGACATTAAAATGTCCTTGCAGAAATTGCTGTGAAATGTGCCACAGAGCTTGATTGTAATCAAAATTATTTAATTTTTTTCTTAACTTATTCTTTTTTATTTACACATATGTATTTCGTTTAGTGTTGCTGCTTGCAGTTCTTCAAATCGCATGAATGCTTCCAATGTGGCAATTGTTTGGGGACCATCGTTATTTGCCCAAAACGATACCTACGATATGATTGGACGCATGAACACTTTAACCAAAGTTTTAATAGAAAATTACGATCGAATTTTTGATACAAATGAACGGTTACTTTAATTATAATTTATATTTTGTAATTAAGTACATTATTATGTTCATTTACATACATCACAATATTTATTTTAGTAAAAAGTCATACTGTCTGTACTCTATTGCAACAAAAAAAACAAAGAAAAAAGCTTTACTCCTCACTGTTTTTTTTTTAAGTATTTTAAGGAAAGAGATTTTTTATACATATTAGAGAGAGAAAAAAACATCACAAGACATACCAAAAACAGATTGCAAAAAAAAATTAATAAAAGACAATTAATATTTAATTTAAATAAGTTTAATATTATAATTTAAGTATTTTATTTGTTATAAATAGTGATGACGCTGATATTTAAAATAAAGTCAAATTAAATTTGTGTATCTATAATTTAAGTCATTTAATATTTAAAGAATAATAATATATAAATCTATCTTTTTTTTTGTTGTTACACAAATTAAATATTAAATGTATTCACACAATTGTGCTATTTGTGGTATGAGTTGTTTGAAAAAAACTTTTAAATTGCTTTTAAAGTTAAATAAAATTATTATTATTAGTCTTTAACTTTAGCATCAACATTTTTATATTGCGAATATCTTTAATATGAACTCATTCAGTCAATTAATTATATACAATATCTGTTTTTAAATTTTTATGTACTAATAAGTGCGTGTTGTATGTGTTTAATTCTATCGATATTTTAACTTATTTTATTTAAGGTGCTCGCTTTTTTACTTAATTGTTTTATTTTATTTTATTTTATTAATGATTTTTTTTTCAAAATTTCCCAAATATTTTATTTTCATGCTATTATTCGAAAATATGGAAAATATTATTGAGTTCATATTATTAATTAATTAATGTGATAATTTAGTTATTTAAGACTGTGTATGAGCGTTTTGTTTTTGTATGTATATAAAATAAAACTCAAAAATAAAAGTATTAAATTTCAAGGACTTTTTAATTAATTAATGTCACTCACTCCCTCATCCTAATTATGTTGAGAAAATTGCCCGGGAATTTCTGCCCGTTTTACCATACCATTCCCATTCTTTAATAATAAATTAAAATTTCCTTGGGTAAAAAAATTGCGGGAAAAACTTAGTATTCTAATTATGAGGCAGAGCGCGTTTTCTCCTCAAACATATTGAAGGGAACTAATGCAAAAATTATAAAATCAATTTAAAAAATATTGTAAAATAATTCTTTTTGTCACAAAAAACCGACTTCAATGAAAATATCTGATAGAAGTACGTGATATATAAAATTAAATTTTAATAGGCGTGCCACCGCCCACTTTTTTGAACGCAAGATTGTGCCTTTATTTAAGCTTAGGGTGTGTGCTAATTTTCGTAAAAATCGCCTAGCCCTGCCCATTTTCTCAAGTTTCTCAGCAATCAAATAAGTAGAATATCATAAAAATATACAAAAAAATTAGGGGCGTGTCCCCGCCCACTTTTTCATAATTGGAAGCTATACTCTCAGACAACAAAAAATTGTTTACGATCGGTCTTAAATGTACTGAGTTATGAAGATACACGCCTAAAAAAATAGAGAAGAATTGTAAACTTCCTCCTTTTTCCTTTTGGTACGAGTATTTATTTAAAACAAAAAAATTTTCAATAAGCATATGTATGTATATCCCTCTTTTTTTTGGAATTTTTTTTTAAGAACTGCAAACATGCACTTTAAAAACTTGAAGTACCTCTGCCTTCAGCAAGAATACTGAAGCTCATTCAAATACGCATTCACATTAGTGCTGGGATACTATCGATAGTACTATCGATAATATCGATAGTTTTAAAATATCGAAAATATTGATAGGAAAAAATATCGATATTGATACTATTTAAAATGCAGTTTTGAAAACATAAGGTGCTGTAAAAATTTGTTAACTGACATAAGCATAATTTTTCAAAAACGGTCAACTTAAATAGCGTTCGTAAATACATTTATACATAATAAAATAAACTTAAGACTGGAAACTTTCAATAAAGTGATAAAAAAAACTAATTGTAACCTGATGAAAAATTAGTTGTGTTTTTGTTTCTCAAGTAAAAACATTCAGTCGATAGTAATACCGATAGTATCGATAGTGAAATCTGAACTATCGATAGTAGAAAATATCGATAGGATAACAGCACTAATTCACATATATAGCAACGCTAATTTCGAAGTTTGTGTACAAACGACCTCCCCCTCTCAAAAACCCCTGGGGGCTAGTGAAAATTAATAGAAAAAAATATCTAGAACAAATGAATCTGGCAAGACTCTTGTAAATTTAGAGATAGTAAAATTGAGCTTTCATTACAAAGAAAAAGCTTTCAGCAAATTGTAATACAATGAATAAAAACAATTCACATATTCCATTTGCATTGAAAAAAATATGTTTATAGATCTGAAGTTTACAAGAATTGACACCACGCACAGTGGTCCAAACACAAAAACGCTGCTGATGATGATGAAGGTGTAGCAGCGACCTTCACAAACATAATTTTGTTTCATTACGGTAGTGTTTGTCAGAATATTTACAATAGTCTTTGGTTTTTTTCTTAAAAATTATTTTATATAATTTGGCTTTCTCGAACTTTAGCCTAATTAAACAAAACAAAGAAACAAAGCAAAAAACCAATAGAGAGAACTCATCGAGCTCAAGTTATGGCAATTTAATATACCTAATTTCATTCTCCACACTCTCTATCGCAAACATCATCGCATAAGAAAGTTATAATTATAACCCAATCCAGCAAAATGAAAAAACATAAAAAAAGTTAATAATATGAAAATAGAGTGAATTTTTAGTAATTTTCTTTTTGGCAACGCTGTGTTTGGCAACTCAGCTGTTTTCGTGTATCATATTCGTTTTCGTGTAACATGTTCACTTTGGTCTATAATTTAGCCATGAATCGACTTACAAATGAACATCTCTTGCAGATTATTAAATTTTATTATCCAAATTCATGCCCGGTTAAGAAAGTGAATCCGTGCACTTCTATGGGCGTGAAGATAAATTTTAAAATGTATAGCCCTAGATACAAACCACCTTGTTTAACAGAGCTCTATTAACAACAGCAGGCTGTTATGACTTTCGACTACTGGACATTGATCTAGAGGCGTCCAGGAGTCTCCTCCAATATTCTTTTTTAACCCATCTCCTACGATTTTTGAAAAAAATTACTAAAAACCATATTATCACTGTGTGTTAAGATATGGATTTTTTGTGTAGTTGGGTGTATTAAATGTTATATCTACATATATAGAGAGGCATAGAGAAGTCTCTCGGATTAAATTTTCTGTTGCTTGAAAAATTGGGTATCAAGTCCATTTTGTGGGAAAAAACTAATTTTTATTATTTAACAGAGCTCTGTAAACAAAAAAAAACAGACAGACAAGACGGTTTGTGTCCAGGGTTATAAATTTTAAAATTTATCTTCACGCACATTACACTTCTTCCATTTTATCGTCAGTTTTTTCGACCTTCTGAGGCTGCTATTCGGAATCTTGTGATTCTTGTGAATGAATGCAGAGCTTGACTTGGCTGACATATGGTTTCGTCAAGACGGTGCCACATGCTATACAGCACGCAAAACTATGGCCCAATTGAGAGGCGAGTTCCGTGAACGTTTACTTCACGTTTGGGGCCGGCCAACTGGCTGCCTAGATCGTGCTGATATGTTAAGGCTCGTGCGTATAGGGACAAGCCTGCAGCGGTTGACGTACTGGAAGACAACATTGAATAATTTATTCATGAGATAGGGGGCGATATGTTGGAGGGAGTATGCCAAAATTGGAGCCAGCGTGAGAACCGTTTCAGACATATCTGAACGTTGTAAGACTATCTTACTGGCAATAACACCAATTAGTTTGATGCATGATCTGTTTCTTTTACCCATACTCAATGATTTCTGTTAGATTGTCTTAAAAGAACTTAACAAACTAATGTCTGAATCAAAAGGTTTTTCATTAGCTTTTTTTTGGCAAATGTTTGTCAAGTCTAATCGTAACTTTAGACCACACATGTGTAATAAATTTAAATTTCTTTTATCTCAAGGGGACTTACAGCGTTTTCAGTTAAGAAAAATTCACCACAGATAAATACTATCTAAAAAATCAGTTTATTTATATTTATTTGCCATTAAATAAAAGTAGCAAGCAGCATTTGGAAATCCCAAGAATAATTGATAAGAAAGTTTTAAAAATTAGTTTTATGCAAAAATAAATCCCCGCACAACACAATCAGCCTATAAAAGATCTTGTATTATGTCAAAAGCATCACAGTAAAGTACAACTATTTAAATTGAAAACGTGTCAAAAATGATTTTAGGAAAATCTATTATTTTGTTGGCTTCTTGGTTAGTCCTGACTGTTGCCGTTCCACTAAGGGAATTCGAAAGTGTCTATGGGAGTCCAACTGATCTTGGCCACAATTATGACACAGTATTATTGCGTCAAGATGTAGATAATCTTAGTTATGGACGTGCAAAAAGATCTCCTGAAGGCGGACATATTGATTTGGGCTATAAAAAGGATCAATTTGGACGCGAAGCCTCCTTGAGCTACAATCACAATCTATACAGCACCAGTGATGGCCGAGGATCGGTAGATGCCTATGCTCAAGCATCTCGAAATTTTGACCACAATCGTAATGATTATGCTGGCGGTATAAGTGGCTCTTGGAGATTTTAAATGATATATATTACGTTAATACGCGCACTATTTGCAAATAAAAAGATTTTAAAATAAATTAACTCAATGTTTGTACGGCATAACAAATTTACAAAAACTTGGTATCACTTCTTTAGAAAAGTTATTTATGTTTACAAAACAATTTTATAAATGTATAAAGTAACAAATAATTATTTGATTTTAATGTCATTATTTTCTTCTTTCAATGTTTTTTATTGTAATATTTATTCATGTATTGTTTCTTATTAGCAAACATTTGTAAGTATGGCAACCTCAAGCATTTGTTTGCAAATAGTCCGTTAATCGTGAATAGATTTCTGAATTAGTAAGTCGCAATAAGAACAATAATATGGCAACAATTTACAGTTTTATTTGCAAATATGTCGTGCGTATAAACATAGTAATACAAAGTTAATTTTAAATGTTTCTTCTTTAATTTTTGTTAATAAATACAAGGCAAGAATATTTCAATAGCAAGAGTATTTTTATTTTATTTTACTAAATCTTAATATGAAGATCGTTTACATACATATCGCTCATTTACTCAAATAACGTCATAACTCAAAACACGACTTTGCAAGAAAACGAGTTAAAAGTTTTTACACACAACCAGTGCTGCCACAAACAAAAAATTTTTACAACCAAAATGCGCTTTAAAAGTTACCAAATGAGAAAAAATATAACCAAATTTCAATATGTAGTATTTTTATTAAATAACATCCCAGCAAAAAAAAAAGACACTCCAAAAAAGTCATGAAAATGTAAAGTTTGCGATGTGGAAATTTCGATCCGTTCTAATGAGTTTTACATTGCAAGAAGTTCTGTTTTTCGATGCCTGGTCACTGATGTGGAAGCGATATTAAGAAAAATTCCCTTTTTTGTACTCTATGATAATATTTTTACCTAGAAAAATGTTAAATACGAATTTATACGAATTTAAGCCCGAAACAGTGATTTCATGTAAATTTAAGCAAATAACTTTTAAATTTTAGACTAAAATTAGTTCATAAATTTCTTTAAAAAAATAATTTTTTTTAATTCTGGTGAGTATTTTCTAGTACTATGGAGGAGGAGTTACAAGGTTTTGCATGACTAAAATAAGCTTCTACATAGTTTTTTTCTCACTCTTGGCAAATTAATAATATTGATTTTTTGGATGCAATGAAAATGTAGTACCACTTCAATTTTTTTACTGGGATTTAAAATGCATACGTATTTATAATGTAACGCATGTGATTTGAATACAACAAAACAAATACATATATTTGTATATATTCTTTTACCTGCATATGTATGTATGTAATAAGTTAACGCTTGTACATGTATGTATATAAAAACTAACAGTTTTTTTAAAATACAAAGTAAACAAAACTTGCAGTTCACAGTATAATAGTTTGAATGTGTGTGATGTTAAATTTTACAATTTATAACCCTTGACACAAACCTTGTGCTTTAACAGAGCTCTGTTACCAACCAAAGGACTTTTCCATTAAATGATGCAACCGAGACGGGAAAAATTAATGCAAATTTATAGATAAGGTGTTTAAAACCCATGAATCTATTTCTGAAAAACATGAATTTGAACCAAACATCGTCAAGTTTTCAACTTGGAATTTTCTGAGGGTTACGCACTTTTCTTGGGAAGGAGGCCATGCGGGCGGTCACCTATTATGGACCACATAGTACTCTGAAAATGTGCATACTCACAATTACTGGAAGTTCAAGTTTCAGGAGACTTTCTAAAAACTTTAAATTTGTCCAACTAATTAAGATTTTCCAAGATGTGACCAATTTTTTTTAGGAAGGAGGCAATACGGGCGGACAAACGTGGTCACCTCCTATGAACAACATAGTGTTCTGTAGTACAGAGTTGCGACCATTTAGTTAAATTAAAAGTTGTTGACAGTGTTGTAAAAGAAAAGTATTGTAAACAACAACATAACAACTTGCTGCACTAGCTATTTTAGTCACAGCTGTTTTATTTTCAGTTGCCTTGGTAGCAATACTAAAAATTGAAGAACATAAAAGCTTAAAAGTATAACATAAAAAATATGTACATGTGTCTCATTATTTTGGCAAAAAAAAATAACCAAAATGAGAAAAATATTCACATCTCCACATTAAAGAAAAAATAACCACTTTTGGTTAGAAATAACCAAAAATGGCAGCCCTGCACACAACTTAATGGAAAAAAAGAAAATTTAATTTTTCTTTCAAGAGCTGAGTACACAAGATATTGGTATTAAATAGTTACACAACATGAATAACTCAGTTTTATTTATATTTTATTAATCAAAAAAACATTAAATAGCATCTCATAAATCGAAAAGTTTCCAAATGTTGTTAAAATTTATATAGAAATATTTAAAATGTATGCTTACAAGTTTTTGACTTAAAAAAAATTTTCGCTCTACAATATGAGACCTCAAATTTTATTTAAATTTATTTAAAAAAAATTAAATTTAAAACAAATCCACTACGCTCCAATTAAAATTTAATTTAAAAATTTTGGCGCCATCTGGTACTGAATTACGGATGACAATATATATAGTCATGTCATGAACCACAATCAAATACTGACACCACAGTTGTGGAAACCTTTACAGCTTTTCAAAAGCTACATTTTACTAACAAAACTTTAGCAGAAAGCCAAACCAATTCGTGACCAGCGCTGCCGTTTGCTAGCTTTGCACAAATATTACTTGTTCTATTTAAAGATTTGCAATACATATGTATATAAATTCATCAGTCGTTAGTTATGCAGTAAACACATTCACCAAAGCAGACTACACGAACACACCTCTCGTAGCCAGCTACTTAATTTTTTTGGAGGCGGCAGCAGCACCATGTGGATCTCATATTTAAGTATAAATACGTAGATTAGTATTGCCGCCTTCAAATATTTCGCAGTTATACAAATTAATATATCTTACGTAATGTACTTATATGACGTAAAAGTATAAAAATTAGCCAATTTATGCTTTGCATTAATTTTTGGATATTATTTCTGTTAAATAATATAAAATAATTGTACGATACCATTTATTCAATACTTTGTATTGTGCTGGCAACACTGAATTTTCTCATTGCAGCCAAATAAATCGAAACTAGTTTAATTGGGCTGCCACGGCCAACGGTATAATCTTGCGTTTCTTTTGTGGAATTTCTTTAACAACCACGTTGCTACTTCCTATGTGAAGGCATAGGTCGTGTACAGTCAGTCACAAAACTTTTTTAAAATACTGTTAATAACACCTTGGGCATATGGCCTATTTACTCCGCCCATATTTTTTTGCAACCATTTTATGCAAATTTACTTTGTATAATATGTATCAATAATAATATTTAAATTCACCACAGGCTTGAAGTCATTTTAGACCACTCTGGAGTTTTAAAGGGAATTATTTATAAAAAAACAACATGAGTCCGATCACAGGGGAGATGTGTAAACATCTAGTAATGAATTTTTTTTAATATTCCTGTATGTTCTGGCTTCCATATCGTTTTCAAATGTTTTCTTGTGGAGTCCCATTTTAAAACACATGCTACACCTGTTTCAGTTGAAATTTATAAAATAAATATTAATAATTCTTTCTTTTTACAAGACTGTTAACAAGTGAAAAGATTATGAGTTTTTTTTTTGAAAAAAGTGAAATCGAAAAAATCGAAAAGTTTGAAATCGTCCATTTAAAAATTTTTTTCATTTAAATTTGGTGTAGCATGTGTTTCAACATGCGATCCCACAAGAAAACATGTGAAAACGATGTGGAAGCCAGAACATGCACAATTGGCTTATGGTAACTAAAATAAGATTAACAAATTTTTGACTCTACTGTATTCTATAGTAGTGGAATTATTTTGGTTGTGGGGGTTTGTGGAGAATTGCTCATATGCAAGTGGAAAACGTTAAATAAAAATTTTAATAAAGCTTACGACTGGTTTGCAAAATTTTTATTAAAACCTCCACCCATAATAATTGGCATGAGATGGAGATTGTTACCCAAATTGTCGTGCACCAGCTTCAGTGTAAGGCAACAGTACGTAATGAAGATATATTATAATATAATATTATAAATTCTTTATAAATACTGTTACATATCTTTTAAACAAGTATTTGACATTTAAAGCGCTCGCTCTTTTGTTTAAAAGTTTATATTTATTTTATATATCTCAACTTTTTAACAAAATTTTCCTCACTGGCAACACTATTATACTTCACAAGCAATTTTTTACTGGTGTTGTCATTCAAATAATAATTACTCGAATACTCAAATTTATTCGAATACTTTTTGTCGGATATTCCAATAATTGCCGTTACTATTTTATATAAAAAATTTTACATCTCAACACTTTTAAAGTATTTGTATGACTGTGATAAAAATGTTGTACATGAAGAATTATATGACGTTTCTGTAGTAACTGATATAAAACCATTTAGTGACTTAAAAATCGTTAACAAAATTGACATGATTCTTAATGCTATTTTAACTGTATCATCAACTTCAACAATTTGTGAATAAAAACTTTTCTCCGTGTTCTTTTATTGAAAATCAAAAAAAAAAAATAATCGTCCATAAGCTAAAGAGCCGGATTATCGATCTCCCCCTTTTTAAATGATTATATTAAAAGAATTCAATGAGAAATCAAACATGCCTTCTACATACACATTGCTCCCTTTTTGTAAACATACATATGTAGATATATCGCACACTAAACCATAAACAGTCACAACTCAAGGTTATGAAAATGGTTTTGTTTTTTAACCGTCTTCAAAAAAAGGAGGAGGTTTACAATTCGTCTCAATTTTTTTTCTTTTTGGGTGTGTATCTTCATATCTCAGTATATTTTAGACTGATTTTAAAAATGTTTTTGTTGTATAAGAGGGTATAGCTTCCGATTAGTGCCATTGCAAAAAAGTGGGCGGGAATACGCCCGCAATTTTTTTATGTAATTTTATGATCTTCTAATAATTTGATTGCTGCGAAACTTACAAAACACATATGATTCTTGTAATCACATAATTTGAAAGTTTATTTATTTTATTTATTATACTATTTCACGCGGTTCCACTTAACCGATTTTTACGAAACTTACAACACACCTTGAGCTCTTAAATAGACACAATCCCCAAAGTAAAAATATGGGCGGATCAACGCCGAGCTCTGAAAAACTTACAATATTGCCAAAACATGCACAATTAATTGGCTTATGGTAACTAAAATAAGATTTACAAATTTTTGACTCTACTGTATTTAAAAATCTATGGAAAACTGCATCTATAGTAGTGGAATTATTTTGGTTGTGGGGGTTTGTGGAGAATTGCTCATATGCAAGTGGAAAACGTCAAATGAAAATTTTGATAAAGCTTACGACTGTGGGTTTGTAAAATTTTTATTAAAACCTCCACCCATAATAATTGGCATGAGATGGAGATTGTTACCCTCCGCCCATTCAAAAAATGGGCGGAGGGTAACATTTCACGTACTTTTTCTCATCTTGTTCTATCCGATCTTTGCATTGAAGTTGGTTTTTTTTGGCAAAAAGAATTATTTTTTCATAAACCATTTATTCGCTAAAAAAAATCTCTAACGCCGGCAAAAATTTCTTCTTCACCTCTATATATAAAATACCGTTATGCCTGGATTTATTTATGTTACATACTTGCGTCATTTGTACAGTACATATCAACAGTTTGTTACCTTTTAGTCTCAAATTATTATTTTACTTATTCAGTAAAATATTTTTTATTAAAAATTTATTTTTGAGGGTATAGCTAGCTATTGGTCGATGAAAAAAAACTCAACTTATGCACATGAGTGTCGGTTTTTGCTAAATATTTTAATATTAAAATTTTGTATTTCTTTTTCAAAATTATTCTTCCATTCGATCAAAAAAAAATCATAAATATTATACACATATTTTATTAATTTCTCCCAAAAAAAAAACTTTTACAAATATCAAAACAGTGCGAATTGAAAAAAAGTGAAAAGTTTTCATTTTCGTAAAAATTCTATGACACGCCTGATTAGATAACTACTGCGAAAAAAATTTCAAATCTGTCTCCAAAATCAAGATTTCCACAAATTTCAGTTGCCATCACAAGTCCTGACCTTAACCCGATAGAAAATTAGAGGGCCAAGATAAAGCGTCAGTTGGCTAAGTATAGAAGTACACCTGCTAGCATGGACACATTGTGACAACAGGTAAAGACGGAGGGGTTTATGAAATAATGCCCAAGGAAATAACGCCCAAGCAAGAACCTCAATTAAAAAAGGCAAACTCAATATGGAATAAGGCTTAAGAAAATATTAAAAAAATCCCAACTAAAAACTCCTTAATTTTATTGGGCTTTAAAAATTAATAATTAATTCCCTAATTCATTACGAAGAATTAGGATGTTTTTGTTTGAAAATATTTTTGAGTGCTTGTTTTTGAAATCTCTAAATCATTTTTTGCAAAAATGGTTGTTGTCTCTTAAAAATTAAATTATAGTCTAAAGCTCTAAACACTTAGAAGACAGCAGACAGCAAGCACCAATATGTTAGAACTTTAAGTTCTAAACCAGCTACGTCACAAGATACTTGAAAATGTATGTGTGAAATGTGTATAAAAATGTTAACAATGCAACAATACTAAAAAAGTTTACAACGAATCAGCTGTTGTCTAACTATTTCTTAACCAATGAGATTTGGCACAATTCACAACTTCACGGCTTCAAATGCTGCCAACTTTAAATGCTGCTCTGAAGTCAGTTTCATAATTATTTTGAAGATAGCAACAACATAAGCAATACAAAGTAGAACAAAATCTTAGAAATATGCTCTTAGCAACGTGAGATTCGATATACCGCGATTTGCATGCATTACTGAATCTTTGATTCAAATGTTTCCATATGGTCGTAAAAGAATAGTGCTAAAGTCTACTGGTAAATTTTCAATGACAGCCCTGTGTTATATGTCAATAGGCGATTACATTGGCTGGGGTAAACCCAGTAAGTAGGACTACATATTGACACTGTCACTAGCATATCACTTCTATTTTACTATTCGCATTTCCTGCAGGGTACACACATACATGCATACATACATACATATGCACATGCATAGATACATAGTACATATGTACATGTGTACATATGTACATATAAAAGTACTAGGAAGGTAACGATACGCCGTTTTGCCGATCCGATACCGATACTCAAAAAGAAATATCGCCGATACCGATACGCATATTGAAGGTAAACTCAAGTTAAAATTAACAAAACCTTTTATTATACAAAATTGTAGTGTAAGAGATTATTAATATTTAAAATTGTTAGGTAGGTATTTGAATTCATTCTGAAATTAACAAAAAAACAAATAATTTTTTTTAAATACATACCTACATGATTTAGCATTGAGGGAACATTTCACTATTATGGTGCAAAGCAAAACAAAAGAAACGTTTAATTTTTCTGCTTAGACTTAATGTTCTCCTTTTAATATTTTATACATATCTCTAAAGGGCCACTCAGACTATAATACAAGTATTAATA
Organism: Tachina fera; assembly: GCA_905220375.1. Taxonomy (NCBI): domain Eukaryota; kingdom Metazoa; phylum Arthropoda; class Insecta; order Diptera; family Tachinidae; genus Tachina; species Tachina fera. The sequence goes on from LR999966.1 coordinate 77,756,600, forward strand.
CTTTTGACAAAAATGCATCCCTGGTCTTAATATGTTTCAAAAATTTCAAAAAAACAATAACAATTCAACATGTCAGAGCTGCATTTTCCACAAAAGTATTAATAATTGTATAATATTCTGAACGGGGCTTTAGTTTTTATGAAAATAAATTATTGAAAATAGGTATTATTGAAATAAATTATTGAAATTTGTTCAAAACAGCTCTAAAAAAATTTAAGAAGTATCGCCGTATCGACAGTAAAATATCGCCGATATCGATATATTGGCGAATGAGATATATCGCAGATATATCGGAATCGGTATCGGTATTCGTTACTTCCCTAAAAAGTACATACATACATATGTACATACTACATATGTATGTTATAGATAGGTATCACTGAGGCAAAATGTTTTTACACTTATTTTATGCACTGCCTTCTTTTTAAAATAACCACAAGCCACTTTGGCGCCATATCATACTCAATAATTATATATAAATGATATTTATTAATGATGATTTACTCACCTCACACAACCACTGCAGCAGAGCAAATAAGTAAACAAAAAAACGACGTCAACTGCAATGAAAGCAGAACAACCACTTGTATAGGCGAAACTTGATCATGACGTCACATTTTATTATACACACAAAACACTTGCACTTTTCATTTCTTATAAGAACATTCAAAGGCTTATAACTTTTTTCATACATACTCAATCGATTTATTTTTTTCACACATTTATTAATTATTAAAATATCTTTAAAATGACACTAATTTTATTAATATTACTGCACTTTCACCATTTCATTTATTAATTTTAAAAGACAATTACACGGACGGAACATCTTTAACTAATTGCACGAACTAAAGATGATTTACATATACATACATATGTATATGGCATGGTTAGTATTCTTAAAGAAAACTCACCATTATTTATAGGCAAGTGGAATGTACAACAACATGGAATGCAAAGCCAAACAAACAAAATGTTTGACTTTGTTTTGTTTCGTTCTTTGAAGTGAGTGACCCCAAATTTTTAGCGTCTAAAACAAAACAAAAACAATGAGAATGATGCACAGTGGTCCAAATGCTCAATCTAGCGGGAAGAAATAAATTTTTTTTTATTATTTCGAAATTAAATATTTTGTTTGATAATAGGTTAACACACAGTGTCCACAGTGCATAACGGCACATTTTTTATTTACATATTTTACTTTTGTTTCAGGTTTGTTTTCTTCTTTTAAATACAAGTAATTGATGTTTTGTTTTTCTATGAATTGCTCAGTTGATGTTTAGTGCCGCAATTAAAGTCGTCGTGAAAAAACCAGAACAAAGTTTTTAAAATATTTTTTTGCTGAAATTAATTTAACAAAGGTAGGAAGAAATTTTGCTATTTAAAATAAAATGTTTTGATTTGGTGGTTCAGCTTGGTCTATATATGTATTTCATTGGCGCTTGAACCAAATCATCAGTAAACTTCAATATGTCGAATAATAAATTTCTTAAATATAAAATGTTTTGTTTAGAAAAGAAATGCAGTTTTCTACGTCTGTGTCTTTTATGTAAACATTTTGTTCAATGTCCAAATTTAATTAGAGTTTTAAACGGGAATCTATAAAACTCTAATTTTGTTATTTGTGTTTTTGTAATCTGTACGATGGTAGCTTGTTAATGTTTTCAAAATTAGCTGCCTGTTTTTGCCTAAATGCTTTTTATTTCATTTACAGTCTAAAATGTCCATTACTGAGAGGGAACTATTTGATGCTTGGTATAGTGAAAAACAAAAAAATATGTTTCATATGTTTTTGCTAAAATCGGGCTTGACAATAATGAAACGGATAGCTATTGCAAACAAGTGAAGCAATCTGTTCGAACGTTTGTATGGTTTCTTGCTAAGAAGTGGGCTCAAGCCAATCGAACAAAGAAGGTTTTTGAGGCTACAAATAAATATTGGCTAGATGGAAATTTTGTAATTCGAACTAAGCCTTCTTCCGCATCTCAGGATGACGGATTACTGGATGGGCCGTCGACATCAAGCTATGGCAGACCTTCTAAAGATTTTTTAGAAAAAAGTGAGAGAGCAAACCGAGCAAAAATTTCACCTTTATTTGAGACTTGGTCCCCAGAAGAACTGACATTTGCTGCTGGAACAAGTCTTTATAAGTCTGGAAAAAGAGATGCTGCGGGCATTGTCAAAACTGTAGACTCCATCAAGAGCAGCCAAAATTAAAAAAAAATTGAGCTTTTCTCCAAAACTACCAACACCATACACAAATGAGGAGGCATTAGTTTTGTATATCGATGGTGGATACACAAGACACACTTATAGTATTTTGCGTGCAGGTGCTAAAAACCATAGCGCTGATATCTACCCTTCTTACCATAAACTGTTGGCTGCGAAAAAGGAATGCTATCCAAATGATGGTATTAACGTTTCTGAAATATCGGCGGAAGTATGTTTGCAAAGCTTAGTAGATCACACTGCAAAAATACTTTTAAAGCACCAAAAAGAAATTTTGAAACAGTGTAAATCTAAAGATCTTATTTTGTCCTATAAATGGGGATGCGATGGTAGCAGTGGACATTCACGATATAAGCAAGGTTTTAGTGAAACCGATGCCGTTGAAACGGATGAAGATTTGTTTGCTGTTTCTTTGGTTCCTCTGCAGCTTAAAGAAGGTAATAAAGTAATTTGGCAGAATCCACGACCATCTTCGACAAGATTTTGCAGGCCAATCAAAATTATATTTGAAAAAGAAAGCATTTGTCTAGCTACAAAAGAAATTGATGCGATAAAAAATCAAATAGCTGCGATAATTCCAACGCAAATTTGTGAAGATGGCAAAATAATTAATATCATCCACAATTTTTATTTAACAACGATAGATGGAAAAATCTTTTCAATTCTAGCGGATTCCTCTCCTCAACGTTATGGTATTTGCGGAGCTTTGCCTACTATAATGAATGACTTAAAAGCAGTTGAATGAAAGCCTTTTTGAGTATCGCCTATCGACGCTGCATGCATGGATACGGTTCTTTGAGTGCATCCTTCATATAGCTTACAAACTTGATATAAGAAATGGCAAGCTCGAGGGGATTTTGATAAAGCTGTGCAGAAGGAAACCAAGAAAAAAATTACTGATCGCCTAAGGAAAGAGATGGGTTTGTTAGTTGATATTCCCACACCAGGATGTGGAACAACAAATGACGGGAATACACCTAGAAGATTTTTCCAGCAAACAGCTCTTGCTTCATTAATTACTAGGGTTGATGAGGATTTAATAAAAAGATTTGGTGTTATTTTAAGCACAATGGCATGTGGCTTTGGTATTAACGTGAATGCATTTCGTACGTATGGCATGGATACAACAAAACTGTACATACAACTGTATCCATGGTATTATATGCCATCGAGTGTTCACAAAGTCCTCATTCATGGTGCAGATATTATTCAATACGTAGCACTTCCTATAAGAATGTTGTCGGAAGAAGCATTAGAATCTCGAAAGAAAGACTTCCGAAATATACGAGAAAGTCACACACGAAAAATGTCCCGCGAAAAAACAATGCATGATCTTTTTCATTATCTCTTCTTGTCTTCAGATCCTCTTATTTCCTCTTTTTCAAGAAAGACTTCTATTCATTTTTGCAGTATTGAACCTTTGGGCGAAGAAGTTATTGCGTTATTTTCTGATCAATTGTTTTCAAAGATCAATTGTTTTCAAATTGATAAATTTCACATGTATATTTTGAATTCAGAAGACATTTTAGCTTTGAAAACGATCGATTTCCATCACATGCCAGATTTGCCTTTACATTTCACTTGCCTCAAATTATTTCATTGTATATCTCCTATTAATATTTATCAAATTTTGTGATAGAAATTCAAAATTTTAGATAAATAAATATTGTTTTACATAAATATAGGAATATTATTTGTTTTTATTTATTTAACAAAAAATCTGCCACGCCCATTGGATATTGCGCCCATTTTTTTGCTGAGTATTTTTACTGCTAAAATATATTTATGTACATGTAAAGATTCATGTCACTGCGGCTTTTCAAAAGCGAGTTATGACTTTCTTCCAGCTAGATTGAGCATTTGGACCACTGTGCGATGGCTGCATTTAGTAACTAAAACTCAGAAAGCTACCGGCTAAAAAATGTGAAAGATAGAATACACATTTTTACATGGGAATAATTATTTTGAAGGCAACAAGGCAACAGGCTACAGGCTACAGGGTTATCGTTGTTGTCAAATTAAACTAGTTTCTATACTTTATGGATACAAACCAAAAACAGTGTTGACAATATAGCAAAATATGTAAATGAAAATTAGTGCTTAGAAAATTTTTTTATTGTTAAATAATAAAAATATTTACAAAATTTTCATGCTAACTAAAAAAGTAATTATAGGTACTTTTATAAAGCGAAAACCACTATAATTCCTGAAAAGTTGCAAAATTTTAAAAAAGCCATAACACCTATTCATTAAGAATTGCAAACACTAAGCTTTGCAAAAAATTCGGAAACATGGCGAAAATTTGCAAAACGTTTCTAACAGCGAATGATAACAAAGATTAATGATGTTTAAAGATTTTCAAAACTTTTAAGAAGCTAAAAAACAGTAAAAAAATCAATTTTATTGCGAACTTTGCAAAAAAATCGCGAGAATTTGCAAAATTTTAAACAAACCATAAAATTGATTAAAAATCAGTAAAACATTAAGAAATGCAAGCAATTTGCAAAAACTTATTAACAGCGAATTGATAACAAAGTCTAAGTCTTTGCAAATATTTGCGAGAAGTTGCAAAATCGAAAGCAAGCCTTAAAATTTATTAAAGCCCGCTCAAGCCATTAGAAATATAAAAAGTTTGGAAAAATTGCTAAATGTATTGAAGAAATTACTAAACCTATAAATAGAAAAATTCGCGAAAAAAATATAAGGAACTCAACTGATTTGCTCTTACATTTGTGAATAAACTATTTTATTTTTATAAATGTGAAATATTTGAAAGCGGCACCACTGAAATACATATATATTTATGGTGTTGCTGCCGTTTTCAAAATAGTTAAGTAGCTGGCTAAGAAGCAACATTTGTTGCCAGCAGCACTCGTAGTCGTGTAGCCATGTAGCCTGCTGTTGTCTATGTGTTTATAGCATAAATTTGTATTTATTTTGCACAGATGTGGAATAGCTTTCCGTGAGCACCTGCCTTTTGCGGCGTTGTCTCACGGGTACCAAAGCACCGGGTTCTGGATTAGACGCCAGACCAACGCGCCCATGCATCTTTTTAGAATGAACTTATGGCAGACTCCTCAAGGCACATAGGTTCCAATCTTTTTATACCGTTATCCCTGTACTATATTCAAGTACCTTGCTGAGGTACTTTGAGCTATCTAAACTCTGCTGCTATGTCCGTGCCCATATCAGCTTATGTTGAATGGCAACAGCACCTAGAATATTCTTTGGCTGACCGCGTCACGCAATACTATTCTCCCAGCGATTTTGGCAGCAACCACAGCCACCACGATAATTCTCCGGCCTCCGGAGGTCCCCAAGAGAATTCCGCAGCAATTGGCGGCACAGCTAACCACTCATCCGAAATGAACGCATGTCTGTGTCGCCAAATATCCTGTGTCTACTCCACACATGCCAAAATCATCCCTTAAGCCCCGTGGGGTAGGACGAACTCGGCATTTTAGCAAAGGAAACTGACGACCGCTACATGCACTCAAAACTTCACAGCAGCAAAAGCCGCTGACGCGAGAAGAACGCAAGCTCGCCTACTACGATCGATCATGTTTGATAAACGCAACTTAAACCCAGGAGGTAGGACGCACAACCATTTCAGCACAAAATCTTGACAACCGCAATGTATTTATCTCTAAGCAGCTCAGCTGTCGGGCAAGCGGCACCCGTGGCACCAGAAGTAGCCTCTGGTGAGACCTCGAAGTTCCACCACAAGGGCTTCACCTCTATCATCTTTTGAACTCAGGGGCAGTTCTAGGCGACGCTGCACCTAACTGACAACAACGGGCTTCCAACATTTGTTTTCCTTTTATAAATATGTGCACATCCTTTCCTCTGTTTCCAGAGATCAGGTAGTAACACATTAGCGCGACGGGTAATGTACCAAAGGTACATCAGTGGAAAGAGAAACATTACCCTAGCTGGGGCCTGGCTGGAATTGCCACATCCGTAGTCAAAAGTAGACTCCCGTGGGGGTATTTATTTTGCACATGAGCACAACAGGGCAGAGAAACAAGTCGTCTTAAAAAGTAGGCAGGAGCGGTTTAGGAAAAAAAGTTGGCGGCGGCTTATAAGACGACTTGAGCCAAATCACATTGACATCTGCTTTTTATGAGTTTTTGAAACACATTTCTATAAAAAAATTTAAACACCTGATGTCTTCCATATAATTTGTAGGTATGATGTAGAACTACAAAAACCAAAAGCAGCCGGCTATGCTTTTGAGCCAAGGCTAGCCGCATGCATCGGCGGCAGCTTGAAGTTAAATTGAAAGTTGGCGGTGGCTCTTGATCCGGATTTGAACCGATCGGCTTGTTTCTCTGCAACAGGATTGATAAATTAGATTTACAAATTGTGCTATTTTTAAAGAAAATTTTTACTTCTGTCAGTACTATTGTACCGAAAATTCTTAATTTTTTTTTTTATACTTTTTTTCTAATTAACTAAAAACGCACGTAAAATTTATTTGTACGTAGTGTAGGTATGTGTTAAAAAACTTAACAGATAATAAAAAGTCACTACTATGAATTAATATTTATCTTTAATTTTGTAAGGTACACAAAAGACTTTCAATTGTTGAGATCTGAATATAAAAGTAACATTTATTTCAATTCGATTCGAGACAGTTGATGTAAAGAGTGTGTTTCTCTCTTTTTGGTAAGAATATACTATTTCCAAATGTGGAGATGAATTTAGAAGAGATAACGTTCCTCTAGCAATTCTTGAAATATTGGAAAACATCGCTTCATTTATTTAATTCTTTTATTTCTAATAGATTCTAGATAAAAGGTACATACATATGTATGTATGTTGTCGTTTCGTAAGGACTTCATAACTTCTACATCAACCAAAGCTCGAAACTGTTTATTTATTCATGAAATATTTTTTGTGTAATTTTTAATAGTGGTAAATTGGTCATTAGAGTGCTACGGTTCTACTGACATTCAAATAGTGCTGAGAAAGGTTAAATTGTACGAAATTTTCCATTCCCTGGAGCACAAACTATGTATACTCTAGTGGGTTCAACGTTACGAACTCGGTTTGAGCAGGCTCTCTGTGGTATCACAATGGATCAGTAGGGCCTATATGGGTCCGGCATTCTGACTGCCACCTTTACCCAACCCAACCTATTTTATCTGATGTAAGATGGAGTTTTAATAAAATGATTTCACTAGGGCTTAAGTTCAGTAATTTCAATTCTTATTGAATAAAACGTTTTTATTAATTAATTTGAGTTTTCTAAAGAAGAAAGTGAAGTAAATAGACTAGGGTGCTGATGAAGTGCGTGGCTGCACAGAAGAATATCGGTATTTCCCCCAACAAATAAAAGTCTAGTTTAATTTTTCTTCTCTTCTTTGGTAAACTCACATTAATTAATATGTAATGATTCAATACGAATTGAAATTACTGAACGTAAGCCCGAATTCTGATTAAAATTCACTACCGTTCAATTAAATCTAAAAAATTTCTCATTTATTAAATAATTTTACATGCTTTCATATACCATTATATCAATTGTAATTTATTGTGTTTTTTTTAATTATTTTGCTTAGCTATTAGCATATAATCCTACGTTCTAATTCTATTTCAAAAATCTTCTTCGATTCTACTCTCAACAATTTGCCATTGGGATTTTGTGGAATTTCGTCGACGAATATGACACCAGCATAAATTTGCTTGTGTACATCTACTAAACGTTTCTTAACATACTCTATCACATCATGTTCGGTCACAGAACTTCCTGGTGTTCTTACTACCAAAGCACCCGAACAATCGCCCTTGGTTTCATCGTATACGGTGATAACACACGCATCTTTAACACCCGGCATTTCAGTGATGACTTCTTCAATTTCTTTGGGCCAAAAGTGAAGTCCAAGATATTTACGAATTTCTTTCTTCCGATCCACTACATACAAATTGTTGTCCTCATCCATGTATCCCAAATCCCCGGAATGAAACCAACCTTGACTATCACGCATTCGTTGTGTCTCAACAGAGTTGCCATAGTAACCTCCCCAATATCTTCCATGGTCAAAACAAAGTTCACCCACTTCATTGTAACCCAAATTGTTGCCATCGTCGTCAATAATGCGCAGGCGCATACCAGGTACCAGTTTTCCTACTGGAGGCAAATGGCTTTCACTAGCGGAAGTTAGAATATTACAAGCCGCGAAAGAAAATTCAGTTGTTCCATAACCGTACATAACAACTGCACAATCATTAAGCAACGCTGTGAGACCATTAAACAATGTTTGTGATAGTGAACCCGCACCGGATTGCACCATCATAAGGGAGGAGAAGACTTCTTTCGTAGCGAGAGGATGTTTGACAAGTGCAGCTATGCAACGAGGGACCAAAAATGCATTAGTTATTTTATATTTTTTCATGATTTCAATAAAGAGATCAGCGTTAAAAGGTTTGTCTACAATGACGCGTGTTGCACCGGTTAAACAGCTAGCTACTAAATTTGACAAACCAGTTACCCAATCAATGGTGGTGGGTATATACATTATAGTTTCGCTATTCAGAAAACTGTGGACCAATAATATAATGAGGTTAAAAGATAATGAAATCGAATAGTAACGGCCTGTGCCACGATGTCGACAGAAAACGTTCGATCGATTACTTATGGATGTATGTATATTGAAAGAAAAAAGTTATTTTATTTGATACAAGTTGTCGACCAAACGTGTTCTGGCGACATCGTGGGACAACATCGTGGTATAACAAACTTACGGTGCTTCGTAAGCTAAACTGGAGCCAGAGAAGCATACAGCCTTGGGCTTGCCTGTAGTGCCAGATGAGCATAAAATTGCCACTGTTTGATGGTTACTAATGCTATAGTGCTTGGGGCTAAAAAGAAAATTAGTTCAGTTAATTAGTTCTAAAAAAGTTAAGGCATTCTAATGACAAAATTTTAAATAAAGGGCGACGTTAAATATTGTTAGACACTCCTGGTCCCGGGTATATGCGTTAACTCTTTGCCTGAGATATACAGGCTTATCATAAATAAAATTTCACATGGAAATTAACAAACGTGTGAACAATTGGTATCAAAATACTTCATAGGATTGCGAAATATTTTGACAATTTATGAAAAAAAATTATTCACAAAATGTTGTCTATTGGAAAAAGTGGAAATATGTACTCGAATGTAAGTTTTTAATTGGATTGGAATTGAGGGTACGAAATGAAACTCGAGGTGAATGAAAAATTTTATTCCGAAATTTTCACATTTGGAATTCATGATAAGGCTGATAATGTTTCTAACACCTTGTTGTTAATTCACTAAAAATAGCTTATAAAAATAGAGAGAAATTTATTGCTATTCTCAAACCTAATAATTGCAAGAAATATCTTAAAAGGTCGCAATTATCCACGAAATCATTATTATTTTACCAAAGAACAAAAAACAAATAATTATCAAACACAATATTTTGCTACATGTATGCGGTACACGAAGAGTCATTTTGTTACTAAAACACAAACCGCAGTTAATTCCAATTTCATTCGAATTTATACCATATATATAGAAATATATAGAAATTTTCTTGAGAACTCCAAATTATCACATTTCTGTACTCTAACCGGAAGTGTTTTATATGGACTAAAGTCCTGCGCAAGACCATTTATAAGACCTTTCAAGACATGAGAGATTTTTTAAATGCTTTACTACAGCGAAATATTCTGAAACAAACGCTAAACAACACTGTTGGCAAGACAAACAACTGAAATGAATGTTCTAAATTATCACATTTTCGAGCATTGATTGAAGGAAAACATTAAAAAAAAGTTCGAATTTGATTTCGAAAAATTTAAATTTAAAATTATCACATTTTCGAAAATTGACCGATGAATATTCCTTATTTTACTTAAAAAAAAACTCGAATACTATCTGAGTTTGTATTTGAAAGAAAACTTTAAAAAATTTGTTGGTAGTACGAAAATATCACGTTATCGAAAAACAAAGTTTTATTTTACTAAATTTTCGAGAAAAATAAATAGAAAATAAAAAGAAGGATTTTAAACGATACCTGTTCCAAAGAAAGATCACCAATAAATACACCTCAAACTTTCTACTAGTGTTTAATTTTGCGAACAAATTATGCGTAAAATTGAGATGAATCAATATATGTGACAGGGCATAGAGAAAGGGACCTAAGGGTAAAAAAAATCAATTTTCACTTTTTTTTTGATGTGGACAACATCTGATCATCGAATGAGACCGATCCCATGCCCCAAAAGTGTTCCCTCCCAGAGATATGTGCGTTTTATGAAATTGAAGTACACCAAAGATACACGTATTTAAATCTTTAAAATGGCTCTCCTGAAAAAAACCGGTTTTTACCCTTAGGTCCCATTCAATTTTGCGCGTCACATATGTATATCACACTGTGCAGCTCTGTATATGTGATAAGGTGGGCATAAGAATTGATTTGACGAGCAAAAACCTGGCACCGTAAGTGTTTTAAAAAAACTTTATAGAGGTTTTTGCATTTCCACATTTTTCCCGTACTCACTTATAAAATACCTCCGTCGTGGTGGGTTCCAATAAGTCTGTTAATTTTGGCACACCTTTCACTTCACCCGACATGGTGAAAATGTTTGGTTCGTAAGCTTTAGTGGCCAAATATACTTTATTGTAGACTTCACTATCACAAAATATCACTTTAGGTTTCGTTAAAGAGAAACAATGCGCCACGATAGCTGCGAGATAATATATAACCCCAAATAGATCAGATGAGTATTTGTTGAAAAAAAAAATACTTACATTCATCCAACCAGGGATTAACAGCATGAAGGGGGGTGCAATTGAATAGGCAGGCAATGACGGTTGGCAAGACATAGCTAGTATTTTTGACGGCAAAACCAATTATGTCATCCTGTTTTAATTCCATTGCATTAAAATGCTGGGCAATACGCTTAGCCATGGTCAAAACTTCACGCGATTTTAGGGTAACATTTGCCGAATGGTCAATCTAAAATTTTTTCAATATTTTATTTAATCATTTACATACTTTTATTCCCTTTTGTACTTACCTGAAGTGTTACATTTGGATAACTGTTCAGTTGGTTGAATATAATTCTGCCCAAAGCGCATTCTGTATTATAGACAAGTGGTACCTTGGCTGTAGACCAGATTTTATTATTTTTATCAAAAGTTGTTGCTGGAAAATCCATTTCGTTCTTTATGTACGATTTCTTGTATTTTATTTTCAACTGTAACTTGTTCAGATATTTAAAATCGACTAAAGCATTTATAGTAAAATTCAATTGATTTATATAGAAAAATTTGATTTCTTACCTTTTGAATAAAATTTGATTTATATTAATAATAAATCTAAATTTGTATATTTATGGTTCAATTAGGCCAAAGTTTGTTTCACTTTATAAGCCAAATTACATGTGATAATTATCAGTGAACAAATAATAAATAAAAAAAACAACACTTAGTAGAACGGAACAACTAGCTGTTTTTGAAGGTCACTACACGACCGACAACTTGCATTGAAAACAACAGTAAAATAAGAAAATTTGTTTTTGTTTTCATCATTATTAATAGATCGAAAATTTTCGGTCTGCATACTTTAAATATTCTATAAATATTTTAGACTTTCTATATTTTAAACGAAAATGTATGGAAATAGAAATGTTAAATCGTTTGTAATTATTTTTTTTTTCGTCAAGCATTATTTTAAATCAATGACAAATGCATTCTAATCAAACGTAAAATGGTAAATCCTTTAATTATACAAGTATTTATTATTTAAATCTAAAATCCATTAGAAAAGATTATAATTGTAATCACCTGTGGTACAAAGGACGAAATAGGGCAAATTCTTTATGATAGGAATTCAAGTGAGAGTCATAATTCTGCTGTTTTGAAATTGGTTCTCAAACGTATGCCTATACTCATACTATGGATATTTAATCGGACACAAAAACAATATACGCATGATACTCGGAATATTTATTCGTAATTCGCCAAAGTATGTATGCATGTATTTGTTTATATAAAATGGAAAGGAAAATGTGTGGGGATGTGTGGCTTTAGGTGTGTGTGTAAATGAAAAGCCCTGTATATACTCATGTGTAGGCGATTAATAGTCAGAATATTTTTATACTCATACTGTGGTTGTAGCTCACATAGTCTGTAAAGTTTAGTTATAGTTATTTGTCCTGCGTAATTTAAAAAATGTGTATAAACATAGTTGTTGCGTATTTATAGTTATACGTACATAGTCGGTTTGAAATTAATGTGTGTGTTTGTATATATGCGTATTTTTTTAGTTTTAGCTGTACGCATTCATTACTGTTTCACGGCCAATACTCAAAGAGTACTTAAAATTTTACTTTAGTAATTCTCTGGTAGGTACTTCAAGCTAAATTGACAACTCCTAAGACATTATAGAAAAGCAGCACTTGGGGCTAAAGCCCGTTTAAGTTAAAGTTTTGCTTAACATTAACTTATGTTAGACTAAGTTTAACTAATTAGGGCTAATAACTCAGTCAAAGTTTAAGCGCTGGTTAAGTTAAACTAACCTCAAATTTATATGTGGTTTAAACTCAACAGGTCTAAATCAGTGAAGTTTATCAGTGTGTAGTTTAAAAATAATATTGTGGCAACACTGGAATAAATGTCAAAAAACAGCTGTTTTTCAGCAGGCTATCAAGTCTTTGCACAATCAAAGAGGAACAAATTTAAAAAGTTGCAATTAAACGTAGCCAAATTTTTTGAGAAAGAAATTATATTTATGCTTGACGAAGGAGAATAGTATAAAATAACAATAGAGTGTAAGAAAACAGATTTAACAAGATCTGAAGAGAAAATAGAGGCTTGGAAAAAAATTTAATGCCCTTTAAATGCCAAACATATGGTACGTAAGTAAGATAATTATAAGGCCTGTATTGGTAGGTTAAACGCCCAATTTTATGCGTTTACAGATGGTTTAAATACTGTACTGATTTATAGGTTTGCTGGTTTGAACACATTTTAAACCAAAATTGGAGATTAACTTGTACTGATTTATTAGCCCTTAGTAAGAAATTGACTGGCTGGCAGTTATTTAAGTTCAAAAGAACTTAATTATGTATTTCAAGAATTTATTTTTAAATTTCCTCATGCTCTATCGAAATTTAGTGTTTTCCAACAAAATAATTTTTGTTGTTGTTTTAAATATGATAAAAAAAACCTGCATAACACATGTTAACGGGTGTTTTTTTATCTGCATGAGAACTTAAAATGATAATACAGCACAGACATTTTTTTACTATAATTTATTAGCTAATTTTATTATTTTATTTTATTTTTATTTTATTTTATTTTTATTTATTTTATTTTAGAGAGGAACCGACATTCCTAACATATCGTTTTAAGCTTATAACAGAGCAATGTTAGCTATTTAACAGTAGTCGTTGGAAACAAATATTGCTGTTACTGTTTAGCTGGTTAACTTTTGGAAGCAAAAAATCAGCCAGCATGTCTTGATAGCGCTCGCTATTAACCCTAGCGCTGGTAGCTCCCGGCTCATTTTGAAAAAGCTGTAATATTTTCTTCGGTACGCACATTTCACTGTCTTATTGATTGTATTGAACCGAGGAGAGTAAAATAAGTGCGAAAAAGATCAAAAATTGTCTTCATCGATATCCATAGTTCTCATGCAACTAAAAGAAACACCCCATGCATATAATAATTTATTAAATATTAGTTTATTGGGTTTTGTGATAACATGTTTGATTAGTTACGATTTAGATTTGGCGTTACGTAATATGGGAATGGCTCTGACCTAAGTACATGTTCATGGTGCTTTGATATCATGCAACGTAATTTTATAACAAGTAAAAAATCATAAATAAACTCGGCTGCGACAAACTTTAAACCTTAAGAGATCCTAAAGGGTCTTTCGAAATGAAAAATCATAAGAGAAACCTAAAGATTTGTAGAGTCTCGAGGGGTTTTTGGCCAAAACTTGACTCAGGAATATCCAAACTGCTACTGGACATGAATAGAAAGGCGATGCGAATCATTATAGGCACGTTGATAGGTCCCTGCTCGGTCATAGCAAGAACCAACATTTGGGAAACCGGGCGTCAGTTGGCTGCCATATTGAATTTTTACTAATGACTTGAAAAAGAGCATGTCAAATGTTTACTTTTTAATAAATAGTGATTTCACTCCTCAATAGAATATTAAAAAAAAAACTAGAGACGAATTGTTAACCTACTTCTTTTTTTGAAGTCGGTTAAAAAAGACTACATGTTAACCTGTGTGGGTACCAGAACTAACTACCTTGTAACAGCTTTTTGTCCAGAGATATTTTCCGCGAAATAATTATGGCATAAAGATAATTTTGTATTTGACTAACTAAATCAAGATTCTTTAGAAAACAGAAATGGTCCGAAATAGATTGGTATTGAAAATCAGTAAAATCGAAAAGACGATTTCACAGTTGGAAAGTTTAAACTTTTATGACAATATAAAAGTAACTAGCTAAATGAAATGAAAAATCATAAGAGAAACCTAAAGATTTGTAGAGTCTCGAGGGGTTTTTGGCCAAAACTTGACTCAGGAATATCCAAACTGCTACTGGACATGAATAGAAAGGCGATGCGAATCATTATAGGCACGTTGATAGGTCCCTGCTCGGTCATAGCAAGAACCAACATTTGGGAAACCGGGCGTCAGTTGGCTGCCATATTGAATTTTTACTAATGACTTGAAAAAGAGCATGTCAAATGTTTACTTTTTAATAAATAGTGATTTCACTCCTCAATAGAATATTAAAAAAAAACTAGAGACGAATTGTTAACCTCCTTCTTTTTTTGAAGTCGGTTAAAAAAGACTACATGTTAACCTGTGTGGGTACCAGAACTAACTACCTTGTAACAGCTTTGTCCAGAGATATTTTCCGCGAAATAATTATGGCATAAAGATAATTTTGTATTTGACTAACTAAATCAAGATTCTTTAGAAAACAGAAATGGTCCGAAATAGATTGGTATTGAAAATCAGTAAAATCGAAAAGACGATTTCACAGTTGGAAAGTTTAAACTTTTATGACAATATAAAAGTAACTAGCTAAAACTAATTTTTGTTTTTTTTTGTGAAATAAACCTATTTTATATTTCAATCAGAATTAAATTAGTATTAAAAATATACAAAAAGTTAAAAAGAGATTTTTTTGCTATACAAGAGTATGTAGTATACTATAACTGTTTCTGTATTACTTTTTTCGATAAATTAAACATATTTTGTATTTAAGAGACAAAAAGATTGATATAAGAAAACTGAAAAATATAAAAGGATAATTGCAGGGTTGGAAAATTAATTTTTTTTTGTATGTAAAAGAAACCAAGTTAAATTAATTTTTTCTTTTCCTTGAGAATTTAAATATAAATTAGCAATTAAGCTGAAGGTCCATACCATCCGTTCAATGCGTAGTTGCGTTTTATGCATGTGTCAAAAAGTAGAATCAATCATCAATTGTATGTGATATGTTACCCTCATACCTAAATAAGAGCGTACAGCGTTGCGTTAGCAGCAGGGTATGTATTTTAAGTACAATCAAATAATGTTTTCACATTTGAATGTACTGAAAATGCGTAACCTGCAGCAAACGCAACGCTTGCCGCTCTTATTTAGGCATGAGGGTTAAGCTGAAGGTCCACACCATCCGTTCAATGCGTAGTTGCGTTTTATGCATGTGTCAAAAAAGTAGAATCAAAGTAATTGTATGTGGCAAGTTACAGAACAAAACGCAAAGAACGTATAGATGCATAAGACGGATAAAGTAGATCTACTTTCTACTTTTGTATCCGTCGCATGCATCATGAGAAAATGTGAGTTGTTTTTGAGAGCCAAATGTTAGTGTGGTGAATTTAAATTTTCTCATTTTTGCTTCAAAACAGTTTTTAGTAAAAGAAACTGCTTTCGTAATAAAGTTTACAACTACATGCATATGTACTATATGTATATTCAAGACTTATTAAATACATTAATACAAATTTTTAACATAATTTGCATTAACTTATCAACTAATCTTACATACATATGTACATATGTACTGACTGTCATCTCAATTGCGTTTATTATTTTTTTAGGAAAGTATAATTGAAAATAATCTTATTTCAGCTGTGAAAAATATTATGTATTATTTTTATTACAAAATACTACGTGCATTAAATCAATTAATTTCACAAATTCTTTTAAAGTCATAATTTCACTTTCCATTTTTCCTCACAAATCGTGTTTATTTGATAAAAATATTTACACTACAGATAGATGCACAACAAAAATACTTGCGCATAAGATATCTTATCTGTAGTAAACCTTTTGTTACATATGTACATATTTACCTTTCTGTCTGATCATTTGAGACAAAATAAATTTTAACTGATTTTAAATGTAGTAAAGTCGAGGTATATCAATATTCTTTGAGTAAAATTATTAAACAAACATTTTTAATGATAAAAAAAGATTTTTTTTTCGACTTGAAGATTTTTGAAAATAATATATCGCAACACTGTACACGAAACACATGAGCTGCAAATACAAAAAAAAATTACATACATACATATGTACATACATATGTATGTAAGTAAATGATACATGAAACACATGAGCTGCAAATACAAAAAAAAATTACACACAATACGAATACCTTTTCTGCTTCACAAAAAAACTTTACGAACGTTCGCACGAACATTTGCTAATCATGTATTTGTTTCAACAGTGGTTTTTTCATATAAGTATTTGTGTTACAACTAGTATTTTTGAGCAAAAACATATACAAACATTTCCTCAGCAGCAATGCAATAAGCAGTTGTTATTTGTTTTTAATTGTATTGTAATTTGGAAAAGCACGCACACACAATAACTCTTATACTAGTTCTGTCGCTCACGCTACAATTTATGGTACATACTATGGTATATTTGTTTTGGCTATACAAACAGTTAAATAAATACAACACTTTAGTACAGACCATGATACAATTATACTAGGTACATGCACAAGCTCAGCCTGTTACTGTATACATTGCATATTATAATTGTCAAACTTTGTTTACAAGCTGCAAAAGTGTTAGTGTATGTGTGTGAATAAAATGATTACAGTGTTGCCAATGAATTTACACATGGCTGTATCTCCAATTACTCATTGAAGAAAATTACACTACACATATTTTGTGAAGGTTAAAATTAAAAGAAAAATTGAACCCAAAGTAGAATTACTCACAGATTATACAAGAATTTAATTATATGGTATACACATATGAGTAGAAATTACATGTGTGTGAAGTTAGCTCCGTCAGTTAGCTTCGTTTTTAGCATCCCTGTATTACTTTACATATACCTCGCTCAAACACTGTGAGGTAAGAAAAAATCTCTCACTTATACACTGTTAACTTAACAGAGCAGATATTTTATAACATTTTCAAGCAAAAATATTAATGTACAAATTGTAATTTATTTTGGTGGTAAAAATTTTGGCCAAAATCGAAATGGTGGGGTTATACGGCCAATTGGGGTCAAAAGCCAAGGCTTCAAATATTTCAGAACTATATAAATTGTATTCAGAATCAGTATAGCTTTTGAGAAATATGACTTTGAAAAATGTGTAATAATGCATTTTCATATGTATATGGAAGCTATTTTTGGTGGTCAAAATTTTGGCCAAAATCGAAATGGTGGGGTTATACGGCCAATTGTGGTCAAAAGCCAAGGCTTCAAATATTTCAGAACTATATAGCTTGTATTCAGAATCAGTATAGCTTTTGAGAAATATGACTTTGAAAAATGTGTAATAATGCATTTTCATATGTATATGGAAGCTATTTTTGGTGTTCATAATTTTGGCCAAAATCGAAATGGTGCGGTTATACGGCCAATTGGGGTCAAAAGCCAAGGCTTCAAATATTTTAGAACTAAAAAACGTTTAGCAACAAGAAACAATTTGTGTCTCTCAATTTTTTATTTTTTTGCATGTACAACAAAAGAGGAATAACGTTTTTTGCTATTAAGAAGCAATGAAATCCATTGCTAATGATATCGCTAAAGATTCGCTATTGATTCGTAAGCGAAACATCGATATCGAAAGATTTGCTGCCACAAATTGAGCGACGAGTGCGCTCTAGCAGCACTTTCTCTTTCCGTTTACTATACCTAGTTGTTCTCGAGTGTTTTGGCCGAGAAATGATTACGCAACATTCGAATGCGATTTATTTACGAATGTTTTGGTTAGCTGGGTACATACTTATGTGCGTACATAAGCATCACCACCACAAAATTGTTTTCCATTTATTTTATTCCCTGCCTTCTGTTTAACATATAGACAAGCCCCTTTGGTAACATCATCAGACACTTAATAATTATGTACATATAAATGGTATTTATAATGATCATTTACTCACCTTCTCACGACAACCACTGCGGCAGAGCAAATAAGTAAACTCAAACGACGTCAACTGCAATGAATGCAGAACAACCACTTGTATAGGCAAAACTTGATCATGACGTCACATTTTATTATACACACAAAAAACTTGCACTTTTCATTTCTTATAGGAACATTTAAAGGCTTATAACTTTTTTCATACATACTCAATCGATTTATTTTTTTCACACATTTATTAATTATTAAAATATCTTTAAAATTACACTAATTTTATTAATATTACTGCATTTTTACCATTTCATTTACTAATTTTAAGAAACAATTACACCTCTGCGACGGAACATCTTGAACTAATTGCACGAACTAAAGATGATTTATGTATGGCATGGTTAGTATCCTAAAACAAAACTCACCACTATATATGAACTAGTGGAATGTACAACATGGAATTCAAAGCCATTCATAACAACATTACCTTATGTATGTACATATGTATGTTTTTTTGATTCATGAGTGCAATGAACAACTGTTTAGCAATGTTAACAGCGTGACCCTTTTAGCATTTTCAATGCTAAATTTAGCATTATGTATTTTGATTTAGCAGTGAATTTTTTATTTTCCATTTAGCATTTTTTTCAGCATATTTGTATTAACTTTTTAGCATTTTTAATTTTATAAGTTGCATATATTCTTCTCCATTTATATATGTAAGTAAACAGCTCTGTATTTTGTCATTTTTATACAAATGTATAATGATTGAAACCATGTTAACAGCAAAATACGTCTCAAGCGGTTATTAGGCTGTAGTACTTGGCATTTGCGAATAATGTGATAGTGCAAAATCAAGGTTGGCAAACGGTATCGTAAAAATACCGATACCGATTCAAATACCGCTATAATTAGATACCGGTATCGATACCGATACCGAAACACATTTCGGTTAGAAAATACCGGTATCAGGAATACCGTTTAGGACTATACCGGTATGTACCGGTATACCAATTCACAACAAAAATAAAATTTAAAAAATATATTTCAATTAACTTTCTTAAACATATAAACACGTTTTTTTCGCCTTTACACATTCTTATGCAGCACTGTTTTTTTAACCAACCGGAAAGTGCAATCATATCATAATCATCATCATCGAAATTCTAACGAACTTCATGAGCTGCTTAATGCCTTTAGGAACGAAAAACGTATCTCTAGACATATAAATGTTCTAAATTGGTCAAAAGAGCAAAGCCCTTACAAAGACAGTTATTTTAAATAATAACTTTTTAAATAAATAACTTATTTATATGAAATCGCGAAAGTTAGTACATTGGTTGTTCCAGATACACAAGGTAATGCGGAGATTTAAAGTTTTGAAGAGTGCTTTTTTATGTACGCACATTAAAGATTTTTTTTCTTTAATTGATATACTACATATGTGCGCTGTCAAAAATATGAGGGTTGCTGCCATAAATGCGGTCTTAATTTTTTAGCTCGATCCGACGCTGCCTTCTGGTGGGGCCTAAAGTACCCGATACATAGTGGGATTTTTTTTTTAAATTTGAAATAATTCTGCAGTTTTTAAACTAGCTGTCTGATTTTTTATGAAATTTTATACAGCATTTGAGAAGGTGTCAAAGAGCTCAAGTTTGGAATTTAGGCTATTTATCCTTTAAAGGGGCGGAGTCACAAAGCACCAAAATGGGTAAGCTTTTAGTTAATGAAAAATTAAAATCGATGCCAAGCTCATGTTTTTGATCATATAAAAAAGATTTTTGAAAGTGGATTTTTTTCTATCCAAAAGCTAAAACAAAGTGTGCAACATTTATGGGTTTTCGCTTACAGTTTAGGAAATATTCGAGAAAAAGTTTAAGAAAATTGAAATTTTTACCAACCTTTGTCCACTGTTCTGCTAATGGAGAAGGCAAACGTTGTTAGATTTAGAAAATGAAACTTATTATGAATAAGGGATATAATTTGTAACATTAAACATAACATTTGCCAATAAATATTTTCGGCTGAAAAGTCTTTCTTAGATAGAAAGTAATAACCAGGGAAACCAGAAATATGCTCCAAAAAAAGTGTTTTATGCGCATTCAATATGCACTAAAAACTTCGAAATATGCACTAAAAACTCATAAAATATGCTCTTAAAAATAACATAAATTGGATTATTTGGAAATGAAAATCTATATTTAATTCAGCAATTCAATAAAATTTGCATATAAAACAAGACAAAAATAAAATAAACATAAGGAAACAATAAAAAAAATTAATTAGTCCTAATTCACACTATGCAAGTCTTATTGATAAGCTGATTAGTTTGTTAGGAGAGAGAGAGACGGGGGGAATAGAAACGGTAGCAATAAGACTTGCATAGTGTAAATTAGGACTTAAGAACAAAAATTTAACTTTTACTTCAAAACCGATCACGATGGAACCGTATCTTGAAGAATAAGACAAGCTTTTTATTTATAATTGTTATTGCAAAAAACAAAAACTTTTCACTTATCTTTTTAAATAAAAATCGACGACGGTCACATCTGAATAAACTTTTATAGGTACATTGAAAATGTTCTCTTTCAAACTCAACTGATGTAATCGGGGCAGCGTTCGTCACAATTACCAAACCAAGTTTTTATTGAAATTATCGTCCAGTGACGATGTTAAAACACGTTACACCTGTTTAAGCTGAAATTTGGAATATACAAATCAATAGTATTTGTACCAGTATTAAAATTTAGAAGAAAATAGATATGGGCGAATAAAACTTTTTTAATTTTCTTGTTTTGTTTTTCAAAAAAATTGTAAATAATTCATTTTAAATTTTTTCTTCTTCTAAATTTGGATATTAGAACACATACTAAGAGTTAGTTTGGTCTAAATTTCAACTTAAACAGGTGTGGCAAGTGTTTTAACATCAGAACTCACAAGAAAACGTGTGAAATCGATTGGGAAGCAAGAACATACACAATAGCCTTTTTTAAAGTCTAATTTCATAATGGTACCAAAATATTGCTTCCCCATAGTACTTTTTCTTACAATATGAAATTTTGACGGAAAAAATAAATTTTTACTAAAATTTTTTTTAAATATTAAAATATTTTTTTTTTAAGTACCAAAATATGCCTTAAAAACGCCAAATATGCTCTAGAAATTCAAAAAATGCTCAAAATATGCGTGTTAGACTGAAGTATGCAAAAAAATGCTGTAAAGGGTAAAATATGCAAAAATATGCACTAACAAATCGATGCCAGAATTCATAAAAAGTTCTGAAACGGATAAATATCTTAATTCCGCATTGATATATCAGACAAGAAAAAACATGCAATTGCATATTTGTGGTTTCCCTGGTAATAACAAATAGAATTTGCTTTTGAGTTCCCGGCAATTCCAAAAAAATTACAAAAAATTTTAATTGAAATATTGAAATATTTGTTTCGTCTGAATTTGTCGACTACGAATATATCTAAAACGGACGAATATTCGAGAATTCGAATACGAATTTTCGAATTTTACTAAATGCATACAATTCTACATGTACTTCGTGTGTAATATAAATAATACATACACTGTATGTATTTATTTTTATTATTTTGTTTAATTAACCAAAATGAGTACTTTATATATTCAAAGATTCAACTGCAGTTTTCTTATTTTACTTTTTTAATAAATTATTTTTTAATAAAAATATAAAAACGTATATAGAAACATATAAGTTTAAATACTTTTTATGTTAATGTAAAAATACTCCCTTTTCGAAGTAATTTAACAAAAAAAAAATATTTTTTGCTATGTCCACTGTCTGAATTAACAAATTTAGCAGTTATATCGGTATACCGGTATTATAAACTCGGTAACGGTATGTACCGGTAATACCGATACCGAAATAAAAAAAATACCGATATCGTTACCGATACCGAAATTTAAAAAATAGTTGTACCGGTATGAATACCGATACCGTTATTTTTTTCGGTTTCCAAACTTGTGCAAAATTCGTGTTTTTCGTGTTTTTCAGAGAAGGTAAAGATGACTTGGTTAGAGCGCGCATTTTTAAAGGTGTTTATTGAAATGTACAAAATGTACAAATATACAGAGTATGACCGTCTAATAGCCATTTTAATGTATTTTAAGCGTCAAACAAACACCTAACAATAAGAAGAAAAGAAGTATTCAAAATTATGTTTTACAGGAAACCAGCTAATGGACATACAATGGAAATTACCAACAACAAATTTTACACTATTATATTTAACACGATCATACAAAGATACAAAAGGTTTCATGAATTCAGTAATTGTATTTTGTATAGGTAATATTGAATTGTTGTTTTTACTTTTTTTGTTTTATTAAAATTAAATAAAATATTTGTTCGTAATTATAACGATATAATTATCAAAAATCATTCCAAAATTTTAGCATTTTCAAATATTTTTTTTTTGGTATTTTTAGCATTATTTTAAGCCCCGTTTAGCATTCAAAAATTTTTTTAGTTGTGGCCACACTGAATGCTAACCATTGATGGGAAAGGATATTTGCATTTTGGTAGGTATCAACACAAAATTTTTTAGTACTTTTTTAATCGCGAGAAAACCAAAAATTATTTAAATTACTTAAAAATTTTATAGATTCATTTACAAAGAAACAAAAGTTAGTTTTGCAGCTTTTAAACAACATTTAAGTTTTTTTTGGAAATCTCTATGAGTAAATTAATTACAGGGCTGCCAACTACAACAAAATACATATGTAATTTTTTTGCAAGAAATTATAAATTTCACATCTGATCAGCGATGCCAACTCTACCACTTTTGTGGTAGATCTACCTCTTTTGGGTATCTCACTCAACTCTACCAATTTCCGAGAAAAATCTACAAATTTTTTAGTTTTTCAATAATAATGCTACATTATAGTTACCCGAGTTTATTTTATCTAATCCAAGAAAGAATTTCAACTGAAATATTTTTTAACAATGCATCTAAACAACGCTGTGTTGACTTCAATGTTTAAAGCCTGCTACAAGCCCAAATATTTCCTTCATTGGGGCAGTTTGCATACATATGTTGTTCGAATGTTGAAAAAAGGTATTTGTAGAGACAATCCTTACTGATATTATGCAAGGAAAGCTACACGGCATATCAGCGCTATAACTGGGAAACCTACAACTACAGAGGAGTTTTTGAAATTATTTAAAGAAACATTCATTCATTCTTTTAAATATGAGAATAATAAAAATAATATGGCTTTATGAAGTGTTTTTAGGACACATTTTCATAAAAAAATTTTCTTATTAAGCCTTTGTAAAGCCTTAAAAATTTTTATAAATAAGTCTGTAATTAAATAAGGATGACTTAATGAATTCTTATACTTTTTAGTTGTTTTTTTATATTCAAATTTTGAATATTAACCATTCGCAATTAGGATTGTCAGTCATAAAATCGCTTATAAAATATTTCATATCGAAACGAAAGGTTAATTAAGGTAAAAAGATTATTTTTCTAAGGTGTTTAGAATACCCTAAAACATAAGTGTTGTAGATCTACATGCATCTTTTTTAAGTAGGATTTGTTGGAAGCTACCTCTTTTTCACATCGAATCTACCTCTAAGAAAGATTTTGGGTTGGCATCACTGCATCTGATACAGACTTGGTAACCTTTGCGAGGGGACTACTACATCATTAAACGGTCAATAATTCTATCATTCTTGTGTACAATGTACATTGTACATACATATATTAAGGCTGTGAGTTTTAATAAAACAGAAACTACCTATAAAAGATATATTTCTTCATGTAGTAAAAAGTATCAAAAAGTGGCAAAAATAGAATTACAAAAAGTATCATATTTGGTTACTTTTTCCATAGGTAGCAAAATCGTATGCAAACAATCAAAAGTGGCAAATTGCTACTTTAGTAGTACCAACGCTAACGTTGGATGCAGTAGACTATGTGCATATGCATGTGTATATGTATATATGTAATTATTAAACCCATACATATGTTTTATATATATTTAATAGTCCCAAGCAGGCTAGCCAGTCAGCCGTTTTTTTTACATAAGCCGAGCCGCCGCCGAGCCGCCGCCGAACCACTCGGCTTATCGGCGGCTTAGTGCTCAGCCGTTCGTTATTTTGTCTTTTATTTTTTATACTTTTTCAAATTTCGTATTTAATATGCTAGCGAGCGTCCCGGAAAGATAGTTGTTTTTGCTTCCACATAAAAAGAAAATGTTTATGTGAATGGTAACGTAGCTGCGACAACACTTACGTTCTCTTTTGGAGTCCGTTCTTAAATACATGGACGTTTACATTGACTTTTTTGTTTAAGCAGTCAGGCGACTTTTTTATAATTAATTATTCAAAGCTTTTTGTTTGTTGATCCGTAGCAGTGTTCCAATAAAGTAATTAATTTTTAATTCAATCGGAAAACTTAAATAAAATTTATGTAGAAGGCAATCATGAATAAAATTCCGCGAGAAATTTTTCCCGGGGAAAAATTCCAACTAATAGCAAGTAATAGGGAAAGAAATTCTAATTTGAAAAATGAGAAATTTCTCGCGAAATTTTATTCATAATTGCCCTGATAATCTAGAATATGTTTCTATGATTTAACAAATAATTTACGAAGCTATTTTTTAGGATATCAATTACTGCAATATTCAAACTATGGAAAAATAAATAATGTTACAACATGGTGATTCAATAATTCACGTATTTTTCTAAAAACAGACTGGGTTAAAATTTTTTTCAAGTGCTTAAACAAATCGGCGTTAAGCCGTTCAGCCGCCGCCGCCGAAAATATTTGTCTTTCAGCCGCCGCCGAAATTTTTTGCTCGGCTTGCTACTCTGCTATGACATGCCTATGTTAAAATAGTGAGTCGGCGACAAGGAAAAAATTCACTTAATCAACCAGTTGTAGTTATTAAAAAACCACTATGAAGTTACTTACAAATGTGTTTGAGTTCCTATAGGGTTATTATTGCAATAAGAAAAGTTTTCATACACATACATATGTATGTAATGGACAAAAAGTGCCGGAAAAGGAGCGAGAGTGCTACAGTGCCAGCCGTCATCCAATAGTGTCAAAAATGGCACAATCTCTTCTGAATTTCTTTTGATAATTTCTAACGGTAATTTTTAGATGCAAACAATTAAAATGGTCGCATTCATAAGACGTAACAGTTGCACAACCGTTGAGTGTTTGTCTTAGAAACGCATAGTTGAGTATATCCGCTCCACTCAACAGTTGAGTAATTTTCCATCATAGAATTTTTTCGCTACCTATAGTCAACACGTTGTGCTCAGCCTGAACAGCTGGTCAAATAGAGTTATTTCTTTTATATGCTTTGTTAGGTGGCAGCAACAAATATTTGTTAAGTTTTACATTACAAATGCGATGAAGTAACGAAATAAAGATATACAATTACATTATATACAACAAGCCGTTTCTAAGAAGTAGCTGTTGGGGCCAACAGTTGCCAGCAGTTTCACAACTGTTGAGCTCAACAGCTACGTATTATGAATGCGCCCAATGCGATTTTATATAGAAGTAGAAAGTTGATTAAGCGACATTGAAAACAAAGTGAATATTAAATTGTTAAAATATATTTAATTAAAGTGCAGAATTAAATTAATCAAAATGGAAATTAATGTGAATGGTATTGGTATTATTTTTAAAAAATAATAACTTAATAAACCGTGTTGTAGTTTTTGTAAAGTACTAATTTTTAAGAAGTGTTTTAATTAACAATGGTTGATATTCCTTGTTAAAAATACTTAGAGTTTTAGTTAGTTTGCCAATTAAAGCCAAAGACCAAATGGGTTTGTAAATATTGACACACATCTATAGTTAAAAATTATTTTTAATTCAAGTGCAGTTTTTTGCAGGTTTTTTCTATATATTCAATATACCAGCTTAACCTCCAAGTTTATTGTGTTCTATTGTATTCTAAAATTTGTTGTGTATCTCGTTTGATTTAATAAGAATGACATTTTTGTTGTTATTGATAGTTATTTTTTTTCTCTATTCGATATAATAGAAACATCCCGTCAATGCATATTTTCACGAATGACAATTTTCGCGCTTTGGTGCTCTAAGAAGGGTTCATATTCGGCGAAATCACAGCAAGTTTATGATGAAATAATCAAATTAATTAATTTTGAGTGCGAAGAAGGCGCGTTTTGTGAATTACTGAAATGTGTACAATATTTATGTAAAAGAATTGTTGACATTTGGAAAAAGAATCACCGCTTAAAATCAGACGTTTTGAAAAATCATTCAGATTGGTTAGCTAAAAAAGAGGTTGTTTCTTTAAAACCGAAAAACGTATCTGTGTCACCTAAAGAACAAGTATTAAAAGCGAATAAACGTGGTCGCCCTTAATCTGATTTCTCAAGTTCCTCAAAAAGAACAAAACAACGAAGAATAGCAAAGTTGGCAGAAACCGATGCAACGGCAGCGGATACCTTACGTGGCTTATGTTCAGAACCAAATCAAGGTTGTTCGGAATCAAATGCCGCTGAAGTTCTTGCATTAATAATTGACACAAATTTAACCAAGCAACAGTATTGGCATATTCGAAATTTTGTAAACTCTAAGGTTTCCTTCCGTTTATTCCCTAGTTACGAAAAGGTATTGAGGGAAAAGAAAAAAAGTTATCCAAATTCAAAATATATTGCCGTGAGTGAATCCAAAGCTGAAGTAGATTTACAGAATTTGCTTGACCATACAGCTTCACGTATCTTAGATTTACAATTTGAAGTCTGGAAAGACGAACCTGGTATTAATATAAACAACATTGTTTTGATAGGAAAATGGGGCTTTGATGGTAGCTCCGGTTATAATGAGTATAAACAACGTTTTAATAGCAATACTCTACAGGACAACAGTTTATTTGTAACGTCTTATGTACCCCTTCAATTAGTGACAAAATCTGCTAAGCCTGAAGATGCAAAAATAATATGGAAAAACCCTCGGCCGTCGTCAACTCGGTATTGTAGACCGATTCGATTTCAATTTAAAAAAGAAACATCCGAAGTTTGTATTGCAGAAAGAGATTATTTCAAGCAGAAAATTGATATGCTGAAACACACAGAGTATTCTAAATTTGAAAAGAAAATATATGTTGAGCACAAGTTGCAACTGACTATGGTCGATGGCAAAGTGTGCAACTCATTAAGCAAAACGTCATCTGCCAAATGTTATATATGTTAAGCAAATCCGAAAGAGATGAATGATATAGAAGCATGTTTACAAAAAGTGGTGCATAAAGAAAATTATGAGTTTGGATTGTCACATTCACATATTCGCTTTTTTGAGTATTTCATTCATGTTGGTTATAGATTGGATCTAAAAAAATGGCAAATTAGATCAACAGATGAAAAGAATAAGTTTATGGATAGAAAAAGGAAAATTCAAAGCAAATTTAGATCCGAGATGGGTTTGTTAGTTGACAGACCTAGACCAGGGGGTAGCGGCACGTCTAACGATGGCAACACCGCAAGACGTTTTTTTTAACAATCCTGGTTTGGCTGCTAAGATAACTGGCTTTGATGAAGGGCTCATAACCAGATGTGCAGTATTGCTGCAGGCTATGACATCAGGCTACAAAATAAACATCGACAAATTTAAAATATTTGCACTTGATACAGCTAAAGCTCTTGTAGAGAAATACCCTTGGTTCTATCTCCCACCTTCAGTACACAAGATTCTTTTACACGCTTCCGCCGTAATTGAAGACACCATAGTTTCAATTGGAGATCTTTCAGAGGAAGCTGCAGAAGCGAAAAATAAAGACATTAAAAGATATAGGCTACAACACACACGAAAAATTTCTAGATTTTGCAACAAACACGGATTTACTAAATATATTATTGCTTAGTTCGGATCCATTCATTTCAGGTCAACGAAAATTACCACGTAAAAAGAAAAGTACGCTACTAAAATCTACAATTGAATTATTGCAAGAGTAGCTTTTTTATATTTTTGATATTTATTTGAAAACAATAAAAGTCTAAATTTAATTTGCGGAGCAATATGTATTTCCATGAAGGGAAAATTAAAATCTATCTATTATAAAAAAAATGTAAAGAATGGGCGGTAGAGGCAAGTGACCATGCCCATTTTTTCAGAATATTGTGGTTATTACATCCGAAATATACCGTGCAAATTTCAACACTATACCTATCTTTAATATAACTATTTTTGTCGCTCTTCCCCATATAAGTGCAACCACTGTGCCTTGTGCTGATAGTGGGATCTCGGCCTTAGGCAACTATGTTAGGAGAAATTATTACTACTGTAATGCAAAGCACAATTTTTTTCAAATTGTACCACTGAAGTATAAAGTGTACCTGTGTACCAATGCAAATGTAATTGTAGCAAATTTGTTACAATTGTACCACAAATCCCAACAGTGGTACATTCCACTCGCCAGTATTGCCAACAATTCAAAGGCAAAACGAGCCAAATGAGTACCCAAAAAGAGCTAAAAAGATCTAAATTTAAAAACTCAAGATTTTTCCGTTTTAAATCTATGAATGAACATATTTATTATTCAATTTGCACTTCAAGATTTTTTTACATTAATAAAAATAATAGTAAGAAAAAATAAAAAATAATAATTTAAAATAAAAACATTTCACAGCAATTGATGCAAATATTTACTTATTTATTTACAAATACTTGTATATACGTTAAGTTACAAAATAAGAACAATAATTTTCAAAAAGAGTTAGCTTTAGAAGGATCTTTTGTTGGTTTAATCCATTTTTTTAAATACGGGATTTGATTTCCAAGCTTTCCTATATTTTTGGCAGTCCATTTCCATTTCAATAATTTGTGGAAAATTTTCTAATTACTCAGAAACGAACACTTTATAATAAAAACGAGGTTTTACAATTAGAAATACCTAAATACATAAATATATGTATCTTACATAATTGCGAAAAAAACGTACATATCTGCATTTGCAAAAACATAGTTGCCAAAAATGTAAATGCCCAAAGCAGAAACAATAGGGTTAAAGCGGGAAAATTTACTATAAGATCCAAAAAGTGGCAAGCACTATTTCCATAATTGAAAAGAGCTTTGTTTTTTTTTTCGCTTTAGCTCTTTTTTAATAAAAAGAGCTAAAGCGAAAAATTTCGAGTTAGAAACAATCAAAAAGAGCTAAATTTAGCTCTAAAATAGCTAAGTTGGCATCGCTGCCACTTGCCCATAAATAATGGTGAGTTTTGTTTAAGAATACTAACCATGCCACACTTACATACATATGTAAATCATCTTTAGTTCGTGTAATTAGTTCAAGATGTTCGGTCGTAGAAGTGTAATTCTATTTTAAAATAAGTAAATGAAATGGTAAAAGTGCAGTAATATTAATAAAATTAGTGTCATTTTAAAGATATTTTAATAATTTATAAATGTGTGAAAAAAATAAATCGATTGAGTATGTATGAAAAAAGTTATAAGCCTTTGAATGTTCTTATAAGAAATGAAAAGTGCAAGTGTTTTGTGTGTATAATAAAATGTGACGTCATGATCAAGTTTCGCCTATACAAGTGGTTGTTCTGCTTTCATTGCAGTTGACGTCGTTTGAGTTTACTTGTATTTGCTCTGCCGCAGTGGTTGTCTGAGAAGGTGAGTAAATGATCATTATAAATACCATTTATATATACATAATTATTAAGTGTCTGATGATGTTGCCAAAGGGGCTTGTCTATATGTTAAACAGAAGGCAAAGAATAAAATAAATGAAAAACTATTTTGTTGTGGTGATGCTTATGTACATAAGTATGTATGTAGGTATGTCAGTATGTGTGTATGTATATATGTAAGTAGGTCTTATTTAAATTGTGTTGTTTGTTGCGTATGGATTTTTGTGTTTCTTTTTTATTTACATCTAGTGAAATTGTTTGTTAGGTTTTGAAATAGTTTTTAAACACTTGAAAAGAATTTTCATTAATAATAATCAGCGTTACCGTTGGTTGCATAGTGTTCGATTTAAGAATTTACGACGACAAAAATCATAAATTTTACATTGTAAGTATAGATACATATGTTCATACCAAGTCTAATGGCCTATTTCTCACCTGCGAAAGAAAACGTTCGACTTACAATTTATATTAAAAACAGAAACAAATATGGAAAACCGCATCGCAATAAAGGCCGGGGCACAATGGATACGTCACACGTTAAACTTTGCCTTTTTCAACTGACAGCTGAGTTGAAATAAATGGTTTCTTATGAGGTCTGTTACATTCAAATGCTTCCGTCAATAAAGAACTCATTGTGCCAACCTTCTCCGTCGCTGCGCTTATTGTGCCCCTGCCTTACTTGGGGGCCACACGCTCAATTTTTGACTTTCAATTCCATTCAATTTGTAATACAATCACACTTTTTCACTAACACAATCAAACTTATTGAAATGAAAACTAGATTGCTTTCAAATTCATCTCATCCATTTAAATGGTAATTTAGTTTTCAATTTCAAGCAGCTGATCACAGCACACATTGATTGAAGCTACAAATTTGAGTTGTTTCTTCGTCGGTAGCATTTAAAAAATGAAATTGAATATCAATTTGTGTCACAGCTATCAATTTTAAGGCATGTTGACACATAATATGTGTAAAGGAATTGAAAGCAATCGTTACATTGTGTTCAGATTAGGAATGCCTGGATTCGGGATTTTGGGATCCCGGGATTTTTCGTTATTTTCGAGATTTCGAGATATACAATTTTTTGGTAAATAAATATTACTTTAATAACAAATTTTATGCATTTTAAAAGGATTTATGTTGATAATATGTATATCATTACGCAGTTGTCTTCAAAGTTAAAAATTTTCTAATACGAGTGTGAAATAAAAATCAAAAGAATGTTTCTCATCTATTTTTAAGTTTATTAATCGCATTTGATGTTAGAGAATTTATACTGAAAACCATAACTAAGTACGAAAATTTGTTTTTGTTTTTAATATACATAGGTATGTATATTTTTTCTATAATCTTAACTAAAACGAACATACATATTTACATATCTATGGACTTTTGAAAAAGGAAACGCATTATTTAGTGCAAAAAGTTTGCACTTGCCTTGTATTGTATTCTACTTCAATTCTAAGGAGCTGTCAATAGTACATACTCAATTGTTACCGACAAGTAGATAATTGTTAATTTATTTAAAGCGGTGGGGAGCCGACATTTAGATAGTTATACAATGCAATTATGAGTAAATTGCCAAAGAAAATTTCTCAATTTTCCAATTAGTTTTTTTTATTTTTCCTTTTATTTTTTTATATTGTTTACCATATTATTTGGTTCTGTTTGTAATTATTCCCCGGGAAAAATTTCTCGTGGAATTTTATTCATAATTGCTCTCACAATATAGAATAAGACGGAATAAATTTGTCAAACTTATGCATTTGCATTATGCAATATAGAATAAGACGGAATAAATTTGTCAAACTTATGCATTTTCCAAATGTTATTTCCCTTCCAAAGCTAATATGCTTCTATTTATTTTCAAAATAATTCTTAGTTGCATATTGTAGCACCTTTGATGAAAATAACCACGAGAAAGTAATCAATTTATTTTGTTCTTGTTGTTAATTTATAAGAAATATGTCACGAATAGTCATTAAATTATTAAAACTACACGTATAAAATTGTATGGAACTTTTAAATATATAAAAAATACCATAAAATCAACGAAAATGTTAATTTATAAATGGTTTTTTACATAAAAATTGCTATATAATATCCCAAAAAAGAAATCACGGGATTGAATTTTACAAATCTCGGGAAACGGTATTTACCAAATCCCGAAAATTCCGGGATACTCAAAGTTTGTTGTACTAAATTTTAAATGTAGGTACTAAATTAACGATTGGTGTTCTATTGCACTTTTCGAGTTTGAATAGTACCAATTTTGCCAACCCTATTATAGGTACAGTGTGCAAAATATTTTACGTAAAGTCTCCATTTATTGAACATTAAAATAAAAAATTATTTCATTCATAATTTCTGAAACAAAAGCTGAATCACATTATGCAAGAGTGGATGTAATTTTTTGAGATTACATACATACATATTTATGCTCGAATATAAACTTTGTTTCTTAAAATTATCTAGATAATTCCGCTATTTTCTATCGTAACCGTTAACGGTTAACCTGTTTATTACTACCCGATTTACGTACCTTTTCACAATGTATGGTTAAGAGTTAACGTGAACTTTATTCCAACTTACTCTGTATGATCAATCTGTAACTCTTCTTTCTATATTTTTTGGTTTTACGTTTTAAAAATTCTGACATACATACATATGTATGTATGTATTTACATATGCTTGTATACATGTATGTATGTAAGTATATCTTTTAAAATGCTTTTTAGGGTTCCGTACACCAAAGGTGAAAAAAGGAACCCTATTGTTTTCGCTACGCAGTCCGTCTGTCCGTCACACGGTATTTTCTCAGGAACTATAAGAGCTACGGACCTGAAATTTGGACAGAGTATGTAGAACCTTGGCCATTACAAACAACAAATACATGAGAATTAAAAATTAAAGGGTGTTCCAAAACGAGCAACGAAAAATGTTAAAATCTCATGTAATATACATACATACAATTGTATATACATATGTATGTATATTGACACTTGAAATTTGTACAATTACTGTATTTTTATATAGACTACAACAATTAACACTAAAATTAAAAAAAAAATTTAATTGAAGGGTGGTCTATCTATCAGTTAATGCAATTTTGACTATGTAATTTTGACAACTTGCTATATCTTGGAAACCCTAAGAGTAAACTCTTGAAATTTGCAAAAACGGTGAAACTAAAAAAATCAAAAATTAAAGAATCGCCAAAAATTAAAAAAAAATCGCCAAAAATTAAAAAAATCGCCAAAATTAAAAAAAAAAATTCTAACACTAAAATAAATCGCGAAATTCGAAAAAATCGCACAAAAGCAAAAAATCGCCAAAATGAAAAAAGCCCCAAAACCGGAAAAAATAGCCAAAACGCGAAAAATGAAAAAAAATCGCCAAAATTAAAAAAAAATCGCCAAAATTAAAAAAAATCGCCAGAATTAAAAAAATCGCCGAAACGAAAAAAATCGCCAAAATTAAAAAAAACGTTAAAAACCAAAAAAAAATGCTCAAACCGAGAAAAAAGTGCCAAACTAAAAAAACCGCAAAAACCAAAAAAAAAATCACCTATATGAAAAAAACGCTAAAATTAAAAAAATCGCCAAAACGAGAAAAAACTGCCAAAACTCAGAAAGCGCCAATAAATTCAAAAAACCACAAAACTAAAAAAAGCTTTAAACCGAAAAAAACCAAAAACGGAAAAAATGCCCAAACTATAGATTATATTGGCTAAAGTTCGTATACAATTACATATCTTACAATTACATACATATCTCATTACATATCATAACAACAGCCGACACTACAAGACGTCAGAATTAATAACAACGGGAAAGCATTTACCGCAGGAATGAATAATTGCAATTTGCATCTCGATCGATAATGCTTTCCGTGGAATTTTCCTTTCCGTGCGGAATCAATAATACCACCCGATATTTAAATGTAGCGTAACATCAGGAAAAGTAGCACTTATTTTCATTACCTCTACGCTGACGATCGCAAGTGCGTGAAATTTTGCATGTTAACAAAGTGTTACTATCTTATGTGATAATAATAAAAAAATCGTTTATAAAACAAATATTTAATATAATATTAATATTCAAAAGTGTGTAATGTAACGCCAGATTGTGAGTATTTTTTGTATACTACAATGTTTGTTTAAAATTTACTTGAGTTTGAGTTTTTGAGTTTGTTCGTTTGTTTTCTTCGCTTTCACCACCAAACCGCGATTTTTAAATTATTTTACAATAAAGCATATTTTTTGTAAATAAATTTTTGGACTGCTAAGGGTAATTTTCGACTCGGTTTGGATTGTTTAACCAGTCTTAAAACCGGTTTTTATTCTGTTTTTTATTTTGTTTTATCGCCTTTATCAGCGACTAACAATTCACAATACATTTATAAATTTTAAGTATATTTTCCAAAAAACAACGTGAGCAGAGGTGCGGATAAAGCTAATAAGTATATATAAATAACAAATATAGTTTTATTACACTTTTGTGTATCTTTTTCTTAATTTTTAACCAAAAAATATCAAGGTGAAATTTAAGTAACGAAACGCCATATAACGTAACGCCAGATACTGAGGCTAATAGAAAAAAAAGTGGAAAAGACTTTTTAATCTAGATGCTTGGAAAATAAATGTATATCAGTGCAAGTCCTAACAAAAAAATTTTTGTCTAAAAAGACTTGCCCAGTTCGCAGAATTAAGCAATTTTGTTAGTCAAGTCAAACCCAACTTCTGTTTTTTGTAACGTAACGCCAGGTCATATTTTGGGTATATCTTGAAATCCTTTGTTTTGATTTTTATGATTTTTTCAAATGTAAGAAAAAAAGCTTTTTCAAACATGATTTTCAAATTTTTTTTTCAACATTTTGTTGAACAAATGTCACGTAACGGCCTATATGTAGTTTTTGTGTATTAAATTATTTAAAGTGACTATTTCTGCATTCGATATTAATGCATTCTTCTCTCTCTACAGCCTTTCAGAAATGATCGTATAGACATATAATACAAACTTAACATACAGCTGCATTTGAGATTTCTCCACTAATGGAGTTTATTAAGATTTAAGTTAGATAGATGTAAGTGTAATTTCTTTAATTATTAAATCATCGTTTAATTGATGCCCATTTTCTATTTCCTGAGGTGCCTGCCATGTGAAGTAAAAACAAATTTTGAAAAGGTTTATGAGCAAAAATATATTTTAAGTATAGTAGTTCTTTTAATATTTATAAAAACAAAAACTGCACTCTGAGAATAAAAATTATCTACGTTTTGGCCAAAATAAAATATTTGTCCCATATTCCCTACACTACATGTAGTGATTTCCCCCCAGAGTTCTGGCAACACTGCTTTGTATTATAAAAAGCTGTTGTCACATTGAATGAAAAAATAAAATAAAATAAAACAACATACCAAAAATTGAAATTTTTGTAATGAAAAATTGAAGAAAAAAAAACTCAGAAAATGGAAAATGTGATTTTTTTCTACCCCTTTATCTTTTCTATACCGTTCGCCTACAAGCTCCAAAACTCGTGTTTCCAAAGATGATTGAAAAATCAACGTGTGAATTACGTGATATTTTGTGTTATGGATTGCTTTCGAGTTCCTTAACATCTACATATGTATGTACGTTAATTAAAATATACTACGTTTATGCGCGCACTATTTTCAAATAAAAATATTTGCCAATAAATTAACTCACTGTTTATACGGCATTTTAAATGTATTTAAACTTGTTAGCACTTCCATGGAAATGTTACTTATGTTTGCAAAAAAATTTTATAAATGTGTAAAATAAATAATAATAATTTGTTTTTATAGTAATTTTTTGTTCTATCAATGTTTTTTGTGCATTATTTTATCAATTTATAGTTTTTTATTAGCAAAAATTTTTAAGTGTGGTAACCTTAAGCATTTTATTTGCACATAGTGCGTTAAACATGAATAGTTTTCTGAATTAGTAAGTCGCAATAAAAACAATAATAATATGGTAACAATTTACAGTTTTATTTGCAAATAAGCCCTGCGTATAAACGTAGTAATAGTCAAGTTTATAAAAACTAATGAAGAGAATCGCTTAAATCCTAAAAATTCAAACCAAATTATTCTTCTGAAAGATTGTTTTAGAAGATTTCTTTAAACTATTTAGGTAACTGATATAATGACCAGCGTTGCCGTTGTGACACTAAAGTATCACTTTTGAGTCAAAAGATTTGACCCTTTTTAGTGCCAATGACACTTTTTAAAACGCTTATTTTCATTTATCCCTTTGTATCATCTTCACAAAATGTATGCCGTAAGGCAATCATATGCTCAAAAATTGGACGAAGCAGAGTTGCTCGTCTAGTTGGCGATAGATAGTCGGTTCGATGCTGTCGATCATTTTACTGTTTTGGTCGATAGAAAAGCCAATAAATGGTGAAAATACTGTAAAAAATCTAACACCCAAATGCCTGATTCCAAATGCAAATTATTTCCGGGAGTATCACAATTGAAAAACTATGCATAGGCATATAACATATATAATCTTAATAAAAAATTTCATAAACCGGCAAGATCGTATACATACGGAGTTCACTATTTTTTACCTGGCGTTCGTTCCTAATGTTTTTTACAAGTAAATTAAAAGTTACGGTTCTTTTGCCTATATAAGCTTAAACAAATTATTAGCTTCATTCGATCATTTTTACGCTCTGACCGGTTAGAGGGTTAACATTGATTTTTAGTTAAGGTATGTTAATTAATATTTAAGAAATTTATTATTCGACATATTGCCATAATTATATTTTAATTTGAAATTTATTTGCTGGTGGTTTAGCTTGGTCTATTATACGTATTTCATTGGCGCTTGAACCAAATCATCAGTAGACTTCAACCACACATTTTTAAAATTTTTTTTTGTGACTGTTAAAAATTTGTGGTTGAAGTCTACTGATGATTTGGTTCAATTAATTAATTTTATTTTTGTCTAATGTATTTAATTAATTGTTAAAATTCCTGATTGTTTTTTTTTTAATTGAAATATGTATGTAAATGTTATTTTGTGTTCACAAAAACCTTGACCCCATTTTACTTTAAAATACCCTTTCTTGACCTTCTTTTTTTCTTAAATACCCTTATTATGTAATTTTTCGAAATTTTCAACCCTGATAATGACCTCACAAGCTTGTTAATTTTTAATGAATATATAATTTTGGCTTTTTTTTTTGCTTGACTTGACTAGTTTAAGAATTCTAATATGAAACTTTGCGTGTGCAGAAGTGACACAAAAATTAAAAGAAAATTTAAAAAAGCTTTTTTCAAAGCAAACTTTACGTATGCTAAGGGAGTCTCACAAAACTATCATCACATCTTTTCATTCTTAAAATTTCTGCACTTGTCCAGCACTTTTTTAATCAGCACTTTGCCATTGCAATTTCTAGGAATTTCTTTTATAAAATAAACACCATAATCGAAACAATTGTTATGAGAATCTCTTCTTAAATTAACATAATTTACAATGTCCCCTTCGGTTAGAGAACTTTCCACATCTTTAACAACCATAGCAGCTGGCACATCACCTCTGTCATCTTCGGGCACACCCACAACACACACATCGTGAACACCCTTCATTTCTGCCACAATTTGTTCAAACTCATGAGGTGAATAATAGGCACTTTGATATTTTAGAACAATTTCATGGCGATCTGACAAGTATAAATAGTGTTCCGAGTCCATACAGCCTAAATCGCCGGTAATGATAAAATCTTCTTGGTCCAATATTTTATAAAAAGCTCCCACATCACCAAAGTAACATGTTTGTTGTCCATGGAAATTGTTCTTAACACATAGAAGACCAATTTGATAAGGTCCCAACTTTTCACTACTGGCCACATCAATGATTTTCAATTCGATATTGGCAAACAGTTGACCCACTGATTTCAGTTTATAGTCGCCAAAGTTGGCCGCTATGCCGCCGCACTCGGAAGTGCCATAAATATTTATCACAGTTGTATTTATCAGGGTGTTGCGTATTTGTTGCAAATTGTTTTTAAGACAACAAGATCCAGTAATTAAAACGAACTTTAAAGTTTGTAGCAATTCTTGCTTATGTCTTATACACTGTGAGATTTGAGTGCTTGTGGTTAGAAGACAGTTGACTTTGTATTTCGAAATAAGTTCAGTCATATAATCCACTGAATAAGGTCTAGAGGTTATAATGCGTAAGTTTCCATATAAGATATTCCCCAAGAGGCCATATAAACCAAATATCCAGTCGATATTGCAAAACGACAGTATAGTTAAAGATTTCTCCGATAATAGTCTGAAAATAAGAGAGAAGAAGAATATGTCTTTATTATTAATTAAAAAAAAAATCATTTATCTGGCTTTTTTTCTATTGGCCTCTGTGAACAAATGAAATTTTCAAAATAAAGAAAAAGCAATTTAAATTTAAGTCCTTGTTAGGGTTCCGTACACCAAAGGTGAAAAGAAACCCTATTGTTTTCGCTACGCTGTCCGTCTGTCCGTCACAGTAAAAGCTACAGACCTGAAATTTGGACAGAGTATGTAGAACCTTGGCTGGTCAGCCAACAAATACATGAGAGTTAAAAATTAATGGGTATTCCAAAACGAGCAACGAAAAATTTTAAAACCCCATGTAATATATATACAGTTGTATGTACATATGTATGTATGTATGTATGTATGTATGTATATTGACACTTGAAATTTTTAAAATTAGTCTACTTTTATACAGACTAGAACAATTAACACTAAAATTAAAAAAAAAAATTAATTAAAGGGTGTTCCATCAGTTAATGCAAATTTGACTATGTAATTTTGACAACTTGCTATATCTTGGAAACCGTAAAAGGTAAACTCTTGAAATTTTCAAAAACGGTAAAAATAAAAAATTCGAAAATTATAAAATCGCCAAACCAAAAAAAAAAATCGCCAAAAATTTAAACAACATTCTTAAATATTTTTGTCAGACGATGAAACCGATTGAACCAAATTTTTTTGGTGAAATTTTGTTGATGACATACATTCAATAAATCAGAAAGCAATACTAAGTGCAAAAGATATTTCAATATGCATATCTTAAGGCTCCAGCTCGCCGACTGCTTCCCTCACTTATCATTTGCGCCAAGATCATTACACTGAATTTGAAGCGATTTTGAGTTTTGAGCGTTTTTTTTTAAATTTGGCGTTTTTCGTTTTTGGCGCTCTTGTTTATTTTGGCACTTTTTTGATCTTTTGGCGTTTTTTTTCATATAGGCGTCTTTATTTTCGGCGCCTTTTTCGCAATTTGGCGTTTTTTTCATTTTGGCGATTTTTTTGGATGTGGCGATTTATTTTAGTGTTAGATTTTTTTTAA
Organism: Tachina fera; assembly: GCA_905220375.1. Lineage (NCBI taxonomy): Eukaryota > Metazoa > Arthropoda > Insecta > Diptera > Tachinidae > Tachina > Tachina fera. The sequence goes on from LR999966.1 coordinate 77,796,242, forward strand.
TTTTTGCCATTTTTTTCGTTTTGCCGTTTTTTTTTAGTTTATGGCAATTTCTTTCGTTTTCACGATTTATTTTTCTGCTACAATTTTTATTTTTAATTTGGTGCTTTTTTCGTTATGGCGATATTTTTTCGATTTATTGACAATTTTTTTGGGTTTGGCGACCTTATAATTTTGTGATTTTTTTGTTTTGCCGTTGTTGAAAATTTCAAGACTTACGGTTTCCAATTACAGCAAGTTTTCAGATTTATTTAACCAAAATTACATTAATTGATACAACACCCTTTAATTTAAATTTTTTTAAATTTTAGTGTTAATTGTTGTAGTCTGTATGAAAATACACTAATTTTTTCAAATTTCAAGTGTCTATTTTAATATTTTTCGTTTTGGAATAACACCCTTTATTTTGTAACTCTCATGTATTTGTTGATGTAGCGGGCAAAGTTCTACACACTCTGTCTAAATTTCAGTTCCGGAGCACTTACGGTTCTCGAGAAAATAAACTGTGACGGACAGACCGAAAAAAATCACCAAAACGCGAAAAAGGTGCCAAAACTAAAAAAATCGCCTAAATGAAAAAAATCGTCAAGCTTTAAAAACGCCAAAAACCGAAAAAAATCGCCAAAAAGGAGAGAAAAGTGCAAAAATTAAAAAAGCGCCAAAACTTAAAAATAAATCGCAAAAAACCGAAAAAACGCCAGAACTATAAAAACACTCAAAACCGGAAAAAGTAAAAAAAGTGCCAAAACTATATATTATGTAGGTAGGTTAAAGTTTGTATTAAATTACATATCTAGTGTCCGTACGGAACCCTTCGTGCGCGGGTCAAAGTTGCACTTCACTGAACTTATTTTTTAACTTCTCATTTGTTTAAATGAAAGTTTAACACAAAAAGGGAAAATATCGTAATTTTATAATTTGCAAATTTTCTTACTCGACTAAAGTTTTTTCGATTAAACGAACTTTGAGTGGTGGGTTTTGACATTCTAGCGGCTGCAATAGCTTTACTATTAACACCCCAGTGAAAAAAAATGGAAGTCATTCTAGCGGAAGTACATTTTCATTGCTTCCAAAAAATCGATATTTTTAATATGCCGAGGGTGAGCAAAAAACCATGTAAAAGCTTATTTTAGTCCCACAAAACCTTGTAACTCCTCCATAGTGTTAGAAAATACTCACCAGAATTTAAAAAAATTTTATTTTTTTAAAGAAATTTATGAACTATTTTTAGTCTAAAATTTAAAAGTTATTTGCTTAAATTTACATGAAAACACTGTTTCGGGCTTAAATTCGTATAAAAAGAAACGAATTGTTAAAAAAGGCAAGTATTTACCCTTTTTCCTAGATGAAAATATTATCATAGAACACAAAAAAAGGAATTTTTCTTAATATCGCTTCCAATTCAGTGACCAGGCATCGAAAAAGAGAACTTCTTGCAATGACAACCCTATGTAAAAATCATTAGATCGGATCGAAATTTGCACTACTTCCGCATCGTAAACTCTACATTTTCATGACTTTTTTGGAGTCTCTTTTTTTACTGGGACCATAAAACGGTCGAGTTTATTTATTGTTTTATTTAATCTTTCACATTCCTAAAATTTCTGTAATATTCCTCACCAATTCTTTAAGCATTCCAAAATAATTTCTGTGCAATTCAACAACAACAACGACTCACCCGTAATCCGTAAGACACATTTTGTTTGTAATACGAACACATTTCGGTAGACCTGTTGTACCGGAAGTGCATAAGATGGCCACGGTTTGATCACCGCCATCCTTCAGGGGTTCTGTACTACACTAAACCGAAGCAAAAAAAAAAAAAACCTGCCTTATGAATGCTCTCGTAAAAAGCCAAGCCAAAAATTTACCAGAATCTATCAAAGTTTTCCTCCTCCTGCTCCTCCTCCTCCTCACCATTCAAAATATCTTGTATGCTAATGACATCTAAAATATCAGTAACGTGATTGCACAACGTGCAAACAATCGGATAAAATGTATGTAGAGCACTTTGTAATGAGGCCACATGTAAACCATCACAAAATATAACTTTCGGTTTGGTTTTGCTCAACAAATAATGAATTGCTTCTGTTAAATGGAAGAATGAAATAATTAGAATTATTTCATAATACTAATGACAGCTATAAATCACTCACCTTCCGTCTCTTCAGGATTGATGGCATGAAAGGCCAGACCATTGAACCATGCGGCCAATATGATTTGCATCGTGTATGTGGTATTTGTTGCAACAACACCAATGGCATCGTAACACGTTAGCTGCCACTTACGCATTTGTTTAGCCAGCTTGATGGCATTAGATAGTGCCTGGTGATATGTTAAATGTGTATTTTCTGTATCGCTAATTTGGCATATTTCATTCCCGGATTTATTGCGCATCATGCGCAACACCCACTCACCCACTGAAACATTTTCATCCAGAGTCTCTTCACGCTTCCAGCCATACCAAATTTTTGAATTTTCATCAAACACTGTAGACATTTTCGTCACTTGGTTTGTAAAGCACAAAGTGTATTATGTATAATAAAAATTTATGGTTTTTTGTTTTTGTTTCTAAATTAAAAGTATTCGTGTGCGTTAGCCTCTACGCAATTATAAGAAATAAAATATTATTTTAGTTATTATAAGTTTTTTCCGTAGTTTTGTTTACTTGTTTTCTTGCTGTAAAAACAGGTGTTAAAAATATTTATCTATTTTACTGAATTTCGTCAAGTTTATCTTATCTTTCCAGTTTGTTTGGTTTATTTTAGATGTTATGCCACTTTTATAATAAATAGTATGTATTTATAGCTTTTTACTTAATAGTTATAAATACAATTTAAAACAGTTGCTAAGAGTGAGTATTGAACTTTGATTTGATGGTAAAATTGAGAATTGGTGTAAATTTAAATGTGCAAATTTCTTTGTTTTCATTATTATCATGCGCTGTACAAACTGTGTGTATTAAATTTATTGCTTATTGCTTCTGCTTATTGTCCTTATAATTATATTTAGCCTCTAGTTGAATGGCAAAACAGATAAAGTAAACAAAAAAAATAAATTATTCGTTTACCAATGACCTCAATTTCAGATACGCTCAGTCTAGCCGCAATATATGTACATATTTATTAATAACAGTTAAAGCCTGTCATACACTACAGGTTCTTTTTTTGTTTAACTGACATGTCAAATTTCCCACAGCAAAATACTTACCCATCATGTGTTATCTTTAAAACAATGCTTCTGTAAAACTTAGATGCAAAGTCGTCTGATACAATTTCAATTAAAGCGTGCTCTATTTGTTTCTGAAAAACCTTTTGACATCATATTTTTTATTATGCTATTCACTAACCGTTATTACGATAATCGTAGCGCTTTAATAAAAATATCGCAAATTTATTGACTTTACTATTCAGTAACATATTTTAACGATATTCGCTGTCGCATAAAGTAAAAAGAGAAATGATATAATAAGCTCAAATTAGTTTAGTGTTTCTTTGATTCCTTATTTTTTATCACATGGTATACACAATTAAAAGGTGAGTAAAACACAGATGCACACTAGAGGACTGCGTAAACAGCCTTAAAAATGTAAGTACGTCTTGTTTCTTAAATGTATTTTCATAGCATGTATTATACCAAATCACCCTGCAAAAAATGGTAATAGTGAAATTGTAACGATTTACTAGTGACATTGTCAGTAGTACTACTGAACAGGTCTACCCCTCCCAATGGAATCATCTATTGATATTTAATATTAGCTTGTCATTGAAAATCTACCACTAGACTGTAGCACTACTGACTAAGTAGTTCTTTTGGGACAACATGGAGACATTGGCACCAAAGATTCACTAGTAAATTATAGGGGCTCTAGTCTACAATATCGATACTTCCTCGCTCGATGTCAATAGTAAAAAAGTAGTGATTTACTAGCGAAAGTGTCAATACTACTACTCACTAGGTGTACCCCAGCCAATGTAATCGCGTATAAAATATAACATAGGGTTATCTTTGAAAATCTACCAGTAGACTTTAGCACTATTTTTTACGACCATATGGAGACATTTTGAACCAAAGATTCACTAATAAATTTTAATGACCCTCGTGTAAGGATTTGGGCAACAAACTTAAACACATACATACTCATGTAATTTTTTACCATTATTGCACAGCATAATAAAAATTAAAAACAATGTCACCAGAAATACACTAGAACTGGTGTCTCTAACGTATCTCTACTAGCGCATAAAAGGGAAGTTGTCGACATTTCAACTAGAGCAATGGTCGCAAGAAAAAGAGTGTTGACATAGAGACATATGGTTTTCGGCTGACTAGAGGGCAATAATATGTGGTATGGTTTAATAATGAAGCAAGATGGATGTATTGGTGTTCGTGTCATGAGTGTTAACCAGCGTTGCCAACTTGGTGCTTTTGCACTATTTTTAGTGCGCTTTTTGAAGACTCAAAATGCCAAATTTTGAGCATTAAGCGTATGCCAGATCAATCATCATCAATATTTAGCTTCAATTTATGTGATTGTGTACGTTTGTTTACCAAAAATAATCTCATATATACATACTATTGGTGTGAATATTAAAAAAAAACGCACACAACCACATATATTGAGCTGAATATTGATGTGTCTGGCACCCACTTTAGCACCAAACTAACAAAAAGCACTAAGTAGTGCTTTTAAGAAAATTGTGTATTTCACAAAATTACTTTAATAAAATCTTGCTGTCCTTTTTTTATGAGTGTTAAGCATACCCCTTTCATCTGATAAAGATGTTGATACTCTTGCCGAAATAGAGAATAGCTTAGAAAATATTAAACATTATTAAACTTCACATTATTGCTTTCACGTAAGTACCTTTTACGCTTTTTTTTGATCTTAAAATTAAGCATTTTAGTGCTTCTTTTAAATTTTAAAGTGCTCTTAGGGCAAAAAAGGTGGCATCACTGGTTTTAACAATCAATGTCGCGAAGACTTCCCGTTCGTTTCAAACAATCAACAGAAGTAGTATTAATGCGTGTATGATTGTTATTTTGCATACTGTACGTCTGAGTGTGTGTGTAAGATATCGATGGTAAGCTATTATGTGTTTAAGGGTGGTTTTTTGAAGCAAGCGCACGCAACTAATGTCAATGCATGTGTGCGTTTGTATGTGCACAGAAAAATAAAAGATCATACAAACAAAGTGTGTGTTCTTTTATTCTCACCCCCAAATCGGTTCAGTTTTATGTAAAAAAAAAAATCAAAACAATTTGATAGCGATAAGTTGTGTTTTAAGGGGTACTTCCACCCCTCAAAGTTGAAGGCCAACTTATCCCATTTTTGATTTTTTTTGCATATGACTATCATTTTAAAAAATCATTTTGCAAGAATATGATATATGGCAATATTTTAGACCTTCTAGTCTACAACATTAGTCTCAAGGAAAGCTTTTTGCCAAATGAATAATTTAGGAAACAATGAAGAAAATTACCAATAAAATACCAAAAATTATACATACCAAAACTGCATTTACATACCTCCCATTTACTTCAATAGTGCCACAACTCAACAAAACTAGTTTTGCAGAAAACGCGTTTTAAGTTTTCAATTTTTATAAACTCAATGGAGAAATGAAAAAAAATTCTTCTCTCAGGAGCTTTTTATATGAAATTTTAACACAAGATAAAATACGAAGTGCCGCATCTTTCTGCATTATTAATTCAAAAAACTCATTTTTTGAGTTATGCCACTATTGAAGTAAATGAGCGATATGTATATCAAAATTACTTTACTAAACGGTTACAATAAAAGTTTACTTCTATTAAACTATTTCATGCATATATTAAGTATAGTCATAAGAAAACTACAAAAAAATACATTGAATATATGGGCCTATGGGCTAACTTTGAGGGCCGGACGCACACCCTAAAACACAACTTATCGCTATGAAATTATTTTGTAATTTTTTTTTTACATAAAACTGAACCTATTTGGGGGAGAAAATAAATGAAATCAACAAAAAAATTCTAAACAATCAACAAGAAAGCATCACAAATTCTTCTGTCATGAAGTATTTTCTTCTTTTTTTTCTATACCTGTAATAAGTGAAGGAAATTTTTTACTAACAGTGTTGTTTACCGTTGTTTTAGAAGATTTCGCTGTGGTAAAGCAGTTGAAAAATTCCTCATGTCCTAAAAGTTCTTGAAAGTGGTCTTGTGCAGGGGTCTAATGCACACTATCATTAAAAAGAAATTCAAAATCACATTTACATCAGAACTACTTGCCATATAATGACTTAATTTTTTGATTGCCAAAGTTAATTAATCGCTTAAAAATCACATACAATTTTTATTTACGTACAAGTTGATAAATAATGATGAATGGTTCTTTCAGATTTAATAGATTACGTGAACATGTTGTCAAATAAAAAAAGTAAGTAATTCTCAAGAATCGATTATTTTAAGGCCAAATTTTGTAAATGCAAACGTTTTTTTCGTTTTGAAATTTGTATGGAAATAATTATTTTTTGAAACTAATTTTCGTTATTTTTCATACAAATTTGAAACGTTTGTAAACGAAATTTTTACAAAATCTGCCTATTAGTCTCACGCCTTGTTAAAATCATTAACCCAATTACATTTTTTTTTTAATTTTTACTGGGAATCTGTTTGTAAAATTTTCAAACTGTCCTTAATATGGCCATTTTCCACTATGTTTGATTTGCTGAAGAAGAAGGGTTTGGCCAAAGTGGCCATTTTCCTAATATAACTCGATGAAAGATATTTTCACTGAGTCATACGCTTTCCAGAGTTACTAAATTTTTGCACAAATACAATTCAGATATACTGTAAATGCAGTTTAATAGTATTATTTGTTGCCTTCATTTTCCACTATATTTGATTCGCTGAAGGAAAATAGTTTGGTCACAGTGAACATTTTATAAAAATACGCATTAATTTCAGTACAAAATGCGAATAAATAAAAGAGGAAGAAAAATATTACACTAGATATTTTTCAAAAACGTATTTGTCTGGATTAATTTATCTTCACATACATATAACTTAATTTTTTTATTTTTGCAATTTCAAGGTATTTAAGATTTAAGATAATAAAAGTATAATATAACAAAGATGTATCAACACATACTTAGTACAAAATTGGTACAGCAGAGGTCGCTAAAGTTTTTTACATCAACCTGCCTGTGCTTAATAGAACTTTATTTTTATCGTTGGGTTGCATAAAAAAAATTCGTCAGCCATTAGGAGACATCCACCAGTTGCATTTGTAATTGACGGTTATTAATTTTTCAAACTCTACTCTATCACCCATATCACAGAGTTGTATAAAAAAAGATATTTGGCTCGGCATTTTTAAGCGTTGTTGCAGCATAATTTACCGTTTTAAATTCAATAAAAACGGTAATGGTCAGGCATCTTGATGCATCTGGCCTATTGAATTTAAAATAAAGTCCCCGTTTGTATAAAATTTATATACCAGTTCAATGGAACTTATGATATTCCAACTAAAAAAATTATCATTAAGAAAAAAAAATATAAATTAAAGCAATAAAAATTCTAGTAAATTTATTGGCCAAATTAAGCTCATACGTATTTGCTGATATTATTAAGCGGGAAAAATTTAACTTTAACAAACTAATCAAATAATGCAGATAACGACGACTTATCGAATTTATTCGAAAGTTCTTAAAACAGCAGTAGTCAGAAATTTTTAAGCAAAAGACGATTATATATTGCGCATTTACTCTAACAATGTCACAACCCAAAACAAAAGTTTGCCAGAAAACGAGTTTGAGTCACTGTTGCCAGAACTTCTAGAGGTGAAATCGTCAAAAACTACAGATTTCTGTGTAAAAAATCGTCAAAATCGTCAAGTCATTTTAGAAAATCGTCAAAAAAACGTCAAATCAAAAATATTCAATTTTTTTTGTATTTTAATTGTTTTATTACAAAAACTATTACAATGGTTCAAACTTATTAACTATGCTTTCAACAAATATACACGTATACAATAATATATATGTATATAGTCTAATAGGGATTTTACACCATCCCGAAATCTAGTACTTACACGATTTTTAGCTAAATCTGGCTGCTTTTCACTAGATTTCCCATACAAAACAAAATCTACTTTGTGAGTAGATTTTTAGGCAATCAACTCAAAAACTAATAATTTTATTTTATTTTTACTACCCTGTACAATAAATTTATATAAAAGATAATTGAATAACTACGATCTCCTCAAAAAGGTGTGGAATTGGCTACATTGCAGTTGTTTGGTTGCAGTTTTAGAAATTCTTCGGTTGATGGGCTGTGTTTTGGATAAAAAAATCTTGATAAATGTCAAAAAAACATGGTGTAAACGGTATAGATTTTCATAAAAATTTTAATTAAAATCTGATAGATTTTGTGCAGGTGTAAATGCCCTATAATCATGAAAACCATTAAAATAAAAAATAAATAAAAAAAACAAAATTAAATCAGAATTCACATACGTACATATGTATATATGTATTTATTTTTAAAATAGATAATTTATAAATTTAGAAAAATCGTCATTTCTGTACCTAAAATCGTCACTAGTGTATTTTGAAAGGTGAAAATCGTCAAATGTCAATTCTGGCAACAGTGGTTTGAGCCCGTTTAGATGAAGGGTGGTCCCTTCTTAAATCCACGCGCGTTTATATGAAGACTTTTTTGTCGCAATAATTAGGCGATTTTTTGATACTAATTTGATCAATGTTTTTTATTCGTTCATTTGTAGCAGTGTTGCCGTAAGGGAACTAATTATTGGTTTGGGAAATGTAGAATTAATATGTCCATATATTTTTGTTTTTTTTTTGTTAATTTACTACAAAAATACAATAATACCTTTCCTCTCTCCTTACTATATTTGTTTATAATTTTTATATTATAACTATTTATTTCATGCATGTTGTAAAAAAATCGTCTAACTGGCAACACTGCTTGTACATAACATACAAAAAATACGAGAGAAAGAAATATGTGAGAGAGAAGAACTAAATTTGTCGCTTCAGTTCTCAGTACGTGTGACTTTTGCTACCCCGCAAGATTCTTCTCACTTCTGGTCAACAAACACGACTCGCAGGCATCGGGTCGCAGCTAGGTCACCCTTCATCTAAACGGCCTCTTTAAGGTTTTCAATTTAAAGTTTATATTGGGAAGAGAACATTTTATTTTGCTTTCAAGAGTTTAGTAAACAATTCACAATCTTGTTGGTCTTGCATCGTAGTATGTGCAAAATGGTATAGCATGATACAATTATACTAGGTACATGCACAAGCCCAGCCTGTTACTGTATACATTGCATTTAATTGTCAAACTTTGTTTACAAGCTGCAAAAATGTTACTGTATGTGTGTGAATAAAATGATTACAATGTTGCCAATGAATTTACACATGGCTGTTTCTCCAAGTACACATTGAAGAAGGTTACACTACACAACTTTTGTGTAGGTTAAAATGAAAAATAAAATAAATAAAAATAGAAGCCAAAGTAGAATTACACACAGATTATACAAGAATTTAATTACATGTGAGTAGAAATTACACACTGTCTAACTGCACACAGATTGGCAACACTGAGTAACTATAATCATGCAGGGATGCCGCGTCTGCAATTGTACTTTAGTTACCCTGTAATTGTTATTTTTATAAACAAAAGACAGTTGTTTCTGACAATTTTGGGTTTGTTTATACCAACAAAATACATGTGTTTTTTGGTGTTGTATTTTTGTTGTAGTTGTACATGTACCTAGTATAATTTTATCATGTGGTATAGTATATTGATACTCAGAACTAAGAATTGTTAAGTGGTGAGTATCAATATGTTATAAAGACCTGCACAAGAACTCTTACAAGAACTTTTAAGACATGAGGAATTTTTCAAATATTTTACTACAACGAAATGTTCTAAAACAAACGCTAAACAACACTGTTGGCAATACATTTGTTTCACTTATTCCAGGTATAGGAGTAAAGAAAAAAATACTTCGTGTCCGATAAAATAAATAATAAAATATTTGGTTGGTGGCAACATTTGTGTGGATATTGTGGATCTTGTTGCTTAAAACTGATAAGTGGCAACTTGCTTTTGTTTATTTGTCAAATTACAAACATAATGAAAATATTTTTGTCAATTCTTTTCTTTTTTTATTATTCTTATGTGTTTTGTGTTGTATTGCTTTTGTTTTATGCCATATTTTGACCAAATAAATTTGATTTTGTTTTATAAAGTAGAAAGTGTGGCAAGTGGTGAAAATCTGGCAACTTTAAATGACTATACCTCACAATAAAAGTTACAGGTAGGATCAACTTGTTACAGTTACAGGTAGGATCAACTTGTCTTTAGTTTATCGCTCACTTTTTGTTAAAATGAAGTTGTAATAATAAAAAAGTGTTTATCCATGCAATAACATCCTAGTTTTACCTATCGTCAAGTTATAATAATGGTCCTAAGTCATATATTCCTTTGGTCGCGATATTTGGTAAATTACATTTAAACAAATCAAAATATATTTTTATATTATGTAACATTTTAATTTAGAGTTGTTCTAGTCTCGATTTATATAAATCTATTTAATATTTTTTAAATATTTATTGAAGTTTTTCAAAGATTTCTTTGATATTTGGAAGCAAAAATGCATGTGGCTTAGATCACTTTCATAATTAAGGGCACATATGTACCTAAATAAGTTGTGTGTATGCCTCTCTTATTTTTCTGCGCACTTACAAACGCGCACACACAGAAAAAATTATTCCCAAAAAATTTTCAAACAAACGTGTGTTTGAACTAAATATTTTTTACTGTTACAGTAAATTATTTGTTCCAATTTTATTTTATGCAAAAAAAATTGCACATAATGAAAATTATCTATAGAAAGTAAATTTGTAACAAAATTTTTTAGATTTGTTTTTTTTTCTTATATAAATTTGTTATTTTTCAGTTAAATTTATTTTACTATACTAAAGGTGTTCATTTCAAAAAAAATCAAAAACTTTTTTCAAATATTTTTTCCTGTGTGTGTGTTGTAAAAAAGTATATTTTTCCATTTTTCCAACGAGGAAAATGTGTAAAATTTACTCGTGTATACGAGTATTCATGCACAGTGGTTAAGACATGATATTGTTTGAAAATAATTTAGTAGAATATGAGCATGTAACAAAAACCCATTTTTCTTATCCTTCTGGAATCTAGTGTTAATTTTTTGCCACATATAAATTTATTAATGCTTTAACAAAGTCTGGGGGAAAATTTGTATCAATCGTTGTAAAGATGATCGTGCTATAAAAGTCAGGAATTATTAATGTTTAATTTTGCAAAAATACTAGGGCAGTATTATCCCCCCTCCCCTTTAGTATTAGTAAATACATAGACCTATAAGCACAAGTTGGCCTGAAATGCTGAAGACTGTCGCTATCTTATCTTTAGAAAAAAAATTTGTTTTCTTCAAGACTAGCGCAATATTGTAAGCATTTGAAAATACAATAAGCTTTCTGTGTCAATATAGAATAGGGGGAAGATGTGGTCCAAAAACCGGAACTGTGCCACCTGACGGATCTCTTGCACCATATATCTGTAAACTAAAAAAATCAATCTCTGTATGACTATGAAAACAAGCCTTCTACTGTCACATAACACGATACAGTCACAAAAATAATGTGCCGTCGTCTCCACATCTTCCAAGCACAAACGACACAAGGTTCCAAAGTGACCAGAAAGAAAATCAGTAACAAGCCGTAAATTATTCCTGTTGAAGTTCAGGATACCATTATATGTAAATGGCTGCATCAAAGCTTTGGTCTGCCTTAAACCAGAAGAAGACAGCGACATTTCCTTAGCGGTCGAAGTGTCACATTCTTTGATCAGATACAGTCGTTCATCTGCTTCCTCATTCCCTGGATAACCGCTGTGGCTAATTATGCAACAAGTGGAAACCTTCTTCCGTATGGATAGATTTTGTAATGAGTCAAAGCACTCTAAAAGTAGCCTGGAACGGAATTCCCATGAAAGGAGAGATTTAAGAGCTGCCTGACTGTCGGAAAAGATATCTATGTATATGCGCACCTCTAACGCCCCTATTTAAATTAATGTCAACACATTGGGTGATTGCCTGTATTATATAAGAAAGAAAGTAAGAACAAATAGAATTTGCTTTTGATTTCCCGGCAATTCCCCCAAAATATCGCAAAATCTCAGAATTGGGAGTTTTTCAGTTTTTTTGCCGGGCGCAGATAATATTTTTGTATATATGTATTTAAAAACATATGTTGCCTATAGGTCTCATAATAAATTTTTTGGTTTGGAATTTGATAAAAAAAGATCTAGAAATTTGATATTTATATCAAAAATAGGTCTAATTCGATCTGATAACTTTAATAACGAATATTAAAAAAAACAATTTCTTTACCTTATTTCTTATAGTTGAAAAAGTTAATATATGGGATGGCTGTTTTTGCAAGTTTTTGTTTTATAATTAGCCCGCTAGTTTCTTCAAAAAACGGCGAAAATATACTTTTTTCAAAATATTAATTTTAATTGCGTATAACTTCTGACTTAATGGTGATTTTGATACTATTTTTTTCTAAATGTTAAAAATTTATTTTTAATTCTCTAGTAAGCTTATTTTTCTAAACCAAACAAGATTTGACTTCTCCAAATTTAATTTATTTTTCTCGAATATTTGCTAAACTGTAAGCGAAACCCCATACATGTAGCAGCAGACATTTTTTAGTTCTTGGATAGAAATAAAGTTCACTAGCAAAAAATCTTTTTTATCAGATCAAAAACATCAACTTGGCATCGGTTTGAATTTTTCATTAACTCAAGGTTGCCTACTGTGGGGCTTTGTGGCTCTGCCCCCTTTAACGAAACGCTGCATAAGAATCGGACAGCTCGTTTAGAAACTTCAGAATTATTTAAATTTTTTTTACAAAATCCCCTTTGTGTGTGTATCGCGTACTGTAGACCCCACTAGGCAATAGAAGGCAACGTCGGATCGAGCTAAAAAAAATAAGACCGTATTTATGGCAGCAATCCTCATAATTTAGAAAGCGCAAAAATTAAGAATTTAAAAAAATCCCATACAAGCTGCGACCAGTCTAATGTATAGGTGTATATTAGAGGCCTGCGTAAACAGTCTTGAACTGTAATTGTGTCTTGTTTCTTAAATGTATTCTCCTGGCATGCATTGTACTAAACCAATAATAAATGCTGTCGTATTATAAGGGAAGTGCGATGGATGCATTGGTGTTCGTGTATATGACTGTTAACAAGCGATATCGCGAAGATTTCTTGTTATAACAACCAATCAAAAGAAGTAGTGTTGATGCGTGTATGCTTGTTATTTTGTGTATTGTACGTTTGAGTGTGTGTGTGTGTGTAAGATGTAAATGGTAAGCTATTATGTGTTAAAGGGTAGTTTTTTAAAGCAAGCACACTCAACTAATGTAAATGCCTGAATGCGTGCGTATGTGCGCAGAAAAATAAAGGAGCATACACAACGTGGCTTTATGTACATTAGAGTGGCCGTTAGTTGTATGGAGAATTTTTTTTCTGGATTTCTTTTATTCTCACACCCCAAATAACTTCAGTTTTATGTAAAAAAAATACAAAAAAAATTTCATAGCCATAAGTTGTGTTTTAGGAGTGCGTATTTTATATAATTTTTTTTTTACTTTTCTTATGACTATACTTAATATATAATAATATATATATAGCTCGTTTATACGCAAATCTTGTTTGCAATAAAACTATTTGCAAATACTGAACTCACCGTTTATACGTATATAGAACACATTACTATTTGCGAATTGTATTGCCACACATTGTTAAATTTGTATTACATTTCTTACAAAACAAAAATAATTGGCAACATTTTACACCTTATTTGCAAATAGTTTTCGTGAGTTATTAACTTACAATAAAAAAGTTATACGGCAACGCTTTCGACTTTTATTTGCAAATAAGAAGTGCGTATAAATGGGATAATAGTGATATAAGCTCTTATTTTACATGCTTAATATAAATAATTTCCATATAAATGCAATTTTGGTATATATAATTTTTGGAATTTTTTTTCATTATTTTCTAAAATATTAATTTTAGCAAAAAAAACTTTCTTTGACACTAATGTTGTTGACTAGAAGAGCTGAAAAATTGCCATAAGTCATATTCTTGTTAAATGTTTTTTTTTGAAAAAGATACTCATGTGCAAACAAATTACATTGAAAATGGGCTTGAAGGCCAACTTTGAAGAGCGAACCCCCTAAAACACAACTTAGCGCTATGAAATTTTTGTGTGTTTATTTTTTAAGTAAAACTGAACCGATTTGGGGGGGGTGGGTGAGAATATAAGAATTAAAAAATAAATAAATAACGGCCAGTCTAATGTACATGCGCGACGTTAGTATACGCGCCCATGCGTAGAAAGAAGCGAGCATCACAAATTCTTCCGTCACGAAGTATTTTCTTTTTATTCTTATACCTGAAATAACTTAAGCAAATATATTGCCAACAGTGTTGTTAAGCGTTTGTTTTAGAGCGTTTCGCTGTAGTAAAGCATTTGAAGATTATTAAAATACTAAGACGATTTTATGTAACTCAGGTTGATTTAATTTAATTAATGAAAAAAAGTTAGAATACGAATGACAATTAATAAAAAGAATTATACCTACAATTAAAAAAAAATATACAAACAAGTAATTAATTAAACAAGTGTATTCAAAAGGGAATATCAATACGACATTGTAGATAAGCTGCTTCGTTGCTCTAACAAAAATTCTCTCATGTTTTGAAAATGTTTGTAAATAGTCTTGTGCAGGACTTTAATGTACATACATATCTACATTAGTCTGTTGCTTGGATGACGTAAAATTCAATATGTTTTAATAAGCAGAAAATTTATTGATTTTTTGCCAATCCATTCTAATCATTTCTGAATAAAATAAAAATTTAAAGTCATTTTAAAACAAATTGAAGTACGTGATTTAATCGACATGTTGAATCACGATGATTTAAACAAAACATGAGTATAAGCTTACTGCCTGTCCCACGATGTCACCAGCAAACGTTCGATCGACAACTTGTATTGCAAACAACAACAAATTTTCTAGGTTTTCGATCGAACGTTTGATGGTGACATCGTGGGCCGTAAATCATTGCTGTGGAAAATTGCAAGATTTATAGCGTTGGAACAATGAAACAAAATATTCTGCTATTAATGATAAAAACTTAAAATATATACAATAAAAATACTTTCTTTTTGAAATCATATGATTTGCAATCAGCATGACCTACAGAATAGGACCGATTATCTGCAACACAAAAGTTTCATGCCAAATTACACACACACACACACACAGACCCTTATATTGAAGAAAACACTATTTTCTTGAGAAGGTCAGTGGTCATTTTGGTAAAATATAGAAGAGCACACGTAATACACTATATACATAGGTATGGTACTAAGAAGGGTCCTAAATCTGACTCAATTGGTCAATTGGAAAAGTATGATTTTTCCTAAGGAAATAATTTTGGAAATTTAAATAATCGATTTTAAAAAATATGATTTTATAGTGCAATTTTTTGAGAAAATTAGTGGTCATTTTGGTAAAATATGGAAGAGCACACGTACTACACTGCTACTCTGAAAGGTCTTAAATGTGATCCATAAGTTTTCTTCTTTTCATTAGAAAAGTCACATTAATTAATAGAAATATTTTATTCAATAAGCATTGAAAACACCAAACTTAAGCTCGATTAAAAAAAAAATTAAAATTATTCCCTATTGAAAAAAAAAATTAAATATGTTACGAAATATTTCGAAGTTTCGCAATTGTTCAAATATAAGAACCGTATGGCCTAAAACCATTTGGGGTACAAACTTACTGCTATGTCAAATTTTATACTTACCTTTTGTTACTTTCGAAATTGTGAAAATTAATATACGAAAATAAAAATTTTTTCAGTGTAGGAAATGTTTCTTTTCATTCCATTGATTGTGGCTGACGAAATGTTATTTGTAAAAAAAAACATATTCATATGAATGAATAATCAACATTTTTTTAATCAAACCACTTGATACTATCTTTGTTTTTAGAATTTAGAATTTTAATATTTTTACATGTAATAAAATGTTTATTATATGTACATATGTACATAAACATGAGAATTTATAATGTTATCAAACAAGTGATCAGGCGGACTGATAAAACTTAATTTACGAAGTAATGATGACGAAGTAATGATCGTACATACATGCCTATCGTTAGCTTAATAAAGAAAGGACCTAACTCATTATTTTTTTAAATCGAGATTTTTGTATATTTCGTTAGAAGAATATCTACGGCCTTATGTATAATCAAAAATTAGCATGAAGTTAGCATAAGTGACAAAATTGAACATTGTCCTAATGTGTTTTGCCATACAATTTTACAATAATTATAGGAATTAATCGATGCGGCGATTTTTAATGTCAAATTTAAAAAAAGGAACTCGTCAACACGCAGTTTAATTATGTCACTTATGCTAACTTCATGCCAATTTTTGATTACACATAGGGCCGATAATGTATCGAAAAACGCAAAAATCTTGATTTAAAAAAATGAGTTAGGGCCTTTCTATATTAAGGTAATGATTTGTATTATTTTTGTACCCTACGCTCGGTGAAGTTCACTGCTTTTGCCAGCACACGAACATATCGGACAATGTTGAAGTCAGCATTCAAAGCACAACAACAACTTAAATGTTATACCTTCTGCTTATTAAGAAATATATGCAACCACACAAACCCATAAGCCAATGAAGATGCCAGACACAAACAACAACAGCTAATAAGACTTCTGCAATGAGTCTCTATTGTCAACGTACCTTCACACAATCCTACTGATGACTTAGTAGAAAGGTGGTATTTTTAAGCTGTTGAATGTGCTGAGGTTTTCTGGATGTTGCTAATATTCCTCGGGAAACTTTGTTTTAAATATGGGATGTTAACTAAAATTTCGGCTTCGAAAGTAAAATTAAATAAAAGCGCATATAAAGTTATGATTTCTATGAAACTTTTTTTTTCATTATAATGCTATATTATATATAAATATAATTTCATATTTGTATATGATCGTCTCTAGATTGCTTGCAGCAGTTGATCTATTTTCGCACATTTCTGGCGATGTCTCGGCGTTAAATTGACGAATGTTGGTTTTCAATTAGTGATCCAACGTTAGGGAACTATCCGCATAGACACAATCTTTGGCATATTATCACTAAAAAGAGTTTAGCGGCGTAAAATATTCGCGGCTAGTTGACGTTTTAAAAACTTCTCATGTAGTAAACTCATTGCGTGGCTTTTGGCTCCATCCTGTAGAAACCTAGTGCTGGCCGAAAGAAGTCGGTTATAATACTGCTTTATTGCTCTGAATTGACTGTAACGGTTCGGTTTGGATGTTGTTGACTCAAGTAGTTAGCACATTGACTACAAAATCAAAGCTCCTGTTTTCGAGCCCGGCATCCAATAGCTATTAAATAAATTTACCACACATTTTTCTGATGTGCATTAGTATCTCTTTGTAGTATCAGTTATTTTAGGGAAGTTAAAGTGATGAAGTCATTGTCATTGGTCACTAAACTATACCAAATCAGCACATATTAATCCTAATGTAACACCAGAGCGCCCTCTTTCGTCAGTATTGTTTAGCAGTGTCATCGGCAAAGTAAGAAACCAATAAGATGTCTACTAAACACAGCTTTAAAAATTTAATATGCCTCATTGACACCAGAAGCGCTGCCACACTGCATTAAAAAAACGTGCAAAAAACCAGAGGTTCAAAGAATGAACCTTTGCTCTGTCTTTTCCTTCACCACATGTCTTCTCTATCACTACCCCTTTCCTAAAGAAGGTAAGACATAGTAATAGTAATAGCCATTCATTACCTGAGTGTTACTTCTCGCTTCAAAAAAACAAATGTTGCCATCACTTTTGTTACGCTTTCTTCGGTTGTTAAACGATCTATATTCGTAAATGGCAAATCTTTCACTAAACAAAAAACACTTCAGTTGACTGATATCTAATACTTGATAGCCATACCAGATCAAACGAACAGCCTTGTGTAAAGAACAGCGAACTTAACATCGTGGTCTTGTAGCACTGAGTAATTTAACATTGAGTGTTCGAAAGCTCCTTAATAAAAAATTTTACACTGGTTACTTAAAATATCTTCTTAAACTAATTAAAAAGTTTATATTTAAGTTTCCTTGAGCAGACTTTATACTTTTTTAATTTTCCTAAATTTTGCATATTGAATTATCTTTATTATTATCATTATATAGTCCAGTCATTTTAGT
Organism: Tachina fera; assembly: GCA_905220375.1. Classification (NCBI taxonomy): domain Eukaryota; kingdom Metazoa; phylum Arthropoda; class Insecta; order Diptera; family Tachinidae; genus Tachina; species Tachina fera. The sequence continues at coordinate 77,814,608 of LR999966.1, forward strand.
AAGTTCACCTCGGAATTTGAGATACCCAGCTATAAACTCGTATAAACTTGTATTTTGACATCTTGAAAGTTGTCGCAAAACCTACATATGGTAGAGTATAAGCGACTATTAAAATATGAGGTCAAAGGTCATGAAAATTTATATTTTTCATATTTTTTGCAAATATCATGTTTCCTATGGGGTTTTCGCTATTCATGCTTATTACCAATAATGTAGAGGATAAAATTCCCTACAACTTATTTTTAAAGGAATCATCTTATACTTACCTTGGTTATTAGTTAGTTTTGAATCTTATTGTATTAACTACGGGACCTATTGGTTGATTTGTGTTTTCTATGTACTAAGTCAGACTCGGAAGGCGAATCATTAGTTGAAGTAGTGCGCGGTATAAAAACTTTAAGAACTGCAAATATCAAACGAAATGACGGTAACATTGATCATTTGAAATCTGTAACTTCTGTAAAAATGCATGAAAAGTGCCGAAGTGCTTGCATTAGTGAAAACTACATTCAAGCAGAGAAACGGCGAATAGAACAAGGAGAAACTACAGCTTCTCCATCTGTGTACTCCGTAAAAGCCGAAATGAAGAGTTTCATGTTTATATGTAAAGAAAAAAGAAAAATATAGACGCAAGATAAAAAGATACTGTTATCAAAAAAGCAGAAAAACGTAATTAAAAAAGTAATTAAAAAATAATCCCATTATTCTTATTTTTTTTAAAAATTATTAATAATCAAAACTAATCTTTGAAAGTAGTAGTTGGATTATTTTTTGATTACTTTCGATTCTTTTGGATTATTTTTGTAATTTCAAGTAATTCAGTTTACTTTTCGATTATTAGTAATCATAATCTATTATTTATCAGAAGTTCTTTTAAAGGGAATATGTAATATAATCAGTACAATTCTTTTTAAAATGTAATCTAATCGTTTACTAATCGTAATCGAAATTTATTAGCACTGATATATAGAAATATATGTACTTTATAACAATATTGTGCTGAACCAATGCTACATAGAAAGACAATTGACCGGCTAACTTTTATTCAAGGTGAAATCCATGCATCAAATAAAATCCCATTTGAAAAGAAATTAATTAATCTTTCTCTAATTGCACTATAATTTTTCTCTTTTTATTATTATAATTCATAATAAAACTTTTCAGAAAAGCTTTTATCTACCAGGAGATACAAAGTTTAAAGTACATTTGCTGTGTCTCATACACAAATATATTCAGAATTTTTTAAAGCATATTATTTGAGCATTTGATTTAAAAAAAACTAGTAAACTTAAGTAACTTTTATTAGTTAGCAAAAAGTTTATTGATAATAACATACGTTTTTGGGTTTTCTTAAGTTATTTCTAAGAAATGCTACAGTTATCTCCGCTTAATTGATTTACAGAAAAAATATAATTGTTTTAAATACAATTGAACGCATGAAGCATTTATGGAATACTCTGTTAATTGATTTACTAATATAATTAAAAAAATGCCATATGATTATGCAGAGTCATTTATAAAACGAAGGAGTGAAATTAATATTGAGCGAAAAGTAAACATTTTACATTTTCTTTTTTAAATAAAACTTCCTAGAATACTCCAATTCAAAAGAAAATTTTTAACCCTTCTACACGACACAAGGAGTGATATTGTGTTTATCAGCCTGTGTATGTATGTGAGCTCTTTTGCGGCGCTTTAGAAACCGAACGGCTGGGTCCATGTTGAAGATTCTTACGTCTTCTATATGCAAGTAGTCAAAATTCAATACGACTGCCAATCAACACCATTTTGTGAGTATGAAAAAAATATAAAAAGTTGAAGAAATATGTATGTCAAAATGGGCATCATTCGACAGGTATTTATTTTATTTTATTTTATTTTATTTTATTTTATTTTATTTTATTTTATTTTATTCTCCTCAGAGAGACGAATTTTTTGACTTGTTTTTTAATTGTTTACTTGTTATAAAATTACGTTGCGTGATATGAAACACCATGAACATGTAGTTTAAGCCCCTTCACCTAATACGTAAAAGTGTTTTCACTCTGACATGGTTTTAATAAAATTAGATTTTAACGTTAAAAGCAACTTTTAAGACCTACTTTTACCGTACAAATTGTTTTTGTTGAAACCAACTTAAAACCATTTTAGAATTGGTTTTAAGTTGGTTTTATGAAATGCAACTTTGTTTTCGCTGTGCTAAATTCAGTGCTACCAAGTCAAAATGACCGGAAGCAGCTGATAATGTTTATGCCAGTGAATAACAATAGATGTAACTTGCAAGATTTTCAACTTAAGAGTGCATGCAGCAGCAACAATAAACAAAAAATTACAAAAAAAGAGTTTTTTTTGGAAGGGAAACAACGAAAATATTTGCATTGACCTCTGGGAAGTGAAAAAAGACGATTCGAATAACATCGATCCGCCGATAAAAAATGTTTGTTTTGTGATGTATTTTTAATATACAATAACTTGATTTCCAAGCACTTTTTCCCTTTGTATAAGTAGTTCCATAAAGTTATTTATTTACATAATGTACAATAATTTCCATTTTACAACGCATTGTAATATTTCCGAGTTTTTCATACAAACAAAAACAGTTATTGAACAGTTTGTCAAATAATTGTTATAAAAAGCAGAAAAAATGCAACGACAAACACACACATTTCTGCAGGAGATTCATATGATTTTTGAGCAAAGTTATTAGACAGTCGGTAAGTTAAAACCTGAATTTAACAATCTTGCAGTGTGAATTAAAATCAGCTGTTTATGGTTTTAACATTAAAACCACGTTTTAATTTTCAGTGCGAAAATACTATAACGATATTTCTAAATTTTTTATGCCCCTCCTCCAAATGTAGAGGCTTTTTACAAATTTAATAGTAATAAATCCTTTAAAAAATAGCTTGAAATTTTCTTATTTTATTTTCATTAAATGAACTTTTTGACATTTGTTTCAAATTTACATAAACTATTTGCACAAAACAAAAACTGCCCAATTGCACAAATGGCAACTTTAAGAGGTCTCTTGAAAACCCTTATTGTGTTAAAAATTTGTTCCCTACATTTTCTTATGAAATTTTTCAAGGCGTGCCTTTGAAATTAATTAGGCAGATAAATAAAGTAACCGGAGATTGAGTGGAAACTACTGTAGATAGTATTTTTTTCTACCAAACTTGTTATCACAAAACTTGCCATAAACCGATAAACTAATATTTAATAAATTATTATATGAATGGGGTGTTTAGTTTTTTTTTAGCTGCATGAGAACTATCGATATCGATAACTAACTGTGTTGACATTCGTGCAATTATCGATCGTTTTTGCACTACGTAATTTTGCTCTCCTCGGTTCAATACCATCAATAAGACAGAGAGGAAAATATTACAGGTTTTTCGAAATGAGCAAAGAGCTACCGTTATGGTTAATGGCGAGCACTATGGAGCAATGATGACGAAATTTATGCTTCGAAAAATTAATCAGCTAAACTGCAACTAACGATATTTGGTTCCAATAAGACGGTGCAACTTTCCTTAAGCGCTTAAAAATATATTTATTTTAAAATAAATTTTAGTGATAACAATTTCCAGAATTGGTTCTGCTCACTGGCCCCTCGTTCATTCAGCATCGCAATGCAATTTATTGCAAAAAGTATTAAAAAATTGGACTGGTCGAATGGACCATTTAACTCTTAGCCGCCGCAGATATATGCCGGAAATCATATTTAAAAAATAATAGGTCTGTTCATTTACTTTCCCAGCAGAAACTAGCAATGAGAGAGTAAGGCAAAAATTTACAAAATTACTCTCCCAAATATGAAAAAGTAAATGAACGCTTTACTTGTAAAAACTTGCAAGAAAATTGTATTCATATCAGAACCAGCAGTGCTCTGTTATAAGCTTACGGTCTAATTCATAAAAATTCCTTATTTCAGCTTTAATCTGTACATTACTTATGAAACAGATTTTGCTTTATTAAGCTCTAATAAAAATTTGTATTCATAACTGATTAATATCAGTGAATTAACTATTAAACGATTTTGCTTCTTTTGTAATTTTATGTTGGCAATATCATGTCACTTTCGCTCTCAATTTATGTTTAGTGATGCATACAACGAAGAATCGATTATCTAGGTAGTCTGTTTTAGTCGAAAAAAAAGTAAACCATTACGTATAATGTTATTAAAAAAACTTTAAAAGTAGAGGTTTCACTTTTTATTAATAAATAAACCAAAAAAAAATTTATATGTTACAAAAAATTGTATTTAAACACATTTATATTCGGCTAAGTACAGAGGTAGGCAAATACCTATTTTATAGCGGTCGATTATGCATCAATATTTTGTTTTAATTTTAAAATGTTATTGTACATACATACGTACATATGTAAACATGCAGTACAATACAAACATACGTATGCTTGTACTTACATATGCCCTTATGTTTATAATTCTATTTTTCTTTTTACCAATGAATGGATGGGATTTCTTTAATTTTCAACAATGTTTATATGTATGTATTGTTGTTTTTGTACAATTATGCATACATACATACATGTACCAGCTTACATAAATTAATACATTTGCCCAAGAACATTATTCAGGAGACAGGCATAAGAATAAACAAGAAACATAAAAGTGACAAACCACAGAAAATCTCACATAAGCGATGAAAAAATCAAGAAAATATTATTTATAATTGTTTATCAAACGCTTAAATTATTATTATTATATTATCGTTTATCGTTATGTATCTATGTACATATTTTATACTCACGAATTCGGCGAATTAAATTTATTGTGAACATTGTTTTTACTATTTATGTAAATCACTTTTTTATTTCAACCACTTTTATCCAAACTCAAAAAAAAATCCGCGCAGATTTATTAAAATATTTTTAAACAAACATTCAAGTGTCACTTTATTAAGTGATTAAAGTAAGGTAGAGGGCACAATAAAAAAATCAAAAAAATTAGCAACTTATAACCAGCTAATAAGCTATTATTCATTTATGAATACAATATTTTCGTATTTTGCCTGTCATCGCCTTATTACCTTGTTATAATGTATTTATGAATTAGACTGTTAAAATGCTATGTTATAAATTTTGGTTCCTGTCTCTGCTAGGTAAATTCTAATTTATCTTCACAAACATTAACAAGCGAGCGAGCCAGTCTGTTTCTTAGTTAAACTTACTTTAACGTACGTTTAGGTTAGGTTAGGTTAGCAGGCTGCTGGTAAGGAGGAGTGAAATTTAAAGTCCAGCTCAATTGGATCCAATACAATGATCTCTTTAGAGATACCTGTTAGTTGAAGAGAAGATAATGAGAGAGAGGTTGATAGGGGAGGTATAGTGATAGAGAAAAAGCTTCATTCTTTTACAACTCTGCTCCTTGCACGCTTTTCGATAATGCAGATAATACACTCAAATGCAGATAATACACTCAAAAAAATGAACTAAAACTTTTGAAAATTTTCTAAATTTGAATAAAAAAGTTATCGTATGGCGCCAAATCTGTTTTTTACTTGAAACCAGTAAAATATTTACTAAATTTCTAGGTCATTAATGAACAAATATGAAAAACTTACTTAGATTTTTTGCTTAACGCAAACAAAATATATATTCTATAATTTAAAGAAAAAATACTTAAAACTGGTAAATATTTTTCTACAAATTAGAATAACTTTTTATATCTTTCAAGTTAGTAAAATTTCATGAACTAATCAGGAGTAATTCATTTCCTAAATTTTATTTTTTGATTTAAGACGAAATTTACTAGTCCTTAATATAAAATTTCCTTCAGTTCATAACCATTTTCCTACTCTTAGTAAATATTTTCTTTAAGTCAGTAAACATTTCCTGAAATATGAGAAATTTATTGTGTATTTTTATGAACTATTTTTGAGGATATGAATTTTTTATTTTTTACTCATATTAAGTATTTTTTACTAGATTTTTGTAAAAATTTACTTAAACTTAGAAAAAATTACTTAATCATTACTATTTTTACTTGAATTTAGGAAAAAAAATTCTTAATAATAGTACATGTCTTTTTTTTTGAGTGTGGTATCTTCTGGTGTCAAATGAGGCGTATTAAATTTTGCAGCTGTGCTTTGTAGCCATTTGTATAGATTTTTTAACTTCCCCGACGATTCTGCGCTCTGATGTTGCATTTGGATTAATATCTGATGAAGTCGGTATAGGGTTTTTAGTGACCAGTGCCTTATGCCTGCATCACTAGATGTTTTCCCACAACAAATGATACAAAGGACACTAATGCACATCAGAAAAATGCGTGCTGTTGTTGTTTTTAATGACTGTCGGAGACCGGCATCGAACCCAGGACCTTCAGTTTTGTAGTCAACATGCTAACTACTTCAGACAACGCCACTCATATGTTTAAGTTAACCAGAAAACACACTTAAACGCCCTATAGCCGCACGTTGGAAGTTGCCAATTTAGCCAGAAGTGCTTATCAGAGAATGACAAAATTATAGTTTTAAGTACTTTTTGAGTATTGGCCATCAAACAGCAATGAATACGTACATCTTAAAATAAACAACTCACTCATATGCCTTCGCATTACAAATAACTATTACTAAAATTTATAGACTATATGAGCTATAACCTTACGCAGGAGTATAAAACTACTCTAACTATTAATCAGCTATACATGTGTATATACACGGCTATTTTGTTAACACACACACATAAAGCATATTTCCCAACAGCCAAAACACATTTTTCATTCCATTTCATATACACAAATATGTACATATATGTATGTATACGGAGGCGAATGATGAATAAATAGTCCGAGTATTATGCGTGTATATCCATAGTCTGAGTATAAATAACAACAACAGACTTATGATTCTCTGTTGAAGTCATAACATAAATAATTTGTCTTATTTTGTTCTTTGTCTTAGAAGTGATTAAATTTATAATTTCATCCATTGAATTTTATATTCAAATAATAAATATGTACATATAATGAAAAGATTTGCATTTTATGTTTGATTAGAATGGATTTGTCAATGATTGCTTGACGATAAAAAACATTACAAACGATTTAAAATTTCTATTTCGTTTAAAATATGTATAGGAACTCCAAAATATTTATAGAATATTTACGATGTCGACAGAAAATGTTCGATCCATTTCTTCTGATGAAAAGAAAACAAATTTTCACAGGGTGGCCCCGTGGCTGACTAGAAGCGATGCTAGCCTCTCAGTCCAGAGTTCATGGGTTCGATTCCCACCATAGACCCTAAGTGTTTTCCGCAGACAAGCTAATCGCTTTGCGGGTTATGTTTGTTCTTAAAAACAAAATACAAGTTATCGAATCGAACGCTTTCTATCAATATCTTAAATGAATATTATCAAAAAAAAAAAAACCAAAAAAATCCACGAAAAAATTCAATAAGGTTCATTCCATTCAAAAATTTTTAGTCATAGACGACTAATTGGGAATTTCCTATCATTTTATGGGCGTTTTATTCCATTAACTCGTAGTTAAGGATTGATAGCCGTAGTCGCTGCTGATAACTTGCGAGTTTAAGTGTTTAATTGTATACTCTTTTGTTTTAGCAAAAAGATAATTTAGATTTGTTATCAATTTAAAGCAAATTTTATTAAAAAGTTAAGAAATCAAGTACTTTTATATAAATCAAATAAGTTTTGCTATAAATGATTTAGTCGATTTTAAATATCTGAACAAGTTACAGTTGAAAATAAAATACAAATCGTACTTAAGGAGCGAAATGGATTTTCCAGCAGCAACTTTTGATAAAAAGAAAAAAATCTGGTCTACAGCCAAGGTACCACTTGTCTACAATACAGAATGCGCCTTGGGCAGAATTATATTCAATCAACTCAACAGTTATCCCAATGTAACACTTCAGGTAAGTACAAAAGGGAATTTTTATATGATCAAATAAAATAGTGAAAATATTTTAGATCGATCATACGGCAAATGTTACCCTAAAGTCGCGTGAAGTTTTGACCATGGCCAAGCGTATTGCCCAGCATTTTAATGCAATGGAATTGAAACAGGATGACATAATTGGTTTTGCCGTCAAAAATACTAGTCATGTCTTACCCACCGTCATTGCCTGCCTATTCAATTGTACCCCCTTTCATGCTGTCAATCCCTGTTTGGATGAATGTAAGTATTTTTTTTCTTTCAGTAAATACACTTCTATTTTTTTAACGATTTTTTTTATTAAATATTAACTCACAGCTACCGTGTCGCATTGTTTTGCTTTAACCAAACCAAAAGTGATATTTTGTGACAGCGAAGTCTACGATAAAGTATATTTGGCCACTAAAGCTTACGAACCAAAAATTTTCATCATGTCGGGCGAAGTGAAAGGTGTGCCAAAGTTAACAGACTTGCTGGAACCCACCAAAACAGAGATATTTTATAAGTGAGTACGCAAAAAATGTGGAAAAGCAAAAGCCTCTAGAAGGCTTTTTTAAAACACTTAAGGTCTCAAGTGATTGCTTGTCAAATCATTCATTGTGCCGATCTTTACTAAACTCACAAATACAGTGCTGCACAGTGGGGTACACATATAATAATTCTAAATGTTACGCATAATCTCTTCGTAAAATTAATGACTAGTAGAAAGTTTGAGGTAAAGAAATATCACCAAGAATCTTTCTTTAGAACAGCTATCGTTTAAAATTCGAGCATTTAGATTTTTGTTTTCTTGAAAATTTAGTAAAATAAAACCATTTTTTTCTGAAATGTAATAGTTTCATACTTTCAACAAATTTTCGAATTTATAGCTCTAAATTTTAATTTCTAGATTTTTTTCCAATTTCTTGTGCGTTTCTGTACTCTACTCAGAATCTTGTTGTAAAATAAGGAATATTCCGTCAGGGCTGCAAAATGTGATAATTTCGATCGTAAAATTTTCGAAATTATAAAAATAATGAATATTTTGACCATAGAAAAGTAATTCAGTCAGTGCTAGAAAATGAAATGCTTTCTAACTTTTAATAAAATTTTCGAAATTTTCGCTAAAAATTCGAACTTTTTTAAATTTTTTCTAAATATTTGGAAAAATAAAGAATATTAGGACTATAAAAAAGCATTGCGGCCAGTGCTTGAAAATGTGATGATTTCGATTTCTAGTTATATTTTTTTGTACCGAAATCCCTTCGTTCAGTGTTCGAAGATTTGAAAATTTCGAACTTCCCAGTATATTAATAGATTAGAAGTTATATAATTTTTAATACTATAACAAAACAAACAAAAAAAAACACTTTCGGTGAGATGTGATAATTTCGAACTTTCAATAAAATCTTCGAATTGTTCTCTCCAAATTCGTACTATTTGAACTTTGTTTTAAATATTTTAGATAATATGTATAAAGAATATTTGGACTATAAAAAAGCATTTCGATCAGTGTTTAAAAATTTAAAGGTTTCTGGCTTTAAAAAAAATTTTCGAACCTTACGCTATAAATTCGAACTTTTCGAATTTTTAGTAAGAACAATGACTATTTGCAGTATAGAAAATTCCTTCAATCTATGTTCGAAAATATGATAATTTCGAGCTTAACAGAATATTTTCGAACCTTGCAGTCTAAATTGAAAGTTTTCGAACTTTTTCGAATTTTACATTATTTAACAAATATTTAGATCATACAAAACAATTCCGGTTAGAGTACGGAGTTGTGTTAATTTCGCGCTATCAAAAACAAATATTAAATTTTTATGGGTAAACTCGAATTATATATTATTATTTTTTGAATTTTTAATAATATGTATAACAAATATTTTTTTATATAATATAAAACGCGCAGCTCTGGCATGAATAACATCTCTCGCGTAATCGCAATTATTTCTTAAGTGCGGTTAGGCTTCTGTGTGTTGTTTGGCCTTCGAGAGTTTTTTGTCTCGCTTGCCACGGATAACCCTATAATCTTGCGCTTCTTTTGTGGAATTTCTTTAACAACCACGTTACGTTACTTCTTCCTATCTGAAGTCATAGACAGTGTACAGTCAGTCACAAAACTTTTTTAAAATACTGTTAATAACACCTTGGCCATATGGTCTAGTTACTCCACCCATATTTGTGCAACGCCATGTTATACAAAATTACTTTGTATAATATTTATAAATAAATAAAACGCGCTATCAAAAAAATTGTTGACTTATGTTTGGTATAAATTCGAATTATGATTAATTTTTTCGAATTTTTGATAAAATAATGAATATTTGGAATATAGAAAACCGCTAACTTCCTGAGCAGTTTTAGAATCTTCGGTCCTAATTCGAAATTTCGAATTTTTTGGAGTTTTTAATAATATGTATAACGAATATTTAGGCCATATAAAACACTTCCGGTTGGAGTACAGAGACGTAATATTTTCGCAATTTCCAGAAAATTACGAACTTTTTGGTATTAACTCGAACCTTATTTTAAAATTTTCGCATTTTTAATAAAATAATGAATATTTGGAGAGTATAGAAAGCTGTTGCGGTCAGTGTTCGATAAATTAATCATTTATAGCTTCCCGCACATTTTTCGAATTTTCTGTCCAAATTGGAACTTTTCGAATTTTCAGCTGGAAGTACACAGATGTAATAGTTTCGATCTAATAAGAAAATTTCAATTTTTTTTATATCAATTCGAATGAAATTCGAATTAATGTCGGTTTATGTTTTAGCAACAGAATGACTCTTTGGACCGTATACATATGGAAAAATCTCCAAGATGTGATATTTGCTAGATATCAAAATGTTTTATTTTTTTTTAACTCTGATAATTATTCCTTTTTTTCCTTTGGCAAAATAATAAATATTTCTTGGATATTAAATACTTTTAATAAAGGGTGGTGTTGGCTGAAGTAGTTAGCACGTTTACTATAAAACCGAAGGTCCTGGGTGCGATCCTGGTCTCCAACAGTCATTAAAAATAACTACACCATGCATTTTTCTGATGTTTTTATTCAATTTTTTTTTTTTTAAGAACAAACACAACCCGCAAAGCGTTTAGCTTGTCTGCATAAAACACCCAGAGTCTATGGTGGGAATCGAACCCACGACCTCTGGACTGAGAGAATAGCATCGCTACCACTCAGCCACAGGGGCGTTAGTGTCCTTTGTATCATTTGTTGTGGGAAAAGTTCTATTGATGCAGGCATAAAGCACTGGTTACTAAAAACTATACCGACTTCATCAGATACTAATCCTTATGTAATATCAGCGCGCCCTCCTTCAAAGGTATTGTTTAGCAGAATAATCGGCGAAGTAAAATAACGAATAAAAGGCTATTAACAAGGCTTCAAAATTTAATATGCCTCATTTGACAACAGAAGGCGTTGCAACACTGCATTATCAAAAAAAGCTTGAAAAGAGTAGAGTTGTAAAATAATGAAGCTTTCATTTATCTCTTAATTAAAAAAAAAACTGTCTTTTCTATCACTATCCCTTCCCTATCAACCTCTCTCTCATTAGCTTCTCTTCAACTAACAGGTAGCATAAAGGGACCATTGTATTGGGCCCAAGTGAGCTGGACTCTAATTTTCAACCTTCTACCTGCTAACCTAACCTAACCCAACCTAATAGTTTTAGTCAGATATATTTTTTGGAAATTATTAGTTTTGAATACAGCAATAAATATCTTGCTATTTTCATAAGATATTTTTAGCAAACTAACAACAAGAAACATTATATCTCAAGCAAACAGTTTACGCATATATCCGGGATCAGGAGTGCCTAAAAATATTTAACGCCGTGTTTTATAGAATTTGACTTAATTTATTTTCTTTTTAGCCCTAAGCACTATACCATTAGTAGCCATCAAACAGTGGCAATTTTATGTTCATCTGGCACTACAGGCAAGCCCAAGGCTGTATGCCTCTCTGGCTCCAGTTTAGTTTATGAAGCACCGTAAGTTTGTTATACTAGCGGCCTGTACCGCGATGTCACCAGATCACGTACGATCGACAACTTGTATCAAATAAAATAACTTTTTTTTTCAATATACATACATAAGTAAGCGATCGAACGATCTGTCGACATCGTGACACAAGCCTTAATGCTCGATTTTCTTACCCTTTAATCTAATTTTAAAATTGGTCTACAGTTTTCTGAATAGCGATACTATAATGTACATACCCAGCACCATTGATTGGGTAACTGGCTTGGCAAATATAGTGGTCAGCTGTTTAACCGGTGCAACACGCATCATTGTGGATAAGCCCTTTAACGCTGATCTCTTTATTGAACTTATGAAAAAATATAGAATAACTAATGCATTCTTGGCTCCTCGTTACATAGCTGCTCTAGTCAAACATCCCCACGCTACGAAAGAAGTCTTCTCTTCGCTTATGATGGTACAATCCGGTGGCAGTCCAGTATCAGAAACAGTGTTTAAAGGCCTAAAAGCGTTGCTTAGTGAATGTGCAGTTGTTATATTCGGTTATGGAACAACTGAATTTGCTACCGTGGCTTGTAATATTCTAACTTCCGTTAGTGATAGTAATGTGACTTCCGTGGGAAAACTGATACCTGGTATGCGCCTACGTATTATTGATGACGATGGCAACAATTTGGGCTACAATGAAGTGGGTGAACTTTGTTTTGACCATGGAAGATACTGGGGAGGTTACTATGGCAACTCTGTTGAGACACAACGAATGCGTGATAGTCAAGGTTGGTTTCACTCCGGGGATTTGGGATACCTGGATGAAGACAATAATTTGTATGTAGTGGATCGGAAGAAAGAAATTCGCAAATATCTTGGACTTCATTTTTGGCCCAAAGAAATTGAAGAAGTCATCCTTGAAATGCCGGGTGTTAAAGATGCGTGTGTGATAACTGTACTCGATGAAACCAAGGGTGATTGTTCGGGTGCTTTAGTAGTAAGAACACCAGATAGTTCTCTGACTGAACAAGACGTGATAGACTATGTTAAGAAGCGTTTCGTAGATGTACACAAGCAAATTTACGCTGGTGTTATATTCGTCGATGAAATTCCACAAAATGCCAATGGCAAGTTGGTGAGAATGGAATCGAAGAAGATATTTGAAGTAGCATTGGAACGTAGTTTAATATGTTAGCATATTGTTTTATATGTATTTAGTATTTATTTGTTAAGAGTTAAGTAAAATTATTTAAAATAAAGACAATAAATTAAAATGAATATAATAGTATATTAAAACATGTAAAATTATTTTATTAAAACTCCACATTTTATCAGATAAAATAGTTTAGTTTAGGTAAGGTTTGCAGTCAGAGTTTTGGATTCATTTATGCCCTACGGTTTATTGTGAAACCACAAAGAGTCTGCTCAAGCCAAGTTCGCAAAGTCCAATCAACTACAGCTCAATATAAAGAAACTTATGCGTTGCAGTTGAACCCTGGCAACGTCAGAAAGTTTCCTAAGCTCAAGCGTGCCCGTGGTGGCCATTCTCTTTCGTGCTAAGCCAGCGCACCAATATCTTGGCATCAACATCTGTGTCATGGTAGTCAACCCTTAATCCCTGTGCATGCTTGCATATTAGACAGTGCCTAGTCAGCAAGGACACTAAAACCGAGAGTTGTTTCCTGTTTTTTGAAATGAAAGAATTTTTATAGCTCAACAGAGCACTGTTAACACGCTAACAGAGCTCTGTTAAAGCACAAGGTTTGTGTCAAGGGTTATACATTTTAAAATTTAACTTCACACACATAATAGCTGCAACCTCCTATTTACTTTTTCCTAAATGTCAGTTTGTACGAAAGTAAGGGCAAACCTGTAAGGTTGTCCCAGCTCTTATAGGCTCGTCCGCCTTAGATTTTACCTGATATGCTTTGCGATTTCATTTAGAGATAACTGACAACAGAGGTCTTTTGCTGTTCTTAGAAGCGGGCGTAGGTGTTATAGAGCCCTGCATAAGAGCATTTAAAAGAACTTTCAAGGCATGAGGTGTTTTTCAAATGCTTTATTGCTGCGAAGTCTTCAAACACAAACGCTGAACAACCTTGTTTGCAAGACATTTGTTTCAATTTATTACAGGTATAGAGGTAAAGAAATAAATACCTCATGACGAAAGAATTTCTGATGTTTGCTTCTGCCTACACATGAACACATAAACAAAACTCATGGATTTACATTAGAGTTGAGCGATATTTAGAAACCTGTTACTTTTTCACAGCGGTTGAAAAATTGCTTATCGCAACTGTGACTGAATTTATCAAGTAATAGGTTTTGGAAATATAGTTCTTTCCTACAAACTGTGATTGTTCTTGTATGCTTACTTTACAGTAAATAAAGTTACCACCTTAATTTTTTTATACCTTCAGCTTTTGTCAAGAAGAAATCATCAAATCGTCTTATTTGGCAACTGTAACAGGTTACATTTTCATATGTACAATTTTATTGTCTCTGTGCGTCTTATACGACAGTTTTCTATATTTGGACGGGGTTAATTGCTAATTGTTTGTTGTTGTCGCTCTTCTTATTAGTATTTATCAAGACACCAATACCAATAAATAGTTTTCAAGCAGAAAATCTGAAATGTGTTAAAACGTGATCACAGTCACTGTTTAATTCCACTGCTGCTCTTTTTATTAGATTTTCTCAAAATATATCATAGTCACAGTTTAAAAGAAAAGCGATTTAGAAACCACAGTTTCGATCATCTCTAATGTACATATATACATACTAGTGGTCTGCGTAAGCAGTCTGGAAATCTAAATACGTCATTCTTTTCAAATGTATTCTCGTGGCATGCATTATACTAAGCCAATAATAAATGCTGCCGTACTACCCAGCCAACCTGAGCTTCGAAAATAAACGAGCGTTCGCTGTAGCCAACAATTCTCGGAACATTCTCATAAAAAAAAGTTTAGCAACAAGAAACAATTTGTTTCTCTCAATTTTTTATTTTTTTTGCATGTACAACAAAAGAGAAATAAAGTTTTTTGCTATTAAGAAGCAATGAAATCGATTGCTAATGATATTGCTAACGGTTCTCTATTGATTCGTAAGCGAAACATCGATATCGAAAGATTTGCTGCCACAAACTGAGCGACGAGTGAGCTCTAGCAGCGCTTTTTCTTTCCGTTTACGATAGTCTATCTCGAGTGTTTTGTCCGAGAAATGATTACGCAACATTCGAATGCGATTTATTTACGAATGTTTTGGTTAGCTGGGTATAAACGACGCACGATGGATGTATTGGTGTACGTGTATATGACTGTTAACAAGAGATGTCGCCAAGACGTCTTGTTTATAACAAACAATGAAAGGAAGTACTGTTGATACATGTATGCTTGTTATTTTGCATATTGTACGTTTAGGTGTAAGATTTAGATGGTAAGCTATTATGTTTGTGTTTAAGGGAGTTTTTTTTTAAAGCAAGCGCACACAACTGATGTAAATGTATGTGCGCAGAAAAATAAGAGAGCATACACAAATTATGTAGGTATGTATGTGTGTATGTACATGCATGACGTTTGTATACGTGCCAATGAGAGAAAAAAGCACAAGCACCACAAATTCTTCAGTCACGAACTATTTTCTTCTTTACTCTTATACCTGCAATAAGTTAAACAAATGTATTGCCGAGCAAGTTGTTAAGCGTTTGTTTCAGAAGATTTCGCTGTTGTAAAGCATTTGAAATTGCCCTCATGTCTTAAAAGTTCTTATAAGGCATCTTGTGCAGGTCTTTAATACATACGTACACATGGATTTAGAATAGTTGTGTGCTCTTGCATTAAAAACCCTCCCTTAAACACAAAAAATAATAGCTTACCATCTACAGGTTATCCGACGGGAAGGTATGTATATACTACTTTTCTTTTTTCTTTTTTTTCTTGACAGTTCATATTTGGCAGTCATAAAGTAGACACGTGGAAAATTTATTATATAAAAATATTCGATAGACCAACGTGAAAAAATCTAAATGAGTGAGGGGGCACATTTTCATTTGAATGGACATGTGAATAAACACAAGAGTCGGTTCTGGGTAATGGAGAACCTAAAATTATTCATCAGTCACCTTTGCATTCATTAAAAGTGACAGGATGGTGTGCAATTCATTAGATCTTAGTTGTTTGAAAATGAAAACAGCGTAACGGTAAATGTGAATGGGGAGCGTTATCCTGATATAATTGAAAACTTTTTATCGTCACAACTGCATGCTTTGGGCTTGAATAGCATGTGATATCAACAAGACGGTGTCACATCGAATACAGTCACGATTACAATGAAATTACTGGAAGTAATATACCTTCCCGGCGGACACCATGTACATCCTACAAAATGCTAAACAACCAGCAAACACGTAATAAAGGTGAACACACTACTTCTTTTTGTGGTATTTGGAGTGCTTGTAGACACTCGCTTGTAAACACTCATATACACGTGCTTTGCTTAATATACGATAACATTCTTGTTGCTTTAGTACGAGTATAATAAATGTCACGACAATACACTTACAAAACAAGCCGTATTTACATTTTAAGAATGCTTGCGCAGGCCTCTAATGTGTTAGTGATGGTTTTTGATGTGATATTCACTCTCCATTAGTCAGCAATTTTGTTGATAGCAGTGATCCGCAAGTCGCTTTGCAGTACGAAGACTTAATGTCCCTGAGTAAACTCTGTAATCCACAGCTACTTGAATTTTGAAATCATCCTTATACAACTAAACAAGCCTTCTCCTAACTGCAATGCCACTCCTCCCCAATTCTAAGGCTAGCAGGGAATGTTTTGTCAATACTCCACCCCCATGCTGCTGCGGGGTCTAGTTGATTGGGAACTCGGTTTGAGCAGACTCTCTGTGGTGTCATAATGACCCAGAAAGGGTCACTGCCACACTTACCTAACTTAACCAATTTTATCTGATAGAATGTTGATTTTTAGTAAAATAGTAGTACATGTTTTCATATATTATTATATGAATTCTAATTTCTTGTCTTTATTTTAAAAAACTTTGCTTAACTATTAACCAATAAATACTAAATACATATATAAAAAATACGCTAAAATATTAAACTATGTTCCAATTCTACTTCAAAAATCTTCTTCGATTCCATTCTCACCAATTTGCCATTGGCATTTTGTGGAATTTCATCCACGAATATGACACCAGCGTAAATTTGCTTGTGCACATCCACGAAACGCTTCTTAACGTAGTCTATCACGTCGTGTTCGGTCACAGAACTATCTGGCGTTCTTACTACCAATGCACCCGAACAATCACCCTTGGTTTCATCGTATACTGTTATCACACAGGCATCTTTAACTCCTGGCATTTCAGTGATGACTTCTTCGATTTCCTTGGGCCAAAAATGAAGTCCAAGATATTTGCGAATTTCTTTCTTCCGATCCACTACATACAAATTATTGTCTTCATCCAGGTATCCCAAATCCCCGGAGTGAAACCAACCTTGACTATCACGCATTAGTTGTGTCTCAACAGAGTTGCCATAGTAACCTCCCCAGTATCTTCCATGGTCAAAACAAAGTTCACCCACTTCATTGTATCCCAAATTGTTGCCATCGTCATCAATGATGCGTAGACGCATACTGGGTATCAGTTTTCCTACGGAAGTCACTAGGCCATCACTTGCATTAGTTAAAACATTATAAGCCACGTTAGAAAATTCAGTTGCACCATAACCATATACAACAAATCCATAATCATTGAGTAACACTGTTAAGCTTTTAAATAATGTTTTCGTTACTGGACTGCCACCGGATTGCACCATCATAAGGGAGGAGAATACTTCTTTCGTAGCTTGAGGATGTTTGACTAGAGCAGCTATGTAACGGGGGGCCAAAAATGCATTTGTTATTCTATATTTTTTCATAAGTTCAATAAAGAGATCAGCGTTAAAGGGTTTGTCCACAATGACGCGTGTTGCACCGGTTAAACAGCTGACTACTATATTTGCCAAGCCAGTTACCCAATCAATGGTGCTGGGTATGTACATTATAGTTTCGCTATTCATAAGACTATAGACCAATAATAAAATGAGATTAAAAGAGGTTCAAAATCGAATATTAAGTACAATAAACTTACGGTGCTTCGTAAATTAAACTGGAGCCAGAGAAGCATACAGCCTTGGGTTTGCCTGTAGTGCCAGATGAGCATAAAATTGCCACTGTTTGATGGCTACTAATAGTATAGTGCTTGGGGCTAAAAAGAAAATTAGTTCAGTTAATTAGTTCTATAAAAGTTAAGGCATGCTAATGACATAAAATTTTAAATAAGGAGATTTTTTTTTTAATTATTAAAGAGCCCTCCTCCCAGTCAGCATGTGGAAGATTGTTTCACTAAACTGAATCTTTTTCCACTACTTTAGATGATAAAAAACTGATTAATCAGTTATGTGATTAAAATAAGACTCGAAAATGATTCCCAGAACTCCTTAGAAGGTGATTTGTTAAGAAAACAAACAGCAAGCTCATGCAGAAAAATCAATAAAATACAAAGTGTATTAAATTTGTGTACAAAAATATGTAAATATCTCGAAAATGAGTCGAAGTTGATCAGAAACGCGAGTCATAAAAGTCTCTTTTATAAGAGTCGCGGCAAGGGTACCATTTTCTCCCGAATGAACAGTCATTTTCGACTCGAAAACGAGCGCATAAATGTTTATTTTAGTCGCGCGGAGGAGTCGAAAGTTACTCGAATATGATTATTAATTTCATAAAATGCTGACTGGGCTGGCACCTGGTATATGCGTTAACAGTTTGCCTGAGCTTAATGTTTCTAGCACCTTTTTTCTGTATGCTTAACATTTTATTGTTAATTCAATAAAAATAGCTTGTGCAAATATAAATATATTTATTGCTTTTTTCAAACCTAATAATTGCAAAAAATATCTTAACAGTTTGCAATTATCATAAATACGAGTACATAGTACTGATTAACAATATTTAACATCAGTGAAATATTGATAATTTTGCCAAATAAAAAAAATTATTATCAAAGAGTTGAAATAAATTAAAAACATCTTGAAAATTGTGCTACAAGTGTTTTATGTGGTCCAAAGGGTAATTTTCCTATATACATATGTATATATATAAATAAATTTAAATTTAATTCAAACTTATATCGAATAATTCAATATAAATTCGAATCACATCTCCATTCTCT
The DNA here is from genome assembly GCA_905220375.1 of Tachina fera. Lineage (NCBI taxonomy): Eukaryota > Metazoa > Arthropoda > Insecta > Diptera > Tachinidae > Tachina > Tachina fera. The sequence goes on from LR999966.1 coordinate 77,833,719, forward strand.
TGTCGGAAGCATTTCGTCGTTTTGTTATTTGTTTGCTGCAGACATAATGTATTTTGCATATAATGGGCCGCAAACTAATAACCAACCTGTCGATTTTATAAGATCTAAAATTTTTTTATATTATTGAAAATTCGAAAAGTTGCAATTTATACCGAAAATTCGAAAACTGTGCGGGGTACTTGTAAATGATCAAGTTTTTGAACACTAACTGTAGGGGATTTCTATTTTATTATTATCATTAATAATTCGAAGAAATAAAAATATAATTCGAGTTTACACATAAAAATTAGATTTTTTTGATAGCGCGAAATAATTACATCTTCGTTCTCTTTAACTATTTGTTTTATTTATCAAAAATTCGAAAAAATTCGAAAACTCTCAGTGGAGACTGTAAAATTCGAAAACATTCTGAGAAGTTCGAAATTATTAAATTTTCGAACATTGCTTGAATGGGTTTTCTTTATGCCAATTATTCATTGCTTTTACTAAAAATTCGAAAATTTCGAATTTAAATTAAAAAGTGCGAAAATTGTATAGAAAGCTAAAAAGCATTAAATTTTCAAACACTGACCGAACGAAATATTTTTCTATAATCGAAAAATTTTTTATTTTACTAACAAACAAAAAGTTCGAGTTTGAAGAGAAAAATTCGAACATTTTATCGAAAGTTTCAAATTATCACATATCCGTACTTTAACCGAAAGTGTTTTTTTATAGTATTAAAAATTAGAAAACTTCTAATTTAAACTGAAAAGTTCGATAATACTCTGGGAAGTTCGAAATCGTCAAATCTTCGAACACTGAACGAAGAGATTTCCGTAAAAAAAATTTAATATCGAAATCATTAAATTTTCAATAGTTTAAATTTTTATAGTAAAAATATTCTTTATTTTTCCAAGTAAAAAAAATTTTAAAAAGTTCGAATTTTTTGCTAAAATTTCGAAAATTTCATCAAAAGTTAGAAACCATTAAATTTTCTAGCACTGACTGAATTACTTGTCTACGTTCAAAATATTCATTATTTTAGTAATTTCGAAAATTGTACAATCGAAATTATCACATTTTCGAGCACTGAAGGAATATTCCTTATTTTACAAAAAAAAATATCAGAGATAATTATTTGCATCATTTCCTTGTACAACTAGATACTGAGTCTTATATTTAGAGTACAGAAACGCACAAGAAATTGGAAAAAGTCTAGAAATTAATATTTAGAGCTATAAATTCGAAAATCTGTTGAAAGTATGAAACTATTACATTTCAGAAAAAAATGGTTTTATTTTACTAAATTTTCAGGAAAACAAAAATCTAAATGTTCGAATTTTAAACGATAGCTGTTCTAAAGAAAGATTCTTGGTGATATTTCTTTACCTCAATCTTTCTACTAGTCATTAATTTTACGAACAACTTATGCGTAAGATTTACATATAAAATATTTATATGTATACCCCACTGTGCAGCACTGTATTTGTGAGTTTAGTAAAGGTCGGCACAATGAATGATTTGACAAGCAATCACTTGGGACCTTAAGTGTTTTAAAAAAGCCTTCTAGAGCCTTTTGCTTTTCCACATTTTTTGCGTACTCACTTATAAAATATCTCTGTTTTGGTGGGTTCCAACAAGTCTGTTAACTTTGGCACACCTTTCACTTCGCCCGACATGATGAAAATTTTTGGTTCGTAAGCTTTAGTGGCCAAATATACTTTATCGTAGACTTCGCTGTCACAAAATATCACTTTTGGTTTGGTTAAAGCAAAACAATGCGACACGGTAGCTGTGAGTTAATATTTAATAAAAAAAATCGCTAAAAAAATAGAAGTGTATTTACTGAAAGAAAAAAAAATACTTACATTCATCCAAACAGGGATTGACAGCATGAAAGGGGGTACAATTGAATAGGCAGGCAATGACGGTGGGTAAGACATGACTAGTATTTTTGACGGCAAAACCAATTATGTCATCCTGTTTCAATTCCATTGCATTAAAATTCTGGGCAATACGCTTAGCCATGGTCAAAACTTCACGCGACTTTAGGGTAACATTTGCCGTATGATCGATCTAAAATTTTAACACTTTTTTATTTGATCATTTACATAATTATAATTTTTTTTTTTGATTTACCTGAAGTGTTATATTGGGATAACTTTTCATTTGATTGAATATAATTCTGCCCAAAGCGCATTCTGTATTATAGACAAGTGGTAGCTTGGCTGTGGACCAGATTTTTTTGTCTATATCAAAAGTTACTGGTGGAAATTCCATGTCGTTCTTTATGTATGATTTTTGTTTTCTTTTCAACTATTTTGTACAGAAATTAAAAAGCGACTAAACCATCTTTAGCAAAATTCACATGATTTATATAGAAGTATGTATTTGATATTTTTGTACAATTTGCAAAAAAATTTGCTTTAAAGTGATAACGAATCTAAGATATCTTACTGCTTAAACAAAAGAGTGTACGAGTACATGCAAAGTTATCAGCAACAACGGCTATGAAACCTTGACTATGAGCAGTGATATCAGAATTCTTTCACCAAGTCCTAAGTTACACTTTGCAAGCCTTATTACTACATGATACAAATATAGAAGGTACTTTCACTCTCTCATTTTTTCTTGAGATTCACCATCTGACAAGTATAAGTATTCTGAAGTTGCCGGTAAAATCGTGCTACCGTATTTATTTAATATTTCTGAATCAGCTGTTTCCTACTGTTGCACTTACATTACATCACAGTCGGTTAACTGAGCTTTAAGAAATACATACATTATTTTGTATTTATTTTTTATTATTTACTTAGTTTGTACAAAAAAATAAAAGTCATTATCCATCCTTGATGCAAAATATTGAGTTAAGGACAGCGTTGCCACTTTCTGTGTAATAGTGCAAAATCTGTACTATTTTCAATTCTTTGCACTATTTTTGCACCATACATATTTTGTGTAATTTCGCACTATATGACCTTAACAATGATTAAAAACGATAACAGCATAACAACAAAATCGAGTTATATATGCTACAAAATTCAGCAAAGGAAACTTCATACTTGCGTTAAATCCAAATGTCTCTGACGAACTTTATTATAAAGATACATATTTAATTATAAACAAAACAGTATTGACCTACATACATACTTCCGTTTTAATAAAAGATCAATAAAATTTGTAATAGAGGCCAAATTATTTTAAAAATATTTAGAAGATTTGCTAAGAAATATTGGATTCCATTTTAAGCGTAGTTATTTAAGGCAATATAAACTTCAAGAATTTCAACGATATTTCCAAGTAGGGAGCCATAATATTTTATCACCTATTATAACGCAATAATTATTGAGTATTGAGATCATATATAAGATGAGAAGTTTTTGAAGATCCTTCAAAAATAGCTGAATCAATGAAAAATTTTCAAAAAGTTGATGATTGTAACAAAATATAATAATTTTTGGTTTACAATAAAAATTAAATTTTTTTTATGCAGCAAAATTAAGTATGTATATTGTAGTAGAGCTAAAATTTGCACAATCACTGTGCTAGATCATCAAAAATTAGACAATGAGTGGCGTTAGGTTTGGTTAGATTGAAAGACGGTCAGTAAAACTTGACCTAATCTGTTTCGGACTACACTTATGGTATTATATCATGTTGTGTGCGCTTAATATATGTATGTATATTGGGGAGATATTCAATAAAAACCGTGAAAACCTATTAAACTCAATTAGATCAGGAAACTTTTCTCTTCAATATACTTTCTCAGGTTTTTCCAGTATAAACCCCTAAGATGTTCTATATCTGGTATATGTTCCAGATGGAAGATTTTTCTAAATGCACAAAGACCTTAACGATTAAGTCTTAATCTGTGAGATGAATTAGATAGTGAAATTTACTGTTGTAAAATCTTTCAAAGTAAAAGCGGCGCTGGCGATATTATCTTTTTATGTTTAAGTTTGTGATAAAATTTCTTTTAAAAAAATCATTCTCAAACGCTTCTGTTGTGTTTTTAGTAAACTGAACTTAATTAAAAATTATACAAGAAAAAAATTACCAGCTAATACAGAAGTATTGATTTTATTTGCATATTTTGAGCCTAATATTGAAATGATAAAAAGAAGTTGGAAAAAATAATAACATGTACATACAGGGTGGCGCAAAAATAACCTTCCGATGTTATTTGGCTGTTATTAAAAAAAAAAGAAAAACTTTGATTCTTCTTGTGGATTATTTTTATTTGGTCTTTTAATTTTTTTTACATCAATTCGAGAATATGATGTCATGTAAATGGCCGCCGCCACATTGTCATTGTATTGTCTTTAAGAGCTGCAAGAGTCTGAGGCTTGTTGACATAAGCCAGCGATTTCAAAAAGCCCCACAAAAAGAAGTCTGCAGCGGTCAAATCTGGCGATCTTGGTCAGGCGATATTGGTCAAATAAATAGTCATCAATATTCCGCGTTCTGGAGCAGTGTAGCGTAACATTGTTTATTAACGTGTATTTTACATGTGCTTACTACACAAATGTCAAAACAGAACTGACATTAGGTGCCAATCGCAAAATTTATAGTATTTTCTGATAGGAGGATTACTTTTGCGTCACCCTGTACATATGTACATATGTACATATGTATGTTTTCAAAAACTTAAAAATGTATAAGTACACATACATATGTACGTGTATCGCTCATTTACTTCTAGTTTAACTAATAAAAAAGATTGAGGACTTTCTTCTCAAATGCCTGGTTTAAATAATATCTTATGAAATTTTAACACAATTTAAAGACGAACGTAGCTACATATATGTAAATTAGTGAGTTATAGGTTATAGGTGTTATAGGTATAATTTTGCTGTACTTTTTTGTATAGTAAAACATTATCTCTTGTTATATTTTAACTTAACCCTCTTTTGCCCAAGGCCGCCTTTAGACGGCCTAGATATATGTATGACGTGTGTAGTGTTCCTTTCTATTTATGTTTTTATGTTTTTCTTATATAATGTGTTTTAAGAAATTCCCGAATTTCTTTTGTTTACATTTGCAACAAGTTCTGATGCGTACATCACCTGCAACAATCAGTCTAATTTGGAATTTCGTGAAAAATAGTAAAAATAATTATTTGGAAAAATCATAAATAAACAAAATAATAAATAAAATATAATTCGTGCACATAGCTGAAAAAAAAATTATTGGCGTATAGCCGTAAGTGTTTAGTAATATAAAATAACGTTAGTTTAAAAAAAAATTTTTTTGAAAACTTTTAATTTGACCTAAGGCGGTCTTGGGACAAGGTGAGAAAAAAATTCGAGTAAGTTTGAAACTCACGTAGTTTTTTTTGGTTTTTTTTTTGCTAAAAATTAATTTGTTTCGGTATCCTTAGAAATGCAACGTCGACAATATTATAAATTATCGTCCCTTAATGAGGAACAAATCGAAAAAGAATTAGACAATTTGACTTTAGATGATGAAGAATCGATCATTCAGACTGAACACAATGTTGTGAACGACGCTGGATCATTTAGCGGATGTATTACTGATATAGATCCAAAATCACAGAACTTTAAAAAAATTGTGGCGCCAAAAAAACCTTGTGCTTGATCAATCTGCGATCGCATTTTGTGAGTCCGAACTTGGGGAAGATTTAAAGAAACTGGATACACCATACAAGTGCTTCATATATTTTTTGGACGACACCATCATTGATCACATTGTAGAGCAGACGAATATATATGCTGCTCAGAAAAATATTACGACTTCCTTCTCTACAACAAATTTGGAAGTACGTCAATATATTGGCACACTATTTTTCATGTCAGTTTTCCGTTACCCAAGCGTTCGTTCATACTGGAGTGAATATGCTTTCCAAATAATTCAGGACACAATGTCAAGAAACCGTTTTGACCAAATGCGGACTAATTTACATTTCAATGACAACAGCAATTTGCCCGCAAAACACACAGAAGACCTTTACAAAATACGTCCAATCATAAAGCATTTTAATGAAAAGTTTCAGTTTCAAAAATAAAAATAAAAGTAGGTATTACTTTTTCTATAATTTTTTGTTATATTTTATTACAATAATGAATAATTTTTTTATTGATTTTAGTATAATTTTTTTCCCTCTCTTTCTTTCTCTTTCTATAATTCCGAGCCCATAAAACACGTTCCACACGCAATAAAATTTTTGTAAAATTATATCCTTCATATTTGACTAAAAACTAATCCAAAAATAATTTCCTTTAAAAAAAAAAAATTGGGAACTAGAGGGTTAAAATGTAAAGCTTACAAAAATATAATAAAAAAAACATATTAGCCCAATTCACAATCTTGTGCAAATGGTCTTGTACCGTAGCATGTGCAAAATAGTATAGTATATTGATACTCACCACTAAGAATGGTTAAGTGGTGAGTTTACCATTTTGCACATGCTACGGTGCAAGACCATTTGCAAAACTTTGTGAATAGGGCTATTTTCCTGCACTGTTCTATTCGGTTTTGCACTATTTTGGAGTTGCACTTCTTGTTCCACTGGTGGCAACGCTGGGTAAAGGTAATGTTTTTTGTTTTTGAATTCCATGGTTTTCTACATTCTACGAGCCCATATAGGTATAGTGGTGAGTTTTGTTTAAGAATACTAACCATGCCATACATAAATCATCTTTAGTTCGTGTAATTAGTTCAAGATGTTCGGTCGCAGAGGTGTAATTGTTTCTTAAAATTAGTAAATGAAATGGTAAAAGTGCAGTAATATTAATAAAATTAGTGTCACTTTAAAGATATTTTAATAATTAATAAATGTGTGAAAAAAATAAATCGATTGCGTATGTATGAAAAAAGTTATAAGCCTTTAAATGTTCTTATAAGAAATGAAAAGTGCAAGTGTTTTGTGTGTATAATAAAATGTGACGTCATGATCAAGCTTCGCCTATACAAGTGGTTGTTCTGCTTTCATTGCAGTTGACGTCGTTTGAGTTTACTTGTATTTGCTCTGCCGCAGTGGTTGTCTCAGAAGGTGAGTAAATGATCATTGATAAATATCATTTATATGTACATAATTATTAAGTGTCTGATGATGTTGCCAAAGGGGCTTGTCTATATTTTAAACAGAAGGCAGGGAATAAAATAAATGGAAAACTATTTTGTTGTGGTTATGCTTATGTACATAAGTATGTAGGTATGTCAGTATGTATATATATGTATGTATGTATATATGTAACTAGGTCTTATTTAAATTGTGTTGTTTGTTGCGTATGGAATTTTGTGTGTCTATTTTATTTACTTTCTAGTGAAGTGTTTGTTAGGTTTTGAGATAATTTTTAAACACTTGAAAAGAATTCAGTGGTTTTCATTAAGTGTTCGATTTAAGAATTTAGGACGACAAAAATCATACATTTGTAAATAATTAAGATAGAGTCCTAATTATTTTGTATTTTTATAGGTATAACATAATTTTATTTATAGGTAGGTAATTTTATTTATAGGTAGGTAGGTAGGTTCAATTTATTTATATACCCATTTGGGGTATTCAAAAAGTATGCATTTTAAACTTATGTTCATAGATATGTGCATACATACATACATATGTATGTACGTATGTACATACATATGTAAATAATTTACAATAATAAAAGTAAAAGAAATTTCATATATTAATAATGGTAGGTACCTATAAAAAAATAATAATAACTTATTTTGAATTGATGCTCATATTCGTGCATGTTCTGGCTTCCACATTGTTATCACATGTTTTCTTGTAGGATCGCATGTTAAAACACATGCTACACCTCTTTAAGTTGAAATTTAGAAAATAAAAATTAATAGTAGGTTTGTGGTCTAGCATCCGAATTTAGATGAAAACCATTTTTAAATGGACGATTTTGCACTTTTAGAATTTTCGATTTCACTTTTGACAAAAAACTCGTATTCTTTTCACCAGAATGTTAACAAGTGAAAAGAATACGGGTTTTTTTTTGTGAAAAAGGTTAAAGTTTGAAATCGTCTATTTAAAAATTGTTTTCATCTAAATTCGGATATTAGAACACATGCTATTAATTTTTATTTTCTAAATTTCAACTTCAACAGGTGTAGCATGTGTTTTAACAGCACATGTGAAACATGTGAAAACGATGTGGAAGCCAGAACATACACGATTATATTTTTGAAAAAACAAATTAATGGCTGCCCCATTAATTGGGGCAGGAATTTTATATAATGTCTATAACAACAAGGTTGAAAGATTAGAGAAACATTTATGGATGTGATGAAACGGATGGAGAGCAAACGATTTCATATGACAAAGTTAGTTTGTTAGATAATAAAACTCACTTAGCTTAACACTTAATAAAAAACTTAGCATTCATAAGAAAATAATGAGTTTTTTGTCTGTTAAGCCTACATCAGTACACGGAATGTAAAAAACCACATGCACATGTGGTTCTGATGTAATTTGGACATCATGACGAAGCTACTTTTGCTACATGCAGTGTAGTAGTAACATGTACCTATATGCCAATCGGGATCGATTTTTGGAAATCCCGGGATTTTTGGGGTCTCGGAAAGGATTTTCGAGATTTCGGGATCTAAAATTTTTTGGTAAAATAAATTATTTTTTTTTAAATAAATATTACTTTAATAACAAATTTTGTGCATTTTAAAACTTTTAAGTTCATTAATCACATTTGATTTTAGAGAATTTACACTGAAAACCGTAACTACAGGGTGGGCCAAAAGAAACCAAGGGGTGTAAAAGTTTAATACCTTTTTTGTTTATTAACTTTTTTTTATTTTTTCTTTCAGATTATATAATATACAAAATGAAAATTTTTTTACACTAAGTGCTGTCAAATCTGGCGATCGCGCTCCCCAAATAATTTTCGAATTTCGAGAAATTATTCGCTCTCCAAAAATTTGACTTAAAAGTGCCATTGTGTCTCGGCCAGGTCTGGTTTCAAGAGCAGGACGCAAAAAATTTTCTATCATAAACCGATACCGCTCTCCATTTACGGTTACAGCACTTCCATCTTCATTCTCGAAGAAGTAGGGCCCAATGACATTTTCAGATGTGATCCCACACCATACTGTACACCTGATGGGGTGCAATTGGCGTTGATGAATGGCTCTTGGATTTTGAGAACCCCAGAACCTGCAGTTCTGCTTATTAACAAAGCTATTTAAATGAAAATGAGCTTCATCACTCATAATCAAATTTTCAATAAAGTTAATTTCATTTCTGGCCAACACTTGAAATTTAACTGCAAAATTTAGACGTTGCCGATGATCTGCGGGTTTTAATTCTTGGACCAATTGCACCTTATATGGGTATAACTGTAAATCTTTTTTTAAAATGCGCCGTGGTGACGTACGAGACATTTCTAGCTGAGCAGAACGCCTTCTGCCAGATGTTTCTGGTGCTTCGTTAACACTTTGCTGTACTCGTTCAATATTTTCCGCAGTGCGACTTAAACGTGGTCTACCGGTTCGAGGCAAATCTCTTACGCTGCCATGTTGGTGATGACGATTAACTAAGCAACGAATCATCGCTTCAGAGTGCGAAATGCTGACGTTAAAATGTCGACGATATGCTCTTTGCGTTAAAATAATTGATCTCTGGTTTAAATAATAAAATTCTATTTTTCTGGTTCTGTGTTCAGTTGTGAACCTCTGTGTTGTCTATATAATCTGAAATAAAAAATAAAAAAAAATTAATAAACAAAGAAGTTATTAAACTTTTACATCCCTTGGTTTCTTTTGGACCACCCTGTACATAACTATGAAAATTTGTTTTTCTTTTCAATATATGTACATTTTTTCTATAATCTTAACAAAAACGAACATACATATATATGGACTTTTTTTAACGTTAACATTAACCCGACAACAAAAAGTGTGCACTTGTCTTGTATTGTATTCTACTTCAATTGTAAGGAGCTGTAATTGTACTCAATTGTTACCGAAAAGTAGATAAGTGCTAATTTTTTATAGCGTTGAGTAGTCGACATACAGATAGTTATTCACTGCAATTATGAATGAATTTCCGCAAGAAACTTCTCCCTTTTCCAAATAGATTTTTTTGCTTTCTTCAATTATTTGCTACTGTTTGAAATTATTCCCCGGGAAAAATTTCTCGTGGACTTTTATTCATAATTGCTCTCAAAATATAGAATATGACGGAATAAATTTGTCAAACTTATGAATTTTCCAAATGTTATTTTCCTACCAAAGCTAATATGCTTCTACCCAGCTAAAAAAATTATATATGGTCCATATATTTTTAATATATGAATGTATATAACTATATATGAATATGTATGAATTCATGTCTGGAAATGTATGGGATTATACATGGCAAAAATATTATATATGAACTAATATATGGACTAATATATGAAATGTATTATAATATATGAGCTCATATATGAAAATTTAATTATGAAGCTCTTCATATGTGGATCCATATATAAATATAAGATTTTATATATGGAGCCATATAAGAATGTATGCTTACATGATATCTCACATAAGATAGTTTTTGCAATTGGAATTTTATCACTGTTGAATTGGAAATCCATTAGAAAATACATACGGTATGCAAAGTTTATATACTACCCTCAACGTTAAAAAAAGAAAATCTTTTTGTTAAAAAAAACCTTTCTTGTATGATTTTATACATTGTGGCCCCATTTAATATATCAAATAATCAAAAGGATAATCCAGTCATTAATTTCATAGAAAATAACAAAACTCTCTAGATAAGAAACAAAGTTCATATTACAGTATTGAAAACTATTGTTAGACGGATTATTTTTTCTTTTATAATTAATTGCATTAGTTTTTAAACTGATTTATTAAGCTAAATGTTATGTACGAATATGATTTATGTGTTTTTAAAATAATTGATTCACCTTTTGATGGATGAAATGACTTTTATTCGTTTTGAATTATTTGTCCAAACAAATGTTTCATTAAATACAACCTCTCTCTCAAGTCTAAAAAAAATTTAATTTTAATAATTTAATTTATTGCACAGCAGTGCCTTTTGTGAATCAAGAGTGTATGAATATGAATTTTGCACATATATGTATGAAAATGTATGAATATATATAATCATATATGCCCATATACCCTCATTTTTCGGATCCGAACCATATATGGGATATCATATATGCTCCATACATATTTTTTTAGCTGGGTATTTATTTTCAAAATAATTCTTAGTTGTATATTGTAGCACCTTTGATGAAATTAACCACGAGAAAGTAATTAATTTATTTTGTTCTTGTTGTTAATTTATAAGAAATATGTCACGAATAGTCATTAAATTGTTAAAACTGCAGTTAAAAAATTGTATGGGACTTTTATATTTTATAAAAAAATACCTAAAATCAACGAAAATTTCAATTTATAAATGGTTTTTATATAAAAATTGCTAAGAAATCCCGATATTGAAATCTCGGGCTTGAATTTAACAAATCCCGGAATTTCCCGTTTGGCATCCCTAGTATGTACATATACATACATACATAGATATTCACTTGCTTACAGACACGCTGCCTCAAAAAATGTGTTCGATTCCGCTACATGTGTCACATATGTATATATTTTGGAACAAAAATACTATCAAAATTTTACGGCATATAGCCACTACTAGTAATTTAAAAAATTGCTACTACCAACATGATGAAAATTCCTGTGAGGTCATCGCCACATATGTGTGGCTTTTTACATGCCGTGTACTGTACTGCTTTATTTAAAAAGAAGTTAAAAGTTACAATTGAATAAAAAAGAGTTATTATAGCATCTACAACGTCTTCTATTTACCTTTGGATTTTGCATAAAATACGCATAGTATTCAAAGTGAAAGATATAGAAGAATCATATAGTCTTAAAGCCCTTATGACACTTAATTTTTTCTTCATTGATTTGATATTGAATTGATATAAAGAAACAATAAATGTTAAAAATAACAAACTATATAAAACGGAAACAAAATGTTTAAATGTTGTAAAATTTTCACAATTAAAAACCGGTAGTATAGAGACAAAATAAACTAAAAATAAGTAATTAGTAAAGAAAGAAGAACGCCAATGGTAAGTCTGTTGTAAATTAGAGATGGTAAATTAGGGCTTTCACTACAAAACACGTTTCAGCAAAATTGAAATACGATGAATCAAAACAATTCACGTATTCCATTTGCAAGAGAGTTTCGTATGTAAGGCAGAAATCTACATCAACTGACACCACACACAGTGAACCAACACAGAAGAACGCTGATGATGAAGGTTTAGTGGCCTTCGAAAAGGGCTGGCTCTTCCGTTCAACTATGTGTGGTCAGAATATTTACAACTAACTTTGATGTTATTTGTTCATTAACAATTATCACATGTAATTTGGCTTAAAAAGCGATACGAACTTTAGCCCGTTCAAATCATAAATATAGAAACAAATTAAGTTCGAAAAATAATAATTAAAAATATTGTATTTTGAGTATAGGCAATATACTCACAGACTAGATTTTGTTTTGTATTGGAAATCTATTAAAAATCAGCTAGATTTAGCTCGAAATCTCAAAAGTACTAGATTTTGAGGTAATGTAAATTCTCTATAAGCAAAAAAATAAAAATCACGAACGAACTGTTATTTCCTGCACAATTGCTTAGTAGTATTCCAGAAATAAGATATTTACACAATTTCGAAATCTAGTATTTACGAGATTTCGAGCTAAATCTAGTTGCTTTTTACTAGATTCTCCATGCAAAACGAAATCTAATTTGCTTGCAGATTTGTAGGAAATCTACTCAAAATACAATATTTTTATTTTTTTATACCACCCTATTCAAGGTTTTGATAAAAAAAGGTATGTGAATTAGCTACGCTATAAAAATTGTTCTATTGAAGGTGTATGAATGAGCTAAACCGACACTTTTTGTGCTACAAACTTAAGACAAAAAAGCTTCATAAAGATTTCAAATCAAATCAAATCAAATAAAAAACTTTCTTTATAAATTCATAACAATTGTCTTATTATTTCAGTTATCATCATTTATTTTACTAAAAACACTCAAATAAACCCCCCTGCCACCAGCAATCGTAAAATATTCTTTACTCCTTTACTGAGACTCGATTAATGAAATATGTACAACAATCTTTATCCTTATTTCTATTTAATACGCAATAATTGTTGCACCTGCAGTCATGAATGTTATTTCAACTTCCAAGAACACAAGTTTTAGTTTACTTCTTATCTTCATTTCAAATTCTATAATGTTCGCTTTGTTTTATGTTGTTGAGCCAATATTCATCCTTCCTTTTAATTGAGTCGTTATAGTTAAATTGTTTCCAACTTTATCCATTCTCCATGACATTTGCAGGAGAAACTACAAAAAAAAAAACACTTCCTCCACCAACAATCCAATTAAAATGACACAAGTTCAGCCAATGAAACGTCTAATGATGATAGAGAAAATTTAATGATTTGCCATTTGTCTATTTATGCTCTTTTTTTTTGTTCCAGAACTGGAAAATTATCTAGAATCATAGAATATATTTTTATTTTAATGTAAAGTTTGTAAAAAGTAACGAGTCATTTGAATAGTAGTTTTTCTTGCCAACTTTGTTATTATAATATTTAAGTAAGAAGGAGCTGGTTGGTCTTATCAAGTATTTTCAATGTGTTTTCCTTAAAAAAAATATTTCTGGGCGTGGCATCTTTTGCTCGAAGGATGCAGTAACTATGTTTATTATATTAAAGACGTCGCATCATTTTTGAAATTTTGGAACAAAGACAGTGAACATTTCTCTCAAAGAAAATATAAATTTAAAATTTTCTCTAATTCAGACATTGAAAAGGTTCTCAGAAATGCATCATAATATATTCCAATATAATAAAGAGGTAAAATTTTTATGTTTGTATAATAGTATGTTATAGGTAATATCCGGAAGCATCGTTCCGATTTTAAAACTTCTTTCAGCAAAATTTAGAATAGGGTCATGAGGCGGTAAGCCCCACAAACCCAGAAAATATTTTTTATCATTTTAGCAGAGATCAATTACAGCAAGAGCTTTTTCGAGTTTTAGGTACATCAGTTAAAACTAACTAATCCCAAAATTTTAAAATCGCCAAACCAAAAAAACAAAAACCGCCAAAAACCGCAAAAACACCAAAACGAAAAAATCGCCATATTAAAAAAATGTTTAAAACTAAAATAAATCGCCAAAAGCGAAGAAATCACCAAAATGAAAAAAATCGCCAAAAAAAAAATTAAAAAAACTCAAAAAACCTAAAAAAAATCGTCAAAACAAGAAAAAATCGCAAAATTAAAAAAAAAATTTTAAACTAAAAAAAACGCCAAAAACCGAAAAAAGCACCAAAAAGAAAAAAATCGCCCAATAAAAAAAAAAATTTAAAACTAAAATAAATCGCCAATAAAATGTTTAAAAGTAAAATAAATCGCCAAAAACCGAAGAAATAAACAAAATGAAAAAAATCGCTAAAATGAAAAAAAAAACGTCAAAATGGAAAACCACCAAAAATTTAAAAAATTGTCAAAACGAGAAAAAAGCTAAAAATTAAAAACATTTTTAAAACTAAATAAATCGCCAAAATTAAAAAAAAAAAACGCCAAAAACCGAAAAAATCACCAAAATAAAAAAATTCCAAAACGAAAAAAAATCAACAAAATGAGAAAAAACGTGCCAAAACTAAAAAACGCCCAAAACTTAAAAAATCGCCAAAACCGCCAAAATACAAAAAAAAAACGCCTAAACTAAACAAAAACCCAAGACTGAAAAAATCCGAAAAACGAAAAAAATGCCAAAACTTTATATTATATAGGCTAAAGTTTATATAGTAACATATCTATTGTCCGTACGGAATCCTCCGTGCGCGATTCAAAATTTCACTTTACTGAATTTTCATTTTAACTTGTCCATAATTTTCGGTAAATAAATATTTCTTAAAAGCTTGGAAACAGAGAACGAAGGCGACACTGATTTGTCAACGACGGCGGCTGCTGACTAGACTTATGTTCAACAGCTCTGTTATGAACTAGTTTGAGATAGTTTGATTCAAAAGTTGTTTCAAACCCATTTAATTTACATAGATGTTTTTGACCAGACATGTGTCCAACTGAACGAACCAAATCAAAAAGAACTGTTGGACACAACTCTACTGCTGACAAATCAGTTGACAAAGAACTATTTCGTTATTCCAGCAGTTTTCAATTCTGTTATAATATTCTTAAGATAAGGATTAGTGTTGTGGTTATCAGCTCTTTTGAGTGACCGCTCTTTTCAGCTGAGCTCACTTTACTGAAGTATTTCATTCAGTTAGCTCAGTTCATTTGTAGTGAAACATTTTTTCAAGCATAAAGAAAGAGCGAAAACCGAAACATAAAAAATTACAGATTTATACAGAGTGTGTCATACACTGCAAAACAAGGCAGATGAAGTATAAATAAATTCAGTAAAGTGCGACTTTGACCCGCGCACGAAGGGTTCCGTACAGGCACGAGATATGTAATTCAATACGAACAATATAAACTATAGTTTTGGCATTTTTTTCATTTTTAAGTTTTTTCGGTTTTAAGCGTTTTTTTTTAAATTGGGAGTTTTTTGAATTTATTGGCGCTTTCTGAGTTTTGGCACTTTTTTCACGTTTTGGCGATTTTTTTTTGGTTTTTGAAGTTTTTTTAATTTTGGCAATTTTTATTATTTTGGCGTTTTTTTTGGTTTTGGCGATTTTTTTAGTTTTGGCACTTTTTTTTCGTTTTTAAGGATTTTTTTCGGGTTTTGGCGTTTATTTTAAATTTTGGCGATTTTTTTCGTTTGCGATTTTTTTTTAAATTTGGCGATTTTCTTTAATTTTGGCGATTTTTTTTTCATTTTGGCGATTTTTTTTCACATAAACAATTATTTTGGTTTTGGCGCATTTTCGCGTTTTTGCGTTTTTTTCGGTTTTTGGCGTTTTTTTTTCATATATTCGATTTTTTTTCATTTAAACGATTTTTTCGAATTTGGCGATTTATTTATTTTAGTGCGAGAATTTTTTTTTAATTTTGTCGATTTTTTTCAATTTGGCGATTTTTTTTAAATTTTTGGCGATTTTTTCAGGTTTTGGCGATTTTTTTCGGTTTGGCGATTTTATAATTTTCGGAATTTTTAGTTTTACCGTTTTTGAAAATTTCAAGAGTTTACCTCTGACGGTCTCCAAGATATAGCAATTTATCAAAATTACATAGTCAAAATTGCATTAACTGATGGACCACCCTTTAATTTAAATTTTTTAATATTTTAATGTTTATTGTTGTAGTCTATATAAAAATACACTAATTTTACAAATTTCAAGTGTCAATATTATATACAATTGTATGTATATTACATGAGATTTTAACATTTTTCGTCGCTCGTTTTGGAACACCCTTTAATTTCTAATTATCATGTATTTGTTGTTGCATTAGCCAAGCTTCTACATACTCTGTCCAAATTTCAGGTCCGTAGCTCTTACGGTTCCTGCGAAAATACCGTGTGACGGACAGACGGACAGACGTACAGACGGACAGCGTAGCGAAAACAAATAGGGTTCCTTTTTTCACCTTTGGTGTACGGAACCCTAAAAATAGATAAAAGTAAAATAGTTTAATGAGTGGAATTTGTTATTAAATATACATATCTACATATCGTTAACTTAATACGAAAAGGCCCCAACTCATAATTTTTCGAAATTTATATTTTTACATAATTCGATAGACCATTACTAGATACACATCCTTTATATT
This sequence comes from Tachina fera, assembly GCA_905220375.1. Taxonomy (NCBI): domain Eukaryota; kingdom Metazoa; phylum Arthropoda; class Insecta; order Diptera; family Tachinidae; genus Tachina; species Tachina fera. The sequence goes on from LR999966.1 coordinate 77,850,473, forward strand.
AATAGAACTAATATAACACTAAATTTTGAAAAGTGTTTTCAATAGAAATTGCGTTTAAAAAAATTTTGCATCAATATTGCATCTTTTTCATTTAGTTTTTTCCTCCTCCTGTAAACTATGAAAAATATGAGTTAGGGCCTTTTCGTATTAAGTTAACGATATGTATGTATGTACATACATATGTATACTTCTTTTATGTATGCACTTGTGCGACACAAAAAATTTGCTGAAAAAGCAGAAGACTTGTACCGAACTCTTTCATTAGGTCGTTTTAGACACAAACCCACTTAAATTACATAGGTTTGTGTCTAAAACGAGCTGCTGAATAAGTCCACATGTTATTTAAATGAGTTTGATTATAGGTTTGTGTCTAAAGCGAGCTACTAAAAGTGTTCGATACAAATGTAGAAACCACTCAGTACTGAGCTGACAGCGCTCAGTGAATTGAACGGCTCACAGCGCTCAGTTAAGTGAATCGTTCAATTGAACTAGTTCGTTCATGAGCTACACAACTCTAATAAGCATAGCTCGTGTTTTTTTAGGCGTTTATTTAATTCACCGCATAACATAAGTATGCATAATGTACATATCGTTTTTGTTCACATACATTTTTATAAGATTTCTTCCATGAATATGTGATTGTTTATATTTGAAATATTTTATGGTTCATATTTGCATGTTCAATATTTGCTCAATAATAATTTCTACATCTCACTTATACAAATATTCACTCGTATGTACATAGATTTGCACATGCAATATGCTGAATACATGAAATGAAAATAGATGAAATTTTTGTTTGGTATTTCCTGGTTTTTTTGGCTGATTTTACATCTACGTCGTGGATGCGTGGATGGAAATGTGTACAGATCCAACAGTTTATGTGAGATTCTTTGTTCATATGCATATCCTTTGCAAAGATCCTGTATTCATTAGAATCATTGACTATGTTACAAATAGTTTCAATTGTTTTCAGTCTGCTGTTATTGTGTCCATATTGTGTAACTGTTTGCCAGACTTCATATGCATTCAAAAATTATAAGGAACAAAATAATATTTGTCCAGCAACAGGCTTATGAATATATAAACTAAAAGAGAGAAAAAAGATTTTATTGAGAGGAAATTCCCAAAAAAAAGCAAATTAAAATTCACATGATTTTCCACACAAAGAAAAAAAATTTATGCAAGTTTTGTGAGTTTTTTTTTTAATATTGCACGAAAAAGTCACACATATGTTGCAGTATTTGCACTTATTCATAAATTCATATTCATTTTTATGCAAAAATATCCGCAGCTGTAAAACAAATACACAAAAAATTATAGACGGGAGCATATGCTGACAATTTTTGTTAGTTTTGTTGTGAATTTTAAAAATTTCCTCATATTTTTCTATTTATTTAATATCTGGTTTAATTTTTACTTTATAAATTTAACTATTTTATGCAAGAATATCGATATTTAGCGATTTTTAGTAGCTTGTGGCCATAATTAATTACAGCCAAACGACAGGTCTGATTAAAATGATTTTTTGGAATCAAACTTAGCAAGCTTCCTTAAAGTTTTAAAAATTTTTAGCCTGTCTTGTTTTGACAATTTTCTTTTAAATCCCTACACAAAGTCACGCACCAGAGAAACAAGCCGTCTTGAAAAGCCGGCATCGGCTTAGAAAAAAATTATCGGCGGCGGCTCATAGCCGGCTAACAGCCTTTGGGTTTCTTTTATACATAACAATATCTTTTTATAAGGTCCAAAGTATAATTATACCGACATACATATGTATATGTACATACGAAAGCAGTCAGGTGATTATTTTTTTCTCGTTTCAAGAAAACGAAGTACACTGTTGCAGGTCAGATGGTTACGGCGGAACTTCACTTTATATAAAGAAATGTTTTGAATATAACGTAGAAATGTGTAGAAGTAAAGACTATATTAATACAATTACTGTCTCAATAGACAACCACAAAATTGAAGGAAAACCTTTAAAAATATCTTTATTTTATAAATCTCAAAAATTTAGTTCTAAAAAGTTTAAAGATTTTATTGAACATTCAGCTGCTACTTACGGGAGATATCCTGGTATTATAGTCGGTGATTCAAATATTGATTTCTTATCCCGTACATCGTCACAAGAAGTACTTAATATATTACTAAGTTTTAATTACGATAACTGCCCTGAATCTGGTACATCAATCGATAATGCTTACAGTAATATTGGAGACAATCTATTTATTGACACAATTGAATGTTCTTTAACTGACCATTATATGGTTTCGTGTAAACTCAGGAGCCAAATGGTTAGTCTTGAATATGAAAAAATGTAAAAAAAAACATATAACTATAATGAAGCAAAAAATAATCTTAATAATTATTTAAATTTTTATAAAGAAACTGGTTACCCTTCTGAAGATATTTCCCAAACAATATCATATATTACAGATGCAACAAAAAATGCTGCTACTACTGAGAAACATGAGAAAAGGTTTTTAAAAAATGAGCTGACAGCATGGATAAACGCCAATCTAGCAGCCCTGATTAATTTCAAAAAGAAACTTTTAAAACTAAGAAGAAAAAATAATTCTACGAAGCTAAGCAATAGATTGAAGAGTAATAAGTTATATAATTAAGAGATCTTACCGCGGGTCTCTAAATAATTATTACTATGAAAACTTAGAAAAAATTCTGGAAATTTTTGAATAAGAGTCTCGGCAGGAAAGCAAAAGATCAGATAATTATAAAAGATCCTAACGGAGTTGTAATACAAGATGATCAGATAGAAAGTAATATCCTTAATAAATATTTTCTTGTAATTCCAAGAACATTAAAACAACAACTTAATCAATTAATAGTTTAGGAACGATGCGTAATTGTAATAACTTTGAAATCGAATATATTTTGTCCAATCTTGATCTATCGAAAGGTGGTGGGAGTGATGGAATATCTTCAAAAATGTTATTTAACTGCAAGGATATTATCTCACCCCATCTCTCAAAAATTTTTAATCGAATTGTAAATACATGTACATATCCAGATAAATTGAAACTTGCTAAAATTGTAACAATACTGAAAGAAAAGAATGCTGCAGTACCGGAAAAGTACCGACCAATAGCTATGTTACCAATAATTAATAAGGTTATTGAAAAAAATTTTCACAAACAATTACTGTCTTATTTTGAAAGCAATAATTTTCTGTACAGTTGTCAGTATGGGTTTAAAAAAGGATGTGGAACTGAAGAAGCTGTCGTTAATGTGGTCAACAACATTTGTCAAGGAATGGACAACGGTTCTTGCGGAGCATGTGGTATCTTCTATGATTTTTCTAAGGCTTTTGATTTGGTGGACCACAAAATTTTAATACAACAGCTGCGTTATTACAGAATTCATGAAACTGCATTGCTTCTGATGAAACATTTTTTGGTCAATCGTAAACAATTCGTTGAAGTTGATAATTGTAAAAGCTACATATGTAGGTACTGTTGAATATGTGTTTTGGGTCCACTGTTATTTACCATATACCTTAATGATATTAAAAATCTACAATTATCTGGTAAACTTTATATGTATGCAGATGACATTTATCTATCCATATAAATATGAAGCTGTTGTAAAGGCGTATATGGAATATGACGCTTCAATAATATCTCAGTACGTTAGACTAAATAAACTTATCCTAAACACTGAAAAAACCAAACTATTAAAATTTCGGCAATATGTAAATAATAATAGTACATTTAGTATCTTTGTTGACGGGAAGGAAGTTTGTGAAAGCTACTCAACAAAATATCTTGGAATTTGCTTGCAGAGTAACTTATGTTGGGATCTTCATATACAAAATCTTAAATCCAAAATAATGTCTGTACTTGGGCTGCTCTACAAATTCAAAAATAAGTTTGATAAAAAAACAAAATTAATAATTTATCAATCTTTGATACACAGCCACTTAAATTATTTGCCAATAATATATGCATACAAAAAAACCATCGAATTAAAATTCTTACAGAGAACTCAAAATAAAGCGCTAAAAGTTGTTTTTAATAAGCCGTCAACTTACTTCTACGATCTCATTATACAGTGATGTATCAACAACAATTTTTCAAATTGCAGTTACTTCTTTATGTTTTTAAATCACTCCACAATATTGGGTACCATACGATATCATTTCAAAGAAATCAAACAGTGTTAAATACCAGAAATAATATGAATATTAGAACAGTTAGATGCCGTTTAGAAACTACTAAGCAACGAGTACAATACATGGGTGGCCTTGAATTCAATAAACTTCCTATGAACATCAAAACCATTGAACAAATTTCACTTTTTAAAAACAAAATGGAGGAATATTTGCTACAAAATTTGGAAATGCTTTTGTTGTAAATAAATTTTTGCTTACTAATTATTTTTATTATTTTTATTTTTATAATTTTTTTTCTTTATATAACACGTATGTTTAATAACAAATTTATCAAAAACAATAAAATGTAATTACATAAATTTATTTCAAAAATTCAAAATTTCAATATCGTAAATCATTGTATGAATTAATGTTTATAATACTTTGCCAACTTGCCTCAAAAATGTCCAAGCGACGCTGATGCCCTCAAATTCTTCTTTGTAAATATATTTTTATTCTGCAATAAAATAATAATAAAAAAAAAGTGCTGCCAAAAATTGTTTATTTTTGCGTAGACTGTTTTATTACATTTTGTATACACAAAAATTTGTGTTTGAAAAATTTTATATAAAAATGTGTTTGAGAAGCAATAAAAAAGTTCATTATTGAACAGTGCAATTCATTGTGTACATTTTATTGCAACATATTTAGCAATTATTACGCTAGCCAGCCGGCTGCAATTTTGAGCAGAAAGTAACCGCATGGATCGCCGGCGGCTTGAAGTTGCATTGAAAGTCGGCGGCTGCTCCTTAACGGCTTTTTCTGTCGCGCATATTTATATTAAGACCTTCTTCATGCATTTTTCTTCTTCTTCTGTCATCCTTCTCTCTCACTGGCGCATAAGGTCTTTTTGAAGTTCATATACACCCTATATACTTTATATAAATGCTTAAAGCTGAGAGTACGAAAGTCAAAAATCCCCTCGAAATTTAATTTCATGAGTTTTGTTTTACTCCGCAAGCTTCTCAATGCATCTCACCAATGAACTAAAAAATTCCGCCTTTGGTGAAGGTAAATAGAAAAGGCATATGACAACCTTTACTACACTCAACCGTTGCACTGTGGGGTGAAAGACTTCACAAGTGGCGATTGATTCAAAAGATGAGCTTTATCTTTTACAACCGTATTTGATACCATATGAAAGTAGATAAAATTCTACATTACTAACCGAAAAAAAAAATAAAAGTTCTTGGTCGTTTACTTTATTTGCAGTGTGTGTTCAAATTTCAATAATTTTAGTTATTTTAGCACGCATTCATTAAAAGAGAAAATTTTGATATTTCATGTGATTATAGTTTTTGTTAAGAGTTCTATAAGTAAAAGTCTTATAATGGAACCGTTAACTTCAGGTATATAAGGATTTAAAAAATTATTTCTTGTTTAGATAAATGTTTTAGAAAAATTAAAAAAAAAATATTTAAATTGTTCTTAAAATGTGGTATTTTTGATATAAATATATGTACATGGAGTTTCAACAACTTTGCGGATGAGTTAAGTTAAGTTAAGATTCCAGAATGCCTATTTGCGCATTTGTGGGATTTTTTGAGTTCTGAAGGTTTTTGTGAGAGAATTCCAGTTGCTAAAAATCAATGTGAAAAATACATATTATATATTAATATTTTTTTATTAAAAAAAAATATTGTTTTTTAGAGGCTTATAAAGTATGCTTTAATTTACAATTTAATTTACTAATTTATCTTTTCTTTCCAAAGTTACAGCAAAAATAGTGAAATAAGACCATTTTCTCCAAAATACAAAAAAGCCCATAAAAGGTTAACTAGTTTATTTCAGAAAATTTTTTTAATGCTGGTGTTTTATGTATTTATTACTATTTATCAATAAAAAATAACAACAGTTTGAAATTACGACTTCTATGAATTAATTGCCACTTTCTCTAACATTCACCCCACTGTGCGTTGTTTAAAATCACACAGAAAACACCTTTATCAAGTGTAAAGTGTCAGTAAATCAGCCTCCGATAGGCCAACATTATTTCTTAAAGTTTTTCAATTGTTTCGGGTGTAGAGAACTCAACTGAGCGCCCAGAACTTTCGACATCTTTCATGGTGGTACTGCACGAAAGAAATTTAAAAAATTCAGTAAATCATTTTTTTGACATTAAAATTAATGGCAACGTGTGTATTTAAAGTGTAAATACACTTAGCCTTGGTTTCACTAGTGGATTTTTCTTTTCAGGAAAAAAATTATGCTTAATGAGCACACAAAATTTACTAAATATTTTCCAATTTCTTCAAAAATAACGCAATAGTTTGCCATCAATAATAGCTGTCAAACACAAACTAAATGACGCAGCTTATTTGGAGTTTGATAAGATTCAACTGACAGTTGCCTGTTGACAGGGAAAGTGTTGGCTTTTCCGTTAACGGAATTTTAAAGTCACTGACTTATTGATATAGATTACACCATCAAAAGTTTGAGTTTAACCTCAAAAGTCAAAAACAGTAAGTAGTTAGCACGTTGTCTTCAAAACGGCAGGTACTGGCTTGGAGCTCGGTCTCCGATAGTCATTAAAAAACAATACCGTGCATTTTTCTGATGTGCATTAGTGTCCATTTGTATCAGTTGTTGTAGGAAAGCTCAAGTGACGAAGGCATAGAAACTGGTCACTGAACTACAGTGGCTTCAGCGAATACTAATACTAATGTAATACCAAAGCGCCCTGCTTCGTCGGTATTGCGTAGTAAAGTAAGTAAGTAACTCAAATAACCAATAAAATGGCTACTAAACGCAGCTCAGAAAATTTAATACGCCTCATTAACACCAGAGGCGCTGGTGCACTGCATTATTAAAAAAACTTGCACAGAGCAGAGTTGTAAAAGAATGCAGTTTCGCTATTGCATTGGAAAAAAAAAATACTATTGCAAAAGCACTACACATAAGTCGATGTTTGTTTTAGTTTTAAAAGTCTACTATCGAAAAATCGATACTTTTTTCAGACTAACGACTAGTTTAAAATCTCTACGCTTTAAAATTTTTTGCAAAACGAAGCTGCTATATCTCAATTTTTTTTTCATTCTAAGATTTTATTTTTTCATATATATATAAAGTTTTATTTGACTTTAAAATTTATTTGCTGGTGGTTTAGCTTGGTCTATATACGTATTTCATTGGCGCTTGAACCAAATCATCAGTAGACTTCAACCACAAATTTTGATCAGTCACAAACCTCTTACTTTATGCACAGACTTTCAAAAACTATATGAGAATTCATAGAATAATAATATTTTTGAAAATCACAAAGACAAAATAAGCTTAGTAGGCTTTGAAACTCACACAAAACCCAGCAAATAATCCATATTCGATATGAATCTATTTTATTTTTCTACACCTTCATACAATTAGAAATCCATTGGATAACAATAAAAGTAATTACAAGGCAAAATGAAAAATAAAATCTAAAATTTAACATTTAAGAAATCTATTATTCGACATATTGTCATAATTATAAATTTCAAATTAGAATATAATTATGACAATATGTCGAATAATAGATTTATTAAAAAGTTTTATTTGACTTTTTTGTAAATTAAATTTTTGTAATTATTATTTACCTTTTCGGTAAACAAAAATATAAAATATCTCTTTATTATCTAAATATTTTAATTGACAGAAAAAAAGAAAAAAATTCTCAAATTTAATGACAATAATTAATATTACTCGCATTTGCATAGTTCTATGCATCGTTAGTGCCACATTAGGCATTATTAATTATTTGATTTATAAACACACTATAATTATTTTTAAAGCAAAAACTGTCAAATAAATTAAATTCCTAATGGTGGCAATTAATTCAACAGTTTTATTTGCAGATTGTGAGTACTTTGCAACGTTTTAATAAAAATGTTTGAAAAAAAAATATATTAAAATTAATAGAAATTTAACTTTTAATTATAGAAATGTTAACAATTATATTTGTAATAATAGTTATGTAAACAAATTTCCATTATTTTTTATACACAAGATAATTTTTGAAAGGTTGGATTTAAAAATTTAAAAAAGAAATCCAGAAATACCTTGTATGAGTATTTCTAAATTTTGCTCTTAATGTGCGAGAAATAATAATGAACTTCCAGCAGTATTTACTAAATTAAAAATACTAATGGTATTATACATATATACATACATATACTTGTTTTGTAATAATGTCTACAGTCGAATCCGCCTTAGCGCAACACGCTTTACTGAAAAAAATCGGATTACTGAAAGCGATACTAATTTCCGCACTGATTTTAAACGCAGCTAGGCTTATTCACTTCGCTTTAGCGAAACATAGCTTTACTGAAAATATCGTATTGCTGAAAACCAAAAGCAAGCACACAACTACGTTTTGTATGAAACTTACTTCGCTTTAGTGAAAAAATAAACAGTTAATAATTTACTTATTGGAAATCGATTGCATAACTTTTTTTTTTTTTTTTTTTTAATACATATTTATTTGCAATCTATCTTCCGATAATACGCAAATGGGTTAAGTTTAAAAAAAATAACATGTCTGATTGCTTTCAATTGAAAACAAAAATTTAAGTTATATATGAAAGTAATATTTACATATATAGAGTTAAATTAAATATTTAATATTATAAATAATAACGACTATAAACATTTTATATATACATGTATACATATATTTATATTTTTATTTCATTACTAACGCCAGTCTATCAAGACTGTATATTTAAATGTAAGGGAGATCTAGGATATGATTTCGTTTAAGACTTCTAACTCCATCAGTCTCATCTAAAAGCGTGATTGCTAGTATGTTTACATGATTACTAAGCCTTTCTAAGTAATTGGAGCTGAATCTTCTAATTTTGAAATTGACAAAAGGTATTTTTAGATCGTTGTGTAGAGCTTTGTTCGTTATATAAAACGGAGCGTTTGTTATGGTGCGCAAAGCTTTGGACTGAAATCTTTGTAATATTTCATATATTGGAATTACTAGCAGTGCCCCATAATTCTATGCTATAAGTCCATATAGGTTTTAAAATAGTTTTATAAAGCAGGACCTTATTTTCCTTTGAAAGTTGGGATTTACGGCCCAGAAGCCAGTACATTTGTTTCAATTTGATGTCAAGTTGTCTTCTTTTCGCACTAATATGTGCTTTCCATGTAAGTCTTCTATCTTAATGTAAGCCTAAGTATTTGACAGTATTAACACTAGGGATTAAAGTGCCATTGAGGAACACAGCTGGGCAATTTTCTCTTCTTGTTGTAAAAGTGATGTGACTTGATTTTTGGGTGTTAACAACAATGTTCAATTTCGTAAGCCAATTATAAAGACTATTTAGCTGCAGCTGTAAAATTCTTGAAGCCTCTGTAGGAGATTCACTACAACAAAAGAATGCCGTATCGTCGGCATAAGTAGCGACTGTAACATGTTCTTTTGTCGGCATATCATTGGTGTATAAAGTATAACTTAAGGCTGAACAAATTGTGCATGTTTCGTCCGTTAAAAAATTAAATGCAAAATGTACATATTTATCCTTTTCGCTCTTACTTACTTTATTGTATTTTTCTATTATATTTTACTGATTTTAAGCAGTACGCTTAACTGTAACAAATTTCAGTAATCTGAACTATGTTTTAGAGAAAAAATTGCATAACTGAAAAAAATGGGTTTTGGTTATTTCCAGTAAAGCGGAGTCGACGTATAGCTTTTCGGTTGAAGACAATTGTGAGCAGTTCCAGTTTCAAATGAATACGGTTTGAATAGAATCCTAGCCAGAAAAATCACCCTGTACTGTACATATACATACATATGTACGTACATAAATACCCTATAGGAACTCAAACCCATTTGTAAGTACCTTCAAACTGGTTTTTTAATAACCACGACTTGTTGATTAAGTGACTTTTTTCCTTGTCGCCGACTCACTATTTTAACATAGGCATGTCATAGGCGGTAGTCAATTGGCCATCTCTGCGTGACTTTTAAATTGACTACTAACTACTTATTTTTCAACTAATTTGTAGTTAAATAAAATTATAGTGAAAAAAGATATATGTATATTTTTATTACATGTATTATATATACATACATATGTATATGTGTATATTTATATATATATCTATGTAAATATATAAATACGTATACATACATATATAAATATTTATTATTATTTTATTCACTAAAAATAAAAAAACGAACCGTGCATAGAAAATATGTAATAGAATATTATACATATTAACGTACCTTTTCACAATGTATGGTTAAAAGATAACAGGGACTTTAACGGCAAGTTTTGTATGAAGAACTGTCAGTTAAAGTTCACGTTAACTCTTAACCATGAAAAGGGACGTAAGTATTGCAATTATTTAGTTTTTTTTTAAACACAAACATTTGGCATTTGATTTCATGGCATGCTTCTTTTTATTTTTTTTTAATTTTCTTTTCATTTACTTATTTTGCTTTTATTTATTTCTTACGTGTGCTTCTATTCAATATGTGTGGTTGATATCTGCATGAGACTTAAACCGATTTTTTTGTCAATTGATTATTTTACTTACTACAAGGTATTAAAGATCACACAAAAACAAATACAAACAAATATCGCTAAATGTGTTTACTTTTAATTTTAAAAATTATTTTTAATTTCAAACCTAATCAAACTATTTAATTTTGCATGATTGCTTTTGTATATTTTTCTCCTACCTTAATGATTTATATACAATTTTGGTGTACAAAAGTTGACCAATCAGGCCGCCAATAGTTAAATATAAATGCCTTAACATTGTTGTAAATAAATAAACATGAAATAAAAAAAACTTTAAATTTTTTCATGTGTTTTTACTTATACGAAAGGTGCTATTTTTTATGCAAAAAAATTAAGACAAATTCCAATATTTTATAAACACCAAATTTTAACCAAAATTTTCAATTAGCTTTTAGACGCGGCTCCACTCGCGCTCATCTACTGAAAAAAATACACAATAACCGGCTTAAAACTGGTTAAACAATCAAACCCGCAACGAGAATTACTCTAACCATCTCAGAGATACGTTTTTAGGAAGAATCCGTACCAAATATAAAAAAATCGATTCTGAACCGGATAAAAAATATTCTAAATGTGACGCTGGTAATGTGCCTTTCCATTGGTGAAAGAATTTTCAAAAACGGTTTAGGGGTTTGGGTGTGAAAGCATACCAAACAAACAAACTCACTTTCACATTTAAACCATTATTAAGGATAAACGTAACATAAGGGGCTGTTTACATACTCGTATAACGTAATGCTGCCAGGGGTATTAGGGTGTTCAATAATTTTTTTACGGTGTAGAAAATTTATACTGATTTTTTTTAAAGCGTTACTGTGTGGGAAAGGGGGCTATAAAAACTCAAAAATTGTTTCTTAAAAAAAACGGCTGTTAGTCATACTTAACCTGATCAGACATCCTGCTTTAGGCGGGCTTGATCCCGCCTTGAATTTTTATTCCGATTTATCCCGCTTTTTAGAGTTTATTAAAATGTAACTGATACAATTTTATTACAAATATTTTTTTAAGTATAGTTATTGTTTAATCTATTTTTTGGATCTGGCAGCTCCTGAAATGAATGAATGATTTGATTCTACTGCCTTAGGAAATTATTACCCAGAGATCTTATTAGTACAATAACAAAAGGCATTCACCAAATCGCAATTTTAAATGCACACATAAAAAGTTCTTTTTAGGGTTCCGTACACCAAAGGTGAAAAAAGGAACCCTATTGTTTTCGCTACGCTGTCCGTCTGTCCGTCACACGGTATTTTCTCAGGAACCGTAAGAGCTACGGACCTGAAATTTAGACAGAGTATGTAGAACCTTGGCCACTAAAACAACAAATACATGACAATTAGAAATTAAAGGGTGCTCCAAAACGAGCGACGAAAAATGTTAAAATCTCATGTAATATACATACAATTGTATGACCATGTGTCAATATAGACACTTGAAATTTGTAAAATTAGTGTATTTTTATATAGACTACAACAATAAACATTAAAATATTAAAAAATTTAAATTAAAGGTTGGTCCATCAGTTAATGCAATTTTGACTATGTAATTTTGACAAATTGCTATATCTTGGAGACCGTAAGAGGTAAACTCTTGAAATTTTTAAAAACGGTAAAACTAAAAAATCTGAAAATTATAAAATCGCCAAACCGAAAAAATCGCCAAAACCTGAAAAAATCGCCAAAAATTTAAAAAAAATCGCCAAATCGAAAAAAATCGACAAAATTAAAAAAAAAATTCTATCACTAAAATAAATCGCCAAATTCGAAAAAATAGTTTAAATGAAAAAAAATCGCCAATATGAAAAAAACGCCAAAAACCGAAAAAAATCGCCAAATCCAAAATAATTGTTTATGTGAAAAAAAATCGACAAAATTAAAAAAAAAATCGCCAAATTTAAAAAAAATCGCCAAAACGAAAAAAATCGCCAAAATTTAAAATTAACGCCAAGAACCGAAAAAATCCTCTATACGAAAAAAAAGTGCCAAAATTAAAAAAAATCACCTATATGAAAAAAACGCCAAAAACTAAAAAATATCGCCGAAATAAAAAAATCGCCAAAATGAAAAAAAAAACGCCAAAATAATAAAAATCGCCAAAATTAAAAAAACTTCAAAAACCAAAAAAAAATCGCCAAAAATTTTAAAAAAATCGCCAAAAATTAAAAAAAATCGCCAAAATTAAAAAAATCGCCAAAATTAAAAAAAAAATTTCTAACAATAAAAGCGCCAAAATGAAAAAAACCCCAAAACCGGAAAAAATTGCCAAAACGCGAAAAAGGCGCCAAAGCCAAAATAATTAATTGTATAAAAAAAATCTCCAAAATGAAAAAAAAAATCGCCAAAATTAAAAAAAAAACGCCAAAATTAAAAAAATCGCCAAATCCAAAAAAAAAATCACCTATATGAAAAAAACGCCACATTAAAAAAAATCGCCAAAATAAAAAATGCCAAAACTATAATTTATATTGTTCGTATTGAATTACATATCTCCTACCCGTACGGAACCCCTCAAAGTCTTACTTCAGTGAATTTATTTTTTTATGGAGTTTGACACATTGGTGTAGTAATTTGATTATAATATGGACTAATAAAGCCACATGCTGTCTTCGGCTTGGTGCTTTGTACATTGGCTTGGCTTTTTTATATAAAAAACTATACCTTAAGGCAAAATGCCAATGAAAAAGGTTTTGTGCTGTTTTAATGTTAAAATTAAAAAACATATAGTTTTTTAAAAGCCCAGCAAAAAAAGAGAGTCCAAAAAAGTCATGAAAATGTAGAGTTTGCGATCTGGAAGCAGTGAAAATTTCGATCCGATCTAATGATTTTTACATAGGGTTGTCATTGCAAGAAGTTCTCTTTTTCGATGCCTGGTCACTGAATTGGAAGCGATATTAAGAAAAATTCCTTTTTTGTGTTCTATGATAATATTTTCATATCTAGGAAAAATTGTAAATAGTTGCCTTTTTTAACAATTCGTTTCTTTTTATACGAATTTAAGCCTGAAACAGTGTTTTCATGTAAATTTCAGCAAATAACTTTTAAATTTTAGACTAAAAATAATTCATAAATTTCTTTAAAAAAATAAATTTTATTTTATTCTGGTGAGTATTTTCTAACACTATGGAGGAGTTACAAGGTTTTGTTTGACTAAAAAAGCTTCTGCATGGTTTTTTGCTCACTCTCGGCAAATTAAAAGTATCGATTTTTTGGAACTTAAATTCGTATAAAAAGAAACGATTTGTTAAAAAAGTCAACTATTTACCCTTTTTCCTAGATGAAAATATTATCATAGAACACAAAAAAGGGAATTTTTCTTAATATCGCTTCCAATTCAGTGACCAGGCATCGAAAAAGAAATCCCATCTGCAGTGTTCAGTATTAGAGCAATTGTGTCCCACTTTTTTTAACGAATGTGTCCAGTAAAGTTCATAATATTACGTGCAAGCGGACTAGGATATGACTCAAGTTTTGTTAAATATTTGCCTGCATATTTTGCAATTTTTTCAGTCACTACACGCAAAGAAAAAATATGGTTGAGGTAACCATAATCAAACAGCAGCATACTATGTTTGAATTATATGGTTGTAGTTAAATAATATTATTAAACAATAGAAAATCAAACTTTTAATAATATTATTGTCTGAGTTAACAATAATATTATCAACAAAAACAATGAACTTTGTTACACCTAATCTTATTATTGTAAATATGACAACACTATTGTTAGATGTGGCTAAAATATAATTGAAACTCACCATATCATGTCCTTATATAATAATAATATTGTTAAATATGACAGCAGTATTATTTAATATCATAATAATATTTTAATTTTCAATCATATATTTATTGGTAGAACTTTTGCTTAAAACAGCTGTGCGTCAAATCCGAAATAAAAATAAATTAATATTGTTGAAATAAAATGTATATTTAGAAATGTATGCTTACATATTTGTGTATATGTTCTCGAAATACAGACACGTTTGTATTAAGAGATAAACATATGTACGTATGTATATGTTTTTATTTATCTACCCTTTTGTTTGCTTGCAATTAACTTATTTATTTAACACGATGCGTGCAATACCGATAGCTTACAAAGGAAACAATGAACTGACAGAAGATGTTTCTGAAAAAGATTTTTTTAAAACTTACCATAGTATGGTTTTGGTTAACATTATATTGTTATTTACATTATATTATTTTTAAATAAAAACAAAAATTATGTTGCAATCACAAAACTATATTGTTAAACTCTAACCATATCACACTTTTTTATGAATATAATAATGTAATTATTAAATTCAAACATTACTTTGCTTACCTTAACAAAATTAATGTTTAAAATAACAATAAATTGTTTTTAATGACCACACATTTGTTTCTGTGAACATAATATTGTTTTCTCAACCATTCTAAGACCATATCATTTTTTTTGCGTGCACACATCAGCTTGTGTTGCTTCAAACTTTAGCAACAAAAACTGATGCATGTTAAACCCGACTTGTGTGTACCTTGAAGGAAATTAAATTGTTATTCTTTAAGAATAGTTTTAATATTTTTTTATGTTCTTTTCCCTTTCAAAACACTTAGCATATTAAGAAAACGACCCATAAAATGTATCACCAGTATTGAGTGACTGTTTAAATTCTGGCACAAAGATTAATGTTCCAAAAACCACACACAATAAATAGTTTGTCATTCGACCACAATGAATGGAGGAGATAACGTTCTTTTTTTTCAAAGCTTTTCACTTAATAGTACTTTTTTTTTAAATCTAAATGAGTATTTGTTGTGATTTTTTTCCACTCTGCTTTGTAATTTTGATATGAAATATTTTTTGTTTGTTGCTATGGACGATGCTGATGATGATTCTGAATGTTGCTTTGGATGCGACTGATGTTGTTGATGAGCATGATGAGAAGAGTGATGAGGCTGGTTACAAAGAAGTTGCTGTTGTTCGTCGTCTTGTTGGTTATTGGTTTGATGAAATTTGTGTGTCTGTGTGTGTGTGTGTGTTTGCGTAAATGTACTTGACACTGATTCATGACGCATTTGACACTTGGTACCAATCTGTTTTATTTTTTGTGTGTGTGTGTGTTTATTTTGCTTTTCTAATATCTCTTGCTGTTTGTTACTACCCAGCCAACCTGAGTTTCGAAAATAAACGAACGTTCGCTGTAGCCAACAATTCTCGATACATTCTCGTAAAAAAAGTTTAGCAACAAGAAACAATTTGTTTCTCTCAATTTTTTATTGTTTTGCATGTACAACGAAAGAGGAATAACCTTTTTTGTTATTAAGAAGCAATGACATCGATTGCTAATGATATTGCTAAAGGTTCGCTATTGATTCGTAAGCGAAACATCGATATCGAAAGATTTGCTGCCACAAACTGAGCTACGAGTGAGGTCTAGCAGAGCACTTTCTCTTTCCGTTTACGATAGTCGTTCTCAAGTGTTTTGTCCGAGAAATGCGGCTTATTTACGAATGTTTTGGTTAGTTGGGTATACAAACACATATGTATGTATGTATGTATGCAAAGGATATTTCATTAAGGGTTTCTTAAATTTAAATAAAGCTTGTGTAAGATATTATGGAAGTTTTTTTTATCCGTGTGAAAAATTTCATATTGAAATCTACGAAAACTAAGTTCCTTTAAAATTTTTCGGTATTATTTTTGCTAAAGTGGCCTTCAAAGAAAAAATTTTTGACGTGTAAACATCTACATATACGCTAGGGGGTAAAAATCTTTTTCAGAATACAATCACAAATTTTGAGTAAGATCGTAAAGCCTTATCAAATCGGTATGAGCTATGTATGAGTGTATTAGTGTAATCATACGAACAGGAAGTACAGAGAAACTTAATTTTAAAGCATCCTAAAGGTATGCTTTAAATTATTATGCTTTATGTTAATTTTAATAGAAATTGCTTGTGAAGTCCAATAGTGTTGCCATTTGGGATAAATTTGTTAAAAAGTTAAAAAATATAAAATAATTAAAATAAATATTTACTTTAAATAAAAGAGGGTTTTAAATGTCAAATATTTATTTAAAAGATACATAGCAGTCTTTCGGGCCTGTTCTACAAATCACGAAATGTCAAATCACGGTGATTTAAAGAAATTAATCAAAGATAAATCAATGCTTTTGTAAATTGCACGACTTAAAGCGTTGGAAGTTGGAAGAAAATATAAAAATATAAATGACAAAAACATAAAATACAATAAAAACCCCCTATCAAGTCAGCTATTAGCAGTTTACTCTTGAAATCACGTGATTTAAAATCACCGTGATTTTCAGAACAGGCCAGTTTATAAAGAATTTATAATATTATATTGTAATATATCTTCATGACGTACTTTTGCCTTACACTGAAGCTGGTGCACGACAAATGGGTAACAATCTCCATCTCATGCCAATTACTATGGGTGGAGATTTTAATACAAATTTTGCAAAACCCACACTCGCAAGCTTTATCAAAATTTTTACTTTACGTTTTCCACTTGCATATGAGCAATTCTCCACAATCCCCACAACTAATAATTCCACTACTATAGATGCAGTTTTCCAAAGCTTTTAAATAGAGCATAGTCAAACATTTATATATCTTATTTTAGTTACCACAAGCCAATATTAAAAGAAAAATTTTCATTACTAGATGTTTACACATATCCCCTGTGATCGGACTCACATTGCTTTTTTTATATTCATGTTGATTTTATACTCCATCACTGTTAAATCAAAATTAGGAATCACGTTGTATCGAATGTTATTTCAAGTGGAACTTACGTCAACTTGTTACTGAAATAACTTGAATAACAATGTTAACTCAAAGTTATTTCGAGTTGAAACAACATGAATTTTATTTAATGTAGTCATTTTATTTTATTTAACTTGCGTTGTATGTATTTGTAAAATTGTCAAGGAGAATATATATATATATATATATATGTATATATGTGTGTGAATGTGTGTGTATTGTAGTAGATTTGAACTGGAACTCATAGCGTGTAACCATTGATCAGATAAACACAAAATAAATACCGTCATAAATTTCATTTTAATTAAACATGCCTTAATTAATGATCTAACAAACAATTTATTTGAAATAAAACTTAAGAAGAGTAACACTCATCCAACCAATGCCTACTAATATAAGGGCTAATTTACACTATGCAAGTCTAATTGCTAAGCCGATTAGTTTGTTAGAAGAGATAGACGAGATAGACGTCACTCTCTTCCACAAACTAATCAGCTTAGCAATAATACTTGCATAGTATAAATTAGGACCTACTAGGTGTTACTTTTTTAAGAAAAGGATAGTGATAGAGAAGACAGGTGTTGAAGGAAGAGATAGAGGAAATCTTCATTCTTTTACAACTCTACTCTTTGCAGGTTTTTTTTGCAAAGTTTTTGTTAATAATGCAGTGCTGCAGCGCCTCTGGTGTCAATGAGGTGCATTAAATTTTTTAAGCTGTGTCTAGTAGCCATTTTATTGATTATTTTACTTAGCCGATGATTCTGCTACACAATATTGAAGAAGGAGCTCGCTCTGGTGTTATATAGGATTTAATCCGCTGAAGCCGGGATGTAGTTCAGTCTCCATCTGCTAGAGTAGTATACTGCCTACTAGCCAGCAGCAGGAGGTTTTCGCTGGCAACAAGCAAATAAAAATCATGAGTTATTTATTATTTCTAATAAATTTAATATGATTTCGAATCAAAAATTTTTGCATGGTGATTTTGTACTGGTAATTTTTTCTGTGTGTATCGATGCCACTATATATATATAATATAACATCGTTCAAATGTCCGCTTCTTTCGGTAAGGCCCATCTGAAATGTCCACAGACCATTCATAAAGAAATGAGTTAAGTATGGAATATATATATTTTGGTTGAATACACTCTTTATGAATCAGAAACGCGTTTCACGAAATTTATTATGATTTCTGAGATATTAAACAACAATTTTCTCCATATCTAATATTTTTAATTTTTAGGTTTAATAAATATTGTTTTGCTGTACACGCCACTATTGGGCGATTGCGTAAAATTTTTCATACCAAAACGTACAAAGTAAAGTTAAATCTTGTTTTGCTTTATTTCTATAAGAAATGAGTAATAAAAAAGAACGTGCCGTAAGAAATATTCAACGGCGACTGTAAACATCATCACCCAGACGCAGCCGCCAGTTAAATGTTTTAATAGAAATTTATTAAACACTTAAAATAAAATTAAAGAAACCTTAATTTCTTTAATTTCTTTGAGTATAACAGAAATCATTTAATTTCATTATTTTTATTAAATACACTTCAATTACTTGTTTTTCTTGCGTAAATGTGTAAGCGGATCGATAGTTAAAAATATTACGACAGCAGCTTCTCGGTCGGCCGATTTATTTCTCTGGATAGCAAGAAAATTAAATTTGAATCATTGATTTTCGCCACAAGAACAATACACAGCACTAAAGTATACGTATGGAGCACAAAAAGCTACGTTTTAAAAATAAGTTAAGAAAAGTGGTGCATACGGCACAAAACGTATTTTTACTTTTACAATAAAGTAATATTATATTCTAACTTCTTTCAGGAAAGTTCACAAAAATAATAATAAATTTTTCTTCAAAACATGTGTCGAAAGCAGTGGTGCAAATAATAAAGAAATCTTTGGGAGTATTTTGAGAAAACTTCATGTAAACCTTCTTTGTCGTTTTTCCCCACTCCAACTTTGTGGCGTATGAGCTAAACCAATTCTGAGACCACGATTCACTCGTCGCTGCCAACGTAAAATGCGCAATAAGGGGACGCTGTTAGATCTCATTTGATTGGATTTCGTCCTAAAAACGAAAATTTTGTTTGTTGATGTACCCCTTAAATTAAAAATGGGTGTCATTGCGCTGGAGGTGATGTTTCCATGAACGTTGCTCGAACAAAACACCCTTTTTGATCAAATAATTTTATTATTTGCACGCTCATGGTGATTTCGAAAAACAGACCGAATAAATGACAGTCTAGTAGACAGATTTATCTTCAAACATATTTCCGCTATAAAATGTAAAAATCCGGTAGCCCCTATTGCAACACCCTTTATATGTAAATATAATATCTGGTGTATGAAATTTGGCATTTCTTTCTTTGTTTTGCCTCTAGTTATTTATATTTGTCCAACAAAAATGTATGTATTCATGTGTGTTTGTATATCTGACGAAGCAGATTATTAAGGATTAACTTGTCATAGAAATTTGTCACTGTTGTTGTATTTTTTAAGTCTATATACGATTGCGTTGGAGGGATAGTTAAACAGAGGAGTCACTAGGTGTTGGTTTTCACTTTCGTTATTCAACATTACAATCCTATTACTAGTTAACCCTTTGAGTATCAAAGGCATTTCCATAATTCGAGATACATTTACTTAAATTTTTGGGATAATTATGCGTAGTATGTGAATGGATATTGCTTATTTTGGGAGGAGTGTGTGCTTTAGAATTAAAATGGAATCGGTTACAATGTCAGTAAGGACATGATTGTTTATGTATGCATGTAAGTGTTAGTTTGAGCAATTTATGTAAGTGTGGAACAAAAAGCACAGCTACAAACAAAATGGTGCCAAGTTTCAAGTGTGTACAATGCGAGTACGGTTCCCATTTAGAATACTAACAAAATGTGGTTAATAAAGGAGGATAAAGTTACCCTAATCAACACCATCTGTGTATGAGCTATTCTCATTAACCATATTTATCTCTTTTGGTTTCAATAAAAATAAGTCTAAGAACAAAATCATAATTGGTGCATTTAAAAATATTATAAATAAAATATATCATGTGTTAATAAAAAAATACACACAATCACCTAAGTTAAATAAATAAGAAAATACACTGAATAAAAAGTTGATTAAATTCATGTTGTTTCAACGGGAAATAAATTTGATTCAACACGGTTATTGGTGCAATATCAGTATCAACGTTGTTTCAACTTGAAATAACTTTGAGTCAACAAGATATTTCATTTTGATTTAACAGTGGTGGAAGGTCAACTCAACATAAAAAATTAAGTTATTTAAAAAAATTAAATTTTTCTGTGCAATTTAATATAAAGCATGTTGAATTAACATGAAACACTTTTGAAGCAAAATCATTCCTGACAAATGTTACGTAGATTTTAGTGTGAAATTTTTTTATATATATTAATATAGAACGTCTTCTGTAAGTCTAATAACGAGTTGGAGATTTGATGTTTCTAAGCATCTGAGCAGGATAACTATGTGCAGAGATTGCAATCTTATGTATGCCATATAAGTCCCATAGTGCTTTTTTGCTGCTCATTGATAGGGTGATGGTAGCTTAAGATAAGACCAACGTGGGTTAGGGCCGTCGTGGTAGGCGTCCACGTAAAACCTAGACACAACTGTCTCACATTAATACATTTGAAATTTTTTACTTAAATAGATTTCATATTTCTGTAGTGTTTTACTTAAAATTATAATTTCATTTGATTTGATTGGTTTGATGTTTTATAATGTTTGTTATTTATCACTTTAATATTACGTAGTTCTATCTCATGACTTTGTATTCATCGCAAATATTTGCATTCAAACGCAACAATACATATGGCGAATACAAATCTAACGAGTATTTGTACATAATATATTTTATTGTTGACCATTTGTTACATACAATGGACTTGAATTGCTTCGCAAAATATATTAAGCTTTTGCCAAAAGTGCCTGAGGGCTACTTTTATTGTTTGTGTTGTCGTCTGTCTATTGACTGAAGATAGAAATGTTTTATTTAGCAACATATTTACAAAACAAATAAAACAACAACTGCTACCTAAAAAATTGAAGTACCTTAGGAACTTTTTTTTTGATAAGAAAAAAAAGAAACGCTTCAACAGAATAGATAATGTAACAATCAAATTGAGGTTGTGAATAATGAAAAATAAAATGTTTATATTTCATTTGATAGAAATAATTGTGACAATGTTTGCTTATTTCATCTATTTCATATTTCCAATAAAATATCACAAACTTCATAAAAAATTTAACACTTTCTCAAAACACTGCACATGGGAATTGATCTCTTAATAAATTGAAATTTAACAGCCCGTTTCTGTAAGACGTTGACGTTAGAAATCTTGCCGTTTTTGTAATAGATTATGGAAAACTGGAACAATTTACTTTTAATCTATTGCATAAACGTCAAGATTTCTAACCTCAAAGTAATACACAAACAGGCTGTAAGATACTAAAATAGTAAAAAAAGTAAGAAGCGGGAATATTGGTCATTAATTACATACCAATGAGAGAAATAAATTATTATTTTACAGAGCAAGACAACGAGAGGGTAATTTGATGGAACATGAATGATTTCTCTAATGAAAATTATACATGCTGTGCATTACCTTTTCCTTTACATTTTCGCACTGGGTATGAATGTAACGGAGTTTTTGGTTCCAGCTGGGGTAGGCGTCAGCCTGTCCAGGTCCCTACCAAAGGTCTGCTTCCTTTTCAAACACGAAGACGTTGGTGTTTTAATATTCAGAGAATATATACTTTTATATATATAATATATAATATATATAATATATAATATATAATATATAATATATAATATATATAATATATATAATATATATATATATATATATATATATATATATATATATATATATATATATATATCGAAACAAGAATCGGCAAAGCTCTCGGACGATAGGTCAAGTGGCCTTCTTATAACTACCATTCGTACGGTGTCGTGATTTGCTTGCCGATTGCTTTTAAAATTTAACGTCTTATACAGTTCCACTCCACAACTGAATGAGAATTCCAATGTACATTCCTCAACTTCAATGTTAACAACCAATGTAAACAAACAATTATGTTGTACCCCACATTAATTCAGGTGATATGTACCTTAGTTATGGCATTATGTTATATGATTATCCTTAATAACGAAATTTTGACTTGCAAGGACCACTTATTTCGTAAGGTTCGGAAAAAAATATTTGAGCCAAAAAATTAGGGCGGTCAGATGGGGGTTTTCAATCGCCTCTTCGTGTTCAAAGTTGAGAGTGAAAGCAAAAAAATTAACAAAAAATCATATAACTTTCCCGGGGTCACCCGCTACAAAGGTCAAATATATGGCCCTAAGCCCAGTTAGAGCCATGCGACCCCTGCGAATAAGGGAGTCTCTTAAGGAGTCGAGATAGGGCATAGATATGTTCGGAGGAAATTTTGAAGGTGACAAATTAATGTGGGTCATTTTACCCCAATGGGAGGCACCATAAAAGGGGAACAAGCGGCTTTCTTAAAGACAAGCAATGTGAGTCCGATCACAGAGGAGATGTGTAAGCATCTTGTAATGATTTTTTTTATATTGGCTTATGGTAACTAAAATAAGATATATACATTTTGTACTCTACTGTATTTAAAAATCTATGGAAAACTGCATCTATAGTAGTGGAATTATTAGTTGTGGGGATTGTGGAGAATTGCTCATATGCAAGTGGAAAATGTCAAATAAAAATTTTGATTAAGCTTGCGACTGTGGGGTTGCAAAATTTGTATTAAAATCTCCAGCCATAATAATTGGCATGATATGGAGATTGTTAGCCAATTGTCGTGCACCAGCTTCAGTGTACGTAATGAAGATATGTTATAATATAATATTATAAATTCTTTATAAAGACTGCTATATATCTTTTAAACAAATATTTGACATTTAAAACGCTCTTTAATTTAAAAGTTTATTGTTATTTTATGTATTTAATATTTTTCAACTTTTGAACAGAATTATCCCTACTGGCAACACTATTACACTTCACAAGCAATTGCTCCTAAAGGTATGCTTTAAAATTCGGTTGAGTTTCTCTGTACTTCTAGTTTGTATGATTACACTAATACACTCATAAATAGCTCATACCGATTTGATAACGCTGTACGATCTTACTCAAAATTTGTGATTGTATTGTAAAAAAGCTTTTTACCCCCTAGCGTATAGATGTTTACACATCAAAAATAGTTTTTCGTATGGGGACCACCTTAACGGTTGAAGATAGACAATAGGTATATTTACAAAAAATTGTCCTATTAAAAAAATATTGTAGATTGGTCATACATTTGATTTCGATTGGTACTCCCTAGGGGCAGTTAGAGCCCTGCGTGTAAATTTTATAAACATTTTCCCTTTATGTGGGAGCCCCTTATGGAGTCGAGATAGGGCATAGGTATGCTCGGAGGAAAGGTTGAAAATGACAAATTAATGTGGGTTGGTCTAACATTTTATCCCTCTGGGAAGCACCATAAAAGCGGAATAAGCGGCTTTCTTAAAAAAATTATTAAAAAAAATAATTTTTTGTATGGGAACACCTTAATGGTTGAATATAGATGATAAGTGTGTTTGGAGAAAATCTTTGTACTGAAAAAATATTGGAGGTTGGGCACACATTTGACTTCGATTGGTAAGCCCTAGGAGCAGTTAGAGCCCTGCATGTAAATTTAAAAAAAATATCTCCTTTATGTGGAAGTGCCCTTAAGGAGTCGATATAGGGCATATTATGTTCAGAGGAAATGTAGGAGACGGGTTGGTCTTACATTTTACCCCTCTGGGAAGCAGCATAAAAGCGGAATAAGCGGCTTTCCTAAAAAAGTTATTAAAAAAATAATTTTTTGTATGGGGACCACCTTAATGGTTGAATATAGATGATTAGTATGTTTGGAGAAAATATTCGTACTGAAAAAGTATTGGAGGTTGGTAATACATTGGACTTCGATAAGTACGCCCTAGAGGCAGTTAGAGCCCTCCGAGTAAATTTTATAAAAATTTCCCCTTTGTAAGTTAGCACCCTCAGGGAGGGGAGTTAGGCGGTCGGTGTCTCTAAAAAGAATATTGGGTGGAAAAAATTAATGGGTGCTGATCATACGTTTGACCCACTATGCCACATCTAATTTACCTATCAGTTGTGTAGTATGTAACTATACGTTTTATCATTTGTAACGTCACGTTACACGACTATTATTCATCGTGTTTTTGCAAAAGTGATAATTGCTAAATTTTAAGTTGATACCTTTTAGGGCAACAAGTGCTATATATACATGATATTTAACAGATTTGGATAATCTCAATTACATTATTTCAATTACAATTACTTGTCATTGTAATTGAAATTTTTTTGTGATTGTAATGAGAAAACATTTTCAATCACTATCTTTCTTTGTCATTTAAAGGGAGTATACTGAAAACTCTCAACTATTTTTACAAAATTATCTTCAAAAGGAATATTCAATATATCTTGAACTTAACACCCAAACAAACAAGTTCACTTTAAGTCAAAAGTGAAAAAAAATCTTAACATACTCACTCCCTCATTCAAATCTTTCACACTTAAGCATTTAATGAAATTAACATAATTGCGACGACAGCAAAATTTTGCAATTGAGAAATAAAAAAAGCAACAAACAAAAATAAAAACGCAGTTTGTTCGATTAAGCAAATGCAAATGTCGGCATAATTGAAGGATATATCAAGTAATTACCTTACTTGAATATCTTAAAAGCAATGGGAGGTATGTTGCCTGATACGAGTATCTGCAGGTATTTGGAAGGCTGGTGGGTGGAGGGGTTGAGAGGGCGTAAATTGTTGCCAGTAATCTTCTAATTTACTCTAATCGCTTTAAATAGACTAGTGGGACCTGGGCATAAGACAAACATGTGCAGAAGCAACTTCTATATTATCTGTAAAACCTCCTTACTATTTCAAGTCTAGGAAACGGACAAGGAGGGCATACGAGTAGAAAAAAATAAGAAGAAGTAAATGGATAAAATCTTATACTGCCACAGCTCCATCAGGTAATGACATGAACGAGATAACAAGCGATTTTATATGGTTGTAATAAGAGTTTATTACCCACAAATATGTGTGAATGTGCAAAGCCAAAATTGCTTAACCCAGTTGAGAGTGTGTGTGCAGCAGCACAAGTTTTTTTTTTGTTTGTTTGTTTTTTATGTTAGTGTACGTATTTGGCTGTTGTTTGTGTTTATTTTCATTGTTTTCCTTTAATTTAACAAATGCACAACAATACACCCTTAAAAGCAACCCAGTTGACCAAGACTTTCGTTATTGATATCGATTTCGAATATATCTCGAAAATTTTTCGTGTAAAACTGTCGACAGTAACACTCAAACATGAATCGAAAAAAGTTCATCTGTCGCTCAATTTTGTCCCAAAAAACATTCGATTTCGATGTTTCGCTTCAAAAATGAGAGAATATCGCACTAATTTCGATATCGCCAAAAGGCAGCAGAAAAATTAAAAAAGTAATTTAATTTTCTTATTTTAACTTACTTAGTTCATTTAGTTTTAATACCTTATAACTCACGCTGCAGGATTTGAACAATGGTACCTCCATTCTAACAGACTAACACACATCCACTAGGCTTTCGTGACAAATTTTTTTTCTGTTCAATTATTGTACATATGTATGTAGGTATGTGTTCTTACTTTATTTTTTATTTACTTACAGTGCTGTCCTGGTTTGAACTTGGTACCTCTAGACTAAGAGGCTAGCACACATCCACTCGGCTACCGTCACACATTCGAAAAACTACCGAGAGAAGTTCGAAGCTCAAAGCTTTAGCGAACATTCGAATTTTCTTAGAATTGCGAACAAACATCGAAGAATTTTGTTTTGAAATTTCTTCGTTTTAGTGAGCATTCGTTTTTATCGAATCTCAGATCAAGTGGGAAGAAGCACATATGTACATATGTACATACATGTGTGTACTTAACTGATTATACTCGCAGAAATGCGTTAGTATTCGTTTTATGTTTTAATATGTCTTTCAAGACACATTTGCATTCTTTTGTCAGCAGCTGTTTAAAACCAAGGAGTGAGCATAAAGAGATTGGCGTGCAAAAATAATTGAAACATTAAGAAAAAAAATTATTTCAGTAAAGGGCGCTTGGGACTCGCATACGAAGGGTTTCGTATGGCCACTAGATTTACTTCAATAATGTCACAGCTGAAAAAACAAGTTTTTTATGCAAACAACTCAATGAGGACATGAAAAAATATCCTTCTCTCAGGAGAAGATGTTACAAGCTATTTGGCAATTTTTTTTATTTTATTTTTACAATACATGCATTTAGTTTTAGTGATTGATTTGAATTTTGCGGCTTTTTGTTCGTTTTGGGGACTTTACTTTTCTGTAACTTTTTTTCGACTTTTGGCGATTTTTTCGGTATTTTTTATTTATTTATCGCTTTTTTTCGTTTTGTCGTTCTTGTCGATTTTTTTGACAATATTTTTTATTATTGATGCTTATTTTAGTTTTGAATTTTTTTTCTCGTTTTGGCGATTTTTTCGGTTTTTGGGGATTTTTTCGTTTTGATTTTTTTTGGTTTGTCACTATTTTTTAATATTAGGGTTTTTAGTTTGCGATTTTTTAAGTTTTTGGCGCTATTTTTATTTGATATGTTTTTAGGTTTTCTGCAATTTTTCGGTTGTTTTTCCCGTTCTTTTAAGGTATTTTTAGTAATGTTGCTTACCTTAGTTGTGACGGTTTTCCGTTTAGGCGATTTTTTTTTTTTGATTTTCGGGGATTTTTTCGGTTTGTGGAGATTTTTGAACATTAAGGTTTCTTAGTTTTGGCTATTTTTGTTTTGGAGTTTTTTTCAGTTTTTTGCGATTTCTGTTTTGTTTTTTAAATACATGTTTAACGATTGGTTTTAGTTTTGGCGCTATTTTTCGTTGTGACGATATTTTTTTGGCGTTTTTTTTCGGGTTCTTGTTAAATTTTTCCGGTTGTTTTTTCCAGCTTACTGATGGTTTTTTTTTAGTATCATCGTTAATTTTAGTTTTGGCTTTTTTCCGTTCGGGCGATTTTTGGGGATTTTTTTTCGGTTTCTGACGATTTTCTTAACATTGGGTTTTTTTAGTTTTGAATTTTATTTAAATTCATTTTGGCGATTATTAATTTATTTTTTTAATTTTGGAATTTTTTAGTTTAAGCGTTTTTGAAAATTTTCAGATATTTTATTTTGATTGAAAAAAAAAATCAAAAATAATTTATTTCTGTATGATCTTTGAAAATTTATTTGACCTTTTATTTTAAAAATAGTTACTATTTTTATTTATTTGCTGCTTGAGCAGTAAATTGTATACATACATCCAGGTCAAGGTCCTCTCTTGGATTTAAACTGAAAAGACAATCGAAAATTAAAAAAAAATATATATTTACTTCTACTTTCCTTAGAACGAATACTGCTGATGGCGACTGTATAATTACTGACTGCAAATATTATTCTTAAATTGTCGCAACTTAAGTTAGTCAAACTAAGCTCAGTCCTTATTTACAAATGAAATTGTTTTCGTGTGTGTGTTGCATGAAGAAAGAAATTTGCATTTTGTGGGATTTTCTTGTAACACTTTAAATGACTTTCATTTATTGTATGTATTATTTTAACGAATGAAGGAGAAGATGAAACAATTCCATTACTTTGTTGTTGTTTTTTTGTAGTTTCTAAAAGCGTCTGTTTAAGCGAGCAATAAAAGTTTGTTTTAGTATTGTGCTTTAAAATTACTTGGTTGTATTTTTTAATATTCAAATTGAAAAGTTTTTTTCTAATTGGATAAAGTTTTTAGTAATAAAAGTTAACAATTTCTATAGAATCATAGAAGTATTTGTTTTTATATGTATAACAATTTGTTAAGATAAGTGCAAATATACGAGTATACATTCATATATGTATAAATGAGACTCGAATTAAATTTTTTTAATTTAACTGCATTAAATATTTTAGCTTTGGTTTTGAAAAATCACAAGCAAAACTTTAACATGTCCGACTTTTGTTATATGTGTATGTATCTGCTCTTCATTTCATTTACTGCAGTTTCCCTTTCTAAAAATACAGACTAGAATCCATGTTACCCACAAGCGACCATAAAAAATTAAGACTAAGTAGAAAGTTGTGGCAGTAACACACCGTAGTTATGTGTCATTAAAAGCCAACAAACCCCAAAAAAGACACAAAAAGTTAAATAAAACAATTTATTAAGTGTTTTTTTTTAGTTGTGGAATGAAGACAAACTTGTTTAATTTGCCATCAGGTGTAGATTACAAACATTTTGAACGTGATTTTGTTTGAGACTTTTAGAGACAAAAAAGGGTCTAGTATTTAATGTCAAACTGTCCGCAAAATAAACACGTAATGGTCTGATAATTTTAGGTCGCAAATAAAAGTGAAAGTGAAAGCTACTAAACTACACAAATTAATTTAAATTAAATAAACAAACTTCATATAGACTCAAAAACTAAAGTAGGAAGATTTGAGACATAAATGAATGCTGACGCACCTGAGCTAATCCGTGTTGCCAGACCAGACTTTTTGGGTATATATTTTTGTTTTGAAATCAATATACACTCAATAGACCAACTCTGTGAGATATGTGCGGGACCAAGTGTCCAACAAGACATTGATAGCTATCCTGCCATCGAAAGACGAATATTTACGTTGAAGTTGTTTATAACAATATTGGTAACATCGCTGTTGAAAAAATTGTCATGTAAGTGAGTCATGAGTGAAAGTAAAGTCAGTAAGCCATTATTGTTGTACAAACAACGAGCGTGGGCAGAGTGAGTTCTGTGTGAAGAACAGCAGTGAGGAGATATTGCTTCAAGACCAGTGCAGCCATTTTCGTGAGACGTGTATATACAATAGCGGACTAGACGTCGTGGCAACCATTTGTGAATCATTTAAGTCAGAGCTACTCACAGAGAGAGAGAGTTCCGAGAGAAATGAATAAGCGTATGTGTATTCATTTGTATAAAAAGCCGATTGATGTTCGGCACTCTGGCGCTTCTCTGGGATGCCTGGATTGAAGTAATTTAAGTTGTGCGTGTGTGTTTAAGCTCTTTGATTAGTAAAAGTCCATTTGGTAAATAAAAAGTCATTCTTAACTAGTACAATGGGGTATTTTATTCTTTGGAAATCTTTGAATCTACAGACAAGCGTTTTTAAAGGGTAAAAACGTAACAGTATTATTGACTTATCATGGACACAGAAAAATAACCCTTGAAGTAAAGTCAATGTCAATGTCAGTGTCAGTGTCAGTGTCAGTGTAAGTGTCAGTGTCAGTGTCAGTGTCAGTGTCAGTGTTAATGTTAGTGTTAATGTTAGTGTTAATGTTAGTGTTAGTGCTAGTGTTAGTGTTAGTGTTAGTGTTAGTGTTAGTGTTAGTGTTAGTGTTAGTGTTAGTGTTAGTGTTAGTGTTAGTGTTAGTGTTAGTGTTAGTGTTAGTGTTAGTGTTAGTGTTAGTGTTAGTGTTAGTGTTAGTGTTAGTGTTAGTGTTAGTGTTAGTGTTAGTGTTAGTGTTAGTGTTAGTGTTAGTGTTAGTGTTAGTGTCAGTGTCAGTGTCAGTGTCAGTGTCAGTGTCAGTGTCAGTGTCAGTGTCAGTGTCAGTGTCAGTGTCAGTGTCAGTGTCAGTGTCAGTGTCAGTGTCAGTGTCAGTGTTAGTGTCAGTGTCAGTGTTAGTGTCAGTGTCAGTGTCAGTGTCAGTGTCAGTGTCAGTGTCAGTGTCAGTGTCAGTGTCAGTGTCAATGTCAGTGTCAGTGTCAGTGTCAGTGTCAGTGTCAGTGTCAGTGTCAGTGTCAGTGTCAGTGTCAGTGTCAGTGTCAGTGTCAGTGTCAGTGTCAGTATCAGTGTCAGTGTCAGTGTCAGTGTCAGTGTCAGTGTCAGTGTCAGTATCAGGTTCAGTGTCAGGTTCAGTGTCAGGTTCAGGTTCAGTGTCAGGTTCAGTGTCAGTGTCAGTGTCAGTGTCAGTGTCAGTGTCAGTGTCAGTGTCAGTGTCAGTGTCAGTGTCAGTGTCAGTGTCAAAAATCCATTTTGTGAGTTATGACTTTTTTTGAGTAAATGAACGATTTCTACATTTGTATGTACATATGTATTTTTGCAAGAAGCATTCATAAGTTCCTGGAACACTGCTTATACCGTTAATAGTCCCACCATTTTCCTTATCCTTCCTAGTAAATGTTTACTAATCTTTAAACAGTAAACTGTTGTATTGTACTTTCAATGAATGCAATAAACTGTACACATTTCATATTGCATGCAGCTGTTCCTAATGTTGTCGCTATAAAGGTTTTGTCGAACATATTTTATTTAATAAGACATAATTAAATCTTTAAACTTTAAAAATTATACTACCATTCTATTGATGTGCTTAGATATTTCCAAATTTGTTTCAGAGGCTAAATAAAATTCATGAATTTTTTCTAACAGACATCATGAATGACAATGTCGTCTATAACAACTAGGCCTAAAGGGCATTTACTTAATGTTACTACAGTAGCAGATAATAACACTTAAAATGCCACACAGGAAGCAATTAGAGCAAACATATACTACAATACCTTTTTCCCACTCAAAAAAAATTGTTAGTTGTACGTTTGTGTGTGTGTTTGGAAATGTTAAAATTATGTATGTATTTACATGTGAATGTATGTATGTTGGTCTTTAAACGGAAGCTATACAGGATGCTAGTTATAACTGTGTGTGTTTGTATCTATATAATTGAATTGGCCAATTAATAGCTGCCCTTTTAATTGAGTTCTTTGTAAAAAGCAACTGAAGAAAATCTCAGAAACATTTCAACCTAATTTAACTTGATTAGCTTACCTTTACCAAAAAAAAAAGAAAGAAGAGAGTTTTGGACTTCGTATTTGCAAAAAAATAGACATAGAAAAATAGACATTCAGTGCAAGTTTATTTACTGATACTTCGAATGATTTTGCACATTAGTTTTCATTTTTGTACCAGAGATACGTATAACTTTCACATAATTTTCTAATTTTTTACTTTAACGCATTTACTGTATATGAGTCCTTGTTGTTTGAAATTAAATAAATCTCTACTCGGTTAATGATTTGTAGCAAATTAACTTTGAAAGAAGGCTGGCGTGAAGTAACTCAAGTCGACCATTTTCGGTGATAGTGTCGACAAAGCGTGTGCGCTTACGTATGTATGTATCTATATTTTTTTAAAACTTCTAGCTTATGCCAAATATTTGTATGTACGTATTTCAAACCAGCTTATTACTTCTTTGAAAATCTCAATAATATGTGCCATCAAATACCTGGTTCCATTGTTATCATGAACGGCCTATAAATAAGTCAGCTGATTTTAATACCCAGTGATGCCAAGTTTTATTTTAAAGCCCCAATATTAGTGATGCTGCATACGAGTTTTTAATGCCTATTGTCCAGAATATAGAATGCTCTATAAACTTCAGCTTGAATTGGCTGCAGAAACAATAAATTTGCGTCAAGTTTTTTATAAAGGTTCCGTACACCAAAGGTGAATGTTAAAAATATAAGGGTGTTCCAAAGTGTGCAACGAAACATTTTTAAATTCTAATGCAATATTCTGTATGTATAGATACTTGAAATATTCAAAGTTAGTGTATTTTTATGCAGGCTAAAACAATTTACAAATAACAATATTTTTGAAAGTCACAAAAGAAAAATAAGCGTATTGATTTTCCAAAATATTATTATTTGTAAATTCTCAAATAGTTCTTGAAAGTCTTTGAATAAGATAAGAGGTTTATGAATGTTCAAAATGTGTGGTTGGATTCTACTGATGATTTTTTTAGCAACAATGAAATGCATATAGACAAAGCTGAACCACGAGCAAATAAATTTCAAAGTAAGAGGCAAACTCTTCAAATTTTCAAAAACTCTAAAACTAAAAATCCAAAAATAAGAAAATGCCAAAACGGAAAATCGCCAAATTGAAATAAGCGTTTAAATGAAAAATATCACCAAAAACAAAGTAAATCGCAAAAATGTACATAAATCACCAAAAGTAAACAATTCGCCAAAAAAAAACTTAAAAAAAAGAAAAAAATAAAAATATGTATTGCAAAAGCAAAAACTCGCTTAATCGAAAAATATCACCAAAAATAAAATAAATTGACAAAATGCTAAAACAAACACCAACATGAAAAAAGTTGCAAAAAATCAAAAAAATCGCCAAAACTAAAAAATAACGCTAAAACTAAAAATATTGTGTTGCAAAAAAAAAAGAAAATCACCTTAAACCGATGAAAATCGCTAAAACTTGCGTATATAAAAAATATCTCAAAAAATAATTAAATCGCTGAAATGCTAAAATTCACAAACAGTAAAAAAGTGGCCAAAAAACTAAAAAAATCGCCAAAAAAACAAAAAAAATCACTAAATATAAAAAGCACCAGTAAAATTAAAACTATGTATTGCAAAAGCTATAAAAATCGAAAAAACCCAAAATATCGCCAAATCGAAAATAGCGCCAAAATTAAAAAAATTATAAAATGTAAAATATGTTAAAATAAACAAAAACAAAATCTCCTAAAGTCGAAGAAAATTGCCAAAATAAATAAAAAACGGCAAAGCTCTCTTAAATGAAAAATATCAACAAAAATAAATGTATGTATCGCCAAAAGGTCACAAAAAAAAAACTGAAAAAATTCGCATAAAACCAAAAAGAAAAAAATCACTCAAACTAAAAAATCGCCAAAACAGAAAAAAAAAATTCTTAAAACGAAAGAGGCGCCCTAATTAAAAAACGCCTAAGCTAAAGATATGTATTGTAAAAACCAAATACAAAATCGCCTAAAACCAAAAAAAAACTTCAATACTTGATTAAAACTAAAATAAAATAAAGCGCCAAAATGCAAACAATCAACAGTAAAAAGATCGCCAAAAACATAATCACCAAAAAATAAAAAAACACCAATAACCGAAAAAAATTTAAAAACGAAAGAAAGCAGCATAACTAAAAAATCGGTAAAATTAAAAATATCTATTGCAAAAACTATAAAAATCGAAAAACAAAAAAAAAAAAAACGCCAAAATGAAAAACTGCTGAAACCAAAAATACCCATCAAAAAATTACGCATTACTAACATAACTACTTGTCATATAATGACTTACTTTTCTCTAAAAATTATGTACAAGTTGCTAACTTCAACCAAAAATTTTGAATTCTAAACCCAATTACATTTTTAGAAATTTTTTGCTCGATATGTATTCTAGAAAACCAAAAACAAAATCTCCTAAAGTCGAAAAAAATCGCTAAAACAAAAAAAAACGTCAAAACTCGCTTAAATGAAAAATTTAAAAAAATCACTAACATTAAAAAGGTCGCCAAAAAATTAAAAAAAAGGTGCCAAAAACCAAAACAATACCCAAATCTAAAAAAATCCCTAAAAGTCGCCTGAAGTCAAAAAAATTGCCAAAACTCCCTTAAATGAAGAATATTACCAAAATTAAAATAAATCGTCAGAATGCAAAAAAAGATCGTAAAAAAATTAACAAAAACCAAAAAAATCACCAAAACTAAAAAACGCCAAAATCCAAAAACAAAAAAATCACCATAACTAAAAAATCGGTAAAATTTAAAACAAAAAAAAAACAAAAAAAAAATCGGCAAAACTTTATAAAGCGTTAATACTAAAAAAAATCCATAAAAATAGAAAAAACTGTCAAGCGCAAAAAGGTGACAACACTAAAAACACCGGCCAAACGAAAAAGCGCTTAGGCTAAAGTGTTACATATGTAGTGTCCCTGCGGAATTCTTCGTGTGGGAGTGGCACTAAATTGATTTTTTATGTCTTTGTTACATGATTTATCTCATTTTATTTTATTTTATTTTATTTTTTCCTATTGATAAGGTTTTTAAAGTTTTGAAGTAAATAATTCATTTAGATTTAAATTTTAAACTCCTATTTATTTGTTTAACGAGCAGTTTTTGTTTTTTTTTAATCGATGTCAAACGGAATTCTTGAATTTTATGATTTTTTTTTGTTGGTTTTTGGCTTAATTTTTTATAACATAAACTAAAATAATTTTATTATTATATCTTTTATTTCAAGTTTTGCTGCTGGCTTCCCACTTCTTGATTGATTTCGTTTGTGTTCATTCTGTGTTATGTTACAAATTATTATAAATATCACTGACTTTATGTCTTTATCTAAGATTCTTGTGCATATAAACATCTCAATTCATGTACACAGTCCTTGTATTAAAGATAATTAAAATAATAATTGTTTGAAATGTTCTCTTTCCGCCTACAACTTAACCCGAGTATTTTTCAAATGAAAAGAAGATAAACAAAGCAAAAGAAAAATAAAACATCTTAATTACATTTACTTTGAAATAATTGTGTCGTGTCTTCAACTCGACTTACTTTTTGCCTTGTAGCAAAGTATGACTTTAAAAACACAATTAACTGGAACGGAAATAATTATTCAACTTCCGCCATTTGCTTGCGAGTATTTATAGCCAACGACAACAACAAGAACAACAAGCACTACAGCTAACACACAATAATCATTCCTGGCCAAGTGCTTTATACATACATACATACATATATTTTTACTCTTAATTCATTTTAATGCCATTTGAGTTGACATACAAATTCAAACTTACACTCTGCACAAAGTCTAGTGAATTATAAAGGCAAAACAAAAAAAAATTTAACATTTATCTCCTGCTCATTCACCTGCTGACATTCAACATGACAAGCGACGTCATAGCAGAGACATTTCGAACAGAAATATGTACGATGTAAAGCTACACGGATGCTATTTTTCCTTAAAAGACACTGGCGTGGAGAGGGTTGATTTTATAGTCGTACAAACCTTGCCTTTTGTTTTATTTTTCAATTTTATTAAATGTTATCAACAACCACGACCGACTAATATTTTGCTGCCAGCATTGTTGCCACCGATAATAATTTATCTCTTTTACCTTAGCCCCATTTTCCCTTATGTACAATTAAATGCTTTCCTGGATTATTATTTCATTAAAGTAATGAACGTCAGTTAAAATCATAGTAGGCAGAATGAGAAGAAAAAGAAGGATGAAAGCAACTATAGTTCACATAGTAACAAATATTGGCCATTAGCGTTTCAGACATCATATTAAAATCTTTTAATTTTTTTTTTATTTTTCCTTTATTTTATTTGTAAAGGGTGTGATAAAAAGCGGCCTAAGAAAACTAATGGCTTAAAGCTTACTTAAACGTTAAAGTTATTTTAAACTGAGGTTTTCAGGGACGCCAGATGGTATGCTTGGTGGGTTCAGCCTATTGTACACGAAATGTAAAAAGTCCCAGTGCGTGAGGCTCAAACATCACTTAATTTTTCTGCATGTAAAAAGACATAAAATTTTTATAACACACAGAAAAAATATTATCAACATGCAATGCAACGAGCAAGATAAGTTGTTAATTCTTAATTTAAAATTCAAACACATATTTAATTAATATAACAACTTAAATTGTTGATATAACAAACAAAAATTTTTTTTTCAACCAACTGCTTGTCGATTATTGAGTTCTAGTTTCAAATTATGATATTTGCTTAGATTTTCATTTCTTTTAATGAAATTTTATCATATTCGTATTGATATCTCTAGTTATTCTAAAAAAATTTCGGCTAAAGGGTTCCGTACGGATACTAGATAAGTAATTCAATACGAGCTTTAGCCTATATAAAATAACGTTTTGACATTTTTTCCCGTTTTTTGTTTTTTCGGTCTTCAGTGTTTTTTTTTAATTTTGGCGATTTTTTTACATTAGCATTTTTTCTCGTTTTAGCGTTTTTTTCAGTTTCTGTCGTTTTTTTTTCATTTTTGGCGATTTTTTCATTTTGGTGATTTTTTTTCATTTAAAGGGTTTTTCACAGAGGCGATTTTTTTACTTTTGGCGCTTTTTTCGCGTTTTGGCCATGTTTTCGGTTCTTGGCGTTTTTTTTCATTTTGGGGATTTTTTTCTTTTTGGCGATTCTTTCGGTTTTGCTGTAACAAATCATCAGTAGACTTCAACCACACATTTTGAATAGTCACACACTGATGATTTGTTACAGCAACAATGAAATGCATATAGACCAAGCTGAACCACCAGCAAATAAATTTAAAATTAAAATATAATTACACAGAAAAAAGTGCTCACCAATTAATATTTTCAATTAAGAATTTAATTATATTAATTAAACTTTTAATTGTATTAATTAATTTGACTAGAAAAATTTAATTGATATTATCAAATTGTTTATAGGTGAAAATTTAATTAATTTTTTAATTGATACTACAAATATTTTAATTAATATTACAAAATCATTCATATTACTTTTTTGTGTGTATGACAATATGTCGAATAATAGATTTCTTAAATTTTACCCTTTAATTTCAGTTTTTTTTATATTTCAGTGTAGTATAAAAATACACTAATTTTACAAATTTAATTTTAAAATATTTTGCTGCTAGTTTTGGAACACCCTTTAATTTTTAACTCTCATGTATTTGATGTTGTAGCGGCCAAGGTTCTACATTTTCTGTCCAAATTTCAGGTCCGTAGCTCTTACGGTTCCTGAGAAAATAGCATGTGACGGACAGACGGACAGCGTAGCGAAAATAATAGGGTTCCTTTTCACCTTTGGTGTACCGAACCCTAAAAAGTGATGAAAAAACCGAAAAAATTATATGTGGTGAAAAAATACACATATATATGTATGTATATCTGGTTTTATTGGAAAGACAATTTTATGAAACTAATGTTTAAATATTATTTCTGCCGTGTGGCCTCAACAGCTGTCGCGTAGAAGGCGCAATCTAGAACACAAATTTTAAACAACTTTTTGCAGCATTTGCGGCCGTATTTCGCCTATAAGTATTCCAATGTTAATTTGCCGCTGTTGTCAATTTTTTGTGTTTTATCGACGTAGACAAGTGACTTAAAATAACCCAAAAGAAAATAATCCATTACGTGAAATAATTTTTTCATCAAAAGTTTCTTTGAGTAAATCAATTGTAGCGCCGGCTGTGTGGCAAATTGCTCCGTTGTATTGGAACCACATGTAAGCAAGTTCAAGGCCACGTAATTGAGGTACGAACAAATTTTGAATCATGTCCCTATATTGTTCATCATTGACAGTAACATGCTGATCATCATCGTTTTTGCAGACATATGGGTCAATGACTCCGCCAGCCCATAAAGTACACCAAACTGTAATTTTCTGTGGATGTAATGGTGTTTCGACAAAGGCTTGTGGATTCTCCTTATTCCACATACGACATTGCTGCTTATTTACGTACCCATTTACCCTTCATCGGAAAATGGCAGAAGTGCACGATGAGTTTGACGAATAGAAAAATTATTTTGATTACAAATTTCAACAGTTGCTCTGGTGTAAGTCAGTTCATTATGAAATTTCAAAGCAAACTAAACAAAAAGTAGCTATCAGCTCTTAAATGGTTGCTCACCACTCCAAAAAAGCACTATTTAATTATTTAATTCGTCAACTAAATACAATGGTAGCATAACAAAATATTTATTTGAATATTAATAGTTGTATTGACAAAAATTAAAGTAAGGCTCAATTTCAATTTATTATTGAATTGTATTAACAAAAATTTTTTTAAAGACATTTTGAATGCCTACTACCATTACTAGATGTTACCATGTTTAGAAATTGGATAGTAACAGGGAAGACAGGTGGACAAGGAAGAGATAGAGGAAAGTTGTATTATTTTACAACTCTGCTTTTTGGAAGGTATTTTCGTAAGGCAGTGTTACAACGCCTCTGGTGTCAATGAGGCGCATTAAATTTTCCAAGCTTTCTTCAGTACCCATTTTATTGGTTATTTTACTGCGCCGATGATTCTGCTACACAATAACTATTTTCTGTGTAGAGCATATATATATTTGTCCCAAAATCCAAAAATCCGAAGCGTAAATTTTTTTTTCAACTATTTACATGTACAAGAGCTCTTCTAGTACAACCCATGTGTGTTCTATAACACGTGTTGTAGACATTAAATTATTTGCTTAAGTAAAAAAGTATAAAAATTTCGAGAGAATGCCACGCAGCTTTTAAACAAAGAAGACGATGATGAACAGCGCAAACACAAAAAATGTATTGATCTAATTTAAAGTCTGTAATATATTAATGCCAAAAGTTTTAGTTCCTTGTTGGTTAAGCAACGCTCATATGTATGCCATTTCTGCTTAAGAAACTCGTCTATAGACTTCTGCCAAAAAACATTCCTAAAAAATCTTAAAAACTTCGTTTGTTTATATTAAAACTCTAGATTTTTTTATTGAAGTCCACTGAGGTCATTTCTTAAGCACAAGCGAAAAAAAACCTATATAGGCATTTGCACAGGAATGTAAACTTTTTGTC
Source organism: Tachina fera (assembly GCA_905220375.1). Classification (NCBI taxonomy): domain Eukaryota; kingdom Metazoa; phylum Arthropoda; class Insecta; order Diptera; family Tachinidae; genus Tachina; species Tachina fera. The sequence continues at coordinate 77,889,383 of LR999966.1, forward strand.
GCGTGCGACACCAAATAAATATGCTTTTTATTTCAAAGAATACGAAAGTTTTTTTTAAAACTTTGTACTGTATTGCTCTACATTAGGTGAAATTTCAAGAAAAATCGGTTTACATTGTTCTGAAATACAAGCTTAATTGCTGGCTGTCGCACGTGACGAAAAAAGTGGACTTCCCGTGGAAATAACCATTAACAAATTGATTTATTGCAATTGATTTTGCTTGTTGCAGACCACAAGGGAATATCTGCTCAAAAATATTTTGAAATCTTAGCTATTATGCTGAATTCTTATTTAATCAAATGAGAAGTCTAACTAAAATCATTATTTAAACAAAAACTCAGTGCACAAGTATTTCTTTTTATTTTATTAAATTGTTATGTGTAAAATCTTATATCCAAAAATATTTCTAAAAAACACCTTTAAATATAACACCCTTTTTTTTTGTAGTTCTAACAGTATTACTTTCAGCACGATAATATTGAATTAATAATGAAGATGATACAGATGATACATACTCTCTGTATGTTGTTAATGGCAGGACTTTTAACAAACTCATTTCAACAATTAATGGAATGACTTAATTACTTGTGTGATTTTATTTTTACTTCCTTGACATCCTTTCACTTTGCCACAAAGTTAAAGTTTTTGTTTCTTGTTTTTTTTCGTTTAAATGACTTTGAAATTTATATCAAAGATTGCTAACTTCAAGTTTTTGTTCTACTGTTCTAATGTTTTCTGGCTGTGATTTATTATGACAATTTGTTTAATGACAGGCATAAATTTTAGATTTTCGTCATTGTTTTCTTTTTCTTTTCTCTACATTTCGTTTTAATTTTTTTTTTCAATGTTACATAGTTGTCATTTGACTGTTTGGCTTGGTTTACATTCTCGTGGTGAAAAAGGAAGGGGGGGGGGGGTGGAGCTCATGATTGGTTTTCTAATTTAAAAGCTAAATAAATCCTCAACAATAGTATGAATGCGAGAGTAAATCTGCTTGTTTGTTGTTTAGTCTTCAGTGGCTGCACTAATTTTGATAAAATTTACAAAAACCCTTAAACTCAAAATTAAAAAATAACGTAACTTAAAATCGCCAAAATGAAAATAATCACGAAAATAAAATAAATCGCTAAAATGTCAAAAAATCATCAAAAGAAAAAAATTTAAAAAAATCGCCAAAACAAAAAAAAAACGCCAAAACTAAAAAATAACCAAAAATTATGTGAACCAATTTTGATGAAATTTAAAAACAAGACAGGACGAAGAGGACAGAGAAGGATACCGATTTTTGCCTTGCGTAACTTATGCATCCTATTTTCAATAAAACTCAGTTTTACTGTTACTATCAATAAATAGCCAGGGCAAACATTGATAGTACATATGGGTACCCCGCCCCGCACGTGTTTAGCGTTATCATGCATGCCCATATAATATAAAAATTTGAAACAAAAGATCGGCAGTTCAACGCCGCTTCCATAATAGAAAATTTTAAAATACTGAAGCGCATATTTTTGTTAATGCAAATTCTAGATTAATCTATAAAATTTATATGAAAATCATTACTTACAATACTTATTGTTTTAAAATCAGTTGTTAAAACCAGGGCTGCCAGATATGGCGATTTCTAGCGATTTTTCAATTTGTTTGGCGTCTAAGCTTTTGATTTGGTGGCATTTAAAATTTTATGGCGATAATTAAATTTGTTGGCGATTTTTATGGCTTTATTTTTCTTTTTAGAAAATTGAACTTCAAAAATTTTTGTAATTCAGGAAAAGTAGTTTGTAATGCATACTTTTAAAAATAAATCCAAGAAAGTAAAACAATTTGATTCCCAGTAAAAAAAGAGACTCCAAAAAAGTCATGAAAATGTAGAGTTTACGATGCGGAAGTAGTGCGAATTTCGATCCGATCTAATGATTTTTACATAGGGTTGTCATTGCAAGAAGTTCTCTTTTTCGATGCCTGGTCACTGAATTGGAAGCGATATTAAGAAAAATTCCCTTTTTTGTGTTCTATGGTAATATTTTCATCTAGGAAAAAGGGTAAATAGTTGATTTTTTTAACAATTCGTTTCTTTTTATACGAATTTAAACCCGAAACAGTGTTTTCATGTAAATTTAAGCAAATAACTTTTAAATTTTAGACTAAAATTAGTTCATAAATTTCTTTAAAAAAATAAATTTTTTTAAATTCTGTTGAGTATTTTCTAACACTATGGAGGAACTACAAGGTTTTGTGTGATTAAAATAAGCTTCTACATGGATTTTTGCTCACTCTCGGCAAATTAAAAATATCGATTTTTTGGAAGCAATGAAAATGTACTTCCGCTAGAATGACTTCCATTTTTTTTCACTGGGATTTTAATGATTTTTCTTATAAATTATTTAAAATAATTAATGCGTTTTGAATTTGAATGAAAAAAATTTCTAAGAAATAATTTATTGTGATTATCAGGGAAAGCAGAAATATGCTCTAAAAACTTGAAAATATGCACTAAAAAGTTAAAACAAATTCTCTTAAAAATATAATAAATTGGTTTGTTTGTAAATGAAAATATATTTCTAATTCAAAAATTCAACAAAATTTGCATTTAAAATAAGATAAGCAAGTAAAAAAAAAAATAAAAGAAAAAGAATAAACTGGGTTTGAAGTGCAGGTTAAAACAAAATTACCATACAAATTTTGATTAAAACAAATAATACAAATTAATTTTTATTAGATGCTGACATAAGAATTTAAATTCAATTTCAAAAGATCACGATATCAGAATTCAGGCTTTGGAACTGTATTTTGCATAAATAAGACAATATTTTTATTTATAATTTTTGTTGCAATAAACAACAAAATATACCCACAAATTTAAATAAAAATCGTTTCTGTCTCATCTAAATAAACTTTTATACATTGACAATGTTCCTTCAATGTATACTAGGGGCAGAGTTCGCCACAAAAATCAAAACTGAATTTGTATGTATAAGAAAAATGTATACACTAAATGGAACATTGGAAAAGAGATTTAGATGGCGAAAAAGAAATATAAAAATTTTTACCAACCCCTTAACTTAAAAGCATTTTAACCCAGATAGCGCCGCAAATTTTTTTTTTTAAATTTAAATTTTTATTTTGAAAATAAAACTTTAATAAGTTTCTAGAAAAAAATTATATATTTTTTCCCGAATGGGGTGTCGTTGTAAAAGGACAGTTGCGCGAAATGGGTTAAACTAAAAAAAAATCTATATGGTATCAAAATATGCTACCAAAAGCGTAAACTATGCTCTCTAACAATTAGAAAATATGCTAAATATGTGTGACCTTCTCCGAGAAAAGGGACCTAGTATGTGAAAATAAAGTTTTGAGAAAAACGCGTTTAAAGTTTTATAACGCATTATCACTTTGAAGAAAACTTAATTGGGTGCCGACTTTAATGACGTCATTCCTATGTGGTGAGGTATTTTTATTTTTTTTTGCTTTTAGTGTGACAATACCTTTGCTATTGTTGCTGCTCTGTACACATTGTAAAACTAACTACAAGAATGACCCTTCAGTCTTGTGCCAACTGTATAAAGCTTAAATTAGACGTGACATAGCCATAATGCCATAGCCATAATCAAAACAAAATTCAATTGGTTTCTATGGTGAGAGTTATGGCATTATGGCAAGTTACCTATAATCGAATACAGTGTTGCCCATTAGTTTGGTTCGAACGGCTGTTTTCTATGGCTACGGTTATGTCACGTCTGATCGAGCCTTAACGAGTGTTATCAATATCTCAAAATTTGTTTCGCAATTTTAGTTTTTTTGTAATTTTGTTACAAAGCTGATGTTAATTTGAAGTAATTTTTATAAAAATTGATATTTCTGACAGTTGTGATGATGATTTAAAAAACTAGATTCGGTTTATAGCGATGATGAGATCGATATGACGTTATCTGAAAGTGTCGGTGCTAATACTTCGGGACTAACTGAAAATCGAAGTTTTTTCCACGATGTTTCCGAATCCAATATTATATCCGAATTGGAGGAATCCGTTGAAGATATACAATAGTCGATGAACATCGATTTGATGTACGGAGAAAAATCCGAGGCATGTTGTTCGAAAGAATGTAATAAGATAATTCCAGAAAATCCAATACAAAGCCGGCAATTTTTCCAAGAATTAATTTTTTTAGAACTAACGGCCTGTCCCACGAAGTCACCAGAAATCGTTCGATCGAATACTTATATTGAAAACTAAAACAAATTTTCTAATTTTATTGTTGTTTGCAATACAAGTTGTCGATCGAACGATTTCTGATGACATCGTGGGACAAGACGTAAGACTGACGAAAAAAAAACAATTTAAAACCAAAAAATCAAAAAGAAAATATAAAATAAATTTTACAGCCTTATTTATAAAACTTGTAAAGGCTTTATAAAGGCTTTTTAAATAAAATTTTCTTAAAAAGCCTTTATAAGGAATTAACAATTTTTAAAAATAAGGTTGTTAATATTTTTCTCATTTTTATCGATTTTCCCAAGTTCGTTGTGTACGTTTTTATGGGGTAAATAAATTTTGATCAGAAATCTAACTCGTTTCATCATATTCTACACCCTTTTAAATACCAGAATTCACTCTTAAGTCCAAACACGTTTTTTGACACAGTAGGTCCATTTTCTCGGAGTAGGTCATACACATATGCATACGTGTAAGACTGATATATGCAAAAACATGCCTTAAAGGGTAAAATATGCAAAAATATGCAATAGAAAATTGATGCCAAAATTCATAAAAAGTTCTGAAACGGATAAATATCTTGATCCCGCGTTAATATGTCACACACATCTAATTATATATCTACTTTCGGCGATTTTTTTTAGCCAATTATTTAATAAAAATTTTTATTAAAAAAAATGTTATATAAAATAAATTTATTATCAAATATCATACATGGGCGTACTGCATTACTTTTTTACTGCATTACGTGTTTCAGTAATCAGTAAAAAGTACTGATTACTGAAAAAAAATCAGTATTCAGTAAATTTTACTGGTTACTGAAAAGAGAAATCAATATTCAGTAAATTTTACTTGTTATTGAAAAAAAAATCAGTATTCAGTAAATTTTACTGATTACTGAAAATAAAATCAGTATTCAGTAAAAAAACTGAAAAACAATCATTATTCAGTAAATTTTACTGGTTACTGAAAACAGAAATCAGTATTCAGTAAAAAGTACTGATTGCTGAAAAGTTATGCCACTATTCATGTAAGTTAGCAATGTGTACATATCATTTTCAAAACACACAGTATCTACTATCAGTCATTTTCTGATTACTGCATTTTTTTTACACAAATCAGTAAAATTTACTAAACTCTGATCTTCTTTTCAGCAATCAGTACTTTTTACTGAATAATAATTTCTCTTTTCAGTAACCAGTAAAATTTACTAAATAATGATTTTTTTTCAGTAACCAGTAAAATTTACTGAATACTGATTTTTTTTCAATAATCAATAAAATTTACTGAATAATGATTTTTCTTTCAATAATCAGTAAAATTTACTGAATACTGATTTCTCTTTTCAGTAACCAGTAAAATATACTGAATACTGATTTTTTTCAGTAATCAGTAAAAAAAGAAAATACTGAAAAAGTACTGGTACTGAAAAATGCCCATCTATGTCAAATATATATTAAGAAAAACTACATAAAATTGGATTAGGCGACTTGCTTTTTAAAATCATTTTGGCGAAATATGCAGGTCTTAAAAAATGCCGCAACCCTGATTAGAATTGGTAAGGGAAACGTATGATCAATATATTATTAGCGTGTGATAATAAAATTATTCATACGTAAAATACATGAATGTCACACAGTGGCATGGAATTAATAACAAAAATATTAAAAAAAAACCCGATGTCTTGTTTTAAATCAATTGTCTTGAATAGAAGAAGTGCTATATTTCCAAAGAATTATATGTGGAGAAACCCTGTTGCTCTAAAAAAAGTAAAGTTTGGAATGGCTGGGCTTAAAACTTTCGTAAATATCAAGTGCTCTCAAATGAAGGTGCGACATTTGAACTATAGTAAACTTTAATCAGAAATAATTCCTTAATCAGGCTTAAGTTCAGTAATATCAATTATTTTTGAATGAAATATTTTTATTAGAAGAAAAATTAAACGTAGACTATATTAGCTGGTGTAAATACCGATATTTTTCTGTGTTTCACTTCAACACCAGCTATGTCTACACTCTAAAACGTTCGCCCAAATTTAGGACCATATATTGTCTAATTTGTTGTTGAAATATTCTTAATGTCTAAATTTATATCGATTTTGTTGTTATTTGTATAAAAAAAAACAATATTTGTCCTCTTTTACACAAAAATTCAAATCTACTGCTAAAAGTGTTTATTTTTAAGCAAATTATACTTAAAATTTATAAAATTATACTTAAATGTATAAAAGCGTACAAGTTGCAATAGAAGCACAACATATTTTTTATTAAGTTCATTAAAATTAAATATCCAGTGTTTAAAACAGTTTATATGTAAATAACAATACACATACTATGTTTTTTTATTTTAATAGTGAATAGTAAATATTGTGAAACTGGAAAAAAATTGTATGTGTAAAATCAAAACAATCTCACATTTACATGTAAATTATTATGCATTTATGCATAAGCAAGAAAGTGTTTACCAATTATAGTAATGATTTAGTGCATTTCACGGAGTCTTTATAATGAAAACAGTGTTTTTAAAAATAATTTGATTTCCGATATTCGGATCAGGTGTTTGGAGAATGTTTGCAATTTTATTGAAAAGGGCGTACATGAAATTTACTCTCAACCATTATTTGATTCAAAATTAAACATATTGTGCTCAAAAATCAACAAAAGGTTTAAAAATATATAGTTGTGTAATTTTAGGTCGAAAGTAGTCTGTAAAGTGTTGCCTACTATTATCGACCTAATTTTCAACAAAAGTATTTTAGAGTGTATCTACATATTAGTATCAGATATTTATCGTAAATTTTTAATGAAATGGAATATGAGACATAATTATATTGTGTATACAACTATTGATTTACCTTTGGTGAATACATTTGTAAGTATCACTATTAATTTTCTGTTTTTCCTTGTTTTCATTTTCTATACAGATAAGTACGAAGTTATATCACTTAACCTTTGTTAAGCTATTTTTGCTTGTCTTCTTACAACTTAAAACTTTTTTGAAATTGTGTTGTAATTTTTACAAAAACAGGCTGTTATGACTTTCGACTATTAGACATTGATCTAGAGGTCTCTCCATTATTCGATTTTTCTCATCTCCTTAGATTAAAAAAAAAATACTAAAAACTTCAGTCGACTCCGCTTTACTGGAAATAACCAAAACCCAATTTTTTTTCAATTATCCGATTGTTTCTCTAGAACGTAGTTCGGATTACTAAAATTTTTTACAGTTAAGCGTACTGCTTAAAGTTAGTACAATATTAAAGGAAAATACGCTGAAGTACTTAAGATCGAAGAGGACAAATACATTTTGCCATTTAATTTTTTAACGGACAAAACATGCGCAATTTTTTCAGCCTTAAGCTATGCAATCTATTTCTAATAAATATATTGGTCATTGTTTATTTTTTTCACTAAAGCGAAGTAAGTTTCATACAAAACGTAGTTGTGGGCTTGCTATTGGTTTTCAGTAATACGATATTTTTAGTAAAGCGATGTTTCGCGAAGCGAAGTGAATAAGACTAGCTGCGTGTAAAATAAGTGCGGGGACTTGTATCGCTTTCAGTAATCCGATTTTATTGAGTAAAGCGTGTTGCGCTAAAGCGGATTCGATTGTAATACTATTATGAATGTGGGTTAAGTAAGATATGAATTTTTTGTGTGAAAAATTAGGTATCAAGTCCATTTTGTGGGAAAAAACTAATTATTATTATTTATTATTATTATTATTTTTTTTGTTAACAGATTTTTAAGAGATGTGTTTTTTTGTTAACTGTGTGTACTTAAAATTAGATTTTATAAGTCAGAGTTCGTATAGTATTACACACATATGTAGTGTCTGTACGGAACCCTTCGTATGTGAGTCAAAGTCGGACTTTACTGAATTTATTTAAATTAATAATTCGCAAAAATTAGCTGCTTTAGCATTCGTACACAAGGTAACTATACATATAAAATTGTTATGCAGAGCTAACTGTCGTATCCAGTGAAAGCCAAGTGAACATGTGTTGATGTTTTTAATTAAAAATCAATAGAGGAATAGTAAGTGATTAGACAAACAATAACAGCACGAAACAACATGCTTTTTCCGAAATATAGTTAAGGAATTAATTTTATATTAATTTGAAAGAATATCCATTTAATATTCTTTTACATCTGCTTTATTTTTCTATTACTTTGTGTAATTAATATATTTGTTGTTACACATTTTAATGCAACATAAAACGCTAATTGTTGTCAGCTTGACTTTCTTTCAATCAGTGTTCGCCTAATTTAGGATTTTATTTCGCTAATGTTAATTATAATTAAAAGGATAGTAAAGGCATTTGGTTAATTGTTGAAATGTCCCTCCTGCCTCCTGTTTGTATAAATACTTATTATAGAACTGTTTAAATTGTAAAATAACTAAACATAATGTATATTATTTTTTATTGGGAGTTTTTTTCACTTATTATGCTTTAATATTTTTAACGCAGTTTTTTCTCCAAAATTAATATTAAACTTGGTTGAGTAAAATATTAATTATTTCTTAAAAATAAATTGGAATTTATATTTATGGTTTGATCAGGCTAAAGTTCGTACCTCTTTTTAAGCCAAATTACATGTGATAATTTTTAATGAACAAATAAAACCAAAGTTAATTGTAAATATTCTAGCAAACATTTAGTAGAACGGAACAACTAGCTGTTTTCGAAGGTCACTACACCTTCATAATCAGCGTTTTTTTGTGTGTGTTTGGTACACTGTGTATGTGGTGTCAGTTGCTGTAGATTTCTGATTTATATGCGCAACTTTTACTGCAAATGGAATATGTGAATTGCTTTCAATTTGCTGAAAGCTTTTTTTGTAATACAAGCTTAGTTTTACCATCTCTCAACAGTCTTGCCATTATCGTTTGTTCTTTACTAATTATACACATGTTACTTAATTTGTTTATTTTTGTTCTCTTTAAGAAAAACTATTTTGGTTTATTGATATGAAGTATATTTATGTAATTTTTGCCACAGGTCCATGAATATTATTTTGAATTAATTTTAGTTATTATTGTTTGAACTTCATTTGTTTCTAAATTTATGGAATTGATTATGGAGAGGTTTGCTGAATTATAATGCAAGTAATCGCAGAACCTTTAACCAAACATTTTTTGAATAACTGTTTTTATTTAAAGCAAATGTGAAGCTCAACTAAAATCATATTTAAAACAAGAAAAAAATAAACTTAATAAAAAAAATATTAAATAAAGAACAATTTATAAATTTGGCAGCACTTATTGCAAAATACTTGTTTGGCAATTCTTGTGAAAGCAATGAATTTTCTAAATTTTTACCTGGCAGCACTTTTATTGCGAATAGCTGAAAATTTATTGTAGCAATTGCATAATTAGTTGTTATTTAGTATAAAGTTAAACTATTTTCAACTTAAAAAAATAAATCCTTTAGCTTAGTTCGATAACTTGATAACTTTAAAATTAGATAGAAGTTCACTATATTAAGTAAGTCCCGAAGCAGACTGGCAATTTTTGTTGCAGCAATTCTTTAATATGTGGGATGGTGTTAAAATAGAAATATATACATTTTGTATTTATTTATTGTTCTTTAGCACTAAAAAAAAGTTGCTGCAATAGAAACATTTCAACAACTTTGAGAATAAAATACATAGTTAATTTTTCATGTTGTCATCTATTATGTTTGGACTTTATTTTAAACTTTTTATATACTACCCCCTCACAGAGTTCTTGCTTACTTTACTCTTCCTTCAAGAACTTCTTAGTTTTTTGTTGTTTTCGTTGAAAAAAAAATTGTTTAACCATCAGGTGGTCGTTGGCTTTTTTAATTAAGCAATGTTGTATGATTGTTTTATTTTTCTTTATTAAATTAAATACCACAGAATGTAAAAGAAAACATATTATCGAAACAAAAAGAAAGAAAGATAGAAAACATAATAGAAATTACACGTTTTTTAAGTGTAAATAATGGTTCCACTTAATTACTTTGATTACTTGACTGGTGTGTGCTTTTGTGCCACGAGAGTGACTGTGTGATGTATAGCCTTAAATAAAACTGAGAATATTGAAGAAATGAAAAATGTATTAAAGTTTAAAGCATGAGTGATTGTTCAGGTCGGATACAATACCATACAAAATAGCACAATTTGCTAAAAAAATACAACCCTGATCTGATGAATGCTTATTGTCTTTTGAAAATGTTCATAGATTTCATCATACCAGGGTTGTATTTTCTTAGTAAATCGTAGGATAGTGAGTCATACTCTCTATTGGAAAAAGCTGTTTCTATTGTACTGAAAAAAAATTTAATTTTTGACGGATGAAATCTAAAAAATTTCAATTATAGAGCATTTGCATCTGCACAAAATCTAACATATTTTAATTAAAATCTTTATGAAAATCTATACTGTTTACACCAAGGTTTTTTGACATTTATCAATACTTTTTTATCCAAAACAAAACCCATTAAGTGAAAAATTTCCAAAACTACAACCAAGCAACTACAATGTAGCCAATTCACGCACCTTTTTAAGTAAACCGTAGCTAATTCAATCATCTTTTATATGAATATGTTGTACAGGGTAGTAAAAATAAAATAAAAAATATTAGATTTTGATTTTTTTAGATTAGATTGCCTACAAATATACTCACAAACTAATTTCTTTTTGTATGGGAAATCTAGTTAAAAGCAACTAGTTTTATCTCAAAATAATGTGAGATAATGTAAATGCACTATTAAAATTTTTATCAAAAACCTATATTGTTTAAACCAAGTTATTTTTTGTAACACATCAAGATATCTTGTCCACAATAAAAGCCATTAACTGAAAGTTTTCCTAAAATACAACCAAACAACTGCAATGTAGTAAATTTGGACACCTTTTTAAAAATACAGGCTGCTTTATTTTAGTAAAAATCTGAAAAAGCCACTATTTGTTCCACAAAATTTTAACAGCCTTATTTATAAAAATTATGAAGGTTTTATAAAGGGTTTTTAAGACAAATTTTCATAAAAAATTTTTTTTTGCTAAACGTTTATAAAGCCTTAATAAGTTTTATAAATAAAGCTGTTAGAATATTTCAACAAAATCTAATGAAGAAGTAAAACACCATTTCAACTAAATCTAGTAAATTTCGCAAGATTTTGTCGAAATATACTCAAAATCTAGTCGAATTTAGTGAAGCAGTTATAGTTTTTCTCTTCAAAATTGTATTAAAAAGTAATAGGGCATTAACATTGTCTTGAAATCTAGTATTTGTAAGCTTTGAGCTAAATCTTGCTGCATTTTACTACATTTCCCATACAAAACGAAATCTAAAATGGTATGTGAAGCGGCTTGATTTCAGTTGTTTGGTTGTAGTTTGGGAAATTTTTCAGTTAATGGGATTTGTTTTGGATAAAAAAAATCTTGATAAATGTCAAAAAAGTTGGTGTCAACGGTATAGATTTTTCTAAAGATTTTAATTAAAATCTGCTAATGCCCTATAAAGGTCTGTACTTAAAAAGGTTTGCGAATTTACTATATTGCAGTTGTTTTGTTTGTAGCTTGGAATAACTTCCAGTTAATGGTTTATGGATTGGATAATAATATAATAATATTAATAATATTGAAACAACAACTCAATATTGTAGTTGTAGGAAGTATGAAAAAAAATAAATGTAAATAACAACAACACCTATTCAAGAATAGAGTCTTGCAACACAAGTATTTTTGACCTGGTGCCGTCAAGTTAATAATTAGTGTTTTTTATTGGGAATTGTTAAAATTTAAGTTTAAAATTTATTAACGCACTAATAATCCCAAATTATTATTTTACTTATTTAGTAAAATATTTTTTTATTAACGATACATTGAAATTGATTATTGTTTGGTATACATTTTTTTTCAATTATTTTTTTTTTAACAATGTAACAATGTTTTTGATATACAATTTTTTTTATACGACTATATGCATACTTTTTTACAATTGAAATAATATAGCAATAAGAGCAGAATCAACGTGATAACAGAGTTGAAAAAATTTTTCTATTGCGCCTCTCGAAAAGTTTCAACTCTTATTAAGAAATTGTCACTATTTTTTCTTTTTGCCTCTATGTTATTCAACTTGCTTACAATTGTTTTTATTATTAATATTGGCGAAATTTTTTTTATAAATTTTTTTTTCTATTTCTTTTAGGTAAGTGAAATTTTTGAATTATTGGCCTAATTTCAAATGGAAGCATAAACAGAACAGCATGAAATCAGCTTTATAAAATCAAACAAGTACGTTCACTATTTAATAGTATTTGCACACTGAAAGCTAAAACCTGGTTTTAATGTTAACTAGAGAGACCGTTTGACCGACTGAAGTGGCAAATTGCCATTTCTTCGACTGCCTTGCCAATTTTTATCTTCCTCTTTTTTTAGAGTGAATTATATAAAAATACATTAAAAATAAAAAGTTTGGTGTAGTTTTCTCGTTTTTATAATTTTGCCCGTTTTTTTTTTTTTGATAAATCCCATTTCGGTGCCACTTTTTGAAAATTGTCATCGGTAAACCCTGATGTTAACACCATAAACAGCTGATTTTGCATTCTTACTGCGAGTTAGTTAAATTCAGGTTTTAACTCACTCACAATCTCCTGGAGAAATGCGTGTGTTTGTAAAACAACTGTGTTTGTTTGTATGAAAAATCGGAAATTTAACAATGCGCTGTAAAATAGAAATTATTTTATATTTTGTAAATAAATATTTTAAAATTATGGAACTACTCGTAGTAATACAAAGTGAATAAGTGTATAAAAAAAAATTCACAAATACATCACAAAATAAAACTTTTTTTTTAGGCGAATCGATGTTGGTCATATCGTCTATTTTCACTTCCCGGAGGTCAATGAAAATATTTTCATTGTTTTTCTTCCAAAAAAAAACTTTTTTTCCATAATTTTTTGATTATTTTTGCTGCTGCATCCATTTTTAACTTGAAAATCTTTCAAGCGACATCTATTGTTATTCACGGCCATAAACATTATCAGCTGTTTCCGGTCATTTTGACTTGGCAGCACTGAATTTAGGAAAGCGTAAACAAGGTTGTATTTCATAAAACCAACTTAAAACCAATTCCTAAAATGGTTTTAAGTTGGACCTAAGGGTAAAAAAAATCAATTTTAACTTTATTTTTTTTGATGTGGTTAACATTTTAGCATCGAATGAGACCGATCCCATGCCCCAAAAGTGTTCCATCCCAGAGATATGCGCATCTTATGATGTAATGGTACACCAAAGATACACGTATTTAACACCCTTATGCAAAAAATATTTTACTTTAGCCTTAAAGTTCATAGTAGTTGACAAGCACTTTAAGGCTAACATTGCTTTGTTAAGAAATTGTATGCAAAACACAACTTTAATTATTTTGTTATTTAATAATAAATACTGGTAACACCACCGTGTTCAACAACCACTTCACAGCTTATGATGGACAAAATCGAATACAATTTCATTCGAGTATTCAAATATTTTTTTGTTTTATTAAATAAATTTTTATTTTCTGAAAGTAAAGCAACCTAATTTAAACAATATGAGCTTCTGACATGGTAGGAAAACAGATAAATATTTCTATGAAGTAAAAGTAAAAAAAAATATGATGAACAAAAGAAGAATTATCACAATTTATTTTTTTTTCGAATGAAATGAGTATTTGAATATCCATTTTTTTCGATTTGTTTTGATTGTATGTACACATCACTAAAACATTTTTGTACAATTGTATTTATTTTAATATTTGTTTTATGGATTTTACCGTGTATTTCGAATCAGTTGGATAATTTAGTGATGTTTTCTATCACATTACAGAAATAATAAATCTAAGATAAGAGCTAGAACTTCTAGCTTAATTTTCAGATGTAACATGAATCAATGGGTGCATTCATAAGAAGTAGCTGTTGCGCAACTGTTGAGTGTTTCTCTTAGAAACGCATAGTTGAGTATTTCCACTCCACTCAACTCCACTCATAAAATTTTTTCGCTACCTATAGTCAACACGTTGTGCTCAGCCTGAACATCTGATCGAATAGAGCTCTCTCTTTTATGGGCTTTGTTAGGTGGCACGAGCAAATATTTGTTAAGTTTTACACTAAAAACGCGATGAAGTAACGAAATAAATATATACAATTAAATTATATACATCAAGCCGTTTCTAAGATGCAACTGTGGGAGCCAACAGTTGCCCACAGTTTTACAACTGTTGAGCTCAACAGTTACGTCTTATGAATGCGCCCAATATGTGCTATATTAACAAAAATATTTGAGGTACAAAATGTACATTTTGGAAATATCAACTTAAAGTAGTCTTAACAAACGTGGGGACCAACCTTACCAATTTGATACAATAATTTTTTAAGAATACAACTTTTCTTAACTTAACATTGCTTTGCAAAGCTTTGTTAAGTTTTTTTGCATAAGACCCTAAATCTTTAAAATGGCTCACCTCAACAAAACCTGTTTTTACTTTTATATCCTTTTCTAGTTTGCCCGTCACATATAGTCTTGTAAATAAATATCGTTCAGCTTTTACTGGCACGTGGAGTTCAGTTCATCTGGAAGAGAATGAAATGAAAATTTAACGGGCAAAAAATTGAATATAAATAAATCAATAGAAAAAAATTTTTTTTAAGAGCATGGTTTTTCTATTTTAAAGCAAAAAAAATATATAAATAAACCGATTCCTTGAGTATCCTGCTGATATATCGCGCTTTAACTGCCAAAAACGTCTAACTGACACAATTTTCAAAATTAATTTTTAACCAAAATCGATTATTTGCGATGGCAAATAATCGATTTTCTAAAAAAACGAGGTCCAAAAAATGTGTAAGTTAAGCTTTTTTGGCGGTTATGCGTCGATATGAGTTTAGTGTCCTTTGTCATTGACACGTAGTCACAGTGATTTCTGATCTTATTTTCAGATAATATTTTAAATTAATTTATAGCACTTGTTTCCAAAGCTTTTCAAATTGTGGTTCAGTTTAAAGAAGCCCTGGTGCTGATTTTTTTTTACAAAATAAAAATCGTATGCAAATTGAACATTTATTTAGATTTGCTTATGTAAACTATTTTATTTCTCGTTTACGTGGTGGCTTTAGACTCTAAAGTTTATGAGATATGAAACAATGGCTTGTGTGTTCAATAGTTTATTTATAAAATATGTATGGGTATGAGTATGTGGCCATATCTTCTAGTATGCTTTCTCCCAATTTTCTTAAATGTCAGTTAAATGTCAAATCTATGCCTTAATGTATATTTGACTTCAACTGTGAACCAAATAATGACCATAAACTATTTTAATTCACTAAAATTGCATGTCACACACTTGCAAATTCTATAAAATTAACACTAAAACTATTTCTGATGGATAGTAGAGATAAAAGCAAAATTTCTTTGTACTATCAACCAGAACATTTTTCTACAGGCTTATATACAAAAATTTAAAGGGCAAATGGTAAACATAACTGAAGAAACATAAGCGTAAAACTCGTTCCAAGATTAAAACAGGCAGGGTTTGTTGCCGGACACACAGACTGGTTTGTTGCCGGACTTAAAGCACCACGGCAACTTAGTTTTACCTTTATAGTGAAAAAAAACAGAAAAAACATCATATTTCGTTACATATAAATCCTAATATTTATAAAAAAAAAAATAAAGTGTATCAAAAAAAAATCTAATGATAATTTCACAAATCTAATGAAAATTTCACCAATATTATGAAAGAATTTCATTGGATCTGCTTCGTTGGTATTCTAGTTTCCTACCAATATTTCATTGGATTTATGACAACAATATTTTCTTATTATTAAGAAAAACCTTTATATTTAAGAAATATTTAAAGTTGTTGCTTGAAATAAAAGAATATACATAAGTACTACATACATTAAAGCAATTAAGTTAAAGATTAAATTCTTTGAAACTAAAAAAAATAATAAAATATACAGCAATTTAAAATTTCATTATAGGTATGAAATGTATTCGTTGTCCCAATGAACATTTCATTGTAGTAATGAAAGTCTGATAAATTAAATGTATTTCAACAGTTGTCAACCAAAAGTTTGCATCAAAGGTAGTTCTTTATGATTGTTCTTGTACTCTTTGTATGTTTATTGACACATATAGTATCAATTAAGTTATTTCGTTGTTATAATAAAGTTATTTAATTGTTTTTGTGAAGTTATGTATGTCATTGTTTTAATAAATTTATTTATTATTAATGAAATTATTTCATCGTTTTAATGAAGTTATTTTGTTGTTTCGATGAAGCTCTTTCATTGCAGTGATGGCACTCTTTAATACATTTGACGTAGTTTTCATTAAAATAATTTTAACGAAACTGGTTTCATTAATCCAACGGAGCGGGACGTGGTTGAATTTTAATGAATTTTTTCATTGGAATAACGTCAAAATTCATAGAACTTATGAAAAAAATTCTTTCAGTGTGCACCTATATATAGAAAAATACGACCTTTTAATGCGTTCAGACTAAGTCAAACTTTTCTCTTCACTATCTAGGATCACTCCTAAATATTTAATACTATCGTATAAGATGATGTGGTCTTTCCCAAAAAAATGGGATCAACGTACTGCATGATCTTTGTTTTCCTTTTCTTGCAAATAAATATAATTAAGCTTATATTTTCAAAAGTTTTCTTAAATTTTTCCTCTTATCTCGGAAATTCGTGCATTTCGATACTTCTGCTTTCAATTGTTCCAATTATTCAGGTTATACTGTAAAACAAGACTATGAAAACAAGACTATAAACATAATATATAAGGCCTTGTTTATAAAAAATATTTTTTATTTTTTATTAGAGGTTTATAAAGCCTTTTTGTAAAGCAAAAAAATTTTTTATGAATGTAATTCATTTAATATATTGTAATGTAATGTCTGTTTGATCTTATTTTCTTAATACCCTGCACAAAAAATAGTATGAGTAAATTTAGGTTTTTGATTCCATTTGCAATATTCTCTATGTATGTATGTATGTATTTATCAAATTTCTTCTTATTTAATGAAATGTTTTAAAATTAATTTTTAATTTTTAGAATTAAAAAAACCAAAGCAAACTAATATATCAGCGAAATTCACAAGAAAAAGTTTTCGTACGCAAAGGCAAAATTAAAAATTATTTAACTTTTTTTATATATTCTGGAAGCTTATAAATAAGGTAGGCGAATAAGTGATGCACAGTGGGGGATTCTGAAAAAAAATTAAAATAATTCTGCAGTTTCTAAACGATTGTTATTAAATTTTACACAAATTTTTAGGAGGTGTGACTGTATTCTGAAATTTGGACTATATATCTTTAAAGGGGATGGAGGCAACCTCGGGTTAACGAAAAATTCGAACCGATGCCAAGCTGATGTTTTTGATCTGATAAAAAAAATTTTTTTGCATGTGGATTTCTATATCCAAGAGCTAAAAAAAAGTCTGGTACATTTATGCAGTTTCACTTACAGCTTCGGAAATATTCGAGAAAAAAATTTAAATTCTGGCTTTTTTACCTTAACCTTGGTCCACTGTTCTGCTAATCAAAAGCAGAATTAAGTCAAAATTTATATGCAATTTAAATAAAAATTTATTGCGTTTTTTGCATAAAACAAGATGATTTTTTATTTCCCTATTTAAAATTTTTTTACAAAAATATGCCCATATTTTTATTAAATCAAAAGAAAATATAATGGCACATATCACCGAAAAATTTGTTGTTCAAAATTTTTGTTATTGAAGGATCCAAATTTTTTCGAAATTCACCTATTTTTGTTATAAATATCAAATTTAAAGCCTTTTTTTCTCTCAAATTTCAAAGCTGGAACCAAAAAATGCATTATGTCACCCCTTAAGACATAAAATGTTTTTAAATATTTTCAAAAAATACTGAAAAAATTTAGCTTTTGGGATTTTGTGAATTTTGTTTGGGAATTGCCGGGAACTCAAAAGAAAATTCTATTTATTCTTACTTCCTGTGTGTTAACTACATCCATAGCAATCGGACAACTCGTTTAGAAACTGCAGAATTATTATATATATTTTTTTAAACGAAATCCCCAGTGTTAATGGGGGTATTTTAGTCCCCACTAGGTACCGAAAAGCACCGTCGGATAGAGCTTTGAAATTAAAACTGCATTTATGGCAGCAAACCTCATATTTTAGACAGCTCACACATTAAGAATTAAAAAAATTTAATACAAGCTGCGTCCAGTCTAGTATATGTATTAGTGACGTAACGAATGTCAATTTTTGATATTCGCGAATACGAATACGAATATTTCAAACGATATTCGTGAATACGAATACGAATATTTGAAACGATATTCGCAAATACGAATACGAATATTATAATAAAAAGTACCCAAAATTTTAATGATCGTCATTGAATAATATTTGAAAATGATACAAAGCACAAATTTCTATAAAAAAATTAATGTATTTGTAGAAACTTAGATTTTTAGTCATTCATTTAAATTTCGTTTAGGATTTATGCATTTGTTTATTTAATTTCTTTCGAAAAATATTCGTATTCGACTGAATTTGGCGAGTACGAATACATTCGTAGTCGAATGCACCTGATTTTGGCGAATGCGAATATAATGGCCGAATATTCTTCAATTCGAATACGAATACGAATATTCGTGCATCACTAATATGTATATATAGATGTACATACCCTGCAGGAAACGAAACTATTATAAGACTAGTCACGTGATGGGACCGAAAGTAGAGACCAGTTCTAACACTTTCTATGAACCGGACCAGTCACTTTTACATGGGGATGGCTTATGATGTATGCATCTATTGTACATGTCTACTTCTTATAGGGACCTAGTTGGTGTAGAATAATATAAATTATATATATAAATGTCATTCCAACATTTAACTGTAACAGTTATAAATTATTTTTATTGTTAAAAATGCAATCATATTTTATTTTTAAGTTGATTTTTTATTTTGGAAAAGTAACACTCAGGCAATGAAATCCTACTACTATTAGGCTAGTACTTTCTTATACGAAAGGGACAGCGATAGAGAAGACAGGTGGTGAAGAATGAGATAGAGTAAAGTTTCATTCTTTTACAACTCAAATATCACATGTTTTTAATAATGCAGTGTTGCAGCGCCTCTCCGATCATTCTGCTGCACAATACAGTCAAAGCAGGGTGCTCTAATGTCACATTAGGATTAGCATGCGCTGAAGCCGGTGTAGTTCAGTGACCAGTGTCTATGGCTTCATCACTTGAACTTTCTCTGTTAAAGTCCTCTCTAATTAATTTCTCTTCAGATATTTTAAAAATAAAAATTATTAATAATTTAAAATGTTTCTGAAAAGCAGGGTGTACAGTAAGTTCAGTTGCCGCTTAGAGTTTCTTTTTCTTAAATGAATATTTTGTTTGTTAAATTTTTTTTAAAGCAAAACAATCTTATGTGCGTAATGTTTTGATAAGAGAAACAAAAAGTCAACGACACTACACGTGTTTATCCAAATTTATGATTCAAGTGATAAAATTGTTATTCAACACTAACATAAAGTGAATCTTTATTCTTAACGGGTTCGTTTGCCTAATTTTTGTATAAAATATAGAAATTTTATCATATTGCTAGACAGTGTTAAAAGTAAAGTATTGCTATAAACATTTATAAGAAAAGATGAAATTGTTTTTTACTATTTTCACCTTGTGCTTGCTGATGGTCGTTACTATGGCCCAAGATCGTCCTTTTCCAAATCCTTTGGATAAAGTCGTCTATAGAGTTAAAGCCGCACTGAAAAGTGAAGGTAACAATGCTTGTGTCACTCCCACATATAGAAAAAATATTGATGACATCCTTAACAAAATGTATGCTGACAATGATGACTGCATTTCTAAAGAAAAGCCGACTACGGATAATGTGTTTTTGTGTAATCAAGCGGCTGCTTCATCCGCTATTAAAAATTTGGATAGCGTATTTTCAGACATTGAAAAATGCAAGTCGCAGTAGACAATTGAAATTCTGAGCTACTTTTGTATACATTCCTCTACTTTATTCAATAAATACATAAATTTGTGCACATTAAATAACTTGAAGTTTTTATATTTATGATTTGATCAGGCTAAAAGTTCGTGTCGCTTTACCAGCCAAGTACATGTGATAATTATTAATGAACAAATAACACCAAAGTTTACTTTAGCGGCTAACTAAGTGCCAGCTAACTAAACGGCGTTAAGAATCATTCCTAGGAAGTTAATATGTTCTAAGCAGTTGTTTATTAAGTACTTATTTACATTTTCTAGCTGATTGTTTCCTTGAATTTTTAACACTTTGCTAGCTATGGGCCTGAACAGGAGAAAAACGTAAAAAAATTGAATTTTTGAAAATTTTTTGCGATTTTGATGTTGAAGATGAAGTTTTTTTTGTTTTGATTTTATGTGTCCCCAATTTTTGTTCTTTATGACAAGAGCTACAATAATGCCTTAGATAGTAAAACAAAATTCCAACGGGTTTGCAAGATATAAGCCTGAGAAAATGCAAAAATGACACCGAGACCCCAAATCTATGGGGGCCCATAAAAAAGTTCATACCGTGGTGGCAAAACTGGGGGACGCTGGTCTTTTTTTGTGGTATTTTATTGTATAGTGGTGTACGTATATAGTTTAACTTCCATGACTTAAAAACTTACACGCAGTGTAATTAATGGCATTTTGAATTTGAAAAAAAAATAAATTTACAAGAAAACATTTTTGGTGATTCTCTGCAACATTTTTTTATACGATTTTCCTCATGATTTAAATATAGAAGGCACTTCCATTCTCTAATTTTTTCTTGACATTCACCTTCTGACAGCTATAGGTATTCTGAAGTTTCCTTTAAAATCGTGCTGCCGTATTAATTTAATATTTCCCCCTCTGTTTAATGTTTGTTGGAAAATTTTATTAAAAAATTATTTCAAAATTGTTTTTATAAAATATAGAATGTATAAATTAAAAAATTAATGCATAAATTCTGTTAGACGATTGTATCGTCGTGTCTATGGACGAAAAAAAGCCGCAGTTGTGATTCTTTAAAACATTATTTATTGTCTTTGCTAGAAGGTGTGTGTATTTGCTTTATGATTTTGTTCTAAACATTATACCCAACACATATTTTTCATACATATATATTTCAAAATATTGTATAATACATTAATTTAATTTTTATGTTTTAAAAACATGGTAATAATAGTGGTATTCACACCGTACTTGTTAATTTGTTACTCGGTAGTTTGTTAATTTGTTAAAGTTACCAACTGTGAACAACCCCCTTTTTAAAACTTTGTTAGTTGGTAACTTGTAACTCAGGTAAACATTTTAGTTTTTATGATTTATTAAAATAAAATAAAAAAATCATTTAATTAACATACTTACTCTCAATGTACACGAAAATTGCAAAAAAACACAAATATTTTTTTAGAAATGTATCACAAATGACTTTTTTATTATATTTATTTAGAAACTGCAACAGCTGATTGTAAGTTACCAACTAACAGCTATTTTATCACGGGTGTCGTGCCGTTAATTTGTTAAATGTTAATCCGGTAGCGCGTTAAATATACAAAAACAAAATGCGTGTAAAAAAGTAACGATTAACGATTAACAAACTAACAAGCTCGGTGTGAAAACCCCTTATATTTCTATTTTTCATTATCAAAAACAAACAAACATTTTTGAATAAAATAATTTAGAGAATTCAAAATAAAGAACTTAAGAGTATTTTCAAACAAAAACGTTTTAAATCTTCTTACTGAATTAGGACATAAGTAAAAATATGAGTGCAGCATTTTTTTAATTGCCTTAATTTCCTGGTGTTCGTCAAAAGTGGCTAAGAGCTTATAATATCCGTGAAATAGACTTGCCGAAAGATCTTCTTTAATATTTTCGAAAAAGATGTTACAATCAACAAGAAGCGGATTTTGTAGATTAAACAAAATGCAATATCAATCAATATTTGTTAGACTTAATAAAAATTCCTTGTCAACTAAGCAAAAACATCAATAAATTTGGTTTCTCAAAGCCAAATTTAGATGAAAATATAGTTAAAAGATTTGTATTAAGCAGAAAACATAAAATTGTGAGATAAGTTCTTATATAACCACTTTTAAATCTTCACAAATGTGTAGTTATTACGCATTTTTGTAAAAAAAATGTCTAGGGGAAGACTTAAATTTTTTACTATATGGGAACTTTTTTCTTTATTTCTTTAAAAAAACAAACTTCAAAAATACCTTTTTTTTTAAAACAAAGAGAGAATGGAAGTACCTTCTATATTTATATCATGATTTTCTTTATAAAAATTTATATTAAAACACGTGTTGTATAAGAACAAATTTGTTAGCCTATAGTTAAGTTGAGAAAAACTACATAAAATGGATTTTTGGCGACTTTTGGCAATTTTTTAAATCAATTTGGTGAAATGGGTCAGTAGTATAAATGTGGGGTTTTGAGCATCAATCAATTAATACAAAGTTGGATCATCCAGAACTGAGAAATATGATTTCTTAGAATTTTTATGTGGCTGATTTCCAATCCTTGGTTGAATGACATAGTTGTAATCAAACTCTATAATAACCAGATGTTGTAAAGTAACTTTCTTATTTAACGCTTCAAAGTTTTATGAAAAATAACGAAAATTCGTTTCAAAAAATATTTTATTCATTAAAAATTTCAAAAAGAAAAATCATTGCTATTTACAAAATCTACACCTAAATATAAATTTATATGTATATTTATATTAAAAAAAAAATTGTTTTTATCATAACAACTCACGAAATTTTTTTATGGCAACCCAGCAAAAACCTGTGGCAAATTACGACATTCGATATGATTCGAAATTTTAAAACATTTTCATATAAGCTCTAATAAAATATTTCGTAATTTCGTTCGATAACCAGTGCCGTAATTTGCACCCTGGTAATAACTTACATTAAGAACTACTTACTTTTCAACACGAACTATATACCGTATGCATTACTTTACAGCAGCTACTTCCACACACATATACACTGATCCATATTTACATTTGAGGTAAACAGCTTTGAAAGCTATTAAATTTGTTTGCAAAGTAAGAGCAAGCATTGCTGCCTTTTGTGTTGTTGTTGTGATTGTTGTACTCTCGTCGGTGTGCAGAAAGCTCAGAAAGCTCTTTATAAAAGTTTGCACATTCTGTATATGACTTGAATATAGCTGCTGTACAGCATTTGTATATAACAAAATGAATTATTCTCTGCTTCGCGTAGTAGTAGACCGCATGCTTATCATGCAGAAAGTTCTACCCAGTTGACCCGAACTTCCATTTATTTCATTGATTACGAATATATCCCAAACATTTATCGAACATTTATCGTGACACTAAAAAAATAAAGGAAAAAAGTTTAATTGTCGCTCAGTTTTGTTCCAAAAAACATTTCGTATGTTCGCTAACAATATCAAAAGTGAGACAATATCAAATTAATTTCTATATCGCAAAAAGTAAATAAAGTAATTTTATATTTTTATTTATTTATTTTTTAATTCCTTAACATATCATGCAGGATTTGAACACGGTTTCTCCCTTCATTTTAATAGAATAGCACATATCCAGTAGTGTAGCATCACACAGTCGAGAAACTATCGCGAGAATTCGATTTAGCGAACATTCGAGCAA
Organism: Tachina fera; assembly: GCA_905220375.1. Lineage (NCBI taxonomy): Eukaryota > Metazoa > Arthropoda > Insecta > Diptera > Tachinidae > Tachina > Tachina fera. Next base: position 77,913,273 of record LR999966.1, read on the forward strand.
TTTTGTTTCGAAATTTCTTCGCTTTAGCGAGCATTCCTTCATATGGAATCTCGGGTGAAGTTGATATATTCAAATCTTGTCGAAAGCATTTATACTTTTTTTTAATTGTATGTGTTCGAGAAAACTATTTTTGAAGGCATAATAATTACCCAGCAAAAAAAAAAAACATTGCGAGTTATGTATTGAATCATTAGTTCAAGTGCTGACGAAATGGTTCCATTTAAGTGAAACATGTATGCTTTTTCCATTAGATTGTCATTGGTGATCATGTGTTTGTGCAAGAATTTAAATACTTTGCTCTCTATTGAAATCAATGAATCTAATCTGGAAATTTGCATTTGTTAAAGTTTCCTGATTCTATGACGCTTTTTCACATAAATACAAAAAAAATACTTTAGTTAATTTTATTTATTATTTTTCGAACTTCATTTGTTCATATATTTATGATTTGAACGAGCTAAAGTTCGTATCGCTTTGTAAGCCAAATTGCATGTGATAACTATTAATTAACAAACAACACCAAAGTTAATTGTAAATGTTCTGACTAACACACAGTTGAAGGGAACAACTGGTTTCGAATACCACTAAACCTTCGTCTTCAACTTTCTTTTGTGTGGTCCATTGTGTGTAGTGTCAGTTGATGTAGATTTCTGCTTTATATTCAAATATTCCATTTGCAATGATGGCTGAGTATATGAAGCAGAAATCTACATCAACTGACACCACACACAATGGACCAAACATAAAAGAACGCAGATGATAAAAGTTTATTGGCCTTCGAAAACAGGTTGTTGTTCTGTTCTACTACATGTTTTTCAGAATATGTACAACTAACTTTGGTGTTATTTGTTCATTAATAATTATCACATCTAATTTGGCTTCCAAAGCGATACGAATTTTAGCCTGTTCAAATCATAAGTGTAAAAAAAATATTGTCGCAGTCAGTATACGAAGTGTTTCAAGGCATTAAGCTCTACAAAAGCTTGTTATTTATTTTATGGAGATACATTTTTTTTATGAAAATGTATCAATGTAATGATTTAATTCCCTTTTTGAATGCTTTCTTCGCTGGATAGTTTTTTCAATATGCTAGCAAAAATTATCGTCTACCTGGAAGCAGGTTGGTAAGGGAGAGATGTGCAGAAAGAATCCCATACTTCATGACTTATTCATATGTATTTAAATATAAAACAAAAATGTTCTTTAGATTCTTTATGTTCTTTATAATTTTATATCTACTCTTACATTAACTTCCGCTACATTATATTGTTTTTGTATTTATTATACATATATTAAATCAGAATAATTCATAGTTAGGCTCAAGTTCAGTAATTTCAATTCTTATTGAATGAAATATTTTTTATTAATTAATGTGAGTTTCTAAAGAAGAGAAGAAAAATTAAACTTAGACTTTAAGCTGGGGGAAATACCGATACTTTTCTGTGCAGCCACGCACTTCATCAGCACCCTAGTCTATCTACTTGCGTAGAGATTCTTATTAACATCAGCTATTTAACTTAAATCTACAATGAACGGAATATGAGAAACGATTGTTGTGTATACAATTGATTTACCTTTGGTAAACACATTTATAAGTATCACTATTAATTTTCTGTTTTTTCCAATTTTTCATTTTTCTATTTAGGTTAGCACGAAATTATTTTACTCTACCTCAGTATGTTTAACTATTCTTACTTATCTTTTTACGATCATCACATTAATTATTTTTACTTATTCGATGTACCATCGGTACATGCATGTAAGTATTATTGTAGTGGTCTATGTTACTTGTTGTTGCATTCTACAGTTTTTACTTGGATTTCCAGCATTCTGAAACTGTGATGGCCAAGTGAACAGTGATTGCCAAGTGAACATATTTTTGTCACGTGCCCATGATGTATTAAGTGAGAAATTTTTTAGATATTTTAATTGAACTGTAGTGAATTTTAATCAGAATAATTCATAGTTAGGCTCAAGTTCAGTAATTTCAATTCTTATTGAATGAAATATTTTTTATTAATTAATGTGAGTTTCTAAAGAAGAGAAGAAAAATTAAACTTAGACTTTAAGCTGGGGGAAATACCGATACTTTTCTGTGCAGCCACGCACTTCATCAGCACCCTAGTCTATCTACTTGGGTAGAGATTCTTATTAACATCAGCTATTTAACTTAAATCTACAATGAACGGAATATGAGAAACGATTGTTGTGTATACAATTGATTTACCTTTGGTAAACACATTTATAAGTATCACTATTAAATTAAATTATATTAAATATCATATCAAATCAAATACTTTTTGCTCGCGCGTTGAATCAGGAATCGGTCCCAATATCAACGAACTACCGAAGAACATATTTATTTTTGTACACAATTCAATTAAGAAATCAAAAAAATCAAAATTCGAAGTAAAAATTGCACTGTAAAAAACTTTGAGAGTTTGAATATAAACAGCCAACCAACTTCGTAGTGTTTATGTTAAATTTCGCCATGCGCTTACGTAAGTACATCCAAGTAAGGCAGATATGATTCCGAAGTGCTTCTTTTTGTCTTCGTGCCTAGTAATGTCACATGCATTTTAAATGGGTTCAAAAACTATAGCATTATTTACGGTTTACGACGACATTCAGAATCCATTCGAAGAAACATACATATGCTCAAGAAATCATGTAACAATATATCATTTTGAACGCATTCATGTATTGTTTGCTGGGTAATTAAGTGTATGATAGCTCAGGAAGTAAAACGTATAACTTCTATTGAAGGAAACACGAGTTCAATATAGAGTGTTATATTTTTATTTTTTATTTTTATTTTTTTGTAAATTATATTTTTGTATGCAATGACTTCTAACTATTGTCATTTATAAACTATTACTTGTAATCCAGAGTTGTAAGTATTTGCTTCCAATGACATCGTAATGTCAAAGTAATGAGTTAAAAATCCCAAGTAGAAGTTGTGTGAAGTATGTTTGTTCATAAGTTTATTAGCAGTTTAACTCATTACAGTCGACTCCGCTTTACTGGAAATAACAAAAACACAATTTTTTTAGCTATCCCATTTTTTTTCTAAAACGTAGCTCGGATTACTGAAATTTTTTACAATTCAGCGTTCTGCTTAAAATCAGTACAATATAATAGAAAATACAATAAAGTACGTAAGAGCGAAAAGTAAAAATACATTTTGCCATTTAATTTTTTAACGGACAAAACATATACCATATTTTCCACGTTAAGTTATGCAATCGATTTCTAATAAATAAATTTGTCATTGTTTATTTTTTTCACTAAAGCGAAGTAAGTTTCATACAAAACGTAGTTGTGGGCTTGCTTTTGGTTTTCAGTAATACGATATTTTCAGGAAAGCGATGTTTCGTTAAAGCGAAGTGAATAAGACTAGCTGCGCTTAAAATCAGTGCGGGGATTTCTATCGCTTTCAGTAATTTTTTTTCAGTAGAACGTGTTGCGCTCAAGCGCATTCGACTTTACCTTTTCATTATATTTTTTCCTGAGTATCTATATTTATAATTTGGTCTAATAACTGCAAATGGTTTATTTTTGAACAATCTTAAATATTACATTCATTAAAAGAATTTTCTTTATAAATTATCATGATGCAGGCCCACTGTTTCGGTCTTTTGCTATATATATACTATTAAAATAGTTATACACATGCTTAAGATAAAAGTTGTGATCACATTATTCAGACATCCAAAACATGTTATAAATATAATCCCAAACACGAAAAGCGTGTTTGCCATAGCGCAAATTTTGAATTTTGCACCCATTACCAATATGCCGACTGATGTTAGTTATCAGAATTGTAAAACTTAGAAACATGCAGTCTGATTATAAATAATAAAATTTTTTATTTTTAACAAAAAATACACTGAAAGGAAAATCATTCATTCAGAGAATGAAACGGTTTCATTAAATGTTCTGCATTATATTAATGAAACTTTTCATTAATACAATGAACTATGAATTGCATTGTATACATGAAATCTTTCAATCTCTGCTCTCCATGTGTTCTTCATAGTTCATTGTATTAATGAAAATCGTTACATTGTTTAAACGAATTTTCTTTTTAACAAATTTGGGACAAATATAAGCAATTTACACAAATTTTATCTGCTTACTGTATAAAGTTTGCAAACATAAATAAATTAAAAGTTATTTTGTTAAAAAATATTTTCTATTTCTTACTTTTCTTATCCCTTTTAATTTCAAAGCAGTATGATCGTCATAAATGCAATGAAATCATTTCATTTATACAATGTAATATTCTTCATTGTATGCCAGATATCTCTCTCTTTCTCTTTTTTTATCCATTCACGTGCCTCACAACTGTACAAACACCAGAAGTTTTTGCCATCATCCCATAAAGATGCCTGCTTTGTTAAGATTTTTGTTTTGTTCTCTTAAACTTATGTTTGTGTATTGTAATTCTCAACAACATATTAAGAGTTTTACTATAAACATGTAAGTTTTTGGGCTTATTTAAAACATTATTTGGGTTGAACTCTAATGATGAGTTCCTTTAATTTTAAATGATTTACTTTAATAAATACAAACATATGTACATATATTAAGTACATGTATACTTGTATATATTAAATAAAATAAAAAAAACTATATATTTTTTATTAAGTAGGTGGTTTGGAAGGGATATGGTTTCATGTTTTTATAGAAAATTTTCATTATTTACTGCTTATATTTCATTATATTTATGAACATTTCATCAAAACTTTAATGAAATGTTCTTTATATTAATGAATAAATTTCATTTATAGTATGTCAAAACTTCATTAATTCAATGAAACAACTACATTATAGTTATGAAAAAGTTTCATTGAAGTAATGAAATAGTTTCATTCTATTTATGACAATCCGCCAAAATTAACTTCATAAATACAATGAAACATTCTTCATTGATCCAATGAAACATTCTTCATTGATCCAATGAAGGGCTTCATTAGCTGACTTTTAATGAAAATTTTCATTAATACAATGAAGAGTTTCATTGTCTGAATGAAGAGTTTCCTTTCAGTGTATAATTAAAAATTATTTTCGTCTCAACATAATCTCAAAATAAGAAATATAAATCGCTGGCCTAATAAAAGTATAAGAAAGGCGAAACTCGAATTTTCGATATTTTCTAAGAGAAGCAAAAATCTGAAGAAAAACTAAATCATTTACATGCAAAAATAATTTTTTAAGTTGCCATAAGTGCTTGATTATGAAATGTAAGGTACTAAGATCTGGGAGGATCTTATCTTCCAGAAAACTTAAAAAAAAATTGAGATACGCCCTTTTTATATTAAGCCATCGAAATACAAATCCATTGAAAATTTCTTAAATGTGATCAAGGAAAGTAAGTAAGTAATTTGTTGCTGCAAATTAATGTATGACTGCTTTGTCTTCAAACAAAGTAGTACAGTGATTCATAACGTCAGGACAGCACAAAACATTGAAAAGGCACAAACAATCAGCAATCAGTACAAGGGTTGAAAGGTTGATGTTCATAGCTACAATGTTACTAAACTTTGTGTCTGTACAGGATATAAGTACTGCATCAGAAATCTATACGTACTTTTTATTATTAAATTTTGGAACTCAGCCTATATTTATTGCAAATGACTTAAAAGTAACCTGATAGTTTTATTTAAGAACTTCCAAATATAAAATAAATCCTTACAAATATTATAAATATGAAAGTGAGTTTGTTTTTTTGTTTTACTTCGCTTTCACGCATAAATTTCCACTAGCGAAATAATTTTTACATTACCAGTGACATATATAGGATATTTTTATCCGTTTGGGAACCGAATTTTTTTATGTTCCGTACGGACTCTTTCTGAAAACCAAATTTTTGGGCTGGTTAAATATTTTAAAACCGGTTTTTATGTACTTTTTAAGGCGGCGAACGCAAGCAGAGCAGCGTCTAAAAGCTAGTAATATAATAAATCCTTACTAATATTTTAAATGTGAAATTGAGTTTGCTACGCTTTCACGCGCAAACCACTAAAACGGTTTTTTTATCAAGTTCGGAAACGGGTTTTTTATATTTGGCACGGATTTTCAAGCCGTTATACCGATATTGAAAATTCTTTCACCTATAGAAAGCTACAATACCGGCATAAAACATAAGGTTTTTTTATCCAGTTCGGAACCGGTTTTTTATATTTGGTGAGGATTTTCAAACCACTAAATCGATTTTAAAATTTCTTTCATCAATAGAAAAATACATTACCAGCATCAAATCTAGGCTATCTGCTTAACCGGTTTGGAACCGGTTTTTAAATATTTAGCATGAATTTTCAAGCCGTTAAACAGATTTCGAAAATTATTTCACCAATGGGAAAATACATTACCAGCGTCAAACATCGGCTATTTTTTATTCGGTTCGGAACTGGTTTTTTTCATATTTAGCAAGGATTTTCAAACCGCTAAACTGATTTTGAAAATTCTTTCTCCAATAGAAATCTACATTATCTACATGTGTCGAAAAAAGCATATATTTTTATCTGATTTTGAACCGGTTTTTTATATTAAGCTTGGATTTTTATCGAAAAACACATTTTTGGGCTGGTAAGGGCATTTTCCGTTTCGGGTTTTATTGTTTAAAATGTTTAATAACCGAGTTTTAGTGTTTATTTTTAATTTTTGTATGGCCTGTTTGTCGTTTTTTATGTTTTTTTTTAACATTATCAGTGGGTAAAAATAATAAAACATTCGTACAGGATAATTTTTATGCGGTTCGGAACCGGTTTTTTATATCTATTTTGTACGGATTTTTTCAAAAACACTTTTTTGGCCTTGTTAAGGTAACTTTTGTCTCGGGATTCATTGTTTGACCAGTTTTTAAACCGGTTTTAGTGAGTTAGCACAGCCGCAGGTAAAAGCTGGTGAAGTATAAAATTATAACATGTTTCGTTCTAATGCGTTGTAATTGAATTAATCGGCATTTATAAGAAACGAATATTTAATTCGTTTCCTTTAAACTTAAAATCATACCAAAATTTTCCGTTAGGTTAAAAAAAGTAAAATAACTAATTCAATTAAAGATCGTAAAGATTCAGCAGAAGTATTTTATAATATTCGGGCGCGCCTTATTTAAAAAGATTACTCCTTTGCTTGACTTTTTGTATTAAGGGTCCTATAAACACATACTGCTCATGCTCATGCGATAAGCATGTGTTGGGTAATTTTAAATTTTTGTTAATGTATTTGTCACACAGACAATGCATTATGAAAAATCAAAATAGTTTTGATTTTGAAATGAACTCATACTGCCGACAGTTTTTCAAATGAACAAAAAATGAATTTATTAATTCTTTGAATATGTATTTTTTTTTTAATTTGAAGTTTTACTGAAAAAAGAAAGTAAAACAAACAAAAAAGGAAATAACACAACCAAAAAATAAGTTCTGAAAAAAATAATGTGTAAAGAAAATACGTTTTTTATTAATTTCTTGAATTCTACCAATAATTTTTTTTTTGTTCCCAAACGCATGATTATTTTATAAATTTTTATTTTAGATGATGATTGATAAGTTAGTTGTAAAATATCAATCCCACAAGTATACCAAGGGTTCATCGGCAGTAGCTGCAAGCAGTATGTGTGTATGGGCCCCTTTAGTTTCCCTTTATATAAATATTTATATAAGGAACTGTTATTAAAAACCTGATTTATTTTAACTAATTTTAATATAAACTAAATGAGAATTCTTGCATACATTGGCATATGCAGTAGTTGGCGAGGAATATTCTCTATATTGGGACATTCCCAGTAATAAAATCAAAAATAATATTTTTATTTCCATTCCTTGCAAAGAATCTATGTATATTAAGAATATGCAGAAAATTAGTGGAAAAGTAAATAAAACTTAAATTTTTTCAGCTTTCGAAAATATTGTTATATTAAAATCGGAACTAGTTCCAAAGGTTTACCAATGCATACCAATCACTACAGATACTGAATTTAATATTCTAAGTCTGTTGTTTATATGAAAGATTGTTCTAGACAAACTTTTAAGCGCATACCATTCAGTTATTTGGATCAATTCCGTCCTATGTCTTAAATTCATTGATGATTCACCAGAAATGGAACCACTTGGAGCTGATTTCATCAATGCTGTAATTGATGATATTTGTCGTAATCTTTTTCCTGGGAATGCTAAAAAAATCGATTTTTTTTAAAGAAATTTATCAAGTAATTTTCATCTAGAAATGTTTAAAGTTTCACTGAAATTTAGATGAAAAATATTTTTTGGGTGTAAGTTCTCATAAAATGAAAATGAGAATTTTTTATATTTTTCACAAAGGAAAGCACTATGATGTGCTCCTGAAAGGAAATTTTTCATAACATCGCTTCCAATTTGCTGATAAAAAGTCGTAAAGGAGAACTTCTTGCAATGACAAGCGCATGTAAAAATCATTAGAGATCATCCATGATCCGGATCGTAAGTAAATTCTGCATTTTCGTGACTTCTTGGAATGTCATTTTTTAATGGGATTTGAAAGAAAGCTCACACACAAAGCTCCTTTGGAAATGTCATACGCTCTGAAAATTACTTTAATTTAACTTGAATTAAGGGCCCGTTCATCTTAATGCGAACGATAGATTCGACAGAAAATTAATATTAGAAACAAAAACAAAAAACTGAAATTTGTTTTTGTTTTCAATATAAATATTCAATCGAAGCTATCGTTCGCATTTAGATGAACAGGTCCTAAATATTAAAAAAAATACGAAATCTTTGTCAACAATAAAAAAATTTAAATAAATAAAACAAATCATTATTGAATATAATTCAATTTATTTGTGATAAAAAAAAATATGGAAAATGTTTTCTTAAATCAATTTCTTTTTTAAGATTTTTGCGCTGATATTTTTCTAGGTATTCACAAACCGCTGCAGAGACACGTCTAATTCTTTCGTCAGCAAGCGCCGCTGCCTCCCTGTAACAATTATCCATGCCAAGCGAAGACAGCACATTTCCAAAAATATATTTTCTGTCGTCAGCGGACATTTTAAAAATAATCTATTCAATAATTGTTAAACAGTTGTCATTTACACATTCGATGTCAACTTTAGTTGTCAGAAATTCCTGGAACACATACTTCAACATTTGTAAATTCTTTTCCGTAGCGTAGCTTGGGGCAAGAAGAAATGTAATTAAGGACAAAATAAAAATAAAACTTTTCATTTTGCTTGTTTTTCTTCTTATTTATATGTAAAATGTTTGAAGTGTTATTGACTATTTAATACTGTACTGTAGAGGTTTTCAAAAATTTCAATGTTTTTATAGTCTAAAAAATATGCTAAAATTGATTGTTTTTCCTCAAAAAGAAAAAGCACTTCATGTTTAGACTTTGCGCTTAAGACACTTGCACGTTCCTTATTTTTTATTACATATAAAAATTTTGATAACAAATCTAGTATTTGATGTTTTAACTCAGCAAATAAAAATATAAACAACAAGGAAAGATGCAGAAAAAACACTTCATCCAGTTGTGTTTGAAAATTAACGTTCAACATAATTTAAAAAAAGATTTTTTGAAGCTTTTACAAACAAACTCATACATGTAGGTTTTACTGCATAAAGTAAGTTCCGGTATGACGAACGATATAATGTCAGGCCAATTCGTTATACTAAAAAATTCGTTATATCGCAAAGATTTTTTTCAAGTGTTATTTTAATTATTATTATTGCAGACATGATACAATACAATAAAAAGAGCGAGATTAATCTATTTTCGAATAAGCTACCAAATACAAACTAATAGGATAATTTTTTTTTGCATTCACATTGCTACTGTAGATTTTGTTTAATATTTTTTGCGGTTTGTTATACAGAGCACACATTTATCAAAATATTCGCTATACAAAGTAGAACAAAATCTTAAAAATATGTTCCTAGCAAGTTTTTGTTTTTTATTTTGCAATTTTTTTCTTCATCATTCGTTATATCCAGTATAAAATTAGGCTAGTATTCGCTATATAAGGTTGTTAATGCAAATAATTTGGACGTTCGTTATATCGCATTTTCGTTAAAGCGAGATTCGTTTCGTTTTTGTAGGTTTTTTTTAATTATACATTGTTGCAGCGCCGCTAGTGTGAATGAAGTGTTTTAAATATTTCTAAGCTGCGTGTAGTAGTCACGAAGGAAGGTGATCTGATGCTTCATTACTATTAGTATCAAAATTTAAACAAATGAAAGCATGACAAATTCTCAGTTTTTCGATGGTAACTTATGCGCCAAAGTCGACAAGCTGCGTCCATACACAGAGAAAACAGATTCGTTGAGATAACCAAATTTGTTGCCAATCGAATTTTGGCGTTTGCGCCAACTACATAGAATTCTGGTATAACGATTGCAATTTTCTTTTTTAATTATAACCCTTAACCAAACAGTTGCAGCAACAGAAAAATTGCTTAACAGTATTGAATTTGAAATAAAAGTTATTCGTGCTACCGAAAATATGGTTAGTATAACTAAAACAATATTATAATTGGTTCCTGTGAAAGAAAAATTGGCCTTCCTTACTGAAATCAAAATAAGCAATAGACACAAATAAAAATACACAATTTAAGAAATCTATCATTTGACATATTTTCATAAGTTTATTTTAATTGAAATTTATTTTCTGGTGGTGAAGCATGCTTATATGCATTTCTCAAACCACATATTTTAAACAGCCACAAACATGTTATCTTATGCACATACTTTAAAAAACCATTTGAGAATTCATAAATCTTAATACCTTCGAAAATCACAAAAGTTAATTTTTAATTTTCTGCTATAAACTATGATAGTAAAGTCAACCTCGTAGTCAGTTGCAGCAACTGATAGAAAGTGTTTACTTTTACCTTTATATAGAACAACAATTTTTTTTGCCAATACCAAAAGTTGGTAGTAAAATCTAATTCATAATATTTTATTCGGTTGTGTTAACCAATAAGTTAATTAGTCATGACAAAAGCATGTGCTCGGTTGATGCAATCGTCAGAATCATATATTTGTTACAATTATGCCCTTAGGGCTATAAACATGGATTGTTTTTTGGATTAATAGAAAATTGATAGTGTGAACTGAAATATAGTTCATGCAAATGATATTGTCCTAACCATTTTCCAACCAATCTTTTTCTGGGTGTACGCGAGTGTTTCTTTCAATGTATGATTTCTTACCTTTAACGAGCTGGTACTTTAAATTGAAAAAGCCAATGATCGGCATGCGTTGAATTTTACGGATCGGTTTATTGGGTGAAAAATAAAGAATAAATTCGTTGAAACCATGACTTTTTTTCTTATATTTATCTATTTTTTCAACGCACTATATGTAAGAACATGTCGTACTAATTTTGCTACGTCTGATCCGCTTAGGAAACTATGCACTTGACTTTTCTTTGAACACTGATATTATTAAACGAAATGTCATTTTATTTTTAAATCAAAAGTTTTAATTTTATTCTATATATTGAATTATATGATCTTGAATTAAGCCTATAAAAATTTAATTCAAAAAGTTTGTAATATTTAAATAGTCTGTAAGAAAATTATCCATAGAATAAAAGTGAATTAAATTAAATAAATAAATCTCTTTGGCACAGTGTATAAAATATTTTCGGCTGAAACAGATAACATGATAATTGCTTTATTTTGTTTTTCGTAGAACTTGCAAATTAACATTTATCTTAAAAATAATATATCAGAATAGTTTATGATGCGTAATAAGCATAAAACTTATGAATAAACAGCATCATATAAATTTATCTACTATCTCGGTACATAATAATTATGTAGAAATTAATAAAAGTTAGTTATACTATACTAAACTAAACTAAAACATATTTTTTTTCTATATTTCAAACTCATGCTAACTGCTTAGGAGGTTTGTTTTGTGTGAGTTCAAATTTCTGGGGAAAATACATCCAAGATTCCAAGTAAAAAATTTCCGGTGCATGCAAAACAACAACAACATAAAGTAACTTATTCGAATTTTTCCCTTCCCACATTAGAGGTGAAATAATATTTTAAAATATAAAATAAAAATAATTTAATCAAAAATAAGCTCTAACAATTTAAAAGTAATTTAGATTCCTTTCAACCTAAACATTTTTATTGTGCTATGCTGCCCACTAAATTCGTAGCTTTGGCAGTCCGAAAGAACTAGAAATGTCGGTCCCCAAAATAGAGACACGACACACAGAAAAATTTCAACTTAAAATCTACTTAAACAAGGTTAATCTAATATTTTTCGGCAATGATTTTGTTTCATGTTAACATAACATGATTTATAGTAATTGTCAAGGAAAATTTATCCTCTTAAAATAAATTAATTTCCCGTTGACTTTAAATTTACGTACTGTTAAAATAACAATGAAGAATAATGTTGAATCAAAGTTATTTAAAGTTAGATCACCATGAATTTAATCAAATGTAGTAATTGTATTTTATTAATTATTTAACGTACGTGTGATTGACATAGACATCAGAAAATTTTTTGTATATAAATAAATTTGGATACCCCGGACAAGATTTGAACTCGGAACTCATCAGCAGCAGTTTTACGGCTGCTTACAAACATCGAAAAAACAACAACAATACAAAAACAACCTACACAATTAAGCACTCTTTTCACATGTTAACAGTCTTGCGAGAACAATACGAGTTTTTTTTTTTGCCAAAAGTAAAATCGAAAAATTCAAAAAGTTTGAAATCGTCCATTTAAAAATTGTTTTCATTTAAATTCGGATGCTAGAACACATACTATTAATTTTTATTTTCAAAATTTCAACTTAAACACGTGTAGAATGTGTTTTAAAATGCGATCCCACAAGAAAACATGTGAAAACGATGTGGGAGCCAGAACATACACGAATCTGTAGTTGAAGTAAGAACTCAATAACCAAACAATCATACCAATGTAAACTCTACATGCAAAGGTTTTGATTAAACCCAAATAAAATTTATTAGAAATAACACGGCGTGACAAAAAAAAAATACATGCGAGGGAGGAGTTAGTATTATTCTGGTAGATATTGTCGATTTTTCCAGATACCCCCAAAATCTTGAGTTACCCGTAAAAAACCGGGGTTTCGTACCCGTGAGCACTTACCAATATGCAACTAACTTAAATATCAACCGATTTTCATTTTATAAATGGATTCAGAAAGAAGAGACTAACAGCCTGTTTTTCAAAAATGAATAAGTGTATACGTTCTTTAAAATAACAAACAAAAATATGTTTTCGTTTTTAAAACATTTATTTATTTTCATGTGAGTGACAACAAAAAAGAGCTTTCAGTGTTCTACACTCATGAAATTTTTTATGTAAAATTAATTAAAATTTGGTCTACATATTTTTTATTTGACTTTATTGAAAATTCTATTTAATTTTTAATGTTGAAATGTTAACTGACTTAAGAAAAAACTACATGCATACTGTTTTCTGTGTAAGGAACAAGTTATGCTAAGACAATTACAAATTACTTTAACAACTAGCTACATAGCAAAGTAGAACAACCCAGCAAAAAAAATTTCAAGATTTTTTAGTGGGTAGTATGTACTCTTTTCATGGCTTACAAAGTAATGAGTGGTTTTTATTTATCTAATTATTTCATGTGTATAATAATGACTGCAATGTAATGAATAAAACAACAACTTATTTATATCACTATGTGAAAGTATTTATTGTAGTATTTTCCAGTTAGTAATGAAAAATATATAGAGACAAATGAATTGATCGTAAAAATAGGCTTCGAAAATAATAAAATAACTTTGGTCTTCTGTTATTTTGATAACAGAATTTAAGTATTTTCGCATATTCTTCAATATTCACATATTTACTTTGTAAAATTGTGATTTTTAACAATCCAAAGAAGCTAAAAGTTTTTTAATATTGTTAAAAAATTCTATTTATTTTTACTAGAAAAACAATTGCCAATTATGTTTTGAACTTAATAAATTTTGAATTCTCTTAGGTAATCAGTAATCAATTAACTTTTGGTTGTTTGTAGGGGTACCAACGCATACTTTTTGAACTTCTCAAACAAAAATAATGGGTTATTCAGTCAAATTGTAAGTACTTACGCAATACACTTTTTTGCATTCTAGTAAGAGAGAGTGGCGAGGGGAAAGTAACGGTTCTGTCCCCTCGTCTCTCTTTGCCACAAACTAATAAGCTTAGCAATAAGACTTACATAGTGTAAATTGGGACTAACCAAACTTTTTTTTCTAAGAACATGCTGTTTTTGAAGGTCACCACACTTCAGTCATAAGCGTTCTTTTGTTTGGTGCACTGATGTAAATTACCTCTCTATATAACCATATAATTATTTTTCAATGAAAAGGAATACGCGGGTGTATCATTAACTCAGTGTCCTTTTGAATTACCCGCCTCTTGATTGAAATGGTAACACTGCTGCTGTCAAGAGGCAACTGTCAGTAGAATTCTGTCTAAATTTTAACAAGCTGTGTCATTTAGTTTGTGTATGGCAGCCATTGAAATTGGAAAAAAGTGAATTTTGTGTGCTCATTAAACATTATTTTTTGCGAAAAAAAAAGTCAATCAATCCTAAGAAAAGTTCGATAAATTCTATGGGGACTCTGCAACATCGATTTCAATGGTAAAAAAGTGGTTTACTGACTTTCGTTGTTGTCGCACAAGTACAAATGAAGCTGAACGTTATGGACGGCCAATTGAGGTCAGTACATCCGAAAATGTTGAAAAAAATCCACGATATAGCGTTGGCCGATCGAATAGTAAAAGTGCGTGAGATTGTTGATGCCATAAGCACTTCATATAGCAGAGTAATTTCGATTTTAAACGATCAGCTGGGTTTAAGAAAGCTGTCTGCAAAGTGGGTGCCGCGTTTGCTCTCAACTGACCATAAACGTAAACGTGTGACAACTTTAAAGGGAATTGTTTGGAGTTGTTTAACCGCAATCTGAATGATTTTTTGCATGGATCCATTAATGTACTCTGAAGAACAAGCAGCAATCTAAACCTGCTCCGAAGAAGGCCAATGTTTTTTGGGATGCATGCGGGATAATCCACATCGATTACCTTCAAAACTTATTTTTTCATATCTAATGGGTAGATCACAATTCGTAGAATTCAAGAAAATTAAGTCGAATGTACTGCCACTTCAAGCTGGTGTCCCTCAAGGGTCTGTTCTGGGTCCCCTTTTATTTATTTTGTATATTAATGACTTATACCTACAGACAAATTCAAATACATGTGAAACATACTTGTTTGCTGATGACGTTTTCCTTTTATTCAATGATAATCGTAATTCATGTGAGAGATTCCAACGAAATGTGAATGAGTGCCTTCATTGCGTGTTGCAATGGACCAATGATAACTAGCTTAAGATTAATCCAATGAAAACTAAGGCGATCATGTTTCGACATAATGACAACTTGCCCCCTGATTTTAGGTTTCTCCTTGGTTCCTCTGTGATTGAATTTGTTTCTCAACACAAATGTCTTGGTGTTGTTCTTGATGTTGATCTTTCTTTTGAAAATCATATTGACCTAATATCTGGTAGAGTCTGGGGAGCGCTACGTAGAATTTATTCCACCAACATGTATTTACCTACCCGTATTAAGCTAAGGTTAGCTCATGCCCTTCTTATGCCTCAAGTTTTGTATTGTCTCGAAGTGATATCTGCCTCTTCTGTCGAG
This sequence comes from Tachina fera, assembly GCA_905220375.1. Lineage (NCBI taxonomy): Eukaryota > Metazoa > Arthropoda > Insecta > Diptera > Tachinidae > Tachina > Tachina fera. The sequence goes on from LR999966.1 coordinate 77,928,970, forward strand.
TTATTTAATAGGCTGCGACGCATTGTTAATATGATTGTACGATTTGTATATAATGTTAGACGGTTTGATCATATATCATCCTATGTCTATAACTTCTTGGGTTGCTCGTTTAGCAATTTTGTAAAATGTCGAAACCTCGTTTTATTCCATAGAGTGATGAAAAATGGTTTTCCCTCTCCCTTGTGTAACAGATTTACTTTTCTGCGATCTTCTAGAAATCCACAAATCTTTATTCCAAGGATCTTTAGACTGCCCTTTGAGAGGTCTTTTTTGGTAAGAATAGCTCGTTGCTGGAATTATTTGCCCTATGAGCTTCGAGTCTTTTCCCACTCTAACAATGTTTTTCGCCTCAAACTTTTGGAGTATTTCTCTGCGTTGGATGATTGAGCTAAGGAGTATATAAGTATGTTTTTTATACATTTTCACATGCATACTTTATAGCCTGTTCCTTATCAGCCCACCTGACCATTTTCCATTTTACATGATTGTGTTGCTAATCAATTAAAAATTATTTTTACTACTAATTGGGACCATGTTACTATTGTACTTTGCCATTATTTTATTTTTCACCTAATTTTTCTATGAATTATCGTGGCTGGGGAGCCAAAACAACTTTTGTGACTTTACGTTATTAATATTTACAATTTAAGCATAAACATTTATGCGAATTAGTATTAAGTACTCAGGATATGTTACTATGTAATACATATTTATATTTTTGGCCTTAAAGGCTTTGTATTACTTTGATATGAATAAATTAAATTAAATTAAATTAAATTAAATTAAATTAAATAAACGGCGAATATTATGCCAACTTATTAGATTGATTTAGTGAGGATTTAAAAAGAAAACAACTCCATATGGCCAAGAAAAAAGTTCTTTTTCATCAAGATAATGCACGAGTGTATACGTGTGCTGTCTCAATGGCAAAACTATGAATTGGGCTACCAATTGGTACCCCAACCACCATATTCCCCGGATTTATCCCCTAGTGACTACTTTCTATTTCCAAGCCTAAAGACATGGCTCGGTGGAAAGAGATTTAGCTCCAACCATGAAACTATTGCCTATTTTAAGGACTTCGAAAAGTACTATATTTTTTGGAAGCGATACAAAAACTGGAGAAATGTTGAACTAAGTGTATTGCGTTAAAGGAGATTATCTTGAAAAATAAATTTTTGTTTTGCAAAAAAAAAACTGTGTTTCATTCAAAAAGTCACGAACTTATTGATCCGCCCTCGTATGCAAATTGTTTTGATTCATCATACTCCAATTTGTTGATACCTTTTATATGTAATTGAAGCTACAATTTTAATATCACTTACGTATTTCTTCATTCGTTGTGGGCACATTTTAGCAGATATGCTGTTTACCAAAAATTACTATATCATTTAGATGTTAGATGTTCAGATTTTTCACTTTTGAAATATCAATACCCGAATATTTGCAATATTGAAATTGCAAAAACCGAATTCTTTTTTCAAGTATATGAGCAGTTGAAAGCTTTTGTTGTCTTGTGTTGTAGTTTTGAGGCTACAAGTATTTGCAATGCGATTCAAATTATGTTTTTTATATGGAAAGCAATGCCCCACAAGAAAAAATATCAAAAATAATAAACGTTGCTACTTGTACACAACACGCTATTGCGATGTCAGAAAATGTCTCGGCATTAGTTATTTTCGCATAAGAGCATAGATTTATAAAATATACTAATATGGCTTTTTTGAGTACGTAGTTCCTTTTGCCTTGCAATCGAAAAGAAATATGTAACTGAATGTAAACTTCAAAAAAAAACAAACAACATTTTCCAATTAAACACTTTATTGTCAAAAACTCTTCATTATATTATAAATTATAACATGTTTACTCGTTATATTTGCTTATACATTCGCGAACATTATTACGAATTCTAGGCAATTCTCTCTGTGCTTCCCTTAATGCTTCCAAAGTACATATCCCATTGCCCGAGTCATCTAACTGGTTACATAGTTTTACTAAGTATCTATATTTTTCAATATTATCATGTTCAAAGGGGGCGCATTCGATTTTTTTCTTAATAAGGGCTTCAACTTCCTTCAAAACAGCTTCAACATCTCTCCAAGGTCCTGTGGCACCCTCTTCTGGTTGAGCATTTACGGCCACCAAGCACAAGATACAAATTGTAAAAATTAATTTCATATTTTAGTTTAATGCTTAAAGTAGAACTATTAATTAAGAACTGTATAAATTATAAAAAATTGCTTCGCTTTTATACTCTGAAATCATTATAAATAATTTTTAAAGTTGTTTCTACCGCAACATGCGTAAATCACTTCAGACCTTAAATCAATTGGTTGGTTGTTGGCTAAAAGTTATGAATATCTTGTTGACTAATCCTGTGCGCAAAACTAATGATAGTTTTGATAACAATTCTATTCTTACCTAAAACCATTTGTTTGTTTTTCAATAAAATAATAAAATAATTAAAAAAAAAATACATTTCAAAAATGATTCGCTTGAAAAAATTATATTTAAATGCAAACAATAACAAGAAGTGTACATACATTTTTAAATATAGATAAGAAAAAATCGTCAAAACAAGCGGTAATTGGCGATTCTTTAATTTTGGGGATTTTTTTATTTAGGGCTTTTTTAAGTGTTTAAGTTTGCCTTTTACGGTTTCCCAGATACAGCAACGTGTTAAAACTACATTAACTGATAGAAATTCCCTTATTTTTTATTTTTTAATTTTACTTCTAATTGGTGTACTCTGCATAAAAGTACACAAAGTTTGAAAATTTCAAATGCCTATATATAATTGTCTGTTTATAACATTCCTCCTTATTGTAAATAACGTCATCGACGTCACATCCAGACGATGCTAAAATGTACACTTGTCTCCTCCTAGTCGACAATATTGACATACTACATTAATTTACAAAGCCTTAGGGATTAGCAAGAGATTGTCAATAAGAGCCAATTGTTGCCGATAAAAAGGAGACAAGTGACAATATTTACTGTCGTCTTGATGTGACTTCGACAATGCCATTCACAATAAGGGGGATTAGCATTTAAACATTTAAACATTTCAACATCGTTGCTCGCTTTTGGACACCCTTTAATTATTAACTGTTATATATTTGTTGTTGTAGCGGCCAACGTTTTACATATTGTGTGAACATTTCAGGTCCAAAAAAAAAAATCGCCAAAACTAAACAAGCGCCCAACTGAAAAAAAAATAACTCTGCCAAAAAAAAACGACTTAAATGCAAAGATCTGATAAAACATTTTCGAAAAATATTTATGGGATATAAAAATAAGTTTTAATGAGCGTGTCCCTCATATGATTTAAAAATGCAAGATTTTGTGTTTCTCAGAGCTCAAGGTGTGTGTTGAGTTTTGTAAGAATCGGTATAGTGGAACCACTTAAAATAAAATATAAAATTTTAATGGGCGTAAGTTCGCCTATTTTTTCCAATGGAAGATTGTGTATATTTTTGAGTTCAAGATGTGTGGTAAGTTTCGTAAACATTGGTTGCATAAAATCACGGGAAATATAATAATAAATTTAAATGGGCGTAGCCCCGCCCATTTTTTCAACTCTAAATATGTGTAATTACAAGAACCAGAGGTCGTTGCGAATTTTCTCAGCAATCAAATAAGTAGAATGACATAAAATTAAATAAAAAAATTGTGGGCGTGTCTCCGCCCAATTTTTTTTTTGCAATGGGACCAATGGAAAGCTATACTTTCTCAGACAATAAAAGAATTTTTACAATCAGTATAATATGAACCGAGTTATGAAGTAACACAGCAAAAAAAATTTTGACGAATTAATAACCTCCTGCTTGTTTTGAAGTCGGCTAAAAATCGCTAAAACTAAAATTAATCGTAAAAAAGTAAAAAAAACTAATCAAATCCCAAAAATTAAAAAAAGTTCTGAATCTAAAAATAAGCAAAAAAAAAATTACAGGCTGCAAAATTTTTTTTAATGTCTACATCAGCTAGGATATTCGATTATATAGACCAAAGTTCGCATAGTACAATAACACTGTGTGACAAATTTTAAAGAAATCGAAATACCTGGGACGTGTTACTATTTTTCAGGTAGGTATTGTCGAGTATAACAACAATCTGCATTTGAAATTTTCCACACACCTCTAAAATCTTGAGTTACGGGTAAAAACCCGGTTTTTCGTACCCGTAGGCACTTATCAACCTCTAAATAAGTTAACTATCAACCGATTTTGAATTTTAAAACATAATTGTAAGTAAAATTTAATAGACATATATTAGCAAAGAGTACAAAATGTATACAACAGTGGTCGCCAAACTTTTTTTCTAGAGAACCGCAAGAGAAAAAAGTTTGGCGACCACTGTTGTACCAATTTTGTACTCTTTGCTAATAAATGTCTATAAAATTCCACTTGCATCATCCTCGAAGTCTGAATACACAAAAAGTGCATAAATAGAGCGCGAAATATATTATACAGGTAGTTTTTTAATAAAAAATCTTCTAATAACTCGATAAATTTCGAGGGAATTTCTTAAGACAATCTAGCGAATTTCTCCTTATCATCTATGTTTTAAAAATAAAGTTATGAAGGCTATGGTTCCAATACAAAAATACTGCATAAGACCGAGTCCAAAGTAGAAAATTGTCACAAAAAAAAAACCGAAAATTTACTGTAATAATTTATATGTGATTCGAAAGGTCTTAGTCTCTTCTTAGTAAGTAAAATGTGACTTAAGCCATTTTAACTTATTGCCGCAGACATAATAAAAGTATCTTTTTTATGCTTGTATCTTTTCTTATAGTTATATAAATATGTACTACGTACAGTATATGATATTTCTTGATATTGTTTGCATTAAATAAAATTTTTTCAAGCGAATAATTTTTCAAATGTGGTTTTTTTTAATTATTTTATTATTTTACTGACAGGCAAACAAACAAATGGTTTAAGGTAAGAAGGGAATTGTTATCAAAACTATCATAACTTTTACGCACAAGATGGGTTATCAAAATATTAATAACTTTTATTCAACAACACAGATTGTTTTTTTTTTTTTTGGTAGAAACAACTTAAAAAATTATTCATTATGATTTAAGTAAGATAAGAGTATAAAAGCAAAGCTATTTTGCTTAATTTGTACAGTTCTTAATTAATAGTTCTACTTTAAACATTAAACTAAAATATGAAATTAATTTTAACAATTTTTATCTTGTGCTTCGTGGCAATAAATGCTCAACCAGAAGAGGGTGCCACAGGACCTTGGCGAGATGTTGAATCTATGCTGAAGGAGGTTGAAGACCTTAGGAAGAAAAACTTCGAATGCGCACCCTTTGAACATGATAATATTGAAAAATATAGATACTTAGTAAAACTATGTAACCAGTTAGATGACTCGGGCAATGGAATATGTACTTTGGCCGCATTATTAGAAGCAAACCGCGAATTGCCCAGAATCTATTATAAAATTCTCTCTTGCATAAACGCTTGTAATTGTATAAACTTTAAACAATTTGTTTTTAACAATAAAGTGATGTATTAAATACATTTTTTTTGTATTTAGTTAAGTTTGAATTCATTTACACATATTGGCGTTATTCGATGTTTGATGCAAATGGTCTTGCATAAGTGCGAATGCAGAATATCGTAGCTTTTCTTTGGATTGTGTGTGTATCTTGTTGTTGGATTTTAAAGAAAAGCTACGATATTTTGCATTTACAATGATGCAAGACAATTTGCATTGAACACCGACTACCGCCATTGTTTTTTTTTTTCTATTATTGCAGAGCAAAAGGAACTACATGCTCTAAAAAGCCATATATATTTAATAAATATACTCTTATGCCAAAATAACTAATGCCGAGTACACACTATGACATTTTGTGACATGGCAATAGTGTGTAATAGTGGCAACGTTTATGATTTCTGACATTTTTCGTTGTGGCATTGCTTTCCATATAAGAAATATAATTTTAACAGCGTTGCACACATTTTGAAAATGACACCTCAAAATGGCAATACACGAAATATCAGATGTGTACTCGGCATAAGACAGCAAACATTTTCAATTGCAAACATACTTACAAAAAAGCAATTCATTTGTATGAATTAATTAGTGCAAATATTCGCATGCTGAAAATTTCCCAAGTGAAAAGTCTGAGTATCTAACATCTAATTGATATTGTGCTAAAATGTGAACACAAAAAAGTATTCACTAATTAATAAAACAAATAAATAAATCGATAAAATATTTGTCAAATGTTTGTCTTAAGTAGAATAATACCTCCAAATGTCTAAAACATTACATATAAAAAAGCTTTCAAAAATTGGAATACTATGTTGCAAAACAAAATATGTGTAAAGATAAGTTCGAATCCAAAGTTATGAACCCATGATTGTCTGATCTTACAATATTGTCCGATCTTCCCAATGTGCTGCCAATCCAAAATTGCCAATACAAAATAGATTGCCTGTTCACACGGTTGTTTCAAATTTGTAACAAAATCTTACAAGTTTTTGCCAGACGTTTTTGTGACAAGTAATTTATCTGGCAATATTGTCAGTCAAAAAATTGTCAGTTCACACGGTTGCCATATGCAATAAATGTCAGAGCATTTGTTATGAGTTGCCAGCAGACTCAAAGCATTTGATAGAAAATCATCAATTCTGTGGCAAAAAGGAAAAAGTGCTTAAGTCAAGATAATCTGATTTTGAGTTAATGGTACCTCCGTAATCTGCATATTCGAAAGTATCCCTGGTTAAAATCTCAATTAATTTGTGTGATCTTTCAGCAAATTATAGCACTATGACTTGCGACTTCTTTTTTTAAACTTCTAGACTCATTTGGAATAATACCTTTAGTTAGGTTTGATATATATATAAAGTTAAATATATTACTTACTAGCACCCTGCTCCGGCTTCGCACGGGTATAAAATATATAGCCTATGTCATTCACTGACAAAATTATTAAAATCGATCCACTAGTTTTGATTTATTCATTACTGTCCGTGGGCCGCACGTGTTAAATTTAAACTAAACCAATTCTTTCCCTAAACCATGAAGATTTCCTGCTATATTTGGAATATCTAAATGCATACACTACATTTTTACTTATTTACGTTTTTACTCAGTTCTCAAAATATCCCACCGATTTTCGAACTATGAAACCAAACTGCAAGCAAAAAAAGCAAAAAAAGTATTTTTTTGGGGGGAGTCAAAATATCCCACCGATTTACGAACTATGGAACCAAGCTGCAAGCAAACCCTTTCAAACAAAAAATTTTTAAATCGGACATAGTATTTTTTTTGGGGGCAGAAAAGTCCCCCACTGATATAAAAAAAATATTATGGAACTGAAGTGCAGCTAAACCCTTTTAAACAAAAACTCAATTTGGAAAATCGGTTCATAAATGACGGAGTTATACATAAGGGGAGCAAATTTCCCCCTCCAATTTCCGTTAAAAATGAAATATGAGTTCTAATTTAAGGCAAAACCTTTTCAGATGAAAAAAGAATTTAGAAAATTGGTTCGTAAATGACGGACTTATGCCAGAGGGAGCCAATTTCCCCTTCCGATTTTCGAAAACAAAAATTTTGCAAAACTGACATATGCACTTTTTCCGTATTGCCACAGAATTATCAATTATAAATCGGTTTTGCTTGCGTTAAATGTAAAAAGTGAAAATATTAATTAAAACGGATTATAAAAAAGTATTTCAAATGATTTGAATTGCATATATTTTATAGCTATGCTCTTTATTCCACGACACAGGAGCTCAGATGTGATTTTCGTAGTAAAAATAATCGACACTACTTCAGTTTTCGTAATAAATATAATCCACACTATTACGATTTTAAAATTATTTTTTAACCGACTTTAAAAAAAGAAGGAGGTTAACAATTCGTCTATATTTTTGTTTTGTTTTGATTTCTTTAAACTTAAAAACAGAATACGAAAATAAGCGAAACAAAATGTTTGATTGTCTTTTGTTTCGTTTCGCTCTTTGAAGGGAATAAACAACAAACAAAAACAATGAGAACGATTGATCAATTTGCTTTTGTATTGTTTTTAACCATGAGCACAAACAATACATTCATTTAATCGTACGCAGCTAGAAAAGAAAATAATGAGAAACAAATGGAAATGTTTCAAAATATTTGGGACATATTTGATATTATCAAAATGGGTGATTAAAATAGATATACTTTTTTCAATAGCCTTTTTTTTTGACAGATCACGTGTGAGTCGTGTCATGCTCTCGTATTATTTTTGCTTAGTATTATTTGGCATTTCATAATGGAAAGACTTAGGCTTGAACAACGACATCGCTTCGCTCTATGGGCCTTTGAAAAGTTCCAAGAAGATCCGACGTTTTCGAGGCAAATTTTCTTTAGCGATGAGGCCCATTTCTGGCTCAAAAACAGCCTGAAGAGATTCAATAACTGCCACTTCACCCATAAAAAACAACGGTTTAGTGTCATTTGTGGGCCGATGGAATCACCGGTCCATGCACCGATGGTGCAAACGTACCCATCAATGGCGACCGTTATCGTGCCATGATAACCGATTATTTGATGCCTAAAAATTACGCTCGTGATCTCGCTAACATTTGGTTTCAGCAAGACCGCGCCACTTCCCACACATCGCATTAATCAATGGATTTATTTAGAGAACATTTTAGTGAGCACAAAATGTCAAATTTTGGGCTGGTCGATTGACCACCAACATCGTCTGATAACACACCGTTAGACTTTGTCCTTTGGGGATATGTAAAGTTTTAAATTTATGCGGACAAACCCGCTTTGATTCAGGCCTTGGAGGAAAACATCACGCGTGTCATTTGCCAGTTACCAGTCGAAATGCTCGAAAGAGTCATCGAAAGTTGGATTCAACGGATGAACCTTCTGCGACGTAGCAACGGCCAAACATTTGATGAACATAATCTTCAAAAAATAAATGCCAAATAATGTTATTTCAAATGATAATAAACATAAACTCAATTAAATTTTAATTTTGTGTTTTTTTTTTCTTTAAAAAAGTAGGAAACCTCGAAATGGATCACCCTTTATAATGTAATTGTATTGCATTGTTATTTAACACAGGATATTTTTTTTTAATATAGCTAAGCAGCATAGCTTTTTAATTACATATTTGCGCTTTCCTTTTTCTTGGAAATCAAGTTTGTTAAGCATTGTCCATAATGCATAAGCTTGGCGCTTAAAATTTCTGACAAATATCTGGCAATAAATAATATGCCTTCTATTATGACTTGAATTCGATTTTCGATCTTTGCTGGCTATAGATCATTGAAAATTGAATGTTCAATTCATATTATGGGCTTCGAAAATTTTGTTGAACAACGACTTTCCTATCGATTAGAATTTATCTTTCGATGAAATAACAGGATGTCAAAACCCTTAACATTTGAGTTTTTCAGGAAAATTTTTGTTTATTTTTTCTAAATTAACTTAGATTGACTTTCATATTTCGATTTACAAAAAAGGACGAATTTCAGGAGCACGAACATGCGTGGCGGCTAAATTTTTTTTAATTTATGTCCTTTGGGCCCTTTTATGATACCCGGATTTCAAAAACTTTCACATTTGCGTTTTTCATAAAAATTTTTCATTTTTTCTAAATTAACTTAGATTGACTTTCAAATTTCGATTTTCACTAAAGGACGAATTTCAGGAGAACGAACATGCATCGGCGGCTAAATTTAATTGAAATTTATGTCTTTTGTGCCCTTTTTTTGATATCCAGATGTGAAAACCCTTAACATATGCGTTTTTATTAAAAAAAGAATTGAGTTGTCTGGTTGCCGAAACGTATGATGAATCTATTGTCATCTTATGGTCAAAATATCAATCATACGCAATAAATTTTTAAAATAATTGTGTTTATTCTGGAATACTTGTCGATTTGTTGAAAGTTACATGGAAAACAAAAGCAAGACCGTGTTAATGTAAAAAAATTTGTTTTTGTTTCTCATACAAAATTAAACGTTTTTAAAGGAAAGAGAAACGCTTTGAAATTCTCACGTTTATTTCATTTTAGAAATGTATGGCAAACAGAAAAAAAACAATTTTTGAAATTTGGTTATTGTTTTAATGTAAAGTTTCACTTTTTCGAAGCGTTTTCCAGAATAGCCACAATCTAATGATTAGTTATTGCGGTGCGGTTTTTCATACGATTTTGAAGTAAGAATCCGCAGTGCGGGACGGAATAAAATTAAAATCTATTTTATTTTCATTGCGAACTTTCTTATTCTCTCAATTTTTGATACTGTTTCTCTTGCTGACGTTGCCGTAGTTTTTGAATAATTGGCTGTGTTCACAACATTATTGTAAAAAAACATGAACACATGAAACATAGTAAAAAAAAACATGAACATGAAACATGAAGTTCAAACATTTTTGTCATAGATTATAAAAGTTTAAAAAATATATCAAATATATCTGCGAATGTATAAAATGTTAATCAGTTTTTGTTTTTAGTTATAAAAATATATGCATAAAAAAATGAATAAAAATTTAAACAAATAATGACAAGTATTCCCGTCGCCGTCATCCGTTGTATTATTTTTATTTTTATTTGACTAATTTCCCATAAAAATATGTCAAATAAGCGCTTAATAAACCTGAAATATTATTTATGAATATGGCAGTAAATATTTAATTTGATTATTACACATAATACCTAAGAAAGGGGTTCTTTAGGTTTGTAGTGTGTGTCTGTGTGACCTTACGAGTACTCGTACGGACCAAACGGCTGGACCGATTTTAATTTAGTTTTTTCTGTTTGGAATGTGACTTGATTGACAGTGTTATTAGCTATGTTTGAAAAAACATCAGTACAACCGTTTGGAAAATATCACATCTTTTCTGGATATATCGGAAGCTCCTTAAATTTTTAATTTTTGTTATTAATATAATATTAATTTTAATATTTAAAATATTTAGGGAGTTCACAATGAGTATATTAAAATTTTAATTTGGTAAAATAGTGCCATTTTAATATTTTCATTGGGAGCAGGCAACGATATAAATACGCATGATATAATACGTATATCAAAGTTAAGCAAACACACCAGTGTTGCCAAAACGGCGGTTTTCCTGCTATATATGACTGTATTTTGTTGTTATTAGCGGCAAGACTATTTAAAAAACCACCAGCGGGAATTTTAGCGGAAGAATTTCTTAGCTAACGGATTTTCAGCATTTTTCTGAAATTTATAAAGAAAGATATTAAATCAAAATAAAGTATTTTTAACGCAGCTATGCGACACGTATCCTGGTATGTATGTTGAGTTTTTTTCCATAACACCTACAGCGAAAAGAAGCTAACATCACTTTTTTGCAAATAAAAAATTGTCATATTGTGGTCGTGTAGTATCGGAAAACAAACCGAAAACTGGGTGATTGGACTAGTGAGTATGAGGAAAACATAATATCAACCAAAATCTCTCGAAACAATAACTTTTTCTGAATAATTTGTTTTTGATTAGAGACTTTTTATTGAAATTTTATTTCGAAATTAAACTTCAAGAATGTGAAGTGATCCACAGAGTTTACTTCATCAACACTATTTTTTTATTTCAGATAGTCAGATAACTAGGAAATTCGAATAATATTTTACAAATACTTCAAGCAAAACGGCAAGATATTATTCCACACGTGTAGAATAATTAAAGTCTATCGCATAAAATGTTGAAAAGATACTGAATCAGCTTAAACATTAATATTAATAGATGGAATAGTCCCTTGGACTCCAATTTTTCGATGTTCGTGTATAGAAACTCTGCAGGAAATAAAATACCTACCTAAAGAGTAGGCTTAGTTTTGCTTACAAATATTGGGGAAATATGAGATTTCCACAAACATATACCTATGCATATGTACGCATATTTTATAAAATTTATCTTATTCTTTTTTTTTGTCAATAAACCATAAAAAATACATATGTTGGTTATAGAAAATTCAGCGGTTATATTAGCGTTCAGCTAGCGGTTTTTAGCGGGTTTTCAGGGGCTATATGGTGGGAAATGCCTACAACATTTTGGCAACACTGAAACACACACACATCTTTATATTATATAAATAGTCTATAATTTAGAGAGAGAGCGAGAGAATATTTTTCATTAACTACAGCTGCGCTTGAAAGTTTTAACATCTTTAGTTTAACATTAACATATTGCCATATTGAAAATGACATGATTTGTATACTATTAATTTGCCAGCTGGTAACTAATTTGATTTACATACAAAACAAAAACAACAAACTTGCCCGCCCATATTAAAGTATTAAAATTGAAACGTTGCAATATTAAGAAATATTTTAAAATGCTATTGTAAACACCCTAATTATTTTTTTTATGTTTGAAGTATGCTTTAACATCGCTCATTTGCTTGAGCAACGTCATACATAATTTTAATTTTCATTAACTAGTGTTTTTTATTGGGAGGTGTTACAATTTAAGTTTAACATTATTATTATTTCACTTATTTAGTAAAATAATTTTTATTAAAAATACATTGAAATTTATTATTGAAGGGTTTAGCTAGATACTATGCGAATTTCACTGTTGCTAATGCAGATCATCAATGAACCTTTACCCAAAGTTTCTTAGAATCATTAGAGTTATTAGTGGTATTCACACTTAGTATTAACTTGTTGATTTGTTAAAGTTACCAACTTTGAACGGGGTCGTTTTTTTTAAAACTTTGTTAGTCTGTTAACATTCGTAGTAAAACATCTGATTTATTGTTCGGACAGAATTTATTATTGTGAAATTAAAATAAAAAATCATTTATTTAATATACTTACTCTCAATGTACACGAAAATTGCCAAAACACAAATATTTTTTTAGAAATGTATCACAAATGAATTTTTTATTACATTTATTTAAAAACTGCAACAGCTGATTGTGCGTTACCAACTAACAGCTATTTTATCATGTTTTCCGTTTCGTTAATTTGTTAAATGTTAATCCGGTAGTGCGCTAAATATACAAAAACAAAATTCGTGTAAAAAAGTAACGATTAACGACTAACAAGTTCGGTGTGAAAACCCCTATTATGTTATAAACTTTCATTTAAACAAATGAGAAGCTCAACAAATAACAAAGTGGAAACAAGAACTCAATAATCAACATGTTTTTATTTTCTTACTTTACTACATTGGCTGACTTTGTAATAAAACTTTCTTTTTCCAATAAGTTGAGAGTAAATAAAACTTGAAACTCGTGTTCTGTCAAACTGTAAAACTCAAAAATTGTACAGTTTTTGTATTTTTTTTTTTTTTTTTTTTTTTTTTTTTTTTTTTGGGTGTAAGATGGGAAAATGGTTTATGCATGATGCGCGGATCGTCATCCACACAGTATGCCGGACTCCCGTTGCATAACGTATACCGGCTAAAAACCCACCTCACTTATTTGGATGTGTTGCCCACCTGGGGACCGCTGTTACCGCATTACTTCCAGATGGATCCCTCTTGGATCCTGAGATCATCTTCTTTTATTTGCCTGCGTCCAGGCTCCCACTTTATTGTTGCGGTTGTTGAGCTGCAGCATCTAAATCAGGTTTTTTCGCCTTAAGAATATATTTGATGTACTTTGCTACTGCTCGCCATCTACTCTCATTTGTTGTCATATGATGTATGATGTTTCCAGGATTTAGTTCGCCCGTTAATTCCTCAAGTTCGCGTCTCTTTTCGGACCACTTACTACATTCAAAGAACGTGTGCTCGGCATCGTCTATTATACTGTCTCTTTCATATAGGCAGTATTGTGTAGTGCATTTACCTATATTGTGAAGGTATTTCCTGAAATAACCATGTCCCGTCATCATCTGGGTCAGATAATAATCAACTTCACCGAAGCTTCTGTCTAACCATATATTTAGGTTGGGGATTAATCTCCTTGTCCATGTGGCTGTTGTTCCTTCGTTCCATCTTGTCTGCCAGCTCTGGTAAGTTTCCTGCCTTACCGCCTCCCTATCACTCTGTTCAAAGCTATTGGCTTGCTTCTCTAACCATATTTTTCTCCTTTCTTCTACGAGAAGGTCTATTGGGATCGCTCCCGCTAGTACGAGAATGGCTTGCGTAGACACCGTGCGGTAAGCTGAAGCTATCCGAAGGGCGTAATTTCTTTGTACAGCAAGAAGAACGTTTTTGTTGCATTTCTTTTGCTTTTTACCCTAGATCTCACTGCCGTAGAGAAGTATGCTATTGCTAGTCTCCATTAGCAACTTTCTCTTATTTTGTCGTGGTCCTCCTATATTTGCCATCAATCGGCTCAGTTGAAATACTGTCTTTGCCGCTTTGCCTGCTGCGTGTTGCATTTGGTTCAAAAACGTCATCTTGGAGTCGAGTCGAATGCCAAGGTAATTTACAAATCTTCTAGACGTGATAGTTTCTCCCTCTATTTCAACGCTTATGTCCCTAGGTATGTTTTTTCTTGTTAGAACTACAATTTCAGTCTTTTGGAGCGCTAGTTGGAGCCCGCGCATGTCAAGCCATGATTTCGTTCTAATCATGACCTGCCTCAATTTTCGTCTGGCTTCTTCGGTGTCTCTAGCACTTATAACTGCTGCTATGTCGTCTGCGTAGCCTACCAGGAAAGTATCAGGTGGCATTTCGATTTTTAGTATGTCATCGTAGCTGATGTTCCATAAATCCGGCCCGAGAATTGATCCCTGCGCAGCTCCTGATGTAAGTGGAATTCTTCTTTTTCCCTCCTTCGTATCGTATATAAGCTCCCTCTCCTTAAAGTAGCTTCTAATTATTTTCGAAAGATACTTTGGTATCCGAAAGGTTCTCTCCAAAGCCTGCAGAACATCTGGCCAACTGAGGCTATTAAAAGCGTTCTTAACATCTAGAGTAGCCAGGATAATAATTGGTCTACTAAAGTGATTTATACGTTGAGCGGCGTTTTTGTAGTTATAATCAGCAACATGATACAAATTTCAAAAATAATTGAGAACATATTTTATTATTTAGTTGCTGCGATTCAATTAAATTATGAAACCGATTTGAAAAAGGGCAATTGCGATTATTCCTTTGTCCAATGCGAGTGATTTGAGAAGGGGCAATTGCCAAGAATAACTTCAATTTCCATACAGTTTGTAAATGTTGTTATAATTGAAAGAAATCCAAGCATCAAGATGAACGATGGCAAACCAAAATCTATTTGTTGTGTACGTTTTAAAATCTATTTGATTTTTTTCTACGTCTGCCTTATTTATCCAAAGCTTTATATATTTATATGTTTGTTGTTATTTTCATACTACAAAACGCTAATTGGTGTCGTTCATTTAATCCGTGTTATATCCTATTTTAGTATTTGCCTTAATTATATGCTGCTGCTGTAGTTGTTCATGTTAATTATAATTAGAAGCACATTAATGGCATTTGGTTAAATCTTGGATTGTCATTCGTAATGTCATAAATACTTATTATAAAACTGTTTGAAGGGGAAAGATAATTAAACATGTTGTATTTTGGTTATTAGTTATATTTCTCTTTAAATGTTTCCATATTATTTTTTATTTATTTATAATCAAATGCCCATTTAGATCAGCAAATCGTTATGCGAGCGCAAGCGTGACCACCCTTACTCCAGTTGTCGACATCGACTTCCAATTAATTGAGTCTAATGCCAACTTTTTAGAAGGCCTTCAACCAAATTTTTTCGAAAAGCTTAAAAATATAATTTTTTAGGCATAAATTTACAAAAAATAATTTAGAATTACTACATTATAAGTAAAAAATCTTAAACAAATTAATTTTTTGTTAAAAGCTTATATAAATCATGAAAAGATTTTAAATAATGCATGTACAGTCGAATCCGCTTTAGCGCAACACGCTCTATTGAAAAAAATATTTGATTACTGAAAGCGATACGAATCCCCGCACTAATTTTAAACGCAGCGAGTCTTATTAACTTCGCTTTAGCGAAACATCGCTTACCGGAAATTATCGTATTACTGAAAACCAAAAGCAAGCCCACAACTACGTTTTTTATGAAAGTTACTTCGCTTAAGTGAAAAAAAAATAATGACAAATTTATTTATTAGAAATCGATTGCATAGCTTAAGGCTGAAAAAAATTTTCCATGTTTTGTCTGTTAAAAGACTAAATGGCAAAATGTATTTATCCTTTTTGCCCTTACGTACTTTATTGTATATTTCTATTATATTATACTGATTTTAAGCAGTACGCTTAACTGTAACAAATTTCAGTAATCCAAACTACGTTTTAGAGAAAAAATGATATAACTGAAAAAAAAAAATTGGGTTTTTGTTATTTCCAGTAAAGCGGAGTCGACTGCACATATTAACGGCAAACGGTTGGAGTTTTAAAGAACTGTCGGTGCCACGTTTCCATGTTCCCATATTTAATTCCTCAGAATTTTTTCGCCTTTAATCTGTCCTTTGTCATTTTTTTTGTAGCTACTTGTAACTAGCCCTTTTTGATTTATAAGGTTCATTAAATATCAGAAATGAAATACAAAACCCCAAAGTTACTCAGACAACACGTACTTTTGTGCAGAGCACAATACAGGAAAATTAAAATTTCCAAATAACAATACTTAACTTGACTAAATTACGAAAGAAAAACTTTTTAGTAATAAATAAAAATAAAAAATCTAATGAATCTCAAAAGTAATCCGAACAACTTAATAAAATGTCCATACAACATTAAACAAAAAAAAAAGGATTTTCCAAACAAAAACAGAAATCCCAAAAAGAACAATCAATGAATGAATTGAGAAAATTCAAAACAAAATTTAAAATTATATACTTTACATGACTATTATTACAATCCAATCAAAAAGATCAAACTAAACTCATTCTCTAAGGGTCAAACTTTCTATTCCATCCATAAAGGCAGAGGGGGGTGTACCGAATTTCACCACCAAGCCTTTCCCTCCAAAAAGAGCCTGTCGCTAATACGACTCAAATGTGTCCTGTATCTTTATTTCAATGTGCCTGAGTAATTGAATTTAAGCATCATACACGTACTTTCAATAGTATTGAAGAAAAAAAACTTGTTTACCAACTTTTTATAAATAAAGTTTCGACCAAAAGCAAGAAGAAAAAAGATATTTGGTTTATAACGAGCCAGGAAATATTTTAATATTTAAATGCAAGACTTTAGTTCTACTCATTTCTTTATAATTTATTCTTGAGTTTTGTGCAAAAAAAATAATAATAATATACTCTTTATGAAATTTTATCAACTTTTTTAATGAAATAATAAATTAAATTTTATGTTGCTGTTGCTGTTGCAAAGCCACAAAAGCGTGTTCTAGTATGTGCCACTTACCCTAGAATGAGTACATACAGTTTGTCAAAAAAAATTTTTCACTCTTTCATATTATCGAAAATAAATAAATAAATTTTAAATAAAAGAAATAAAATTTATATACAAGTGGGTGTATACTAAAATAATTATTATTATTTTATCCACATTGTCTCGTATTATCATCATTTTAAATCACATGTCATTTTAAAAGTACAATCAAATAATGCAGACGTTTTTTAGGGTTCCGTACTAGTGTTGTACTTATCAGCTCTTTTGAGTGTCCGCTCTTTTCAGCTCAGCTCACTTTACTGAAGTATTTCATTCAGTTAGCTTCAGTAGCTCAGTTCATTTGTAGTGAAACATTTTTTCAAGCATAAAGAAAGAGCGAAAACCGAAACATAAAAAGTGACAGATTTATACAGAGTGTGTTTGTGTGTGTGTGTGTCATACATTGCAAAACGAGGCAGCTGAAGTATAAAAAATAGATAAAAGTAAAATAGTTTAATGAGTGGAATTTCTTAATAAATATACATATCTACATATGTATGTACATATGTATGTATACTTTTTTATGTATGTACTTGTACGACACAAAAAAATTGCTGAAAAAGCACAAGACTTGTACCGAACTCTTTCATTAGCTCGTTTTAGACACAAACCCATTTAAATGACATAGGTTTGTGTGTAAAACGAGCTGCTGAATAAGTCCACATGATTATAGGTTTGTGTCTAAAACGAGCTACTAAAAGTGTTCGATACAAATGTAGAAACCACTCAGTACTGAGCTGACAGCGTTCAGTGAATTGAACGGCTCACAGCGGTCAGTTAAGTGAATCGATCAATTGAACTAGTTCGTTCATGAGCTACACAACTCTATTCCGTACACCAAAGGTGAAAGGGAACCATATTGTTTTCGCTAAGCTGTTCGTTTGTCCGTTTGTTCGTCACAGGCTATTTTCTCAGGAACCGTAAGAGCTACGGACATGAAATATGGACAGAGTATGTAAAACCTTGGCCGCTACAACAGCAAATACATGAGAGTTAAAAATTAAAGGGTATTTTAAAACGAGCAACGAAAAATTTTAAAATCCCATGTAATATACATTCCATGAAATATATATACATGTAATATACAATTGTATATACACATGTATAGGGTCCGCCATCTAACGTTTTTTTTTCAACAAGTGCTTATTTCGTGAATGGTAATACTTAGCTCATGTCTGATTTGAAAGATAATTAGTTATATCCTTCCGCTGAGGGACCCAACTGACCATCCAATGCGTTTTCGCTTCGCTAAGTGGGCCTGCGATCGACTTACAGAAGATGCCGATTTTGCCCAGAGAAACATCAATCTTTTCAGATGAAGCTCACTTTGATCTTGGCGGGTATGTAAACAAGCAAAATTGTCGCATTTGGGGCCGATTCATACATTGAAAGGCCGACGCACCCAAAACGAGTCACTGTTTGGTGCGGATTTTTGGTACAGAGGCATAATTTCGAAAATGAGCAAGGAGTGGCCGTTACAGTCAATGGCGATCCACGTTCCACGTGGTTCGATAACGAACTAAAGAGCAAGATATTGGCAACATTTTGGTTTCAACAGGATTGCGCTACTTGCCATACAGCCGAGGCTTCAGTAGTTTTTTTATAGCATTTTTTAAAAAAAAGTTATCTGAAGGACCCTCTATATTGACACTTGAATTTTTTAATTATTGTATTTTTATATACATAGACTACAACAATTAACACTAAAATTTAAAAAAATATTAAAATTAAAGGGTGTTCTTTCAGCAAATGCAGTTTTGACTTTTTAATTTTGACAACTTGCTGTATCTTGGAAACCGTAAGAGACAACTCTTGAAATTTTCAAAAACGGTAAAATTGGAAAATCCCAAAATTATAAAATCACCAAACCGAAAAAACAAATCGCCAAAAATCGAAAAAAATCACCAAAACGAAAAAAATCGGCAAAATTAAAAAAACACTTTAAAACACTAATATAAATCATAAAATTCGAAAAAATCGCCAAAAACCGAAAAAACCAAAAAAAAAAATTATATAAAAAGAATCACCAAAATGAAAAAATTTGCCAAAATTAAAAAAATCGCCAACGTTAAAAAACGCAAAAAACTGTAAAAATCGCTAAAACGAGAACAGGTGTCAAAACTAAAATAAACACCGAAACTTAAAAAAAAAATCGTTAAATCCGATAAAACGCAAAAACGCAAAAAAACGCTATAACTAAAAAAACGCTCAAAACCCGAAAACAACCCAAAAACGAAAAAAGTTCCAAAACGATTTTTTATATAGGCTAAAGTTCGTATTGAATTATATGTCTAGTGTCCGTACGGAACCCTTCGTGCGCGGGTGGCACTTTACTGAATTTATTTAAAATCATATACGATAAATTGCACGTAGAAACTATGTTTGATACTCTATACAATAGAAAAATAAAAAAAAGTGAACAAATATCTACATCACCATTATTAATTTTAAAACAGAGCCAGCCACGACATAAAATGAGGTTGTGTTAGTGAGAAAACACCCTGCATCCCAACAAACATTATGCATTATTAGGGAATAATTAATGAATTGCGAACTCATGATTTTTGTATTCACTGTGTAAATCGTAACTACGAATACGGAACTGATCACATTTTAAAGTTTTGCAGTAAGATTTTCGGTGTTAATACTCTTGTGGCAATTCCTTATCATTAAAATATGCTTCAAATGCGAAGAACTTAGGCTATTGCGTTGCTTTGAACAAATTAGTTTGAGGTCAGAAAAAATTTGCTCACACAAGTAAGTAGATGGAAAAAACGATAAACATTTCATAGCATTTTTTTGAGTTCGGGATATACCAATGTATCCAAATTTTTCCAGAAGTCTGTAACATTCGTTTTCTCTGCCGCATTTAATTCACTTCGAAGTATAATCAGTTCGCTTTGTGTATCAAAATTGTAGTTGGTTACGTCACAAGTGAATGGACTTTAAAAAATTTCAAGCAATGGTTGTATTTTTTCGAAGTCTTTAAACCTGTCTTGAAAGTTATATAAAAGTGTTTCAAATAGTGTTATGTATTCAAATTTAGTTACGTTCTTCTGTTTGTCATATATGAGATAAGTTTTTGGAAAACTAGAAAAATCATTTGATTGAATTTCGGAAAGGAGTAAAAATATCTTTGTCTTAAAGTTAAAAAGAATTCGATACAAATCGCACAAATTCTTTTCCTTACCTTGCAGCTCTAAATTGAATTCATTTAAAAAACTAGTGGTATCGGCCAAAAAAGCTAGATCCAAAATAAATTCTTTGTCTTGTAAGGCCTGCACTCCACAATCATCTATCTTTTCCTTTTCTAAAAACTGTAGCACTTCTTCTTTTAAATCAAACAATCTATTTAAGCAATCACCACGGCTTAGCCAACGAACTTCCGTGAACATTTTTAGATCATTATATGCTGCGTTTTTGTTTTTCAAAAAGCTTACAAACTTTCTAAGTGTGAGGGCTTGATGACCTCCTCGTATTTTATTAATAATGCGTTCCGCAGTTTTCATGGCAGGATAATTAGTGATAAATTTGGATGCAAGAGCGGCCTGATGAATGATGCAATGAAAGCTATGAATTGAAATTCCATTTTTATTCATTTGCCCAATGAAACCTTCACATTTGCCTGCCATTACATTTGGTCCATCTGTACAGACACCAACAATTTTTTTTGTATCTGTAACAGAAAAAAGCTTATCGCTAACTACATCGAATAAAAGTTTGCCACTTACGTTTCCGTGAAATGTTTCCAAGGAAAACATAGTTTCAAAAACTTCGTAGTTGCGACTTACACAACGAATACATATAACGAGTTGACAAAGGTCATTTATGTCTGTGCTTTCATCCAGACAAAAGGACATGAATTCGCAATTCATTAATTTTTCCCTAATAATACATTCTAATGAATCTCCTATTTGGGAAATACGCCGTACCACCGTCTGAGGAGACAAGGGAAGAGATTGTATTAACGTAGTTTTGTAATTAAGTCTTTATAAAACTTTATCAAACATATTTTTTACAAATATACCATCAGAAAATGGCCTTCCATGTTTGACAATGTCCATGCTTATTAAGCTCGATATCTCCACGAGGAGTTTTTTATTTTCAAAATGTGCTTCATTTTGCTCCACTGCAAGCAACCATTCTTTAATTTTTTTAATGTAAATGCCTTTGTTTTTATTAAAAAGCATTTCTTTTTCTGTACTTTCAAAAACATTCATTTCGCTATGAAACGTCTCATAATGTCTTTTAATAACATATTCAGTGTCGTTCTTAAATGTTTTATAACATAATATACATTGCACGTTACCAAATGCACTTTGAATAGCGAAATATTTTTCGCATGCCATTATTTATACAAAATGTTTGCTGGTTACCTAAAAAAATAAAACCACAACAACAAAAGCATCAACAAAAACTGTAAGCATCCGCGCATGTGTAATCGTCGCTTGTTCATTGACGACTAAATTAATGAGCATAAGAATATGTGTGAAGTGCTCTCTGCACAATTGTTGAATGAAATGGTTGGCCCTGTTTTAAAATCACATGTGATTTAAAAAGTGTGATTTTCAAAATATTGTCTGTATAATATTAATTATAATTATATTAAAAGCTATAAGCTCTTTATTATACCAATTTTATCAAAAATGGGAAAAATCCTCATGTTTATTTCTTAAAACTCCCCTTTATTTGACATCCATATTGTGAGAGTGAATACACACAGAAAAATTTTATATTAGAAGCTACGAAAACAAGGTTAATTTAAAATTTTTCGGCAATGATTTTGATTTATACGTTTTAAATGTTAATTCAACATGATTTATAGTAATCTTGAAAAAAAAATTTTAATTTTTAAATAACTTTATTTCATGTTGATTTAATATTCCAGTACTGTTAAATCAAAATGAAAAATCATATTGAACCAAAGTTACTTTAAGTTAAACTACGAGGCCAGTACACCCAAAAATTTAAAAAAAAATTAATGGCGCGAACATAATACGCCGATCGAAGAGTAAAAGTGCGTGAGACTGTTGTTGCCGTAGGAATTTCATATAGCAATGTAGTTTTGATTTTAAATGATCTGCTGGGTTTAAGAAAGTTGTCTGCAAGATGGTTTCCACTTGTAAATTGACCATAAACACAAACGTGTTACAACTTCAAAGAATTGTTTGGAGTTGTTTCACTGTAATCCGAATGAGGTTTTGCGGCGTTTTGTAATTGTGGATGAAACATGGATACATTACTGTACTACGGAGACCAGGCAACAGTCTAAACCTGCTCCGAAAAAGGCCAAGGTGAGTTTGTTGACCAGTTTTTTAGGATGCACGCGGGATAATCCACATCAATTACCTTCGAAAGGGAAAAACAATAAACGGCGAATATTATGCCAACTTATTGGACAGATTTAATGAGGATTTAAAAGAAAGAAAAAAGTTAGTTCTCATCAAAATAATGCATGAGTACTGACGTGTGCATTCGCAATGGCAAAATTCTATAAATAGGGTTAAAAATTGGTAAGCCATCCGCCATATTCTCCGGACTTAGCCCCTAGTGAGTACTTTCTATTTCCAAACCTACAGAAATGGCTCGGTGGAAAGAGATTTAGCTTCAACAATGAAATTATTGCCTATTTTAAGAACCTCGAAAAATCATATTTCTTAGAAGGAATACAAAAACTGGAGAAACGTTGGACTAAGTGTATTGAGTTAAAAGGAGATTGTGTTGCAAAATAAATTTTTGTTTTGCAAAAGAAACTGTGTTTCATTCGAAAAGTCACGGACTTATTGATAAGCCCCCGTAGTATGCATTTGTTACTGAAATAACGTGAAGAACCATGTTGAATCAAAGTTGTTTTAGGTTGAAACAACATGAATTTAATTTTATATAGTCATTTTTAAATGGGATAATTATAAATTTAATTGAACTGTAGTGAATTTTAATCAGAAATAATTTCTTATAATTATTGATTTATAAGAATTACTATTCATTTTCTGTTTTTCCATTTTTTCATTTTCTGTTTAAGTTAGCACGAAGTTATATTACTCTATCTAAGTGTGTTTAACTATTCTTGCTTATAATTTTTATTTTTATTTTTTGAATTACTAAACTCTCGTGATTACTCAAATATGATGGCTTAGGCATCTAGAAAATTTTGCTGTGATTTATTTTTTGACAATTTAGTCTATTTAACCAACTTGGTTGATTACACAGAAAAAAATTTCATCGAAATGCAATCAGCAAAACAAATTGTTAACATTTAATTTTAAAATTAACAATGATCATTGTTAATATAACAAATTTAAATTTTTGTAGTCAATTAAATTACTCAACAAAATTATTTGTTAAATTATATCACAACGGAATGCGCACATGTAGAAAAAATAAGAAATCATGTTTTGTGTGTATCTAATAAAGTGTTGCTCTTTAGCTGAGAGTTTAGCAAGTCATTTTATTATCCCTGAGGTTGCCGGTTCAACTCCGCCCAAATACATTTAGTATTTTTCGAAGACAAGCAAAAAATCCTTTCGAGGATTTTATATAAAAATAATATTGTTAGTGTAACAATTATGATAATCAAAATTTGTCAGGAAATTCATTAATTAACATTATTAATATAACAACAGTGTTGAAAAAATAAATAAACTTTAACAAATTGTTTGTTGATATATTTAATTGAAAATATTTTTCAGATTTTCCTTTAACTTACAATTTCGTTAATTGTATTTACAAAAATCCCTACAACGATTTCAAAATCAATTAATTATTTGATTGATATAACAAAAAAATTAGTTCTATTTACAAATAATTTTTTTCTGTGTAGATTTACCGCTTATTTTTTCTTGCAAATGCTGCTTTTTACCTCTTACATGCAACATCATCAGAAGAAGTTTATAATATTTTTGTTTGTGCATAAAATTGCTATAAAGTGTTTAGCTATGAAAATATATATTTGACCGACTGTATGTATGTATGTATGTATGTATGTATGTGCATACATACATAGTTATGTGGCGAAATACTTTATATTAAAAGATATTATCTAATACTTTTCGAACATGAATATTTATTATGGTCAGCACACAATGATGCTTCGTTAGCATTATGATTTACATAATTTTATTTATTGGCCACAATTTTAAATAAATTTTCTTAAATTTATTTAGTTTGTCTTAAAGTATTAAGAACACAAAAGACTTGATTTTTCTTTAAACTCAAATATCAGGTAAAATAATTTTTGTTTTGAGTTCAAAAATAAATTAATTTTTCTTTCTTAATTTCTTCTTTCTATACTTGGTCATAGCAAAAATATTATAAAATATGTTATATTAATCTTTACAAGTAGAGGGTGTTTTTTTTTCTAGAAGTATAACATTTTGAAATGGAATAAAATAAAGATGAATTTTTTAAAATGTATAATTGAAATTTAATTTATTCGATAGATAATATTCTGGCATTATAATTTAAATATAACTTCTGGCATATGACTGCCACGGCTGACTCGTAGCCACGTAGTCTAATCTGGAGGTCGAATTTTTCGATGATTTTTTCAAAATTTGTAGCCATTTGTTAGATATAACTCGGAAATTATTGTCCTGCAAGTGGCCAATCGTTTCTGGCTGATCGACATAAACTAGCAATTACACACAGCAATACTGAAAATAGTCTAGTGGTGTTAAATCACACGAAACTGTGCTGTTACAAAAAGTTTAATTCAATAAATCACGAGTAGTGTGACATCTTACGCCGTCTTGCTAAAACCACAGCTCCTCCGCATCATGGTTGTTCGATTAATGAAAGAAGAAGTCAGTAACCATGTGCACAACGGTGGATAGACTGATTCAGGTCTTCCTCTACTCTTCATTCTACACCACTTTGTGGATCCGTTCTATCATTTAAAGTAAACTTGCTGCGAAAACGTTTGCTATTTAATCTAATTAATTGCTATGATGAACGATTATATTGACGGTAAAATGGCACAACGTCCAACGATCCGTATTTCGAACAGAACCATGATTTTGAAAATAAATTTGGCTAATGTGGAAGCGTTGTTCAGGCGCCAGTCTCTTCATGTTTAAATGCAAAACCAAAGAAGACATAAATCACTTGACTTGACTGACAAAATGGCCGGCAGTTAAGACAGGTCCTGTTGATGTCAGTTAGGTGCAGCGTCACCTAGAACTGCACCTGAGTTCAAAAGACGATTGAGGTGAAGCTTCGGTGTGGTGGAACTTCGAGGTCTCACCAGGGGCTACTAATGGTGCCACGGATGCCGGTTGCCCGACAGCTTTGAAGTTTTGAGTGCATGTAGAGGTAGTCAGTTTTCTTTGCTAAAATGCCGAGTTCGTTCTACCCCCACAGGGTTAAAGGGATGATTTTGGTATGTGTGGAGTAGGCACTGGTTATTTGGCGACACAGGCATGCGTTCATCTCGGATGAGTGGTTGAGCTGTGCTGGCAATGTTGAGGAATACTCTTGGGGACCTCGCTGTGGGTGTGTACACACAACACCTTAGCGTGGAAACCGGAGAATTAATGTGGTGGCTGTGGTTGCTATCAAAAACGCTGGGAGAATAGTCGTGGCTTCCCAGTGTTAAATCAATGCTAGTGATTGGCGTGACGCGGTCAGCGGTTTAGATAGCTCAAAGTACCTCAGCAAGGTACTTGTATATAGTACAGGGATAACTATATATAAAGATTGTAACTAAGGTGCCTTTGAGGAGTGGGCATAGGTTTATTCTAAAGAGGGTATATGGAGGGCGTTGGTTTGGCGTCTTATCTATACCCGGTGATTTGGCACCCGTGAGATGAGGCCGTAAAGGCAGGTGCTCACGGAAAGCTATTGAATATCTGTTTAAGTACTCCACTTGGGCACCACTATACTGGTACTGCTGACCAATTTTTCCACTTGGGGACATGTGTAGACTTTGGAACCAGAGAGTCACTACAGACAGTGGAACTACTGACTGGGCACTCCACTTGGGAACTTAAGACTTACTATAGGCCCTGGTACTACTGACTAAGCAGTCCACTTGTGAACATGTATAGATATTGGGACCAGAGAGTCACTACACAGAAAAAATATTCCTGCAATAAAAAAACCTTAATTAAAAATAAATCCAAATATTAATTAAATATGTATTTAACCACCTGTTTCTACAACCAAGGTGGTCGACTGAAAATTTTTATGGAAAACACTCATTATTTTGAGTGATTTTAATAAAAAAATTTTAGACGAGTCGTCTGCCTGACTTGCGAAAACCTACACATAAGTTAATTAAACTTTGTAAATATTATTGACAAACTGTACAACAACTTTTTTCGTTTTTTTTTATGAAAAACTCGGAATTATTATAATACGTTGTAAAATGGAAATAATTTTATATTTTGTAAATAAATATTTTAAAATTATGGAACTACTCGTAGTAATACAAAGTGAAGAAGTGTTTGGAAATCTAGTTATTGTATATAAAAAATGCACAAATACTTTTTATCGGCGAATCGATGTTAATCATATCGTCTATTTTCACTTCCCAGACGTCAATGAAAATATTTACGTTGTTTTTCTTCCAAAAAAACTCTTTTTTCCATAAGTTTTTGATTATTGTTGCTGCTGCATCCATTTTTAAGTTGAAAGTCTTTCAAGCGACATCTATTGTTATTCACTGGCATAAACGTTATCAGCTGCTGCTGGTCATTTTGACTTGGTAGCACTAAATTTAGCATAGCAAAAACAAGGTTGCATTTCACAAAACCAACTTAAAACTAATTCGAAAATGGTTTTAAGTTGGTTTTGGCAAATATTACACAGTGCCGCAGATAATGTTTGTGGATATTTTAAGAAGAAAAAAATTATAATAACTGAGCACTATTTTAGCAAATAATAATTGTGAATACCCATTGTATTCCAGTCCAGCCCAGCTTTAAAATGTTGTATGAAAAACTAAGTTTGTGAGAAAGCTGGCTTTAAGTGTGTCCTTTAAGCTTTTTGATATTATATATAATGAAAAGCAATATTAAAAATTACAAATATGTTTTTTTTCCGCAATATAATGAATACAAGGAACTTATATATATGCTGTAAATATAAAATGCTTCTTAAATAGTTAAGCTGATTATGATGATTTCATATCCATTACAGAATCAAATAACCTTTGGTGACCTATAAGACACTGTGCTCCACGTACTTGACTCTTTCCATTGTTAAATGATGGCAAGCACAAAAATTAACAAAAAGAAAAAATCTGTAACATATGTTTCGATATTTTGTTCACTGTGTGTGTGTGTGTGTTTTTGTACTCTAAAGAAACTGATTTAGCCACTAATTCAGAATCTTTTAGCCAACACTTACAAATGGTATAAAAAAACTATGTAAGAAAAAGAAAAAGATATTTGTAACTTGTATTGGTCATACATACATACTAGTGTCCTGCACAAGACTATTTATAAGACCTTTCAAGACACGATAGATTATTCAAATCCCTTACTACTGCGAAATATTCTAAAACAAACGCTAAACAACTGAAACAAATGTCTTGTCAACATTGTTTTTTAGCGTTTGTTTTAGAATGTTTCGCTGTGGTAAAGCATTTGAAAAATCTTTCGTGTCTTGAAATGTCTTATAAATGCTGTTGTGCAGGACTTTAATACATAAGCACAAAACGAAAACAATAGGAAACATTGGGTTACATAGTTTTACTTAAGCAAAAATCTTAAAGTTTTCCATGTTTTCTGGGATACCTTCAGTGTTGCCAAATACAAATCTATACATGCAGATACTTTGTCAAAAATTTGCGGCTTAAGAAAGATTAGACAATATTTTTTTTAACTTTTTTTTTTAATCTGCAAGATTTTGTGCAGCTGTAAATTGCCCCATAAATGTGTAAAGTTTTGGGTTTTCTTTCAATTTAGTTTAAAGCTTTCTTTTCTAGGCATTTTGTTTGGTTTTATCAATTTGAAAATTTTGAAATTTGGAGGAATTTTTTAAGGCTTATGGAAAACCGGATTTCTTTAGCATAAGTTCATATTAAAAAAAACTCACTGGCAATACTGGATGGCTTTGTCTTTATATGTCATTGCTTCATATTGTTTATTTAAGTCACGTACGGCAGATATGCGACATTTGAACTATAGCAATAGTTTTGAAGTTATCTGCTTTTATTTTTCTTTTAACATTATGTCCTTTATATTCACTTATAAGAAGAAATACAGAACAACAAATGCCAGCAGCTGAAATGAAAAAAAAACTATAAATATATAATATATGTATGGATATATATTTTCCTTTTTTTGCTTAAGTCATCAAAATATGTTGCAGTTAAATTAAAAAGCCAACAACATTTTCAACAACTACATACAGGCCCAAAAAGTCATTAAACTTGGCAAAATATGTAATAAGTTGCAATTTGTTGCAATTTATGTACTTATTATTTTTCTTGAAGTGCATTTCATTTGTGAAATATTTTAAAATTCCTGAGACCAGACATTATTTTACTACTCCATCCAAATGCAACAAGCACTTTCATGTTGTTTATTTATATGTGAGCCACCAAGATAGAATGTTTGCGAGAAAGTGTTGAAATGTTGATACATATAAATATTTAGAAATTTCCAACTTATGCTAAATTGAATTTTGCAATAATACTAAACTAGCAACAGCACCTACACCCAATACTCGTACAGCGGCCAACCTAAGCTTGAATAAGACATTTAACAATTCTTAACAATATCTCCATTGCTCTTGTAATATGATAATTTTTGAATTTGTTTATCATTTATGTATGGTGTTTTTTACATTGATTTGGCCATGCATTCTCCATTCAGCATTTAGCATTATTTTTAGCATTTCATTAGCATCTCCTTAGCATTGTTTAATTAAACATTTTTAAAAAGAAATTTTATCAGAAATAATTTTTAGTCAGGCTTAAGTTCAGTTCAATTCTTATTGAATGAAATATTTTTATTAATTAATTAATGCTTAAAGTCTAAGTTTAATTTTTCTTCTCTTCTTTAGAAACTCACATTAATTAATAAAAATATTTCATTCAACAAGAATTGAAATTACTGCACTTGAGCCTAACTATGAATTATTTCTGAATAAAATTCACTACAGTTCAATTAAAATATCTAAAAATTTCACACTTAATACATCATGGGCACGTGACAAAAATATGTTCACTTGGCAATCACTGTTCACTTGGCTATCACACTTTCAGAATGCTGGAATATCCAAAATAAAAACTGTAGAATGCAACAACAAAGTAACATAAGACCACTACAATAATATTTACATGCATATACCGATGGTACATCGAATCAGTAAACATAATTAATGTGATGATCGTAAAAAATAAGCAAAAATAGTTAAAACATACTTAGGTAGAGTAATATAATTTCGTGCTAACCTAAATAAAAAAATGGAAAAAAATGGAAAAACAGAAAATTAATAGTGATACTTATAAATGTGTTTACCAAAGGTAAATCAATTTTATACACAACAATCATTTCTCATATTCCCTTTCATTGAAAATTTAAATTAAATAGCTGATGTTAATAAGAATCGCTATCCAAGTAGATAGACTAGCGTGCTGATGAAGTGCGTGGCTGCACAGCAAAGTATCGGTATTTCCCCCAGCTTAAAGTCTAAGTTTAATTTTTCTTCTCTTATTTAGAATTGAAATTACTGAACTTAAGCCTGACTAAAAATTATGTCTGATTAAAAATCACTAAAGTTCAATTAAAAATCTACAAATGTCTCAAAGAAATTTTATTTAATTTGACATATAAAAACGTCTGCTATGAGTAATCCTGATTATATATTTATATAATAATCAATTTCAATATATTTTTAGGAAACAACTAAAAATGTAACTGCCCAGCTAAAAAAAATATGTATGGAGCATATATGATATCCCATATATGGTTCGGATCCGAAAAATGAGGGTATATGGGCATATATGATTATATATATTCATACATTTTCATACATGTTTGTGTAAATTCCTTCCACAGTATGCAAAGTTCATATTCATACACTCTTGGTTCACAAAAGCGCACTGCTGTGCAATAAATTAAATTACTAAAATTAAATTTTTTTAGACTTAAGAGAGAGGTTGTATTTAATGAAACATTTGCTTGGACAAATAATTCAAAACGATCTAAAAGTCATTTCATTCATCAAAAGGTGAATCAATTGTTGAAAAAAACACATAAATAATATTCGTACATAACATTTAGCTTAAGAAATCAGATTAACAACTAATGCAATTAATTATAAAAGAAAAAATAATCCCCCTAACAATAGTTTTCAATACAGTAATATGAACTTTGTTTCTTATCTAGAAAATTTTGTTATTTTCTATAAAATTAATGACTGGACTATCCTTTTGATTATTTGATATATTAAATGCAGCCACAATGTATAAATCATACAAGAATGGTTTTATTGTAACAAAAAGTTTTTCTTTCTTAAACGTTGAGGGTACGCATATAAACTTTGCATACCGTATGTATTTTCTAATGGATTTCCAATTCAACAGTGATAAAACTCCAAGCTTTTGTGATTGCAAAAACGATCTTATGTGAGATATCAGTTATGCATACATTCTTATATGGCTCCATATATAAAATCTTGTATTTATATATGGATCCAAATATGAAGAGCTTCATAATTAAATGTTCATATATGAGCTCATATGTTATAAAACATTTCATATATTAGTCCATATATTAGTTCATATATAATAGTTTTGCTATGTATAATCCCATACATTTCCATACATGAATTCATACATATTCATATATAGTTATATAGATTCATATATTAAAAATACATGGACCATATATAATTTTTTTAGCTGGGTGGACAAATAAAATACTAAATATATTTAAGCTCTTATGAAAACCATTATACATACATATAAATATTTACATATGTATTCAAGACAATTTTTGTGAGAGGAATTGTTTTATAAATTTAACAAAGCCTGAACAAATCACTCCCATATGAGGGCCTATACTCCAACGGGAGAAGAAGAAGAATATGTATTGCAATGAATTAGTAATACTTCGTTATATCACTCTATTTTTATTGCGGAATCTGTGGTTCAGCGGTCTTATACACAGACTATTTATTTGACAGTTTTTTTTTAGAAAATTTTTGGCTCATTTGATTCTTAATTTTTATATATGATTTCTTATTTTTTAAATTTAAGTGAACCAAGTCCAAAGTTCAAAAACAGGTACTGGTGTTAATCTTAAATCACTTTGTGCACCTACACACATTTTGCCTTTTGAGTCTTATTGCTACTCTCCTACTACTCCTTGGAAGTGCTTATGCAAACGTACGTACTAATAGTATACATTTCTATTTAAACTGCAACATATAAATAAACATATGCATAAAGTTTATTTTATTTATATGTATATAGAATATAAACTAAATTATAGTTAAATTTATTGAGTTTTCGTGTTAACCAAGCATAATTGAGTTTTACGAATTTTAAACAAGAAGAATGTAAACAATTAAAACGATTTATTGGTAACTGGAGTAAGACCAAGTATAAATTGTATAATACGTATGGAAAGCTATGCACACACAAACACACCACACACACATATATGTAAATGGATAATTCATATACATTTGTATAAACATGAATAAGCAAAGAACTCATACCCTGTAGGAAATGGCAATAGTAAAAATTTACTGTTGCATTATTATCCTTTGTCACCAGTACTATTGATAGACTAATACTGAAGTTGGTATTATTTATCAGGCATTTACTTTCAGAACCTTGTATAGACATTAGAAACATAGACTATTTAATTCCAATTCACTTTTCTACCAACACTGTTGGTAGATACATTGGCCCATAACCATAGTCAACAAAAAAGTCTAGTTCTTTGGTTTTAGAATGCACTTTTTTAAAAAATTAACTTTCGACCTACCATAGACGAGAAAAACTGCACTTTAAAGGAAAAAGTCGGTTTTAAAGTTAAAACATGCTGAAGCTGTTTTTAACTAGATTAGCATCAACTCTGGCTCTCTTGTTCAAATTAAAACACATTAAAATAAAAGAGAAAATATGTAGGTATGTACAGGGTGTGTTTTTAGAGGTATAGAACTTCGAATTGAAATAAAACACAAGAAAATCGTTTTAATGTCCATCAATTTGGCTTTATTGGAAGGATAATTTTATGCCATTAATGTTTAAATATGAGTTCGGGCATGTGGCCGCCGCGGCTGGCTCGAATAAAGCCAATTCTACAGGTCCAATTTTCAACCACTTTTTCGAGCATATGGGGCCGTATGTTGGCAATAACGCCACGAATGTTGGCTTCCAAGTCCCCTAACGTTTCTGGTTTGTTGGCGTAGATGAGCGACTTCACATATCCCCAAAGAAAATAATCCAATGTTGTCAAATCACACGATCTTGGTGGCCAATTGACAGGTCCATTCCGCGAAATTATGCGCTCATCGAATGTTTCCTTCAATAAATCGATTGTGACTTGCGCTGTGGGGCATGTAGCGGCGTCTTGTTGGAACCACAACTCATCCACATTCATGCCATCCAATTTGGGAACAAAATAGTCGGTTATCGTGGCTCTATACCGGTCTCCGGTGGCGAATCGATTCATTCGGGTCCTCTTCAACACTTTGCTCACAGCGGCAATTGTTCCTTCGGTGCGCACTGTTCGACGTCTCTGCGGATGCGTATTATCACATATAGTAAACGTAGTGCGAAAACGATCCATGGTTAACCGAATTAATTGGTCTGATGGACGATTATGTCGACCATAAAATGGACGGAGCTTGCGGTAAACTTCGCGAACTGAACCATTATTTTCGAAATAAATTTGCACGATTTGCAAGCGTTGTTCTTTTGTCAACCTGTTCATGATGAAATGGCAAACCAAACTAAATATTAATCACTTGACAGCTTACAAAATGGCGGCCAGTTAAAAAAGTGATCCCAACATAAAGTTCTATACCTCAATAAAAAACACCCAATATATGTATGTATGTACACATTTGTATGTATGTATAGCTTTCTATCTCTTGGCGTCTTTTGTTTCTATATGTAAACAATTTATAATCCAATTATTGAACAGTTTATTTTATTAAAATAATACAAAATACCTTTTAAATTTTCTCTATATTAATTGTTTGTTATTTTTATTTTCGATTGTTTTATTTTTTCTTGTTATTAAATTTAACCCTTTTTCATTACACAGAGTCAGATGAGAGAGAGTGATGCCACTTTCTTATATTTATTTTGTTTTCGATCATATGAAAAGTTTCCAATATTTGTTGTGGCACCCAGTTAAAGTCGGTTCAACTAAGCACACACTTTGCTTTTGACTATAGTAGAACAATATTTAGAAACAGGTTTTTAATTTTAAGTTGTTTCTTAATCGAACCGACTTTATTCTGTGACTATTGTTATGGCCCTTTGTCTTTATCTGGTGTGTATCAGACAAAATATTTTTTCTTTTGCTCACCAAAAGCAAATATTAAAATGTAGACTCTGTTTTGACAATGTTGCCAAAAAGTCAACAAAATAAACTACAAAGGTGGTGACTTGGAGACATTTAATCTTAAGGCTCAGTTAGCCGACTGCAATGTAAAGTAACTGCAATAATAGGAAACAGCTGATCGATATTGTTATGTGACAAGTAATTAACATGGTTATAGAGATGTAATGTAATGTAACCTACTTTTCATATAAAAATATCGATCAGCTGTTTTCTACGTTGCAGTTACGTTACATTACATTACTGAGCCTTTTAGATTCCTACAAGTTACATACATTCTACGCTTAGCTATATACTCGTAGCACATTTACCTACACAACATTTAATAAATATGTGCATATATTTATTTACATGCAAAAAATTTCTGCCTACGTCTAACTACATTGTAGACTCTACAAGCATTTCATGGTATTATAGTGGCCGTATACTCAATTTGGTTGACTGGTTGTATGTGCTTAAGTTTCAGTCTGATTGTGCACTTATACTACAAGAATATTTGTTGATTTTTATAGAAAATGCAATGCATACAATTATTGCAAAATAATAAAGAAACATGCAACAACACACATACATATTTTTTGTATACGTATGTATATAATACACGCACACACTGCACACACCGTAAATAAGGAATAGGGGTTTTCCATATACTTATTTAAATTGTTTAAGCTGCAAGCTAAATTCTTAAATATACGACGATTAAAGAAATTAAGTAGTAGTCCTAGTCAAAATTATATAAGATACACTCAAGCGGTTCAAAGGCAATACAATCAATTGTTATATTTGATCTTATGAAAACAAACATAGGAGTTATAAGATCTAAAACTTTTCTAACAAACAATTTAAATGGCTTTAAGATTTAAGCTCTAAACAGCTAGAAATACTCGTATCTTATATTCAGTTTATGAGATAGAAAACGCATAAATAAACCAAAGGAAAACTTCCAAAGAAAGTCAATAAGTTGCAGTTCATATTTTTATGCAGGTTTTGTTCGTTTTGGATTAGTATTTTTTCTTTTTTTTTAATATAAAAGCTATATATATAGTGCCATAACCTCAGAAAAAAACTTAAGCTACATCATTTTCAAACATAATGTTTTGATCAAAATCAATCTTTAGCGATCGTAAGTAATTGATTTGTGTCATAAAATGGGGTCCAAAAAATGTGTCGTCTAAGCTTTTTGGCGGTTATTGCTCGATATATTTGTCTCACCTTTTCCCAAGTTTTCTATTTTACTTGTTCGGTTAAATATTAATTGTTTCTTAGAAATAAATTTCAATTGATTATTGAGGAGTTAGCTAGTTTCAATGCGCATGTCATATAGTATATAGTAGATATATTGGGCCTATCGAAATTCACCACTGCGCTGCATCTGATGCTTAGTGCGTTCGAAAAATCTCCAATGGGCAACACTTCAAATGTCGCGATTTCTAAAATGCTACTTCAAAGTATATGATAAGTAAAAAAAAAAGCATCAGCAACTCATTCCAAAAAGTTGCTGCTGCAACGCATGAGTAAGAACTTAATTTCTTATTGATTTAATTTATTCTATTAAAATAAAATTAAAATATGTAGTATATCTAAAGTGTGTATATCTATAGTGTATTAATATAGCATTTGAGGTTGGTCTGTTGTTGGAACAGGAATTTTTTGCAAAAAAATTATTTATTTTTTAATATAAAAATTTTAATTTTCTTATTTCAATTTTACATTTTCTCTTCATTAACTCCCGACCAAAAAAAAGGGTTTGCTATAAGTTTGTATTGTGTGTCTGTCCGTGTCCACGTACAGATCAAATGGCTGCACCCAATTTGATCTAGGTTTTTCTGTTTGAAAGGTGACTTGATCGAAAGGGTTCTTAGCTACGCCTAAAGAAAATTGGTCCAGCCGTTAAGATGATATCACATCTTCTCTTGATATATTCGGAGGTTTTTAAAATGTTTAATTTTTGTCAAAGGCATAAAATGTTATTGTTCTTATAATTTTTTAAATTATTAATTTTTAACTGCGCTTCAATTAAAGAATCTGCATCAGCTGATTAGCATCAGCTGACCAAACCATCCAAACATGCGCGTCCCATATAGTGCAGGGATAGATTTCCGAATAGTCCCATTATGTTAAACTTTCATATAAACAAATCAAAAGTTCGACTAACATCATGGCTAAGACGGCATTTACACTTTCATAAAATCTAGCAGATTTTAAGCAAACTCTTTATAAAAATCTATATCATTTCTACCCAGTTTTATAAAATTTATTAAGATTTTTATTAAGATTTATTAAGAATTGTAGACAAAGAATTTTTCCTTTAATATGAAATCTTGAAAAATGCGTAAAAAACTTAGTGTAAACTATATAGATATCGATAAAGATTTCCATTCAAATATACTATATTTTGAGACAATCACCCTAATTGCATATATCACGTCGAATATTCGCCTACGAGAATTTCGTACTACATTAAAAGAAATATGTAATCTGGGACAAAATTCTCGTAGACGAACGTGACATACGCAGTACGGGTGAATTTAAATGCAGTATAGCTGAAAATTTTCAAAAACTACAACCAAATAACTGCAGTGTAGCCAATTCCCACACCTTTTTCTGTTCACAGGCTGACTTTTTAGTACCAATTTGAAAAAAAACCACAGATGCATCAGCAGTTTTTACTAGATATTAAGTAGATTTTGACAAAATCTAGTGACAAAGTAGATTTTGTTTTGAATGGAAAATCTACTAGATTTTAACCGCAATCTCGCTATGACTAGGTTTTGCTGAAATGTAAAGATACTCTTAAGGAATCACAACTGTTAGTTTTTTTCGTTCATAGATAAGACGGCAATGGTCGAAGAGTTTTTTGTAATTTCTTTGTATTTAGTTGGCACAAATAAAAAAAGCGCTAGACCAGAGAAAGAGCTTCTAGGGATAAGTCGAAGAGAAAGAATAATCGCATTAATAAAATAAAATTGACGACAGTAAGGCAACAGGGTGGCAGGTTGTTGTATATGCTGACTTTGTCATTATAGTCAAACAATGGCGAAAATTAGCAAACACAGTGTGGCCAGTATAGTACAAAATGTTAAATGAATAACATTTTACAATTATTTAATATTATTCAACAGATATAATATCCCAAAATTGACGTGAAGAATAGATTCATAAATACATAAATACATTTTAAAATAGTAATTAAATTTTTATTAAAGCGAAGTATTTGATGGTGGCAGTACTGATATGTATGCTGCTGTCGTCTCCAAAAGAATTAAGTTGCTGGCTACAATGCGACAAATGCAGGCAGGGGCATTTGAAAAAAAAAAAAATAAAAAATATATTGCTGCACGAAAAATATTTTTGTGAACAGTCTTACTAAATAATAATATATTTAGTCACCTTAAGTCCATTTAGTCAGGAGGCAAATTACGCTACATGATATCGAACGGTATTTAAAAATATATGAATATTTAGAGATTTCTCTCGATATCGAATGCCGTAACTAGACGCCAAGCCCAGACGCGATCCTATAATGTTTACCCTTACCGTGGTTGGCGTATTTCGACTTCGCCTACGATATTTTGACCCTAGATTAAGGAAACGAATGTTTCGGTGTTCTTTAGTTTATTACAAAAACGTCGTAGTCGAAAACGAAATACGCCAACGACGATTATTGTTACATTTTTTAAATAAGTTTTTTTTTTAATTTAACGATTTCGCTTTATCTCTACTCACAGAAAAAAACAATATACAATCGTTACAAATAGCGTTAATTTTACCTTTTTGAACAATGATTTTGCTTCATGTGTGTTTCATGTTAATTTAACATGATGTAGAGTAATTGTCAAAAAAAAATTCACTTTGAAATATTTTTATTTCACGTTGAGTTAACATTTAAATACTGTTAAAATCAAAATGAAGAATCATGTTGAATCAAAGTTTTTTCAAGTTTGATCAACATGAATTTAATTTAATGTAGTAATTGCATTTTATTTTATTAATTATTTAACTTACGTGTGGTTGACTTTGACTGAAAAAGTTTTAGTTAAAAAAAAATACAAAATACTTTGACTTGACTCTAGGATTCGAACCTGCGACCCTCCGAATGCAAGACAACAATACAAAAGCAACCTTCACAACTAAGCAGAAAAGTGTATTGCAGCTATGAACAAAGCAAATAAACACCAACTTACTCAAACAACATATTATTTCTTGCAAATTTAATGTGGTTTGAATGAATTTAAAACAACCTTTTGGCATCGTGATTTTACATTGGTATTTCTTTTCTGTGGGTTTTTTACAGTTACATTTTAAATTAACGCATCACCGAAGCAATTCCTTATAGTTTCCGTGCATTTAAATGACGAGCCAATATTATATAATCTTCTTTAAAGTGCACGTAGTCTAATGTATGGAAGCAGCTGCATTTTATGCCACCAGTTGCTGGACATCAAAGCTCAATTCCTTATGTTCTTTTTTAAGAAGCAGAGAACAAAAGGCAAATAAAATTGCATAAGAAACGAAATCCCCTAAACACACATTTGAGGCCATTTTCTCCAGTGTAGGCAGAAACAATAAAGACCAGGAGAAAATAATGCAAGAAATTCATACATACACATAGAAACATACACAATTGCATCGTAAACTAAAAATAATGTGCACATTATATATAAAATATTGTATATGGTCTAGTTCTCTTCTGCTTCAAGTATATGTAAATAGCAGCAGGAGCCTTAAAGACGCAGTGTTGGCAAATACTCTTTTTGTTATTAAAGCCAGTGTATGCAATTAAACAAAACATTTCGCAAACGTTTTCTGCAGAGACGAAAACTTTTCCAAATTGTGTGTATTCTGTAACAAATATACGACCAAGAGCTCGAACAAAATTGGCTTTTCAGACTCAATTGCTTGCCTTGATATATCTTTACAATCATACCACAAAACGTATTTGTTCAATGCGTAATAAATAAAAAATTAAAAAAAAAATCGCCAAAACGAAAAAATCTCCAAAAACCAAAAAATATTGCCAAGACGTAAACAAGCGTGAAAACCCCAAAAAAAACCCCTCAGGTCACTGCTACACGATCAATACACAGAAAAAGCTAATTTTCCATTTCAAACAAAAAATTCTCTGAATCAAATACTAATTCTTTCAATTTAGGTCCTACAAAGAAATTTATAAATTCGAACTCAAAATTTTGTAATAATTTGTTTGGAAAAAAACCCGATTTTTTTAATCACCAGATTGTCTGATTTAACAAAATATTTTAATGAAAATAAAAAGTAGATAACATAAATAACTGTTGTGTACAGTATGCAATTTTTATATTGGAACAGAAATGTTCTCTTAACAATTTTGTTACAAATATTACTTTATATTAATTGTATCAACTAGAATTTTTCACTCCATATTGTTTTTTGTTTTGCTTAAAACAAAACTGGATCAAACTATTTACTGGAATAGTAAAAATTTTTTACTGAATCAAAATTTTATTTCAAACAAACTTTTGTTTGAAAATTTTTTTGGAATAATTTTTTCTGTGTATATACTGTGATATTTAGATCGCGATCCATTTTAATGGATTGATGGACCACGAGCGTATACGTTCAATATTTATCGCATCAGTATTTACGTTTTTTTTGTGCTGTGCGGATCGTTTATTAAAAGTAAATTCTTTCGAAATAATTTTTGCGCTTGTTAATTCCGATTCCACCGGCATAACCCACTCACTCTCACTATCTTCTGGCATTACCATTTATTAAAACAAACTTTACATAAACGTAATAAATTTTTAACTTTTTTATGTGATAGATTCCTTACTACGTCTTTTATTTGATTTGTTTAATTTCACTTCTTATTAACGTATCGCGATCTAATATCATGAAAGTGCTACACGTTCAATCTGGATTCCCTAATTTAGGCCTTTCTGCGATATGGATCGCAGTCCATCAATACTGCATGCTACACGTTCAATAAATATCGCGATACTGGATCGTGTTCAAGTGCACATGTTGCAGTGCCCTAACATAGTGTCCAGACCTGACGAGTTTATGTCATGAAGAATGTCAAGTTGATATCATAACAAAAATTCAACACGTATAGACTCAATTTATTAATATTATGGCAGCGTTATAATATAATCATCAGGGAACATGGCCTGATAAATTCATCTTGCTATCAAATTTCATGTTATATGTCACTTGACGTTTATTTCTTACACATTATTGTTATTGTTATTTGCACAATAAGTATAAAAAAAACTTTTAAGATTATATACAAGTATATATCAGATATAAAACCTTGCATACAAAAATTTAATTAATTACCTAGTGGTAATATATTGTACAGTGTATGAGGCAAATGAATCAACAAACGTTTGCCAAGAGTTTTTTCTCAATCCAATTAAATTTTATTCTCACTTTTTTCTTTTACAGTTGGGTTCATTTCAAATAAACCCAGTTAAAAAAATGGAAGTGATTCTAGTGGAACTACATTTTCATTTGCTTCCAAAAAATCGATATTTTTAATTTGTCGAGAGTGAGCAAAAACCATCCCAGTAAAAAAAGAGACTCCAAAATAGTCATGAAAATGTAGAGTTAACGATGCGGAAGTAGTGCAAATTTCGATCTGATCTAACGATTTTTACATAGGGTTGTCATTGCAAGAAGTTCTCTTTTTCGATGCCTGGTCATTGAATTGGAAGCGATATTAAGAAAAATTCCCTTTTTTGTGTTCAATGGTAAATAGTTGTCTTTTTTAACAATTCGTTTCTTTTTATACGAATTAAGCAGGATTTCAACATGTTTCGTTGCTCGCTTTAAAACATCCTTTAATTTTTGTGGTTGTATCTATGCTAAAGTTCTACATACTCTGTGAAAATTTCAGGTCCGTAGCTCTTACGGTTCTAGGAAAAAACACCTGACGGACGCGTGGTCATCGTAGCCTTTGGTGTACCGAACCTTAAAAAATAATTAAAAAAATAGGTTAGAAGAAAATTACATGGATTACAGAATGGCTCTCAAGGAGCACCACTAATGGCGTTTATGTAAAAACATTGATGACAGTCATCGAAAATTTAAATTAAATTAGCAGAGACAGAAACCAAACATCTTAGAAGAGCTCATTCTGCAGTTAACAGTGCTATGTTAATCATTTAACGGTCCAAGTTAAATAATGAATATTATATAAGTTGATCGGATGATTGGCCTGTAAAATAAACCAATAATTCCTGCACTGCCTTGGTTTTATGATCCTACCTTTAAATTTAATGTAACAATCGTTGCCATTATTTTTATTTAACAAAGTACTCGTAGAACTGAGGCAAACGTTAAGTTCTATTAATATTGTTACTCTGGTTAAAGGCAACAGAAATGCAAAAAAACAACATAATCGTATTAAAGTTTTGTGTCTTTACAGAATTTAAATAGAATTCAAATGCAATTTTGCTGCAAATCATGTTATCTTGAAACTTTACTTTCATAATTTAGCAGAGAATAATAAAATAAAATATTTAGCAGCATTTTTATTAAAGTTCTTAGAATATCGTTTATAGTCATTGAATTGTTTGTATTAAAAATCATACATAAACATACAATTATTTACCTTCTTTATGGTTCATTTGTTTTAATTTTTATGCAAGCAATTTTCTTATCCTTTTTTTCTATGTGCATAGTAACCTTTTTATATACATACATATTTGTTTTTATAGCGGAAGTTGAGAGAGAAAAAGCCAAGGTAAATAATTTCACAAACTACTTGCCAAGGAACATGCAATTATTTTTCTTAAAAGTGTAGCAGCAGAAAAAGAATATAATTGAAAATATGTTTACACAAATATTAAACTGTATTTTATGTAAACTTTAATGTACTTGGGACGGATGTAATAAACATACATATCTTAGATTTTTATCTCTGGGCAGTTGAGATAGTTAAGAATATGTTGTTATTAACAGAATTTTTATAGCTGTTGAAATTCACAAAAGCCAATTTTTTTGTTGCAAAATTGGAAAATTTTAAACTTTAGATATGAATGTATAAGATTTAAAACTAAAGCAAGTTTATTTTATCTCTTTTATGAAAACATGGTACATATATTTAAAAAATTAAAAATGTTTCAATATTTTTTTTGATTAAGCACCGTCTATGAGTATTTCGTTCTTGCTTAAGGAACTCTTCAGTAGAGTTCCATAAGCTTTTGAAATAATCCAAAAAAGAACTAAGTAAGACTGTTCATAAGATATTGTGTACTAATGTTGTAGTTAGAGGATCGCAGGTTCTATGCCTGGGGCAAACTCTGCTTGTTTCTTCGCAGTTTGTATTCTTTTCACTAAAGTTTTACCCCCTTATGCAAAAAAATATTTTATTTTAGCTTTAAAGTTCATATTAGTTGACAAGCACTTTAAGGCTAATATTGCTTTGTTAAGAAATTGTATGCAAAACACAGCTTTAATTATTTTGTTATTTAATAATAAATACTGGTAACACCACCGTGTTCAACAACCACTTCACAGCTTAAGATGTACAAAATCGAATACAATTTCATTCGGGTCGTCAAATTTTTTTCTTATTTTATTAAATACATTTTTATTTTCTTGAAGTAAAGCAACCTAATTTAAACACGTTAGGATAACAGGTAAACATTTCTATAAAGTATACGTAAAAAAATATGAGGAACAAAGAATAATTATCACAATTTCTTTTATTCGAATGAAATGAGTATTTGAATATCGAGCTCTTTTCGATTTGTTTTGATTGTATGTACATCACTAAAACATTTTTGTACAATTGTATTTATTTTAATACTTTTTTTATGGATTTTACCATGTATTTTGCATCAGTTGAATAATTTGATGATGTTTTCCATTACATGACAGAAATAGTAAGTCTAAGCTAAGAGCTAACAATTCTAGCTTCATTTTCAAATGTAACATGAACGAATATGTGCTTTATTAACAAATATATTTGGGGCACAAAATACACATTTTGAAAATATCAACTTAAAGTAGTCTTAACAAACGTGAGGACCTACTTTAGAAATTTGACATAATAATTTTTTTCGAATACAACATTACTTAACATTGCTTTGCAAAGCGATGTTAAGTTTTTTTGTATAAGACCTTTAATTTCAAATAAATTTTATGTTTAAGTTATGTTGGTATTTGTTTAGTTTGTATCTAAAGAATATTCAAGGTTGTTGTAGCTTGCAACGGTAAATCCGTGGACTACAACGCGATGATTCGTTTTAAAATATTGGCCGGAGAAGTCATCT
Source organism: Tachina fera (assembly GCA_905220375.1). Taxonomy (NCBI): domain Eukaryota; kingdom Metazoa; phylum Arthropoda; class Insecta; order Diptera; family Tachinidae; genus Tachina; species Tachina fera. Next base: position 77,972,110 of record LR999966.1, read on the forward strand.
GTGCATACAACACACACACACACACACACAAAAGTTAATTTACAGTCAAATCCCGATAATTCGTTATCGCAAGGGACCGGTAATTTCTTACGAATTATAGGGGTTCTCGATTTAGCGGGGTTTTGATTTAACGGGGTTAAAATAAAATAAATACGAATTAAAGGGGGTTTTCAATTTATTTACTAAAACGATAAAAAACATATTTCTTTATTATTCATTAACAAACCGATCTTAAGGAAATAAACACAGACACCAGCAAAAGCAAAAACCCACGCAAAGAAAATAGTGGTGAACAAAAAAAATCATTCTTTCCATGTTTCTGTTATTTTTATTACGAATTATAAGTGATAGTAAGCAAACAATTACGATTTATAAGAGGTAAAGAAGATTTAATTTGAAAAAAAATATTACGAATTAGCGAAGGCACCAAAATGTAACGAGATTTTTTTAAGGGACCGATTTATTGGGGTACGAATTATCGGGATTTGACTGTAAAATGAAATGACTACATTATATTAAATTCATGTTGTTTCAACCTGAAGTAACTTTGATACAACACGGTTCTTCGTGTATATAAATATAATAATTCTAAATAAGTTAAACTCAGGCACTCCATGTCTACTAGTATTATTAGGGATAGTGATAGGTAAAATAGGTGGTGAGGGAAGAGATACAGGAAGGCTTGATTTTTTTGCAATTCTGCTTTTTGCAAGTTTTTGATTTGTTTTTTGTTTGTTAACAAAGCAGTGGTGCACCGCCTTTGGTGTCAATGATGTGTACACCGAAAGAATTTTGCTTCATAAATCCAATAAAACAATTTCATTAAAAATTTTTCACAAATCTAATGATAATTTCACAAATCCAATGAAATTTTCATTAATATTGTAAAAGAATTTCATTGGAATTGCTTCCTTGATATTCTGGTTTCGTTAGAATATTTTATTGGATTTATGACAACAATATTTTCTAATTATTAAGAAACGCCTTTATATTTAAGTTATGTCATTCTTTTCATGAAATTATTTTATTGTTTCGATGAAGTTATAGCACTGCATTAATTACACCGTTAAATAAATTTGATGAAGTTTTCATTAAAGTAATTTTAACGAAACTGGTTTCATTAATCCATCGAAGCGTGACGTTGGTTGAATTTTAATGAATTTTTCATTAGATTAATGTCGAAATTCATAGAATTTCAGCCGAAAATTCTTTCAGTGTATTAAGTATTCAAAGCTGTACTTAGTAGCAATTTTTTTTGGTTATTTTACTTCAGAGATGATTCTGCTACACAATACCGACGAACGAGGGCGCTATGATGTTATATTAGGATTATTATCCACCGAAGCCGACGAAGCTCAGTGACCAGCGTCTATGACTTCACCACTTGAATTTTCCAACAACAACTGATACAAAGTGACACTTATTCACATCAGAAAAGATCAAGGTGTTGTTTTTGAATGACTTTTTCGGTGGACGGGCTCGAACGTAGGACCTTCGGTGTTGTAGTCAATGTGCTAAACTACTTCAGCCAACGGCGGTCTGATGTTATTTTGTATCAAATTCACGTCAATCAGGATTAATTGGAAGTATTTTTTTGAGGCCATATACTCCTTATAGGGAGTCAAAGACACCAATATGTATATATTTATATGTATAAGCTCACTTTGTTTTAACTTTAAATAACTTTGATTCAACATGCTTCTTAATTTTGATATACCATTTGTGAAATGTTAAATAAACATGAAATAAATTTATTTCGAACAGAAAAATTTTCTTTGAAAATTGCTGCAAATCAAGTTGAATTAACATGAAACATATATAAAGCAAAATGATTGCCGAAAAATGGTAAAATAACCTATTTATAATTTTTATATATACTACGAGTTTATGTAATTTTTCTGGATGTAAAGATACGAGTATTAAGTTTTAGCCATTTTCAGGCTTAAAAGCATTTGGCATGAAAGGCTTAAGAAAAGAAACTAATATGGAGTAATTTCCTTAGCTTAGATTTATATCAAATTACTTATATGTAGTTTCTACAAGTGAGGCAGACGACTCGTCTAGAAAATTTGTATGAAAATCACTCAAAAATATGAGTGCTTTCCATATAAATTTTATACTCAAGTCGTCCGTCTAGGTTGAAGAAACAGGGGGTTAATATTTGCGAGAGATATTCCCTTCTCCAGTTTTATTACGTTTAACTTAACGTGTTTATAGTAAATTTTAGCTCTCCCCAACGGTTTTACGTTAAAACTATTTGAATATTCCAAAACATGAAAATTTTATCGATTTGAGAGAGAGAAAAAAAAACAAATAGAAATATCTCAGTTCATTGAGTAAATTTTTCTTCGAATGACACACTTAATTGCCTTCGTCTAAAATTGATTGATTTCCATTTAGTCATGGCAAATGGCTTGACGTTATTTTCTTCATGTGTTTGTGTAATGTTTGTGATTTTACTTTTATCTATGGCCATTTGTACTTTTGCTTTTTTTTTTTAAATCTAGTACATATGACAAGGAAAGAGCGTTAATACTCGTTGTACTAGCACATACATTTATGCGACTATATCGAGTGTGTACATATAACCTAAAAAGTCGACTTGCCTTAACGCAGTGCATAACATTCAACCTCTGCAAAGAAAAACGAAAAACCTTCCAACAATGCTCCGGTGTTATTTTGTAGTTTTTTTTTTGTTTGTTGTAACTTTTAAGTTTTCTTTCCTATTTAGCTGTGCTTCTAGTATAGCCCGCCTGAATGTGTTGAAATGTTGCTGCTCACTTCCTGTTTCCTGTTTAACGCCATTTCTATTTGCTTGTGCAAAAAGGAAGTGTGTGTGTGTGTGTGTGTGGGTTTGTGGGGAGTGTGTTTCTTTGTGAGTGCACTTGCTTGCACACACATCTAAGAAATGGTTTGTCAGCTGTGTTTTGTTTTGAAAACTATAAAGTTGTTTGTTGCCGTGTTCTAAAAATTTTCATTGTTTTACGAAAATTGTGGTCTTTTAATAATTTACTGTTTTTTCCCCTATATGAAATTTCTAAATAATTGAGGAAACTAGTTTCTCATTTAAAAAAAAATTTCATTATGTTTAGTTTACCTTCATTATGGGTATATTAAAATATTTTGTTTTATTTTATTTATAGCTTATGAATTTACCTGTGACACGATTGTTTAGAAGTTAAGCTCTTGAAATGATTCCACTGCTCGCAGGTTGGTTCCAAGTATCACCTGGGAATATGGAAGTGGTACAAGATGTTTATGTGTTTAAAAGTTTAACAAATTTTTAAATTCAGTTTGAAAGACTTTTATACTTCTTTTGAGATTTATAAATCACAAGTAATGTTTATTAACTTCATACTTTTCTAGAACTCATTTTGGAATCGTTCAGTTGACTAGTTTTGTGTCACTTAGGTCCAAGCTCATAGTCTATAGTGAATTAAGGCCCACGCTTTAACTATCGATTTTCCTGATCAATCTCATTTTTTAAAAAAATAGGATATTCAATTAATCGGGGTTTTGCTTAAATCAGTTAATCGTTCGTTGAATTAATCGATCTTTTTGCTTAATCGCCCAATAATCGGTTAACCGATTAATGCTAACCAGTTAACCGATTAATAAAGTTTTTCCATAAATCCAGTAATCTCAACAAATAAAAGTATAGAAAGTATATATTAGTTGGAGTTTATTAGTAAAACAAAAACAAAGACACTCACATAAGAATTCTAAAACTAAATCAAGCAAAAAAAATCATAAATATGTATTCATTAAAAATTAGCAAGTTATTGATGCACACAGAAAAAAACAATGTAGAATCGTTAAAAATAGGGTTAATTTTAAATTTTTCGGCAATGATTTTACCAAAACTTTATTCAACTTTATTTCACGTTGAATTAACATTTAAGTATTGTTAAAATCAAAATGAAGAATCAGGTTGAATCAAAATTTGAAATTTATTTGCTTGTGGTTTAGCTTGGTCTATATACGTATTTCATTGGCGCTTAAACCAAATCATCAGTAGACTTCAACCACAAATTTTGAACAGTCACAAACCTCTTACTTTATGCACAGACTTTCAAAAACTATATGAGAATTCATAGAATAATAATATTTTTGAAAATCACAAAGACAAATTAAGTTTGGTAGGCTTTGAAACTCATACAAAACCCAGCAAATAATTTATATTCGATATGAATCTATTTTATTTTTCTACACCTTCATACAATTAGAAATCCTTTGGATAACAATAAAAGTAATTACAAGGCAAAATGAAAAATAAAATCTAAAATTTAACATTTAAGAAGTTTATTATTCGACATATTGTCTGTGCATAAAGTAAGAGGTTTGTGACTGTTCAAAATTTGTGGTTGAAGTCTACTGATGATTTGGTTTAAGCGCCAATGAAATACGTATATAGACCAAGCTAAACCACAAGCAAATAAATTTCAAATTAAAATATAATTATGACAATATGTCGAATAATAAACTTCTTAAAGGTTGAATCAAAGTTAATTCAAGTTTGATCAACATGAATTTAATTTAATGTAATAATCGTATTTTATTAAATAATTACTTGTGGTTGACGTAGACATCATAAAAATGTTTGTGTATAAATTAAATTTGCTTCCCCCGCCAAGATTTGAACTCGGAACACATCGCGTGGTAGTCAATGTGATTATCCCTGCAGCCACAACAACTTTAAATATTTTTAAGATACACACTAAATATGTACCATCTTGAATTGAATAATAATTTAACATTATTTCTAGACATTTTACATACAATTTGTTTAAAAAGTTTTAGTTTTAGTTAAACAAAAAACAAATAGCAATGACTTGAACAGTTTTATTTAAAAAAAAATACAAAATACTTTGTTGACTCCAGGATTCGAACCTGCGATCCTCCGAATGCAAGACTAGTACACTGCCTACCAGCCCGCAGCAGTTTGTCGGCTGTTTACAAACATATCAAAACAACAACAATACAAAACCAACTCACACAAGTAAGCAGAAAAGTGTATTGCAGCTATGAGCAAAGCAAATAACCACCAACACACTCAAACAACATAGTAAATTTAATGTGATTTGAATGAATTTGAATTAACCTTTTGGCATGTTGATTTTACATTGGTATTTTTTTCTGTGTGTGTCATTCTATAGTTGAAAGCAGCTACGTCCAGCCCATATGCACAATGTTCAAACTTTTATCAAGAGCTTTTTGTGCCTTCACACCGACGAGAGTACAACATCCACAACAACAACCCAACAGAATACAATGCTTGCTCTTACCTTGCAAAGAAACAAGAACAAATTTAAGAGCTTTCAAAGCTGTTTACCTAAAATGCAAACATCAGTGTGTGTGTGTGTGTGTGTTTGGACGTAGCTGGTTTAAAATGACCTTCTAACACAATCTCTCAGAAAAATAATTTCGTTTAAATGTTTATGACTTATGCTAGGAACACAATTGGGACGAACGACGAATTTAGTCCAAGTCGACGAATTCGTCGAGAAGCATTCGCTGCGTAAATTCCTCGTGTGAAGCACAATAACGACGAATTTACTCACCGAATTCTTCTCTTATATTTGATAAAGTTGGTTGTTATGTGTACAAAAATAGCGAGAGAAGGAGAGAATTTTCTCTAAATTTTGTTTTTGTCGTTCGTCGGCGTACAAAATAGAAATAAATCTATCTAAGAGTTCGTCACGCACGACGAATTTCGTTGTACGGTGGTGTTGTGTTCATTTTCATATGCACAAATGTGTTTTATTTTTTATGACGAAAGTTCGCACCGAAAAATTCGTCGTTCGTCTCAGTTGTATTCCTAGCATTAAGCGATTCTCCTCTTTAGTTTTGGTAAAACCTAACTTGGAAAAATTCTTTTAATTATCGTAGATGTTGAGGAAATCGAAGGCAATCCATAATACAGAATATCTAGTTTTTCAGACCTCTTCCTGGATTTCTCAGAACATATAAAATCATTTATCATGCTACTAGAGTCCTGTTTTATTAATTCTTTAATTCTTAGCACTTCTAATTGTTTCACTTAATTTTGTTAGAACATTTATTGTATTGCTATCGATAGTTCCTTCTGTTGGCGGGTCATCCTCTGACTCAGCGACGAATGTTCTGTAAAAAAAATCATTTTTGAATTTCTTTAGCTTTGGTTTTTGTACTCTATTTTTTTGCTAGAAGAAAATATTTCAGAGTGCAGGTGTACAATAGTTGAATTCGTCTGTCATTAAATCTAATCCTTAATTAAATCGTTCAGTTTTTATGGGAACATAATTTTATGAGACTGCAAAAAGGTAAACAATGCGTGCCACTCGTGTAACGAAATTGCTGGGTTAAGCGCTCGTGTTAACTTATATAATCAAACTAAATTTTGGAATGTTAATAAATATTAAGATACTTTCACATGCCATTTTTATATTTCTAGAATCGTCGCTGTCATGCCAGTAGACCATATGGTAGAATAAATAATATATCTGACTTTTAACCAAAAGGTCAAAGTTTGCTAAGCCATAAGGGACATTTTTTTCTTGTAGACTTGTATGCTTGTACATTGAGTTGTATTAAACTTGCTATTAAGCTCCATATTTTTCTCTGACATTAATATCCTCGATAGTATAGTGGTTAGTATCCCCGCCTGTCACGCGGGAGACCGGGGTTCAATTCCCCGTCGGGGAGGCTTTTTAAAAGTTTTTTTTTTAACCAGAAATACTTTGTTAAGCCAGAAATAGTTTTTACTTTCTGTTTTGTTGCTAACAAGCTGACTCTTTTTTGTTTATATAAATTTGATACAAGTCATTAGTTTTTCTGTTTCGTTCTGTTGTAGTGTACCTCACTTACTGTAAATCACTGTATTAAAAAAAACGATTACATTATAAAATTTCAATGACACACTTTTATTTTTATTAATAATTTATGTTATTATAGCAAAATTAAAGACATAAAGAAATACAAAAATTGAAGAATTTAAAATAGTATAAAAGCAGAGCAAAATATTAAATAAAATAGTAGAGTTGGGCAAAATCGTTCATTTTTGGGGAACGTTCAGAACGATCCATAATATTAAAGGAACTAGGTCGTTCATTTCGTTCATCGTTCCTTTTTTACTTTGAACAGTGATTGAACGATGAACGAGAGAACTTCTCTGTCGCTCCCTAGAAATTTCAACAAATGCATGGCATGTACTTTGACGTTTGTTTATACAGATGTATGTATGTTTATTTTCGTGTTGAGCAAATCATTGCTTTGATGATAATAAAAAAACCAATTATACCTATATTAGCGCGTACAAATTTATTAAAAAACATAATCAGAAATAAGAGCGATTAATAAAAACACCACCTTGTTAAAAAACTTTAGTCGGGACGATGAACGATAAGAAATGAAACTGTATAAGAGTCCGAACCGTTCCTTTTAGTGAATCGTTCAATGGAACTAGGTCGTTCCGGAACAACACAGTTCTATGAAATAGACTTTAATTTAAAAACGCAAGCAACAACTTGCCTAGTTTATAAATTGACTTCTCATTTTTCTGGCAGTTCCTTTGAACGCCTACTTATAAGCTGGACCCTATGTACAGCTGGATAAAAACAATAATTGGGCTATAGGACCTCACAAACACACTATCATCACAAATCCTTTTAAACATTATTTGGCGACCAAACTTTTCTTTTTAACATTACATGCAAAGACTAATGAAGCCTTTAATCGGGACTTAGTTCAGTATTTTCAATTCTCTTGGAAATATTTTTATTAATTAACGTGAGTTTCTTAAGAATAGAATTAAAATTAAACTAGACTCTTAAGCTGGGGGGGAAATACTGATATTTTTCTTCGCAGCCACGCACTTCATCACTTCATCCACGTTTATTTATTTAGGTAGAAATTTTTATAAACATCAGCTATTTAACAATATTTTAATGAAATTGAATATGAGAAAAATAAAATGAAATGAAATGGTAAATGCATTTCTAATACATTTTTTGTAACTAAAAAATCAGCGTTTAAAAACTTCCCATTTGTGTGTTTACTTTTGCTTCTGCTCATACTCCTGCTTCTGAAAATTCAAGAGTCGCGGTAAAAGTTAACACAGCTGTCTTACAGCTGCTTTAAGTAAACGCGGAAGTATTAGAGATGTTTTGAGTTTTTTCTTTTCTTTTGATTTTGCAGTTTCAGTTGCGTATTTAATCGCTTGCTGGAAGAAATGTCTTACTATTACATTTTTAGATTCAAGAAAAAAAATACTAATATACACACAAAAAACACACATTCAAACACATAAACACAAACATTTCTGCTTCGTTAACTTTTTATTTATTTAAGGCAGGCGTCAGTCAAACCGAAATCTGTACGGACATGATGACTAGATTTCGGTCGAACTCGTTCACTAGTTGATTTTTTTTTCGCAAACCAATGATCAAACCAATTTAAATTACATAGGTTTGATCATTGTTTTGTTGGAAATATGAACTACTGAACGAGTTTAATCCAAGTCTAATGAGGACAGCTGGAGCTCCTCGTTGTGTATATCTATCTATTCGTTTATTGTGTTAACTTCAACTACGACTCTTTGAATTTTATTAGCAGAAGTATGAGCATCAGGTTGGGATTGGGCAGTCAAAAAATAAATAGGTCGAAGAAATAGCACAATTTTACGACCTTTGCTATTTCGACTGCAGTTTATTTAACATATATTTAAGTATTACCTTATCAAATTCTGCGTATAAACTCTTAAAATATACTTTGTTTTGACTATGAATATGAGCCAGAGTTTTTTTTTTATTTAGTTCCTGTATCATTTGAATGATAAGTTTGTCAGCTGTTTCATTTATTCCATTCGGAATGTTTTTATTCCGTATGGAATTCCATTCCGTTTCAATTATATTTTACTGCCTTATATTTTGAGCGCTTTCATCAGTCCAAGAGAGAATGTTATAGTTTTGTAGTAAAGTATAATGTGTCATATTTTTGGGCATTTGAAATATATTTTTTTGAACGGCTATTATAATTTTGTTTTATATAAGAGAAAAATTTCATATTAAAATCTCCGCAAATTAGGTCAATTTAAAAGTTTTGTTGGCAATGATGTGTTTCGTGTTAATTCAATATAATTTATAGCAATCTTCAAAGAAAATTTTTCCTCTTGAAATAACTTTATTTCATCTTAATTTAACATTATAGTACACTAAGAGAAAAAACAGTTTAAAAAAAACCATATTGAGTTAACAAGAAACATTAACAAAAGTCCAGTCATGTTGAAATTTCTTATTTCAATATGGAAAAATATTAATTTATTAATTTTATTTAGTTTTAAGCATCTAAATGTACATTTTCTGTTATATTGAAAAATATTGAATTAATATGACGCGTTCTTATTTTTAAGTTGCAGCTTTTCCCTGATTGTAATGTTAAGTTAAAATGAAAAAATCATGTTGAATCAAAGTTACTTCGAGTTGCAACAATATGAGTTCGAAGAGGAAGAACCATATTGCATCAAAGTTATTTCCAATTGAAATAACATGAATTTAATTAAATGTAGTCATTTTATTTTATTAATGATTTAATGATTTAACTTACTTGATTGTGTGTATTGCAACAACCATCAGAAAAATGTGTGTATGTAGGCTTTCCAGGCCAAGATCTGAATCTGAAATTATCGCGTGGTAGTCAACGAACTTACCGCTGGAGCAACCTTAAAAATTCTTTACAAACAAACTAAACAAACACCTTCAAAAATTAATTTTTAATTCAACACTATTTGAATGATCATTTAGCATAAAATATATTTGAAAAAAAGTTTTGGACAAAAAAACACAAACTGATAAGTTATTTTTGCTTGCGTGTAGGATTTGAACCTGCGACTCTCCGACAACGGGACTACAACGAAATGAATTTTGCTTCATAAATCAAACGAAACAATTTCACTAGATTTTTTTTCACAAATCTAGTGATAATTTCACAAACCTAATGAAAATTTTGCGAATACTGTGAAAGAATTTAATTGGAATTGCTTCGTTGGTATTCTAGTTTCGTAACAATATTTCATTGGATTTATGACAACAAAATTTTCTAATTATTAAGAAACCCCTTTATATTTAAGAAACATTTGCAGTTTGTTGCTTGAAATAAACATATGTATATACACAAGAACATACCTTAAAGCAATTATGTTAAATATCAAATTCTTTAAAACTAAAACAATTATAAAATATACAGCAATTTAAAATTTTATTATAGCTATTGGACAACAAATACAGTCCCAATGAAAATTTCATTGTAGTTCTGAAAGTCTGATAAATTAAATGTATTTCAACAGTTGTCAGCCAAAAGCTTGCATCAAATGTTGTTCTGTATGATTGTTCTTGTACTCCTTGTATGCTTATTTACACATACAGTTTCAATTAAGTTATTTTTTTGTTTGTTTTTGTGAAGTTATTTAATTTTTTAAATGAAATTATTTCGTTGGAAACTATCTCGATGTTTTAATAAAACTATGTCGTGGTTTTAATGAAATTATTTCGTTGTTTTAATGAAATTATTTAGTTGTTTCGATGAAGATCTTTCATTGTATTGATGACATTATTTAATACATTTGACTTAGTTTTTATTAAAATAATTTTAACGAAACCGGTTTCATTAATCCAACGAAGCGTGACGTTGGTTGAATTTTAATGAATTTTATCATTGGATTAATGTCGAAATTTATAAAACTTATGAAAAAAATTATTTCAGTATAATGCACTGCCTACTGGCCACCAGCAGGAAGTTTTCGCTTGTTATGCGAAATTTGTCAACTATTTACGATTACTGATTTACACATTATTTTTTATGCTATTAATTTAATAAGAAATTGCAAATCTTTTTTTTTATCCTGCCATACACACACACATTTTTTTGACAAATTTTGTTGGTAAAAGAAGAATATCTTCAAGAGTGTCTGTCTCTCCACATGATACATTTAAATAAATTATTCTCATTTTACATTAAAGCTGTGACAAATTGTGCCTGCTATTCGAGTAAAAAAATAAATTTTAACCGCTTGCATACTTAACTATACAATGCCACGTATCTTCACGCCCTGCTACAAATATAAAAAATAGAAAGCTTTTTCAGCGTTTGTAGTGTGAGTGTATGTGGGTGTGTGTGTGCTTGCAATAATGACATTTTTACAGCTTCTAGATTTAATGATTTTATATGCTTTGAATGCTAATAGCAAATAATGTGCTCATTAATATATTGTTATTGTTATTCTTCGTCTCTTCTTGTTTCTTTTTAAATTAAATTTAAGAAGAAACAAACCGTATATTTCTACGGTATCGTAAGTTTTGACTCTAATTCTTCTAATTTTTTTTTCAAAAAAGTAATATAATAATAATATTTATAATAATAATATGTTAGCTGTACTACTAAAGCGATTGTCTTTATTTATTAAGACAGAAAAATTACGCTGGTTATTAGATATATACAGGGGGTATATCAAGCTACTTGGTTAATTAATAGCTACCGTTAATTGCATTAAAATATATTTATGCATTCGAGAGATAACGCTTACAGAAAAATTTCAGCTTAAAATCTACGTAAATAAGATAAATTTAACCTTTTGCGGCAATTATTTTTCTTCATATGAGTTTCATAATAATTCAACATGATTTGTGGTTTTCATCAGAGAATATTTTTCCTACTGAAACAACTTTATGTCATGTTGATCTTACATTACAGTGCTGTTAAATCCAAAAAGAAGAATCATGTTGAATCAAAGTTATTTCTAGTTAAAACAACGTGAAGTTGATACCAAAATAACTCGAAGAACCATATCTGGTCAAAATTATTTCAAGTTAAAAAACCAAGAATTTGATTTAATGTAATAAATTTATTTTATTACACTATGCAACAAAAAACTTCTAAAATTAGAAGTTTTTTTAAATTTAATTAGGGCTGCTAAACACGAATTGGGCCTTCATTTGTGTTTCTTAAGAAGCGTGTCTTGACAAATAATCCTAATTCCATTAAAATAGTAAAGAACCAAAAATTGTTTACGATAACTCTAATTCGGATACTTTCACTAAATATATCCCTCATTTTTAATTTTTAGTCCGACGATAAGAATTCAACTTTTAATATGTTTGGTAAAACATTTTATTTAAGATACAGGGGGCAAATTACGGCATTCGATATAAACGCTATTGAAATATATTTAAATTACGAGTCTTATCGGATGCCTTGAGTTGCCCCTTGTTGAACAAATTTTTTGATTCTGTTCCTTTTTGGCTAAACTTAAAATAGTAAATTAAAAAAAATAATTCTGACAAAAAATTCAGACGTCAATGCAAAGATCTAATAGAAAATTTTGGAAAAAAAATTTATGGTACAAAAGTGGAAGTGAACTCTTTCAAGGAAACAAAATAATTAAAATCTTTTTGTTAAGAAGTAGGTGAAATAAAAAATTAAATTTTCTTGAGCGTACCACCCACCATTTTTTTAAATAAAAGATTGTGTCTATTTTAGAGCTCAAGGCGTGTATTAAATTTCTTAAAAATCGGTTAAGCGGAACCACGTAAAATATAATAATAAAATTTAATGGGCGTAGCTCCACCCATTTTTTAAAATCTAATATTGTGTACCTATAATTACAGAAACCAAAGGTGTTTACTGAGTTTCGCAGCATCAAGTAAGCAAAATATCATAAAATCAAGTTAAAAAAATTGTGAGAGTGGCCCGCGCATTTTTTTTTTACAATGGGACCAATTGGAAGCTATACCTTCTCACAGGAAAAGAGATTTTTACAATCAATCTAAAATCTACCGAGTGATGAAGTTACAATATAAAAAAAAATAATAATAAAAAATACAGACGAAGTAAGGGAGAAGGTTCCCATATTTTAAGTAGGTTATAGTGTTTTCATACTAATATTAAAACCAACACTGTGAAAACCTGGTTTCACCATACAAATTGTTGTTGTTAAAACCAACTTAAAACCATTTTTGAATTGGTTTTAAGTTGGTTTTATGAAATGCAACATTGTTTTCGCTGTGCTAAATTCAGTGCTGCCAAGTCAAAATGACCAGAAGCAGCTGATAACGTTTATGCCAGTGAATAACAATAGATGTCGCTTGAAAGACTTTCGACTTAAAAATGGATGCAAAAGCAACAATAATTAATAAAATTATGGAAAAAAGAGTATTTTGGAAGAAAAACAAAGAAAATATTTCTATTGACCTCTGGGAAGTGAAAATAGACTATATGACTGGCATCGATGTGCCGACAGAAAAGTTTTGTTTTGAAATGTATTTGTGCATTTTTTATATACAATAACTGGATTTATAAGCACTTCTTCACTTTATGTAATTAGTTCCACAATCTTAAAATATTTATTTACTCAGAAATAATTCATAGTTAGGCTCAAGTTCAGTAATTTCAATTCTTATTGAATGATATATTTTTATTAATTAATGTGAGTTTCTAAAGAAGAGAAGAAAAATTTAACTTAGACTTTAAGCTGGGGGAAATACCGATACTTTTCTGTGCAGCCACGCACTTCATCAGCACCCTAGTCTATCTACTTAGGTAGAGATTCTTATTAACATCAGCTATTTAACTTAAATTTACAATGAAACGGAATTTGAGAAACGATTGTTGTGTATACAATTGATTAACCTTGGTAAACACATTTATTAATATCACTATTAATTTTCTGTTTTTCCATTTTTTCATTTTTCTATTTAGGTTAGCACGAAATTATATTACTCTACCTCAGTATGTTTAACTATTCTTACTTATCTTTTTTTTACGATCATTACATTAATTATTTTTACTTATTCGATGTACCATCGGTACATGCATGTAAGTATTAGCGTAGTGGTCTTATGTTACTTGTTATTGCATTCTACAGTTTTATTTTAGTTATTCCAGCCTTCTGAAACTGTGATAACCAAGTGAACAGTGATTGCCAAGTGAACATATTTTGTCACGTGCCCATGATGTATTAAGTGAGAAATTTTTAGATATTTTAATTGAACTGTAGTGAGTTTTATTCAGAAATAATTCATAGTTAGGCTCAAGTTCAGTAATTTCAATTCTTTTTGAATGAAATATTTTTATTAATTAATGTGAGTTTCTAAAGAAGAGAAGAAAAATTAAACTTAGACTTTAAGCTGGGGGAAATATTTATTTACAAAATATAAAATAATTACCAATTTACAACGCATTGTAAAATTTCCCAGATTTTCATACAAACAAAAACAGTTGTTGTACAGTTTGTCAAATAAGTAATATAAAAAGCACAAAAAATACAGCAACATATACACGCATTTCTGCAGGTGATTTACATATTTTATTTTTGAGCAAAGTTATTTGACAATCTGTGAGTTAAAACCTGAATTTAACAAACTCGCAGTGTGAATGCAAAATCAGCTGTTTATGGTTTTAGCTTTAAAACCAGGTTTACTAGAAACTAAAGAGTTAATAATTTCTAAAATCTAAAGGGCCAATGACTAGTAACTTTTAACATTATAGATATGGGCTGATAAAAGAAAATTCTATCTTTTAATCAGTGTAAAATTTGCTCAATTTAAATAAACAGTTCTCGGGTTTTTTGGAAATATATATGTGAACAAAAAATTATAAAACTGTTTTGCGAAAATCCCGAAAAAGTTTCTTAAGAAAAATAAATAAATGACTTATTCTTAAATTAGCTAATAAAACAACTAATTTTTGAAAGATATGGGCAAAAACTTTGTGTTATTTAAGTAACTTGATTTGCTAATAAATTTATTATAGTATCCAATCAACATATTTTCACGTTGATTTTAAATTGGTATTTTTTTGTGTGTGTGTGTGTGTGTGTGGTGTACTTCAAGAAAATTTATAGTCCTACCAATCGAACACAAACAATATATTTGTTGTTGAAATATTTTCCTCTAAGATGCAAAGTTTGCGAAAAACCAATATTGTTGTATAATTTCCAATTTTGTTACACATAGTGTGGGAGGCTGGATGTATGTTATTTTTCTTATTTTTATTTTAATTTATGCATGTGTTTTTTTGTTTTTTTTTTTTGTTGTTTGTTTGGTTAACTTGCTGTTTTGTATGAATTGACACAAAGTTTGTGTATGTTGTTGTTATTGTTTTAAAACATTTCCGTTGACATATTTTTTTTTGTTCTATTTTTATTGTTTGCTTCCGGCCTAATTTTCTCCTAACTGTTTCTTTATGGCAGTTAATTAACTTTTGTTTATGTTGTTCCATTTATATTGCTGCTGAAGTTGAGTCTCTATTTTTTTAATTTAAATGTAACAAAAGGAACTTACATCTATACATACATACATGCATACTAGAGCCCTGCGTAAACAGTCTTGAAATGTATTTATGTCTTGTTTTTGAAATGTATTCTCGTGACTTGTATTATACTAAACCAATAATAAATGCTGTCGTATTATAAGCGAATCACGACCCAGCTAAAAAAATATGTATGGAGCATATATGATATCCCATATATGGTTCGGATCCGAAAAATGAGGGTGTATGGGCATATATGATTATATATATTGATACATTTTCATACATGTATGTGTAAATGTATGAAAATGTATGGAAAGTTCGTATTCACACACTCTTGATTCACAAAAGCGCACTGCTGTGCAATAAATTAAATTTTTTTAGACTTGAGAGAGAGGTTGTATTTAATGAAACATTTGTTTGGACAAATAATTCAAAACGAAATAAAAGTCATTTCATTCATCAAAAGGTGAATCAATTATTTAAAAAAACACATAAATCATATTCGTACATAACATTTAGCTTAAGAAATCATATTAAAAACGAATGCAATTAATTATAGGAGAAAAAATAATCCCTCTAACAATAGTTTTCAATACAGTAATATGAACTTTGTTTCTTATCTAGAGAATTTTGTTATTTTCTATAAAATTAATAGCTGGATTATCCTTTTGATTAGTTGATATATTAAATGGGGTCACGATGTATAAAATCATACAATAATGGATTTTTTGTAACAAAAAGTTTATCTTTTTTAAACGTTGAGGGTACGCATATAAACTTTGCATAGCGTATGTATTTTCTCTGCCAATTCAGCAGTGATAAAATTCCAATTGCAAAAACTATCTTATGTGAGATATCATGTAAGCATACATTCTTATATGGCTCCATATATAAAATCTTATATTTATATATGGATTCCCATATGAAGAGCTTCATCATTAAATTTTCATATATGAGCTCATATGTTATAATACATTTCATATATTAGTCCATAAATTAGTTCATATATAATAGTTTTGCCATGTAGAATCCCATATATTTCCATACATGAATTCATACATATTCATATATAGTTATATACATTCATATATTAAAAATATATGGACCATATATAATTTTTTTAGCTGGGGATGTAAATATGTATGTATTGATGTTCGTGTAATTGAGTGTTCACAAGCGATGTCTCAAAGACTTCTTGTTCGTAACAAACACATATTGTACGTTTGAGTGTGTAAGTTAGCAACAGATGTGAATACCATTATTAATTATATTTGTAAGCAATAATAGTGAATATCCCTATTAGTTGTAAAATATGCCTTGTAATCAATATTTCGTTAAATCAAAATTTATTGCATTTTAACCAATAGAATCAAAGTAAAATGAGGTGACAATTATGTTTAAGCAAATTATTATTATTTTTTTGTTCTAAAAACGCTTGGTAATTAATTTTTGCTAACTAAAACTTATTGCATTTTAGCCAATGGAATTTAAGGTAGAATAAGATGATTGTAACATGAAACCTAAGAAATTACTATTAATAAACAAAATTCAATATTGTAATAAAAGCTGAAGAAATAATAAAGAAAATCATTCTATGTTGAATCACAGAAGTTAAAACACGTTTTGTTTTTAAACGACGGTTCATAGAACCAACGGAAAAGTTAATTTGTATGTAAGATGTAGATGGTAAGCTCTTATGTGTTTAACAGCGGTTTTTTAAACCCAGCATACCATTATCGGAGCGGTCTTATATATGAGCTCATATATGAGCGATTTTATGAGCTTCTGTGAGTGTTTCCTGCGCGCATATTTCTGAGCTCATAAACGATAGATTTTATGTTCTTTTTATGAGTAATTTCTGCTCGCTGACAGATAACGGTAAATTCCAGCTAAGCAGAAGAAAGAAGTTACACAAATTGATTCATTAGTGAATATTTTTGGAAGCGTAAAGACAAAATTGTGAGTTATTTTATAATAAATATAAAAATAATACATAATTAAAATAATGAAAATAGCAAGCTTAAAAGAAAGCAAGTTAATAATAAGTGAATTTCGTTCAAATAAATTAAGAAAAGAAAATCCAGCATGTAATATTAAAAATAAAAAGAGTCATAAAATACTCTTTTATGGATAAAATTTAGAGCTCTTTCATGAGTGACCAGTTTATTGGAAAAAGCCACTCAAATATGAGCGTTTTATGACTGTTTATGATTATTTTATGAACTTATTTTGAACGTCAGCGCTCCGACAAAAGAGTCTTTATGAGCTATTTAGAGCGCATATGGTAAGCTGGGAAACTACTCTTTTATGCATAAAATTTAGAGCTCTTTCATGAGTGACCACTTTAGTGGAAAAAGCCACTCAAATATGAGCGTTTTATGACTGTTTATGATTATTTTATGAACTCATTATGAGCGTAAGCGTTCCGACAAAAGAGTCTTTATGAGCTCATTTAGAGCGCATATGGTATGCTGGGAAGCAAGCGCGCACACAACTAATGTCAATGCATGTGTGCGTTTGTATGTGCGTATGAAGAAGCAAGCAAGCATCACAAAATTTTAAGTTACGAAATATTTTCTTTTTTACTCGTGTACATACCTGCAGTAACTGAAACAAATGTATTGCTAACAGTGTTGTTTAGCGTTTGTTTTAGAATATTTCGCTGTAGTAAAAAAGCATTTGAAAAATCCCTAATGTCCTAAAAAGTTCTTGTAAGTGGTCTTGTGCAGGAATTTAATATACATACATACATACATACGTTTCTTGTTTCTATAGCTGTTTTATGCTGCATCATAGATAGATATTCTTTAAACGTTGTTATCTCATTTTAATTTTTGTTGTTTTATGCTTCCCCATTATATTGTATTGTCTCACAACATTCTAACGCCATTCCTTTACGTTATTATCGTAAGTAGGTTTCTTGTTGTTGTGTTTTTCTTATAGGAATTGACATTTTTCTTTTTTCATTGTTTTTTCCCCTTAATTTATATTGCCATTTTTGTTTTTTTTGCTCTTCTTTTTTTTCAAGGAAGGCAGTTTATGGTTAATTGATGACTAATAGGGTCACTGGTTATATTTATCTTTCCTAAAACAAAAAGGAAAATAGATATAGATTGTGTTTTTGTTGCTGTTGTTATTAGACAAGATAAATGTGGCTGACGTTTGTTAGAAGCTAAAAAGGGACTACATATACTGTCATCATTTATTTGGTTAAAACTCATTGTTTTCTAACTAATGGCTTCTATGAAGTTCGGCATTTTGTAAGCATGTAATTTATGCTCGACAAAGCGGGCTCTTAATACTTTATTAACTGATTTCAAGAATTATAGCGCTCAAGAATTAATGTTAATAAGTTTTCATAATTCTTCTGAAACATAAAGATTTTTTTTATTGTTAAATAATTTAATGTTTAATGATTAATATTAAAGTTGGAGCGAAAAAGCCGTCCATAACATATATATTAGAGTTGATTCAGAACATTTTGTTTACGACATTTTATAGAATGTCATTGCCAAAATTTAAGCGTTTCTAGTCGCCTGACCAAAAAAAAGTTAAAAAGTACACACAAGAAAATGATTTTAAATTTTAATACTAGAAATATTTGCATTTGATAATGGAAAATTTGTAAGCATTACATACAGTTTTACACACACTCATAATTCTGATCGCACTGAAGCAGTGCCCTGCAGGAAATTTCAATATTAAAATTATACTGATTATCTCCTGACGATGTCACTGGTACTACTTACAAATTATACTCCAACTACTGACATTTATTATTGACACAAGCTTGTCCTACAAAATTTATACTGGTAGAGATTTTAAGACTGCGTCAATACTGATTAGGGAGTTCTTGCAGGACAGGGCTGCCATACGTCCTGGTTTTCCAGGATTTGTCCTGGATTTACACAAATTGTCCTAGTGTCCTGGTCAACTCTTAAACTGTCACGGTTTTATTTTTGGGCAGGAAAATTTACTCTGATTAAATTTTTGTTTCAACTAAGTGAATGAATTTAAATGAATTTTTTATTTTTGTTTATTATTTTGTATCTTTAGTAATTGTTGGACTTAATTCTGCAATATATGGTTGATACATGCATCAAAATAAAAATTTGTTTAATTTAATTCTTAAACAATTACTTCTTGGAGTGTACAAACATACATATGTACATTAGAGTGGCCGAAACTTGCATGGATAATTTTTTAGGGGGTGCGTCCGCCACTCAAAGCCCATTTTTTCAATGTAATTTAAAATTTTTTTTTGGTTTTTTTAGTTTTCTTTTGACTATATCGAACCCTTTTTTGGATTTTATCGCAAGCGACATGTTATCGAACAATGACGTTTTGATTGAAATTAAAATTTTATGGGCCTATCCATAGTTTAGAATTATCAAAATCCCAAAATTATTGATAACTTTTAGGATACAGGCTGTACAATTTTATTGTAAGCGACAATTTACGTACAAAAACAAATTTGAATTTCTTAAAAAAATCTTCTACTGAACAATTTAATTTTTCTCGCTTACGATAAAATTAAAAATAAGGCTGTAGGCAGATTTTGTAAAAAATTTCGTTTCTAAACGTTAAGAAAATTAGTTTCAAAAAATATTTTTTCCATACAAAATTTCCAAACGAAAAAAACGTTTCTAGTTACAAAATTTGGCCATTAATATGTATTAAATAGTTTAATAGATATAAGCTCTTATTTTACATGCTTGATATAAATAATTTCCATATAAATATAATTCTGGTTATTTTCTTCATTATTTTATGTATGTTTATACTCAGTCTATAAGGATATGTAATTATTTTAATGATACTCGGAATATTTATTAATCATTCGGCACCATTTACACAAATCTGTGTATATAAATTGGAATGTAAAATATGAATGTGGGTGTGCGTGTAGCTGTTTGCAAATGTGCTTCATGTATGTGCCTAAACAAAAAAATATCCTGTATGCACGCATGTGTAGCCGATTAAAAGTCAGAGTATTTTAATAATCATGTGTGTGATTTTAATTTTAGTTATAGTTATTTGTGGTGCGTAATTGAAAAAATATGTATAAACATAGTTGGTGTATGTCTATAGTAATATGTATTCAGTTTAAAATTAATACGTGTGCTTGCATTCATATGAATGAATACTATGTCTGAAGCTGTATTGAAGAAACAAATGAATGACAGACCTGTAGGAAGAGAATGGAAATTTACCTATACCGAAGTTAAAAAATTACTATAGAACAGAACAGCCCAGACAATGCAATATTATTCAAAATTTTATTGCTATTATTATTGTTGTTTTGCTCTAAAATAAAAAAATATTTATTGCGCAATTTTTCTTACAATATGCATGTTTATGTAAAATGAAACAAGTGATATGCTCACATGTTCATTTATGAAATTTTTAAATTGATTTTTCGTAATACCTACTAGATACATATCTACAAAATTGTAAGCAAATTAAATTATTTTTAATTAAGTGCTTTTATTTTATTGCACAAAATACTTCTTATTGCGCAATATAAATAAAAAAACTTTTTGTTTCATCCAATGTATTGCCATTTACCAATATATGTTTGTATATAATGAACACACAGGCAATTTTATTGTACAATATCAATTATTAAACAATAATATTGTAAATGAGTGGTTACTTTAAAAGATGAAGCAAACTGTTCGTCGTTGCAGCATTAACACGCCAACTTTTCTTTTTTTAACTCTATTTCAAACAAAGTTTGCCTTCATGTTAGCTTAAAATCTGATCAGACTGGTTTTGGGAAAAATATATCCTCACAAAAGCATAAATGTGATAAAAGCCAAGGACCTACTCGTGTAACACTGAGTGTGTCATTGGTCAGTGGCCAGTGAATATGTCTTAAAATATGCACTTTTAGCTTCTCCATATATCCGGAACCTTTCATAGTAAAACTTTCAAACTTCGCATGTGAGGTTATATGAATTTATTCTAATTATTTATAATTTTACGATTGCGGAGAACAAAGTTATGAGGGGGTAAAAACAGCTCGAATGGCTTCCTGTAAATATACACACTGCGTGCGTTGGTCGGAACTTGGGCTGGCGCACTGCCGTGCGCCTAGATCAATGTTCGGTTTTATTTATTTGAAATTTTACACATTCAAAGCAATAACATAAGATGAAGCATTTCCTTAATTTGTATACGCAATTTTATAATTTTTAAATTTTGTTAAAAGTAATTTATAGTTAATGGTCCCAATTGGGTCTCCGAGTGGACTTGCGGTAAAGCACCACCCTTCCTAACCTAATGTTTTTTGGTTTAACACCAATTTAACAATTAAATGTCTTGGGCAGCTCTTTCCTACATATGTAATATGTTTATACATATGTATGTGTGTATTTATGTATGTTTGCATGTATGTATGTATATTCAGATATATGTTCTTTCGTGTTCTTAGAAGATAAATTGCCTTGGGGAAATTTCTAATTTACTGCTGTCCCATAATTATTTATGGGATTATGTTAAGTAAAATATGTGGACAAACTCAATTGCTCACAACAAAAAAATAAACAAATTTAAATTTGGCATACTAATACCAAGTCAAACAAAATATTATGAACAAAGTTAATAAAATAAGCTGAATCCTGTGAAGCTACTCGTATCAGAAAATCATTAAGATGGTTCACAATATCATTGATTAATGGTCCTTAGAACGATTCTCCGTTAACAATATGTCAAAAACCGATACAGAGATCTTCTAGTTTTTATGCTGCGATCACCGCCTATACATACCAAATATTTTCAGCATAATTTTTTTCATCTAATATCTCATTAGCCCAACATGACGTTGCGACTTGTTATATATTTTTTGGTAATTTATACAGTTCCGAAATCTTTTGAAATTGGGTCTTATGTGATGTGATATTTCGGTATAAATTTTTTATCCATTTGGGCCTTATTTCATAATTTTTTTTTGAGATTTATTTAATTTCTTTAGGCACCACATTATTTTTTAGGTATGTGTGTATGTATATGTGTTCCTTTGCGCCACTAGAACGCAGGGGACGATTTTGATGTAAAGATATGACAGTAGTCAAAACTCAATATGGCGGCCAACAGACAGACACCATTTTGTAAATACGAAAAAAATAAAAAGTCAGAGAACTATATCAAAATTATTCAACAATTATTTTATAATATCTTATGATTTTTCATTTAGAGTGACCATTAAGGATATTTAACGGTTCAAAGTTTGTCGCAATCGGTTTTTTTTAAATTATTTTAATTACTCCTTGCTTTGAACTTTTTTCGATGGACATTATTTCGTTTAGGTCAATATTCATCTTTGTAACGGTGCAGTTTTTAAGCATGCTTGGCTTGCAGATTTCTTCCTTTATAGTATTTCGAAAACTTGCTTCTCTTAAAGTACATTTTCTCTTAGGTAAATTTTCTTGAGTTATTTTCAATTTCCCATTTTTTAAATTTTTTAAATTTTAAATTAAAAAAACGGGCCCAAAAAATTTCTACTGAAAACTACAAAACTGTTGTTAAGACCGAGAAGCCTTTTTGTTAGTGTATTTTAGGGCATTTCTAAAAATTAATAAGGGCCCCGAAAACATTCTATTAAAAATTAGAAAAAAATTCCCAGAAGCAAATTTTCATTTTTTGTTTGGATAATTTTTCAATACATTTTCATTGTGAAACTTTTTTATTTTGTATTATGCGGCCATGTTAAAAAAATAATTAAAAAAATAATTTTTTGGGCCAATAGTTCATTACATTTTTGGGACATTTTCTAAATGTTCACCTTTTTTCAGTATGAGACTATTTACAAAAACGAAAAATTGCTTCGAAAAACATACATTAAAAACAACAAAAAATTCCTTGGGACTAACTGTTCATTAAAAAAAAATAATTTTTCGGGCCAATATTTTATTATATATTTGGGACACCTTCTAAATTTCCTTCTTTTTTCACTATGAGACTAATTTCGAAAATGAAAAATTTTTTAGAAAACAATCGATTAAAAACAACAAAATATTTCTTGGGACCAATATTTATTATTGCTTTGGCCCATTTTCCAAGACAAACGTTTATATTTTTCAATATGTGGCCACATTTGATTTTTAAAAATGAAAAATATACTTCAAAAACTGTGCATTAAAATTTTTTTTGAGATCAATATATGTATTATTATATTTTTGTGACATTTTTAAATTTTCACTTTTTCCACTATGGGACAATTTTCAAAAATTAAAAATGACACAGAAAACTTTCTATTGAAAACAACAAAAATTTATTTTGAGGCAAAATTTTCATTATTGGAAATTTTATTGGAGTACAATTTTCATAGTTTTTTTGGGCAATTTTTCAATATTCATGTTGGACCTGTTATTTTTTTCAGTAGGTGGCCATAATTAATTTTTTTAAATTGAAAAATTCTTGAGACCAATGTTTCATTATTGTTTCGATTTATTTTTTGGGACAAATTTTTTATTCTTATTTTGGGATATTTTTTTAATTTTGGGCCTTTTTCCAGTATGAGAACACATTTGAAAATAAAAAATTGTCCAAAAACTTTACAGTGAAAATAACAAAAATTTTCTTGTTGTGTCAATGTTTTATTATAGTTTTGGGCCATTTTTCAATTCATATTCCTTTTTGGGACGGTGTTGTATTTTTCATGTTTTTGCCATTTTTAATTTTTTTTTAATGAAAAAACAAAGCCTAAAAGCTTTTTATTAAATTTTATTTTACCGAAATTTCATTATAGTTTCAGTTCTATTCTTTCTTCAGTTTCTTGGGACACAATTTTCATTATTGTTCTTAGTCATTTTTCAATATTGATTTTGGACCTGTTTATTTTTCAGTATGTGGCCATATTTACTTTTCAAAAATTAAAATGTCCGGAAAACTTCGCATGGAAAAATTAAAAAAATGTTTTGGGACCAATATTTATTTTATTATTGTTTCGGGATATTTTTAAATTGTTAATTTTTCAGTATGAGGACGTTTTTGAAAATAAAAAATGGAGCGAAAGCTGTCCATTATTGAAAACAAGAAAGAATTTCTAGTGAAAAATATTTTAATATAGTTTTGGGTAAATTTTTAAAACATATACACTTTGGGACTGTTTTATTTTATAGTATGTGGCCATATTTGGGGTCAATATTTATTTTATTATTGTTTTGGGACATTTTAAAATTTTTGAAAAATGACTCGAAAAGTTTCTATTGAAAACAACAAAATATATATATCTTGCGACCAATTTTTCATTATTTTTTTTGGGAAAATTTTCAATATTAATGTTGGTACTTTTTTCAGAATGTGACCATAAGTAACTTTTTTTAAATGAAAAATTAAAAAAATAAAAAGTAAAATTTTTTGAAATTAACTTTTCATTATTGTGTTGCTCTATTTTTCAGTATTAATTTTGGGACTGTTTAAATTTTTCAGTGTGTCTCTTTTGAACGATTTATGCAGTTGTATTTGCTTTTGTATTTAAAATGTTTGTTTCTTTTATTTAAAACAAAACTTAGGAATGACATACACCAAGGCGAATTCATACCAGGTGATCTCCATTCAGCAGCTGATTATCAGCTGTTAATTTGTCTGAAGTCAAATCAAAGCAAAACGTTGCAATTTTCTGATAGCAGAAAATTTTGCACAAGGCGAATATGCAGAGTTGCAAATCAAGACCTACTGCTGGTATCAATTCGCCTTGGGCATATACGCAAACAACTGCTAAAAGGCTTGTGAACGAAAAACGAATTTTTAGTCATAACTGAATTATGATAGACTTTTCATATTTAAATTACAAATTCTAAATAATATTTTCCTTTACTGATGACTATGAACTAATAGATTTCGGCCGGTCTTTATTTTTAATTTTGTTTTATATGGCTTAATACTTTTACGAATCAAGTTTCTCAATGCCAACGATGTCAACTTTTAAATGAAAAAAAATCTTAAACAAGGAAAAACAAATAAAATTTTTTCATAAATATCAGTAAACATTTTGTAATGAAAAATGTGTTTACAAAAAGTTTAAATTCGTATGTATTGATTAACCCGCATTAACTTTTGCATTTTAGCGTTCATTAAAGTAATGCATACACGAAACAATATGTATTCATGAAATTTTACCATTTGTACACTTCCGCCAACTTGTCATGACGTATTGAACTTTAAGCTTTTTACGCGGAAATAGAGACCAAAAAATAAAAAAAAAATACAAGCACCCGAAAAAAACACACACAGACACAATATCAAAGGGAAGCACAAATCCATACATACATACATACGCAGGAACTGAGCAAAAACTGTTTTGGGTAACACCAATATTTTACAAGTATTACAACAAAAAAATTGCTATAAAGCCAACATAACAACAGCAACAAATTGGTCAGAATACTCCAATGTACAAGTGATTATGCTGCAATATTCCATTTATTTTGTTTTATTTTCGAGATGTACATACATACTTTTGTTGTTGTGTGCATGTAGATAGATATGGGTATGTATGTATGTACGTCTACTGTAAGCATTCATGCTGATATCCTGCCGCAGTTTTACCTACTTCCAAGCAAACATATTATTATAGTTATGAGTAACTATCAAATACGTCACACCTAAAATTTATACGCAAATGAATCGCATAAACTTTAAAACATAAACTTTGTTGTTCTCTTATAGATTCTTTTCTAGATTTTCATCACTCCAAATGCGACAATTCTGCTTATTTATGGACCCATTCAACCAGAAACGGGCTTCATCGGAAAATGGAAGAAGTGCACGATGTCTTTGACGAATAGAACAATTATTTTGATTAAAAATTTCAACAATTTGCATGCGTTGCTTTGATATATGTCGAATCTAATGAAATTTCAAAGCAAACCGAAAAATAGCAACTATCAGCTGTTAAATAAATGGGTGCTCAAATAAAGCAGTGATACCAACTCAAAGTTGAGACACTCTAAAAAAACTCTCGTTATAATGTTTTTCGAAGTAATTTATTTCTGATAAATGTTTCAAACTGACGCTTTCTAGTTACATATTGCTAAATTTTCTTTTACAAATAGTCTTAGAAGGTCTATATTTTGGCAACTCTGGCTTATATAACCATATGGGTATATAGTTCAATGAATATTTTTTCAGACATGTTAGACAATTACGCCTTTTGTTTTAACTGCTCCCAAAAATTTATCAGATGACACGGCATATTTTCCGCAGTTGCTTATCGATTGTGCCAAAAAAATTTCGTTGGGTAAGTAGTGCATATGCTTCGATGCGTGTGTGCAACGAATCCATGTCTGTATGTATTTGACTGCAAGTTAATGTGTGCTTGCGCCTGTGTTGCCATGCGTTTGCGTTACAGTGGAATCAGCCAACTGACCCCGTTGTTTCCTGTTTACTATTGTTTTATGTTTCGTTTTTTTTTCTTCTTTTCCATAGTAAACAAAAATAAAAGGCAAACCAAATTCTGAAATATATGTATGACAGTTCAATAGCATTTTAAATTCTCTCTGACACAATAAGCAATTGAGTCCACAGATTTGGGTGCTTATGTTTATGTTGCAAAAAAAAACAACATATAGTTAACGATGTTGATACAAAAACGAAGTTTTATCACTCTACTTCAAAAATGCTAGTAATAAATTTGTGTCTTCGCTTACAAAGTTATGCAAGCTAAAGAGTTGAATAAAGATTACAAAATAATGCTATAAGATATAAAGCTTACAGATGACGGTTTTGCTAAGCTACCTTTTTATTTATTTTTTAATTTTATGTGTCTATTTCTGTTACTAGGTGTTATCTTCTTTGAGAAAGGGCTAGTGATGTAGGAGACAGCTGGTAAAGGAAAATGATAGAGGTAACCTTCATTCTTTTACAACTCTGCTTTTTTGTTTTTGTTTTTTTTTTTAAATAATGCAGCGTTGCAGCGCCTCTGGTGTCAATGAGGCGTATTAAATTTTTGAAGCTGTGCTTAGTGGTAGTTTTATTGATTACTTTATTGACCTGATGATTCTGCTACACAATACTGAGCCACAGGGTGTCAAAACTGACTAACTTGAGTTATTAAAATGTATTGGAATTTAAAAATGTGGAGTGATTTTTTAGGTGCTTAATTTTGGTATTAAATAAGTACGAGCATTTACTAAATAAATACCTAATTGTAAAAATGTGTAAACGCTCAAAAAAATGTTCCAAAATAAATTTTTGAGGCTTAATTTTTGGGTAATTATTTGATATAAAATACAAGTATGTATGTATAGGTCTGTTCATTTACTTTCCCAGCAGAAACTAGCAACGAGAGAGTAAAGCAGAAATTTAAAAAAATTACTCTCCTAAATATGAAAAAGTAAATAAACGCTTTACTTGTAAGAACTTGCAAGAAAATTTTATTCATGTTAGAACCATGGATGGAAATCGTGACACAATTGTACTTTTTCTGATATATTTTGTTTGATAATATTTTAATTTGCACTTTTTTTTAAGAAATTGACATTTAATATGAAATTCTTTACTCAGTTTCATGTATTTTTGATATTTTTATGAATTTTTCATAATATTTTAATTTTATTCATTAACAAATACAAAAATGCCACTTTCCTTATCTGATCAGATATGAGAAACAAACAAAATTATTTGCCATTAAAATTGAATTTATGTGGCTTAATGAAAGAAAAACAATAAATTGAGAAAATATGATTTCTTTTTTCATACGTAGTACACATGTTTTTTTTTTAACAAAGAAATGAAAATTTTTCAGATATTTTTGAAATAATTAATTTGACAAGAAAACACTCAACATGTGGTTGCATAATTCTGGGAAGTAAAAATTGTACTAGTAATAATTTGTAGAAATTTTTTTTGTCCCTTAATTTTTCTCTCTTTTGACGCTCTCTCCTTGCAAACTTTTTGAGTTAATGAACACTTTCCAGTAACAATTGTTACAAATTCGTAACAATTTTTAGTAAATGAACAAACCTTATGTATGTATGCTTTAGTTAGATGTATGGATTGAAAACTTCAAGTCAAAGTTCTGCTATGCCACAAAGCTTTTTCGAGTTATTACTATATTGCAAAAAAGTAGCGATATATATTGTTACACTTTTACCTTTTAAACTATTATTGAAGTTAAATTAAAAGTTACCATTGCACAATTATTATCTAAATAGAACACTTAATTTACTCAACATTGATGTTATGAACTTTTAAGCACACAATGTTACATAATTCACTGCTGAAATACCACGATGTTAACTTTGCTGTTCTCTCTTAATTTTAGGTCTCTCAATTTTTAGTCTCTCAATTTAAGCTTCCGATCACGAACTAATGACGAGCATGGTTGTTAGATTTTTTTCGACCTCTTCCGCCAAATTTATTTAAAAAATCGCCAAAATTAATTTTATGTAGTTTTTCTTAATATATATTTGATAAAAAATTTTTCTCTATTTAAAACTTTTTTTAAATAAATTTTTATAAAATTATAATAAAAAAATCTAGCCGAAAATCCCCAAAAGTACAAATTAAATCGCCAAAAATTATTTCCTGTAAATTTTTCTCATCCAAATTTAAAATACCTTAATGACTTTAATTAGTTATAAGAAAAATCATCAAAATCGCGTTCTTTTAATTTCTTGCTCGTTAATAAAAATTTAAGTTAAATTTTTTTAAAAAATAGTCATAAAAAAATCACCAGCAAAATCGATATGTCGCAAAAAAAATTTTGACGCCTAACAAGTTCAAAATTCGCCACGTTTGGCTATAAATCGTCATATCTGACAGCCCTGATGACGTGTTACAAAGTAAAGAACAGCAAAGTTAACATCGTGGTATTCCATCAGTGAATTATGTTACAGTGTGTGTGTAAAAGTTCATAATATTAATGTTGTGTGATTAATGATAATAATTGTGCAATGGTAACTTTTAATTTAATTTCAATAATACCCAAAAAAAAATATTTCAAAAAAGTTAATCGGGCTTGGAATTATGCATTTTTGATGGAAGCTCTTCCTTATTGGATTACCAACTTAGTGATTTTAACAAGACGTGAGGCTAAAATAATCTATTCTTGAGAAGAATTTACTTTTTTTATTTTTACAACCTAATCACGTAATTAATTTAATCTAAAAAATCATTCTTCTCATTTAGCACATTGTATATAATTTTTTTTTGTGTATGGGCGTACAGCATCATTGTATATTCTATAATGTAGAAGCAATTTTGGTTATTGCTGTTTGTATGTATCATCTGCATTGACTCATGTGTTTGTGTGGTTGTATATTTCTTAACAAGCAGAAGCTATAACATTATTTTTGTTGTAACAGTTTTGTAAGTTTACTTCATGATTGTCTTGTGTATTTTTTGGCCCGTGTATTTTTAAGTTCGTTAGGTAATAATTTCTATTTGTCTTGTTAATCAAATTTTTTATATAATCTTTTTAACCCCCGACTAAAAAGAGGGGTGTCATAAGTTTTTTAGTGTGTAGATGTGTATTTGAGTAACTGTAGGACTGTTCGTTTTCACGTACAGACCAATCGGCTGGAGCGATTTAGATTTAGTTTTTTTCTGTTTGAAAGGTGACTTGACGGTCAAGCACGTTTTTTCTAGATATATTCGGAGGTCTTTAAATCTTTTTAATTTTTGTTGTATATTATTTTATATCAATTAAATTATATCAATACAAGATTTTATAAAGTTTATAAGTTATAAGTGACCCTGTTTTATGTACATAACTCTATACATATATTAGTGACCTGCACAAGACCATTTATAAGACCTTTTCCAATGCTTTACTACAACGAAATATTCTAAAACAAACGTTTAACAACACTTTTGGCAAGACAAACAACTGAAACAAATGACTTGCCAACAGTGTTGTTAAGCGTTTGTTTCCGAATATTTCGCTGTAGTAAAGCATTGGAAAAAATCTCTCATGTCTTGAAAGGTCTTATAAATGGTCTTGTGCAGGACTTTAATATATATGGATATCGTTACCTGAAATGCGAAACTCTCTAGCTAACATTTTTATAGTTTTACAGAACGAGGAAAGAAAATGTTAAAATGGAAAATATTGAGGTTTCTAATGCGAATTAATCGTCATAGTTTTACCCGCAGATTAAATATTTTTAATTTTACATGTCTTCTTATATATTTTAGGTAATGATATATTTTTTCTTGTAAAACTAACAATATCTACAGTAGCGTATTAATAAACTGCTATTGTTAAATTTTAGTGCGTTCTTATTTTATTTTTAAGTCATTGCATTTTTATTTTGATTTTTATTTAATTTTAATTATTTCTTCTGTGACTTTTGGCAAAAAAAAACAAGGCATCATATGAGAAATAAAGTAAGGAAAAAGATAGCAAGATACATACATATATGACATGGATTTAAAAAGGTTTAGGCTGGCATTAAGTAAGATGTCATGATGTGTGAGACTTTGGTGCACATAAGCCTCCATCCATTACAGCCGCTGGAAATCAATAATAAAGTAGTACTCTTACATGAAAAATATACAAAAGTACTCTTTCATATAAAATTTGCTCTTCCTTATATTTTTTTTTTTTTTTTTTTGGTTGTCATATCAACTTTAATTTTTTCTTTTGAAGGATTTACTCATCTCAAATACGAAACGGCAAAATAAAAATAAAAAATGCCAACCAACATAATTAATCTTGTATTATATTTTGGTATATAAAAAAAGTTAATAAATGACTGAAGTTAAACCGACGGATAGAAAGTATCACTACTCGTATGCTTCAAAAAAAAAAAAAAAAAAAAACTTGAGCCCACAAAATATCTTACTGCTTGTGTAAAGAATTATTTTTTCATTGTTGCCCTTGTGCTGGTGTCAGTGCTTAATTTCATTATTATTGTTATAATTAACAAATAAGCCCTTCAGGATTAAAATGTTCTCCCAGTAGCTAAATGAGCATTAATTTAAAACCATACTTTTTGGCAAATAAATAATTATATTATACATATACATATTAATATTGTCTTAATATGAACTGAAAAAGAACACATACACTGGTGTTTTATATACTGCACCATAAGTGAATATAACACACTACAACACAAGCAAATGGATTTTGAATTAAGTACCAGGAAAGTTAAAGTTTTCCTCCTTTGGCCTGTTCTTGCAATATATCAATGTTAAATCGCCAAAATGAAAAAAGACGCGCTCAAATGAAAAATATCACCAAAAATTAAAAAACCGCTAAAATGCACATAATCACTAAAAGTAAAAAAATAAAAAAACCCGAAAAATATACACTCAAAAAAAAAAGACATGTACTATTATTAAGAAAATCTTTTTCCTAAATTCAAGTAAAAAAATTTTCTAATAATATGAGTAAAACAATATGAGTAAAAAATAAAAAGTTCATATCCTGATAAATAGTTCATAAAAATACACAATAATTTTCTCACATTTCAGGAAAAATAAACTTTAGCAAATTAATTACTCCTGATTAGTTTATGAAATTTGACTTATTTAATAGATGTAAAAAGGTATACTAAATCTTAAAAAAATATTTACCAGTTTTTAGTAATTTTTCTTTGATTTATAGAATTTATAATTGATTGACATTTAGGAAAAAATCTAAGTAAATTTTTCATATTTTCAAGGAATATTTGTACTTGAAATTAATTTTTTTGTAAATAAAATAAAATTTTTAAAGTCAATAATTTCAATGCGTATTCAGGCTGCCTTGTTAGGCAACTGGTTAGAATTAGAGTTGAGCGATATTTTGAAACCTGTTTTTTTTTCACAGCGATTGAAAAGTCACTAATCACAACTGTGACTGAATTTATCAAGTAACAGGTTTTGGAAATATAGTTCTTTTATACAAACTGTGATTGATTGTTCTTATATGCTTACTTCACATTAAATAAGACTACCACATAATTTTTTTATACCTTCAGCTTTTGTCGATAAAAAAATCGTCAAATTGTGTCAAATTGTCTTTTCTGGCAACTATGTATATCTCATATGTTCATACTTGCAATTTTTGTCTCTCTGCCGCTTATAAAAATAATCTAAATACAGTCAAAGCCCGGTATAACGAATGCTCAGTTTAACGAATATCCGATTTAACGAATGGCCAAATTTTTACATTAACTTCCTTATATAGCGAATGGCAAAAAAAAAATAATACCGATTTAACGAATGACAAAGCAAAATAAAAAAATCGGTACAGAACCAATAGATTTATGTGTGTGTTTTTGGTTTCTTTGCTTTGTATTGAAAGAACACGTGTAATGGTTGCTTTTTTCGTTAAAATGTCAGTAGCTTTGTTTAGTTCATTGTGAAAACAAAATGTCAAATCGAAAAAGAATCTCTTTTGATAAAAAAATTAAAGATTTTAGAAGAATGTAAGAAAAGTGTAAATCTTTCAGTAATATCCCAAAAGTATGGAATACCTTAAAAAATATCGAACATAAAATTGTGGAAAATTTAAAAATTACAAAAAATGGGACAAAAAATCAGCGATCTCTTAAAAAAGGTGAATTTCCAAGAATGAAAAAGGCTCTCTTCAAATGGTTTGAAAGCCAAAAAAACAAGCTTATACCCGTCAATGATATGGTTTTAAAAGCAAAGCCATTAGAAATCTATAATCAAATGTACGGCTCCGATTTCCACGCAAGTGGTGGCTGGCTATTACGTTTTAAAGAAAGATATGGAATCAGGTTGCTAAAGCAAACTGGTGAAGAACTTTCAGCTCGAAATTTCATTTCCATAACTTAGTAAGCGAACAGAATTTAACAAAAGACGCAATTTATAATGCGAATGAGCAAATGCATCCGGTTCAAAAAAATTAAAACCGGTCCTGATTGGTAAAACAAAAATAGCACGTTCATTTCAAAATAGGGTTACTTCAACGAATTACACCCATTCAAAAAATGCGTGGATGAATTCAGCAATTTTTAAAATGTGGTTCTTTGAAATGTTTGATCCAGAGGTAGGTTTTATGCTCAGAATACAAAGAGGACTTCAATGTATTTTAAAGCAATATTTTATAACAGATTTCTTAAGAAATAAATAACATGAATGAAATGTAATAATAAACCTATATATGTTCATAGCATCCAAATATTAATACTTATGTATGTATATGCACCTATGCACATTTATTTTTAATGAAATTACATATTAGAAATAAAAAGAATTCTTAAATAAATGTGAAAATATCAATTAAAGTTTTATTTATACACTAAATTATAAATACAATTAAATTTTGATGTTTTTAAAATTGCGGACCATCTTTTTTTTAGAAAATTTTAAGGTAAAAAATTACTGTTCGATATAACGAATATCTCGGTATAACGAAAGGTCTGAGCATTATATCATTCGTTAAACCGGGCTTTGACTGTATTTGGATGGGGTTGATTTGCTAATTGTTTGTTCTTATCACTCTTCTTATTAGTATTTATCAAGACACCAATACTAATAAAGACTTTTAAAGCAGAACAGCTGAAATGAGTTAAACCGTAATCACAGTCACAGTTTAATTTCACTGCTGCTCTTCTTATTAGATTTTCTCAAAATAACAGTACTGCTACAAATAAAATACTGCTAAACTGTGATCACAGTCACAGTTTAAAAGAACAGCGATTTAGAAATCACATTCACAAGAAGCAACATTATTAAAAAATCACGTTATAGCCCATCACTAGTTAGAATGCTTGCTTATCAATCAGAAGGTTGCCGGTTCAATACTTGTCAACTCTCAAGGAATTTATATGTACATAGCTATGGTGAATTATAATTAAGAATGTAATATGAAGATATAATAAATAAAATATCTGTTGGTATAGAATTTAATTAAAAATAAAAATAAATACCAGAATTAAAGATAAAAAAATATGAAAATTTACTAAATTTGAGATCAAAGACGAAAATTATTTTTGCAAAGCTCCGAATTTAGTGGGAAAATTTTACTTAATTTTAGGAAAATTTTACTTAAATCTGAAAATATAATTACTATAAGCGAGTTCATTAATGAAATAGAAATTTAGTAAATATTTTACTGGTTTAAAGTAAAAAACAGCTTTGGCTCCATACAACAACTTTTTTTTATTCAAATTTAGAAAATTTTCCAAAGTTTTGGTTTATTTTTTTTTGAGTGTAAATATGTATTTAAAAAAACCAAAGATAATCGATGATAAAACATCAAAAAAGCAAAAAAAAAAATAAAAGAACCGCTAAAATAGAAAATTAAAAAAAGAACGAAGGTGTCTTATGATATCCTGTTAAATAAATGCTTCTTATCTATATATATATAACAAACAAGTAGTACCAAACCGCAAAATCGTCAAAATCAAAAAGTTCTTAAATGAAAATTATTACCAAAAACAACTAATAAATATAACTAAGAACGACGCCAAAAAAAATTAAAAAACCTTCAAATAAAAGAAAAACTCCAAAACTATAAAAATCGTCAATACCAAAAAAAAACCGCCGAAAATCTGAAAAATAGCCAAAATCGAAAATAATCGTCAAAATGAAAAACGCCAAATCTAAAAAAATTTTATACTCAAATTACCGTAAACAACGGAAAAAAAACAATAAAACCCGAAAAATCGCCAAACCTAAGAAAAAGCGCCAAAATTAAAAACAAAAGAGAGAGAGAGAGAGAGTTCGTATAGTATTACATTTGTAGTGTCCGTACCGTACCCTTCGTGTACGAATCGAAGTCCCGCTTTAGTGAATTTATTTTTAGATATTCTCTACCACAATCCATTTTCTGAACCTCGTAACCTTGGAAAACCCCAGCAAAAAAGTTTGCCTAAAAAAGTGTATGTACTCCCTAGACGTAAGTTCCCTGCAAAAAATTTGGTGACAATTGGTCCAAACGTACTCGTCCTATGACTTGAGAAAATGAGAGTATTATCAAAAGTACGGAAAATTTTATGGTGAAAAAAAGACATATCGTAGAAATGGTTACATATTTACCATTTTCGCGATGTATCACCTTGATCTTGAGCCAAGTTAATTTGGACTAGTTGTATTTTTGTAGTAAACGGCACTGAATATGTTGAATGTGGTTCAATACATGGACCTATCAAATAGTGTAAATATAATGTCCATTGCTTTATCCAGTGTGACTGTGGAACCAGTCCCGTAACTATATTTAGACATTAACCTAAGCTCAATTAGTATTTGTACCTTTGAGATATGAGTTCCACTGTGGTGGAGTAGGTAGCGTGTAAGCCTGTCATGCACGAAGTTGTCGGTTCGAATCTCAAAAATTTTAAAATTAAAAATAGAATGTCATTGCATTTATAACAATATAAAAAATAATAAATAATAATAAAGATAAATGTCGGAATGACATTTATTATAAATAATTTATATTATTCCACACCGAATAGGTCCCTATAGGATAGTTCAGTGACAGGTCACATGGTATATACAAAATATCAATTAACCCCATCCTAGGCCATCCCCATGTAAAACTGACTGGTCCGCTTCATAGGAAGTGTTAGAACTCGGACTGGTCCCTATCACTTGGGGACCGGTCATGTAACTAGACTTGTGTCAGTTCGTTTTCCTATAGGGTACTTACAATTTCACTGAATAACCCATTATCTTTGTTTGAGAAGTTCAAAAAGTATGCAGTACCCTATAATTTTTGCCTACAAATATAGAAAAGTTAATAGGTTACTGATTGCCTGAAAGTATTCAAAATTTATTTTTTGCTTACAAATATGCAAAAAAAATTTAAATTACTTTTTGTCTAAAATATGCCTGGAATATGCGAAAATAATTAAATTTTGTAATAAAAATTATAGTAAACCAAAGTTATTTTCTTGTCTTCGAAGCTTATTTACACGATAAATTTTTCTGTGGATATGCATATTTCGTTATAAACTGGAAATTCACGTAATGATATAAATAAGTTCTTGTTTTATTCATTAGAGGACAATCATTATTATACGCATAAAATAATTAGGTAAATAAGTACCAATCATTACTTTGTAAGCCAATAAAAGAGTACTACCCATGACAAAATCTTGAACATTTTTTTGAAGGGAAGTTCCAAGTTTTTTATATTATAATTTCTGTAAGATAAGCTAAAGAATCAATAAGGGGTCTAACCGTCGCTTTCGATAACGAGCTGATTCTATCACGTTTTTTCAGTTTGAGATTATCACATTCCATATCGAACCATATTATTAGATTGTTCTATAGCTAATGTCATAATCTCAAACTGAAATAAGTGATCGAATAAGCTCGTTATCGAAACCGACGATTAGACCACAGTATTTTTTATTACACCCCAGTGAAAAAAAAATGGAAGTCATTCTAGCGGAAGTACATTTTCATTGCTTCCAAAAAATCGATATTTTTAATTTGCCGAGAGTGAGCAAAAAACCATGTAGAAGCTTATTTTAGTCATACAAAACCTTGTAACTCCTCCATAGTGTTAGAAAATACTCACCAGAATTTTAAAAAAATTTATTTTTTGAAAGAAATTTATGAACTATTTTTAGTCTAAAATTTAAAAGTTATTTGCTTAAATTTACATGAAAACACTGTTTCGGGCTTAAATTCGTATAAAAAGAAACGGATTGTTAAAATAGGTAACTATTTACCATTTTTCCTAGATGAAAATATTATCATAGAACACAAAAAAGGGAATTTTTCTTAATATCGCTTCCAATTCAGTGACCAGGCATCGAAAAAGAGAACTTCTTGCAATGACAACCCTATGTAAAAATCATTAGATCGGATCGAAATTTGCACTACTTCCGCATCGTAAGCTCTACATTTTCATGACTTTTTTGGAGTCTCTTTTTTTACTGGGTTATAGACTTTCCTATCTAGTGACATATTTTTACGATATACACTGTCGCCTAATAAAAAAATTTTAACGACATCCTCAAATTTGTTACATTTTTTTATTTTTCTTTGTAATTTACTCTTATTTTGTCACTTTTATATATAGAGTAGAGTTTCTACGCAGGAAAAAATACCTGGAATTCCCGGGAATTATTTTTTTACAAATCCCGGGAAATTTTCAACGGGAATTTTCGGGAATGTAATATTTACGTTTTTAGAATTTGTTATTTTCCTTGCTGTTCTTTGTTTTATTACCTAGAAATACAAAACTGTAATCAGAGGTAAAAAGGTTTAGTCGCTATTCACACTATGCCTTTTTTAGCCTGAATTGTGTTTAGGGTTTGCAAATAATCGATTTCGAGATTATTGATTTTCGAGATCGAGATTTTCTTAATCGCGATTACGATTAAAAAATATGCCAATAATCGCGATTATAGATTAAAAGC
This sequence comes from Tachina fera, assembly GCA_905220375.1. Classification (NCBI taxonomy): domain Eukaryota; kingdom Metazoa; phylum Arthropoda; class Insecta; order Diptera; family Tachinidae; genus Tachina; species Tachina fera. The sequence continues at coordinate 78,009,675 of LR999966.1, forward strand.
GATTAATCAAGAAAATATACAATTATAATTTTTTCTAAGACCAAAATAAATTGCGTCATGAGTTTTAGTCGAACTGTATGGTTTTAGCCAAATAAATTTATTTATTTTGTCTTGAGATCGAGTTTTAATTTAATTTTTCAATTAAATTGTATTTTTATTTTGAAAAAATTTGTAAAGCACGTAAGATGAAGTTCGTAAATCAGGAGTTATGAGTATCAAATATAATACATGGTAAAATTAAGATCTTAGGTTAGAAATCAAATCATTTCAATCTTAATAGTCTGTTAAATGCGAAAATTCTTGATTCAAGAATAAAATCTTTATTATTTATTTAAGATCGCATTTAAGATTGTAAATCTTGAATAAAATCTCATTTTGAGATCCAATTCAAGATTTTATTCTTAATAAAAATCTTAAATTAAGATAATATTCTTAAAAATTTAAGAATATAATCTTATATAAGAATTCATTCTATAAATTAAGAATTTATGCATAAATTTGAGAACGTCAATTTTACTGATGAAATTTCAAGGTTGAAATTTTAAAATTTCTAAAACATAAATAAATTCATAATTTTTTTTCTTAAAATTAAATCGTTTGTTTTCTATTAGTGTACGAATTGTGTTAAATCAATCTTCTGATAGGAAACTTCTTCTAGTATTTCTAATTTCTTAATTTATTTTTTATATAATTTTGTATCCACATCTAATGAATTTATATCATAATGAATGAATAAGTTCATATAAAAACAGTATTATTTATACCGTTTTTTTACACCAAATTGTTCATTCATCATGTTATAAATTCATCACGTGTGAAGACTCAATTATAACTATAACATTTGTTAGTATTTCTTCGTTTTTTATAATAATGCGAGGTCTCAAGATAAAAAAAACTGCACCTATCTGTCAACGAAATGAAAAATATTTGTATCGATCGTAATTAAATTTTTGAAATATTACGACGTTTTTGAAATAAAATTGGGAGAATATAGTAAAATAAACTAATAAATTTAATAAGTGCTTCATTTGGATTTTAATTATCGTTTTGCCTTATAATATTTTTATTGCATTAAGGTGTAAAAATAAAATAGATACATATCGAATATAAATCGATTCTTGCGTTTTGTATAAGTTTCTGAGCCTACTCGCTTATTCTATTGGATTTTTCAAAAAGCTTATGTGAATTCTCAAATGATTTTTTTGATTATTTTGTATTAAAAATTATTAATTTTAATTTTTCATGAGTTGAATTTGAACTGTATGCAAATTTGGTATAAATTCTTTGCTTAAAAAAGGGACACATTTTAAATCGTAATCGAGCGATTAATGGGTGGGATTACGATTACGATTAAATGGTGCGATTAATCGCAATTACGATTACGATTACGATTATAATCGCTGTGCACACACTAATTGTGTTGACAATTTTCTTTTGAACCCCCTACCAAAATTCATACACATTTACTTTAAGCCTTTTTTATTCATGCCTTTTTGGCATTTATATACACGATTAATGTGGTGTGGTGGCAATCGTCTTTTTTTCGGAATTCAAAACCGGGAAAAACCAAAAATGGTTGCAACCCTGCTACAGATGGTGAACTCCGGGGTGGGGGATTTTCATGCTGATATGGTTTTAGTTCAGGTATCAGAACAGGCTATCAGGAAGCTGATCTGGTTTTCACATCAGGTATCATATCAGCATGAAAATCGCCATTTGTAACAGGGTTGCCACCATTTTTGGCTTTCCGCGGTTTCGAATTCCCAAAACTGGACGATCGCCAACATAACCCATCTACTCCTGTGTTGAAAACTTAAATTTTTAAAGAACATCTCCTTTTGTATAAATCCTTCCTTGATTTTAAAAAATTCGCTAAATCGCCACTTTGCCATTTAAGTAAAATCTGGCTGGCAGTCGTGAGGCAGCAGCATATTTGCAAGTTAAACTATTATTAGCATATATATTACTTTGAACATTACAACTTTTACTACGAGTGCATGTATGTATGTATTTATTTGTGCCTCTCTCCCGTAATCTTTCAGTGTTGCTTCTACCGTGGCTGCTGCAGTTTGTTTATTTTTTAGTTTAAATTTTCCTGGCGACAATAGGAAAATTTTCCTTCTGGTCCAAATTGCTTGCTTTCTATGTATTTGTGACATTGTTGGAGGATATTTTGTGTGTTTGTTTTTTTCGTATCTTTATTTTCTAATTCCGTTTTAATAATGTTGTGTTGCTGCTGTAATAGGAATTATTTATTGCGCCATTATTTTTTTATGGCTTTTGGCTGTTGGTGACAACGTGAAAATATTTTCGTATAATATTTTTCTCTTCTATCATATTCTTTCATATGTTTTGTGTTTTTTTTTTCTTCTTTGTATCATCATCAGATAAGGTGGAGTCTCATATTAATACTATACAATTAGTTGCAGTCATAAAAATTAAAATATTGTACAAAAATGATAATCATGGGTTTTTTAGAAAAATTTTTAACTGACAGTGTACAAGATATTTTTATAAAAAATTTTTTCCCGCACGAAAATTAACTTGCATTGGCTTATCCCTCGAACTGTTACCCTCAATTGGTCACCAAGATTGTTTTAATTAAAGCTCCTTGTTACACAGAAAAAAAGATGAATAAGTTTAGAATTGTAAAAATTATTTTGTTAATTTGTATACTTAAATAAGCGTGTTTAGTTTTTAATATAACAAATACTAAATTACTCATTCAGTTAGATAAATTGTCAATAATTTGTGAAGATTTTTCATCTTGATATTCAAATACTTCTTCATACTCGAATTTAAGTGAGTGTATCAAATACCATGAGCATTTCAATAGCAGACAGTTTTTTCGACAACGGGTAGACAAGAGCAACATTTTTGGTATTTGCATTAATGTGATATCGAGAAATAGAAAGAGAATAAGGGGAATTATACTGATTAATACGAATTGCTAATTTAACAAAATGTTTTGTTAATATGGCAAAAAGGTATTTTTTTATGAAAATTTTTTTTCAAAACATTTAAAGTAAAAGACTTGACAATTTTTTTTATATGTGGGCATTTTTCTCTGAAGGTCTAGCGGGACGAAAAAATTAAAAGTTCTTCAACTTTTTTTGTTGCAAATTTTGAAAGAAAAACAATCAAATTTAATAAATCTGCAAAAGTTTTGCATTTATTCATTACTCATTTCGAGATATTCATGTCCAAAGTCAAGCAAGTGGAGCTTTTTTGAACTTTTTTTTTTTAATTTGAAGAGCAACGTTTATTTTGAAAAATATTCTTGGCGCTAATCGTTATAGATTGAGTTTTTCTCTCTTAGATCTCCGTAAGGATATCAAGAGTTAGAAATTAATTTATAAGATTCAATATTTTCTAACACTATGGAGGAGTTACAAGGTTTTGTGTGACTAAAATAAGCTTCTACATGGTTTTTAGCTCACTCTCGGCAAATTAAAAATATCGATTTTTTGGAAGCAATGAAAATGTAGTTCCACTAGAATGACTTCCATTTTTTTTCACTGGGATTGATTAATTTTCAAAGTGGGCTGGGCCAGGTAAGATAAGATTTTTCAAACAGTCCTGTAGTTTTTATAAATTTCTAGCTTCTTGCTCAACCTATTTTTTTTTTAATTTTAGACACATCTCGGGCTCTTGCAATGATGTATTTTTGTTTTTCCTTTCAATGCGGGTGATGTTATGCCCATAAAGACACACTCAAGAAGAACTGTCTGTACATGAAAAAGTACCCTTCTCCATTCCTCTTTCCCCTTCCTACATAAACTCGAAAGTTTTGCAGCAACTTGTTTTAGTGTGGACGAGGACAAAAGAAGCATAAGTGAGAAAAGGTCTATATTTTCGAAAAAAAACCGACTGTTAAAGTGTTTTCATGGTTTTCTATGCCGTTTCACTATAACAATGTGTGAAAATCGAGACTCGAAAATCGAGTTTTTATTATATTTCGACATTTGAGGTACAGGGAGCAGGAATAACATTCTGACTTTTAGCGACAATGTCCGTTTGGATTTGTGTGTGTATGTGTGTTTATGTATATAAACTAGACCCCTGCAAAATATCACTTTCAAGAACTTTTAGGGCATGAGAGATTTTGCAAATGCTTTATTGCAGCGAAGAATTCTAAAACAAATGCTAAGCAACACTGTTAGAAGGAAATTTGTTTCAGTTATTGTATGTGTGTAACTAAACAAAGGAAATACTTCGTGACGGAAACATTTGTAATGCTTGCTTCTTTCCTTGCATGGGCGCGTATCCAAACGTCATGCGTGTATGCTCTTTAATTTTTCTGCGCACATATGTACAAACGCACGCATGTATTGACATTAGTTGTGTGTACTTGCTTTAAAAACCACCCTTAAACACATAAAAGCTGACCGTCTACATCTTACACACGTACACGTTCAAACGTACAATATGAAAAACAAGCATACATGCATCAATACTACTTCTTTTGAGTGTTTGTTACTAACAAGAAGTCTTCGAGACATCGTTTGTAAACACTCATATACACGAACATCAATACATCCATCGTGCTTCGCTTATTAAACGACAGCATTTATTAATGTTTTAGTATAATACATTCCATGAGAATACATTTAAAAAACAAGTAATTACATTTCAAGACTGTTTACGCAGCCCTCTAATATAAACATCTCATAACTTGAGAACGGGTAAACATATTGGAAGCAAGTTTGGCGCATTCAAAAGATGTCGAACTCACTCATAAGAGATTGAATCGATTCGGATAGCAGACTTTGACAATTTTCACAAAAATGTTTTTCTGGCAACAAGTACAAAATCTTATCAGCTCTTGACCTTAAAAGGACATCTCAATTGTTTTCAATGCGATTAAAATTGAGCTTTTTTAAAACAAAAAAAAAATACTCGTATTGCAGACGAAAAATTCAATAATACTTTTTAATTTAAAAAAGTTCGTCAAATCGATCTTAGATATTCACTGATTTTTATATATTTTAAAAGTGTATAACAAGCCTTAAATTTTACCAAGAACTGCAGCTTAGCGGGATGTTTCCTAAATAGCTTGCAAAGTTAACAGATTTCCATGTTTTTTTACATATATACATATATAACAAGGTCAGAGATATCTCGTTATTTCCTTTAGGGCCTACTCTATCAGAATACGTAAGTAAATCTAGATTAATTTATTAAAATTTTGATTTTATTGTACAGTGTTATATAACGTTGTAGACTCCAAAAATTTCTTAACAAAAAAAGCCAATAATATTTGACAAAAACCAATTTATTTATAAAAAAAGATAAACACTTTTATGCCAAAGTTTTACAATCCTCAAGTCTTTCAATGTAATAGGCTATGGACCAATTGGCTTTTAAGACAATTTCATTGATACACTCTGCTTTGCTCATACAATCCATGTAGTGATTAACCATGCCCTGGAGAGTGTTCTGAATTTTTTCCTTTAGACAGTTGTTCTTACTGTGCTCCTTAACAATTTTTTCCGCATTATTAAAAACTGATTTGAAAGCATCTGGTAGAGGACTTTCGGTTTCAACTTTCAGCAGGGGTTGGGCAAAACTTCCGACAGCATTTATGACCAAAAAGCTTACGGTCAAACTTGCAAATATAAATCTCATCTTGTATTATTATTTAATGTTTAAATAACTGCTTTAAGTTTAGCACTGTACGAAACTTTGAAAAATTGAAGGCTTTTATACCGCGGCAGATTAACATGTGTCTCTTAAACGCAAATATTAGTTATTGTTTGAAAAAAAGTATTTATGCATGTACATATGTATTTATAAAAATAATAAATGAAACATTAAATCAGCATATGTGTGCTGTGTGTACTATGCAATAAACATTTTACTTAATTTTTTTTAACTACATATCGTTACCTTAATATAGAAAGGTCCTAAACCGTTATTTTTTTGAATTCGAAAGTTTTCCATTTTTCGATACATTAGATGATCTTCTTTCGAAATATACTCGATATCAAAAAATAATGAGTTAGGGCCTTTCTATATCAAGGTAACGATAGGTTATATCGTTTATTATAAATTCTTTTCCACTTGGTTTGTTAAAAGTTGTTGCAAGGGAAACCAGAAATATATATGTAAAAAAAACGCAGACGAGTTTTTGTCCATTTTGAGTTATTGTTGACAAGCTACACAGAAAAAAAAATATTTTATAATTAATATCACTGTCTTAACGCATGACCGACCCATAAGTTTATTTTTTACTTCTTATATTATTAAAAGTAAACGCCTTTGCAAATTAATAATCCCCACACGCAAAGAAAAGATATGGTTGTAGAATGGTTGAGAAAACAATATTATGTTTTTAGAAACAAATCTGTGGTCGTTGAAAACAAGTTATTGTTATTTTAAACATTAATTTTGTTATGGTAAGCAAAGTAATGTTTGAATTTAATAATTACATTATTATATTCATAAAAAAGTGTGATATGGTTAGAGTTTAACAATATAGTTTTGTTAAAAATTTATGACTGCAACATAATTATTGTTATTTTTTAAAAATAATATTATGTAAATAACAATATAATGCTATCCAAGACCATACTATTTTAAGTTTTTAAAAAAAATCTCTTTCAGAAACATCTTCTGTCAGTTCAGTGTTTCGTTTGTAAGCTATCGGTATTACACGCATCGTGTTAAATAAATAAATAAAGCACAAACAAACAAAAGGGTAGATAAATAAAAATATATACATACGTACAAACGTTTATACACGCGTTTATACACGCGTGTTTGTATGTCGTGTATACACACATACATATGTAAGTATATATTTCTATATATACATTTGATTTCAACAATATTAATTTATTTTTATTTCGGATTTAACGCACAGCTGTTTTAAACAAGAGATCCACCAATAAATATATGATTGAAAAACAAAATATTGTTATTATATCAAATAATACTGTTGTCGTACTTAACAATATTATTATTATATAAGAACATGGTATAGTGAGTCTCAATTATATTTTAGTCACATCTAACAATAGTGTTGCCATATTTACAATAACAAGATTAGGTGGAACAAAGCTCATTGTTTTTGTTGATAATGTTATTATTAACTCAGATAATAATATTATTAAAAGTTTACTTTCCTATTGACAATAATATAATTTAACTACAACCATATAATTCAATCATAGTATGTTGCTGTTTGATTATGGTTACCTCAACCATATTTTTTCTTTGCGTGCACATTTATTCTAAGCACACCAACCTCTTATCTCACCTCCGTAGGAGCGCTGTCATACCAAAAGGATTTAAAGGATATTCTTAAGTGTATGACACTTAATTTATTTTAGTATAAATATTATATGAGACTATGAACACTTGAGACTAGCGTTTGAATCCCCCAAATGTTAATGTAAATTGTTTAGATTCATATCAGGGCTCATTATCGTATTGACAATCGTACAAAAGCAAATTAAGTCTTATGTCAATCGTATAAGCTGAATGGGATATCAGTACGTTCACGTATGTCATAATCCGAAAATGGCGATTTTACGTGGCATGGATGGACTGTGTGGGACTTAAATCACTAAAAATAACAAAAATAAAAAATAAATAAAATAAACTGCCAATTAATAAATAAGCTCTTATATTTAAAATATGCTTTGCGAAGGAAAGGCGCTATTTGGCTAATTTGAAAAAAAGCTAAATCGAGAGCAAACAGTATTGCGTTGTCATCACTGTTTTCATGGGCACTTTATGCACATTTCTTTTTACCCTGCTTGTTATTAGTTTGATAAGAAATTCAGTTATTCTACCAGCATGTGCAAGTAATAAAAAGCAAAAATTAACTCTTAAAGATGTTTTTCTTATTTCTAGATTAGACAGATTAAGATAAATAAAACAAACAATAGTTGCTGGGCATGTTTTAAGGTATTTAAGAGACATTAGTTTTTTATTTGCGAATTTTGTTTGGGGAAAATAAACATAAAGTAAAAAAAACCATAATTTTTCTTATGATTTTTGATATATCTTTATATATATATATGTATATATCTTCTTTATATATAAAAGAATAGTGTATGTTTGTTCGTAAGGCATGATCTCTGGAACTATAGCAGCTGTGGAGCTGAAATTTTCAACACAGGTTCGGGTCCATACTGGGTAGGTTTTTTGTGACCACTGTGCGGAGTAATAAAAATAAATAGAAGAGAGGTGTCTTAGGACTCCCAGTTAAAGCTATGTTGCTTAGTTATATAAAACAAATTTCAATGCAATAAAATTATTTGTATTTTTAAAACTATTTAATTGATATTCAAACATTTATTTATTTTATTATAATTTATAAAACAAAATAAATACGCTACAAATATTTGTCTATGTTGATATTTCGAACAAGTAAACACAGACATAAGGCTCAGTTAGCCAATTGTTATGTAAAGTAACTGCAATGTAGGAAATACCTGATCGATATTTTTGTATGAAAAGTAGGTTGCGTTACGTTAAATCTCTATAACCATTTTCATTACTTTTCACATAATAATAGCGATCAGTTGTTTCCTACTTTTGCAGTTACTTAACATTACAGTCGGCTAACTGAGCCTATAGCACCCCTGTTTCTTTAAAGTTCATATTAATAAGTCATCTGGCATCTCCTTCTTTACGAACAGAGAAAACTAAAGAAAATGTAAACAAAGAAATCAAAACAAAAATAAATTTCTAACCTTAATAGTGTGGATTATTTGTGTTACGAAAATCACGTCCTAGCTTCTGTTTCTGACATAAACAGCATAGCTCTAATAATATAATTGAGTTTAAGACAATCATATCATGAATTTCACATAAGAAAATTTACAAATCGAATTTTCTTCTAATTTTTTTAACATGAATTCAAATAAAGTTAAAAATTGACACATTTTCAAGTTTTCCAACAGACAAAGCTGTGTGAATAACTTTCTTCATAAATTTGCAAACTATTTCCTAATCGTATGGAGTTTTTTGATACCAGTTGTTTACATAACAAATTTCCATGTCAAATTTTATTTATGATAAGCCTGGGAGCAAATCAAGGCATTTGATACGACTCGTAACTTAAAAATATTTCCATATAAACTCGAGTCGTATCGGATGCCGTAATTTCCCCCCGATTGTTTGCCTGGCTCAGCTATGATACCATTATAATAGAACAAAATAAATTTGTTTAATTTAATTAATTTAATTTTTTTAAATTTTATTTCAAAGTTTTTTATTGTAACCTTAGCTTTGTTTTATAACGATGCTCAAAGTATTTGAGGGTTTAAAAAAATCTGTTGCGGTATTTGTTTGCTTGCGTAATGTTGTATTTTATGCCAAGACAACAAATAAAAAGTGTTAATTTATTTGAAAAATCTGTTCAAACTGCATTCAATGGCATATCAGAACTTTAAAAGATAAAGGAATGCTCCTACTTAAACTAGGTTAGATTAGATTGAAAATACTGTCAGTTATTGTTGACCCAATCCATTACGGATTACACTTGCAATTTTATAGCATGTTATGCGGAAAATGGGGGCGCTCCCAATTTAGAAACTTATAACTTATTAAAACTAGTTAGGTTAGATTTTCCAATCTGAATATGTGACATATTCCATGTCTGGTATATTTTTTATGTGAAAGATTTCTCTTCTAATTTAACCGAATGTTGGGCAGTGCCGCAAGTATTCCTCGAGTGTTTGATCACATATTTATTCCAACAAACTATTTTAAATACAAATGGTTTTATAAAAACAAATATTCGGTAAACAAAAATATTTATCCAGAATTGTTTAGCTAAAGAATTAAGTGCACATGAGCACGCACATCAGAGTTGTGCATAAAAACGAATCAAACTGCATAATTTAGCATTTTCTAAAATTAATATTGAGCTAGCCATTAACATCACAAAAATTAAAGATGCTATTGAATGATTCATATCAATGAGACTGTTATTATTAAAATCATGCCCCACTGATTGCAATTTCTATTTATTCATAAGATTCACAAATGCAATGAACCAGTATGATTGTTTTGAAAACTTCTTAAAACTTCTTCTTGACAATTATAGTTTTAGGGAATAGTATAAAAGAAAATAGCTAGGCTCATTTTATTTTATCAATTAATTGAATACGAGAAAAAATTATACGCAATGTTTTATTAAGACTTGAGACCCAGTTAGCCGACTGTTATATATTGTAACTGCAATGTAGGAAACAGTTGATCGATATTTTTATATGAAGAGTAGGTTGCGTTACATTACATCTCTATAACCATTTTCATTAATTTTCACATAACAATATCGATCAGCTGTTTCCTACTGTTGCAGTTACTTTACATTTCAGTCGGCTAACTGAGCCTTTTATCTAGTCAACGTTCTTTTGTGAGTTATTTGATATGTATGTAAGTACATAAAACAATCAAACAGCAGTAAGAATTCTAGATAGATAGCTCTGCTGGCAATATCATTAGTAGATATTGATTTTAAAGAACTAAACAAAATCATTGTAAAAGTGAGAGGAGAGCGAGCATTATTATCAGATTTTTACCGACTTACGAGTATTTCGACAGATTGATTTTAAAAATCGCCAAAAATGTGTTTTTCTTAGTTTTTCTTGGTATATATTTGAAAAAAAGCGGTTTTTATATAACACTTTTTTTAATATAAATTTTTGTAAAATGATCGTATCAAAATTTATTAGAAAATCGCTAAAACTAGAAATAAGATCGCCAAAAATTATATCTTGTAAATTTTTCTGCTCCAAATTCAAAACGCATTAATGACTTTAATTAACATAAGAAAAATCATCAAAATTATATTGCTTTAATATCTTGCAGACGAGTTTTGGTAGGAGTTAGTTTGGAAATTACTTCTCCAAAAAACTAATTTTCCTGAATTAGAAAATTTTTTAAGTTCAATTTTGTTAAAAAAAATAGTCAACAAATTTATTTTTCGCCAGAAAAGTCGCCATGTTGTCAAACCAAACATTTTTGGACGCCAAACAAGTTAAAAATCTGACAGTCCTGCATACAAGCAGATATACATAAAAGCTATAGCAACAACAATAATGGAATCGGTTATGCTTGTTAAGAAGATACACCTGCAACTACACACATGAGTCAGGGTTGTCAGATTTTTTCTGACCTATTTAGCCAAAAGTCGCCAGACATCAGTTTTATGTAGTTTTTCTTAATAACTATTTAATAATAAATTTTTTTTATATATATAACACTTTTTTAATATAAATTTTTATAAAATGATCGTATGAAAATTGATCAGAAAATCGTCAAAATTAGAAATAAAATCGCGAAAGATTATTTTTTGTAAATTTTTGTGATCCGAATTCAAAACGAATGAATGACTATAATTAATATAAGAAAAATCATAAAAATTAAATTGTTTTAACTTCTTGCAGACGAGTTTTGGTAGGATTTATTTTTGAAACTGCTCCTGCAACAAACTAAATTTTGCTGGATTAGAAAAATTTTTAAGTTCAATTTTATTAAAATAAAATAGCCAAAATAATCGCTAATAAATTTATTTATCGCCACTAAAATCGCCAACAAATTTGTTTATCGCCCGAAAAATCGCCATTTTGCCAAACAAAAAATTTGGAAGCCAAATAAGTTGAAAAATCGCCACTTTTGGCAAGAAATCGCCATATCTGACAGCCCTGATATGAGTCTGAACACAATGTAACGACTATTTATTGCGGTACGGTTTTATGTACGATTTTGAAGTAAAAATTCGCAGTGCCGGACGGAATAAAATTAAAATCTAATTTATTTTCATTGCGGACTTTCTTATTCTGTCAGTTTTTGATACTCTTTCTGTTGCTGACGTTGCCGTAGTTTTTAAATAATTGGCTGTGTTCACAACATTATTGTAAAAAAAAACATGATTTTGAAGTTCAACAAAAATAAAAATTTATCATTAATTATAAATTTTTCGAAAAAATTACTTTTAATAAATATTGATTGTGTTGACTAGCTGTTTCGATTGCAAAACAAAAAATACAACATTGCGATAAAAAAAAGTCGTATTTTTTTAAAATTTGGCCCACTGTGCATTCCACTTTGTTGTAGAGTTGATTTTAAAGATATGTTCTTTTTGCCCATTTTGTAGGGCTTGGCAATGAGATTAAAAGTTGAAAAAATTTTCAAAATCTACTCTAATAATCTTGTACTTACTTACATCCTGATAATTTTTCAAAATAAAAGTTTGTCCGATTTTCGTTTGAACCCCTGTACGCATGTATGTATGTTGGAAATTTCAAATTAAAATAATTTTATCAGCATATATCCTAGTCTTGCTAGAACTGCAACATTTGCGCCAGCAGTTTGCTATAAAGAGTGATTTGCGCTTTAACTTTTAAACAATTTTATTTGATACTCAGGCTCAAGTCTTTCACTTACTAAAGATAGTTACTTTCAACTCATATATTGTGAATTTCTCTTAAGCATATACGCATCTATACTCTTTAATCTTTACTAATTTTTTTTTCAAACAGAAAAAATATCAGTTTCAAACGGCTACAAAATGATTAAACGATAATGATAAATAACCACTGATTGACAAATGATGTTAAAACTGTCAAATACAACTACATTCAGTTAAATTTATGCAACAATAAAAAAAGTAATGGATGGCAAGTGCGAAACTTTTGTAGACATCAACATGAATGGAACAGAAAAGCTAAGCAAACGGAAGCACACTTATAGAAGCAAAAGAGTAGACAAGAAAATAAAAATAAAAAATATAAAAAAACCATTTGAGTGACAAAAAAAAATTGGGAAAAAGGAGCGAAAAAACATCAATTGTGTTTTTGAAAAATGGCAACAAAATTTGTCGATTTGCTGATAAATGCTAATTTAGAAATGACAGCAGTAACAATAATAGCAACAACAACAAAACCTATACATAACATATTTGATTGTCTTCGTGTTGTCTTCAAATACAAAATACACCGTAAAAAATTTGCAGCAAACAACGGTATGTGTTAAACTAACTAATTTTGTGTAGTTAGGCCCCTTTCACATTAGGCAACTTTACTTGCGCAAGTCTTGTGCTTGTGGGTGTGAGAGGAAAGGTCGGTTGAAGGGGAAAGAATTGCCGAGATTTGAGTACAGACTTGCTTGAACTTGGCAATTCTGCCACAATTCTGTTTCAGCTGTCATTGTTGGCTTGAGATATTGATTTGTTTTTGATATTGTCTTTTATTTCTTCTTCGGTGTGTTGTCTAATTAATTAATTTTGTGTTAAGAAAATTTTATTTGTGAATAAAAAGTTAAAAAATAATGAGAAAACGTCAACAAATTAAGAAAACTCGATCATAAGAAAATTAAAATTGCTCAACAAATGAACTGAATGTGAACATAGAAGCAAGTTCAAATGAAAATAAATAAAAATGAAAATTATACTTGCGCAGGTAAAGTTGCCTAATGTGAAAGGGGCCTTAAAAATATGCAATCAAAAAAATTTGTTATACTACAATTGCTACCATTGAGTTACAAGTACATGGTAACACTTACAATTTTAAAAAAGAATTAAAATGCAGCATACTTTTAGGAGCGCCTGCCGTTATACCTGTTCATCTCCTCATACAGTTCTCAACCAGTTTATGGCACCAGTGTTGCCAGCGAACAATGATGCTAGTATGCTTAATCCGTTTAAAATATGTTAGATGTTCTGCAGCAAAAAAAAAATTTAAATAAATAAATAAATTAAACGCTAAATTTTAAATTTAAATACGTAAAAAACCAAATTTACTGTAATGATAATAAAAGTTTAATAAAATGTAAATGTAATAAGCCTCAAATTGTACTACAGACTTGATTTTCATAAAATCTTTGGTGTCTGTATTAATGCAATAATTTTAATTTACGTTAATCAATCAAAAATGTTTTTTCTCGCAACTATGTTTTTGGATTTTCGCTATTGTCGCTTGGGACCAGAGAAGTACAATGAGTACTTAAAAAAAATTATTAAGTAAATAGTCTTTATTTTAGTAAATGCGCGTAATCCTAATTGTAGTCCAAACAATTTGTACGCTGGCATATTTTCTCTCAAGCAAATATGACTAAAGTCGATTCCAACATATCAAAGCATTTCTACTTCATATGTGCAAAATACTAAAATAAGCTACAACTAAAAATAAAAAACAAAAGCATATCAAACTCATTGACCCTCTCTCATACTTTCAGTCTGAGTACACCAGAAAAAGTAAAAACAAGAATCAATTAAAAAATACAAAGATTTAGTTAAAAAATTAATTAGTTTTCAACCAATCACGAAAATTGTAGTATTAACTCATCTCTATTTGAATTAATTTTTTTTTATTTTTTCAATTTAAAAAAAATTACATTGACTAAAAATTTAATTGAGGGTTTCTTAAAGATTCAATTAAAATTTAATTGAAATATTTTCAAGGATTCAATTAAAATGGTAATTGAAGTATAGAAAAAGTTCAATAGTATAAAAATATAAAAAATTATGTTATCTCGTATGTACACACAAAAAAGTAATATGAATGATTTTGTAATATTAATTAAAATATTTTTGTAGTATCAATTAAAAAATTAATTAAATTTTCACCTATAAACAATTTGATAATATCAATTAAGTTTTTCCACTCAAATTAATTAATACAATTAAAAATTTAATTGAATAAATTAAATTCTTAATTGAAAATATTAATTGGTGAATACTTTTATCTGTGTATTTGTAAATAATTTCCAAAAATGGAAACATTTGTCTATTGTATCATAAACCTAACTAATGCATGGTATGGTTCTTCAAGTTCGAATGGAGCACAAAAGTATAATGGCCTATTCGGTGTTTGATAGTTTTGCGTAAGCGTAAATGCAGAATATCATATGTATGTAGCTTTTCTGTGAGTTGTGTGTTTATTTTGTGATCGGATTTTAAAGAAAGGCAACGATATGTACAAACGCAAGACCGAATGCATCGAACTCCAAATACCGTCAATGTAGGAACTTTCCCATCCATATTTGGTCTATCAGCTTGTATTTCTTCTTGTCATTTCCTTGTTATTTCTCATAAAAAAAGGCAAGACAATTAATTTATTTTTCTTATTCTAATATTTTATTTTTATTCCACGCATGTCAAAATTACGAAAAATCAAAAAAAAAAAAAAATAGGCTGAGTAGTTTTTTTCTCCCATATAAAATATCAAAACCAATTAAAAGATTGAACATTTAAAAAAAAAATTTTTTTTTTCTTTTACACAGAAGGAAAATTTTTCTGCAATGAACACATTTAATTGACAAAAATTTATTAAAAATTTAATTGATTCAATTAAAATTTTATTTCAAAATTTTATTTAATGAGAAGTTGTGAAAATGAAAATGAAAATTTTTTTTCGTTTCACATTATCACAAAACCAGAATCGACCCCCTGATTTTGGAAATCTTGGGAGGCTCATATAAAAAGTGTTGGTAACCAAACTGAGTATAGGGACTTACTACTCTTTGGTCGTACTATCGAACCTATCCTTACTGTCAAGAGCGTGAAAATTTTTCTCTACTGCACAGTGTTATTAATTGAAAATGCTATTTTGGAATGTGTCTTCCTTAAGTGGTTTTGAATTTCAGCTGACTTTATATTTGTTACTGAAAATTGGATTAATTTTTACATCTATCAAATTTTCTATTTCATTCAAAAAATTTTATGAGGGGCATTTATTGCAAGTGTGTAATATGTTGAAAAAAAATTATACGAGTATAAAAGTTTAAAACAAGACACATATTAAGAAATAAATGTAAAGGACATTTTGCTGGGTGCATGAGTTGCTAGAAAAAGACTGACAATTACTTGCACAAAAAAGCAAATGTAAATTCAAACGAGAGATGGACAATAAAAAAGTGAAACGGAAGTGACATGTCATAGTGATTGTAAGAAAAAACACAATAAAGAAACGCATATCTAACAGAAGTACATAAAACAAAAATTCATTTTATAAAATTTTTCTTAGCAAAAAAAAAAAAAAAAAAAAAAAAGAAATAGGAAATAACACACAGAAACATTATGTTGAAAGATAATAAGAAAAGAGAAGAAAAATTGATTCCAATCTAATTGTTGAGGCCATCACTCAATATTATCAAATAATATTTGTTATATTCTTGTGCTGATTTTCTTAAACTATGTTTGTGTCTTTGTAAATACACAGAAAAAAATTTCATTTCACTAATTTGAAAATTTATTTTGCCAAAATTGAGGGGTCTTGACAATAGATTTCCATGTGCCACAAAAATATTTCATATAAAATATCACATTTTAATGTTATTATATGACGAGTGAAGGGGTATGTGTTTTTTTTTTGGGGGGGTGGGAGTTTAAATTCCCTCTTTGGCCTGTTCGTGCAGCATAACGGTATATGAAAAACCATTTGTTCTTTTCATCTGAATTATAGGCTATATTCGTACCAAATTTTAAGGCAAATATTTGTGTGGAATATATTAACCCAAGTGTAAGCGTACCTGAACAAATCACAAGGAACACTCTTAAAAAGTGCAATAGTGGAGTTAACATGTTCTAAAAAACTGTAGCCTACACAATTTTAGTATAAGACTTCAAAGACAACTAAGCGCAAAACTTAACAGAAACAGCAAAAACCAGCTAAACTCAAGATTTCCCTTTTTTGTTTTTACAAAATCCTTTGTTCTATTTTGAATTTATACATAAATTTTGATATATAAATTTTTTAATTATAGTTATTATTTTTTGAAAACGGCTGGCTGTTCCGTTCAACTATGTGTTGTCAGAATATTTACAACTAACTTTGATGTTATTTGTTCATTAATAATTATCACATGTAATTTGGCTTACGAACTTTATTTAGCCCAATCAAATCATAAATATAAATTCTTTTGCAATTAAAAAATCATCAAGACAATCGTAATATATTATGAAAATAAATAAGTTGCTTATACATATTTTCATATCGAGCCATAGTCGTCGAAAAGGTTTTTTTTACCTCGTTTTTTAGACGAAAATTTATTATTTACGATTGCAGATGATTCTCAAACATTTGTGGCATTATATTGACAATGATCTGTTCGATATTATCCTTAACTTCGTTCAAAGTTTAACAACTAAAGCCTAAATATTTTTTTTGCCATACGTAATCACAATTGCATAGAACTTATTGAAATATTATCTGACCTGTTGGATAAAAATTATATTTACACTAGGTGCCATTAGTCTACGCTCTTAAAGCATGCGACTAATTTATTTTGAAGATGTAAAAAAAAGGTTATATTTTTAAATTTGATTTTTACAAAAATAAATACTTTATTTCAATGGCTTTTACAAAGGAGATAATTTTTTTTTTAAATATTTCTAGTTTTATAACAACAGCAAAAAGTATTAATTCTTATTGAGATTATGTACGCCAAAAGTCTGCGCTCATAAAAAGATTTTAAATAATACATAAAAATTTTATTTAAAAAAAAATTAAAATTTAGTATCGGGTAGGATAGCCTCGACATTTAAGAACCTCTCTAAGCCTATTTTGCATTGAATTGACGAGGTTTGTAGTTTCTTCGGACGTAATCTTCTCCCATTCTTCCTTCATGATGTCCTTAAGCATTAATTTGCTCAATATTGCTTGCTGACGAATTTTTCACTCCAACAATGCCCATAAGTGTTCTATGGGGTTAATGTCTGGAGATTGCGGAGGAGTAGGTTACATTTTTGGACGTTGTAGTAGTAGTAGGTTACATTTGAGTCGTTGTCTTGCTGAAAATAAAAATCCTCAGATAACGCCAATTTCTCAGCACTCTGCCTTAAATTTCTTTTCAGATATCCAGATGTATGGGGCTGCCATACATCCCCAGATCATAACTCCCCCACCACCATGCTTAATAGTTGGCAGCAAGTTCTGTCTATCGAGGGCTGTACCGGTTTTCCGCCATACCATTTTCCTTCCTTCTATATCAAATATACAAAACTTGCTTTCGTCGGAAAAAATTATCTTTTTGCAGAAGTCCAGGCCCATGTTTACATATCTGTTGGCAAATTCAATACGTTTCTTTCTATTGACTAAGGAGATAAAGGGTTTCTTACGGGCAACTTGGCCATGAAAACTGGCTCTTTTTAATTTTCTTCTAGCAGTGGCTAGAAGAAAAGCTTATTTGCTTTTTAAACTTTTCTTTCACTTCTTCTTTTACTTGAAGCGCGGTTGTTTGGGGATTTTTCTGTATAATAGACACAATACTTTGCGATTCTCTGTCTGTTAATAAACGTGGTCGACCAGATCGTGGTTTTGAAGTTATAACTCCTGTTTTTTTGAAGTTTTGAATGACTGTTCGAACTGATGTCCACGCTCGCCCAACAGTTCTGCCCATTTGACGATAATTTAGACCATCTTTTTGCAATTTTAAAATTATATTTCTTTCATCTTTTTTTATTTCTTTTCTCTTTTCAGCCATTCTCTTACACATTAAATTTAAATTTTTGTTCTTCTATTACTAATTATAAAACTCTATTTTAATATTAGAGATATTATATAATTGAAACTATAACACCTTAAGCACGTATCAATGGTTTAAACAATATGAGCGTATGAGCGTAAATGCACATGGTTTTATAACAGTTGCACCGTTATTTTCTTTATATTAGACATACTTGCAAAATTGTGCATTGAAAATACACACTACTTTTTGATCAACCATTAACATAAAAAGTAGAATTTAGTTTAGATTTGAAATTTTCGAGAAGCTTACACTTTTGGCACCTAGTGTATGTATTTTATTAAGAAAACCTTGTTTACATACATATCGTATAAAAAAGTATTGAAAATGAAACCCTACGTTTTTAACTCCTTAAGGGCTAATTATTATAATAACACAAAGTCTAATAGTCTGAATATCGCTTTAGCAAGAAGTAAAAAAAAAATATATAAATTAACTATTTTTCTACTGATATATTATCAATTTATTTATTTTATTTAAACATATTTAATTAACTTATCTATTTTTATTTTATTATCTTTCAGCACCACTGTACGCCTTCGCTTTGGATAAAGCTTAGATGTAAGTGCTTATACATAATTATTTTCTTTGCAATTGAAAATGAATTATTCAAATGCTTTTTTTTTCATTTCTATATTACGAACGATAAATAAGGAAAGCTATGTATTAGCTGAAATATATCTACTATTGTGCATTTATAAACACATGTAATGAATATACATATTTATTTGATTTTTAATATTTAACGCTTGTTCTTTAAATAAATTGTTGTTGAACAGCTTGTGTGTTGAGTGTTTTTACTGGATAATCGTAAGACTTACTTACTATTCCTTACAAGTCTTTGGTCACACTTAATAGGTTTAATAACAAATTAAAATAATAACAATAATAAAATAATGTGCTTTTAAAAGAATTATAAATTGGTATATCAAATTTTTAATCTAATTTTTCGAAATTTTTTTAAGTTCAATTAAACTATTTATTTCGAGCTTTAGGTCTGTTTATATTCTTATTTATTAATTCAATATTTCATCAACCTTCAGTTAACTTCTTCAGCATATTTCTTTTTATTTTTTGATACATAATTTTTTCTTTTGCCTTTTCTCCTTTCAATCACAAAAATATTTAAATTGGTACAACTTAAAAATTAAGGATTCACTGCAGATATGACATCTTTGACATGTAGTTTGTGTCTTTAATAGCTTATGTGGCCTTTCAGCTGTTTTCTTCTAATCATTGAATGATATAAAATAAAAAGCATAGTTGAATTGTTTTGCTTCGAAAATGTCGTATTTAGTGCCAACAAAGAATCATTCGCAGAAAGCTTTGCTTTGATTTTTCAATTTGAAATGCAAGTTTGTGATAAATAATCAAGTAATAAACAAATTGCTTTGACAACTTGCTGTATCGTGGAAATCTCAAGAGGCAAACACTTGAAGATTTCACAAACAATATTAAAAAATTTGAGAAACCGTAAAAATTCGCCAAAACTGATGAAATTTTCAAAACTAAAAAACTCCCATAACGAAAAATCTACAAAATTAAAAAAGTACCAAAAAATAAAATAAATTGCTGAAATACATAAAATCGCCAAAAGTAAAAAAGTCGTGAAAAATTTAAAAAAAAATCGTGAAAAATCAAATAAAAAGACAAATAGCCAGTTAACACTGAAATTAAAAAATCAAATGTAAAGAGTATTCTATCATTTAATGCAATTTTGACAACTTGCTGCATCTTCGAAACAGTAAGAGGCAAGCTTTAGAAATTAACAAAAACGCAAAAACTAAAAAATCCCAAAATAAAAAATCCCTTAAACTAGAAAATCACCAAAAACTGAAAAAATCGCCAAAATGACATAAATTTCTAAAACTAAAATAAAGCACCAAAAACTGAAAAAATCGCCTTAAACAAAAGAAATAACGCCAAAACGAAGAAAAAAAACGCCAAAGAATTTTAAAAATCACCAAAACAAAAAAAACTAAAAATAACGAAAACAAAATACAAAAACAACGCCAAAACTAAAAATCGCCAAAAAGAGAAAACAACCGCCAAAACAAAACAAAATCTCTAAAACCGAAAAAATTGCATAAAACAGTAAAAAAACAACGCCAACACTAAAATTCGCCAAAACGAACAAAACCTTCTAAACTAAAAATTGCAATATTTAAAACTAAAATAAATCGCCGAAAACCGGAAAAATCGCTGTAAACCGAGAAAAGTTTACCGAGTACTTGGTATTTTTTTAATGAATTCCTACATAAAAAAATAAATCGCCGAAACCGAAAAAATCACCAAAAACATGAAAAAGTGCCAAAAACCGAAAAAATCGCCAAAAAAATCTCTAAAGCTAAAATAAATCTCCAAAAACCGAAAAAATCGCAGAACAAGAGTGAAAAATTGCTTAAACGAAAAAGAAACTCTCTAAAACCAAAATAAATTGCCAAAACTAAAAAAATTGACGAAATCAAACAAACAACGTAAAAAGTAAAAATCGCAAAAAGCCGTTAAAAATCGCCAAAATAAAATAATCTCCCAAACCAAAAATCGCAAAAAAAACGATAAAATCTCCAAGAACGAACAAAGATCTTTAAAACTAAAATAAATCGCCGGAACAAAAAAAAAGCGCCAAAAACTAAAAATTTGCCAAAAAATGAAAAACTCGCCGATAACGAAAGAAAGAACACTAAAACGAAAAAATTCTATAAAACTAAAATAAATTGCTGAAAACGAAAAAAATCGCCGAAAACCAAAAAAAAAAAATCACTGAAAACCGAGAAATGTTTACCGGGTACTTGGTATTTTTTTTAAAGAATTCGTACGTAATAAAATAAATGGCCAAAAAAGCAAAAATCGCCCAAAATTAAAAAAGTGCCAAAAAAAAACCGAAAAAATCGCATAAAAAGACCGAGAAATCGCTAAAACGAAAAAAAATCTCTAAAACTAAAATAAATCGACAAAACCGAAAAAATCGAACAAAACAAAAAAACAACTCCAAAACTAAAAATCACCAAAATAAAATAAACTCCCAAGCTAAAAATCACAAAAAACCATAAAATATCCAAAAACGAACAAAAATCTCTTAAAATAAAAAAAAATCAACAAAACAAAAAATAACGCCAAAAACTAAAAAAAAATTGCCAAAGACCGAAAAAATCGCCGAAACGAAAAATCTCTTAAACTAAAATAAAACGCCAAAAACCGAAAAAATCGCTGAAAAATCTTTTTTAAAGAATTTCTACATCAACGAAAATAATCGATTATATAGGATTATAGTATTACATATGTTGTGTCCATACGGAACCCTTCGTGTGCGAGTCAAAAGCCCACTTTATTAATTTTTTTATAGGGTACCTTACAAATTCGTAAATTGTAAGCCGAAGTCGTGTTTCTTTCAAAAAGTCATGGATTTATTGACACGCCCTCGTAATTATTCACATGTGTTTTTTTCACCTATTTGAGCCTTATAACGATTAAGTGCTTAAGTTCAGTTAAATAAAATTATATAAAATCTGTTCTTGGCAGTGACTTTTAACAGCACGGTAGGAAAGATGTACATACAAGCATTGAATGGCATTTTTCTTTTATATATTTCGTTTTAAGAAATATTTGATATCAGTATTCTTTCAGTACATTTTAAATAGCTGTTCTATCAGCAAACGACATCTTGTATTAGAAAAATGTAATACAAAAATGTAAATGTAAATGTAAGTAAATAACTTGGATTTGCACCAAAATTTTGACTAAAATCTATTAGGTTAATTTTTCAATTTAATTGTTTTAAATTTTTTAATTTGTATAAATATTTTAAATTTTTTGTGCGCATATTTGCCAGCTTGCATGCTTTATATTTTGGCCAATTAACCACACTACTCATTAGGGATGCCAAACGGGAAATCCCGTATCCCACAATCCCGTGATTTGCGGGATTTGTAAAATTCAATCCCGGGATTTCTCTTTCAGGATTTCTTAGCAATTTTTATATAAAAAACCGTTTATTATATTATTTAAAATTTTATACGTGCAGTTTAAACAATTTAATGACTATTCGTGACATATTTCTTATAAATTACAAAACAAGAGAAAAATAAATTAACTACTTTCTCACGGTTATTTGCATCAAAGGTGCTGCAATATACAACTAAGAATTATTTTGAAAACAAAAAGAAGCATGTGAGCTTTGGAAAAGGGCAATAACATTTTGAAAATTCATAAGTTTGACAAATTCATTCCCTCTTATTCTACATTATGAGAGCAATTATGAATAAAACTCCACAGATAATTTTTCCTGGGGAATAATTTCAAACAGTAGAAAATAATATGGAAAATAAAATAATCATAATCGGGATTTATAAATCCCGAATCCTGGGATTTCCAAAAATCCATCCTGATTGACTTCCCTACTAGGGATGAAACGATACGAGTAAATACAAGTAAATACTCGATACTTGTTCTTAAAAACCAAGTACTTTTCGTATCGATACTCTACTACCGAGTACCAAGTAGGTATCGGTAAAAAGTACTTGTATCGGTCAGATATACTCATTTCTTATTGGCTACAAAAAAAGTTCAACCTGACGCCAGTTTAACACAATTTTAATTGTTCGTGTTAAATTTTAATTTATATCTAGGATATATATTAGAGTAATTTCATAAAAATGGGACCAACCAAATGAAATATTTGATCAAAAATGACGATAAAATTGCCAGCTGCAAAAATTGTTTTAAAAGCGTGCTTTATTGCGGGAACAAAACAAATTTGCACAAACATTTAAAATGTTATCTCGACTATATCTTCTGCTCCAGTCCAGTCCAAACTTGGCAATTTTTTCACTTTGTTTGGCGCCTAAGATTTTGATTTCGTGACATGTTGATTTTGCTTGCGATAAATGAATTTATTGGCGATTTTTGTGGCTATAGTTTTAACAAAATTGAACTTGAAAATTTTTGTAATTCAGGAAAATTAGTTTGTTTAAGTAGTATTTTCATAAATAAATTCAACCAAAACTCGTCTGAAATAAATTTAAACAATTGGGGTTTTCTTATATTAATCGTTTCCGAAATCGGAAGATTTTGCCGAATGGTGGTTAAGAATTCTTTACGAACTAGGAGCATTTGGTTTGGTGGGTATTTAATTTTGTTTTCACTACTTTAAATCATGTGAAAAGCTTGACCGATATAAGTAAGTATCGATGCTTTTTATTCGATACTGAGTATGTATCGATACTTCTGAACCGATGCCGTATCAAGTAAAATCATCGATACCTTAGTGGTATCGTTTCATCCCTAATCCCTACTACTCAAACAGCAAATCAATATAGGTAACATACATATTACTGCTGACTACTTCCTGATAAATTTATAAACCACTTACAATTTTTTTTCCAATACATTTTGTATATATTGGGTGTTTTTTATTGAGGTATAGAACTTTAAGTTGGCATCACTTTTTTAACTGGCGGCCATTTTGTCAGCTGTCAAGTGATTAATATTTAGTTTGCCTTGCCATTTCATCATGAACAGGTTGACAAAAGAACAACGCTTGCAAATCGTGCAAATTTATTTCGAAAATAATGGTTCAGTTCGCGAAGTTTACCGCAAGCTCCGTCCATTTTATGGTCGACATAATCGTCCATCAGAGCAATTAATTCGGTTAACCATGCATCGTTTTCGCACTACGTTTACTCTATGTGATAATACGCATCCGCAGAGACGTCGAACAGTGCGCACCGAAGAAACAATTGCCGCTGAAGATCAAAGTGTTGAAGAGGACCCGAATGAATCGATTCGCCACCGGAGACCGGTATAAAGCCATGATAACCGACTATTTTGTTCCCGAATTGGATGGCATGAATGTGGATGAGTTGTGGTTCCAACAGGACGGCGCTACATGCCACACAGCGCCCGTCACAATCGATTTATTGAAGGAAACATTCGATGAGCGCATAATTTCGCGGAATGGACCTGTCAATTGGCCACCAAGATCGTGTGATTTGACACCATTGGATTATTTTCTTTGGGGATATGTGAAGTCGCTCGTCTACGCCAACAAACCAGAAACGTTAGGGGACTTGGAAGCCAACATTCGTGGCGTTATTGCCAACATACGGCCCCATATGCTCGAAAAAGTGGTTGAAAATTGGACCTGTAGAATTGGCTTTATTCGAGCCAGCCGCGGCGGCCACATGCCCGAAATCATATTTAAACATTAATGGCATAAAATTATCCTTCCAATAAAGCCAAATTGATGGACATTAAAACGATTTTCTTGTGTTTTATTTCAATTCGAAGTTCTATACCTCTAAAAAACACCCTGTATTCTGTTGAAAATTTGTTTCTATTTGACGTCCCTTAAACAAATTGACATTATTATTGCAAAATTTTATTATTTTCATTTAAAAATCCATTACACTAGCAAAGTCACTATATGAAAGCAATATTTAATTAAATGCCCAGTGAAAAAAACACACATAACATAAAACTATATGCTTTTATTATTATTTTGTTTTGCTGAAAAACGATTACTTGGTAAAACTTATGTTGGCTGGTTAAAAAAAAATTTTTTTTTTGCAACACTAATTGACAATTATCAACTACATATAAAGAACACGGTTGCCAGAAATGCAGATTTATCTGGATTTTGCAGATTTTTACCCTCCAAATCCAGATTTGAAGATTTTTGGCCTAAAAACGCAGATTTTTCAAATCCAATTATAGTGATTTTTTTACATTTTTGCTATTACTGTTACTACTTTTTGTTTCTTTTATGTGTTAACGACTCACAGTTTAGAGAGCTAAAATTTTTGATTTTAGAAGAAAAAGAAGAAATAACTTTGGCAAGCTTCTGAAATAGAATATTTGATATAAGACAAGCTTATTCTGATTATGATTTTGCAGCCCTAAGTTAAATTAAAATTAAAGAATTTTGAGTCAAGTAAACTTGAATAAAACAAAACTTCGAAGTCCTTTGGATATTTATGCAACAAATTAAATCACTTTTTTATATATCCGACCAATTTCTTTTCTCGTTCATTTTGTATTGTTATCACATTAGTATGAAGAATTTTTATTTGTTTGTTTATGTATTTCGTTTCTACTAAATAAAGATGGTTAATCCACACAAAAGTTTACTTTGCAAAGTCTAAAGTTTGTAGGAGAGAAGAGAAAAGAGATCTTATTCTATATTATTTTTTCTTAAGCAAACTCAAGACTTTGCAAAGTAAACTTTGCTTGTGGTCCAACTAATCAATTAAATTCAACCAATGTCGCAAAATCGAAGATGTTAGCTTGTAGAGATTTTTGCTTGAAGCTTTTTCTGCCGTATTACTAAAAAAAGTTTTGGCTTACAAAAGGTTTACATAACAAACTTTGTATGGAAATTTGTTTGTTAAACGTTTTGTAACCCAAAATAATTTTTGTGAATATTACCTTTTATGTTTGTGTACGTAATTCTTAATAACACATTGATAGTCGTTATATAAATATTTGAAATTTTTTGCCTTATTTCAAAAATTTTTTGGTTAAATCAGAAACGAAATGTGATTAAAAGTTATTTAAAAAAAATTTTTCTAAAATTTTGCAGATTTTAGCCTTAGAAATTCTGGCAACACTGATTAAGAGGCAAGCAAAAGCACAAGCTAACGGTACCATTAATTTAAACACACGTCCATAAGCCGATACAAACATTCTCTGAATGAAGCTTCGGTGGCAAAGTTAACACCATGTTGTGGTAGAAACTAAAAAACGAGTTCACTAGAGCAAAATTTAGTGGAGTATCAATCTAATAGATTTAATGAATAATTAAATAGAGTATACTTGTACATATACAATTAAATAGAGTTAAAAATTTAATAATCCATGAGCATAAATATAGCGCTGCATCCTGGTAGAAATATGTATGTGTGTGTGTGTGTGTGTTGCACAGCAACATTATTTGTTTTATCATATAGCACGGAATTTTTTTTTTGTAAATGACTACAAATCATAAAGATTACTTGCACAAGATGCAGAATGAAAGTGAAATGTGGAAATTTGTGTTAATGCTTTTTCAAGAGTACTTTTTTTGCTTTCTTTCGTTACGAGATTTTTTTATTTGGTGTTGTTCTATATTTTGGGTCCTTCAATTTTATTTTACTTGAATAATATTTTTTCGATTAAAAGAGCATTTACACCTGCACGAAATCTATTAAATTTCAATTAAAATCTCTATCAAAAGCTATACCGTTTACATTAAGTTTTTTTTTTAATTTCGTCGGCCCCGAAAAGTTTTGCTCCACCGACCATTCTTAAAAAAACAAATTAGGTATGGAATATATTAGGGTATTCATTTAATCGGGGTTTGCTTTAATCGCTCGATTAATTAATCGAGGCTTTGGCTTAATCGGTTAATAATCGGCTAATTATGGTATTAACCGGTTAACCGATTAATAAAGTTGTTTCATAAATCAAGTAATTTGAACAAGTAAAAGTGCATAAATTATTTATTCATTTGAGTTTATTAGTAAAACAAAAAGTACACATAAGAATTCTAAAACTAAATGATGGAAAAAAATCAAATCAAAATGTGTGTTAGTACTTCAATACGAGTAGTTTCAAGAGATCTTGCAATATCTACAATTTTTCAGACAAATGATTTGATTTCTGTGTTGAGGATTTAAGCGAATTAGTTTTGATAAAACTTGACTTGGAAAAATCCTTTCACTTATCGTAGACATTGAGAAAATCGAAAGCAGTCATTAATACAGAATATCTTGCTTCTCAGATGTTTTCCTGCAGCCGTATTCTGTAATGCGCTAAAGTAGAGGTGGGCAAAATCGTTCTTTCTTGGGAATCGTTCGGAACGATCCGTAATATTAAAGGAACTAGGTCGTTCATTTCGTTCATCGTTCCTTTTTTACTTTGAGCAGTGAATGAATGGTGAACAAGAGAACTTCTCTGTCGATCCTAAAAAATATCAACAAATGCATGGCATGTACTTTGACGTTTGCTTGCTTATACATATGTATGTATATTTTCGTGTTGAGCAAATCATTGCTGTGATGATAATAAAGAAACCAATTATACCTATATTAGCGCTTACAAATTTATTAAAAAACACAATCAGAAATACTTATTTCTCACTTGAGCTATTGATTGACAGCACCTTGTTAAAAACTTTAGTCGGACCGATGAACGATAAGAAATTAAACTGTGTAACTGTCCGAACCGATCCTTTTAGTGAATCGTTCAATGGAACTAGGTCGTTCCGGAACGACACAACTCTACGCTAATTTAGCTGATTTAGCGATTTTTGGCTGCGATTGCAATTCTGTAACGTGCGTTGCTAAACTTGGCAATGCCATAAAAACTGAATTCGCCGCAATTTAAGCGTTTAATGCCATCGCTAAAATGTCTAAATTTTGTATTTTCTAACGCACAATAAATAATTGTTTGTCTCGAAAACTCTAAAATATTAGCAACGAAAATTTTAAGGTGCCAAAAAGTAACTAAAATACTTTTTCATTTAATGTTTATTATTATACTTTTTAATTTAATGTGCATTTTAAAAAATTTAATTTTAACAGTAAAATAGAAGAAATTACTAAAAGTGTGACAAAGGAGCAAAAATATATGCTCATTCAGTATCTGGAGGAGCATAAATAATTTGCATCTCCTAGCAACTGAATTAATATTAATAGCGTGCCATAACCGCCAAAAAAGCTTAAGCGACATAATTTTTGAACCTCATTTTTTTTATCAAAATCCATTATTTGCGTTTTTACATAGTCGATTTTCGTCAAAAACACGAAGTCCAAAAAAAGTGTCACTTAAGTTATTTCAGCGGTTATCACTGTTGCCAATTCTGCTATATTCTCGTCAAATCTAGCGATTTTAAGTACATTTTGCGGGAAAAATTATGATTTAGCTATTAGCCGGAATTCTAGCGATTTTGTTTGCATCATAATTCGATTCAAAATGTGAGTTTGCTTAGATGCAGTGAACGTATAAGAGGCAAACTAAAAAAAAAGTTAGCTAATGTACCCCTCCATCTTGAGAAGCGCTTTCATACATAAGCAAAAACGTTTATGTCATTAATGCTTTAAACATCACTTCAGATAACTGATATGTTACCATGTTTTATAAGATTAAAAAAAGGGCTTTTGTGAGCAGAAACGTAGCACTGCACACCGGGAAATCGCCATTTAAAAATCAGCATTCGTCAGCGCTACTTTTACTCTATAATAACAGAAGCCTTCTATATTTGAAACTATTTTTTTATACCGGGAAGTCCGGAATTCAGTAGTTATAATATTTTTTATAAACATAATATATGTATACAATGAACACATGGATATGTATGTATGTATGTATATCTTTCTCAATAAAATGAGCCTTTTATTACCCTATCAAATTGCTTTTATTTGGTATTTGATAAAATATTTAGAGAAACTCGGGAAGTATGAAAAAAGTTAACAAGTTACCGTAAAGTTTTTTAAAAAAATTTAAAAATAAGATTGTTTTTAGCTATTTATCGCTAAATTTTGAAATGTTTTTGAAATTTAGCTATTTTCTAGCTATTTTCTTGTCTACTTTAGCGATATTTGTTGGAAAAAAGTTGGCAACACTGGCGGTTATGGCTCCATACCAGTGTTGCCAGAATTTTTAGGGATAAAATCTGCAAAATTTAAAAAATGTTGAAGAAAAAATCTTCAAAATCTGCATTTTATTTTTAAAATCTTCAAAAAATCTTCAAATCAATTTTTAAAACAACTTTTTTATATTTTATTGCAAAAATTTACATGGATGGAGATGTACATGTGTAACATAAATATTTTTTCATTAAGCCATATTCATAACATTTAAACTCGGGTTAAAACGTATTTTATTTAAACTTTTTAGAAAAAATTTTCTTAAAATTACTTATAATCACATTTTATTTTTTTTATGAATATAAACCTTTAAAGTTCGCAGAAAGTGCATTTCGTTTCTGCTTAAGAAACTCATCAGCAGCCTTCACCCAGAAATTTGTTTAAATAAAGTAAAAAATTTCATATGTTTACAGAACGACTATCAATATGTTATTAAGAAATACGTACACAAACATAAAATTTATTTTGAGTTCCAAAATGGTTAACAACCAAATTTGCATACAAAGTTTGTTTTGTAAACATTTTGTAAAAGAATCAAGCGAAAATCTTCACAGGCTAACATTTTCGATTTTGAATCCACTATTATTTTCTCATTAGCTTTTTAACAATAAGATGCCAAATTGGTCGAAGTCTGCTGATGAGTTTAGCGGCTTTTCCACACGCAAAATTTTCTTTTCAAAGCCTTGAGTTTGTTGAAGAAAAAATTATATAGAATAAGATCAATTTCTTCTCTCCTACAAACTCAGGCCTTTGCAAAGTAAACTTTGCGTGTGGCTAAACCGTCTTTCTTTAGGAGAAACGAAATGAATATAACCAACAAACAAATAAAAATTATTTATAGTTATGTGCAAAATATATAAAATAAATGAGAAAAGAAACCGGATGTATACAAAATTATACAAAAATCCATTTAATTTGTTGCATAAATATCCAAAGGACTTTGAAGTTTTGTTTTATTCAAGTTCACTTGATTGAAAATTCTTTCCACATTTGCAAATGAATGTGGTAGACATTATATTTGGAATAAACTTAGGGCTGCAAAATCGTAATCTGAATATTGTTTTATATCAGATATTCTATTCCAGAACCTTGCCAAAGTTACTTCTTCTTTTTTTTTAATGATGTCTTCTAAGTTAAAAAATAGTAACTCTCTAAATTATGAGTTGTTCACACATAATAGAAACAAAAAGTAGTAGCAGTAATAGGAAAAATTTAAAAAAATTCACTATAATTGGAGTTGAAAGAAATATCTGCGTTTTTAGGCGAAAAATCTTCAAATCTGGATTTCGTCTTTTTGGGTAAAAATCTGCAAAATCCAGATAAATCTGCATTTCTGGCAACAGTGCTCCATACCTTCCTTTATTTTTGTGTAATATATGCAATTGTAAATAAAATGATTGAATAGAAAAATAAGGGTACATTTATGGTTTAGAGCAACGATTCCCACAAATATATATTCACACTTATGCTTCGATTTTGAGCGTAATACCCTTCGATCTTCTTATAGCAGGGCTGCCATGATATGTTTGTAATATATTTGTAAAACTCTAATTCGAGTCAATTTCTTGTGTTCAAAAAGAGATTAATGCACCTTTGATATATTTTAAATATTATATAATAACTTAGTTTCAGATATAATTATTCGAGCTCTAAAAAGTATAAAACCTTGAAATAAACTAATTTAAAAAAAAAATAATCCATTGTTGTGTAGTAAAATGTTACTATACAACCGGCACGTGTGAATAGTCTGCGACCGTGGTCGACAACCTACACAATTGCATTTTACAATTCTGTGTGTTATACTTTCGCCACGATCCGGTGTTGCCAGTGCAATTTCATCTCATTTTCCTAATTTGAAATTTTAAATCTCCAAAATCAAAATTTATTTTATTATGGTTAGAAGAAACACTCAAATTTTGTTTATAAAGAAAGTCATCTTTTTTTAGTGCTACCTCAATGCAATGGTTTGTAAAAAGATGTTTTTGTAGGAAAATTTCTTAAAATAATTTAAATATATGCTTGTAAATGCCTTTGCATGTCATGTTTTTTCATGCGTGACAACACACGTTGTCAAATCAAACATTCTGGTTTGTCAAAATGATTTTCTGAGAATAATTTTTTTTTTCAGTAAATTATAATTTTTTTATTGTGGCAACGCTGATTCTTAACAGTACGCGATGCACACAACTTGTCTGCTTGAATGTTTAAGGTAACTGGTTAATGTTGTTTATTTCTCATCAATGCGTGTGTACACATACGTAATAGAAGAGTATATTAAAAGGCGGTCTGAGATTAAAGCTGAAGGTCCATACCATCCGTTCTATGCATATGCGTTGTATGCGTTTCTGTACGTTCTCTTCGATTATAAGTTCAAGTTACATGCAATACGTTTTATGCGCCAAATATTTTTGTTGTGATCAGCTGTAGTGTGAATATTTTTAAAAATAAAAACAGTTCTTGCAAAAATGGAAAGTGAAATTGTGATTTTAAATGAATTCACTCAATTCATTGAGTTTATCTATATAATATTTTGTAGAGGAGTAGGCTTTTATTATACGAAATTTCGTGATTTTTCACAGCTTCAATTAGCTTCTCCTCCATTGCACTTGCTTAAATAATAATAAACACAACAGAGATGACACTCAGTACACAAAAGCAATCGATAACTAGAATGCAAATTTTGTTTTTGAAATATTTATGTTAAAAACTGATTTTAATATATTTTATTCTTGAAAATAGTTATAATCTTTATTACAAAATATTTTTCATTTATTATAAACTTTTTTATAACAAAAAAACTTAAAATTTAAATCCACCACACTAACGTTTTTATCGATATCATTGAAAATATAATATAATTTGCCATCTTTCGCTTTCAAAAACAGCTGACGTTTTTTCATGGTGCATGAGACGGATACAAAAGTAGAAAGTAGATCTACTTTATCCGTCCTATGCGTCTATACGTTCTTTGCGTTTTGTTCTGTAACTTGCCACATAAAATTACTTTGATTCTACTTTTTTGACACATGCATAAAACGCAACTACGCATTGAACGGATGGTATGGACCTTCGGCTTAAAGTAGTAACCCTAATTGTAGTAACAATTGAGTACACATTACATAAAAATACAAATTATCTCTTATTGCTCTCTTCATTGTTGTAAGAGCTCTCGCACGCATGCGCGGTTTTGATGATCGCTTGTTGAGATCATTATTTAATTAAAAAATATGTATCCTATATCGAGCACATTGCTAATATTACTGCAAATTATATACACTAAATTTTCCAATTTTAATTTTTTTGAGTATATAAAGTAAACCAACGTAATTTAATAAAGGATTAACTCTTGACTTGGCTTCCTGCGAGTTATCTTCTATGCATCCGGTAGTCAAATTTCTCTCACTATTGATGTCCCATGTATCGCCTTATCAAGACGATTGAAATCTTGTGGATATTTTTTCTTATCTCTCCGCACGGCGGCTACTGTGCTGTTTGGCGACTAGGCAATCGTTAACAACGTTTTATTAATACTTATTTTTCGGCGCTTTACTGTATTGTTTCGCGACTAGGAAATCACTGACAATATTTATTAATATCTACTTATCGGTGTTCTACTGTATTGCCTCGTGAATAGGAAATTGCTAAAAATGTTTATTAATATCTACACACTTAGCAGTGTTCTACTGTATTGTTTCGCCACTAGGCAGTCGCTATCAACGTCTACTAATATCTACTTTTCCGTGTTCTACTGTATTGTATCGCGACTAGGGCTGAGTTTACATCTGGCATTTCTTGTGTGTCCTTTGCCCAAAAAAACGTAACAAACTAATTACTAATGAAAAACTGTTTGATTCAGACATATATAAAAAAATGGGCGGAGTCACGCCCAGTAAAATTTAATATGTAATTTTAAGTGGTTCTACTTTACTGATTTTTACAAAACTTAACTTAACTTAACTTAAACTTAAAGAACGCCCATTAGAACTAAATTTTATATATCACACACTCCTGCTTAATCAACAGATTTTCACAGTGTTTATTGTTTGTTTTTGAAATAAATAATTCACTTTGAGTTTCTCGCAATACATTTTTTTTTTGAAAATGTTCGATCAGATTGAAGTCGGTTTTTTGCAGAATTATTATGCAAATAAGCCTAAATGCACAATTAAAATATTAAAAAACATAATAGTTTATTCATGATTAAAATAAAACATAAAACAATTTCCAGTTCAATGGATTACAATTTCCTTTAAATGAATACAGATATCAAAATTCCTTAGAAAAAAAAAAGAATACAAATGTTTATATGACTTTCTATCTCAATTTTATTAAAGAAGAAACTTTTCACGAAAATAAAGTCATATCAAAATATATAAAAAATTAAAAACAAAAATAAACTTCGATAATACGATACAAAAAAAAAACAAACACATAACAAGACCTTTAGAAGATGGAGCAGTAGATGCAGAACAGCGTAAACAAATTGTAAATTCACCAGTAAACGTTCTGGTCAGAATTTATTATGAAAATTGAAACAAATCAGGTAAAAAATAAAGTTTTTTTTTCTTCCCAAACCTATTAAGATAAAAGTGGCAGAGAAAAAAACAACGCATGAAACTAAGAAAATTGCAAAGAAAAATGGATATCAAAAATTTTAACAATCTTTATGTTAAGAGTTGAAATAAGGTGGCCATAAAATAACGTACTCGCAGTACAAGAGAGAAGATAATATTTTTTTTCTTTAAAATTAAAATAAAAAATAAAAAATAAAGTGCACGAAAAACAAAGCCTGATGAGCAGTGGAGATGCAGAAGCAAGGATTGAAAATTTTTTTATACTAAATTTTTCTTGCTAAAAACAAGTAAAATATACTAAAGAAAATCTCTTTGAAATATACACCAAGCAGAATCTACACTAATTCCAGAAATCAAATGAAATCATTGCTTAACTTTCTTTTCTCTTATTTTATTCATGCCATTTTCATTATTTTTCATTACTTAAAAGTTCTAGTTTAATGCAAACGGGTAAACATGACAGTCCTGAAAGTTGTGAAAATAATAAAAAAGGAAAAATGTATGAAATGAAATTGAAGCAATTCTAAAGAAAATTTACATTTAAACTGAACTTTTTACAATGCTAAAAAACATTATAAAAAATAAGTGAGTTCTTTTAGTTATATTCTTTTAATTCTCATAAAAGCTAAACTGAGATCTTTTTAAGAATATATTTATAATATTTATATTTACTGCAATGCACTGGTCCAAAACAAAAACTATTTTTTTTAATGTTCTATTTTGAAGCATTTGTTATTGCAATACTAATAGAGTCCATACTTCGGACCAACAGGAAAAAATATATACAGGGTGGCCCAGAAAGACCGAAGTGGTGTAAATTCCTTATAACTTTTTATTTAAGACATATTTTTTTAATTTTTTGTTTTTTAAATACAGTAAATTTATAGGGAATATTTTTAGATTAGTTGTTAAAAATGATATCCCGCAAGTGGAGGCCATTTTCTGCTTCGCACAAATGATCTCTTTTCAACACATTTTCCATGACCTTTCGCAAAACTTCCGCTGTTATGTTGTTAATTTCGTCTGGAATATTGGTTTTTAATTCCTCAATAGTCCTAGGCTTATTAACATAAACTTTCCCTTTTAAATAACTCCAAAGGAAACAGTCTGGAGCGGTTAAATCCGGGGAACGCGGAGGCCAATTAAAATTGCTTCTACGCGAATTTATTCTTTCCCCAAAGATGTCGCGTAAAATAGCCATTGTGGCCCTCGGAGTGTGCGCTGTGGCTCCATCCTGTTGGAACCATATTTGCGGATGGTATTCCACGGCTGGCCTTACAAAATTTTCCAACATGGCCCGATATCGATCACCATTGATGGAAATGGCGACATCTCTTTCATTTTCCAAAAAATATGGACCAATGATCCTTTCTGAAGAAACACCACACCAAACAGTACACTTAACTGGGTGTAATTGTCGTTGATGAAGTACTCTCGGGTTTTCCTTAGCCCATATCCTAAAGTTTTGCTTGTTAACAAAGCCATTTAATTGGAAATGGGCTTCGTCACTCATAAATAAGTTATGAATAATGGAAATGGAAAGAGCACATTTGTGCGAAGCAGAAAATGGCCACCACTTGCGGGATACAATTTTTAATAACTAATCTAAAAATATTCCCTATAAATTTACTGTATTTAAAAAACAAAAAATTAAAAAAATATGTCTTAAATAAAAAGTTATAAGGAATTCACACCACTTCGGTCTTTCTGGGCCACCCTGTATTATATAGAAACTTACACAAAACCCAGCAAATAATTTGTATTCGATATGAATCTATTTTAATTTTTGTATAAGTTTCTAAGCCTACTATGTTTAAATTTTCTTTTGTGATTTTCAAAAATATTATTATTTGTGAATTCTCAAATAGTTCTTGAAAGTATGTGCATAAGATAAGGGGTTTGTGACTGTTCGGGATGTGTGGTTGAAGTCTACTGATGATTTGTTACAGCAACAATGAAATGCATGTAGACCAAGCTGAACCACCAGCAAATAAATTTCAAATTAAAATATAATTATGACAGTATGTCGAATAATAAATTTCTTGAAAGAGTTATAACTGTAATTGGAAAACTATATTTTTTTTTTAATTTTTACTTGCAGAATTATAAACCATCAAAATTTAATGTGTGTGAAGATAGCTCTGTCAGTTAGCTTTGTTTTTAGCATCCCTGTGTTATTACAGGATTACAAGTGGGACGAACTAGGAATTTTTTGGTGCGAACTTTTGTCATAAATAAAAAATAAAACACATGTGTGCATATGAAAATGAACACAACACCTCCGTAGAACGAAATTCGTCTTGCGGAACCAACTCTGATATAGATTTATTTTTTTTTGTAGGCCGACGAACGACGAAAAAACAAATTTTCTTTCTCATGCTAGGAACACAACTGGGAAGGACAACGAACTTCGTCAATGTAGACGAATTCGCCGATAAGCATTCGTTGCGTAAATTTGTCGTGTGAAGAACAATAACGACGAATTTACTCACCGAATTCTCCTCTCATATTTGATAAAATTGGTTGTTGTGTGTTCAAATAGAGAGAGACTTCTTCACTAGAGTTCAACTAAAGAATCTAAAAATGTCTCACTTACTTCATCATGGGCACGTGACAAAATATGTTCACTTGGCAATCACAGTTTCAGAACGGTGGAAAGCCAAATAAACTGTAGAAAGCAAAAAACAAAGTAACATAAAGCCACTACAATAATACTTACATGCATGTACCGATGGTACATCGAATAAGTAAAAATAATTAATGTGGTGATCGTAATAGATAAGCAAGACTAGTTAAACATACTTAGGTAGAGTAATATAATTCCGTTCTAACCTAAATAGAAAAATGAAATAAATGGAAAAACAGAAATTTAATAGTGATACTTATAAATGTATTTACCAAAGGTAAATCAATTGTATACACAACAATCGTTTCTCATATTCCGTTTCATTGAAAATGTAAGTTAAATAACTGATGTTAATAAGAATCTATATCCAAGTAGATAGACTAGGGTGCTGATGAAGTGCGTGGCTGCACAGAAAAGTATCGGTATTTCCCCCAGCTAACAAAGTCACAGTTCAATTTTTCTTCTCTTCTTTAGAAACTCACATTAATCAATAAAAATATTTCATTCAATAAGAATTTAAATTACTGAACTTGAGCCTAACTATGGATTATTTCTGGTTATTTTTTCATGCAAAAATCAAAATGATTCCAAAGCCGGGCAAGGATCTTAATAAAGCTGAGTCATATAGGCCAATAAGTTTGCTGTCAACTATGTCAAAACTCTTCGAAAAGCTGCTCATGACAAAATTGTCCCCAATTTGAACTGATAGTGGGTGCATCCCAGACCATCAATTTGGTTTTAGAAGTCAGCATAGCACCATTGAACAAACTCATAGATTGGTTCAATTTATAAGAAAAACATTTGAGGAAAAGAAGTATTGTTCTGCCCTGTTTATTGACGTTTCTCAGGCATTTGATAAAGTGTGGCATGAAGGCCTAATTTTAAAATTAAAATCATATCTACCAATAAATTTAGTGAATTTATTAGAAAGTTACATTACTACCCGGAAGTTCACGGTTGTGGAACGAGAATTTTTGAGTGTGCCCGAAGCTATATCATCCGGTGTGCCACAGGAAGGCATACTGGGGCCAGTTTTGTATTTGATCTATACTTGTGATATGCCTTTGAGCAGCAATATCCATACATCTACGTTTGCCGATGATACAGCCTGCCTGAGTATGCATGAAAACCCTCACGAGGCTTCCCGATATTTACAAGAACATATAACACAATTGGAAATGTGGTTGAACTTATGGAGAATTAAGGTAAATAAACAAAAGTGTGTCCATATAACGTTTACCCTAAGAAGAGATACTTGTTCCCCAATTCGAATCAATAATCAAAATATTTCTCAACACTCCCAAGTGAAATACCTTGGTATACACCTTGATTGAAGGCTTACATGGAAACATTATATTGACTTTAAGCCAACTGAGATGAAACTTAAGTTATCTCAAATTTATTGGTTGATTGGCAGAAATTCAACACTCAGCCTAGACTGCAAACTTTTAATATACAAGTCGCTTTTAAAGCCAATATGGTGTTACGGTATCCAGTTATGAGGCACTGCTTCTGCTTTCAATGTAGAGAGAATTCAACGAAGACAAAACAAAATTTTAAGGTTAATAACATCCGCTCCATGGTACATTAAGAATTCAAATATACATCGTGATTTAAATATGCCACTAGTGACTGAAGAAATTGCAAAATACGCAGGCAAATATCTAACAAAACTCGAGTCACATCCTAATCCGCTTGCTCGTAATATTTTGAACTTTACTGGACACATCCGCTTAAAAAACACAGATACAAGGGCTCTAATACTAAACACTCCGAATGAAGTTGCTTGAAAATACTTTTTTTTGCTTATCAATACTTATGTATTATTTACAACTATCACTTATGTTATGTCAGGCATTGGGCGGGCCTATTAATTATATGTTAGATTTAAGATTTGAATACTTATTGTTAGTTCATATATGAAGATACAATAAATAAAAAAACATGCATAAAAAAAAAATTTTTTGTTCATTAATAATTATCACATGTAATTTGGCTTAAAAAAGCGATACGATCTTTAGCCCGTTCAAATAAATCATAGAAAAAATTTTTTTCTTTTTAAATTAATTTAAACAAGTAAGAGTGCTATATTCGGCTGTGCCGAATCTTATATACCCTTTACCAAAGTGCGTTTATGTAGTATAGAGATACATACATAAGCACAGAGATATGTAGGTACATATTCATTTTGTAAAAAAATTCATACTTTTTTTCTAGTGCAATTTTTAGGTTTTTGGCATTATGTTTAATTTGGTGCTTTTTAAATTTTGGCGATTTTTTTTTATATAGGCAATTTTTTTTTTGTTTTTGGCGATTTTTTTCGGTTTTTGGCGTTTTTTTAATTTGGCGATTTTTTCGTTCCGGCGATTTTTTTCATTTTGACGATTTTTTTTATTTAGGCGATTTTTTTATTTTTTATATATTTATTTTTTTTTTTGTTTTTTTAGTTTTGACACTTTTTTCTCGTTTTAGCGTTTTTTCGAATTTTGTCGTTTTTTTTATTTTGGCGATTTTTTTTCTTTCTGGCAATTTTTTTGATTTTGAAAATTTTTTTTCATTTAGGCGATTTTTTTATTTCTTGCGATTTTTTTCATATAGGCTATTTGTTTTTTTTTGTGATTTTTTCGTTTTTTGGCGTTTTTTATTTCTTTTTGGCAATTTTTTAGTTTTGACAGTTTTTTCTCGTTTTGGCGATTTTTTCGGTTTTTGGCGCGTTTTAATTTTGGCGATTTTTTTTTGTTCTGGCGATTTTTTTGATTTTGACTTTTTTTATTTAAGCGATTTTTTTATTTTTTGCCGATTTTTTTCATATACGCAATTTTTTTTTGTTTCGGCGATTTTGTTCGCTTTTTGGCGTTTTTTTATTTTTGGCGATTTATTTTCGATATGGCGATTTTTTTGATTTTGGCGATTTTTTTTTGCATTTAGGCGATTTTTTTTAATTTTTGACGATTTTTGTTCATACAAGCATTTTTTTTGGCGATTTTTGCGGATTCTTGTCATTGTGGGGATTTTGTTTTTTTGTTTTGACACTTTTTTCTCAGTTTGGCGATTTTTTTCGGTTTTTGGCGCTTTTTTAATTTTGGCAATTCTTTTTCGTTCTGGCGATTTTTTTGATTTTGCCGATTTTTTTCATATAAGCGATTTTTTGAATTTTTGCCGATTTTTTTCATATATGCAATTTTTTTTGATTTGGCGATTTTTTTCGGTTTTTGGCGTTTTTTTTTTTAATTTTGGCCATTTATTTTCGTTTTGGCGATTTTTTTCATTTAGGCGATTTTTTTTTAATTTTGGCGATTTTTGTTCACATATGTAAGCATTTTTTTTTTGTTTTATAGATTTTTTTCGGTTTTTGACGTTTTTTTTCAATTTTAGCGTTTTTTTTAATTTTGGCGATTTTTTTTTCGTTTTGGCGATTTTTGAAAATTTTTGGCGATTTTACAATTTTCGGATTTTTTAGTTTGACCGTTTTTTTTTAAATTTCAAGAGTTTAACTCTTACGGTTTCCAAGATATAGCAATTTTTCAAAATTACATAGTCAAAATTGCATTAACTGATGGACCACCCTTTAATATAAATTTTTTTAATTTTTGTGTTAATTGATGTAATCTATACAAAAATACACTAATTTTACAAATTTCAAGTGTCAATATACATATGTACACATACATACAATTGTATGTATATTACATAGGATTTTAAAAGTTTTCGTCACTCATTTTGGAACACCCTTTAATTTTTAGGTTTTATATATTTGTTGTTGTAGCGACCAAAGTTCTACATATACTGTTCAAATTTCAGACCCGTAGCTTTTACCGTTCCTGAGAAAATAGCCTTCTTCCTAAAACATCAAATATGTTTAATTATTAGGAAAAAAGTTAAAGCTTTCCAACCCTGGAAATGTTTTTTTAATTTGTTAAATTTTTAAAATTTTTTTTAATTATAAATAGCAATTTTAGTCATACCGAAGTATAAAATAAGATAATTTAATAAAAAAGTAATAAAAACTTGTTTTCGGTAGTTATTTTCTATGGGAAAATAGAGTTTGAGTTTTCCAGCTCTGAAACCGTCTGTCCGATTTTGCTGATTTTCAATAGCATTTTAGCGTTTTTGTGTCATTGTGGAAATTTATTTTTAGTTTTGACACGTTTTTCTCGTTTTGGCGACTTTTTTCGGTTTTTGGCGTTTTTTTTTAATTTTAGCGTTTTTTCATTTTGGCGATTTTTTTGGTTTTGGCGATTTTTTTAAATTTTTGGCGATTTTATAATTTTCGGATTTTTTAGTTAGACCGTTTTTGTAAATTTCAAGAGTTTAACTCTTACGGTTTCCAAGATATAGCAATTTGTCAAAATTACATAGTCAAAATTGCATTAACTGATGGACCACCCTTTATTTTAAATTTTTTTAATTTTAGTGTTAATTGTTGTAGCCTATATAAAAATACACTAATTTTACAAATTTCAAGTGTCAATATACATATGTACATTGGTACATACAATTGTATGTATATTAGATGGATTTTAACATTTTTCGTTGCTCGTTTTGGAACACCCTTTAAGTTTTAATTCTCATGTATTTGTTGTTGTAGCGATCAAAGTTCTACATACTTTGTCCAAATTTCAGACCCGTAGCTCTTACCGTTCCTGAGAAAATAGCCTTCTTCCTAAAACATGAAATATGTTTAATTATTATGAAAAAAGTTAAAGTTTTCCAACCCTGGAAACGTTTTTTTAATTTTTTAAATTATTAAATTTTTTTTTTAATTATAAATACCAATTTTATTCATACCGAAGTATAAAATAAGATAATTTAATAAAAAAGTAATAAAAACTTGTTTTCGGTAGTTATTTTCTATGGGTAAATTGAGTTTGAGTTTTCCAGCTCTGAAACCGTCTGCTCGATTTTGCTGATTTTCAATAGCAAAATTTTTCGGAAAATTTCTGAAACACCAGTCCAAGAACGAAGTCTCTAGCTCTTCTGGGAGCTTGGGAAAACCGATTTCACGTACAGACAGACGGACAGACGGACAGACGGACAGACGGACAGACGGACAGACGGACATCGCTTGTTCGTCTTCCCTATGCATAAGGATCCAGAATATATATACTTTATGTGTCGCTTATTAATATTCTTGAAATTACAAACGGAATGACAAACCTATATATACCCTTTTACCATTTTTTTGGTAAAGGGTATAAAAAGGGAGAAAAAAGTGGCAAGGCAGTCAAAAAAGTGGCAATTCGCCACTTTAGTCCCCCAAACGGTCACGCTGAAGCGGACGCTTATCAACGAATTCGTCGACGTGGACGAAAGCCATACATTTTTTGTTGCCTTACTGAAGTGCTTAACAGAAGTAATAACATGTGTATAATTTTTGTGAGAGCCCGCCTAGCGCCTTCGAAGCTTGTGCTATCAAGTAAGCAATACATTGATTCACTCAGTTGTTAGTGCTTCCAAATCTGATGGACCAGAAATTCAAAACTTGTATACAGCATCAATTCAATAATTTTCATTTTTTATTAAGACAAACGAATTTAATTATTTTAGTCATACACATCTATACACACATATTAACATGTATAGAAAACAATTTATTTACAACATAAATAATAAACGTAATATAAAATCTATTAAAACTTTTAAACCATTTTACCATCAATGCAATGAATACTCATTTATTGAACATTTCTCCATGAAAGTTTTCATTTTGTTGCAAGCAACCTCTTTCATCCTCTGAGGTTCTATTCGATCTATTGCATCTAAAATTTTATTAACTTCTGCTATCTCGTCGCTGCTTGAACGTTCGTTGGATTTTTCCAAACGATCTTTAACTATTTGGAATTCCCTTATATTATATATAGGCGCAACTAAAGCTAATAAGATAATAGCCACTGATACAAGCATTTTTCTTTTTTTTTATAATGTTTAAGGTATGACTTTCTCTATAGCAACCCGTTACTGTATAGAGAGTTTGAAAAATTTCAGTCTTTTTATACTTATTTTTTTTGGGAGACTTGATACTTGGTACGAGTACATGAATTATTCTTTTGTCTCTTTTATTCACCAGCTAAAGGGAGTGAAAAACAAAAATTATAACAAATTTAAAATTTCAATACATACTCGTATACCTCAAGTTAATTCTCCTAAATCTATTTGCTTACACGTATACGAAAATGAAATACTTTTAATATAAGTATTTTCATATCGTCGTAGCGAACTTATTTTACCGCGTGTCTAAAAACTTTTAATTTGAGAAATTGAATTTCAAGTTCCTGACATACTTCTGTTGCATTTCATATTTAGCTGTAGAGGCCACTGTTAGGGGAAATATTTGTTTGTACGTTAAATTAAGTTCTTTTACAAGAGGCTAACTTTTCAAAACGAAAACTTAGGCTCGATCTATTGAGATATGCACGTATATATGGATGTATGTACATCGGAATGTATGTAATTATATTTGAACACACAATACGAAAAAATTGGCGTCAAAGCTTGTCTTCCAGATGTGGATTGAACATATTATATTATTTTAGGGTGAGATAACGTTGAAGTCTTTTTATTCCTTTATTATGGAATATATCATGTTGCAAATGTCCGTCGTGACTTCAATGGGTTCTGCCTTAT
Organism: Tachina fera; assembly: GCA_905220375.1. Taxonomy (NCBI): domain Eukaryota; kingdom Metazoa; phylum Arthropoda; class Insecta; order Diptera; family Tachinidae; genus Tachina; species Tachina fera. Next base: position 78,052,610 of record LR999966.1, read on the forward strand.
ACAAAGTGTAAAGTTCACATCACCTAAATGTGAGATGATCAGGCAATGGAATCGCTCGCGTGAATGTGCACTATGTCATGAGCTGTGTCTCACATAACGCTAAGCTAGCTTAATTACATGTCTTTGGTATCCATCAAAACAATGTTAATAACTATTGAACTATAATTTCCGCGACCATAAAAAGTTCCAAGCGCCCGAAACGGTGCCAAAAGATATTATCAATTTCGATTTTAAAAAAATGTATCATTTGCGCGTGTTATTAAAAGCTGTGTTCGACCATGGTGGTTTGGCAGCCAATTCGACAGATGTAGTTTCAACACTATATCCACTATCAATTGTTTAGGTCCGGAAATCCCTTTAGGAAGACACATACATACATATATTGCTCGGCAAGTATAACTGAAAGTTGTATTCCTTGAAACAACTTCGTCAATTTGCAAATCTTCGCTTAAGTTATTTTGACTTGTTTTTGAAACAAAATTTTCGAAATGGAAGCCAGCTAAACTGAGGGGCAACCTTTAGCTCTAGATTTCTCTGGCCTGGGATACCTGTTTACCGTATAAGAAAACTCCAATGGCTAATTATTAGGACTTAAGCTATAGAAAAAATATAACATTTGAAGAACTAAAATTATTTCTTAAAACAAGCAAACAAAAATCGTTAATGACATTTTAAAAAGTTCAAGGTGATTAATGTAATTCTAGTAAATACATATTTTATTAAAAACAGTTCTGAAAAAGTCAAGAATCATTAAATTGCACTTGCCATCCATGTGCAGCAATGAGTTGAACACCGTTGCCACTTTAGCGTTTTACATAATCCACAGCGAATAAATATTCAGAGTACTTTAATACTTATGCTTATGATTTTAGCTGATACAGTGTACACACGCAAAAACAAACATATGATTGTAGAATGGTTGAGAAAACAATATTATGTTCTCTGAAACAAATGTATGGTCGTTGTAAACTAGTTATTCGTGTATGTTCTGGCTTCCACAACGTTTTCACATTTTTTTCTTGCGGGATCGCATTTTAAAACACATGCTACACCTGTTTAGGTTGAAATTTAGAAAATAAAAATTAATAGTATGTGTTCTAGCATCCGAATTTAGATGAAAACAATTTTTAAATGTACGATTTCAAAACTTTTCGAATTTTTCGATTTCACAAGACTGTTAACAAGTGAAAATATTGCGAGTTTTTTGCCAAAAGTGAAAAAGAAAAATTCTAAAATTGTTATTTTAAACATTAATTTCGTTACGATAAACATAGTAATGTTTGCATTTAAATTTTAAATGATGAATGTAATTATTTCTTAGAAAATATTCGATCATTTTTAAATACGGATCACGAGTAGTATGGTCAGATACTTAGCAAGTTAAATTAAAAACTAAATTACAAGGGCGGATCAATAAGTAATTTTTTTTTAACCAACACAACCCGCAAAGCGATTAGCTTGTCTGCAGAAAACACCCAGAGTCTATGGTGGTGGGAGTCGAACCCACAACCGCTGGACTGAGAGGCTAACATCGGGGCACCCTGACTTTTCAAACTTCCCTCATGATTATATGAAATGCAAAAATGTTCCCATCAAGTACCAGCTGTTAATAGACTACTGTCAAATATTGAGCATTTTGAGTTTAACAGCTGTTCAAAACTTACAAAGTCGTGTATTTTTCTAAAAATGGAAAAAAATTAATTTCGGGTAAAAATTTCGAAAAAATCCATGATATAGTGTTGGCCGATCGAAGAGTAAAAGTGCGTGAGATTGTTGATGCAATAGGCAGTGTGGTTTCGATTTTAAATGATCAGGTAGGTTTAAGAAAGTTGTCTGCAAAATGGGTGCAGCGTTTGCTCTCCATTGACCATAAAGGTAAACGTGTGACAACTTAAAGGGATTGTTTTGAGTTGTTTATCGGCAATCCGAATGAGTTCTTGAGGCGTTTTGTGACTGGCGATAAAACATGCATACATTACTGTATTCCGGAGACCGGAGAAGTAGCAGTCTAAACAATGGGTTTCTCCGAGTGAACCTGCTCCGAAGAAGGGCAAGGGCAAACTGATGTAAACAGTTTTTTGGGATGCACGCGGGATAATCCACATCGATTACCCTTAAAAAGGAAAAACAATAAATGCTGAATATTTTGCCAACTTATTAAAGAGATTTAATGGGGGTTTAAGAAGGAAACGACCCTATATGGACAAGAAAAAAGTTTTTTTTCATCAAGATAATGCACGAGTGCATTATCTTCTTTTTGGATATGATACAAAAACTGGTGAAATGTTGGACTAATTGTATTGAGTTAAAAGGATATTATGTTAAAAAATAAATTTGTGTTTTGCAAAAAAAAACTGTTTCGGGTTTACTGGTCCGCCCTCGTATGTATTCATTTGAATTGTTACGAGTAAAAGCGAAATTAATAATAATAAAGTCAAATATCTATCATCCGTATGTATATACTTATGTCTTTTGCAGCAATTATCGATTCCCTTTGATTTTCTCTCTCCAGAAATTAAAAAGGCTTTAACTAAAAATTTTGTATAACAAAATACCGAAGTACACATATATTTTTTGCGTTAAGTGTGTAGTAAGACATTAATTGCGTTCGCGTACTCAAAAGTTTTTAAAAATTTTTACTGAACTTTACTGCATTTTATTAAATAGCGTTCGCGTACCCAAAATGCAGTAAATGAGAACACAAATTGAGAGAGTAAAGTGACAGTTCTGGACTCAGCGTGACCGTTTGACCGACTAAAGTGGCAAATTGGCACTATTTCGACTGCCTTGCCACTTCTTCGACTGCTTTTTCCACTTTTTGTCTCCCTTTTTTAGAGTGAATTATATGAAAATACTTTAAAAATAAAAAGTTTAGTGTAGTTTTCTCATTTTTTTTTATTTTCTGCTAAATCCCCCTTTTGGTGCCACTTTTTGAAAAATGTCATCGGTCACCCTGTCTGGACTGAATGTTTTGCAAATTTTTACTGCAGAAATTTGTCGTAGTAAAGCTTAGTAAGATAAAAACATGTGATTCAAAAAGTAAACAAACAAAAGTAAGCAAACGAAAAGTGTAAAAATTAAAAAAAAAAAAGTTAAATAAAGATTGTGAAAGTCATTAAAAAATTATTATTTTATAAAGTATAATAATAATTACTGTTTATATACGCGTAAGCACATATATTGTAATTTAATTTTATAAATCCTTTTGCTTTATATCTGGTTATTTATATCTGGTTACCTAGTATTGCACTTGCTTTTAAGGTAATCAGTAACATTAACCAATAGTCACGTAATATTTATTAATTTAAACAGCAACAAAACAAGGAAATCAAAAAGAAATTATTTGCAATTATTACATGAAAGAAATTACAAAATTTATTCTTAGATTGTTCGTATTATAAAAATATTGTGTCGAGTACCAATAATTAAAAGAGTTGAATAGTTTATATGTATGTATATTTTTCAACAGTATGTGGAGTTGGATGGAGTCAGTTGTTTCTTTAATCTTGCTAATTTTTACTATTTTTCCGTTTGCGTACTTTTTTCAGTAACAGCTCTTTTTGAGAGTAAATTCAAAAATTTTCGCAGTAACTACTCATTTACTGCATTTTACTGCAAAAGTAAAAAAAAACACCCCTATTAACTGAAGAATTTTGGTTTGTTGCTTATACGCATTTCATATCTGGTTACAATCTTTATATACATATGTATGTACATATGTATGTATAATAGACATGCTTAACCAATAAAAATAATAAATTCTTAATTCAAATAATAAACCATATTTTTTTTTTTCTAAAGTTATGGCGGAAATAAAATATTTTTTTAAATTTTTTTTTGTAGGTGTTACCTTTTTCATTTAAGCTAACGATATACTAAACACTTATTTCAGTTCTATCAAAACATGTTCAAGGACTTTTAATGTTGTTTTTCAATGAGATATTGACATTAATTAAAGACAAAAATGTGTTTAAAAAACAACACTTAAGCAAACAGAAATGTTGAAACAATAAATTATTTTCCTAGAAGTAGATAAATAAAATTTTTTCATATACTGCGTATCACTGAAATAAGAAATTTAATTTTAATACTTTAGCACGAATACCTACTTTTTTGAACAGAAAAAGTTTAATATCCATGGACCACATGGATACTTCTTTCATTTTCACAACTCAAGAAAGGAAGACAACTTTTTGCACTGATACCACACACAGTGGACAAAACACAGAAGAACGCTGATGATGAAGGTTCAGTGGCCTTCGAAAACGGCGGACTGTTCCGTTCAACTATGTGTTGTCAGAACATTTACAACTAACTTTGATGTTATTTGTTCATTAATAATTATCACATGTAATTTGGCTTAAAAAAGCGATACGAACTTTAGCCCGTTCAATTCAAATGAAGTTTGAAAAATAATAATTAAAATTAACTAAATTTTATTTTTTATTTATTTATTATTTACAAACTAACTGCCTTATTCATAAAAAATACATAACAATAACAATACATACATAAAAACCTTTAATAAAATCAAAATATTTTTTATGAATTAAGCCCTAAATATTTCACAAACAAACTAGCAGCATTGAAATACGAGTATGCACCAATCAATAACTTCTGCTGACGTGGAACGTTCAGTTTTATTATATATATATTTTTTTTAGAAAAAATCGTCAAAGATTTACTTTTGAAAATTTACAAAAACATTTATTTATTTACATACATAAATAAAAGTTTGACTTAACTCTATTTTGTATTTCATATGATTTGACAAAATGTTTGCTAAGAGAGCATTACTGAAGCTGATTTTTTGAAGTTTTTTAAATGTTTAATAACAAAATGTTTGTTAACAATGCAATGAAGCTGTTTTTTAAAGTTTTTAATAATATCAAATGTTAATGCTATCATAGACATAATTTATTTCTTATACGGGCATTCCTGCCTCCGCATTCATTGTGAATATGTAAATTTGAACTCTTAAATTCGGCGTTTTTGATCGTTTATATTTCCTTTGAGATTAGTCGTTCATACCAAATGTCATCACATCTTTATTCCCTTTTTATGTAAGTATTTTAAAAAATATAAAATTTAATCAATTTGAATTCCATAAAACCAAAGTATGTAAGTTATCAATTGATAAAAATGAATCGTGTTCAGTGTTTATCAGAGAGGCAACTTAATAGAAACAAACGAAGTTCGAACAGTATAACCTCTTATTGTACATGCTTAAAATAAAAAATTTCCATATAAATACAATTTTGTTACACAAAATTGTTGGTATTTTGATGGTTATTTTCCTCCTTATTTTTTAAAATATTAATTTTAGCAAAGCTAATGTTGTTGACTTGAAGAGCTTCTTGTAAAATAATTTTTAAAGAGATAGTCATATGCAAAAAATTTCTTTGAAAAAATGGGCTTGAAGGCCGAATTTGAGGGCCGGACGCACCCCCTAAAACGCAACTTATCAGTATGAACTTTTTTTGTATTTTTTTTACCTAAAACTGAACTGAATGGTGGGGGGGGGGTGAGAGTAAAAGAAATAAAAAAAAATTTTCCATATGTAACGTATTCTATTCTAAAAATGTTCTTTATTTATTTTCCAATATGTATTTATTATTTAATACCAATGTTCAAAATCTATTCACTTGTTTAATTATCCTGTTCTCAATGTTCTTATTTTAAAGAATGTAAACTTTTTTATATTACACTTACGCTTTAGTCATGCATTATTATTTAAAAAAAATGCGGGTCACTGAAGAATATTGACAGTAACCCGAACTGTTGAAATGTTAGTTATTTCATAATATTTTGAATTAAACACTGTATGGTGGTAATGAACTTTAAGAATGTTAAATATTTGAATTCAGTAATTCTAGCTGTCTTGAGTTTCTTTTTTTTTAACTTATTAAAGAAAAGTGAATCAAAGCAAAATATTTAATGACATACATACATTCATGATACATACAATTAACGGCCACTCTAATGTATATACATACATATGTATGTATGTACCCTATAGGAACTCAAACACATTTGTAAGTACCTTCAAACTGGTTTTTTAATAACCACGACTGGTTGATTAAGTGACTTTTTTCCTTGTCGCCGACTCACTATTTTAACATAGGCATGTCATAGGCGGTAGTCAATTGGCCATCTCTGCGTGACTTTTAAATTGACTACTATATACTTATTTTTCAACTAATTTGTAGTTAATTAATATTATAGTGAAAAAAAGATATATGTATATTTATATTACATATATTATTTACATATATACATACATATATGTGTATATTTATATATGTATATCTATGTAAATATATAAATACATATACATATGTAAATATTTATATATAAATATTTATTATTATTATATTCACTAAAAATAAAAATACCCGCTCATAGAAAATATTATACATATTAAGTATTGAAATTATTAAGTTTTTATTTTCAAAACAAGCATTTGGCATTTGATTTCATGGCATGCTTCTTTTGATTTTTTTATTTTCTTTTCATTTACTTATTTTGCTTTTATTTATTTCCTACGTGTGCTTCTATTCAATATGTGTGGTTGATATCTGCATGAGATTTAAACCAATTTGTAGTCACTTGCAAAATAATTAATTTACAAGTTAGTGTTTTTTGTCAATTGATTATTTTATTTACTAAAGGGTATATATTTTTGTTTATGTCAAAATGGAATATAATTTATTAATTATATTCCATTTATTATTATAATTTATTAAGCCTTAGAATATGTTTTATATTAAGCAGTCTTAAACGTTATTGTTAATAAACGAAACATACATATCGTCACCTTAAATGCAAACCGACGTAATTATACTAAAATTCGAAATCGAATGTGGTTCACTTTATCAATCTACATGTTCAAGCAAATACTTAAACCTCTGCGATCAAAAATTGACGACTTTTTTAAAGTAATTCTAACGGACGTAATTACGAATGCATCTATTTTTTTAATCTATATAAAAAGGAAATAAATGTTTAAACACATGTAATAACTATCCATACTACAAGTAAATTTCGAAAAAAATTTTAAGCACACTTTGTTATTATTGATTTTGAAAAGTTTCTTGTTTCTAATGTAAAAAATATAAATGTGTAGTTACTTCCGTTTGCGTTTAAGATGACGATATGTAAGTGAGAGTATTAGACTTGTATCGAACTTTTTCAGTAGCTCTTTCTTGACACAAACTAATGATCAAATCCATTTAAATTACATGCGTTTGATCATTGGTTTGTGTCAGAAACGAGCTGCTGAGTTAGTTCGATACAAGTCTAGAGAGGGTTTTGGAAAAACAGGGTGTCAATATCGAAAAAAAATCGAAAAAAGTTTTATTTTACGTTTCAAACTTAAATTTTAAGCTTTAAAATTTAAACTTAATTTTTAACTGCAAAAATGTCCATAAAAATAGCAATTACTGGGCTTTACTGGAAATAACCAAAACCCAATTTTTTCAGTTATCCAATTTTTTTTTCTAAAACGTAGTTCGGTTAAACGTACTGCTTAAAATCAGTACAATATTATAGAAAACTACAATAAAGTACGTAAGAGCGAGAAGGACAAATACATTTTGCCATTTAATTTTTAACGAACAAAACATGCAAAATTTTTTCAAGCTTAAGTTATGCAATCAGTTTCTAATAAATAAATTTGTCATTGCTTATTTTTTCACTAAAGCGAAGTAAGTTTTATACAAAATATAGTTGTGGGCTTGCTTTTGGTTTTCAGTAATACAATATTTTCAGTAAAGCGATGTTTCGCTAAAGCGAAGTGAATAGGACTAGATGCGCTTAAAATTTTGTAAATTTTGGAAATTTTGAATCGCTTTCTGTAGTCCGATTTTTTTCACTAAAGCGTGTTGCGCTAAAGCGTATTCGACCCCATACTTTTTTTAATTACAAAATTAAAACGTTATAAACTTATTTCTCCTCATATATGTAGATGTGTACAGGACAGGATCGCCATGTTAAGTAATATAGGTGCGCCATGTAGAGAAATGGTTTATTCCTAGTTTGGTGGCAGGATTGCCTCTTAATGGTGGACGTAGATTTTAGATAGCCTACCTACTCGAGTGTAACCGGCGCTAATTAACATTGCAGTAAAACAGCTGAATGATGAATGCTTTCTTATGAATCAATTATGTTTTTGATTAGTGCTCAGAGAGGAGCTCTCTTGACAGCAGTTTATAGATTGAATTTAGTTACAAATTTTTTCAGCTTATATACTTAAATGAGAAAAACCTAGATTATAAAATTGTCTCTTTCTACATTTACAATTGTTTATGGTAAAATAAAATGTTATAGGATCTGTTTAACATAATAAATAATTTTTCCATACTGGAAAGTGGCGTGACACACACGCACACATAATAGCATGCCACTTTTCTTGTATTGCCAATGCACGGCTTTAAATTCTTTAAGTGTCAAAGCAACAGTCAGTGCCACAATAAAGTATCAAGTGCCTCATGAGTTTTTGGGTGACATCTGACACCTCCTTTAGTTATTGCTTGCCCATAAATCAGTTAGTGCATTCACGCTATGGCGTATTGATTTAAAAGAATTAAATCATGGTACACTACAGCAAATATCGCATAGAAAAATTCTTGCTCTATGATGCTTAGTGTTCCGTACACCAAACATGAATAATACTAAAATAAATAACATCGAAAATTAAAAAAAGGCACAAACCGAAAAAATCATCAAAACGAAAAAACTTCGTCAAAACCGAAATAAAAATGCTAAAATCGAAAAAATTGTCAAAACTGAAAAAGACGCCAAAACCAAAAAATCGCCAAATCGAAAAATTGTCAAAAGCCAAAAAAAAAATCTCAAAAATTAAGAAAAAAGCTTAAACTAAAAAAGTCGCCAAAACAAACAACAAAAAAAAAATTCCAAAAACCGAAAAAAGTTGCATAAAATTAAAATTTTTAAAAAAATGTTTACTTCAGTACCTTGATTCAATAGCTTTTATTACGATAATTGTATCGCTATTAGAAATATGACCAAAATTTATAGAGTTTTCTATTCAGCATCATATTCGCTGTCGGTTGGAGAAAAAAAAAAGTTAAATTACAAAATCAAATTCATTGAGTTTTTCTTTATTATTCTTTGCGCTTTTTGCTTATTTTAACATTTTCTATTCAGGGATACCACATAATATTGAATTAAATAGTGTTGAGTAAGATAAAGCTGTAGAATATCATAAAAAATAAATTACGGAATCACATTATCATTACCGCAAGCGAATAAATATGTCGCTAAATATTACGCTTTTCGGTTCGGAAAAAGTTACAGAATTCAGGCGCTGTACCTAACAAGCATACCCGCATCAACACTACTACTGTTGATTGTTTGTTTTCCACATCGACAACGCTTGTCAACACTCATGTACACGTACAGCAAAATTGTAAAATTGTACTTTAGCAGATAATCTATCGTTATAATTAATTTATCTTCCAGAAGCATTGCATTCGTATCTCTTCGAGGGCGGTCTTCGCCCTGACCGCACAACCTCTGCCGGAGAGGGAAACTTCCGCAATACGATTTCGAATCATTTTCGTATATTCAAGTATCTCATAGACAAATTAATTTTGTATGCTTTTTTGAATTGCAATTTCAAAAAAAAATAACTGTTATTTTCTTTCCCTGTTTCCCTTACCAATGTTTTTCCCTTTTAATTTTTTTTATTTGATTTTTTAATGCGGATGTACACACTGAAGAATTTATGGATTGTTAAACAAAAATTTTGTTGAACAATAAAAACCAAAATTATTATTTTTTGTTCTTTGCTATAGCATTCCATAATTTTCTGTGCATAAGTGTGTGTGTGTGTGTGTAAGCGTCATGTTTGCATGAGTGGCATGCAACCAAAATAGCACTAGGGACAAATATTCAAACTTAAGGACATGTCACAAAGGATTTCCACAACAAATACATCTTTGCTGTTTCGCAAGACTCCATCTAAGTATTTGTAAAATCCAAATTTATATAACAGATGCTACTTGCACTGGTTAAGTGCAGAAGCAAAACATATAGAAAAAAAACTTGTGAAACAACCAGTAGCAACAGAGTCCAGCAAAGAAGTGAAAACTGATTTTATGGAAGTAATTTTTTCTTTTCAAAGCTTAGCCAAAGCTTTTTATTAAAACATTAAGTTTATGCGTGAATTATTAATATGTATGCCGATCATAAAAGTATGTATGTTTATGTTATATATGTAAATATATTAAAAAAAATCACAAATGTTTGTGTGGGGAGCCCCCAGTGGTGGTTCCAGGGGGTGTGCCACTGACATAGGTGAGTCGGCCCTCCAAAATTAGTGCGGGCCTGTCATTCATTTTGACTCGATTGAGGAACTCTAAATGGGTCAAAGTGAGATTTTGCAAAACTTGAACCTTCGGATCAAAATTCGGGACATCAAAATACATTTTAGAGGAATGGTTCCTTCGGCAAAGTTTCTTTTTTTGTTCATCCCTAGAATACAATTTTGCTTGTTATTTGAGCGATTTTTTTGCCTCCATACAAATCGAAACCCCCTAATATATATTCTGCGTCTTTATTAATACGTCTGATGTACGTCAAATCGGTTTTCCGAAGCTCACAGAACAGCTAGAGCTTCGGTCTTGAACTCTTGCATCAAAAATTTTCCAAAATATATTGGTATTAAAAAGACGGTTTCAGAGCTGGCAAACTTAAACTTTATTTTGCCTTATAAACGTAACTACCGAAAACTAATTTTTATTTATTTTGTTCCATAAATTTATTTTACATTTCAGTACGAATAAAACAGGTATTAAAAATAAAAAAAATTAAAAATTATAAAAACGTTTCCAGGGTTGGAAAACTTTAACTTTTTTGTTATATACATAAAAGTAACCTACTAAAACAATTTTTTTTTCTTTTTCTATAAAGGTATTCATTTCAGGCTTTTCTCGTTGGAAAAATGGAAAAATTTAATTTTGTGAGAGATTAAAAAATGTTTAAAAAAATTTTTTTCTGTGTTTGATGTAAAAAAAAATTAATTTTTCCATTTTTCCAAATAAAAACCTGAAATTAATACCTTTTATATAAATTAAGCATATCTTACAATCCTTAAAGGAATATATTGGTGCAAGAAATCAGAAAAATGTAAAAGGATGATTGCAGAGTTGGGAAACTTACACTTTTTGCGATATATAAAAGTACCTAGTTATAATTAATTTTTTTTCTTTTAATTTATAAATTAAATATATACATATATATATATATAAACGAAAAATAAAAACCTCAGCTCCAGAGCTAGAAATTTTTTATTTTTTTTTTGGATATTAAAATAACTAAATAAAAGTAATTTTTTTCTTATTTCTTTTTTTCTTTGTTCGCTAAACATATTTCATACATGTTTTAAAGAACTAGATATGTATAAGGAGTGAGAAAATTAGTATAAAAGGATGATTCCAGGGTATATAAATGTAACTAAGTCTTCTAGCTCTTCGTTTTTCAATATCCGTAGAATAAATTTTATTAAACCCAGTCTGCGGATGGAAAGTAGTGGCATGTTCAGCAGCCTGTTTGATATTTTCGTTAAGATTGGCAATGTTAGTTTCAATATCCTTGGGTGTTCCTAGCGTAATATTTTCCGTGCAATGACTACAAGGATATTTTTTGAATCCCAGCCAATTGACACGATTGATCATCTTCATGTATGGGTCGCTTAATTTCTTAAATTTAAAATTTTCTGCTGGGATATAAGATTTGGCAACAATGGAAAAAACAAATCTTTAACTATTAAAAGAGATTTTGGTTTTTGTAATACAAATTTTTTTTAAATATAACTGAAAGATAATAATAGTTGGCTGCTTTCATTCATTGTTGATGTTTATAAAAAATTATTGTAATTATGAGGAAATTTATAATGTGAAAAAAGAAAAATTAAAATCAAACAGCAGTGTCATGGAAAATATTGCAGGCATGTATAATTTGTCATTGCGCTTGCATTTTGTGCAAATGACATTTTTATAATATACATACATACCCACTTGACCTGAGATTCGATAAAAACGAATGCTCACTAAAGCGAAGAAATTTCGAAACAAAATTCTTCGCTATAACTTCGATCTTTAAACTTCTCTCGGAAGACTGGTAGACGAGACCTGGTAGTCGAGACATATCAAGTTCGATGCATGACAGCACTGTGAGTTCAAAAATAAAAAAGAAATCATACGTACATATGTGCAATAATTGAACAGAAATAAATTTGTCACGATAGTCTAGTGCTTTGTGTGTAAGTCTGTTAGAATAGAATGGAGGTGCCATGTTCAAATCCTGCAGCGTAAGTTAAGGTATTAAAAAAATAAATAAAATAAGTAAGTTAAATAAAATAAATAAATGGAAAAATAAAATTACTTTTTTACTTTTTCTGTTGCCTTTTTGGGATATCGAAATTAGTTCGATATTTTCTAACTTTTGATATTGTTAGCGAAACTTCGATAACGAATGTTTTTTGGGACAAAACTGAGCGACAGGTGAACATATTTCGATTAATTTTTGAGTGTCACTCTCGATAGTTTTGCACGATAAATGTATATTCGAAATCGATATCAATAACGAAAGTCTTGGTCAAGTGGGTATATGCATACATTTTAATATACATGCATATGTATATTCATATATTTATCCTGGGTGCTTAAAAACTAAGCTATTGCACGGATTCCGTAATTTCTTTTTATTTGTTTCACTTTTGTTTGCATTCATAAGACAAATTTTCTTAATTTTTTTAAGCACTATTTTTTTTATATATGGGATACATGTGGCTCACCTGTCAATCTATTCTTGGAACTTCTTGCAAAGTTCAACAATCCTATAAGTGCTCGAAAGTGTGTGTAAGAAAAGGATGCCAATTAAAACACAGTCGACTTTTCTTTAAAAAATGTATACTATGAAATACATAAATAAATACAATTTGGCTGAAGTACAAAAATAGACAAGAATTATTTTCAACAAAACCATGTTATTGAATAAAATTTTTAATTTCAATAATATTTGTCATTAATTTAAATATTTTATTTATCAATACCATTTAATTCAGAGCTGCCCACAGAGAGAAACACTAGGGAAATGTATTTGCGTATGTATATTCATTTGTATAAAAAGCCGATTGATGTTCGGCACTCTGATGCCAGTTTGAACAGCCTGGATTTAATTTAATTTGTTTGTGTTGGTGTTTATCTTGGTTGTTGATTGACTGAAAGCGGTCATATGGTATTGTTGTTGTTTATTTTGATTGCTTGTGTTGTATACGTGTGAATTCCGTCCGACAAGAAGCCGAAAAACGTCGTGACTTTTTTTTGTACTAAACAAAGTTAATTTTAAATTATATCAACGCAATGCGCACATGCAGAAGAAACATAAGAAATCATGATTTGGCTGTACAGGCAAATATCGGTATAAAGAACTATATAATGTCAGGCCCATTCGTTATATCGAAAAATTCTTTATATCGCAAAGAGTTTTTTCAAGTGTTATTTTAATGATTATTATTGTAGACAACATGATACAATACAATAAAAATAATGAGGGTAATTTATTTTCAAATAAGCTACCAAATACAAACTAACGGACTCACATTTTTTTACATTTACATTGCTGCTGTAGATTTTGTTTAATATTTTTTGCCGTTCGTAATACAGAGCACGCATTTATCAAAAGATTTTCTATACAAATTAGAAAAAAATCTTAGAAATATGTATAATCCTAGCAAGTTCTTGTTCTTTATTTTTTCTTCATCATTCGTTATATCCAGTATAAAATTGGGCTAGTATTCGCTATATAAGGTTGTTAATGTAAAAAATTTCGACGTTCGTTTTATCGAATTTTCGTTATAAATTCGAGATTCGTTATACCGAGAATTTGCCTGTAATCATTAGGTTTGTTCATTTACTAAAAATTGTTACTGGAAAGTGTTCATTAACTTAAAAAGTTTTCAAGGAGAGAGCGTCAAAAGAGAGAAAAAATTCCTACAAATTATTAATAGTAAAATTTTTACTTGCAAGAATTATCCAACCACCTGTTGTGTGTTTTGTTGTCAAATAAATTATTTAAAATATATCTGAAAAAGGAAAAGTGAAAAAATGTGAATTTCTTTGTTAAAAACCATTTACACGTATGAAAATAAAAAGTATATTTTCTTTATATATTGTTTTTCTTTCATTAAGCCACATAAATTAATTTTTAATGGCAAATAATTTTGTTTGTTTCTCATATACCTATATTCAGTGATGGAAAGTGGCATTTTTGTATTTGTTAATGAATAAAATTAAAAAATTATAAAAAATGCATAAAAATAGGAAAAATACATAAAAACTCTGTAAAAATTTCATATTAAATGTAAATTTCTAAAAAAAATTGCAATATAAAATATTATCAAACAAAATACATCAGAAAAAGTACAAATACAGCATGATTTACATCCATGGTTCTGATATGAACAAAATTTTCTTGCAAGTTCTTACAAGTAAAGCGTTCATTTACTTCTTCATATTTGGAAGAGTAATTTTGTAAATTTCTGCCTTACTCTCTCATTGCTAGTTTCTACTGGCAAAGTAAATGAACAGACCTATTATTTAAATATTCAATAACGATTTGCTCTTTAGCTGATGATTTATATGTTATTTGTCTGAACACAATGTAACGATTTTTTATTGCGGTGCTGATTTCCATACGATTTTGAAGTAAAAATCCGCAGTGCGGGACGGAATAAAATTAAAATCTATTTTATTTTTTAATTGCGGACTTTCTTATTCTCTCAATTTTCTTTTGCTGACGTTGCCGTAGTTTTTGAATAATTGGCTGTGTTCACAACATTATTGTAAAACAAAGCATGATTTTGAAGTTCAAACATTTTTGTCATATATTATAAAAGTTTAAAAAACATATCAACTATATCTGCGAATGTATAAAATGTTAATAATTTTTTGTTTTAATTTATAAAAATGTATGCACAAAAAAATTAATAAAAATTTAAACAAACAATGACAAGTATTGTTTGCGCACCGCAAACATTGTGTTTAGACTCTTATTCAAAAATATTTTATTAAAAAAAATTCTTTGAAAAAAATTTTAAAATATGAAAAAACTATTAAAAAATTGTGAAGATTGTTAAACGTTTCAAATTTGGTTAGTTGTAGCTGCCTATGAGAAATTTTAATAACTTTTTGTGAATAATTTTTATTATGATTATGTTAAACAAATTCTATTTATGGCATACATATATTTTGAAAGAACTAAAAACCATGATATAAATATAGAAGGTACTTCAATTCTCTCTTTGTTTTTAAAAATAAGTATTTTTGAAGTTTGTTTTAAACAATAAATAAACAGCTACTTAATGATTTTGGACGCGGCAGTACCACTATCTGCACCTTATATTCAAGTATAAATACATATGTGAGTATTGCCACCTTCAAATATTTTGCATTTATAAAAATTAAATTACTCTTTCAAAATGTACTTATATGACGTGAAAGTATAATAAATTTAGTGAAGTGCGACTTTGACCCGCGCACGAAGGGACACTAGATATGTAACTCAATACGAACTTTATTTAGCCAATATCAAATATATGTAGTTTTGGAATTTTTTTTTCGTTTTTGGGCCTTTTTCGGTTTTAAGCGTTTTTTTTAGTTTTGGGGTTTTTTGCGTCTATTTGCGCTTTTTTAGTTTTGGCACTTTTTTTCGTTTTAACGATTTTTTTTTGGTTTTTGGCGTTTTTTTAATATTGGCGATATTTTCTTATTTTGGCGATTTTTTAATTTTGGCAATTTTTTTTTTGGTGTTGGCAATTTTTTCGGGTTTTGGCTTTTTTTCATTTTGGCAATTTTTTTAGTTTTGAGCCTTTTTTTCCTTTTTGCGATTTTTTTCTGTATTTGACGTTTTTTTTCTTAATTTTGGCGATTTTTCTCTTTTTTGCGATTTTTGTAACTTTTGGCGATTTTGTTATCATTTAGGCGATTTTTTTAGTTATGTCGATTTTTTCGTTTTTTCTTGACATTTGGTAGTCGGTATCTTGCTGTGGTGAATGTGTTTAATGCTTCTCTGCCCTCTACACGTGCACTATTGATCTTCTACTATGAAGTAACACAATGGGAGCATATTTTTTCGATCTATTTTAAAAATCGCAAAAATCAATTTTATATGGTTTTATTTAATAAATGTATATTTGATATATGTAATACTTTTGATATATGTAATTCTTTTTTAAATATTTTTTTGTTATTAAATCATCTTACAAAAATTTAGCAGAAAATTGTCAAAAGTAGAAATAAAATAGCAAAGAAATATTTCTTGTAAATTTTTTTCATCCAAATTCAAAACGCATTAATTACTATAATTAATATAAGACAAAACCATCAAAATCAAATTGTTTTAATTTCTTGAATTTGTTCTAAATAACGAAAAAAAAAACAAATTACGGCATTCGATTCGTTTCGAAATTTTAAAATATTTCCATATAAATTCTATTGAAATATTTCGTAATTTCGTTCGTTAACGAGTGCCGTAATTTGCCCCCAGAATTTGAAAAAGATTATTAGTATTAAAAAGGTAATGAACCCCCTGTTACTGCGATGCGGACGGTCGACTTGTGTAGAAAATTTACATGAAAAGTACTAATTTATGTGTATATACTTGAATTTCATAGCCTAAATATTTGTTTGAATCTTTAATATTCTTGAAATTTCTAAGCAATCAATGCCAACCATATATTCTCCACTATAATGCGAGCAAAACTTTCAAATACAACTTCATCTGTACAAGTTGTAATGTCACAGCACAATATGTTACGAGTATTTAGTTTGTGTGTAATTTGTATACAAAACAGTAAGAAGCAGTTGTATTTTATTGTTTTTCTTGTTCTATTGTTTTAATGGTGTTTGTGTAATAATGTAAACATTCAAACACATGTGCACAGTTTCAACAAATACAAGTATGAATTTATAATTTATTGTCTGTTACATATGCAAAAGTATGTAAGTATGTATCTATGGATGTGAATCTATGGCCTCGTTAATATACAATATTAATTATTTAGTTCAATGTTCTTTTGTTAAATAAGCAATCGTTTGCAGTATCTTTTATTTTCTTTCAATATAGAACAGTGATTAATACATTTGGTTTGGTGGGTGATTTGGTGGGGGTTGGTGGAAGGGGAGGGGTTAAATTCGAGTTATGTGAAATGAAAATAATATTTTCTGATTTTAAATTTCTTATCAATTACAAGGGCAATTTGTCATTTGTATAAGATATAATGATTGCAAGAGCACAACTTCAAAATGTTATTATTTCAGTTGTTGTGAAGTTAAAAACATTTTGTTTTAGAAAATATATATAATTATATGTAATTATAATTTAAGTTACTTTTCGCCTTCAATTTTCAATGACGTTTAACATTTGAAGAACTTTAAACATACACTGATAGAAAAACCATAGTCATAGTGCTGATATTATTTGATGGCAATAATAATAATAAAAACTTGAGTAATCAATGTTAATAAAAAATTTAAGTTAAATAGCTGATGTTAACAAGAATATCTACCCAAGTACATAGACTAGGGTGCTGATGAATTGCGTGGCTACACAGAAAAGTATCGGTATTTCCCCCAGCTAATAAAGTCTAAGTTTAATTTTTCTTCTCTTCTTTAGAAACTCACATTAATTAATAAAAAAAATTTTTCATTCGATAAGAATTGAAATTACTGAACTCCACTCAGGAAAAAGCAGCAACTTGAAAATAAAAACGCGTCACATTAATTCAATAATTTTCAATACAAGAGAAAATGTATATTGAGAGACTTAAAAATAAATAAAATTAATAAATTAATACTGTAAATTAATATTTTTCCATATTGAAATAAGAAATTTCAACATCGATAGACTTTCGTTAATGTTTCTTATTAATTCAATGTGGTTTTTATTGATGTTAGCTGTTTGTTCTCTGGGTGTATTTTTCGCATTTTGCAGAATAAAATAATAAACAATAATTTCTAGTTTAAATTTTTTTGTTATTTTAATACTTCAATATTTTGCATTTTATATCGTTGCCTGCTCACAATGAGGGCACAATGTTGCCACATTAAAATTTTAATATACTCATTGTGAATTCCCTAAATGGTTTAAAACAATTTTATGTCGCCAGAGTGGCAATATGAAGCACATGTGAAAGGCGTTTTAAATTTTTTCTTTACGCGCATATTTTAATTCTGCTTTGTACTCATTCACTCCATATTAGTGTAATATTTTGCAGCTCATTGTTTCCACAAAAAATAGGAATAGGTAAAGAAAATTAAAAAAATATATATGAAATCACCATTGAAAGAATTAAGACAAATAATATTTTGTATTTGGCAAATTTTTGCCATAAATTTAAACCAAATCTAAACATATTAAGCCATAATAGGAAAAAAGTCATAGATTTGAATTAGGATTTATTATTTTTATTGACAGAGACATTTTGTAACAAGAGCAATTTACATTAAAATTCTGGTACAAAGAAAATATCACATGCGGTATTTTTTAATCTTTTTTTTTTGTTACGCATTTTGTACTGAAATTTAAGAGTTTCCTTATTAAAATGTGCACTGTGGTCAAAGCCTTCTACTTCAGCGAACTCAATCTTGTGGAATATGAAGACAAAAAATTGTACTATTAAATTGCATTTACAGTATATCTATAGTGTATTTGTGAAATTTTTTAGAAACTGAAGAAAATATATGACTGAGTGAAAAATCGTATTTTGAGCTCTATGAGTGGCCAAAACCTTTTGCCTCATGGAATCAAACGTAGTAGAGAAGAATATAACGAATCATACTAATGAACTACATTTACAGTATATCTGAATTGAATTTTTAGAAACTCTGCAAAAAATACGAGTTAATGATTTAATAAGAAAATATTCTTTCGAGTTCTATGAGGGAAATGGCCACTTTGACCAAACCCTTATTCTGCAGCGAATCAAATCTAATGGGAACTGAAGACAACGAATAATACTATTAAACGACATTTACAGTATATCTGAATTATATATGTGAAATTTTTTAGAAACTGTGGAAAAAATATGACATTGAAAAAATCTTATTCTTAAATCTATGAGGGAAATGGCCACTGTAACCAAACCTTTCTTCCTCAGAGAATCAATATACAGCAGGTTTATCGTGGGCAAAATTAAAGGATAGCAAGCAAAAGGCCAAGATAAGAAGCATAAGTAGATTATTTTTTATAACGTTTAAGGTATTACTTCCTATATTTTTAGCAGTGTACAGAGTTTTGAAAATATCTCTCATTTTATACGAGTACCTTATATGGAGAGACTTGAAGATACATATCGAGGGCTTATACTCAAAAAGTGCTGTCTGCAATTCTTGAGTATTTTAGTAGACAAATTAAAATTGTTATTTTCTCTTATTCTAAGAGCAATAACTGTATTTGAATAACATTAGAATTAATATGTCTTCTGTAAATGAAACTATTCATTTCATATTATTTGAGAAAATAACAGTTTTTTGCGCTCATCTAAAATTTTTAAGCCTTACAGATAGCACTTTTTGAATATAAACCTTCGATATGTATGTATTTTTACATTTCTCGTTTGTCTTTTTTATTTATACACCAGCTAAATATTGAGAAGCAAAATTAACAAAAAAAGGCTGTGCCGAATCTTATATACCCTTCACCCATGTACGTATAGCGAATTGATAGACAGGTCCAACATGTACATCAATACCACAAGCAACATATAGTTCCTATGACTTAAAATAACTCCATCTGTCAAAAACAGAAAATTTAAATTTTTTCCCCCATCTAAAACGTATTAGAAAAAACAAATTTTACAGTTAGGTTTCAAAGCAGTTTAATTCGGCATCAAACAGCTGATCATCATCAGGGCTGGAGTACAAACATACATGCATATTTGTTTTCTGAGAGATAAATTACTAATTTATTTTTCGTTCTATTACAGTTTATAGCAAAAGCCAGCCAACACATACATACAGGGCTGCCGTTTTTGGTTATTTCTAATCAAAAGTGGTTATTTTTTTCTTTAATTTGGAGATGTGAATATTTTTCTCATTTTGGTTATTTTTTTTTTGCCAAAATAATGATACACATATACATACATATATTTTATGTTATACTTTTAAGCTTTAATGTTCTTCAATTTTTAGTATTGCTACCAAGGCAACTGAAAATAAAACAGCTGCGACTAAAATCGCTAGTGCAGCCACCTCTTATGAATTCGCCTTGATTTGTTCTCACTTGTTTACAATACTTTTCTTTTACAACACTGTCAACAACTTTTAATTTAACTAAATGGTCGCAACTCTGTACTACAGAGCACTATGTGCTCCATAGGAGGTGACCATGTTTGCCATATGAGGTGACCATATGAGGTGACCATGTTTGCATATTAATTAGTTGGACAAATTTAAAGTTTTTCGAAAATCTCCTCAAAACTCGAACTTCCAGTAATTCTGAGTATGCACGTTTTTAGAATACTATGTGGTCCACTTTTGTATTCGTATTCGCCAAATTCAGACGAATTCGTATTCGAATATTTTTCCAAAGAAATTAAATAAATAAATGCATAAATCCTAAACCAAATTTAAATAAATGACTAAAAATCTTAGTTTGTACAAACACATTAATTTTTTTATAGAAATTTGTGCTTTGTATCATTTTCAAATATTATTCAATGACGATCATGAAAATTTTTGGGTTCTCTTTATTAACTTTGAAGTACGCCAACAAAAGTGTGATGTCCTTTTTCATAAAATTTTTTTATATTTCATATTGCATATAATATTCGTATTCGTATTCGCGAATATCTTTTGAAATATTCGTATTCGTATTCGCGAATATCGAAAATTGACATTCGTTACATCACTAATACATACATATGTAGGTAAAAGAACTATATTTGTTATGTTATTATTATTAACTGTATTATTATTATATATTAACATGTGTTACATTATAAATATGTATGCATTTTATATCCAAGTAAAAAAAATGGAAGTCATTCTAGTGGAACTACATTTTCATTGCTTCCAAACAGTCGATATTTTTAATTTGCCGAGAGTGAGCAAAAACCATGTAGAAGCTTATTTTAGTCATACAAACCCTTGTAACTCCTCCATAGTGTTAGAAAATATTCACCAGAATTAAAAAAAATGATTTTTTTAAAGAAATTTATGAACTAATTTTAGTCTAAAATTTAAAAGTTATTTGTTTAAATTTACATGAAATCACTACTTCGGGCCTAAATTCGTATAAAAAGAAACGAATTGTTAAAATAGGTAACGATTTACCATTTTTCCTAGATAAAAATATTATCATAGAACACAAAAAAGGGAATTTTTCTTAATATCGCTTCCAATTCAGTGACCAGGATGTGAGAACTTCCTGCAAGGACAACCCTATGTAAAAATCATTAAAACGGATCGAAATTTTCACTACTTCCAGATCGCAAACTTTACATTTTCATGACTTTTTTGTAGTGTCTTTTTTAGCTGGGATGTTATTTAATAAAAATACTACATATTGAAATTTGGTTATATTTTTTCTCATTTCGTAACTTTTAAAGCGAAGTTTGGTTGTAAAAATTTTTTGGTTGTGGCAGCACTGCATACATATATAATATGAAAGAGAGTAAAATGCATGCTTGTGCAAATGTACGCGAAAATAAGAGAATAACAAAGTGCCCACGGGCGGCCTTTTGCTTATCTCAGGCTTATATTGAGCTATGGGAAATTTGCAAGGAAACAATTTGATGTAGAGACTTTCTTTTTGCATATAAGAAATTTTTTACACTACTAAAGTTTTCTAATGATACAAAAACAATTTTCTGAAAGAAACCTTAAATAACTCATAAATTATGTGTCAAGTGTCATCTATTTGCTCTTTATGATTGGCCGCTTAATTAACGAAAACGTCTCATAGTGCGTTGATTTTATGAGAGAGAAAAAGAGTGAAAATAATATAATTAATGTTATCTGTCTCTTCCTAAATTTACCAATGGTTTAAAAAAATCAAGAACAAAATATGTCAGGGAAGGAAAATATGATACCATGCAATACATTGTAGTATATACATATAGATATACCAAATAATATGATTTATTACATATTTTCCGATTGTTAATAAAATAAATTTTAAAAAACGTTTCCATGCCTATATTCAAACATCCAATTGCCACTATTACATGTTCACTAATATCGCGATATTATGTCAACATTTTATTCTGCACATAATTTTTCGAATTTGTTTACTAAAAAGAAACACCTGCTGGGAAATAAAATGGAAGATGTCCGTTAAAGTTATAATGACGAAAATGCATTTCCACAAAAGTATTAATACTTGTATTACAGTCTGAAGCACACTTTAGAGATATGTGTTTGTGTAATTTCATTTAACTAAAAAATAATAGAGTTATTAATGTAAGTGTTGTTTATAATATAGAGATAAATCTTATAAATTATAAACTACCATCGATTTTAGTTTCAAATCATGCTAACAGCGTTATTAGCAAGATATCACAATGCTTCGTAAAAGTAATGAGTGCCCATGTTTTATACAGTATGGCTTAACTACTCGTAGGTTCTGATAAACAAATTACCCGAATATAAAAAAGACTTGATATGTAAGATATCAAATATTTTTTTTTAAATCATTTAAATAAATAGTAATTTAATTTTCTTTTAAATCATTTATTTATTTGTTAGTTATTCCAGCACAACACAGGTTTGCTCAAGGATAGTCACCGCAACAGCACTGGGTTGATCAAGGTGTTGAAATGAATGTTTGAATGATGAATGTTTTGCAAAATTGCTTCGTCTTATATATAGTAGGTATGAGAATTTCTACACACAGAAAAAAACAATGTAGAATCTTCAAAAATAGGGTTAATTTTACATTTTTTGGCAATGATTTTGCTTCATGTGTGTTTCATGTTAATTTAACATGATTTATAGTAATTGTCAAAAAAAAATTTTTCCTTTTGAAATAACTTTATTTCACGTTGAATTAACATTTAACAAGTACTGTTAAAATCAAACTGAAGAATCATGTTGAATCAAAGTTATTTCAAGTTAGATCAACATGAATGTAATATAATGTAATAATTGTATTTTATTAATTATTTAACTTATGTGTGGTTGACATAGACATCAGAAAAATGTTTGAATATAAATTAAATTTGCTTCCCCGGCCAAGATTTCATCTCGGAACGGAACTCATCGCGTGGTAGTCAACGTACTTACCGCTGCAGCCACAACAACTTTAAATATTCTTAAGATACACACTAAATATGTACCATCTTGAATTAAATTATAATTAAACATTACTTCATTTATCATTTATGGAAAAAAATTTTAGTTTTAGTTAGAAAAAAAAACAAATAGCTTTGACTTGAAAAGTTTTAGTTAAAAAAATACAAAATACCTTGTTGACTCCAGGATTCGAACCTGCGATCCTCCGAATGCAAGACTAGTACACTGCCTACCAGCCCGCAGCAGTTTGTTAGCGGTTTACAAAAAAAAAAAAACAACAACAATACAAGAACAACCTACACAACTAAGCACAAAGTGTATTGCAGCTATGAACAAAGCAAATAACCACCAACACACTCAAACAACATAGTAAATTTAATGTAATTTGCATTAATTTGAATTAACCTTTTGGCTTTTTGATTTTAAATTGGTATTGTTTTCTGTGTATAGATTATATTTTTTTTGCTTAATAATTATCATTAGAGAAATGATAATTATTCAAGGGTAAATAATAAATTGTTTTGCAAAAAAAAAAAAGTGAAATACACCACACAATATCATGGGTATTTTCAAATACATTTTGCAGTCAAAATATTGTTCAAGTGCTAATGTGTGTAAAATATGTAATTAAATCGTGACATACTACAATTTATTAATAAATAAACAAAGAAAAAATTAGTTTTAGCGAGTTAATTTTATATAACAAAAACAAAATTCCAACTTTCCAGCCATAAAACTTTTTTAACTCCAATTGATTTTTCTGATTATAAATACCAATATAAATATATTTAATTAATAAAAGTTCAGTTAGTTATTTAAAACTTTTTAGTTCTGGAAATATCTTTTTAATTATTCTTATTTTTAATACTAATCTACTTCTTTCTAAATTATAAAAAAGGTTTAATTAATAAAAATCAAAACTAATTTTAATCAGAAAAAATTTTTAGTCCGGCTTAAGTTCAGTATTTTAAATTTTAATTGAATGAAATATTTTTATTTTTTCTAAAGAAGAGAAGAAAAATTAAAATTAGACTTTAAGCTGGGGGAAATACCAATACTTTTCTGTACAGCCACGCACTTCATCTCATATTCCGTTTCATCCGCAATGAAACGGAATATGAGAAGCGATTGTTGGGTATACAATTGATTTACGTCATATCTCATTTCTCATATTCCTTTTCATTGAAAATTTAAGTTAAATAGTTGATGTTAATAAGAATCTCTACCCAATTAGATAGACTAAGGTGCTGATGAAGTGCGTGGCTGAACAGAAAAGTATCGGTATTTCCTCCAGCTTAAAGACTAAGTTTAATTTTTCTTCTCTTCTTTAGAAACTCACATTAATTTATAAGAATATTTCATTCAATAATAATTGAAATTACTGAACTTAAGCCTGACTAAAATTATTTCTGATTAAAATTCACTAAAGTTCAATTAAAAATTTAAAAATTTCTCACTTAATCAAAACTAATTTTAGCCACTTGTTTGTGCCCACAAAATTTTAAATTGTCCAGCCCTGAAACCACATTTTTATTTTGCTGAATTTCAATGCCAATATATGAAGCCATAACCGCAAAAATAGCTTAATCGATACATTTTTAGGACTTGGTTTCTTTGACGGAAATCACTATTCACGAACGCACACAATGGATTTTTATCAAAAAAAAAAAAAAAAATTTAAGTTCTAAAGGTATTTCGCTTAAGTTTTATTTTGGCGGTTATGGCACGATATTTAATATTGAAGTCGAGTTTTTGGATTATCTGGGAGCTTCAAAAAATCCATTTCACCTACAACGGACATTGCTTATTCGACTTCCCTATTCAGAAAGACCCAGAAGATATATTCTTATAGATATACTCTATGAATATTGTGAAAATTACAAATGGTATGAAAACCCCATATATACGCGCTTTACCATTTTTGGTGAAGGGTATAAAAGCAAACTCTTAAAATTTTTTAACATAATTGTTTGCTGACATGTGTATGAAAAAGAATTTTTTTTTTATATTTTATACTCAGAGACTATAAATTGTATACTTAAATTTTTCCTTTGTCGATTTTAGTCAGAAACTAAAGATAGTGAAAACATAAAAATAACATCTGTTTTTAAGTTTCAAGTATTTACTTACACGTGTATGCAAATTAAATTCTTTATACGGAGAAAGCTAAAATTTTTAGCTTAAAGTAGACGTGACATAGCCATAACAAACTAAAAATTCAATTGATTGTATGGTTATAGTTATAGGCTCAGTTATCCGACTGTAATGTAATGTAACTGCAAACAGCTGATCCTATTTTTTGGAAGGGATACAAAAACTGGAGAAACGTTGGATTAAGTGTATTGCGGTAAGAGGAGATTATGTATAAATAAATTTTTGTTAAATAAATTTTGTTTTCCAAATAAAACTGTGTTTTATGCAAAAAATCACGAAATTTTTTTTTGTTATTTAAGGCTATTCAAACTCCAAGAATTTCCACGATATTTCCAAATAAAAATCCCTAATATTTTGTCAGCTATTTTAACGCAAATGTTACTGGTATCATTAAAAGCTTATATTGACCGTGCGGCGGAACAATTAAAGTATTGAAATTATATTTAAGATTGAAAGTCAATGAGTCAACGCTGTCAATGCATTGTATGAAATATCTATAAAATATTCTTTGGAGTTCCTTTCATATTCTCTTGGACTATTAACTAATGTTAATTTCATTTTCCAAGGCAAATCTCCACTTTTATGCAAATACAAAGCTGAAGTCATCAACGTCTTGCAATATTTTTTCTAATTACATAACTTTTTGACTTTTTGAAACAAAATGAGCTATTTTTGGTTGACAATAAAAACGAGCAACGCATTTATTAAGAGAGTTTTTTAGTAAATGGACTGAATAAAAAACTTATACCAGAAAACAAATTATATTTATATGGAAAGAAAATTATATTTATATGAAAATTTTTTATTTTAAGCATGTACAATAAGATACATACATATATATTATATTATTTCATACAGACGCATATAGTCAAAATAAAATTTAAAAAAAAACACACATTTAATATATGGGTTTGAGGGGCCAAACATGAGGGCCGCAGCGGACGCACCCTCTAAAACATAACTTATCGGTATGAAATTTTTTTTTTATTTTTTTTTACATAAAACTGAACCGATTCGGTGGGTGAGAGTAGAAGATATCAAAATAAAAAATAATATAATAGATACATATGTATGTATAGAAATCAATTTATTTACAGCAGACAAAATAATCTATTTATACTTCTTTAAACATTTCTCCTTGAAAGGTTTCAACTTTTTGTAAACATTCTTTCCATGTTTTTCATCACACACCTCCTTTGGATATTTCTCAATTTCCAGACATACATACATCGTTTGCTGCATGTCCACACCGATTTGATTAATTTCGTCTTGATTGTCTTTAGTTAAACATGTGTAGGAATGGTGCTTCAGAAGTACGTTCACGTCATCCTTAAGTTTTTCATATATATATTCGTTCACAGGATTATCTTGAGCAAGATTAAACGACACCAAACAGAAGGTTATAATTGCAAAAATAAAATTCATTTTTTTATACTCGTATTATGTTTAAGGTATTACTTTATGTATAACAAACAGTTTCTGTATAAAGAGTTTTGAAACTTTCATTCTTTTTATACTTATTTTTCTGGAGAGACTTGATATTTTATACGAGTACATAAATTTTGCTTTTGTCTCTGTTATTCACCAGCTAAAGAGAGTGAAAAGCTAAAATTATAACAAACTTAAAATTTTAATACATACTCGTATATCTCAATTTAATTCTACTAAATCCATTTGCTTACGCGTGTATGAAAATTAAATACTTGTTATATACATATGTAAAGACCGGGGCACAATGAATCCGCCATTCATTAAACTTTAAATTTTTCAACTGACAGCTAAGTTAAAATACATGGTTTCTTATGAGGTCTGTTACATACAGTACGTGTCCGTCAACGCAAAGTATAAAAATTTTTCAACTTTTAACTTTTTGCGTACGTTGAGTAGTTTGACAGATATTGATTGGTTTTTTCTTAGTATGTTCTAATTTAGGTTTTTGTGTTTTGCGGCAGCAAAAATAAAATTAAACAAAAGAAATAAACGAAATAAATAAAAAAAATTTAAATTTTATAAATAAAATGGAAAAATCAACCTATAGAAGCTGTTCAAATGCTTCTGTCAATAAATTACTCATTGTGCCAACCTTCTCCGTCATTGCGTTAATGTCAGTTGAAAAAGACAAATTTTAAAGTCTGACGGATTCATTGTGCCCCGGCCTTAAGTATTTTCATATCGTCGCAGCGAATTTATTTTACCGCGTGTCTAAAAATTTTAATTTTGAGAAATTGAATTTCAAGTTTCTGACATACTTCTGTTGCATTTCATATTTAGCTGTAGAGGCCACTTTTAGGGGAACTATTTGTTTGTACGTTAAATTAAGTTCTTTTACAAGAGGCTAACTTTTCAAAATGAAAATTTAGGCTCGAACTTTGACATATGCACATATATAGGGATGTATGTAATGGGTGTTTTTTATTGAGGTATAGAACTTTAAGTTGGCATCACTTTTTTAACTGGCGGTCATTTTGTCAGCTGTCAAGTGATTAATATTTAGTTTGGTTTGCCATTTCATCATGAACAGGTTGACAAAAGAACAACGCTTGCAAATCGTGCAAATTTATTTCGAAAATAATGGTTCAGTTCGCGAAGTTTACCGCAAGCTCCGTCCATTTTATGGTCGACATAATCGTCCATCAGACCAATTAATTCGGTTAACCATGGATCGTTTTCGAACTACTTTTACTCTATGTGATAATACGCATCCGCAGAGACGTCGAACAGTGCGCACCGAAGAAAAAATTGACGCTGTAGAGCAAAGTGTTGAAGAGGACCCGGATGAATCGATTCGCCACCGTGTACAGCAATTGGAGCTTTGTCCATCAACCTTATGGAAGATTTTGCGCAAAGATCTTAGCTTGCGACCTTACAAGATCCACCTGGTGCAAGAATTAAAGCCGCGAGACCATGCAATGCGTCGTGATTTTGGTGTATGGGCCGAAAATGAGATTGATCTCGATGCTGATTTTCATCGCAAAATTTTGTTCAGTGATGAGGCTCATTTTTGGTTGAATGGCTACGTCAACAAGCAAAATTGCCGCATTTGGAGTGAAGAAAATCCATATGAGACACTTGAGACGCCATTACATCCACAAAAACTGACGGTTTAGTGTGCTCTATGGGCTGATGGAGTCATTGGGCCATACTTCTTTCGAAATAATGCAGTTACCGTTAATAGAAACCGGTATAGAGCCATGATAACCGACTAGTTTGTTCCCGAATTGGATGGCATGAATGTGGATGAGTTGTGGTTCCAACAAGATGGCGCTACATGCCACACAGCGCACGTCACAATCGATTTATTGAAGGAAACATTCGATGAGCGCATAATTTCGCGGAATGGACCTGTCAATTGGCCACCAAGATCGTGTGATTTGACACCATTGGATTATTTTCTTTGGGGATATGTGAAGTCGCTCGTCTACGCCAACAAACCAGAAACGTTAGGGGACTTGGAAGCCAACATTCGTGGCGTTATTGCCAACATACGGCCCCATATGCTCGAAAAAGTGGTTGAAAATTGGACCTGTAGAATTGGCTTTATTCGAGCCAGCCGCGGCGGCCACATGCCCGAAATCATATTTAAACATTAATGGCATAAAATTATCCTTCCAATAAAGCCAAATTGATGGACATTAAAACGATTTTCTTGTGTTTTATTTCAATTCGAAGTTCTCTACCTCTAAAAAAATACCCTGTACATCTGAATGTATGTAAGAATATTTGAACTCACAAAACGCACAAATTGGCGTCAAAAATTGTCTTCCAGATTTAGATTGAACATATTGTATTATTCTAGTGAGAGATATCATTGAATTTTGTTTTATTCTTTTGTTATGGTATATGACATGTTGCAAATGTCCGTCATGACTTCAATGGGTTCTGTCTACGAAATGTCCAGTTAACATCACCTAAATGTGAGATGATCAGACATTCAAATCGCTCGTGCCGAATGGGTAATATGTCATGATCTGTGTCTCACATAGCGCCATGCTATGAAACATACATGTTTAAAAAACAAGTTAATAATCATTGAACTATAGTGCCCGCGACCATTAAATGTTCCAAGAAAAGAACAGAACAGATTATCAATATCGATTTAAAAAAAATATATATCATTTGCGCGTGTAGTTAACATTATCATTATTTTAATTTTAAAACCTTGCAATTATTGGGAAAGAATATCTATGTTTAGAAAAAAGTCACAGCTCAAGCAAAAATCAAGCAATTTTATCATAAAAACAATAACATTTCGAATTTAAATCCTAAAGTAAAGCAAATTTTACCAACAAAAGAGCAGTCGGAATACGCTGAAATTAATGTTGTTAGTTGATTTCTGGCAAAGAGTGAAATTTTAAAAATTTTGAGTTAACTAAAATTAATAGCCATGGGCCTGTGGCAAAAATTAAATATATATATATACATATATATATATATATATATATATATATATATACTTAATAGTAACGAACCAAAAAAGTTTGTCTTAAGCAGAACAAACATAAGCAAATTAACTAACATGTGCATAATTAGTAAAGAATAAACGATAATGGTAGGTCTCAGCGTTGTCAACTTTTAAATTTCAAAAAACACTGAAACCACTAAAAAACGCGTAATTTAAGTAAAAAAGCACTAAATTTTTAATTATTATAATATATTTAACAAAAAAAAAATTTATGCACAAATATGCACATAAAAAATATAATAATCGGTTGACTTTGCATTCCATTTCTAAAACTATAAATTTGAGGTATTTGATACATATTTTAATTGTATAAGAATCAGTGAATTCTCAAATCAGTTTGACGACCCCATTAAAGTTATTATAAAAAAATTTAATTTAAATAATATTTTTCGTCAGGAAACAAACGTATTTTTCGAATTCAATCAAATTAGAATTAATCGATAATTCTTTCTGAGGTTAATAGCTCATTACATTTTGAACTCGATGGCCTTAGTAGTTAAAAAATGTTTAAATAAAATTTGGATTTTATAATATTATTTTGCTGTGAAAACATTATTTCGGCTGAGACTGAACTATGTGAAAAACATAATAAATTATGATCGAAATAAAAAAAGGTTTCAAAAGTGTTGTGCAGCAAACCCAATAAAAACAACAAAGTTAATAATTAAAAAAAAGTTTATCAAGTTAAAAAAATATTCATATATACATATGTGCATACTTATTAATATTTTACAAAAAATATAACCAAAATTAAAAAACTACTCGACATTGGGAAAAATAGCTACCATTCTTTGTTATAAATAATCAAAGCGTGAACCAAGTGTAAGGACATTCTGTTACGTATTTTAGACTTAAACAAAGTCATAAAAAAAAAACGCGATCAACTTCTGCGTTTAAATATGGAAGTGACAGCAGTTTGATGGGAATGCAACTTTGATAATGCTTGAAGCATAGTTCATATTAACTGAAAAGTCGATAGTGGACTCAATATATTCCCAGGAGTAAACAAAATTTCGATATTACACTATACTTGGGTAAATACTTCTATTATGTCTTCTTTTTTTATATTAATTATGCTTTAAATGTTCAAGTTTGAGGGTAATATGGCGCATATTTCTTCAACCAAGCCTTGAACAATCTTAGTAGAATTTTTTGAAATGCTCCCTTTAAGTTCAGAGCTTATTTTTTTAAATATAGACTTCCTCGAAAGAAAAAATCGGTGAGGAATTT
The DNA here is from genome assembly GCA_905220375.1 of Tachina fera. Lineage (NCBI taxonomy): Eukaryota > Metazoa > Arthropoda > Insecta > Diptera > Tachinidae > Tachina > Tachina fera. The sequence continues at coordinate 78,083,774 of LR999966.1, forward strand.
TTCTTCAAATTTTTTGTTTAGTGCCACCGCCTCGAAACAAAAAAGCACCAAAATGAATTTAGAAAAGCACTGAGCACTAACTTTAATTTCAAAAAGCACTAAAAACGGTGCGAAAAGCACTGAGTTGACAACGCTGGTAAGTCTGTTGTAAATTAGAGATGGTAAATTTGGGCTTTCATTACAAAACACGTTTCAGCAAAATTGAAATACAATGAATCAAAACAATTCACGTATTCCATTTGCAAGAAAGTTTCGTATATAGGGGAAAAAAATCTACATCAACTGATACCACACACAGTGGACCAACACAGAAGAACGCTGATGATGAAGGTTTAGTGGCCTTCGAAAACGGCTGGCTGTTCCGTTCAACTGTGTGTTGTCAGAATATTTACAATTAACTTTGATGTTATTTGTTCATTAATAATTATCACATGTAATTTGGCTTAAAAAAGCGATACGAACGAACTTTAGCCCGTTCAAATTATAAATACTCACTTTTCTTTTATCTGCGGCAATAAGGAAAAAGTGCTTATGTCTTATTTTACTGTTTTGAAGGAGAGCACTTTTAAGCGTTCAATTCGATTTTCAGATATTTATTTCTTTTACAGTTAAATTGGGAAATTCTCTGTTAATCTCTATAAGTAATACATTTAAGTTGAAATATATCAAAGTATAACCTAATTATAGCTTAATTATTCCAAATAAGATTAGAAGTCTAAAAAGTCTAAAAGTCGCAATTCATTGTGCTATAACTTCCTAAGAAACCACACAAATTAATTGAGATTTTGACCAGGGTCACTTTCGAATATGCAGATTACGGAGGTACTATTTACACAAAAACAGCTTATCTCGACTCAAGCACTTTCCCACAGATTTGTAATTAAAATTAAGTATGAAAGTACATTAGGGTGGCCGTTATTTTTTTTATTATTTCTTCTATTCTCACCCCCCCCCACCCAAGTATAGTTTATGTAAAAAATATACAAAAAAATTTCATGCCAATAAGTTGTGTTTTAAGGGGTGCGTCCGGCCCTCAAAGTTGACCCTTAAGCCCACATATTCAATGTATTTTTGTTTTGTTTAGCTTTCTTTTGACTATATGTACATATATGTATGAAATAATTTAATATATATAAGCTCTTATTGTACATGCTAAATATAAAAAAATTTCATGTAAATATAATTTTTTTACATAAAATTGTTGGCATTTTGTTGGTTATTATCCTCATTATTTTCTAAAATGTTAATTTTAGCAAAAAACTTTCTGTAAGACAAATATTGTTGACTTGAAGAGCTAAAATATTGCCATATGTCATATTCTTGTAAAATGATTTTTTTAAAAAGATAGTCATATGCAAAATGTTACATTGAAAAATGGGCATGAAGGCCAGCTTTTTGACCCGGACGCACCCCCTAAAACACAACTTATCGGTATGAATTTTTTTTTGTATTTTTTTTTACATAAAACTGAGAGTAAAAGAAATCAAAAAAGTCTACATACAGTTAACTTCCATACATATACAGTTAACGGGGTGAGAATAGAAGAAATCGAAAAAAATTTATCCATACAACTAACGGCCACTCATATGTATACATGTATATATATTTTTTTAAACTTTATGAGAGAAATAAAAACATGGTTTTTCATTTTAGCTAACGATATATACTCTTATATCTAAGATGTGACAGCTGGATTTGCGTTTTCAGGGACATACATATGTTCTTTTCGAAATATGTATGTAAAGTACTCGTTTTTAACATTTCTGCACGTGTAAGCAAACAGAAATGTTAGAAATAAAAAATTATTATCTCTATGGTAAACTAGCAGCTCGATTATGGATGAGAACCAAACTGTAGTTGCGCTGCTATTTGCTAGAAAAAATATGCGTTGCTACCCTACAAGAACACTGATGGTCATTGGATGCGTCATCTGATGGAAATTGCTGATAGGTGTATAATTACATTAAAAGTTTCTATCATTTTATTAAGGGCAATATGAAAAAACTGATGTAAACATTAGTGTATGTGGGATTTTGTTTCTCTCTCATAATTGTGAACTTCATGAACTACACAGAGAGAAAAGAGCCGTACTAAATTCAAGTTTTTTCTACTTAATTTTAGTACGAAATGTACTTAAAAATCTAAGTACAAATAGTACTAACATTTACTTAAAACAAACCCAAAACGGGATTTCTTTAGAAATGCAATCCTCAAGTTTTTTAAATTGAGTATAAAGTGCTTAAATCATGTAAAAAATCTTAAATCAAGGACAAAGTTCTTAAATTGAATAAAAAGTTCTAATATAAATAACGACTGCAAATACAAGCTATACACAACTTTTAACCAAAAAAAAAATTTAAAGTTCATTGTAAAAAAATCTTAAATCAATTACAAAGTTCTTAAATTGAATAAAAAGTTCTTATATAAAGAACGACTACAAATACAAGCTATACACACCTTTTAACCAAAACAAAAAAATTTAAAGTTCATTACAGTGCTTAGGAGTGAAACTCAATAAAAATATAAAATAAATGAAAAAAATCAGTAATTGAAATAAAAAATAGTACAACATTCAACTCACAAAATAAAAATTCAAAACATAAAATAAAAGAAAATTAGTTACTCCAAGGTGTTTAACCCTGCTGTTAGGTTAAGAAAAACTTACGAATCTAAGGTATGGGAGCATTTTGGTCCATATTGGTTTTGTTTTTAAATGTTCAAATTAAGTTTTTTTTTTACTTATTTTTAATAGTCAATTTTTTTTTTCAGATTTTAAATTAGGTAAAAAGCTTTTGGAAAGGAAGTTGACATACGTTGTCACAGTTCGAAAAAATAAAATATTTATTCCTCCTAAATTTTTAATTTAAAAAAAATCCTTTATATACATCTACGTTTGCTTTCAATGAGACTGTTGCATTGGTTTTATATATCAGCCATAAAAAAGGTACTATTTTGCTTAGCACCATGCATAAAACTCCTGAGGTCGATAGCAGCGATCGAAAGAAAAAGCCAGAAATAGTTTCCTAGGAGGCGTTGATACCGCTCAAATGATTGGCTACTATAGTACAAAACGAAAAACAAATCCATGTCCAAATGTCGTATTTTCCAATATGATTGACATATCCGCATTGAACGCGTATATATTGTTTTCTGAAATTGATGTTTCGTGGGCGTCAATGGATAAAAATTGCAAGAGAGCAGAATTTTTACGGCAATTAGCTCTATCTTTAACGTAAGACTGTATGACCCAAATATCTAAGCTGCCTAGAAATAAATTTTCAGCTGAGCTTTTTTCCGAAGTAAGGACATCATCTTCTGATTGTACAGCATCTGCGAGTACGTGTGGTTTACAAAAAATAACAGCTGCTAGAAAACGAGGAAACTGCAGCTGCTGTAAATCTAAGTGCGATAGCAAATGCATCATATTCAACAAATTTATATGCAAGTTGCAACGGAAGATAATTTGCTCGTCATGTACTGAGAAAATTTGATTTTTCCACTCATTCTGTTAATTTTTTTTCATATTAATAAATTGAAAAACAAGAACGGACCAAAATGGTCCTTAACCTAGGATTCGTAATTATTTATTTTTCTAGTTTCCATTACATAATTCATAAGTAATAAAATATAAAAATACCACATTAGCTAAAATTTTAAGTTAATACTTTGAACCGCTCCGTAGTCAAAGCGAAGAGAAAACAAATATTTACCAAAATGGTCCAAACCTAACAGCAGGGTTAAGTGCGATTATTCAATAATATAATGTGCAAAAAAATGCTTTTCTAATTAACATAATAAAAAGTACATTAAAATAAAAAAATTATAATCAAATGGATGTTTTGCTTTCTGAAATGGCAGACAATTCGTCTGCGAAAACAATAGATGACCATACTGCTTCAGCTTCTGAGGGACCTGGATTGAGAAGGAAATCTATCAAGATTTAACAGGTTAGTAAAAAAAATGTGTTTAATAATGCAAAAAAAAAACTGTGTGTGTAGTAAAAAAATGTATATTTACTTGAACAACGTTAAAACTCAAAAAATACTAGGAGCTATTTACAAATTTTATAGAATTTTAAAAGGCAACACATTTCTACATTTATATGTGTTATTATTACACGGCATGTAGTAAATATAGATTCGTGATGACGTCAAAATCACGTAAGAGCCACATGCACATCTGCAATGCAGGCTTTAATAATGTAGAACCAATCCTCATTTCGTTATTCACATTATGTATATACAAATTGTATACCAATATCTTGTATATTAAACTCTTGTTTTCCGTAAAACGATTTTTTCGAGTTATAACGTTGTCCAAGTAAATGAGCCATGTATGTATACGCATTAAAAGATACTTTTTAAATGGTGTCTATTAAAAATAAATGCTAATCTGTAATTTTTTGTTGCATCAGTAGTTTAACTACAAACAAAAATATAAATTTTAGGTAAAAAAGATTAATACGAGTAGATACCTATAAAAACCTTCTGCAAACACATGCCTCTTTGGTTTTGATTGTATAATTATTTTCTTTTGCTCAACTCGCTGTAAGACCGGACTCAGAAAAATGTTATCGCTCTAGGTGACCAAGAACCCCTAGCTTCTTAATGACATAGATTCCCTTAGTTGCACTTTCGGAGCGATGACAATTATTACGAGATTTAATCTGCCTAGAAACGTGGGCAGTTCGCCGAAGCATTGGTGCATTCCCCTCCAGTCCAATCAAAAACATCTTAGCTGAGGCTGGTTTGCCCTCTATCATGGATCGGACCATTTATCTGACACACAGGCTCATTCCTAAACTTTTCATTTGCCGTAATAAAAGACTTAAGTCCACCATTGCCAGATGCATAATATTTTCCAAAAAACTAAACCTCGATATCGATCCTGTGCTTATAAAACAACAAATAGAACCACCATGGCTGATTGATAAAAACAGTTTTGTAGTATCTTTGGCAGAATTTCCTAAAACTATAACATCTTCTACTATTTATAAAATTTTTTTTACACAAACCGCCGCTAGCTTCACAGCAGATAAATGGGAGTTTCTCTTCACAGATGGGTGCAAATCAAAAGAATTTACGACTTTCGCCACTGTCAGCCAAGATGGAGGCATTATAAATACAGGCTTCATCAACGACTACTGCTCAAATTTTTTTAGCTAGAATATGCGCCCATTTTCAGATCATAAAAGACACTTTTGTCGGTACAAAAACGTGACTACCTGCTTCTCCTCTTGATAAGTAATTTATGAGTTTTTTTTCTATATTAGTTTAGATTCATTTTAGACACCTTTTCTAGCAGTATTTTTAGTCTTTTTTGAATCGTTTTCTGATCATTTATTTTATTCTTAAGTATTTCGCTTGATTTTTATCTTTTTTTCGAATTGTCTTTCAGTCATATAATTTTATTCATTTATATTGATTCATATTATAATTCATTTATTAAAAAACTCTACACAAAATTGATTTTTGTCGATTTTTAAAATCAATTTGGCGAAATAGGTTAGAAAAAATCTGACAACCCCGTTTGTCCCTATTATTTTTTCCGACCCTGTATAGGTATGTATGTTTTTATGTTTTTCCATTGCTAAACAGTTGTTCATTGCACTAATATTAAATATTGTTTAGAATGTAAATACCAAAGGTAATGTTGTTGTGTCTTTGAATATCATGTTGTTGTATTTACATTCCACGAGTCTACACATAGTGGTGAGTTTTTTTTTAGAATATCTATTAACTAAGCATGCCATGCATACACACATAAATCGTCTTTAGTTCGTGTAATTAGTTCAAGATGTTCGGTCGCAAAAGTGTAATTGTTTTTTTCAAGTAATAAAGGAAGTTTTAAAAACGGCAAAACGTATTAATAAAATTAGTGTAATTTTAAAGATATTTTAATATTTAGTAAAAATGTGAAAAAATTAAAGCGATTGAGTATGTATGGAAAGAGTTATCAGCGTTTAAATGTTCTTATACGAAATAAAAAGTGCGAGTGTTTTGTGTGTATAATAAAATGTGACGTCATGATCAAGTTTTGCTCAACAAGGGTTGTTCTGCTTTCATTGCACTTGACGTAGTTTGAGTTTACTTATTCGCTCTGCCGCAGTGGTTGGCTGAGAAGGTGAGTAAATGATCATTAGTAAATATCATTTGTACATAATTATTGCTCGTAAGTATGATATGTTGCCAAAGGGGGCTTGTTTTTGTTTTAAAAAGAAGGCAGGGAATAAAGTAAATGTAAAAACAATTTTGCGGTGGTAAAACTGCAATTAGACGTGACATGGTCATAATTAGAGATGTGCCCGTAAGCATTTTTTGACTCACGACACGCACGCGCATGCAGAAAAATATTTTAGTCACGCACTTTCACGCACGAATGATATTAAAAATTTTCACGATCACGCACGCTCACGAATAAAATATTCTTAATCACGTACGAGTGATTTACAACTTATCACGATCACGCACGCTCACGAAAAAGTACCTATGTAATCTAATTTGTATGGTTTTTGGGTTGAAAAATAGGTTTCTACACATACTACATGTACATATGTATGTATTAAAGTCCTGCACAAGACCATTTAGAAGACCTCTCAAGTGATGAGAGATTTTTCAACTGCTTTACTACAGCGAAATATTTTAAAACAAATGTTGACAAGACATTTGTTTCAGCTGTGGGTCTTTAGAATATATTGCTGTAGTAAAGCAGTTGAAAAATCGCTCATGTATTGAAACGTCATGAAATGAATGGTCTTGTGCAGGACATTAATATTGTTACGTTTAAATTTTATTAAACGTGTGAGTTCTTTTGATTGCTCAAAAATAAAAATAAATAACAACACGATTTTCTTATTTGCAACTTAACTTCCTTTTATTATTGACTAAACCAATTACAACTTGTCTTTTCTTATTTACTTCTTAACGTTATTATCCACGGCACGATGTCTTTCAACGATGTTCACTCTACTAATTTCCAATTAGCACTGACTTACTTGTTCGTTCACAACACAACTGAACTTCACAACTGTCTTATTCACGACTGACTTGCCATTGGTTGCTTTGCGCTTTTTATACTGTGCACCAATACCACTAGAAGTTTCAAGCATAGTCCAGACGATCATTATCATCTTAAATGTTGTTTACTTAGTGCCCAATTAAGTTCATGTGGTAACTATGTACATACATGTGTATATGCAAACGTGTGTACATCATTAACTAAGCAATACGTGGTGGTTGTTTACCTTTGCCTTTCGTTTGAATTAGCATGTATATATGTGTGTGTGTAAATATGCGAAGCTTCTTAATAAGCAGACGCTTTTTGTTGTTGCTTTTGCTTGTTTACGTGTTACGCATGCTTATTTAGTTATTTGCTACAGTGTTTGCACTCGAATATGTGTGTACGTTTGTTGCTTTAGTTAAATACTTCTAGATAGTTCTTTGCATTAACCCTGTAGGAATCTTTTTACGTAACAATATGTATGTATGCATGTATATATGCATGCATGTATGTATTTATGTATGTACGTATGTATGTATGTTTGTACATGTGTATGCATGTGCATATGTAAAATTTACATTGCACAGCGGGGAATTTTACAAAATAAAAGGTAATAAACCTGGAACTTTTAAACTACTGATTGGATTTACATATATAAAACTGCTAACATCCGTAGAGGAGGACTAAGTTTTTATATTGCATGTCAGTATAGCCCGCTGGCGTGAGTTGGAGAGGAGTGACAGTGTGCTAACGTGGGACTCAAAAAAATTCTGAGGCTTGTAAATTTTTTAAAAATTATCCGATTTGTACCGGATAAAGCATATTGCTGAAACAAACATTCTTTTTTATCTTGTGCACAGACTTTCAAAAAATATTTGAGAATTCCCACTAATAATAGTTTTGAAAATCACAAAAGAGAAATAAGCGTAGTAGGCTTTGAAACTTATATAAAACCCAGCAAATAATTTATATTTGATATGAATCTATTCTATTTTTTACACCTTTATACAATTAGAAATCCATTGGATAACAATAAAAGTAATCATAAGGCAAAATTAAAAATAAAATCTAAAATTTGACATTTAAGAAATTTATTATTCGACATATTGTGACTGTTCAAAATGTGTAGTTGAAGTCTACTGATGATTTGTTACAGCAACAATGAAATGCATATGTATATGTAGATAACGCTGAACCACCAGCAAATAAATTTCAATTTATATACATACATATGTATGTATGTTCGTATACATTTTAATGATTTCTTTTTCGTTCGAATAATTAATTTTGAGCTTCTCATCGAATAATCGAACGAACGGGAGGATTTTAAATATACACATTGTTGGGGGTCAATTACGAAAGAAAATAAAATTTTTTTACAATAAATGGATGCTTTTTAATAATGGTAATTTTTTCAAATTAAATTTTTTCATCTTACATACACTGAACCAAAAATTTACCTCAATACTGCAAAATGGGGTGTAGAATTGAAGAAATGTAGGTTATTATACAGCTAACAAATTCGTTACTCAAGTCTATGGATTTTTTTTGTTAAAGAATATAATTTTCGTAAATAGTTAAATGAAAAAAATTTCTTCATTTTGACTCTTATTGTTTCGTTATTTAGTGAGTGGGAAATATTACTAAATTTTAATCGAATTGAGTAAAAATTCTTATTTGTAATAACTAATTAATGTAGTTAATTTGAATATTATTTTATTTACTGTGAAGAAAATTTGTTCAAATGAAGTAATGCATTTAGTCTGTATGAATAATTTTTTTATTCATAATGAAGAATTGTTATTTACTTTAACTACCCTATTTTATTCAATTACTAAGCCCCTGTTGGAACATTTTCTTTCACCATTTAAGAAATTTTTATATAAATTGTAAGCGGTAAACTACTTTACAAATCGTATAAGCAGTTGTGTGTTTGTTTACTGTTTACAAATTATATAAAATTGTCTTAGTTAGTGAAAGATTATGCTATTAACGATACAAAATTTAGTAAAGTTATATTGTACTTAAAATAAAAACCATACAAATTACAAAATTAGAAATTTATTATACAAAAAGCAGGTATGTATTGATATTCATTAATAATAAATATGTACGTACTTAAATATATAAGTATAAATAAGGGTAATAACTAATTACATGTTTTGTTAATATGCAAGTCCAAGTTTCATTTGCTATTCTCTTCAAACACGGAGTGAATTTTTAAGCCGAACGTTTCAAAATTTTCACGAAAGCACTCTGGTTTTGGATATATGCATATATATATATATATATATATATGTATATCTACCTACAAAAGTGCAATGAATTTCTTAAAAATTTGATTTTATTTTTACTATTAATCAAATACGTACCAACTTGAAACCAAATAGCTTTGTGTAATGTGTTCATTTGATTAGTACCACAGAAGCATGGGACAGTTTTTGATTCTATCTTGAAATTAGCAGCATTTGCAGGAAAATAGTTTTTCGATAAACTTGTAAAATATTATTATCAGTGGTACTAAAAATTTGGTCAATATTTGGATTATTTATTTAACATTAAACACATTTACTATTTTGTCTCTTTTATAATCCACTTTTTTAAACTTTTAAGAATTAATTTACAACAATATTTTTTTTATAATGACACTACTTATAAGGAACCACAGTATGAAATAAAGTATTCACCAGACAAGCTTAACTGTTTTTTTTGTACGAAATGAAGAAATTTCTTAATTTTTATGTGTATTTATTTAATGTAAATGAAATAAAATTGTTAAACTTAACGAAATGTCTTCAATTCTACAGCCCATTTTTAAATTTACGTATTTTTAGTTATTTAAAAAATTTTTATTCAATTCTAATATATTAAATTAGTTGAATTTCACGAAATTTGTTCAAATCTACAACGTTTTAGTTCATTAAGTATTCTTCTTGTTTTAAAGAAATTTTAACAGATTAATATTCAAAACAACACTTTTTTGGGAGTTAAATTAACAAAGTTTATTAAAATAAACGATACATTATTCTAATTTACTTCCTTTAAAGACGTTAATTTAACTATTTTAGTTGTAGTTTTGATTACCATGCGATTCTACTATTTTACCACTGTTTTAACTAAAATTTAGTTTATTTAACAGAGTTTTAGATATTATTTTAACTAATTTTTATTCAAGCCAACATATTGTATTTTAGTACATTTTTAACAAAAACCTATTATTTGTTTTGAAGAAAATTTGTTTATATTAATAAATTTTCTTTATATTTGATAGTATATTTAACGATTTTTTTCGTTATGGGTCTACTAAATTTTTTCGTTAATGTTACCTACGACATTTGGTTCAGTGTAATTAGTAAAGAAGAAACAAAAATGGCAAGACTGTTGAAAATTTTATATGGTTAATTTGAGCTTTTATTACAACAAAGCTTTCAGTAAAAAACATGTAATGCTATGAATCAATTCCATTCACACTGAAAATTATATTTATATAAAACTGAAATTTGCATCAACTCCCACCAAACACAAGAATGCTGTTGATAAAGATGTGTAGCGGTCTTCGAAAACAGCATGTTGTTCTGTTCTGCTAGTGTTTGTCATAATAATTTATAATTAACTTTTGGTGTTATATGTACCATAAAAACTACCATATGTAATTTGGCTTCCTAAAAATATATACAAACTTTAGCCTAATCAAGACCAAAAAAAAAATGTTTACTATATATTCTTAATATACTGTGCGGCAAACCAGTAACCACCCGACGTTATACCTGTGAAGATACATTTCAGAAAAGTATAAATTTGCTATATGTTCCGAAGAAATTGTTTCTGTATGGATATGTTGCATTAAAGCTAAAAGTTTACATTATTTTTCCTATTCAAAATAAATTTTTTTTTTTGATATATACCTATTTCTGCAAATTATTAATGGACGACAATCTTCCATTATTTTTAAATAATAAATTATACATACTACCCTTTTTTTCTTTTAATTTAAGTCATTCGAACACACACACACACACACACAAAATGTATGTAACATAAATATTTAAATTTATTAGCACTTTATAAGGGATTTCTCAAAATTTACACATGAACACTTTATTTTGATTGAGGTGTTAAAAATTATTCAATAAAAATAAATTTGCATAAAATATAAATTACATTTAATAAAGTTGCATGGATTGTATACATACATATACATAAGTATATGCACACATATGTATGTGCTTATGTTTGTGTTTGAGTTTGTGTCTGTGTGTGCGTATGTTCATATGGTTGCTAACACGTCTTCATATATCAGCATCAATGTCTTTATTATTTTTAATACTTAAAATCGTTATTTGTTATTTTTATGTTGACAGTTTTTTTTCTATTTTTAAATATGCAAGGAATTTGTGAGTGTTTTATAAATAAGTGACATTATTTCAATTATTTTATGCAAAATTTTTAAATTACTCAAATATTTTAAAAATGAAATGAAATTTTGCAATATTATGAATGAATCCAAAACAGTAAGGGCCATTATAACAACTTGGCGATAAAGATCCGGATAGTTAATCCTAAGTTTAGCAAAACTGAACTGAAAAGTAGACTTCAAGATTTTTCATTCCAATTTTTGTATTCTGACAAACATTACTGCAAATACCGACTTCTTTTGATTGTTAAAAATACTTAGTAGCAAATTGCTTTTGAAATATTTTATTGAGGGTGGCGTTGGCTGAAGTAGTTAGCACGTTGACTACAAATCCAAAGATCCTGGGTTCAATCCCAGTATCCGACGGTCATTACATAGCAAAAACACGAATTTTTCTGATGTGCATTACTGTCGCTTTGTATCAGTTGTTGTAGGAAAGTTTAAGTGATGAAGGCATAGTCACTGGTTACTCAACTATACCGACTTCAGCAGATGCTTATCCTAATGTAATATCATAGTGCCCTCCTTCGTCGGTTTTGTGTAGCAGAATCATCGGCGAAATAAAATAACGAATAAAAATGTCTACTAAACTAAACACAGCTTCAAAAGTTTAATGCGCCTCATTAAAACCAGAGGCGCAACTCTGCATTATAACGTGCGAACCGTAGAGTTGCAAAAGAAATAAGCTTTCCTCTATCTCTTCCTTCACCACCTGTCGTCTCTATCAGTATCCCTTTCCTAAAGAATGCAACACCTATAAGTTCTTCTCTTTAAAAAAAAAAACAATTGTTAAAACCTTGTCTTACCATACAAATTGTTGTTGTTAAAACCAACTTAAAACCATTTTAGATTTGGTTTTAAGTTTGTTTTATGAATTGCAACCTAGTTTTCGCTGTGATAAGTTCAGTGCTGCCAAGTCAAAATGACCAGCAGCAGCTGATAATGTTTTAAACTTAAAAATGGATGCAACACCAACAATAATCAAAAAATTATGGAAAAAAGCAATTGCTTGACAAATAACTTGACAAGCAAGTTTTTTTGACAAATAACTTGATTTTCAAGCACTTCTTCACTTTGCATAATTATTTCTATGTAATTTTAAAATATTTATAGGGCATTTACATTTTCTCAAAGTCTAGTAGTTACGAGATTTCGAGCTAAGTCTTGGTGATTTTTAATAGATTTCCCATACAAAACAAAATCTAGATTGTGAGTAGATTTGTAGGCAATCTACTCAAAATCTAATATTTTTATTTTACAAATGTTTGGTTGTAGTTTGGAAATTTTTCGGTTAATGGGCCTTGTTTTGGATAAAAAAATTTTGATAAATATCAAAAAACATAGTGTAAACGGTATAGCTTTTCATAAAGAATTTAATTAAAATATGCTAGATTTTGTGCAGCTGTAAATACACTATTATTTACAAAATATAATATAATTTCCCTTTGACAATGCATTGTAAATTTTCCGAGTTTTTCATACAAACAAAACCAGTTGTTGTACAGTTTGTCAAATAATTGTTCACACAAAAAAGTAATATGAATGATTTTGTAATATTAATTAAAATATTTGTAGTATCAATTAAAAAATTAATTAAATTTTCACCTATAAACAATTTGATAATATCAATTAAGTTTTTCTAGTCAAATTAATTAAAACAATTAAAAATTTAATTAATATAATTAAATTATTAATTGAAAATATTAATTGGTGAACACTTTTATCTGTGTTATAAAAAGCAGAAAAAAGTACAACAACAAACACACGCATTTCTGCATTTTTTCAGCAAAGTTATTATAGTGTTTGCACACTGAAAGTTAAATCCTAGTTTTAACATTAAAACCATAATCAGCTGATTTTAGATTCACACTGCAAGTTTGTTAAATTCAGGTTTTAACTCACAGATTGTGTAACAACTTTGCTGAAAAATAAAATAAATCTCCCGCAGAAATGCGTGTGATTGATGTTGCATTTTCTTCTGCTTTTTATAACAATTATTTCACAAACTGTACAACTGTTTTTGTTTCTATGAAAAACTCGGAAATTTTACAATGTTTTTAAATGGAAATTATTTTACATTTAGTAAATAAATATTTTAAAATTATGGCACTGGTAACACGAAGTGAAGAAGTGCTTGGAAATCAAGTTATTGCATATAAAAAAATGCATAAATACATCACAAAATAAAACTTTTTGTATCCGCAGATCGATGTAAGTCATATCGTCTATTTTCATTTCCCAGAGGACAATGAAAAAATTTTCGTTGTTTTCCTTCCAAAAAACTCTTTGTTTTCCAAAAATTTTTTATTATTGTTACTGCTGCATCCATTTTTAAGTAGAAAAACTTTCAAGCGAAATCTATTGATATTCACTGGCATAAACATTATCAGCTGTTTCCGGTCATTTTGACTTGGCAGCACTGAATTTAGCACAGCGAAAACAAGGTTGCATTTTATAAAACCAACTTAAAACAAATTCAAAAATGGTTTTAAGTTGGTTTTAACTAAAACAATTTGAATGGTAAAACCAGGTTTTATCAGTTGGTTTTAACGTTAAAACAAACTTTTTTTTAAACCATGTCAGTGTGAAAACCCTATTAAACAGTCTGTGAGTTAAAACCTAAATTGAACAAACTTGCAGTATGAATGCAAAATCAGCTGTGTATGGTTTTAACGCTAAAACCAAGTTTTAACTTTCAGTGTGAAAACACTATTATTTGCTGTATTATAATGAAATCACTTTTGGCCATTCTTTTGTTTTTTTTGTATTATGTGTTATATTTTTTTTTGTTTTGCATCATACTCGTATCTTGTTGAAATAAATAAACTTCAATTTGGCAAGTTATGAAAATGTGGCAACTTCAGATGACCAAAAACATCAGGAAACAAGTTACTGGTATTATGAATTTGCCTTGAAATGTAATATACAGATTCTTACTCCGGCTACATTCTCATTACAGTCGGCTAAATGAGCCATGAACATGGTGCGAAAACTTTCCACAGTTAATCGAATTAATCGCGCTGATGGACTTTTATGTTGACCGTAAAATGGATGTAGTGTGCGATACGCATTTTGAACAGAACCATGCCAACTTAAAGTTGTATATATTTATAAAAAACACCTCTTTAATTTGGTGTTAGTTACAGATTGAATTTTATCGTAGGGATAAACACTTTTTTGTTATTACAATTTCACTTTAAACAAAAATGAGTAATAAGTTAAAGGCAAATTCTTAATACCAGTAACTTGTCTCCTGATGTTTTTGGTCATTTGAAGTTGCCACATATTCTTAATGGAATGTAACTGCAACGTAGGAAACACCTGATTTTTGAAATTCAAAATTTTTTTATCAATACGACCTTAGAAGGTTTAAAAATTGTCAATAACATTTTTGATGGATGGATTTGTGTTAATGCTTGATTTTTCTAGTTTTTTTAATTTACGTGAACAACGTCATAACTTAAAAATTTGCTATTTTTGAGTTAAAAATTAAGAATTACTGCTCATATTGTTATTCATAAGTCTGTATGCATATTATAAGAATTTCATAAAAAAAATAAAATTGTATTTTTCCATTAATTTGTTTTGTGTAAAACAATATTTTTTAAGCTGTAACGTAAACCTTGTTGAAGCAAATAAGCGATATGTAAATATATGTACATATCAGTGAACTGTATGAGTTGATTCACTTTCGCTGTCCACTCACTTTTACAATGCTTTTTGTATTGTTTTTTAACATCAATATGTACTATTGATATTGCTTGCACTGTTGCCTCTCTAACAACTGACTGTCTTTATTAACACACTCTCTTTTTTTGGTGCTGTTAGTAAAAATCAATAAAAACTATTACTGTTGTTTGATTGCTTTGTATAGCAATCAAATAACTCACAAAAGCATGTTAACAAGATGCAGTCTTAAGTTAATAAAACGTGGCGTATTAATTAATAATTTTTCTCGCATTAAAACAATTTATTAAATAAAATGGGGCTAGCTATTTTATTTTATAATATTACATAAAACTGTATTTGTCAGAAGGGATTTTAAGAAGTATTCAAAACAATCATACTGATTCATTGCTTTAGTGAATCATATGAATGAATAGAGATTGCAAGCAGTGTCATGCATTTATTAACAACAGTCTCATTAATAAGAGTCATGCAATAGCATCATTCATTATTGTAGTGTTAAGTGTCAGCTCAATATTCATTTTAGAAAATGCAATATTATGCCCTTTGATTCCCAATCATGCAGATCACTGGTACATATCTACATTAAATTAAATTATTTTGTTGTATTATGCTCCAGTAAAGCGAAATATATTATGAAAAAGAAACGCCAATATTTAATTGACCTTGTTTGATTGAATATTTATAAATGGTACGGAGGTCGGACAATCTTAAAAAATAATGACTTAAAATATGTTTGAACACTTGTGTAACTAAAGAATATTTAAAACCATGATATACATATGTACATACACATGTTTATGCAATAAACAAACGACTATGTAATACTAAGTTCTAGGTTGTCATTCGAACAATAGTTATTTGAATATAAAAAAAAATTCTTTCATATTTGTTTGAATGAAAAAAAAATTAATTTATGCCCTAATTCAGTAAGGAGATTTGGGTCGTTCTTGATTTTGAATTGTCTATGTTATTTCATTAACAAATGGTTGTTGTGTTTGATAACGAAAAATAAAAATAATAATACTGCCATATTTTTAAAACATAAAAATTAAATTAAAGTATTTGAAAAATATGTGTTGGATATAATGGTTGGATCGAAATCATAAAGCAAATACACAAACCTTCAAGCATAGACAATAAATAATAATTGTTTTAAGTAACCACAATTGCGGTTTTTTTCGTCCATAAGCCTAGTTCACAATTTCGTGCGAACTGATGTCAAAGTACATGTGAAAGCATTTGGTATGAAATATTTGCGAAACAAATTCGCAAAAGTAGTACTCTGTTCTTGTTGCGAAAAACACGTAAAATCTATCTGGCAGCATGTTTTTCCATACAAAATTAATCTGGCATCATTTTAATTTAGCTGCGCAACAACATGAGAAGTGCTTTTTTCGCACGGAATTTTAACAATGTTGCATAATTTCAAGCAATAAAACCGAGAAGTTTACACACAGAAAAAAATATCAATGTAAAATCACCATGCCAAAAGGTTGATTCAAATTCATTCAACTCAAATTAAATTTACAAGAAATAATATGTTGTTTGAGTGTGTTGGTGTTTATTTGCTTTGTTTTGTATTGTTGTTGTTTTTTTGATGTTTGACAAACTGCTGCCGGCTGGTAAGCAGTGTACTAGTCTTGCATTTGGAGGATTGTAGGTTCGTATCATGGAGTCAAGTCAAAGTATTTTGTATTTTATTTGAACTAAATTGTTACAAGTCAAGTTAAACTAAAACTAAAGCTTTTTAAATAAATTGTATGTTAAATGATAAATGAAATAATGTTTAATTATAATTTAACTCAAGATGGTACATATTTAGTGTGTATCTTAAGAATATTTAAAGTTGTTGTGGCTGCAAAAGTAAGCACGTTGACTACCACGCGATGAGTTCCGAGTTGAAATCTTGGCCGAAGAAGCCAATTAAATTAATTTATATACAAAAATTTTTCCGATATCTATGTCAACCATACTTCAGTTAAATAATTTATAAAATACAATTATTACATTAAATTGAATTCATGTTGATCTAACTTGAAATATCCTTGGTTCAATATGATTTTTCATTTTGATTTTAACAGTACGTAAATGTTAAATCAGCGTGAAATAAATTTATTTGAAGAGGATAAATTTTCTTTGACAATTACTATAAATCATGTTAAATTAACATGAAACACATATGAAGTAAAATCATTGCCGAAAAATATTGGATTAACATTGTTTAAGTAGATTTTAAGTTGAAAATTTTTTGTGTGTAGATATTAAACGTGAGCACAAAATGGTTGCTTGCTTAATTATCATGGTGTACAGTATTGAATAGTTCTATTCTTTAAGTGCTTTTGATTTTTTAAGAACACTAAAACTGGTATTCTCTTTTAGCAAAAGTATGCAACAGCATTTGTTTATCTGCCAAGCAAGGGCATTATTTGTTATAGTCTCGAAGCATATTTCAGTAGTGCACACCGAATGAAAATTGTAAAGTGAGCAAACAAGTGTAAAAATATGTGTATGTGTAAAAGAAAAAACAAATAATGTTGATTATTTGAGCGTGTTAGCTAGCATGCGATACTGTTCTAAGTTGTATAATTTATTAACTTAAGACTAAAAATTAAAATAAATAAATAATAAAATAAAAATGAGAACTTTCACAGTGGATATAACTGCAAAAAGTTTCATTATCACTTAATATATTACGAAATTTTGAGTTTGCGAAATGAAGTAAGTATAGTGCACTATGAAGTGTACAATAACGATATTGCACACTTGACACAATTTTCGATTCAACTGTTGTGCAATGGTGTTGTGTGATTTTTGTTTCAATGTTCTGTATTTTTGCTTCGCACTCAATTACGATTACCACTACAAACAAAAAAAAATAAGTATAAAAAGAATGAAATTTTAAAAACCCAAACACAAACTGTTTGCTTTACAGAAAGTAATACCTTAAACATTATACGAGTATAAAAAAATTAATTTTTTTTTTTGCAATTATCACCTTCTGTTTGCTGTCGTTTAATGTGGCTCAAGATAATCCTGTGAACGATATATGTACGTACATACATATATATGAAAAACTTAAATAGGACGTGAACGTACTTCTGAAGCACCATTCTTAAACATGTTTAACTAAAATAAATCAAGACGAAATTAATCAAATCGGTGTGGGCATGCAGCAAACGATGATGGTATGTCTGGAAATCGAGAAATATCCAAAGTAAGTGTGTGATGAAAAACGTGGAAAGAATTTTTTAAACAAGTTGAAACCTTTCAAGGAGAAATGTTTAAAAAAGTCTGAATAGATTTTAAATTAAGTGTAATTTTTCTGTTGTAAATAAATTGATTTCCATATAAGTATATACATACATATTTATCTGTATATATGGATGTTTATGACTCAAATAATAAATTTAATTTGTCTTGATAAAAAATGAAATAGATAAGTCATATTTTCGGAAATTATAGAATTAAAAGGGTACACAAGTTTTGAATTTGCTGCTCCATCAGTTTGGATCAATGATGCGCACATAATGCCCCCGGGGGCCGAACAGTTTTCGCGATTTACACATACACAACAGGAATGTTGACGAAGCGCACTGCAAAGAGTACAAAAGTTATAATTTTATTCAGTTGTATGCATACTTTTAAGAAAGAAGGTTGATGTCGCTTGATTTGTTATGATACAACAACAAAATACACAGTTGAGATTACAAGTTAGAGAAAAAGAGAAGAACAACTGAGTATTTTTATGATTTTTTTCCAGCATTTGAATACACTTGAAATAATTTTATGTTTACATATTAACCATTTTTTTATTATTTTGAAATGTGGAAGGTATATTATGAGAAACATTTTTTATTTTCACTAAACATATTTAATGAAGGTGAGTGCCTTGTATGCAATCAAAAATTAAAAAGAATAAGTGCATACAGTTTTAAGCGTCATTATGAATGTCGTCATTTAGAAATGTGTAGTTTGTCAGGGGAGGACAGAGATAAGCTTATAACAAAATTAAAAAAGAATTTGGAATTGAAAAATAATAAAGCTTTGCGTGATTGTAAAATCAATACAAATACCGCAACATGCAGCCAACTAATGGCTACATACATTATTTAAAATTGAAATTTTTCGACAAAGCAAATGCTTTACATTACGTAAAACAATCAATCGTAATTGAACTTATTTTTTATTTCCACTTAATCTTTTTCATGATATAATATTTGATTTTTTTAATGTTTCATTCATACTTCAGTTCATGTTATTAATTAAACATAAAAAATGTTGTATACAAAAACATTATTCAATACATTTACCAGCAAATTTCTCCCGGTGCTCTCACCACTACACACACATTTTGCATCTGTTTCTCTTTGTGGACAACGCTGGTTTGGATGGATGATGATTCCATAAGCTGTTGCTCCTTTAGTGCAGCTACCTCCAAACACAAATACACTGATATTTTCATTTGAGGTAAACAGCTTTGAAAGCTCTTAAATTTGTTGTTGTTTCTTTGCAAAGTAAAAGCAAGCATTATATTGTGCTGTGTTGTTGTTGTGTATGTTGTACTCTCTTCGGTGTGAAAGCATAAAAAGCTCTTTATTATCCCGTTTATACGCACTGCTTATTTGCAAATAAAAGTCGAAAGCGTTGCCGTACATCTTTTTTGTTGTAAGTTAACAACTCACTAAAGCTATTTGCAAATAACGCCACTATTTGCAAATAAGGTGTAAAATGTTGCCAATTATTTTTGTTTTGTAGGAAACCTAATACAAATTTAACAATGTGTTGCAATATATTTCACAAATAGTAATGTATTCTATCTACGTATAAACGGTGAGTTCAGTATTTGCAAATAGTTTTATTTGCAAATAAGATTTGCTTATAAACGAGGTATATAAAAGTTTGCACATTGCGTATATGGTTTGCACGTAACTGCTTTAGTGCAAAAGAGAGTATTTTATGTTTATTCAGTACTATTTGTGGGCATTTGTCACAGTTTTTATCAATGGCATGTCCACAGCTATACTTACTTTAGAACATTCTTAAAAAAATTAAATGGCAAAAAAAGAAAAAAATTTAAGCGAAAAATGAAAACTGGAAACTTAATTTCTAGTAACAACATTACTCAACAATTTGCACATTTTTTAAATTCTGCTTTTGTCGTAAGCTTTGCTCCCAATTTAAACAAATTTAGCTAGTATGAATTACTGTCCTGCACAAGACCATTTTTAAGACCTTTCAAGACATGAGAGATTTTTCAAATGCTTTACTACTGCGAAATATTCTAAAATAAACGCTAAACAACGCTGTTGGCAAGACAAACAACTGAAACAAATGCCTGCCAACAGTGTTGTTCAACGTTTGTTTTAGAATATTTCGGTGTAGTAAAGCATTTGAAAAACCTCTCATGTCTTGAAAGGTCTTATAAATGGTCTTGTTCAAGTCACTAGTATGAATTAAAAAGTATTTGCTTTTTACTTAAAAATTAAAAAATTTGTTAAGAAAAAAAAAACAAAAAACATATGTATGTCTATACATACATACATATTTAAAGTTTTAAAACAAAATTTTTAAGTAAAATCAGGGACTAAAAATAATTATTATTTTTTTATTTCAAATGAAAACATTACTGTAAAATGTGTTTTATTTGGTTTGGGTTATTTTTAGCCATTATCATAAGATATATTTAATTTTGGTTATTGTAATCAATTTAAATATTTGTTTTTTTGTTAAAAATAACTTTTATCTAAAGAATTTAAAATTTTTGGTTATAGTAAAAGATGCATTTGTAAGAGTATGCAGTACAAGAAATTAAAATATCTTTCTCAAAGTTGACAAAACGGGCAGTCTTATAAGAAATATTTATCAATATCATAAATATAATAATTGAGATATTTAAACTAATAATTTTGCTTTTTAATTTTCTTTTCGACAAAATGTCAATAATTTAAATACGTGGCGTTTTTCTTTAGCAAATTTCTACTAAAAACATTATATATTGCAAAAAACATAGTAATTCGTCAGGGATTAAAATAATGGAAAATGTAGGTAGTTAAATTTAATATACATATAATTTAGAAATTAAGTATTCCTTGTTTTTTTAAATATAAATAAAATTTTGTATTTCAAATTTATTATCATTAATTGTTAAAACTTTGAACAATACACATTAAATTATTAAATTATATATATATATATAATTTTTTTTTATTATTAGTAATTTGAACTATAAATTCATAACTTATTTCTTTTTAAATATTGTAAACTTCTTTTCTGGAAAATGATACGTTCACCTACTCGAGCTAATAACTCGGAAAATAGTATAGATAATACAACTTCTCAAACAGATAATCAATCTTTGAGTTATTCTAATCTTACTTCACGTTCTAATTTGCAACCAAATAATATTGAAATTTCTGCTGCAAGGGTTAAATTACCTCAGTTTTGGACAAATTGTCCAGAAGCATGGATAGACTGAAACAAAACTGATTATATAAAACGCGAAAACTTCAATAACTTAACATACATATATTTAAATCGCGAAAACTTTCAAAAATTTTAATATGTGTAAAAAATTCCAAAACCGCAAAACTGTAAACAAGACAATCAGTAGATTTTAAGAATCAAAAATAATCTCATGTGCAAAAAATTGCGAAAATTCGCGAATAGTTTTTTAATTGAAAATAAACCTCAAAATTTGAATCGCCAAAATAAAAAGAAACGCAAGAAACTTTTAAAAATTCGCAAAAACTTGGTTACAATAAACGGATATCAAGGTCTGATACTTACTAAAAATAGTTAAAACTTCAACAAAAAAAAAAACAGAATTGGGAACAATCACTTTTATTGCGATATTAAAGAAATTTTGCGATAAATTGCAAAAATTGCAAACAAGCGCTAAAATTTCTTAGAAATACCTAAAGATATAAAAAATTTCAAAAAGTCTGCAAATATTGCATAGTTAAATTACAAGTTTGGCTTTATAAATTCATACATACGTTACTACGTATTATAATTATAAAAATATTTATATATTTATTATCATTATAATTGTTATGATCATACGTACATATTATTATTTTTATTGGTATTATTAAAAAAAAATTGTTTTTTGGAGGCTTGTGTATATGTTTTTACGTTTGTACATGTATATTTTACATATTCATACCCTGCTAGCATCTGGAAGATTGTTTTATCAAAAATCACCTAACTAAGTCTTCCTCGAGTAATTTTGACGATTAAAACTGATTAAACACTTGCGCGCTTGAAAAAAGGCTCGAAAATGAGTCGTGCTTATGCTTTAAAAGTAATTTATTTATTTATTTTAAAATATATGAGTCATAAATGAGTCGAAACTGATCTGAAAAGCGGGTAATAAAAGACTCCTCAAGAAGAGTCGCATGTGGGGTACCATTTTCTCCCGACAAAACTATCTTTTATGCTCAGAAAACGAGCGCATATTCTTGTTTTTTGATCACTTGAAAGTATTAAAAAAGAAACAAATTTAATTAAAAATTTCCAAAAATGCTAGCAGGGTACGTATATGTACATGCATATATGTATGTATGTGTATTAACAAAACAAAACAAACACACGATTGGCAATCTCAGGTTAGATTTTATAAAGAAAAAATCTTTGTTAGAAAACTAAATTTATTAAATATGCCATGTACGTATACAAATTTAGCAAAAATGATCAAAAGAAACAAAAGTACCACTATTGGCCTAATGTGCCACATTCCCATTCAATATACACATAACCCATCACTTTCTACAAATGTCACGTAACCTCGTCATGAAATTCTATTTTTGCAGGTTCAGACGTTACATTTACGTGACATTTCAGTCAGGTAAGCATTTGCATAGCTTTTCATGCAACAGTTTCGATCAGCTGACACGTTTACATTTACAGTCGGGTAATTCTGCCTTTAGTTAGAGAAGTCCTACGTTGTTTTTGCTATTTTCTATTCCGGTTTAAATTGTTTTCGTTTAAATTTTTTTGTTTCACGCAGTCGCAAAAATACCCTGCAACTGGGGATACCGATTTTCGGCAATCGGAATCGAGATTTTTCGGGATCCTGAAATTCTTTTGATGAAAAATAAAAAGTGTTTGCTTGTTATTCGTCATAGCAGGATATGACAGGCTGTAATATAATTGACGTGGTATCTTTTGTGCCAAAATGTGTATACACTTCTTAGGTTGTGAAAATAAAAGCAATAGATACTACTTTCATACATATGTAGCTGTTAAGTAATGATTAGTAATCGTACTGATTACTAATTTGATTACTTTTTTTTTTGAAAATTGAAGTAATGATTAAATTACGATTATATTCAGTTTTGCAACAAATAAAAAAAATACACAGCAGATCACTTAAATATTAAATTTAGATTACATCTTAAAGAGAATTGTAATGATTATATAATTTCCTCTAAAAGAATTTCTGATAAATAATTGATTACGATTACTAATAATGGAAAAGTAATCTGAATTACTTGAAATTACAAAAAATAATCAAAAAAATTAAAAGTAATTAAAAATTAATCCGATTACTTTTAATTCTTTTTGATTATTAATTAACAATCAAAAGTAATTTTTGAAAGTAGTCGGATTAATTTTTTATTACTTTGGATTCTTTTAGATTATTTTTCTGTAATTTCAAGTAATTCAAATTACTTTTCGATTATTAGTAATCGTAATCAATTATTTATCAGAAATTCTTTTAAAGGAAATTATATAATCATTACAATTCTCTTTAAAATGTAATCTAAATTTAATATTTAAGCGATCTGCTGTGTATTTTTTTTATCTTCAGAACATGAACTAACAATAAGTATTAAAATCTTAAGTTCAAATATTATTAGTTTGGCCCGACCAGTGTCGGACGTAAACTTAGTGATAGTAATTAATAATAAATGTCGTATTAAGCACAAAAATATTTTCAAGCAGTCCCATCTTAAGTGTTGAGTATAAGAGCCCTTGTGTCCCTTTTTTAGGCGGATGTGTCCAGTAATATTCAAGATGTTGCGAGGAAGGGGATTAGGATGTAACTCTAGTTTAGTTAAGTATTTTGCAATTTCTTCAGTTCCTCATCGTTAAAAACCTTCTCGGTCAGCATCTGTTTGAGTGTTGAAAATTTTTAGCTGCTGGAACGATTAAGTGATGTGAAGAATTCAACTCGTGTAAGTTGTTCAAGAACAACTGAGAATTTTGCTGTGGCATCCCATAGTGTTGAGGTCAGCCATTTCTCATCAATCTTTGGAATTGAACATTATAAAAACTATATTAGACTGTATTGTGCACAGTTAGCACAAGAACTAATGCCTTCCAACCATCAACATCAATCGTTTGCCCTGAAACGTTTCATTCCCATTGACCACCGAGATCTTGTGATCTAACACTTTTAGACTTTTCTTCTTTCAGGATACGTAAAAGATAGGCTATATGCCAAAGCCCAGAATCGATTCAATATCTTAAAGACATCATTTCTGTTATCAAGCCGAAAAAGCGAATTGGTGATGGAAATTTTTTTGAAGAGAAATTGGCGGCGATTTGGCTGATATTGTTTTTCATTATTAATAGTTACACTCCCTTCTCTATACAGTTAAATAAAAATGCAATGAATTCTAAAATACTAGCTGATTTACTTATCAATATGAAACAAACCTCTTATTAGAAAATCCTCTATAAATCCTCGATATGTATTAATTTTTAGACCTAATGATTTTATCTCTGTGTAGTTTATTCAAATGTTCAGTATTTAAGCGCCATTGTGCATATTAGATTTTTTTAAATAATTGAAACCACATAATTATAATGACACATTGTTTAATTCCACAAAATTGTGGCAAAGGATGTGCATAATTTTATTTCTGTTATAAAAGGTACAATTAAAAAAAAAGATGATTTTTACATTTACAAATACAAAAACATAATTTTACAAATTGAATTCTTTATGCCCCTCATCTCTTTATTATTTAAAATATTAATAAATATTTGTACTAAAATATTATAGAATGTAAGCAGATGAATGAAGTGGCGATTAAAATAATTGCAGGATTATTATTAAGTACAGGACATGTTTTATACGAACTAAAGATCTGCACAAGCCCTTCTGTAGTTTGCTCTACATTACCGTGAAGCTTTCATAATAATACAAAAAGTTTCATAAGCGTGTTTTAAACGAAAAAAGAAATGATTTAATTTAAGTGCTTGTGCTCAGCTCTAAAGTATAATATTAAAAGTTTTCACGATGTTGTTTGCGCAAACTAACATTTTGCGAATTTGCTGTGCATACTGATGTATTTCATCAATCTGGCAACTCAACAAAAATTCTGGCAGCACCGCTTCTCACCTGTTGAAAGTTATGTATTTGTTTTTTCCTTCTTTAATACTTATATTTTTTAATAAACTTTCTATATTAATGGGAAAATAAAAAATATTAAAGAGATTAGAAAAATATAAAGTCCTTTAAAAAGGATAAACAATGTTGCAAAACAAAACCAAGTACTCAGTTTGACTTTGCTTTGTCCCGGGACTAATGGCATTCCTGCCGAAATAGTGCTATCGCGCAATTTAGTTAATGCTCAGCTAAAATGAAGTTTTCTTGCAAACGTTTTGATCTCCACTGTATACATACATACATATGTATGTATGTATGTCGTGTGTGTACGCACATATGAAACTTTTTGATAAAATTATATGGCCGTACGAGTTTCTGTCATAAAATTTTTAATTAATATTGGTATTTATTTGCACATTTGCTTTATTGTCCATACCTTTGTAGTTGCAACCGCAATAATATTTAACTTTTGTAATATATTTTGTGAAAATGCAAATCTAGTTGATGTTAATCATCAATATTATGAAATGTATTTGTTTTTTTGTGTAATAATAATAATGTTGTTGTAATCCGTTATTTAATTCAGTAAAATAATTATGTAAATAATTAACACATAAAATAATTTAGAAGTATGAAATCAATTTAATTTCCAGCTAAAGAAATTTTTAACCGTCTTCAAAAAAGGAGAACCTTATAATTTGTTTTTTTGCGTTACTTCATAGCTCAAAAGCTTTTAGGCACATTAATTTTTTTTTGGCGTGTACCCGCCCACTTTTAATTTTATTTAATGAACTTTAACTTATCCGATTATTGCGAAACTTGACACACACACATTACGCTCTCGTAAGAATACAAATTTGAAGTTAAAAAATAGGCGGAATTACGCCTATTAAAACCAAATATTATGGAACTTATTATGATTAGATTTCGATCTTCGACTGTAGTGAAAAGTACTGATCGCAAGAATTTTCATTTGGTATTACACCAAACATTCCACAAACAACGTCCTTATTGTGGATATCACTCAAAGTGATTTGCAAAAAATTTACCTAAAAATTAAAGACAATTGCTTATAATAATTTTTTATTCAATGAGGTACTCTAGCACCTGGCAAGGGACACAATAGATCTACTTAGCTCGCAGTGTCATGTGTTTCCCACTTAACTTAATTCATTCATTCATTAAATGTCAATTTTGTCAACTTTGTATTTATACACGATATAAATAACACATCGGAAATGTATACAAACTTTGTATTGATACGTTTTGAAAGTCAGCCAGGAAAAGCATCCGTTTAAGCATCACATAGACCTGGCTACAAAGTACATTCAAAGAGACATCTAAAGAAAATGCAATAATTACAAGAGGGACAAAAAACAAACCCTCAGTGTAAAAACTGCTTACGTCTTATTGCCAAAAAAAATGTAAAAATGTAAAAGTGCTTGAGAAAGAGTTAAAGTGCGGTAGAGAAAGTGGTAGCAAAGAAATTAAAGGAGACAACATATTACTGCCAGGCGACAATGAAGTAATTGTAACAACATTATGGTAAATTAAACTCTATAACAAGGGATTGTAAATGGTTGTAATAAGAGTTTATTACCCACAAAAATTTGTGAATGTAAAATTCTAGAGTTGTTGATTCAATTGAGAATGTATATAGATTCCCAGTAAAAAAAGAGACTCCAAAAAAGTCATGAAAATGTAGAGTTTACGATGCGGAAGTAGTGCAAATTTCGATCCGATCTAATGATTTTTACATAGGGTTGTCATTGCAAGAAATTCTCTTTTTCGATGCCTGGTCATTGAATTGGAAGCGATATTAAGAAAAATTCCCTTTTTTGTGTTCTATGATAATATTTTCATCTAGGAAAAATGGTAAATAGTTGCCTTTTTTAACAATTCGTTTCTTTTTATACGAATTTAAGCCCGAAACAGTGTTTTCATGTAAATTTAAGCAAATAACTTTTAAATTTTAGACTAAAAATAGTTCATAAATTTCTTTCAAAAAATAATTCTTTTTTTTAAATTCTGGTGAGTATTTTCTAACACTATGGAGGAGTTACAAGGTTTTGTGTGACTAAAATAAGCTTCTACATGGTTTTTTGCTCACTCTCTGCAAATTAAAAATATCGATTTTTTGGAAGCAAGGAAAATGTACTTCCGCTAGAATGACTTCCATTTTTTTCACTGGGTTGTTTCTTATTGCTGTTATTGTTCTTGTCGAACATAAATTCTATTTTCTTATTCTTGTATCTATTGTTCGCTTTTAATTTAACAAATGCAAAAAGAAAGGGACATGTGAAAGTTTGTGCCGTTACATAAATTTTTTCTTCAAAATGGTAAAACTTAGCACCCCATAAATCGAATAATAAACATCATCATTCAAGTCTGCTAGAAGTATAGTTATAGAATATTTGGTAAACATATTTTTATTTAACGAATAATGCCTCTTATATAAAGAATTTCCTCCCTATGCAAAAAAATTAACGTATGCGTGTACGTTAAACTGGTTTTTGTTTGGAAATTTTTTCTTAACGTACACTTCAAGCACACTTTAATATTTTTCCTAATGGGGCTTTTTTAATCGCGATAGGACTTAAGAAAGACCTAACTGTCAAACGCACAGCGATCAGTTGACATTTCGTATCAGTATACTCTGGCATCATCTTGATGATTAAATTGACGCTTGAGCAACGCAATAAAAGTATACAGTTTTACTTTAATAATCACCCTACAAGAACACTACCAGTCAATTGACTGCTCATTTGATCGATAGTCAGGCAGGATATATTCATCATTGCTTAGAACAAAGTTTCTATCACTTTATTAAGGGCAAAATGAAAAATGTGATGGAAACTTTTGTGTACGTGTGATCTTGCATCTCTCTATATATAGCGAATATAACATATAGTTGAACTGCT
This sequence comes from Tachina fera, assembly GCA_905220375.1. Classification (NCBI taxonomy): domain Eukaryota; kingdom Metazoa; phylum Arthropoda; class Insecta; order Diptera; family Tachinidae; genus Tachina; species Tachina fera. The sequence goes on from LR999966.1 coordinate 78,112,137, forward strand.
CACTCCAGTGCTCTTTAATAGTCAATGAGAACATAAATATTGCTCAAGTTTGACTGATCAAAATTGATTTATATTTCCTTCACAATTGAGTAATCATAAATGATTGATATACTGACAGAAAATATACTTTTTGTTTTATTTTATTTGCTTTTAAAATACAAAACTAAATATCATATTTAAAACAAATATACAAATTAACAAAAACACCAAATAACTTAAACGGTAGCCAGACCTCTTCACACCTTTTCATCACCGTCACACCATGCTCTTTACAAATATCTAAAATTTTGAAAATAAATATACATATTAAATTAAACTTTGTGAATTTCTTTTACTCATTATTTTACTTATCTTTTTTAGCACTTTTGTAAACTTTAATTTTCACAGAATGAATTGTATTACCGCCTTCTTCAACCATCAACGAATCATCCCTTTCCAAATATCTAAATATTGAAAAAGAAACGAATACATACATACATACATACATACATATGTATATTTAATTAAACTGTATAAAATTTCTTTTGATCATTATTATTTTAATCTTACTTTTTCACAAACACTATAATTTTTTTACCACTTTTATGCATTTTAATTTTAAAAACCGAACGAACTAAAAATTATTTTCAGTAAAATTCAATATTTTAAAAATTTTGACATGTGTACATTAGATGTTCCACTCTAGCATATATGTATGTTAGAGTAGAGCAACTATAATAACTGTTGAATTGAATGTAAAATTGTTGTAAATGTGTTAGTAAAAAATTGTTATTTGTGTTAGTTTCAGTCATTCATTTCTTGTAGGGCAGTCATCAATTACTCGCTGGTGGCATCACTAGTTTTTATTATTTTTTGAAAACTGAAGCCGGAGCTGGCGTTGAGGTCAATTGAGATCGTTAACGCACCATGAACGATGTTTTCATGTTTGAAAATATGCATGATATTAATTCCGGTAAGATGTCGTTTCATCAAATAAAAATTTGGCGTTAAGTTGATTTCAACAAATGTACCTGCCAATTGTTGGCTAGCAAAGTCATGCTGTTTGACAACTGTCAATTATTTCCCATGGGACAATGTGAAAGTCACTGGTTTATACTGATAAACGAGCAACAATTGACGTCCAGTATGCGATTCGTCAAGAACTGCATCGTTATCTATATGGACGAAATAATTTTCAAAATATAATCTCATGTTTTGATCTTTCGAATAAAACTTTATAATATCAAAAAAAATTTCCTTCAGTCACCTCATTTGATCACTGTCGTAGATAATTTGTCCCTTATAATTTCGTCCCGGCTATCTCATCCCCGCAGACAATATCTCTGAAAATGGACTGCAGCGTTACAAGAGCCCTTAAATTATTTTAATGTGACAGTCAAATAACATCTGGCATCACCTGTCTGCTGATGTGTGTGTTCCTTTGAGCACCATATACACCGAACTCATTGGCTGATTTTTACGTCAATTGAGCCTTAAAGGCTCAGTTAGCCGACTGTAATGGAATGTAGCTACAACGGTAGGAAACAGCTGATCGATATTGTTATGTGAAAAGTAATGAAAATGTTTATCGAGATGTAACCGGAATGTAAGAATAATATCGATCAGCTGCTTCCTACCGTTGCAGTTACATTACATTAAAGTCAGCTAACTGAGCCTTTAATCGCGGGAGTTTGACTAAATATATGACATTAGTCGAAATTCAATATGGCGGCCAGCAGATGCTCTTTTGAGAACACGAAAAAATAAAAAGTCGGCGAACTGTAATGGGAGGGTTAATTCTGCATTATTAACACAAAAATCGCATATTTTTAGTTATGACGTTGTTCAAGTAAATCGTTGATATCGACATATTGTATTTGAATAAACATTGTGTAACCAATAACAATAACCAATAACAAATAAAAAGTTGGTGAATTATACAAAACCAATTTATATGTAAATTTGGTTAAGAAAAATAAAACAATAACTATTTACTATTCCATTTAGCTCTTCAGTTTCTTCCATTTATTTAACACCTTGCTCAACCTCCTTCCTTTGCGCTGCTTGTGTCAAATCATATTAAGTTATCGTTAACAAATTTTCTAGCTATTACTCTTATTATACCCTTTACCAAAAAATGGTAAAATGGTATATATCGGTTTGTCATTCCGTTTGTAATTTCTACAATATTAATAAGCGACACATAAAGTATATATATTCTGGATCCTTATGCATAGGGAAGACGAAAAAGCGATGTCCGTCTGTCCGTCTGTCTGTACGTGAAATCGGTTTTCCCAAGCTCCCAGAAGAGCTAGAGACTTCGTTCTTGGACTGGTGTGTCAGAAATTTTCCGAAAAATTTTGCTATTGAAAATCAGCAAAATCGAGCAGACGGTTTCAGAGCTGGAAAACTCAAACTCAATTTTCCCATAGAAAATAACTACCGAAAACAAGTTTTTATTACTTTTTTATTAAATTAACTTATTTTATACTTCGGTATGAATAAAATTGGTATTTATAATTAAAAAAAAAAAAATTTAAATTTAACAAATTTCCAGTGTTGGAAAACTTTAACTTTTTTTCTAATAATTAAACATATTTCATGTTTTAGGAAGAAGGCTATTTTCTCAGGACCACGGGTCTGAAATTTGGACTGTGTATGTAGAATTTTGGTCACTACAACAACAAATATATAAAAGTTAAATATTAAAGGGTGGTCTAAAACGAGTGACGAAAACTTTTAAAACCCCATGTAATATACATACAATTGTATTATGTATGTATATTGACACTTGAAATTTGTAAAATTAGTGTACATATAAAAATAAAGGCTACAACAATTAACACTAAAATTAAAAAAATTTTAATTAAAGGGTGGTCCATCAGTTAATGCAATTTTGACTATGTAATTTTGACAAATTTCTATATCTTGAAAACCGTACGAGTTTCAAAAACGGTAAAACTAAAAAATCCGCAAAATATAAAATCGCCAAAAATTTAAAAAAATCGCCAAAACGAAAAAAATCGCCAAAATGAAACAAAATTCAAAAAACCGAAAAAATCGCCAATATGAAAAAAAACGCCAAAGACCGGAAAAATTTAAAAAAATCGCCAAAAATTGAAAAAAAAACTTAAAAATCGCCAAAATGAAAAAAAACGAAATTGGAACAAATCAAGCACTTAAATAAATCACTAAGATGAAAAAACCAAAATGTCAAAAAACATCTAAATTAAAAAAAGCTAAAAACTTAAAAAAAATGCTAAAACGAGCAAAAAGCACCAAAACTAAAAAAAATCGCTCAAGAGGTCACTTATTAAAAATTGCACTAGAGAAAAAATTATGAATTTTTTCATGAAATTAATATGTACCTACATATCTCTATGTGCGTGAAGATAAATTTTAAAATTTTTAACCCTAGACACAAACCGTCTTCCTTAACAGAGCTCTGTTAACAAAAAAACAGAGCTCTGTTAACTAATAATAATTAGTTTTTTCCCACAAAATGGACTTAATATCCAATTTTTCAAGCAAAATAAACCAGAAAATTTAAACCAAGATACTTCTCTATGCCTCCTTTATATAGATATAACATTTCATAATACCAACAACACAAAAAATCCATATCTGCACCCACAGTCATAAATTGGTTTTTAGTAATTTTTTTCAAAAACCGTAGGTGATGGGGTAAAAAAGAATATTGGAGGAGACTCCTGGACGCCTCTAGAGCAATGTCCAATAGTCCAAAATTTCACATTTATTTATATCGTGCTATTAGATAAATAAAATATTCATAGAGAATTTTTAATTTCGTTAAGTTTTGAATGTTCTTTTTATGTTCGATATCTCTAATGTAATTTTCATTTGTTAAAAATTCTGTGATACAAATATTTGTTACATAAATATGTATGTAGTTTAATTTTAATTATTGCAAAAATTGTTTTTTTTTGCTTTTAATTACAGCCTAATTGCAAATGGAAACTCTAACGACAAATCACATTAAATAACTTCAAATGAGAAGATGCCTATTTTTATGATGCAAGACAAAATAAAACTAAGGTTAGTGGCCTTTTAATTTAATTTTTCACTCATATTAAATTTGAAATAACAACTTTAACTTGTTGAGCTATTGAAGAATGCTTTTAAGAAATTTAATGAAAAACAAAAATTAAGCAAGACTACACATAAACGATTTATTTCTCCATTCACAATGACACGTATGAAAAGCCTCATCTCCGTCAAGGCTCATGTTATTGTCATCATAATCATACTTTGATGATGGTAAAGATATGGTACTCCATGTTTATTTTAGATCACAATATCAAATAAATCGACAGAAAAAATAAATAGTAGAAAAAAATATTTCATTTATCATTCATTGTAAGCCATTCGCCAAAATAATCATTCTCCATTTCAGTTCAAAAAATTAACATACGAAATATTTTTCTATACACTTTTCAACAAATTATTTCCTTCCTTTTTTCAATTTATACTTTTAACTTCAATAGAACTCGTAGATATATGTACATAAATAACAAACATAATTTAACACAAATTAACTCTGTGTTTGAGGTTTTATGTTAGCAATAATTTTGTTGGGTAGCTCTGCCACCTCACTAACACTAATAAGTATTAAATGCAACTAACAGTGCCCACCACTGCTCTAAAATCACCATGAAAATAAATATTCTAGAGGTGGTGAAAAAGCAACAAGTGACATTTACATATCTCTATGAGAAATCATGTGACAAAATTTGAGATCTCACCTTAAAACTCTTTCAATGGACTTACATATCATAATGTACTGCAGCATCAAAAACTTTTTCAAAATCAAACTCTTCTCCCAGTATGTGTTAGAGACATTTTAATCTGCACTGAAAATTGGCACTTATGCACATGTGTATACTTGCATAGAATTTCTAATGAACTTTCACAATATACTGGCCTTACATATTAATATATTTATTTATGTATATATGTATGTACATAAATCATGATATATTGACAATGTAACAGATTAAAGTATTAAATATTTTAATTATATTTATGTCAAAGATTTTAAAATCCTGCCCAATTATGTGAAATTAACAGATTAGTTATGAAAAATAAAGTTAAAAATTGTAAAGCTGAATTGAAATAATTAAAATTAGAGCACACATTTTGATTGAAGGATTTTAATTTAAATATAAATATATTGATTATACACTTAGATATATTCAACATATTAAGAACACTTAATCCACTGAGGCCTGATGCTAAAATTATTAATTCTAAACTTGTAATAGACAACTTTGGCAGGAAATTAATCAAATTAAAAAAAATTTTAATTGCGTAAGTTGTCTTACAACTTGGACTTTTTTGTGTATTTTAAAAGATTAAAGAGATTAATAGAATCGCCTATCGATAAGTTTTCTTTTATCTAATGTCGAATTGCCATTTTCCATCAAAGTTTAGTTAGGTTAGGTTAGGTTAGCAGGCTGCTAGTGAGGAGGGGTGAAATTTAGAGCCGAGCTCACTTGAGTCCAATAAGATTATCTCTTTGTGATACATGTGAGTTGAAGAGAAGATAGTTAGAGATGGTGATAGGGAAGGGATAGTGATAGATAAGACAGGTAGTGAAAGAAGAAAGCTTAATTATATTACAACTCTACTTTTTTGCACGCTTTTTAATAATGCAATATTGCAGCGCCTTCTGGTGTCAAATAAGGCGTATTAAATAGCCGTTTTGTTAGTTATTTTACTTCGCCGATGAGGGCGAAGGAGGGTGCGTTGATGTTACATTATGATTAGTAGTATCTGCTGAAGTCGGTATATTTCAGTGACCACTGCCTTATGCCTGTATCACTAGAACTTTTCCAACAGCAACTGATACAAAGGATACTAATGCATATCGGCACATTAGTGTGCAATACCAGAATCAAAATTCTCCTATTGCATTAAATCCAAAATTAATGTAAAATAGCTGATCTTAAAATAAATGATTGAGCACTGGTGAAGAGCATTTCTCCAATGAGTTAAAATTAAATATTGGCTTCTTAAAGAGAATCATCATCATAATTTTAGCACTACAACCCGGGGTTGCCTCCGATTTTCTCTAACTGCAATCTATCTCCAGTTGCTTAAATTTATAGTCTTGAAATCGTTTTTAACTCAGTCGCACCATCTCAGCCTTTGTCTTGCTCTACTTTTTCTTCCCTCTGGCACCAGATCCAATATCTGTTTCGGAGGATTTTAATTATCAAATCTATGCACATAAGAGATATTTTAATACGTTTAACTTCACTTAAATATTGGTAAAGTATATTGAGTTTATGATTGTAGAACTTTAAAGAGAATCAAATTAATTTAAAAAATTTCGTAATTTCTAAGTAAAGCCTAAATAGGAAAACTAATTCGTTGAGTTAAGCAATATTCTCAAGGGGTTAATTTTTACACAGATTTTCAAAAGTAAGATCTCTTAATTTTTTTAACCGACTTCAAACAAAAGGTAAGATTATAAATTCTTCTATATTTTTGTTTGTTACTCCATAATCCGGTATCTTTTGGAAACGATTTTAAAAATTCTGAGAGGATATACCTTCCATTTGGTATTATTGTCAATTTTGGAGATAATAAAATCTTTTACTTACGCGACTTCTGAATTTTTATGAAAGTTTTTGTTTGAAAAAGCTTCATAGTTTGGCAAATAAACTAAAGTATTTTGTATATGTCTTGCTGATTTTTTTTTAATTGCTTATATCAAATATATTTTATAAAAATTTATATCTAACAATAAAAGAACAAAATTGCACTCTTTAGTATTCAATTTTTATATAAGAAAGAAAAAAATATTTATTGCCTTTCTAACACACAAAATTGCCCCTTTCTGCTAAGCTAGTAATAACCGAACTTCACTGTACCTGATTCCCATTAATTTTTTTAAGTGAATTTTTAAAAATTTTTCAGCAATTTCATTTGGAGCTAAAATAGAAGAAGATAGTTCTCCTATTCTAGTGGTTCTCAACAAAATCCTTCTTTACGGAAAAATTCTTCTCTACGGGCCCCTTTGTAAATTTTATTTCGTGGACCTCCTTTGAAGTCCAGAATTTATGTTTTTTATGTTGAATTAAAAATGCAAAAAAGGGAAAGACAAAAACTTATTTTTTATTTTAAATCAACATTTGATGTTTAAAAAATAGTGCATATCGTTATCTTAATATAGAAAGGCCCTCACTCAATATTTTTTTAAATCTACGGTCATGTCACAGAATTCCGTTCAGAAACGGAATTGAATCCACCTCAATATGTCAAACATTATATACTTACACTGAAAGAATTTTGCTTCACAATTCCAACGAAAAAATTTCATTAGATTTTTTTTCACAAATCTAATAATAATTTCACAAATCTAATGAAAATTTCACGAACATTGTGAAAGAATTTTATTGGAATTGCTTTGTTGCTATTCTAGTTTCATAACAATATTCAGTGTATTTATGACAACAATATTTTTTAATTATTAAGAAACCCCTTTATATTTAAGAAACAATTACAGTTGTTGCTTGAAATAAACATAACTCATAATTTCATTATAGCTGTGAAATGCATTCATTGTGCCAATGAAGATTTCATTGCAGTCATGAAAGTCTGATAAATTAAATGTATTTCAACAGTTTTCAACCCAAAGCATGCATCAAAGGTAGTTCTGTATGATTGTTCTTCTACTCTTTCTATGCTTATTTACATATACAGTTTAAATTAATTTATTTCGTTGTTATAAGAAAGTTATTTCACTGTTTTTGTGAAGTTATTTAATTTTTAATGAAATTATTTCGTTATTTTAATGAAATTATTTTGTTGGAAATTATCTCGTTGGGTATTATGTCGTTGTTTTAATGAAGCTATTTCGTGGTTTTAATGAAATTATTTCGTCGTTTAAATGAAATTATTTTGTTGATTCGATGAAGTTTTAACGAAACGGGTTTTATTAATCCAACGAAGCGTAACGTTGGTTGAATTTGATTGAATTTTTTCATTGGTTTAATATCGATATTCATAGAATTTATGAATGAAATTTCTTTCAGGGTATGTAGAATTAAAATAAAAAACATAAATAAAAACACCTTTTCGGCTCTTTATGTGTACCACTTGGATGCTTGTTACGGACCCCCCTTTGAGAACCGCTGGTCTACCAGATAATTCGCGTAATAGATGCTTCTAAAAATTGTCTAGAAAAAGTCATTTTACCCCTTAAAACGACATGATTATGATCAGACATTGGTACCAAGAACAACAGGCTGAAAATAAATTCTGTGAAATTTTCAAATTGAAGGATTTAGCTATTTTGTCTAGCAAATTAATGTTAGGCAAAATACAATTTATAAGACATAAGGGATTTTTCAAATGCTTTACTCAGCAAAATATTCTAAAACAAACGCTAAACAACACTGTTGGCAACGCAAACAACTGAAACAATGCCTTTCAAGGCATAAGAGATTTATCAAATGCTTTACTTAGCAAAATATTCTAAAACAAACGCTAAACAACACTGTTGGCAAGGCAAACAACTTAAACAATACCTTTCAAGGCATAAGAGATTTTTCAAATGCTTTACTTAGCAAATATTCTAAACAACACTGTTGGCAAGGCAAACAACTGAAACAAGTGTCTTGCCAACAGTGTTGTTTAGAGTTTCTTTAAGAATATTTCGCTGTGGTAAATCATTTGAAAAATCTTTTATGCCTTGAAAGGTATTGTGCAGGACTTTGTTAGGCAATTTGCCTTAGAATCACCGTTTAATGCTGATACTTTAAGTTTACCAAAAAAAAAAGTTACCGCCCTTATGTAGCATAATACAGTGATCGCTTCATTTCAAAAGCACATATTAATTTTAATTAATCAAATTGCATGACGTAGTAACTGCTTAAACAACAAACTACCGAAATCACTGACGATTGACGATAATAAGCAGTTCCGTGCCAAAGGACAAAATCGTTATTGGAACGTGCGGCGGCATGAATAAAAAAGAAAAATTACATCATGAATATGAAAAAAGATGAACGAGAATGAATGCAAATATTAGATACGATTACTATAGAAATGGATAATGTGAATTGTGTACTAATGTTTAAGTGTGTTTTATTATAAAGTTAAACACATTCTGTTGCTGTTGTTGTTTATGGGTTTATATTTGAAAATCGCCCACACATTTCAGATAACCTTAATTATTATGCAAATGAAGAACAAAATGTGTGTGTAGATTAAAAGCTGTGATACGTGACACAATATAGACATACTACATGCATCTATACATACATACATATATATATACATATATATATACCCTGCAGGAGAATAGGCGTCAATTGTCTAAAAGCTACTAGTATAATTAATAAAACCCTTGCACTATATGAAAATTGGTATCATACAATTATTAAAGTTTTAGGTTCATCTAAAAATAATTATAATCAAATAATTATAATTTCCCTTTTGTATTTTTGAATTTTGATAAATAATTGTGAATTATAACTAAGTAGCAGTTTTCAAAGAGTAATAAAGAAATAAAAACCACCAATCTTAAAGAATTTTTCTTTACAAAAGAACTGGTAATACATTAGTTCTAAACTAGTACCAATGGAACTAGTAATTTTCTAAACACACTCAATGCTAATGTGAGCATTAAGATGTTATAGGAAAGTTCACAGTTGGGAACTAGTGGTGGTGGTTTCCGTACTAGTAAAGTACCAGCTGGACACTGGTTCGATCTCCTGCAGGGTATGTAGATATGTATGTACGTATGTATGTGCAATACTTCAGATCTGTATTATAAAACTCAAATAAAAATTTTGTGGTTTTAATTAACATATAAACTGTATGACACACAAATATTTTGTAAATTGTAAAATTACTTTATGTGGAAATATAATATACTTGCATATATTGTCGCTGTTTTAACTAGGGATGTAACGATACGCCGTTTTGCCGACCCGATACCGATACCGATATTCAAAAAGAAATATCACCGATACCGATTACGAACCCATGCGCATATTGAAACTTAACTCAAGTTAAAATTAACAAAACCTTTAATTATACAAAATTATAGTGTAAAAGCCATTCATTCATAAAAGTAAAATTGGTTTTATAAAAGGTTTATTAATCAAATTGCCATTGAAAATTAGTTCTATTAACCGAAATATTTTTTATGAATAAGGTAGTAAGAGATTATTAATATTTAAAATTGATATTAGAATTCATACTGAAATTAACAAAAAACAAATTACTTTTTTTTAAATACATACATACATGATTTAGCATTAAGAGAATATTTTACTACTATGGTGCAAAGCGAAACAACAGAAACGTTTAATTTTTCTGTATAGACTTTATGTTCTGCTTTTAATAAGTTATTTCTCTTAGTTGTTATGCAAAAAAAACGCTTAAAATCGAATTACTTGTTCAAAGCAACTCTAAAAAAATTTAAGAAGTATCGCCGTATCGACAGTAAAATATCGCCGATATCGATATATCGGCAAATCCGAAATATCGCCGATTTATCGGAATCGGTAACGGCATTCGTTACATCCCTAGTTTTAACTAACCTAATTAACTAAATTTTTTTTTTAATTAGTTAAGTCCAGTACTAGACTTTATGAGTTATAACATTTTTTATTACTGAAAACATAACTGTTGAGCCTATAACAGTAAAAATATTTCAGACGTTTCCATAGGAACACATTAACGAGTATTAAACAATCATAAAAGCTGATCTCCTGTAAAATTTTAAAAATGTTATATAGGTCAGGTAGATAAAACAGCGACGATATTATGTACTTATATTTTAAACTTTATTTACATATGAATATGTATGTAAATATGGATCTATGTCTATAAATCAATACACATATCAGAGGAGAGCAATGAGTAGTGACAAATGAATAGAGTTAAATCATGACTTTAAAATTTCTTGTATTTATGCGCACTCCTATTTATGCAATGTTGTGTATGAGTCAGATTCACTCGAAAGTTTGAAGTGCTCATCGAACTCATAGATAGCAATATATACGACGTTGTGGATTTCGACTCAACTTAACTCAATTCCTATGGACGATGCAAAATAAATAAGTATAATTCACAATGCGAACTTCGCATACAAACATTAAAGTTCTCATTATGAGGTGGTGTGCTTATTTCTCTGTTGCTTATTTTTGTTTTTTTTTTTTGCTGTAATTGAAAAACAACCCTATTTACTACTATTGTATACTGCTTGCAAACTGTTTAATGACTAAACTTTTAAATAAACTAACATACATGAGTAGTGTAAGTACTTTCCTGAAATTAGAAAACAAACTGACGTGCTTCGTAAGTGTGACTGTGGTATGAATATGAATGTCAACGTCACATTCATATTTATTTCAGCGTATTTATAAGTCAATGTCATTGCGAGTGTACGTACATCAGAGTAGTTGAGTTTAAGCCATTTCATGAGTTAGCTTGAATAGCATTCATTGGCAATCACTGATACATATACATATATAATAGAGGGCTGCATGAGCAGTTTTGAAAAGTAAACACATCTTGTTTTTTAAATGTGTTGTCGTCGCAAGTATTATATTAAACCAATTATAAATGATGTCGTACTCGTATACTAATCCTGAAAATTGGGCTTGTGTCATTCTTGAATGAATTTTTTTAAAACTCAATGAGTCTTTCAAGATAACGAATGGAATAATTTTATACTTTCCCATATTTTCTCTATATTTTTTTAACCTCGTTTCGGTTTAATTTTTCTGTTTACTTTCGTATTCTTGTTTACTTTCATTTTTCTATTTTTCAGCTAATGGAAATCAGGGTTATGGATTTCTGTTCAGAAAATGTAATATCAAATTATTATTAAAAATGTTTTTGTTTTTTAAACTAACAAATTAACGCAAATTGAATAATTTTCAAAAATAGATATACATATCATTCTGAAAAGTGTGTGTGTGACATTCAGAAAGATGAAAGAAAATAAATAATTACTTCACTTAACCTTTCTGAAATGAAATATTTTACCCCAGACTACTGCAAATAATTTTGGACTAGTTTGTGCAATCTTAGATGAAACAGATTAGTTACATCATTGGTCTTATGTAATGCAGTCATGGATTATGTCGTTTTAACACAAGTATTCAATGCAACACGATAAGTTTTCGTCTTTAAATGATTATGATCGTTCTTCTTAGGCACTTACAAATTGTATGCGAGTAGTCTGTCTATAACTATTCCATATGGTGTACTTTTGGGGTTGTCCGTTGTAATGCAAATTTGGAACATGTGGTCCATCCCTAGGGCATCGAAAAGTTAAATCGACCATATTTTCGCCATACTTTTGGGCTAGCTTTGGAGTAGTCCTAGTCCTTTATGGAGTAGTCCTTACATGCATGTATGGTAGAGTTTGTGATATCCCGGACTTTTGCACTTCGCGGGAAATAGCAATGAAAAAATCACGGACTACCGGGATAAGCTAATTTACTAAATTAAGAACATTTATTACATAAAAATTGGCAAAATTTTGATTGTTTTATTAATGTAAGCATTCTTTTTAAATAAAAGTTAATACAAGGGCACTTCTAAGATACATTTTTAAGAATTTTAAAGTGCATTTAAGCAAATAAAATATAGCTATTACTTAGTAAGAGATCATATAAAGACTTATTCACGACTATTACCGCAATTAGTAAACAATTTTATAATAAAGCTTTCCAATCATTTTATTAAGAATTTTTCTTGCTGGTTTCTCATTTTTCTTGAAAAATTTCCAGTAGAATTCTTATCCTTAAGTACTATACAAGCAAGTTACAGTACTATAGTCACCTGCACCGAATTTTAAATACACTGAGCCACAGTCTTTCTAAATGTTTTTAATTTTAATAATTTTATTTCTCTTCAAATATTTCTCTCAGGGTTTCAATAATAAATTTAAGTACTGTCAATTCAAATTTTTTACAGCTTCTATCAGCTCAAAATTTTCACTACACTTTCCAAAATTCATTCACTAATTCGCAAAAATCACTTCAAGTTTGCTTAACATCGCATTATTTACTTAAGGAAACGATTTGATAATAGCAATCATTGAGAGTCATACCTAGTGTTCCACTTTATTAAGGAGTCTCGGACTCTAATACAACTAATAGTACTTTTGACGAAAATGCCTCCCTGATATAATTTCTCTTTCAAAAATCTCGACAAAAAAGACCACTCTACATGTCGAAGTTTTATTTTTCACAAAAGTATTAATACTTGTATTTAAGTCTAAAACAACCATTACTAAATGCATCTTGCATATAATTTTCGAATAAAGCAATAATTTTTTTCGTAGTTAGACGAATTATGAGAAATGGTTTGACTTCGATTTTATGGAATTTTTATGAAATTTATGAAACAGCTCACATTTTTATTTTTTATTAAAAAAAAATTAATTCACTGCTTTTTTTATCGGTGTCGAAGAAATTATTACTTTCTTGCAGTTACATTTGATAGAAAAAAAACAAAATTTTAAAATTTTTTTGTTTTAAATGAAATTTTTCTAATGAAAAATTTCCTTCGAAATAGATAAACAGGGTATTGTTGTTTAAACATCAGTATCAACTTTAAAAGGTAACTAAAACAATTCCATCGTGTAAATTTAGTCATACAATCATTCAAATGAACTTTTGTAATTCAACAAAAAACAATGAAATTTTTTATATCAAATTAAAACAGGATTATAAAGCAATTTTTTTTATGAATGGAAATAAATTTATTATTATATATATAAATTTAGATATTATTATATACCCGGGAATTCCCGTTTCCCAAATTCTAATGTATAGACTAGTCGGGTTATTTGCAGGGAAGCGAAGCACCATGGATGTATTGATGTTCGTGTATATGAATAAGTGTTAACAAGCGATGTCGCGAAGACTTCTTGTTCGTAACAAACACTCAAAAGAAGTAGTGTTGATGAGTGTATGGTTGTTATTTTGCGTGTTGTACATTTGTGAGTGTGTGTGTGTGTGTGTGTGTATGTAAGATGTAGATGGTAACCCATGGTTTATATATTTCTTAATAAGCATCGTCTTGTATTTCGGTAGGTATGCTTCTCCACAATTCTTTCCTGCAAACAAAAAATTGATGCAACTACTAAATTCCAAAAAACATTTCACACAGTCTATTAAATTTTTCATGAAAATCGTAACACGAAGCGTTGGATAGAAAAAAATTAGAAGAATTTTTAGCTTGATTTGTGTTTAAATGTCTTTTATTGGTAAATAAAAAAATGTTCATGAAAAAAAAAGTTTCATAAAACAATTTCACGTCGATAAAAAAAAATTCATTTTTCTGATTCATGAATGCCTGATATTAACAAACGACATGGATGGGTGCTGATGAAGTACGTGGTGGTACAGAAAAATTGTGTCATTTGTGTCAAAATTACCTTAATTGATAAAAAAAATTTAATTCATTCTCTTAGAATTGAATAGAGAACTTGAGCTCGATTAAAAAATTATTCCCGATTAAAATTTTATTAAAAATTTCATAATGTTTATTACTACTTCGTAAGAACGCATTCAGTGTTTCTGGGATTCATGAAAAGTCATGAATATTCGTATGGTAAAAATTTGGTATATGGACATTTCCGCGGAAAAGTCCAATTTTTTTGTCGCATGCGACAGCATGCAATTAAGATTGTATTCCAGAACAATTTTGGTCGATTTTTATTAAAATCTTACTTAATCTAGATCTGCTGACGACCTACACAAATATATAAAGGAGTAAAAAAAAACTCGTTTTCTTTGAAAATAAACAAGTGTATTTTTTTGGTGTCACATGCGACAAAAAGTTGACATTCCTGTGAAAATGCTTATATAAATGTTCTAGCTTTAAAATCTTAATTTATGACCTCAAAAACCATAAAAACAACTTTCAACTTGTCAATTAGAAAATTCAAAGACTCTGTTTTTTATTACATTTTATATTCATTTCAATGAACTGTTTTTTTTGTTTTTGTTTAAACTCAAGTTGAATGTGGCAAATCCTCTTATCATGTCCACCTGTAAAGGCAGCAAAGCAACGCAAAGCAAATGCCAGCAAGCATAGAAAAAGACCAGAAATGAAAAAGAAACACAGAAAAAAAAGAAAAAAGAAAAGGAAAAGCCAGCAACAACTTTAAAGGAAATGATAAATGGTTTTCACGCTGCCAGGAGCTTTAAGTCCCCAATAGTTAGTTGGTTTTGGTTGTCAGCTCGAAGCCGTGCTGGTTGGCTAGTGGCGCTCTTACATATAAACAGACCATGATGCAATGCGACAAATACACTCCTCCGGTGGCAAACAATTTTATAATGCCACTGCAAATTTCAATACAGTTGCCTGTGGTTACTGACTGCAGCTCTACTACAGTCATGCTAACTGCAAAAAAATAATTCTTGAAAAAATATTATTCGGAGAACGGAAAGTGTGCTTGTGTATGCATCTGATGCAGCAGCAGCGGCAGGTGCTGGCTGTGGGGAAGTCCTTAGTATTTTGCAGGTGTTGGACAGTAAAGTGAAAAATGAAGTTGGCAACAAGTTAAGAATGCCAATATAGTATATTTACCAAAAAATAAAAAGGACAAACATTTACTGCTTTTTGTTTTTCTTAAATGATTTAGGAAAAATATCATTTCTGTAAATTTATTAGCCAGTGAAAAAATATAGATATTATTTTAAAGGAATGATTTTCCATTCACAAATTGTTAATACGACTACTGAAGAAGTTTAAGTTTGTGATTTATCCGACAATAAATATGAGGTACATACGTATATATCCTCAGCAATAGGAATACTGTGGCCTTATGCTCCTTGTAGGTGTCCATAGGATTTTTTTTTTTAAATTAATTAGTGATGTTGCTGCTGTATGGAATTTCATACTCAGATGGCATTACTCCTCAATTTTTTAACCACTATTGGAGATTTGCCAAAGGGGCGCTTCAGATATATGCCAAATTTTATTATTCCTGGACACTAGATAAAAGATCTCAGGTAAGATTAGGTTGCGTTATCAGGCTGCTGGTAAGAAGGGTGGTGAAACTTAGAGTGCAGCTCACTTGGGTCAAATACAAAACATCCTTTGTACTACCTGTGAGTTGAAGAGAAGATAGTCAGAGAGGGCGATAGGGAAGGGATAGTGATAGAGAAGACAGGTGTTTAAGGAAGAGATAGAGGAAAGCTTCATTCTTTTTTTTAAAACTCTGCTTTTTTCCACATTTTTAATAATGCAGTGTTGCAGTGCCTTTGGTGTCAATGAGGCGTTTTAAATCTTGAAACTGTTTTTAGTAACCATTTTATTAGTTATTTAATTTTGTCAACGATTCTGCTACATAATACCGACGGAGGAGGGCACTATGGTGTTACATTAGAATTAGTATCCGCTGAAGCCGGTGTAGTTTTAGTGTCTTATGCCTGCATCTCTAGAACTTTTCCCACAACAACTAATACACAGGGCACTAAATCACATCAGAAAAATGTGTGATGTTGTTATTTTGAATGAGACCGGGATCAGCCACCGCCACGCCCTGATAAGAACCCAAATAACTGAACAATCCTGTTTGTTTTCCATGTGATGTGGCAAGGCCAACTTAAGTTGTGCTGGTAACAGAAAAGTTAAACGACTGAATTAGTATCTACAACAATATTACATATTACGTTGCTGGCTTTTACTTATCATTCCTATTTTACTTTTTTCTTACTCGTACTCTCGTCATGTTGCAAACTCATTCTACGAAACTGATTTGCATATATATTGTTGTGACCAATAACAAAGAAACTTTTTAAATTTTGTTAACCCTTGAGAGATGTATAGTTTTTTGTTTTAATTTTATATTAAAAATTAGGTAAACTATTTTCCTTAAGGATTGTTTATAATACTGCATATCCTTATGCAGCTCTATAAATTTCTGTTCCATTTCAATTATCATCATATGCTTTAAAATAAAATATTTTATTCCACTAAACATTTTAGCTGATCTTCTGCCAAGTAGATAGGAATGCGTACTAATAGAGCGCGTGGTGGCTTAGAAAAATGTGGCAGTCTTAATTAGCGTTTCTTGTCTTGTTCAAGAAAACATACACATACATTCCCTGCAGGAAATGCAACTTACACAAGACTAGTCATATAACCGGTCTCCAAGTGATAGGGAACATAAAAATCTACTCTTGAAATTTTGAAAGTGGACAGATCCTTTTCTATGTTCAAATGTTGGACACATATTTAATTTTTTTTAATTTTCCATTAGTCTTTCCTGATATTTTAGAACTCATGTCATTGCCGTAAATATTAACAGGCTGTCCCACGATGTCGAGAAAAAGCGTTCGATCGATTACTTATATTGAAAACAAATAAAAATGTTTTCATGATACTGTTGTTTTCAACACAAGTTGTCGTTTGAGTGATTTCAGTCGACGTCGTGGGACAGGCATAGAGATTTGCTTTTGTCTGCAAAAATAGCTCAGTCAAAAATCTCTGTTAAACGCTTTAATTAAAGTTATATACATTTTTAAAATTATTAATAAAAAATAAATAAAAGTTTATAAAATATTTAAAATTTTAAATCCCTTATTTATAAAAAAATATTTGTAGATATACTCGTATAAAAGGTTTGTGAAACATAAAAAATTCTAAAAAATCCCAACGTACAGATCAAGCATAAGCGAGAAGATTTTCATAATAACAAAAATTAAAAAAACGCCAAACGGCTGGATAAATTTTCTTCAAGTATAAACGAGAATATATAAGATTAAGTCTCCTTTCACACGAAAAAGCCCAAAAGAAAATCGATCTTATCCGTTTGGCGGCTGAGGCGTCAAAGACACACATGTTCACCAGAATACATTTAGAAGAGAAGTGATATCTTATAAAGGGCTAAACTGACTATCATCAAGTATAACTAAGAGCACTCTCGATCAATTAACCTTAAAAAAAAAAAAAAAATCAAAACAAAAACACAGTGGACTACACAAAGAGAGAACGCTGACGATGAAGGTGTAGTAGTTGTTCCGTTCTACTAAGTGTTTGTCAGAATATTTACAATTATCCTTGGTGTTATTAGTTTAATAATAATTATCACATGTAATCTGGCTTAAAAAGCGATACTAACTTTAGTCTAATCAAATCATAAGTATAAAAAGTCGGTCCAGCCGTATGGTCTGTATGTGGGCTTGGGGTTCAAAAAATTTAATTATAGATAATTTATAAAAAAATTAGTTTTTATGATTCACATTAAAGTCCTGCACAAGACCAAGACACAAGAGATTTTTCAAATGCTTAACTACAGCGAATATTCTAAAACAAACGCTAAACAACACTGTTGGCAAGACATCTGTTTCAGTTGTTTGTCTTGCCAACAGTGTGGCTTAGCGTCTGTTTTAGAATATTTCAGCGTAGTAAAGCATTTGAAAAATTTCCCATGTCTTGAAAGGTCTTATAAATGCTCTTGCTCAGTTCACTAATTCACATATACAAACATCTCATAACTCATTACTTTTTTTTATAATTAAGCACAAACACAACCCACAAATCGAACCCATGACCTCTGTACTGAGAGGCTAGCATCGCTACCATTCAGCCACACATTTTTTTTATCGATTCCAGCAATCTGATGATTAAGTGTCTGTCCCACGATGTCGACAACTTATACTTACATTTATTCAAAAGAAAAACAAATTTTGAAATATTGTTTCTGTTTCAAATATAAGTGTGCGACAACTCGAACATTTTCGGCATCGTAGAACGGTCCCTAAAACAATTTTTTTTGTATATACAAAATAACTTTTTATTTGTTCAAACAAAGCTTTTATACCGTGATAGGGTTAAAAGTCGTAACACTTTATTTTTATTATTATTATATTTTGTTTATACTTTTCCAGTAAAAGTAAAGTACTAACTTTTCAAATTCATTATGGACATTATTAAACGACGTGTAAGAATATTTTTAATTTTATGCAACTTAATAGTTTTGCCATCAAACAATAACAAGAAAAATTTACGCGATATTTAATTTTCACAGTCAATTTAACAAACAGATGTGAAGAAAAATATAGAAATAGTATGTACAGATATTGCGGTTGAATATATGCAATTTTTTAGTCTTTAATATAAACAATTACGCAATACAATCAATCTTATTTATTTTGTTTTTTTATGCTAAAAATTTCGTAATTACTTTATACTGTCATGTATTAAATCCCTTCTAAATAAACATTAGCAAAATAACACATATTAACATTGAACAGTCCATTAAAATTTCAATATTGTTAGGAATATTTTAACGAAATAACACAGTCATCGTCTTTAATAGCCCCCTGTCCAACCTTTTAATACCAAGCAACCAAAAAACAAAAACGCCCACTCGTAAAAAGTATAAGTAAGTGCAAAGTTTTAGCAGTAACATTAGTTACACATCGTCAAGTAATGTGACAAAAAAGAAAGAAAAAAAGGAAAATAATAATGGGTACCATCGTTTCATTGTCATTAGAAGGAAACCAAACTGTAAAGGGACAATAAGTAAAATTAAACAATTTGTTAAGTAAATTTTTGTCAGGAGAAATACTTAACAATTTGTGTAATTTTCCAGCATGTGTAAAGGAAAAACATGAAAAATTTGATTTAGTTTGAAAGTTTTATAGAAAAAGGTCGTATATGAAAGTGAAAATTTTAAAACTATATAACATGATTACTTGACGCTTCATTTCTTGGTGGGGATTTAAATCGTACAAATCTTTGAGAGGTTTCGTCAGCAAGAACTATTAAGTTGCAGTGTTGTGCCTATTTCGAAAATATTGGTTATTAAAAAAGGATGTTCTTCGGGTAACATCCCCTTTAATTATCGTACTATTAACCCTGCACCATCATACTTCGTCGTAATGATGACGCTCGGTTTTATTTTCGATTTAAAACATATTTTTTTGTGTTTGTTTTAGATTCGTTTTTCGTATAGCGTTTGCCGCTAATATTAGTTACTAGAAACTAATGTTGCTTTTTTAGTTTAATAAGTTTATTATAAGAATATACAAAAAAATTGTAATAATTCATACAATTGATGCTATAAGTTCTATGTTTTACGAAAAAAAGCCAATTCAAAGACGGCTATGCAATGTTAATTTTACGTCAAATAATTAAAAAAAATATATGAATTTCGTTATTAATAATTAAAAACTAACTAAATATCAATAATAAATTAATTTTTGTACTTATTTTTGGTCACGACGTTTTTATTGGCTCTTAAAATGGGTCGTACTCGACTCGACGAAGTATGAAGCTAGTGATACAAAACTAAGTATGATATTCTAGGGTTAATGAGGATAAAAATAATAATATACATATATACATAGGATCATATGTTAGCACTTACTTAAAGGTAACAAAAGCGGATACAAGTTTATATGATCGAATTTCGCAAAGGTGAACAAACGCATCTCAGATATTTTCTTCGGGAAATGATTTGCGAAAAATTTTGTTTTTATGTCAAATAATTTAAGGTATATGTGCGACATCTACGGTTGCCAGACGGGCTTGATTTGGCTTGATTGTCACGAGTTTTTAATGCTTGTCAAGAATCAAGAAAAATTTTCATTTGCCAAGTTAAAACGGAATTTTAGAAATTTGTCCATCAAATTTCCAAGAGAAATTAAGAAAAAAATTTATTAACAAAAAAAGTTTATTGTTTTTATATGCACCATGACAAATTTTTGCCCAAACTCAACACTCTTACATACTTGTTTAAGCCCAACACAAACAAAATAAAATAAGAGAAACGTTATGTACAAACATTTATTAGATCTTAAAATATTGTTAGTAAAATGTCATAAAAATTTCATACAACCTTGTGAACTGGCAATTTTTGTCTTAAATCGTTGCCAGAAAAAACATTGTCAATTCATTGTTAGACCAGCAGCTGACACCAAATTGTCAGGCATCTTAAAATATATATACATACAAAATTTGTCAACGCTAAGTGATGCGTTTTACAAAATTATTCCCCAAGTTCTTGTTAATATTAGTTTAGTAATGAACAGTCCGAATTAAATGTAATTTCATTACTTGCATTTGTTAATAAACTTCATTTACGTATTAACGAAATTGTATTGTTTTGTTTGAAATACCCTTTTTATATCCTCAAATAACGTTCAAAAATTTTCGGATTTGGTTTAGACTAAAATGAAAAAAATAAATATATGAATATAAACATATACTATACTATATATATTTTTAGTTGTCAAGAAAAATCAAGCTTTTTCTTTTGAATATCAAGCTTTTTGCCGATTTAGATCTGGCAAGCCTAGGGACACCTGTCTACTTATTTTTATTTAACAGTATTTTCAGTATATCTGCTTTAGCTTTGGAGATATAAAGTTAACGAATTAAACCCATTTTTATACTGTCAACACCGTTTACATTCGAATTTCTAAAGACCCGTTCTCAGTGGGTGCACACACGCTCTATCTGCGGAGCATTGGGCTTAGGCGATGATCGCCCAGTCAGTCAGGTTACTCTTTCATATGTGCTCTTAATTATGAAAGTGGTCTAAGTCATGTGCATTTTTGTTTCAAAATATCAAATAACTCTTTACAAACTTTAATAAATATTTAAAAAATATTAAATAAATTTTTATAAGTCGAGACTACTACAAATATAAATTAAAATATTGCACAATATAATTTTTGTTTTTAATATGTTCAAATGTAATCTACTAAATATCTCGACCACAGAAATATATTACTCAGATCACTTTCATAATTAAGGGCAGATATCGATGGCTTAATATAAGAAAGGCGGAACTCAAATTTTTGATATTTTATAGGAGAACCAAAACACTGAAGAAAGTCTGGAGCATTTACATGAAGAAATACTTTTTAAGTGGCCATAAGTTCTTGATTTTGAACTGTAGCGTATTAAGATCTTCAAGGAGGATGCAATTATACACTGTCTCCCAAAAAACGCGATTTCTAAAAAAATTGAGATACGCTATTTTTATATTAAGCCATCGATGTATAATACTAATAATTACGTGTTTATGTATACATGATTTTCTTATACATATATATTTATTTTTTCATTCATAAATAATTAAAAAAAAGTACTTTCTCGAAAAAGTACCTTTTCAAAAAGTACATATTTTAATAAAGTACCATTTCAAAAAAGTATCTCATCTGAAATATTAATTTTTCAAAAAGGGTGTTTTTAAGTACTTTTCTCAAATAAGTTTTTTTAAAGTACTTTCTCAAAAAATGAATTTTTCTGAAAGAACTTTGTAAAAACCGTTTCTTAAAAGTATTTTTTTGAAAGAGCACCCTTTTTAAAAACTAGCATTCGCAAAAAGTACATTTCTCAAAAAGCTTTCATAGCCAAAAAGTAGTTTATAAAAAAAATATATATATATAAAAAAATACATATATGCGAAAAAGTAACATTTGTCGAAACCACCTATTCAAAAATTGCTGTTTCAAAAAATAATATTAACTATTTTTGAAGTAATTTTTTCCGAAATCGCCCTTTTCGAAAAGTTTGTTTTCATAGTAATAATAGTAAATTATTTTTACAAATGTTTAATATGTACCTTCATCATTAGCAAAAAAGTACCAAAAACGGTTACGATTTCTCCCCCGTATAAATGTGAATTCTCAGAAAGTGCCAAAACATGTTCGAGATTGTGGAAAGCCGCCAAAAAGCTTTCTGCTATATTCAATACTTTACGAGATGTATAGAGTTTAAAAAAGGTACCAAAATTGTTACCGCCTTTTAGTAAACCCTAAAAGTATACATATCGAAAAAGTACCCAATAGGTCTCAGCTTATTTTTCAGCAGCATTCGTATGCTTTTAGAATTTGGAGTCCATCTATCGTAGTTTCCGAGACATAAAGATACCGATTTGACATGTTTTTTACCCCTTCGCATTCAAATTTCCAAAAATCCCTTCTTAATGGATATATAAATGGGAAACGCAACCTGAATAGCAAATTTTCGCTCTCTAGCTATAGTCGTTCATGGAAAATTGCACAAATTAATTGAGATTTTGCCCAGGGGTACTTTCGAGTATGCAGGTACCATTAACCCAAAATCAGCTTGTCTTGACTTAAGCATTTTTCATTTTTCAAATATTGGCCCAGGGAAAGTCAACTAAACACTATGTTCATAAAAAATAAAATGAATTTTAAATCCATTTTAAGAAAATTTTGTAAGAAAAATTTTAAATAAAATACATTTCAAAAATATTTTATATATTTTTATTAATATATTAATATGGAGGTAAATATAACACACAGTTTTCCTGATGTCTGTTGCCAATACACATAATCTCGTAGTTATATAATTAATAAAATAAGACGAGTACATTAAATTTAATTCATATTATTTCAACTTGAAATAACTTTGATTCAACTTTGTTCTTTGTTTTCATTCGGTGTCAATCACGTGAATTAAATAATTAATAAAATTAAAATGACTACTTTAAATTAAAATTCATTCATGTTGTATCAACTTGAATTAACTTTGACTCAACATGGTTCTTCGTGTTATTACAGTATCACATTCACATTGTTTCAACTTGAGTGAACACTTCATATTGATTTAACAGTATTTCAAAAAGAAAAATTATCTTTGAATATTTGCTGTTAATCCTGTTGAATTAACATTCCGAAAAATATTCAATTAATTTTGTTTTCATAGATTTAATAAAAAACTTTTCTGTATGTAGACATATACTTATTTTTCTTATGGAAGCTTAGTAATGATATTGACTCAAAGTCCATTGTACAGTTTTTTTACATTTGGAAAAATTCTCTAAAATACTAAAGATGTCTCTATTCTATTTATCATAATAACTATCGTTATGAGAAAAAAACTTTTTATATTAAATCCCTTAAAAGATTCTAGTTAATCATTTTTAGTATTAATTATTTTAATTATATTAAAAGCGACTGGTCGACAACATTTCAAAAGACAATGTTAGTTTTTCATTAAAAAAAAATCAAGTTAATAGCAAACTGGCTAATTTAACAATAATAGTACAAATGTAATGTAAGCGTTTGAAATAACTTTCACAAAGATTTAGTAGCCAAATTGGTTATTAATAAAACAAACAAGAACTAACACAAAATAGACATATAAATATGTATGTATAATGTATTCTCAGGCAAATGACTTCATAACCCAGTAATTCACGTTAAATGTACTATGTACATTAATTTGATTATGTAAATTTGTAGCCTTGGGACTTGAAGCTACAGAGAGTGGTTTCACTAAAAGTTATACTTCCTAAAAGGCAAGGCAAATGATATCTGGATGTTAAAAAATTATTTGAATTTGTTGCTACACATGGTGACATCTGCACAAAGAATTAAACTAAACTATTTTTGTTTTACCACAGAGAAGTAGATTTTTGCCAATGAATGCCTCTGAACAGAAAGTTTTCAAATTAAAATCTACGAAAATAAGGCAAATTTAAAATTGTTCAGTGTTTCATGTTAATTTAACATGATTTATTGCAATAACTTTCTTTCATTTCGATTTAACATACCAGTGGCTAGCGCGTAGAAGGCGCAATCTGAAACAAAAATTTTCAACAACTTTTCCCAGCACTTGCGGCCGTATTTCGCCAATAACTCTTCGAATGTTGATTTCTAGGTGTTGAATTGCTTGTGATTTATTGACGTAGATAAATGACATAACGCCAAAGAAAATAGTCCAGTGGGGTTAAGTCACGCAATCTTGGTGGCCAATTAATTGTGCCATTACGTGAAATTATTTTTTCATCAAAAGTTTCTCTGAGTAAATCAATTGTAGCACCCGCTGTGTAGCACGTGCCTCCCTGCTGTTGGAACCGCATATCAGCAAGATTAATGCCACTTAATTAAGGTACAAAAAAAATTTGCGAATCATGCTCCTATACCGTTCACTATTGACAGTAACATTCTGACCATCATCGTTTTTGAAGACATATGAACCAGAGAAGAGCAATGAGTAGTGAATAAGTGAATAGAGTTAAATCGTGACTTATAATTTCTTGTATTTATGCGCACTCCGAATTATGCAATGTTGTTTATGAGCCAGATTCTCTCGAAGGTTTGAAGTGCTCATCGAAGTCATACATAGCAACATTTATGACATTATTGATTTCGACTCTCCTTAACTCAATGCCTGTGTACGACGCAAAATAAATTAGTATGATTCACAATGCGAACTTCGCATATGAACATTAAAGTTCTTATCATGAGGTTGTGTGTTTGTTTCTCTGTTGCCTATATTTTTTTGCTGGAATTGAAAAACAACCCTGTTTACTACTATTGTATACAACTGTTTAATGACTAAACATACTCGCATGAGCTAAATGAGTTAAATCAATGTGAGTAGTATAAGTATTTTCCTGGAATTAGCAAACAAACTGAGGTGCTTTGTAAGTGTGATATGAATATGAATGTCAACATCGCATTCATATTTACATATTTCAACTTATTTATAAATCAATGTCATTGCGAGTATGCGTACCTTAGAGTAGTTGAGTTTAAACTATGTCCACGCCTTTATATTAAAAATTTCATGAGTTCGCATGAACAGCAAAAACACGATTCATTGCCGATCACTGATATGAACTAATGACTCAGATTTTTATGAATAAGACAATTATTTTGCTTAAAACTTTCAACAATTTGCACGCCTTGCTTTGGTATAAGTCGATTCATAAGAAAATGTGAACGCAAACTAAAGATAAAGCAACCATCAGCTGTGAAATGGATGCTTAAATAAAGCAGTGATGCCAATTCAAAGTTGTGACACTCTTAAAAAACACGATTTATTTACACATATAGAATAAGTTCATTACTTTAAAACTCTGGGTTTTTTTGTTTGATATATCCTGCAACAACTGACACAAAGGCAAACTAATTCACATCAGAAAAATTCGTAGTTTTGTTACACATTTAATTACTTTGTCTGTGACCGTGTTCGAATCACCCAGGACTTTCGGTTTTGTAGTCAGTATGCCAACTATAATTGTTTAATAAAATCAATACGCGAAGGAAATTTTAATTTGCAGAAAAAGGAGATCAAGTTTAGGTCAACATAAATCTTATAAAATGGGGCAGACTGGTACTTATTAAATACCACTTTTAGCATCAAAAACTCCAATGTGTGTCTTAAATCAAATATTACTGATACATTGCGCTGAGTTAATGTAAATAGCAAGCCTGCTAACTTCAGAGTATTTGAAAGCGAGTGAAATTTTTTTAAATCGGCTCCAATTAGCGCACCCTCGAAAGCGATTCAAAGCAGTGCTTTTCAGATGGAAAAGCATGCTTAAAATAACCTTATGTATTTTGCTGGGATGCTGCCGATAGAACAGACGGGATATTAAAAACATTAGATATGCATACACATATCTATTTATGCAAAATAAACAAACACGTGAATGTATGTATGTATGTTGTAATGAAAGTAGGTATGTATGTATGTGTGTGTCCAAGGAATAAGGGATCATTTCGTAATATTACGTACATCCTTTTTTGCCAAAGGACATTTTCACTAAACGAGCACAATTAAAGAGAGAAATCAAACGTATAGAAACACATACATACATACATGCATCCATATAATAACATTATCTATGTTCATACACATACATACATAGTTAAGCTTTAATACACTTACACCTGCACTCAGGATTATTACCGTTACACAGATCCGTTAACAGCTAAATTGTATTTTTAAGTATGTACTCGTGTATGCGCTCTTGTACGCTTATGTTCATGCTGGCGATGTGGATTCATATCACTGCGAAATATCTGCGGTAAAAATTTTAAAATGAAACTAAATAGAAAACATTTAAACGAGAGATGAAAATAAAAATGACTACAACACAAAAATATCAAATGAAAAATGTAGTTTAGATGCTTTGGGACGTTTTATTATGATTTTTACCGTTTTTACTGCTGCCGCTCAAATGCTATAGTTTGTTGACTCATTTATTCTCTACATGTTTTGTTGCTTTCAGCCAACATACCCAAAACACACACAAAACCACACAACAAACATGTGCGAGAGTAGACAATATAACTGAGAAACATTTTATAGCGATACTATAACAAATAATAACATAAAAGGTCTAAAAAAATATTTAAAATTTACATTTTAAATACCAAAGTTACTAATTTTTTATAGCATAAAATCAATATTTATTAATTTTTTTTAGCTGCAAATAACCTTTTGCTATTGTTTAATTTTGTTTTTAATCAAAGTTCAATCAATATTAGCAAAGTTACTTTAATTAGTTCTCTTGGAAAAAATTACCGCATCCGCCTTGTAGCGTGCATATTTGTACTTTACTCACTTTAAATAAAATTAAAACAAACTTTTCATATTTCATAAATCACAAATAACGTAAACGATCTTCTTTCACCTTTATTTCCTTATTAACAAAAAAAAAATAAATAAATAAAAAATTCTTCATAAAATATTAGTTTTTTTGGATATTTTTTGGTTTAAGTGATTTATTTTTAGCGATATTTTTAGCTTTGGCGCGATTTTTTCCATTTATTCGACTGCGTTTACACATAAAAACATTTGGAAGGGAAACATTTAGTTTGGTAGTCGCTTACGGGTGGGGGAATAGATAATCATTTTTTGTTCGGTAATCGGCGACATGCTTAGTTTTAATCATATCCGTTATGTAATGATTATTAATCGTACTGATTGCTAATTTGATTACTTATTTTTGAAAGATGAAGTAATGATTAAATTACGATTATATTCAGTTTCGCACGATTACTAATTGATTACGATTAATAGTAATGGAAAAGTAATCTAAATTACTTAAAATTACAAAAAACAATCAAATAATAATCAAAAGTAATCGTTGAAAGTAGTCAGATCACTTTTTGATTACTTTAGATTATCTTTGATTATTTTTAGTAATATCAAGTAATTCAGATTACTTTATTATTTATCAGAAATTCTTTCAAATACAATTATGTAATCAGTACAATTCTTTTTAAAATGTAATCTAATTGATTAATAATCGTAATCGAAATTTAACAGCTCTGATTTCACTATTGTTAATGCAGACCATCATTGAACCTTTACCCAAAACTTTCTTATAATAACTGGAGTTATTTGGTGTACAAATTCTAATAACTAATTAAAATTAAATTAATAAATTGCTTTCATATATTCGTATTATTTTAGCAAAATGATATCAGTAGCCAGAATTACAAAAATTGAGAAATTAAATTAATAAATTGCTTTCATATATTCGTACTATTTTAGCAAAATGATATCAGTAGCCAGAATTACAAAAATTGAGAACCGGAAATTTATTTACAATTGAGGGATTCAAACGGTGGACATAAGAGCCATAATGTTTTAACATTTTTCTTTGAAAGAAAAAACAAAAGCAAAAACAATAATATATTTATGACTATACTTTGAACGCACTAAATATCTAAATGGAATTTTAATTTTTCTTAAATTTAAATAACAACACTCAACATATTTCATAGGTAAAATAAACGAAAAATGTAGTTCATTTTACGAAAATATTTGTTGTTTTTACGGTGCAAAATGCTTCATAAATAGTACAAATTATATTTGTTTCTTTTACGAAATACTTTTTGTCTGCAAATACAAAAATTTTGTATATTTAAAAATATTTTTTTTGTAAATTTACGAAACTTAATGTTTTTATTACAAAATAAATTCGTAAATAATGAAAACCAATTTTGTAATATTGTGGTAGTTGGTTGTAGCAAATAAAATACAGGGTGGCCCAGAAAGACCGAAGTGGTGTAAATTCCTTATAACTTTTTATTTAAGACATATTTTTTTAATTTTTTGTTTTTTAAATACAGTAAATTTATAGGGAATATTTTTAGATTAGTTATTAAAAATTGTATCCCGCAAGTGGTGGCCATTTTCTGCTTCGCACAAATGTGCTCTTTCCATTTCCATTATTCATAACTTATTTATGAGTGACGAAGCCCATTTCCAATTAAATGGGTTTGTTAACAAGCAAAACTTTAGGATATGGGCTAAGGAAAACCCGAGAGTACTTCATCAACGACAATTACACCCAGTTAAGTGTACTGTTTGGTGCGTTGTTTCTTCAGAAAGGATCATTGGTCCATATTTTTTGGAAAATGAAAGAGATGTCGCCATTTCCATCAATGGTGATCGATATCGGGCCATGTTGGAAAATTTTGTAAGGCCAGCCGTGGAATACCATCCGCAAATATGGTTCCAACAGGATGGAGCCACAGCGCACACTCCGAGGGCCACAATGGCTATTTTACGCGACATCTTTGGGGAAAGAATAAATTCGCGTAGAAGCAATTTTAATTGGCCTCCGCGTTCCCCGGATTTAACCGCTCCAGACTGTTTCCTTTGGAGTTATTTAAAAGGGAAAGTTTATGTTAATAAGCCTAGGACTATTGAGGAATTAAAAACCAATATTCCAGACGAAATTAACAACATAACACCGGAAGTTTTGCGAAAGGTCATAGAAAATGTGTTGAAAAGAGATCATTTGTGCGAAGCAGAAAATGGCCTCCACTTGCGGGATATCATTTTTAACAACAAATCTAAAAATATTTACTGTATTTAAAAAACAAAAAATTAAAAAAATATGTCTTAAATAAAAAGTTATAAGGAATTTACACCACTTCGGTCTTTCTGGGCCACCCTGTACTTCTTGCTTTTATGGCAGACTCAACTTGCCTTTTTTTATTCACACATCTTAATGCCTCTTCTCTCACTTATAATTAATAGTAGTAAAATAGAGATGTAATTATAAGTAAGTATTATTTGCAGATAGGAATGCCATTCTAAGGAATGCAGGCTTGGGAGCCAGTAGATTGTAATTAGCATAAAATTGTTCTAGAGAAATTTTTTTTTGGTATTTTATTGACGCCACATTGCTGTCAACAACTAGAATAAGGATGAATGGATGGATGATTATCCAATTATCAATTATCCGTGAAAGAGATTTGTCGTTCGTCCCAGTTCTCTTCCTAGCATAAGTCGAAAACTAATTTTTTTTCACAATAATTTTTTATTTTGATTGAAATTTTTTGAATAATTTTTTATAGAATATGTACAATGACAGGAAAATACATAAATGGGAGAATATTAAAAAATAAAACAAAATAATAGTCAAGGCACATTCACCAGGTAGTAGAGCAAATGCAGCTGTGCTATTTTTTTTTTTAATTTGAGTTCGTCCGAAACTTCAAAAATTGCTTACGAAATAGAAATTAAAAAAAAATTTTAAAAATTTTAATATGAAAAATATTTTATTAAAAAAATTCTGTGAAAACAAATGTAAAAATACGAAAAAAAACTATTTAAAAATTGTGAAAAGTGCTAAACGTTGCTATTTTTTGTTATTGGTAGCTGCCGTGGCGAAATTTTTTTCAACTTTTTGTAAATAATCTTTATTATTATTGTCTTACAACAAATTCTATTTTTGATATTTTGGATAAACTAAAAGCCATGTTTTAGTTAATTTTTAAGTATTATTCTTTTCTGTTGTTTTTTTCATTGTTGTATTTTTTCATTGTTTTTTTAATCCTGATATCACCTGGAAATAAATGTGCCTTGAAAACTGTTTTTGTTTGTATATTTAAAATTTTTTTCACAAATTTCACGAAACTTGTGTAAATATAAGAATTATGTTTATATTTATATTACTGCAAGGAAAATGACAACAAAACAAAATTTATTTATTTTACGAATTGTATAAAAATGTTTTATTTTCTCCTAAATTCAATAAAATAAACGAAAAATATTTAATAAAATAATTGTACGAAATAATTTTTGTAACTTGACGAAATTCGAAATTACAAAATTTGTTTTCCTGCCCAAGCTGATAGCCATTGTTGCTAGTGCTTTTAGCTTTTAGCTATTAATTTATTGTAATTTTAATTATAATAAATTTGTAAATAAATAAATAAAATAATCTAAAATAATCAAAAGTAATTAAAAGTAATCCGAATAATTTTTAAGATTACTTCTTTTATTAATAAATAATCAAAAATAATTAAAAGTAATTTTTTAAAGTAGTCGGATTATTTTTTAATTACTTTGGATTATATTTTGTAATTTCAAGTAATTCAGGTTACTTTTCGAATATTAGTAATCGTAATCAATTATTTCTCAGTAAGGAATGCCGCCGGCAACATTTTCGTCTGCGTGACCGCGAAGGAGAAAAAGAAAACAGAATTCCAGATGTTTTTCTTCCACTAAACTAGGATTTAGCGTTTTTTTTGCAATCTTCTTATTTTTTATGCATCTCAGCGATTTCTTGTCTTTTTCGTGATAATTTTCACTTAAGTGCTTTTTTTATTTTGGCGAGTAGTATTCGTTTTGTGATTTTTTAGTTTTGAAAATTTTAAGAAATTGTCTTTTGCGTTTTCTAAGATACAGCAAGTTGTTAATAGAATACCCTTTAATTGTGATTTTTTTAATTTTAGTTTTAATAGTGTAGTCTGCATAAAAATACACTAACTTTGAAAAAATTTCAGTTCCGTATCTCCTACGGCTCTCGAAGAAACACAGACAGACGGACAGACAAACGGACGGACATCGTAGCGAAAGCAATAGGTTTCCTTTTCACCTTTGGTGTACGGCACCCTAAAACTATAATGTGCCTAAGAGTAATAAAAAAAAATTATGAAAAAACTTTTCATATTTGTAAGAACATCATTTATAAGGCATTTCGGTATGTACAGCAATCTTAAAACCAACTGCAAAAAGACAAATTTTCGAGAACTGCTTGTAACATAAGAATACCTAACTAAACTTGTACAATCGTGTGGAATTGCGCACGCCTTTAACACAATAATTCTAATACACATGCAAACTAGTTCAATGTAGTTTTTCGTTTAGTGTGTGTGTGAGTGTATATTTTATTACAAATCCCAGTACTATAGAAGTTTTACCAGTAGCATAACACTGACATGGTCAATGGCTTGTAATACCAGCGACCAAAGCGACAAAACTCAAATTCCAATTCATCAAGATAATCGCATTTAGAACTTTATTTACATACAAATTTTAAATGCAATACACACATAACAAAACACACTTTAATGTACATACATACGTAATATGTATATGTTTATGTAGGTACATACATATATGTATTGTTAAAATAATATTTTGTACGACATATACATTAGGTGCTTGGTATACATATACATAAATATATATTAGTCGTACATTTTTGTAATATAGAAAGTTTGAGGAGGAAAAGCTGATTCTGCCATGAAGGGGAAGCATAAACAGAAAATAAAAACATAAAGAACTTACTTTTGAGTTCCCGGAAATTCCTAAAAAATTAGCAAAATCCCAAAAATGGGAGCCAAAAAATCGTAGGAATATGTAGTAATTTGGTCGCTATAACAAAAAATACAGTTAAAATTAAAGGGTGTTCCAAAGCGAGCAGCGAAAAATTTTAAAATTCCATGTAAACAAAAAAGCGCTTAAATGAAAAAATATCATCAAAAATAAAATAAATAGCTCAAATGCAAAATATCACCAAAAGGCCGCCAAAAAGCTACATAAATCGCTAAAACCAAAAAAATTGCTATGAACGAATTAACTTTTTCGCCCACCCAAGAACAACCAACTAATCGTATAACAAACCCAAAGACACATACACACATTTGTGTTTAAACATTTCTATGTATACATGTAATATGTAATAACCACTCACACAATATCAGGTCATATTGCATAGTTTTACACAAAAATACACATATCAATTTCCACAAGGACTCTTTATTTAGTTTATGTTCTTCCTGTAACCTTAATAATCGAATACTTGTATGTGTGTGTGTATCTTTTTTGCATGTGATTCGTTTGTTTATGACTTTGGATTCCCATATCAGCAAATATTTAAATCTGTAAAAGTTTTAAAATTATTTGATATCATTTTTAACTTTCGCCCCAAAAAATAGAGAAATATATTTTGTTATTTCTTTTTTAACTCATGTCCGCCCCTTCGTGCTGTCTTCACTGCCACGTTATATGTGTGTAAATATTTTCATCGAATAATAAAAACTTTTTAACAACACACAATTATTATTTATAACGAAACTGATTGTAGTGTAATTTTTAAAATTTCCATATGTATATGCATATTATTTATGTAAACGGTTGGCTTTGTAATAATCATTTATACTGCAAGGACATTTTTTTTATAACATTAAATTTTTTATAATGTTAAAGATAAAATTGTGTCATTTATTGTTAGTGTATAATTCTATTCTTGGTCATTTAAGAATGTTTATAGGTTTTTATTTTAAAATTTAGTTTAATTTTAAATGCTTCTTTAATGGGGGAGACAAATTGAAGAATAGCAAGGTATTAAAATAGTGTATTACTGGAACGTAATGTGTAATGAAATGAAATGAATTGTAAAGTTTAAGTTTTGTCCAAGTCCTTACTTAACTTCGTTATGTAAAAATAAATTCAGTGAAGTGTGACTTTGACCCGCGCGCGAAGGGTTCCTAACGGACACAAAATATGTAATTCAATACAAACTTTAGCCTATATAATATATAGTTTTGCCACTTTTTTCGTTTTTCTTTTTTTTTGACAATTTTTTTAAGTTTTGGCCCTTCTTTAGTTTTGTTGCTTTTTTTCTCGTTATGGCAATTCTTTTCGCAGTTTGGTGTTTTTACAGTTTGATGATTTTTTTTCATTGTGGTGATTTTTTCATTTTGGCGCTTTTTTCAATGCCGATTTTTTAATTTTTGTCGATTTATTTTAGTGTTGGAATTTCTTTTAATTTGGTGTTTTTATTGGTTTTGGCGATATTTTTGGCTTTTTGAATTTTTTTTAATTTGGTGCTTTATTTTAGTGTTAGTGCTTTTTCTCGTTTTAATAATTTTTTTTTAGGTTTATGCGTTTTTTTATTTTGGACGATTTTTCTTCTTTTTGGCGATTTATTTTCATTTTAGCGATTTTTTCATTTTTGCAATTTATTTTACTGCCACTTTTTTTTTAATTTGGATTTTTTCGATTTTATAATTTTCGATTTATAATTTCCAAGATACAACAAATTGTCAAAATTACATAGTCAAAATTGCATTAAGTGATAGAACACCCTTTATTTTAGGTTTTTTTTCAATTTTAGTATTTATTTTTAAGTCTGTATAAAAATACACTAATTTTACCAATTTAAAGTGCCAAGAGATATGTACATATGCTTTCGAAGTTTTACCTTCGAGTTTTTATGTCATAGATAGATCTCATAGATACACTCAACAAAAAATTTAATAAAACTGTGGAAAAGTTTCTAAATTTTTTTACTTGAAACCAGTAAAATATTTACTAAATTCCTAGTTCATTAATGAACTAGTTTATAGTAATTATATTTTAATATTTAAGTAAAATTTTCCTAAAATTAAGTAAAATTTTCCCATTAAATTCGGAGCTTTGCAAAAAATTTTTCCGTCTTTGATCTAAAATTAAGTAAATTTTTAATTTTTTTGTCTTTAATTCGGGTACTTATTTTTTTAATTTAATTAATTAAATTAAATTAATTATTACCAAAAAAATAAATTTCAAGTTCAAATATTCCTCAAAAATATGAAAAATTTACTTAGATTTTTTGCTAAACGCAAATTAATAATGAATTCTATAATTCAAAGAAAAATATTTAAAACTGGTAAATATTTTCCTAAAATTTAGTATACCATTTTACATATTTTAAGTAAGTCAAATTTCATGAACTAATCAGGAGTAATTCATCTCTTAAAGTTTATTTTTTGATTTAAGACGAAATTGACTAGTCCTTGATATAAAATTTCCTTCAGTTTATAACCATTTTCCTACTCTTAGTAAATATTTACTTTACGTCAGTAAACATTTCCTGAAATGTGAGAAATTTATTGTGCATTTTTATGAACTATTTTTGAGGATATGAACTTTTTATTTTTTACTCATATTAAGTAATTTTTACTAGATTTTTGCAAAAATTTACTTAAACTTAGAAAAAATTACTTAAATAAATTTTTTTTAATTGAATTCAGAAAAAAAATTCTTAATAATAGTGCATGTTTTTTTTTTTGAGTGTATGGGCGATCACCGGGGAAATCGCAAATAGTCAATTGCATGTTTTTTCTTGTCTGACATATTAATGTTCCTGCATTAATAAGATATTTTTCCGTATCAAAACTTTTTATAAAACTTTGAAACGATTTTTTAGTGCATATTTAACCCTTTAATGCATATTTTTGTATATTTCAGTCTTGCTCGTATATTTTTTTAATAAAATCACAGATATCGTTGATAAATACGCAGCAAATGTTGTTGTGTGTGTTTTGCAATTTTACAAAAAAAGGTTGCCAGTCAAAAGTTTTGGCAATTCAATAATAAAATTTGGACGTTAATTTCAATAAAAATTTAGTGTTGTTATGTGTAACCGACGCTGCCCCGATTACATCAGTATACGTTGCAAAACATTTTCGATGTACAAAAGTTTATTTAGAAGTGATTGCAATAATAGTTATAAGTCGTAATTTACACTATGCAAGTCTTATTGCTGATTAGTTTGTCGAAGAGGGTGACCTGGGGAACATAAACGTTTCTTTTCCCCTCGTCTCTCTTCCACAAACTAATCAGCTTAGCAATAAGACTTGCAAAGTGTAAATTAGGAATAAATAAAAAGCTTGTCTTATTTAAACAAATTACAGTTATATTAAGTCAGTTTTCACGCCTACCACGTCAACTCATTGTGCATTATTATAAAAGAGAGGGTCAAATTCAACTCGAACTACGAGTTGCATTCGATTGATTTCGATCAATTCATTAGGAGCGTAAGTGAAAAAAAAAACATGAACCTTTGCTTGTTTTGTTGGTTAAGCACCGTTTATATGCATTTTGTTCCTGCCTCGGTATTTCTTGAATTAAAAAAAAAAAAAAACTTTGAATGGGGACACAGGTCTCTGCCCTCCTATGCCACCAAATTTTTTTTTTTAATCATCATCATCATCAAATTTAGTGTGCCTCACTATTGTAGTTCTGAAGATAAAGGGAAAATAATATTTGCTTTATATGGGGTTACCCGTGGTCACCGTCCTATACTCTTAAGATTTTGACGGCTTGTACAGTTTGTCTTAAGAGTTATGCATAATAAATTTAGTGGAACTCACAATAGCGAGTTGTGGATATATACATTGATCCGCGAAAAAAGGGTCTTTGGCCCCACTGTGCGCTGATTGTATTCCTCTTTGTGATATGAGAGTATGTATATTAAAAAAAACAGTTTTTGGCCTCCACTGAGAATTCGTAAATTTTGAATTTGCCCCCTTTAGTGGAACATAGTTAAAAACAACTTTTGATTTCATATTATTCTCAGTTGGTAGTCAAATCCATACAAAAGTTTTGTAAACCTTTTCCCTTTAAAATGCTTTTTTCTGTGCAAATATTGAGCGACTAAAATTTTTGACAAAAAAAGTATTGTTTGTATAAATACATTTGTATGTATTTATGTAAGTATGTATGTGTTGACAAAACATTGTCATAATGACTTTTTCATTGGATTTTATTTGGTTTCCTCCCCCTGTACTGCACTGTATGGATGTGTCTACTAACACGCAGTGGATGTTACAACAAAATAAATAAATAGAGTTTACTCTTTTAGCAGAATGAAAACTAATATCGGAGAAGGTGTGCCAGTATAAAAATTTAACAAATGATAAATAATTATGATAATAATATAAGAAATGATAATAAGTCTTGATTCGGAATCGGCATTTCTTCAATAATGCATTACACTCCATATCAGGTCCATATTTTATTCCCCCTTATTGTGAATGGCGTCGTCTATGATACATCAAGACGACAGTAAATACTGTCACTTGTCTACTCTTTGTCGACAACAATTGACTAATCCATTGCTACATTAATTTACAAAGCCTTAAAAATTATTAAAATATTGTCCATAAGAGCCAATTGTTACCAATAAAGTGTAGGCAAGTGACACTATTTACTGTCGTCTTGATGTGACGTCGACGAAGCCATTCACAATGAGGAAGTTTATTAATATATTTTTATCAAAGTTACATTTTTCTTTGGCTTACTTTCCCAAAACAATTTATCAGCTGTTTGCAAACTTTCTGGAAAAGAGAAAATAACAATTTTTTCCTGTTTTCTGGTAATTAATCAGTTTGACTAATGTGTCAGCTTCAGTGCAAATCGTACACAAGACCTACACACACATATCAAAAAGATTCATCATCAACTGTTCATCAATATGATACATATTAAACATCAGTATTGATTTAGTCCTAATTATGACATATTCGTACTGCGTTAATAAAAACATAAACCCATCTAAAATACTCTCGTATGAAGTTAACCTAAGGCAGGAAGTGTTCCACACATAAAATCAAATTTATACTGAAATCATTACTAAGAGTTAAAAAAGTGAAAAGTTTCATTAAATTTATTTGGAAAAATGTTTTATTTATACAAGACAGAATCGTTATAATTTGTTAATAAAAATGATTGATGTGTTTACTCTAACGGAAGGATATATAAAAAGTTGTAAAAAAAAGAAATCATCACTGACATATTGAAGTCATACTTAGTTTAGCTTTTTTGTTTGCTTATGTATAAATTGTGAGCTAAAAAATATTTATATACATTTATTAAACCACATGGAATCTGCAAATGTTTTTGGCAGGCTAAAATAGGCATAAGTAAAGCCTTTAAGCAAGGCCTCAAAGTGTTTTCTGCACTCAAAGCCATGCTAGAAATTTCAGCAGCAAAGCTGGCTTAAACTGGTTTCACCTGACATTTATTTTATGTGAGACCTTTCAGCAGTGCGACTCATATGGGTAATTCCACAGAGTGTCACGTATGATGACAAATCATTTACGTTTGTATTTCAGATCAATACGGTTAGATTTTTTATATTCTGCAGAATTTCACATATGAGCAACAGGAGTGACAGGATCTCTTAAAAATGGAAAAAAATCGGAATCTAGTTCGTCTGGACCCCACAAAACAATTCCTCTTTCTAGATATTGATATTGTAGAAATTTAAGCTCGATTGAACGACATTAACTCGTGGCGTTCGTAGCTCAAACTGACAGACATATGGAGCCATAACTCCAGAACGCTAAATAGTACAAACATGCTTAATATCTCTAAAGAAAGCAAATCTTTATTTATGATTTTGGAGTTCTCGTGGTACCTTCATAGCGAACAGTCGATTAGCGGAATTTTTTTTACATACCAAACAAACAAAAAATTATACAAAAAATATTCGTAGCACATATTATTCGTAATAGGTACATACCGTCTTTAATAAATAAGCTTTATTGCTTTGATAATATTTTTTACATAGTGGAAATAACAAATACAAAAAAAACTCAAACAAAAAAAAAATAAACAGTGACATTGAGGAATACTCTATACGAGTACCTCAAATACAAAAAATTATGAAGTGAGTTCTAACGGCAGAAATGCTTATTTTACTGTGAGTTCTGAAGCTCTTAATGAAAAAAATAGAAACAATAAATCTAATGAAAGCGTTTTTTTTAACGAAAAAGCCAATATTTCGTCAGCGATCAACTTCGCTTTGTCCAATGCCAAATAGTAGTGATTCATTATCATTACAATTGCCTAGTACTTCTTCATATAAGTCAGTTATATCATCCCCTTCAGGCTCGTATTCATCACTCAACAAAGTTATCACTACAGATAACAGTAGCTCAAAACCCAAGGTGCAAGTCGGTATGGACAGATATATAACCGTGGTGAAGCTTGGGCGAAGCCCGAATTCTTCAAAGATTTCATCCGCTCCAAAGATGTCTAGGGATAACAGCGCATCTTCAACTAATCGCCAAAACCGTTTTAAAATTTTGCAAGATGAGAACGACAAACCCGATGTATCCTCGAATAAAACATCCAAGCCGCCACCAATCTACTTGAGAGAGAAAAATTCAAATGCCCTTATTAAAAAATTAGTTTCGGTCATTGGTGAAATGAAATGAACATGAAATTCCACATTGTCCCAATAAAACGTGGCAACATCGATGAAACGAAAATTCAAATTTATGACGAAAAGGATTTCCGCAAAATGGTTTCTGAATTTGAAACTAATAAAACAAGCTTCTACACCTACCAGCTTAAGCGCGCTAAAGGCCTGCAGATCGTATTGAAGGGCATAGATTCTTATGTTGTCCCTGAAGAAATAAAAGATGCACTCGTCCTCCAGGGATTTAAGGTAAAGAATGTATCTAACATAATGAACAAAGAAAAGGTACCCCAACCCCTATTTCGTGTTAAACTGGAGCCAAATGATATACAGTTGAAAAAAAACGAGACTCATCCTATTTATAGCCTTAAATACCTTTTATACAGAAAAATCACAGTTGAAGAGCCACATAAGCGTGCAGGTCCCGTGCAGTGCATAATTGCCAAGAATATGGCCATACAAAAGCTTACTGCAATTTACCTACAGTGTGTGTTATCTGCGGTGAATTGCACGGTACTGCTAGTTGTACTAAACCAAAAGATCAAGCGGAAAAAAAATGCAGTAATTGTGGAGGTAATCACACCGCTAACTACAGAGGATGTCCTGATTACTCTTTCGTCAAGCAGGCTATGGTGCAAAATTAAATTAAATTAAATTAAATTAAATTAACTCCAGCTCAACCATTAAACGCGTACTCCGCCACTTTTGCTCAAGTGACCCAACCAGTTACTTCACGTGTATCGTATGCCGATGCTGCTAAGGTTAGTTCTATTCCCACACCAAATGTTTTACCGCCAAATAATTCAACGAATGCAAATTCAAGCTTTAACTTTAGTCGCCTTGAAGCTACTATTGAGAATCTGGTGCTAACTATAAACAACTTTACAACAAATATGACTACCATGATGCAAGAAATGCTGAGAATGCAGAATACTCTGCTTCAAGCATTAATTAACAAGCCATGAACACGTTAAAAATATGTTTCTGGAACGATATCTTCATCAAGTTCATCACTTTTTGTACATTTTAATCATATGTGGCCCTATGGGCTCGATTCATTAAATAAATTAATTGAAATTGAAATTGAATAATAAAATGTAAGTAGTACATTTTATTATTAGCTGGTTACAATAATTACCGCCAAACTAACGTAAGTGACAAAAAAAATTTTAAATGGTGGAAAATATGGAAAATTAACGATAACACAAATCTAAAATAAGCATCGGAATATTAATAGGCTATTATAAAAATTTCACCAAAATAAATGCAAGGGAATCGGAAATAGGAAAAAAAACCTTCTCCTGTAAAATTTCTTTTTATTGGTTACGTTATTTTGGCGGTTATGGCACGATATGAAGAGCTTCTTAGTTAAATTTCCATATATATGAGCTCATATGTATATTATAAAACGTTGTATATATTCTTTCATATATCAATTATAATTACTTTACGTATGTATAATCCTTTACATTTCCATACATGAATTCATACATATTCATATATATTTATATACATTCATATACTAAAAATATATGGACCATATATACTTTTTTTATCTGGGTAGGAATAAATTTTGATATATAATATTATTTAAAACACAGGGGTAAATTACGAGTCGTATCGAGTGCCGTGATTTGCCTTCATGTTTGAGAGTGTGAGGTG
Organism: Tachina fera; assembly: GCA_905220375.1. NCBI lineage: Eukaryota > Metazoa > Arthropoda > Insecta > Diptera > Tachinidae > Tachina > Tachina fera. The sequence goes on from LR999966.1 coordinate 78,152,788, forward strand.
TTATAAAAAACTTTAAACTGGCATCAGCACAATTTTTCAAAAACTGTCACCTAAAATAGCGCTCGTAGATACATTCATAAACATAAGACTATAAACTTTAAATAAAGTGATAAAAAAAACTAATTGTAACCTGATGAAAAATTAGTTACATATTTCTTTCTCAAGTACAAACATTCAGTCATTAGTAATATCGATAGTATCTCAGCGCTATTCCCAGAAAATTAATAAAAATTGCTTTTCCCTATATTAGTAGAAACCTCTTACATGTTGTTAACAATATTTTAATCTTTTCCAAATTTTCTAGTAATTAGAAGGATTCACGCATTATACCAATTTCAAAAAGTGGCAGTGTACTTTCTATCAATAGCTTGAGGCCAATTAGCATTTTACTGACTCTATCAAAAGTAGTTGAAAAATTTGGAAATTAATCAATTAATGTCAGTTTGGATTTCGTCGAGGAAGGCGTGTTATTCTCCATTGAGTTAACTAAATCATTCGGTTCGAAGTTGAATGAGGCGTACTAATTTTTTTTATTTTAATTATTTTACTTCGCCGATGATTCTGCTGCACAGCGAAGGAGGGCGCTCTTTATCGTTTAATCTTATCGATATCTTCTTATCGGATTAGTATCGGCTGAAGTCGTTATAGTTCAGTGACCAGTGACTATGCCTTCGTCATTTGAACTTCCTACAACAACTGACACAAAGAGACACTAATGCACATCAGAAAAATACGTGGCATTCTTATCTAATGACTGTTGGATACATGAATTGAACCCAGGACCATCGATTTCGTAATCAAAGTAATAACTACTTCAGCTAACGCCACCCTCAATTTTATTTTACAGTCGAATATCTCGGTCGAAAAATTGCAAAAATAAAAATGCTTTTACATTCATTAAAAACTAAATAAAAATGTTTGAGGAAAAATTTTTTTTTGGTTGACCTTTTTTTGGAATTACCCATATGTAATTTTACATATGTATATGTAATTGTTAAAATCACCAGTTTATAGAAAGTACATAATTTTTTATTTCGAACGCACATCTATACATGTTACATCTAACATTACCTCTTTCTTTCAACGAAATTCATTGTTGTTATACCAAAACAGCTGATGTCAGTCAGATGCTTTGGAAAACCTGACATGTCAGTTGTAAACAAAATGTCGTGTAGAAACAGCTCTAATTTTTAACGTTTTCATTTGATGTCTGTTGCGAAAGTCGTAATAAAAGTAGTAGTTTTTGTGCTAGTACTATTACAATGATATAATTTACGAACAATGTTTTAAATTAAATCATTAAATTATCCAGATTTACTTTAAAAAATCAAATATTTTTCCTGCCAGAACAACCAAAATGGCAAATTTTGATAATTTTTAGTGTTGTGTTATAAGAGTAAATAATAGTGGTATTCGATGCTTGATGCAAATGATCTTGCGTTAGTGCAAAGGCAAAATATCATCGTAGCTTTTCTTTGGATTGTGTGTGTATTTTGTTGTTGGATTTTAAAGAAAAGCTACGATATTTTTCGCATGCACTGACGCATGAAACACCGAATACCGCCAATGTTTTCTTATCGATTTTCCTTTTGTAGTGTGAAAACGACAAGAATTTATTAGTTATTTTTCAACTATCTTATTTTGATTTTTTCCTTTCGCAATTGTTTTTTTTTGTCCTTCAAGTGCACTTTATTTTGAATTTCTTTTCTATCGCTTATAAACTTTTGCAGTTGTTTCTTTCTTTTTTTTGCTTATTTTCGCTAACATGACAAGAACATTGTAAAATAAAAATGTCTGGCTCATAAGTGCATGTTACCACACACATCAATGTTGCATGCATCTATAGCAATAGATAGATACACGCCGTTCCTACACAATTTCTCACACACGTAAATTGTAGTTACATGATTGTTGAACTAATCTTAAGTTTTTGTTCTGCTCCAACTGTCCGTCCGTCTTTTCGTTTGTCTGACTACTATTGAGACTTTATTATTAACTGTTATCGTATGCAATCTATTTTTATTAGATTTACAATTGCATTTTTGTTGTTGCTGCGATTTTTTCATTTATGCAACCATACGTTCACACTCATGAACATTTTATTTAATATATGAAAAATGTCTTCGACTTGTTATTTTTTTTTGTGTGTCGCAGACTAGGCAAAATTTTCTATAAATTGTGAGATTATTTGATTTGGATTTTATGTTATTATTTTTGCTCATACAAGGTGTTGCGTTAAGAGGTAATTTTTTTTAATAAAAAGTTTTTAATATAAGATTTTTGCAGCTTTCATTCAAAAATTGAGATAATGACTTAAGTGCGTTGAAAATTCGACTGTGGAATAGTAGCCCAGGCAGAAAAAGACAATCAGCACGACGTTGCTACGATTGTCTGCGGGTACAACTAAGATCAGTACAACATTCGCTTACCAAAATTTTAATGTACTCATAACATTAAAACGATAACGCCGAATGACCGTCCTCCGACTCTTGTTTTCAATGTTGTCACAATACTCTAAATACAAATTTATAAGGTCGTCACAATGTAAATTTCTCAACTTAAGTAACATTTTTGTATTTACGGTGTTGAAGCGGTAAAGAATTATTGTAAACGGGGTATTTGAGGAACTAAAGTCAAATTTTTGTATTTACGGTGTTGTAGCGGTATAGAATTATTGTAAACGGGGTATTGGGAAACTAATGTCAGATTTTTGTAAATACAGTGTTGTAGTGGTACAGCATTATTAAGAACGCGGTATTTATAAACTTTAAGTCTATTTTTGTGTTTACAGTACTGTGGCGGTACAACAATTTTGGAAGAATCGTCATTTTGGATTTGCAGTGTTGTGGTGGTATATATTTTTTGGGCAAAGTCACAATTTCTGCCTGCGAGCCTATATAATGTGAATTATTTTATCTGCTGTGGCTTTAAAAGAATTTAAAATGTGTTAATTTTCTGAGGCTACACCGTACTGCTTAAAGAGAAGATGGTTCAAAGGAAATCTTTTGGTCATTTTGATGCGATCGTTGTATATGCTTAAGACTTAAATATCAATAAAAAAGTAAATATTTTACTACATGTCGCTTACGATTAAGTCGAAATTTGGGTTCCATATTGTAAAGCATCTCAGAAGTAGGAGTTTTTCTATGGATGTTATGAATTGTTCTGAATAAAATAGTCGGAATGAATGAATGGGCGTGGCACCTCTCGTATTAACTTTCTTTTGTCTTGAAATATATTTGGAGCTAATGCAGCAAAAATTTTGTTTGAGTTCCTGTATAATAATTCCCATGAAGATAAAATATTTATTTATAGATATCTTAAAAACTTATATGGAGAGAAAATTTAAATTTTGTAGCACAGTTAACAAGTTTGTGGCATAAATTTATCAAATTCAAATGGGTAACTTTATGCAGCATGCACCTGCGCATGAAACGTGCGCATTAGTGTTAAATTCAATACGTGTAAGTATAAATCCTCACAAAAACATAAATGTGAAAATGTGCCAAGTTCCTGTCCAAAATTTCGGCCATTAAAAGTAGTGAGCTATAAATGTTGACCAAGTTCTTGTTTGCCACAATACCTAACACAGAAATATCTTATGTATTATAGAAACTTGTAATCGTAAGGGTGTCATATAATTTCTAAACAATCGGCTTTACCGAATTAAAGAAATGGACAAATAAAAATTTTTCTCTCTTTTTTTAGAAAAGACTTACCACTTCCGAGAGTTACGCTATGGATTAACATGCGCCTGAGCGGCAGTAAGCTAAGCAAATTAATAACTTTATTTTGCTCGCCATAAGTATTACATATTATATTTTAATCCTAAATCGGCAGTATTTTATCTTCAAGTTTCTAAAATTCTTCTTAAATGATTACCTAATAATAAGTTATTTATTTATGATGTCTTATTTATAATTGCAGCTAAAACAGAATTGCCTTCTGTGTCATATGTTCGCTTTACTTTAAAAGTTATTTATTCAGTCATAAAAAAATAATTCCCTGAAATGCTTTCATTATCGTATACTTTGTGCGCCTTTGCTTTATATGCATACAATTTAGTTTATGACTTTTTATTATTATATTTTTCACTTGATTATATTTTGTCTTATTTCAAACCCGCTCTACTCACATAAGAATCGCAATAAATGTTTTATTTAATATCCCGAGTTATTTTGTTGCTTTTTATATATTCTATAAATTGAATTCATACTTTATTTTAATGCTTCTATATCATGTGAGTTTTTCTTATTTTAATTTTTTTTATTCTTTTGTGTGTCTAAATGTGTGTATGTGCTCTTGCTGTTATAAATGAAGTCTTAAGTTCTGTCATCATATGTAGAGTTGTAAATCTAAAACTCCGTCTTATGACTTTTTTTATATAAAAGCACACATACACACACACACAAATATACACATTATTATTTAATATCTGACTTACCTCCTTTGCATGAGGAAATTGCTTTCCTGTTTATTTTTTTCTTGAATTTTTTTGTTTCCTACTTTTTATGCCAGTATTTCTTTAACATCCGTTCCGTAACTGTTAGAGAGTCATATGAAAACAAATATAGAGAGTGTTACATGTATGTGTGTAAGTGTGTGTAATCCTTGCATACTAGTGATGCCCATTTCAGAGCTCAATTGAGTAGACCTGGGTCCAACTCGTTCAGTATTTAAGTTTAGATACAAACCTGTGATTAAACCAATATTATTTAAATGAATTTGATTACAGGCTTGTATCTAAAATGAACGACTGAACGAGTTGGATCAAGCTCTACAATTAAGTTGATATGGTTGCAAACATTTTAACCATCTTGAGCGGTTATTAAACAGCTAGCATGTATATGTAGCAGACTTGGCTCGAACTCGCTAACTAATTTTTGACACAAATCTGTGATCAAACCAATGTAATTCAATAAATAATTTTACATTTACATGGGTTTGATCATCGGTCTATTGTAAATTAAATTGATTTGAAATTGACTTAGGTTGAACTCATTTACTAGTTCATTTCTGACACAAACCCATGTAATTTATGTGGATTTTGCTCTTAGGTTTGTGTCAAAAATGAACTAGTGAACGAGTTCGATCCAAGTCTAGTTTTGATTCGAATGCGAACCAACTAGTTCAAAAAAAGCTGTGGGACACAGAATTCAAATTCGTTGTATCATAGGTTTCTGTCTAAAATGACAGACAGGACGAGTTAGTTCCAAGTCTAGCAAGAGTACGTATTGTCAAGTATGCTCGCGTGTTTTAAAAAAAATTTTGATATTTTGGTACGTCGCCGTTCCGTGCAACTTGTGAAATCCCTTGTATGTCCAATAGAGTTGGGTGTAGAGTTTAGACTTGCACCGCACTCTTTCGAACTCTTTTATTACAATCACGTGTTTGGCCGGACGTGTGGCCAATAGAACGATCTAGTTGAAAAAGAGCTATTGGACACAACTAGACTTGCATCGAACTCATTCAGTAGCTCGTTTTAGACACAAACCTATGAGCATAATCATTTATATTACGCTGGTTTGATCATTGGGTTGTGTCGAAAACGAGCAACTGAATGAGTTCGATACAAGTCTAGATAGAACTCTTGTTGATTGCAGACTTGGGTCTAATTCATTCAGTCTGTCGTTTTGGACACAAACCTATGATCAAACTCATGTATTTTAGGTTTGTGTCTAAAACGAGGTACTGAATGAGTTTGACCCAAATTTTGTTGGGTGGATCTCATTCATTATATCATATTTGACACGCAACTAAATGGAGCAATTTTCAACAAAAATTTCAAAGAATTAAGCATTTTTGGTGGAAGCTACTGGATTACCAACTTAATTATTTTTACAATTCGTGAGACTAAAATATTCGATTCTTAAGAAGTACTTACTTTATTTATTTGACAACTTATTCACGTAATCTTTTTGATCTAAAAAAAATCATTCTTCTCTTGTACATCATAGTTTTAAATTTTAGATAATGTGATTTTTAAACCAGTAATAAAATTTAGTAATCAGAAAAGTAAGTTATTATATGGCAAGTAGTTCTACTGGCAATTGTAATTTTTTTGCTGGGTTGTTTTCATTGTCTTTGCTGTATTTTTGTTTTAATCATAGCAAAAATCCAAGCTAAAAGTAAACATTTCTTTTATTAACTTCGCACTCTGATTCATATGTGGCTGACTTAAATACAATAGTAGTAAACTTTCCATCCATGCCTTAATATAAGTTGGAAAAAAGAACTTTTGAGACTTCATAAATTTAATTCATTTCATAAGAACTGCACTGATTGTAGTTTTGAGAAAAACTGTTTTACTTATTGGGTTGCAATGTATTTAAGTTTGAATTACTAAACTTTTACGGCCCTATGTATAAGCTAAAATTGGCATGAAGTTAGCTGAAGTGGCAAAATGGTACATGATCTTAAAGACTTTTGCGATGAAACTTTACATTAAAAATCATGCCACTTAGAGGTGTGTTAAAATTAAGTAATTCTACCGTTTTTTATCTCAAATTGTATGGAGGAGCTTGTTAACATCTTATTCAATTTCGTCACTTATGCTAACTTCATGCCAATTTTTGCTTATACATAGGGCCGTTACTTTTTAGAGTAAAGATGGTAAACGATATTTTTTCAGATTTTTTTATTCACTCACTTACATACCTTGAATTATTATTTCATTTTATATTATTGCAGTTTAAAAATCTAGTCAAATTTTTTGAGTATTTGATTTAAAATGTAAATAGAATAAATGCAAAGAATTGACAGAACATTTAAAAAAATAATCCATGGGACCAAACTGGAAGTAAATTCTTTCAAAGAAAATTTTTTTTCGATAATCTGTTGGTTAAGAAGAAGTGCGTGAAATAAAAAATTTAATTTTAATGGGCCTGCCTCCGCCCATTTTTCTTAAATGCAACATTGTGTGTTTTTCAAAGCTCAGGGTGTGTGCTAAGTTTTGTTAAAATCGGTAAAGTATAATGATTTAAAATAAAAAAAGAAAAGTTGCGTCTTAAGACACTTAGTTATAGCTATGCTGCTTAGTTATATAAAACTAATTTCATGTATGAAATAAGTTCGGAAGGGTGGTGCAACACCACTCGGAGATCCAATTGGGTCCATTGTTAGGTTAGGAAGGGTTCATGTGTGTGAAATAACAATGCAATAAAATTATATTACATGATGATGTCAAATTCGCCGCAAATTTTTCAAAACGTTTCCATTTATTTCCTATTATTTTCTGTTCTAGCGGCATACGATTAAATTAATGTATTGTTTGTGGTAAAGCCGATCGGCTGCATTCTCGGGCTTGTGCTCATGTGCAAAAACAATACAGAAATAAATTGAGCAATCGTTATCGCTTTGTTTACGCTTTGTTATTGTTTCACTCACTTCAGAGAACGAAACAAAACAATATTAAATAATTTGTTTTGTTTATTTTCTTACTCTGCTTTTAAGTACAAAGAAATCAAAACAAAAATTAATTTATAATTGTAATACTGTTGATTATTTTTTGTTACGAAAATAACGTCCTAACTCCTGTATTGTGCAATAAATAGCATAGCTATAATAATAAATTTTAATAAGCGTGACCACCCATTTTTTATATGGAAGATTGTGGCTTTTTTAGAGCTCAAGGTTTGGGATAAGTTTTATAAAAATCGGTTAAGTAGAATAACGTGTAATATACTAATTCATTAATATGGGCGTGGACTGGCAAATTTTTTAAATTTTAAAATTGTGTAATTACAAGAACCAAAGGTGTTTGCTATGTTTTGAAGCAACCAAATAAGCAGAATATGATAAAACCAAATTAAAAAATTATTGGGCGTGTCCCCGCCCACTTTCTTCTTATAATGGAACCGACTGGAAGCTATACCCTATCAGCCAGAAAAATAACTCTTACAATCTATCTAAAATGTACCGAGTCATGAATTAACAATGTCAAAAAAAATTCAGGCGAATTCATAAACTCCTCTTTTTTTTAAAGTCAGTTAAAATGTATTTTATGTTTTAAAAGTGTTCTGAATGCTAAATAAAAAAAAACATAATCACAAATTTTATTTTATTTACATTTATAAGATCCAAAGCAAGGAACTTTACTGTTTTCCAGGAGAGCACTTTTAAGCGTTCAAGTCGATTTTTAGAAATTTATTTCTTTTGCAGTTTAATTGGTAAATTCTCTGTTAACCTTTAGTTTTTTTTTAAGCAAACAGCGTTCTACGCACTATAAGTAATACATTTAAGTTGAAATATACCAAAGTATAAACTAAATTAAGCTATTATTTTAAATAAGATCATAAGTTTAAAAAAGATAAATCGCAAGTCATAGGGCTATAACGTCCTGAAAAATCACCAAAATTCATTAAGATTTTGACCAGGGGTAATTTCAAGTATGCAGATTACGCAAGTACCATTAACTCAAAATCAGCTTATCTCGACTTAAGCACTTTTTCCTACAAAAATATTTACTAATCATATGTTAAAGTATCTGTATAAAAAAGTACTTGAATTTTTTTAAACATAAAATGTTGGCATATAACAAAAAATCAAGACCAACATCAAGAGCTTCAATGTTCAGGAAAAGCAAAACTTTAAAACAAATTAAGCATATCAATAGAATTTTGTACAAACCAAAGGTAGTCAACTTAGATAACTTTTATCGAAATATTTTAATCGCAAGTCATATTTGCTTCTACAATTTGTGTTCAAAGTAATTTATTGCCGTTATTTTTGCCCTCCCACCCTTCAATAATATCCCCAGCAACTTTGACTTGTTTAGATTTAATACAAAATATCTCTTGGGGACAAAAGAAATTCATAATTTGCAGGAATCGAAAAATTAATAGTTTGAAAATATGCCCTGAACACACACTACACTTTAGAATTTTTAAATCTTGTTTTCAGGGATATGAAAAGGGTGTGTGTGGTAGGGTCACACAATGAAAAAAGGAATGGCTTCTTTTAGGTAGGATAATATGAGTATTAAAGCAACACTTCTTCTCTGCATGTAGACTTTATCTTCAGACATCGCGACTTTAACTATCGCGCAACACAATAGCAAATGCCACAAAAAAAGCAGCATTCCAAAACATTTTGATTTAAAGATTCTCTAAGCTGCAAAAACAAAAACAAAAAGAAAAACCCATTTCACATTTTAATCTTTTCCTTTATAACTGTTTTATTTTGTTATACTCGAATTTGGCTTTTGCTTCAGCTTTTGCTTCCCTTATTCCCCCAGCACTAATAAATTCATTTAAAAATATTTTATTTTTTTTATATGTACGTGTTTAATGCGTGTGTGTGTTTGTTTGTTTAAAAGAATAGTGTATATTTATTTTGGTTTGAATTTGTTTTTCTGTTTGTTTCTATTTTTGTTATTTTATCACTTTTGATCTTAATTCTTTTTGGCAATTTGTTAGCTGTTTTATTGCTGCAGTATATTGTTTATTTGGTTTGAAATGGGTTAAATGCGAATGAAAAAAAAATATAAAATAAAAAAATACAAAAAAGAACAGAAAGGGTTCTGGTTCTGGCTCTAGTGTTGTTGGTGAGCTTTTGGTTTTGGTTTATTTCTTCATTCATTTGGTGTATTGCCATCAAATTAATGTGATATAAAAATCTTTTATTTTTCCTCTTGTGTGTGTGTGTGTGTGTGTGTGTGCATGTATATATTTGCCTGTGTTTTGGAATAGCAGCGTGACTTCCGTTTCAAGTGTTTATCAACAAGATAATTTGTCACAGATATTGCCAATGAATGCTAAAAAGGCCAACATTTTTATACACCAAAAAAATATTCTCATGCTAGCTTTTTTATTGTCCAAAGATTTTAATTATTTTAAGTATTTAATTTGAAAATCTCTCGAATATCTATTTTTTATTATCATAGTTCTTGTTTAAAAGCCAAAGATTAACTTAAACTGGAATTTGGCCTCTTATGCATTAAAAATATTTTTAAAAATATTTTAGTGAACTTCAAAAAAGTCTAAAAAATGCTAATGATGAAAAGAAACTCAACAATATAATTGTAGTAAAATTTTAATTTGTTAAGCAGTTTTATGCACGAATTATACAATAATATTTTAAGTTTTATTTAAAATTAGAACACATGCTGGTTATTAACTTTGTACACATTGTCCTTGAAATGCTTTTAATTTTGAAGGCTATTGCAATTTTGTAAATGTAAACAATTCAGTTTTATATCAATCCAATTTTTATAGCGATTTAATTTACAAATTTATTTTATTTTTACACCCTTTACCAAAAATGGAAAAGGGTTTAAATAGGTTTGTAATATGAATATGCCACGTATATATATTCTGGGTCCTTATGAATAGGGAAGACGAATAAGCGATGTCCGTATGTCCGTCTGTCCGTCCGTCCATCTGTCCGCCTGATGTACATGAAATCGGTTTTCTGAAGCTCCCAGAAAAGCTAGAGACTGTTGTATCAGAAACGGTCCAAAATAGATTGGTATTGAAAATCAGCAAAATCGAAAAATAAAAATCAAAACTTAAACTTTTTCTGGTATATAAAACTAATTGAATCAAACTAGACACTTATTTAATTAATTAAATATAATCTTTATTTTCGAAAGAAATAAATTGGGTTGGAAATTGAAAAAAAAATTTGGTAAAATAAACCATAAACTATTTTTGTCAGTTAAACATATTTCATGTTTTAGGAAGATCTTTACTCAAGATATTTCATCCATCTTCAATTTTTATATGGATATCTCACTTAAGCATAAACGCAGGTTTGTGCCATGTAGCTTATTATGCTCTCAGCACAGTTTTGTTTCAAGTCGATGGTCCTTGTAACGAGTTCGTATTAATTTTTTAGTAAATGGAAATAGCAATAAAATTTATCGCTGAAGAACAGTCATGACCAGGGAAACCAGAAATATGCTCCAACAAAAGTGTTTTATGCGCACTCAATATGCACTAAAAACTCCAAAAATATGCTCTTAAAAATAACATAAATTAGATTATTTGGAAATGAAAATCTAATTTTAAATTAGCAATTCAATAAAATTTATTTATAAAACAAGGCAAAAATAAACAGGCTTATTTATAAAACTTATTAAGGCTTAAAAAAGGTTTTTTAGAAAAATTTTCCTTAAAAAGTCTTAATAATTTTTATAAATAAGGCTGAAACCAACCAGAAGAAGGAAACAATAAAAAAACTAATTAAGATAAAAAATTTAACTTTTACTTCAAAAGCGATCACGATATCAGAATTAAAAGTTTGGAGCTGTATTTTGAAGAATAAGATAAGCTTTTTATTTATAATTGTTATTGAATTAAGCAAAAACTATACACTTAGCTTTTTATAAAAATCGCCGCCTGTAACATCTAAATAAACTTTTATACATTGAAAATGTTCTTTTTCAACATCAACTGATGTAATCGGGGCAGAGTTCTTCACAATTACCAAACCAAGCTTTTATTGAAATTAACGTCCAGTGAGGATGTTAAAACACATGTTACACCTTTTTAAGTTGAAATTTTGAAAATACAAATCAATACTATTTGTTTCAGCATTAAAATTTAGCAGAAAAAAGTTGGACATGGACGATTTAAAATTTTTTTATTTTCTTGTTTCGTTTTTCTTTCACAAGATGTTAGAACAAATACTAATAATAAGTATATTCTAAATTTCAACTTAAACACGTGTAGCATGTGTTTTAACATTAGTACTCACAAGAAAACGTGTGAAATCGATTCGGAAGCCAGAACATACACAATGGCTTTTTTAAAGTCTAACTTCATATTGGTAGCAAAGTATTGCTTCCCCATACTACTGTTTATTTCACTACAAAATGAAATTTTTACGAAAAAAGAAGTAAAAAAATTTTATCAAAAATTTTTTTTTAAATATTAAAATATAATTTTTTGAAAAAGTACCAAAATATGCCCTAAAGACACCAAATATGCTCTAAAAATTTTAAAAAATGCTAAAAATATGCTTGTTAGACTGAAGTATGCAAAAACATGCTTAAAAGGGTAAAATATGCAAAAATATGCACTAACAAATCGATGCCAGAATTCATAAAAAGTTCTGAAACGGATAAATATCTTAATTCCGCATTGATATATCAGACAAGAAAAAACATGCAATTGCATATTTGTGGTTTCCCTGGTCATGACCATAAAATAAATTAAAGGAAATGTAAAGGAATGTCCTTTCTGCTGAAGAAAATGGAAAAGATGGATGGAATGGGATGTTTCTATTGAGACACTAAACAGTTTTGCAACATCAAAGATTATTACATAAGGAAAAATATGAAACAAGCTAGACTACTTGCTATAGAGGTACAATACTAAGACTATTATAGGGTTATTAAATAAAAATAGTAACACGGTTTTTGACATCTCGAGAGCGAGTAAAGAAGCCCCAATTTTTTGGTATTGTATTGTCGTTACTTCGATGTTGACATCTGAAACTTATTTCTTATATACAGAGTGTACAATAAAATATTCAGCTATTGCTAATATCGTAAATAAAATATTTAAATATAATTCTTTAGTCTAACTGCCTTATTCATAAAAATTATTTCAGGTTTATTTTTTATTTTATTTATTTTTTTTATTTTTTTTTTAACACTCTTCTAAAAGAGTCTTTTATGACTGGCGTTTCTGATCAATTTAGACTCATTTTCGAGACATTTACATTTTGTTGTTCACAAATTTAATACACCTTGTATTTTATTGATTTTACGGCATGAGCTTGCTGTTTGTTTTTTAAAAAAATCAACTTCTAAGCAGTTCTGCGAATCATTTTCGAGTCTTATTTAAAGCGCATAACTAAATCAGATTTTGATTATCTAAAGTAGTAGAAAAAGACTAAGTTTTGAGAAACAATCTTCCACATGCTGACTGGGATATCATACGTATTTCGGCGAAGGGTATATAAGATCCGGCACAGCCGAATATAGCTTTCTTATTTGTTTTATATAATTTTTTTTATTAATTTTATATTATTATTTTTATATCCTTTGCTTAAAAAAATACAAACATACACTCAGGGAAAAGCTGCAACTTAAAAATAAGAACGCGTCACATTAATTCAATAATTTTCAATATTATAGAAAATGTATATTTAGAAACTTAAAAATAAATAAAATTAATAAATTAATACAGTAAATTAATATCTTTCTATTTTGAAATAAGAAATTCAACATAACTAGAGTTTCGTAAATTTTTCTTAAGCCCCGTTCAGACTATTATACAAGTATTAATACATTCATGGCATTTTACGATACAGAAATCTAAATACATTCGTTGCGACTGTCAAAAAATCTAACATAAAATCACATATTGTGTTCAAACCATCACACTTCAAATAAAATGTGTAATACAAGCAGAAAACAAAAAAGCTGTAGACGGGAACGTGCCTGCACTTGAAATTCAGCAGTTAAAAATATTCTATGTAAATAACAGAAAAAATGTATACATATGACAAAACATTACATTAATGACAACACGGTATCGGCGGCAAAACAGCCGAATTAGAAATTTGGTTTGTGTAAAAATCTAACCCTTATCTACCGAAAAGTATTATCGTTTAGAAAATTGTCTAAAAACGAAAAAGTCTTATGGGATGTCTAAATTTTTATCGTATTATTTGCCACTTTGATGACATTTTGCGTTCAGACTATCACCCTTGCACGTATTATTTGAATTTTTGACAAGTATAAATACAAACGAGGCTGAACGCGGCTTTATTAATTCAATATGGACTTTTTTGAGCTGTTTTTTATCTGGGTGCAGACATTTTGTATATGTAGTGTATTGGCCGCTTGCTAAAATCAACGCATTTTCTTTTGACGTGCTTGCGAAAATCTGCGAACATTTACACTGAGGGTATGGCATGAAATTAGAATTATATATTTTTTAAATAAAATTAAATTTATATTCATGCACACATAATTATATATACTACATTATTAATAAAAAATATTTTCGATTTATAAAGGAGTTTTTCATAACATATTGTTTTTACCTTTAAAAAAGCTTGATTTTGTGGGTTCTTAAATTTGAGATTAAATTAAAGGCCGCGTCAGTATCCAATTCTTAACAAATCTGAACTCTTTCTGTACTTAACATTCATGGTAAAAGATTTTAAACGCACAATGTTCATTTATTCACTGTTAAAATACCACGATGTTAACTTCCCTACTCTTAAAATCCACTGACTCTGTATTGGATACATTTTATAGTTAGTTTTTATATTTCATTAGTTTTTACTTTTCATTGCATTCTTTGGAGTTCATTTTGTCAAAATGTTTTGCTATTACTTGTTCTGTGATAGCAATCAACCTGAAGTTATTATTAATTTTATTATAAAATATATAATTTCTATCCACTAAAATAATCTTTTAATTTTCCCCTGATGTTTATATTAACAAAAAAAAATACACATCTTTTTCTTTCGATCATTTTATTAGTTGAATTCGTATGATAATTTTATTAGTTGAATTCGCACTATCATTTTATTAGTCGAATATCATATTAGGTAATTTGTTCTAAAATCTTGGCCAGCAATTATTTTTTTTCACTAACAATAACCATATTTTTGTTAATGAATATATCAGAAATAATAACTGCGTGTATGATTTTTATAAAAAACAATTATCAGTCGATTAATAGACAGTAGAAGTTGACATTTGTAAGCTGTTACACAAAATTAAGGAAATATTGAATAATATGTGGAAGAGAAAGGACAGTAAGTAATTTTTAAAAAAACCAAAATATTTTGGTGGACGTTATTGCTTTTTTTAATCCCTATTTAATCCTCAAATAAATAACTTTTTCCACATATATAAACTTTTCATATCAGCTTTTCATAATGTTGGCAGTGGATGGTTGTGTTTTCCTTGTGATGAAAAGTATTACACCCAGAAAAAAATACCAATGTAAAATCACCATGACAATAGGTTGATTCAAATTCATTCAAATCACATTAAATTTACAAGAATTAATATGTTGTTTGAGTGTGTTGGTGGTTATTTGCTTTGTTCATTGCTGCAATACACTTTTGTGCTTAGTTGTGTAGGTTGTTTTTGTATTGTTGATGCTTTTGTTTGTTTGTAAACAGCCAACAAACTGCTGCTGGCTGGTAGGCAGTGTGCTAGTCTTGGGATCGCAGGTTCGAATCCTGAAGTCAAGTCAAAGCATTTTGTATTTTTTTTACTAATACTTTTCAAGTCAAGGCATTTTCAAATAAATTGTATGTTAAATGATAAGAAATAATGTTAAATTATAATTAAATTTAAGATGGTACACATTTAAAGTGTATCTTAAGAATATTTTAAGTTGTTGTGGCTGCTGG
Organism: Tachina fera; assembly: GCA_905220375.1. Classification (NCBI taxonomy): domain Eukaryota; kingdom Metazoa; phylum Arthropoda; class Insecta; order Diptera; family Tachinidae; genus Tachina; species Tachina fera. The sequence continues at coordinate 78,168,115 of LR999966.1, forward strand.
GTTAAGCACGTTGACTACCATGCGATGAGTTCCAAGTTCAAATCTTGGCCGGCGAAGCCCTTAATTTATATAAAAAAAATTTTCTGATGTCTATGTCAACCATACGTAAGTTAAATAATATATAAAATACAATTACTACATTAAATTAAATTCATGTTGATCTAACTTGAAATAACTTTGATTCAACATGATTCTTCATTTTGATTTTAACAATACTTATATGTTAATTCAACGTTAAATAAAGTTATTTCAAAAGGAAAATTTTTTTTAACAATTACTATAAATCATGTTAAATTAACATGAAACACACATAAGCAAAATCATTGCCAAAAAAATGTAAAAGTAACTCTATTTCTAACGATTTTACATTGTTTTTTTTCTGTGTGTATGTAAGTAATTCTAAATTTATTTATTTTTTATGAATTGAACAGGCTAAACTTTGTATCGCCTTGTAATCCGAATTAAATGTGATAATTAATAAAGCATGAGTAAGTAAATGAAAAAATGCTAATTTGAAGTACCCCATTGATAAAATTCTTATTATTAAATCTAATTGACTCAATGTTGACAAAGCAATAATTTTTTTTAAATCAAATTCATAATTAGCTCCTAATCCAGATATAAATATAGTTAATCCTGATAATAATAATAATAATAAATTACCTATTCATTAATGAACAAATAACATCAAAGTTAGTTGGAAATATTCTGACAACATATAGTTGAACGGAACAGCTAGCCGTTTTCGAAGGCCATCATCATTAGCGTTCTTCTGTGCTTGGCCCACTGCGTGTGGTGTCAGATGATGTAGATTTCCGCTTTATGTACCCAACTTTTTTGCAAATGGAATATGTGAATTGTTTTGATTCATCGTATTTCAATTTGCTGAAAGGTTTTTTTTCAATTTTACCATCTCTAAATTTACATCAGCCTTGCCATTGTCTTTTGTTCTTTTTACTAATTATGCTCATGTTAATTAATTTGCTAATTTTTTGTTATGCTGTTAAGATTTGGTGTGTTATGTACATTTTAATTCGACAGCTCTTTCCTTAGACTCTTGTCATATGTGTTCTCGAGATAGAAAAATTTTTATATCTTACCAAAGCATTTAAGGCAACAAAATTATAGTTTTTTCGAACATTCATTGTGAAAAGTAAAGTAGCTTTAAAAGATGCAATAAACCTTTAATTAATTAATTGTAAAGTTTCCGATAATATAAGGAAGCAATATATTTATATATTTTAGAGGAAGTTAACTTATTTTATACATAGAAATTATATCGTTAATTTTTTCACAAAAATCAGTTATTTACGATGGTAGGTATTCGATTTTCGTACAAAAAAGCTTAAAAATATGTCGCTTAAGCTTTTTTGGAGGTTATTGCTCGATATGGTTGTGTAAGTCTACGAAATTTATTAATATTGTAATTAATAGACAACAAATATCAGGGCTGTTTCAACAGGCTTTTAACAAATCTTGGAGAGAATAAAAAACACACTTCACGTATTCTATTTGCATTGAAATATTTTTATGACCGAAATTCTTAGTAGCTGTCATCACACACAGCAGACCGAAAATATAAACGTTATGTATTCAAGCTATAAGCCTAATTAAATTAAATCAATAAGTTTAAAAAATCTTAAAACTAAATTGTGATCTAAATTTTTTTCTAATTATATTAAATACGTTTATGTATATTTCCAACGCTCTTAGCTGGAAAGTTCAACAAACTTAACATTATTTTAAATTTCACCCTCAAAATCTTTAATTTCATTACCTCCCTCAAACGTCTACCGAAATATTGTTTCGTAAATATATTACGATTATATGTAGATAAAATGTTATCAACATGATAATAATGTCATATTTATTTTTCCCACAAACATGGTGGCATGTCTTAAGTTTGCTTGTGCCTTTCTTATTCTTCTTTTTCTTTTTCTTCTTCTTCATAGGTGACATTTATACAGATTTCCTTTATTTGCTGCCTTTTTCTATTTACGTATCTATTTGTATGTGTGATTTTATACTTAACTAACGTGTCATGATAGAAACGTGACTGAAATATTTAAAAAAAATCTTATCTTAACTCTTTGCTCGTTTGCGACAATAAATATAAAATACAGAAAATAACAAACCTTTGAGAAGAGTTCCTTTTAATTTTCTTTTTTATATACATACTATGTATTTTATTTTCATTTCGTCTTTTCGAAGACAATCAAACACCCACTTAGTTTAGACACGTTCAACACATTATAACCTTACGATTGTGATTGTGAGTGTGCTTAAAAGTACGAGCAAGTATTAGTTTTATTGTTAACGTGTTCTTTAAATTTGTATTTACTATTGTTTTACTGGAGAGTTGATCAGGTGACATGAGTTATTCTTATCAAGGGGAGTGAAACTGACGTCACGCAATAAGTGACAAAGTGGTAAGCAGCAAAAATAAAAATATGCCTAATACTGTGGAGGTGGCCATGTAGTGAGCGATTTATTCGAGTGATCTATATATATGAGTGGCGATGCCGCTCAAAAAGAGAATTATTGTTCTGAGTTGCGCTGATTAGAAATAGTTGCAATATTTCAGAAATATGGTTATGCGGCTTGTAAATGCCGCTTAGTAATAAGGTCCATACCGCTTTAGCGCATGCCACCCGTCGATTTGCCGCTCTTTGCGTAGCCGCGGCCTAAAGGCCCAACTATAATATGAATAAGCGAACTTAAGCAACTGTGCGGTTACATATAAAACGTATGTGGCAAACTATAATGTACTTATGTAACTTTTCGTCAAGTTTCGTCAAATGTCATTTGCTTAAGCTAAGTGCCAAACTGAACGCACATTCCGTTCGGAAAACACTTTTGGTGAATATTTTAAACTCAAGCAAACAGCATCAGAAGATATTCATTGATTTTAAATATTGTTTTATTGTTTCTTATTTTAAACACAGAAAAGAAAGCACAACTTTTATTCTAATTTTTTGGTTTACAATACACATATGCACACATACCCATGAGTTTATTTATGTGTGTTCATTGTTGTACTTTTTAGTAGGCAAAACAAATAAAACAATTAATAAAGTGGTGCATAATTATACGTGAATTTTTAATATATTAGGATATTCCAACAAGTTAATTTGATTGAATTGAATTAATTTGGTAGTTATAAAAGGAAACAAAATGACTAAAAAGTTGTGAACAATTCCTTTATTTGCAGCTGTGGCTAAAGAATACTTAAGTGCATATAAGTACATTGTGGCCACCTAAAAGTCACATTTGAATTGTTTAAGTATTTGACAGACTCATCGTTCAATTCTGGCATTAGCTTACGCCAGCTTATTCATATTATAGTTGGGCCTTAAGTCTTGGGCGCTATAAAGTTAAAAAGTAATAAAAATTGAGTCAACTAGCTGAAACAGTTACTGAAGTGGTCATCATTGGGAAAGTTCAAAGATTTTGACATTATTCCTATAACTGGATTTTCCAAACTAATGCTAATGACTTTATTTTAAAAAAAGGAGCCTAATTTGTGTCTAATAATTGTGTATAACCTTATGATAAAAAATGAGCGCTGGTTTCTCGCCAAGCTGGTAGAGAAAGGGGTCGTGATGATTTTCGTGTTTATTCAGCTCTTGTTTGCTTCACAGCAGTACAGGCATGACCAATTAAGTTAGAATGCACTTAGAGCTCTTAGTCCATAGTCATGCCACGGTGACTCTGCAAAAAAATAGCCTTCACCAGAACCTAATATATAGGTTATTATTCACGTATATTCTTGTAAAAATATACAAATGTATTCCATAAACGCATTTGTATGCAAAAAGAATCCAGACACTATTATCTAAAGAAAATAACTACACAAGCACACAAACAAGCAACATGATAATACAGTAATGATATTATACTCGTATGTTCTGTTAAGAAATGTACAACCACATAAAACCATAAGCCCATGCAGACGAAGGACCCAAACAATGGCAACTATAATGCCTCTAAGATGTTCTAATATGAATGCATGCGCGCACACACACACATACACACACACACACATACACACACTCAAACACACACACACACACCAACAAAATGAATTGAACTAATAAATAGACCAAAAGCCCAACTTGAGACTCTGCTGGATGCGCTGAGGTTTTCTAGATGTTACTAACCTAACTCTGGAAGTTTTGTGTTCAATATAAAGAAACAATGCATGTGCTAATAACAGAGTCAAATAAGTCGAGACGAGCGTTATGTGAATAAAAAAGTTAACATCGTGGTATTTTAGCAGTGAATTCGCTTAGTATGTGTTTAAAAGCTCTTAACATCAGTGTTTCATAATAAAGTGTGCTGATATGATAGTGATTGTGTACTTGAGACTTTTATTAAATTGAAGTACTTTGAACCAAAAAAACGACGTTTTCAAAAGGTAAGAACGTAAGAACACGTGAGCATATTCAAATCAATATTCACGCATCCATCTCTATTTTTAACTTTAAAAGATTGCTATCTCGGGTTTTGTTTTATTATTTGCGATGTTATTAAAACATTTACTAGAACAATGACTCTTCAATTATATTAACGAGCAGCTGCCGAGTGTGAGTGTGAAAGGAAGAGAAAAAGGGAGAGTGGTAAGTCAAAAAAAAAGCAGTTTAGAACAATAAAAATGACAATAAAACGTTTGATTTATAATCACAACTCAAAACAATGTAAAGAAACTATTAAAAAAACAGTCCCTTGTCTTGTAGAAGTTCCCCTTTTTCTTTACAAGAAATCTCTTACAGAAATAATGAATAGTTATATTCTGTGAAATTCATGGTCTTATTGTTTAAATTTAATGGTTTTTAAATTTCATACAGTCTGCTGAATCTTTTTAGAAAAATTATTTGAATTTAATTCTTGGTTTTATTACCGAAAAAAATTAAGACTTATTATTATTGCACAGCAGACAAAAAAAAAAATAAGACGCATTTTCAAAGTTCATCTCAGGAATTTAGTGAAGAAGGGCTTAAGTAAATCTATTGACCTTTTTTGCAGTCTCTTGTGATGAGTTACACTCGGAAAATCCTTAACAAAAATATTTACGATTTCTGTAAGCAGTAATAAAATTTCATGCTTTCAAAATGTTCTACTTTGAAGAACTTCCTAAAATGCTGAAGCAGAAGGGAGCTTTTTCTTAATTCGTTAACAAATATACTAAAGATAGTTTGTTCTTTTTATTGAATCCATGCGAACACCAAATTAAACAATATAAATAAAATTTAAGTCTCAATTTTAACATTTGTTAACGCAGTAATGATCCCAAATTATTATTTTAAGTCTTCATTTCATCTCATCACTCATTTTTATTTAGTGTTATACATATATTCGTCTACCAGTGGATATGATAAAGAATAGCTCCCAAGTTTGACAACACAAACAAAATTCATGTCTTCTGGGAGAGCACTTAGGGGCCACTTAACTCTAGCCTACTGACCTGCTTTAGCGTAGCATTAGTTTTTGTGGGAATGCAGTGTTTCCAATTTAGATATCAGAGGTTTAAAAAAGTTTAAAGCAAAATTTTGCAAGAAACAAGGAACGTGTTTATCTGTTTTATATAAAATTCTACGAAAAACTTATTTGTGAAAAATTTAATCCTCTCTCATCTTTTCCATATGGAGCTGATTTGTCCGTAGTATAAAAAGATCTAATCAGTGTGATAAAACGATACGGTAATTTTCTGGAATGTTCCAGAGAAGACTACGCCAAATAGTATTTATATACGATTGATACTAAAAGGTGTTACAAAATGCTCTGCAGAACAATACGCCAAAGCTCAAAAGTCCACTCTAACATCATTTCTTATTTATATAATGTTACGCAAATACCAGTGAACACACCTAATATATTAGAAATTATCTAAATATTACTAGATAAAGAACATAATACATTATCAAAAACTTATAAAACATTGTTGAAGTAAACATCAAAACATAACAATAATTACACTGTTGTGCCTTCTATTAGTAAGAAATATACAACCACACAAATACATAAGCCCATGCAGATGCTTGACTCAAGCAGAAACATCAATAACACAACAAAAAAAGGCCCTCAAGGGCACCATTATGGTTTACAACAGTTGTTCTTTTAATGCTGTAATTTTCATATTGCGATTACGGCTTACAACATGTGTTCTTATGTGTTGTTAATTAAAAATGTGAAAAACTTACAATTGCTTATAAGCTGTAGTCTTATTGTCGTTGAAGAAAAATTTGTAGTTATACATATGTAAATGTTTTTCCATAATTTAAAATATTTTTTAGAAAAATAAATGTAAATTGATTTGTGATATTTCAACTTCTTAAATTTTCCTCTTTCTTTTGTTTGCTTATTTAATATATTTGCATGAATTAAAAGCAATAAATATTATTAAAACAATACAAAATATTTACTTATTTAAAAATGTAAGCACTAAACTATTTCAGCACCATTATAAAAAATTTATCGACTCTAACATTCATTATTATTATTTTTTCTTCTAACAACATACATATTAAGCAATTTTTTAATTGTTTTCTTTTGAACTTCATCTTTTTGGTCTTGCATATTTATCTAAATATCTACTACAATTAAAATAGAACTGTGCAACATACACAACACCTAGATGTTGTAAATCATAATCGCAAAAAAGATTAATGTTGTGTTGTAGCGGAGACAACAGAACATTTTTGTGTTGTAAACCGTAGTCGGGGCATAAACTTCATATGCAAAATAGAGAATGACAAAAATATATTATAATCAAACAACTATGAATATGTACAGCTAAAAATAAAAAAAAAATGCTCATATGCAAACACATGCATTAATACGCATAACTATAAACATCCAACAACTATGTTTCTAAATATTTTTGAAATTACCCAGCACAAACAAACTATAACTGAAATTAAAAGACTGAGTGAGCTACAATTACACCCATGAGTATAAAAATACTTTTATTATTAATTGACTACATTTGCGTATATACAGGGATATTTTATTTGCATACACACATAAAGCATATTTTTCAAACACCATACAGACACACCCACATACTTTTCATTTCACTTTATATATACGTAAGCGAATAATGAATAAATATCCCAAGTATTAAATATCCATAGCCTGAGTATAAATATAGAAAAGTAAGTATGTGAGATACTCAATGCATTTGATGCGCAAGTTCCTTTTTCGTAGATTATTTTGGTTTTTGGCATAAACGAAGTAAAAATGCTCTTATATGTAGAAATCGGCTAAAGTCATAGAGTATACATATTAGTTTACTAGTTTCCGATATATTGTAATTTTTTGTCATATATATTTTTAAGTGTGATTTTACAGATATTGTATCTATTCGGCCTTTCAAGGTCATTTAATTTCTTTAAAATGTAGATCAAATTCGTGTATTTAATTTAATTTTTAACGTATGCGACGTTGCGTTGGAATTTTCCAGTCTTCAGTTATAATCATATATATTGAAATCTAGTAACATTGGCAATAATTAATTTTTTATTTTGTTAATTTTTAAAGAGGTTTTAGTGAAAATTATTTTCCTCACTACCAAGAATGCGGGCACTTCAAGGGTTAAAGTTAAGCCAAAAATAACAATATACAGCACGTGCCTCAATAACAGTAATTTGTTTTATTACATCTTATTTTCGTAATATTTAAATGTTACCGACATTTAGTGGGTCTCCCACAAGCAATTTAATTTTTTTTTTTTGAAATCTTTTTGTTCACAAAATGTTAACGAGAATATTTTGATTCTTTTATGTATGAGTATAACTAAACTATGCATGCATGTATCTCCGCATATTTGTATGTATGCACATATATTTCTTTCCAACCCAAGTGGAAATAACAATATGACAAGTGTTGTTTGTTGTAATTTTTATGCGGCTAGACGCATAAATATTCTGACTTTTTGCCAACGAAATTGCGAAACAAAAATGAAAGTTAAGCCTGGCGGCCATGACAAAAAAACATGACATGTTTACAAATTTTGTGCGAATTTCGTAAAGTCTTGGGAGGAGCATGCAATGAAAACAATCATGGAGACTGCTGGAAATGCATTTTCTAGAACTAATTCCAAGTCATGTTGATTTGTATTTTTTTCTGGTTAATGTAAGGGAAAAAGATTTGTTTTCTTAAGAAAATAAATGAGGTTGAAAAAATGGTTTTTAGAGTAAAATATTTGCAAGGAACCAAAGAAAATATTGTGCTTAAATTTATTTTAAGTAGGGTTAAGTTAAGAAATAATTTTGTGATCTTTTTAAGTGATGTTAGAAGAAAGCTCATGAAGTAGTTAAAAACATACAAATACTATCGCATATAATATAATAGACATATCGCTAATTTACTAAAAATAACCTCATAACTCAAAAAAAAACTAATTTGCCAGAAAATGCAAATTTAATTTTTCGTTCAAGATTTTAGTAGACAAAATATTTGTATGGAACAATTACACAATATGAATACCCAGCAAAAAATTGCAAAAAAGTAATCGGGTTTTGAATTAAGAATTTTTGGTGGAACTTAATGATTTCAACCAAGCGTGAGATTAAAATAATCGATTCTTGAGAACTAATTCCTTTTTTTATTTGGCAACTTCTTTACGTAATCTATTTAATCTAAAAAAAATTTCTTTATATAACAAAAGTGTGCTGTGACGCAACCAATTTTTTTATGTAAAAAAAGTGTCCTGTTGCTCTTTATTCGAGTGATCTATATATGTATATGAGTGGCGATGCCGCTCAAAAATAGAATTATTGTTCTGAGTTGCGCTGATTAGAAATAGTTGCAATATTTCAGAAATATGGTTATGCGGCTTGTAAATGCCGCTTAGTAATAAGGTCCATACCGCTTTAGCGCATGCCACCCGTCGATTTGCCGCTCTTTGCGTAGCCGCGGCCTAAAGGCCCAACTATAATATGAATAAGCGAACTTAAGCAACTGTGCGGTTACATATAAAACGTATGTGGCAAACTATAATGTACTTATGGAACTTTTCGTCAAGTTTCGTTAAATTTCATTTGCTTAAGCTAAGTGCGTGAGATTAAAATAATCGATTCTTGAGAACTACTTCCTTTTTTTATTTGGCAACTTCTTTACGTAATCTATTTAATCTAAAAAAAAATTCTTTATATAACAAAAGTGTGCTTTGACGCAACCAATTTTTTTATATAAAAAAAGTGTCCTGTTGCTCTTTATTAAGAGATCTTTTGTTTGTTTTTTGTAATTACTTTTCATGTAATGGCGTACCTTAATAGATATAATCAAAAATATGTGCAACGTGCAGCAGCTAAAGTAACCGATGAGTGCACTTAAATTCAGGTACACAGCCTTAAAAGTAATTATAATTACATGTAGTTATCTCAAATGTAGATGAATATTCCTTCCTTAATATAACAAAAAAAATTAAAAGAAAATAAAGCAAAGTGCAGTAACTTTTAATTAATTTTACTGTGAAATATATCTAATTTCTTGTATCTTCATCAGTATTGTTTTCTCTCTCTCTATACTCTTGTAGCAAGCAATAAATGACATTTAAAAAATAATTAACTGGAAAGGAAATAATTTTCCAACTTCCGTTATTTGTTTACAAAAACAACGAAAATAAATTTATTCCTTTACATGAACAAGAACTTTTCCTGCTCTTACCCATTTCAATGTCATTTAGTTTACAAACTTGCACTGTTCATAAAGTGTAATGAAGTATGTATGTCAGTGAGTATGCAAGTATGAATAGATGTGTATGTGTATGTGGATGTATGTATGTATGAATGTATATGTTTACTAAACGAAGGCATAATGTTAAGATTATCTGCTCCTTCACTCAATGACATTCAAAACGACAATCAACGTCATAAAATTTAAATGAGACAATCTTTTCTTCCCTTCAGAAGTGTATCAATGATATTTTCTGTGTACTGCACTAACGAGTATATTTAATTTTATTCTTGCTTTTTTGTTTTCTGCTTAAAAGGTTTTCAGTTTAATTAGATTTTGTCATGTATGAGGTCATTAGCTCCTGACAGCAAGCTTTTGTCACCGGTGATCACAATAATTGCTTTAAACCTTTGCTGGCTTATTATTTATTTAATTAAAGTAATGAATTTAATTTAAAAATTATTGTAGAAAAGGGATATAAAATATATTAATCACATAAATGGCAAATGCAAAGAAATGAACAATTCTGTGGAACTGTAATAAATATAATAAATTCAGTAAAGTGCGACGGTTACAACGTTTGTAAGCGCACTATTTGCAAATAAAAATATTTACAAATAAATTAATTCACTGTTTATACGACATTGTAAATGTATAAAAACTTGATAATACTTCTATTGAAATGTTACTTATGTTTAAAAAAGATCGTGTAAATATATAAAATAACAAATAATAATTTATTTTTATTGTCATTATTTTATTTTATAAATTGTTTTATATATTAGCTAACATTTGTAAACGTGGCAACCCCTAGCATTTTATTTGCAAATAGTGTGTAAATCGTGAGTAGTTTTCTGAATAAGTAAGTCGCAATAAGAACAATAATATTGCAACAATTAACAGTTCTATTTGCAAATAAGCCGTGCATACGCGAACTTAGATACCCTTTTGTTCTTATTTTTGGCCCTTTTTTCATTTTTGGGATTTTTTTCGGTTTATGGATTTTTTAGTTTTGTCGTTTTTTTTTTAATTTCAGCGATTTTTCGATTTTTGGCGACTTATTTAAGTTTAAGATTTTTTTTTTTTGAATTTTTGGCGATGTTTTCGTTTGGCGATTTTATGTATATATGGAATTTTTCAGTTTAAGCATTTTTGAAAATTTTAAGAGCTTGCCTCTTACGGTTTCCCAGATACAAAAAATTTTAAAAATTACATAGTCAAAATTACATTTACTAATAGAATACCCTTTAATTTTGATTTTTTGAATTTTAGTGTTAACTGTTGTAGTCTTTAAAAATATACATTTACAGCCTTATGCTATAAACACAAAGACCACAGCAAGCTACATGGCTACACGACCACAAATGCCGTTGGCAACAAATGTTGCCAAGTAGCCAGCTAGTTAATTATTTTGAAAACGGCAGCAGTATCATAAATATATATATCAGTGGTGCCGCTTTCAAAAATTTCACACTTATTAAAATCAAATAGTCTATTTAAATATATAAAAACGAATCAGTTTATTTCTTTATATTTTTTTTGCGAATTTCGCTATTTATAGGTTTTGTAACAAAACATTTAGCAATTGTTTACTAACTTGCGATTTTTTTTACGATCTTTGCTTTTTTTTGCAGTTTAAGCGATTTTTAATCAATATTATGACTTATTTATAATTTTGCAAATTCTCGCGACTTTTTGCCAAGTTCGCGATAAAAGCGGCTTTTTGTGTGTCTTTTAGCTTCCTAACACTTTTGAAGATTTTAAAACATTATTAAACTTGCAGTTTTATCGATTGTTAATCAATATTATGGCTTTTTTAAAGTGTTTGCAATTTTTCCCGAATTTTCGTTTTTTGCTTTGCAAAAATATAATAAATTTTGTAATTAACATTAAAATTTTGTAACTTTGTTTAACATATTTTGCTATATGAAAAATAGAAATTAGTTTAATCTGACTACAAAGCCAAATGTAGCACGGACAAAAACTTGTCGCCTGTTGACTTGTTGCCTTCAAAATAACCCTTCTCATATAAACATGTGTATTCTATATTTGACATTTTGTAGCCGGTAGCTTGCTGTGGTGAATGTGTTGAATGCTTTATTTATAAGAATTAAAAAGGCTTTATGAAGGCGTTTTATATAAATATTGTGTTTGAAAATTTGTTTTAAAATCCCTTTATAAAGAGTTTTTAAGTGTTATAAATAAGTCTGTAAATTTTCAAATTTCGAGTGTCTATTTATAATTGTATGTAAAGGGTGTTTTTGTATAAATATATACAGCTTTTTAAGTTGGCAAACCTTTTTTTAACTAACAGCTATTTTGTCAGCTGTTCAGTTATTTATTTTTAGTTTGGTTTGGCATTTCAACTTAAATAGACTAACGCCTGAACAACGCTTCCGAATTAAGCAAATTTGTTTTCAAAATTATTGTTCTGTTCTGTTATGTTAATTTTACGGTAAATAATTAATTCGATTAACTATGATACTTCAGACATTTTAGGAGACTCAAAATGTAACTCAAAACGTAGCGATTGGAGACTTGAGAAAGAGTTTTTGAAATTCTACTGTGGAAGAGTAAACTGATAGCATAATTATAATTGATACCGTACTCTAGAGAGGATATTAAATCCGGAGTACGCTTTGTTGTTGTCCTGCGTTTTAGAAGACATATTTTCTATTGGGGCAATTTGGATTATCTTAGAGACTCTGATTGGAAAAATATAGGAGAGTACATAGACTACAGAGCATAAGTGCAATCTTATATGTGATCGGATATACTCAGTTGTATTACTCTGACCATGGCATGACCATGGCAGCGATATAATTGTCAAAGAAAGTGCATTTCTAATCAAAATTCAAAAAAAAAATTAGTGAAGTGCTTTATTTTTAAGTCCGATAGAGCTTACGAACGGGTTCGTTAAACAAAGTTGCTGTATTATGGTTGGTTGGTTTACGTGGCTGCCTACCACACGCAGGCATTCAAGTACAATCTAGATGATTCCTTTTTGAAAGACCACTCCACTCGTCGGTATCAATCTATGCAGAACCGTATCTAACTATTCTATCTAAGGTCACTCAACGAAATCGCAGATAAATGTGAAAGGTCGTCTATTACATTTCGGCATAAAAATTTGTGTCTCGAGAGATTCAAAGCTGGACATTCGCAAACAAACAGTGGAATATTGTCTCTTCTTTGTATTCTTCTCGACAACTTCAGCAGAACTCATTATATCACAGACCTATCTTATTAGCATGTCTGCCGACAGTTCAATGCACCGTCATGACTGCAACGAGCCTCGAGATATCCCTATGCTTCGTATGTGTGAATTGCATTGATCACCTATCATTGTAGCAAGGCCACATTTTGTTCTAGTAGTACCGGGATAGCTACCGATTCTGTATTGAAGGCATTCATATCTGAGCCAGTTCCAGCGGGCGGACGAGCTGGTCTGCCCGTTTGTTACCTAAAAAGTTGCTATGTGCTGCAGATGAGGTGAGGTCAACCTTACCACCCAGTCTAGATATCACACTCTTGCGCAGTCCAACTAGAATATAGAAAGTAGTATATACTCTTAGAGATATAAGAGCTGTCTTGCAGTGAAAAAAGATACCAACTTTTCCCTGTATCAATAAGCACTCTAGCCGCTTTCCATACCGCCAAAATTTCAGCCTTAAACATAATGGTGTACTTAGGTAGACGAAAGGATCATTCTATATCAATATCGTCTGAAAAGACTCCAGAGCCGACACCGCAGACCATTTTTGATCCATCAGTGTATATTCTGATGTCATATCTACCTACCATTGTGCCATATTGATGGGAACAAGGTTTATTAAAGCATTCAGAGCCTCCGAAGGACTAGTATGCAAACCAAACATTCTGTTATTCCTACGTAAGTCAGTATTGGACGCACAATTGCTGTAGACATCCATTTAAGCATTTTGGGGCCCCATTTAGATCGAAACATCATACGAAAGGAGTAGTATGCTACCGTTGCCTTTCTAACCCTGTGTTGAATATTTAGTTTCCATGAAAGTTTTTGATCCAATATAACTCTTGGATATTCTGTTTGTCTGATAGTGGTAATTCATGATTATTCAACCGAGGAAGTCTAAAGCTCTGCAATTTTGTCTTTATGGTAAATAGTACCAGTTTTGTTTTGTTTGGGTTCACTTCTAGTACACGTTATTTCTTCAAAAATTAAGCTAAATCTCGTTATACGGTCGATGACACTTTTTTTTGAAAATCTGAGTGACATTGATCCGGGCGAGATGTGGTTTTAACAGAATGGCGTTACGTGTTATACGGCGCCTTCAGCCATCCACTGCCGCCTCTCGATTATTTACAGAGCGGCCATGTGAAGTCACTGGCTTACCTTGATACACCAACAGTAATTGACGCCTTGAAGGCTAACATTGTTGATGTTATTATTGACAGACGGCCAGCAGTGCTCGAAAAATTGGGCTTAAATTGGATCTCTGAAATTCTCTCAGTTAAGAATCATATGACCGAAATAATTATTAAATTTTAGTGCCGTGCATTGACCTTTAAAAAAATTTTGGGTCAAAGTTTATTTTTGTGTTTATTTTATAATTTAAATTTCCATCGGGTTAGAAAAATACCCTTTATTTGACAAGGCTTGTTATAAGGAAAAGGTTGATAGTATTGTATTGACTTGCAATAACTCTCAAAATATAAGGCTATTTGCATGTTAGACGTTATACCTGCGTCAAGTGACTGTCTTCTGTAGGAAAGAAGTGCAGAAAAGCCTGGAGGTACATATATTTTGTACCGCTAGTTGAAAATCGAAGTTACGAAAATTATATTTATTCGTTTAAATTTTGCTCTCTTTCATAAACAATGTTGTCAATTTAGGTGAGTTTTTCATTAGGTTTGGCCAACTAAAATTCATATTTAAAAAAATTGGATAAAAATCATAGAAAACCCAATCTATGAGTTGATTTTTATTGGTGTTTTTTCTTTGAATTTGTTTCCTCCTACAACTTTCAATAAAATAAGTTTTAGGGGCGGGCCATTATTACAACTTAAAAATAATTAAAAGTTGGATTTTTTCGGACTTATAAAACGCTATTCATTATTATACATTTAATTTAACTTACCAGAAAGGATACATTTGCCTTTTTAGCGCTCACTTTAAATTAAGTTATAATTGTACTGTTGGAAAATTCATACATCCGATAAAATCCTACTTTTAACTACTTTTAAGTTGTAACAATGTCCCTTCATGAAATAAGTCATACTAAAATTGATCATCCATAAAGAAATAATAGATTAAAAATATACTTTCGGTAACAAAAAATTAATACATTTAATCAAAGAAATTTGCATTATAATAATATTTTAATAGCCAGGAAGTCCCCGTCCAAAAAAAAAAAACAAACTTTGGCGTTACTAATTTCTTCCTAAAAATAACTAAAGATACTGCTATATAAGATGTCAAAAACAGCAGAAACCCCCAAGCAAAAAAAAAAAATAAAAAATAAAGAAATTAAAGAAAAAACCCACCGTTATTGGATTTTCCACAAACATCTTTTAATAACATAAGTATAAACACACAACTGAACGCAACACAAAAAGGAAATTCTTAAGGTATGTAAGGAATATTCGTATTGAAAAAAACCCCAACGAAACGCAAAACAAAATCAGTATTGTTTGAATTAAAACGTTGAAGACGGAATTTAAAAAAGCAAAGAACAACACAAGCAATAAAAACTATACAAGAAGGCTAAATGTTTATTTTTAAGCAACGCAACATTAAGCTTCCTTCACAGTATTCAATTGAATTGCAATGGAGGAAAAATACAAAACGTAAACATAAAGGATCTGCTTATTTTGGGAACATTATAATGCATGATTGTATATATGTTTATATGTATATACTTTTTTTGTTTTTTGTAAATGTTATTGATGCTTATCAATGTTGTTTTTATTATGTTGCTCTTGTTTAAATCAGAAGTCCTCCAAATGTACAAAAAAAATTTTCCTACCCACGACGAGACTGAATGGCTTTAAGCTAGATACACATACATATATACTAACATAAATACCCAGCAAATATTTTTTTATGGTTTTAATTACTTGGTTAGAATTTTGTTAGAAAACTTGCAAAAGCTTTTATTAAGTCACACCGACCAAAGAAATTAGTTCATAAATTTCTTTAAAAAAAATAGTTTTTTAAAATGTACACATTAACGGAATTACAAAATTTTTTTATGAATAAAATAATTTTTTACTCACTTTTCTGCTGAATACGAGTATCTTTATATTTTTAATATAAATTCTTCGGAAGCAATGAAAATGTAGTTTTTTAAAACTGTCTTTCAATTTTTTCACTGGGTATTTACATATAAAATTGAAGACGTAAACAAGGGCATATTGTGCTAACAAGGATGCGGATTTTTTTTTCAACATCTTTCGCTATACATTCATTTATAATAATGGAGAATTGAACGTAAATACAACTACTAAAATAACAACAACGACAACAACAAAAAGATGTATAAAAACCAGAAACAACTTATAAACATTTTTATCAACCATAACAGTCTATCGATTGCCGTTTATCCAATAAACAAAATTTTTTTGTTCTTTTTATAGGAATGTCACAGTGGGCTTCAGGGAAAGAATTAAATAAATTTGTTTTTACAAATATATCCAAGAAATTAAAACTTTAAAAGCATCAAATTGAATGACTTTGATAGCTGATATGACGTTTATACAGTAGTTTACCATTTATTGAACTGCAATTAATAAATTTACCCGCTTAGTGTAATCAGAGAGTATGCAACTGTATTAGGAAATCATTAAAAAAGGTATGATTTAATTGATTTACTTGGTTAACTGCCTCAAAAAAACATGAATTTTTTAGAAATCAATTAAGCGGAAATCACTGTATTTATGCTGAGCGCAACAATCTTAAATTTATTTTGCTATTGTTTACTTGTCTTAAAAATATGCGATATAATTTCGAATAATCAACTGAAACTTTAACTTTATTTTATTACTCGAAAAAAAAATTTATAAGCAAATTTCTGTATCTTAACTCAAAGGGCAACACTGCTTCTGTCAACAAACAGCTGTCAGTGTAGACCTGTCAAAGTTTCCGCAAGCTCTGCTTATAGACCGCGTGATTTAGGAAGAAATTTTAAAAAGTATGAATTTTTTATGCTAGTCACGCATTTGTTTTTTGCAGAAAAAAGACCACCACTTCAACAAAAGCTAAGCTGTTCAAACATTGAAATAGTTGAAAACTATCCACCATAAATGTTAGTGGCCAAAATGTAGTTTTGAATTTCGTTGTGGCCGTATAAGAAGGGAAAATTCCGAACATTCTGGGCGCCCTATTGAGGTCTCTACACATGAAATAATTGAAAAATCAGGATTGGTATTGACCAATTGGAGATTAAAAGTGAGAGACTTGGGAAGTCATAGGCATCTGACGTCGATCGGTGGTTCAAGTTATCAATGATCATTTGGGAACGAGAAAGCTTTCCTCAAGATGAGTGCCGCGTTTGCTCACAATCGACCACTATGGACTAATTTATGCAGCGTTTCTTGACCGTGGAGAACAATGTTGCCAGTTTAGGGGATTTGTCTCCCAATTGGGAACTTTTTTTGCGATTGGGAATGAAAACTTCGTATTGGGGATCTGGGGATTTGTTGGAGATGATAACAAAATTTTAAGGGGTTTTTGGGTTTTTTTTTATAACCGATGTTAACAAGAACGATTTTTCAACTAAGAAAAATGCGTCTGGCAAGTCTAGAAATATGTGTTACTATTTATAGTGAATGGTTTCTAAGAAACAAGAAGTATCAAGGCAGATTAAATAAAAATTAACACTACCAAAAAAACTACGTTACAAATGACTTGTTGGAACACTTCTTATAATAAACACACACTTTAGAAATAATTCACATCTTTTGACAAATTTAATCCTTTTGCTGAAATGGTATCTGAAGCTTTTTAATACAAGTACTATTTACAACAAAGTTTCTGAGGCTGATCAATCAGAAGATTTCGATTCTGAAGTTTTTGAAATGGTAAACTTTGGTTAAGAATTTTTTTATAATTTTGTATATTAAACTACATGTGTGTAGTCTGCATAAAAATACACTAATTTTGAAAACTTCAGGTGCTATAGGCACAATTGTCTGTAGGATTTAAAAATTATGCGGCAACTCGCTTTGGAGCACCCTTTAATTTTAAGCTGCCAAAAGTTTTACATATTCTGTTTTACAGGTATGTAGCTGTTAGGGTTCGCGAGAAAACAGCCTGCGAACAAACCGATATTGTACCGAAACCAGTATGGTTTCTCTTCACCTTTGGTGTACGGAACTCTAAAAAAGGAATTGAAATTTACCTACATGTTTAAGCTGCTTCTCTAAGTCTCAGGTTGTGTGTTTCCCTCCATAGAAAAACCTGTCAGAAATGTAATCATATAATTAACTAATTCATTCATTATAAAATTAAATCAAAGACAAACAATCATCATTTGCAATAAATATTTACCTAACTTATTTAGTTAAAGCCCACTGTAGAACAAATAGCAATGTTTTTGTGTGTAAATATGCACTCCTTCCATAAATTACGTCTTATTATTTCCTGCTATTTTATATTATATATTTTTTATATTGTGAAGCTTTCGTCACTCTGTTAAAAAAAAAACGAAGTAACAAAATATATTTTCAACAAAATATATTGTTGTTTTTGAAGGGTCTTAAGATACATACATATATATTTTTATTTATAAATGCGTAACACAAGCTTATTCACATGCATTTACATTATTTTAACATTCAAGCACAAACCTGCAAACACCCACACAAATGAAAAAACATTTGCCTTCATAAATGCAGGATAACACACACATGACGACTGTGTCTTCTGAGATAATCATTCGTTATGCTCTTCCTTTTTTTCTGCCTGTTTCAAACGCTCGTACATTTATATTTTCACTATTCGCCTCCTACGCTCCAAAAAAAAAAACAGTTCTTTTATTTTCCAGCCCTTAAAAAAAATTATAATGATGACTTATTACATACGAGTACAAGTAGTGGGTGACCCATACAAACAACAATCATTGTTAACGTCTCGTCATCATCGAGGCCCATAAATTGTTGTGCGTTTAAGAATTGTACATTTTATGAATTTATGACATTGTGCGTATGTATGGACGAGTATTTGTATAAAATATATTGTAAAAATATTTATGTTTTTATTATTTGCTGTTGTTGTTATTTCATAAATCCATAAATATTTAGTACAAATATTATTTGTAATTTAAATTTTGTTTTTATTTTTTGTTATATTCTTTTGTTATGTTTAACCGAAAATATTGAATATTTTTTTTTGTAATTTCCGTTCAATTTAATTTTATATTGTATTAAAAAAATATATATACATATATAGAAAATTTCTTCCTACAAGATTTTATTTATTTTATTATTGTCATGATGAGGGCTAAAAATTTGTAGGAAATAAATTTTAATGATTATTTCAGGTTTGAGTTTTATTGATAGAGACATGAGTTTTTTTTTGGCTGCGCGTGAGGGTGTAATTTTTTGTAAAATAATGGAATACTTTTGGTATTAAGAATTTAACGAGGCTCATTTGAAGTGCTACAAATATAGTTTGGACAGCAGAGTGAACAGTGGGCTAAGAACTCGTTTATTTTAATCTTACAGAAGAGATTTTGGACATGAATTGCAGTTGAGGTCAGTGCTGGCTCTATTGTTGTATAAATAAGTTATAATAAGTGTTTTAATAAAGTTAGAAAATTCCCCGCCCACCATGCTCCTCTTTTTTATAACACCACACAACTAATTAAAAAATAAATAGCTTTTTCCTTATTGCAATTCACAGTTTGGAAAATTATTTAAAAAAATGTAAACATTCACAGCTATTTAAGTTCCCTGCAGAAAATTGATAATCCAAACGTATTCGTGGTATGACTGGAAAAACTGGGAGTGTTACCAAGAGCAGGGAGTAGTGTATGTAGAAAATTGTAAATGCTTACAAATTCACCATTATCGTGTATGTATTGTTGTCTTGATCTTTTGTCATTTTAACTGGGACTTGGTCTAGTATTATAGTAAAAGGCACTAAACAAGTTCGATATGTTTGGATTCAGGATATATCAAACAGTATAAATATAATGTTCATTGTTCCCTCCAATGGTACCGCCAAGCCACTCTGGAACCAGTTCCGTAACTATACCTAGATATTAACCTAAGTTTGAATTTGGCTTATACTTTTGAAATATGAGTGCCTCTGTGGTCAAGAGGGTAGTGTGCAAGCCTGTTATGCCAAAGTTTGTCAGTTCGAACCCCAAAAAATATTTGCTTAAAAATAAATCATAATTGCATTTGTAACAATAAAAAAATTAAATAAGTTTATTATAATTTATTTTATTCTACATCGAGTAGGTCCCTATGAGATAGTTTAGTGACAAGTTGCAAAGTGCATACAAAGTATCAATTAACCCCGTCCTAGGTCATCTCCATGTAAAATAGACTGGTCCGCTTCATAGGAAGTGTTAGAACTTGGACTGGTCCCAATCACCTGGGGACCGATCACGTGACTAGTCTTTTGTCAGTTGCATTTCTTGCAGGGTTTAAACATAGTTGCCAAATATATGGCAAATATTTGGCACTTATGACGTCGAAGTGATAGGAATTGAATCGTGATTTTTTTTCAAAAAGAAAAGTTGAAAATTTCAATTTTTAATGCTAATACTTAAACATAGTGCACTGTAAGAAATTTTATCCATTTTGAGGTCATAATAAGTTACAGCCAAACGCCAAGCACCAGTTAAAATCAAATTTCCAAAGCCTGCATTTTCAGGTCCTTAAAGTTTTTGGCGCTTACTCTCACGAAGAAAAAAAATTTATCACTTACGTTCGGGGCGTGAACGTGAGTGATAAATCCATGCGTGACAAACACTATGCACAAATTTTTATCTTTTTGCAATAACATAAAAAATTAGATGATTTCTTAGCTAATTTAGACCCGCTGAACACGAATATGGCATTTATTTATGTTTTTTAAGAAGCGTTTTCGAGATATTCGCGAAAAACGGGTTTTTTGCAATTAACAAGATATTTCCAAGAATTTTGAGAACTGTTGATTAAAATTTAGCAACTTTAGCACCATTGCAAAAATATGTTTTTCTTTTAACAGCCAATATTTTTTATCCGTTGATCGGATAAAAATTCACTGAGTTACGAGCCTTTAGACTTAAAAAAATTATAAGTCGAATATCTCGAAAACGCTTCTAAAGAAAAATGTTCAGCGACCCTAAATTAGCTTAAACATCATCCAATGTCAGATTTTAATTTTTTTGTTGCATAGTGTAATACTTAATTTTTAATTTTTTTTTTGATTTACTGTAACTTTACAGTAAATCAAAATTCTGGGAAATTTTGAAAAAAGACTTTTTTGTTTTCTTTGTTATTCCTTCGAATAACACGCAAAAAAAACTACTCACTTTTGAGATTACCTATTTTAGAATTTACAAATTCTTATTGTTGAAACTTTCTTCTGTAATTCGCACTATGTTCATTGCATTCTTAATTGTTAACACTACTTACAAACAGCATGGACAACATATTATAAAGTAATGATAAGGCAACGTGGCGGAAAATTTTAAGCAAACCCGTTTCATTTTGTATGTTTTAGATAAATGCTAGCGAGTTTTCATAATGAATTTTTTTAGTCTGGACCAAAACAAGGAAAATTTCCCATAGTGCTCTGACTTTGATCGCCAACTTTGAAAGCTTAACTGACTGAAAGTGCTGCCACTTATTATTTTTCTTCTTCTTATAGACCTAGATTGCTGGGTAGCGTATTCAATCGGTTAATCGTTAATCGGTTAACCGGTTGATTTCTACCCGATTAACTGATCGGTTAATTTAAAATTGGCGATTTTCGGTTAACGGTTAAACCGGTTAATTTCAGTCGATTAACCGATTAACTGACGTAACAAATTTTTTCATATTTTTGAGTATTACAACTTATTTTTTGTGTGAGTAATTATTTGTTTCGTCTCATTTACAAAAGGTAAGTGGTAAGTGTCTAGAAATAATTTTTCATACAGAAAAAGAAGTATGTTCAGTGATCCTAATTTAAGTTAAACTTAAAAATCTTGGATGTTTCTATAAAAGAGTTTACCTAGAGACTCTGGTACTCTAACAAGATGGAATTATTAAGTTTTATTTAATAATTTAATAAAAGCCAATAGTACTTTTGTCAATGATTTAATGAGAAACAGTCCAAAAAAGAGAGCCAAGAAATTCAGAAATTAACTTTTTTTGAAGAATATTCGTCGCTGAGCTCTGTCGTTATGAGTCAGATGATGACCTGCCAACAGAAGGAACTATCGAATGTATTACAAGTAATGTTCTAAAAAAAATTACCGAATTAGTTTAAGAATTATTATGTGTGTTTTACTAATAAACTCAAATTAATAAATAATTTATGCACTTTTATTTGTTGAAAACACTTATACGGAAAAACTTTATTAATCGGTTAACCGGTTCATACCAAAATTAACCGATTATTAACCGATTAAGCTAAAACATCGATTAATTAATCGAGCGATTGACCGATTAAAGCAAAAACCCGATTAAATGAATATCCTATTGCTGGGAATATTGCCATTAAGAGAATATTTTAACTTATTATTATTATTATTTTGACTTATCATTTTTTTTATATCTGACAAAAAAATAAAACAAAATAAAATGAATAATTAGTTGGGACCGAAGTGCAATTGCGTAATTTCTTTTTAAGCTAAATTTTTTCTAGTGTGTTCTCTTTTTATTAATTAAACTGTGCTGTGTGTGTATTCAATATTATGTCTATTTATGGATGTTACAAAAGAATATCTTTGTTTTTCATACCAGCCTGGAAAGTTTCCTTTCTTATTGATATAATCCTTTTTTGAACTGTTCGCTTATTCCATTTTAAAGTATTGGCACAAGAAAAGCCAAATTACAAAAAAATTAGGAAGCCAAAACGCTAATTATAATTTTATTTAAAAATATTGAAAATTAAATGTTAATTTATTTATATCTGCAATTATATTTAGTTTATTACATATATGTATATAATAAAAGCAACACACCTTTACAATGTAATCATTTACTATGTAGATTGAAATGCAATAATTATTAAATAATTATTTTGCTCACACACAATTATTGCAATTTCGGTTTAGTGTTCTGAAGCCATCTCTAATGCTTTTGTCTATACATTTTAAGTATTGTTGCATCAAAACGTATAAATGTAATATTTATGAACTTAAAATGAATAATTTATAAATGAGTGCACACACGCAGAAAATAATAATTTAATATTTAAAGCGCATCGACACGCACACACACACACACACAAATTAGAGTTTACAAATTTTGTGTAGTTGCGTGTGAATTCATAATTATTGAATCAACAGTAATTTGTATTATTGAAAAAAAAATTGCTATAAAATAAATTGAATTTTTCAATAATGTAGGCCAATAAAATAATAAAATATTCTGTTTTACAGTTGCTCACATAAATATTTGGCCGATAAAGAATAAAGCGAATTTAAACAAAAAATTTTTTTTTCTCTATTTTATGATTTATATGATTTATATTTTATGATATGATAATAGCTATGGGATTGTGGAAAAAAAATAAAATTAAAAATATACTTAATAGTAACAAACCAAAAAAAATTTGTTTTAAGTAGAACAAAAATAAGCGAATTAACTAACACGTGCATAATTAGTAAAGAACAAACGACAATGGCAAGGCTGTTGTAAATTTAGAGATGATAAAATTGAGATTCCATTACAAAAAAAAAGCTTTTACCAAATTGTAATATGACGAATCAAAACAATTCTCATATTCCATTTGCAATAATGGCTGAGTATATAAAGCAGAAATCTACATAAACTGACATCACACACAGTGGACCAAACAGAAAAGAATGCTGATGATGAAGGTGGAGTGACCTTCGAAAACAGCTAGTTGTTCCGTTCCACTAAGTGTTTGGCAAAATATTTTCCATTAAATTTAGAGTTATTTGTACCTTAAAATTTTTCACAAGTAATTTGTTTTACAAAGCCTAATCAAATCATAAATATAGAAACAAATAAAGTTCGAACAGTAATAATTAAACTAACTAAAACATTTTTTATTAGAATATGATATCTAAGGAAATTTTATCTCTTGAAATAAAATATTTATTTTTCTCTTCTCAAAAAAGAATATTTTAATTTTAATATTACTTAAGAAATTTATTGCTTATTATAAATGATATCAGTTAATTCGGGATTTTTGTTGGAAATTTTTAATAATGCTTTCGATACACGTTAGAAAATGGTAAAAAAAAATGCTATGTTATCGCACTTAAAAATATTAAACAGGCTGCTGAACATGCCACTACTTCCCATCCGCAGACTGGGTTTAATAGAATTTATTCTACAGACATTGAACGTCTTTTACGTGAAAAAAGGACAGCTAGAAGGGAATGGCAACAGCACAGATCACCCCAAAATAAAATTAGATTTAAAGAGTGCACTAGACGACTCCAAGAGCTGCTGGCATATGAAAAAACTGTATGTCTTAAAAATTATCTGGAAAATCTTGATGCCACACCTGCATCTAATTACTCG
The DNA here is from genome assembly GCA_905220375.1 of Tachina fera. Lineage (NCBI taxonomy): Eukaryota > Metazoa > Arthropoda > Insecta > Diptera > Tachinidae > Tachina > Tachina fera. The sequence goes on from LR999966.1 coordinate 78,192,472, forward strand.
TTGTGGCGAGCTGCTAGAAAGCTTAAAACACCCGTTGAATATAGACCACCTCTGCGCACTTCTACCGGAGGTTGGGCCAGAAGCGATACTGAAAAAGGTAACATATTTGTTGAGCATTTAAAATCCGTATTTACCCCAAACACATGTACTGGTGTTGTTGATTTACCAAGTGTAGTTGCGCTACCCCCTCGAACCATAAAATTTAAGACGCGTGATGTTCAGAAACTAATTGCTGAACTCAACCCGAAGAAAGCTCCAGGTATTGATGGAATAAGTAACAATATGCTGATAAACTTGCCCCATATTGCAATTAGAATCCTGTTATTTATTTTTAACTCCATTTTACGACTGGAGTATTATCCACAAAGCTGGAAGCTTGCGAAGGTCAAAATGATTCCAAAGCCGAGCAAAGACCTTACCAAGGCTGAGTCATACAGGCCAATAAGTCTGCTATCAACAATGTCAAAACTCTTCGAAAAGCTGCTCATGACAAAATTGTCCCCAATTTTAACTGATGGTGGGTGCATCCCAGACCATCAATTTGGTTTTAGAAGTCAGCATAGCACCATTGAACAAACTCATAGATTGGTGCAATTTATAAGAAGAACTTTTGAAGAAAAAATGTATTGTTCTGCCCTGTTTATTGACGTTTCTCAGGCCTTTGATAAAGTGTGGCATGAAGGTCTAATTCTAAAATTAAAATCATATCTACCAATAAATTTAGTGAATTTATTAGAAAGTTACATCACTACCCGGAAGTTCACGGTTGTGGAAGGAGAATTCATGAGTGTGCCCGAATCTATATCATCCGGTGTGCCACAGGGGAGCATACTGGGGCCAGTTTTGTATTTGATCTATACTTGTGATATGCCTTTGAGCAGCAATATCCATACATCTACGTTTGCCGATGATACAGCCTGCCTTAGTATGCATGAAAACCCTCACGAGGCTTCCCGATATTTACAAGAACATATTACACAATTGGAAATGTGGTTGAACTTATGGAGAATTAAGGTAAATGAACAAAAGTGTGTCCATATAACGTTTACCCTAAGAAGAGATACTTGTTCCCCAATTCGAATCAATAATCAAAATATTCCTCAACACTCCCAAGTGAAATACCTTGGTATACACCTTGATCGAAGACTTACATGGAAACATCATATTGACTTTAAGCTAACTCAGATGAAACTTAAGTTATCTCAAATACACTGGTTGATTGGCAGAAATTCAATACTTAGCCTGGACTGTAAACTTTTATTATACAAGTCGATTTTAAAGCCAATATGGTGTTACGGTATCCAGTTATGGGGCACTGCTTCAGCCTCCAATGTAGAGAGAATTCAACGTAGGCAAAACAAAATTTTAAGGTTAATAACATCTGCTCCATGGTATATTAAGAATTCAAATTTGCATCGTGATTTAAGAATGCCACTAGTGACTGAAGAAATTGCAAGATACGCAGGCAAATACTTAACAAAACTCGAGTCACATCCTAATCCGCTTGCTCGTAATATTTTGAATTTTAATGGTCACATCCGCCTAAAAAAAAGGGACACAAGGGCTCTTATACTCATCACTCTAGATGGGAATGCTTGAAAATACATTTAATTTTCCTTTTTGATTATCACTACTTTGTATTATTTAAATTATCACTAAGTTTTGGCCGACACTGGTCGGGCTAAACAATTATATTTTAGCTTTAAGATTTGATCACTTATTGTTAGTTCATATTTGAAGATACAATAAACAAATATATGTATTAAAAAAAAAAAAAAAAATCGCAATTTTCCTTTCAGATAAGTGCAAATTCTTAAATGGGGTTCTGATCAAGACAGTTTATGGTTTTGTCAGATGTTTGCCGCATTTCATCGTGCAGAGTTGCATATTTTAATAATGTCTTTCCCTAGGTTTCATATTTCATATGCTTAGAGATTTCTCTAAGTCGCAGAGTGGAATAATTTCATAAATTTTTGCGCAAAAAAACATACTGAGTGACCCTAAATGACTGAAAGCTGGTACCGAGCATTATGTTGACTAAATTTAAAAATAAATGAAATTTCATTAAAATCTCTCGCGCCCAGTGTCGCCAGTTTATGGGATTTGTCAACGAATTAGGTATCTTTTTTCGCGATTGTTGACGAATATTTCTTATTGGCGATCTGGGGATTTGTTGGGGATGATAATGAAATTTTAAGAGATTTTTTGGGGATTTTTTTATAGCCGATTCTTGTTACAATGGTTTTTGAACTAAGAAATATGCGTCTGCTAAGTCTAAAAATGTGTGTTACTAATAATAATGAATGGTTTCTATTAAAGAAGAAATATGAAGGTAGCTTAACCAATAATGAACACTACCAAAACAAAAATTCGTAACAAAATGCAATATGAGTTATTAGAAGCACTTCTTAGAATAAACACACATTTTATAATTAATTCACATGTTGTGACAAATTTAATCAGTCTGCTACAATTCTAAATCATTTTTAATACAAGTTCTATGTACAACAAAGCTTCTGAGGCTGATGAATCAGAAGATTTAGATTCTGAAGTTCTTGAAATGGTTAAAAAAGTTTTACAAGTACAAATTTCATTATTATGAATATAAATATAGCTTTCGATATATGTATGTAAAAAACTAAATTTAGGTGTTTTTGGAGATGACAAATCAAAAACTGGGGATAAGCTCTGGAATAAAACTGGTAACACTACTCGCACCCATAAAACTCAGAACTTTTTTTCGCATACAATTTATTATATTACATTATATCAAATTACAAATTATCAAATTTGGTAGAATGAAAAAATATGTAAGACGACTTTCATCAAAATTGGCGCCGCTCACCACCCATGAAGCCTATATAAAATACACATATGAAAATTTTCAATATTTTGTTTATTATTAAACAAAAAACTTTATTCATTATTTATCTTATTATTTTTTAACTGCATGATGATATTCCCAATACTGTTTGAATGGTTAATTTTTTTAGCTAATTATAAAAAGGTCTGATGACACCAGTAAGCGACGAAAAATTTCAGTATTTGCCGAAACGCTATTGTATTTCCCACAAAAGATTGACCCATACTTCTAGTAATTTTGCAAAAATTATATTTTAGTCATAAATTTATGTTATTTTTGAAAATGTCTCTACTTGTTTCGATTTTTTTAAATTAAGTAATGAAAATATTGGGGTTTCGATACAAAAAGCTCATTCCCATAAGTTAAATATATTTTCGTCACTAAGATTATGTTGTTTCAAAAGTAGTAAGCTTTAGTTTTGAGTAGTTTTGCTTTTCTGTGCTGGCTTCAGAATTATTAGTTTTTTGCTATGCACGCCACAATTAATAAGTATTATTAGGTCTAAGCAGATTGTGGATCGTTTAGTCACTTCATGAAGTTTATGCAAAAATAATTGAAACAACGTATTTTTGAGTATAACTGTATATTTTTATATATGGCCGTGTTTTATCAAGTGATGTGTGAGTGTGTTTGTTTGTGTGTGTGTGCATGAAATAATGAAAAATATGCTTCCTCTAGGGAATTGCTGTGTGTCTATTTATTTCACTTAACACCCAGTAGTGAAGCTAATTAATAAAAATTATGTTATCGGTTAATGGCAGAGTTGTGTATCGCATTCATTCTCATTTTATTTAAAGAAATGTCTGCAAAGTGAAATAAAAATTGAAAACCTTTAATAATAGAAGTAAATAGAATTAAAGATTGAATACATTTCTTTGAAAAGCTATTAGTAAATCCATAAAAGCCTTCTTTCTAAATGCAATACAGAAGAAATAGAATGGTGAAACCAGACATCAAATTGATAATATTAACAGTAAAATCATTTTAACGGATAATGCAAAGCACTAATTTTAATGGTAAATTAATGTTTTAACAACGTGTTTTTTAACATGCCGCATAAGAATAAAAGCTTACATTGCTTTGTAAGACAAATTACTTTTGATAATCTCCAAGGAAGATATTGAACTAAAAATAAATTATAAACTATTATGACGAATACTAGTAGAACGAATCAATGCCACATTTTCACTTTCATCATCAGTGTTCTTGTCTTTGATCCACTGTGTTTGTGGTATCACTTAATTTTAACTTTAGCCTTATATACATATTTTTTAATGTAAATGGAATATGTGAGCCATTGCATACATATATACATATGTTTGTATGTACATAATTATTTATTTAGATTTTTAGTTGCCACTCTAATGCACTTCCATATGTACCAGTACATATGTGCATACGTTTTATTACTCGCATATGAACGTTTTTATTGTATCATAAAATTATCCATTAACTTCTATCGTATGTTTTAATATGTTTTTAAGTCGTTTGTTAGGAGGAGAAACATTAGAAAGCGTATTTTTAATTGTTATATTTATTTTTACAACTTTACATGAGTTATGTATTGTTAACTTTTGTGTGTAAAATCAAATGCATTATGTAAAAGACAGTTAAAATTATAATAGTACTATCATCTTAATATCTTAATAAAAATAAAGCTTACGCTAATCTTCATAATGATGCAACCCATTTTAGGGCTGAGAGATATTTTAATGTGAGGGAAATTTTATTTTTAGACAAATTTGGGTCAGGGTGAAGAGTAAAGGATGTTTTTTTAAGTTGCATGCGAACTTAACATCAGTATGATTTTTTTTATTACAACCTGGTATATACATAATTGCATGGCATTTATGTTTTAAATAGGATTTTTGGTATATGTTCATCGAGGCTACGAGTTACATGGTTTAATCGGTCAATCCAATTTTTTACTTCTCTTGCTAGTAAATTTGGCAGTATGACGGCACGAACGAGAGCAGATAATGCTCTCTATTTTTTTTTGTTTTGTTTCAGGTAAAAGATCGGACTCGTTACCTCTAATACAGACGTCCTTAAAAGCATGGATATGGAAGTAGTAAATAAAGTGTAATACATCATAAATACACAGAAAAAATTATTGTTTTATTTTTTTCAATATCCAGTGTTTGGTTGGGAAAAATAATATTTGTGATTAAAATTTTAATTTAATATATGTTTGTTTTAATTGAGTTTACTTCTCTTTCAAAAAAGTGTTATCAACAGAGCTTAATTTAGAATACTATGAAATGGTAAATAATTATTACATAATAATTGCATGTAAATAATATAACTTCTTTTTTTATGTGTGAAAATTTAACAGTTTTTTGTTGTATGCCACATTGTTTTGAAAAATTATTTTCAATTAAAATACCCAATTAAAATTTTAATTGGTTTTAATATTTTCTATGCAAGTTAAAAAAATTTTTTTAATCGTTCTAATTTTGACGTGCGTTGAAAAATATAGAATACTAAAATAATAAAAAACAGATATTAATTTTTTTTCTCATTTCTCAACAAGGAAATAATAATAAATGCAACCTGATGGACCAAATATGGATGTTAAGTTAGTGCAATGGTGGTATGCGGGATTCGAATCAAATCGTCTTGCATAAGTATATGTATATATGTATGTATGTATGCAAAATATCGTAGCTTTTCATTGAAATCCAATCACAAAATAAACACATACAATTCAAAGAAAAGCTACGATATTCGGTATTACACAAGAGTATCGAACGCCGAATACGACCATTGTGCTTTTGTGTACCATTCAAACTTCAAAATCAGTACGATACATCTTTTATTTTAAAAATTTTTTACATACGTATGTATGTATGTATATATACGTGTGTGTATATGCACATACCATTATTTTTCATATTATTATACTATTAGATTTTTTCTATATTTGAATTAAAAATTTAATTGGATCTTTAAAAATGTTTGATCTGTTTTTTAATTGAATCTTTAAAAATATTTGAAATTAAACTTTAATTGGATCTCTAAAAAACATCAATTAAATTTTTAGTTAATGTAATTTTTTTTTAATTGAAAAAATCAAACAAATTTTCAATTAAACTGAATGACTTAATACTACAATTTTCGTGGATATGTTGAAATTTAGTTAATATTTTAATTGAACGTTTGTTTTTTTTTAATTAATATTGTTTTTACTTTTTTCTGTGGAGATGCAATAATTCTAAATTTCTTTTCAACTTATTTAATTTTAATTGGATTTGGGTTGATTTCTTTGGGTTTTATATTTATAAAGAGCTCAAATTGTCGTATATGCACCTACACACGTACATTCATATAAAAAATCGATTATCGAAAATCCGTTTATAGAGTAAAGTTAATAAAAAGTGAATAAAAAATTATAAAATATTTCAATCTACATGTAAAGCTTTTTCTTGAATTTATTAGCTTTTGTTTTTGCAATATCTTTATAACTACTCGTATGTAAATATTTGGGCATTTATTCGTATGAATGGATATAAAAAACTAAAAGCATGCATTCTGAATTTCACTGTTGGAGACAAACAAAAGGAAATCCGATGGGTAACTTAGGCGTATGATAAATATTTTCTGTGCTTATGTTATTAAAATTAATCATACGTACGTAATCATCGTTCTGATAAATATTCGCTTAATTATGAAATTAGGGTTTGGGATTTCCCGAACTTTTTCATTTCCCGGGAAACGGGAATAAAAAAATCGCATTCCCGGGAATTCCTGGGAAACCCGGGAAAAGCTAATTTTCTGAATTAAATACATTTATTAAATGAAAGTTGGCGGAACTTCGATTGTTTTTTTATTAGTGTAAGCATTCTTTTTAAGTAAAAGTTAATACAAAACCACTTCTAAGATAAATTTGTAAAAATGTTTAAGTGAATTCAAGCAAATATAATATACATAGCTGTTACACAGCATTACCGCAATTAGTAAACAATTTTATAATAAAGCTTCCAAATCATTTATGAAAATTTTTCCTCTCATTATTGAAACATTTCCAGGAGGATTCCTATCGTTAAGTACATATATACAAGCAAGTTACAGTACTATGCTCAGCTGCAACAAATTTAAAATACCCAACACCACACTCTGTCTAAATGTTTTTAATTTTAAAAATTTTATTTCTCCTAAAATATTTCCTTCAGGGTTTTAATAATAGCGTCCACTTATAATAGATTTAAGTATTGTCAACTCATCAACTCAGAGATTTTGCAGCTACTATGAGTTTATAATTTTCTCTGCACATTCCAACATTTGTTCACCAGTCCCCGATAAATGAAGTCAAGATTGTTTAACATCGAATTATTTACTTAAGGAAACGATTTGATCATTGTAATCATTGATATCTGTACAAAGTACTCCACTTTCTTATTTTATAGTAATTACATGACAATGCCTCCCTGACTTAATTTTTCTTTCATCGATAAACAGGGTTTAGGGTTTAAATATCAGTATCAACTTTAAAAGATAAATTAAACAATTTCATTGTGTAAATTTAGTCAAACAATCATTCAAAGGAACTTTTGTAATAAATAAAATATTAAAATGTACATGAAAAAATGTCCCATTGTAAAATGTTGCCAAACTAAAAAATTAGAAAATGCCTCAGGCTAAGAATTAAAATTGCCACCGGTGTTTCAAATAAAAAATTTAGTTAGTTTAGGCCCAATGCGAACAAACATTTTTTTTGTACTTAATAAAAAAAATTAAAACTTATTATATTATTTTATATATTTTAAAAGCCATGTTTTTCTGTTTTTCTAACAAACAAAAATGGCCGTTTTCAATAATTTTGTACCATTCATTTCATTATTTAAAATGATTTTTCTTAGATGGCTGAGCAGACGTTTCCATGAAAGCATTATTGATGTGGGTAAGTGTAAACTAGAGGGCATCAGGGGCTTAATCATGGGAATTCGGTGGCTTGGTTATGGATAATAGGGTCACTTCTAGCTGCAAATCGGAGGGTAGATATTACTTTCTTTTGGGCAATAGAAGGGAGTCCCAATGAAACCAATTGGGTCTCTGACTTTAGGACCGGTTTCAAATATTCTAAATTAAAGTTAAAAATATTTTAATTAAAAGCAAAAAAAGTAAATAATAATAGTATTCCAAATGACGAAAGCAAAAACAATATTCTGAAAAAAATTTTTAAGTAATTTTTTGTTGTGGAAATGGAGAAAGGCTTAAAAATTGTAAGACTATAAGTGAAAATTATGCTGTGCTATTAAGGAAAAAAATTTCGGTTAATTTTTTAATAAAAATCATCATCTAAACAAAAAAAATTTCGTATAAAAAAATACAATAAATAAATAAAAAAATGTTAAATTAAACTATTTTTCTAAGCTGTAGGTCAGTTTTTATTTTGAATTTATTAGTTGTACTAAAAAATTAATTTTCAAACAAAATTTTTTGTATTAAACCTTAATAATTTTTGTAAATAAAGCTGTAAACATTTACTTAAATTCATAAAAATTCATATTATTTTTATATTTTTTAATAAATTTCTCTCAACTTTTAAATTATTTGTACGACAGTGCTCTTAAAATTGATGCCATAAACCTTTTCATCAACATCATCATCAGCAAAACAATTTGACGTATAATTTTTCATCTGCAAAGAAAAAAAGGAAACACATTTACCTTCAGCAAAATTTATAATATTTTTGATTTAAAAATCTACACAAATTATGTGCGAAAAATAAAACGTTTTTCAAAAATGTTTTTCTCTCTTTTAAGAATAAACTTCCAGTAAAAAAAGAGACTCCAAAAAAGTCATGAAAATGTAGAGTTTGCGATGCGGAAGTAGAGAAAATTTCGATCCGATCTAATGATTTTTACATACGGTTGTCATTGCAAGAAGTTCTCTTTTTCGATGCCTGGTCACTGAATTGGAAGGGATATTAAGAAAAATTCCTTTTTTTGTGTTCTATGATAATATTTTCATCTAGGAAAAAGGGTAAATAGTTGCCTTTTTTAACAATTCGTTTCTGTTTATACGAATTTAAGCCCGAAACAGTGTTTTCATGTAAATTGAAGCAAATAACTTTTAAATTTTAGACTAAAATTAGTTCATTAATTTCTTTAAAAAAATATATATTTTTTTTTAAATTCTGGTGAGTATTTTCTAACACTATGGAGGAGTTACAAGGTTTTGTGTGACTAAAATAAGCTTCTACGTGGTTTTTGCTCACTCTCGGCAAATTAAAAATATCGATTTTTTGGAAGCAATGAAAGTGTAGTTCCACTAGAATGACTTCCATTTTTTTCACTGGGTTATTTATTGATGCAGTTTACAAGTGTTCTTTAAGACATGAAAGATGATGACGACCTTCGTCGTCATTTGAAAAAATAGATATAATGAGATGCAGCGTGACCGTTTGACCAACTAAAGTGGCAAATTGCCACTTTTTCGACTGCCTTGCCACTTTTTCACCTGCATTGCCACTTTTTTTTTTTTTTTTAGAGTGAATTATATAAAAATATATTAAAAATAAAAAAATTAGTTTAGTTTTCTCGATTTATATTAAATTTGCCCCTAGTTTTTGATAAATCCCTTTTGATGGTACTTTTTGAAAAATGTCATCGGCCACCCTGATGAGATGGAATAAAGTCGTATAAAATGAGCTTAACAAAAAAAAGAGCATGTATTTACAGCTCAGTTACAGTTTAAAACTGTAACTGCCTACAGAATTGTAATTAAATTGAAACTCTTAGCATTTTTGTAACATTTAAGGCCATAATTTAAAGTCTTCAGTATAAGAGTTGTAAGAAATATTCAAATCTTAAAAATATTCATTTGTTTGTTGTCTTAGCACGTTTGGATGCACTTTGTTGCTGCTAAGCAACCCATCGGTAAACTTCAAGCTTATTTCAGAAATACTTACAAAACTTAAATTTTTAGTTCTTTTTTCAAGTGGCCGATTGATAGTTCGATATATGATAAAGGACGGACAGGGTGCAAATCTGAAGTTAAAAGCAACTAGTTTATTCCTAACCCCATATTAGTTATTTTGGTAAGTAAGGTAAGTCCCGAAAAAAAAAATTGTGCAAATGCCGTGATACAGAAAATATAAGGTAATTCCAGTGGCCCAGTTGATTATTTGTAAACATTTCTTATGTCAAATTTTTATTAAAACAGCAGGCCACCCAAACACAGTTTTTAATAATATAATGCACATGACAAATACTAGTAGAACGGAACAACTAAATGTTTTCGTCTGCAGTGGCCTTTGAAAATAGCTAGTTGTTCCATTCTAGTGTTTGTCAGAACACTTACAATTAACTTTAGGGTTATTTGTTCCTTAACAATTTTCACATGTAATTTGGCTTCCAAAGCGATACGAACTTTTGCCTAATGAAATCATAAATATAGAAACAAATAAAGTTCGAACAATAGCAATTGAACTAACTAAACTTCCTAACTTTATTAAAGTTACAAATTTAGTAAATGTTTTAAAGTTGCACCACCTTTATAAAAGCACATCAAGCAATAATATGTCTCGTAGAACTAGCTACATGTGTATAAAGTAATTCCAAATTTGTCTCTGTGAATTCTTATTGCGGGGAAGTGCTTTTAATATGCAAATTCCGTACTAGATTAAATAGGACGACTCTTGCAGCATAGTCAACAAGACTCGTGATAATATTTATTGACAGTTCCATTTGCAATTTACTAGTTATTATGTAGGAAAAGGTCCTGTTGAACACACACACATACAAAGTACTGCATGCATGTGTATATGCATTAAACATGTGCAAGAGTACACAATAACTTATTGTCAATGCAACAGGGAAATACCTAAGGCTATTTGGGTATAAAAGGGTAGCAGTGCAACGAATACTGTATGATACATAATGATCTTCTATTAAAAAAAAATTTATATGTTAAATTATTTTAACACTGGTAAAATTTCCGAGTTTTCCATACAAACAAAAGCAGTTTGTTAAATAAGAAGTATAAAAAGCAGAACGAAATACAACAACAATAACACGCATATGTGCTGGGTATTTATATTACTTTTGTTATTAGACATTATGTTAGTTTAAATCTGAATTTCACAAACTTGCAGTGTGAATGCAAAATCCGCTGTTTATGGTTTTAATATTGAAACCAAGTTTTAACTTTCAGTGTGAAAACATTATTAAATTTTTTTGAAGTTACAAAGGTAACAGTTTCTTGCTCTCAAATACACGTATATATTTCTCCCGTTGACTAGCAGCAAGTATAAGTTTAGTAAGTATAATTATAGAAAGAAACAGTGAAAACTTGTGCAGGAGACTTTAAGCTGCACATGAATACTCATTTACAATATAAACATAGTTGAACTTGAACAACTAAAGTAGATTTGTGCACGACTTTAGTTGTACTTACAATACATACGAGCCCTATTTTCGATAATCGCAAATGACATTTAGTAAAATATAAACTTTTTTATTAAAAAAAAAATATATTGGGCCTAACCATAGCTTATAATAATAAAAATGCCAAAATTGTTGATATTTAAGATACGTATGTAAAAATTTGATAAAATACCTTCTCTTGAAAACTTATATTTTTTGTCGCTTACGACTAAATCGATAATAAAGGTCGATATGAAAACATTTTACACTTTAACACTGAAACTTGTCAATATTCGTAATTGTAAAAGGAAACTCGATACATTCACATTTGAGAGCAAAAACTTATGAAGGTGGTAGAAATCGCATAGAAAGAAATAATAACACAATTTTACAATTTTTTGTAAATATGCAAGCGAGTTTATATGGGTTTCACAAAAATAACCATATCTAGAAAGCTTAACAAATATTTTGCCAATACAGACTAAATTACAGAAAAAAATATTTGCAAAATGAAGCTTTGAAAGCAATATGAACACTTGTTACTTTAGATGATTTATTTATTCATTTCACAGAGTAGCTTAAGAGTGTTGTTGTGCTAGTCCATGAACGTGAGACCATCCATGTACCAGTTATGTACCTACATGCATACGTAGCTGCAATTCGTTCAAACACTTTGTTTTTATCATACACATGAATTTTATTTGGGAAATAAGTATCACTTAACACCACATGAATGAAAATGATTAATTCATAAATTTTAGAGAGCCAACACAAAATAAATACCGAAAATTGTTAATCAATATGTTAGGCTGAAAAGACTCTTATACAAAAACTAAGAACAAATAGAATTTAGGTTAGAGTTCCCAACAATTCCCAAAAAATAATCGTAAAATCGCAAAAATTAAATTTTTTAGTAATTTTTCTGTATTCTTCTAGCTTTTCCCCAGGCTCAGACATTATTTTTGGAAATACTTTAAAATAAATTATATCTTGAGGTGGCGTGATGAATTTTTTGGTTCAATCTTTGGAATTTGAGAAAAAAGCCTCAAATTTGATATTTATAACAAATTTATGTCTATTTCAATGTCGTTTCTTCAATAACGAAATTTAAAAAAAATTATTTTTTAAAATTTCTGTTGAAAAGTGTGGGACTTTTATTTTTGCAAAAATTTTTTTTTATAATTATAATAAACCACCTTTTCTTCAAGAAACGGCGAAAAATCTACTCTTTTAAAAAAATTAATGTAAATTGTGTATAATTTTTGACTTATTTGTGATTTTGATATAAATTTTTTTTACAAATTTCGTTCCTTATCCACAATGAGTTTCCTTTTTTAACTTGAACAAGATTTGACTTCTCCAATAGCAGAATAGTGGACCAAGGTTGATAAAAAATCAAAATTTAAATTTTTTTCACTTTTTTAATTTTTGGATAGAAAAGAATCCACTTGCAAAAAACCTTTTTTAAAAGATCAAAAACATCGGCTTTGCATCGGTTTTAATTTTTCATTAACCCTAGGTTGCCCGCTTTAGGGCCTTGTAGCTCCGCCCCGCTCAAAGATATATTGCCCAAATTCCAGACTTAAACTATTTGGCATTTCTTCATATGATTAATTAAATTTCATAATAATCAAACGGTTCGTTAGAAACTACAACTATTTAAATTTTTTTTTACAAAATCCCCACTGTGTATCAGGTACGTATATCCCCACTAGGCATTTGAACGCACCGTCGGATAGAGCTAAACAATTAAGACCACATTTGTGGCAGCAAATTAGACAGCGCACATATTAAGAATAAAAAAAATCCACACAAGCTCCAATCAGTTTAATGTACATCGTTCTTATAGAAATGAATGAAGGTAAACTCTTATTATAGAAATAATGTTAAAATATGTATGCGATGGCATACTTGTCTGTAGAAAAGCTGGTTGATTGTGTGGTGTACGTCCTTCTTATAGAAAAGATGGTCGACTATTTCACTGCACTATTTCTATAAAAAAGATGTTGCATCAAATTAAATTACTTTCTTATTATAGAAACGATGATAAAATATGCATACTCATCTAATAGGAAATATGGTTGACTGTATGAAAAAACATTCTTCTCATAGAAAAGATTGAAAGTAGTACATTTTTATTATATAAAAGATGGTAAAATATGTGATATCATATTTATATTATAGAAGAAAAAAACGGTTCACTATATGGGAGTGCATTTTCCTTGTCATAAATGTGCTTGACTACACGTCAGTACACTCTTCTTATAGAAAAAATGGTTTACTAAATGAAAGTTCCTTCTTATTATAGAAACTGTAATAGAATATTATGTAGCATATACCTGATTTACATTAAGCATTTTTTTCATGAAATTAGTTGCATGAAAAAATTTTATTTAGCAATAGGAGGCCTGGAAGAGAAATTTATATCAAAAACGTTGCCCAAAATGCGTCAGAGAATCATTCTACGTCCTTTTTTATATTAAATTCTCTTTTATATCGCTACAATTAGCAAATAGAAAAAGTTGCGTGCAACAAAATTCATGAAATTTCATGAAAAAATGCTTAGTGTAAATCAGGTAATACTTATATTATCGAATAGATGCTTGACTATAAAACAAAACGCTTCTTATAGAAAATATTGTTGACTATATGTGACTACACTATTCTTATAGAAAAGATAATACACTAAATGAAAGTATACTCTTAATATATTGTGGAATATATATTCTCACTCATTTTATAGAACAGATGGTTAACCTTATAAGATTACATCCTTATAGAAAAGATTGGACGTACACTCTTATTATAAAATCAATGGCAGAATATTTGAAAGCATACTTATCTTATAGATATACATATGTATCTACATTTCAGAAAATAAATAATCCATTTTGTTATATTTTTATATATATTTTTATTTATTAAAAACGCACTTTTTTCACACGGGTTTAATTAACCACACTTAACCACACTTGAGCAAGAAACTTTATTCTTATTTAATTTTATTGTATATTTTGAATGTTATATTTTTTTATTTTAATTACTGATTTTTTAATTTATTTTATATTTTTTATTGAATTTCATTCCTAAGCACTCTAATGAACTTAACATTTTTTTGTTTTGAGTTTGTATGTGTAGTCGTACTTCATTTAAGTATTTTTTACTGAATTTAAAAACTTTGTACTTGATTTAACAGTTTTTAAGAATTTAATACTCAATTTAAGAAACTCTAGGATTGGGTTTCTAAAGTAATCCCTTTTTCGGATTGTTTTAAGTAAGTGAGATTGATATTCGTACTTAAATTTTTAAGTACGATTCTTGCAAAAAGTAAGTGGTAAAAACTTGAATTTAGTACGGCTTTTTTCTTTCTGTGTAGGTAGTACACCCTTCCTTCTTATAGAAAAGATGGTTGCATACATGGAAGTACAACATTGTTCTTATTGACAGAGCTACGAATTTTTAGTCTCTCTTTTAAAGTTAAGGGAATAATATTCTGTATTTTTCATTGTCAATGAATATATATTCCGTGTTATGATAACATCGACTGTTGATGATGTCTCAAACCGCACCATAAATGCTAGTCAAGTTTTCGACTACCACTCTTCCAGCTCCACAAAAAATTGCAGCCCTCATATATGTGTGTAATTCCTTCCTTCTGCTAACGAAATTTGGTATATGCCTGCTAAAGATGCCTGAAAAATTTATTTTTCCATCCAACTCCCACACAAGTTACAAGTACCAAAATTATTCCCTATTATCATTTTAGTTATATTGTAACTCCCTATTGCTTATTTATCTACATCGTTATTATCTTTATTATGTTCATTTTATAAACTCCTAATTATCATCATTACTTTTTGTCTGTGATTCCCATGACATTCAGTGAAACGATGTTACCTTACGTTTATTTTACAATTTACTGTACATCATCCTGTTCCTTGTCATCTGTCTGTTGATGTTGTTCATAATTTGTTCGAGTTTCATTGCAAGGATGTTAAATGTGTTTGGTCAATTCCTGAAACATCACACCCACTGCCATAAATATTAATTGCTAAAGAATCAGACAACAAAGTTGAAAAAATATCCAAATATGCCACTCATTAGTTGTTGCTATGGTGGCTTTTGGGATGCTCCTGTTTAGTTACAATGTAACAAGATACTAATATGATTTGTAATCATATTTTTTTTCTCTAACTATTTTTGTATTTTTAGTCTACTTCTAATGATGGCGTCATTGCAAGCATGGATTGATTGAGATTGTGTTGATGAATAATTGTGTGTGAGTGGTGGATTCATTAATTTTGATTTTAAGTATTGTGTAGGGATGTTTAATATTTTGTTAGAAATAGAAATTAATAAAGAAACCTTTTATGGAACAAGAAAAAACTTTATTTTTTATCATTACAGCTTAAATTGGGTCTTTGCTATACCTTTCTTTAACGAACTTGATACATAAAAGAGTTTAATTAGTAAATAGGCAGAATATGAGCAGGTAAAAGGGCTGCAAGCATTTTTAAACCTTTCAACACTGAATTCTCAGGTATATAATCGCTTGCCTTAATAGAGTTTTTTGTGCTCAAACTTGAGAAATTTTAAGAACATGAATACTTTGAGCTTACTTCAGTTTAGGCGTTATGAAATAAGGCCCAATGCAATAATGCCCAAATAATAAATGGCATAAGCCCGAATAAAATAAAATTAAAAAAAATATTAAATGAGGCCCAAGAGAAAAAACTAAAAATTTCTTTATTTGGGCCTTATTTCATTATTGTACTTGGCCGTTATTTCCTTGGGCCTAATTCAATAGCGGCTCAGTTTAAGCACAAACACCGTTTTACTAGTGAAAGGTGTAGTACACCAACCACTCTTTCGAAAGATTCAATGTAAATAAAATTTTCGCCCAACTGGACTTCTAACAGAATGTTGTAAAGAAAATAATGTAATTGCAAATGCTGCAATTATTATTTAATTGTAAAAGAAGAGCTCGAGGATAAAACAAAATAAGAAAATTTCATATCGCCTTTACCTTTGCCTTAATTTGTTTAAGAAATGATTTGCATTTCAAACATGCAGGCAATACGAATTAAGTAACATTAGAGTAGCAGAACAAGATTCTAAATGTACACAAAATCGCAAAAAAAAAAGTAAAAAAATTAACTCTTTGTAAAATTTTAAACAATACAGACAGACAAGAGTTCTTAAAGCAATAATTTAATAAGTATTCGTATGTAAAAACTATAAGAGTGTGTGTGTGTGCGTAAAAGGTGTAGAGAAAGAGTATTGCACTAATGCTAAAGAATACATGCATGTAGCACACACATACACATACATGCACATATTCATACATATATTAGGTAATTATGTTTCAACATTTGTATAGACATAGAAGAAAACATTTTCTTGTGCATAGAAAACATAAAATCTAATTAAGACGGCAAACAGTGTGACCATATTAGCCTTTTAAAGAGCTTAAATTTAACTTTATTTTTATTGAAATAATATCGAATATTTCAGTTACCTAATTAGAGTTTATTTTGGCAATTGTTACAATTTAAGTTCAACATGTCTGTGGCAATAAGGAAAAAGTGCTTGAGACATATCTTATTGCTTTGCAGGAGAGCACTTTTCTTAAGCTATCAAGTCGATTTTGAGAAATTTCTTTCTTTCGTAATTAGATTGAGAAACTCTCTGTTAAAATTTATTTTCTTTAGCAAACATCGTTCCACACACTGTTAATAATACATTTAAGTTTTAATATACCAAAGTATATCCTAAATTAAGCTATTATTCCAAATGAGATAAGAAATTAAAAAAAAAGATAAGTCGCAAGTCATATTGCTATAACTTCCTGAAAAATCACACAAATTAATTGAGATTTTGACCAGAAGTACTTTTAAATATGCAGATTATGGAGATGCCATTAACACAAATAAGCACTTTTACCTTTTTTCACAGATTTATTAACGCACTAATAATCCCAAATTATTTTTTTACTTATTCAGTTAAATATTTTTGATTAAAAATACGAGTACATTGAAATTTTTTATTGAGGGGTTTATGTGGATCGTGTGAACATTTCACACATATCTGTTAAGTAATGATTATTAATCGCACTGATTACTAATTTAATTACTTTTTTTTTTTAAAGATGAAGTATTGATTAAATTACGATTATATTCAGTATCGCACGATTACTAATTTATTACGATTACTAGAAATGGAAAAGTAGTCTGAATTACTTGAAATTGTAAAAAATAATTAAAAATAATCAAAAGTAATTGAAAAATTATCCCATTAATTTTAAAGATTACTTTTAATTATTCTTGATTATTTATTAATAATCAAAAGTAATCGTTGAAAGTAGTAGGATTACTTTGGTTCTCTTTGATTATTTTTAGTAATATCAAGTAAACGTATCAATTATTTATTAGGAATTCTTTCAAAAGCAGTTATGTAATCAGTACAATTCTTTTTAAAATAATAATAATAATTGATTAGAAATCGTAATCGAAATTTAACAACTCTGATTTCACTATTGTTAATACAGATCATCATTTAACCTTTTCCCAAAAATTTCTTATAACAACAAGAGTTATTTGCTGTACAAAACCCAATAACTAATTAAAATTAAATGAATAAATTGCTTTCATATATTCTTACTATATATTTTGGTTATAAATAATCAAAATTACAAAAATTGAGAAACAGAAATCTATTTACAATTGGGCGATTCAAACAGTGGTCATAAAGGCCATAATAATTTGATATTTTTGTATGAAAGAAAAAAGAAAAGCAAAACCAATTATATACTTAAGAGCAGGGAAACCGCAAATATGCAATCGCATGTTTTTTCTTGTGTGAAGTGTTTATGCGGGAACAAGATACTACTCTGCTCCAGAACCTTTAATGCATTTGGGCATCGATTTGTTAGTACATATTTTTGCATATTTTACCCTCTAAATCACGCATATTTTTAGCATGTTTTCCATATTTTTGAGCATAATTTACGCTTTTAATGCATATTTGGATACTTTTCCACTTTCCCACAACCCACACGGCAAAACTGTCCTTTTAAAAGGACGGTATATATAAATATATAAACTATTTTTTTACAAAATTATTAAAATTTTATTTTCAAAATTAAAATTTAAGTTCTAAAGAAACACATTTTGCGGCGATATCTGGGTTAATATGCTTACAAGTTAAGGGATTAGTCAAAATTTTTATTATTATTTTTTTGCCATCTAAATCTCTGTTCCAATGTCCCATGTAGTGTATAAATTTTTGCTATTTCTTACGGACTGTTACGGAGCTGAAGGAACATTGCCAATGTATAAATGTTTATTTAGATGAGACAGAAACGATTTTTATTTGAAATTCTATATCAATATTTTGTTGTTTATTGCAATAAAAATTATAAATAAAAATCTTGTCTTGTTTATCCGCGATACAGTTCCAAAGCCTGAATTCTGATATCACGATCTCTTGAAATTTAAGTTAAATGTTAATGAGAGCATGCAATAAAAACTTGTTTGTATTTTTTGTTTTAATCAAAATTTGTATGCACGTCAAGTCCAGATATTTTTTGTCCTTTTTTGATTATTTTTATATATTATTTTTAATACAAATATTGTTGAATTTTTGAATTAGAAAAATAAATAAATGTATTTTTTAATAGTATATTTTTTTACTTTTAAGTGCATATTTTCAAGTTCTTAGTGCATATTAAATGCGCATAAAACACTTTTTTTTAAAGCATATTTGTGGTTTCCCTACTTATGACTATCCTTTAAATCTGCCCAGCTATGTAAATTTTTATTTTTTAATACATGTATTTATTTATTGTATTGGGTGCCCCTGTATCTGAGTGGTAGCTATGCTGCTTCTCAGTCCAGAGGTCATGGGTTCGATTCCCACCATAGACCCTGGGTGTTTTCCGCAGACCAGCTAATCGCTTTGCGGGTTTTGTTTGTTCTTTAAAAAAAAAGTATTTTCAAATATGAACTAACAATAAGTATTCAAATCTTAAATCTTAAATATAGTTATTGGGCTTGACCAGTGTCGGACATAAACTAAGTGATAGTTATAAA
The DNA here is from genome assembly GCA_905220375.1 of Tachina fera. Lineage (NCBI taxonomy): Eukaryota > Metazoa > Arthropoda > Insecta > Diptera > Tachinidae > Tachina > Tachina fera. Next base: position 78,211,794 of record LR999966.1, read on the forward strand.
TAATACATAAGTATTGATAATCAAGGTGGAAAAAATATATTTAAGCAGTCCAATCTGGAGTGTTGATTTTAAGAGCCCTTGTGTCCTTCTTTTTAAGGCGGATGTGTCCAGTAAAGTCAAAATATTACGAGCAAGCGGATTAGGATGTGATTCGAGTTTTGTTAAACATTTGCCGGCGTATTTTGCAATTTCTTCAATCACTAGTGGCATATTTCATTACGATGCATATTTGAATTTTTTATGTACCATGGAGCCGATGTTATTAACCGTAAAATTTTGTTTGTTTGTAAATGGAATTTTTATTTTTAATTAAGATAACTAAAGCTGCATGTGTTTGTGTGTATTGTTTTGTATCAGACTTTTGAAAAGAAAATGCCACCTTTGGCTGTTTTCTCCAGAAAGTTTTCTAGAGACTGAGTAGAGTCCACTTGACCGTGTGTTTATTGTTTTTTCTTTGGCCTTAGCGCTTCTATTTGAGGCATAATTTTGCTCAAACATCTGGTCACACTGTCGTCAAAGATTCGTAATACGAGGGCACATGGCAAGAGATCTCTATAAATGCAGACCAGATGTAGAATTATAAGCGACGTTTCAAATCTTTCTATGAACCATTTTTAGGCTGGTGCGGACACGGGTGGAAAACAAGTTGTCCAATTTTTTAATTAAAAGAAATCTAAAAATTTCATTCTCGACTTTCCCTCGTACCAAAAAATTTAGTGTAATGTTGCAATAGATATAGTTACAAACTTTTCTAAGGCACATCTCTTATTCATAAACATTCACCTAATTTTCATGAAAATATTGCAGGGTAAAAGAAACTGTTTTCATTTTGTAATTATAATTAATAATGAAGTTAAATAGTTTTTTTTTTGTTTGATTTTCCTTTATATAATTTACAACTTTAAACTCTTTTCAACTGATTTTTAACTGTTGAAAATAATAAGGATATAATTATAATAGATAATTTAATTGAATTAAAAGACACACACATTCTTAGTTTATGTAAATAGAAATAAGCTAAAGATTAAAGTGACACTGAATTTTTAATTATTAATCAATACCTGAGCTTAAGGTATAGATGCACATATACTCTTTTACCCTGGAATTAATTTCGATTATAGTACTGCAGCAATTAGTAGAAATTTTTAACCAAGTAATTCGAAGCAATTAAATAAAACATAAATAATATGATATAAGAAACAAAGAAGTATATGCGGCACTCCACGCTAAATCGAACGGGTGGGAGAAGAATTTCCCTGTTAAATTTGGAGAGTTTCTTATGATTATTGGTTCAAAAAATATTTATTAACTTTTCAAACAATCCCTTTTATATTATAGGGCATTTATATTATCTAGAAATCTAGTATTTACGAGATTTCGAGCTAAATCTTGCGGCTTTTTACTAGATTTTCCATACAAAACAAACAAAATATGCCAGTAAGTTTGTAGGAAATCTATTAAAAATCCAATATTTATAAAAAAGATGAGTAAATTAGCTATGGTCTGCTTAGAAAGGTGTGTGACTTTGCTGCATTGCAGTTATTAGGTTGTAGCTTTGGAAATTTTTCAGCTAATGCTTTTTGTTTTGAATAAAAAATCTTGATAAATGTCAGAAAAAAGTTGGTCTAGACGGTATAGATTTTCATAAAGATTTTAATTAAAATCTGCTAGATGTTTATGCAGGTGTAAATGGAATATTAGTTTATTTGTAATTTTCTTAATAATGATTCAAATTTTAAATTTTCAATTTAGGTTTTTTTTATTTCTTATAGAATAAAATATTTTTTATATTCATGTGATTTTCTAAAGGAGAGAAGAAAAATCAAACGAGACTTTATGTGGAGGAAAATTTTTCTGCTTCGCTACGCACTTCATTAGTGCTCATGTCTAAGTGCTCGATCAGAGATTGCTTGTTAGCATCAGCTATTTGAAATGAGTTGTTAATAAAATTGAATACGAGAATTATTGATTTAAATGCATTTGTAAGTATAACTATTTATTTGCTGTATTCATGTACATTGGAATGTAAAACTCAAGAATTTAAGCTCATATATAACCTTGAACAATAATAATAAAATTGGAATTTATTTAAAAAAGATAATGCCTTACGTTAGTTTTAAAAATTCACAATCCTGTTGTTAAAAAATTACTCATTATTCATAAAAATCATCAATGTGCAAAATTAAGACCCTTGATTTTTTTAACTGATGCCAGTTATTTTTAACCTTCTGCGGGTGTTCTGGTTCAAAATTAAAAATATTTTGGGCATAAAACAAGTTTCAGAACACTTTTTAAAAACATTTCTTTGATTGAAATATTTCTTTTATTTCAATATGGGTTTTGAACCCTTTACTTAATTTTCTCTTGCTTGTTTCTTTTTAAAATTCCTTACATATCCCTAGACATGTAGTTTTAGCTTTTCTTTCTTTTATATTTTTGCCACAACTAAAAAGTGTGCTCGTATTATATTTGAACCATTCCTTAACCATCAGGAGGTCCTTGTAACTTTTTTTTTTTAATTAAGAAACGTTGTTTGATTGTTGTTGTTTTTAATTAAATTATCATAGAATAAAAAAAAAACAAAGAAATAAAACCAAAAATCTTTTTCACAATGGGATGATGTGAAGAAAGAAAATATGGGTATTACACGTTTTTTAAGTGTAAATAATGATTCCATTTAATTGCTGTGATTACTTGGCTATTGATTTTTCTGCAGTGAGCGAATAAGATTTCATGGAGAATTTTGATATTCTGAAAATATAAAAAGTTTTAAGCTTAATTTATAAATTGAGTTAATAGAATGATTTTTATTTATGAGCAGCAGTCAAATGGTAAAAATCTTAAAAAAAATCCGAATACAAAAAAAATATCATATAAATACAACCAAGCAAACAAATTGTTAATATTTAATTTTAAATCAAACATATATTTAATCAAATTAACAAATCAAATTGTTACGACACTCAAACATTTTACTTACATGTAAAAGCCCTTGTGTTTTCACATTAAATGATTTCAAATTGACAGCCACACAGATAAAATGCAATAAATATTGTTTTTGTTAATTTTAATTAATGTTTTTAACAATATAAAACTCTTTGCTTTCGTATGTTTCTAAATGATTTGTAAAAATGGGAACACAACAGAATGCTACAGCAAAATAGACTGTACTACAAAATCATTACTATTCATTAATTTTGTAGCTGACTTAAGCCCTGCACAAGACCACTTACAAGAATTTTTAAGACATGAGGGATTTTTTAAATGCTTTACTACAGCGAAATCGTCTAAAACAAACGCTAAACAATACTGTTGACAAGACATTTGTTTCTGTTGTTGCAGGTGTAGGAGTAGAGAAAAAAATACTTCGTGACGAAAGAATTTGTGATGCTTGCTTCTTTAAACGCATGGGCGCGTATATAGACGTCATGCATGTACATACGCACACACGTTGTGTGTATGCTCTTTTAGTTTTCTGCCCACATACAAACGCACAATTGTATTGACATTAGTTGTGAGCGCTTGCTTTATGCTAGGAACACAATTGGGACGAACGACGAATTTCGTCCACGTCGACGAATTCGTCAATAACCATTGGCTGCGTGAATTCGTCGTGTGAAGCACAATAAAGACGAATTTACTCACCGAATTCCTCTCTCATATTTGATAAAGTTGGTTGTTGTGTGTACAAAAACAGAGAGAGAGATAGAGAATTTTCTCACAATTTTGATTTTTCGTCATTCGTCAGCGTACAAAATAGAAATAAATCTATCTCAGAGTTCGTCACGCACGACGAAATTCGTTGTACGGTGGTGTTGTGTTCATTTTCATATGCACAATTGTGTTGTATTTTTGATGACGAAAGTTCGCACCGAAAAATTCGTCATTCGTCCCAGTTGTGTTCCTGGCATTAAAAAAAAACTCTCTTAAATAGCTAATAGCTCACTATATATATCTTTCACACACACAGTCAAACGTGCAATATGCAAAATAAGAAGCATACATGCATTAACACTACTTTTTTTTATAGTTTTTTAGGAACTAAAAGTCTTCGCGTTTTTTATGAACAAGAAATCTTCGCGACGTCTCTTTTTAACACTTATATACACGAATACCAATGCATGTATCGTGATTCGCTTATTAAATTAGTATAATACATGCCACGAGAATACATTTAAAAACAAAGACATATTTACATTTCAAGACTGTTTACTCAGGCCTCTATTGTTGACCAACACTTTTTTATGTTAAGAAATGAATTTTTATGTCCTCTATTGCCTAAAGAAACATTTTACAACTCTCGGTACTTTTTACCCTTTTGCCACCATTTTAAACCCCAACCAACAATTCCTCTATCGAATGAACTCATAAAAATTCATGGCACACCAAGCAGCAAAAAAAAATAACACAGATGAAACATCAACCCACCACCCTGAATGTTTTAAGGAAAGGTACTGCAATAGAAAAAAAAAATGAATACAACAACTTCGTTTACTCTCCAGCTGAGATTTTATCTAAATATTTGTGGGGCATCCTTTCGCACTGTCACGTATTTCAGTGTATCCCTTGTACCATGAAAATAGCAAAAACACAAAATAAAAGGTGAGATATGCAGATAATTTTTCATTTCATTTAGAAAATTTTTAAAATTAATTTATAGCATTTTCTACCACTTTGCAAAATAAAATGCGTCCATTGTGGATAAACAAAATCTGTATTTAAATCTTGTCAAATTAAAATTTGTGTTACAAAGCAGCACAAGAATGCTGCTGCTGTTTGTGTTCATTTTGAAAGCGACACGAAAAAAAACGTTTTTCTAAATTGAGTGAAATATTTAGTTTCTCAGGTACGTGGTGGACTTAGTTTAAATGTAATAAAGTAGTTCATTCAACAGCTTGTAAAGTCCTTGTTGTATTTGTGCAAGTCTTTGTTTTGAGTTTTATTTGTCCTCTAAGAAAGGCATTTTCTCTGAGTGTTATTAAATGTCAATTAAATGTCAAATTTACACTATGGCAATGAGTTAAATGACCCAATTGATTGTAATAAATTATTTGCTTTATTTAAAATTTATTTTTATTTTATTATTTGGGCTTTGCATTGACATGTTTTATTTAACAAACACTTAGAATTCTTCTTCAGTTTAATATCCAACCAAAGACACATACGGCTGCCATTGTTTTACATATCAGAGAATGACAATATGTTAAAAAATATAAACTTAAGTAAATACTCTTAATTTTAATAACTGCGTATACTCATAATTGCAGCGCCACAGAAAAGTCCACTTTTTGTTACGTTACTTCACGAAGCAATTAAGCTCTGTATTTGGGAGCAATGCTGTTCGATTTTTTTTCTATCTTTTACTAAATGTAGAGCTGATAACGCTCTACGCCAACATGCCGAAAAGTAATTCAAATATAGATTTTTCTTCAAAAAACAGCCTACTTTAGCAAGAAATGTCACGTGACAAAATGTGGACTTTTCTGTTGGAATGCACATATTTGCTTTTAAACAACTATGAATATAGTCAATTCCAATACAGAAAAGTAGAGATACTTTTCGTTTATACAAAAAACTTAAATAATCTACAGCTAAAGGGTGATTTTTTAGCAACTTTCCTTTTTAGCAACTCTGTTTTTGTCAACTCAGCTGTTTTCGTGTATCACATTACTGTTAAACATGTTCAGTTTGGTATGTAATTTAACTGCGACTCATTTTATAAACGAACAACGCTTGCAGATTATTAAATTTTATTGTCAAAATTCATGCTTGGTTAAAAAAGTGTATCGTGCACTTTTTGCATTTTATGGTCAGTTTGGGTGACCCTTCTGAGGAGGATATTTGGAATCTTGTAATTTAATTTCGCAATAAAATTACATTATTGATCATTAAACTACAAACATGCAGCTGTATCCGCCAGTCTTATTGATGACAGTGAATTATCGATTCGGCGTCATTTGCAGCAATTGGCCCTCTGTTACTTTTTTTTTGTCCAAAAAGCAAAATCTGCACTTGACTGACATGTGTTTTCAGAAAGATAGTGCCCCATGGCACACAGCATGCGAAACAATATCCTAGTTGAGCGGCGATTTCGGGGAACAGTTTATTTCACGTTTGGGCCCGGTCAATTGGCCACCTAGATGGAGCTATGTTAAGGCTTATGTCTGCAGGGAAAACTCCGCAGCAATTGACGCACTGGAAGAAAATATTGAAGAATTTATTCGTGAGATACCGAGTGATGTGATGGAGAAGATATGCGCAAGCTTTGAGCCATTTCAAACATATCCGCGGTCAACATTTACATGAAATCATCTTTAAATATTAAATTATATAGATCCTTCTACCGACTTAAATAAAGATTTTCTACATTTCTCTAAATTTTATGTTTTTTTAATAAAATCTGAAATTTCTTAAAAAATCGCCCTATTTATAGAAAAGGTCATGTGAATTGTGCGTACTGAGTGTGTCCCGGAGTATGCTTATACTCAGAGTATGGATATTTATTCGGACAAAATAAATATACTCATGATACTAAGAGTATTCATCATACGCTCCCACTTAAATTTGTGTGTATCAAATCGAATTGATCCTCTGGCTGGAAAACATTAATCAGATAATTAAAAGGCAAATTATAGAACAAAAATAACATTTCAACAACTGATATTATTACTAGAAATATGTTGTTATCAGAATTCGCCAGCAAAAATTAACTTATATTTTGTAATTTGTAAATTTGTAAATGTATTTCCAGTAAATAAATCGTTAGAAACAGTCGAAATTTATTACATCGTACTTTGTATCCCTGTCATGCAATATACTACATAAATTTTCTGGCAACACCGATGCTTGAAGTGTGTGTAAATTAAATACTCCTGAATATACTCATGTGTAGCCGAATAAATACTACTTTTAAGTACTTGCACGCATTAAACGATTCATATTGTTAAATGGCGAAATTTATACTAAATAATAGACACTTCAGATGAAAGATACTTAACAGCTGACAACCTTGTCATATTGGCAATTTCGAAAGCACTAAATCTATAACTCTATACATGTTTGCGGTGTAAATCTGAATATTTTTTTAATAATAAATTAAAATATAACGAATCATTAATTTTATTTCCATTTTGTGTGTTTTCTAACTTTGTTTCGTTTAATGCCAACCCGGGTAGCACTTTGTAAGCTGTCAACAACTTTGTTTTTATACTTTTGGTTAATGTCTAATGTTCACTCATTGTCTCTTTTTATTCATGTACCAAAAATGTTTAGAAAATATATAAATCAATTTTCGCCCGCATAAATATGCAACCGTTTACAACCAGCACAAAGAAATTATTCAAAATTGCAACAAAAAAAACACTATAAAAAAACTTTTCTTAGGGTAAGAGTAGCAATATATTGAAACAATTTTTAGAAAAAGAAATGGCAATTCAAAGTTTTGCTAAGAATTTTATAAGGAGTGCGACGCTTTCACAATGAAAAATAAAATATAAAAAAGATAAACAAAAATATGAAAAATGTTGCTAAACACGCGATAAACATTCAACCACTAACGCAATAGAAGACACACACATACTACATACATACACACATACAGGCAATTTCCGATATAACGAACAATATAACGTCAGACTCATTCGTTATACCGAAAAATTCGTTAAATCGCAAAGATTTTTTTCAAATGTTATTTTAATTATTATTATTGTAGACATGATACAATAGAATAAAAATAATAATCTACCAAACACTACCAAATGCAAACTAACGAAATAGCATTTTCTTGCATTTACATTGCAGTTGTAGATTTTGTTTAATATTTTTTGCTGTCCGTTACAGAGTACACACTTATCAAAACATTCGATATACACAGAAAAAAAGTTATTGTTGAATTTTTTTTAATTAAGTGATTGCTTAGAAAAAATAATATTTTTGATTAATAGTTTAATTGATTATATGTTTATTTTAATTGACTTTGCTGCTCTAACAAAAAAGTGTTATCAACAGAGCTTAACTCAGAATACTCTGAACTGGTTAACATCTTTTACATATTAATTGTATGTAAATAATATAACTTTTGTTTTTATGTATGAAAATCGAGCTGCTTTTTTGTAGTAAGCCACATTGTTTTGAAAAAATATTTTCAATTAAAATTCTCAATTAATCTTTTAATTGGTTTTGATATTTTATATGGGAGAAAAAACTACTCAGCTTAATTTTTTTTTGAATCGTAGTAATTTTGACATAAGTTGAATAAAAATTAAATATGAATAAAAAAAAAATAGGAAATTCATTATGTTCCCTTATGTTGAGAAATAACAAGACAATAATGATAAAAAATGCAAGCTTATAGACCAAATGTGGTAGATAAATTTAGTACTTTGGCGGTATTGGGGGTTCGATGCAAAAGGTCTTGCGTAAGTATATATGGAAAACATCGAAGCCTTTCTTTAAAATCCAATCATAAAATACACACAATTCAAAGAAAGGCTACGACAATGTTCTGCATTTACACTTACCCAAGAGTATTAAACAACGAATATGGGGATTGTAATTTTTTCCTCCATTCAAATTTCAAAAGCCATGCGATGCATCAGTTATGTTTTCGGTACAATAGACAAATGTTTCCATTTTTGTAAATATTTTATATGAAGATACATACATACATATGTACATAACATTTTTTATATTTTTACAGTTTTCTATTTTTTTTTAATTTTCTTAGATTTTTTATATTTCAATTACTATTTTAATTGAATCTTTAAACAATTTTAATTAGTTATTTAATTGAATCCTAAAAAGTATTTCAATTCATTTTTTAATTGAATCTTCAAAAATGTTTCAATTAAATTTTAATTGAATCTTTAGAAAACCATCAATTAAATTTTTAGTTAATGTAATATTTTTTTAATTGAAGAAACCAAAAAAATTTTCAATTAAAATGGATGAGTTAATACTACAATTTCCGTGATTGGTTGAAAACTAATTAATTTTTTAACTGAATTTTTGTTTTTTTAATTGAATCTTGTTTTTACTTTTTTCTGTGTACAAAGTAGAACAAAATCTTAGAAAGATGTTCCTGGGATATTTTTTTTAATTTGCGATTTTTTCTTCAGCATTCGTGATATCCAGTATAAAATTATTCTAGTATTCGCTATATAATATTTTTTATGTACAAAATTTGGGCGTTCGTTATATGGGATTTTTGTTAAAGCAAGATTCGTTACACCGAGATTTTCTTGTATATATAATAAACATGTGTATGCATGTACATTTATTTGGTTATAAATGATGCAGATAGAAAGACTTTAGCAGGGTGGTAACTTGTGTCAAGACCGTCTAACTTAACTTTATTTAAAAGGGAGAGTCCATAAGGAAATTTTCGAACTGAAAAGGGGCAGGATTTAATGTATTGTCTAGTGAAAACGTCTTTCTTAAACATATTTTGTATGTTTTTATTTACAAAATCCACATTTCCTATTTAAAACCATGCTTGGAAAGCATAAATTTTCTTTATTTTTTTTGTTTCTATTGCTATCCTTGCCATTTTTTAAATATTTTTCTCGTCAAACTTTATGATTGATGACTTTAACTTAACCGTTTGCTCTGTTATATATAAATTTTTGGTACATATTTTGGTAGTAATTTTAAAGTGGGAATATATGCGCAGTTGAGTAGAGAACTATAGTAGCAAAACTTGCGAGAAATAGGTCAGAATTTTTTTGTTCAACCTTGTATATAAAAAACCAAAACAAAGCTTTGCATTAATGTCCTTAATTAAGCTTATAAAATAATAATTAAAAATTTTTTTTCGCTGTTTCATCAACTTTTTCAGATGTCTGTTTGTGTTATTTGAAAAAGAGTAAAACAACTGAAATGCAATGTCTTAAATATTGCCAATTTTTAGGCGAGAGGTGGTCAGTGTAATTGTATTTGATCTTATTAGTATTATTATTAGTTGGGGTACCAGAGCTACCCAACAAATACACAGTCAAGCATTGGAAATATTAATTGCTTTATATAGCGGACACTCATTATTCACGGCAGGAAGTAAAAATCAATTTAAAAATTAATTAGTTCACCAGCATTAATGAAAAACTTATATTTACATTAAAATGTATGAAAAGTATTAAAAAGTCTTTTAATGACAAGTTCTCTTTTTTCCTTAAAGGCTTGATAAACGTAAAATGCATTATCAGCGCCATCATGAATAAAATTCCACGAGAAATTTCGCAATTAGATTTTTTGTTTTCCTATTACTTGCTATGGTTTGAAATTGTTGAACGGGAAAAATTTCCCGAGCAAATTAATTTATGATTTGTCCGTTTATGTTACCAAGCGCATTATTTAAAATAAAATTTTTTTCAAATACCATTATCAAATTGAATGGTATAGAAATATTATTGAAAGAAAATATAAAATAAATTCAATAAAGTACGACTTACTCGTACTGACACTACAGTCGAATCAGCTTTACCGCAACACGCTTTACTAAAAAAAAAACTGGATTACTGAAAGCGATACAAATCCCGCACTTATCTTACAAGCAGCTATTCTTATTCACTTCACTTTAGCGAAACATCGCTTAACTGAAAATATCGTATTACTGAAAACCAAAAGCAAGCTCAAAACTACGTTTTGTGTGAAACTTACTTCGCTTTATTGAAAAAATAAACAATGATAAATTTATTTAATAGAAATCGATTGCATAACTTAAGGCTAAAAAAACTGTGCACGTAACACGTAACGTGACTGTAACACGTTTAGAGAAAAAATTGGATAACTGAAAAAAAATTGAGTTGTGGTTATTTCCAGTAAAGCGGAGTCGACTGTACATATGTAATACTATAATATAATTGAATATCGTAGCTGATGTAGACATTTTTCTTAATTTATTGTTTGGTGTTTTTTTTAGTTTCAGTTTTTTTATCGTTTTTCGGAATTCTGTTTTGGTTTTTGGCGATTTTTTATTCAAAGCCAATGTTTTTTTAATCTTGGGGCTCTTATTTTTTTCAGCTATTTTTTCGGTTTTTGGCAATTTTTTTTAGTTTTAGTGCTTTTGATTCGCTTTAGAGATTTATTTTTTGTTATTTATTTTTGTTTAGGCTTTTTTCGGTTTTTAGCGATATTTCTTTTTTGCTCCTGGCAATTTTCGTAGTTTATGCCCCTTTTGTAGGTTTTTAGGGTTCCGTACACCAAAGGTGAAAAAAGGAACCCTATTGTTTTCGCTACGCGGTCCGTCTGTCCGTCACACGGTATTTTCTCAGGAACCGTAAGAGCTACGGACCTGAAATTTAAACAGAGTATGTAGAACCTTGGCCACTACAACAACAAATACATGGAAATTAGAAATTAAAGGGTGCTCCAAAACGAGCGACGAAAAATGTTAAAATCTCATGTAATATACATACAATTGTATGTACATGTGTATATTGACACTTGAAATTTCTAAAATTAGTGTATTTTTATATAGACTACAACAATAAAAATTAAAATATTAAAAAATTTAAATTAAAGGGTCCATCAGTTAATGCAATTTTGACTATGTAATTTTGACAACTTGCTATATCTTGGAGACCGTAAGAGGTAAACTCTTGAAATTTTCAAAAACGGTAAAATTAAAAAATCCGAAAATTATAAAATCGCCAAAACCTGAAAAAAATCGCCAAAAATTTAAAAAAAATCGCCACATCTAAAAAAAAGACAAAATTAAAAAAAAATTCTAGCACTAAAATAAATCGCCAAATTCGAAAAAATCGTTTAAATGAAGAAAAAAAAATGCCAATATGAAAAAACGCCAAAAACCGAAAAAAATCGCCAAAACGCGAAAAATGCGCCAAAACCAAAATAATTGTTTATGTGAAAAAAAAAATCGCCAAAATGAAAAAAAAATCGCCAAAATTAAAAAAAATCGCCAAATTTAAAAAAAATCGCCTAAACGAAAAAAATTGCCAAAATTTAAAATAAACGCCAAAAACAGAAAAAAATTCTCAAAACGAAAAAAAAATGCCAAAACTAAAAAAAATCGCCAAAACCAAAAAAAAATCACCTATATATAAAAAAAACGCCAAAATTAAAAAAAAATCGCCAAAATAAAAAAATCGCCAAAATAAAAAACCCCAAAATAATAAAAATTGCCAAAATTAAAAAAACTTCAAAAAACCAAAAAAAAATCGCCAAAACGTGAAAAAAGTGCCAAAACTCAGAAAGCGCCAAGAAAAAACCCCAAACAAAAAAAAAAACGCTTAAAACCGAAAAAACCCAAAAACGAAAAAAATCCCAAAACTATAGTTTATATTGTTCGTATTGAATTACATATCTCGTGCCCGTACGGAACCTTTCGTGCGCGGGTCAAAGTCGCACTTCACTGAATTTATTGGTGATTTTTGGTGGTACTTGATTCGTTTCAGTGATTTTTTTGTTTTCGCTATTTTTTCGGTTTTTGGCGATTTTTTTTATTTTTTTTTGGCGAACTTTTCTTGTTGGTGATTTTTTTTCATATTAGCGATTTATTTTATTTTGGATAATTTTTTTTAATATAAGCGTTTTTCTAATTTATTGCGATTTTTGTATATCGGCATTTATATTTTAATTTTGGTATTTTTTTACGGTTTCCAAGATATAGCAAGTTGTGAAAATTACAGTAACTGGTAAAATGCCCTTTAATTTTGAGTTTTTAAATTTCAGTGTTATTTTTGTAGTTTAAATAAAAATACACTAATTTTGAAAATTTAACTGTATAAATAATTGTCTGTATATTACATTAGAATTTAAATATCTTTCGTTGCTCACTTATACCACCCTTTAATTTTTAACTATCATATGTTGGCTGTTGTAGCGGCCAGAGTTTTACATATTCCGTGAAAATTGCAGGTTCGTAACTGTTACGGTTCACAGAAAATAGCTTATCACAGGTAGGCGGACAAACATGCTAGCCAAAACAACTTTGCCCTTTTTTACCTTTGTTGTATGGAACCAAAAAAATATACAAGCATCCACCTCATATGTATTCGGCAAATGGAAGGCAATATTGCCTTGAAGCTTGTCTGTTCTAGGCATATCATAACTATATTTTTTAACATAGCTATAAATATTTATGCAAATGTTTGTTTATATTTTGTCCTGTATTATAAACCATTTATTTGTTTTGTTTGATACATTTTATTAATTTTTTCATAATATTAAAGCATTTGTCTTCAATGTCACTGGCATTACTTACCGCCACCGGCTGCAGCCCAGAATTTTGAGTACTCTTGGGTTTCTTAGTAACAAAAATATAAAATAAAGCTCTAAACGGACAATTTAATGCCAAATAACAAACCAAAACTATTTTCTGAAATGGATCAACAAAGACGGTTCGTTAACACTGCGTTTAAATTTTTTTTATATGTATCTTCTAGCTCTTGCTTTTTTAAACTTTGTGTTTTGTGGATTTATGTATGTATGTTAAAAAGGATTTGAAAAAAAGAGCATGGTTGCCATTTGAGGAAAATAAAATTTAAAGCTAAGTAGTAAAATAAAATTTAAAGTAGTATGTATTTAATGTATTTATTTTTTCTAACATAATAACAAATTTTATATGTGTTTTATTTTAGTAAACTATATTTTTCCTGACCGCAAAATTTTCAAAACTTTTGAAGTAAATTTGAATAATTTCAATGAACTGTGGAAACGTGGTATATCGGTAAAAAAAGTGCTTTAAAAGAGAAATTAGATTTCAAACTAAATCAAACTCATAGTAATATATTCCTGATGCTGGGCTCGCGCAGTATATAAAATACAGTGCATAATATATTTAAGATACACTGTCAACTTTACTAATCTGCGCTTTGTACAGAAAAAAAATTATTGCCAAAAAATTTTCAAATATTCATTGGTTTGCAATAAAATAAAGTTAGTTAAAACTAACAATAGTTACATTGTAGTACTATTTATCTATTCCCATGATCAATGAAAATAAAACAAACACTTTCGTTTTCTATTTTTTTATATTATAAACATTAAAAAAATTATCATAATTTAAAAAATAAAATATTATTAACATTTCAGTTTCTGTTCAAAGTTATTTTGGTTTCTTTCTTTGATTTATTTTGGCTAAAAGTTGTAAGCTTAAGACGTCAAAATATAGGTGATTAATTTGAAAGAAAAAAAATTCTGTGTATTGCTGCTAGTGGTTGTCAGAATAATTAAATTATAATTATACTTGCAAATTTCATATCAGCGCTTAAAAATAGTATACATTTCTTAATATTCTATAATAAAATATAATACTTAAAAATTGTAATTTTTGATGTTACCTTTTAAAGAAATTGAGCACTAAATTGTCACTTCCATTTCAGCGGCATTGCTTAAAACAAAACTTGTCATCCTTGAGGTAAAAAAAATACACTAAAAATTTGTTTTTCGTAGTGCAGTACAAACCAGTGCGAATGAGTAACGTATAATTAACAAAACTTCTTTCGTCATAAATTGTATACAAATATATTGCATACTTTTAGGGACTCATATGAAAGCAGCAAAGTAGTGCGAATGAGTAACGTTTAACTTTTTTCTGATATTTGGCATAACTGTACACAGCGTTGCCAGAATGAGGATTTTATTATATTTTTGATAATTTTTTACACTAAATAAGACTATATGTATAATTTTTTTTGTTTCAAATGATGATTTTTTAATTTTTAAAAATTATAAGCGTTATTTATAAAAATTATTGAGGCTTTTTAAAGGTTTAATAACAAACATTTTGTATTAAAATCTTTTATATAAACTTTTTATAAAGTTCTAATAATTTTTTATAAATAAGTTTTGTGCATGACAAAGTTTCATAACCTAAAAATTAAAAAAGTTCGAATATGTTCATTAGGTTGTCTCAGGTTATTGTTTTTTTTTCAGTTTTATAAGTGCTCAATCAATTTAAGTGCTCAATCAATTTAAAAGCTTATAGGGTAAAGTATTTTTGATTTTTTTTAAGAATTTTTGAATAGGTTTAGAGGTCGCACGAATGGAGTTTTTATAAAAAAAACGGAGTTTTTGGCCTTTTTGATAACTTAACTCATAACTTGGTTAATAACCACTTGTTTCTTCACTCCTGAGAAAAGAGTTTTAAGGAAAAGTATCCAAGCTTCATTCCTGTTTGAAAAACTCTTAAGTTTTGGTGGTGAGTTTACTCATTTAGATACCCTAAATTAGAATTTTTCGTATTTTTTTCAAACATTTTTTAAAAACGATTTACAAGTTTTAAAGTATTAATGAAAGCGAAAAAAACTAATGATGCAGTTTCAAAGACAAATTGTTCTTACCGTTCCTGAGTTATATCTGTTTTTATATTTATAACCAGTATATCTTATTATAAGCTGTTTGCCCGTTCACCAATCATACCCAATCAACTAAAAAACAAACTTTTGTTTTGCTCTTTGAAAAATAATTTATTGAGGTTCTTGCGATGTAGTTCTATAAGTTGCAATAAATTCTGGAAATCAGTTTCAGATGTTGTGACATTAATATAAGTATTAGCCAAATCCACACAGTTATGATTCATATGATATAATTTTTAACAAAGACTTGTTTTGCGCGACCTCTAAACCCTTTCCTAAAAAAAAAATTAAAAAATACTGGACCCTATAAGCTTTCAAATTATGCTTAAGCCTCTGACAAAAAAATTTTTGGGACGCCCTAATGTACATATGTATTTATTACGAAAAGTTAAACTTAATGTAATGAGTAGCTGTTGCTTATTACTAATAAATCATTGCAAGTTAATTTTTATTTTTGGTACAAAATATGTTTAAACTAGCAAACCTATAAATAAATCAATACAGTATTTAAACCATCTTTAAACGCATAAAATTGAGCAATTAAACTGCCATACATAAATACCATACATATTTTTCGCATTAAATGACCACTCAACTTTTTCCAAGTCTCTATTTTTTCTTCAGATCTTTTAAGACCTGGTTTCTTTACTCTATTATTATTTATACTGTGCTACTTCGCCAAGCATTAACATAATTCTTTTCTCAGTAAAATTTATCGAGCGTTAATTAAATTTTTTTAACTTTTTTGCTTCTTTGACTTTACAAAAAATTGATAGTCTGCTTCAAAACTGCTGTTTTTTGACATTTATTCTAGTGCTGCCACAATATTATTTCTTAAACTACTATAAGATATGGTTCATTGATTGAGTTTAAACAACATAAAAATTTTAGTTTAGTTTAACTAAACCAGCGTTCAAACTTTAACTGATATATTAGCCCTTGCTGTTTAACAATTTAACGACCAACTGATTCAATTAGTATTATTGGAAAAAATCTATACCAAGATGTTTTCTTCCGCCAAGGGTGGGGGAAGGATATTGTCAATTGGAATGAAACAACCCTCTTACCCGTACATTGCACTAATTTGTTAACACAGAAGCAAGAAGTTCATTCACTTGGTTACTTGCTAAATTCTTTGCGTTGACAAATTATGAAATATCGATGTTTTGTGATTGGGTCAAAAGCTTATTTGTTCCAACTAAAATAAAAATAAATTAATTTAATAACTTGAACACGTTTGGTGTTTCTTTTAAAACAAACCAGCTTATTGATATGGCAAACTAGGGGAGAGATAATAGGGGCCAATCTATAATTAGGTTTGTTAATTATAATTGCTCAATAGAGGAGCAATTACAATTAGGGGTTGGAAAGATAAAAGAAAACAATATGGGTTAAATTGTGTCTTTTATTCTTAACAAGCAAGTATTCGAGAGTCACCGTCTTTAGGATATCCAATGGAAACGATAATTTAGAATATTCAATTTCAAATTTAATTTTATTAATTAAATTATTAAATTATTATTTATTTAAGTTTACTGCTCGGGAGCTAAATTACAAGTGAGTTAAGTTTTTGATTAACAATTTAAGGGACTTCGGCTAGATGTACCGATTCAATAAAATGGCGATAAATTGTATTTACGATATTACAATTAGTGTTGATAAATTCATTAAAGGTTATCTTTTCCGTTAAAAAATATTAATTCAAATTCAATAGTTACTTATTTATTTTATTATTGTCCAAAAGTACTTTGGACAAACTATTTCCCTTTTTCCTATTTAATTTTTGGGTTTTCAAGATCATTTATATCTTCTCGATATAAATAAAATTTAAATAAGTGTTTCTTTTTTGATGATAAAAAAATAATTAAAAAGAAATATACAAAACCTGAAAACCAATTGATATTAAAATTTTTCTAATCTCGAGTTTTTTTATATATTTTTTGCCAAATTATCCTAGAATTTTTTATTAAACTGTTAAATTAAGAAATTGGGATCTTCACAAGCTTAAGAGTTATTCAAGTTTTTTACACTTATAAGGCACTGTAAACAAATTGTCATATGAGTTTTTTAAGTTTGACGGTATTTTTATTCAATATTAAATAAAAATTTTTAAAAATTATGATCTCATCTTTTCCTTAGGTTTTTTTTAAACCCTTTCCTCATTTATCTAGATTTAAAGTATATTTTTAATATTTGTAATCTCTGCAAAAGTTTTCCAACAATTGTAGAAATAACTTGCAGGAAATGTTTCTACTTAATTCATTCAAACTATTCTTAACAGTATTTTCGAACGTTAAAATTATTTTTCTTGATTTCCTCTTGTTAGTTTCTTGCTTTCATTCTGCTCCCTTCTTTCTAAATTGCTGTTTTTTAAAATGATTTTTATCATTTAAATTACTGTGAAGCGTGGCAAAGTAAGCAGAGAAAATCTTATTTTACTTCTAATGCTCCCACGCTCACAGTTGTCTCTATTTGTTATACTCGAAGTAGAAAAATTATAAAACAAAAACAAAATAAAATAAAATAAGGAATAAAGAAAAACGTAATGAAAAAACGGTTAATAAATAAAAAAAAACAAAAAAAATGTTAAGTTTAAGAGAAATAATAATTCCTTAAGATAAAAAATTATATTAAATTGGATGTTTGTATTCCCGGTTGCAGTCATCTTGGATTTTATTCATAATTTATTATACCGCTAATGGTGTAACGAAGAATCCTTTGTTTTATATCATTTTTTATTTCCATTTTATTGTTTTTTATCCTTTCATTTATCTATGTTTATGTGGTTTTTTATATTTGCTTCTTAATTCAGTTTTATTATTATCAACTTGCTTATTTTCTGGTGGGATTTGGAATTGGATTTTTCTTAAGTGAGATGAGTATGAGTGTATGTGTGTGTGTGTGCTTGCGTTTTTCTGCATGTTTGCACGTAGACAAAACTATATTTATATTTGTTTTAGTTTCTCATAATTCCAGCAAATTGAAAAGATTATTTTCCTTTCACTTGCTTATTAAATTTGAGGAGCATATCGGACCACACAACTACCAAAAATATCAAGCGATATATATTGTGAACTTTAATTTATGATGAAATTCGATCCCCTGCGATTGTAACTAAATAATTTTCGTAAACAAATTAAGCTGGAAAATAATGTCGCTTTAGCTAATTTGACGGTTATGATACCATATGCTTTCATATAAAAGCCAATTCAAAGTTACTGGTATGCAATTATCAAGTATGTGATAAAAATTTAATGATTAAAAGCGCTTCATTTGATAATGGTGTGAGGAATTTTGAATAGATAATCGTATTCAGCGAAATAGAAAACCATATTCAAGGCAACTTTTTCAGTTTAAACTCAATTCGTTTATAATATCGGTTTCCAATACATAACTGAATAAGTATTAACTTCTGAAATGCTTTCATTTTGTAATTTATAAATACTTTTAGTAGATTTGGAGTTCTCAAAATCTAAGGGACTTTGCATTTATTTAAACGAAACTTATAAATATGTCAGTCGGTGATGCTTTTTCTAAATCTATTTCATCTTGTTTGTCTTTTAAGCAACTTATCACGTTGATAAAAGTAATACCTATTATATAAAGCAAAGAATTAGTCAATTATGACACACGATCTATGATACACCCTGCTGTTAAAACTGCAGTTCCTCTCCATCGTGGGCATTCAATTTGTGATATAAAAAATTTGTGATCATGGTGCTGCACAGAAACGCTGTTTTATGAAAATTTAACCATTTTCAAATATAAAGTTTAAGTTAAGTTAGTTAAAATAACTAAAGTTAATCAGTTAAAGAAATCTTAATCCACAAACTGTTTGTAGTGCAATATC
The DNA here is from genome assembly GCA_905220375.1 of Tachina fera. Taxonomy (NCBI): domain Eukaryota; kingdom Metazoa; phylum Arthropoda; class Insecta; order Diptera; family Tachinidae; genus Tachina; species Tachina fera. Next base: position 78,230,958 of record LR999966.1, read on the forward strand.
TACAAAACAAATTTTGCCCAAATTTATCCAACTCAAATTTCAAGAAAATTAACAATAATATATTATACCACATTCACCACAGAAATATTTTTCTTAAATATAAAATATGTTTAAAAAAATAAAGAAATCCAATATTTAGTGACAATGTCTTCGTTTTCCAGAACTGATACAGATTTTTTGATTTTGCTGATTTTCAATACCAACCTATTTGTGTCTAAAATAAAATAAAATAAGCACCAAATTTCTAAGTTAAATTGCTTTGTATGCAAAATAATTTAAAATTTTTCCACCCTGGAATTGTTTTTGCAATTTTCCTTCGACTGTCTGCAGTTCTTTCGGGACTTCGAAAAACAAAAAAAGACTGTCCGTCTGTCTTTTTTTTTGTTTTTTGCCTATTGGACTAGCCTATTTATAAGGACCCACGGTAAATCAATATAAAGCCTTTCAATTTTTGGAAACAACTTATTATCTTACAGGTTTTCTACGTCAAAAAATTTACAAATTATTTCAGAAAATTCATACGAAGTTTGAAGTTTTGTACAATATTATCCAATCTTTAAGCAAGAAATAATTAAAATAGTTATTTTAAACTATTTCTCGTATTGTGTTTTCACTAAAAGATCATGTATTTAATGCTAGTTATTGTTAAATAATCCATATGGTTTTGATAAAGTGAGTAATGGCTGTTAAAATGTGACATTTTCCCTACGAGTTAAGTTTAACTTGTTTATTCCTTTGAAAAATCTCATTTATTATTAACAAAATCTTGATTTCTAAAAATATTTAATATTTAGTTCTCATTTAATACACGTCAAAATGAATACGAATTAAAAATAAATTATTTCTTGTTGGTTTACTACGTCTAGATGCATTTCATTGCTACTAAAGTTCATCTAGACGTGCTAAGCCATCAACAAATAAGTATATAATATATCTTAAAATTTTATTAGAGAAAATAATGAGAACAAACTACGAACAAAATCGAACAAAATTTCAAGATATGTATTTCCATAGAATTTATAGAAATATTTTAAAATTTAAATTTTTATCGAATGATGTTAATTTCACCAAAATTTTAAATTTTTCACACAATGAGTACAAATTTGCAGCCTTATTTATAACAATTATTAAAGCCCTAATTCAGTAAGAAGATTTAGGACGTTTTTGTTTGAAAATACTTTTGCGTTCTTGCTTTGGAATTCTATATTTGACACTATATTTTTTTTGACATTTATCAAGATTTTTTTCCGAAACAACCCCCATTAACCGAAAAATTTCCAAAGCTACAACCAAACAACTTGCCAATTCTCAAACCTTTTTAAGCAGACCGTAGCTAATTCAATCATCTATATATATATATATATAGGTTTTCATCGTTCCTACAATTAGCATAGGGCCTTAATTCAATCATCTATGATATAGATATTTTGTACAGGGTAGTAAAAATAAAGTAAAAATATTAGATTTTGAGTAGATTGCCTACAAATCTAGTAGCAAACTAGATTTTGTTTTGTATGGGAACTCTAGTAAATAGCAGCTAGATTTAGCTCGAAATCTCGTAATTACTAAATTTCGAGATAATGTAAATGTCCAATTATACAATAGTTTGAAAAATGTATGAAAAAATATTTGTTGGATATAATGTTTTGAACAAAATCATAAAGCAAATACACGAACCTTCTAGCATAGATAATAAATAATAATTGCTTTAAAGAATTACACCTGCTGCTTTTTTTGTCCACAAACAAGAGGATGCAATCGTCGAACATATAAGGCTTTATAAAGAGTTTTTAAAACAAATTAACATATAACATTTTTCTTATTAAGCCTGTGTAAAGCCTTATTAACTTTAATATTTACTTGACTATAAATGCACTTCAGTTTGAACAATAGTTTGACAGGCTTTTTTAGTTTATATGTGAGAAGGGGTGAGAAGCTTGGCAGTAAAACAAAAGGCACAAAATGAACATATGGGGTAACATATGACATTTCTCTTTGCCTGTTGTTTGTACTTTCAGCATTAAGCGAGTATATAAATGTCAAAAAGGAATGAATAAAAAAGGCCTAATGTAAATTTGCGTGACTTCTCGTAGGGGTCTTAAAAGAAAATTGTCAATAAAAAAAGCATAGTGTGAAACGGCTCTTTCCATTATTATTTTTTAATGTTTTTAAATGTTGTTAAAAATAGTACGAGTAAAGAAGGGTTATAATTTAAACCGTTTGTTGAAATGTTGTTAAAATTTCTGCACAAAATAATTTTTTTTTCACACCATTTATCAATTTTTGATCATAGCTATTGTGAAAAGGTATTCTCTATTGATTTTTAAATCAAAGTATCCATATCGCTTTAAAAAATAAAATCTGTCGTATTGTTAGCTAAGCCAATGATATCGATCTACATAGTCTTATTTATCTCCAAAATTAATGTTTTTGAATATCTTGTAATATAATGGATTTCCATAAAAACGACCAAACAAATATTCTTATCAATTCAATACATGAGCATGTGAAGCAAAAAAAAATCAATTGCAAATATTTAACAGCAACACATAATAATAATCATTAATTCAACTTTAGCAACCCTTGTTGATGATTTTCAAAACAAAAGAAAATAAAAAACCAATTCATCCCTTAACAAATTCCAACCATCCACCCACTGCCAAAATAATCCTCATGCAAGACATGAAAACTTATTAATGGTATTTAATGTTAAATTCTAACACTGATTTTAAAGATATACTCCAACAGATACATATTTGAAATATTTTGTGATATTGTGCAGAGAATCACAGTAACACTAAATCAAGGGCGCGCGGGCGGGCATTCGTTAGCAAATACCCAGAGGATTTTAGTACATTTCCACAAAAATTTTCACATTAAAATTAACATATTTTCATACATACGTAAATGAAATTTTTGCTTGTTAACAAAAATTCAGAACACACACACACACACACACAAGTAAGACCAAAAATATTTTCAAATTAAATTTACATATTTGGAAAAAAAATTTAAACAACAGAAAAAAAGAATTTATTAAATAACAAAAGACTACAACACTGGATAAAACACTTGTAAACAAAGATTGTGTTTTTTTCCTGCTGAAGTTTTTGTTTTCATTTTAGATTTTCGTAGTCATACTTTTGTTTTTCCGGATGAAATAAAATTTTAAATTCTTAGAGATTTTATGCGCATTTTAATATCTATCCAATCACGCACACACACTTTCACTCCCTCACTTTCCCATGAATGAAAAAAAAATATGTGTGTGTAATAATAATAATAATGATAATTTTTTAGTTTTACTTTTAATCTAAAGTCTTATCACGTGTTGTAGCAGATTATATAGATATGTATATACAATATGTAAATACATAAGAAAATACATACACAGATATATGTATATGTGTGTATATACTCATTCGTTTGAGCATATTGTTCATAAAACGCCAAATGGAAAACCCAGCAAAAAATTAAGCTTCCACTATTGCTAGACAATTCCATGAAATTTTTACATGACTTCAGCATGAGATGGATTGTGTACGATCAGTAGAAGAATTATACAATTTATGTACATATGTAAAATTTGTACACGATTTAAAAAATTTTAAAAAAAATTAAATATTTCTTGCTGGGATACATCCATTTGAAAACAACCAAAGAGTTTTGCATTAAGAGGTGGTCAGTATTTATTTTAGTATTCACACTACAATATGCAGTAAAAATTATGCCATAAAAACTTGCTAAAAAACTAGAATCGCAAAAAACTGATTTAGAAACTAAATGACTCCCAATTTTGTTTTATTCATTAGCAGTATTCTTCTCAAAAAAAAAAGAATGAAAAAAAATTATTTTGTACATTCCTCTGATCGTATTCATCTTACCAACTGTATAAAGAGTTTAAAAATCTTTAAGAAAATTATACTTCCTGATTTTATAAATTAATTTATAAAAGTTATTGAATATAATACTAACAAATTGTACAGACATATTCTGAAAATCACATTTTTCAAATCACATGTGATTTCAAAACTAATGATGGTCATGCAGATATTATTTCACTCTTTTTTTTAATTTTCTATTGCATAGAGCATCAAATAGGAAGGAAATTTATAGTATATGATTTTAAAAATGTCTGCAGGACCATTATTTCTTATAAAATAACAAGTGATTTCAAATATGTGACTTTTTTTGTTTTTTGCGTTTTTTCGGTTTTGGAAATTTTTTGTAGGTCTTGGTAATTTTTTTGTTTCTAGCGTTTTTTCATTTTGGCGTTTTTCTATTTTGGCTTTTTTTCGATTTTAGGCGTTTTATTTTGAAACTGGACATGTTTTTTAATTTGGCAATTTTTTTCATTTTGGCGCTTTTTTGGTTTTTGGCAATTTTTTCAGCTAGGCGATTTTATAAGCTTGCCTCTTCCTGTTTCCAAGATACAGCAAGTTGTGAAAATTACATTAACTGATAGAAGACCCTTTAATTTATTTTTTTTAGTTTTAGTGTTAATTTTTGTAGTCTGCAAAAAAATGCATATAGAATTGTATGTATATCACATAAGATTCTAAAAATGTTCGTTGCTCGTTGTGGAACACCCTTTAATTTTGGAATCTAATGTATTTGCTAATGCAGCGGCTAAAGTTCTACAAACTCTTTTCAAATGTCACGTGCGTAGCTCCTACGGTTCTCGAGAAAATAGGCTGTGACGGACAAACAGATAGACCGACAGCGTAGCGAAAACAATAGGGTACCTTTTCACCTTTGGAACCTAAAAAGTATGGCCTTTAATTCGTGTATACCACTTCGTAATAACTTTTTACTTTGGAATGAGCAAGAAGCTAGAAGCTTATTTCCTTCTCTCTGAGGGGGTAACAAGTTCTGTCCTTATTTTAAAAAAATAAGATCAGCTATAATATATATATGAGGCTGTCAGTGCAGAAGTGGTGTAACCCACTTTTAGATTTTTTAAGAAATTGGTCTTTATAATTATTTGATACTCTGCAGTATTATGGTCTGTTCTAAAACGATTTTTTAGCTCTATTTTCTTTAGAATACCATAATGCGGTTTATTCTAATTTTGTTTGATAGTTTGTAACGTACACAGTAGTGATGCACGAATATTCGTATTCGAATTGTCGAATATTCGGCCATTTTCAGGCGAATACAAATGTATTCGTATTCGTCAAATTCAGGCGAATGGGAATACGAATATTTTTCCAAAGAAATTAAATAAGTAAATGCATAAATCTTAAACATTAAATAAAGGATTAAAAAATTAAAATTTAAATAAAGGATTAAAAATGTTAGTTTCTACAAATACATTAATTTATTTATATAAATTTGCACTTGTATTATTTTCAAATATTATTCAATGACGATCATTAAAATTTTGGGTACTTTTTATTAACTTTAAAGTACGCCAACTAGAGTGTGAAGTCCTTTTTCATAACAATTTTTTAATATTTCATATTGCATAAAATATTCGTATTCGTATTCGCGAATATCGTTTCAAATATTCGTATTCGTGAATATCGTTTGAAATATTCGTATTCGTATTCGTATTCGCGAATATCAAAAATTGACATTCGTTACATCACTAGTACACAGTAAAAAATGTTGGCTTAATTTTAGTACCATTCCGGTGTATATATATAACAAACCCAAAAAAGAATTAAATTTATGCCAGAATAATATGAATGTTAATAAATTTTGCTTTTACATATAAACTATTTTGGAATTAATTTAAAATTTTAATTTCAAAATAGTCTATAATTAATACCGCTGAGGATAAAAAGATAAAAAGTAAACCACATATATTTACTGTTTTAATTATGTATTTATCTTTGGAACAGCAACCAAAAATCAAATGTGGGTTAAGGCACTTCTGCTTTGATAGCCTCATATATATACATACATAATTTCTAGTCATATGGCCATTTTCGTAACTTGCCTTTTGCTAAAGGTAGAATTTTGTTTGGTCGATAAATGGCTTTTCATTTATTATTTTTTTATTCATTAAATATTATAATTATTGATAATAATAACAAAAAAAAATGTAAGTTGTAATAATGCAAAAATATTTATCGGGCAAAAAAAATTTTACCTTTAACCTTCATAAGGTCTTTGGGTAAATTTTGACCCATTTTCATAAAAGAATTTTAATTTTTTTTTGAGAATTAGTGATTGATCTATGTGATATTTTCTGAATTTTATTTATTTTTATATCTTAACAGATAGAGTAGGTTTGCGGATATATAAACTTTCCAAACAAAATTGTATGCAAGATTTTACACTAAAGGTCTTCGGTTCAAATTTAACCCGTGTTAAAGTTTGGAAGTTTTGTGTCTGGTATTTCTTGTAGAATAATGAACGATAGTGAAAAAGAAGTTATTTTGCATACATTATTAGACGAATTGGAAAGTGTAACGTGACTGCAGATAATTTTTTTACATCTTATCGGTTAGAAGAAACAATACTGAGATCACAAATCACTTTAGTTCAAACTATACATAAAAATATAAATGAGCTACTACCAGAGATAGTACATGTTTTATTATCATGTGTGTTTATCATTATTTTTGTTTTACCAAAAATACTACTCGTACCCTCCTTACATATGTATATTCCGATAAAAAAAAGTCTGTGAATCTTCTTATTACTTCGCATTGAATTTAGTAATCGCGAAGACAAAAAACTGCAAATATGATTAGATTACAATAAATAAAAGGGAGGGGTATATTTGCTGGATAAACTTAGATCATGTTTTACTTGCAAAAGAAAAACTAACCAATGTTGTCAAGTGGTGGTTAGTAATATGCTAGATATATGTACATATAAGCTAACAAAGCTTTTGTGATACCTACATCGGCTACTAGCGTTTGGAAATAAACTGTTTTGCAAAACGTTGACACTTTTTAGAAAATTTAGGATTGCAGCTTTATATAAGGCATAGTAACCTTATATAAAGCATCGAATGACTTCATCTGTAAAACAATGTTTAAGTATTTTTTATTGAATAATGATTTTCATACCGACGTATTTACATTTTTTAATATACAGTTTTAAAAAAGCATACTATGAATATTATTAAAAATTAAGATACATAGTATTATAAGACAACAAACAATTAATAATACAACATCTTCCTTTTTTTTAAATTTGTAAATTTTAATTATTAACTAGGATAAAAACAATTACGCAAAAGTGATTGACGCACTAAAAAATCACTTCGAGCCTATGAAAAACATTTTGTATGAACGATTTATATTTTACAACCGCTCTCAAAAGCAAAATGAGCCAATTGAAGATTTTGTCAGAGATTTAAAGGAATTGGCGAGTACGTGCGAATTTTCAAATATATCTGAAATGATAAGAGATCGTATTGTACTAGGTGTGTATGACTTAAAACTACAAGAAAAACTACTCAAGATGGATGATATTCAAACAGACAATATTATATTTGAATGCAAAATTTGTGAAAAGCAGCAACAGCAAATTAAAGAAGTTCAAGACTCAAAAAAGCAAGTATATGAAATCCAAAAGGAAGATAGAGACAATAACGGTATGAATTTGGACTTAATTAATAAACAAAAGAAAGGTAACTTTAGAAATAATGATAACAGAAAACCTCATAATACAAATAAGAAATGTACAAGATGTCACAGATTTCATAATTTCAATAATTGTTTTTATCCTCAGCAGAAATATCTAATGTCCGTAAAATTTCTTTACCTTCATATCCAATTTGGTTTCTTAATAAGGAGAGTTTTATATTATCACTTAACTTAGTATTCCTTGCTACCAAATAGTCTTCAAAATCTCGTAAAAATATTTCCCAATTCTTGGCTTTGTTTCCACAAACTTTTAAATCTGGAATTGCTTTAAGATCCATGGTTTTTCTTTTTTTTATGTTAGTTAATTTCAATAAAATAATAATTTATTTTTAAACGACTGCGCCATGTAAAACAATGTTTAAGTATTTTTTATTGAATAATGATTTTCATACCGATGTATTTACATTTTTTAATATACAGTTTTAAAAAAGCATACTATGAATATTATTAAAAATTAAGATACATAGTATTATAAGACAACAAACAATTAATAATACAACATCATCAATATCAGTATTTTCACAGAAAGTTGTACTAAAACCACATGAGGTAATTGAGTAGCCGTAAACTTCAGCCAAATCCAAAGAAAAAATATTTGAACAAGGTAAAAACAGAGCCAAAGAAGTCAATGCCAATTATGCCTCAACGCAGAAAATAAAACACCATTAGATACTATTATAACTTACAAAAACTTTATATACAAACTGCCTTCTGAAACAATTACTTTATGTAAAATTAATATTAATATCGATTTAATATTACGTTTTATGTATCATGTATTAATCGAATTAAATCTATGAAAGAATGTTCTCATTCATTGCCAATAAATGAATCACAAATAAATGAAACCCGTACATAATTTTCCACTTGGGTAAAATTTGACCCGAAGATCGTTAACGTCAACAATTTTAAAGACCTTATGAAGGTTAACTAAAGCTATGTTGTGAAAATGTTCCCAAATCGACCAAACAAACCTCTTTTGTCGACATCGTAGGATGGGGTAATAAAAAATAAATTTTTATACCCAGCGAAAAAATTATGTATGGAGCATATATGATATCCCATATATGATTCGGATCCGAAAAATGAGAGTATATAGGCATATATGTTTATATTTATATATTCATACATTTTCATACATGTATGTATGTGTAAATTCCCTCCACAGTATGCAAAGTTCATATTCATACACTCTTGATTCATAAAAGCTCACTGCTGTGCAATAAATTAAATTACAAAAATTAAATTTTTTTAGACTTGAGAGAGAGAGGTTGTATTTAATGAAACATTTGTTTGGACAAATAATTCAAAACGAACTAAAATATATTTCATTCATTAAGAGGTGAATCAATTATTGAAAAAAGACATAAATCATATTCGTACATAACATTTAGCTTAAGAAATCAGATTAAAAACTAATGCAATTAATTATAAAAGAAAAAATAATCCCTCTAACGATAGTTTTCAATACAGTAATATGAACTTTGTTTCTTATCTACAGAATTTTGTTATTTTCTATAAAATCAATGACTGAATTATCCTTTTGATTATTTGATATATTAAATGAGGCCACAATGTATAAAATCATACAAGAATGGTTTTTTGTATCAAAAAGTTTTTCTTTTTTAAACGTTGAGGGTACGCATATATAAACTTTGCATATTGTATGTATTTTCTAATGGATTTCCAATTTAGCAGTGATAAAATTCCAAGCTTTTTTGATTGCAAAAACGATCTTATGTGAGATATCATGTATGCATACATTCTTATATGGCTCCATATATAAAATCTTATATTTATATATGGATCCACATATGAAGAGCTTCATAATTAAATGTTCATATATGAGCTCATATGTTATAATAAATTTCATATATTACTCCATATATTAGTTCATATATAATAGTTTTGCCATGTATAATCCCATATATTTCCATACATGAATTCATAGATATTCATATGTAGTTATATACACTCATATATTAAAAATATATAGACCATATATAATTTTTTTAGCTGGGTAATAAATTTTTCTTTGTGGTTATGAATTTCGATGCACACACATCCTTATTGAAAAACCCTTCCTATAATACGTCATGCTTTCACACATAATAGATACAAGTCAACATATCCATATCTACAAATAAATGTATGTGTATGTATGTGTATATGATTCTCCAAAAACGAACATGTGTACGAAACATGTGACTTTTGATTATTGTTTCTATAATCGGATTTAAATCAGAATAATAATAGTTTTTACATTTGTATGGATGGGTGACAAAAAGCCAAATAGGTGAATAAGTTCATAAACTGATATCTTATTTCATTTTGAGCACATTTGGTAAAACGATTGAGTTCCACAAGGAATAATTAAATGATTTTTTTTTATTTATTTTAATTTATTGTTATTTTATTTGGACTAAAAAACATTAAATAAATATTTGCAAATAATGTTGATTTAATTTTTGAACAGTGATGTCTGAAGCTGTGAATGTCAATAATGCCAAGGAGGTTTGCTCTTATCAGGTCTTAAATTCTTGAACTGTAAATACGTCTAGTTTTTTAAATGTATTTTCGTAGCATGTATTATACTAAACCAATGATAAATGCTGTCGTTTAATAAACCAAGCACGATGGATGTATTGATAATCATGTATGTATATGAGTGTTAACAAGCGATGTCGCGAAGTTTTCTTCTTTGTAACAAGTAATCAAAAGAAGTAGTGTTATTTTGCATATTGAATGTTCGCGAGTGTGTTAAGGGTGGTTTTTTAAAGCAATTGCACACAAGTAATGTCAATGCAGGTGTGAGTTTGTATGTGCCCAGAAAAATAAAAGATCATACAGACGAAGTGTTTGCGTATGTAGATGCGTGACATTTGTATGCGCGCCCATGCGTGTGAAGAAGAAGCATCACAAGTTCTTCCATCAATTTTCTTCCTTACTCCTATACCTGCAATAACTGAAACAAATGTCTTGCCAACAGTATTGTTAGAATGTCAGCGAATAAAATATATTTTTAATTTTTGGTTTGGGGAACGTAGGGATCGCTAAAATACACATTCGGGTCTTAAAGTGTGATATATCGATGTTTATGTCTCGAAGAAACCAACGTTTTACTTCAAAAGTCATTGACCCCAAATATCGCGTTCTAGTATTTACCCACCACATCTCAGTTTCTACCTACTATCCTAGTGTCAGAAAATCAAAGCTCGCAAAAAATCATTAAACGTTTGCTTAGGAAGTATTGTTATAATTTCAGTAGAACTATTTTAAAAGATGTTTTATGTTTTTTTTTTGCCAGAAGTCGGATTTTGAAGTATGATGTATTGATAAATTTGTCTCGAGAAGCCCTTCTTTTCTTTAATGGTCATTGACCTCAAGTACCCTCTTCTAGTATTTACTCCTCATATCAAAACTTATAAAATCAAATAATGGAACTTTAATCAATCATATTTCGATATGATCCAAGTTGGCTGTATTTTTGGTGGTTCTCGAGTTGAAAAACAAATTATTTTAAAACTCCTTTACAACAACACTTTATATTCGGTGGTGTACGGCGAACTTTTTTTTTGCCACACACAAAAGAAAATCCCAATGTAAAATTAACATGCGAAAATTGGAAATTTTACTCAGTTGTGTAAGTTGTTCTTGTTTTGATGTGCTTAAATAGCCGACAAACTTTTCATTACGAGCAAAATTTTCCTAATGCTGGCTAGTAGGCAGTGTAGTAGTCTTGTGATCGGAGGTTCCCTGTTTCGAATCCTGCCGGAGACTCTTGAGTGTTTCTGCGGATAAGGCAAAGTTTGTTAAAAGAAGACTTCCAGCCGGTTTTTCGAAAACATAAGCCCTTACGTTTTTATGTTTCGTATATAAACAATAACGTTTAAGATTTAATTTTTATAAAACATATATTAAAGCTTTTGTTTTGAGATATAAAAAGCTTTTTTTGTATAACGAAAAACACACTCACAGAGTTATTACAGTGAAGGAATAAAAAAATGTATTTCTATGAAAAATTTGAAATAAAATCATTTTTAAATATTATAGGGAAAATTACAGAAACAAAGGAAACAGAAAAAGTCATTAAAATTTTATGGTTTATTTTATTATTTTTAAAATAACTAAATTAAAAATTAAAAAAATATGTTTTTAACTATTTTAAATTATTTAACATTTTAACATTAAAAATTAAATAACATTTTCGTTAAAGTCAGATGAAAAATATGTAGTCCGATTTTTAGGGTAAATCTTCTTACCAAATTATTTAAATATCAATTCATATTTAAAAGTAATTTTTCCATACAAAAATTAATGAAAATCGACATTTAAATATGTTTTGAATTTTAAATAGAGTTGGTGAAATTGGCCCTTAACCAGTTTTTTGTACAGAATTTTATGAAAGTAGGAAAATTACATGCTTCGTCCTGTTTTTAGTACCAAATTCACTTTTTTCAACCTGTAATAAGTTTGATTAAACATGATTCTTAACTTTGATTTAACAGTACTGGAATGTTAAATCGACATGAAATAAAGCTACATATTTTAAGATGAAACATTTTTTTTAAGGTTATCGTAAATCATTTTGAATTAAGATGAAACACATGTGAAGCAAAATCATTGCAGAAAATTTTAAAATTACTCGTAACCCTGTTTTCATAGATTTTAATATGCAATTTTTCTATGTGTATGTGTTTTTAACTATTTACGTATCTAAGAAATGCAATAATTTGCAAACTTAGTTGAACTACATAATTTTTCTTCATTTATCAACAAAATAAAAATTTTCTTTTTTTTTATATCAACCTTGTGCTTTCACTATTATAAAAAATAATCGACGATAGGCATGATCATACAAAGATGTTTTTGCACTGAAAAAAATACTGTCGCAATGCTTATGTAAATTGATATAAATTTTAAGGCAACTGTCTGCGTATTTGACCCCGTAAAATCGTCATGATTACGTTGCAACCTCTGCACCAATAAAAAAATCTTTAGGGAAGCCACTCCTAGTTGTTCCTTCTCAGATTATGAATTTACTTTTTCTTTTCTTTTTGCTTCATTAACCAAGAAATACTTAGATAATTTCAAATACTGCTGAGCTGTTAAAATAAATAAATTTATAGTGTAACAAATTTTTGGAACTGATTTGCTGCTTCATCAATGTAACTAAATATTTGCGTTTTGTCATGCGTGATATTGTCACTCCTACTACAACCCATTATTTTTACTAACTTCTAAATAACAGATAGTTAATTTCTTTAATTTGCAAGAAAATACGAAATCTTGTTAAATTTGTATTAGACATTTTTAAGACAGATGTCCAACTGAATTTAATGCTGAAGAGGGCGTTTGTAATCCCAATAAACAAAAGATTGAACTGACTTGGTAGGGACATTACATATGTAATACTAGTGTACCAGTTATTTTTATATTTTTTATTTCTTATATTCACTCCCCCAAATCGGTTCAGTTTTAAGTAAAAAAAAATACAAAAAAATTTTACAGCTATAAGTTGTGTTTTAAGAGGTGCGTGCGCTCCTCATAGTTGCCTTCAAGCCAATTTGGGGGAGAAAATATGAGAAATCATAAAAAATTCTCCATACAACTAACGGCCAAGCTAATGTTATACTATACGAACTTTAGCCGATATAATCGAATATCCTAAGTGCTGTAAACATTTTTTTTTTAATTTTAAGTACCCGGTAAACTTTTTTTTAGATTTTTGGCAATATTTCAGCCTTGGCGCTTTTTTTAAAAATTAGTGCTTTTTCGTTTTTTGTAAATTTTTCTCGTTCTTAGCGTTTTTTAGTTTTTGCCGGTTTTTTTTCGTTTTAGGCGATTTCTAGTTTAAGTTTGAAATTTTGGCACTTTTTCTTTCTTTTTTTTTGGTATTTTTTTTTTTTTTGGTTTTTAGCGTTTTTTAGTTGTGATTTTTTTCGTTTTTGGTGATTTATTTTAGTATAAGCGATTTTTCTAGTTTTGGCGCTTTATTTTCTTTTTGGCTATTTTTTATTTTGGCGATTTTTTTGTTCTCGCGTTTTTTTTTGTTTTAGGCGATTTTATTTAGTTTTAGCGATTTCTCTAGCTTTGGCGTTTTTTTCTCTTTGCGATTTTTTCATTTTGTCGCTTATTTAGTTTTAGCGCTTTGGAAAATTTCAAGAGTTTAGAAGTCCCTTTAATTTTTAACAGTCATATATTTGTTATTTTCAGGTCCGTAGCTCTTACGAATCTCGAAAAAACAGCATCTGACGGACAGATGGACATTGTAGCGAAAACAATAGGTAACTTTTCTCCTTTAATGTACGGACAAATGTTGAAATATTTCTCAATAGGAACAGAATTTAGTGCTAGTGCTAGTTTAAAAAATTCAAATTTATTTTTGTTTTCAATCTAAATGGACAGACGAGAATTTCTTATGCTCTTCGATAAACTGGCAGTTCAAATCGTTTTTATTGGGTGTTAAACTTTTGTGTTTGCTGGGAATAAGGTTTATACATGTGTGACTCAACATTAATTATAAATCAATGTGAAACTTAATGCCATAACTAAATACGAGCTAATGCCCCTATCACGAGCTACACAAGAAGCATCGTTGAACTTCCAAAAACTTACAAAAATCTTCATATTATGGACCCCCATTAAAATTCTTCAATGAAAACCCAACGCCCCTTTTCTTTTTCTTTGTTCTTTGCCAGAAAATAAATGATTATATTAAGAATAATCAAATACATATTATTTTAACTACATTCAATTCAAATCATGCAATACGAGTACAAACAAAATCATCTATTCATCCAATAGTCTTTCTTGATTAACTCTAAACGAAAAGACTAGAATTTTTATAAAGCAGCAGGGGGATATAAAAAAGGAGGTGGTGCCATACAAGCACAGAGAGTATAATATTTAGTATATACATTTATATACACACATTTATCCTTACTTGCTGTACATACATACATAAACATATAAATACAAAACTTTTTATGTCCCACATTAAAAGAGAGAGATACTTACTCGGCAGACGGAAAATAAAAAATAAATTGAAACATTGGGGGCATAAAAAACAAGTCACTAGAGAGTAATGGAACAACTAACTAACAGTAATATAATGCTGAACTAATTTGACAACATAAAAATATCTGATTGAGTACAATTATAGAAGCAACGACGACAACAACAACAACAACAGCAACAAACTCAATACAACAGTGTCAATTCATCGAGTATTCTAGATATTTATACCATATGTTCAATGAAAATTTGTTTGGCATGTGATATGTGTGTCGTCTGCTGCTTCCAGTACTGACAAAGTCCTTTGCTGAAATAAAAAGGCATTATAATTTAAGTGCAATGAACAGCAAAAAAATATCGATAAAAAAATTAGTACATACTTCAGTTGCTGCATTGACAATTATTAAGAACCCAGTAAAAAAAGAGACTCCATGAAAATGTAGAGTTTACGATGCGGAAGTAGTGCAAATTTCGATCCGATCTAATGATTTTTACATAGGGTTGTCATTGCAAGAAGTTCTCTTTTTCGATGCCTGGTCACTGAATTGGAAGCGATATTAAGAACAATTCCCTTTTTTGTGTTCTATGATAATATTTTCATCTAGGAAAAATGGTAAATAGTTGCCTTTTTGAACAATTCGTTTCTTTTTATACGAATTTAAGCCCGAAACAGTGTTTTCATGTAAATTTAAGCAAATAACTTTTAATTTTTAGACTAAAAATAGTTCATAAATTTTGTGTAAAAAATAAATTTTTTTTAAATTCTGGTGAGTATTTTCTAACACTATGGAGTAGTTACAAGATTTTGTGTGACTAAAATAAGCTTCTACATGGTTTTTGCTCACTCTCGGCAAATTAAAAATATCGATTTTTTGGAAGCAATGAAAATGTACTTCCGCTAGAATGACTTCCAATTTTTTTCACTGGGAAGTGTTTTTCAAAGAATTTGAATTTGAAGCTTGTTTATTAACCTGGGTTCTAATCGTTTTTGCAGTTTGAGATTATGTTATTCGCTCTCGAATAATTTAATAATATTATTCGATATCGATTATGAAATCTCAAACTGAAAATACATGAATGAATCAGCTCGTTATCGAAATCGACGATTAGACCCCTGGCTTTTTTTTTAACAATTTGTAGATATAACCTCCTGCTCTGGAGATGTAGGTATCTTGCATACCTACAAATATTGTTCAATGTAGTTTATTGCACCTGGGGTTACAAAAAACATCTTTGATCAGTTCTCAAGATCATTCGTGTGGTTTATAATTAAAATGAATTCTGTAAAGTGTGACCTTGACTAGCAGAAAAAGCGTTCCGTAGGCGCTTATTTTTTTATGGAGATTTTTTTTCGCATTTTGGCGATAGGTAATAGGTTTTTGGCGATTTTTTTTAATATTGACGATTTTTCCTTCTTCGATTTTTTTTTTTTGTTTTCCTACAATACATATTTTTAGTTTTAGCAATATTAATTTTTTTGCTTTTTATTTTTGTCGAGTTTTTCGGTTTTTGACGATTTTTACTTTCGGTGACTTTTTGCATTTTAGCAATTTATTTTTTCTTCTTGTGTAATTTTTGATTTAAACGCTTTCTTCATTTTAGCTATTTTTTTTTGCGATTTTTTTAATTTTGGAATTTTTCAGTTTCGGCTTTAATATGATTTCGCATAACCTTTGCTTTTAAATTAATTGAATTGAGCCAATAACTATTTTGACTTTAAAATTTATTGTATAAATAAACAAATGAATAAATAAATACAAATAATTTAATTTTAAATAGCACCACTTATACGTTTTTGTAGCTTAACAACATCATCTGGTCAATAGACTCAGATTTGAATTGCTCTAAGGTGTTTACATTTTGTTCACAATTGCCTATAATGAAAAAAAACAACTCCTAAGAAAAAAAAAGTTGCATGACAAAGTAGAACGAAAGAATCTAAAACACAAACGAAATATAAAAAAAAAAAACAACATTTAAAACGTTGCTGAATGCTGATGTTTTGCAGTCTTTAGAGAGATGTGCCATCAAGATAATCAATGACTTTTCGATATCCAATAAAGACATAGACGATATCTATAGACAAATAGCAAACATAGACGATATACATACATATGTAGACTTACAAACAAGCCCACACACACACACAGACACACCCTGGCACGTGGAACAGCGAGAAATTTTCAAATTAACAAATAGTCAATCATCCCCAATTTAGAGGTGATTCCTGCTGGCTTTTGTATCCTGTTTGTTGTGAATGCATTTCACTCATGGTTTGTATTTTTTTTCTGTCGGCAGGGCTGTTGGAGCGACCCAAGAGGTCAATTGCTGTTACTTTGTGTGCATACAATCATGATCAATACACAGTGGCAGTTATTTACGAGTGTCATACATATTGTGCTCGCTCATACAGTCGTATTGTAGCAAAGGGTCCTTGGGTGTTTGGCGAATATAACATTAGTGTACATATATATATACATACATATATACATACATGCATATATGTACATATGTACGTGTGCATGTGTACTTTTTATCACATAATGTGATACATTGGCTAGCAATTTAATGACACGTGTGTTTCCTTTTAGCCAACTTGTGTCGTCGTTTGCATACAGAAAGGACATTGTACTCCAATGACATAGAAAATAAAAAGCTCTAACTATGAATATGCATACATATAACAAACATATGTGTGTACATATATGTATGTGTGTGTGTATTTTTGTTCGTATGTGTATAGTATTTTTATATTGAATAGCCATGAGCAAACCGCAAGTAATGATTACTTAGTTACTTATTCATAATGGAAAATATTTTATATAAGCTGACATCATCAGTGAAACGAATTTTTATTAGTAACATAATAATAATGTAATAATGTAATAATGTGTGTGATGGTTACTTATTTCTTTTATTTAATTTTTTTTTATATTTTAAACAATAACATTTTGACAATGCTTTCGAAGGCAATGTAAGTTATATGCCAGTCATCAGGTGATTAACTTTTTTTAGTTTAGTTTTGTTTAAGCTTGTCAAAAATTATTTACAATTATTTCGTATGCCATTCATTCAGTAAAATATTTCTTTTCTTAAAATATTTGACTGCATAAGAAAAATATTAATTTGGGATTGTTAGTGCGTTAACAAACGTCAAACTTAAAAAGTTATATAATTGAATATTATTTTCAAAAAATCCCCAGCCTTTTTCCAAACAATTTAATTTTTTATAACCAATCACAAAACAAAGAAGAAGTTGAAAAATATTAACTAAACGTAGGATTAAATTCAAAAAGTAGTCAATGAAAATTATCATTTGTATGTAATTTCTCGACCTTATTTTTAATATCAATTAATGTAGTTTTATGGATATTGTATCTATTCAGGCTTTCAAGGTCATTATCATTGTTTATTTACCTGCAAATGACATTGAAAAGCCAAACATTATAGGTCTGTTCAACTACTTTCCCAGCAGAAACTAGCAACGAGAGAGTAAGGCAGAAATTAACAATATTACTCTCCTAAATATGAAAAAGTAAATGAACGCTTTACTTGTAAAAATTTGCAAGAACATTTTATTCATATCAGAGCCATGGCTGGAAATCATGATACAATTGTACTTTTTCTGATGTATTTTGTTTGATAATATTTTATATTGCAATTTTTTTTTAGAAATTTACATTTAATATGAAATTCCTTATAAAGTTTCATCTATTTTTATCTTTTTTTTGCATTTTTCATAATTTTTTAATTTTATTCATTAACAAATACAAAAATGCCACTTTTCGTCTCTGATAATATATGAGAAACAAGCAAAATTGTTTGCCATTAAAATTCAATTTAAGTGGCTTAATGAAAGAAAAACAATAAATTAAGAAAACATGCTTCATTTTTACATACATATACATATGTACATGTTTTTTTTTAACAAAGAAATTCATATTTTTCAGTTTTCATTTTTCAGTTTTCCTTTTTCAGATATTTTTTAAATAACTAATTTGACAACAAAACACACAAACAAGCAACAAGCTGAGTATTGATGTGTCTGGCCCCCGCTTTAGAGTCTGAACACAATGTAACGATTATTTATTGCGGTGCGATTTTCCATACGATTTTGAAGTAAAATTCCGCAGTGCGGGACGGAATAAAATTAAAATCTATTTTATTTTCATTGCGGAGTTTCTTATTCTCTCAATTTTTGATGCTCTTTCTCTTGCTGACGTTGCCGTAGTTTTTGAATAATTGGCTGTGTTCACAACATTTTTGTAAAAAAACCATGATTTTGAAGTTTAAACATTTTTGTCATAGATTGTAAAAGTTTAAAAAGTAGCTATATCAAATTTATCTGCGAATGTATAAAATGTTAATAATTTTTGTTTTTAGTTATAAAAATGTATGCAGAAAAAAATTAACGAAAATTTAAACAAACAATGACAAGTATTGCCGGCGCCGTCTTCCGTTCTATTATGTTTATTTTTCTCTCCCGCAACGAGAAATCGCACCGCACCGCAAACATTGTGTTTAGACTCTTAGAGTAGTGTGCTATTCATACTATTTAATGAAGATGGTAATACCACAAAAATAAATATTTGCATAGGCAAACCCGTCTTCGCAACTGTAGGGAGTTTTAAGTTTAAAGCATTTAACACATTCAACACAGCAATCTACCGACTAAAAAATATTAAGGATAGACTACATTTGTTTATATGAGAAGGATTATTTTGACGACAACAAGGAAATAGGCTCAAGGTTGCTGTCCATGATACATTTGTCATTGTAGTCAAATAAAGCTTATTTCCATTTTTTATGGCTGCAAATCAAAAACAGTGTTGACAACATAGCAAAATATGTAATTCAAATTAGTGCTCAGAAAAATTTTTAATTGCAACATAAAAAAGAAAATTAAAAAGTTTTAATGTTAATTACAAAAGTAATTCTATTTTTATAATGCGAAAACCACCTTAATTTGCAAAACTGTTAGGCAGCTAAAAACATCCAAAACCCCGCGAATTTTGCAAAAAAACGCGAGAATTTGCAAAATTTTAAGCAATCCATAATATTGATTAAAAATCAATAAAACTGTAACCCTCATACCTAAATAAGGGCGGCAAGCGTTGCGTTAGGAGCATGGTACGTATTTTTAGTACAATAAAGTAATATTTTTACAATCAAATGTACTGAAAATGCGTACCCTGCTGCTAGCGCAACGTTTGCCGCTCTTATTTAGGTATGAGGGCAAGGAGTGCAAAAAAATTCGGCAAAAATTGTGAAAATTACGAACATTTGCACAAAAAACTTATGAAAAGCAGGATTTATAGCGTATTATTTATAGCGTGCAGAATGAAATTTTATAAAATAAATTTAAGTTAATATGGAATTTCACAGTTAAAAATAAACAATATTAAAATATAGAAAATACTCGTATGTATAAAATATTAAAACTTTACTTTAGTTTCCACATTTAATTATATTTGTATGACATTTTCTTAAGAGTCATACTTGGATTAAGAAAACAAAGCTAATTGCATTATAATTAAGAACATCAGCAGTTTCACAGCAGTGAACAAATATAAATTGTTTTCTTTGCGTCATGACGATAATCTTTTTCACTCATATAGAATATACTGGCATATTAAAAGCTCATTCGTATTAAAGTATAAAACGGTTACAGTTGAAAATATCTTCAAGAAAATTCAATAGAAGAGCGAAGTATGGTATTGTTGCTTAACAAAGTTGTCTCTAAAGACAATTTAGCTTCCATTTATGTACGAGTATATATATATAGCAAAGTACATCAGCCACCTAGCAACCATTTAAAGTTAGTTATGCTTTTTATGTCACACCACGACACACACATACACACACCTAAATAAACAGCTGAACTCCTCAGCATCTGACAATAATACGAGTATATAAAGATGTGAGCGAATGCTCATCACGGTTATTGAGCATAAAATTAATTGTCACAATTCAGTCGTTTGAATTAATCCAAAGATAATTTTCAGCAAATTGCCAACGTTTAATATTGCCTTAGTATAATATTGTTTTCGTTTGTTTTTACGAATAACCCGCGCAGATACACATGGTTCAGTAATTCAACACCTTACGCGGGGAAAATAGTGTTTAAAGCTCACTGTATAATTTGTGATAAGCAGCATTTTCGAAAGAACACTGAATATTCATTAAAAAAAATCAAAAGTCAAATGTTAATATACACTGAGAGAAAAACGTTTGTAAATGCAATGAGTTTTTATATTTTATTTATGATTTTGTCATTATTTTTCAAACAATGCATCGCTTAATTCGCATTACGGAAATCGGTTCATTAACTGAAAAAAATTTCATATATACAACGAAATATGTTCATTCATGTAACGACATGTTTTTTACATATTTTCAGTGAAAAATGTAACTATTGCAGTTAAACCTTTTAGTACTAGAGGGTGGCGTGGGCTGAAGAAGCTACCATGTTGACTACAAAAGCGAAGGTACTGGGTTTAATCCCAATATGCAACAGTCATTAAATAACGACACCAATATATTTTCTGATGTGCATTAATGTCCGTTTGTGTCAGTAGTTGTAGGAAAGTTCAAGTGGCGAAGGCATAGTCTACGTCACTGGTCACTGAAATATACCGAGTTAGCAGATACTAATCATAATGTAACATCAGAGCGCCCTCCTTCGTTGTGTAGCAGAATCATCGCAAAGTAAAATAACCGATAAGATAAATAGCTACTAAACACAACTCAAAAATTTGAATAAAAACTGCATTATTAGAAACGTGAAGAGTTTGTAAAATAATGAAGCTTTTCTCTATCTCTTCCTTTACCGCCTGTCTTCTCTATCACTATCCCTTGCCTAAAGAAGGTAACACCTAATAACAGTACTAGGCAGTCATTGCCATTCTTAAAAAAAATTCTATACGAACTTTACCTATATAATCAAATAGAGGGTTCGCCATCTAACGTTTTTTTTTAAATAGTGCTTATTTCGTGAATGGTAACACTTAGCTCATGTCTGATTTGACATATAATTAGTTTTATCCTTCCGCTGAACGAGCCAACTGACCATCCCATGCGTTTTCGCTTCGCTAAGTGGGCCTGCGATCGACTTACAGCAGATGCCGATTTTGCCAAAAAATCACCTTTTCAGATGAAGCTCATTTTGATCTTGGTGGGTATGTAAACAAGCAAAATTGTCGTATTTGGGGCAAAAAAACCCGACGGCATACATTGAAAAGCCGACTCACCCAAAACGAAAATTTCGAAAATGAGCAAGGAGTGGCCGTTACAGTCAATGGCGATCGTTATCGGGCCATGTTGAACGAATTTTTGTTTACTAAAATTGAAGAGGAGGATATTGGCAACATTTGGTTTCAACAGGATGATATATACAGCCGAAATATCTATTTGTACGTCAATATCATGTTCTTATGGTGCTTCTGACGTTTTCAAAATAATTAAGTAGCTGGCTATAAAGCAACATTTGTTGCCGGCGGGACTTCTAGTAGTGTAGCCATGTTGCCTGTTGTGGTCTATGTGTTTAATAAGTTTTAGTAACACAACTGCCATTGGAACAGATGGTGCAAGCAAAATGTGCGGTTCAAAAAAATGTATTTATACTTAAAAAAAATTTAAATAGTTTCATAAAATTGGTACGTTTACCATTCACTGAACGAACTTATGCAGCTCACAAGTGGCAAAAGCAATTTCCAATTCTGTATAATTTTTTGTTATTTTCACTTTCCGTTGCGAACCCTTAGGTACAAAAAAATATTAGATTAAATTAATTTAGGTGCGGACTCAAATAAATTTTTAAAACTTGTACAAATGTCAAACATAGCGACCTATGCATAATGAAAAAGTAGCATGAAGTTAACATAAGTGGCAAAATTAAGAATGGTCTTAACGAGTTTTGCATTAAAATTATACATTAAAAATCACGATAGAATTTAAAAGTGGGTGAAAACTATATTCTGCCTCGATTTTTGATGTAAAATAGTAAGGCAAAATTCGTGAAGACCATGTTCATACTAACTTTATGCTAATTTTTCATTATGGATAGGGCCGTAGGTTGTTATCTCTTGGAAACGCTGTGCAAAGAGTTTTGGACTTTTCTTTTAAAATGGGGATTTTTGGGGGCATGACGTTTTAAATTGGGGACAAGAGACAAAATTTTTCTGGCAGCATTGGTAATAATTTGCAGGAATTTTTTGTCTCTCAATTTTTTTCTCTCTTTCGACGCTCTCTCCTTGCAAGCTTTTTGAGTTAATGAACACTTTAATGATGAAACAGAATTAAGTCTGCAACTTCAGGCAAATCGCTGACAAATTAATAAAGCCCATAATAAAATCGACGGCAGTAACTTCAAATGCTCTCTGATTTTTGTTTTATTTTCTTTTGTGCTTAATTTTCTTTGTAGTTTTGTTTACAAAATATATGAAATTTATTGAAAGTATGGTAACATTTTTGTGAGAATCAGTATTGATATGTGAGAGAATAAGAAAAAACGTTCTCAAAATAAAATAGATTCTATCTCACGACTGCTTTCTGCGGCTGGTTTTTTGTGTCAAATTGTATGGGAAATGTGTTTAGGCCGGAATTCTGTTTAATCATTTACAGTAAAAATTGTTACAAATTCGTTACAATTTTTAGTAAATGAACAAACCTTGTATAAAACAAAAAATAAATTAAAATTTTACATAAATTCTGCTGCAAATAGGAAAAAGTACTTGAGTATAGATAAGCTGTTTTTGAGTTAACGCTACATATTTGAAAGTAACTCTGGGGAAGCTTTAGTAGTTCTTTTTATAGCATTTTCAAAAAAAATATATCTTTCGGACCCTTTAGCTTACCTGATTTAGACATTTCAAAAAATATTAAGTATCCAGTAACATTGTCGTCGGTTTTTGCGATTTTCTTAGTTTTGGTGAAATTTCTTATTTTTGGCACTTTTTCACTTTAGCGATTTTTTTGGTTTTTGGCGTGTTTTTGTTTAAAAGTTTGTTTTTTTTTCATTTTGGCTGTTGTTCGATTTTGCAGATTTTTTAGTATTGCAATTTTTTTTCAATACGTATGTTCACTTTAACGATTTATTTAGTTTTGGCGATTTTTGCGTTTTTTTCGGTTTTTGCCGTTTTTTCAGTTCTTTGTGACCTTTTTACTTTTGGCGATTTTCGTTTTACATTTTTTAAATTTATTTTATTCATGGTGATATTATTTATTTTGCCCATTTTTCGTTTCCCATTCTTTAATTTTGAGATTTTCTTGGTTTTAAGGTTTTCGAAAGTATCGAGAGTTTGCCTCTTACGGTTTCCAAGATACAGCAAGCTGTCGAACTCCTTGAGCCGGTAATTTTAGACACAAACCTGTAATAAAACTCATATAATTTAAATCTGTTCGATTATCGGTTTGTGTAAAAAATTAAATTACTTGTCAAGTTTAAGGTTGTTAAAGAAATTTGACAATTTTTACTCATAATATCTGAGGTTTCATGTAATTCCGGAAAAATCCCAATTGCAATTTTACACTAGTGTTAATACATTTATTAGTACTTAGTTTTCATATTATTTTGAAGAAAACGTGTATTTAATTTCTACGGAGGCATAGTTGCTAGAACAAACTTGTAGAAAATTTGAAATGTTTCTCCTTCACCTTCTCATCAGTATTCACGTTTTGTATTTTTATTACCTCTCTTGCTAATTTATCTTGTGGTTAAAAGATATAATTCTTCGAGGAAAAATACCACAAAACAAAAGCGTTTACTATTTATCTTATTCGTGTAATGTGTTTGTCTTAATATACCAATGGAACATAAAACATTTAAGAAAAATAATTAAGAGAAAATATAAAATTAAGTTGAGAGTTTACAATGATTTAATATGACATGAAATTGAACAAGATATTTGGTTTAAGTTTTTGGAAAATAAAATGTATTAACATATTCTTTAAATTGTGTAATTTTTTATAAAATCTTTTATTAAGAAGCCGCAGAAACAAGCAAAATATGAAAGTGAGAACGATTCTAAAGACTTTTATGCAAATGAGTATAGATAAACAATCGCAATATAAAAATTTGCTTTAAAGACTTTACAACAAAAACTGAAAACTCTGCTCTTTTGTAAAAAAAAAGAAAGAAATTAAACTTACTCATTACGAAAAACATTTTTAGCGTCCTTTTGTTTAAAACATGTATACTTAAGCACTAACTTAGCACACTAAATGAACTTAACAAATGTCTACTGAAATAATTTAAATTTTTTAGATAGAAATCATATCAGTGGACATTATTGCATGCCAGCATTAATTTTCCATCGTAATTCATTATATTCCGTTAAAAGTACTTTTCCATGCAGTAAATTTTTAACCGGCTTCAAAAAGGGAGGAGGTTATCAATTCGTCTGTATTTTTATTGTGTGTTACTTCATAACTCTCATCATATTTGGATCGATCGATCGATTTAATAAATTATTTATTTTTTTGCTTGTAAGGGTATATATTTTATTTGTTCACATTTCACATTCACAAAGTAGGTGAATTTTTCCACCTTTGCTTATTGGATTGCTCTAAAGCTTAGCACACATCTATTGCTCTCGTATTGGCACAATGTGAAATTTAAAATAGTGGGCGCAACCACACCCATTAAAATTTGATATTATATTAATGTGAGCTTTAATAGTGATACGATCTTGCAATTAAAAAAGTAGATGGAGCTACGCCCATTACATTTAAGTATTTATTTTATTATATGTATTTCTACTTATACAATCTCCAAGAAACTTAAAAATTATTTAAGGCTCCTGAAGTGGCCTAGAGTGTGCTTATAAAAGTGGACTGGGTCAGGCCCATTCAAAGTTTAATATTATATTTTATGTGATTCTACTTGACCGATGTTTATGATACTTAACACACACCTTGAGCCTTGAAAGTGGTGGTTTATTGCCTTTAAAGAAAGTGGGCGGCCGGGATCACCAATATTTGCCAAAGTGGGCGTGACCACTGAGTTCAAACAGCACTAAAAGTAACTCACATGCAAATGTTTTATTTAACTGTTTCTAAATTAGTTTTTTTATTGTTGATTTTAAAGTCAATTACATCTTTTAAGTGTTATTACATGAAGTTTTAGGAATGCATTGACAATTTTTATATGTTTGTGTTTTGTTATTCTTATTAAAATTGTTTCCATATACAATTTGTCAATACGCAGCGTTTCCTTGTACAAAATAAGACCCTTAGTTTGTTAATCACCGTTATTGCAGTTGTCAACATCGACGTCACGTCATTACAATACCAAAACGTTATGGCTTGTCTATCCGTTCTCAAAAATAACTGACTAATATTAATTAATAGGCTCTTGCTATTTTCTGGACCTAAAAACAGGAATAGAATTTGATTGTCAACAGCACAAAATTATTTTTAAAAGCGAGTAGACAATCCGCAATTTTTTAATTTTGTATTGACGTGACGTCGATATTGACAACTGGAATAGTGGTTATTTTTTTAAGTTTTTAGTACATTATTGTTGTTCAAATAAAGCGTTGCTAAAAGCTTCGGTTTTTTGGCTGAGTTAATAAAATTCAATGAACATGATAACGTGTGTCCTGACCGGCAGTAAAAGTGTACAAAACAAGAATATCAACAAATTATTGCAGAATCACTGAGGGTATATCAAGCATTAAGTGGCTGCCGCAAACCTCTTTTTTCGATAGAATCTGTAATATTTTTAATTGTCGTAGTTATTACAAAATCAATCGAACTAGTGAACAATACTAGAGACATTCCTTTCTATTAGCAATAAATGCAAAATTTATTAAAAAAAAGGTTTAATAAAAAAATAAAAGCAAAATGCTGACTTTAACAATATTCACGACCTCAATTGTTCGCATCGCATTCAATTGTATTTGAACATTTTTAGTTATACGAGTGTTTGTGTCTCATAGAGTATCAAAAGACAAAAATATAAATGAATTTTTATGCGTTTATATATCCTTATGTATGTTATTTATAAAGTTGAGTAAAAAAGGATTTTCATGTGAGATGTTTTAAGGTTTTAGTAAATCTTTGAATGAAGTGCTCTAGCATCATTCGTTGACACTAAGATGTTTATGCCGACTTAAGTCCGCTGTATATTTAGTTAACAAAAAGTAACAATTTCATTATGCTCTCTTATTTATTCGCACACATTATCACATAAACATGCTTATAAACATAAAGAGGTATAGGATATACGAGTACATACATCCTATGTATATTTATTGCAGTCATTGCTTATGCGATGTTAAGCCATCCTTGACAGTAATCGTGTCCTTGTACAATGTCGCTTACTTAAGCACATAAATAATGTCTGAAGTTTAATTTTTTTGCACTGGAATCCTAGTAAATAACAGACAGTCAACAATAAGGCGAACCAAGGACTGTTTTTCATTCGATTTCGCTGAAAATACAACCAGCAGATATCTAAAACAACTAGCCATGGTTAATTTATTTATTTAAAATTTTCTATGTGCGTTTTGGTCATATTTGCTTTATTTTTTTATAAATAAATAAGTCACAAACTCGGCAAAAATATTATTCAATTATTTGTACCAAAAGTAGTCCACAAGAGAATGACATATACATTTCTATTTTATCAATTTGAAAATACTTTAAAATGAGCATATCGCATACTGAGTCATAAACAGTCACAACTCAGAAACTCCCAGATTTTCAAAAGCATCAAAAAATTGTTATACTGTAAAAGTGGCGCAAATATGTAATATAAGAAAAGATATAACGCCATTTTATATTCCTCAAGAAATTTTTGTTGATGTTAGACATTTTTTCTATGAACTGGTTCATAAAGAAAAAAAACTTATTTTGATAATATTGTATCAAGACTGTTTATGATTAAGTTTGCGATGTACTGAACACTCTCACCTCCCACATTGAATATTTGGTGTTTTCTTTAATTCTCTTTCTTATATTTAATAAAAAATATTCCTTGTCTATGAAAAGACTATATTTTTGTTTGATTTTTATTTAATTTCAACTTTGTAGGTCTTATAAATATAGGGTCTCAATAAAAAGTTTAAAAAGTATATTAATATAGCTACTGTATATAAAAATAATTGATAGTTGATGCTAACAAAAATTTTATTATATTATTAATTATAGTATATTGAGCCATAATCGCCAAAAAATAGCTCAAGCGACATAATTTCCGAACTTAAGTTTTTGACCAAAATCGATTATTTGCGATCGATGTTCATAAAGAAAAGGTCCAAAAAATGTATCAGTTAAGTCATTTTTGAAGGTAGTAGCCATAAGTCCATGGAGTTGGTCTGGCGGGTTCTATTGCCAATTGGTCAAGTATTAAAATAGAGAATCAAAAAGTTTTGTTAACTTAATTATTATGTATATTATTAATTAAATACATATATATTATTAATTATATAATTAAATATTTTGGTCCCGAATTTTAACATTTGACAAATTGCTTACAGGAAATATTTGGTCACACCCGGCACATCAACTGTAGAGTGCTATTTTTTCCAATCGATATAAAAAATATCAAACGGAAACAAAAGAACTAATTTAAATTAAATAAAGCTAAAATATGAACTGCATTTAGCTTGAAAATGAGAAAAAGAGAGAGGGACAGGAAAAAAAGAAATGCTAAAAAAAATTATTATGGATCTAGAATTATTGAAAGAAATTAGAAAAAGAGCAGATAAAATAAAAAAATTAAGAAAATCAGATTAAAAACATTTTGAATACATCAACAATTGGTAGGTTTAAATCATAAAATTCAATCAAAAAAGCAGCTACTAAAGTTAAACATGACCTTCTTTTCAGTCCATGAAAACGAATTGTTGTCGTTAAGCTGCTCTTTAAATGGCTTCCTTCAGAACCTCTGGGACCTCCAATAAACACTTAATCAAAATTAATGCTGGCGAGCATGAACTTTTCTTCAAATTTTCAAACTAAGTCACAACCGTCACACAAAAAGGCCACAACTGTCACATTTAAAAAAAATTTAAGAGAAGTTAATTTTTTTCCTGGAAGTAAGCCTTTAATATAATTAAAAACACGTTACTACTACAAAATTATTGTGTGTGTTTTCTTTTATAGTCTGTGAAAACTAAAATTTGTAAGATCAAACCCGTCACAGTATCCTGATATTCATTCTGAGCAGAAAACTTTGTCTTTCGCTGTGTACTTATTATTAAATGTTTTTAAGATTAACATCCTTGGGATCCTCGCCCTTTTTTGATAATACACATTTTTTTGTTTATAATAAAAATATTTATTGTAATGTAAGTAAAATCTTAGATCATTCATCTTAATAGCTTCACATTGGCGTGTGTAAGCAACCTTTACTCTGGTAGAAGCTAAGATTTTAATTTCTGTACAATGCATAAATTTTCTAAAACCGTTAATGATCATTAAAACGTTAAAAAATATCACGATATAGCAACGTACTTTCGTAAACGAAGCTACTTACTTAGTTTTTTATTTATATTATGTTTATTCTCTGACATATCTGAATAATTAGTAATTGTAGCAAATTTAATTTCTCTAAAAGAATTATCAATGTTTAAGTGTGATTTCTAGTTACTTGCCAATCTGATGAATGTATTTTTTTTTATAAATTTCCATAATAAAAACTATTTCGCAGCACGTTTTTCTAATAGGAACTCAAATAATAGAAATAAATAAGGTCACATCATTTCATCCCGTCTCTGAAAGGGAATATACATACATATTTAAATTTGTTCTTGCCAATTGCTTGTTTTGTTCTTGCCATTGAAATTGACTTTAATCCTTTGTCATTGTATTGTAATGTATTGTATTGGTTTTGCCATAATACATACACTTGAGCAAAATCATATAAACAAATTAAGAATGGCGAAAACGACGACAACAAACGGCATAATACTTGACACAAACTCAATGTGAAAAAAAAAACAAAAGAAAAAATCCAAAGAAACTAAAAAAAACGACAAAACCAATAAATAAATTTTGCTGTTTAAGCCTGAAAAACTACTCTGATTATGGTACCTACAGCTGACATACACACACACACACACACCCACCCACATACACTCCTACAGACTCTCTTAATACAAACAAACTCATGCAGTTATCCACTGCTGGATAGATTATTTTCTGTGTATGTGTGTGTTATTGTTGTCGTGTGTGTGCATAAGGGAGGTGTTGTTGATTTTTGTTGTCCTTTTGTGGTCGCCAAGTGCCAAAGCATGTCAAGTTTAACTTCTTTATTCTTTTTGTTATAAATTATTGTTGCATAGTTTGAGGGTTTTTTGTTAAAGTTGTAAGTAAGTAGTAGGAGTTTTTGTTGTTGTTGTTCTTCATTCTCTTTTGCTGTTACTCTTTCTTTCTGAAAATTTTGCAGCATCAAGCCCAACAACACTCATCTAAAGCACTTTATTGTCTTTTTTACTTTCACAATTTATTACTATTTATTTTATACACATTTTGCTTGTGTTATTCTCTGTAGTTTAATACAATTTATTTTTATTCTTTTGTAATTCATGACATGAGATCTGTATTTATTTTCCGGTTGTATATTTTCTTGCTGTTTTTTTTTCTTTGTTAGTGATTTTCTAATTTTACACTTTTTGATTTCGTTAATTTAAAGCTGTGATTTACAATGATCCAAGAGTTAAGTTAATAGTGGTGTGTCATTAAATTTTTTTTTACATCTAATTGGATTAGATAATATACGGAAGAATGAATAATAAGTTTTTATGTTTATCGACTTGATAAATTAATTATATTTAGTGTTATCTTTGGTGGAAAAATAAAATAAAGATTACTGCAAAATAGTTTGATTTTATTGCTGTTGCATCATTAGCGTGCATTGAAATTTCAATAATCTAATACTGTTGACTTCATTATAGTTCCTTGATGGAATTTTATTTTTGACATGCACTTTAGCAAAAAAAGATAAACAAACTTAAACTTAACTTAAAGAAACGAAGATGCTCTCAAGTCGGTTTTTGTTAGCGATTTTTTATATACACCCTGGCTGAGGAATTTTTCTACATTAAGAAAGTCGAATAACTATTTGAGCAATGCCTAAAATTTATTCAATCTTATTTCATTTAAAAGCTTATTCTATAAAAAAAGTTAAATTAGTCTTGAAGATAATTTTATTTAAATTCTCGTCCTTCTCGTTGACGCAGTGCGGCACCTTAGCAAAAAGTTATTTATTAGTGCCCGGCTGGAATTGCAGCTATGGTCGCTCTAATGGATTTTTTGTTCATCCACATTTGTCGGGTTTGATTCGTGAAGAAACTGCAGCAGTGACGGCAGCAACAATTTTCTCTGTTCAAAGGGAAGGATTTCAATTATAAGGCCTTCTTACGACTTCTTACGACCCCATGCTGTGCAAAGCTATTCGTTAGAGTCCGCGCGATAGCTGCGGATAATCCATTATTAAATCTAATCTAATTAATCCATTATTAAATCTAAGGATCAATCTACAAACACCAAAAATAAAATTCTAGATTAATTCGATAGAAAAATCATCAGCCACCCTGCTGTGTGTTTTTTTAGAATAGTTAACGAGAAGAAACATTACACTCAAAGCAATGGACATACACTTAATCAAGTAGAGGCCTGTTGTGAGCCGCTACCTACATATGAGCTCAGTGTCATGTGTGTGGCCCATCAATATTTTCCTGTTAATACCTCTAACGTGGGTAATGTCCGGCAAAAAAAATCATTCGCAAAAAATCGAATCTCGACTGGATAAAAGAGGCTGGGTGATAGTGTACTAGTAAGTTGAAGTGCCCGTCTAAGACCCCGATCAACTTTTCTAGTTGGGATTTGTGAAGTTTCAACAAGGCAACTTTTGTTTTATCTTCTCTCGGGCTATGTTAGGTTAAGTTTAGCAGATTGCTGAGAAGAGTAGGAAAGAGATAGTACAAGTGCAAATGGGGAAGTGACAGATAGGTAAAGAGAAAATAATTGTAATTGTAATTTTGTATTTTTTTTTAATTTTAAAGCATCGTAAACCGATGCATATCGGAAAAATTTAAAATGGTCAGTAGCACCCTCAATTGTGTAATATTCCTCATTATGCCGTCTGAGGTGGCAGCTGTACCAAGTTTTTAACAAAATATCGAAAATAAATAAAATAAAATCAACTACGGTTTTATAATAAACTCAGTAAAGTGCGACTTTGAGTGGGACATGAAAGGTTTCAACGGCGCTTGTTATACCCTTTACCAAAAAATGGTAAAAGGGTATATATAGGTTTGTCATTCCATTTGTAATTTCAAGAATATTAATAAGCGACACATAAAGTATATATATTCTGGATCCTTATGCATAGGGAAGACGAACAAGCGATGTCCGTCTGTCCGTCTGTCCGTCTGTCTGTACGTGAAATCGGTTTTCCCAAGCTCCCAGAAGAGCTAGAGACTTCGTTCTTGGACTGGTGTTTCAGAAATTTTCCGAAAAATTTTGCTATTGAAAATCAGCAAAATCGAGCAGACGGTTTCAGAGCTGGAAAACTCAAACTCAATTTACCCATAGAAAATAACTACCGAAAACAAGTTTTTATTACTTTTTTATTAAATTAACTTATTTTATACTTCGGTATGAATAAAATTGGTATTTATAATTTAAAAAAAAATTTAATAATTTAAAAAATTAAAAAAACGTTTCCAGGGTTGGAAAACTTTAACTTTTTTCATAATAATTAAACATATTTCATGTTTTAGGAAGAAGGCTATTTTCTCAGGAACGGTAAGAGCTACGGGTCTGAAATTTGGACAAAGTATGTAGAACTTTGATCGCTACAACAACAAATATATAAAACCTAAAAATTAAAGGGTGTTCCAAAATGAGTGACGAAAACTTTTAAAATCCTATGTAATATACATACAATTGTATGTATGTGTGTACATATGTATATTGACACTTGAAATTTGTAAAATTAGTGTATTTTTGTATAGATTACATCAATTAACACAAAAATTAAAAAAATTTATATTAAAGGGTGGTCCATCAGTTAATAATTTTGAAAAATTGCTATATCTTGGAAACCGTAAGAGTTAAACTCTTGAAATTTAAAAAAAACGGTCAAACTAAAAAATCCGAAAATTGTAAAGTCGCCAAAAATTTTCAAAAATCGCCAAAACGAAAAAAAATCGCCAAAATTAAAAAAAACGCTAAAATTAAAAAAAACGTCAAAAATCGAAAAAAATCTATAAAACAAAAAAATGCTTATGTGAACAAAAATCGCCAAAATTAAAAAAAATCGCCTAAATGAAAAAAAATCGCCAAAACGAAAATAAATCGCCAAAATTAAAAAAAAACGCCAAAAACCGAAAAAAATCGCCAAATCAAAAAAAATTGCATATATGAAAAAAATCGGCAAAAATTCAAAAAATCGCTTATATGAAAAAAATCGGCAAAATCAAAAAAATCGCCAGAACGAAAAAAAATCGCCAAAATTAAAAAAGCGCCAAAAACCGAAAAAAATCGCCAAACTGAGAAAAAAGTGTCAAAACAAAAAAACAAAATCCCCACAATGACAAGAATCCGCAAAAATCGCCAAAAAAAATGCTTATATGAACAAAAATCGTCAAAAATTAAAAAAAATCGCCTAAATGCAAAAAAAATCGCCAAAATCAAAAAAATCGCCATATCGAAAATAAATCGCCAAAAATAAAAAAAAAAACGCCAAAAAGCGAAAAAAATCGCCGAAACAAAAAAAAATTGCCTATATGAAAAAAATCGGCAAAAAATAAAAAAATCGCTTAAATAAAAAAGTCAAAATCAAAACGAGAAAAAACTGTCAAAACTAAAAAATTGCCAAAAAGAAATAAAAAACGCCAAAAAACGAAAAAAATCACAAAAAAAAAAAACAAATAGCCTATATGAAAAAAATCGCAAAAAATTAAAAAATCGCCTAAATGAAAAAAAATTTTCAAAATCAAAAAAATTGCCAGAAAGAAAAAAAATCGCCAAAATAAAAAAAAACGACAAAATTCGAAAAAACGCTAAAACGAGAAAAAAGTGTCAAAACTAAAAAACAAAAAAAAAAAATTAAATATATAAAAAATAAAAAAATCGCCTAAATAAAAAAAAATCGTCAAAATGAAAAAAATCGCCGGAACGAAAAAATCGCCAAATTAAAAAAAACGCCAAAAACCGAAAAAAATCGCCAAAAACAAAAAAAAAATTGCCTATATAAAAAAAAATCGCCAAAATTTAAAAAGCACCAAATTAAACATAATGCCAAAAACCTAAAAATTGCACTAGAAAAAAAGTATGAATTTTTTTACAAAATGAATATGTACCTACATATCTCTGTGCTTATGTATGTATCTCTATACTACATAAACGCACTTTGGTAAAGGGTATATAAGATTCGGCACAGCCGAATATAGCACTCTTACTTGTTTCTTTTTTACGATTTTTTCTTTTTTTGGCGATATTTAAAATTTTTGGCAACTTTTTTAATATTGACGTTTTTTCGGTTTTGGGTAATTTTTCGTTTGGGCAATATTTTTTTAATTTTTACCATATATAATTTTAATTTTATTTATTTAATTAATTTAATTAATTAATTTTTAGCGTTTTTTTAGTTTTGGCGCTCATTTTCGTTTTGAGTCTCATTTTCGTATTTTCGATTTTTCGGGTTTTGGCGATTTTTTTTGGTTTTTTTGGGTTTTTTTTACTTTTAGTGATTTTAGAACTATTGCGATTTATTTTTGGTGATATTTTTTATGAAAGCGTTTTTTTCATTTCGGGGATTTTTCAGATTTTTACAACTTTTTTAGTATTGAATCTTGTTTTTTAGTTTTGACGTTTTTTCCGTCTTGGTGATTTTTTCGGTTTTTGGCTATTTTTGTTTTAGTTTTTACAATACATGTTTTTAGTTTAGCGATTTTTTCGATTTTTGGCTTTTTTTGTGGCAACCTTTTGAATTTCGGTGATTTTTTGCATTTAAGCTATTTATTTTATTTTTGATGATAGTTTTCATTTAAGCCCTTTTTTAATTTTTCGTTTCGTTTGAACTAGTTAAAATGAATTTTTATCAAGATTAATTTCTTAATTGGGCTTAAGCTTAGGGGGCAAATCACTGCATCCGATACGACTCGTAATTTCAAAATGTTTCCATATAAACTCTAGTAAATTATTTTTAAATTACGAGACGTATCGAATGTAGTAATTTGTCCCCAGTATTTTTTATTCTTATAGAATGAAATATTTTTATTAATGTCTGGAGGAAGATACACAAAGGCGTGTCAAAATATTTTTAATTTTACATAAAACACCTCAAGCTTAATAAAATAGATATAAAAGTTAAAGAAAACCAGCAAACATCATTCAAATTTAAAACATTATTAACTTAAAAAATTCAGTAAAACGCGACTTTGACTCGCGCACGAAGGGTTCCGTACGGATACTAGATGTGTAATGCCATATGAACTTTAGCCTATATAATATATAGTTTTGGCATTTGTTTTTCGTTTTTAAGATTTTTTCGGTTTTGAGCGTTTTTTAGTTTTGGCGTTTTTTTTGTGTTTTTTTTTTGTTTTGGCGGTTTTTGTTCTCGTGTTTTAAATTTTTCTGTTCTTAGCGTTTTTCTTTTCATTTTGGCGATTTTTTTTCATATTGGTGATTTCTTCGGTTTTTGGCGATTTATTTTAGTATTAAACATTTTTCGTATTAGACGATTTTTTCGGTTTTTGAAGATTTTTTTCGGTTTGGCGATTTTAAAATTTTGGGATTTTTTAGTTTTACCGTTTTTGAAAATTTCGTTTCTTACGGCTTCCAAGATACAGCAAGTTGTCAAAACTACATTAACTACTAGAATACCCTTTTATTTTGATCTATTAGATTTTAGTGTTAATTGGACCATAAGGTGCTTATTAAAAATTTTATACCTTAAACATTTTTTTAATGCTTTTGCTCTGATGGGATTTTTAACAAGATTTTCAAAAACAAGCAAAGCTCATTTTCATCTAAAAAGAACAAAAAAAAATTTACTTGGCAACATCCTTCGCAGTTTATTTTGCTTTCAAATTTTGACTTCTCTTGAAAAAGAAGTAAGTGCATTACTATTTTGTTTTTCGAAAGCTTTTATAAAAAGTTCATAACTCTGTTGCTGCTTGTGGCACTTTTCTTTTATTTATTTTTTTCAAATAAAAGTCTATAAAATACTGACAAAGCGGTAGACAGCAAACAAAAAGCATTTTTATGGCAATCGTTGTTGGCATAAGATGAAAACTTGAAAAGAAAAAAATGTGCAAAAAAGGCAGCAAATATAAGCCGAGAACCTAAAAACTCTAAATATTACTATATATTTTTTTTACTTTCTAATTTTATCCCTTTAATATTTGCCACTCCACTTTGAAGTGGGTCTGTTTGCGTAGGTGGCTAAAACCAATTTAGCTTCTAGATGAAAAGCCAAAAGGAAAATACAGGCACAATCTCTCCTCAACAATCCCTGCTGTAGATATTATAACATTAAAAAACAAAATTATTGATTGGCTGACGCCATGCCATGCCACGCCAAAGACAATATCTAGACAATATTTGTAAAGGAAGGCAACCAATTTGTTGCTTTAACTTCCGCTTAAAATAATGGCTGAGTGTTGGAGTTTTTTTTTCATAACTGAAGAATACCATACAAATATATGTATGTATGTATGTACATATGTATGTATGTCCTTTAGAACTGTTTGTGCAGCAGTAATGTTTTCCCAAAAGTGTTTGTCTTTCATAAAGGTGCTTTGATATTTTCCTTTATGATAACGTCAATGTAGCAAAAGTTGAAAAAGTATTTTGATAAAATTAAATTATTAAAATATTTGTTTGTTAACCAACAACGAACGAATGTTATGCCATTGACATCAGCAGTCATATGTTGCTGTTTTGAGGTTTAAATATTTAACACATTCATCACTGCAGGCTATCGACTACAACCGATCAAAAATACATGTTTGTATATAAAAATTATTATTTCCACGGCTACGCGAGAGCTTTTGCGGCTGTAGCCAACTTAGGCCGGGTTTACATCTGTGTGCCAAATGCCACACAAGCGTAAAAAAGCTTAACCAACTAATTACTAATGAAAAACTATTTTATTCAGACATGTATTTATGAAATGAAACAGTTTCATACATAATTACTAGACAATTTTATAGAATCCAAAATGATTGCAAACTGTTTAAATCAATAAATATATGTCTGAATCAAACAGTGTTTCATTAGTAATTAGTTGGTTACGTTTTTTTGGGCAAATGACACACAAGAAATGCCAATTGTAAACTCGGCCTTACACTTATTTCTATTTGTGTTGGCAAGAATTTGCAAATACAGTGCTACCAATATAATACTAAATGTAAAATGAGTTATAGCTTAATGGCTACTATTTAATAGAAATAAAATCAAAAAAACATTTATTAATTTTTATAATTTTACGCGATATAAGTACATTTAAAATAAGTAATTTTATTTTTATAAATGTCAAGTATTTGAAAGTGGCGCCATATCAGTACCCAGCAAAAAATTAAAAAAGGTAATCGAGTTTGGAATTAAGCATTTATGGTGGAAGCTCTTCCTTATTGGATTACTGACTTAATGATTTTAACAAAACGTGAGACTAAAATAATCGATTCTTGAGAATTACTTACTTTTTTATTTGGTAATCTATTTAATCTTAAAAATTATTATGCTCATTCAGCAACTTGTTCATCATTTGTTTTAAATCTTAGGTAATGCGATTCGTAAGGGAGCAATGAAATTTGGTAATCAGAAAAGCAAGTCATTATATGGAAAGTAGTTCTGATGGTAATGTTTAATATTTTGCTAATTTGTTTATATTGTCGCTGCCGCTTTCAAAATAACTAAGCAGCTGTCTACGTAGCTACAATTGTTACTAGCGGCATTTGTAGTTGTATAGTCGATAGCCTGCTGCCTTGAATGTACTTAATGGTTTACAATTTTAGTTTACAAGTAAAGAAACCCTAGAATTTTTTTTGTGTGTAACAATTTCTGCAAACACAATTTAACTTCAGCTAAAGTGCTCAATTGACGGTTGCCAGTATCTACTGACATTGAAGTTGCAACTATGCTTAGGAAAGTTATTTATTATTTTTTTTTGTTATTCCCTTGTTTAACACATTTGCTGGTACATTCATTTCATCCATAATACTTTCGTCAATATAACTTTATCAATTTTATTTGCAGATGGATCATCGTTCTAACGTTGGTAACATTGTTAAGTGGCATCATCAACATCATCCTTGTTGAAAGCATTTGTTTGTTTTTCTTTATCATTTTTCTTCTTTTTCTAACTCTTATAAATATGTGTACATTATTACAAAGACTTTTGCTTGAGCGTTTGCACAGTGGTGCAAAGAAAATAATATGTGTGAAGCGTTAAATTCGTTATGATTCGTTATATCAATACATATGTTAGAATAGTATGTTTTATGCCTGATAGAACTGACGAAAAGATTTTAATTATTACTTTTCAAACTTTATTTATTTTAATATATTTTTTTATGATTTGATCAGGCTAAAGTTCGTATCGCCTTGTAAGCCAAATTAAATGTGCTTATTATTAATGAAGAAATAACACCAATGTTAATTATAAGTATTCTGACAAAGACGTAGTAGAACGGAACAACTAGCTGTTTTCAAAGGCCACTACAAGTTCATAATCAGCGTACTTTGTGTTTGGTCCACTGTGTGTGGTGTCAGTTGATGTAGATTTCTGCTTTTTATGTATATTCAACTTTTATTGCAAATACAATATGTGAATTTTTTTGTTATTTGTCAAACGTTTTTGTCATATTGCGGTCACTTTTTGACATTTATCATTCAGCATCATGCATAGATTGACGCTTGAACAATGTTCTGATTTTTTTTTCAAAAGCAGCCTTCAGACCATGTAAAACATATGTGACCTTCTCCGAGAAAAGGGCCCTAGTGTGTGAAAATGAAGTTTTGAGAAAAACGCATTTAAAGTTTCATAACGCATTATCACTTTGAACATATCTTCAGTTGGGGGATTTGGTATATAGTTATTTATGATTGGGTGCCAACTTTGGTGACGTCATGCCTATGTGGTGACGTATTTTTTTCGTTGTTGCTGCTCTATACACATTGTAAAAATAACTATAAGAAAGGAAAAGAATAAAGTAACGCTTCAGTCTTGTGCCAACTGCATAATGGGTGTTTTAATAGATTAAAGGAGGAAAATCGAAGTAGCAGATCACTAAGCACCGAAAAAAGTCCAAACTCCAAAAAAAAAATTAGAAGACTGACGAAAAAACAAAAAAAAATTAAATTTTAATGTTTTTCTCATTTTTATCGATTTTTCCAAGTTCTAATTTCTAGTTTCAAGAAAACTCATTTAATCTTATTCTACACATTTGTAGGTACCAGAATCTACTCTTAGGTCCAGAACCGTTTTTTGACACACTAGGTCCCTTTTTTTCTTAGAGAAGGTCACATATGTTAATGCAGTAAAAATCCAAAATTACTATTTTACTTATTCAGTAAAATGTTTTTTATTAAAAATACATTGAAATTGATTATTGGGGTGTTTAGCAAGATCCTATGCGCAATTTGCTGATGCTAATGCAGAAGATCAAGGAACCTTTACCCAAAAATTTCTAAAGTAACTAGAGTTATTATATTAAACTTTGACTTAAACAAATGAGAAGTTAAAAAAACGAAATTAAAGCAAAAACTCAATAATCTACATATATATTTTCTATTTATTTTTTTTCTTGTCTTATCGCAAAATTTTGTCCAGCGATAAGGCTGATTTGTTTGAGTTTTGAACTTTCTGAAGCATCCATGTACCGAAAGAGAACTGTCACTTCTTACCTTTGACTAGACTTGTCTCGAACACGTTCACCACGACCCAAGTCTATAGTCGATCCATAAATTTTTGCTTAAATTGTGCTCGAGATACTGAGATGTGCAATATTTATTTGAAAACTTTTTACATCTAAAGTCTGTCCAAATTTTTTTTAATGTTTGAACAAATCAACAAACAGCATCGCAACCACAGTTTCTTCTACCCATAGCAATATAATTCTATATTTATCTCTGTCTCGTAACAGCTTTATTTTGATGCCAAAATTTGTTTTAATAAATTCTATCATTTTTCTATATTTATTTGTTTTTACAAAATTGTTCCATACAATTCTACTATTTTGAGCTTGTTTTTACAGTAAACATTATTATTTGCATTCAATTTTATTCAATGTTTTCATATAAACATTCAAGTCGACTGAAAATAAAAGCTATTGGGAAAAATATATTCAACTGAAACTAATGGAATTTCAATTAACTCAATAGCAAACACTATTTAAACACTTGAGCAATTTACGAAAAATTAGCATACATATTAATAAAAATTAATTAACCGCTACAACTAATTTCTAAGCTGTCAAATAAAATTAATTTACTATATTTTTTAAAACACACGCACATACGCGTACATATGTACATTTTTCAAAAATTCATCCAATAATCCCCAATACTCACCCTTAATAAAAAATTTGCTGAGCGTTGTAATTGTATTTCAAGGGAAATGATGTTCTGTGTGCTCAATAAACACTTTCCAAGCAGTGAACATTTCAAATTAATTTGTTTGATTATTTTATTTATAAAGCGTAACAAAGTGAATTCAAGAAAAATTGTCCAGGGGTTGTATTTTTTTTTTGTATATATAAATATCCTGATGGGCAGATTACTTTGTGTATGTCCTGCTGTGTGCTTTTAGCTCTAAAAATTCGAACATAATTATTATGGACACAATTATCTTGTGCGTGGACAACATGTTATCAAAATACGAAAAAGTAAAACTGCAATGTCTAAAGATTTTAAATCGAATTGTGACCATCTAAATACATAATAATACTTATGGACCAGTGATCTGCAATGCATCGTTTTTTCGCTATTCATACTGACTCATGAAATATTGAATATAAATGCGTAGACATCGTTTAAACTCAACTAGTGTGATGTACGTACGCTCAAAATAAGATTGATTTCTAAGTATAGTTTGGAATAAATATGAATGCGGCATCGACATTCATATTCATACCACACTCACACTCATAAATCATCTCAGTTTTATTTCTAATTTTAAGAAAATATTTATACTACACACATTGATTCAACTCCCTTAACTCGTGCATGTATCTTTATTTAAAAGTTTAATCATTAAACAGTTTTAAAGTAGTATAAAAAAGTAGTAAATAGGGTTGTTTTCCAATTCCTGCAAAAAACAAAAAAAAAGAAACAAAGAAATACATAAGCTCATAATGAGAAGTTCGCATCGTCCATAGGCATTGAGTTAAAAAGAGTCGAAATCAACAGCGTCATAAATGTTGCTAAGTATGAGTTCGAATCGCACTTCATACTTTCGAGTGAATCTGACTCATAGACAAAATTTGCAATAAGTATGAGTGCGCATAAGTAAAAGAAATTATGATCATTATTTAACTCTACTCACATTTTCACTACTCAGTGCTTTTCTCTGATATTAACTCATTATTATGTTATCGTATTACTGCGAGAAATTCATAACGCAAAAAACTTGCTTAGCTAACAATCTACAGCCTGTTTACATAAGAGTTGACTTATTTAGAAAATTTTAATTGAAATCGCTTAAAAAAATAAGAGCCTTTCATATAAGTTTTATGTTCCCCTTAAAAAATTTAACATTGAATTTAAAATCCTCAATTATTTTTGTTCTAATATACATATGTATTTCTGTTCTAAAATGTTTTCCAAGCAGTTTCTAAATGATCACTTGAGGACTGTATGCAGTAAACTAATACAACTATAAAGTTTATTTTTCATTGGGAATTTAAAACAAATTATAGCAGATGAGAGAATTCTCTAGGACAATCGATTATCTGGCGAACTTGAAATATATAAGCTGCAAACATTTAAAAGAAAACATATTTTTCTGGGTAACTTAAACCAAATATTTACTTTATAGGAAAGAAATCGAAAATCGGGTTTTAACCTCCGACAAAAAAATGGGGTGTTATAAGCTTGTAGTTTGTGTCTGTGTGCATGTGTATCTGTGATCTGTTTGTATGTCCGTGTCCACGTACAGACTAAACCGCTGGACCGATTTTGACTTAGTTTTTTTTTGTTTGAAAAGTGACTTGATCGAGAGGGTTCTTAGCCATGTTTTAAGAAAATCGGTCTAAACGTTTAGAAAATATCGCATCTTCTCTAGATATATTCGGGGGTTCTTAAAATTTTTAATTTTTGTTATTTTAATCCAGTTTAAAACAAAAAAAAATTCTAAAAAGAAGAAAATTGCAAAAATATTAGTATAAAGTCGAAGGTTAGTGTATAATTATGATTCAATATTTGTCACGCGTGAGTGGACGTGAGCAGGAGTGATATAATTTTTTTCTTGAGATTAAATGACAAAAATTGTTAAGCGCGTTAAGGAGGTTTCTTATAGTGCACTGCTGTAAATGGTAATAGTACGAAAAAGTCTCAAGTCAAAACATGACAAATGATGACCCATCCTGTATTTGATTTTCCAGAGAAGTTACCATTATTTAAATTATCAACTTAAAAAATTATCTAAAATAACTAATTAATAAGTTATAAGTATGAATTAAAGCCAGATAAAACAGCAAAAGAGAAAATAGAAAAAATAGTGCATTTACATATATTGGAGTAAAATCTTACGAGATTTCTCCCAAAATCTAGTAGGTTTCCCATACAGAAAAAGTCTACTTCGTCACTAGATTTTGTAAAAATTTATGTAAAATCTAGTAGAAATTTGTGATACAGCTTTCTTTTTACAAAGATATAATTGTCTGGTTGTAGTTTAGGAAACATTTCAGTCAATGGTTTTAGTTCTGGATACCATACTTCAATAAATGTAAAAAAGCTGAATCTAAAGCATACAGATTTTGATGAAGATTTTAATTAAAATTTACTGGATTTTGTGCAGGTGTAAATGCAAGTGCAAAAATGTGAAATAATGCTAAAGGTCGAAGGCACCGTCATTTCTACAATATGATGTTACAAGGAGAGATAACAAGGAGAGACTTGAGTAGCAACAAAAAATATCTTCATGATATTCACCCCTTGAATAAAACGTGAAATTTTTGTTTCCATAAAATTTTCATTCCCTATGAAGTGAATTTCATGGGAACGTTTGTTCCCGCTATCAATGCTTAGTGAATGTAAAAAGCAGGAAGAAGACTTGTTAAACTTAAAACAAATTAAGTTTAATAATAAGAAACATTTTAGGTTTCAAATAAAATGCTACTGAGTGTAAAGTTGTGTTTTTAAATATTTTAGGTGCCGTGAAAAAAATTTTTTAGTATACCACAGCCATAAAATTTACCGCATGTGAACCAAAAGGATTCATGTTGAATGCATATAGGTGTAGCAGAGAATTATTGTTATTAATCGTGGACATGATTTATTGATCTTGTCCTTAAAATAATTATTAATTTTTATATATGATTGCAATTACGCAGTGCATTAATTGCAAAAATAAAGTGAACAAAACC
This sequence comes from Tachina fera, assembly GCA_905220375.1. Taxonomy (NCBI): domain Eukaryota; kingdom Metazoa; phylum Arthropoda; class Insecta; order Diptera; family Tachinidae; genus Tachina; species Tachina fera. Next base: position 78,274,129 of record LR999966.1, read on the forward strand.
AACGAAAAGTGCTAAAATCCGTGTGAAAAATATTCATGATAAGGGGAATCAAGAAAGGGAACACATTTCAGGGGAAAATATATTCACGATTGCAATTTGTGTAAAAGGGAAAATATTTCGAGGGAAATACTGTTCACGATAGGGGTGATTATGACTGCATTGACTCTCAACTATCTATTCTATATAGAATATTTTATTTTTAAAACACTTTTTGCTTTAGCCAACAAAGTTTCGTGTTTCATTCAAACATATTGTTTATCAAAAGTACAAGTTTCCAAAAGAGCAAGCATTAAAATAAATATTCAAATAAGAAATTCTTGAAACACGTGGTATTCATCCATACATACAATAACAATTATAACTGAAAATAAAAATTTTAGTCAACACGTTTTTCTCGGATTCATTAAATTTCTTTACTGATTGAATCAAAATATAATTTCAACTAATGTACAAACAATTTTTTTAATCAAATATGCCAAAATCGTCATCAAAGAAAATTGAAAAATTTGATTTTCGGACTCAAATATCAAAATGATGTCTTATAACATCAAATCAAATTATAAGATATTATGATACTACGCCGGTTCGCAGAGAAAAACTAGTGACATTAGTCAAGTAATTGATGAGATTTTATGAGGCTGTACGAAATATTGTTCAAGTGCCAATCACCTAAAAAACAAAAATTTTGCAATTTTGTGTAACTTAATAAATACATGTCTGAATAAAATAGTTTTCATTAGTAATTAATTGGTTACGCTTTTTATATACTTGTGTGGCATTTGGCACACAGATGTAAGCCCGGCCTTAGATATTTCTGCAAAATGTTAAAAAACCTCAAAAAAAATTTGGACGATTATTCATTAAAAATTCGGTGCTATGAAATAAGGCCCAACTAAGAAAATGAAATAAGGCCCAATAAAATTAAGGAATTTGTAATTGGTCCTATTTATTTTAGGATTTATTGCATCTTGAGTTTCGTTTCATTGGGCTTTTTAAATTGGCCTTTATTTCATCCTTATTTTCGGCGTTTTTTCATAAACTTTCTCTTGGGTCTTATTTCAAATTCTTGGGTTTTATTTTATTAGGGCTTATTTCTTTTCTTACTTGGGCGTTATTTTATTGGGACTTATGTCATAGTGCCTCAAAATTCGGGTGACTGTACATCGAAAGAATTTTGCTTCATAAATCCAACAAAACAATTTTGTGAAAAAATCTAATGATAATTTCACAAATCTAATGAAGACTTCACGAATATTGTGAATGAATTTCATTGGAATTGCTTCGTTGGTATTCTAGTTTCATAACAATATTTCATTGGATTTATGACAACAATATTTTCTAATTATTAAGAAACCTCTTTATATTTATAAAACATTTGCAGTTGTTGCTTGAAATAAACATATATAGATAAATACATACCTTACAGCAATTAAGTTAAAGATTAAGTTTTTTAAAACTAAAAAAGTAATAAAATATACAGCAATTCATAATTTTATTATAGCTATGAAATTTATTCATTGTTCCAATGAAAATTTCATTGTAGTTATGAAAGTCTGATAAATGAAAATTATTTCAACAGTTGTCAACCAAAAGCTTGCATCAAAAGTAGTTGTGTATGATTGCTCTTGCACTCTTTGTATACTTATTTACACATACAGTTTCCATTAAGTTATTTCGTTGTTATAGTAAAGTTATTTCATTGTTTTAATGAAGTCATTTCATTGTTTTAATGAAATTATTTCGTTATTTTAATGAAAGTTTTCATTAAAATAATTTTAACGAAACTGATTTCATTAATCCAACGAAGCGTGACGTTGGTTGAATTTTAATGAATTTTTTCATTGGATTAATGTCGAAATTCATAACACTTATGAAAAAAATTCTTTCAGTGTACGTAATCAACAAACACCCAAACACTTCGCGCGATTATTTTTTTTACACTTTTAAGGTTTTCTTCATTTTTTTTGGGCGATCGGGCACTGTTTTTTTTTTGGTATTTCTTCACAATGCCTATTCACCCAAGAATTTTGGACGTTCCTTTATTTGGCTGTTTCGGGCGATTGGCAGTTGGGCGATATTTCGTACAGCGAATTGGTTTAAAATAAAATGTAGTCACTCGTGTATAAACGGAAATTGTGGCAAAGAATTAGTGTTAGTCGCTATTTGACCGCTGATTATAAAAAGTTCATTAACAGGATATGCAAAGACAAATCATGAGATATCTAGAATACTACGAATTTAAAAGGAAGAGCTGAGAAATCTTCACGACTGAAAACCAAAGACTTAAAAAGCGTAACTAACAAGCACTTATGAAAAAAGTTTTGATTCAGGCACTTGTTTATCAAATAAGACAGTTTCGAACACAACTAATAGATAATAATAATAGATGGAGGGTGGCGTTGGCGTTGGAACAAAACGTTGACTACAAAACCGATGATCCTGGGTTCAATCCCTGTACCCGACAGTCATTAAAAAATAACAACACCACGCATTTTTCTGATGTGCATTAGTGTCCCTTTGTATCAGTTGTTGTAGGAAAGTTCAAGTGATGAAGGCATAGTCACTGGTCACTGAACTATACCGACTTCGGCAGATACTAATCCTAATGTAACATCAGAGCGCCCTCCTTCGTCGTTATTGTGTAGCAGAGAATCATCGGCAAAGTAAAATAACGAATAAAAATGGCTAATAAACACAGCTTCAAAAATTTAATGCGCCTCATTGAAAGCAGACGCGCTGCAACTCTGCATTATAACGTGCAAAACGTAGAGTTGTAACAAGAAAAAGAAGTTTTCCTCTATCTCTTCCTTCACCACCTGTCTTCTCTATCACTATCCCTTTCCTAAAGAAGGTATCACCTATAAGTAGTAGTAGGCATTCATTGCCTGAGTGTTACTTCTCTTTAAAAAAAAATGTCATAGAATCCAACATTATTGGTTACTCTTTAACTTGACTTTTCTTTGAATTGACAGATTTTCTATTAGCATTTAGTGGTTACGTTTTTGGGCAAATGTTTGAATAGTGTGACCGTTCAGGTACCTTTGCAGTGACTTGTAAGAAATATTTTTTTATAACTTATGATAAAATTATCTATTGTTTTAATAAAATGCAATCTATTTAAATTCCCCACAAGCACATAATCATCAATGACAAGCTAATTTAAAAGTCATGCATGTTTTCCTCAAATCAAACCAGTGCGTCATTACTAGAACCCATTTTTCAAACTCATTTTCATCATGGTTTTTTGCCGTCGTATTAAAAAATTAAAAAAAAATTCTGGCAACAATCTAAAAAAATTTGGAAACAAGTTTTTGTATATAGAAAGAAAGATAGAAGAACATTTACCTCCATATTAATAAAATTTAAAACGAATTTGAAATGTTTTTTAATTCAAATTTTTCATAGAAAATTTTCTTAAAACGGATTTCGAATTCATTTTATTTTCTATGAATATGGGGGTTAATGTATCGAATGATGCAAAAATCTCTATTTAAAAAAATAATGAAATATTGAACGATATACTGTTTTTCATTCCCTACTGAATTTCAACCTATTGCAAACTTCTGACTCTATGTTACAACTGTTTTCCACTAACGATGTTTTATACGAGTACGTAATACATTTTTTATTGAAAATAGCGTCGCTATTTTTAGGACGGCCATCAGCAATTCCGTAACTTTTAAACTCTGCCACTTAATTAGTGAACTATCAGCAAAAATAAAATGCCAAAAATATTCTTAACATGTATTTATTAATTCTGTTTATTTATTCTGTCATTTATTCATTTAGACTTTCATTGTATTTTATCTTAATTTACAATCATTTTCATTTTTTATTTTATGGTAGTTTTTTTTTTAATTTCTCTGTTCATTTTCAGAGTTTTTCTATTTAATAAATTTTAAACATAATACTTTAATAAATTGATTTTTGTATAATTATAAATATTTTTTTTATATTTTATATTGTGTTGTTAAATAATTAACACCTGCAGGTGTGTAATCGTTCAAATATTTTTCCACTTTTATCATTTGTTCTCTTTTATAGTTTTTTTCTTTGTAGTTGTGAGAAATTTAAAATACAATTGTTAGTTAGTTTTGTTGTGAATAATACATAAATAATTGATATAAATAATATTTTATAAATTATTACAAAATATCACATTTTCTAATCCATTTTTATAATAAATATAACTAAAAAAATCAATAAATAAATTTTTAATAATAAATACTTCATCTGAAATACATAGGTTTTTAGAAAAATAATATTGAAATAATAACAATTGTTTTATTTTTATATTAATTTCATTAACTTTTTTGTTAAATATATGTTTTAAAATTTTTTTTAATTTAGTTTTAGTCTTTCTTTTGTTTAAGTATGTAAATTAGTGAAAACACATATATTTGTTTATTTTTTTATGGACATTTATTGTGTGCGGTAGTTAACAAAGTACTTATTTTATTAAATTTATTTGTGCAATTTTTTTATATCAAAATTTTGTAAATTTATAATTGATTTATTTTGTGTAGTTTTTTTATATAAAGAGTTTTTTTAGAGATGTTTTTTTATTATAGTTATGAAAAACTAAGGCTGAGTTTACATCTGGCATTTCTTGTGTGTCATTTGCCCAAAAAAACGTAACTAATGAAAAACTGTTTGATTCAGACATGTATTTATTGATCTAAATAGTTTGCAATCATTTTGGATTCTATAAAATTGTCTATTAATTATGCATTAAACTGTTTAACTTAATAAATGCATGCCTGAATCAAACAGTTTTTCATTAGTAATTAGTTGGTTACGCATTTTTTACGCTTGTGTGGTATTTGGCACACAGATGTAAACCCGGCCTAACATTTTTCACGTGCAATCTCTAACAAGGTGGCAACACATCATATTTTAGAAAGACAACAGCCTGAAGGTATGCAATTTTTTATTGCTTTCATAGATTTGCTTTAATAAATGCGCCATTGTGTTTGGCGTTTGAAAGTATTTTTTTTAACTTCCAGTGTTGACATTTTAATCTATCGAGGCTGTACACAATGTATTACACATCAATGTATCGAAGTTGTGAAGTAATTTTAAATTTCGATTTTGGGATGACAAATAGTTTTGTAATTTTCGAAAGCACTATGGTTCAATATGTTATAACATTTCTTTTAAAACAATCCATAATTTATGACTCTTGGTATATTCTAAGGTGAGATGTTATTAATTTTCAATTAATAAGCAAAGTTTTATTTTTTATTTTTCAATTGTACAATATTAATTTCATACACAATTGCGGGAAAGATGGTTATGAATAATGACACAGTTTTTGCTGCAACTATTATGTTTCAACAAATTATATATCTTAAATACTTGTTTACTACATAACAACTTTGCTCAACTGATCTTATTTCACCATATAGTACACCAGCACGCTGGTACCATCAGCAAAATATCAAACTCTACTTCACATCGCTACAGCAAATCGTACAATCACACAAAATGCCCAAACTTCTTGGACAAACACTTCATTGCGCATGCATGCTGTTGTAGTGTATGGGCCCTTAGATTCCGTATTATATTGAGACGATTTGTTTGGCTAGATTTTGGGAATTTCTTGAAAATAATTGTTTTGAAAAACGTTGTTTGAAATAAATTTTAATCTACTACATTGATTTAATTGAAAATTCAATCAGATTTTAAAGTAAAAAAAAACTATGACTGATAAAAATTTGATTGGAGAAAATTTTCAAAGTTCGTTTAAAATAAATTTTTCAATATTGATTCAATTAAATGATTCGAGAGATATCATGTCGAAAATTTTGGAAAAAAAATATGTGTATTACTCCAAAAATATATGCATTTTCCCTGAAATTAAAGTTAGATGGATAGTCTGCAAGGTCAAATTTAGACTATATATTTTTTAGATCATGCCACTGTTAATCTTCACGTATATTACGTGTATCGATTGCCGGCGATTTCAGTTAAATTCAGCCAATAAGATTTTTATATATTATTACAATTAATAAATTTGTGCATTCACTTGTACATATACACTTAAAAATTTGTATTCCCTATTTAGTAGTAAATATTTTTTTTCATTAAAATTATTTCTTAAATAACTTCTTTTTGCTTTTCGCGCATTTTGTATATTTATTTAAATACATTTACTATTTATGTTTAGGTGAATTAGTGCATCCTTAATTTTTTTTGGGCAGTTACAATTTTCAGGTTGTTTATTATGAGTATTATTTTTTTATTATTAAAATTTTCTATTACCGGATATACAAAATTGAATTAAATCTTGTGTTTGTGCGGTAGTAGTGCAAAAAATACACTTAAGCAAACATTTATTCTATTGTAGGATTGGATATTAAGTGCTGCTTATCTACTTATTCTATTCTGTTTTTCAACTGCTTCTTGTGGATTTTGCTTAACTATTGAGAAGGACGTCTGTTAGTATTTCAGCCAAGAATTAAGAAAATAAAAGAAACCACCATCAATCTAGAAATAAAAGAAAATGCAAAAAATATTAATAATTAGTTAAAGTAATATTTTTATGTTGAAAAAGTTTGAAGCTGCTTTATAACGCTGAGTTATAACGCTGTTGAGGTGAAAGAGTGATATGTTCTAAATAAAAGTAATAAACAGATGAAGTATGTGGCTGCACAGACTTACGACTTACGACTTTTCTCCCATCTAAGGCCTATTTTAATTTTATTTCTTTAGAAAATTATAATAATTAATAAAAATATTTATTTGTATAAAAATTTAAAACATTGAACTTAAGCCCGATTAAAGAATCATTGATGAGTAAATAGAAATATACAAAAGTTAAAGCTTTTGAAGTTTTATATTTTTCATAATTCTTCAAAAAAAATTATATTCCCGATTTGTGAAAAAATAAGAAACCATTGATTAAGTTAAAAAAATATTTTAGGAAGGCAATTCTATCAAGCGGTTTTTGGTAATTTAATGATCGCAGAAAAACTATATTCATATTTTCAGCGCATTTAATTACTCAAAAATGTTTTGGCTTTTCGTAGAAAGAAAAAAATTTTTGTAAAAATATCTTTGTCTATACATATACAGAAAAAAGTATTCATCAATTAATGCTTTTAATTAGAATTTAATTGATTTAATTAAATGTTCAATTAAATAATTAATGTTAATTAATTTGAGTGAAAAAACTGAATTGATATTATCAAATTGTTTATAGCTGAAAAATGAATTAATTTTTTAATTGATATTACAAATATTTTAATTGATATTTTTGTGTGTATATTTAATACTCAACTACATACTTGTTTTAACAGAGTTTTGCTAATATTTACCATAATGATCATAATGAATCGTCGGACGACGGCAATCGTCTATTGCATTAATGAGGCGGTAACATGCTGACGATGATAAAATATAATTTGCACATTGCCTGTACTGTGTAATATGACATGAGGCAGTATTAGCATTGTATTTCTAAAATGAAAGAATTACATAAAAAAAATTTAATTTATTTGTTAAATAATAAAGTTATATTTTTCTATTGTTAGTAGAATTTTGTTAAAAACATTATTTAGTATTCAAATAAAAGTGTTCGTAAACTTAAAATATACATATGTATCTCATCTTTATTGCAAGATAGTTATAACTGAAAAAAGCTAGTTTTGAGAATAAGTTCAAAATTTCAATTTGTAAATAATAAAATGGGGCTTATTACGATTCAAGAATTTTGGAACTTATGGTAGAATTCTTTTATTCGTATCGTGTTACTTTTGAAGTGGTCGCATCGTTTAAATCAGGGTGGTGTTTAGTAAAAAAGTGAGGCTGCCAGCGAATATATCAGCTGAGCTCCTGTTTCTAGGCTCCTCTACTTTTTACAAACTTATCTCTTTCTTTCATCTTTTTCTCTCTTTTTTCGTACAGGTTTTATTTAATGAGACCCTAGTGAGCCGAACAGTTTTCTTTTTCCTTGCCAACCTATTTACCTAACCTCGTACAACTTTCATATGAGATCTGTTTTCAATTCACGAAACGCCAGAAATTGACGCAAAAATCTATTTTGTGTTTAAACAGCAACATGCTTTGTTTATGTTACAGTTTTGTCAGCTAATCCGTTAACTCACGATACGAATCGAAGAGTTCTACCTTTAGAATATTTGTACGAGATAAAAAGACAAATTTTTATTCAGAAATAATTTTTAGTCAGGCTTAAGTTCAGTAATTTCAATTCTTATTAAATGAAATATTTTTATTAATTAATGTGAGTTTCTAAAGAAGAGAAGAAAAATTAAACTTAGACTTTAAGCTGGGGAAAATACCGATACTTTTCTGTGCAGCTACGCATTTCATCAGCACCCTAGTCTGTCTACTTGGGTAGAGATTCTTATTAACATCAGCTATTTAACTTAAATTTACAATGAAACGGAATATGAGAAACGATAGTTGTGTATACAATTATATTATATTATATTATACAAGTCTAAGTTTAATTTTTCTTCTCTTCTTTAGAAACTCACATTAATTAATAAAAATATTTCATTCAATAAGAATTGAAATTACTGAACTTAAGCCTGACTAAAAATTATTTCTGATTCGAAATCACTAAAGTTCAATTAAAAATCTTAAGCGTATCAAATCAAAAGCGTATCGAAAACTTCGACAAGTGTAATAAGGAAGAATAAATATGTGGAACAAAAGTTTTACTCAAGAGGTGAATATAAAAGTTATTTGTATGATACATTCATATGACGTATATATAAGTTAAGATACGATTTTATAATTATTCTCCAAAAACACGATTTTAGAGATATAACTTTGTTGCACTTCAACACTTCCTATGTTGTTATTTATTTATTTAGTTTTTTTTATTATTTACGAATTGCATTATGATCCTTAATTATGTTATAAAATTTGTTGCAATAAAATAATTATTTTAGAATTTTTTGGAAGGGCAGCTCATGAAACAGTTGAGAAAAATAATTAAATTAAGTAAATACACAAACTAAAGAACAATAGATTTTATGCTTAAATATATAAATCTAAAAATCTTATTTGTATGGTAACTAGTGTAGACAATTATTTTTGTTATATCGAGGGATTATATTCAAAAAATGCTATCTGCAAAGCTTGAACATTTTAGAAGAGCGCAAAAACTGTTATTTACAATTTGAAAGTTAAAAAATGTGGAAATTGTATTTAACAACTTTTCATATATAATAGTATTTCCAGGTTTGTTATTAAAAAAACTGTTTCTTAAGTCGTGATTTTTTTAATAAACAAATTCGTACCTACACTCAAACTATTCCATGCTTCAATATACGAGAAAAAAAATCGTATTAAAATGTTTGTGAAATAAACGAAAATTTTGTAAATTTTTTCAAAAATATTTACGAATTTCGCTAAGATTACAATCAAGCTCTCTATTTTTAATTTAAATCAACCTCAATATTCTTAATCGTTAAAATAAAGTTTTTCCTCAATATTTTGTTACCTTAAGCTCATTATTTAGTCACATAAATATTTAAAAATTTATAACATTTTATTTTTTTATGTAAAAACTAAATTTATTAATGTTTTATTTATTACTCACTGATAATGTTTAAAAAAAATACGAAAACCGAAAAATGCGATAAAAAATTAAAAAACAGAATAAAAACCGGTTTTAAAACTGTTTAAACAATTAAACCCGAAAAGAAAATTTTAAGAAAAAAAAAAAACTCCGAACCAGTTTCGAACCGGATAACAAATAAGCGATGCTTGAAAGGTAACTTAATAAAACTATTCGAATGTTCGGAAAAAATTATTCGATTAATAATTTGCTCAAAATTTAAGAATTTCTGTTTGTTCGAACAAAACGGAAACAAAGTTGTTTGCATATTCGAATAATTATTTTTCGAATGACAACTCTTTTTTTTTAACTGTCAGAAATATTTAAAATTTTTTGTTAATATTAATCAGGCATAATTTTTTCATTATTTTTAATTGTTATATCATGAAATATTTTTAAATAATGTGATTTTTTAAAGAAGAGAAGAAAAATTTTACCAGACCTTTTAATTAATACGAGTATTTTCGTGTTTTCAGTTATATTAACAATATTTTTTAACTTATTTTACTTATTGCATTCATTCGGTCACCCTTTTGGCACCCTTTAAACAAATTACTTAAATTGTCAGTAAAGGTCTCCCACACTTGCAAATTCTTAACCCCTCATTGTTTGCAATTACCTTTTTTTATCCTCTTAAAAGATATATGTATTTCTAAAATATCTAATTTAAATTAAGATGCACCAGGCACTATATAAAATGGTATTTGGTTTATATTCATAAAAAGCAGCAGGAACTTGTTAAATGTTTGGATGTATAGGAAACTGTGTGGCAAACAAGGGCTTCTCTCATTTACTTTTGCATATGCTTGCCAAACCCCAAAAATATACTTCCCGTTGTAGACTAGTTCTTTTGTTCGTTTCAACATTTATTTGTTGTATGCAATTGTTGCATAAGTAATGAACAATGACAATATAAACTACTAATGCACACTTGCATAAGTTTAATAAAGTTTGTAGGTGTATGTATGTATCTATGTAATTGTGTTTGTCTGTAAAATTTAGCTTACGCAAATGCAAGTTAAAATTTAAGCCACCACACTGAAACATAAATTTATTTCTGTTTCTAAATTGCTTTTTCACTTTATGACTTCAGTAATGCCCCAGCAAACAATTGATTCGATATCGTAATCAAGTGTTTGCTGGGGCTGGTTAAAATTCTTTAAATAGTTAAAAATTTGAAAGCATTTTACTAATTTATTTCCCCGCTTTTTCGAAACAGATCGTAAAGACGCACACATTGAATAGTTAGAACATTAAAATGCGGTCCTGTTCGAAAATGCATCACTGCTCTGCACCATATAACTTAAAATGCAGTACAAATCTGCTAATAATTTTATTTAGTTTTAGTCATGTTTTTACCTCATATTTGAAGCACTTTAGGGCATATAAATTTTAATTTGCAGTGCAGTGAGACATTTCCCAACAGGCTCATTAGGCTCTATAAATTTTACATAAGACGCATCCTATACGCAATAATTCATTAAAGAATCAGCACACATATGTAAATTGTGTTAGATTAGGTTAACAGGTTGGCTCACTGGCGTTCATTTCAATTAGATCCTCTTCGTATTACCTGCAGGAAAAGGAGAAATATCCCTGCAGGAAATCGAACTGACACAATACTAGTCAAATGACCGGTCCCCAAGTGATAGGGACTAGTGCGAGTTCTAACACTTCCTATAAAGCGGACCAGTCACAAGAAGATGACATGGGATGGAGTTAATTGATACTTTGGGTGTACCTTGTGATTTGTCACTGAACTATCCAATAGGGATCTATTTGGTGTAGAATAATATAAATATAAATTATATATATGTAAATGTCATTTCGACATTTAACTTTAACAATGAAAACTTATAATTTTTTTATTGTTACAAATGCAATTATAATCTATTTTTAACCGATAACCTCGTGCGTGACAGGCTTGCACACTATCCCACTCCACCACAGGGCCACTCATATTTCAATAGTATAAATACCAATTAAACTTAGGTTAATATATCAGCATAGTTACAGGACTGGTTCCATTGTTACATTGGAGGGAGCAATTGATATTATATATACACTATTTGATAGGTACATGTGTTCAACCACATCGAACATGTTCGATGCCGTTTACTACAATACTACCTATAGTCCAAATTAAACTGGCTCTAGATCAAGACGATACATCACGAAAATGGTGAATATGTAACCATTTAAACGATATGTGTTTTTTCATCATACACTTCTCCGTACATTTGATAACACTCGCATTTTCTCAAGTCATAGGACGAGTACGTTTGGATCAATTATCACCATATTTTCTGCAGGGATAGAACAGAGAAAGATAGAAGACTACAGAAAGTAGAGGAGCATAGAAAGATTCGCTTATTGGCGTGCTAAAGTTTCTGCTGCTGGAGTCAGCGATTTAAAAATCCACTGCGCGTAGTAAAGGAACGGAGTAACTCAAGAAAAAACGCTATGAAATTAAATGGTAAAATTAATACAGCTGCGTATACAAGCAACATTAATCGCTTAAAATTGTGTTTGCTGGGTCCATAAACTGCATACGTTTTGTATATTTAATGTGTGTATGCGTATGTGTCGTGCGTGTGTCTGCAATGGTGTTGACTCAACATTAAAACACTTTTACCTCCTCTAACAATAAATAAATGTTTTTATTTTCTTGAATTTTGTAGCAAATTATTGAAATATATTCACCAAGAACATTTTTCTAGAGTATTTTTAAGTGTTTCATTTAGTAGCATTCTCACAAACACTATGCAACATTACATATGTATGTTTCTTCAAACATACATACACATTAATATGGAAATGCTACATGCATCATCAAATGCATTTATTCAGAAAGTTGTATGTTTTCCTTGTCTTTATGACTTTGATATGAAAACTTTTCTATGTACTAATGTGGTATACAGTGAAAGGAAATAAGATTGGAATTACTAAACATTTTTAAGGCATTTGTAACCAAATAAAATGCATTTGAAATATGTTATAAGAAAATTTTGTAGGAAAATTTTTAAATAAAATACTTATCAAAATCATTAAAATTTTATGAATATAGGAATATATTTATTCACAAATGTAAATATAATTTGATATATTACATTGTACAACAAAATAGATTTTTTTTTTGTTATGTTTAAATAAAAATAGTCGATCGTTATGTATTTTTATCTCCTGGCTACGATGGTGTCATTAGTTTTTCCCTATCAGCTCTAGTTTTAAGGATACAGTGACACTTATGTTTTGCATAATTTACACTACTTTTTGTGTTATTCCGTTAATATTTCACGAATGGTGAAACTCCAAAAATATTTTCTGGATTATTAAACGACACAAAAATCCATTTCATTTAAAAAAATTCACATTGATAACTATACCCTGATATATGTTACTATTATTGTAAGCATTTTAAAAATTGTGTGTTTTTAGTTTAGTCGTTGAAAATTTTTTGATTATATTTTTTACACTAATATATTTAATCTTTATGTATTTTTGTTTGTTGACTTCGAAAATGGCTTTATTATATTTTTAGTCACTATAGTTTCAGAGATATTGTGCGTTATATAAAAATAGTACATACTTTGAATTTTTCTTTTCACATGCGATCAAAAAAAATTTTTATAATCAGCCTTATCGGGAATAAAAGTTCACATCAAATGTGATCCTTTCCCCTAAAAATATGATCGCCATCGCCAATGTTTGAGTTGTTGTCATTATACTACTCGTATTTTCTATTTTGTACAATATGTTTTGTTCTATTGCAATTCTTATTGGAAATAATACGATAAAAATAATATAATATAATACCATAATACTTGATGATGATGATGATTTATTTTTTCCAAAAATAATACTTGATAATATTTTTGATAGTTTCCTAAACCACTAAACTTTTTATCTGACCAGGGTTGCATTTCGACGTCGATGCCGCTCCGTTGCTTATAGTATTTTTCTTCGCATTAAACCGGCTCCAAATTTTTAATATGTTTGTCGTTCTGAAACATATATTTCGTGTAAGCCATGAATAAAAGTTAAGGCAATTTTTAGGATTCCGTACACCACAGGTTATAAGGACCCCTATTGTTTTCTCTCCGCTGTCCGTCTGTCTGTCACAGGCTATTTTCTCAGGAACCGCAAGAGCTACGGACCTGAAATTTGGAAAGAGTATGTAGAACATTGGCCGCTATAACAACAAATACATGAGAGTTAACAATTAAAGGGTGTTCCAAAAGAATTTTTGAGTTTTAGCGTTTTTTGAAAATTTTTAGAGTTTGCCTTAGGGTTTCCAAGATGCAGTAAGTTGTCAAAATTAGCAAGTTGTCAAAACCTTTAATTGATATAGTCTGCATAAAAATACATTACCCAGCAAAAAATTTCAAAAAAGGTAATCGGGTTAGAAATTAAGCATTTTTGGAGTTGGACTACCAACTTAATAATTTTAACAAGGAGTGACACTAAAATAATCCATTCTTGAGGAGCACTTACTTTTTTTTTGATTGGTAACCTCTGCACGTAATCTATTTAATTTAAAAAATCATTCTCCTCATATAGCAACTTGTACATAACTTTTTTAAATTTTAGGTAATGTGATTTGTAAGGGAGGAATGAAATTTGGTATTTAGAAAATTAAGTCATTATATAGCAAGTAGTTCTGATGATAATGTGTAATTTTTTGCGAAATTAACTTTAAAAATTTAGAATACCCCATACATTAACTGTTAACTGCCAAAGTTTTACATATTCTGCAAAATTTTCATTTCCGGAGCTCTTACTGTTTTCGAGAAAACAGATTGTGACAGACATACAGACCGACATAGTTGCAAAAACAACAGGGTTATATTTCACCTTTGGTGTACGAAAACTTAAAAATTATCTTGTGTCAATATAATTGTCATCTACATAAATTTCCATTTAAAGATATTCTTATAGTAATATCCAGGCTTCCATTTTCAAAAGTTTTCACTTTAGCTAAATATTTTTACATTTTGTTCGTCCTAAATTATAGATTTTATGTTTTGGTTGCATTTAACAATTGTTTTAAGTAAATTGTTTATTGCTCTTATATGGTTTTCTTTTTTTCCTTTTTTTTAGTTAGTCACAAAAGTGTTTTGTGGACAATTTGTTGTTGTTATTGCTTTTGTCATGTATCAAAGTTATTGTTGTTATTGCAGTCCATGTGCCATTTGGTGTTTATGGTTAGAATGGCAGTCATTTAGCAGACATAGACAAATTTATTGTTTAAATAAACTTGAATCTTAATATGAATCTGCATACACGTACATATGCAAATAAATATGCGTATGTATGCATGTATTTGTGATTTACACATTTGGGTTTTCGTATGTTTAAAAATAAAATGAAATTTTGCCCCTACCCCACCCGCTCAAAAAAGAAAAGTCAACAACAAAAATATTACCGACGAACATGAATTTTATATTGCACAAAACATACGGGTTCTCACTTCCCCTTCTGAAGCTAATGTTTCAGAGAAACAACTGCGATTGCCTTTGCCAGCCAATGGATTTAGTCTGATATGAAGTGGGTGAAAAATTATAACAACAAGTTAAGGTTTATGAAATCAAATGACTACCAAAGAGTTGGCACATTTGGATTATTTCTCTTTTTTTTTGGTTTGGTTTTTCCTTGTTGTTGTGTTTGTGTCCACAGTTCCATGACACTCGTCGCATGTTTCAACAGTTGTGGGTGTCTAATAGACTGCGACAATTTTTTCTAATTTAAAGTAATTGTTTGTGGGCAAGACATGAATTAATTACTACAGCATGTGACACCATAATATTTAGATAGATATTGAAATGATAACAAAAATACATATTTTGCATTTGTCTATTGTATGTGATCTTTTTGTTTTTGCTGCTATACTGCTGTCGAAACCAATTTTGGCTAAACATAAATTTAGACCGGACAAAAATTTAACAACATTTGTGTCTTGTTAATATTTTTGCATTAAGTTTGACCACCCAACGATATTAATAATCATCAATTTTGATTTTATAAAGCGAAATGTTATACGTATGTTTGCATATGCATGTGTGTTGGTGTGTAGATGGAATTTGATAAATAAAAAATATATGAAGGAATTTTACCAATATGACTACTTTATTACTTTCTATGCAACAATATTTAGTTTCTAATAAGTGCTTGGAATAATTATATTCCAAGACGGAGAGTCAAGTGTGGACATTGACATTCACTTACAAGGAGGTCGGTCGACAAACTTTCGATCAACTAAGACTAGGGTTTCTAATTTCCACGACTTTTCTAATTCCCAGGAATCGAGAAGTAAAATGTTTTATTCCCGGTAATTCCCGGGAATTTCAAAAACATGTGAATTTAATTAAATGAGATAAATAAAAAATATAATTTTATAAAAAACAGCACTTAAAATAAAAACAAAACAACTTTATTCGTTCACTTCAAGAATAACAATATTTAAAAAACAACACAAAATCTAATAAATTCATATGCTTTGTGCTATAGATTGGATGAAAATTCCATTTATATCTGCCAATCTAAATACTATTTCCTATAAAGACTTTTTAGGTTAAAAATATTTCGTAACGCTTGAGGTTGTTGGAGCCACCTTGGAAAAGTCTACTACATTTGCTTCCATGCTTATACGAGTATTATGCATCGTTACATAGTTGTATTTTGAAGCAATAAAACAACGAACAGCAATGTAAAAAAGTTAACTCTAAAAAATTAAATATTAAATTCCGAAAAAATGCCATTCCCTGGGAGTTTTCCCACATAGAAACCCTAATTAAGACCCATCTCGTGCTCGTCTTTTCTTTTTAAGATTTTAAAATGTATCATAATCAACTTAAATGTAAAATCCTCTCATCTCTATGGTTGTGAGTACTGCACTTCTGCTTCTAGGGACATTGCATAATACAAAAGTATTTATCGATCAGTGTCTCCAGGGAGTTTGAAAAATCTACTGGGTAAGAGTTATATCCAATAGCAAGCTATTGAAGAATTCGTTACAAAGTCACATAACGACATCACAAAAAGTGCTACCAGAGTGGAATCGACAGCACCACCTCCTCACACGTGGAAAAGTAAGTCTAACGAGAAATAGTCGACATGAGTAAGAGATAGGGTGAAGTTAAAGCGATGGCACTAGGCAGGAACACATTCAACAAAAGACCTATGATTTTAAGGGAACGAGATATATTATAATATTATTATGGGCTGTTTAGGAGTTTTCGAAGTTATTACAATTTTTTCCTAAAATTAATATTTTACTTGTGCGTAAATATTAGTTGGTTTTTATTAAATATATTCAATTGATTTTAAGGGTATGTGTGGCTGGTTACTGCACAAATTACATGTTGCCAATACACATTATGAGGGATTCTTTAACTTATAATTTGCTCAGAACAACTAGAGTTATGATAATAAACATCCCAGCAAAAAAATTACACATTACCATCAAAACAACTTGCCATATAATGACTTACTTTTCTGATTATCAAATTACATTACTCGCTTACAAATCACATTACCTAAAATTAAAACAAGTAAGAGTGCTATATTCGGCTGTGCCGAATCTTATATACCCTTTACCAAAGTGCGTTTATGTAGTATAGAGATACATACATAAGCACAGATATATGTAGGTACATATTTATTTTGTGAAAAAATTTATACTTTTTTTCTAGTGCAATTTTTAGGTTTTTGGCATTATGTTTAATTTGGTGCTTTTTAAATTTTGGCGTTTTTTTCATATAGGCAACTTTTTTTGGTTTTGGCGATTTTTTTGGGTTTTTGGCGTTTGTTTTTTAATTTTGGCGATTTCTTTTTCGTTCTGGCGATTTTTTTTGATTTTGACGATTTTTTTCATTTAGGCGATTTTTTTATTTTTTATATATTTAATTTTTTTTATTTTTTTGTGGAAATTTTTCTAGTTTTGACACTTTTTTCTCGTTTTGGCGATTTTTTTCGGTTTTTGGCGTTTTTTTTATTTTGGCGATTTTGTTTCGTTATGGCAATTTTTTTTTACTTTGACAATTTTTTTCATTTAGGCGATTTTTTATTTTTTGGCGATTTTTGTTTTGGTGATTTTTTCGTTTTTTGGCGTTTTTATTTCTTTTTAGCAATTTTTTTTCGTTTTGACAGTTTTTTCTCGTTTTGGCGACTTTTTTCGGTTTTAGGCATTTTTTAATTTTGGCGATTTTTTCGTTTTGGCAGATTTTTTGATTTTGCCAATTTTTTTTCATTTAAGCGATTTTTTTTCATATAGGCAATTTTTTTTGTTTTGGCGATTTTTTCCGGTTTTTGGCGTTTAATTTTTTAATTTTGGCGATTTATTTTCGTTTTGGCAATTTTTTTTTTGATTTTGGCGATTTTTTTTCATTTAGGTGATTTTTTTTTTATTTTTGACGATTTTTGTTTAAATAAGCATTTTTGTTGTTTTGGCGATTTTTGCGGACTTTTGTCATTGTGGGAATTTTTTTTGTCAGTGTCAAATTTCTTCTCGTTTTGGCAATTTTTTTCGGTTTTTGGGGTTTTTTTAATTTTGGTGATTTTTTTTCGTTTTGGTGATTTTTTTGATTTTGCCGATTTTTTTTCATATAAGCGATTTTTTTTTAATTTTTGGCGATTTTTTTTCATATATGCAATTTTTTTGGATTTGGCAATTTTATTTCGGTTTATAACATTTTTTTTAATTTTGGCGATTTATTTTCGTTTTTCGGTTTTTTTATTTTGGCGATTTTTTTTAATTTTTGGCGATTTTTGTTCACATAAGAATTTTTTTTTTGTTTATGTGATTTTTTTCGGTTTTTGGCGTTTTTTTTAATTTTAGCGTTTTTTTCATTTTGGCGATTTTTTTCGTTTTGGCGATTTTTTTAAATTTTAGGCGATTTTATAATTTTCGGATTTTTTAGTTTTACCGTTTTTGAAAATTTCAAGAGTTTAACTCGTACAGTTTCCAAGATATAGCAATTTGTCAAAATTACATAGTCGAAATTTCATTAACTGATGGACAACCCCTTTAATTTAAATTTTTTTAATTTTAGTGTTAATTGTTGTAGCCTATACAAAAATACACTAATTTTACAAATTTCAAGTGTCAATATGCATATGTACACACATACATACAATTGTATGTATATTACATGGGATTTTAAAAGTTTTCGTTACTCATTTTGGAACACCCTTTAATTTTTAGCTTCTATATATTTGTAGTTGTAGCGACCAAAGTTCTACATACACTGTCCAAATTTCAGACCCGTAGCTTTTACCGTTCCTGAGAAAATAGCCTTCTTCCTAAAACATGAAATATGTTTAATTATTATGAAAAAAGTTAAAGTTTTCCAACCCTGGAAACGTTTTTTAATTTTTTAAGTTTTTAAATTTTTTTTTTAATTATAAATACCAATTTTATTTATACCGAAGTATAAAATAAGTTAATTTAATAAAAAAGTAATAAAAACTTGTTTTCGGTAGTTATTTTCTATGGGTAAATTGAGTTTGAGTTTTCCAGCTCTGAAACCGTCTGCTCGATTTTGCTGATTTTAGCATAGCAAAATAGCAAAATTTTTCGGAAAATTTCTGACACACCAGTCCAAGAACGAAGTCTCTAGCTCTTCTGGGAGCTTGGGAAAACCGATTTCACGTACAGACAGACGGACAGACGGACATCGCTTGTTCGTCTTCCCTATGCATAAGGATCCAGAATATATATACTTTATGTGTCGCTTATTAATATTGTAGAAATTACAAACGGAATGACAAACCTATATATACCCTTTTACCACTTTTTGGTAAAGGGTATAGAAAGAACAAAAATAAGCAAATTAACTAACATGTGCATAATTAGTAAAGAACAAACGACAATGGCGAGATGGTTGTAAATTAAGTGATGGTAGAATTGAGCTTGCATTACAAAAAAAAGTTTTCAGCAAATTGAAATACGATGATCCGCAACAATTCACATATTCCATTTGCATAAGAGTTACATTTATAAAGCAGAATTCTACATCAACTGATACCACATACAGTGGACCAAACACTTTTTAATTTATATACAAAAATTTTTCTGATGTCTATGTCAACTACACATAAGTTTAATAATAAATAAGATACAATTACTAAATACATTAAATTAAATTCATGTTGATCTAATTTGAAATAACTTTGATTCAACATGATTCTTCATTTTGATTTTAGCAGTACTTAAATGTTAATTCAACGTAAAATAATGTTATTTCAAAAAGAAAATTTTTTTGGACAATTACTCTACATCATGTTTAATTAACATGAAACACACATTAAGCAAAATTATTGCCAAAAAAATAAAATAACCCTATTTTTACCGATTCTACATTGTTTTTTTTTCTGTGTGTACAGATACATACATATATAATGTACCTATCCCTTATAACTACGAGTTTAACTTATAAATCTTAACCTAAACAATAGATATAGGTATATTTGTACAAATTACTGACATTAGTAGCAGAAAACAGTTTTCTGAGATTGCACCAAAACATAGTTTAAACTTAATTAGCTTACTGTGTGAATGCATCATATATGAGAAGCGTGGAAACTTGGAAGGATATGTTTGTAAAAGGTAATTTTCTTATTAATGTCTTGTTAATGTTGTTTGTTGGAAGTATAGTGAACCTTTTGGCGCAAATCTATATAGTTTTTTATTTTCTTTGATAGCAATATTTCTTAACTAATATTTTATCTTAATGTGAATTTTTTTTAAAGCATTGATAAAAACCTTTAAAAAGTACAAAATATGTTGAAATAAAAATCCAAGTACTCAGTTTTATTACATTAGAAAATGCTGTCACGCAGTATTTTCCTTTGAAAATTTACCTAAAGAAAAGGTATATAAATTGGTCTTAGCACACTCCTAATCAAGTCCCAAGGAGCTTTTCTTGTGCGACCATCCGAAATCTAAACATTACTTCAATAAACCCACTTTCTGGGCGCTTTAAAGAAAACTATCCGTCACAAAATTTCAGCCATTATGAAATATACTTTTCGGCGATATCTTAACTATTTTTACTACTCGATTAAATGAGCGCTGGCAATGCGAGAAATTGGATTTTAACTTCATTATTTTTTTGACTAATAAATGTGGCTACACTGTGAGTATTTATTTTTTAATCAATCCAATAAAGTTTCTTTTGAGGCACACTGTACTGTACATCTATGTTATGTTTTGCTTATTGCACTGTACAACACTCAAACATAAAGAATTTCTACCGACTAATTCTGGCAGAGGAAACAAAATAAATATACTTATGCCGAGTTTACATCGAGCATTTCATGTGTTGTCATTTTGTTGTGTCATTTTCATATTTATGCAGTTCCGTTTCCATCTAATTTTTCGATTTCACACAATTTTGTTGTGTCATTGTGAAAGGATGGCAATACGGTATCATTGTCTACATCAAGAACTAATTTTGACATAATGACATTTAGTGTCGTGAGACTTTGTTTTTCGTATTGTTTGTTTATTAATATTTAAACAAATGGATAAAAGCAAAATTATACCACGCTTAGTATACGCTCCACCAAGGATTTCTATTGTACTCTGCACTCCAGTTTACGGAAGCAGGATGCAAGTTGGTTTAAAAATGCCGTGTGCATGAAGACCTAACTCCACCGGAATTTCTGCCCTTTTTGCTGTTTACATCAAATGCGTAATGAAAAATATCGGAAATGATAAACGTTGCCACTAGTTTCCACTTTTATTTTTGCCATATTTTTCACCTAATACCACAGTGTGTACTCGTAATATTCATCCACATAAATTTTTTTGTTTCCAATAACTATAGTGTCATTCTGTATTTTTTTTACGATTGTGTAAAGCTGTATGTTACTCATCATTATAGCTTTAAAAGTGGCATCTCTCCATAAAAAAAAATTTCAAAATAATCGAATAGAACAGAGGAGAATTCAAAAAAAATGAGTTTGAGCTTGTGCTTTTACTTTAATTTACTTTAACCGACAGCAAATATCAACAAATTTCGTTCAATTTATTATTACGATTATCGTAAAGGAAACTATGTGGAGAAATATAATGAGTTTTTGCGGAAAAATTTTTATTTCATACAGAAAAAAGTCACGGAACTATTAACTTGTCCTCGTACTTAAAAAGGAAAACTATATTTTAAAAAGAATCTAATTCACCATGAATTTAATTTAATGCCAACTTAAACTAAGCTCTTGAAATATCAAACGTATTTAAAACACACATAAAAATTACATTTGAGGACGTTGTGGAATTGTTTGCATGTTATAACGCTGATATCTGCAGCCGTAATAGGATTTGTCACTTTAGTCTACGTATGTATACATATGTATGAAAAAACTCTTTATTGTCCATTTGTTTCCACTCCTTTTGTTCTGTGATAAGTTTGTGGCAAGTTTCAGTACGACTAAAAACTTTTTAAACTCAAATATTAACTTTACTGTTGATCATAAAGCTTAGGGCAAAACTTTTATTTGTTTGCCACAATGTATATTTTATTTTCTTTAACACCATCGACTAACCTCAAATTATGGTCATTCCCACCTTGTTTGGGGAAAGTGTAAAAAAGTTTTTTTTTTTTTGAAAAAGACAAGCAAAAAGATTTCTCCACATCAGTATTAAAAAAGTTAATGGACCTAATTACGACTACAACAATTTTATACTATAGTAAGGAACACTCGTTATTACGTTCCGTACATCTTGGCCAAAATGTAGCCACAGATTTGTTTTTGCCATTTTTTGAAGTTCATGATATCCATATGATTTCGAAGTAGTTGGTTGATATTACCCACATTCTTCTGCATTGAAATTTTTAACTTCATTGAAAATTCTCAAAAAATTTATTTGTTGTTGGCTTTTAGCACTTTTAGTTTCAGCCATACCAAAAACAAATAAATATTTTTAATAAAATACTATATTAATTTAAATCCTCTCAGTTTTATTTATTTCCTATATGTTATTTTTATTTTGTTAAAATTTATTGATTGATATAATAATTGATTGCATATTAGGTCTGTTCATTTACTTTGCCAGCAGAAACTAGCAACGAGAGAGTAAGGCAGAAATTTACAAAATTACTCTCCCAAATAATAAAAAAGTTAATGCACGCTTTACTTGTAAAAACTTGCAAGAAAATTTTATTTATATCAGACCCATGGATGGAAATCATTATTATACAGTTGTTTTTTTTTATGATGTATTTTGTTTGATAAGATTTTAAATTGCATCTTTTTCTTAGAAATTGAAATTTAATATGAAATTCTTTACATATTTTCATGTATTATTACTGTGTTTATGCATTTTTCATAATTTTTTAATTTTCATTAACGAATACAAAAATGCCACTTTCCATCTCTGGTCAGATATGAAAAACAAACAAAATTCTTTGAAAATAATATTGAATTTTTGTGGGTTAAAGAAAGAAAAACAATAAATTAAGAAAACATGCTTTCTTTTAACATATTTATACATGTTTTTTTAACAAAAAAATGCAAAATTTTCAGTTTTCCTTCAGATGTTTTTGAAATAATTAATTTGACAACAAAACACACAAGAGGAAGTTGGATAATTCTTGCAAGTAAAAAATTACTTTGTTTCTCAATTTTTCTCTCTCTTTTGACGCTATCTCTTTGCAAAGCTTTTGAGTTAATGAACACTTTCCTGTAACAATTGTTACAAATGCGTAACAATTTTTAGTAAATGAACAAACCTATTATGTACATAAATAGATATACCTCTTTTAATATTGTAAATTATTTATTTCCATAAGCAAAACAAAACTTGCCTAAGTGCGTCAAAGTTGTCAATTGAAGTATTTATTCTTACTTAGTCATTTGAAAATGAGAGTCAAACGGTCATGACAGTTTCTTGTATGAAATAATATAAATAAGTCGGAGACTTTTTGATTTTCCTCCTCTTTACTAAAAAGGCAATACAGCTCCTGTAAACAGCTAAATGTCAATTGAATACTGTCAATGTGCTGCTTTTAAGATGCTTGCTACGTTATTGATTTTGTATTTGACAGCCATTAATAGTCTACTATCTCGTTAATTGGTAAGAAAATGGAAAAAGTGCATTTGGTGTGCTCATGAAGTAGGGACTTTTCACCATAAATTTCCGTGCTAAAAACGCGATTTAGTAAATTTCGCTGTTCCCGTACACGCGCGAAAGATGCTGAATGTAGTGAAGGTCTGTTTCAAAAACTTTTGACTTGGATTCTATGTATACGTATATTATATATGTAATGTGTTGCTTAAATATTGGACTTTTATTTATAAACTACATATTCATAAAACTTCTGAGTTGCTTTTGTTGCATTTGTTGATAACATCAACATTATGACTTTTGTCTCGCAAAACCAGACAGCCAGACAAATTTATTCAACATTCCTGGCAGCGCTTACAATGAGACACCTACAGAAGCCAGACAAAATCTGATGTTTTTCGTAAGCCAGGCAAGGATGTTGTTGTTCACATTATTCGTTACAGCAGCCACAATTTAAATAAAATAGCCACCATGTCTTATAAAATAAAACTAAAAGCAAACAAACAAAATTAACATTATCGTCATATGTGTAGCGTTAGCTGCAGCGACCACCACAGCAGTGCTGGCCAATGAGGGATATGTATTCGTGTATGTGTATTTATTTGTATTTATATTTATCTGGTGCCACTTTGGTCAGCTATGCACCACAGGGACATTTTTCGCTAGTGCCATTGATTGCCTGCCTTGAAAACGTTGCATACTTTTAAGTGTTAGTGAAAAAGGCAGATTTGCAATCATGAATTTTTATGTATTTATAATTGGGAATCATCGCAGTTCTGGAAAAGTAAAAAATAGTTCGTAATAAAATTAAAGTTAATACTTTGACATGTTAAAGTGTATTTTGATACGTTCACATCTTTGATCTGGCAGCCAATTTGTGTGCTTTGAGTGTTATTGCCTTTACATAAATCCAAAAACAAGGTTGACATTACGATCTATAGGGGCATTGGAAAAATAACTTTTTGAAAAGTGCATAAGAAACTCTCAGAGTTAAAGTGTATGGCTGTTCTCTAGTGGCAAATATCTTACACACAGAAAAAAAATCAATGTAGAATCGTTTAAAATTAGGGTTAATTTTACATTTTTTGGCAATGATTTTGCTTCATGTGTGTTTCATGTTAATTTAACATGATGTAGAGTAATTGTCCAAACAATTTTTTTCCTTTTGAAATAACTTTATTTCACGTTGAATTAACATTTAAGTACTGCTAAAATCAAAATGAAGAATCATGTTGAATCAAAGTTATTTCAAATTAGATCAACATGAATTTAATTTAATGCAGTAATTGTATTTTATTAATTATTTAACTTACGTGTGGTTGACATAGACATCAAAAAAATTTTTGTATATAAATTAAATTGGCTTCCCCGGCCAAGATTTGAACTTGCCACAACACCTTTAAATATTCTCAAGACACACACTAAATATGTATCATCTTGAATTAAATTATAATTTAACATTATTTCTCATGATTTATTTATTAAAAACTCTTAGTTAAAAAAAATTTAAAAAAACTTTAATTTGTGTCCAGGATTCGAACCTGCGATCCTCCGAATGCTACATAGTAAATTTAATGTGATTTTAATGAATTTGAATTAACCTTTTGACATGTTGATTTTACATTGGTGTTTTTTTCTGTGTGTACAATTAAATAAATAAAATTATATGTATGCCCTATATGTTAACAAAATTTGTCCAGCTTTACCGTAGCAGCTACAATTTTCCCCAAATATTATTATCAAAAATTTTGCAAAAAAAAAGTGGACGAATAAATAATTTTTTTTTGAAAATGTAAATGTAAATGTAAAATGTTTATAAGATTTGTTCGGTGGTTTCTTAGAAGAAATATTGCCATATATAGATAAGCAATATCACCAAGTTTACATAAGCTGTTGGCCAAAAACTGATGACACAAAAATAAGCAAACTATATATCGTGTTTTATTACAAAAAATCTTCATTTGTCGCGTAGTGTAATCAGGTTAATTTGGGATTTTTGAATTCTCAAATGATGGCGTATACTTGAAGCACAATCCTTTTTTATTTGCAGAGCAAACTTAAAAAGAATTATTGTATTTTTTTAAGAAAACATAGTCACTCTTATTCCAGTTGTCGTCATCGACGTTACTTTAACACAACACCAAAAAATTGGGGGTTGTTACTCGCTCTCGAGAAAAATCTTGCGCAACTGACAATCTATTTCCGTTCCCTAGGGTCTAGAAAATAGCATAAACCTGCCAACAGGAGTCAGTTGTTTTCGACAACGGATATACGAGCACGAATTTTTTGGTGTTTTGGTGTTTGGTGTCGTCAATGACGACAACTGGAATAAGGGTGAGTAAAAACTTAGGCGCAGCTTGAATATTCCCCAATACCAGCTCATTTTCAATTTATAACTTACATTGTATAATTAAATATTTTAATTATTTTTGTATAAAAATTTTTGTATTTTCAATATTTGCTGTGAATTACAAGGTATACAAATTTACTATCCTGTCTCCTCGCGATAAAAAAAGTCAAATTGTAACCGTGAGCTCTAATGGGGAAAGTCAATGTTTTTAAATATAATACAATGTTAAAGGTGTTTCTTTTTGCCTGCAGCAGTGATTGTAGTATTTTTTTTAGCTGCGCTGGTGGTGTTGCTTACATTTTGCCATATTAATGAAAGATTTTTTTTTTACTTTTCATCCTGATTGGCAAACTGTTGTGTGTAATTTGGAAAAAAAGTTGATTTTTAATTAAAATAACAGTGTCAAATATTTACCAAAAGGTAAAATGTTGACATTATATTTACTCATGTTGTTACTGCCTGCATGTTGTTATTGCTACATTTATATTTTTATATCTTTTTTTATACATACAATGGCGGATAGAACATACAAATGATTGGAGGAGTGACTCACTGAGTAGGTCCTGTTATTTAAAAAAGGGATTTTTAATTAAAAGCTTCATGTGAATTATGAAAATCAATTACAAAGTTATACATTTGTAAATGTGTATGCAAGAGTATTTAAAGTATACAAAGCAAATTTGCTGCAAAATATTGGTGTACAAAGGAAAAGTCGTTATAAATACAAAACAGAACTTTAGGAAAAGCAAACAAATATGTTTGCTAATGCTTATTGGAAAGCACTTCTGCTACTACCTTTCAAAAAATAAAAATATGGTTTAAATATCCATATACGAGTAGCTGTCAACTATGTCAAAACTCTTCGAAAAGCTGCTCATGACAAAATTGCCCCCAATTTTAACTGATATTGGGTGCATCCCAGACCATCAATTTGGTTTTAGAAGTCAGCATAGCACCATTGAACAAACTCATAGATTGGTTCAATTTATAAGAAAAACATTTGAGGAAAAAAAGTATTGTTCTGCCCTGTTTATTGACGTTTCTCAGCCATTTGATAATGTGTGGCACGAAGGTCTAATTTTAAAATTAAAATCATATCTACCAATAAATTTAGTGAATTTATTAGAAAGTTACATTACCACCCGGAAGTTCACGGTTGTGGAAGGAGAATCCTTGAGTGTGCCCGAATCTATATCATCCGGTGTGCCACAGGGGAGCATACTGGGGCCAGTTTTGTATTTGATCTATACTTGTGATATGCCTTTGAGCAGCAATATCCATACATCTACGTTTGCCGATGATACAGCCTGCCTTAGTATGCATGAAAACCCTCACGAGGCTTCCCGATATTTACAAGAACATATTACACAATTGGAAATGTGGTTGAACTTATGGAGAATTAAGGTAAATGAACAAAAGTGTGTCCATATAACGTTTACCCTAAGAATCAATAATCAAAATATTCCTCAACACTCCCAAGTGAAATACCTTGGTATACACCTTGATCGAAGACTTACATGGAAACATCATATTGACTTTAAGCTAACTCAGATGAAACTTAAGTTATCTCAAATACACTGGTTGATTGGCAGAAATTCAATACTTAGCCTGGACTGTAAACTTTTATTATACAAGTCGCTTTTAAAGCCAATATGGTGTTACGGTATCCAGTTATGGGGCACTGCTTCAGCCTCCAATGTAGAGAGAATTCAACGAAGGCAAAACAAAATTTTAAGGTTAATAACATCTGCTCCATGGTATATTAAGAATTCAAATTTGCATCGTGATTTAAGAATGCCACTAGTGACTGAAGAAATTGCAAGATACGCAGGCAAATACTTAACAAAACTCGAGTCACATCCTAATCCGCTTGCTCGTAATATTTTGAACTTTACTGGACACATCCGCTTAAAAAAGAGGGACACAAGGGCTCTATTACTCAACACTCCAGATGGGATTTATTGAAAAATACTTTTTTTATACTTTTTATACATTTTTTTCTTTTTTGGATTATCACTACTTATGTATTATTTATAACTAGTAACAAGTTTATGTCCGACAGTGGTCGGTCCTAATAATTATATTTTAGATTTAAGATTTGAATACTTATTGTTAGTTCATAATTGAAGATACAATAAATAAATACATGTATTAAAAAAAAAAAAAAAAAAAAAAAAATACGAGTAGCAAATTAAACAATTTGGTATTAGATTTTTTTATATTGCCAAAGAAAAGCTTAGGAGACCTAGCATTAAAAAAATTAATATGATGTTTCTCTATCCGTTACGAACGAAGTATTTTGCCGCGTATTTCTAACAAATGCATATCGATCATTAATCCCCCAAAAAAAGCTTAAGCGACATGTATTTTGAACTTCGTTTTTTATGAGAACCTATTATCTACGAATTTGAGAAGTTTAAGCAAATTTGCTTGTTTTGCATGTCTGACGATACAAAATATTAAATTTTTTTCTTTACTGGAACTTCATCCACACTTATATTACACCGAAATCGTTTCTTGTTTTCTCATGTCATGATCAGATTTTTTGTCAGGAACACGACGAAACAAACAATAATATAGTAATATTATTATTCAAAATATTTTGTCTAATATGTTTTTCTACTTTTTTTACATAGACCTTCATCCTTGGTTGTTAATGAATGTATTTCAAGGCCAGAATTACAAAGAAAATCTTACAAGTTCTTTTATCAATATTGGATGTTTGTAAGCTTCTTCGAAGTATGGTTTAAGTCTGCTGAGTTGCTTAAGCAGGAGACAATTCTATGAAACCAAACCAAAATAAATTGCTAATCATATTCTTATGCAACAATACGTCAAGTGAGTTATTGTAAATGTCTTCCATAAAAATATTTGTAAGAATACTAACATATAAAATGAATAATCTATTTTTATGTATTATATTATATACACAAGCATACAAACAGATAAGACGATGCTGAAGTAAACATTAAGAGCATTACAAAAAATTTCTAATGTTATACAACCACATAAGGATGTACGCCACGGCAGACGACATACACAAGCAATAGCAACTATCATACTTCGACACCCAGTTGGCCACGTTTTTGAGACATCTTTGACAACGGATACAAGGCAATGGTAAGTCATAGAAGACACTTAAAACAGCACCTTACAAATCGTCGACGAAATTTTCATTCAAATGGCGGCGACATCACACGACGATATGAGCGACAATGTCGCTCATATCGTCGTGTAGCTTTTTTAGTAGCTTTTTTTAGTAGCTATAGCTACTTAAAAATTAAGTAGGTATATGTTTCGAATAAAACATACCTATATACATATGTACATATGTAAATAAAAAAATATTTAAAAAAACCTGTGTTGATGAATATGGAAAAAGAAGTCAATAAAATTTTGTATTTAATTAATTTTTATTTATATATAAAAAACATTAAGGTTTTATAAAGACTTTTTAAGAAAAATTTTTTATAAAATTTGTTTTAAAAAACCATTTTAAAGACTTAATAAGTTTTATAAATTAGACGGTTAATATTTAATACTTATTGGCTGAAACAAATATGTATTTTCAATAAACGCGCATAAAAATTTTGTTTATCAAATGTGCAAAAATCGACATCACAAAAAATTCAATAGTTTTCTTTATTGCATCGGTGATATTCGTATGTAAATATCAAAATCAATTTTTTCTGTGTACACAAAAGCAAATAAAAAAAAAAGTTGTAACTCGATTTAATGACGTCATCGAAAGCTTATTGAGAGGCTGTTGAATAATGTACTTTGACTTTTGTGATGTTGCTAACATGTCTTATGTTAAGTAAAATAAAGTGGTGAATTCGCTTAACAGACATTATTGTGTAAATAACAGGAAAGTTAACAACGTGACATTCCAGAAAGTGCAATAGTTAAACATTGTGTGTGAAAACCACTTAATAATATCAGTGTTGAATAAATAAACGGCCTGTTCCACGATGTCACCAGAAATCGTTCGATAGAATACTTATATTGAAAACAACAACAAATTTTCTAATGTTATTGATGTTTGCAATATAAGTTGTCGATCGATCGATCGATTTCTGGTGACAAGCCAAAAGTGTTCTGATTTGATAAGAATTCTACACTTTTGTCTCTTTATTTAATTTTAAATATCTGAATCTACAAAAATAACGTGTTTAAAAGGTAATATAACAAATAAATTCTACAACAATAAAAATTAAAAAAGGCTTTTGGGAATGGTTCAAAGCGGTAACACTGGTTACATTATCAAATTGTGACTATTAAAATTAAGTATAAACAATTCTAAATATAAACGTGGTTGTTTTCTATAATATGGTAAAAGATGGAGAAACAAAACATAAATTGTCTTAATAAATGAAAAATTATTCATATGGGCAAGGCGCCAATAAGTTGTTTAATCGATACACATTTAGTGTCGTCATTTTTAAGAAAAAAACCTGAGTAGAGTTGTAGGCTACAAAAATTGCCAAGCACGTATAGATGAATTTATTTGTGAAAGAAATGTTTGTTATTCAATTTTTTTAAGGGAGCGGGTGGAGTGAACGAATGGATTTTTTATTTGAGATTTTCCCTTACAATCACAAAAAATAAACTCTGGAATTTTTATGTTTTCACATTCATAAACATTAATTAGAGTATAAAAAACGAGATATTCACAAAATTTTAAAGAGAAATAATTCATATTATCTATGCCATTTTATTGTTCTTGTAATCGCAAAGTTTTTATACTTTTGACGACTTGCTAAGATAATTAAGTATTTACATATTGGGTTTTGGGAAATATATCTGTGATTCAAAATCGGTCGATACTCAACTTAGGGCTAATAAATTGGTCAAACTATAATCGCTGTTTTAGTTAAACTAAACTCAAATTTATACGTGCAACTTAAAAAAATTGTAATTAAAGGTCTCCGAATTTTAATGAGAAATTAACCCTATTTTTGCTTGGCGAAGTAGAATAGTATAAAAGAATAATACAGTAAAAGAAAACTGGTCGCACAAAATCTGAAGAAAAAGTAGAGGCTTGGAAAAAAAAGTTGAGTGATATTTTAATGCAAAACATATGGTCTGCAATTAACAAAACCATAGGACCTGTATTGGTAGTTTAAACGTCCAATTTTATGTGTTTACATATGGTTTAAATACTGTATTGATTGTATTGATTTATAGATTTTCTAGTTTAAACACATTTTAAACTAAAAATAGAGATTAAATTGCACTGGTTTATTAGCCCTTAGTTAGAGGTTGATAAGTGCATATGGTTACGAAAAATCTGGTTTTTACCCGTAACTCAAGATTTTTGGGGGTGTTTGGAAAGTTTAAGTAACACTTCGCAGATAGTTTTTTTTTTTTGTCACACCGTATAATTTGGGATAATTAGTGCATTAACAATGTCCGTGTTTTCTTTACACCAAACTTTTATCTTAAAAAAATGAAATAAATCTTAAATAACCTTCGGTAACTAGCAAATTATATACATACATATGTATATCTTTACTTCAAAGAAATCAAATTATTTACTACAGAATTGGATCAATTCTAAGAAATTTGTAGTAATTTCATAATAAAATTTCTGAGAAAATATTTCCAAGTATTTTGTGAATTTTGCGAGATTTTTACTTTCTTGAAATGCTACATCCTACGTACCGCTTTCAGTAGTTCATGTCACATTGTTATTATTATTTTTTTAATATACATAAAAAGCCACCATATGTTTTATGTCAACATAGAAAATCGACATGAAGAAGCGAAATACACAAGATTAACAAGAATAACATTTCCTATTGAAATGCAAGATTGTAAATTGTGTAAATAAGAAAAATGTAATAATGGAGGTATTCGATGTTTGATGTTTATTTTTCATTTAGCCTTGCAAATACTTTTATTGTTATCCGATGGATTTCTAATTGTATAAAGATGTAGAAAAATAAAATGAGTTCACCTTAATATAAATTATTTGCTGGGTTTTGTACCATTTTCAAAGCCTGCTAAGCTTAATACTTCTTTGTGATTTTCAAAAATATTATTATTTTTTGAATTCTCATATAGTTTTTGAAAGTCTGTGCATAAAGTAAGAGGTTTGCGACTGTTCAAAATTTTTGGTTGAAGTCTACTGATGATTTGGTTCAAGAGCCAGTGAAATACGTATATAGACATGCTAAACCACCAGAAAATAAATTTCAATTATGTATAAATTTGTTTAATATTTATAAAATATTTATTGAGATTTTTTAGAATTAATTTAATACATCGAAGCAAAAATGTAAATGACTTAGACCACTTTCATAATTAAGGGCACATATGTATGTATGTATATACATTACACTGGCCGTTAGTTGTATGCAAATTTTTTTTTGATTTCTTTTAGTCTCACTTCCCAAATCGGTTCAGTTTTATGTAAAAAAGATGAAAAAAAATTCACAGCGATAAGTTGTGTTTTTTGGGGTTGCGTCCGGCCCTCAAAG
Organism: Tachina fera; assembly: GCA_905220375.1. Taxonomy (NCBI): domain Eukaryota; kingdom Metazoa; phylum Arthropoda; class Insecta; order Diptera; family Tachinidae; genus Tachina; species Tachina fera. The sequence goes on from LR999966.1 coordinate 78,306,621, forward strand.
TTTCAAAATATGCCGGCAAATATTTAACAAAACTCGAGTCACATCCTAATCCGCTTGCTCGTAATATTTTGAACTTTTTTAGACATATCTGCCTAAAAAAGAGGGACACAAAGGCTCTTATACTCAACACTCCAGATAGGACTGCTTGAAAATACTTTTTTTTTCCTTTTTGATTATCACTACTTATGTATTATTTATAACTTTCACTAAGTTTAAGTCCGACACTAGTTGGGCCTAATAATTGTACTTGAGATTTAAGATTTGAATACATATTGTTAGTTTATTTTTGAAGACACAATAAATAAATACATGTATAAAAAAATTTTATAGGATTTATTTAGAAGACTTTGCGATCAAATAAAGTGGCAAAAGTGGGAATCGACTTCAACACATCTTGCCATTCTAGAAAATTTATAATTACTTTTATATTAATTTCAAGCATTGAAAAATTTAGTTAAATTTTTTTGGTAAGAAATTTTTTGAAAAAATCTTTTTTACCAAAATAACCACTAAATATGTAATCATTAGAAAATAAATTACTTTAACTGCCAGTAGACGATTTCCAATTGCTTTTCATCAAAAACAACCTTTTCCACATAAATGAGAAGATATCACCACCACATATATATATTAAAAGCAAAGTATACATACGTACATATATATATGTACACACTTATAAACATTCGTACATACTCGTATATATGTACATATGTATATATTTTTTTCTTTGACTGTGACTATTTTGCTTGATCCTTTTCATTTCTTTTAATTTCTGGCTTTAACTACAAGAACTCTCGATAATTTCAAAAGAAATAAAGCACATGCGGTTGGTTGATGATGTAAATCACCCTCATGGCCTGATTTTATTCAAACCAACAAAGCCTTTTTATTTTCTTCCTTGTTCAAGTTATAGCAAAAATAAATAAATAAAAGTTAAAGTAGGCAAAAAAATACACACACACATATATATACATATATAAACTCATATAATACAATATACATAATACTTATGGTATAATATATGACCCTAGTAAATAACGCTTTAAATTTTTTTCCAATTTTCTTTTTTTCGCCTTTGAACAACTAAAAAAGCGTTACCGTTGAAAATTTTTTTGAAAAGTGTCTTCAAGTTTCATGCAGAGAATTTTCAGAAAAAAATTATGTCCTACAATTAAAATGATATTCTGAACTGCCCTATTTAAAATTTGTTTAAGCTTCAAATGAAGTGTAGCTGCTAATAACGTTGTAAAAGAAAATTTTTACAAAACCAGTTTTTTCACAGATTACCTACCGTTAACATTATTTTCTTGTGATGTTCAAACATCAAACTATCCAAAATTATACATCTTATCATCGTCAAAATACAATTACAAACTATCAGTCAGTGACAGAACTTTGTAAGTAAAATACAAAATTATAGAAACGAAATTGTCGAAAATAATTCATAAATGTAACAGTAATACAAAAGGAAAAGTTAATACTAATTGTCATTATTTTCGATAAGTTAAAAAAAATTATTTTTCTTCAAAATACGATTTTTTGCACTGCCAATCAATTTAGAAACTCAATATTGCAGTATTTGAAAATATTTCTTTAACTATCTTTGCCTTCAATTAATAAATTTTTGTTGCAATTAAAATGAAATCTATAATAAAATTTTTCAGTGCCAATTAATTTAAAAACTTAATAATGCTCTTCTTAAGTCATTAGATGCCTAGAAAAATTTAAAAATAAGTCGGCCCGTTCTGTAAACCAAATCGATTTGAAATCGATTTTAGAAAACTAACTCCGACAATAGAAAAATTTTTTCAGATGTTTTTAAATCTTTTTTACTGCAATATAGATTCTCAAATATCATATCTGAAAGAAAATTATCGTGTATGATTTTAAGCAAGCAGGATCAATATTATTTTTTTTGGAAACGAGAAATTTACTCGGATTCGGTTTACAGAACAGGTCCGAATTTTTTGGAATTACATTGAAATATTTTGCTTTTTTTGTCCTTCCGATGTCATTTCAAATCAATAATAAATAAGACAAACCGAAATTTTTTTATATAAATTTTTTATTGGCTTATAAAACAAAATTGTATACAACATTATTCCAAAAAATAGAAGACAGTATGACCAACGGTAACTCTGCAAAGAAAAACACACAGAGTAAGAGAAAAAGCAGACAATTTATGTCTGATTTTTGAAAGCCAGTGTAATAAAGAGTAAATTCGTTGAAATTATTATTAACGACTTTACGCGCTTCAAACAAAATTTTTCTATGATGAAAAGCAATTTGAATCAATTTTGTTTGACTTTCAATTCAATGAATAGCTTTAAAAAGATCAAGATCGAAAAAAAGTTAACCCTAATCTCCTCATTTGCTCTGCTTGCTTATCAAATTATTTTGATCGTAATCAACCCTGACATTTAATAACACCTCCTAAAACAACTGCAACCAACTTTAATTCTGCAGCAAAAGATCATCCTCTACACATCACGATGTACAAAATTTAATCATTCTTGTAAAGCCGGTGGATAAAAATTTAAACCTCAAAAGTACAAATAAAAACAAACAAACAAGCGCAAAAACATTATAAATTATTATTATTATTATATTTATACACCTATTTGTGGTATTCAACCAGTAGTTTTAAGCGTCATAATGTCCTAAACTTTAAACTCGCTTAAATTATTTTTATTTTCTCTAATATAAAAAGTGTACAATATTAAAACAATCTTTTATTCTATGTTTATGTAATTTTCATAACTACTTAGTTTGGGGTTTTCTTTTCTTTTTTGACAAAATGTCCAATTATGTTTAAATACGTGACGACTTTTCTTAGCCAGTTTCTACTAAAAACTTTATATGTATATTACAAAAATTATATAAATTCGCAAGACATTAAAACTATAGAAAAAAATGCCCTAAATAGCTTTATATAGACCGCAAAAAAATACTAATTCGATAACTGGCTTCGCAAAATCGGAAATATCTTTAAAAAATTTCCAAAACCGCAAAAACTTTAAACGAACAAACTCAGTAGATTTTAAGAATAAAACACAACCTCATGTGCAAAAAATTTCGAAAATTCTTTAATAGTTTCTGAATTGTAAAAAGCCTTAAAGTTTAGTAAAAAAATTTAAAAATATAAGGAATTCCAAAACTTGAAAAGATTTCAGAAAATAAAAAAAAAAATTGCAAAAACCTTCTAACATCAAAAAGATAGCAAAGTTTGAAATTAATTAAAAGTTTGCCAAAACTGCAAAAAAAAATACTTGTTTATTTATTTTTATGATTTGATGTGGCTAAAGTTCGTAAGCCAAATTACACGTGATGAATGAATTAATGACCAATAACACCAAAGTTAATTGTAAATGTACTGCCAAACACTACCAGAAGGAAACATCGTCAGCGTTCTTTGTGTTTGGTGAACCACAAACAATACTGATGATGAAGGCGTAGTGGCCTTCAAAAACAGCAAGTTGTTCCGTTCTCCTACGTGTTTGTCAGAATATTTGGCAAACTATAGAAACTAGAGAAACAAATGAAGTTCGAATAATACTAATTAACTAAATAACTAATAAATTAACTAAATAAAATAATTCTATCATACAATGGCGGAAATGGCTTAAGTCATACCTAATTTATTAAAATTATGAACAAGAGCAATAAGTTCTTTTGCAAAAATTAATAAAATTTTAAAATAAATTCTAAAGCCTTAAAATTTCAAATGGATAAATGATCGCAAAAATTTGGTTTTACATATTGCAAAAATTACGAAAATTTTCCTAACAATTTTAGGATACAAATAGAAGCCGTTGAATTATTTTCACATAATTTTGCGTTGTCGTATCAAATATTATTTTATTTTTGTAATATTTATTATCATTTCTTTTGTATCATATTATTTATGTTTCAAATAGCATACACTAAAATATAAGGGTCATATTTTTCGTGTTATTATTTTAAAACATTACTTTTCAGACTACCGTTTGAATATCCCAATTTCAGATTATAAAAAACTTATACATATGTATTAAGTTTTAATACGTATGTCTCTTATTGAAATTACATTCACATATATAAGTAATTGTTAGTAGTCATCTAAATTGAAAACAAAATAAAACCACTTAGCCTACAAAATCAAAAAAAAGAAGAGAGGTGTCTTAAGGACACCCGAGCTAAGAGCTATGCTGCTTACCTATATAAAACAAATTGTATGTGGTAGATTCTTTGCTGGCGTTACATGACAAGGTTGAAAAAATCTAAATTAAAATGTTGCGTAATATAAAAATATTTTTTTAATAATTCAAATGTAATCTTCGAAATATCTTGACCAAAGAAATACGTGAGTTAGACCACTTTCATAATTAAAGGCACATATACAAGTATTATCGATAAAAAAAACTAAAAATAATTTTAAGAACAAATATTAACTTATATATTTTACTTTTTTTATTGACGACTGTTTGTTAAGTATTTTAATCAAATCCAGAATTCGAGCATCTACGGTTGATGGAAACTAGTAAGCATAAAACCCAATAAATAACTGGAAATAATATTCTTAAGCTGATGTCAAAAATAAATATATAATATTCTATGTCTAAGGAAAATCTTTTACCTGGTCTAGGTCTGTACATATCAATCCTTTATTTACGATACTTATTCCCATATAAGTTTAAAATTTTTAGTTTGAATCACTAATAAAGATTTAAAAAAAATATCTGCTCTCAACAGATGATAGTAGAAGTAGTGTTTTTTATTTCATTTTGTACATTATCAAATACGATAAGACAAATTATTCTACATTATTAATTCAAAAATTTATATTTTCACTTACTGATCTTCAATTGCACTCTTTTAAAAGTCTGTTTTTAACTGAATATTTCTTATAAAATACTAGGCACATGTTTGTAACATTGTTTGTTTTGAGTGCGTTTGTAACCTCAACTCCCTTCTCACCCAACCAATACAACCATACATTCTGTCCATCCATCTATCATTGTATATCTTATTTTATAGTTTATTGTAGAAAGATTTAAGGCCTCAATAAAGTCGCCAGAATATTTTGTAAAACGAAAAAAGGCAAAGATATCAAGATTAATTTCTACAAGATAATAAATTAGTTTTGCTCAATGCAGGACACTTTGTGCGGGAGTTACAAGCAGCAACAAAATGAAACTGACAACTAGAACAAACTGGCAAATAAATAAAAAAAAGAGCAAAAATACAACTTTCACTGATAACATTGGCGCGTTATTTTTAATGTCATGCAAAAAAAAATCACTGTGTAGCAAAAAAAAAATAAAAATAAAAAATAAAACGTGATCCGATTTGAATAAAATATTAAAATGCCCCATAATAAATTGCTTATAAACAAAGATAATGACATAAAGAGGATTAGCAACCAAAATAAAAAACGCGAATTGCGTGAGATTTCACTCGTTGAGAGGATGGGAAAAGGGGTGGCTTTTAAGTATTCTTTTACTGGGGTTTTTGAAAAAGAAAATGAGTTTTAATTAAAAGCTTTGTAAATTATTCATTTTATGACCCATAAATATCTTATTCATTAAAATCATAACCTATTTAAATTAAATAAGATATTTATTAAATATAATTACATAATGATATGCTGCCCTCAAAATTATGCATTTAGGAATCACTTAATTATAAAGTTAAATTGTTGCAAAATCTTAACATCAAAGAGTAAAAATTAAATGTATTGCAATACGTTTAATTTAAATTTAAATTATCTTACGAGTAAATTCAAAACCAGAATTTTATAGAAAATGACAGAAAAGTATACACAGTACATTTATTCTTTTGAAAAATTAAATATGCTATACACAGCACACTTTAAAGTTTTCATATAGAAATATTAAATGTACATCGTACATTTTTCACAAAGAAAAATTTAATGTACTATAAATCGTACATTTGTCGTATTAAAAATGTTTATGCAACAATTTTGTTACGCAAAAAATCTTATATATAAATACGGCACACATTTTTTGTCGAACACTTAAGTATTTTATCGTCCACCAATATTGGTGAAATATATATGGTTTAAAAGATATTTTTGTGTCAATATGCACAGTATATATGTTTTTTTTAATTTGTAGCATAAAAGTGATAAAAAAGCGATTTAAATTTGCTTTAAAATTAAAGACAAGTGGACTAATTAAGACTACCGGCCGATCCTAGTTAAAGTAAAATTACATCAATTTTATATGCAAAAAAATTTACTGTGCTGTTCATCGTCCCTTTTTTTAAGCAAAAAACTATATTGGGTATATATTAAATATTTGGTGTGAAAATTTAGGATGTGTAATTTATTTAACTTTGTCAATAAAATATGGTCGTTATAGTGTGTGTAGTCCATTGTGAATAGTCCATGAAAAATGGAAGATGTGTAGTCCATTTAATTTTTTCCATCCAAAATGGAAGATGTATATTCCATTAAATTTTTTGTATTCAAAATGTACAATTTAAGTTTTAGAATAAAAAAGTGACGATTTATATTTTTTAATAAAAAATATTCGGCCATTTCACAGAGTTCAATTGCGTTCGGAAACGGAGTCCAATCCACCTCAAAATATCAATTCCTAGCGGGAAAATACCCCGGCATACCAGGGCCCCCCAACAGTGTGGACACACCTGACAAATTTCCGAATTTTTTGCATACAAAATAGACGATTTATAGTGCATTAAATTTTGTATGTATACTCTATATAATTTATTGCATGACAAATAGACAATGTATAGTCTATTTAACTTTTTCCATACGAAATGGACGATTTGTAGTGCATTAAATTTTTTCATAAAAAATTGCAAAATGGACGATTTACAGCCAATTAAATTTTTTCCAAAATAAATTTTTTTCTTCGAAAAATGGATGATGTATTGTCCATTTAATTCATTGAATGAAAAATAGACGAAGTATCCTTTATACTTAATTTTAAATGCGAAATGGACAATTTTTCACAAAAAATTTAAAAATTGACAATGTATAGTAAATTAAATTTTGTATGTATTGTCGATTAAATTTTTTTCATAAAAAATTTTTTTCCATGAAAAATTTGTTGATGTATAGTCCATTTAAGTTTTTGCACGGAGACTTGAAAAGGACAATTTATAGCCATTTGAATTTTTTCCTAAGAAATTAAAAAATGGACGATGCATATTCCATTAATTTTTTTTTGTATAGTCCATTTAATTTTTAGTATGAAAAATAGACGAAGTTTAGTGTTTTTAATTTTTTCCATACGAAATGGACGCTTTATAGTTCATAAAATTTTTTCATACAATTTTGCACGATGGACCATGTCTACCCCATTAAATTTTTTTTCATAAAAATTTTTTTTGCATGAAAAATGCAAAATGTATAGTCCATTAAATTTTTTTCATGAAAATATAGACGACGTATATAGTCCGTTTAAGTTTTTGCATACGAAATGGACAAATTATGGTCCATTAAATTTTTCCATTAAAAAATGGGCGATGTAAAGCCCATTCATTTTTGTATGTATAGTCCATTTAATTTCTAGTTTGAAAAATAGACAACGAAATGGACGATTTATAGTTCATAAAACTTTTTCATAAAATTTTGAAAAATGGACAATGTATAGTTTATCAAATTTTTTTAATAAAAAATTTTTTTGCATGAAATATGTATGATGTATAATAGTCCATTAAATTGTTTGCATGAAAAATAGACCACGTATAAAGTCCATTTAGTTTTTGCATACGAAATGGACAAATTATAGTCACTAAAATCTTTTCATAGAAAATTAAAAAATCGACGATGTATAGCCCATTAAATTTTGTATGTATAGTCTATTTAATTTTTAGTATGAAAAATAGACGATGTATAGTGTTTTTAATTTTTTCCATATGAAATAGACGATTTAAAGTTTATAAATTTTTTTTTATAAAAATTTCAAAAATGGAAAAAATTAAAAAATGGACGATGTGTAGCCTATTAAACTTTGTATGTATTTCCATTTACCCCATTAAATTTTGTATGTATAGTCCATTCAAATTTTTGCATGAAAAATAGACGATGCATAGTGTTTTTAATTTTTTGCATACGAAATAGACGATTTATAGTTCATAAAATTTCATAAAATTTTATCATAAAATTTTAAAAAATTGACGATATATATATAGTCCATTAAATTTTTTTAATAAAAAAATTTTTATGAAAAAAATTTAATAAATTAATAAGTAAATAATCGTCCATTTTCAAAATTTTATAAAAATATTTTATGAACTACAAATCATTCATTTTATATCCAAAAAATTAAAACACTACGCATCGTCTGTTTTTCATACTAAAAATTAAATGGACTATACATAAAAAAATTAATGGGCTATACATCGTCCATTTTTTAATTTTTTATGAAAAAATGTAATGGACTATGATTTGTCCATTTCGTATGCAAAAAATCAAATGGACTATATAAGTCGTCTATTTTTCATGCAAAATATTTCATGGATTATATCCATCATCCATTTTTAATGCAAAAAAATCAATCAATTTTTCAAAATTTTATGAAAAAAATTAAATATAAATCGTCCATTTCGTATGCAATTTAACAAAAACACTTCACATCATATATTTTTCATACTAAAAATTAAATGGTATACACTCAAAATTTAATAGGCATGTATAGCCTTAATTTTTTTTCTTATGAAAAAATTTAATGTACTATGATTTGTCCATTTTGTATGCAAAAAATTAAATGGAATATACAGGCATCTATTTTTCATGCAAAAAATTTAACGGACTATACATCATCCATTTTTCATGCAAAAAACTTTTATGAAAAAAATTTAATGGACTATCAATATAAATCGTCCATTTCGTGTGCAAAAAATTAAAAACAATATATGTACATTGTCTATTTAATTTTTTGCATACGAAATGGACAAATTATAGTCCATTAAATTTGTATATAAATAATTAAAAAATGGACGATGTATAGCCCATTAAATTTTGTATGTATAGTCCATTTAAGTTTTAGTATGAAAAATAGACAATGCATAGTGTTTATAATTTTTTACATACGAAATGGACGATTTATAGTTCATGAATTTTTATCATAAAATTTTGAAAAATGGACGATGGTCCATTAAATTATTTTCATAAAAATTTTTTTTCATCAAATATGGATTATGTATAGTCTACTTAATTTTTGGCACGAAAAAGAAACGACCTATATAGTCCATTTAAATTTTTGCATACGAAATGGACGATTTAAAGCTCATACATTTTTTTGATAATATTTTGAAAAATGGACGATTAAATTTTTTTAATTTTTTGCATGAAAAAAAGGCGTATATAGACCATTTAATTTTTTGTATACGAAATAGACAAATTATAGTCATCTAAATTTTTTCATAAAAAACTTAAAAACGAACGATGTATAGTCCATTAAATTTTGTATGTATAGTCCATTTAATTTTTTGCATGAAAATTAGACGCTGCATAGTGTTTTTAATTTTTTGCATATGAAATGGACGATTTATAGTTCATAAAATTTTGAAACATAGACGATGTATAGTTAAATTAAATTTTATTAAATTTTTTTCATAAAAAATTGTTTATCATGAAAAATGGATTATGTATAGTCCATTTAATTTTTTGCACGAAAAATAGACGATGCATAGTGTTTTTAATTTTTGCATACAAAATGGACGATTTATATATAATTCATGAAGTTTTGAAAAATGGACGATGTATAGTCCATTAAATTTATTTCACAAAAATTTTTTTACATGAAAAATGGATTATGTATAGTCCATTTAATTTTTTTGCACGAAAAATGGACGACGTGTATAGTCATTTAATTTTTTGCATGCTATATGGACGATTTATAATTCACAAGATTTTGAAAAATGGACAATGTATAGTCCATGAAATTTTTTTCATAAAAAATTGTTTGCATGAAAAATGGATGATGTATATCCCATTAAATTTTTTGCATGAAAACTAGACGACGTATATAGTCCATTTAATTTTTGGCATACGAAATGGACAAATTATAGTCCATTAAATTTTTTCATAAAAAATTAAATAAAAATAAATTCAGTGTAACTCAATGCGAGCTGTAGTCAATAGAAAATATAGTTTTGGCATTTTTTTTTGGTTTTTGATGTTTTTCGGTTTTAAGCTTAGTTTTGAGGTTTTTTTTCGATTGTTGGTGCTTTTTGAGTTTTGGCACTTTGTTTCTTTTTTCGTTTTGGTGATTTTTTTTTGTTTTTGAAGTTTTTCTAATTCTGGCGATTTTTTAATTTTGGCGACTTTTTTTAATTTTAGCTATTTTTTTCAATTTGGCGATTTTTTTCATATAAACAATGATTTCGGTTTTGGAGCGGTTTTCGCGTTTTGGTGACTTTTTTCGGTTTTTTTCATTTTGGCGATTTTTTTCATCTAAGCGATTTTTCCGAATTAGTCGATTTATATTTATTGCTACAATTTATTTTTTAATTTTTGCAATTTTATTCGTTTTTGAGATTTTTTTTCAAATATTTGGCAATTTTTTTATTTTATAATTTTCGCATTTTTTAGTTTTACCGTTTTTGAAAATTTCAAGAGTTTACTTCTTACGGTTTCCAAGAGATAGTAAGTTGTCAAAAGTACATAGTCTAAATTGCTCTAACTGATGGATCACTCTTTAATTTAAATTTTTTAATATTTTAATGTTAAATTGTTGTAGTCTATATAAAAATACACTAATTTTACAAGCTTCAAGTCACAATATACATATGTAAATACAATTGTACGTATATTACATCGGCTTTTAAAATTTTTCGATGCTTGTTTTGGAACACTCTTTAATTTCTAATTCTCATGTAGTTGTTGTTGCGGCCAAGGTTCGACATACTCTGTCCAAATTTAAGGTCAGTAGCTCTTACCGTTCCTGGAAAAAAGCGTGTGACGGGCAGAAGGGCAGACGGACAGCGTAGCGAAAACAGTAGGGTTCCTTTTTTCACCTCTGGTGTAGGGAACCCTAAAATGGACGATGTGTAGTTCATTAAATTTTGTATGTATAGTCCATTTAATTTTTAGTATGAAAAATAGACGATGTATAGTGTTTTAAATTTTTTGCATACGAAATTGACGATTTTTAGTTCCTATAATTTTTTCATAAAATTTTGTAAAATGAACGATGTATAGCCCATTAAATTTTTTTTCTTAAAAAATGTTTTTCCATGAAAAATGGATGATTTATAGCACATTAAAATTTTTGCACGAAGAATTGACGACGTGTAAAGTCTATTTAATTTTTTGCATAGGAAATGAACAATTTATAGCCCATTAATTTTTTTTTATAAAAATATTTAAAAATGGACGGTGTATAGTCCATTAAATTTACATACAAAAATACTTCATTAAATGAAAAATACACAACGTATATAGTACATTTAATTGTTTGCATAGCATAGCAAGAAAAATGGACGATAATAGTACATTAATTTTTTTGCATACGAAATGGACGATTTAAAGTCCATTTAATTTTTTAGCATGAAAAATGGACGATCTATGTATAGTCCGTGCAAATTTTTGCATAAAATATTAAACCTTTTTGAAAAATTTTCAATGGTTACCGTTAACAAGGTAGTCCTTACAAAAAATATTTATTGGTATTATAGCTAAACTAAATTGGACTGTGTGATAAAATTTAAAAAATCGGAGATACTTTTGAAGAGACCAAGTATATGTTGTAGCCTTACTTGGGTAGATAATTTTTTAATTTATTGAAACTCCTTTCCTACCTTTAAATATAAGTTAGGAGTTAAAAATTAATATAAGCCTAAAACTCAAAATTAAATAAGTCCCAATTTCAAATATCGTTTTCTTTGACATGTGTACATCTATTGCTTGTAACACAAATATTACATACATATTACATTTTCCCATGCCGTTTTCCCACATATTTCTGGTACCAGGGCTCGCTTACTCATCAACGATAATAAATGTATACTAAAACTCGAGCATTACAAAATTTAAATCCGCTACAAAAATTTTTTTTGTGGCGATGAAAGTAATAATAAAACTGTCGAAAATTTCAACAGCTTCATAATAATAAACATCATTCTTCTCAATTCTATCAATTAAAGCTTATACTTGTGCCTAACAAGAGTCTTCCGTTTCCGCTAAATTGAGGTATGAATGTAAACACACAGGCTTCTTGCTACTCATATGACGTTACCATTCCGATAAAAATTTTCCCATGATAATAAATACTATGATCATTACATTGAAACTTTTGGGAGATAACTCGTGTTTGATAACATTAGCCAGCCGGTCAAAAAAATAATCCATTTTCGCAGAAAAAAAATTAAAAGAGCGTGTAAAATGAAACAATCAAAATTGATTAAATTGTAAAGCAACGCCGAGTTAATAACAAAATATTTTGCCTTAAGTGCACAGATTTATAACCAGATAGAACATTGGGACTTTTCAATAAATAAAGATTTAACTACCCAAAGGCTCAAACAGTTGAAGAAGCAGCTTCAGAATGTAAAACGTTTGAATAAAATTATTCTGCATCAATTGATCTAATGAAAATGATTTTTCCTATTTTTTTTTTTTGCTCTCCTCAAATGTTGTAAATTATACAGAAAGAAAACCAGCACACAGCATTATTATTTTGCTTGAAACTATAAATTCTGCTTAAAATCAACACATATGCCATTATTTTTACCAAATTCGCCCCTTCTTGTTTAACATATCATATCAAACCATAGCACAGCCCTTCATTTAAAAATCTTACACTTAAGTCTTTATGGTTGAAATGCTTTTCATAAAGATGACAATCGTGTTATGCAACACGCGCTACATACCAATGTATTGTAATGTGCGCGTATGTGCCCAGACAGCATTTTTGCAAATTTTTAATCAAATTAAAGTCTTCTTAGACTCGTCTATGCGATAGAAAATAATCATCTATGCGTTCGCTTTTGCGTCAAAAAATTCCGTTTTATCAAGTAAAAATGTTATCCTGAGTATGTAATGGATCAGCACTTGGAAGGTTGTTTTTGAAACTATAACCAAAAAAGCTGAGTAATCAGTTGTGAGCTCAAAACGAGACTAAGAAAATATTCAAGATTCAATCTTATTTCAGTTGTCGATATGAACGTCACTTGAACACAATACCAAAACGTTGGAGGGAGTTATGACACGTTGTCGAAAACAACTGACTCCTGTGGGCAGGTTTATGCTATTTTCTAGACCTTAAGAAACGGAAATATATTGTCAGTAGCACAAAATTGTTTTTGAGAGCAAGTAAACAAGCCCCAAGTTTTTGGTATTGTTTTAAAGTGACGTCGATGTTGACAACTGGAATAAGTGTGATTAAATAATCACACTTATTCCAATTGGTAAATAAAGGATAAAAATAAAATTCCATCCAGATGTTCGTAATATGAAACCGAGTCACAAAAGCCTCTTTAAGAAGAGTAGCTGATGGGGAATAATTTTCTCCCGACAAAACAGTATTTCTTAAATCAAAGGCGAGCAGATAGATGATTATTTTAATAGGGTAGAATTGAAGTTGATTAAGAACTTTAAAAGAATGCTGGCTGGTCACATATCTGTTATTTTCCTAGTTGTCCAACTTATCGTAGGGACTTTCATCAATGACAACTTAGGGAAATTTCTATATATAGAAGTAATAGATATATAGTCTATATCTATTACAGTTTATTCAACGAGAATCTAACAGAAATCATAGCAAAAGACACCGAAAAAAACTACTCCAATTGGTTATGCATCAAATTAGTTCGTGGATATTTTTCGCAAACTAGTCTTGCGACGTTCAATATAAAATTATGTATAGTTTCAGAATTTAAAGTGTTATCAGTTCTACAGGGACAAATTTCCTTGAACTGCCGCCAATAGATCCTCCAAGCTTCAAACTTGTCGAACATACATCTTGGTAGATTTTTCAAAGACGTAGCCAACTGGGTTGTTTTGTTAGTATGCGTATGTGTATGTGTGAGTGTGTGTGTTTGAGTGTATCCCTCAATAAATGAAAATTTACTAGTCATTTATTTAGAAAATTTGTCTAAATTCAAAAAAATTTTGGGTTGAAGATCACTGACGAGTTCCAAAAAGGGCAACGAAATGCATAGAGGCAATTTCTTAAACATAAAAACAAGCCACATTTTTAAAATACATAATTATAAAAAAAATTCTTTGTGTAAAAGCTTCTGAAGTTAATAAGAAACATTATGATGTTTTGGCATGACCAGTAATGGAAAAACCTGCAAACTCGAACACTAGATTAAACTATGTTCGGAGGTCTCTTATTAGCGTCTACAGCATTTTAGAATCATGTCCCCGATTTTAATACAAAAGTACATAAGTTGTATTCCAAAATCTTTAGGTAGTTGTTAGTGCATAAACTAAGCTTTGGTAGCGGCACGAGTTCAATTCATTTTTAAAATTCTATATGAATCTGCGGACATATTGCTATTGTTTTTGAAAAATGTGGTTGGTGTCACTTATGATTCGAATGAGAATCAAGTGTAAGAAATTATTGCGAATTTCGACGTCGACATCACATATTAGCCACCGTCATATCGATATGTCTCTGCTCTCAAATCAATTTTACATCGATATCTACTGTGAGAATTGTGTTGAAGCTGTCTTGTTATTGATAATGTAAAGGAAATAGATATCATCCCTATAAATTTTGACGTTCGTTTGATTTATTTGGTTGTTAACACTTAAATTATTTTTTTTTTTCAAATTCTGTGAAAATGTTTTTAATGTATCCCACATTCATCAAGTGAAAATTATAGTGATTTAAGAAAAAAAAAAAAGAAAAACTTAGATTTAGACGAAAATTTATGTGGCAAAGACCAGACATACATTTATAATTTCCAAGATAAAAAGAAAATTTATAAAAATTTTCTATAAATTTGTGATTACTTTAGAACGGGGATAATTATTTTACTTAATTACAGATTTGTGGACGATTTTTGCTTAAGAAAATAAAGGAATGGAATAAGGTCAATATTTTTTTTCCAATAAACTGAAGCTGGCAGCAGCACTAAGATCCTATCAACTAATTGCTGGGAACGACTTTAAACTAGATTTATCAAAACCCACAGTATCAGAAATTTTGGAGCAGACACTGGGTGTGTTACAAAACTTTAATTTATCTACTTTTTTTAAATTTGATATGAAATATCTGCTGCATCAAAATTTTTTAATAAACCTGACTTCACGACGTTTTTGGATAGGTGTACGGAACACACATAAAAATATTGTTTCCTGTTTAGGATGAGCAAAGTTTTTATTATAACAGGAAAGTTTTTTTTGTCTTAATGTAATTATTCTAATTATTCTTTTCGTCAAAAATAAAAGGTCGTATTTTGTATATACATATGTTAAAGTTTATCCACGCAATCAATATTTATTTTGCATGATTAAAAAATTAAAATATTCCCCAACTTAAGCATTCGAAATTCCAACACTTGTTTCTTTCTTAACACCATGCAACAAATTATGTGCATAAACCGATATTTAACTGCACACAAGCAATATCATAATTTCAATAAGTGTTTGTGTGTGCCAAAAATTAGATAATATTCAAGCATTTGCACATTCACCAGATCTCTCAAGCACATAAGTATCTTTGTGTGTTTACACATAAACCACTCAATCATACATGTTCATATAAATTTGAACACGCACATACACAAACGCATCATGATTGCATTAAGACTTGGTGTTAAAATGTTCTATTTGCTTTCATAAATTGCAAGAATGTACTCGCATATACTCCAAGCAAAACTATTAAATTGGGTGGTGATACATATAGACAGACACACACGTTCAAAGTTGCAAACACAGCTGTACACACATACACACAATTCACACAAACTTACGTAAATACGTATGTATGTACATACTCGCATAATTCCATTTCGTATTTATGCTGCAAACATTTGCTATACTTATTGAGGATTTTATTTGTAGTTGGCTTTTGTTGGCTTGAAAATAGTGGCTGCAATTCATTGCATACGCTTCACAGGGGGAGGGAAGATTTAAGCTAATCCCATAAATAAGCATTTGCCTATATTATTCTACACTTTTTTACTTGTCTTTTATTGGGGGTGGAAAAATTTTAATACTTGAGGGATTTTTTTATTAGATCTCAATGAAAACATACTTTCGTAATTTATACATTTATTGGGGCTTTATTCAAAAATGTTAGACTACTGATAACATTTAATTTCCTTGAACGATGCTATTTACATACTGAAACGCATTTGAGTAACCCATGAGTTTAAGGATGTTCACAGCTTTGTGTATTTCTTTTTTTCCCAATTTTTTTTCGAAATGCTGCAAATATATATAAAATAACATTTTAACGTAAGAGGTTACCGGTGGCTAAAGTAGTTAGCGCGTCGACTAAAAACCAACTGACTGTATTCGAGAGGACGAGTTCAACTCCTGTGAGCGCAGTACAATAACTAATATAATGGATTTACAGCTTAAAATAATGCGCCTACTTAACACCGGAGAAGCTGCAACGATGTTATAAGAAATTAAGAAAATGCACAATAGCAGACGTTAAAACGAAAAAAATAAATTAAGCTCCATCTGTACTTGAAGTATCTTTTTACTACTCTCAAGTAAAACAAATCGAATTGAGCTGAAAACTTACTTTCTCTTTTCACCAACTTGTCAACCCTAACCTGACACATCAATGATAATCATTCTTCTACCATATTGGCAAAAGATTCAATCAAACGTTTCACACAATAATGCCATAGCTATAAATATATATTGCCATAAGTATAAATATATTTGAAACGTCTTTTATTGCTGATATAACCATAAACAACTGTTTATGCTTTCATTTGCTTATTTATTTCAAAAGTGCCACAACAAGTATGTCTAACCAGCTAACAGCTGTTTATGGTTACGGGGAAAGCCATTGGTTTCAAAAGGCAACGTAGAAAACAGCTGATCGATATTTTTATGTGAAAAGTAGGTTACTTTACATTACATCTCTAACCATTTTCATTACTTTCACATAACAATATCGATCATATGTTTCCTACTTTTACAGTTACATTTCATAACACTGGCTAACTGAGCCTTAAGGCTATGATGTTATGGCGAGTAGCCTAGAATCAAATACAGTGTTGCCCATAACTTTGCTTCGAACAGCTGTTTGGTATGGCTAAGGTTATGACACGTTTAATTGGACATTAAAGGCGGAATTTCTAAACGTCAATTACTTTGTCTTCGTACAAAGTGTGGTGTTTCAAACGCCACAGTACAAGACATTGATGTCAAAGCACACCATTTCTCGATTAATGAAAATGTATTTCATTTTTAACCCTCATTCCAGTTGTCGGCATCGACGTCACTTTAACACAATACCAAACAAATGGGGCTTGCTTAGTCCTTCTCGAGAATAATTTTGTGCTATTGACAAACTATTTATGTTCCCTAAGGTCTAGAAAATACCATACACCTACCTACAGGAGTCAGTTGCTTTAGATGATAACATTTAAAGAAGCCCCAATTTTTTGTTATTGTGTTAAAGTGACGTCTATGTCGACCACTGGAACAAGAGTGAATTTTTAACTAACAACTGCTTTCTTAGCTTTCAAGCATAGGGTACGTTCGTAAAAGCATTTATAGTGCACGTCTGCAGCAATACGAACATCTAACGTTCCAAAATGCATTAACTTGGCAGCACTGTTTAGCGTCAAGCGTTTTTTAATGCATGTAAGCCCCATACCTGCCGCAAATCTCTGCAAATGGCGCAGTAAATTATTTTAAGTATATTATTTTATGTTATTATTTTAAGTAAATTATTTTAATAATTTGCAGTGGAACAATAAGTTGAGTATATGCACGTATTTTGATATTTAAATTACATGTTTATAATTCAAAAAAATAATCTTGGTAGTATTTTATTACTTCAAAGAAGTTGTTTTCATTTTAGTAGTCTTCTTTTTAGGGCCAATTATGTTTTTACAAGAAATGGCGGCTTCGATTTTCTTTCCAATAATATTTTTCTTACTATAATTTAAAAGAAAATTGTCACTTTTGTTATCAGGTTAAGTTATTTGCTGACTTAAAAATTGTTTGAAATTCGTTCAAAAATGTCAACTATGCACAGACATTGAGCAGTTACAGAGCATGTGCAACATCTAATCACGCATACGCAGTAAAATTTGGCATAATTGCTACATAGATGCATAAATTTTTTGAATTTACGAACGTACCCATATTTTTCCCCTGTCACATAAGGAGTATTTCTTTTATTTTAATGTATCACATTTTTGCTTTAAAACTATGCAGCAACTAAAAATTTGGCAACTGAAACTAGCAGCTGTTAGTTATGAGTTGCCATACGCAAAAGCATTTTGGAAACGCATCTAAAGTTAGCTTGCCATCCTTAATCGAGCCATTATTTAATATTTCAAAGGCAAAATATTTATTTATGCCCTAAAACAGTTTCATAATAACGGCAACATATCGCACACTAAATTATAAAGAGCCTCTAAATGATCAAAATGGTTTTGTTTTTTACAAGACACTCAACAAATCTCTGACGCAAAAATTTATTTTGGAACACAGTCTTCTGGTATGCCTGTTTTTATCTTAATACTCGCGCCAACAGTTTTTTTTTCATCCCTGATTTAGTGTGCGATATTTATATATGTATATACACAATGCTTCATTTGCACCATTTGCAAATCTTGCAAGGGACATTTCAGCAATTTAAACATCTTTACGATGAGTTCGAATGCTAAATTCGCCACCAATTAAAATTTTAAGACATTGTCAAATTATGCAATAAATATTTCCGATTTGTATCCAAGTCCAAAAAAGTCTAAGTCTAAATCTAAACTTAAAGTACCTTAGCTTAGAAAATTCTGCTCTATATAATTACAGCATGGATAAACGCTTTTTGCAACATTTTAATATTTATAGCAAAACCTCATGCAATCGTCTCCCATTCATTCCATTATTAAAAAAAATTTGAAGATATTGTACACAACAGTTGTACACCATTGTCTTTTGGCGTTACGCCAGCCAACAAGGACTTGTGTGGTTGCTTCACTTCATCATAATATTCTCTTATGGTGGTTCGTAATACTAAATAATTTCCATCCTTCAGTTTAGAAGATAACTGATAAGATGTGCATATACGTACATGTGAACATAAGCATAAGTATTGTTTGCATTGCTTGATTAGAGCTGTTTGAACATTATTTATGCGCATTATACTCGTAGTTTGGCACAAGATTCTACATACACTTAATGTGTGCATTGTGGTTAAATTATGGGGGCGGTATAGAGTTGCCAGATGATATTATAATATGTTTTAATAAAAATATGATTATATCAGTGAGGAACAGAAAAGCAATTATGTAATTACATTGGGTAGTATGAATAAAAAAAAGTATTTACTTGTTACTTAAAAATTTGTTTAAAAAAACAAAAAACACATACCTACATATTTGGGGGTTTAAAACAAATTTTTAAGTAAAAAGCAAATACTTTTTTTTATTCATACTACCCATTATGTTAAATTTTTCATAATTCTTTTTTACAGTAATTTTTCTTTATATTTTTTGTCCGTTTATTTTTAATTTTATTATAATAGATATGCACGGTAATTGATATGAATATACTCAGGGTGTATAGAACCCGAAAAACGCATTCTTTAAGTGCACTGTCTAACACTTTTGTCTAGTTTCTTTCTCTTAACTTGAATTTCGATATTTATTATATTCATAACACTTATAGTGGAACTTCATGCCAAATATTTTTGTAGACGATTTTAATCAATTATCTAGAAAAAATGTTTGTCCATTCACACAGAAAATAAAACTTTTCTCTAATCCACACATTTAGATAACTCAATGAAACTTTTTAATTTATTACATTTTAGCCCACATGACATTACATGACATTATTCGTATTTAAATTTAGTAACAAAGTTCAAGATAAATAAACTTAAATTATACTAAGTATCTACACTATATAAAATTCGTCTTTTCCATAGACAATATTTCATCCAGCATACTTTACCACAAAATCATGCCTGAATGCTACAACAAACAAGTATTTATACAAAAAAAAAAAATCAAAAAACTCGACTGCGACCATTAAATATCCTAAATGGTCCTTCGAAATGAAAAATCATACAATAAACCCATTGCGATATAGTTCACCGACTTTTTATTTTTTCGTACTTAGAAAGTGGTGTCTGTTGGCCGGAGTATGGAATTTTCACAATTGAAATCTTCCGGGATTAACACAAATCCATTGACTTAAGAATCATCAAAATCAGTCCACGCATCCGGTTTATACAGTGCCGCAAAGGAACACATATACATACATACATACATAGACTGATAAACACAATACCCTTATTTGCGTTGCGCATTTGGGTAAAAAACTGTATTAGCGAAAACTTGTAAAAATTTTCCAAAAAAGAATTTCCCTAGCCTCCTCCAGCCAAAAAAATCTATAAATTATCAAATCTGGCAGCTTTGAAAGTGGTGGTTTTATGTGTCCCATAATTCTTGTCTGATAATGTCTTTGTTTTGGATTTTCATCTCCTTTATTTGGTGCTGATATACACTATGTAAATCTATTAATTTAATCAACGTCGAATGTTAACTTCACATTAGGCCATAAACGAAGTATGTTGTAAAATATTTTCTTTTGCATACACATATATACATATGTACATATGTGTATAGTAAGTTTTATATAGGGTGGCACAATACTACAAAATACGTATTTTTTAAATCCTATGCCATTAAGTATGCTTCATTTAATAAAGCTGAAAACAATCAAAAGTATGCCACAATATCTATTTACAATAACGCAATATTAAGGGAGAATAGCAGCTTGAGGTTAACAGACAGGGCACAAAGCAAGAAATATGTGGCAAATAAAATGATAATGATTTCGCGATTGTAGAAATTCTTAGGTATTTTAATGCTGCACTGCACTCCGGTCTCAAACCCAATTCTTTTTTAATTAATTCGAGAAAAAATAAGAATCATTTTTTGTACACATCCAGGTTAGAGCATGTAAGAAATTTAATAAAAAATTAATTAATTTTTTTTATATTTATCATTTATCAGGGCTTGCTTATGTAAACGTAAGATTTTAAGTGCGGTCAAGCGAAAATTGAGCTCAAATAAAATAAAAATATTGGGCCTTATCGTAATTTGAGTATTACGACTTCAAATACATTTTGCTTTGATTTGTTCTTTAATCTATTACAAAAACGTCGTAGTCGAAAAACGACAGCCACGATAAGGGAAATTGAGTTTTGTCTTCAAATATTGGCGAACTATAAGTAAGTATTCGAATTAAATACACACTTTGACGAACTCTTTTCGGTTTTTACTTTTATGAAAGTTAATGTCCAAATTTAACTTTTTGTCTACGAGAAATTTAATTTGTTTATTATAAACTCATAAATAAAGACAAACTTACTGTAAATGAAAATGTTAATTTACCATTTAAAACAATTTACATCCAACCTGCATTTCCATTGTACACATTTGCTTTTAAAATACATATTTTCGAAAAACATTTTCTTTTTTAATTTATTGTAACACAGCACTAATAGTGCGACCATATATACATACATATGTATATTCACCCCTATAGTGAACAGTTTTTCCTTCAAAATATTATCCCTTTTCCCAAATTAAAATCGTGAAAAATTTTTCTCTACACAGAACAAAAAAATAAACATATTTGTAAATACAATTAATTTTTTGTACTACTTTAAAACGACTTTTGAAAATACAATTGCAAAATTATAAATTAAAGGAAAATAAAAAAAAAATTTTTCAATGACATAAATATACAAATAGTTTCGTGACAATTCTATTTTTTTTAATTTTTTTTCGTTAGATTTCAAAGTTATTTCAATTAAAGTTATTGGACCCGTATTACGAGAGTCGTATTAAGACTACGACAGCGACCAATTTGTAGTAAACTAAAGAACATTGCAACATTTTTTTTAATCTAGTACAAAATTGTCGTAGCCATGCTCGAAATAGGACATTAATAATTGTTATTATATTATCAAATGGGCATTGTTGAATTTCAGGAAAAAATTTATTATAATAATTGTTATATCAACAATATTTTTTTATACACAATCAGAAACCTCGAAACGATTTTTTTCTTGCCTGCAAATAACACCAAATATCTTTGGGCGGAATCAAACCGGCAACATCTGGACTAATAGGTTAACGTCTATAGCAACTCGTTATTAAATACACAAAATATTTTTTCTTATGATATAATTTAACAAATAATTTTATGGAGAATTTAACTGACTACAAAACTAATTTTATGATATCAACAATTATGATTGTTAATTTTTAAATAAAAGATTATCAATTTCCGCTAGAAAATTTTCCCGGGCAACAATTCCAATTAATAGCAAATGATAGTGAAAAAAAGATTCTAATTGGAAAAGATAGAAATTTCTCGCGGAATTTTATTCATAATTGCCCTAACAAATTCGAAAGCATTTTCTTTAGTGTCGAATTACAGAGTATAGACCTCCTGATTTCCCTTATCGTGAATAATATTTTTCACATGGATTTTTTCACCTTTCTCATGGTGTTGTTCACTTTATTTTTGCAGGCAAACTGAATGAGTAATTTAAGTATTATCATTCCAATTGAAAAAGAAAATAAAAAAAATTATTTCAGTCACTTTAATAATTTTCTTTATGTAGGGTTCCGTACACCAAAGGTGAAAAAAGGAACCCTATTGTTTTCGCTACGCTGTCCGTCTGTCCGTCACACGGTATTTTCTCAGGAAAGGTAAGAGCTACGGACCTGAAATTTGGACAGAGTATGTAGAACCTTGGCCACAACAAAAACAAATACATGGAAATTAGAAATTAAAGGGTGCTCCAAAACGAGCGACGAAAAATGTTAAATTCTCATGTAATATACATACAATTGTATGTACATATGTATATTGACACTTGAAATTTGTAAAATTAGTGTATTTTTATATAGACTACAACAATAAACATTAAAATATTAAAAAATTTAAATTAAAGGGTGGTCCATCAGTTAATGCAATTTTGACTATGTAATTTTGACAAATTGCTATATCTTGGAGAACGTAAGAGGTAAACTCTTGAAATTTTCAAAAACGGTAAAACTAAAAAATCCGAAAATTATAAAATCGCCAAACCGAAAAAATCGCCAAAACCTAAAAAAAAATCGCCAAAAATTTAAAAAAAATCGCCAAATCGAAAAAAATCGACAAAATTAAAAAAAAATTCTAGCACTAAAATAAATCGCCAAATTCAAAAAAAAATCGATTATATGAAAAAAAATCGCCAATATGAAAAAAGCGCCAAAAATCGAAATAAATCGCCAAAACGCGAAAAATGCGCCAAAACCAAAATAATTGTTTATGTGAACAAAATCGCCAAAATGAAAAACAATCGCCAAAATTAAAAAAAAATCGCCAAATTTAAAAAAAATCGCCAAAACGAAAAAATCGCCAAAATTTAAAATAAACGCCAAAAACCGAAAAAATCCTCCAAACGAAAAAAAGTGCCAAAACTAAAAATATCGCCAAAACCAAAAAAAAATCACCTTTATGAAAAAAACGCCAAAATTAAAAAAAAAATCACCAAAATAAAAAAAACGCCAAAATAATAAAAATCGCCAAAATTAAAAAAACTTCAAAAACCAAAAAAAAATCGCCAAAACGTGAAAAAAGTGCCAAAACTCAGAAAGCGCCAATAAATTCAACAAACCCCCAAACTAAAAAAACGCTTAAAACCGAAAGAACCCATAAAAGAAAAAAATGCCAAAACTATAGTTCGTATTGAATTACATATCTCGTGCCCGTACGGAACCCTTCGTGCGCGGGTCAAAAACGCACTTCACTGAATTTATTTCTCTGTCTCTAGTTTAACTCATAACCAATAATAACGGTCTAATTCATAATAAATATTTTAGGTTTATCACAAGTTTATTTGACAAATTTCCCATAGAAATACGTCAAATAAGCGCTTAATAAATCTGAAATATTTTTTATGAATATGGCAGTAATTATGTAACAATGGTTGGAGATTTTTATTGATTTCTATGTGACAGTTCCTAACTTGAGCTTTACCAACTAATATCACACTGGAAATATAGCGAGTAAAAACTTCGCAACAATAATGCACAATATTTCAGATCGTTCATCTTAAAAACATATTTAACCTGAGACGGGTCGGCATTTGCTCATCACTTCTGATCAAATTATCTCACTATCTTCCATTAATGACTTCCATCGAACAAAAACTGATTTTCTCCATTTAATGATGTTGAAAAACCTAATTCGTACAAAATTATAATTATGCCAATTATTAGAATTGAAACAAAGTAAGAATAAAATATATATTGAACTCACCAAAGGAAATAAAGATAAAAATGCATTAATTTTGTTTAACTCAAAAAATTCAATAAATTTATTATTCACATTTGTTTTTAGGGTTTTTAATGGTTTTTTTTTGTTTCACTTTAGTTTTTTTATTTTTTGTTCTTTTATCTTTTTTAATATTTAAATTAACAAATACATGTATGCTTAGTTTAACTAAAAATGCATTTCACTTTCTTTTTTTAATAATATAATAATAAGAATATAATTAATCGAAGTACGAGTAAATAATAATAATAATATAATAATTGTTTTTCATTTTTGTTCTTGCATAAAGTTTTGTTTTGTTACAAATACATCACTTGTTGTTGTAAATGCTTAACTTAAGAATAACTTACCACCACTATACTCCATTGTTTGCAGAGTTTACGTAAAGACTTTTTATAGCATCACGGTTTTAGTTTCCAAAAGTTTTTTTTTGGTTTTGCACCCGTCGCAGAGGAATCAGAGGCTGAACGACCAGAAGAGCGCTGCGCGTCGGAACAGCGACTGGCACAATTGAATGGCGACGCTAGTAGATTGGCATTTGCTGGCGAGGTAACAGCTGTTCCACAGCTGCCCAATGAGGTCATCATGCCAATGCTTTGATCCTCGGATGAAACCATACTACTTTTGGAAGTGGACGTACCGGATGCAGTTGAGGAGCGACAACTACGCATATTGTGGGGTAAAGTGGTGGGTTGTATAAGATGTTGCTGGGCGGCGGCGGCATGCTGGTGCAGTTGATGCTGTTGGGCATGGTGATTGTGATGCTGATGACTGGGCGTTGGTCCGGTTTTGTAATAACGCAGACTTTCATTGTAACTTGCACCACTGCTACTGCCACTGCCACTGAAGCCGCTATCGAGGTCGCCCTCATCAAATTCTGGATTTATACACGAACTGTGGGTGTGATCTTTCAGTTCAATTGAATTGAGAGTCGAAGAAAGGTTTTCTAGGCTGGCGTGAGATAAGGTACGCTGCTGTGAAGAAGACACTGTGGATGAGGAAGAGGAGGCGGCACCACCCAGTAGACCTCCTCTACGAGGGCCTCTATGAGAACCACCCGTTGACACAGAAGCAATTGAACTTGCTGCTCCTGCCGCCACCGCCGCCGCCGCAGCACTTGTAGATGGACCGTCATCATCTTCCGCCTGATTGGGACTAATATCTGGTGGCGTTTCAGGCATAATCAAAGCTTCCAGCGATAAATTTAATTCATCCAATACTCTGAAGTGGTTGTGTTGAACTCTTCTCAGTTCCTCCTTAACATTCGATGTCGCTATGCGATTATCGGACAAGACTTTACGTATCTTCTGGTCATTGACTTCTTCATAGAGATTTTCAGTGGTGCCGTAACGGGTGGTGTAGGTGTGTCGTTCATCGGTAGCACTAGGCGAGGATGAAGTCGACTGGCCACTATTCGATTTGGAACGAAAACTTTTAGCCAACAGCGCTCTTATGGAATTGCGGGTTGGACTTTTAGAAGGTGGCGCCGCACTAACCAATGGGGCTGGCACTATGGCTGAGGCTTCGTCTTTTGGCGGTATGTTTGTGTGACATTTTGCTGCACCTGGTTCATAGTAAGCGTACGAGTACACATGGTTATAGGGGGCCGAACCCGAAGGGCCTGCAGCATTGGCTGGTGCAGTAGCACCAACTGGAGCTCCTCCACCTTGATACGTTTGTGAGGGAGCTGGAGAAATTTGTTGCTGCGAATGATGCGAAGGTGTCGATGATGGTGTGACAACACTGGCCGCAAAACCATATTCCAGCGACGATGTTGAAGACGAGGAATGATGTTGCGTGGGCTCAAAACGTTCCATCGTAGCAGCAATATTTTTGCGAGACCATTTTACCTGCAACAAAGAAATGACGCAATTAATATTTACAACTTAAGGAATTACAAATAGTATATAGTACATATTCTGTAATTTATTTAATAATAAAGAAATTCATGCATTACAATTTTTTCTTTGGATGATTTCTAATTTCAAAACATTTACAGTATAATGCGGATACCATGGGCTAATTTTTGTTCGAGAAAAAACCAAATAATGTTGGGGTTAAGTTAGGAAGTTTTTTTTTATTGAAACGGTAACCTCCGGTTGCTCAAAACGACCACCATTCGCATGTACATATCACTCATGTACCAAAAGAACGTCATAGAAAACGTCATAAAAAATAGTTTGCCAGAAAACGAGTTTAAGGTTTTCAATTTACACATAACTTAAAATAAATATTTTTTCTTTCAATTATATTTTCCTCAAAAATTAAATTTTTTTAGTGTTGACGTTCTTTTAGTAAATGAACGATATGTCTTAATTGAGTGTACTAAACATCAAACTTCTAAATGTTTTCATTAATATGAATATACCTTAGACAAATTTCGTATTAAAAAAATTCGAATTGGAACAAAGTTAAAAAATTTGCAATTCAAAATGTTCACTTCAGAATTTTAAATACGTTACGCGTGTTAAGAAACTTGCGGCATATTGCAACAAGAATTTTGCTGTTTATTTCTAATGCCATATTACGACTGGAGTATTATCCACAACTCTGGAAGCTTGCAAAAATCAAAATGATTCCAAAGCCGGGCAAAGATCTTACTAAAGCTGAGTCATATAGGCCAATAAGTTTGCTGTCAACTATGTCAAAACTCTTCGAAAAGCTGCTCATGACAAAATTGTCCACAATTTTAACTGATAGTGGGTGTTACCCAGACTAGCAATTTGGTTTTAGAAGTCAGCATAGCACCATTGAACAAACTCATAGATTGGTGCAATTTATAGGAAAAAAATTTTAGGAAAAAAAGTATTGTTCTGCCCTGTTTATTGACGTTTCTCAGGCGTTTGATAAAGTGTGCCATAAAGGTGAATTTATTAGAAAGTTACATTACTAGCCGGAAGTTCACGGTTGTGGAAGGAGAATTCATGAGTGTGCCCGAATCTATATCATCCGGTGTGCCACAGGGGAGCATTCTGGGGCCAGTTTTGTATTTTATATATACTTGTGATATGCCTGTGAGCAGCAATATCCATACATCTACGTTTGCCGATGATACAGCCTGCCTTAGTATGCACGAAAACCCTCACGAGGCTTCACGATATTTACAAGAACATATTACACAATTGGAAATGTGGTTGAACTTATGGAGAATTAAGGTAAATGAACAAAAGTGTGTCCATATAACGTTTACCCTAAGAAGAGATACTTGTTCCTCAATTCGAATCAATAATCAAAATATTCCTCAACATTCCCAAGTGAAATACCTTGGTATACACCTTGATCGAAGGCTTACATGGAAACATCATATTGACTTTAAGCTAACTCGGATAAAACTTAAGTTATCTAAAATACACTGGTTGATTGGCAGAAATTCAACACTTAGCCTGGACTGTAAACTTTTAATATACAAGTCGCTTTTGAAGCCAATATGGTGGTTCGGTATCCAGTTATTGGGCACTGCTTCAGCTACCAATGTAGAGAGAATTCAACGAAGGCAAAACAAAATTTTACGGTTAATAACATCGGCTCCATGGTACATCAAAAATTCCAATATCCATCGTGATTTAAATATGCCACTAGTGATTGAAGAAATTGCAAAATACGCAGTTAAATATTTAACAAAACTCGAGTCACATCCTAATCCGCTTGCTCGTAATATTTTGAACTTTACTGGACACATCCGATTGGTCATCTTCATATATTGGTGAGGTAAGTCACTTCTTAGTGGGTTACAAATTGTAACGATAGTGGGGGAGTGATCGGAGGAGAAATCTAGAGAAGTTTCAACATTGATTAAATCCCTAGAAATATTTTTCATTACGCCAAAATCAATAACATCCGGAATTTTTCATACGTCAGTAGGCCAATAAGTGATAAGATTTAAGATTTGAATACTTATTGTTAGTTCATATTTGAAGATACAATAAATAAATACATGTATTAAAAAAATCGTATAACTGTTAAGATATTTTTACAGCATAATAGGAATACTCTAGTCTAATTTGCGTAACAAATAATCATCCAAATCGTGAATATTTCCCTTGTTTTGATTCCTTTAATCATTAATAATATGTTCCACGTTAATTTTTTCACTTTTCCTTTAGTTTTGTTCACTTTAATATTGCAGGCGAACTGATCAAATCATAATCGTATATAGAACAAATAAAGTTCGAAAAATAATAATTAAACTGCCCAGCAAAAAATTACACATTACCAACAGAACTACTTGCCCTATAATGACTTACTTTTCTGATTACCCAATTTCATTACTCGCTTACAAATCACATTACCTATAATTTAAAAAAATTACGTATAAGTTGCTAAATGGTAAATTAAATAGATTACGTTAAAAAGTTGCCAAATAAAAAAAAGTAAGTACTTCTCAAGAATCGATTATTTTAGTCTCACGCACTGTTAAAATCATTAAGTTGGTAATCCCGTAGGGAAGAGCTTCCACCAAAAATGCTTAATTCCACACCCGATTACCTTTCTTGAAATTTTGTGCTGGGTAACTACAATTAGTTATTTTTGTTTTTTAAAGCTGAAATAATTCTTATTTTCCTATCTTTACATTTTCGAGCAGAAATAATTGTTATCTGCTGATTTTTAATTTATCGAAAAGAAATAATTATTTTTTTTTCTGATTTTCTTTCGAGCAGAAATAAAAATTAATTTCAGATTTCAACTTTTCCAAACATATGTATGTATGTAATATCACACTTATCGTTCTACGTCGTCAGTTAAAAAAAAGTGGTTTGACAGAAACGAAAAATTGAAAACTTAAATTTACACACAAATTGGTGGAAAAAGAATTTTTTTTCAAGAGCTGTATAGAGAAGATATTTTACGAGTATATGATTTTTTTTTTTTAACGAAATGAAGAACAATATGAGGATTCTAGTTTTTGAGTTAATGAATTTTACAAGTTATTTTTTAGCGAACATCGCCATTAAATTTTGTAATTTTAGCTCTAGGGGCAAATTACGGCACTCTTTATCGAACGAAATTACGAAATATTTCAATAGAGTTTATATGGAAACATTTTAAAATTTCGAACCGTATCGAATGTCATAATTTGCCCCCAGCTGATACGCGTATCATCTACTTGTAATAATATATTTTTCTTTTTTTATCTTTTCACTAACCTGTTGCTCTACATCCATTTTGTGATTGCTGCGCCGACTATGGCCTCTCCTCCGTCTTTCGGTAAAGGCTTCGCCCGTACACAAACCATTTTTACCATGCACCAGCAGCATTTCACTGCTGACACCGTGACCCATGCCATTCGAAGGCGCTGGCGGTGGAGGCATACAGAATTCTATACTATCCATGTCATCTGGAAATATCAGATCACCTCGGTGATGACCCAGACTGCCACCGCTAGACATGGCAGCCAACATGCCGCCAGTCATTGTATTCGAATTGACCATATGATGGGCGGATGAAGATGCTGAACGGGACTTTATGCTACCGCCAGCATTCATGGACTTACCGGAATGGCGTATAGACATTGCATGAGGTGGATATTGTTGCTGAGGCAGATGATGCTGTTGCATTTGTTGTTGTTGTTGTTGTTGTTGCTGCTGCTTTTGCTGCTGTTGTTGTTGTTGCTGATGATGCAAATGTGCAGTTGTTTGAGCTTGAGCATGTGGATAATCGGAGGGTGGCGAAAAGCTGGCGAATTGTGGTGAAGCAGGTCTTGTTTGAAATTTTGTAGCCGCACCCGGAAACATGCTATTATGATGCATAGCCATGTGGGCCAGTTTGCTATAGTATTTAGTTGTTTGCCAGCAGAAGAATATCTCATGCAAATAAATCCTTTTTCTTTCTATCAGTTTAAATATTTTTAAATTAACAACATTATTTTATTTTAAAATATTGATATTTTTATTTATTTTGCTGCTTGTCTGCTTCCTTTTTTCTTTTGTTTGAAATTTTCACTGCAAAAAATAAACAAGAAAAAAGTTTCAGAGAAAAGTATAAAAAATATGTTAAAATTCATATTTAATAAGATTAAAAGTTACAAAATTTTACACTCTAAATAAATTATTTTATTGTACAACAAAATTGTTTTTCCACCAACACTTTAAACTTTTACTACAAGCAAAATTTCATTAAATTTACTAAAGCTATTTTTCATTCATGTCATTTTTGAGATTTTAAGTTTTATTTTTGAAATATATTTTAAGTTTATTAAGACGTGTTGTGCTGGACCATAGATAACCAGACATTATAACCCTCTTGTCGAGCAATTTACTTTAATTTACAGTTTAAAGAATGTCACAAACTGGAAACTTAAAGTTTAAAACGACTGGAGAGACAACTTTTTCTAAACTTATTTTTATATTCAAAGAGATAGTTTTATATAAATTATCAGTAAACTATGTATGCTTTTACGTATTGTAGGGTATTTAATAAAGTATTACACTTTAATTGACTTAAAGGTTTTTGTTTATTTTAATTTTTTTATAAATTAAATTTGCATAAAATAATAAACTTTTGTTTTACTCATTGTACAAAAGGACTTAAATTGGGGCATTTTGTTTTCCTTTTTTTATTAAATAACACAGACGACACATTTGCTTACATTTTATATGCATGTGAATAAATTTATTTAAATCTTAATTGCAAAAAAATAGAAATATAAAATTCATGTAAAAACCGAGTGTTAAATAGAGATATAAATTTTTGTGATTTTATTTCATTAAAATTAAAACTGAATAAAGTTTTTCATAAAAAAAAGATTTTAAAAAATACCAAAGAAAAACTAATTGACGTTACGTCAGTAATATGAATAATTTTTTTTTTGCTTTCGGTCATGCATTTTGTTTCTGTTACAGAAACTCTTGAGTAGACTTCAACCAAAATATTCTTGAGAAAAGCTAAAAAAAAATGCTCCGAATGTTTATAGAAGAACTTTAAAAATTGTATTGAGAATGAAGTACACATAGAAAATAAGTTAAAGGTTTTTTATGTGACTTTCGAAAAAGGAAGCGAAGAAGTATAAAAAATGGGAAAATAAAGGCGGCGTAAAAGTAAGCTGATGTTGATAGGCAGTGATGCCAAGTTTTATTTTATTTTCAATGCTACCGATGATGTTTAATCAGCGTGGCCTGCGACTTGAAATTAAAACTGCTTATAATGTAAAAAATGCATAGAATATGTTTCCAAGAAAACCCATTTTTATGGACTTGGATGATGTTGTTATTCTGTCACAGGCTATTTGCGCAAGGACCGTAAGAACTACGGATGTGAAATTTTCTAAGATTTTGTAAAATTTTTACTGCTACAACAACAAAGATATGTTAGTTAAAAATTATATGGTATTATAAGCGAGCAACGACACATATTGAAATCCTGATACAATATACAGACAAAACAAATATAGACAGTTGAAATTTTCAAAGTTATTGTATTTTTATGCAGACAACACCAATTAAATTTAAAAATAAAATTAAAAAAATTAAAAATAAAAAGTATTCTATCAGTTAATGTAATTCTTGACAACTTCCTATATCTGGGAATTCGTAAGAGGCTAACTCTTGAAATTTCCAAAAACGCTAAACCTAAAAATTCTAAAAGTAAAAAAATTTCCAAAACTAAAAAAAAAACGCCAAAACTAAAGGACAAACGAAAAAATTGCCAAAGGAAAAACTGCCAAAATAAAAAAAAAACTTAATTGAATTGTGTGGGCTGGTGGTTGAGCATTGTCTATATATTTCATTGGTACTTTGCGAAATCATCAGTAGACATCAACCACATATTTTGAACAATCACAAACAACTTATCTTATGTAAAGACTTTCAAAAACTATTTGAGAATTCACAAATAATAATATTTTGGAAAACCACAAAAGAAAAATAAGCGCAGTAGGCTTATTAACCTTAACACAACCCAGCAAATAATTTATATTCTGCGCGTACTATACGCTTATTTTTCTTTTGTTATTTTCAAAAATATTATTATTTGTGAATTCTCAAATAGTTTTTGAAAGCCCACAAAAGCTTAAAAGTTAAAGTTTTATGATCTGATTATTTTTGCAAATAATATTTTTGCTGCCGCCCACAAAAAGAGCGGGGAAGAAAATGGCATCTAACGGTCCAAGGTCCAAGTTTAAAGTTTTTTTTCAACCAAACTTAAGCAGAGTTGTAAATGATAACACCAAAACACATCTAAACTGTGGCAATGCAAGTTTATCAATCTCAACTAAACTAATTTAAACGTTGAAAACCGTGATAATAAAGTACAATAGAAAAAGTTAACATTTTAAATTAAAGATATGGTCAACTTTATTTCTTACAATTGTAAAAAGCTTTTTAGTCTTTAGAGCTTTCAGAAACTGAACTATTTAAAAATATTAAAAGCATTGTATGTTATTCTATTTACTTTACTGAATATAAATGTTAAAAATCGCAAAATAAGTTAAAAAAATAGCTCTGCAATAAAACCTTTTGCAGGTTTGATATGATAGAAAAACAAACATTCAAAAAATAAAACTTATAAAATTAAATTTTTCAGTACCATGTATGAATTTCAAGTCAATGTTGTTTATTGCCCATATACATACATATTCAACAGAGATGAGATGTAGTGAATAATAACAGCAGAGGCATTTGAGCAAAGCAATTTTATGCAATTGCCAGTTGTGAGTTTGTTTACTTGCACAAAAAAAAATTAAAATTAAAAATAAAATCAAAAAAAATGAAATAAATATAAAAGTTATATGTATAAATGTAGGTACTCGTATGTGTGTATTTTCCATTTGTACAAAAATCTGAACTTTTTGTCTGTTTGTTACATTTACCCATTTAAAGTTTTGGTGGGCCAGTATAAGTTTAGTTTAGTTTAGTTCAAATATGAAAACAGAGAGCCTTGAATAAATACAATGTATTGGAATGACGAAAATGTATATGCATGAATGGCTGGTATTCTTCTTCTTCTTTTTAGTTTATTTTTAAGTGCATAACTGTAGGCGCACACAAGCAATGGCTATAAATCATTACGCAGCCAAATCATTTGCTTAACAAATACACACATTTATGCACATATGTGTTTATAAATAAATATTTATGTATGTATGTGTGTACATATGTTGTTAGTACCCTGCAGGAGATCCAACTAGTGCCCAACTGGTATTTTACTAGTACAGAAACCACCACCACCACTAGTTCCCAACTGTAAAATTTCGAATAACAACTTAATGCTCAAATTAGCATTGAGTGTGTTTAAAAAATTACTGGTTCCATTGGTACTATTTTAGGATTAGTTTATTACCAGTTCTTTTGTAAAGAAAAATTTTATAAAATTGGTAATTTTATTCCTTTTTACCCAGTGACAACTGCTAGTTAAAATTCGCAATTATTTATCAAAATTCAAAAATTATAATTACATATTTGTTTATAATTATTTTTGGATGAACCTAAAATTTTAATAATTGTATGATACCAATTTTCATAGAGTGCAAGGGCTCTTTTAGACAGTCAAAATTTATTTTGCAATGTTGTGCCTTGGAACTACTTCATATATTAGTACTAATCAAAATTTTATACAACAACTTTAACCCTATTCGCAATAGTTCTTGCTGTTCTAGTAATTATACTAGTAGCTTTTACACAATTGAAGCCTATTCTCCTGCAGGGTATATACATTATATGTACGTATTTATTTACGGAAAAAGCCAGTTAGAAGAAATATATAAATATTTTAGAAAAATATTTCTACAGGTCTTATACTGATGCAAATGGCAACATGTATACAAACTATGTATACCATTTTGAAAAAATACCTTCCATATTGTATTTTTGAAAACTAAATTGCCAACATTTAATTTAAATCGCTCAGAGAATTAAAAAGCACTCAACTAAAATTATAATAAAATATTTACTTGAATCCATTTGCCATTTTAATAGCTTTAACGTTTACAAGGAAAAATATTTAGCATGAAGTTATAGTAAAAAAAATGTAAGAAGTAGTTAATTTAAAAATTCTATATATCATATAAATATTTATACCATAATATAAAATTAATAAATAAATAGCTTGTGTATTATGTAAGATTAACAAATTTTTGCAATGATGGAAATACACAGAAAAGTTCTTTTTTTAATTTCCAGTAACCAAATTCATTGAACCAGTAAATATTTTGTATGAAGGCGGACCAACAAATAAATTTGTAGGCTCTGCTAACAAGTTTGTGTAAAAATATAAATTTAGCAAGGTTCGCTTGCAAAATTTTTTTATTTAAGTGTGTTGGTGTTTTTCTTGTTTGTTGTAGGTACAACGCACTTTTGTTGTTGCTTATTTTTATTGATCGTGTTGTATCTACCTGAATATCGACAAGTAT
Organism: Tachina fera; assembly: GCA_905220375.1. Classification (NCBI taxonomy): domain Eukaryota; kingdom Metazoa; phylum Arthropoda; class Insecta; order Diptera; family Tachinidae; genus Tachina; species Tachina fera. Next base: position 78,341,432 of record LR999966.1, read on the forward strand.
CCGACAAACGACAAATAAAATTGGAACAAAAAAATTAACTGGAACAGTAAAAAATATTTACTGAAACTAAATTTTATTTCAAACAAACAATTGTTTGAAAATTTTTTGGGCATAGCTTTTTCTGTGTTTTTAACAATCATCCCTCATCGTGAATATTTTTTTTATTTACAGTTGCAATCGTGAATTATTTCCAATAATTATGTACTTATGTGTGTTTTTCACAAAGGTTTAGTTTGGTAATACAAATGAAGTAAAATTTAAGTTTGTACATAGTTTTCTTGTTGTATTTTTAAATAGTTTTAATTGTTTGATTCCATTTCAAAAAGGAATGGAAATGCATAAATTTATATATATGTATGTGTTCATACTGCCGACAATTCTTCCTGTATATACATGTAAGTATGCTTGTCAAAGACTTTCCATAAAAGTTGACAAGCTTATACGTCTTACTGTATCAACTAAAAATGCAGATCTTTGTGGATGCTTATCCTAAAGAATAACACTTTTTAAGCTATAAGTCTTTTTTGAAAAAAATTGCATGTTCTTTTTTTTTAGAATTTTTATGTAAGCCAGTGTCAGTAATATATCTGTCTCGGCATGATAATTTGTACAAGTTACAAATGCCAAGCAAGTGCTTACACAACAATTCCTGCTGCATGGAAGCAAGACATACCAGATATACGGACAGATTACCGACAATCAGAAAATGAATGACGTACACCACTTCATGAGTTTTATGTATGTATATATGTATGTTTGTATGTATTTATAAATGTATGTGCACATCGTTCCTTTATTGCAACATAGTCATAACTTAAAAAAAGCAATTTTTGCAGAAAAAAAAATTTTTAAGTTTTAAATTTATAGATTGTATTAAAAACATAAAATACGATCTGATGAATTATTGTACATAGGAGTAATTATGCATTTTACTAATTTACAATAAAGAAGCGATATGTACATATTTGTGTGTGTGTGTGTACATATTATAACAAGCATACAACCCTAAATACATATGAAATTCTTTCCATTTTTCCCTTTGCCGGCCAACTGACATAAATCCATACATACACTTCTACTCAAATTTGCTTGAGTATATGTACAAAATCCCCATATTAACGATCTGCCTGTCACAGAATAAACAATGACGCCACCGCACCATACCACACCACACCAATCCCAACCAATCCAGTGGTTATGAGTGAGTGCATGCAAGTGTATGTTAGGAAACTAAAAAGTGTCATTTACAGCAACAACAAAGAACAACAAATACTTCAGAGTAGTTTTTACAACCACTCTGGCACACACACGCACACAAACACACACATATCCAATACACTGGGATCTAGAAATAAACGTACATTTTTATCTTACCAACAAATGACTAAAATAACTGTTGTTATTAAAAGATAAAATACGTAATTTTGTTGGTCGTTATAAGTACGAGTATGTACATGCGTAAGAGTGTGTGTAAAATATGGCATAAGTTATGATTGATTTATACCCATATAAAAACTTCAAGATTCTTTGGCAAAGATAAAACAACAATAACAGAAACAATAACATGTAGAAATTACCATACAGAGTTGGCTAACTGAATTATAGCGAAGCTTTTACATTTGCACCGAGAAAAGGAAATACTTGCGCGAAATGTATGCAATAATTTAGGGCCTATCCCACGATGTCGATAATGTTCGACTTACATTTGAAGCAAAAACAAAATAATCCCCCTTATTGTGAATGGCGTCGTCGTCGTCACATCAAGGCGACAGTAAATATTGTCAATAAGTCGGAAAATTCGAAAAAATGGGCCAAATGAAAAAAATCGCCAAAATGAAAAAAGCGCTAAAACCGAAAAAAAATCTCCAAAACGCAAAGAAGGGTAAAAACACCAAAATTAAAAAAAAAATCGCGAAATTAACAAAACGCCAAAAACCGAAAAAGATCCACAAAATGAGAAAAAAACGTCAAAACTAAAAAAATTGCCAAAATAAAAAAAAACTCCAAAAACCGAACAAATCGTCAAAACCAAAAAAAAATCGCCAAAATTAATATAAACGCCAAAATTAAAAAAAAACTTCAAAAACGAAAAAAAATGCCAAAACTTTATTTTATATAGGCTACTAAAGTTTGTATTGAATTACATATCTCGTGTCCGTACGGAACCCTTCGTGCGCGGCTCAAAGTCGCACTTAAATAAATTTAAAGATAGGAATAGCTTAATGAAAGACTCGTTAGATATATAAAGAATAATTTGTCAGCGACCCTTGGAGCGATACAAGCATCAAGAACTTCGAATTATTCTTATTTGATAATTTTCAGTCTGTTGTTTTAAAGCAACTTGAAATTCGTTTGGGTTCTTTACAGATTTCGCAAGAATTGGCCGGCCTCATATTACACGTTTGACCGAGAACTGCTACCGACGATTTCATACAAAGATAACAAACATCAACAAGACGCCGATGCTCACAATTAGGCATCAACAGAAGAGTTATTTTTGGCCGCAAGTTGCTGCATTGTGTCTCTAGCATTGTTGATTTCAACAAGACGGAGCAGCCGCTCACACACCTCGGGAAACGCTGGAGATTTTGAGACACGAATTTACAGGTTGAAGAGTTCAATTTGCCATTTATGTTGATCGCCAGATCTAACAGCAGCAAACTTTTTCATGTTGAGCCTTTTTAAAGTTGGAGTATTAGGAATTGGATCGTAAATATTTTCTTTTCAAAAAGCCAAAGCTGAAAATTAAATTTTTGCCGGTAAAATTGAAATTGAACATGCAACTTTTAAGCAGACTAAAGTAGATTTTAAATTTTTAACTTTAAGGGCCATTATTATGACTTAACGATAAAGTTTCGGATAGTTATTCCTAACTTTAGCAAAACTTAACTATAAAGTGACCTTTAAAATTTTTCATTATTACAACTGTTCGATAAAATAAATAATAAAATGTTTGGTTGGTGGCAACATTTGTGTGGATATTGTGGATCTTGTTGCTTTCTTTGGATATTGTGGATATTGTTTGTTAAAAATTATTAGTGGCAACTTGCTTTTGTTTATTTGTCAAATTACAAACATAATGAAAATATTTTTGTCAATTATTTTGTTTTTTTTATTATTCTTATGTGTTTTGTGTTGTATTGTTTTTGTTTTATGCCATATTTTAACCAAATAAATTTGACTTTGTTTTATAAAGTAGAAAGTGTGGCAAGTGGCGAAAATGTGGTAAGTTCAAATGACTATAGCTCACAATAAAAGTTACAGGTAGGATGAACTTGTCTTTAGCTTATCGCTCACTTTTTGTTAAAATGAAATTGTAATAATGAAAAAGTGTTTATCCATCCAATAACATTCTACCTTCAGCTAACGACAAGTTATAATAATGGCCCCAATTCATTCTACACAAGTCCATACATTAAGAGAAAAATTATGATCTAAATTTAAGAATAAAATTCTTGACTTTAGATTGCAGAAATCTTAATATGTATTTCAGTCTTTAAATGTGGTCAGTAAGATTGACGGTCCCAAGTTTAAGCATATATTTTAAATTTATAGAATAAATTATTTAAATCAAGAACGTGGTTTTAAACTTTAAGAACGCATTCTTAAAATTAAGATAATATTCTTAAAATTTTATAAATTTGATCTTTTATTTAATATTTTTATTATAAAAAATCTTAGATTCGATCTTAAAAAATTAAGGTTTTATTCTTGAATCAAGATTATTAAGATGGAAATGATTTGATTTCAAGCGTAAAATCTTTATTTTAACGCGATTTTTCCCTTAGTATACTAAGTAAGATGTCAAAAAATTTTTATCCATTCTTAATTCTTTATGTAAAACTTCACAACTTTTAGAACTTCATGCGACAGATTTGCATTGGAATCTTTCTTCCAATACCCTATTTTTGATAAAACGTTCAACCACAACAATTTAAAAATTATTATTTTCCATGCCTGCATGAACATCAATTTAACTCTCATAAATATGAAATTGTATCTGTGTGTAAATATATTGCTATTGCAGTTAAGTTAATACAAATTTCCGAGTGTGCATGTGTGTGTTACTTTTTGAACTTTGTGAGATGAGTTTATTTTTAAACTGTTTCCTTGTTTTTTTCTTTTATATTACATTTTAGAAGCTGGTATAGACAAATCAACATATCAAACAGAATAGGATTTGCTAAGAGCTCGTAAAATATAAAGAAAGTTAGTATAATAGAATCAGTTTTGTTAGCTGCAAACAACAACCAGAACAAAAGTAATGTGGTTTTGCAAAAAATAAATCCTTGCGAAAAAAACTTATATTTGAATATATAAAACTTTTTTTATTTTTTTTTGCATTAAAAATGTCATAAATCACTTAAAATTATTATAGATAATTTTCCATAAGATCTGTGAAGAAAAATTTCATACAACGGGGATTGAGACAAATGGTTTTTAAAGCCGCGGCATATATTTTTCATATTTTTTTTTTCAAGTTAAGATTTTACTTATTTTCCATGTTGGCAAATTTGATGTAAGTTGCATCCTTTTATTCATAAAATATATAGATACGTATAAATTTATATAAAGTAAAATGTTTTTATTACGAACTAAAAAGTGGAAAATAATTGTTTATGTAAATTTAAAATTCTGTGGAAAAACTGCCAATATTTTAACCATTATATGGAAGGAAGTCTGTGACCTACAATAATATGTATTCTTTAAATCAGACGATTTTAGTCTGAGCATCACTTGTGTACGAGTAACATTTTCTTGCCCTTCTTCTTTGACTTACAGGCAAACATAAACAACTGTCACAACTAAATTAAAATCTTTACAATAGAATTTCATCCCAAATATTCCCCTTATCGTGTTTGGCTTATTTCGATTGCGACTATGAGGTTTTTGTAACAGATTAAAGAACATGACAAACATTTTTCTTTAATCTAGGACAAAATGTTGTAGTCGAAGTTGAAATACTCCAACCACGATAAGGACCATTGTTTCTAAATATTTTCATAAATTTGTATCTCCATATTAAACGATATTTGCATACGGTGAAGAATTAGAGAATTGAAAAGCTCCAGAAAAATATTCCATTCCATATTCTTAAAATTATACATAAAGCTATCCCTATCCTATACCTTTTGTTTTAGACAAACTAAAAGATATTACACCGAAAAAATTATCATAACTTTTTCATTTACCGCCATTTTACTATCAGGGCGATTATGAATAAAATTCCGCGAGAAATTTCTACTTTTTCCAATTAGAATTTTTTGTTTTCCCTATCATTTGCTATTATTTGGAATTGTTCCGCGGGAAAAATTTTTCCTGAATTTTTATTCATAATTGGCCTCTATGTGTCCAATTTAAATTTTAGCGGCAAAAGTTAAAATTTTTTGTTTTTTGAATAAAAAAAAAATCACGATTCAACTCCTAACACTTCGGCGACATAAATGCCAAAAATTTGTGCTAGATGGCAACTCTGTGAAAATATGAACAGGTGGGAATGTTTAAATTTTTTTTCAGTTAAGTTTTCAAACTCTTGAGTGGTAAAAATGGCATTAAGAAAAAAGTTCTTTTTTTTTCAAAAATTAACTACAATACCCCAGTGTGAAGAGGAAAATATTTTACTAAATATTTGTATTGCGTGTCAAATATCATGTTCTATGTCATATGTGGTATAGAACATACGTTATTCGTATTCCTTCCAGAAATGATGTACATACACACATATTCGTATGTATGTATGTGGTGCTTTGTGGGAAGCTCAGCCTTCATGTCGTACTAGAATAAATTTTGCAGCCTCTTGCAGCTATAGTGGAGCTCCAAGAAAATGTGAGAAGTGATCTATGAATCTTTTGGAGAAATCCTATCTGTAAAAATGTGTGATGAGAATAAAAATTTTATTATTTTTGGAAAATTTTGTGTGAGAGGATATAGCGGAGTGGGGAAGTGAGTATTACCAAGAGCCGTGGGAGGATTATGGCCAACTTTTTTAAAATGTTTTTTCTTAGCAACAGGGGTGTGTCTCTACGTCAAGATATGTGATGATTGCTCATTTGAAAATAATTTTGCCACAATTTCGGCATTTAAGCAAACACTGCATTGTTTGGTGTAGTATCTTTATTTTATTAATTCATATTTCGTTTATGTTGGGCGTTTTTTCATAAATTTGCTCTTTTTTTATTGGGGCTTATTTCATTTCTTATTTAGGATTTATTTCCTTGGGCCTTATTTCACAGCGCCTTGTCAATCACCTTGATATATTCCACAGAATTTTTAGCTTATTCAAGTCAATATTTCAATTAGTGAGTTGTTTATATAAATTATTTAATCAATTAATATAAAATTTTTTTTATTTCTTCAATTTAATATTTCAAGCAATTCCATGATCAAAAGAATTTTTAATTTTTTCTGTGTGAGTACATATAGAAAAAAAGTTTTCTCTAAGCAAATTTTTTTCTGAAACAAATGTGTGAATTCAACTTTAGATTTGAACAATAGATTTCAACAAAAGTTAAAAAATACTAAACTTGGTACGCCATTTTTAATCTTCACAAAGCACAACATCTTAAGTGTCACTTGTTTCACAACAAAAAACCTTACACGCAACAGCTAACATTGACAAATTTCTTTCTTTCAACTTTAAAAAAAAATTGACATGACGTTGCTGCTACTTACAACATGGAAAAATTAATGATTTATAGCAAAGTATATAATCTGCAAGTAAACGATGCGTCAGTTATTTTATCGCAAGTCATTGCACTTTGTAGTACTTGGTATAAGAAAAAAATTTATATATAACATTTCGTCTTTTTACCAGCAATTTTATTTAAGGATTTTCTTTGTAAATATTTCCCTAATAATAATAAAAGTGCTTTTATGTGGAAGAGAAGCAAAGATTACTTAAATACACATACTGTTCCTGTAATACCTTTTTTCAATACTCCCATTATCTTGGGTAAATAAGGCGGCGTTGTCATCATGATATCATTAGCATTACAACAGAAAATTATGTTCAATACAACTGCTGTTGGTGCTTTTGATGTTGTTGCTGTTGGTTACAACAATGTCAGGTTTATCACAATGAAACAACGCTTCATTTAACATTTTTACTTTAAACACGTTCAATACGCAAACCTACTTTCGTATTAACAAGCAGAGACGTGCTCGCTCTCATACATTAGACATATCAAAAAAAAAAAAGAGGAACTGGAAATATTTTTATTTTTAGCACAAGAAAGTCAATAGGAAAGTCTTGTGGAATTTTCTGCTGATGCTAGTGAGCGTTATCCAAAGGAAATATTTTTCAGAAATTGTTTAAACGTAAATTTATATGGAAAACCTATTGAACAAAATGTCTGCACTATTATTTAAATACAGCAGAGATTTTATACATAACATATTTGTTTTTAATTGTTTTTCTTATAGTAAAATGTAGAAATAGTATTTGTAGAGTTCTCCAGGTTTTAACATTGAAGAACATAAATTTCGATAATTAAGCCCAGCAAAAAATTACACATTGCCATCAGAACTACTTGCCTTATAATGACTTACTTTTCTGATTACCAAATTTCATTACTTGCTTACAAATCACATTAGCTAAAATCTAAAAAAATTATGCAAAAGTTGCTAAATGAGGAGAAGGATTCTTTTAGGTTAAAGATTTCGCAAAAATGTTGTCAAATTAAAAAGAGAGAACTTCTCAAGAGTCGATTATTTTAGTCTCACGCCTTGTTGGTAAATCATTAAAATGGTAATCCAGTAGGGAAGATCTTTCACCAAAAATGCTTAATTCTAAACCCGATTACCTTTTTTCGAAATTTTTTGCTGGCCATCATGTGTAATCCAGCAAGTAATTTTATTGTTGCGTGGTAATTATTAAAAATCGTACCTGTTTCTCTTTAACCGACTTTAACACTAAGGAGTTTATTAATTCCTCTGTATTTTTTCTTGATTATTTTACTCCGTACATTTTAGAACGATTATAAAAATTATTGTTTTGTCTGAGAGAGCTTCCTTCTATATGTTAACAATGTAAAAAAAAATTGTTACGAACCTTACACAACATATCGAGCTCTCGTAACGACACAATCTCGAAATTAAAAAATTGGCGGAGCCACGCCCAATAAAACTTAATGTTATATTTCACATGATGCTATTTGACCGATTTTTACATACCCACGGCTCAAAAAATCACAAAATTTTTCTTTAAAAAAAGTTTGCGATGCCAGCTTATTAAATTTTAATATAATATTTCACATGCTTGTACTTAACTAATTTTTAGAAAACTTGGAACAGTCATTAACACTCCTTGAGGTCATAAAAAGAAAAATTTTAAATATCAAAACAGTTTAAGAAGTGGGCGGGGCCATGCCCATTAGAGATTAATATTACATTGTACGTGCTTCTACTTGCGCCATCTTAGAGAAAAAGGTGGCGGATACTAGTATTTGTAAAATTGGACGTGGCCACACTTACTAGAACTACAAAATTGGCACTAAACGTTTGAAAATAAAACTTTAAAATAGTTAAAACGACTTCAAAAATAAGCACTAAAAAATGATAAATAATAAATAATAATTTAGATTTATTTAAATACAATATTTTTAATTGAACCATAGTAAATTTTAATCAGAAATAATTTTTAGTGAGCCTTATGTTCAGTAATTTCAATTCTTATTGAATGAAATATTTTTATTAATTAATGTGAGTTTCTAAAGAAGAGAAGAAAAATTAAACTTAGACTTTAAGCTGGGGGAAATACCGATACATTTTTGTGATGCCACGCACTTCATCAGCACCCTAGTCTATCTACTTGGGTATATATTCTTATTAACATCAGCTATTTAACTTAAATTTAAAGCTTAAAGTCTAAGTTTAATGTTTCTTCTCTTCTTTAGAGACTCACATTAATTAATAAAAATATTTCATTTAATAAGAATTGAAATTACTGAAATTAAGCTTGACTAAAAATTATTTCTGATTAAAATATTTTTATATGTATGTCCCTTTAATATTAAAATGAGATGGAAACGTCATTTTGAATTTTCACGTTATTGGCCTTCTCAAAAACGTGGCACAACTTTAATCATTTATTTACTAATTTTTGAAAAAATCAAAAAATTAGTGAACTATTTGTTCAAATGCTAAACTTTTTTTATTTATTGTTGCTTAATACTAATAAAATATTTTAAAGCATTCGAAAAACCACTGCTTTACCATAGCTGGCCAAAGTGACACCGGATTGCCAAACTTCAATCTATTTCTTACACAAATAAATACACAAACATGATTACATTTCTCTCGTTGGCCAGCACTGTTCTATACGCATATCTTTGAATTTGTGAGTGAATCAAGAAAATATTACATTATACATATGTACATACATACATATTATTATAACAATAAAAGCATTAGCCCAACACAAGTCTGATTTTGAATATAAAATTTTCACTAAACATACATATGTAAATATAAATATTTCCTATTGGCTAAAGTATTCGTATTTAAATATAAAACAAATAACTTTACAAGAAATGGGAATGTTTTCACTTGTTCCGTTGGTGCATAAAATTAATTCCGATTTAATTTGCTTTCATTTGAAAATTCCTCTTTTAAGAATATTTTAATGCTTTTATAAATATACAAAAAATAAACGGGAATGAAAATCTTAGCTAGAAATTCATAACAAATAAAACACATGTCAGAGAAAGTAATAATTTATGTAGAGACGTAAAAGAATACTAAATATGGATATATAAGTATAAGACATGAAAATACCCACGTACATATTATAAATACTTAACTACATACATACATATGGATATGTATTTATACATAATTACATGTACAACTGAACAAGCAAAACATAAAAAGGTAATTTTTGACATAAAATTCATTCATTAAATGATAACAGCTTTTACTGCGCCGTTGTAATTATTAAAACAGCAAAAAAGAAGATTATCATAAAAACCGTATTTAAGCATAAATTTCTTTAAAGATGCTTCATTTGTATTTATAAAAAAACCTTAGTAAAATCGTCTTTTATGTATGCAGGAATGAAAAAAACTCACGGATGCTTTTCCAATATCTCATTACGTTAACAAGCAGGCAAATACAATCAAATGAGCATAAACCTACATACATATGATCATAAACTAAATCCGCATGACAATCGCCTACGCATTGCACTGTAAGATTAGATACACGTAAATATGAGCAAAAGCCCTGTACAGTAGCATACTTACATACATACTGTATATCCCTTTGACTTGTTGTGTATTATGTATTACTTACACACGTACGAGCGCGCCTGACTTTTCATGCACGCACCCACATTTTGAAATTTTTTAAAACATAATAATAAACTGTCGTCATTCATTCGTTTTCCATATCCTACTCAAAATAAACTATGAATAATATAAATATTTTTTTCTTTATTTTTATTTAACTTATTTCTGAGCATTTTTTTTTACTGTAATTTTTTAAGGACTGAGCGAACTATTTTTGACTGCATACAAGCCCTTATGTTATGTACATATGTACATAAATGGGAATTTTTCCAATGTCGAATGCGACATTTGTGAATAAAAAAGGTTATGGCAAAGCATTATTTTATTTTGCCAAGAGACTAAACTTATAGCTCTTCATTAGCACTATAATTAGTGCTAAGTTTGATTTTGGCCAATTGTTCGTTTTCAAGATAATTAAAAGAAACCAAACATTCGCATGTGACAAAAACAAAAGTCGCTGATTTAAGCGAAACCTGAAGGAATACATTAATGCGATTAGTTTTAAAATATTATGCATCCCAGTAAAAAAAATTCATGTTTTTTGAAGCAATACGGCAATAAAAAGCATCATCATTCGCTTTAAAATATGTGAATGTACATATATGAAGCAAACTACAGGAAAATATAATAGCAAACTACAGGAAAGTTAATAGCGCCACAACAATGCAGGTTTTAAAGCCCGAAAGTTAGCCAATGTCACCACATACAACATTATATACTCATATTATGCCATGTACATATGCATATGCATTAGGATCCTTCTCATCTACACAGAGAAAACAGATTCGTTGAGACAACCGAATTTGTTGCCAATCGAATTTTTGGCGGTTGCACAAACTATCAATTTTCTTGTGGTACCACAATACATTTAATTATAATTATTAACCCAATAGTTGCATCATCAATAGATAAAATTGGTTAACAGTATTGAATTTGAAATAAAAATTATTCTTGCCACCGAAAGTATGGTTAATATAACTAAAACAATATCACAATTGGTACATGTGACAGAAAAATTAGAGTTCTTTATATTTGCATTTCTTCAACTACACATTTTAAACAGCCACAAAGCTGTTATCTTATGCACAGACTTTCAAAGACCATTTGAGAATTCAAAAATCATAATATCTTTGAAAATTTTAAAAAATAATTTTTGAATTTGCTGCTATAAATTATCATAGTAAACTCAACCTCTAGTTAGTTGCAGCAACTGAAAGAAAGTGTTTATTTTAACGTTAATATAGGACGACAATTTTTTAGTTGCCAATACCAAAAGTTCGTAGTAAAATCCAATTCATATTTTATTCGGTTGTGCTAATCAATCAGTTCATTAGTCATGACAAAAGCATACGTTCGGTTGATGCAATCAATTTAAAAATTGTCACAATCATATTTTTATTAGAGTTATGCCTTGATGGCAATGAACATGGATTGTTTTTTTGGATTAATAGAAAATTGATAGTGTGAACTAAAATATAGTTCATGCAAATGATATTTTATTGGCCTAACCATTTTTCAACCAATCTTTTTTCTGGGTGTAGGTTGTCAAATAAGTTATACATTCAAACGCAAACTTGCATACACACAAAACACAAGTGACGAGAGTCAGTCAGAACAAAAGCAAATTAATCAGAAGAATTTTTCAAAACAAAAATTTAATTTTTCCAAAGAAAAATTAATAAAAATTGACATGACACTGTTTCCATGTTTTATTATATTAAAAAAAGAGCTTTTGTGAGCAAAAAATTAGTACTCCAAACCGAAAACTTGCCACAGAAAAATCAGCAGCGACATCATCACGTTTGTCAGCGCTACTTTTTCTTATAATAGTAAAAACCTGCTTTATTTGAAGCAAAATTTTTACTGGCATGTTACTAATTTAATTCAAAAATATCAAATAGTTAATTTTTTATTGTCGCACGCCACATGTTGCATGTGACATTTTGATCCATTTTACTTTTTATGTTTATTTTTTATTTTTCATGTAATTAGACATATATAAGATGATTTTAAATGATCTTTAATCTTTATTTACATACATTATAAACTTAACAAAATTGCTTCAATAAGGAAAAACATAAATATTTATATTCCAAATACATACATTCGAATCTCGCTATGACGAATCTCACTTTAACGAAAATCCGATGAAACAAATGTTAAAATTGTTTACATTAACAACCCTATATAGTAAAAACTATATTAATTTTATACTGGATTATTGAATGATAAAAAAAGAATGATAGAAAAGAAAAATTTGCCAGCAACAAATTTCTAACATTAACTACCTTATATAGCGAATGTTTCGATAAATGTATGCGCTATATAACGAACGACAAAACAATTAAACAAAATCTACAACAGTAATGCAAAAAAGTGTGAGCCAGAAAAAGCAAACCAGTTTTCAAATTCGTTGGTCTTGAGAGAAATTCAGAAAAAAGCGGTCCAAAAAAAGTATACAAATTAGCCAAAAACAAGCATCAACCAGTGATATTATTTTTATAGTATGTATAATATTTGTTTATCTTTAATAATCATAATAAAAATAAGAGTTGAAAAAACGAAACTTTCGGTATAACGAATGGAACCTGGCAATATATTGCTCGTTATACCGGCATTTGCCGGTATATATGTAATTATCTCGCTACCGTTTTTACTCATTTTCAATCAAGTATTTTGTATTTTTAATTTAAATATACACATAAAGATATTTTAGAGAGAAAAATTTATAAATTTAAATTTATAAATTTTAACATGCGACATCATGTTACAAAGCTTTAAATAAATAAAGAGAGCGAAGCGCTGATTATTTTCCCGAAATTTTCTTAAATTAAATTTGCAATAAAAATATCTGTATCTTATTATTAATATTTGATGCGCATAGCAGTAATACGTTCGGCTCTCTGATAATAAATTCTCTTTTTCAATGTCGCACGAGACATCGATGCACCGTGAAGCAGAGAAATTCTTTTACCGCAATCGGTAGTCTTAAGCTATGTATAGAGGGTTGTCAGATCTTACAATACTGCCACTAAAATGTGCTAAATATTTCTCATAACCGTGTGAACTGGCAATTTTTGTCAGACGTCTTTACCAGAAAAAGCATTTTCAGTCCATTGCAAGACTAGCAGCTGACAACAAGTTGTCAGATGTGCGAATTTCATGCATCTGATAATGGCGTCATTGTAAGAGAATTCTTTCAATGGGCAGCACTACACATGCTTGATTTTAAAGAAAAAATACAAAATAAAATATGTACAGACAAAATCATTGCAATTGCTTTTTTATGGTTCATTATAATTTATATTTTAATTTTTTACATATAACACAACCGCAAACAACTGATATTTAACAATTTCTAACAAATGTTTTGAGTCTGGCAAAGCATAACAACAGCTGTGACTATTTTTGCATATGACAACCGTGTGAACTGACCATTTTTGGGCTGACGATTTTGTCATACAAATTTGTTATCATACAACCGTCTGGCAATAAATTGCAAAATTTTCTGACGACCGTGTGGACTGACAATATTCCTTGAACTGGTAATTTTCGATTGCCAGTACATTGTCTGAAAATATTGTACAATCTGACAATCGTTTGTACATAGCTTTATCATTCCTTTTACATTTTTCTTATATTCTTTAAATATAAACCAAGATTTAAAGGAGCAATATCAATGTATAATGTATCTCATTCAGAAAAACGTTTCTCATCAATATATAAAAATGTTTGAAACCCATTATATCTAAAAGAAAAATACACATAGCCTCCACTTCAATTGGTTGCAGTCCTTAAATGTTCATCTTGGCATAATGATTGGGAAATCATTCAAATTTGCTACCGCCTCTAAACTGTGAATACAACACACACTTGCAAATACACACATGTACAAATGTACATCTTCATTAACAAACTAAAATTCATTCCCTTTTAGTTACACATGTGCGTGCGTTTGTTAAATTGTTTGTTCTGCGGTTATTTTAATGATGTGCCATAAGTGACGCATTTCATTGTTTGATATGGAACATAATATGTATTTGAATCTTGTACAGCTGAGATACATATTAGCATAAACTCACATGCATAGAAATTCATACATACATACATACATACATACTTTTTTTACAATAAGAATACCTTTTTTCGAATAGAATGATTGTTAGCTTTGAAGTTTGAGTTTTATTTCTTCAAAAACAGCAGATAGATTTATGAGATACTTTCCTTGCCTTAAATTGTTTTCACACACACACACGCACACACACACACACACACACACTCCCTGACATGTGCATTTACCACCTTCTGAGCTCGTTATGTTTGCAAAACGAACACAACGTAACAAAACACGCAACATGCGTCTTAATGAGCTTCAAATACGTACGAATCAACAAACAAACAAAAAACACTAAAAAGAAACCTCACATATGGGGCGTGTACCCACATGCATGCATCGAGTGCCTGACTGGCCCATCTGTCCGTCCTTCCGTCCGTCCGTCCGTCTGTGCTGGATATACAGTTTTATTTATTAAACGCATTGCAGCTCGTTTGTAAACTGCTCACATGTCTCATGCAGATGTCAATACAATTTTAACAATTTTTCTCTAGCTATAAATATCAAAGATTTTGACGTTACAATAAATAAATAACAAGCAGCAAATATTTATGAGGAGACGCTGAGAGGACGACGCTGCTTGAACGAAGTTTTGCAGGGAGTGTCGTCTCTAAGGCAAAAAGTTACAATTAAATCAAAGTAGTATTGTTAGAAAATTTTATGTTTGCTTTAATTAATAATGTCTTTGGTAAGTAGTACGGGATGAATATTTTTAAGTTTAATCGCATTCTTTAAATTTTATGGGATTAGAGACATCCGCGCAATTAAAATTTAGAGTGTTAAAATTAAGTATTTCTACAATTAAATAGCTGACAACGCAACAGTGACTATAAAAATTTAGTGTTATAGGTATTTAAGATTAGAGTTTACTATCCTACACCATTGTACGACTTTTCAGAAAATACAACTCTGGTGTGTTGGAGTTTATGTAAGTTTTCAAAAGACAACAAGAATTCATTAGATCAGGGTTGCATTTTTATTTGCAAAAGTTGTGCGATTGTGTAGAATAGTTAGTCCTAGCCAAATGAACGAACTTCCAACCCAAGAGATTTTTACGAACAATGCGTACACATCGGCCTCTTTTATTCGATATAATGAGCATATCCCATTAATAATGATTTTTTTTGCACAACTGACTTTTTGAGTTCGTTGGCCTTTTGTAGTGGTACTATGATGTGTTGAGAAAAATGGGCGGACCAACCATACCTATTAAAAATACTTATATTTAATCGATTCCATTCCGAAAAAATTTCACACATAAGTATCAGGCTCTTGCCCAAATACAAACTTGATGCATGAATAAATCAACAGCATGCGATAACACAGTGTGTTTTTCTAGTAGGTATTGTCGAGTATAACAACAATCTGTATTTGAAATTTTCCAAACACCTCCAAAACCTTGAGTTACAGGTACCGGTACCGGTTTTTCGTACCCATAGGCTTTTATCAACCTCTAAATAAGTTGAATGTCAACCGATTTTGAATTCAAACTTTTTCTCTTGCGGTTCTCTAGAAAAAAAAGTTTGGAGACCGATTTTTTCAATCAACAGATTGTCTGATTCAACAAAATTTTTTAATGAAAATAAAAAGTAAATAAAATAAATAACTATTGTGTACAGTATGCAATTTCCTTAACAATTTTTTTTACAAGTATTACTTTATATTAATTGTATCAACTACAATTTTTCACTCCATATTGTTTTTTTTTTTGCTTAAAACAAAATTGGATCAAACTATTTACTGGAATAGTAAAAAATATTTACTGAATCAAAATTTAGTTTCAAACAAACTTTTGTTTCAAAATTTTTTGGGAATAATTTTTTCTTTGTATTAAATTTTACTTTCATAATCCTCGAAGTCTAAATACACAGAAAGTAAATAAATATAACGCGAAACACATCATACAGGTAGTTTTTTAACGAAAAGTCTTCTAATAAAATGTTTATTAACTCTGTCAATTTAGAGGGAATTTTTTAAAACCAACTTGCGAATTACTCTTAATCAATTATGTTTTAGAAAGTTATAAACACTATGGTTCCAGTACAAAAACACTGTCTAAGAATGAGTCCAAAGTAGAAAAGTGTGGAAAAAAAGCCGAAAAAATATATTTGGTGAAAAAATACAGATATATATCTGAAATTTACTGAAACAATTTATATATTATTCAAAATCGGTTGATATTTCTCTGTAGGTATTCGAAATAATGTCTTATTTATTTTAATTAAATTATTTTAAATTTTTAATGCTTTGATTTTGCAATAGGTTATACATTTTTTTTTTAATTTTCATTTGCCAACATTTTTAAAATGCTGTTGTATTCAAAAATACTATTTATAAATTTAGTAAAATTTCTTAAATATGAAAATTTTATATTTGTATTGCTCCCTTTTACTTAATGCATCTTATGTTGCTTTCCGCTTCATTTTTCTAATATAATTGAAGCCAACAACAAGCAAACAGCTTTTATCAAACAAAAGATACACATGAATACTATTTTCGGTTGTGACGAATTTTCTGCACACTTCAGCTCAGAAATAAAAAAGAGAGATTTAATTAATAAAAGCTTTAAAATAAATTAAACCGACTTTATGCACTAAAAAGTTAAAAATAACATAAGTATTATATGCTTTAACTACTTAACTATTTGCAGTCGGTGCCAAGAACAAAGCAATGCCAAAATTTATAAGAAGTTCTAAAACGGATATGTATCTTATCTCCCCATTAACAGGCCACACAAGAAAAAATATGCAATTGCATATTTGTGGTTTACCTGGTCATTATAAACGTTTGCTGGGACTTTGGTATTCTTTCCATATTTAAAATTTTTATATTTAAAGTAGGAAAATAAAAAAAATGTTGATTATTGAGTTCTTGTTTCAACTTTGTTATAGGTTGAATTTCTCATTTGTTTAAATGAAAGTTTATAACATAATAACTCTAGTTGTTCTAAGAATCTTTGGGTAAAGGTTCCCTGATGATCTGCATTAGCAACAGTGAAATGCGCATAGGATCCAGCTAAACCCCTCAATAATCAATTTCAATGTATTTTTAATACAAAATTATTTTACTGAATAATAATTTGGGATTATTTGTGCGTCAATAGATTTTAAACTTAAATTGTAACAATTTCCAATAAAAAAACATTAATTTACATTTTTATATTAAACTAAGTTTTTTTAAGTCCAAAAAATTATTCGCTGTGGATAATTTTATTGCTATCATAAAAAACAGCACCCTAATTACAAATATTCCAAAATGCGTTCCTTGATGAACGCAACCCACTTGAGTAGCCAAGACCGTTGTGGGTACATTGAGAAAGTAACACAGGGTATACAAACCTGCTTTAAAACATTCGTTGGTGGTGTTGACGTGGGTCGTCAAAACGTGAGTAGTTTCAAATCATGAAATTAAGTGCGACCCTAGTTTTTTCGGAGAAGGATTGCAAAGATGACATTCCTAACATTCTATGATGGAACCCATGTACCCACTCTTGCTCTCTCCAGCAATACGCACTTGTGCTATAGTACAGCAAGAGAGGCTGCCACATTTTCAATATATTAACGGTAAAGAATTTTGTTTATTTTATATTTTGAATATATGTATGACAAAAGAAAGTATTCACAAATGTATGCATATTTTTACCAGGAACCGTGGCCTCAAATTCCTCAAATATTCACAGGATGAGTCCTCCATTGAACTGAAATTTAATGAAACCCTTTTAAAAGCCCTGCAATATATATGATCGTACTAATGTTGCATTTCAAAATAGATAGAGGTACATTTTTGCTGCTAGAGACCTGCACTAAGAATTTCCAGAAAGAGCAGCTAAAATAATAAATATTTGCTGTGCATTATGTAATATCTGCTTTTATTTTAACTTCAAAACTGACGTAAACGATATAAAAATTCTAAACAGTTTTAGCACAGAAGAGAGCGATAAGTTATCTTTAGTCTCATCCCTGTATTAAAATAAATAACAAATAAAATTGGGAAATTGAAACGGTAGTCTTAACGTCATAGTGTCATAATGTTTACGATTTTTGCTTGAAATAAAAAAATCAAAAACAATTATATTAAAATAATTTAAGAGATGAGACTTAAGACTATCGTTTGAATTCCCGAAATATTTTAAATAACCACCCTTATTTCAGTTGTCGTCATCGACGTCACTTTAACACACTACCAAAAAATTGGGGCTTGTTTACTCGCTCACGAGAAAAATTTTGCGAAACTGACAAAACATTTCCGTTCACTAAGGTCGAAAAAACATAATAAAATTGCCAACAAGAGTCAGTTGTTTTCGACAACGGATACACGAGCATCAATTTTTTGGTGTTATGTTAAAGTGACGTCGATGCGACAACTGAAATAAGGGTGAATACTGGAAATATTTTTTCATAACTTTCCATCTTAATTATATATGTAAGATATTTTTGTATATTTAAACATTTAATTATTGCATAATAAATCTCCATTGCAGAGTTATTCCTAAAAAAAATCATCATATTCTCTCCATAATTGAAACTCATAATACTGGGGAAATAAATCTTTCCCATTTTCCAAAGTTGGTTTAATATAAGGGAATAGAAGAAAGAGAAAAATGTCTCAAGTATATTTTAGGTAGAATAGGGGAACAGGGATATTATTAGATAAAACACTGAAAATAGTATTTAATAACTTTAGATCCTAATATTTGTACATTTTATTAATAAATAATAAATCTTCGTTGCGAAATTATTGCCAAACCTTTTTATCACATTCTCTCTTTATTTGAAATTTATAAAACTAGGGAAGTATTTCCCATTTTTGAGGTTTATATAGAACACGAAAGAGATGAAAGAGAAAAATTTTTAATTGATTTTATCTCTTTTTAAGTACAAAACCCAACGTGTGATTGTTTGAGAGTCAATTTATATTTGATACAACCCAGTTACATTTAGTATTGCGAATCACTACTAATATTTACTTAAAAATATTATGACACAACACAACTATAAAAACAAACATTATTCAAGTTATGAATGGCAATACTAATGTGGAAGTTGCGTTGGCTCTCAGACAATCAAACACTGAGTTGAGTTGAGTTGAGAATGGCAATAGGGATTCTGTACTCATTGTAAGCATTTCAATCGAATCTGATATTTATAATGAACTTTTAAACGAAATAATAAACTTATATATTGCTTCAGGTGAAGGGTATAATAAATATAAAATAAATTCAACATAATTAACATGTGAACTCATTAAAAACTTGTTGCAAGTTGATAAACAAACATTAAAAAACATATAAAAATTTCACTAAAATGTAAGAAAAAAAAATTATATAAATTCTTAAAACACACATAAAGTCATTAACATACCAACATGCACACACATATTTATATTACGCGCATGTGTTTGTTAAAAAAAAAAACTAAAGGAAGTGAGACTTTCCGCCTCATGTGCTGTCAATCGTTTGTGCTTCAAAGCGTTTAAATGCTGTTGATGCACACACCTTTGCAAAAAGGAAGATGTTGCAAGATATTTAAAGATACAAAT
Source organism: Tachina fera (assembly GCA_905220375.1). Classification (NCBI taxonomy): domain Eukaryota; kingdom Metazoa; phylum Arthropoda; class Insecta; order Diptera; family Tachinidae; genus Tachina; species Tachina fera. The sequence goes on from LR999966.1 coordinate 78,361,370, forward strand.
ATGCAATGTATGGTATTTATGCATTAAAAAAAGGCTGCAGCTGCTTGTTGGTTAAGCAATTATAAAAAAAGATATAGAAATTAAAAGAAAAATTATACCACAAAACGCAAAAGCACATAGTTATATACATATGTACATACAAATGTATAAACACACTCTACTATTTCAAAACTTCATTTAATTACAAAGAAAGAAACCTATGGAGAATTCTTTTTGTGACAACTAGAAATTATTTCGTTTTGATAGTATAAAAACAGTAAAAAGCCCAACTGAATATTTAATTATTCCTCTAGATAGCAAAGCAAGGCAGCATAACACAGAATAGACCATTAACATGTTAATGGTGATAATGATGAGTAAAAGGCATTTAATCCTCAATGTTTAGATGGTGGCTTCAGACTTTATTAATATTATTTCTACTTTGTGCCACTTGTTTGAAATTGCTTGCATGGCAAATGAGAAATGAAAAAAATCAACATAAAATAATTATGAAATTGACATTAAATTTCATTTATTTAATGTACGCTTATAAACATACTTACATATATATTTGTATATACCATGAACAACTCTTACTATGAGTATTAGATTTAAATTATATGTTGGTTATACGAGTATAAATAAATCTTTTGTGTGTGTCTTTTGTATAGACAATCTATCTAGTTATGCAAATTTAAATACTAAAACAAATACAGTAAGGGAAAGGGACTTTGAGCATTCGCATGACTTGTTCCCAAATAGTAGGGACTAGAGTGAGTCGAACTCTTCCTAAAAACAGGCCAGAGGCAAAGGCTTAGCAGCGGAATAATTGAAATTTGTTACGCATGTGGTGACAGGTCTCTAAATTAGTCCGAAAATGTATTCTGTACGGTTGCTTATCCTCAATTTTTTATAATATACAGTTTTCTTATTGGCACCTCCGAACTTTGACAGTTTACAGCAGCCACAGTGTTGAAGCTATATCTGTCGAAATAGCTTGCATTTATTCACTATGGTGTCTATTCTGGAATACGTGTCGACTTGGTGAAATTTACATGTAAAACAAAAACAAAACTTCATAAATGTTAAAAATTTGTGTTTGTTTGTCATACAAAATTAAATTTTTTTAAAAAGAGAGCAACGCGTTGAAATTCTCACGTTTATTTAATTTTAGAATTGTATGGGAAAGAAAAACAATTATTGAAACTTTGTTTTTGCTTTAATGTAAAGTTTCACTTCTTCGACGCGTTTTCGCGACGCGAATAGCCACCTATATTTTTTGCCAAGGCTGCTGCTGCTGGCTGGACAGATAGAACATTCCATAACACGTGCAGGTGATAAAATTTTCTTTATCAAAGTGGGTGTTCTGTTGGTGCAACGTTCCGCCCACTTCGATCATTTTCCATTGTCCAGGATTGGACAATGTGTAACACCGCTAAGTGTTATACAGCTCTTGCCACATTAGACATTCTGAAATAGTTGAGCTCGCGAGTAATCGATATGCCTTTCAAATGAATCACAAGTTATTTCACACCCTTTGTTTAAATTTAAAGATAGGTTGAGATTAATGAGAACTCCATATTTACTCTAGAATTATAATAAGGCGAAACATATCTACATTTAGATTCAATAACAGCTCTATTTGTTTTGCATTCCAATTTATTTATTTCTTTTAGAGAAAGACCCTTTTGCTACTTCAGCTACGACACTTTTATGAATTTTTTAAGCATAAAAAATTTCATCAGTTTTTATTCGTACACATCCAATAGATGTTTGTAAGCAGACATACGGCCAATTTTGTATTTGCGATTTTATGAACTAAAAATACCTCCTTTGTTCGTTCATTCATTTCAGATTAAGCCCCTCTGTAATTCACAGCCAAATTTCTTTCAGAGAATGCCCCAGGGTTGCAATTTATAACTTGTTTTGGGTTTGAGCTTTGAAAATAAGTGTTGAACCGATAATACTTCTTTCTCTTTGAATTTTCGAATATTTTAAAAACATTTTAGAATATTTTCTAAGTGTCGCGTTTCTGTGAATTCCCATTAAAAATAGGCACTCCAGAGAAGTCATGAAAATATAGAGCTTGAGACCCGAAAGTGGTCAAAATTTGGATAATTTCTAATTATTTTGACATAGGCTTGTATCTGCGGAAAGTTTCTATTAACCGAATTGAAAGCGATTTTAAGAAATATCTCCTTTTTTTGGAGTTACATAATGGCAATTTTCTCTACGAAAATCGCAATTATTTTTTTTATACGAATTTGAGCGCGAAATGTTGTTTTCATGCAAACTTCAGTAAATAACTATATATTAATTTTTAAACCAAAATGAGTGTAACGATTTGTTTAAAAATCGATTTTTTAAAAAGTATGGTGAGTATTTTGTAAAAGTACAAAAAAATTTAAAAAATTTTGTAAAAAACATTTTTAATTGCTTTCCTGCTAATTATCGGGTAATTAAAAATATTGATTTTTTTGGAAGCAATACAAATGTAACAGAAACGCTGAATAACATATGTATATGTACATACCAGAAATAAGAAACGCTAAACTGGTGCAAACAGGTATATCTGTGCAGACCTATAATACAGAACTCGTTGATAATTAAATTTTTGTTATTGCTTATGCAACTCGAATAAGAATTTTCGTTCGACTATTCAATGCAACCAAAATAATCACTAAGCTTTGGTTTTGTTTTCTGTATGTTTTTGTTATCAGCGAAACCCTTTTTTTTAAGTGCGAGTTTAAATTGTCAATGGTTTGGTGTCCATTGGGGGAAACATATTTATTGGCGATTCAAGTGATTACGAGGCGGGTCAATAAGTTTGTGACTTTTGGGAACAAAAACAGATTTTTTGATAAAAAAAATAATTTTTTTTAACGTAATCTCCTTTGAACTCTATAAAATTTTTTCAATGTTTCTCCAATTTCTTCTTAACCTCTCGAAATAATAAGATTTGTCGAAGTCATAAGCATTAATATTTTTTGATGATATTTTCATCGTCATGGATTTTTGCTATGGAAACTGCACTTATGTGCACGGTTGCGTTGAACTTATATATTTCTTGATTAAATGCGGTTGTTTTTTTAAATCTTCTTTAAATCTATCCAATAATTTGGCATTATAATCTTTATTGATTTTTCCAACTTTCTGAATATAATTCGCGTGTATAAAAAAGTGCTTGCTGGACTTTATTCACTGGCCAGAAACCCACTGTTTTGACAGTTCTTTGTTTGTTGGTGTGTTGTGGTGGATCCACGTTTCGTTCACGATTACGAAGCATTGACAAGAGCAGTTAAGAGGCGGAAGATTCAAAATGTCCTACACTTATTAATCTACCCTCGTATAAACATACTGCTAAGCTTAAGTATTTAAATGGTTTAAACAACTTGCTTTACTGACATACCAAAAAAAAAAACATTCTGGTCGGTCCTTCTCTTAGTTTAAGTACATTAAAATGAAAACAAACACACTACTTTAGGTGTTAAATATAAAAGTACTGAAACTGAGTAGATATTCGTACTACTTCCAGTCCATCTGTTCATATTCTTGGTTGTATTAGTCGATTCAGATTCAGTGCATTTAAGTGTGAATTCACAAATGAATCTTTCAGCATGTCATTGATACATGAAGTTGTGCTGTGGCAGCATGTGTATAAAGTTGCATAAAAATTTATTTTGTATAAGTGCTGCACCTGTGCAATGTGTCTAACACATCAAAAGCTATGAACATTTTAAGTGTTACTTCTAATAAATAAATTGCTATTTGCTGATTTGCATTTGCAGTTCGTATGTAAGAAGCAATTTATTTTGGCACTTGAGTATTAAGAGATTTTATTTTTAAAGGAGTTTGAATTTTTAAAATTAAATTTGTAGAGATGTTGTATATATGTATATATTTTTTTTGGTACTCACATTTCTTAAGGATGACAATCAGATTACATAAATTATCTGGAAATAAAAGGAAACTATTTGAATTACTAAAGCGTTAGAAGAGTTAAATTATTTTAAAGTGCTAAAAAAAAAAAGTTCTAATCTTTTACAAATGAAAAAAAAAACGGAAAAACAGAAAATTTACCAAAGATATTCGCAAACCAATAATTGTTTACGAAATAATCATTTCTCATATTCCATTTCATTGAAAATTTGCATTAAATAGCTGATGTTAATGACAATCTCTACCTAATTAGATAGAAATGGGTGCTGACGAAGTGCGTGGCTGCACAGAAAAATATCGGTATTTCCCCTAGCTAATAAAGTCAAGTTTAATTTTTCTTCTCTCCTTTAGAAATTCACATTAATTAGTAAAAATATTTCATTCAAAAGAACTGAAATTACTGAACTTAAGCCCGATTAAAAAATTATTTCTGATTAAAATTCACTACAGTTCAATGAAATCGAAAAAAAGGTTTCAAAAAAGATTACATTCAAAAATAAGTTTGAGGAACTTGTATGTGCATAGTTTAAATAAAAAAGTTCAGCTGACTTCCCTAACATAGTTTGTATGCTGTACAGCTACAAAGTTCCGAAACATTGTAACTAAGAACATCAGCTTTGAAAGCGATCGTTCTCAATACGTGTCGGCAACGTTTTGAAAGGTTATGCATTGTCAATGGTTTTTACTGAAGCCTTATAAAACACAAAGCAATTGACGTTTTTTAAGTCAGCCTTCTTTATTCAGTTCCTAATTGTTTGCAATATTGATTTAATACCACGCGAGGCTCCATTCCGCCCTTTTAACTTTACAATGAAAATGCATGTTGTAATACATTAAATAATATTGATGTAGATATGTATATCAAACTTTCAATGTATAAATTAGAATCTAATTAAATTTTAAAATGTTTCATCACAATCAACTGACTTCAAAAAAATATTTTTTTTTAAATAAATTAACATACGAATGTAATATAAATCTTTTCCAACAGATTTGAGCACAAGCAAAAAAGAAATTAATATAAAACCAAACCAATTTTAATAATATTAAACAGCATACGAATGAACCATTTTATAGATTTTAGTGGATTGTAAATTTCAAACGAAGCATAAAACGCAAAAAATACATTCATATTTATGTTTTAATAAAATTTAACGTTCTTGCTGTTGTTTTTTTCTTCTTCTTGTTTTTATTATTATTCCACATATAATAAAAATTTATAAATACAATATAAATATTTACAATGTAAATAATTTGCAGCAGAGAAACACAATATATTTATTGTTACATCAAGCGGTAAAAAATAAAATAAACAACAATATAGCAGTAAAATATTTTTGCTACTTCATCCCACAGTGATTGTAAAAAATACTTCATATTATTTTAAAGTATTGTAATTGCTTTTTTTACAGTTAATGAATTCATCGCAGTAGCTTGGTGTAGGCAAAATACATATGGTTTATTAAAGTGACACAATAATCCATTCGTGAAGATGTGTAACGGCCTTATTAGATTATGAGCTTGCGAATGTAAAGGAGACATCAATATATTTGAAGATAAAATTTACACAACTTTTCTGTGATTTGCCTTTATTACAATGTTAGTAAAACTAAAACATTTTATTTTAAATATCTCACTTTAAACTAAATTTTTATAGAATTACTTTTGGAGCTGTAATGTTGATATTTAGAAGACTATTAAGTGTACAGAAGTGATAAGAATAAAAGCACATTTTTATACTCACTGCTAAAAGCATATTAGTTTCTTAAATCAATCAACACAAACCACGCTCACAGAATACACAGAAGTGTAGAAACTGACAGGTAAAATAAAGCTCCAATCAGGTTTATAAAATTCGTGGAAAAAAGGAAAATATATAGTGTATTTTATATTGTAGTACATTACTACATACCAATTAATACAGCTAATAAAAAACATTGAAATTTTATTGCACTATAAAGAAAGAAAACAAAAACGCCGACAAAATTTTAGGGAAAAAGTGACAATTAGAAAAATACCATTATTTTCCGTATCGTATCATCTCTGCATACTTTTTGTCACGTTCTGTATTAGTTACGTTATTAAATGACTGCATATAACCTTTAAATTAGTAAGAAATCGTTTAATTTAAATTCCTCATAAAAAATTATTTTTGATTTATAATGGGTTATAAAATAATTTTTTTTAATGAAAATTTGTTTCCCCTACTTCTGGCAAAACTGAGAATATTAATATTAGTTAAGAAGTTTATTAAAAGCTATTGCATACTTTTTGGTTTCTTTTGATTATTTTAATATGATCTAGGCCGTATGAGTAATGTAAAAATATTCACACACACACACACATGCATAAATACAAACATTTGTTAAATCACACCAAATAACACTGCGAGTTTAGAATGAAATGGAGGTTTCACTTGTTTTACTGCCTGTCCCACGATGTGTCATCAGCAAACGTTCGATAGACAACTTATATTAAAAAACAAAAAAAAAAAAAATTCTAATATTCTTGTTGTTTGCAATACAAGTTGTCGATCGGACGTTTTCGCGTGACATCGAAAACAAATACATATATCCTGTATAATAATACCCAGCATACCATTATCGGATCGCTCTTATATATGAGCTCATATATGAGCGATTTTATGAGCTTCTGTGAGTGTTTCCTGCGTGCATATTTCTGAGCTCATAAACGATCGATTTTATGACTTTCTATGAGAGTTTCTTGCGTGTAAATTTCTGAGCTCATAAACGGTAAATTTTATGAGTGTTTTATGCTTGGTTTCTACGCGCATATTTCTGAGCTCATAAACGATAGATTTTATGTGCTTTTTATGAGTAATTTCTGCACGCTGACAGATAACGGTAAATTCCAGCTAAGCAGAAAAAAGAAGTTACACAAATTGATTCATTAGTGAATATTTTTGGAAGCGTAAAGACAAAATTGTGAGTTATTTTATAATAAATATAAAAATAATACATAATTAAAATAATGAAAAGAGCAAGCTTAAAAGAAAGCAAATTAATAATAAGTGAACTTCGTTCAAATAAATTAAATAAAAATGAGGCTCAAAAATGTTATTTTATGCACTGGAATAAGAGCTCAAAATGCGTTTTAAAAAGAGTCATAAAATACTCTTTTATGGATAAAATTTAGAGCTCTTTCATGAGTGACCAGTTTATTGGAAAAAGCCACTCAAATATGAGCGTTTTATGACTGTTTATGATTATTTTATGAACTCATTTTGAGCGTCAGCGTTTCGACAAAAGAGTCTTTATGAGCTCATTTAGAGCGCATATGGTATGCTGGGTATGTTTAGTCAAAGATCCATTGGATAATATATTTTCATGACCAGTATTTGCAATTAATCATTAAACAGAAAAAGTCCGCAACTTCAGGAAAAATCGCTTTCAAATTAACAAAGCCCTAAACAGTAATTTCAAATGCTCTATAGTTTCTGTTTAATTTTTTTGTACTTATTTTCTTTGTATTTGGTTCACAAAATGTATGAAATTCATTGAAAATATGGTACCATTGTTGAGAGAATAATTATTTATATGTGAGAGCAAAAGAAAAAACGCTGTCAAACTAAAATAGATTCTATCTCTCGAATGTTTTATAATTTATTTGCAAAAAATTAATTGCAAAGTTGCATATTGATCCAGTTTTACCGCTGTTTAGATTTACAAGCGATCTTCTTCTTCAGCTTCTTAAATAATTTTTAAGTGTAGAAGTCAAAGCATATTTAAAAAAACAATTAAACTAAAGAAACATTTAACATATATTTTGGGCATACTTTAATGCCAAAAAGTCGCAGTTTTGATTCTTTAAAACAATTATAATTTACTATCTATGCTAGAAGTTTCGTGTATTTGCTTTATGATTTTGTTCCAAACATTATATCCAACACATATTGTTTTATATAGTTTTGAAAATATTGTATAATAATTTAATTTGCTTCTTATATTTTAAAAACATGGTGATAAAAGTTTAATTTTTCATTATGAAGGACAACAACCACTTTCGAAGCAAATAATTTAAAGAATTCAAAAACAAGAACTCAAAAGTATTTTCAAACAAAAACTTCCTATATCTTCTTACTGAATTAGAGCATAAGAAGCGGCATAAGAACTGTCTGCTAAAATATTTTCTATTTATGTGGCAAAGCATAAACACGAAGAACGCTGATGATGAAGGTGTAGTGGCCTTCGCAAACAGCTAGTTGCTCCGTTCTGCTACTTGTTTGTCAGAATATTTAAATTAACTTTGGTGTTATTTGTTCATTAATAATTATCACATGTAATTTTGCTTACAAAGTGATACAAAGTGATACAAATTAATAGATTAATGTTTGCCTACAAATATTCAAAGCTATTGGATTTTAGGATAAGCAAAATCTGAAAATTTCTTTGAAGTAAGATATATATACACAAAAATATTTTGCATACACGTTTTCCTATCAATTTGCTCTTTATTTTACCATCACTATTGCAATTGCATTAAAAATTATTACGAGGCTTTTTGGCAAAACCTTTAACACGATATAACCTTAAACTTATTCCTTTCAACATATTTTCTATGCTTTAATATGTATGGTCGTATTTTATTGAGGCGCTTTTTATTATTTGTTCTTTTGTTATTGCTATTGCTATTGCTTTTGCTGTTTGTTCTTACATTTAATGCGTACTTGCCAAAGTGTTTATAACCAAATAACCGACACGAATAAATAACTCTCTTAGAGAAGTTTTATTGAAAAACTGTTTTCAGTGTTCTGTCGGTTTTCATTACTTTTGCTTTTGGTGGGGAAGCTTATAGAGATGATGACATGGTGGTCATAAAATTCAATAAAAACATCATATTTGATAGAATAGCATTATATTAACATTATGTATACTAAAAGGCACATACAGACATAAAAATCTGTATCTCTGCGATTGTGTGTATGCATATGTGTGTGTGTGTGTGTGTACAGCTCTGTACATGTGCTTAATGTTTAGACAAGAGTTGTTACAAGATGTTGACCGGTTTGTAGTTGATGTTTGATAAAACCTCACGTTTTATGGCAAAAGTGAGTAAAACAAGACGTGCCACAGAACGAAACAGTTTCATATACGTTTGTGTATCTCATGTGGGTTGGATACATGTTGTAAATAAATTTAAGTATTAGATACTTTTTATTTCTCTCTCATTCATGTTTTTCTACAAGGGCTAATATATGAAACAGCCAGACTTTCAATACCACTTATAACTTTTTCACTTTATTGTGGTCATAAAAATGGTTTGGAACATAAGAAAAGTATTGTTACTCATCCGTAAAGCGTATGTTTTCTTTCAAATTTTTTCTACTCTAACATATTTTTATTTATATTTACTTCTTGTTTTTGGCAGATAAAACAAGAGAGTGTTTCAAAAGAAAAAAAGACAAAGGAAAACATAATGTTTGTTATTATGAAAAATTGTTAATGGTTTGTAAATGCCTTAACGTGAATATCTACTAGTACTTTGTTGTAAATGGCCACAAAAAGCATTACGCTATCCCAGTCCATATTGATGTGCGTGTCAAAATCATTAGACTACATCATAATTCCTTTCAAGATATTTCCTGTTGATAAATAAAGAGCGTGATAGAGAATTATTTATAGAGATTTTTGCTGTTTTATAACATACGGCCAGCAAGCCTAAAATAAATGAGTGATAATTGTAGGTCCAGAATGCCGTTCGTCAAGAACAGCCGCGGATTATTTTCAAATGTAAATGTAAATGTGGCACAACCATGAATTGATTTTTCGAATAAACTTTTTTTGGATAAATTATATTTTTTTAAACTTTAAAGTTTCATCGAGCTTAAAAAAACATCCTTTACACAAAGCAAATATTTTAATGGGAGTAAGTAGATACTTTTCAGGGTTCCATACACCAGGGGCGTCTACAAAGGAATTTTGTCACTAAGGACACGTTATAGAAATTAGTGAGCTACCTCAAGGTTCTACCAAATATGTATTTAATAAAAATATGTATAAATAATACAGTATTTTAATGATTTATATACATACATATATGTGCATATGTACGTGTTTTATAAATTTTTTATAAAAAATTTCCTACACGTTTTTTATATTTGCTTATGCATAATTTTCCCTTTAGACATTCATATCGTATACACGGTTATGTATCTAGGCTTTTTTTTAAAATAGACAAATATTGTTTTAAGCATAAATGATTTTATTACTCAAGGGGGGAGAGAACGAAAGCATGTGTTTCATGTTTTTTTTCAATAGAACAAGCATAAATTTGTATGCAGAATGTAATATGTACAATTATGAGGTGATTTATAATGAAGGTAGCCTCATTACCTATGTAAATACTTACATGTACACTAGTGGCAAAAACTAAAACAACTGAGGTAGTATTATCACAATTCCATAGCAGTATTGTAAAAAAATATTTAAATGGGTTTAGCAGTTCCTATTACAAACCTTTAGTTCTGTATTGACCTTTTACCACCAAAATTTTGTAAAAATTTTATTTAGTTAGAAAAAAATAACACGAAAATAAAGAACTAAAGCAACTCACATTAACTTATTAAAATTTTTAAATCTATTTTAAGAATTAATGGCATATCCATTATTTTTCAAAACAGCAGCACATCCTTTGGGCGTTGCGGTAAATAACTTATCAATTTCGCTTTTAGAAATGATTTCCCGTGTTTCTTTTCCCCTTGGTACCGTTTTACCTTTCTTTAATTTGCGTTAAAGGCTCAGTAATGTGAATCAAAGATTTACTCTGACAGACGGCAGTATTTACATTTAGTAAACAGCTAGCAGAATATGTGTATCCCTTTTTCCCCGATTTTAATATTTCCTTTTTCTCTTGCTAAAAACAATTAAAATTACTGACCTGTTCTGATTTTGAAACCATTTTAATTTTGCACAAGAAAATAGTTTTCCAACAGCTAATTGATTGTTGATAGTGTTACGATATCGAAATAGTTAAATTCAGTATTAATTCAATATGATTTAGTACATTTAAGTCAAATCTAATACACATCGGGATGGGTATAATTAACAAGTTAATTTGAATTAAGACTTCTAATGCAAATTAACGCTGTCGATTGTCTTCGCTATAAGGAATAACAACTTAACTCAGCTTATATTTAGATATACAAGGTGTCCGGCGGGGAATTATACTACTTTGTTTTGCCGCCATTTTGGTAAACATTAGTATTGACAGTCGTAAAGAAGACACCTGGCAAATTTATTATTGAAAAATATTCGATAAGCCAACGTGTTTTAATCGTTAAAACATTTTATCAAAATCAATCATCGATTACTGCGATGATGAGAAAGTTACGTGAAATATTTATGAGAAACAAACGTGCCAACAAAACGCACTATTTATAGTTTAGTGAATGATTTCGAAGAAAGCTGGTCTGCAGGTGAAAGGCCCAAGCATGGACCACAACGTACAGCAATATCGGCTAAAAACATTACTGCTGATTAAGAAAGTGTTCAAAACAATCCATCAAACTCAATTCGACGCCGTGCTCAGTAGTTTGGTCTTCAAAAAACAACTTTGGCCATAATTTTGCACAAGAATTTGCATATGTTTGCATTTAAGATTCAGTTGACACAAAAGCTTCTTTCACAAGACCATTTACGTCATTTACCAACAAAGTAGTATACCTTCACAGCGGACACCCTGTATTTCAAATTGAATGATTAATTTATGTTGTGTAGAACAATATATTTTTTTAATTAAATTAACAACGACTGCAAAAGGAATAATTTTCTGAAAATCTACTTGAAAGTTTAAAAATGTTGTCCTACAAAACAGTAAAATATGACTTTTTCCCTTTTGCCACAGAACTTGTGTTTAAATTGAAAACTTTAAACTAGTTTTCTGGCAAACTGGTTTTGGAGTTATGACGTTATTTGGGTAAATGAGAGATATGTAGTGTCCATAAGAGTCAAAGTCGCACTTTACTAAAGTTTTTTCAAATTTGTTTCCTAATTTCATGTGTATAATGCCATAATTTTGCCATAAAGAGCTATTAAAACATTTTAGTAGATTTATTGTTGAGCTCAAACTAAAATGATTAAACAAAATCGATTTCAAAACACAAAAATTCTAAAAAGTTTATGTACAAAATACTTATTTTTGTGATTTCCAATCAGTTTCGCAACATTTAATATTCAGAATAAATACAATACAAATACAGATGAAATGATACCTTTATATACAGATTTACGTACATAAGAATACCTTTTTTTTTCTTATTCTTCAACTTGCTTCAACACTTTGTTGTTTCTATAAAAAAAAAATAAAATCATGAGTGTGTACTTCTACAGGTGGCTAAAGAATCATTTGCACAATCTTGTTGCATTTTTTTTTCTTTCAAAAACTTTACGAACCTTCAACCATGAAATGTATACATAACGTGTCATTAAAATAAAATTCACTTAATTCATCACCTCAAATGACTGACATGCACATGCATGTCGTGTGTCATAAACATAGATTTTTAAAACTCTTCTTTAGATTTCTTGAAAGGACTTTTATGAGTATAATATATAATTTTTTTTATAAACGTTGCGATACGTCTACACATCGATAAAAAGTAAAAAATTAAAAATTTTTTATAATGATAATGCTGATGAAGATGATGGTGCAAAAATAAAATAAAGCCAAATAGTTTTACAATATGTTTTCTTAAAGTTAACAACATCAGAAGGGAAAGGAAATAACTTGCATTTATTTTGTAATAGTGGCGCAAAAAGTTTCAAGGTTTCTTGCATACTAATATGTACATTAATTAGAGTGGCCGTTATTTATTTATTTTTATTTCTTATATTCGCTCCCCCCAAATCGGCTCAGATTTATGTAAAACAATACAAAAAATTTTGTAGCGATAAATTATGTTTTAGGGGGTGCTTCCACCCCTCAAAGTTGGCCTTCAAGCCCATTTTCAATGTAATTTTTTGCATATGACTATCTTTTTAAAAAATCATTTTACAATAATATGATATATGGCAATATTTTAGCTCTTCTAGTCAACAACATTAGTCTCAAAGAAAGTTTTTTTCTACAATTAATATTTTAGAAAAAAAAAATGAAGAAAGTAACCAACAAAATACCAAAAATTATATTATATTTATATGGAAATTATTTATGTTTAGCATGTAAAATTAAAACTTATATCTATTAAATCATTAAATACATAAACATATAGTAAAAAGAAAACTAAACAAAAATAAAACAAAACAAAAAAAATTACATTGAATAAATGGGCTAGAGGGCCAACTTTTAGGGGCGCACGCACCCCCTAAAACACCACTTATCGCTGTGAAATTTTTTTGTATTTTTTTTTTTACATAAAACTGAACCGATTTGGGAGGGATAGTATATGAGAAATCAAAAAACAAAAAAATCTCCATACAAGTAACAGCCACTCTAATGTACATGCATATGTCTAGTACTACCCAATCGACAATTTATTAAATATCTGATCATATTTGGGTCGTTTTAAATTCTTCCAAACGATTAAAATGCTCTTGCATATACATATACATACGTAGCAAAGCAGGTTTTTATGTATGTAAGTATGTGTGTACGCTCATTTTATCATCAATAATATTGTCGTCGGAAGATAATGTTCCTCTAACTGTCACCCTTCTTTAAGATTCTTTTAAAACAAATTTTGCTGGTTAATTTCAATCAGAGATCTATTTGAAAATATAAATTGCTTTTTAAGCATAAGGAGGAATATTTTAAGGACAAGTAATTAATTTTGTAAATCAAAAGGACTGACTCAAAGAAAAGTCATTTAGGTGATTAATCAAAAAAACGGTCTTGCAAATGATATGTGGGTACGCACATATGTATGTACATACTCGTATGGCCATTAATTTTTATAAGTAAGTATTTGTACGTGTGTAAATTATTTTGCAGCTGATATTAAAACCTAAAATATGGAAACTTTTTACCCTTCTTGCGCTTTACAATGGCTCAATTCATTTATAGAACTCATATGCATGTATACATGTTGAAGGTAAAAAAAACGCCAACAACAATAAAAAATAAAATGAAAACAAAAAAGTTTTATGAAAAAATAATCATTATCATGGTTATTCATGTGTAAGATTTTGTTTCAGCCAGTCGGTTCGACTTAATATTTGTATCTTTTGGTTTCCTTCAAGAAGCTGCCTGGCGTTACAGCACTTCCATAGTATGCTTGTTTTCTTATTTGCTCCATGTATTTTAAACCCAGAAGTCCCCAAACTCTTAAGTCTAGACAACTCGTCGTATTTTTTACAGTTTAACGAAGAGTACGGTATCTGGATACGATACCGATATGGTATTACGATAATAGTATCGATATAATATATATAACGAAAGCTTATCGACTTTTCTATGCGGTAAAATATTTCAACGATATTCGCTGTCGGTTGATGTAAAATCACCACTTCAAATTAATTTACTTTTTTTTCTTCTTTGTGCGTTTTTCGCTTATTTTGATATTTCGTAGAAGGGCTACTATTTATGTTTCGGAATCTGGCAATAGTAATGTCAATAGCATAGATTGGCATTTTTTTTTAACAAAAACGTACTCAAAACGTTTTCATGTCCAAGTGCATTTTTTTTGTTTACAGTGAGTTCAGAAAATCAATTTGACAAAAAATTTATATTTCAAGCGAAAGTTTTCGTTGGATTATTTTTCATAATTTTCGACGTGGATTATATCAACAAGAATGTGTCGATGAACTCAGTTTTTTGTATGGTGATAAAGCATTATCAAAAACCACAGTATTTGGCTGGTGTAGTGCATTCAATTGTGGTCGTAGTTCCATCATCGACGAGTTTCGTGAAGGTCAACCAAAATCGGTTGTAGTGCTACAAAACATGGATGCAGGGTTGTCATGTGACAAATTGTGAGATAAAAGCATCCTTGCACATTAGTTCCACTTCAATACATTCGATTTTGCATGAACAATTAGTTTTTTAAAAAAAACAGCAATCGGGCGTGTGGGAGTTCCAAGACGAGCTAAGTCCAACAAAAGCAAATCGTGAACAAGCACAGCGAAGCAAATGGTCGCCTATTTCATGGGTCGATTCATATGGCCACTGTTCCGCGTCATGTGGCCACTGTTCCGCTTTACCAACGTAGAACTCGTGAATTCTGAGTGGTCGTGCCATTTGTTTGCCTAAAGTCTTCGGAAAAATTCGTATAGCTAAACCCCAAAGATAAATCATTATTCATGATGACAATGCGACCTCTCACACATCTCGTCAAACAATTGAATTTTTGAGCAGCCAAAACATCGAATTGATGACTCATCCTCCGTACAGTCCTAAATTGACACCCAGTGACTTCTTCTTCCCGAATATCAAAGGTAAACAAATGCGTGCTCAACATCCATTTAATTTTTTTAAATTTCTTTCGATATCGTGTGCCGTATTGATTGATTGCCATGATCAAAACTCGTTTTTCGAAAATTAGGTTGATATTTGTAGTTAACAAGGTTTGACACCACACTTAAACCATTTTGAATTCGTTATTATACATACATAAGTACACACATATGTATATCGTGCCATAGCCGCCAAAAGAGCATAAACGACATAATTTCAAACTTAATTTTTTTTACCAAAATTAGAGATCTTAAATAATCGATTTTCGAAAAAAAATTTACAAAATATGTGTCGGTTAAGCTTTTTTGGCGTTTATGGCTCGATATTTTAAAATTGTTTTTTTAATACAAATTAGATCCGTTGACATTCACCCTTATTACAGTTGTCGACATCGACGTCACTTTAACACAATACCAAAAAAATTGGCCCTTTTAATTTTTTAAGGACCTCTTGCGTGTTATAGTTTTACTTTAAGGCTCTCATTTGACCACATTAAGAAACGCAGAAAAAATCTTCTTCATAAATTGATACTTTGATATTTATTCTCTAGAATTTTTTTTTACTAAAAGCTGTTGCTTCGTAGCAACATCAACTCCAGTTGCATTAAGAAGCGTCATAAATTGCCATTATAATAAACATAATAGCAACAACAAACAAAATATTTTACAAAGTTGTTGATGTTGCAAATGTGTTTGAATGAACGAACGAACGTGTTCCATATGAGTGTTTGTTTGCTGAGATCCAGCTAAAAGTAATTAAATGTTTTCAATTATTAAATTGTTGCCATTATGAAAACGTATAATTTGTTTTAAGCATTATCTTTAATGCTTTTAGCGGTAAAATAAATACAAAGCCAGCCAGAAAACAATTTAAAGTTGCTCGTAGAAAAGTTGAAGTAAAATTTTATTAATTTAATGCAAAAAGCAGCAATAAATTTAATAGTTATTGTTTGAGCAAGTTGAAAAAAAAAACAATTCTTAAAATATTTAACTTAAAAATGCACATGTTTGATACTCGTACCTCACCATTTCCGAGCATACTTTGGACCTTAGTTATTAGAAATTTTTTTATATGGCGCATTGCACGCTAAAATGAATGATTTGAAATTTTTTGTTTGTTTTGTTTTCTTTAATTAGGTAAACTCTTGAAATTTTCAAAAATACTAAAATTAAGAAATTGAAAAATTAAAAAAATCTCCCAAAACAAAAATTGCCGAAATGAAAAAAGCGCTTAAATAAAATATATAACCAAAAATAAGATAAATAGCTAAAATGCCAAAAAATCACTCAAAGCAAAATGATTGTAAAAAACTATAAAATTGCCAAAAAAAAATTAAAAATCGCTAAGACTTTAACTATGTATTGTAAAACAAAAGAAATCGCTAAAAACCGAAAAAATCAAGTGTGCGAGTCGAAGTCGCACTTTACTAAATTTATTTATTTATATTCGAACTTCCTATTATTTATTATATGATTATTTAATAATAATTTAATAATTTATTAATAATATTTAATATTAATATTTAAGAAACACTTCACACTATATACAATTTTAGTTATTGCGACAAACAACGCCAAAAAGAAAAAAATTTGTTTTCGAAGTTTGCTACAACTTTATCATCAGCGTTCACGTTTTTGGTCCAATATGTGTGATGTCAGCTATGAAAAATTTCACTTTTATATAAAAATGATTCAATTTATTTAGAATACGTGAATTATTTGACTTCATTGCAGCACAATTTGTTATGAAAGAAAAAATAACAATTGCAAGACTCTTGTAAATTAGTGATGGTAAATTTAAGATGTCATTACGAAAATAATCTTTCAATAAAATACAATTACAAAAATATACAAGGAAAGTGGTTCTCTATTGCTTATTGTAGTAAATGATTGAGGAGTTATTTAATTTCCAGTGTAGTAAGGATTATGTGAAAAGCTCTAAAGACTTATATTTTTGTATTGTATTCAACGATTCGGTTCGACGTATTTTGAAATTTTTCATCAAAAAACAAATTTTCATGAAACTATATTTTAAAGAAATTCTAAACTACTAAGCCGATCAGTCTAAAATCTAATCAGCTCTTTGACGAAAAATTTTATTTTTTCTTTCCAATATGTAAATTTTAAAATCTTCGTCGAATCGATTTTAGAAATCCACTTATTTTGACAGACTTCAAAAGGGTATTGGATGCCGCAAATTTAAAATAAAAATCTGTAACTTAGCGGGAAGTTTCAGGCATGACCTTCAAGGTAACCGCTTCTCGTATTCTTTTTTACTTTGAATTAGAGTTGTGCAGCTCATAAATGAACTAATTCAATTGAACGATTCACTTCACTGAGCGCTGTGAGCAGTTGAATTCACTGAGCAATGTCAGCTCAGTACAGAGTGGCTTCTAGATTTGTATCGGACACTTTCAGTAGCTCGTTTTATAGAATTATAGAATTTATTATTAATTTGCATTTAGCAAAAAATCCAAGTAAATTTTTCATATTTTCGAGGAATATTTGAACTTGAAATTTATTTTTTTGTAAATCAAATAAAATTTTAAAACTCAATAATTTCAAGGCTTAGTCAGGCTGCCTTGTTAAGCAATTGGTTAGAGTGCTTGCTTATCAATCAAAAGGTTGCTGGTTCAATACTTGTCTCCTCTCAAGGAATTTCTATGTATGCATGGTGAATTATAATTAGGAACATAATATGAAGATATAATAAATAACATATCATTTGGTATAGAATTAATTTAAAAATAAAAATAAGTACCAGAATTAAAGACAAAAAAAAATTGGAAAATTTAATAAATTTGAGATCAAAGACGACAAAAATTTTTTGCAAAGCTCCGAATTTTATGGGAAAATTTTACTTAAATATGAAAATATAATTACGATAAACTAGTTCATTAATGAACTAGAAATTTAATAAATATTTTACTGGTTTCAAGTAAAAAAACACCTTTGGCGCCATACGGCAAATTTAGAAAATTTTCCAAAGTTTTAGTTAATTTTTTTTGAGTGTAATACATAAAAAAAGTATGTAGATATGTAGATATATTTATTAACAAATTCCACTTATTAAACTATTTTATTTTTGTATCTATTTTTTATATTTCATCTGCCTTGTTTTGTAATGTACGACACACCGTAGAAATCTGTCTCTTTTTATGCTTCGGTTTTCGTTCTTTCTTTATGCTTGGAAAAATGTTTCATTTCGATCACATAGCTGATTAATTTTAGCATTTTTGAAATGAAGTATGTATTTAACTATCTTATATAGTACACTAACTCTGCAAAATTTCTGTGATAAGGAATAGTTTCGATTTTTTTAAGTTTTTTTATCGCTGAGGAATTAGTATAATTTTCTTTAACAAGGTTAAACATATCAGTAGTAGTAGGCAATCATTGCATGAGTGCTTCTGTTAATAAAAAAGAAACTATGCAAATTTGAAATTTATTAGCTTGGTCTATATTGTTGCTGTAACAAATCATCAGTAGACTTCAACCACACATTTTGAATAGTTAAAATATGCACAAACATCTTATGCACGGACTTTCAAGAACCGATTGAGAATTCACAAATAATAATATTTTTGAAAATCACAAAAGAAAAATAAGCATAGTAGGCTTAGAAACTAATACAAAACCCAGCAACTAATTTATATTCGATATGAATCTATTTTATTCTTCTACACCTTTATACTGATGATTTGTTACAACAACAATGAAATGCATATAGACCAAGCAAATAAATTTCAAATTAAAATATAATTATGACAATATGTAGAATAATAAATTTTTTAAATGTTAAAAACTATGCAAATTATGAATTACTCCCAAGTTGTATAAATTACTGAGAGAATGTTGTTGCTGATCACATGAATATTAGTTGAATGAGAAGTTTAATTGAAACCATTTTTAATAAGCGATAAATTTATTTTCTTAAGTATTTTTGTGTTACTGTTAGCTCTCATAAGAAATTGTCTATTGTTGAAAAAATATCTAAAATTTTAAAATAATTTTTCAGATACGAGGCTCATGGTCTGAAGCATTGTAGTGGCATAAAAGTTATTGTATAAAAATAGTACGTAGTATATTCAAAAAAAAAACTTTAATAACTGATTTCCAAGCTTCTATTTCCGACACTAAACAAAACCAGATTTACACAAAAGTTAAATTAAAGTTCAATATTTTCAATGTCGTCTAGCAAAATATTCCAACAAATATATATTTTTCTTCAATTACAATTACATTCAAATGGAATTGCTGCAATGCACTAGAACAATAAGAAATACAAAACCGATAACCAAACTGAATGAATGTCTAAGAGATGATAAACCGACATCCAGACAAATAGATTGCAATTGCAACCACATGACACTTGCTGTATAGCAAACGAAAAATGCAACACAAGCAACATGATTTTTTGGTTGAAGCTAACAGCAGAAAATTAAAAAAAATAATAAAGAAAATAGAAGAAAAAAAAACAAACAAAAAAAAAACAAAAACACTGGTGTCTAGAATATCTAGCAACAACTGCAACAATTTAAACTGATGGTCTTCTTTTATGCTGAACTTTTAGTACAAAGACCACAATGTTGCAATGCCAATAAGGTGTAAATTAAAAACACAGGAAAATTATTTTAGCCCTCAGTGAAGTGAAAAATGCATGTAATAGGTAAGTGACTTATGAAAAAAATAAAAAATAAATACAAACTGGTTGGGTTTATTGACTGCTTATACTGACATTTTCCAATAGCACGATGATGTTTTATTAACTAATTTGTGTTAAATAATCAAGAAACAAAAATTTGTTTCTCTGTTACGTGTGCTTTTAATTTCGTTATGTTTTCTCCGTAACAGACAAACAAGAATTTCTTGCAACAAACAGCAACTGATCTCAATGTACGAGTATATATGTCCATCGTTATGCGAGTATAAAATTTTAAATAGGTTTATTTATTTAAGTGTCCACATGTAGTAGTTGTGGTATACTGCAGCAGCAACAGCAACATCAGCAGCATTTGAAAACAGCTGCAAAAGTGTTAATTACTTCAATGAGAGAATAAGACCTTGCAGCAAATAGTTATAAACGCAGCATGTAGTCAATAAATGCTTGCAAGCATAAATTCACGCATAGTTGCATGAATGCCTGCCTGCCTGCCTGCTGCCAATCGTCAGTTTTAACTTCTCCTGCAAACAGCAGAAAACACAAGAATGAAAAAATATTAAAACAATATCTCGTGCATGAAAAATCCAACAGCATTATTGCTTTATAGTTGTAATTTTTTGTACTATTAACACGCCTCATCAGTATTGAGCAGTTGAGAAGACAGTAGTGGCAGTTGCACTGTTTTAATTTTAACTTGGCTTTTATATATTTACACGCACTCGTATCTATATGCAAAAGGTTTTGAAGGCTTTTTTTTTGCTTTGGAACAAATACAAAATTCCTGCTGTTTTGTTATTTTTTTTATATAAAGTTTAATCACTGACATGTTGGCTGCTACTATCATTGTACTTATTTTTGTTTTTGTTTTTTCCCTTCTTCTTCTATGCTGCTCTTTTAATTTTATTATTTTCCAATATGACATTCCATGCGCAAACGTGTCTTTCTTGAAATAACTTTAAGGCAAACATTGTACATAGTACGAGTATTGCAGGAATGTGTAAAAGTAGAAATTTAAAAAAATTTTAAACACAACTAATAGAACTTTGATTTATATGCACATGCTCCCTGCTGGATGCTTTAAAGTTTAAACCTATAAACAACAGGAAAATATTAATATAAAAATTTATTGCTTAGAACGACTGAAGTTTGTGTATCAAGTGAGGGAAAAGGATTATTGAGAAATCATTCAAATAAAGTAAATCTTACAAATGAAATAAATAAATTGTAAAATTCATATTTTTGTTTAGTTGTTACGCAATCATGTAAAAAGTTCTAAATGAATTTGATTACAAACTGACACAGAGCTAGCTTAAAGTTCAATGAATAAATAGGGGCCAGGAAAGTGGGTGTTACCATGCCCATATAAGATTTACATACTTTTCACAGAGACAGCTTTTGCACAAAACAATAGAGTTTACTTTGCAAAGTCTTGAATTTGCAGGAGAGAAAAAAACAAAATGCGAGCTCTTTGTCATTCTCTTCTAGAAACTCTTAATTCTTGGCGTGACTGGAGACACCATTTTACGTGAACTTTTTTTCATATGGGGTTTTCCTTTTTGGGGTTCCGTCTGTCAGTCACAAGCTGTTTTCTCGAGAACCGTAAGAGTTACAGACCTCAAACAGAATATGTAAAAATTTAGCCGTTACAACAACAAATATATGAGAGTAATTAAGGAATTTTTTAAAGCAAGCAACGAAAAATGTTGAAATCCTGGTGTACAATTGCCTGTATATGTGTATGTACGAGTATATAGACCACTGCTGGCCACCGTCAGAAATGTATTCGTGTATGTGTATTCATTTGTATAAGGAGCCGATTGAAGTTCGGCACTTTGGTGCCACTTTGGCCAGCTCTGATTTAGGACATTTGAAATTTTCAAAATGTTTGTATTTTTAAGCAGGCCGCAACAATTATGTGGCAATAAGGCAAGAGTGCTTGAGTCATATTTTACTGTTTTGCAGGAGAGTGCTTATAAGCGTTCAACTAGATTTTCAGAAATTTATTTTTTTTGCAGTTAAATTGGAAAATTTTCTGTTTAACTTTATACTTTTAAAGCAAACATCATACTAGTACACACTATAAGTAATACACTTAAGTTAAAATATAGAAATATATGTATAACTTAAAAAATTATTTATACAAAAAAAAATTCAAAAACCCGACTGCGACCAACTTTGAACCGTTAAATATCCAAAAAGGTCATTCGAAATGAAAAATTGTAAGAGAAACCCAAAGATGAATTAAAATACATGTCGGATGATACCCATTTTGATATAGGTCGCCGACTTTTTAATTTTTCGTATTCACAAAATTCGAAAACTGGTATATCTTTAGCGAAACTCCCGAGATTAAGGCAAATCGATTGACGTAAGAATAATCAAAATCGGTCCACGAGTTCGGTTTATATAGCGCCGCAAAGGAGCACACATACATACACATACATCGACTGCTAAACACAATACCGTTCTTTGCGTTGCGCAGTCGTGTAATTAAGAGCCTGTCCCAAAATGTCGACAACGTTAGACTAGTCGCATACTTACATTTAAAAAAAAAACAAGTCGAACGTTTCCGACATCGTGGGACAAACCCTTATGGCCTATTTCTCACCTGCGAAAGAAAACGTTCGACTTAAAATTTATATTGAAAACAACAATAAAATATGAAAATTTGTTTTCAATATAAATTTTAAGCCGAACGTTTTCTTTCGCAGGTGAGAAATAGGCTATTAGCTATTATTCCGAAAAAGATTAGAAGTCTAAAAGAGATAAGTCCCAAGTCATAGTGCTATAACTTCCTGAAAAATCTCACAAAATAATTGAGATTATGAGCAGGGGTCCTTTCGAATGTGCAGATTACGGAGCTACCTTCAACTCAAAATCAGCTTATCTT
Source organism: Tachina fera (assembly GCA_905220375.1). Lineage (NCBI taxonomy): Eukaryota > Metazoa > Arthropoda > Insecta > Diptera > Tachinidae > Tachina > Tachina fera. Next base: position 78,384,249 of record LR999966.1, read on the forward strand.
TCCTTAACCACTTTTTCCTTTTTGCGACAGAATTAACACTGAAATTTAACAAATCAAAATCAGTTAATGTGACCATATAATTTTGACAACTTGCTGTTTCTTAGAAATCGTAAAGCCTGAATCTCACGATCGGTACAATGTTCCAATTTTCGTTGGCTCACTGCAATAAAGTCATAAGTAATAAGCCAAAATTACAATATTACTTAATTAATTATTCAATAGGTCTATATGGCTATTAGTTGAGAAATAACGCAACTTTACCTTGTTACTTATGAATTTACTTCAGTGAGCCGACGAAAATTGGACCATTGTGCTAATCGTGTGATCCAAGCTTAGGTGACAAACTCTTGAAAAAATCCCAAAAATTAAAAAAATGCCAAAACTCGCCAAAAATCACCAAAGCGACATAACGAAAAAAAACGCGAAAATTAAAATAAACTCCAACAATCTAAAAAACCAAAAACGAAAAAAGCGCTAAAACTAAAAAAAACAAAAAAAGGGTTTACCGGGTTTTTATATTTTTTTAATAAGATATTCCATTATATGGGCTCAAATTCCAATAGTATCACATATGGGCAATTTCACAGAATGTCACGTACGATGTCACGTAAGTTGACCAATCAAGCTTGTATTTCAGATCAATGCGGTTAAATTTTTTTATATTTTTCCAAAGGTAGAACTACATACGCTCTTCAAAAGTACATAAAGAAATAAAAAAAATTAAATTTTTTCGTAAACACAAGCTTAATGATTAGTACAACGAAAGTGAGGTTATGTGGAATAGCCCATGTGGACAATGCCTGCGCGATGGACGCGACATTCGTACGTACGCTTTTAGTTGAGTCAAACAAAAAAGGAAATGGAAACTCTGCATCACAGTGTTTTGAATTTTTTTAAGTATTTTTTTAAGTATATTTCGGTCAAAAAATTTCAAAACTTAAACATGATTTTACATTTTTAAAGTATAGATCTTGCAGCTTTATGGCTAAAGACAAGAACAATTTTTTTTTTTACCTTTTTCTGGAATTACCCATATGTATACTGTTGAGGTAGCATAGAAAATTCGACGTTTTCCAGCTAGTCTAGTTTAATTTGTCTTGGTTTTTTTTTTAAAAAATTACATGCATTATTAAAATATTTCATTCTATGAAAAAGAATTGAAAAATACTTAATTTAAGTAACTGATAAAGAAATCATTCTTTGAATAAAAGGACTACTAAACTGTTACACGAAATAAAAGTTTTTGTGCTCCAAAATGTATCTTCAAGTTTAGTTTAAACTTTACACTCTATATGTAATTCGAATATTACACACCCAATTTTAAGGACAAAACTTTTTCGTTGTTGTTGCTATTGCTATTTTCAAATTTTGAAGATTTAAAATTTTTATGTTCAAACTTTTTATCTCTAGAAAATCGCTGCAAAATTCCCAGAAAGTAAACAAAACCAGAACAACATAAATGCCACATATTTAACTTAAACAATTCAATGGCATTTTGGGAAATAAAAAACCCAGTGGCAATTTGAAACTTAGTTAAATAAAAATAAACAAATTTGTAAATTGTGTGTATGTACGTGGTTGGTCTCGGTGTGTCAAGTCTTATCGAAACCATTCATCTCTTTATTTAAATCATCTTAAGAGCTCTAACACAATAAACACAAATAAAATTTTTATTTCTTACATTGTCAAACCCTTAAAGAAGAAAAGAAAAAAGAAATAATCTTTTTCTGGTTTCTTTTTTTTAAGATTATGCATTTGAAACATTTAATATACGAGCATGTTTTTTTTTTATTTTTTTTTTAACAAACGGCTACTTTTGAAAGCAATAAAAAATCTTATTTGAGTATTTTAGTTATTATTGTATTTATAGTTGCAATAGGATCCATCCATCCCTTCCGCCACACATTCCATTTGAACAACAACGCAAGATACTGCTGATGTTGATAATAAACAGAACATTAACAGATAATTTGGTTGAAAAAAATATATAAAAAATTCAGTTAAATTTTATTTTATTTGATAAAACACTTAAAATTTTTCTGCTGATTGGTTTTGTTTGTTAAAAAATTCTTTTTACATTTTTTTTTTTTGTTCTTCAACACAGAGAAATTATTTGATCACTTTAAATATATTTTACGGGTTTTAGAGGTTCGGGTTAATAGGAAGTTTTGTATCAAATGGGAGTCAGTTCAATTGATTTTTTTATACAATTTTAATAATAGGAAGGATTTTTTTCCACAAAAGGGCTAAGGAAAATTAAAATTAATCCGAAAACGGCTACAAGATGTTTGTTCTTTTGTAGTTTTGACAGTTTTGTTTTTTGTTATGGCGAGTTGCTTAAGCAGCAACGAAATGTATCTAAACCTGCTTAACCAATAACAAACAAACTTTTCTAAATTACTTTTAAGAGCTTAATGCCTTTTGGAAATCAGTTTTTTATGTAGTAGACAACAAATTTTTTGAAAAAGTTTGAGAAAAATTAAATTATATGATTAATATTTGTTGGTACAGATAAAATATACTTTTATTTCCTATATTGAATCAAAAATTCATTACTTCAAAAAAACTCGAAGTATTATTGCAGAAAGCGTTTTAAAAGTGACTGACTAGCTCTTAGTCTTAAAGGTATCGTGGCATAATGAAAAAAGGAAATACCTTTCAAAGACCCAGGGGGAAAGGGGGTGGGGAGGTGTTGCACAATCTCTTAAAAAACATTAAATAATTATGAAACGAACTTCAGCATAAATTTGTATAGCCTATTCACTGTACTTAAGGAATGTAATTTATTTAGTTTACATTCATAATCGAAAGAATTTACACACAAGCACTTTTTATATAGAGAAACTAAATAAAAGGCATTTCTTTTTATGTACACATGTTTCTATATAAAATTTTTTACTTCTTTTGTGGTTGGATGTATAAGTATAAAAGAACAAACTGGTCGTAGATTTTTTTCTTTTTGCTTAATGCAAAATTTTTTGATTGATATTTGCTTTAGTGGATTTGGAATTGATTAAATTTTGCTTAGCAATGTTTTTTTTATACAATATAAAAATTTAATCTTAAAAGTCTTCAGCAACTTGGCTGAAGTATAGAATTTATTTTTCTCTTTTTTTTGTATTATGTATATTATTTATATTGACAAATTTACTAAGTTCTAAAGAGATTAAAATAATATTGTTGAATGTTGACATCAGCAAAATATATTTTATGGAAAAGGGGGAAAAATATGTAAATGAAAATTTTTACTACACTAGTTAATACAAAAGGTCTTATTTCTTACAAATAGCCAGGGAATAATAAAATAAGTATGCAAGCTTTTCCAGTACAATAATAAAAAGAAATGTGCTATACTTTATTAAAGAATATCTTGGAAAAAGTCTAGGGATGCCAGAATATTTTTCTGAATCCCGGGATTTCAGGATTGGTCAGAATTGTGGGGGGGGTTAAAATTTTTTTATCCAGAAAAATTCCAGAATTAAAATAATTTCAGAAAATTGTTATCCCGAGAAATCACTGAATTCACTGAAGGAGTTAAAACTTTAATTCGATAAAAAATATTAATTCGCCAATACATTTCTCGATTTAGTTAAATAGCTAATGAGTATCTTAAATCTCTTTTAATAAACTAACCAGGGCCTTTGGGGTAAGTTTTTGAATGTTGTTCCAATAAGAGATTTTAATTTGCACATCCTGCCATTTTGACAGTTGTCCTGACTTGACAGATGAAAACTAAAAACTACGCTATTAAAAAAATGGAATAGTCGATAAACGCTTTAACAACGCACTATAGGAAATTTTAGGCATTATGAAATAAAGCCCAAAGAAACAACGCCTTAATAAGAAAATGAAATAAGGCCCTATAAAACTAAGGAATTTTTAATTGAGCTTTATTTAACTTTTTTTGTATAATTTCATCTTGAGTTTGGTTGGGCATTACTTCATCTTTGGGTTTGACTTTTATTTTATCTTGACGTTGGTTGGTTTTTATTTCATGACGCTATGAAATAAGGTCCAAGCATATAACGCCTAAATAAGAAAATGATATAAAGCTCAATAAAAATTAAAAATTTTTAATTACGTTTTATTTCATTTATTTTGGGGTTTATTTTATCTGGAGTTTGGTTTCATGGAAATAACGCACAAAAAAATATATAGGACCCCATAAAATTGAGGAATTTTTAATTGGGCTTTATTTAATTTATATTGGGTGTTTTTTCATAAATTTTCTCATGGGCTTTTTTTCATTCTTTTGCGGTTTTATTTTATTGAGGATTATTTAATTTCTTATTTCCTTATAGCGCCTTATTTCATTTGGGCTTTTCATTTCTATTTGTTTTTTTTAGCATATATATTGTCTCTTGGGCCTTATTTAATGTTTTAGGGTTTTATTTCATTGCAGGTTATTTTATGTCTTATTTGGGGGTTATTTCCTTGTGCCTAATTTCATAGCGCCAAATTTTAACGATTTTGTGACTACAATTAATTTCAGCCAAACGGCGTGGCCGATGTTTTTTTAATCAAACTTCCTTTTTCACGCCTCTAAAGTTTTTACCGCTTAATCTCAAGAAGAAAAAAATTGTATCACTTAAGCTCACGTCCTCTCACGCGTGACACTTTTTGACATATATTAATAATACACTCACCTTCGCCATTATATTAATTTTTTTAATTAAAAAAAAACATTTTTATTATGAAAACATTTTCCACACTCAATAGTTATTTGAAATCCATCACTAAATACTTGATAAAGTGACAGTAAATCATAATTGTCGAACATGTTTATACAAATTTTTTCTTTATTATCATTTTTATATTAAAGCAGAAAAAACATTGTTATAGAAAGGCGTGAGAATGCGTGAGAGTGGGTGAAAAATACTCACGCATTCTCACGCAAGAACATTTTAACCTTTCTTAAAACCTTTAAATTCTGTTTAAAGCATGCATTAAAAAAAGATTTTGGAGTTAAGAAAAAATAGTTTTCGATTTCTACCTCGAACAGTAAATATTGGGTTTTAGTTACCTGATCCGAGACCATTTACACCACAAAGTCTACGTTAATAAGAGGAATTTTGTTCAACAATAACTATTTTTAAAACCTTCTCCAGCCTTAACGCGTGACTTTTTTGACCGGTTGTTTCGTCTGACAAGGTGCACAGAAAAAAATATCATCAACCAGCAAAACAAATTGTTAATAGTTAATTTAAATTGAAATATATATTTAGTTAATATAAAAAATTAAGTTGTTGATATGACAAACACAGAAATTTTTTTCAATAAACTGAACTAACCAAATTTTATGTTATACATGGCGCAAAAACGCAAAAAATTCATATTTGATTTAACAAATTAAAATTTTTCTAGTCAATTAAATTACTGAACAAAATTATTTGTTAAATTATATCATAATGGAATACGCACATGTAGAAGAAACAGAAGAACTCGCATTTTGTGTGTATTCATTATTTACTTACCTAATAATGATTTGCTCTTTAGCTGAGTGGTAAGTACATTAGTCTATTAATCAAGAGGTTGCCGGTTCGACTCATCCAAACATCTTTAAAATTTAACAAAAAACAAAATTCTAAAAAAATATAAAAAAATACATTCAAAGAAACAACACATTAGAATTTGAAAAACAAATTCATTAAAAAAAAATTGTTTGTGTTAACAACTCAATTGTTAATAACACAATAATTTTAATTGAAAATAATTGAGTTGATTTTGTTTTCTTATGTTACAAATGTGTGTTTGTATTTACAAAAATCGTTGTAGGTGCCTTTTTAAATAATATTTTAATTGTATTCACAAATAAATTATTTGTATTTACAAATCTTTTTTTCTGTGTGATATGAACTTAATTTTTCGAAAATGAGGCTAGAGCATAGATTGGCATTCATGATGTATATAATGATGATTAATGATTTTTGATGGCAGAAATTGGAAGATATTGATGTGGATTACATTTATTTTTCACAAGACGGTACTACGTTCAACACAAGTAACGATATAATCGTTTTTCTGTGTGATTTACCGAAGAAGTGCTCATATTTAAAGAAATTTAATACCCATAGAAAAAGAAAGTATTGAGAAAAAACTTATAATTATATAATCATTTTGGCGATGTAGCAAAATCTAAAAATAATCAAAGAGCTAACACAAAATGTTCTTTATATATAAAAACTTCTTCTATACTTTTTTCCATAACATATTATTAGTATTATGTATAAAGAAATTTCATTAAAGAAGTCACTTCAACTTTAATCATTTTTCACTAATTAGCTTTGACAACAAAAGTTCATTAAAACAAATGCCACTTCAAAAAGTTAGAGATTTATACAAATATTATATGCTTTAATTTCCTTAATAAAATCTTATACGTTAATTCTAAGCAAATGATTTAGTCTCCCCACTTTGTACAATAATATCATATTTCCCATATTAAAGAGCTTCAGCGTGTACACTTTTGATAATATTAAACGCAAAGTAATGGCACTTAAAAAATTCTATAAACATTGAAAAAAAGTCAGAGAATATGCAGAGCCGCCTTTAACGAATTAAATGCCTTAAGTGGCCACTTGAATTCTGGAATTAATATGCATTCAGCTTTAAAGAGTCAGTGAAATACACTTGTACAAACACACAAGCTCTAGAATAACAATACAGTAACAGGAGTGGGAAGAGTATAGATTTTCTCAAAGAATATTTTTATGTCTTATTAAAGTTAAAAGTTTATGAAAAAATATATGATTTTTCACAAATATTTGTTTCATTTACCTCTTGATAACAAATAATTTGATATAATAATAAAATTTCCATCCCTGATGATAATTCCCATATACACACGAATGAACAATTAATAATAAGTCTTAAGCAATTGCATAGATGTGTATAGCTGGATAGTTTTACAATTTCACAGGGTCACACGGTATTTGTCAGATAAAAAAGAAATTATTAAGATGTGTATACATATATGCAAAGTAATTCACTTGATAGATATAGTATTTTCTCGGCTCATAATACCCTTGTATTGTTGTATTGTTTATACTATTTTGTGGCATTAAAATAGGCCAGTTTGTATACTTTTGATATATTTCAAATACAATAAAGATTTGCCAGAATGATATATACATGTTCAATAATGTTTCCTATGATGCAGTTACATTCCATTACAGTCGGCTAACTGAGCCTTAACTGAGCCTTTACACTCAATTACGATTATCACTACAAACAATATTTAATGTCTTGCGCTCACCTCTTGTACATATTAATCAGCTATTTTGATCATAAAAACTATGTTATGTATGTAAATGTAAACGATTGATTTTAACAGCAATCGTAAAGAAACATAATATTTGGAATGCAAATTAATATTTATGAAGAAAAATTGAAAAATTGTTGTTTTTCCCTTCCTCCATACAAAAATACAATTGATACAACACACATAATGCGTGCTGACAAGTAAAAAGTAAAATGTATTACAATACATGTTACAAAATACCATAGCATAACATTTATGAATTAAGCAACAGACGTAATATTTATAAATTATTATATTTAAAGTGTTTCCTCAATTTGAAAGGAAGTTAAATTTGAACTTCCATTTGTGTCATGTTCATTCACATAAAGGAAAATTATAAAAATTCATGTCATAATTTGAAAGTGTCCCAAATTCAATGTACATACCTAGAAATAAGTATAATTTAAAAAAAAAATTAATAATTTATGTAGAAAAAAAGAAAGGGGGAGCAATAGAAAAATATGTACAATATGTTTGTATATATGTACATAAAATAAAATTACAAAAATTGGCAATTCATGCTGCACATACATCTTTGTAGTTGTGACACATGCCAATATGTTTAACTACACATTTTTGCCTTTTTTTTACTAACCCAGTAATACTAGTTCTCCCTTTCTGTTACCTCCTAGCATGTTGCCACTCTGGGGAATTGTAAAATTTTTCAAGTCTTCCTTATGGTTTTATTTTTATTTTTTGCTTGATGTTGAAAAGGGTTTCATGCAGAATTACAATATGAATAATGTCCCACAATTTATAAATTTAAATATATATTCACGTGTGTGACTAAACAGAAATGTTTAAAATAACAAGCAGTTGAAAAAATAAATAAATATGTATACATATTTACCTTGGGATAAATTTATGTTCATCTGTGTGGAGTAAACAATATTGACTAAAAGGCTTTTTGGGAACTTGCAAAGAAGAGTAGGAAAAAACAAAATCCTATTAAATCATATTATTGAATAATGAAGCAAGCTATTTGTCAAGAAGCCGACTTGCATACAAAAACTGCTCAAATATGTTTTATGTTTTTTTTTCTGATTAAATATAAATAGTTTAAGTCCAGATAACAAACCAAAATACCATTTACACGAGGGAAACAATAAATCGTTAAATCTTTAAAAAAAGAGATTTGTTAGATTCTATACGCAAGTAAGTTTAATATTTTCTCTATGTATGTAAATTTATTTAAGCTTGATAGAAGCTATGAAAGAGTTAACTGACAACCAACCTGTCATAAGTCGCTTAAAAAATATCATTTGCAAATATTTTTAAGCAAAATCGTGGTACAAAAACGTCAAAAGAGATTTGTTAGATTTTAAGGTAGGATCAAACGATTGCCGCAATGCACCAATTATTGGTCCATTTTATATGCCCATCGTGTGATTTCACAATTTATTGTCCCATACGACAATCGAAAACAATATTCTGATGATTTGCCGCAATCAAATGCAACTTTGGTACGGCAATCGTGTTAACGGTTGATAGGCAACCATGCCACAATAAAAATGTTAAAAATGCGTCAATATTTATTGTGTTCTCGAGCAGCAATCAAAGTAGTCAATACGCGACAATTTCTTAAACAAAATTTATTTTTTAGTGTGCGTAATATACAGTAAACTTAAATTTACTTTATAGGTATGTAGTTATAACTAATTTGAAATGTTAATATGGAACTGTGAGCTAATCTTTAATCCATATGATTAGTTTTTATTTGTTTAAAATAACGAAAATTGCCTCTGATTTGTATATTTAATATGTAAAAAATATAGAAAGCAGAGGAAATTTTATATGTTTTAAGCGAACAAACCATTTTCACGTACAAAGTTAAACAGAAAAAAATATTCTTTAAAAAAATATTTGCAAGCAAAACAAAACAAACTACCACAACAGCTGCTTGCTTGTATTGCGCAAGTTAGAACAATCGTATGACTGGCCTGCGGCAATTATTGTCCCTAATTCATTCTTCACCAATCTGCGTCAATCAAATTTTTATAAAATGGGGGCAATCATGTAACTGCAACTTATTTGATTGGGATAATTTAGTTATTGTGCGTTAATTCAGCACAATAAAAATTGGGTCAGATTAGTTTATTTGATCTTACCTTTATTCGCCAGTAAGTTTAATACTTTCTCTATTTATTTACATTTTTTTTTTGTCATAAGGTTCTCACTTTTTAACATTTATGATCAGCATACTCTTCTGGCAAATCATTGTGCATAGATTGAGGCTTGGACAACGTTACAAAGTACCCAGATTTACTTTGAAAATCATTCATCTATTCGTGTTGCATATACACGGAAAAAAGTATTCACCAATTAAAGTTCTTAATCAAGAATTTAACAGATTCAATTAAATTTTTAGTTGTATTAATTAATTTGAGTGGAAAAATTTAATTGATATTATCAAATTGTTAATAGGGTGTGAGGGTGGCGTTGGCTAAAGTAGTTAGCACGTTGACTACAAAACCGAAGATCCTGGGTTCAATCCCTGTATCCGACAGTCATTAAAAAATAACAACACCACGCATTTTTCTGATGTGCATTAGTGTCCCTTTGTATCAGTTGTTGTAGGAAAGTTCAAGTGATGAAGGCATAGTCACTGGTCACTGAACTATACCGACTTCGGCAGATACTAATCCTAATGTAACATCAGAGAGCCCTCCTTCGTCGGTATTGTGTAGCAGAATCATCGGCGAAGTAAAATAACGAAAGAAAATGACTACTAAACACAGCTTATAAAAGGTAATGCACCTCATTGAAACCAGAGGCCTGCAACTCTGCATTAATTATAACGTGCAAAACGTAGAGTTGTAAAAGAAAAAGAAGCTTTCCTCTATCTTTTCCTTCACCACCTGTCTTCTCTATCACTATCCCTTTCCTAAAGAAGGTAACACCTATAAGTAGTAGTAGGCATTCATTGCCTGAGTGTTATTTCTCTTTATAAAAAAAGGTAAAAATTGAATTAATTTTTTAACTGATATTACAAATATTTTAATTGATATTACAAAATTACTTATATTATTTTTTTGTGTGTATATGACTTCTTGATTTTTATGGCAAACATAACCGTCCACAGCGAAATATTCTAAAACAAACGCTAAACAACACTGTTGGCAAAACATTTGTTTCAGAAGTTTGTCTTGACAACAGTGTTTGTTTTAGAATATTTCGCTCTAGTAAAGCATTTGAAAAATATCTGATGTCTTGAAAGGTCTTATAAATGGTCTTGTGCGGAACACTATTACGTACCCATTCAACCAGAAATGTGCTTCACCTGAAAATGGAAGAAGTGCACGATGAGTTTGATGAATGGAGCAATTATTTTGATTAAAAATTTCAGCAGCTTGCAGGCTTGGCTCTGGTGTAACTCGATTCAAAATGAAATTTCAAAGTAAACTAAACATAAAGCGACTATGAGCTGTTAAATTAGTGCTCAAATAAAGCAGTGATGCCAAGTCAAAGTTGTAACCAGCGTTGTCAACTCGGTGCTTTTCGCACCGTTTTTAGTGCTTTTTGAAATTTTCGACGCGGAAAATTTTGTAGTTAGTGCTCAGTGCTTTTTTCAACTCATTTTCGGTGCTTTTTGTTTTGAGGCGGTGGCACTAAACCAAAAATTCAAAGAGAAATTTCCTAACCTATCATTTAAAAAGCATAAGCGCTAAAGTTAAATAGAGCATTTCAAAAAATTCTACTAAGATTGTACAAGGCTTGTTTGAAAAAATACGTGACATATAAACCTATAAATTTTAACATTTAAACGCAGAAGTTGATCGCGTTTTGCTTTACATAAAAATTTTTCCAGAAAATTGTGTTGTGAATATAGATGCCGTTTTTGGTTATTTGAAACCAAAACTGATTCTTATATGTATACATAATTTAAATGTGTATCGCATGCCTCAAATTTTAAATTTTAGGAATGGAATGCAAGATCAACAGTTTCGTATATTTTTTATATACATACATACATACATATTTATGAATAACAATTTTATTAATATAATTATTTTTTTATTTAGTGCTTTTTTACTTAAATTACGCGCTTTTTTCCTGGTTTCAGTGATTTTTGAAATTTAAAAGTTGACAACGCTGGTTGTAACACTAAAAAAACGGTTTATATTTTTTTAGTACTTATTGTCATTCTCTGGTGGTTACTGAGGAGAGAGAACATCGTTGCAATCTTAACGAATTGAAGACGGTTGCCGGACTTTGCGGGCTCTGTCCGTCCACTACATAACGGTCCATGTTTTACTACAAAATTGTTCAGGAGAGCAATTTGTTGCTTAGAGGGTTTCTAGCCTTATATGAAGTGAAATGAGTACACAATCGATCGACTTCGTTATTGTAAAGCTACGTCCAAGCCATATGCCCAATATGCGAACTTTTACAAAAGAACTTTGTGCTTTCACATTGGCGAAAGCACAACAACCAATCAGATATCGGCGACAACAATGCTTGCTGCTCACTTTACAAAGAAACACAAACAAATTGTAAGAGCTTGCAAAGATGTTTGCCTGAAATGCAAATGTTAGAAGAATGTGTGTTTCAACTAGTGATGCACGAATATTCGTATTCGTATTCGAATTATATAATATTCGGCCATTTTCAGGCGAATACGAATGTATTTGTATTCGCCGAATGCAGGTGGATGCGAATACGAATGTATTCGTATTCGCCAAATTCAGTCGAATACGAATACGAATATTTTCCAAAGAAATTAAATAAATAAATGCATAAATCCTAAACTAAATTTAAATAAATGATTAAAAATTTTAGTTTGTACAAATACATTAATTTTTTTATATAAATTTTGCGCTTGTATCATTTTCAAATATTATTCAATGACGATCATTAAAATTTTTTGGTACTTTTTATTAACTTTAAAGTACGCCAACAAGAGTGTGAAGTCCTTTTTCATAAAAATTTTTTAATATTTCATATTGCATATAATATTCGTATTCGTATTCGTATTCGCGAATATCAAAAATTTACATTCGTTACATCACTAGTTTCAACGTAGCTGCTGAAAACTATTATTAATTTCTATTTGCTTCAAAAAACATTTTTCTTAAAAAAACTTTTACACACACAGCCTTTAAATGGAGTATTACGAAAAAAAACATATTACACTCCTTTTCGCTTCGTAAAACAATTGCAAAACTAACTTATTTAAATCCGTTTAGTCGCTTTAGAAATAATTATAAAGCTGGCCAAGCAGAAACTTCAAAATTAATTATAACATAAATCCGAGAAACAAAAAGTGCTAAAGGAAAAAAAGCACAAAAAAGGCGTTAATCAATATATTTTCATTTCCTTGTTTTATTGTATGTAGTAATGGCAAATCACTACTATTAAATAGATAAAATAAAAGGCTGTAATTTAGCAGTGATTTGTAGTTTTGCTATTTTTCTTATTGAATGGTTATAAAAATCAAGTGTTGCACTGCAGTCTGTCTGTGCAATAATAAAAGTTCAGTTGTTGCTGGGATTTTCTAGAGAACTAACTAACTGTGAAATTGTTAATTTTCTTTTAGAAAAGTTGCTCTTTCTTTCAGTAAGAAGAAAAAATTGCAGTGATTTCCCGCTTAAACGAATATTAATTTTTAGGAATTCAAATTTGAAAGTATTATATATTATATATATTCATATATTATAATAAGTATTATATATATAATATATTATATATTTTCCTTCAAAAATCGTATATTATATAAAAAGCAAATAATTTTCCAATGGATATTTAAGAGGGAAAGCAATAAAAAACACAGTATTTAAACTAAACTTTGGCACACATATTGTCAAGTCAAGAAAATTTTTAAAGAGTTGGCGATACTGTGTTACCAATACTAGACGGACGAAGATGTTGAATCGCTAGGGATTAAAAACACAAAATAAATGAAACATATGACAGTCTTGCCAGACTGACAACTGTAAGGCTACTAAATGGATGGCACTGTACAATGTTTTACTGAAACATTTTTAATGTGCCTACTGTTTTATTGAAAAATGTGTTTAATTCGACATGCAATGATTTTTTTTAAAATTGAAATCATGTAATTGACATTAGAACATTCGTTAAGTTGGGAAACTACTGTATAGATGTATATTTTTTTAATCTTTTTATGGATTAATATTTGTTGGAGCAATAATCTATAATTATTTTTACTATTTCTTTTTATATTCATCGTTTATTTCTTATTAAGCATTATCGGCACTACAATGGAGCAAAATTAAAAAATACTAAAATTTTTAAAAAGTTTTTGTATAACGTGACTTGATTAAGAAAAATAACACTATGCAACAAATTTTCATCTTTTTGCACTAACCTTAAAAATTAGCGGCCCTGGCATGAAGTTAGCATGTGTGACGGAATTGAATTAGGTGTTATCGAGTTCCTCCATACGATTTGACATTAAAAACGCTAGCATACCCTAATTTTAACCCACCTCTAAGTCCTAACATGATTGTTATTGTGAAGTTTCATCGCAAAACTCTTTAAGATCATTTTCAATTTTGCCGCTGAACACGAATACGGAACTCATTTATTATTTAAGAAGCGTTTCTTAAGATTTTTGGATATATCTTTGTAAACTGCAAAAACTCGTTTTTCGCGAATATCTCGAAAACGCTTCTTAAGAATGAATAAATGTCGTATTCGTGATCAGCGACCCTAAATTAATTTTTAATGTTGCATAGTGTTATTATTATTAAAATTATTATTTATTCAATAATTTTCGCCTGAAGAAGACACAGCAAAGCGCGTCAAATTCTGAATAAATATTGTTAATTTTATTAAAAAAAATACCTAAAACTTAGTAAAATTCTTATTAAAGTTTTTTTTAAATGTTTATCGAACTAAAATTTTTAAAATGCATTTTCAAACAAGATTGTTCTAGCATTCCGCCCCATTTAAAACTTTCAAATCACTCTAAAGATAACTTAGATAAAAAAAAAACATTTGACAAAATTCAACAAAACTCGTATCTCGTTGGTTTTGAGGATGTAATTGAATTTGTGAAAAATTACTTAAAAATATTCGTATTTAATTAATTAATTAATACGATGAATCAAAGCAATTCTATGATTCGATTTGCACTGCAAAATATCGTCGATGTTTTCACTAACCGACCTAACTGGAATTTCTGGAATCTAGCTATTTTTTTTAGCTATTTTTCCAAACATGAAATTTGTTTGTGATTTTTTATAAAAAATTTGAACTCGCAACAAAAAAACTGCTGCAACAAACATTGCAAATCTAAAAGAGCTTATATGAAAGATTGGTAACAATAAGAATAAATTCGTAACAATAAGATAATAATCGTTGCAATATTGTTATGAGTCGTCGGGTGTAGGTGGTGATTTTTAATATCAATCAAAGAAGGGCAATTTTTGTTTTACACGAAAATCAAATATAAATAAAAGTTTAAATGAAAGTTTAAAATATATAAAATGAACAAAAAGTATAAACAAATATTTCGCAAGGAATGGATTAGTAACCCAAAAATCTACATTTGCATACATGCTCTCCTGTAAAATTGTAAAAATTTCAGTTAGGTCAGTTAGTTAAAACAACGACGATATGTCTATAAGTCTAAATTTTGAATTTTGAACATCATACATAGTGAACCAATCTACTGAAAAAGGTGTAGCGCCATCGAAAACAACATGTTGTTCCGTTCTACTAGCGTTTGTGTGAATAATTTAATTTGTATTTGTTTTTGGTGTAATTTTCCCCTAAAAGTTAATAAAACATATGAAATTAACAAAATCTTAAATTTAATATATAAAAGGTGTTTTATATTCATTTAAGTTATTTAAAATAATTACAAAATAAAGAGAACAGAAAATATTTCTATGTTTGTGTAGGTATGTAGTGTTGTTTAAAAGTTTGCTTAAATCTTTATTCACTTCATTTATTATGTTTCTTACGTTTAATGCAAATACAATTGTTTGTAATTTTTTCAATGTTATATTAAATAAATAAAACTATTTTTTTATAAAATTTTTAATATAGTTATAAGAATTTTATATATTTATTTTTTTCCCTTGCAACAAAAAAAGCATTCGAATAATAAACGAACGTTTTAAGGTATTTGACATTTACTTTCGTGTTAGATAATTGAATTTTAAAAAGACTTGAAGACTTGAATTGTAATCAATAAAAAGAAGTAAATTTTGAATTTTTTGATTATGTTATTTTACATTTAAGGTGACGATATACTGATAGAAAACTAAGTTTTCGAGCTTTCGGAAATCAGATTTTCTTTGCAATATTTCAAATGGTTTTAATTTATTTCTTTTGTAGTGGCGTACGATTAAATTAATGTATTGTTTGTGGCCTGTGGCGGCTGATCGGCTGTGTTCTCTGGTTTGTGCTCATGTGCAAAAACAAAACAAAAACAAATTGAGCAGTTGTTTTCATTGTCTTTCTTTTGTTTTTGTTTCACTTACTTCAGAGAACGAAACAAATCAAAATCAAACAATTTGTTTTGTTTATTTTCGTACTCGGGTCAAATTAATCAAAACAAAAATAAATTTATAACTTTAAAAGATTGGATTATTTTTGTTACGAAAATCACGTCCTAACTCCTGTATCGCGCAATAAATAGCAAGGCTATAAAAACAATTGATGTTGTCAATTTAGCATTTTTTGTACAGTCAAGTTAAATGTATTTTTTCAGCTACGCATTACGACTACATATCACTCATTTATTTTAACAACATCATAACTCAAAAAATGCAATTTTTTAATTTATAATGCAGAATTACTTCTCATGTCATTACACACATTGTGTAAAAATTTCCCGCAATTTCTCAAAAAAAAAAATATTTAATATTCCATTAACCTGTGTGTAAATTGAAAACTCTAAGCTAATTTCTGTAATACTATTTTTCTTTTAGTTATGACGTTGTTGACTCAAATGAGCGTTATATAAATGGTTTCGTTGAAAGCCCATATTTTCTTAAAATTCATAAATAACACTTTTACTTAAATTTAAATTTTTTTTTTATTTTTTTTTATTTTTACAGCTGAAACTTAATGCAAACTTGTTGCAAGTATGTTTAGAGCAAAAATATTTCATATTTTATTTTGCTTTACCTTAGGTCATTGTTGATTTTACTTTAGCCAAAAATATTTTTGTACATTTACAACCATTAAAAGTCTATATGAAAAACAAAAATTAAGGAAAAAAAATAACTAAAATGGCAAACAAACCAATCAATTGGAAAAATGTTTTAATTAAAAAACTTTGATTGTTTTAGAACTTTACAAACTCTTTTAAATTGTTGATATGTATGTACATTTTGTTTGCAGTTCATTTTCGAAAAATACAAAGTGATATTAAAAAATGTTTGTGTATAAAAAATAAAACCTACACATGCAGCAACAGCAGAAAAGTTGTTTTAAAAAGTTCTATGGCATGGTTATTTGAAAATTTTGACAGCTCCAATTTGGGCTGCGAGAAATTGCACCTAACAACGAGATGGCCGCAAAACACAAAAAGCATTGAGAATAATCGACAAGCTCATATTAGTTGGTTTGGTTTAAATATTTCGAGTGGAAATAAAAAGTTCAGAGAATTTTAACAACAAAATTTCAACACATGTGATTTTTTTCACTATTAAGGCCATTAGCAAACATGAAAATTATGAGCTTATTTTAAATGCACATCTAATAAATTTATATCGTGATGAAATAAAATTGGGAAATTTTCGTGCAAAAAAAGCTTGAATTTTCTGGAGCTTTATGTTATGGTGCTGAACCTTGTTTACGTGCTCAAAAAAACTAAACATTGTTTAAAATTTTGATAATTTATGATTACATCCTGACAATTTGATCCCTGAATTAGGTGCTCTGTCTTACAGTACGATTCGCTGGTTTAAATTATTATTTAATTCCCTATCTATTCACACGAGGTCTATTCGTTTCTTTACATACTGTTGCATCATCTAAAAATTTATATACACAAGTTTAAATTTTCAATCTGAACTCTGTCCTCTACTTTTCGAATAATTTTGATGCTGTCAGTATCGCTGTGACGTCGTACCTCATGAATAATTGTACGAAAAATACTTATTTACTTAAGTCGACTTAAGCTATTATTACATGCCACAGATATATGAGTGAGATATTTCACAAAAAAAAAAGAGAAAGATAAAGAGAAAGAGAGGTGTCTTAGGACACACGGTTAAAAAATTTAATGTGCTATGAGAAATTCCATTTCCATTTATTTCCCATTATTTTATTTTTTAGCGGCGTGCGATTAAATTAATGTATTGTTTGTGGTCGACCGCGGATGTTAGCCAGCTTACAGCTGATCGGCTGCGTTCTCTGGTTTGTGCTCTTGTACAAAAACAATACAAAAACAAATTGAGCCATTCTTCTCATTGTTTTAGTTTTATTTTTGTTTCACTCACTTCAAAGAACGAAACAAAATAAATTCAAACAATTTGTTTCCTTTATTATCGTACTCTGCTTTTAAATACAAAGAAATCAAAACAAAAATAAATTTGTAACTGCACTAGTGTCGATTAATTTTGTTACGAAAATCACGTCCTAACTCCTGTATCGCACTATAAATAGCATAGCTATAAAAAAACTTAAGCACGCTTTTCAATAATTTTTTTTAACGCTCAAGTAAATTATACTATTTTATTACCCATTGCTATCAAATCTAAACAAAAAAATTCGTAAGATTCCATACATGAAATTTTTATTTTAGGATTTCAGAACTAACTCACAACAAAGCAATTACGCACACCCGTCATATTGCTAAACTATTTATGCTTCTATAATCACTCATGATTCATGCCCAACTTGCAAAAAGGCAAAGTGCCCATCTCTAATGTAAGGTTGTAAATATTTTAAAACAAAAGTTTTTGTTTTCCATATAAAGTTAAGAAACACATAAAGAAGGACTTCTTGTTAAAATGTATTAGTTAATTAAGAAATTTTATGGTTTGAACTTCAGACAACCAGTTAAGGATTAAGAGTGTTTGTCTAGATAAAAGGGGCAAGAAATTGCAAAAGAAAAAACTTCTATTTATAAATCTTTATTATCATAGTTTCTGTTGGATTTAAAAGAAACATATTTTCAAGGCAATGAAAAAGTTTTTTTTAGATGAAGCTTGCAAAAAGTTTTGTTTTAGCAGAGAAAGAAAATATTTAAATAAATTCAATTTTTTTTAAATAAAAAGAAATTTAAAAATTCAATCATTTATTATATATATTCTTCATTGTTTTAAAGGGTAAATTAAAGAAATTCGGCATGTAAAACTAACTATTCAGGGAATTTTTTTTAATATTATTGAAACGAAGGTAAGAAGAATTTTTTTATGTTTCATTAGTTTTAATTTCGAAACCACTGTCTCTATTGTTTTTAAGAGGTTTTCAAAAAATTTAATAGTTTATTTATACAAAATCAAAGAGATAACTGTTTATTCCTTTGAACCTTTTAAAGATACGAGCACACAGTAAATACACTTTTGACTTTTTTACAGAAGCAAAAAACCTTATAAGTTTAAATAGTCTTAAATTTGTGTTAGGTGCCAAGTTGAATAGTGAATGAAATAGGTATTTTTTAACATATGTGAGTAAAATTTTGAGGAAAGATGTATTTTTATTAAACACATTATAATTAATCACAAAGCTTATTTTGAATTTTTTCGTTGTTACGGCCTTGTGGGTTTTAGGAGACGATATGAGTCCATTTATATATGTATATTAAGCTACACTTACTACACTGAGGTACTGAAAATAATGTACCGAACCAAACCATCCAAATATAAATTAGACGCTCTATGTTATTTCTCCAACTTTAGAAAGCATTTGCAAATCTGGCTATGATTTACAATTTTATTAATTTCCTTTGTGTCTTTTAGAGCTTGACTATCATTTTAGTAATTAATGCTCGTAGAAGTGATCTATTCAAATAAAAGCAATAATTACCAGCGACTTGAAGCATGTTTGTAAGTGAGGGACACAGAAAGAGAGAGAGAGCGGGCTTTCCTTTGCCAATGTGCTTCCGGATTACAAAATTTTTGTATGGGATGTCCCACTTGGTAGTTCCCGAGCAACCGGCTTCTTTCTAATGCATTAAATACATTCACGATAGCAGGCTACCGACTATATAATAATACATGATAAGAACGTGATGTTGAAGTAAATACAAGAAAATGACAAAATTATCGTTTTAAATACTCTCTGAGTATTGGAAGTCAAGCAACTATAAATGCGTATAGCTAAAAATTAAAAAATACGCTCATATGCAAACACTATCATTGAGCGCATGTTTCACAATATCAAAAGACAACGAACGTTCAGTTTGTAATTTATATTGAAAACAAAATAAATTTTAAAATGTTATTGTTTTTTATTTAATATAAATTTTAAATCGAACGTCTTCTTTCGACATTTTGGAATCGGCACTAATTTTAAACCAAATACGTATAACTATAAGCATGCAAGAACACACATGTTCATACACATTTTTTTAATTATGCAACACAAACAAGAATAACTAAAATTTATAGACTGTATGAGCATGAGTATAAAAATACTTTGACTCTTAATCGGCTACACGTGCGTATATACAGCTTATATTTTATTTACACATAACGCATGTTTTCGAACAGCCATACGCATACCCAAACGTTTTCCATTAAATTTTATATACACACATTTATGTATACGGTGGCGAGTAATGAATAAATATCCGGAGTATCATGCGTTTATTTTTTTGTGCAATTATTTATGAGAGTCAATGCCCCTGATACTCATGTGTGTTTGTGGTTTTTATTTTTAGTTATAACGTGTTTAGTGTTGTACATAAGCGAAATAGAGATTCTCTTTTATGTTGGAATTATGTAGTCGTGAAGACGTATAGTCGTAAAAATAATCATTTCCATATATTTCATAAAAAAGAATATACGGATATACTCCATATTAATTAAATTAAATTAATTTTTTGTTGTGCAATCATTGGACATTTGACAGCCCAGCGATAATATTAAATTTTGTTTACGATTTGACAATATTATTTGCGAGTTTACGCAATTTTCTAGTTGTTTTTCGCGATTTAAATTGTAATTTCATTTTCGCAGCGGAGGTATGTATCCATTCTGTAGTTATAATAGTTATGATTTTTAATCAATATAAATATAAAATATAAATATATATATATAAAACTGGACTGGACGAAATTACCTCATATTTTTATACAATTTTTATATTTTGTTTGCAGCACTTACCTGAAATGAAAAGAAAAAATATTTGAAATTACTAAATTTTAAAAAAAAGTATACAACATAATTTTAAGTAATTAATAATTAGTCCATTCACAAGCTACGTTGAAAGAATTTTGTTCATAAGTTCTATGAATTTCGACATTAATCCAATGAAAAAATTCATTAAAATTCAACCAACGTCACGCTTCGTTGGATTAATGAAACCAGTTTCGTTAAAATTATTTTAATGAAAACTACGTCAAATGTATTAAACAGTGTCATCAATGCAATGAAATAACTTCATCGAAACAACGAAATAATGTCATTAAAACGATGAAATAATTTCATTAAAGCCACCAAATAATTTCATTAAAGCAACGAGATAATTTCATTGAAACGAAATAATTTCATTAAAACAATGAAATAGTTCCATTAAAACAATGAAATAACTTCACAAAAACAATGAAATAACTTTATTATAACAACAAAATAACTTAATTGAAACTTTACGTGTAAACAAGCATACAAAGAGTACAAGAACAATCATGCAGAACTACTTTTAATGCAAGCTTTTGGTTGACAACTGTGCAGTGATATTTTCATTGGGACAACGAATACATTTCATAGCTTTAATGAAATTCTAAATTGCTGTATATTTTGTTATATTTTTTAGTTTTAAAGAATTTAATCTTTAACATAATTGCTTTAAGGTGTGCACTTATCCATATATGTTTATTTCAAGCAAGAACTGTATCCATCCAATGAAATATTGTTACGAAACTAGAATACCAACGAAGCAATTCCAATGAAATTCTTTCACAATATTGGTGAAATTTTCATTAGATTTGTGAAATTATCGTTAGATTTGTAAAAAAAAAATGTAATGAAATTGTTTCGTTGGATTTATGAAGAAACATTTTTTCGGTGTAGTTGTATCATTGTGTCGTCTTAAAAATGTTTTTGGTAACTTTAAAATAAAAATAAATAAATACACTTTTACGCGTTTATTTCATGTGTTTAAAAGGCTTTATTTAGAGCGGGAGAGAAATACCCTCTGGAAGTGTTTGTATGTATGTAATTGTTCTTCTTTTATCATTTCAAATACAAAATAAATTAATATATTATTATTATTATCTTGGTGTTCGTGTTCGTTTCGTTCGTGCTAGATTATTGCTACAGTATATTCGATTTTGGAGATAATTTAGCCGCAAAATTTGTTAACAAGT
Source organism: Tachina fera (assembly GCA_905220375.1). Classification (NCBI taxonomy): domain Eukaryota; kingdom Metazoa; phylum Arthropoda; class Insecta; order Diptera; family Tachinidae; genus Tachina; species Tachina fera. Next base: position 78,406,004 of record LR999966.1, read on the forward strand.
TTCCTAATAAATTTTTTTTAGCTTCTTTGTGTTGGTTGCTTTTATATCACTGGTGTACTCGTTAGATTAACCAATAATTTTTGTATGTATAAATCACAGAGAATTTTGTGTACAATAGCATTTTCAATCCGCCGTTTATGATTGAACTGATTTTATACTCTGCCTAAAAAATATCCATTATATATTCTTCGAATTTTCATGTTTATATGTATATAAAAACACATACAAATATTTTTATTAAATCATACTTTATGGTTTTAGCTTTATTAAAAGCTTTTTCATCAACACAAGCAAACTAACTAATTTGTTTGTTCATATGCAATTTCATGTGTCCAATACAAGTAGTAAATCTATTATTATCATATTAAAAGGGTATTACATGCTTGAGAGCTTTTCAATAGTTTAACTTTATAGCAAGAATTAAATGTTGAAAACATGCACAAAGATAGATAAGCTTATACTTATGCAAACATGTAACAGTTATAAAGAAACAAAATATCCATGGCAGTATAATCCTGAATGTGTGTGTAATTCTAAATATGTGAAAAACCACAATATCTAGTGAAAAGAAAATAAATTTTTGGATCTTTTCAAGAAAATAAAATATATTAAGATATTAATGCAGATTCCGTAATTTTCGTCGACGACTAAGGCCCAATAATTGAGTTCTCAATTATATGCCACTTATCTTTAAGTGCCACTCAAGTATCGAATTAATTTTTTCAGTACAAAGTTGAGAGACATTTAAATGAAACTTAAAAGCCCAACATTGTATATTTAAATCCTATTTAAGTTTTACGAGCATACCATATGTTATTGGGCTTGTGTTTGTCTATTGAAAACATGTACACGAAGATCATGTGGTCGTATTAAACAGAATTTCGTTTAATTTTCTTAAATATATAACACATACAATATATAGTTTCATACCATCGAAAAATAAATAGAAAAAGGCATAAAACGTGTTTTTATGCAATTTGAGTTTTTTTCATTTTGATAACCTAACTTTCTTGTTCATTATACACAGCTGTTACTTGAAAAGCCTTCCATAATACTAGAAAATTTTGTAGTGCTGCCGTACTTTCAATGTACTTTTATAAGAATTTTAATAAACCACTGAAAAGCTTAAAGTACATTTAAGTTCAACTTAAATTTGAGTGGCAAATAGCCAAATGACACATATTATTTATTTATTGAACATATTCTACAAAGTAAATTTGCAGAATATGGTTGCACAAAAATGGACGGGTGACTGAGGCCATATGTCCATGATGTTATTAACAGTATTTTTAAAAATGACTGTACATGACCTATGCCTATGTGAAATAGGAAGTAGCAACGTGGTTGTTAAGGAAATTTCACAAAGGAGCCGCAAGATTATACGGTAATCCGTGGCAGATCACTCAACCAGTGCGAGTGAGACGCAAAACTGTCGAAGGCCAATAAACAACAGTGGCCTGGTTGCACTTAAGAAATAATTGCCAACGAAGCGTGATGTTGACTCGCCCAGAGCTGCTTTACGACTTTAAATGACATATAATTGGGAAGGTAATTATTGGGCTTAAGATGATATTAAATGTCTACTTTATGATCTACGAGAAAATTCACAATTGTCTTTTAATACACAAAAAGTATGATTATTACATTATGACAATTTGACAAATTTCTATAAACCGTTCTGCTGGGCAACGACATTATTATTTCTTGATTTGTCATTCTACTTGCTGAAACAACACTATCTTCTTATAATGGAGTTGTAGATAAAAAAATGTAAGGGTAAAGGGTAAGGGCAAAAAGAACATAAATTTTCGAACTCCCACTTGCATGTCTAAATGCTACGTTAGACATTTCTTTATACTTGTCTTAATTTTCTAATGAAATAGCCAACTCTTAAAGATGAAGGGTCTTATGCAAAAAAAAACTTAACAAAGCTTTGCAAAGCAATGTTAAGTAAAGTTGTATTCTAAAAAAATTATTATATGAAATTTCTAAAGTAGGTTTCACGTTTGTTAAGACTACTTTATTTGATATTTTCAAAATGTGCATTTAGTACCTCAAATATTTTTGTTTTATGTGTTATATTACATATTGATTCATGTTACATTTGAAAATGAAGCTAGAATTGTTAGCTACTAGCTTAGATTTACTATTTCTGTCATGTAATGGAAAACATCATCAAATTATCCAACTGATTCAAAATACATGGTAAAATCCATAAAAACATATTAAAATAAATACAATTGTACAAAAATTATTAAGTGATGTACATACAATCAAAACAAATCGAAAAAAGCTGAACAATCAAATACTCATTTCATTCGAATAAAACAAATTGTGATAATTCTTCTTTGTTCATCATGTTTTTTTTTACTTATACTTCATAGAAATGTTTATCTGTTTTTATACCATGTCAGAGGCTCATATTAATTAAATTAGGTTGCTTTACTTCAAGAAAATAAAAATTTATTTAATAAAATAAAAAAATATTTGAATACCCGAATGAAATTGTATTCGATTTTGTACATCATACGCTGTGAAGTGGTTGTTGAACACGGTAGTGTTGCCAGTATTTATTATTAAATAACAAAATGATTAAAGTTGTGTTTTGCATACTATTTCTTAACAAAGCAATGTTAGCCTTAAAGTGCTTGGCAACTACTATGAACTTTAAAGCTAAAGTTAAATATTTTTTTGCATTTTTTGATTTGTAAAAGAAAATTTATTTATTTCTTCAGTGAAAAGGCTTCAGCACAAAGAACTACGATTTGTCAAATGACTTAAGCTTCAATAGCACTTTTTTATGGCTAAAATATGTTTAAAAACAAAATTATTTTTTTATAAAAAAATAACAATAAATATTTGTTTGCCTCTACAGCACATACCCAAATGTACATGAAATCTCTTATATACTCATTACAACACTTTCAGGCCAAAAGTCTCTAGTACGAGTATTTCATTATGAGGCTTAAGTCACAAACAAGTCTTCGTTGCTCTGGTTGTTACCACCACACGAATGTTAATTGTGCAAACACTTTCATTTTTATTTTCTTTACAAAAGAAGTCAAAAATAGAGTATTATTAACGTAGATTAAGATTAAACCAAAACCAAATTGTATATACATTCTTACGTATGTGTATGTAGATATGTATGTATATAAAAGCCTAAAACTTTTGGTGATTTTCATTATTAATATGGAAGAAGGAAATATAAAACTTGTTTCTTTGCAACTTTATATGTTTCAGACTTTGTAGATTAATTCTTTATTGTCGTTTTTTTTATCTTACGTTTGTATATTAAAAATGCCCCTGCTGCTACACAAGAAAATTCGCAAGCTGATAAAAGGCAAAGTTTATTACAAACAGCATCAGTTAAAGAAAAAATTATATACAAAATACTAAAAAGGAAGGATCATAGAAATCCTTTTTTAATATTTCTAAACTAACCCAAGTCAATATACTCACATATGTGAAGTTTTAGAAGAGCCTTAAAACATTTTTTACTTTGAAGTTCTACCACGAGGCACAGTGGTTCCCAAGGGCAGAATTGATATTAATGAATTTTTTTATTTTCTTAATTTAACTACTACAACTCAAGGAAAAAAGCTTCCACGCTTTGAAGTTTCAAAATGTATGCGCAAATAATTATAAAACATAAGATAAAAACATCTGGTTTAAAAACCACATGAGCCGTAACTTAGTCCCACAAAAAATTTTCAAAAGGTTTGAAAACGCACGATATAGGCGGTCAATTCACCTGCTTCAAACATGAAATAAACTGTTCCCCGAACTCGCCTCTCACTTGCGCCATTGTTTTGCGTCATGTGTGGCATGTGGCTGAAACCACATGTCAGCCAAGTATAGCCTTTTTCATTTTGGTAAAAAAAAGAGTAACAGATACCCAATTGCGCCGAATCGATAATTCACGGTCATCAACAACACTGGCGGATACAGCAGCGATATTTTTCTCTGTCCGCACTCTACGTGTGCGTGGTCGGTGGTTTAATGTTCAATAATGTAACTTTGGTGTGAAATTTTTACACAAATATTCCGAATAGCCGCTCAGAAGGTCACCCAAAGTGCACGATGCACTCACTATCTTAACCGAGCATAAATTTTGATAATAAAATTTAATAATCTGCAAGCGTTGTTCATTTGTATGTCGATTCATGGTTAAATTACACACCAAACTGAATATGTTTAACAATAACATCATACACGAAAACAGTTGAGTTGCCAAACACAGTGTTGTCAAAAAGAAAATTGCTAACAAAAAATCACCCTTTAGCTAAAAGTTCCTACATATGTGGTGACTACTTTTTGAACATTATGGTGTGATTATTATGGTCTTCATAATCGACATACTGTGCAAGCAATTGGAAATATTATATAGATATTTGAAGCGTTACAATTGTAGTCAGGCCTGTCTAATATATCGCTTATGATAAGCGAGAGATAATTAACTGGTTAATACGGTGTCACGAGCCGATACTTTCGGCACCGTTAGACATCTGCTGTGGGGCAATGCCAAACACCACATCTACGCCGATAACCCCTTAACGTTGGATCATTTTAAAAGCCGCACTGGTCAAGTTGTCGAAAACTGTCGCAAAATAGTCGACTGCTGCAACAAATCTACATAGTCTTTTAAATGAATTTTTTTTAGCTATGCTATTTTATTTTTTTAAATATTTTTTTTACATATTTTTACATTTAATTGCTTTTATAGCTATGCTATTTATGGCACAATACAGGAGCTAGGACGTGATATTCATAACGAAAATAATCGACACTATTAAAGTTATAAACTTATTTTTTTTTTTTGATTTTTTTGTACTTAAAACCAGAGTAAACGAAACCAATTATTTAATTTTGTTTTGTTTCGTTCCTTTCTTATTACAAATGGCAAAGTCTAAGCATTGTATGTATTTATCGAAATCATAGCTTTATGTGTGTTTTATTTGCTCCCTGTTTTCACAACCCGGACGGTCGACTGGAGTAGAAAATGTATATGAAAAGCACTGATATTTTCGAGTTATTTTTATACAATTTTTTCTTTTTATATTTTAAATACGAAAATTTAATTACTTTTATAGCTGTGCTTTTTATTGATGCAATAGATGAGTTAAGACGCGTTTTCCGTAACAAAAATAATAGACACTATTAAAGTTATAAATTTATTTTTGTTTTAATTTCTTTGTACTTCAATTTAGAGTACGAAAATAAACGAAACAAATTGTTTGATTTTCTAGATTTATGATTTGATCAGGCTAAAGTTCGTATCGCTTTGTAAGCCTAATTTGATTTTGTATTGTTTCGTTCTTTGAAATGAGTGAAACAAAAACAAAACAAAAATAGTTTAAACGGTTCCTCAATTTGTTTTTGTATTGTTTTTGCAAAAAACCAGAGAACACATCCAATTCGCTGTAAGCCACAAACAATACGAGTGCATAAATCATACGAAAAAAAATGGGAAATAAATGGAAACTTTTTGAAAATTTGACATCATCATATTAAATAATTTTATTGCATTGGTATTCAACATATAGCAGCATAGCTATAATCGGGTGTCCTAAGATACCTCTCTCTCCTTTTTGTTTATATTAAATTGCTCAAACTGAAAATAATTTTATCCTTTCATTTGCTTTATTTTTTTTTCAATCTAAACAGCCGCTTCATTCTTGGTTGGTTTTCTTTGTGAAAGTTTTTCTTTTCTTGTTTTTAAGAAGAGCAAATAATGATTCCTTTAGTGTTTTTTAACTCTCCAAAACACTTTGTTATAAAACATGTCAAGATTTTAACATAAAATAAATCAAAAGCATGCCTGTGGTTGAAGTGGTAGTTGTAAGTGATTGAAGTTTTCAAGTATTTTCGGTATTCATTGGATTTTTTTTTCTTGTTCACATTGTCTAGTCCGCAAAGATTTAAAAAAAAATAGAATTATTTTAATTTAGTTGTTCTTTTGTACAAGCAATCAAAGGTGCTGTTTTTTATTAACACAATGTTTTTTATTTAAGTAGAAAGATTTTTCAGTGGTTAATTGATTATTTTGGTAGGAATCTTTTCTGTACTTAAAGTAAAAGGTTTAATACTTCTGAAGCAAAGCAAGAAGTTAAATTTTAGCATGTTTTTTATGTAATAGTTTTTTTACTTTATTATCTTTTTGGTTGCTACTAACTAAATATTTTAAAGCTGTTCCTACCAAAAGCTTTTTAACAAGGCAAAAAAAGCTAAACTTCCTCTCCCTTTTGAGTTTTCTTCTTCTCTTTTTGCAACCCTACTAACAAACTCTTTTCAAACTCAAGAAACCTAAAACTAAATTAAATATTTAAGCACAAGTTGTGGCTACTACTAAATACAAATAACGTTCAATGATTTCCTTTATTATTACTGGGCTTCTTTGCTTAAGTCAGTTTTTTAATAATAGCCCCACAAGAGCCAAAGGGGGAATGAAATTGAAACATATTCCTTTTATCCCTTAACAATAATAAATAGAGAACATGATTGAGTTGAATTGAAATTCAATCTTGTAACTTAATATTTTTCATCATAAAAATGGTTGGGTAGAAAATTAGGAAAGAAGAAATAAACATGTACATACTACCTAATCATGTATGTATATCGTCAGCTGATATGCAAAACCGCGTAACTGTCGAAAGTTAGATATTAAATCTTTAATTAACTAGTGGGTATTGCATTGAAATACATTTCCATGAAAAATTTTTCAGCCTTGAGCACAAAAACCAGACGGATTACAAATAAAAATAAAGAAAATTTACTTCAGAAACTTGAGTAATTTCGTTTATGCCTTTTCCATAAGACAGGCTTGAGACTCGTCTTTGAAAATTTTAGTGCTAAAAACGAGGGCTTTTATATTAAATTTCTACTCAAGTAGACCGCCCGTGTTTTGGAAAAAGGGGTAAGATTTTTTTCTCTCCTATAAACTTTTAAAAATTATAGATTCGTGATTTTGTGTTTGAACTAACGATATATGTATGTATATAAAATATGCAAAAACTTATGTATATATATGTGCAATATATCTGTGGAAAAAATCAGAAAGTGCTTAAGTCGAGATAAGCTGATTTTGAGTTAATGATACTGTGGTGTTTACAATAAGACACGTCAGGTTATTTCAAGTATAAGTCAAAGAATGACCATTTTATTAATCTACTACAATGATGCCATATCTATATAATCGTAGATATGAGTATCATTGCAGGGCTACCATACATCTCCCCCCTTCAGAGGAAGTGTTGGTGCATGGATATACTATATAATTATGTACATATATGTATATAAAATTCATAATTGAAATCCTGATTACAATAAATTCAAACAAATAATGGCAATAATATTTTCAATCAAAATCTAATACATATGAATCTAACTTAGCAGGAATTTTTATGGTGCGACCCCGAAATTATAGATTCGTGATTTTGTGTTTGAACTAACGATATATGTATGTATATAAAATATGCAAAAACTTATGTATATATATGTGCAATATATCTGTGGAAAAAATCAGAAAGTGCTTAAGTCGAGATAAGCTGATTTTGAATTAATGATACCTCCTTAATATGCATATTCGAAAGTACCCTTGATTAAAATTTCAACTAACTTGTGTGTTTTTTCAGGAAATTATACCACTATGACTTTCGACTTATGTATCTTTTTTTGACTTCTAATCTCATTTGGAATAATAGCTTAATTTAGGTTATATTGGTATATTTCAACTTGAATGTATTATCTATAGTGTGTAGAACGATGTTGGCTTAAACAAAATTACGGTTATCAGAGAAATTCCCAATTCAACTATAAAAGTCATTTTAAATTATTATTTTTCGAACTTAATTTGTTTTTATATATGTATCGCTTTTTTAAGCCAAATTACATGTGATAATTATCACGTATTCCATTTGCAAGAAAGGTTCTTATATAAGGCAGAAATCTACATCAACTGACACCACACACAGTGGACCAACACAGAAGAACGCTGATGATGAAGGTTTAGTGTCCTTCGAAAACGGCTGGCTGTTCCGTTGAACTAGTGTTGTCAGAATATTTACAACTAACATTGATCTTATTTGTTCATTAATAATTATCACATGTACTTTGGCTTAAAAATGCGATACGAACTTTAGCCCGTTCAAATAAATCATATATATATATATAAGACATACGGCCAGGTTCTGAAGACAATTTCGTTTTGAAACCGACAAATTTCAGGGAAAAAATCAGCAAGAAAGCTCTCTTATTGCAGCTTTTTCTTTGGTTTTAAGATTTCATACGCTTGAGATATTTTATCCGAACTTAATTTCGATTGCACTAAATTATCTGATAAGGAGAACACTGTTTTCCGTTTTTAAAACTTGGCGATTTCAAAACGAAATGGTTTTCAGAACATGGCCGATAAATTTCTGAAAATCGACTTGAATGCTTAAAAGTGCTCTATTGTAAAAAAGTTAAATATGACTTAAGCAGTTTTGCCTTATTGTCACAGTATATAGACATATGTATATATGTACATATTTATATATACATAATTGTGTGCTTTATGTATGCTTATGGTTTATGATTATGAGATTAAATAGAACGAATTCAACAGCAAAAATAATAAAAAGGCATATTGGCAAGTATAAGTGCCCAGTGAACATTTTCTTTTAAGAAACAAGAGTCTGGCTCACAATAAATCTGTCTTATTTCTAAAAACAAAAAAAAATATTTTTAACAAACAGAATAGGCTGAGTACGTGTAGGATTGCAAGGAAAATTTGCCCAAGCTTACTTGCTTACTTACAGTAAGCAAAATCGCATTTGGTACAGCTATTCACAGGTCACTGGGCAATAGGTAGACCCAACAGCAAGCTAAGTCTCAACTATTATATGCTCAGTCGCAGCTGTCAATAAAAGGACAAAGAAGACACAGAAGATGAGAAGTATCACAGATTGATATAGAGCACCTCATGCGATACCTCAACGCAACGGGTTGAATCTAGTACGATTAATGCCCGTTATTTCTACAAACAGGTAATCTATCTAAGATTTTTACCTACGAGTTTGCCTCATAAGATTTTTTAGCTGTACACTAATAGATATCTATGTGTAGAAATTAGAGTTGAGCGATATTTCGAAACCTGTTATTTTTTCACAGCGATTGAAAAATCACTAATCACAACTGTGACTGAATTTATCAAGGAACAGGTTTTGAAAATATAGTTCTTTCATACAAACTGTGATTGTTTCGTATGCTTACTTTACATTAAACAAAGCTACCACATTAATTTTTTTCATACCTTCATCTTTTGTCAAGCAAAAATCGTCAAATCGCCTTTTCTGGTAACTATGTAAAGCTCTCACTTTTTTGTCTTTGAAATTTTATTGTCTCTCTGCCTCTTATACGAGAAATCTCAATATTTGGATGGGGTTGATTGAAATTAGTATTTCAAAACACTAATAATAGTAAACACTTTTATAGCAGAAGAGCTGAAATGTGTTGAACCGTGATTACTGTCACTGTCACTGTTTAATTTCACTGCTGCTCTTCTTATTAGTTTTGCTCAAAATAACAGCTACAAATAACTGCTACAAACCAAATACTCCTAAACTGTGATCACAGTCACAGTTTAAAAGAACAGCGATTTAGAAATCACAATCACAAGGAGCAACATTCTTAATAAAACACAGTTTTGATCCTATCTAGTAGAAATAATGGGTATAATCACTGTATCTAGCATTGCATTCAGACCTTTATAATACTTTAGGACAAAGATGAGTAAAAAAATAAAAAAAATTCACCTAGTCCAGCTGAGTCACGTTTTAGATCAGGGGTGCCCACGGCCTATACGCTTGATGCGCATGTTATTGTAAAAGCGCGAAACATTGGCTGATCATTCTAATATGTATACACAACTCTTTTTGTATGAAATACACATATACATACACACACATCATACACACCCCAAGTTCAAAGCAACAACACTTTCATATGCAGAGAAACAAGAACGCATGCTTTGTTGGTACAGATGATTTCGTGAGTATGAAACATACGTAATGAAATATTTTTGTTTTTTTTGTGTGCGTTAATATAGTGTATACGTATTGGTGTTTGCGCTTCCATAAAAAGGTTTTGGGCACCCCTGTTTTAGATGTTCATTTCCTTCGCTTATTTTGTAGTTTGATGCGAAAAACAACACTTTTTTTAATGGAATTTTGCATTAAGAGGTTATATACCCAGTGAAAAAAAATGGAAGTCATTCTAGCGGAAGTACATTTTCATTGCTTCCAAAAAATCGATATTTTTAATTTGCCGAGAGTGAGCAAAAAACCACGTAGAAGCTTATTTTAGCCACACAAAACCTTGTAACTCCTCCATAGTACCAGAAAATACTCCCCAGAATTTAAAAAAAAATTTATATTTTTAAAGAAATTTATCAACTATTTTTAGTCTAAAATTTAAAAGTTATTTTCTTAAATTTAAATGAAAACACTGTTTCGGGCTTAAATTCGTATAAAAAGAAACGAATTGTTAAAAAAGGCAACTATTTACCATTTTTCCTAGATGAAAATATTATCGTAGAACACAAAAAAGGTAATTTTTCTTAATATCGCTTCCAATTCAGTGACCAGGCATCGAAAAAGAAAACTTTTTGCAATGACAACCCTATGTAAAAATCATTAGATCGGATCGAAATTTGCACTACTTCCGCTTCGTACACTCTACATTTTCATGACTTTTTTGGAGTCTCTTTTTTTTACTGGGATATTATTAGTTTATTCGTTAGTAAGTTGTGTATGTTCAAATAAATAAGTAATTCTTTCCTTGAATTTTGAACGGTTTCCTACCTATGGACCTGAACAGCGGAAAAGGTAAAAAATAAATTTTTTAAGCTTTGTGCAATTTTGATATTGTAGATGAAGTTTTTCTTGATTTTATATGTTCACAAATTTTGTTCTTTATGACAAGAGCTACAACTTTGCCTGAGAGAGCAAATCAAATTTCCGAACTGTTTGCAAGATATGACATGCAAAAATGACACCGAGGCCTCAAACCTTTAAGGGACTTTAAGAAAACTGCATCTCTTGGGGCAAAACTGGGTTTTTTTTTGGTCTATTACCACATAGTGGTGTCCGTATATGGTTATATTTTTCTTTTGGTTATATTTTTGTGTTTGTGTAATAAATGTTTTAGAATTTGTTTTAATTCTTAGTAATAGCCCATTCAGGCTGACTCCAAATTAAGCATTTTCGTGATTTCGGTCGAAAACAAGTTGAAATTAATTAATTTCCCATATATTTTGACATTTTCTAAATTAAACTATTTTACTTAATTTCGATGAAATGAACAAGAAATTACAATATACAACTCTGTTTTTGTACTAAAAGTACTTTTATTTCCAAACATGAGTAAATTTGCAACTATGAGAAACAACAATGAAAAGAAATAAAAATTTTGACATTCAATATTAAATTTTAAAAACATTGAAAATTATTAAATTTATGAAAATTTTTTAAAGAAAAATGTGTATAAGTGTAACAAAGAATTTATTCAATTGAAAAAACTACTTTAATGTCTGCCGCAGTGAATAATATGTTTGCGAAATCAACTCAAATGTCATTCAGTGCCTGCATAAACACCTTTCATTTCGTTCGTAATTTGAGCTGTAAATTACTTAATTTCGTGTCAGCCTGAATGGGCTATCAGACAATTTTGCGTTTTTCTCTTATGCATTAAACTAGTGGAGCCAGAATTTTAGTAAAAGAGTTTAAGTGTATTGAGTTTTTCGAACTTGCACTTGCAAAATGTTAACCCTACATTACTGAGCAATTTTGTTGTTGGCTCAAATCACGCTTTTTTCACTGAAAAAGCAGAAAAAATCACCCGATATAAATTCGTAAATAAGGCATTACTTATGATCAAACACAAATATAGTTTTGTGTAATTAATAAAATTTTGTTTCATCTTGAAGGTTTGTGTAAAATTTAATTCGGATTCCAGCTTAATTATATTTAAACATTGCTCACCTCTGCTTTTTGTTTGGAACTGTTTTTTTAATAATCGATAGACACGAATAATTTGTATTATTCTATTATAAGCCTTAGAAAAATTCCATATGTCAGCAAAAATGTGTATTAGGTTATAGAAATACATGTGTGTTCATTTTATATACTATACATATATTTTGTGGTAAAAGTAATTTAGTTTTACAGTTGAACTTCGTTGTAGGCCTTTTCGCATTTGTATAAATTTAAAAAACTTGCTTTGTCAGGACAACATACATACATCCTAGATATGTACATATATATTTATTAATGTTTTCACATAAGGAAATGTTTTAAAGTAATTTTCTTTACTGAATTTTTTTTTAATTTTCTAAAAAATACATTTTATTATTAAAAATTTTATAAAATTATAATGATCCATATATATAATAATAATATATAAAATCAAAATTTTTTAAAGGAAATGATAAAGCACAAGAAAAAACTACAAGACTGTAATAACTGATTGCATTTTTGTAATATTTTTGTAACATATTTTCTTATCAACGTTCGAATATTTTACTCTTTTCTACGGGAAGCACAAAGATTTAAATTTATTTAAAGTAAACGCTGGAAAGTTTTAACATTTCAAATGCAATATAAGGGATTAATTTCGTGCTTTTTCACACTTGAATTTTGTTAAGCAGTTATACACTACGTTTATACGCACGGCTTATTTGCAAATAAAATTCTAAATTGTTGCCATGTTATTGTGCTTTATTGAGACTTACTAATTCAGAATAATATTCACGATTTACTCACTAGTTGCAAATAAAATGTTTGAGGTTGCCATACTTAAAAATTTTTGCTAATAAAAGTTAACAAATTGATAAATATTGCACATAAAACATTGATAGAAGAAAATAATCACAATGAAAACATATTAAGGGTTTTCATGAGAATGTTCAAAAGTCTCGCAAACTGTGCAATTGTGCATTTTTACACTCTCGTAAATAAAATTTCAAAACTTGTATAGAAATTTAGTTACACAAACTGGTTAAGTTTGCCCAATAATTTTGACTCCTAAACTTAAGTTGTGCAATTGTGCATTTTGTAAATAAGTACTTCTTGCTTTTCTGGCGTCATTTAGGCAATTTTAGATACACACACACACACACAATTTTATATTTTTATAAAAATATATAAACGTTTTTATATTAAAAATGTCTTGAAATTTATCTTATTTTATTTTTATTGAATGTAATTTTTGACGTTTGTTTCAAATTTACATAAACTGTTTTCCCAAAAGTTCAAAAGAGGCTTCATGAAACAAGTCTCGCAAGTTTGCCCAATTGCAAAAATGGCAATTTTAAGAGTTCTCATGAAAACCATGATTATTATTTGTTATTTTATACATATACACAATTTTTTTGTAAATATAAGATACATTTCTAGAGAAGTGCTACCAAGTTTTAATACATTTACAATGCCGTATAAACACTGAGTTAATTTATTTGCAAATACGTATTTTTATTATTATTAGTGCGCGTATAAACGTAGTAATAAGTGGCTTTTACAAACGCAAAGTTGGCCTTGCAAAGTCGTGAGGTTGCTGGGGAGAAGGGAAAATAAAATGGAAGCTATTTCTTTCTCTTCCCTCTAATAAATGCAAGAGTTTGCAAAATAAACTTTGATCATCAAATGATACGAGTTAAATTTGTGAAATGTTTTATCTAACAGTCTCCAAATGGAGCATTTTTTATCCCTTTCATAATAAAGTAGTACCATAGAAAGGTGCTGTTGGCTGAAGTAGTTATTGCTCGAGACCTCGAGTTCAATCAATTTTAAACTCGGTCGGTATAAAATTGTAGCTTGTAAATCGAATGACACTAGAAATTGTTAATAATCTTAAGATTATTCAAGTGTTTTTATTAAATTTATCTTTCCCTCTAAAAAACTTTATATTTTCAACTAAAATCACTTTGAGTTAAATATACTAAAAATTTAACCATATAATAAATTAAATTTTATTATACTTTTTTTTGCAGCAGCATCAGCAGCTCACAATAAATCTGTGCTTTGCTAAGAGAAATAATAAAAATAAAAATAATAAACTTTTTAAAACTCTGTCGTCGTCTTTTGATAACAACTACATTGTTATTATGACAGATATAATGCTCGTACTACTAAAACTGCAACATACAACTATAACACAATACACGAGTACCATATGACAGTTTACTACTTCGTTTTATTATTTTTATTATTATCATTTCTTTCCAAGGATCTCTATATATATTGTTTCCAAATGTCTAGCAGTAAGAAAAATAAATAAATAAAACTTTTTATAAAAATAAGAAAAAATAAAAATATTAAAAGAAAAAATTAAATAAAACTAAAACTAAAACCACAAATGTCATGCTCAAGGTATTGCTTTTTTTTGTTACCTTCAAGACTAGACGCAATACTGCTCGTCAGAGAAAACAAGAGTATAAGTTTAAGAAGAGGTAAAGTAAGTATAGAGAAGTGATTCCCAAAGCGGATGCATAAGGCGACCCAATCATGATAAGAGCGAGCCAACAATGTGCTCATGGCAGCAAAATAAAAAATGGCGCTACGTTATAAGAAAAGGAAAAATTCTTTCTTTTTATATTGCGGAACTACACTCTATTTAGAAATTTTTGTCAAAGGACCAAACTACTCGTAAACGTAGAGATTTATAATAATCGCGGTTACTCAAAAATATAACAAATTAAATGGCATATTAGTGATTAATATAGAACAAAAAAATTAAAAAACACAATTCTATATAAAAATACAAAGAGTGTACGCTTATGAAAATCACAACTGAGATTGGAGAAACCCGGCTTAATATCATCTGAAGAAAGACACTCAGAATGAAAACCACGAATTCTATTGTTACACAAGACGATACACTCACAAAGAATATGTGCCGTTGTCTCGTCATTTTCTAAGAACATGTGTATCTTAAGTCTTTGAATGAAATTCGGTGCATTCACAAGAGGGTCCTTGTGCTGCCCAATTACGTTGCATGTCGGCTGGTTGATATTTCTTCACTTCCGCTGCTACATCGGCAGCCAGTCGTGATATTTTCGATAAGTAGTCCACTGACATGCACTGAGAGGTATATTGTGGTTCAAGTTTCTTCGAGCCAAGTAGCTAAACAGCGAAATGTTTGCCCATCGACATTGAAATTCACGCTGCTCTAACACCATCGACTGATTATTGTTTAAAAAAAATCGCCACAATTATTGCATTATGTATTTCATTTCATTGTTTACTGTTTGTTTTTATACTGCATCTGTCTAGTTCACAAAATTATAATATCTTCCAATAGGGTCATTTATTTTGCGCCAACCGTATGAAGAGATTTCTTATCCTTACCATTTTTTCGGCATTTCAATTTGAAACTATATCAATGCCGTGACCAGAATAGTTGAAGATATAATTTTGTTGAGAATGAAAACATTCATAGCATCATCATCTGATTAAGCCGAGAGAGAAATCCAGCTTTTATCAGACGTGCGTGTTCACTTTTTATAAGTGACGGAGCGTATTTTGATTTTTGTTGAATCAGTGTCAAAATGTGTGTAATTAAAATAATAATAAATAATAAAGTTTCATTAATGTTCTAAATATTTTTTTTTTATAATTATTTTCTGAATAATGATAGTTTTATTTAATTTATTGACAATTGAAAACAACAAGAGTAGAATAGTATGCAGAGCTGGTAAATTGAATGACAACCAAAGGAGATATTTCACCAATAAGTTCTCCTTCGAATTAAGAAAAAAACCACTTTATTTTAGTGCAATAAATATGTATAAAAAATTAAAATATCACCTCCGGTGCGAAAGCATTCTTTACTCTGAAATAGTTTGGCCGTAAATAGCTCTTGCTTTTTTATTGTCCTTCAATACTAAAGTGATGAATTTATTTAATTTAATTTTTATTTCTTATAAATGTTGAGTCACAGTTTTATTTGCCGTAGATTTAACTTTTTATTAAATTGTTTAGAAAATTGCTAATTTTTTCTCTATGTGGAATAAAAGAGCTGCACAGCGAAACAGCTGGTATTGAAAATACTTTTGTCTTCTTCTTTTTCTTACGGTTCAGTTTTATGTTGGAACACCTTGTTTTCGATTTATAGGTAAGTGAAAGCGTAATCATAATCAAAATGCTAAATAGGGGTGAATTATAAAACTTGTTTTGAGTTTATATTGTATGTCAATGTAAAACAAGTGAAAAAGTTTGGAGATCTCTGAACACAGATGAATAAGCAGACGGTGTTACATATTATACACAGGAGTATAATCCCAAGGAATATAATCATAATAAGGTACTTACAAATGAACATCAAGCAACGGCTGCTTCTTTCCACTGGCTGCTGAATACTTATTGCTTGCTTGCTGTTCTTATTATATATAAAGACTCCAACAATAAAGCAAAAAAATTAAAAATGAAAATATAACAACAAGGAAAGGAAAGACGTGATATTTGGCGCCAGATGACGCGTCGTCATTTAAAAAAAGTTTGTTTGTACTTTTTTCCCTTTTATTTTCAAGGAAACACTAAAATAGATAAACTTAAAGTTATTTTCTCCTTCTTTTTATAATAAAAACAAATAAAAAATAAAAAGTTTACTGCAATTTAAAGCAGCCAGCATTTAGCTAGGATTCTCTTTCTAAAAATTTTGCTCGATACCATTTCAAACTTTTTTTCTATCAGTATTGTTAAGTTGTATTTTCGAAAGGGCTTAATTTTATGGCTCATAAAATTTTTGTTACAACTTTTATAATTTAATTTAATGATCTGTTTTTTGTTTGTTTGTATTTTTCTTCTTTTATTGAAAAGTGTTTTCGTCATGTTTGCTAATTCAAAAAGTAATAAAATTCATAAACGTTTCAATTATTTATGTTTTTTTTCAAGAAGATCATATTTCATTTGCAAGAAAGCTATTAAAAATTTATTGTTATCAAGTTATGATGACTACCAAATCATAATATAATATTAAACAATTAAGGCATTAGAACGATGACAATTGAAAAGCTTATATGTAGAGAAAAATGGTTTCCATAAGGGTAGAAGTTGATGACTTCACTTACAATATTCTAGCATTAGTATAAAAGGAATTTAAATCAAAAATATTTTTACTTACATTAAAAATTTATGACTCAAGTTGAAAACTTTAATAAAACAAGTTATACTATGTAATACTTAAGCTATTGTTACCATCAAAATAAACCAAACCAAAATGTTTTGCTTATGTAGACTTTTTTCCAACTCCTTCCAAAATTTGAAAGACACATCACTAATCTTGAATAATTTCAGCATATTAATAAATATATGATTAAATACTAAAGTTCTCTTTTAAGGGCGGCAGTGCTGACTGGCTGGCGCCAGTTTATTATTCAGTTATTGAGAACAAGGCAACATGAGATACAAAAACACGTCCAAGCAATAAATATTTATTCACAAAAGCACTTTTCACTAGTGCAACTTTTACTCATGGTGGATAAGGGAAGAAGTAGCTATGTTTAACAAGAAAGATTTAAATTAATACAGAAAGACGCTTAACTAAGAGTGGCTAACTAGATGGCAGTGCGTGTTAGACTTTTGATAAGACGAGAATATTGAACTAAGACCAAAAAATCTTGAATTGGTGGCAAAAGTTATTTAACGACCAGTAAATATCAAACTTAGTATATAGACTGCCGCCATCCATAATGTGCAAAATAATGCCGAAGAATCACGCCGAGTTAAAAAAAGTGGGTTAGGGGCCTTCTATATTGAGATAATGATGCATTAAATTTGTTTCTTAATCAAGAAAAAATCATTTACCAAAAAAATTCCAGCCCTGGAACCGAATTTTAGTTTTTCTTTTATTTTAACATTAACCTATTTCTTTCATATATTTATATACAATATCAACAAATTTTTAAACTGTCCAGCCCTGAAACCGTCTTTTGTTTATTTAATTTTCAAACTCAATAAATTTTTTTTGCTAAAATATAAAATAAGTTTAAGTAATACAAAATAAAATAAATGTTTTAGTTGATTTTATACAACAAACACAATTTTCCAACCCTGGGATCATATTTTTTTATTTTTTTGATATTCAATTCCAATATAATTCTTCTTAAAATGCAAATAGGTTGAATTAGCAAACAAAATTTTGTCTTAGCTCTTTACTTTTATTTATATCAAAAAAATCCAGCGCTGCATATGCCTTTTTCATTTCTCTGATTTTTAACCCCCGACTAAAAAAAGGGCTGTTATAGGTTTGTAGTGGCTGTGTGTCTGTTTATCTGTGTGCCTGTCCGTGTCCACACACAGACCAAACGGCTGGACCTATTTTAATTTAGTTTTATTTTGTGAGTTGATCGAGAGGGTTCTTAGCCACGTTTTAAGAAAATCGGTTTAGCCGTTTAGAAAATATCGCATCTTCTCTAGATATGTTCGGGGGTTTTTAAAATTTTTAATTCTTGTTATTAACACCAACTTTTTGCCTTTTAATATAAATTTAAAGTTGGTTGAACTAATACTGAAATAAAATTTAATTTAGTTACTTTCCTTTAAAACCCAGCAAATTTTTAACTATCCAACCTTGAACATCTTTTTGTTTATTTAATTTTCATAAGCAAATAATTCTTTTTTTTTTTCTTAAATGTCAAATAAGTTTAACTATTATAAAACAAAAAACATTTTTAGTTACTTTTATGTATCAAAATAGTTAAAATTTTCGCAAACAAAAACTAGTTTTAGATGTTTACTTTTATTTATACAAAAAAAAATCCAGCCCTGCAAGCGACTTTTGATTTTCCTGATTTTTAATAGCAACCTTTTGCTTTCTTATATAAATATAAAATCGGTTTAACTAAAAATAAAGAAATAAAATTTAATAGTTAGTTTCTATATGTACCAACAAATTTTTAAGCAGCCCAACCCTGCAAACGTCATTTTGATTTTTCTAATTTTCGGATCCAATCTATTTTTTTTTCTAAAATATCAAATAAGTTTAACTAATACAAAATAAACAATGTTTAAGTTACAATTTTATATAAAAAAAGTTTAAATTTTCCAACCCTGAAATCATATTTTTGATTTCTTTGATTTTCAATATCAAATCTAATTCTTCTTAAAATGTAAAATAAGTTTAATTAGCAAACAAAAATTAGTTTTACCTGTTTACTTTTATGTACACAAAGAAATAAGTTTTCCAGCCCTGGAATTAAATTTTTGATTTTTAATACTAATCTATTTCTTTTTAATATATGTAAAATTTTTTTCACTAGTAAAAAGAAATTAGTTTAGTTATATTCTTTTACATAAGAAATTTTTAAATTGTCCCACCCTGCAAACGTCTTTTTGATATTTCTGATTTGCAAAGCCAATCTATTTTTTTAATATAAAATAATTTTAAGTACTACAATATAAAAATAAATGCTTTAGTTATTTTTATGTATCTAAGAAGTTTAAAGTTTCCATTCCTGGGGTCAACTCTTTGATTTCGTTGATTTTTAATACCCATTTGATTCTAGCTAAAATGTGAAATAGGTTTAATAAAAAAAATATTTTTAGCTAGTTACTTTTCTATAAAAAAATTTAGTTTTCCATCCCTGTAACAGATAGACATCGCTTAGTCCACTACGCTAAAGATATTGAGCCATAACCGCAAAAAAAAAGCTTAAGTTACGTATTTTTTTAACTTCGCTTTTTGACGAAAATATGTTATCTACAATCGTAAATAATCGATTTTCGTAAAAAATTTGCTCGAAAATTATGTTGCTTAAGCTTTTTTTTTGCAGTTTATGGCACGATATGATTACGTTGGAAATTATACATGGAATGACGAACGTAAATATACACTTACCATTTTTGGTGAAGGGTATAAAAACAAGGAGTTTTACAAAGGAAACTTATTAAAATTATGTTATTGCTGTTGTGGATTAAATTTGCGTCATTTCAATTTTATTAAAAGGGCACAAGTGCATTTTCTTGTCATCTGATGTGTCAATTAATGTGATAATATTTTATGCTTCATAGCTTTGACTGTAAAAAATAAACAATTTTATTTTCTCTCAAATTCCCATTCAAAGAACAAAATTACTATTTTTTTAAACACCAGAAATATTTTGTAATGGTTAGTAAAATTTTAATTTTTAATACATAATACATATTATAAAAAAAATAAAAAATAAATTATTAATGGCATGTGAAAATGTTCCACAGTAAGCAGTTTTACTACTGGCCAGCAAATTGTTAAATATTACTTTTCATAATTTCACGGTTGGTGGACTTTATTATGATGGCGTTGTTATACGCCAGCGACTATTAAAGTAGTGTCGTGGTGTCACTGTATTGTGTTTGCACATATTTGTCTTCTTTTAACACTAAATTATTTGTAATAAAAAGAGAGCGATGGGGGAATTTGTGCCTTTCTTTGGGTCTATAAAACAAAATCATAATGGATAGAAAAAATAATTATCAGCACGAACTACATAGCAGGCAACACAAAACTTCAATATAAAGTTGCGGGGTTTAAGTGTTTGTTATTATAGAAATCGTATACCACAATGATTTTGTTTAAAAAACCTTTAATTTCAAAAAAAAAAAATACTTGTATAGTAAATTTATTTTATAAAAAAATATTAGAAAATAAACTTAATACGAAAAGGCCCCAACTCATAATTTTTCAAAATCGATATTTTTACGTATTTCGATAGACCATTACTAAACTAAATTAAAAAAAATAATAAAACTAATATAACACTAAATTTGTAAAGTAAATAAAATAAAGTAAAGTAAATTAATAAAAAAAAATATTTTGTATCAATATTTCATCTTTTTTTTATTAAGTTTGTTCCTCCTCCTGTAAACTATGAAACACATGAGTTGGGCCTTTTTCATATTAAGTTAACGATATGCTTACCTTAATATAGAGAGCCCCCAACTCATTATTTTTTTGAAATCAAGTGTTTTGTTTTTTTCGATAGAAGATCATCTAATGTTTCGAAAAGTGTAAAAACCTCGATTTCAAAAATATTATGAATTAGGTCCTTTCTATATTAAGGTAAAAATATGTATGTTATGTACATGTGTTCAAATGCGCTTACCACATACAAGTTTATTATACTCAAGCGATTAAATATTTACCTGCAAAGATATAAAAAAAAATACAAGGATTAATTTCGTTTAAATAATTTTAACATTAAAAGTAATTTAAAATCATAAGCGTTTTACATGTCAAATTAAATAAAATGTATCTTAATCTCTCCCATCCGTAAATATCTCTGACTAATAACAAATTTACCACTTTATTACACGTATTTATCAAATGTACTTAACACTCACTACTGTAATAGTTTTTTTATGCAAAAATTACTAAATAGTTTTGAGTGCTTGGTTATAAAATAGCAATACTTTGAATAAATACAAAGAGGCCTCGATTATCCGCGAATCAATTAACGTGCAGATAAATTTTTTCGGGAGTGAAAAAATAATTTTATTTTGTCTTGTATTAAATTAACCGTTTAACATTTATTAACGCACTAATAATCCCAAATTATTATTTTATTTATTTAGAGAAAAATACTTATTTGTTAAAAATATATTGGAATGGGTTATTGAAGAATTTATCTGGATTCTATGAGCATTTCACTGTAATTGCTGTTATTATCCATAGTATCCATATCTAGTATAAGCATATTTTTCTTATATGAATAAAAAGAAAAAGGGGAATTCCCTTGGTTGCGTACGATGGCTCGAAAATCTATACAGATACACATAAAACAAAATCAATGTAAAAATCAACGTGCAAAATTTTTCATTGGAAATCGTATTAAATTCAATGGTAGTAATTGTCGGCTTAGAGTGTAAAACTGCTAAATCCACTTTTTGTAACATATGACATTTTTTTAACATATGACATTTTAAAGAGAATGAGATGCATCACCGGCTGGCTAAATTATTAATTTTAATTCAAAGCTCTATATGTCCAACAAAAATTTAAGAAAATTTGAGTGGTAATTTTACGCGGTTTCTTTTTCCCATACCAAACCCCTTATCATCCATAGAATAAGGAATTAGCAATTATTGTTGGTATGATTAAAAATTTATTGCTGAAATTACTTCAAGTCAAATTGAATGCCGTTAGGCTCAAAACAAGTCTCGCATTTTGAGTCTGAAATATATAGCAACAGCAGTCACTTACAATAAACAAAAGACATACGCAAAAGCTGAGGAGGGTATAGTGCCCTTTGAAAACAGCATATTGTTCTGTTATGCCAGTGTTTGTCTAACAACTAATTAAAGTTAAAATAGTTTTATTTGTTAATTATTAATTAAATAATCACAGACACAGTTGGCTTTCACCTTTAGTCTAACTTAACAATTTCAATCATTGCATGAGTTTTTGAGAAAATGCCTAACATGAAGTCCTTATCAAATTTACACTTTCTACTTCCTAAATTATGTTAGATATTTCAACAGATACATAAATAAAATCCTTGAATAATTTTGTTATGCTATATATACATATGTGCAAGCAAAATGTTTTATTTATTTATTAATAAAAAATATGTATTTGCAAAAAAAAACTTAAAATTGGTTCTCGGCCAGAATGCTTCCATTCCCGACCTTTACAGAAAATGCCTTTAATTATGAAAGTAGTCAAAGTCATATATTTCTTTGGCCGAGGTATTTATTAAATTATATTTAAAGAAATCAAAAAATATTTTTATGTTATACAACATTTTAATTTAGAGTTATAGTAGTCTCTTTTTTTTTTTTTTTCTTTTCATACATGTATTTATTTATTGTATCTTCAAATATGAACTAACAATAAGTATTCAAATCTTAAATCTAAAATATAATTATTAGGACCGACCACTGTCGGACATAAACTTGTTAATAGTTATAAATAATACATAAGTAGTGATAATAAAAAAAGAAAAAAAATTATAAAAAAGTATAAAAAAAGTATTTTCAAGAAATCCCATTGGCGTGTTGAGTAATAGAGCCCTTGTGTCCCTCTTTTTTAAGCGGATGTGTCCAGTAAAGTTTAAAATATTACGAGCAAGCGGATTAGGATGTGACTCGAGTTTTGTTAAATATTTGCCTGCGTATTTTGCAATTTCTTCAGTCACTAGTGGCATATTTAAATCACGATGTATATTAGAATTCTTAATGTACCATGGAGCGGATGTTATTAACCTTAAAATTTTGTTTTGTCTTCGTTGAATTCTCTCTACATTGAAAGCAGAAGCAGTGCCTCATAACTGGATACCGTAACACCATATTGGCTTTAAAAGGGACTTGTATATTAAAAGTTTGCAGTCTAGGCTGAGTGTTGAATTTCTGCCAATCAACCAGTGTATTTGAGATAACTTAATTTTCATCTGAGTTAGCTTAAAGTCAATATGATGTTTCCATGTAAGCCTTCGATCAAGGTGTATACCAAGGTATTTCACTTGGGAGTGTTGAGGAATATTTTGATTATTGATTCGAATTGGGGAACAAGTATCTCTTCTTAGGGTAAACGTTATATGGACACACTTTTGTTCATTTACCTTAATTCTCCATAAGTTCAACCACATTTCCAATTGTGTAATATGTTCTTGTAAATATCGGGAACCCTCGTGAGGGTTTTCATGCATACTAAGGCAGGCTGTATCATCGGCAAACGTAGATGTATGGATATTGCTGCTCAAAGACATATCACAAGTATAGATCAAATACAAAACTGGCCCCAGTATGCTCCCCTGTGGCACACCGGATGATATAGATTCGGGCACACTCATGAATTCTCCTTCCACAACCGTGAACTTCCGGGTAGTAATGTAACTTTCTAATAAATTCACTAAATTTATTGGTAGATATGATTTTAATTTTACAATTAGACCTTCATGCCACACTTTATCAAATGCCTGAGAAACGTCAATAAACAGGGCAGAACAATACTTCTTTTCCTCAAATGTTTTTCTTATAAATTGAACCAATCTATGAGTTTGTTCAATGGTGCTATGCTGACTTCTAAAACCAAATTGATGGTTAGTCTCGATTAATATAAATTTACTTAATATTTATTAAAAATTTATTGAAGTTTTTTAAGATTTATTTAAAAATTCGCAGCAAAAATGCATATGACTTAGACCACTTTCATAGTTAACTATGAAAGTGGTCTAAGTCATATATATTATAAAAATGCCAAGAAACTGCCATATAATAAATAAAATAAAATATTTCCCCGAAGACCTATTTATTTAACCTTCTCTGGATATAAAACTCCCTCGACCTCCCCCACTCCCAACTTTCTGCTCATCATAAACTAATAACGGCTGTTATATAATCGAATAAAATAAGGACACTTGTTATTAAAATTAATAAAACTAATTTATATCTCATTTCATTAACAAATGTTGAAAAAAAACTCATTTACATAAGGCTATAATAAATATAATGTTACTTAAAATAATATATATATAATTTTTTCAAGTAAGCAACTAACCAACAATTTATCAAGAATGTAAGTGACAATTTTTTTTCACTTACCAAACTGGTCATTAATATGACTTTTTTAATTTGATTATTTTCTTAATATAAATACTTAAGCGCACACATTTTGAATAAACTTGAAAAGTGTATAATTTTTTTAAGGAGTGTTTACGAAATAAAAAAAAAGTAAGCAGAATGAAAGCAAATAGCATACATAACAAATATTTCTGTACAAAATTTTGTAAACAGCACGTAAAAAACTCATTGTGTACACCTAAATGTATGCTACGAAATTGTTGTAAAACTTGCCAGCCACCAACCTGCCAACTTGTTGAACAAAGTTGGCGAAAGGGAAAAAAGGAAGAGGAAATAATAAACGTTACACTACAAGTTCACCTTTCACGTTATTTAAGGTGTTGCTACAAAATGAATTATTGTAAATACTTGTAGACGTATGACGCTGTTTGTGTTTGTTAGCAGAAAATTATTCTTTAATCCTGTCCAAAACAACCACCACCACCACCACCAAGAAAAACAAACAACTCAACCTTAACAGACAGGGTAGTTGTTACGATTGTTGATCTAACCTAGATAAGAATTTAGAAAAAAAACGCGAGCACACAGGCAATGCCTTATTATGTTGAGAAATTATTTTTAATGAAACTTAGTCAAATTACCAAAAACTTAGTAGAAACTTTGAATATAGAAATAGCCAATGTAAAAACTATTCGAAGCCATGTTGTCTAATAGTTTATTTGGAAAACAAAAATAAATAGCAGACACATGCATAAATAAAAATTCTTATATTTTTTTAACTTAACCCCTATAAAACGTTACTAATTTCAGCATGATTTTTGAAAAGCGTGTTTTAGTGAGATGGCCACGATTTGAAGTTTTTATTACACAAAAAAATTAGACAACAATTTTGTTCAACAAAACCATGTTATTGAGAAAAAAGTTTAATTTCAATAATATTTTCATTAACTTAAATATTGTATTTATCAATGCCGCGCATTTTAAAATATCATTTAATTCAAAGCTTAGAGAAAACCGAGAGAAATGTATTTGTTTCGGTGTATTCATTTGTATAAGAAGCACTCTGGTGTCAGTTTGAATAGCCTGGATTTAATTCCAGGCTGCCCAGAGAAGCGTCAGAGTGCCGAACATTAATCGGCTTTTTATGCAAATGAATACACATACGCTTTTACATTTCTCTAGGTTCTCTCCCTGTGGGCAGCTCTGAATTAATTTAATTTGTTTCTGTTGGTGTTTGATTGACGCGCTCATGTGCTATTATTGTTGTTTATTTTGATTGCTCTTGTTGTATACGTGTGAATTCCGACAAGAAGCCAAAAAATGTCGCGGCTTTTTTTTACTCAGCAAAGTTATTTGTTAAATTATATCACAAAGCAATGCGCACATGTTTTGCGTGTTTTCATTATTTGCGTATCCAATAACGATTTGCTCTGTATATGAGTCAAGAGGTTGCCGGTGCGACTCATCCTAAATAACTTTAAAATTTAACAAAAAACCAAATTCTAAAAGAGAAAATTAAAAAAAAAACGAAAACAAAGAAACAACGCATTAGAATTTGTGAAACAAATTTATACAGATTTTTTCAACAATTTAAGAAAATATTTTTTATACGTGTTATTCATTTTTCGGATATGGTCACCACTTTTGAACCACAATTTTTACAGTAATATTAAACTATTTTTACGCACTCCTCGTTGTTCATTATTTGTAAAGCATGGAACTCAGCATTCTATGCAATTGTACGACTTTTGAAAAAAATACAACACTGGTCTAATGCATTCGCAAAGGCAATCATGCCAGGGTTGTATTTAGTCAAAAGTCATACGATTGTGTAGAATAGTGCATCCTAGTCTTAAATGGCAAACATTTTATTAAATGAAATTACGCGTCAGATGACAAATATTTAACAGCTGACAACAGCACTGCCAGACCGGTGGTTTTGAAACCACTGAATGAATAACCCTGTATTAAATAAAATCGATTCCTTTGACTGAAGTCGGGAATTGTAAAATTTATGCAAGACTGTATGAAAAAAAATAATTAACAAAAAAATTATACAGAAGAATAGCACTCACGTTATCGTAATTATTTCTCAAGTGCGGTCAGACTTATGTGTGTTGATTTGCCTTCGAGATTTTTACCTATCGCTTGCACTGGTTGACTGATTTGCCACGGATAACTTAAGATATAGTATTGCGGTTCTTTTGTAGAATTTCGTTGACAACCACGTTACTACTTCTAATGTGCAGGCATATATCGTGTATAGTTACGGTCAAATTCATAAAAAATATTTTAGGTTTACTACAGGTTTATTTGACAAATTTACCACAGAAATATGTCATTTAAAAGCTTAATAAACCTGAAATATTTTTTATGAATATTGCAGTAAGTCCCAAAAACTTTTTTTATATCACGTTAATAACATCAATTGTTTAGGTTTCTAAAATTTTTTTCAAAGAATTTGGAATAACACTTATTTACTTAACAGCTACTGTTACGTAACTAACAGTGCTCTGTTGTGTGCAAGAAATGCTAAACCTGAAATTCTGGTTTCTGTGTCAGCTAGTTATACATATTCGTATTTATTTTAGACTTGTATCGAACTCAATCAGTAGCTCGTCTAATTTATTTGTACACACATTAAAAAAATTTATTTGAAGTTTTTTAGCTTATTCCAAACTGAAAAGTTCCTAAGCAGGAACGAAATGTATTTAGACATTGCTAAAGCAATAATTAAACAAAATCTAATACATTCTTGATAAAAACTAAAGCATTTTTTGTATTCATACTCCTCTATTCAATAAATTCACCTTCAATTCAATTATTCTTTTATTACAAACAAACACACTACTCTCATTTAGTTCGGACAATTCGATTTAGCATTTATTTCCTTTATCTACATACTTATGGATTTCTGTAATTACGTTTATGTGGAATATTTTCAATTTTCTTTCCATGTAATGTGATGGCTCAAATGCAAAACATTAGTTCAGCTGTGTGTATGTATGTTAAGAAATAAGATTGCATATTTTTTTTCTCTGTTCCATAACTAAGTACAGATTATACACTGCAATGCATACCAAAAAAAAATTTAATGCTTAGCAAAAGTTCAGCTAAATTGAATGCAATGTAGTGCAAAAATATGTTTGGTATTACGTTGGCTAAAGTGGATAAAAAGAAAAATAAAGATGAACAAATAAATGTTTGAGAGATGGACTGTGATTCAAAAAAAAAGAAAAGAAATAAAACAGAATATCATTTAAGTTTAAACCATGTACAACAATATGTAGTATGTGTTTATATTAAACTTGTAGTGAAACAAACATGCAACATAAATGTACATGTAGAACTAATATAACAGCAAAATAACAATCAACAGCGGCAGCAGCAGAACAACAGCTATAATAACAATGATGTAACTACAAAAACATGTTACACCATGAAACTGACTAGTGCACAAACAACAATTGTGCAATAAGAAGAAATGCATGCAACCAGCAAACAGTTTGGAGAAATTTTAAGCTGAAGGAAGTGAAAGCTTATCTGCATAGCACTAGTTTTTTGGAAGAAAATAAAAATAGCTCTAGCTTATCCCAAACTTAATGAAAAATTCTTTGCAAACCTTATATATAGGTTCCCGTCGTTCCTACAAGGAGCATTGGGCCTCAATATAATCCCTGAACATATCCCTATTCTGCGCCAACGACTTCACTTCTCCCCAACTTTTGCCACTGCGGTTTACTTCGTCCTCAATTTGTCTTCTCCATGTGTGAGCTGGGCGCCCCCTTCTTCTATTCCCTTGGGCGTTCCAATCTACGGCAATTCTAGTAATGTCGTTCGTATACCTTCTAAGGATGTGGCCAATGCAGCGCCATTTCTCTTTATTTCAATTGATAAGGATTGTTAGGTTGTTCTTCTCCCACACGCAAAGAAAAGATATGGTTGTAGAATGGTTGAGAAAACAATATTATGTTTTCAGAAACAAATGTGTGGTCGTTGAAAACAACTTATTATTATTTTAAACATTAATTTTGTTACGGTAAGCAAAGTAATGTTTGAATTTAATAATTACATTATTATATTCATAAAAAAGTTTGATATGGTTAGAGTTTAACAATTATTTTTGTTAAAAATTTATGACTGCAACATAATTTTTGTTATTTTTTAAAAATAGTATAATGTAAATAACAATATAATGTTATCCAAAACCATACTATGCTAACTTTTTAAAAAAATCTTTTTCAGAAACCTCTGTCAGTTTAGTGTAGTGTTGCGTTTGTTAGCTATCGGTATTGCACGCGTCGTGTTAATAAATAAATAAAGTAAAAACAAACAAAAGGGTAGATAAATAAAAACATATACGTACATATGTATGTATGTTTATCTCTTTATACAGATTGGCTGTATTTCGTGCATACATACATTTGTAAGTATACATGTCTATATATACATATATTTTATTTCAATAATATTAATTTATATTTAAGTTTAAAATTTGTAAACGCACTAATAATCCCAAAATTATATTTTACTTGTTCAGTAAAATATTTTTTAATAAAATACATTGAAATTGATTATTGAGGGGTTTAGGATCCAGCTAAACCCCTCAATAATCAATTTCAATGTATTTTATTAAAAAATATTTTACTGAACAAGTAAAATATAATTTTGGGATTATTAATGCGTTTACAAATTTTAAACTTAAATTGTAAAAATTCCCATAAAAACACTAAATATTAATTTATTTTTATTTCGAATTTAACGCACAGCTGTTTTAGCCAATAAATGTATGATTGAAAAACAATATATTATTATTATATTAAATAATACTGTTGTCGTATTTAACAATATTATTATAAGATAAAAACATGGTATAGTGAGTCTCAATAATATTTTCGTCACATCTAACAATAGTGTTGTCATATTTACAATAATAAGATAAGGTGTAACAAAGTTTATTGTTTTCGTTGATAATATTATTATTAACTCAGATAATAATATTATTAAAAGTTTGCTTTTCTATTGACAATAATATGATTTAACTCCAACCATATAATTCAATCATAGTATGTTGCTGTTTGATTATGGTTACCTCAACCATATTTTTTCTTTACGTGCAAGCATATGATTCTATATAGTTCTCGACCAGAATATACATAGAATCTTGCGAATACAGCGGTTCACGAAAACTTGCATTTTTTTCAGGTCCCGAGTGCAAACTTTGATGACAAGCAAAATCTACGCAATTAATAGAAAGTGAATTAAACAAAACACTTAACTTATTAAAACACACTAAAAAAATTTTTTAAAATATCACCATCCTAGTTCACCAAAATAAAGGCAGAATTAGCCGAACGTCCACGTAAGCTAACGAAACAGCTGATCGTTTCCGCTGATTGAAAACAATGCAAATGCTAACTACATTTAGTCGAAAAATACACTACATCGTAAAAGCCCTTATAAAGAATTGAAATGTAAAAAAAATTATTTTTTATTTAATTTTTTTTGGTTAGAAGTAAGCTGTTTAGAATTTTTTGGGCTCGCTCTGCGCAACTGATCAAACCACCACTGGCCATGCTCAACTTTGTAAGCATTAGTGTTTACCCACTTTTATAAACTTAACATCTGGTCACTTTCATAGCTGAAGCTGGTTGCCTAGTTTCGCAATGAGTAAAAGCACGTGAAACTTTATATTAAGCTTTAGTGGGCATGGACCTGCCCACTTTTTCAAACACAAAATTATAGCATTTAAGTGTAAGTAAGGAAGAGTGTTGCTATAACGCACGTCCACTGTAAGACGTAGCTGGGTCCATTGTAATTGGGAATCGGATAAGTAGAAGCTTATCTAATTTAATACGAAGGGTAAGCTGATGGTGTTTGCAAATTTTCGCAAAAATTAATTAAAAAGAAGCACATGAGATATAAAACTAAATTTTAATGGGCGTGGCCCCGCCCACATTTAAGAAAAGCCAGATTATGCCTTTCTTACAGCTCAGGTTATTTCAAGTTTTTTAAAAATCGGTCAAGTAGAAGCACGAGAAATTTTATATTAAGCTTTAATGAGTATGACCCCACCCACTTTTTAAAACACACAATTATTTCATACTAACAGCCGAAAATGTTTTCTAAGAATAGTACAAAAAGAAGTACATTTAACTTAATATTTACATATCATGGGCGTTAGTACGTCAACTTATTTAAATGTAAGATTAATTCTTTTTCAAAACTCTGGGTGTGTGCAAGGCTTCATAAAAATCAGTCACGTGAAATATAGTATTTAATTTTAATGGGCGTGCTGCAGCCCACTTTTTTAAAAACCAGATTGTGTCTTTCTCAGAGCTCAGGTTGTGTTTGAATTTTTGTAAAAATAGTTCAAGTAGAAGCACGTGGTTGGCGTTTTTCGACTTCAAATTCGACTATTTGTAGTTGATTAAAGAAATTAAGCTACATTTTTCTTTAATCCATTACAATACGCCTGACTTTCGCCGCAAAATCGCCAATCAAAATAAGGGGGATTAAGTTTTAATGCGCGTGGCTCCACTCATTTTTTTTTAACTTCGAGATTGTGTCATTATGAAAGCCCAATATGTGTCCTAAGTTTGGCAGCAATCAGTTAAGTAAAAGATCATAGCATCACAGCCCACTTTTTTTTAGTCTTAAATACAGACGAATTGATAACCTCCTACTTTTTTGAAGACGGTTAAAAAACAAAAATACAGCGTGACTATGGGCGATATAATCCTGATAAACGGTGGCGGATACATCTGCACTGTCAGCTGTCGTCCTGAAGACGTTGTGGCAGCTCCAGGTCTAAGATCGGATGCAAGAGCGCAGTCAGCTATTCGTCTTAAATTAAGCAAAAGTTAACGAAACCTCAAGGAGGTCCCATGGTACTTATAGGGAGCCAAAGAAACTTACTCATGTTTTAGACTCGGCAGGTTTTTTTTTGAAGCAAGTCTGAGTTTGTGAAAGAAAAGGGAAAGAAGAAAGAAGAGGGGTACTGAATTATCTTTTGTTATTTCATTCGCCGCTTTAAAACAATAGGAAAATTGAACAAGAAACCGTCCGTGTGTCAACAATCGAGCAATTTTAAAAGAGAATTGAAAACAACTGCTTCAAGAAAAACTGCCAAGTATAAAACATGACCAATATATACACATATACATATATACGATTGTACTATATATACTTAGCACAATAAAACTTTACTCGAATTTGTGCATTTGCGTCAATCTTGTGATGCTGCCTTTAGTTCAAAATTCAAAAACCAATTTTTAAAAGCATGTAAAATTGGCTTTTCATTTTCATTTCATTAAGCCTTTAATACAATTGACTACTGGGTTATTAGCCTGCAAAAACTAAGCTCATACATTCCATAAGTATCTTCTCATATGGTTTAAACTAAAAAACTCATTTTGCGGCTGAATTTTCTGCACAACGAACGAACGTTGTTGCCCTACATGAAAATATACATTCAAATATTTTCCAATCATATCATGGGAATTATATGAATCATACAGCGACACACAGAGAGAACAAACACACAATGGTCAGTTCATATATAATATAACTATAACGAAATTCTATTAAAATTTTTATTTTTTTTTACAAAATTTTTATCCTTGATTGTGATTAGTTGTGGGATTGATTGAAAAACAAAACGAAATAGTTAATAGAAAAATATATTTATAAAAATAAAAAATAGCCAATGGATTTAAACAGCAAATAGTGAAAAAAACATAATCCGATACAGAAAATTTACAATTTGCAATTTTCCATTCTATTCTTATTAAGTTTCCTCCCAGAAATAATTTAAATTTGTTTTTATACCTGCTTATGATTTTATTATTCAAAGAGAAGTCTAGATCATTATATTTAGGTCATTTTTATATTAATACATATGTGATTTGCAGAAAAACAAAACAACATCGAAACTATTTGTTGGGAGTTTTATTTTATTAATATTTTTTAATGGATTTATTTAAGCTCAACCTGAACAAAATATGCAAAAATAAGGCAAATAAAACTTTAACTAAACCATTAAAGTACAACAATAAATTATTTGTTACAACAACTTTTATATGAGATTTCTAAAGTCAATATTTTCAGGTGTGCAGAAAAAATCGCAGAGTTGGCGGGTTTGTTATTTTATTTGCTATTAAAAGAATAACTAGTGCATAAAATTTAATAACATTTATTTAAATTAGACATTAATATACAAATTTAATTGTCTATAATACTTTAGTAGAAGAGATTGCTATTATTATTTTGTAGCAGTTTGTAAAAGTATGCTGCAACTAAATATTGCAATTTAGTTTTGTGGCACAATTTATTAAATAGTTTTGCGACAACAAAATACTGAATTTTATTTATAGAAATGAAATATATAAGCTCAGCTAATTTAAAAACTTTTTGAAATGAAAATCTAATTACAGTACATAAAGTTAATTCAGTTCTAAAACTAAACCAATTCTCGTATTGCATTTCAAAGTTCATGTTAAGTATATGATGTCAATAATTGATCTACGCTCAAGTAGATACACATGGACGCTAACGAACTGCTTGGCAACATAGAAAATGCAATATTTCCTTAACCAGTTTAAATCAACTTTTCTTAGTGATGACAAACGTTACCACTAGTTCACTAGTGTACTCGGCGTAAGTTACGCCTATTGCTAAAATAAAAATCCATTTTCTTTTATAATTTTTTTTTACTTTAAATGGGTACAATGGTCACATTCGACATCATGGATCACAGCGTTTGAAAGTGCTTCCATTCTTTTATTTCATTCGCTTTGACTGTCTGTGACTGCCAAAAGTTTCAAAGCTGTCAGCAAAATAAAAGTAAAAAAAAAAAAAAAAAAAAAAAAAAATGAACGACTGTCGACTGTGCTGTTAAACGTAAAGAAAAGTTTAACTTAACTGTTGCTGTGCTGTGAAGATCTTCGCAGCTAAAGTCAAAGCAAAAGTAACAGGAAACAAAATTAGACTGTTGGCTTTTCTGTCGCTTTGTTTTAGCTAGCCTAAAGGCTAATTTAACCGACTGTAATGAAATGTAACGTTAAGAAACAGCTGATCGTAATTGCTATGTGAAAAGCAATGTACAGATTCTTACATTCCGGTTACATCTCTATAACGATTTCCATTTCTTTTTACATAACAATATCGATCAGTTGTATTTTTATCGTTGCAGTTACATCCCATTACAGTCGGCTAACTGAGCAACGGTAGGAAACAGCTGATCGATATTATTGTGTGAAAAGTAATGAAAACGGTTAAAGAGATGTAATATAACGTAACCTTATTTTCACATTACATTACAGTCGGCTAACTGAGCCTTAAACTTCTTAAACAATTAAGTACAACGACAAAAGACAAAGGTTGAGTCATAGCTTCGGTAGTTATAGCAGGAACTTTTGAAACTGTGCTTTAGCTGAACTGTTTAAAAGTCCGAAGTTAAAGCAACAGAACAGTCAGCAGCAACGTAAAATAAAGCCGAGATATAACTTAACTGCAGTCATATACGCAGCACAGCACAGCAACGAAAGCTTAAAAATGAATAAACTTTTCGCAGCACAGCCGAAGCAGATTTTTTTAATACTGTTGCTGTTTTGCTGAAAGTTTTTCAAACATGATCCATAATCAATATTCTCTTAGATTTGAAACTCATGCGCCGATTGCAAATAACATTCTACATTTTGTCCTGGAAATTTCTTATTATAATTTTGAATATTAGTTCAATTAGTTGTAAGATTACAAACGAAAATCGTGAACAATAAAAAATAATAAGGGAAAATAGTTTTATTTAAATATATATTTTAAATTATTTTAACACAAACTAAACCATGAAAAAAAAATTAAACGTGAAGTCTTATTATGAAGAATGTTTCTTTTGTATTTCGACATGCATTTAGTTTCTGGTCATCAGAAGACTTTAACCAAAACAAAATATATTTAACAATTTTAACTTAATTAAGATTAAATAGTTTTAAATACTTTGCCCAATCTCTACTTATAGATAGCAACATTTAAATTTATCAAAATTTAATCTTTCATAACTTCACTATGAACAATTTAAAAATATTTTGCTTTGCATTTAAATGAAATTTTATACACATAATAAAATCTCTGAGTATTACATTCCTTTTGTAGCAATTGAATATTTATTTAAATTTCTTGTGAAAATTTGTTTCCACTGTATTTGTTTTTCGCCTTTTTGGACATGCGACGTGATTCAATACTCGTATACACTACCTTTGTTCGTTTGTATCTGTGAAATTTTCTGTTTTCATTTGTATTCAGCCAAAAAAATCCAAAAAGAAATAAACATGGAAGAAAAGCAGTCAGAATGTTAAGTGTAAGAGCTCGTATATTTTTGACCTGTTAACCTCATGCATACCGAGTGGGATTTCATTGTAAGTTTTCGCTAGAAATATTTGGATTCTTTTTATATCTCTTGTTTTTTAGTAAAAGCGCTTTTGTCTTAAGTTTGAATTTTTTAAATTTGACAACTACGAGTATACCTAAATCTGAAAAGCAAGAATTCATTCAAAATCATTTATATATTTTATAGATATAATTTTAGACTCAAATTTTAAATGATCCATAGAGTGCAAAATAATTATATAGAAAACAAATTTATGTCAACAGGTTACTTAGTGTTTTGACATAAATAACTTAAAAGTGGACATAGGCGGTTATAACTGAAAAGCACACAATTTTTTTACTTATTCTTGCAGTTTTTATTTAACTACAAAAAGCGAAACACAAAAATATTTAAAAAAAATTTTGCTACGGGATACATGGATTGTGCATGACAATCTCTACAATTCGATGCCTCCTTCAATTTGACAAATTTTTATATAATTTTATTTCAGTTAAATTTTATATTTACCGTGAAATTTTGTTGTAGATATTTAATATCAAAATAAATTTATACTAAAAAAATGAGATCAATACAATCACTAAAAAACTCCAAAAAAATAAACATTGACTCAGTTTTCTGTGATAAACCAAAGCGATTTTTATATGGTAAGAAAACCAAAAAAACTAAATTTTGAAAACTTGTTGTTTTCACACAAATTTTAAAAATTATGAAAGCAAGCCTGAATCTAGTTGCTTTTCTTCTGTGATGAATTTGTATTAAAACCAAAAACAAAATATTTCAAATTTTTTAAACAGGAAATTTCATAATATAGTCAACGAAAACAAGGTTAATTTGAAATTGTTCATATGTGTTGCATGTTAATTCAACATGATTTACAGTAACAACTTTCAAACAACGTTTTGCCTTTTGAAGTAACTTTAATTCTTTTTGATTTAGTATTCAACATTCATGTTAAATAAAAGCTAATACAAATTGAAACAGCCTGAATTTCATACTGAAATAATACGAAGTATCATGTTGATAGAACGTTATTTCCAGTTGAAACAACATAAATCCAATTTAATGTAGCCAGTCATTTTGCTTATTATTTAGCTTATGTGATTGTGTATATTGGTTGGCTTCTCCGGCCAAAATTTGAACTCGAACTCATCGCACGGTAGTCAACGCACTTACCGCTACAGCCACTTCAAACTTAAATATCCTTTAGATACACACTAAGTAAGACCCAGAATGAAAAAAAATTTAGTTCAAAGCCATTTAATAGATGATTTAACATAAAATATATTTGAATTTAAAGAGTTATACGGCCCGTTCCTGTAAATCGAATCGATTTGAAATCGTACGTCTTTCATAATTAAGAATGGTCCCGGAGACTTGTTAAAAATCATATACGACAATTTTTTTTCATAGATGATATTTGAGAATCTATATAATAGAAAAATTTTATGAAATTCTGAAAAAAATATTTCTATTATCGGAGTTAGTTTTCTAAAATCGTGCGATTGCAAGTCGATTCGGTTTACAGAACACGGAAGACAGTTTTTTTTTTACAAAAACACAAGATGTGAAGCTAGTTTTACTTCAGAAAGGCCCAGAGTTTCCAGCAGAAGACGAACCTGCGACTTTACGAATACAAGACTGACTGCCCACTAGCCAAAAGCAGAGAGCTTTCGCTTGGAATGCGAAGTTTGTCAGTTATTCACGCAACACGAACATCAAAATAAACAAGAAGAAAGCAAAAACATGTCATAAAACTGAGCACAGCAGTACGTTGTAGCTATGAACAAAGCTAATAAACACCAAAGCACTTAAACAACATATTATTTCCAGTAGATTTAATAGAATTTGCATGTTGATTTTACATTAGTATGATTATCTTTCTGTGTGTGAGGACTTGGAAAAACAAAAAGAATTGGATTTAAAATTACAAGTGCTACCTTTAAACCATTCAATCGATATTTTTATTTCAAAATTTTTACCAGGCACAGTTTTACTAGCAAATTTAAGGAAACAAAAAAAGTTTTTTTTTAAATCAGCAAAACTACTCAATTATTGGTTAGACACACAAAATATCTGTGTTTATCTACAGTGTTTATTAACAAACTTATCATAAATAAGATTAAGTTTCAAACATAAAACAACACACACGCACAAATACATAAATATTTATTTGCCTGCTTATTCCAGCAAACAACACATAAAGTATGTAAATATATAAATAAACAAAATAGTATTTGTTAGATAATACTATTTGACATTGGCAAAATGCTTAAGTCATCATATTTTCCATGTATGTTGTGCAATAATCTTAAACATAAAATAAACAAAAAAGCCCAATGAACACCTACTGTTCCGAGGAGAGTAAATGATAAATTTAGAATTTATGAGGCATTTGTTAAGGACACAACTTTACCAAATATATTGTAAATTTTTATTATTTTTTAAAAAAAAACCTCTCTCGAGGACTTATTAGTGGGTTACAACTACGTAATGCACCCATTTTTAATATTAAATTGTGTGGAGAAACTCGGTAGCACCTAATTCAATTTCGTTACTTATGCTAACTTCATGCTAATTTTTTTTATACATAAGGTCGTTAATGTTTATAATAATCTAGATTTGCAAGTTAATAGTCACTGCGGAATAAATAACAAAGAATGGGACATTTTTAATTATTAAAGTCAAATCGAGTTTTGTTTAAGAAAAGCCTGCATTAATTTGGCATTCGCCTAATCGAAATAATTATCGTATTTTATTTTGCATTTCTCCTATGAAGGCACCTACATTTTAAAACGAAACTGGATAAACCAATATTTCCACAGATAATTTATGAGTCGTGTTCTTTTATTTTCACAAGAAAACAAAGCTTTTCATATATATTTTGCTACAATGTGTTTGCTGGGTTATGCAAATAAATTTACAAATTATTTATGTTTGTTTAACATATTATGATTTGTACGAACATTTTGTGATTATGTTACACACACACGCAGACGTATTTATTTATGCATCTCATATCAGAAACAAAGTGCCGAAATGTTAATTTTATATATTTGAATTATTTATTCTAAATTCAAATGTGCACATGGATATACAAATATAAATGTTTGTGAGCATTGCAATCTAACACATTTGTAAATAGATATACAAATATGTAATATACAGATGTGTATGTATGTGTGGGAATGTGTGCTTGTATGTGGAAGGATTCATAACATTTAACAAAACTAATAACATTAGCATTCAGTTTTCATTTGACTTAAATAATTTGGCAGAAGCAAAAAAAAACGGAATATATGAACATATGTACATAAATTTTTGCATTTTATAAATCTAAATATGTGTTTTAATGAATGTAAATTTTGTAATATTTGCATATAATTTCCGCCATGTCTCAATTTAATAGAAAGGAAATGATATACAAAAAAAAATCGAGCAACACAATTTATTAAATGATTTATTTAAGATTAATTATATGGAGTTGGCTTAGGTTTTTATAAAAAGGGAATGAAAAATAAAAAGAAAGAATTAAGCCGGCTGATAAGACCGAGAGTTTTTCTGCACCAGCGGAAAATTATGACTAATAAAATTTTTAACTCCATGCAGTGTTTGAAAAACTGCCAGCAAAACAGCAGCAGCACTAAAAAAAACTGCATTTGCTGTGCTGCAAAGAGTTTATTAATTTTTTTTAACTTTTGTTGCTATGATGTGCTGCGCACACATGCCTGCAGTTAAGTCACAGCACAGTTATATTTTGCGTTGCTGTTGACTGTTCTGTTTCTTTAACTTCGAAATTTCAAACAGTTCAGTCAAAGCACAATTTCAAAAGTTCGTGGTACTTTTTATGCTATAACGGCAGTTTGTTGTTTTTGTACTTAATTGTTTAAGAAGTTTATCCCAGCTAAAGGGCAACAGTCGTGTATGAGCATTTTGTGTGATTGTGCGGTTTGCTGTAAATATGTCAAGTATAGTTTGATATTCTGCTGATACTAACGGCTTGTTGGTGTAGTATATGGTGAATGAAATTAGTTCAGTTGAGCAAAGTTGTCTTGCATTTAAGAAATATAGGCTCCCATTATGATTTACAACTCAATGGATAGTTTAGTTGTAGTTGTCAAAATTCTGTTATCGATTACAACTTTTTTCACCAGGAGACAACTGATTTTTATAAGTTGTATTTTGGTTTTTATTTCGAGTGTTGTATTAGCTTTGTTCATTATTTCAGACACCAACCAATCCCATTTGTCAACCAATATTGTTGCCCAGTGCATAAGACATGAAATCTAATAAAATTCAAGGGCAAAACTAAAACTATTTAAAATGTTTTGAGATAGCTATTATGGTTTCAAACATAGCGTAGATGAAAACATTTTCTTTTCTAGCATTGTTGCGAATACAACTAAAATTAGTTGTAATTCAGAATGCCAGTTAAATTGTTTTAAGGTTAAGTTGTTACAATTTCAACTAAACTTAGTTGAGTTGTAAACCGTATACTATTATTATAGGGGCAATAATTTGTTGAAATATAACTTGTTTTAATGGAAAATAGAATTTGAGCATTTTGGTTATACATGGCTGCTAATTTTTGAAATATAGCATTAATAATTGTACCAAAAACTGTGTCACTATTCATAACCACACTTTCCGCAATTTTGTAAGAAGTTAATATGGTACTAGCCTGCTGGCATGTTGTGTTGTTTGAGCATGAATGCCAAATCGCTTGATTATGCGTGCATGTTGTTGTAGTGTATGGACCGCTAAAAAAAAGCGACTGCATAGCCAACAGTAGAAGTTTGTGTGCTGTTGCTTTGACTTTCGTTCGTTCGTTTTTTTGTGATTTTTCTGCTATCGGCTTTGAAACTTTTGGCTGTCACAGCACAGTCAAAGCAAATGAAATAAAACCATGAAAGCACCTTCGAAAGCTGCCCCATGTTTCTACAACATGTACGGTCGAAAATTTATATGGAAAACACTTATAAGTCTCTGTCCCGACTTGAAATTTTTGTTGCAGCAATTCTTAAATTTTATCTGATTTACATTAAGCACTTTTTCATGAAATTTCATGAATTTTGTTGAACGCAACTTTTTCTATTTGCTTATTGTAGCGATATAAGAGAGAATGTTATATAAAAAAAAAAGTAGAATTAATCTCTGATGCATTTTTGACAACGCTTTTGATATATATTTCTCTTCCAGGCCTCATATTGAAAAAAATTTTCATGTAACTAGTTTCATGAAAAAATGCTTAATGTAAATCAGGTATTTATTGGTGAGAGGGGTGAAAAGAGGAACACAATTTTATGTGCTCGGCAATTATCTTTTGATTTGAAATTCGTACTTGTTTACATCAAGATTTTAGTTTTTTTTGAAGTTTCTTATTTATTTTATTTATACAGTTGTGTGAAAAATAAAAAATTATAACAAAAAATAAATAGAATTGTTAATTTTGCAGGGAAGTTTGTGGTGTAATAGAAATTTTTTAATGCATAATTGCAAATTGGTATTTCATATTATGGATACTTATGCAATTTCAAAGCGGAAATTTAAGAAATTCCAGCAACAAAAATTGCAAGTCTTGACGTGAATTTAGTTTTGAGAGATTTTTAAACAAATTTTCTCGACGAGTCGACTGCCTGGATTGTACATAGAAACAGGGTGTAAGTAAACCTGCCTTTGTCTATTTTAAACTACTTTAATTTAAATTGAATTTGCTGTAAAAATAACCATATCGGGGCACACTGACTAAATGGCTTAAGCGACACATTTTTTGGAGATCGTTTTTTTACAAAAATCGATTGCTAATAATCGCAAAAAGCTAACTTTGATTAAAAAAATAATTTCGAAAGTTATGTCTCTTAATAATTTTTTGCGTTTATGGGGGAAAAAAATTTAAATTAACTTAAGATGTATATATTATAAAGTTCATTCTAAGCAATTAAATTTTTGTTTATTTTGCAAAATATAAGAAATTTTATGATTTAAAAGAAGCATAAACAAAACCAGAACTTAAATCTAAAATTTCCAGTCTGAGCTTGAAATTTCATCGTTGCTCTTCATTTGAACCATAAGCTTTTGCATGCGTAATTTTTATTTTCTTTAAATATTTACTCTGTAAATTTTATAATTGTTTCTTCAGTTTACATCTTACTTATAAGCAGACAAAACATCATTCCCTTTTAATGCTTCTAAATGACGCATCTAGCAATTTTTGTAATTCCCACTTTCTTTCTTCTTAATTTACAATTATATTCTTGAGCTGTCATTTCATGACATGACGTTTAACATCTCAATTATATTGTTGATTATATTTAATTGCAAAAGCTATCAAATTATATAATTATACTCTATAATTTGAACTCTACTCACTCACTCACTCCCTACCACTAACTACTCTACATAATTCCCAGGCTGATTCTTGTGATTAAGAGTAAACGCTGTTAAGCTGTCTGTCTGTTGCGTTTACGTTTTGTGTGCAGGTGTTTTTGAAATGTGTCAAAAAATAAAAATAAAAAAGAAGTAATAATAAAAGAGTTTAAATAGTCCTTTCATTAAGTTTGAATTGAAAAGTCAATAGTTTTAGTAAATGTTGTTTCGAGTTTTTGTTGTTATTTTTTAGTTTTAATTGAAAACAAACAAACTGCAAGTCATATTCTTGGGATTTATTTTAATTTTTTTTAAACGTTTATAATAAGTTGCTTTTTTTGTTGTTGTTATGAGTAACACCCACATTTGGTTTTACAAAATGTACTTGAATGTGTCAGAAATTTATGAAAGTAAATTTTTGTTATTAAAATAATAAGGAAAATGGAATGAAAATAAACAAAAATTACAAGTATTAATTTTGAATTCTATTAAAAGCAGCACTTTTAAGCAAGAATTGTAATATTTTAGCGAGTTTTCTTTCACATTTTATTTAAAAGGTTTGTTAACAAAATAATGGCTAACTTAAAATTATGTGTTTTTGTACATTAGAGTGGAACTGCAAATTCAACTTTTGATTTTCACAAAATTCCAGGCGGATAATGGTGGCTTTTAGTTTAAACCTAATATGCTACAATTTGAGCTAAATCGGCTAAATTCCACGCCGTGAACCATTGAGGTCAAAGGTCCAATTTTGCCACATTTAGCAATTTGCAACCAGCATTTACTTGAAAAATGCGTCAGCTTTAATCCGATTCTTCTAAAAAGCGACAGGCTTTTAAAATTTTTCTTTTAATTAAACCTTGAGTTATGTGAGTTAAAATTACCCTTATTTATTCATAGAAATTTCAAAGTTATTTTTTCTTGCAATTTCGAATATTAAAGCTTTTAAAATACTTTATGACCAAAAACATTAACCCTTCAACACTTTGGAACCAAGGATACACAATCAAAAATATTTTGCAGAATTTGAAGATGTAACAATTTTGATTGGGTCACTGTTGATTCAAGGCGTGGAGGAGTTA
This sequence comes from Tachina fera, assembly GCA_905220375.1. Classification (NCBI taxonomy): domain Eukaryota; kingdom Metazoa; phylum Arthropoda; class Insecta; order Diptera; family Tachinidae; genus Tachina; species Tachina fera. Next base: position 78,448,366 of record LR999966.1, read on the forward strand.
ATATTTTCATTCATTAGGTATCAATGGTTTAGCCAAATATTTTAAAGTTTTCCAAAAAAAATTATTTTGATAAATTTAAAAAAAATTCATGTTTGAACCACATGAGGTCGAAGGGTTGATTCTTGCCAACAAAACATTATGAATAGGATTTAACATATTCAAAAGATCACTCTAACCTATGTTCAGAAGAAAGCAGTGCAAAATTAGAGGAATTTCTGATAAATTATTTGTAAATGTCCCATAATTTTCTTGGCCTATTACGAAAGCTCAAAGTTTATATTTTTCATACATTAATTCAACTCTTATTGCTCGTTTACTCAAATATCGGTATAACTCAAAAAAAAATTAGAAATAATTTTTAGTCAGGCTTAAGTTCAGTAATTTCAATTCTTATTGAATGAAATATTTTTATTAATTAATGTGAGTTTTCAAAGAAGAGAAGAAAAGTCTAAGTTTAAATTTTATTAATGTGAGTTTCCAAAGAAGAGAAGAAAAGTCTAAATTTAATTTTTCTTCTCTTCTTTGGAAACTCACATTAATTAATAAAAATATTTCATTCAATAAGAATTGAATTGACTAAAAATTATTTCTTATTAAAATTTACTACAGTTCAATTAAAGAATCTAAAAATGTCTCAAAAAAATGGTTTGCCAGAAAACGTGTTTAAAGTTTTCAATTTACACGCATCTTAATTGAAAAAGAAAATTGATTTTTCTTTCAGGAGTTGAGAAAGCAAGATATTTGTATTAAATTTTTACACAGTATCAGGAACGATATGAGAATTAATTTTGTATCATTAGATCAGGAATTTAATTTTTTGATATGTACATATGTATATGCATTTAGATATGTACATATGTGTGCTTGACAATTTCTTACCACACGTCAACTATTATTGATCAACTCGTAATTCAGCTGTAAGAAAGACGTTGAAGGAAATACTCTTTTTTCTATCATCTGAATTAAAAGTTGATCAACAAAAGTTGACGTGTGATAACTGGGACTAAATAAATCATAAATTTATGTGTGCGAGGTGTTGCCAATACAAAGAATTGTCTTACAATGTTGGCATTGTGAAATCCACAAGGCTCGCACATCTGACATTAATAAAATTTGTAAGAAATCTTTAGCAATAATTTTACAATACCACCGAAATCTTTGTCCTAATTTACACTATGCAAGTCTTTTTATTTTGTTAGGAGAGAGAGAGAGACGAAGGGAAAATAAACGTTTATGCTCCCCTCGTCCGTCTCTTCCACAAACTAATCAGCTTAGCAATAAGACTTGCATAGTGTAAATTACGACTTTGCACACGACTGGCCTTGTCTTGAAATCAGTGTTGACATATACGTTTGAGGAAAAAACTAAAAACTGTTTTCAGATTTAAAAAAATCCCTGAAAAAATTTCAATATGTATTATTATTGTTCTTCTTAAAACGCAACCAAGTATGATATGGCTGCGTTAGTCAGTTTATGTACTGTTTACACGCAATATGCGTCTTCTATTAGTCATTCTAACTAATTTGTCAATTTTTGGTAGAGTTTTTTAAATCAAGTTTTACTATTTTCATTGCACTTTTTGTCAAAATTAATATTTAATTTGTTCAGTATTAACTTAAAAAAAATTAAATAAAAAAAGAAATAAGACACACAAAACGTATTAACCACATTATATTAATAATTACTCACACAGCTGCTATTTTTATTTTAAAGAGAAGTAATTGTCGGGAAAATTTACTAACAAAGTCCTAAGAAAAAATTATAGCCTACTACCTATTTTAAAGTGAAGTGAGATAAAATTTAAAAAAATAACAGACAAAAAAAAATTACCTAAAAATTAGCATAAAAATTTCATCAATATTATTTAGAAAAAAAAAATACAATAATTTTTTACCGGAATTGACCACTGTGCAGTAACTTTATTTTTATTGTAAAGGCGATCTGTTTAAATAAGTTATTGTATTGCACAAATCCCAATTGGCGCAATCAGTTTAACTTTTTCGTTGCTTCACAGAAAATATACATTAGGGTGTTCGTTAGTTGCCAAATTGATTGTTTGTGTTTTTTTATAGAGTGACACAAGTTTAAATCATAATAAAACAAGGACATAAATTTTTATTATCAATGAAACGGGGTTTGGTCGCCACGGCTGGCGCGTAGAAGGCGCAATCTGGATCAAAAATTTTAAAAAAATTTTCGCATTCTGACCATCATTGTTTTTGAAGATATATGTATGAGCCAATGACTCTACCAGCCCATCAAGCGCCACAAACATTAATTTTCTGTGGCTGTAATGGTGTTTCACAAAAGTTTCTGGATTCTCCTCACTCCAAATTCGACAATTCTGCTTATTTACGTACCCATTTAACCAGAAATGGGCTTAATCGGAAAATAAAATTTAGAATGGAAATTAAAAATCAATTTCGATTTGTGCTGTGCTTTATTAAAAATGTCAATAATTCATAATGAAATTTCAAAGCAAACTAAACAAAAAGCAACTATCAGCTGTTAAATGATTGTTCAAGTAAAGTAGTGATGCCAACTCAAAGTTGTGACACTCTAAAAAAAACACGCTATACATACATTCCAATTCAAACATATAGCAGCCCTGTACCTGTGTTCAGAAACCTGTATTACCATAATCATGTCGCTATAAAAATATAACGAAATTTTATCGACTTTACTATTCATTAACAAATTTTAGCGATATTGAATATCGGCTGAAGTACAAAAAAATTAAATCGCAAGCTCAAATTAATTAACCAAAAATTAAAAAGCTGGAATAAGTAACTTTTTATTTGAGCCCTTTCTGGAAACTAAGCGATTTCAAAACGCGCGATTTATAGAAAACCGCTGTAAGTTTTTCTTTATTATTCTTTGTGCTTTTCGCTTATTTTGACATTTTGTATGCAAGGATGCCATATTATATACAATTAAATGGCGAGTAAAATGGACACTATCGTAAAAAAGAAATTACAGATTCACATTATCGTTACCGCAAACGAATAAATATATCCACAAATATTATAATTTTCGGTACACAAAAAGTTACTAAATCCAGGTACTGGGCTGAAGAACAGCTGTAGCATTACTTCTTTTGTTTTTATCGTTTGGCTTCCAAAGATATTCATCCCACCCGTAAGTTTGGTTGTTCTTGTACGGAGTTTCGTTGTGAAGTCATACAAATTTTTTTAAAGAAAGTCTTGGTCTTTTATGGTCTTGATCCACCCTACCCACTTTTTGTGCACTAATATTTTACAAAAAATTGCTCAAATAACTCGATGTAGTACTTTTAATTTAACACTTGGTTTTGCTCAAATTTCTTTTCGGAATTCAAACTAAACATATTTTTTTTCGTAGTATGTATTTATTAGAATAATAAGTAAATTGGATCAAAACTAAAAATATGACAGCTGCAGCAAAACAAAACTTCGCCACATAAAGTGGGGAATCCCCTAATTCAATTATCTAAGCACAAGCACGGAACAAGTAAACTTATGCTTTATAACCATTCGAGTTGGCCCACATACAAATCTTCTTTTGTAATTGCAATTTTGCTCTACATTTATGTAAAAATATTATTAGATCCCATAGAAAAAATTCCTATTAAATAGAAATGTGCACTAACGACGAAGAGTGAAAAAAAATAGGAAAAAGAAATATAAAATAAAACATTCATACATATTTTAATACCAAAGAGTATTAAACTCATTCTAGAAGAAGTCATTGTATTTATACAATCTGCAGCACACACACAATAAGTTCGCATAGCATGTGTACACAACAATAATTCAATGTTATGTGAAATTGTTGCGACATGTTGCAACATCGCACAAGAGAAGAAAGCAAATTGCAAATATGTGTATGTATGTAAGTATAAACATAATAGAAAAGTAAAAGCATTTGCAACTGTAACAAAACTACGAGTACTATTGAAATTACTCGTACACTAGGGAAACTATATTTAAAAAAAGTTTATGTATATGTTGCATGCAGCAAAACAAAATGATAGAACAAGTTTCAGAAAAGCAGAACATTAAAGAGAAAACGAAAGCTCTTTGGCAAACGAAGTAGTAAATGCTTTAGTGACATTTTTTGTTTGTTTCCTTTTAGTTTTGTATTGTATTGCGTATGAAAGCAGGAATTATTTATGTACATATATTCGTATTTGTGGTAAAAAGATACATAAAATATAAAACCTAATGGGTTCTAAGAGCTGTATGTAATACAAGCAACGCATTAAACACGCAGCACATCGCTTTAAAGAAACTCATAATAAGAAAAATTTAAAATTGAAGAGAACAAAAAAGTGTGTGAGTGATACTGTTTCACTTAAAATGAATTAAACATAAATATTTGTTTTACCTCGATTACATTGCCACAAACGGGGTTAGACTTATGAAAACTCAAACTCAAACTCAAACTCAAAGCAAATGATTGATTATTGTTTTTCTTTGTGTAGAAGCTTTTGAAGAAAAAAAATTATCTTATTTTGAAAACCATCATATTTTTGCTGTCTGCCATCATTGGCGCTTTTAAGTTGCAACCAACCCTCGAGGCTTTTTTTGTACGCTTGATACTTGTAACGATAGAAAATATTTAATTTATTTATTACAATTTGCTTAATGAAATAAAATTGTTGCACGCTTGTCAAGCGTCAAAGCAAATTTGTATTTATTTATTGTCTAACATTGTTTTTTTAGTTTTATTTTTATTTTATTTTTTTATTTCTTTTTTGGCAATACGTCGACAGCCCGCACAGAACACTCATTCTTGTTGACATTTTGCTAATCCATGACAAATGGTTTCGCTTCGTAAATTGACAGAAATCTACACACGTTTTCTGGATATTTTATTATTATTATTTTTTTTGTCTATAAAAAGATATTCATTCATTAATATATTAGGGTGGAACAAAAGCAAATTCTGTAAATAGGTATGTCTATAAAAAATATATAAAAACTGTTCTAGAAAAATTTTAACAGCTTTCTTTATTAAAGCTGTTCCTTTTTGTAATTATCAAAGTGTAATTAAATATTTAATAATTTAAATTATCAATAGTACTGAACGTTATAAATTATTAATTAGTTTTTTAACAATATTTACGGCCTGTCTCACGGTGTCGAGAGAAAATGTTTGAAAACAAAAATTAAATTCAAAATTTGGTTTTATACCCGACTGAGCTACGCAAAGAAAGATATTGTGTTTATCAGCCTATGAATGTATCATAGCTGTAAAGTAATGATTAGTAATCGTATTGATTACTAATTTGATTACTTTTTTTTTGAAAGGTGAAGTAATGATTATATTAAGATTGTATTCAATTTCGCACGATTACTAATTGATTACGATTACTAATAATGGAAAAGTAATCTGAATAACTTGAAATTTCAACAAAATAATCAAAAGTAATCAAAAAATAATCTGATTATATTTAAAGATGAATTTTAATTCTTTTTGTTAATTATTTAGCAATAATCACAACTAATCTTTGAAAGTAGTCGTATTATTTTTTGATTACTTTTAAATCTTTTTGATTATTTTGCTGTAATTTCTAGGAATTCAAATTACTTTTTGATTATTAGTAATCGTAATCAATTATTTATCAGAAATTCTTTTAAAGGCAATTATATAATCAGTACAATTCTTTTTAAAATGTAATCTAATTGATTTCTAATCGTAATCGACATTTAACAGCTCCGGTATGTTTGTATGTGTGTTTTTTTAGCGGACTATATATAGCGAACTCGTGGACCGATTCGTATGATTCTTAAATCAATCGAGTTGTCTTCATCCTGGGAGTGTCACGAAATATCAGTATCAGTCAAAACTCAATATTGCGGTCAACAGACGCCATTTTGTATATATGAAAAAAAATAAAAATTCGACGAACTATATGAAAATGGGTATCATTCGATAGGTATTTTAAAATTATCTTTAGGTTTCGCCTACAATTTTTTATTTTGAAATACGATTTGGGATATTTAACGGTTCAAAATTGGTCGCAGTCGAGTTTTTTGATTTTTTTAATTACTAGTGATTCAATAATAAGGCGTCGATGGACAGGTTGATGTAATCATATTGATGTACGTTTTTTATTGTAGTTCCCTAAAAGAAATATATAGAACGTATATATAATCAAAGAATACCACACAAACACATAACCAGGGTACGTACACGTATAACCCATTAGAATTTTTAATAATTTTCAAAAAAAAATCTTTAATTTTAATACCGTTAATATATCTGTGACAATAAAGAAAACCTTCATATGCAAAAAATTAACGTGTGCTTCAAGTATACGTTAAACCGGTTTTGTATGAAAATTTTGTCTTAACGTACACTTCAAGCACACTTGTATTTTTTTGTATATGGGGAAAGTGTTTAGGTCATATTTTACTGTTTTGTAGGAGAGCACTTTTAAGCTTTGAAGTCAATTTTAAGAAATTTATTTCTTTTTCGGTTAAATTGGAAAATTCTATGTTAATCTTTATTTTTTTTAATCTTACATCGTTTTACAGACTATATGTAATACATTTACGTATAAATATACCAAAGTATAATCTTAATTAAGCTATTACTTCAAATGAGATTAGAAATCTAAAAAAGATAAGTCGCAAGTCATAGTGTTATAACTTCCTGAAAAATCACAGAAATGAATTGCTTGCGTAGGTATCATCTTTGGAAGCTTATAGCTGTATAGCAACTGAACTGAATTTCATAAATGGTCAGTAAAACGACAGAAAAATATTTACTTTTAAATACCGGTAATGTTCATATATTTATAAGCTCTTAGTAAAAATTGCATGATGAAATCAACCTCTTTCTTATTCGCCCATTTCTTCATATAAAAACTTCAAAAGTACCCCGATTATGTGTTTGCTTAGGTGTCATGTTTGCAAGCCTTTAGCTATGGAACGATATAAAGCATTGTTTTGCCATATTCAATGCGTAGTGGAAAGAAAATTGATGAATAATCGCGGAGGGGCTGAATATAAGAATAAATTTATATATCTTTAACTGTTTCGATCTTGGGTTGTTCCAACTCTACAAAATTTATAACACATTTGCAGCTCTCAAATTGTTATCGATTTTTTATTTGCAAACAATTACAACAAATCCACCAAAGGTCACACCAACAATAAAACCAATAATGAATAGCACACATTAAAACAAAAAAGAAAAACCACCATCAAACGAAGACTATGAGAAAATGTTCACTATGTAGTTACTGCTAATAATTGAATGTACATATGTATGTATTGAGTAGTTAGATGTTGCAAGTACTTCGTAGTACATTTTAATTTGCCTCACATTAGGGTTACGTAATATAATACGTACAATTGGTTATTGTCATACAAATAAGCCGTGTAACAATATCTTCTCTTTGTGTGAAAAGCACAAACAAAAAGGAATACCATTGATTTTGCTGAATACTAGTGAGGGGTGTAAAAATTGCTGCAACTTAGCGAAAGCAATAACGAAATTTTATAAAAATTTATATTCACACGCATATTCAATGAATTTAAATGAGAAATGAACCGTTAAAGTTTCTATTAATTTTATTTCTTTTTATTTTCAGGAATTTAATGTATTTTGTTACACATTTGAAATTTTGCCATTGAAGCAAGAAGTCAGACAATTCTGGTGGCTGTTCTGAGGCCTGAGAGTATCGCAAAGTGCACACATTCGATAAATCAGTTTTTGATTTATTTTGCCATTTAAGTACTTAAAATGTTTAGGTGAGCATACAAAAAAATACACATTACTTATTTTTACTAAAAGTAGTTCAACTGATGTCTGCAAGAGAATAAAAATTGTGGACAATTTAAAACTAAATACCAATTTTGTTAGTTTTATCGATTTTGAAACACTTTTAAAACGAGCTTATTATTGCTCTGATATTTTAATTTTAACACATAAAGCATCGAAGTCAAAGTTCGATAAAAAAAGGCTAAAAAGCAACACAGAAAAAACTACATTTTGTTTTCAGTAACCAAATTCATTGACTTAGTAAATATTTTGTATAAATGCGGACCTACAAAGAAATTTGTACATTCTGATAACAATTTTGTACAAATTTAACTGGAATTTTTTTTATTTTTAGTTAACTTATTATGGCATAAGAGAAAAAAGTTAACTGAAACTCAAAATATTTTCAGTCAAATATATTAATACAGATTAGAATACAAAACATTTTTACAGATTTTTTTTCGTGTTACACAGCAATTTTTTTTTTATAATTTACAAGCACATTCACTAAAAATTTTTTAATTATCAGAAAATAAATTAACTGAGTCAATAACAATTCTTACCTATTTTTCTAAAAAAAAAATTAGTAAAAGTTTCATTTGACATTGCAAAAAAAGTTTGCAGAAATTACCTAAAATATTTCAGAAAAAAAATAACTGAATCAAATAAAAGATTCAACTATATTTTTTACTTAGTGTTTTTTTTCTCATTCGATGCTCAGATGTTCTCCACATAAAAAAAAGTGAAAATAGATTTTTTACTTTTAGGTCCTTTTCTCTATGCGCTGTCACATATACAAACATAATATCTTTGAAAACCGCAAACAAAAATCTTTACAAAAAAACATAAAATATGTATTTTTTTTATTTACTAAATAAAATGTCTTTTATATCTATAAAATAATTTGTAGAAAAAATTAAAAAAAAATCAGAAAATTTCTTTACATTATATATTAATAAAAACTAAAAATTTTAAAAACCCCCGAATACACCTAGAGAGGATGCGATATCTTCTAAAACATGGCTAAGAACCCTCTCGATCAAGTCACCTTTCAAACAGAAAAAACTAAATCAAAATCGGTCCAGCCGTTTGGTCTGTACGTAGCCACGGACAGACACACAGATACACAGACACACACTACAAAACAATAACACCTTTTTTTTAGTCGGGTGTTACAAATAAATTTAACTGAAAAATAAATATAAAAAATTTGTTAACAAATTTTACTATATATAGATAATTTTCGCTCTGTACAGTTTTTTTTACATAACATAATATTGGAACAAATAATTTACTGAAACAGTAAAAAATATTTACTGAAACTAAATAAACTAGAACACACGTTTGATTGAAAATTTTGTGGGAATAATTTTTTCTGTGAAGGAAAAGTTTCGTAACACTGACTCGCTCCCAAAAGAGGTAAAATGTAAGACGGACCACCACTAATTCTCTCTCCTCAAAATCTTTCTAGAATATAGTATATATAGCTCTCCCACTTTGAGTGTTTGATCTTTATTTTACGTTTTTATAAGTAACCATTGTACGGGGTTTCCACATGCAAACTTTGTAGAAGAAAAGCAAAAAAATAATAGCAGCTCTTTTCTTTCTATTTTACAGACACAAGACTTTGAAAAGTTAACTTCGCATGTGGAAAAACAGCCTTATATCTAAAAAGCATATAATCTTCTTTCTTTTTGTTAAAGTTTCGACTTTTTATGTAAGAGTTTTGTGGATCACATGCGGTCACACCGGTCACAGTAAAAATTTAAAAAGATTAATACAATTTTTACTATGCATAATAATTACATAATACTTTCAAGGATAAGAAATAAGTAAGTGAACTTTTATTCTAATATTCGTTTAATTAATTATAGGAAATATTTGGTCACACCCGCTACACGAACACTAATGTTGTGGTATTTGTTCAATTGATGTCAAAAATAGAAAACAAGGAAAAATTACGTCATTTAAAGAAATCAAAGATATACATACATGCTTATGTACATATATCAACTAAGTTTAGCTCTGGAGAGAGAAATAGACAGGAAAAGAAAAAATTATAAAATAATGAGGATGGATGCAGAATCATTGCAGAAAAAAGCAAAATTAAAAGAAAATTAAAGAAGAAAGCCAACTTGCAAGTGTTCTGAATACATTTAAAATTTGTAGTTTTACGTCACAGTTTGTTTTAAGAAACGCTGTTACGAAAGTGAAACGTAACTTACCGGTAGTTCATCAAAAAGGAACGCTATTATTAAGCAACTCTTTAAAAAGTTTCTTTAGAATCTCTGCTGCCTATAATAAGCACAAGAATTACAATTCCGGCTGGTAACATTGAACTTTTCTTGTATCTTTCATACTAGGTCACACCTGTTACATAAAGAAATCATACCCGACATATTTTCAAAAAAGTTTTTCCAAAGAAGAGAAGTGTTTTTTCTAACTAGTAAGCATTTAATACAATCAAAAAGACCTCGACTTAACCAAAATTATTGTATGTGTTCGAAGGAAGATTTTAAGTATGTGCATATATGGGCATTTCCACAAAAAACTTCACCCTTTTTCAGTGCCTCGTTTCTGTAACATGTGAGAGTTCTCGCATCGAGAAAAATTAAATCATTACGTTGGTTGTCTTACAAAAGGATATTGATATAAAAACTTAAATAATTTTACAAAAAATATCGCCAAATATAGTTTTTTTTCTTACTCACCCTATGTTTCACAAACACAAAGTTCTCACATTCCTTACAGAAAATAGGCACAGGTTACGTTATCAATGAATTAAACTTGTATTGTAGAGCCATGCTTTGCGATCTTATCCTTTCTCTTACTAAATATACTCGTAGAGCTAATTACGCTCTGAACCAAAATGGAAAAATGTATATGATTAGCTGAAATGCAAAGTCACGTAACTACACTTTTTTAAATTTAATAAAAGAGAGAAAATTAATTAATTAATTATTCAAGTGACTCTTAAGTAAAGTTTTCTTATTTTCATTTTAAATGCGGCTCATAAAGGTTTGCAACTTAGTAGGCATATGTTTCGATGTAATCCCCAATAAATAATTTAAAATGCGATTTTGAATTTTCATTTGTTAGTTACGTGGTTTTGCATTTCAGCTGACGATATAACACATAAGTTTTTGTTTGAGAAATATGCTACGTCCCCTAGCAACGTAACGTGACAAAAAATGGACTTTTCTGGGGAAATTCTCACATCCTATGAGTAATAATTCATTAAATTTGTAACGTCACACCCGTCACAGCCTTTTCATGTTTATTCTGATTAAGTGTTTTCCAGATTAAATTCTTAGGACACCGCACCCATTTTGTTAATTATAAAATTTATATATTTGATATATAACAAAAAAAAATATGTGATTATCGTGATCACCACCCGTCACAATGGAATTACCCAGGTACGAATATTACTTTAATGAAATATCAATGTTTCTTCTTTTATCTAAGATTTTGTTCTGAGAATTTTTTTAAATACATGTGTACATACACACATATACATATAGACATATATGTGTAAATTTATATAGAAATGAATACATATCGTTACCTTAATATGGAAAGGCGCTCACTCATTATTTTTTAACGAAATTTTTAAATTTTTCGATACATTTGATGCTCTTCTATAGAAATACAAAAAAACTCGATTTCAAAAAAGTTATGAATTAGGGCCTTTCTATATTAATCTACATGTACGATATAAGTACATTTATTATTTTTTTTCCTTAAACCTGTGTGTCATCGGAGTATTTCGTTTGTACTGCAAATAATTGATGATGTCAGCCAATTTGCTTGACAGACTTTTAGAATTTTGCAATTTAATTATTTATTAACAGAGGAAAACAAGTGAAAGACATTAATAAGAAAATAAAAATCAAGGTTAGATTTTGACATTTCACGCTTGAAATTTATTTATTAAACAATTGTAGTAGACTTTTGTTTTGGAGCGTGTAAAGCAACACGACTGGATTTTTGTGCAAATAAGTTAAACACTTACCTTTTTCCGTTGTAATAATGTACAATTAATTTTTTTTACAGTGTGAGGGTAATCTGCAATGTGAAAGAAAATAAAATTAATTAGTATATAATATTTGATTTTGACATGGAGTTTTAAAAATATGTGATATTAAATATTTTTGGCAAGAAAATATATCGGTGACTCATTTGCAAATATTTTTAAAATACATATTAAGAATTTTTACAACTAAGTTTGATAAATTCTTAAGCTTATTTTAAGAATATTCAATGTTCAAAAATTTTAGTTGAGTCACTAGAATGCTTAACAATTCGATTATAAACGATGGTCAAATTTGAGGTTAGGAAGTAAATTGACTGTCAAATAATGAAATTTCAAGAATTGAGCTGCCATCCTTTGACATTTATTTAGTAAAAAGTTGGCACAAAGAATTTTAATTGTTAAAATTTACTAAAAAAAACTGAACGAAATCGACGCATTTTTTCAACAAAATTATTTTTAGTGATGAGTCCTATTTTCAATTAGGCGGTTATGTAAACAAACAAAATTGTCGCATATGGTGATCACAAAATGCACAAAAACAAAATACCAGTTATTATGCATTATTTATTAAATTAAATTTTATACAAAATGTTTAACAAAATTCCCAATAGTCCTCTAAAAACTATTACATCTAAAGAAAGTGACCGTAGGGAGCTGTTTATGGTCAGGCGGCAAAGAAACGCCGTCACCGTGAATTCTCTGCGCTAGTAAAACATGATAACCGATTTTTTGTGGCCACAATTGGTTAATGTTGGCATGAGTGTCCTTTGATTTCAGCAAGACGGCGCACAGTGCAGTGATCCCATACAAAAGTAAGGAAAAAATATAAGGAGTCGTCCGATTGTTATGCAATTTTGCACGATTAGAATATCGGGGTCACTGATTTCAAACATAAAATTGTATTTTAAGTAACTCAATTATTAAAATAAGCTTCAAAATTAAAAATAAATGAATATTTCTCGTTTTAATTTTAATTTTAAAGTTATTAAAACCATTAAAAAACGAAAAATTGTAAAATTAGGGCTTTTTTATACATATAGACTAAAACAATTAACACTAAAATTTAAAAAAATTTAAATTAAAGGGTGGTCCATCAATTAATGCAATATTGACTATGTAATTTTAACAACTTGATATATCTTGAAAACAGTTAAAATTTTCAAAAAGGGTAAAAAAATCGCCAAAATTAAAAAAAATCTAACACTAAAATAAGTCGCAAAATTGGAAAACATCGTCCAAATGAAAAAATCGCCAAAATGAAAAAAAATCGCCAAAAACCGAAAAAAATCGCCAAAACGCGAAAAAGGCTCCAGTAATCAAATAATTGTTAATATGAAAAAAAATCGCCAAAATGAAAAAAAAATCGCCAAATTCAAAAAACGCAAAAAAAAAATCACCAAAATGACAAAAAAAAGTGTCAAAATTAAAAGAGCGCCTAAACTAAAAAATATCGCCAAAATGAAGAAACGCTATTGGAGTTAAATTTTTTAATCATATTTTGTATACTACCTATAGTCATATAGTTAATTCTGTTATAGTATACATTGAATTTATTGTACTTATCAAATTTAATTTTCTTTATTATCTTCGTTACCTTTCTAATAAACGTTATACTTTATATATATTAAAAACCTTACTCTGCTATAAACGCCAAAAACCGAAAATCGCCAATATTAAAAAAATCACCAAAAAATAAAAAAAAACGACAAGAACCAAAAAAACCTTTAAAACGAGAAAAAAAACTTTCAAAACTAAAAAAATTGCCAAAATGTTAAAAACTCCAAAAACCGAAAAAATCGCCAAACCAAAAAAAAATCGTCAAAATAAAAAAAGACGCCGAAATTAAAAAACGCCAAAAACGAAAAAAATGCCAAAACTATATTTTATTTAGGCTAGGTTCGTATTGAATCACATATCTCGTGTCCGTACGGAACCCTCGTGCGCGGGTCAAAGTCGCACTTCACTGAATTTATTTTAAGATATACATATCATTTTCTGTGCACTTTTTCTACGAAAATGTATCATTTGCATTGTTGAAGTTTTGTTTTTAACTACGTTAACAAAATTAAATAAAAGAAAAACAAAATTTAGCTTATTTTATAACAATACGCGTGTTTTTATTCTATATTTTTATTTGTTTCGCTCTCAATATAGAGCAAAATATCATTTTAGATCATTTTTCAAAATGAGGTGTTTCGAAGACTCGGAAGAAGTCGGATGAAGTGAAATAAGATTCTAAAAGATAACAAATCATAAAAAATAAAATGCTGAAATTAAACTGGACTAATTTGGAAATTTTTTTCTTTACGGTCAAAAACAAAATATCATGGGCTGTTCTAAAAACCACGGTGATTTCAAACCACGTGATATCAAAAGTAAACCACTAATATCTTACTTGGTAGTGGGTTCTTATTGTATTTTAAGTTTTTGTCATTTATAATAGAATATTTTCTCCCAACTTCCAACGCTATAAATCGTGCAATTCAAATGAGCAATGATTTAGCTTTCATTAATTTTTTTAAATAACCGTGATTTGACATATCGTGATTTGCAGAACAGGCCCGATTTTTCATGTTTTTCTATAATTTTTTAATCATATTAACATGTTTTTTATAAATAATTTCCATTTCTTTGTCAAGCATTTTAATAAACAATTTTTCTTTATTATGTTTTAGAGTATAAAAAAAATTACTTGAAACAGTGCAAATAATGTGCTAACAGCATTTATTTCTTTGGATGATGCGTAAAATCAAAAAATCCACAAAAAAAAACTCTTAAAAAGTTTCAACTTTAAAAGGCTGTAGCTCATATTCAATTCTTATATATTCTTATATTGCAATTTGGATTCTTCTTAATGCAAATCTTGCCTATCATTTGATATATAATTTGTTAGGTTTTGTAATTTAAAAATTTTTGATTTATTCCCACAGTTATTACATGAGAAATATTTCGATCGCGTAATTTTTTGTATTGGCAATGCCAATTGGCCGCCTCGTTCTTGTGATTTAACGCCTTCGTATTATTTTCTTTGGGACAATTTGAAAGACCGGATTTACGTGAAAAAACCACAAACAGCTGACGCTCTGAAAAATGAAATTCGGCGTTGCATTGACGAAGATAAGAGAAGCTTTGTTCCAAAATGTGGTTCAAAATTTTGTGAAAAGAGTGGACTCCTGACGACGTGTTAGAGGTAGCCTTTTGTCCGACATCATATTCCATTATTAATTCCCATATTTCTACTTTACATTAGTATCAACAAAACTGAATTTGTCAAAAAAAAAGTTTTTTTAAGCCTATTTACTTCTTAACCTTAAGTTTGCCCATCCTTTATTACCTGCACACATTTTCGTTTAGCATACTCAAATTAATTAAAATGTTAATTGATAATTGAATTGGATCAGCAGGATTTTTTTTACTTAACCAATTTTTCGGTTGGCATGAAAAATGCAAGAAAAGTAACTTAACTATTTCCTTAAACTATATTTAAAAAAATAACTTCGTTTAAGGTGAAAATAGTCATTAAAAGTATTAAGTGTTAATATAAACTGCAAATTTCATAAGTTTGTGGGTTGGTGTCATAAAATCCAACACTTGAACACGTTGCTAATATATGTATAGTATACACATGTTGGATTCAAGGCGAGAAATAGCATCATAAATTATAATGATGGCGCCACAAAATGTTCCAGTATATGTATGCTAAAGTAAAACCATTCTGCATAAATAATAACATTAATGTTTCATATGTACTTGTGCATAAATATTTTACAAACTGATTAAATGCAACTCAACCAAGCAACATGCATACATATGAACATACATACAAGCACACAATAGACCCCTGCAAAGTACGACTTAAGGCAGAGTCGTGCGGTCTACGAAAAAGTACAACCTTAGTATGATGGAGTTTTTTAAATGCTTTGCTGTTGCAAAGCCTTTTAAAATAAACGCTAAGCCTAACTGTTGGCAAGATATTTGATTTAATTATTGCAGGTAAAGAAGTAAATAAGAAAATACTTCGTGACGAAAGAATTTGTGATGCTTGCTTCTTCATACGCATGGGAGCGTTTACAAACGTCATGCATGCACGTGCGCACACACGTTCTTTGTATGACCTTTTATTTTTCTGCGCACACATGCATTGACATAAATTGTGTGCGCTTGCTTTAAAAACACGCCCTTAAACACATAATAGCTTACCACCCACATCTTACACATACACACACTCAAACGTACAATATACATAATAACAAGCATACACGCATCAACACTCATTCATATACATGAATATCAATCCATCTATCGCATTTATTATAAGTTTAGGATAAAACATGCCACAAGAATACATTTAAAAATCAAGACATATTTACATTTCAATACTGTTTACGCAGGCCTCTAGCACACAACAAATGTGACAAAAATTCAACATTAAATTAAAAAGTGTTTTATGAGTGTATCTTTAACGGATTAAAGATTTATACTCATTTCTACTTTGTACTTTTGGCCAAGTTAATGACTAGATAAAATATGACATTTATTTGTATGTATTTCTTTTTGGCAAAAGTTATTTCGGAAATGCCGACTGGATGGGCAGCAGGGACGTACTCATTAAGAAAATTACGGAGTTTCAGACGCAGTACAACAAGCGAATTGATTAAAAAAATTAATTTATCAACAAAAAAAAGTATACATGCTCTGTATATTTCATATCCCGCTAACTTCATGCACTTCCCGGGAGAATTGAAAATTACATAAAGAAAAGAAAAAAAATTCATCTCCTAAGGAGCTCTTTATAAACGAATATCTCGACCAGCGTTGACCTTTTTGGCGGGCACTGTTTTAACATTACGTGTGTTGTTAATGGCTTTCTGTGGCAACTTAAAGAACAACCTACACAAATGAGTATTTTTACATGAAGAAAAACATAAGTATGTAAGTAGAAAATTCCAAATGTTTATTTAGCATGTCTTACCGTCATTGCTAAAGTGTTTAAAATACAAATTTAAGACAATTTGTAATATTTTTGAAATGTATACTCAGACAGACCAACAGATAGACACTAAGTTTAAGAGACTTACAAATTACGTTGGATTGTATTAGCTGCAGTTGCTCATATAGAAAGAATATTTATATACATACATATGCTTTTGTTAAATATAATTGTGTAATTTATAATTTTTAATACTTAACGTTTTTTAATATGTTAAGAGGTCCTAAGGAAAACTTGAAATTGATAAATTATAAAACAAAAAGAAAAAGACGTTTTAGAGCAATTATGTGAAATTAAAGAAGATTATTTTATTACAAAATGTTTTGAAAAGAATTTTAATTTAAAAGTAAGTTATGTCAGTTACGTAAAATAATACTGTTTGACAAACACAAAAATTATATGTGAAGTGTTACTACTGTTTTTTCGTAGGTATTGTCGAGCATAGCGACAAATGCGGCGGAGGGGGGGGGGGGTGTCAAATTACGGCACTCGTTATCGAACGAAATTACGAAATATCTCAATAGAGTTTAGATGGAAACATTGTAAAATTTCGAACCGTATCGAATGCCATAATTTGTACCCTGTATTATAAGTTTTCCGATTTTAAATTTATAAACGGATTTCGAAAGAAGAGAATAATACCTTTCGAACCATACATATGTATTTCTTATCAGTTCATTTCAGATATAAATATGTATGTGTGTATTTTTCCACCAAATATAATTGTTTCGTTTTTTTCGTCTTTAAGCAGTTTTTTATGTACTGTTACCATAATATTTATGATCTTAATTATAAAACGTATTTAATTAGGAGTAATTCGAAAGTTTGTGTTAAACAAATTCCTTAAAAAACTGACTGAGTTATTAAATATTTTAATAGCAGACTTTTTCTTAAAAAAAAACTACCTGAATGATGTTTTTCGCGTTCTATTTATGCGCTTTGGGTATTTGGGAATTTAAGCTTCCACGAAGATGAAAGTACAATTGTGTTTTTTTAAAGGACCCTTAAGGGAACCACACCTTTATTTTACCCAAATGAGCACTACTCTCAAAAAATGTTCACTAAAAATCATTTTACTAAATTCAAAATTATTTGAGAAACGTGTACATTTGGGTCACATTTAATATTCTAAAGATTAACACAACTATACGTGTGCTCTTCCATATTTTGCCAAAATGACTACTAATTTCCTCAAGGATTTGCTCAAAAATCATTTTTTTTCAAAATCGAGTAACTACTTCAATTTCCAAAGTTGTTTCAGAAACGTAATAAATTGGGTCACTTTAAGGACCTTTAAGACTATCACACATTATAACTGTAGTACGTCTGCTCTTCAATATTGTACTAAAATTATTACTAATCTTCTCAAAAAAATTATGTTTTCTTTAATCTAATTTATTGGCTATACCAGACCATCCTACTTTTATAATTTCATAAACCACATTTGAGAGAAGAAAAAAATTATCTATCTCGATACAGTTCCAAGGATTTAGAATACTAACTAGTGACTAATGTTAAATAGCTAACAGTTTTCTGTTATGTGCTTAAGTGCTATATTAGAAATTTTGGTTCCTGTCTCTGCTAGGTCAAATTCGAATTTATGTATATTCACACACATAAAATAATAATCATATTATCGATATTTCGAAATAATATTTACGATATTTCATATATTAACTTATTTTACTTAATTGCCACAAAATCAACACGAAATTGGAATTATTAACAGTACAAGGAAATATGTTCAAAATATGTAAAGGCTTGACTTAAAAAACTGTCAAAAATTAATGCCTGCCAGAAGATCTGCCTGAAAGAAAAGAGTCAAGTAAAAAAATTCCACCACAGAGATTTCTTAAAATGTCCAGCTTTAAATATCTGGGTTGAGTTGACTGATTGAGATAGCCCGTTGACTACAAACCCGAACTTCTTGGGTTCGAGCCCGGTCTCCAACATTTATTAAAAATTACAACACCACAGATTTTTCTGACGTGAATTAGTGTTTCTTTGAATTAGTTGTTCAACTGATGAAGGTGTACACAATTGGTCACTGAACTATATCGACGATAATCCTAATGTAACATCAGAGTGCCCCCCTTCGTCAATATTGTGTAGCATAATCATAGACGAAGTAAAATAACCAATTATATGTCTAAAATGCCTCTGCATTATTAAAACTTGCCAAAAGCACAGTTGCAAAGGAATGAAGCATTCCTCTTTGTCTTCGTTTATCACCCGACTTTCCTTTCACTATCCCTTTCCTTAAGAAGGTAACACCTAGCAATATTTGTGGGCATTTATGGCCTGAGTATTACTTCTCTTCAAAAAAAAATTATTCAGTTAAACAAAGGGCAGGTATTCAGGAAGGAAATTAATTTACTCTAAATAATACAGCCTAACGCAGCAAAAAAATTTCAATATTTTGTCATGTGTAGTACTCTTGTAATGGCTTACAAAGTAACGAGTGGTACATGTTTATCTAATTATTTTATATGTATAATAATGACTGTCCTTTAATTAATAAAATAACAACTTATTTATACCATTACGCGAAAGTACTTATTGTAGTACTTTCCAGTTTATAGCAAAATATTGTGAAAATGAGCTTCGAAGACAACAAAAAGAAAAAATGCTCATTAACTTTTGAACAATTTTAAAAAAAAAGTAATCTAAAATGTTTTGCATATTTTTATGCAACAAATAACCCATTACATTTTGAATACTTTTAGGCAATCAGTAATCTATTAACTTTTGGATGTTTGTAGGCACAAAGTACCGCATACTTTTTCAACTTCTCAAACAAAAATAAGTACTTACGACTGGGGCGTAAATACACTTTTTTGCATTCTAGCAGGCAAACTTTTTTGCTGGGAAATAATTAAACATTTTTTAAAACGGCCGTTTCCACGTTTTGATTTTTATTTTTAACAAAATAAGTGCAACTGAGAAAATTTTTCAGTATTTCTAAATAAACAACTTAACAACATAACTTAAGAAAAATTATATCTTAAATTTTTTTTTTGGTTACTTTATTTTTAAAAAGATCAGTGCCTCAGTGGCTTTTAGACATTTTCCTTCTTAATAATAACTCAAATGTACCGCCTGATTAACTGGGCGTAAAGCTCGTGCCTCCATGCAGCCAACAACAATGCGAAAAAAACTAAATTAATAACAAAACTTGACTCAAAATATATGTATGAATGTTGTATGTTATAAATTTTGCGTGCCGCCATATAATTAATAACGGTAATATATTTTGCATATGTACATAAGTATGTATGTAGAGTGTGGTTGGCTGTCTTGCTCCATCAAAAACAAAGAAAAACTATAGAAAAAAATATTTTAATTCCTTTGACTGCCAGCCAAAGGCAAATCAAAAATGTAATGTAATTACATATAAAATCTAATACGTTTTCATTAAGAAAATTTTCAAAATTTAAAAATTTAACATTACATTAATCTAGTAAAACTTTTAAATGATCCAAAACTCAAGGAAACTTATCTTAAGAAATATAATAAATCGTCGACTTAGAGTGCAAACCTGCTAACTCATTTGAAACAAATTTTACAGGAGAGACAAAATACTGTTAACATTTTCTACCCATAGCTTAAGAAATTAGCGTAATACATTAAGTGCCTGTGCCATGATGTCACCTAGCAAACGTTCGATTGGCAACTTATATTGAAAACCACAAGAAATTGCCTAATGTCATTGTTGCTGGCAATACAAGTTGTCGATCGAACGTTTGCTGGTGACATCGTGGTAGAACAGCCGGTAAGTTTTTTCGACACGTAGAGTAGGAGTATAACCAATTTTTTGTACCAACAGGTCAACCATGTCCTAGTAACCAAGAAAATCATAATCTTTTGTAATTTTTCTCAAAAACGTTCACGCACCAATTGTTTTTTCTAAACACTTAAAGCACGGACTTGCGTTAACAAAAATATTATTTTACTTACTCTTAAATTATTTAGAGACCTTTTTAATGCAATATTGAACATTCATAATTTTATACGGTGTTTTTTAATTATTTTTGATTTTAAATAAACATATTATTAATTTTTCTTAACCAAAAAGAAAAAAACTCCATTGCGGTTGGTGTGAGAACTTTTTTTAAATATACTTCCATTATAGCCCAGTGAAAAAAATGGAAGTCATTCTAGCGGAAGTACATTTTCATTGCTTCCAAAAAATCGATATTTTTAATTTGCCGAGAGTTCCATTATAGCCCAGTGAAAAAATGCAAGTCATTCCAGCGGAAGTACATTTTCATTGCTTCCAAAAAATCGATATTTTTAATTTGCCGAGAGTGAGCAAAAAACCATGTACAAGCTTATTTTAGTCACACAAAACCTTGTAACTCCTCCATAGTGTTAGAAAATACTCACCAGAATTTTGAAAAAATTTATTTTTTAAAGCAATTTATGAATTATTTTTAGTCTAAAATTTAAAAGTTATTTACTTAAATTTACATGAAAACACTGTTTCGGGCTTAAATTTCTATAAAAAGAAACGAATTGTTAAAAAAGGCAACTATTTACACTTTTTCCTAGATGAAAATATTATCATAGAACACAAAAAAGGGAATTTTTCTTAATATCGCTTCCAATTCAGTGATCAGGCATCGAAAAAGAGAACTTCTTGCAATGACAACCCTATGTAAAAATCATTAGATCGGATCGAAATTTGCACTACTTCCGCATCGTAAACTCTACATTTTCATGACTTTTTTGGAGTGTCTTTTTTTACTGGGAGTTTTTATGCTCTATCGGACTGTGCTACGCCAATTTTGATATTTTATTTTCAATACAAGTAAGCGATAGAACGTTTCTTTTCGACATCGTGTCAGGCCTTTTGAAAAAGTACATTTTGAAAAAAATTAATTTAAAAAAGTAAATTTTGAAAAAAAAACATTTTTAAAAAAGTACCTGATGAAGAAAGTTAAATTTAAAAAAAGCAACTAATAAAAAAGTATATTTTGAAAAAAGTACCTTTTGAAAAAAATCTCCTTTTAATAAAGCATATTCTAAGAAAGCACCTTTGGAAAAAAAGACCTTTTAAAAAAGTCTTTTTGAAAAAATATCTTTTGCAAACATTAAATTTTGAAAAAAGTTGCTTTTGTAGTGCACCTCACTTACTGTAATACACTGTATCATAGTTTAATTGCACTGCAACACAGTTCGTTGTAATAATTAACAAAACGCTTACTTTATAAAATTTAAATGACGCACTTTTATTTTTAAGGGATTATAGGGAAAATCTACACAAAACCTTGACACTTAGGCCGTGTGTACATCTGTGTGCCAAATGCCACACAAGCGTAAAGAAGCGTAACCAACTAATTACTAATGAAAATCTGTTTGATTCAGACATGCATTTATTAATTTAAACAGTTTCATACATAATTAATAGACAATTTTATATAATCCAAAATGATTGTAAATAGTTTAGTTAGTTTTTCATTAGTAATTAGTTGGTTACGCTTTTTTGGGCAAATGACACACAAGAAATGCCAGATGTAAACTCAGCCTTAGAGAACATCATCTTTTAAACATTACACAGTCCTTCAACCATTACTTGGCGATTCCGCTAGTTAAAAACTTTATTAGCTATCCTGCACTTAAAGATTTTTTAACTTTACATGGCGATCTTGTTATCATATAATATCCTTTAAAGCTTTACACTTGCACCTTAACACTTTACATGTCGATCCTCCCTACAACCTTTACACTTAAAACAAAAATCTGGACAAACCTATATATACCCTTTACCATTTTTGGTGATGGGTAAAAAAATAAATATGCATATTCAGAAAAAAGTACTTTTTGAAAAAATTACATTTAAAAAATTTACGTTTCATAAAAACGATCACCCTTATTCCAGTTGTCGTCGATGTTACTTTAACACAATACCAAAAAATTGGGTCTTGTTTACTTGCTCTCGAGCACAATTTTGCGCAACTGCCAATCCATTTCCGTTCCATAGGGTCTAGAAAATATCATTAACCTGCCAACAACAGTCAGTTTTTTTCAACAACGGATACACGAGCACAAATTTTTTCTGTTGTTAAATTTTATTTTTTGAAATTGAAATTGTGTTGTAATTTTTACAAAAACAGGCTGTTAAGACTTTTGACTATTGGACATTGATCCAGAGGCGTCCAGGAGTCTCCTCCAATATTCTTTTTTACCCCATCTCCTACGGTTTTTGAAAAAAATTACCAACATTATTTTTCAAATTTCAAATTTTATTTTTTGAAATTGTGTTGTAATTTTTACAAAAGCAGGCTGTTAAGACTTTTGACTATTGGACATTTATCCAGAGGCGTCAAGGAGTCTCCTCCAATATTCTTTTTTACCCCATCTCCTACGGTTTTTGAAAAAAATTACTAAAAACCAATTTATGACTGTGGGTGAAGATATGGATTTTTGTGTTGTTGGTATTATAAAATGTTATATCTATATAAAGGAGACATAGAGAAGTCTCTTGGTTTAAATCTTCTGGTTTATTTTGCTTGAAAAATTGGGTATTAAGTCCATTTTGTGGGAAAAAACTATTTATTATTAGTTAACAGAGCTCTGTTAGCAAAAAAAAAACAGAGCTCTGTTAAAGAAGACGGTTTGTGTCTAGGGTTATAAATTTTAAAATTTATCTTCACGCACATATATAATCAAAGAGTTTTTCTCTATGGGATGTTTTTTGGTGCCAAAAATTACAGAAATTGAGAAAAAAATTGTGAACAGTAAGATTTCTCCTGGATTTTATTATGTGGTTTTATTCTTGATAAAATTGATAAGATTTACCACATAAAAACAATAAGGAATTTCTATGGAAATACCCCTTAGCATAAAAACGTTTTATAGAGAAAATCTTTTTTAATTCTATTAGGCAATTTTTTCTCTGTGTACCTTTTACAAAATATTATTCTATAAAGTACTTCTAAAAAACGTACTTCTTGAAAGGTACTTTTTACAAT
Source organism: Tachina fera (assembly GCA_905220375.1). Taxonomy (NCBI): domain Eukaryota; kingdom Metazoa; phylum Arthropoda; class Insecta; order Diptera; family Tachinidae; genus Tachina; species Tachina fera. The sequence continues at coordinate 78,472,118 of LR999966.1, forward strand.
AATTCTTTTGAAAGCTATTTTTCTAAGTTAATTTAAAAAAAGGATTTCATCTTTAGTTTTCGTGAAGAAAACTTTTTCACTAAAATAATTTTCTTTGAAAAATGACTGTTAAGGTATTTTTTTAGGGTAGAAAAAAAAAGATTTCAGTTTAACATTTGTAAACGCACTAATAATTACAAATTATTATTTTACTTATTCAGTAAAATATTTTTTAGCTGGATCCTATGCGCATTTCCCTGTTGCTAATCATGCAAACCATAAGGGAACTTTTACCCAAAAATTTCTTAGTACAACTAGAGTTATTATGTTAAGCTTTCACAATAATCAGTAAAGATTTTATCTTTAGCTTTCGGTATAAAAATTTTTTATAAAATATTTTTCTTTGAAAAAAGGTCTACTGAAAGTACTTCACTAGTAAAGAGTGTTGCAAATATGTGTGTTTTAAAAAGATATTGGTTTTATATAAACGTATAATTTAAAAAAAAAATTATAGAATTATTTATTTATGTATTTAGTCATGATTTAAAATTTTTGTTTAGCTTATAGGGTTAATTTAAAATTTCAATAAAAGCGCTTTTCTCCTTTAAATTTAAACATGAGCAAAAGCCATTTTGTAAGCCAAAAAAAATCAATCTTGTTCTTTGCCTGCAGACGGCCATTTATTATAGTATAATAACCAACTACTGCTAATTTCCTACAAATATTTAGTTGTTTAAATACATTTATTATAAGTTTTTTTTCTATTCAATTTCATTTATCATATATACACCTTTTTTGATTACATAGAAATACAAATGAAATAAATGTTGCTTGTTAAATGAAAATTGTACGAATGGGTGTACGAAATGCAACCAACAACACTTCTGGTTGGTTAATGGTATTTTTCATAAATTATACCTTTTGACTTTTTGGTAAATTGAATAAAATAATGTGTTATGTTTTTGTTTTCAATGTAGTGCGCTCCAAAACATTAGTTAATGTCTTTTACGCTCTAGAGTACGGCTAATGTCGAAAGTCTAATGTCATTCGTACTACGAGTACAGAATACTTTTAAATGTAGTTGGCATTATGAAACATTAATCAAATAAAATGTGTGTGTGTATGTGTGTGTGTGTGTGTAAGTTGGAATGTGCATGTATGCTTGAGCTTATATGTAGGTGCCACCTACGATATTTCATATATATTCATGTTCATGTGTGTAATTAAACTCAGTTATTTGTAACCATTACACTTTTAGTCCTACACTTAGTAAAAGTTGGGACAGACACAAGAAATACCTTTAGTCACATGCCTGGTAATTGTAGGAAACAAGGAAAAAATATAAATAAAAATTATTAGCAAAATCATACAACAATAGTCATTCGTTCGTATTGTTAGCAGCAGCAGCAGCATTTACTACAGCCATGAAAAAATAATCATTTCAACACAAAATTTCCATACACTAGTTCTTGTGTTTAGACAAAAAAATTAAATGTTAAGGTACGGCTAGAAAATACAAATGTACGTTATTGCAATACTCGTACTATAATCTACGAACAATAAGCAGGCGGCTTGCGGCATGCCCCATACTTTATGCTACAGACCATTTAGAGACTAGAAAAACACACAAGACACACTTACACACACACATGTTTCATTTAAGTGACATTTATAGTGACACCCGACTCTTGCAGGTGCTTTTTTCTGTGTGATAATTGAATGTATGTTTTTTTGTTTTATTCCAAAAAAAATACATGCAACACATACATAATGTCAAGTTTCATGTTTAAATGTCATTTTTATTTAATAATAGTAATTTTCTTATTTTATATATATTTTTTTAAACGAACACGCCAAAAAAAATATTTTATTATTTTTTTGACTTTTTTATAAAAAGCACGCATGGCTGCTTTTTGAAAACACACACTCTAAATATCATCATCATAAATACCTAAAAGTTAGACAGACACAGGATCCGGTCTGAGAGGACAGACACATGCACAAAATTTTTATTTTAACGTTTATGACAGGAGTACAAAAGGGTGTAAACACAACTACGCTTTACCACCAGTAACAACAAATAACACACAAACAAACAAAGCAAACAAAGTTAAAACCGAAAAACAAAAAAAATTACATTTTATTAAAAAAAATTAAAACCATTTAAAACAATAATTTCAACACTTCATGTCACACATCAGTCATTCAATGTTGCAGACTAAAACTCACTCAACATTTTGTTTAAATTGTAAACGTATGCAAAATATACTCAAACGGGGAAAAATTATTTTAAAAAAATTTAATAAAAAAACAAAATAACTTAAAAATGATTAAAGATCTCGCCGCTTTTTTTATTATTAACAATTGTGTTCATATACATGTGAAGGAAATATTTATAAAATAAAAGAGGTAGAAAAATTAACATTCACACACAAGAGGAAAACTGTGTTTTTCATTAAAACAAATAGAAAGAATGACAAATTATTTTTGACATTTGTATTTGTTTACACAACAAATATGACGCTGTCATAGAATACAGAAAGAATGGAGGAGAAGGTTTACCAAGTAAAACACCTGCTTGTATATGATGATGTGTAATACTTGAAGTTAAAAACATTTAACATATTTTTTGTAAAAAAAAATTAATCCACTTCAAATATAAGTTGTAAAAATTTATTTTCGGTTAAACCAAATATTAGTATATTTTCAAAAAGGGATCACTTCGATTCTACTGGAATATCTGCATTAGGAAGGCAGCTATGTGAACAAGAAAAATATTAATAAAGCGTGTTTTTTAGAGTGTCACAACTTTGGAGTTGGCAGCACTGCTTCATTTGAGCACCCATTCACATAGTGTCCACACCTGATGATTTTATAGCATAACTCGTAATATAACGCCGGCAGAGCTACTGTCATTTTGATGTGTAAACATCTATGCGCTAGGGGGTAAAAATCTTTCTCACAACACAATCACAAATTTTGAGTAAGATCGTAAAGCGTTATCAAATCAGTGTGAGCTATGTATGAGTGTATTAGTGTAATCATACGAACAAGAAGTACAAATAAACTTAACTGCTGCATAACAATAAAATCAACCGAATTTTTAATCATATCTTCAGGAGGAATGTTTATTTTAATAAAAATAGCTTGTTAAGTGTAATAGTGTTGCCAGTGGGGATAATTTTGTTAAAAAGTTGAAAAATATAAAATAAATATAAACTTTTAAATAAAACAGCGTTTTAAATGTCAAATAAATGTTTAAAAGATATAAAACATTCTTTATAAAGAATTTATAATATTATATTATAACATATCTTCATTACGTCCTGTTGCCTTACACTGAAGCTGGTGCATGACAATTGGGTAACAATCTTCATCTCATGCCAATTATAATGGGTGGAGATTTTAATAAAAATTTTGCAAACCCACAGTCGCAAGCTTTATCAAAATTTTCATTTGACGTTTTCCACCTGCATATGATCAATTCTCCACAAAGCCCCACAGCTAATAATTCCACTTTTATAGATGCAGTTTTCCTTAGATTTTTAAATACAGTAGTTACCATAAGCCAATATTAAAAAAATCATTACTAGATGTTTACACATCTGCCCTGTGATCGGACTCACATTGCTTTTTTTTTAAATTAATATCAACACAAAGGGATAGACGTCGATAGTTTGCTATCATGATGAATCACTACAATATTAATTTTATCATAGAAATATTTGCAAAATGCTTGCTAAAAATAATTCATTTGAGTTTTTTTGGTCACCTTTTTTAAACGAAAATTGTGTAATAAATAAACGTCAAATGCGCAGTGATACATAAAATGACATTTGATATCTAGATGAATTCATCAGGACATGAGCTCTGATGATTATATCATAACGCTGACATAATTATTAATAAATTGAGTCTATATGTGATTAATTTTCATCATGATATCAATTTGACATTCATCATGATATAAAATCATCAGGTGTGGACACTATGTTAACAGCTGGTAGTCGCTTTTTGTTAATTTTTTTTTTTGAAGTTTCATTATGAATCGACTTACTTCAGAGAAACGCCTGCATGTTGTTGAAATTTTTAAACGAAGTGCACAATGACTTTTCCTCAAACTTATCGTTTTCGTCAAACACATCGTGCAGTTCTTCCATTTTATGGGTCACATAATCGTCCTTCAGAGCGGATAATTCAAAGAACAATATATTGGCCACCAAGATCGTGTGATTTAACCCCATTGGATTATTTTATTTGGGTTTATGTTAAATTACTTTCCTACGTCGATAAATCACAAGCAATTGAACACCTGGAAATCAACATTCGAAGAGTTATCGGCGAAACACGGCCGCAAATTCTGCGAACAGTTGTTGAAAATTGGTTTTCCAGATTACGCCTACTATGCGCCAGCTGTGGCAGAATGGCAGAAATAGTATTTAATCATTAACTTCAAAAATTTTCTTTCCAAAAAAGCCAGTTTCATTGATATTAAAAATATATTTCCTTGTTTTATTATAATTTAAACTTGTGTGACTCTATAAAAACACCCTATATAAGGGGTTATTTATTTAGTGTTTCAAAACCACCGAAAATAGTGGGGGTCACTAAATTTAATATCGGTAGTTTTTAAAGCAAACTGCATGTTCCTCCAAATTTACAAAGGTATAGGAGGGGAGAGGGGACCCCCACACAAAGTAGTTTATAATTAATTAATAAACAACATTTTTATTATATGCATATATAAGAAATACCTCAGCAGGAACGGAATGCATATAAACGGTGCTCAACCAATTATCCAAAAAATAAATTTTTGAGCAAGCCTAAGCTATAGCTTAAGTCATACACATTACTTTTTTTAATATTATTATATAAGTACAACTACGATAACGCGTAACTCACACGTGACTAATGCATGACTCATGCGTAAGAAATCATGACATTTCTACATCTCTAGTGGAGACACAAAAAACAATGATAAAATCAAGAGTAGTAAAATTGTAAGCACTCACCAAAAAATTACAATACAAATCATTAGTTACAGCACTGATGAACTCAGCTCTATCATCAATTGGATTACTTTTGAAACTCCTTAAAGTTCTCAGAAGCGAGAAAGTTGATTATTTAAATCAATTTGATCAATCAATGTGATACACCTTACCAGTCACAATCCATCCGAGCATGGTATTCTGGGCGCCAAGGTTTCTATTCAGGTATTCTGGGCATATAGACTGTGCAACAAACTGATAAAATTATAAAGAAATTTGAAATTTTGAGATTTGCTATATGCTCGTTCACTGCTGTTCGAAGAAGGTTACAAGGATTTTGATATCTAAGCGCTTTAAATTGCACGCTTTTTAAGAATTTCAGCCCGTAGGAGCTCCCTTTTTGATATTCTTTTGGGCAACACAGCAACATCTGGATTAAGATGTAATCCAGAATCTCAAATTTACACGAATCAACTTGCAACTTGAAAGACGCATTTTTTTCAGAGTAAATAAAATGCATGAATTGTTTAGATTCATCGTATCACAACATGATGAACATTTTTATAATGAAAACACAAGTTTACGAGTACCACCACTAATTTGCAACCGTCTTTTCATTGTTTTTTATCTTTATTAACCATTATTTTTTACAGATTGTAGGCAGTAGGGATTCTACAGCAATCGATGTGTTTAAGCTTTTCCACGCAGGCTTTTAAAACGCTGTATTTTTAGAATTATCTTCTGAGGCTTAATCAGTAGTTAAAATTTTCTTATTTGTATAGTTTTACAGCAGCTATGTCTAAGCCATATGTACAATGTGTAAGCTTTTAAAAAAGAGCTTTTGTACTTTCACACAACAGCCAATCAGATTTCGGTGGCAAAAATGATTGCTATTACTTTGCATAGAAACAAGAACAAATTTAAGAGCTTTCAAAGCTGTTTACCTCAAATACAAAGTTGAGAATTTTGCATCAAAGACCGATTTAAAATATGCTTTAACTTTAACAATCGTTCATGAATGCCAGTGATGGTAATTATAATATACATATGTACTAGGTTCATATATAAAACTTTTACCCATATGTTCATTGGCTTTCATTCTCTCATATATGTATGTATGGAGATTATTTTTGATTTGCCACTAGTGTCGCCCAGACTATGTCGCAATTCCGTTTGCGTATTTAATGAGCAAAGAAATTAAGAAAACATTTTAGTTTAAATAAGATTTTATCGCAAAACTTTTTCATTTACAACAGCAGACACACACATTCATACAAATATTTCACATTTCAGTTCCTATTTCAACTTTTTCGTCATATTTTTTTTCTTTCTTTTTTAGTTTTTGTGACAAATTTCTGTTGACTTGTATGCAATTTGCTTAAAAAATTATAAGTGTTTTTCCATTTTTTTTTCATGATGATTATTATTATTTTGTTTTATTATTTATAAGCATAGAAACAATGTGTTTTTCCGGCTCTGCGGAGGTGGTCTTTTTTTGCAACATGTATTGCACCATCTCATACATCATTGTAAAATTCAGCAAATGATGATGATTTGCTTGATTTAAGGAAACATGTGTAGTTACGGTCACATTCTGTTGGGTGTATGTACAATGTACACATGAAATAAGACTGACTGATGCGCTTTTGCCGGTCGTTCGTTCATTTAGTTTAGGTTTTGCTTGGTGCAGACAACGAAAATGACAAATTAATGTTGTCTGTCTTTACAAGTCATGGGTGATAACATTTTAAGTGTAGGAAGTTTAAGTTATTTTATGTTTAGTTTTTTTTCATCCTCTTAATTTTGAGAATTTTATTTTTGTGAAATTTTAAGTCTCATTAGATGATTTTTACAAAAATATGATGTGTAATAAATTGTAAAAATTAAATTTATTTTTATGTAAAATTCAACAGTTAAGGAATATATTTAATATTTCTAAAAAATATTTCTCATGTCAGAAAATGCTAATCCCATAATTATGACAGTGTAACACGTTATTTAAATATTTGCTTGGAAATTTTAACAAAAAATTAAATAATTTTAACAAAAAATTTATTTAAAACAAGTTTATATTCTGCTGTGCCGAATTTTATATATCCCTCATCAATATCCGTATGTTTGTATATATAGTATATACATGCATACATACATAAGTAAATCCATAGATATTTATTTAGTGAAAAAATAAATCATTTATTTGTTGCTTTAGTGCAATTTATAGAAAGTCATATCTGGGTATTTTTCGATTAAATAGTTTGATTCAAAGATCTTATTTTAGATAGATCTTTCTAATATATAAAATTTTTTTGATTAAAAAGGAAGAAAGTTTTTATTTAGTTACAGTTTCAATTTTCAAAATCCTGAAACCATGTTTTTGATTGCTCTCATTTTTTTAATCTAATTTATTTCTTTTTGAAATATAAAATATGTTTAATTAAGAAAGAAAAAAAATTTGTTTTATTTAAATACTTTTATAAACAAACAAGTTTATATTTTCCAGCTCTGGAGCTATATTTTATATTTTTAATTTTTGATATCAAACTATTTCCTTCTGAAATATAAAATATTTAATTTATAGAGAAAAAGAAAAAAATTATTTTGACCAAGTGTAATTTTCAAACCATTGAGCCATCCCTTTAAGATTTATTTTTTATTTCTTATACCACACAGAAAAAATTATTGTTGAATTTTTTTAATTAAGTGATTTCTTAGAAAAAATAATACTTTTGATTAAAATTTTAATTGAATATTTGTTTATTTTAATTGACTTTGCTGCTCTAACAAAAAAGTGCTATCAACAGAGCTTAACTCAGAATACTCTGAAATGGGTAACAATTTTACATGTTAATTGTATGTAAATAATGTTAGTACATTGGCGGTATTAGGGGTTCGATGCAAAATGTCTTGCGTAAGTAGATATGGAAATCATCGAAGCCTTTCTTCAAAATCCAATCATAAATAAAAAGATAAAAAGATAAAAAGATACGGCCATTGTACTTTTTTCCTCCATTCAAACTTCAAAAGCCATGCGATGCATCGGTTAGGTTTTTGGTACAATACACAAATGTTTCCATTTTTGTAAATTTTTTATATGGAGATATATAAATACATACATATGTATGTATGTACATAACATTTTTTATATTTTTAAAATTTTTTATATTTTTATACTCTTATATTTTTTATATTTCAATTAATATTTTAACTGAATCTTTAAAAAATGTTAATAAGTTATTTAATTGAATCCTAAGAAGTATTTCAATTAATTTTTTAATTGAATCCTCAAAAATATTTCAATTAAATTTTAATTGAATCTTTAGAAAACCATCAATTAAATTTTTAGTTAATGTAATATTTTTTTAATTGAAAAAACCAAAAAAATTTTCAATTAAAATGGATGAGTTAATACTACAATTTAACAATTTACAAACTAATTAATTTTTTAACTGAATCTTTGTTTTTTTTAATTGAATCTTGTTTTTACTTTTTTCTGTGCAATTTTAATCTTTTAAAAATATAAAATATGTTTAAATTTTGGAGAAAAAGAAAGAATTAGTTTTTGTAGGTTGCTTTTATATACCCAAAAAATATTTTTTATATATATTTTGAATAACAATTTAATTTTTATTGAAATATAAAGTAGGTTTATTTAATAAAAAACAATAATTAATTCTAGCTAGTTACTTTTATATATCAGAAAAAGTTTAAATTTTCCAGCTCCAGTACCAATCTATTATGAACAATTTCTGATATACCAGTTTAAGACCGATTTCACGTACACACAAACGGCCAGACGTGCATCGCTTATTCGTCTTCTCTATTCATAAGGACCCAGAATATACATACATACTTTATGAGTCGCATATGAATAATGTGAAAATTATAAACGGAATGACAAACCTTTATATATTTATATATACCCTTTATAACTTTTTGTGAAGGGTATAAAAACATAATAAGTCCTAAAATAGTCGTCAGCAGTTAGGTTAGGTTAGGTTAGTCCGGTCAAGGACCACGCATAGACCAGGATTGATACTTAGCGATACCAGCAGATGATAAGAAACCTGTAAGTATGGCGGCCTAGTTCGTGGCGCCTGTACCGAATGACTCCCACACAGATTTAACAAACTTTAGCAGCCTACTCATTTCCACTGCCGATACAAGATCAAGACTACGAAAAGACAGTTATATCTAGTGCGGTTTAAAGCTGGAGAGTGGCACAGTAAATGTTCTACTGTCTCAATTACCCCGGGTTCCTTGCATTTCCTGCAAGTTCCGTCAATTATTTGTCCTGTTTCGACGGCATACGAAGCCGTCCAGCAGTGTCCAGTTAGTCGTCAGCAGTAAAAACAAATAAAGTTGTAAATTAAAATGTGTCTATAATTATGAAAAAGTTTTAAGTCCCAACGTTTTGGTTTCGGGATATTAAATGATTGTATATGAATAAATTATAGATGGCAACCAAACTTCACTTCCGTTGTCAACTGGCAAAGCATCTGAAAACCAAATTAGTATTTTGTACGGCAACTTTCTCCAGTTGTCAAAAAGTTATCGAACATGAATAATATTTTAAAGGCAGTTTTTTCGTACCTCTTTCGAAAGGTTTTAAAAAAGACCCGTTCCGAGAAGTGAAAGAATTTTTGATCAGATTTACATGTTATATACATATAAAAAAGTATCGAATATTTCTTAGATATTTAATAGTTTTTTACGCTAATTCACAATAAAAATTTTCATAACAATTTTATTTTATTTTCTTGTTGCCGCTGCCCGTATCGAACATTACAGCTTTAGTATAGAAAAAAAGAACTTTAACTTTGCTGTACAGTGTAATTTTTTTGCGAAAAAAATTTTAACAGATAAAAAATTTAAATGGTTGCAACTACCATTTTTCTATTGAAGTAATTTATATTTTAAAATGAAATTTAAAACGCACACAGTAAATGCTAAACATACATTGTTTGCATCGTACATGCAACAAAAAATAGCATTATGAGTGTTCACACCCATATTGCAATTTTCAGAGCAGTGAAAGAATTTTTTTTGTTCACAATTCTCCATTGCTGCATTAAACTTTCCTCATAGAGAGTTTTTCTATATTTATTTTTACATATAAAATAAAATAAAATAACAAATTTTAATATTTATACACGTATGTATTTATGTGTGTACAATATTTTGTAATAAAAGTACAAAAAGTAATAAAAAATAATAGAACACTAGGGTTTGGTCAAATACAATATATTTAACTTTTTTTCATCTTTCTAATTCAGTAACAAAAGAAATTTATATAAGTTGCAATATTATTTTACAAAAAATCCCCCTCAAGTTTATTTTTAGAAAATGCATTTGCGTTGTATGCATGAAATAAAACCAATATCCATATATTTATATTAACTGCTTGCAGTTTCCAATACAGCTAAAGTACGTTATAGTAAAGTACGTAATGTTGAATCAAAAGCTTGCAGAGGCATGCATGTGTCATCAAATGTTTTGCAAGAAAGACCCTTTGGTTAGAAAATAGAATTCTTTCCATTTTTTAATAAACGAATAGATGATTGATTACCTATTTGAACCAGATGGTGGTACTCTAGATGATCGACGCCATTTGCTATCTGTTTTGCAGTCAAATAGTATGCTACAGTTTTCCGTATTAACGAATTTACAGAATTTTAATAAGTAAATATTATTTAATGATTACAATTTTGGATATTTTTTATTTACTTAATTAAATGTACGCAAACAGCAGTTTTTTTTATAAAAAATTTTTCATATATAATTTTGTAGCCGTAAATAGGGCCTTAATTTAATGTCTAAAAATTTAACATATAATATTCATATTCGCGAATATCGATTTAAATACTCGTATTGGTAATCGCGAATATCAAAATTTAACATTGGTTACATCACTAATACATACATATGTACATATGTAGTGTCAGTACGAAACCCTTCGTGTCAAAGTCGCACCTTACTCAATTTATCTCAGGAAATAAAATTTATTTTTGAAATTAATTTTATGATTAAACAATAAAAGTTACTTGTTGAATTTTTGCTAAAATATATAAATTTAATAAATAAAATGAAAATAAAATTAATTTAACATATATGTAAGAATTTTTTTCATGGACTCTGGTGATAAATTCAAAATATTCACCCCAATCTTGAATAACAGGTGGAATGTTTGTTCCCATGAAATTGTTATTCACCTCGAAGGGATAAATGCTATAGCTAATCCCCCCGCTATTAGTCCCAGTAAATGTAAAAAAGGCAAGATGATTTGACAGGCTTGAAAATTAAGCAAATTTAAGTTTTGTAACAAAAAAAAAAATTAAAAATTTTCATTTTCAAATGAAATTTTTTTAAGTGTAAATTTTAGTTTTTTATTATTCAAGTAGTGGTAGAAATAATTTCTGTAGGATACCATACCCATAAAATTTACTGCATGTAAACCAAAAATTTGGTACACTGTGAAAAAAGATGTTGCAGGGAGTTATTCAAAAAAAAGCAATGTGAGTCCTATCACAGGGGAGATGTGTAAACATTTATAAGATAGATATTTAAAAATCTATGGAAAACTGCATCTGTAGTAGTGGAGTTATTAGTTGTGGGGGTTTGTGGAGAATTGCTCATATGCAAGTGGAAAACGTCAAATAAAAATTTTGATAAAGCTTGTGACTGTGAGTTTGCAAAATTTGCATGAAAATCTCCACCTATAATAATTGGCATGAGATGGAGATTGTTACCCAATTGTCGTGCACCAGCTTCAGTGTAAGGCAACAGTACGTAATGAAAATATGTTATAATATAATATTATAAAATCTTTATAAAGACTGCTATATATCTCTTAAACAAATATTTGACATTTAAGGCACTCTTTTATTTAAAAGTTTATATTTATTTTATATTTTTCATATTATTATTCAGGAACAATGTTTTTAACAAAACATTGCTCTTGAATGTATGATTTAAGAATCGGTTGAGTGTATTTTTATGCAGCTGTTAAGTTTCTCTGTACTTCTGGTTCCTATGATTACACTAATCCATAGCTCACACCGATTTGATAACGCTTTACGATCTTACTCAAAATTTGTGATTGTATTGTGAAAAATATTTTTACATCAAAAATCTTTTACATCGAAAATCTTGATTTTGTTCCAGTATTTCCGCTCTGTATTAATTGAAGAACTAGCGAACAAAACCAGATATGTGCCGTTAACTGTTTGTTACAGGCACGCCAAGAATTTTTTTAGCGTTCAAGAAATTGCACTAAGAAATTTTTTTGCGTTCAACGTTCTGTATCATAATTTTATCCAACAATGTTAAAAGTACTAAAGAAAATCAGTACTTCCACCTAAATACAAACGAATGTCTTTCAAATCCTAGAAGAACATTAAAACACCTCAAAAATCTTGCAAATATTTTGAAAAAAATATATATATATAAAGTATAAAGGGCGTTTGCTTCTGGTTGTTAGATATTTTTAGGACCTAATTCCTGTTAGTGGGTGTAAATGTTGTATAAATTCTTGTATTTCAGTATGAATTTCTTTCTTTTTCTTTGCCTTTGACGTCATGAAGTTATTCAATTTGTTAGAACAACATGGAATTTTAAGTATTATATAGTTTTCTTTTCTACATTTCAACTTCTTTATTTCTTAGCAAAAATGCTGCGTACTGCTGTTGATGGAAAAAATTTTTCTTGTGCAAAAGAAATGTATTGTGTGTGTCTGAATTAAAATTATCTAGGTACTTTCAGCCCTTTTGGAAGAACAACGAAAACTAGTTGCAATTTTAATGTAAAAAACATTGTTTATCTTTACATTTTGCCTTTGTTGTAATGAAAGTTTAACTTTTATTTTTTATTTTTTTACATACACATATTAAAGAAAACATTTTATAGTTTATTTGTACATTTTTGTAAACTTACATAAGTACAAAAATTTAAAATAAAGCTTAAAATTTATAGATGAAAGACTTACTTACTTTGCAAAGTTGTGTTCGCTTTCGTTTAAACTTGTTGATGCCTTAAAAGAAAAGAAAAGAAAATAAATTAATGTACGAGTATATAAAAATTGTAAACAAAAATGATAGTAAATTTTACTTAGATAAACCTGCCAACAAATAAATACTCATAAATAGAATAATAAACATCTTTTCTAAATTTTGAGTTCAATTTAGCACTAGAAAGTGACTTGCAAATGCATTAAGGTTTTGTCTTGAACTTTAAGAAATATAAGCATGAAAATTAAATTTTAAAAATTAAATATTTCAATAGAGTTTATATGGAAATTTTTCGTAATTTCGTTCGATAACGAGTGCCGCGATTTGCCCCCTGGCTTGCTATGTTTACAAATTTAGTTAAAACATATCGAGCCATAACCGTTAAAATAGCTTAAGCGACAAATTCCTTTACTTCGTTTTTTTGATGAAAATCGACTATTTACGATTGCAAATAATCGATTTTGGTAAAAAAATTAAGTTCAAAAATTATGTCGCTTAAGCTATTTTTGCAGTTATGGCGCGCTATGAAGTTTTATGCTCTTATGCAAAAACGATTGTTAAAGTTAAAGCATGCATTAAAACTGGTTTTGCCATACAAAATTCGTTCATTAAACCAACTTTAAGTTTACCAATTGTTTTTGCATAAGGGGGTTAGGCTTTTTCCTGAATTTTTGCTTGAAATCTACTGATGAGTTCCCAAACAAGAAACGAAGTGCATTTAGGCAAGATTTAAACAAGAACATACTTAATTTCTACTCTGTTATTTAATTAGACTAAACTTAATGTTTAAAGGTAGTCAAATTACATCCCAACAAAACAAGAATTTACATTGCGATTGAAGCTTATGACTTACTGTTCTAATTACCAAATTTAAATGTTCGCTTACAATTCACATTGCGCAAAATTGTGAAAAATAGAGACAGAAGTTGATTTATAACAAGACGGATTCTTTTAGTTTTACCAGAATTAAAATATTACCAAACTCACCAACTTTCAAGAATTGGCTATCTTAGTTTCAAGCCTTGATAGCAAAGCTGCCATTATATCCTTAACTAGTGTATAAATACCATAGACTCGTCAGAGAATGCCCAACTTCGGATCGTCCTAATAAAATTCAATATTGGGCGCGAGGACACGGGACTCTACTGAGGGAAATTCAACAGCAAAGAAACTAGCAAAAAAGGGAAATATTTTAAAACATGGAAATATTGACAACTTCTGCCGCATCAATCTGAAAACCTGCTAGAAGCGTCTAAATGATGCAATGCCCCAAAACACGACGTAAAATTAGCTAACGTGTTCTACAGCAGGAACAATATGGCCTTGCATTAAAAAAAAAAAAGTTACCTTTAGTGCTCCAGTTCCCGCGAATGAGGCAGTCATCACGGTACGTACAACTTTCTCCCTTTTTCACAACACGGACGGTCGGCTTTAGTAGACAATTTAAATGAAAAACACTAATTTTTTTTTGTAATTTTTATACAGATTTTCTAGATGATTCGCCTGAATGAATTGTGGAAACTGTAGGTATGACAGTAGACGATTCCAACAGATGTGAGTATATATGCTGCATTTATGCGAGAAATTAATATACTCTACAACTCTAAATCGAGAGTCGAATTATGAGTGTTGAGTATCTGTCATACATATACTCGGAGTGTGCTTATACTCTGAAAATAAATATACACATGATACTCAGAGTATATACGAGTATTCACCATGCGCCTCATATGCCTTTGGTGTGTATGAAATGGAATGGAAAATGTACTTTGTCTATTTAGAAACATTAATCAGATAATTAGGAGTTAAAATTTGGAATAAATATACCCTCTAAACAACTGATATTTTTACAAAATTTTTTTTTCATAAGATTTGCAAACAAAAATCATTAAGGGTGCCCCGGTAGCCTAGTGGGTTTAATGTGCTACGCTATCAGGGCGGGACTCATGGGTTAGATTCCCACCAAAGACTCTGGTCTGTTTCAATCATGAAAATTATTAATAAATTGATATTTTATAATTTGTTAAGTGAAATATATTTCTAGTAAATATTTTGTTAGAAATATTTTGATTACTTTGCTATTATTATTATATACTAGATCGCAGTTTCCATCCCTGCCATGCAGTCTGTTAAATACAGTTGCCTTTCTCGCATTTTACCAATTCACTTTTCTGGCCAAAGAGTGATGTTTTAAGAGTCTGCAAATGAAATACTCCTCTATATACTGATGTGTAGTTGAATAAATACTTAAGAGTATTTTTATACTAACGAGTATGATTGCAACTGATACCGTGCTGGTTAGTTATTCATAGTTATACGTATTATTTTTAAACCTGATGCGTTTGTTTTCGTATGAGTATGCTTTTTATGTTTAACTGTACGCATTTATTGTAGCGATAGTTTGGTCATTTTCTGGTGCAAACCTTTAAAATTGCATAATGTTCTAAGAATTACAATCTTTTTAAAACAAGCGCGTGCGGTGCCGAGAAACACGCTAAGCACACCTATTAAATTATTTTTTTAAGAGAAGTACTACTCAGACAATGCCTACTACTATTATCAGGTGTTACCTTGTTTAGGAAAGAGATAGTGATAAAGAAGACACGTGGTGAAGTTAGAGATAGAGGAATATTGCATTGTTGCAGCGCCTCTGGTGTCAAATAAGGCGTATTAAATTTTCAAAGCTGTGTTTAGTAGCCATTTTATTGGTTATTTTACTTCGCCGATGATTCTGCTACTCAATATCGACGAAAGGAGGCGTTCTGGTGTTTCATTAGGATTAGTATCTGCTGAAGTAGGTATAGTTCAGTGAGCAGTGACTTATGCCTTCATCATTTGTACTTTTTTACAACAACTGACACAAAGATTCGTTGTGTTTACGTTTATGCTTTTTAAATGTAGCAATATTTTTCCTGAAGATATGGAACACAATTGTGTTTTCAAAGACAGGATTGCATCTCAACCCAGTGCACACGCAATTATTTATTATTTTTATATTATTATATTATTTAAGCTATTAATTTACATCAATTCTAACTTGTTTGTCTCTAGAGAAAAAGTAAAAAAGCTTTTTCTATTTAATAGCTAAATTAAAATCAGTATCTTAAATAAGTTTTTAGTTCCTTTAGCGATAATTATGTACACATACATTTATATATATACATATATAAATATATATATAATATGACTTAATTGTTATATTATCCAAATAACAATTTCATTTTGTCCTGTTCGCCACAATCTTTCATCTTTTGTTCCATTGTTTGGACATTAGTCATTAAATGAGAGAAAAAAAATCAATAAGACCAAAAATGTCTATTTAATATTAAATTTATTAGCAAATGCCAATATGAAAGCTTAAATAAGTGGTTAGTGTGATAATGTTATGGTTGTTAAGTTTCGTTTCTTGGCCATAAATGATAAGTATAAAGTATTATCGGCAGCAATTTCCAACCAGAAAAAAAAACTACTTTTATGTGCCCATATTACTTGTAGAGAAAACAACAACGATGTTGTTTGACAATTTTTTTGTTGTGGTCATTACCCCAAACAAAGTAACATTTCTTTATCTAATTCTATTAAGTTTCCTAGTTTGTTGGTTTGTTTGTTGGAGTTTTCGATATTCAGTGTGCTGAGAAGATGTTGTGGCTTTTTTCTTGATTTGATTTGCAACTTTTGTCACAATCTACCTTTAAGGTAATATTACCTTTTGCGGTCAACATGTTTTAATGCATTTACTTTTAAAAGCAAACAAACGCCGGACCTTTTGTTGCCGGCAGTACTTACTGCTACTGCGTGTAAGTTCAAATTTTGATGTGAAACCAGATACATACAACCATGAATAAAATTGTAAGTACATACGAGTTTAATGCTTTATAAGGTAAAAATTTGATATAAATTAAGTGATTAAATACAATGAAAATGAGGAAGAACTGCTGTATTAAAAAGATAAGAAAAAATAGTAAAACAACGCAAGATGTCTAAGATTTTTTTGTTCTTCAATGAAGATTACAAATAATAAAAAAAATTATTTATTAGTTTAAAGATATTTAGCAGTGCGTGAAGCAAGAAAAACTCTTTCATTAGTGGCCAAAAGGTTTTGAACAGATTAAACGGAAAAGTTGCTCAAACATCAACTTAAGAAAGATTTATGTTGAAACTTTATTTAAAATATTATTTATTTAGAATGAAGCAACTTCCGCAAAATATATAGGAATGATATTCATTTTTTATAAAATATGGATAACATATCGTTTGTAATAGCGATTTAGGTCAGATGTAATGTCAAGGTCGGCGATATATAGTGGGTGGCGTTGGCTGAAGTAGATAGCGCGTTGAATACAAAACTGAACATTTTATGTTCGAGCCCGGTCTACGACAGTCATTAAATAATAATACCACGCATTTTTTCTGATGTACATTAATGTATATTTCTATCAGTTGTAATAGAAAAAATTAAGTGATGAAGGCATAGACACTGCTTCAGCGTATGCTAATCCTAATGTAACATAAGAGCGTCCTCCTTCATCGGTATTGGTTAATATAATCATCGGGAAGTAAGGTAACTACTACTATTGCCACTAAACACAGCTTCAAAAGCTTAATACGCCTCATTAACACCAGAGGCGCTCCAACACTGCATTATTAAAAAAGCACGTAAAAAACAGAGTTGTAAAAGAGTGAAGCTTTCCTGTATCTCTTGCTTCTCCAACTCTATCACTATCCCTTTCACTAGTAGTAGGCATTCATTGTCGGAGTGTTACCTCACTTTATAAAAATAAAAATAGATGTTTTAATTTTAGTAACTGCGTATAATTATAGCTTAAGCGCAAACAATTCGTTCACATATTTTACAGCCTGTCTTTCGAAAATAAATAACTGTATACGTTCTTTAAAATAACGAACAAAACTTTGTTTTCGTTTTTAAAACATTTATTTATTTTTATGTGAGTGACAACAAAAGTGCTTTCAGTTTTCTAGACTTATAAAATTGTTTATGTAAAATTAACTAAAAAAAATTCGGTCTACATTAATTAAACTAATTTCTATTTCTTTGGCTACAATGAGGAAATGCAGTGTTGCCCAGCATAATACCCAGCAAAAAATTACACATTGTCATCAGAACTACTTGCCATATAATGACTTACTTTTCTGATTACCAAATTGCATTACTCGCTCACAAATCACATTACCTAAAATTTAAACAAATTATGTACAAGTTGATAAATTAGGAGAATGACTTTTTTAGATTAAATAGTTTACGTGAACAAGTTGCCAAATAAAAAAAGTAAGTACTTCTCAAGAATCGATTATTTTAGTCACACGCCTTGTTAAAAACATTAAGAATGCTATCGTACAATTATTTCATATTACTTACCAGAAACAATATCCAAAAATTGATGTAAGGAATAAAATGATTAATTTTTGTTCTTTTATGTGAAATAAGTACATTTTAAAAGAGTAATTAATTTTTATAAATGCAAAATATATGAAAGTGGCAATAATGAATTATGTATTTGTACTTGAATATCAGGTGCAGATGGTGCTGCTGCCGTCTCCAAATGAATTAATTAGCTGGATACGAGGCGACAAATACATCTTGCGACATTTGAAGTCGTGTGTTCGTGTAGCCTGCTGTGGTGTAAGAGTATCTCTACTTCGTTTATGCAAAAATCTAAAATATGCTAGAACTAAAAATAAGAAGGCACATACGTATCAAACGTATTGACTCTCTCTCTCTCTCTCTCTCTAAAACTTATGCCTATGACATTTTGAGACATCGCAATATTGTATACTGGTTGCAACACTTGTCATTTCCGATATATTTCATGTGCTGCATTGCTTTTCAAATAAAAAACATAATGTGAGCGGCATTGCACACATTTCGAAAATGCCACCACAAAATGACAAGACAAGAAATACATGTGTACTCACACTTATGTATACCCTGGGAATGTTTATGTTCAGGCTATGGATATTTAATGGGACAAAAAAATACACATGATACTCAGGATATTTACTCATTGTTCGCCACCGTGTACTTATGTATATTTGTGCATTTTAAATAGAATGAAAAATGTGTGGGTATGGCTGTTTGAAAACATGTTTTATGTGTGTAAAAAGAAAATAGCCCTGTATATACGGCAAGTGTCGCCAATTCATAGTCAGAATATTTTTATTTCATACCCTCTACATATTTTTCTTATAGTTATTTGTGCTGAGCAATTTAAAAAATGTTTTTAAATATAGTTTTGAATGTTTATAGTTATTCGCATTTGGTTTAAAGTTAATGCGTGTGTTTGCATATGAGTTTATTTTTGACTGTACGCATTCATAGTTGTTTGGCGGCCAATACTCTAAAAGTACTTAAAACTATCAGGGCACTCACGCATAAAATTGCGCGAGAAATTTCTCCCTTTTCCAATTAGAATTTTTTAATTTCTCTATTTCTTGCTATTGTTTAAAATTGTTCACCGGGAAAAATTTCTCACCGAATTTAATTCATGATTGCCCACTATACTTTTGTCATTCTCTGATTTAAATGTAAAATCAACATGAAACATTGAGTTATTTCAAAAGGAAAAATGTAAATGTAAAAATTACTGTAAATCATGTTAAATTAACATGAAGTTAGTATAAAGGAAAATCATGAATGAAAATGTTAAAAAAAAGCCTTGTTTTCGTAGATTTTAATATAAAATTTTTTTGTGTGTGTACGCTTGTTTGTCATTTTAAAAACTTCTCTTTTACGATTCTTAATCATCGAATTGTAAGAGATGTTAAGAAGAATTAACTTTTTGGCGTTATAGATAGAATAATATGTTGCTTTACAAAAAATTTTAAAAAATTTCTTATTTCCACAACTCGTTTCTTTTTATGCGAATTTAAGCGCATGTAAATTTCACTAAAAAGTTACAACAAATTTTAGATGCAAATTGCTTCATAAATTTCTGTAACAAAATAAATTTTTCTAAAATAATTTTTTAAAACAAATTACAAAATTTTTTTATATAAATTTTTACTCGTATTACTATTAATTCGCTGCATATTTTTAATACAGATTCTTTACAGGCTAGGAAAATTTAGTTCACGTTAAATAGCTGATGTTAATAACAGCCCATGGCTGCTGATTAATTGCATGGTTGCTCAGAAATGAGCATTTTTTCCACCTTAAAATTCTATTTTAATTTTTCTTCTCTTCTTTAGAAAATCAAATTAATTAGTAAAAATATTTCATTCAATAAGAATTGAAAATATTGAACTAAATCACGATTAAGAAATTATTCCTCCAAATTTAGTTCTTTAAAAATGTCTTCCAATTTTTTTTTTATTGAGATGTTTTAATTTTTTGGAGCCCGTACGTTTCAGTCTTTTTTTCGTGAAGTTTTGTTCATATAATTTTATTTCAATGATTGCTAATTTAATAACTGCTCTAACCATGTTAAAAATGCTTTTCATTCAGTTACATGTGTTTTGCTGGAAATCTAAAACTCAACCATAAAATATTTACATTACAAGTTTGCTTTGTAAACCTCATACTTTAGTTTCCTGCTCCTCCTCCTCCACTGGTAGAAATTTTCATTTTGAGCACCACAATGCCACACTATAAATTCCAGCAACTTATTTTCCTTGTACAATATATTTGTATGTATATGTAGTTTAAAGTTTCGTTTTTTTTTGTTAATACAAATTTTGAGCGAAATTTACTCTGAACGAAATTAAACAAATATTGTGTGTATTCGTGAAGGAAAAAAGTAAATATTATTATCATGCCATTACATCTATCAGGGAGCGACAACTGGTGAAGATTTCCAAGAAAGACACACACAAAACACACAGAAAATATAAGAAAGAAAAACAAGAAACAAAATAGCAAAAAATTATAAAAGGTTATCACAGCGTCGGACATAAACTAGTAATTTAAGTATTATTTTATGTATTTTTGTATTAAATAAAGTTCTCCATAGAAAAGTAAAAACTGTGAACTGTCCTAATGACAAAACAATTTAACTGAAAATACTTTATGGCAACAATTACTTTAATGTTAAAAACGTACTACGTACCAATACCAATAGCAACAAACCAGCAACATTTTACTGTCTTAACTCGCCAAGTCCTTTTAAGTGTTTTTCCTTTTTGTTGGCTAAAAAATATTTAAGGAATGATACTCTGTAACTCTTATACGAGTATTATTCCGTATGGCAAATGATAGTAAATGATACTAAGATATCATTACATTTAATTCCCTACTTTTCATTGAGTGGATACCGAGAAAAGCGAAACACACGACAATTCAAAGTCCTTGGGGACCAACATTGTGCGACAGACGGACCGACGCATTGCATTTGGCCGGAGTAGCAAATGTGGTAATAGAAAAATATTAAGATGGCAAAATGTAGAGAAAATATAATAAAATTCCTTTAAGAATTGAAACTACTAAAAGAAAAATAAAAACGAAACAAAAAATTATTATTGTAGTGAAAAAGACAAACTAAACGCGTCAGCATTATAACGTTTGCCAGCCATCTAAAAATCCATCTATCTGATAGTGCATATATTTTTAAATTATATTTTTGAAATTCTTTCTGACTCATTCTGCTTAAGAGTAAACGAGTACGAGTACGAGCATTTTGCAAGAAATTTTTTCTCTGGTCTACTTTGGGCGAGAAAAAGGGTTTTTTGTTTTTTGCTGCTTAAAATCTTATAGACAACAGACTAACTTAGATAAGATTTGCCTCATTAATGAATTTGTTCATTAGTCTGCTCTACACAGATAGATTTAACTCTTTTTTCCATTTCAGGCCAACTTAGCAACTATTTAGTTTATTTATTTACTTTTTGTTTAAGCGAAGAAATAAAGAGAACGCCAATCTAAAGCGGTTTCTGTTGCAATTTTACATTAACATATGTACATTGTAATAATTATAAAAAAATCGCCAATTTCTTAGACTGTTTTTAAATTGTTTGCAATCTATTTACGTTAGCAATGAGAAACGGACAGGCATAAATTAATATTGTAAGAATTATGAATGAGGAACCGGTAAAATGGCGATCATTACTATATTTAAATTTAGTCGACTTTGTAACACCATTTGACACACTGTACTACAACGTCATATGCAGTGCTCTGATATGCAAAAGTATACCGACGGAACTTATCTCTCTGATTCCAAGCTAAATACCAACAAACAACCTGCCGAATCTTGCACGAAAGGAAATTAAACAAGCAAGTCTCAAAAAACGTTGGAGCAAGCCAAGGATGTATCGTTTCCCCGCGTAATTATTCGTAAAGCAATGCAGAATGGTAGATTAATAATGTGGCGTCTGCATGATAGTCTTGACTAGGCGGACGATATATGTATTTATATATGTATGTATGTAATATGACACATAAGTAAAGCGTGTTTTTTAAGAGTGTCACAAATTTGAGTTTACATCACTGCTTTAGTCGAGCAGCCATTTAACAGCTGACAGTTGCTTTCTGTTTAGTTTGCTTTAAAATTTCATTATAAATCGTCTCTAAGCCAGAGCAACGCGTGCAAGTTGTTGAAATTTGTATAGCTTTGCTATTTATTGCGCAATAACTATTACAGTTATAAATTTATTTTTGTTTTGATTTATTTGTACTTAAAAGCAGAGTACGAAAATAAATGAAACAAATTGTTTGAGTTTGTTTTGTTTCGTTGTTTGAAATTAGTGAAACAAAAACAAAACAAAAACAATGGATCGAAAGCTCAATTTGTTTTTGTTTTGTTTTGGCACATGAGCACAAACCAGAGAACGCAGCCGAATGGCTGTCAGCCGTCTAACAGCCGCCACCGGCCACAAACAATACACTAATTTAATCGCACGTCGCTAGAAAAAAATAATAATGGGAAATAAATGGAAACAGAATTTGCCTTCATCATAGAATATAATCTTATTGCATTGTTATTTCACACATGAAATTTGTTTTATATATGTAACTAAGCAGCAAAGCTATAACCGGGTGTCCTGAGACATCTCTCTTCTTTTTTAATCAAAATAATTGTTCTATTTGTCAAACTCATCGTGCACTTCTTTCATTTTATGGCGTGCACAATCGTCCTTCAGAGCACATGTACAGCTGTAGCCGCTGTACAGGAAAGCATATTCAATTTCATTCGTCGCCGTTATTAGCAAGTGGGATTGTGTCCTTCCAATTTATGGAAGATTTTACTAAAGGATCTTGGCTTAAAAGCTTTCAAAATTCAACTTGTAGAGGAATTAAAGCCAAACGACCATCGTATGCGTCGCCAATTCGGCGAATGGGCTTAAGAACTCATAGCACGAAAATGCAATACTCAAGTGTAAGTGTCGTGTCGGGCAAAATTTATAGGAAAAAACAGAAACGATTTTAGGTGAAAAAAATATGCATGCACGAATTTTTAATATAAAATATATATACATACAGGCATGTTCTGTAAATCACTTTATACTAAAGTGATTTGAAATCACTGAAAAGGTGTTCTGCACACAAAAATGTTTGAGATCTCTTGATTTGAAACCGGTCAACCAACTGCCTGACGACATCAAATCACTTGATGATTTTTGAAGCATTTTACTTTGAATTCGGTAATAAATCAATTATATACACACAATATGATTTGTTCTTTATGTATTTTTGTAATTTAATTTAAAAATTTATGAAAATGCTATATTTTTTGTGGACTCTTTAATATTTTTCGTGACTTACTTTTCCTTTTCAGTAGTTAGCTGATATTGTTTATCAAAAAGGCATTTGCGGTTGCCAGAGCAACAAAGTTTTAAAGTCGTGTAGAATATGCCTAATTTATTCGACTAAACTAATCATTAAGAATAAAACTTGATCTAATTTGTTTAATAATAATTATAATTATGAAATTCGATTGGTTAATATTTAATATACAATCGTTAAAAATAAGTGAAAGTGGCAAAAATAAGTACTAAATACTGTGGCAGCACAATAAAAGCTTTTTGCTCGTTATTTAGCACAATGAAAAACACTACTAAAAAACTAAAAATCTCGTGATTTTCAGAACACCCAAAAATCACTTGCGTGATTTCAAAATCGTTAGTGATTTGAAATCACCGTGATTTCAGAACATGCCTGATATTTTAATATTTTTTTATCGTCAAACACGTAAACTTAAAGTTCTAAAATTTAATAAAATTATCTATATATGTATATCTATTTGAATATAAAAAAAATATGTTTTGCTATTCAATTTTATTTCTGTATTTCGAAACAAAACAAAATTATTTCGAATTTGTATTTTATTAACATTACAATTCCAAAAATTTGCATTCGTTTCGAATTAAAGCGGGTCCACACTGTTAAGAAAAATTTTCGCGTGCCAGTTTCGTACGTGTTGAACATCTTGGTATTCGTGTTCGGGTCGTGGAACACGGGCCTACCTCTGCTCCCGATACAACAAATTAAACCCTTCAATCAGTGCATATGTATAAATGTCATACATATATTTATCGCTTAAATGGAGCGCTACAAATATACACTTCAAACACAATTTGTGTTTCGACTAAGCAGCACTTTAAGTTAACTTTTGTCAATCATTACCAAGAATCAAAGATAAACTGATATTTTTTGTCAATCAGGCTTGAAGATGATCAAATAATCAGGCGTCAAATAAAAATATGAAAACTATTTGATTTTCATCAACCACAGTTGACAAGGGGTGTACAGAGAGAGAAAAAAACCGCTCTACTATGTGTTTGATGAGTTTATTTGATCGTCTATAGGTTACCTTAAAGAATTTCCGCTTGACTACCGAAAAACCTACAAAAAAAAATTGAGCAAGAAATCTTAAATAAAATTTCGGAAAAACTCTGTTAACTCACATCTGTTTGTGCTTGCGATTACCTTAAAAATGAATTTCATGCCAACCAGTTGTTTTAAACGTCACGTTGTTTATTGGGAAGTTGAAAATGATAAAGCAAATATACCCAAAGCTAAACCTCGCCGGCAACTGATAATGTTGGTGCTCTCATAATTGCACAAAATGCCAAAGCAAAATCTTCTTCAATATGGCAATAAGGAATTAAACAACAACATAACGAAAATCTAGTCTTGGTTATGGTTCTTTGGTTTCCAGCACAGAATAACAAACACATTGTTGTCGTTTCTTTTGTAATATAATTTGTACATTTGCTTGTGTCATTTTAATGACAATCATGATTTTCTTGTTCATTTTCATAAATACAACAATTTACAAGCAAAATGACAATATAAATGCTGTTGGCCTTGTCGTTGAAGTTCCTGAAGCATGTTGCATGATGACTAAAGGGTAATTTACTATTAGGCAGTTTTATTTTCTGAAAGAACTTTTCCTTTGCAAACCAAATGTGATTGATATTGAAAGTTTTATTTTGTCTATTTTAGTTAATTATTTTACTTTCAGGCCATGGGGAAGCCGTATTATAGTCCAACGACTTTAAATCAAGTAGGTTTACGTAAATCACTCCAAGGTGTTTCCACCGAGCTTGTGAGTAATTTCTTGTTCGAATTTTGGAAGGTAGGAGCAGCAGCTGCGATAAAGTTAACATTTAAAATTTATTAAATATTCCGTAATGTCATTTTTTCGAAATTGTCAATCACTATTGATGTATGACCCAAGGATGGAGCTTGTAATTTTAAAAGCAACGGAGGATGGCATAGAAAAATCTAGTTCGAAAAATAGTATTTTCGAAATGATTTAAAATAAATCAACCATTTTTGAGGTGATTTATCCATATTCAAAATGTATGGTAAATAATGTATAAATTATCATGATTTGCTCAAATATCGCTATTATTTGTCTAAATCATGCCGGTGGAAACACACTATTAGTGGGATTATTGAAAACAAAGATTGCAGCATAACCGGAGTTTTCTATGTGATTTGATGAGGTTTTGCGTTTTCGAAATGTTACAATTTCTAAAAAAGAATATATATTGTGGAGACATTTAATTATTTTACTTTAATTTAGACACGATTTTCTCTGTTCTGCAGTATGAGTTTTTGTTCATTTTAGAAAACAATGATTTTCATTTCAAACAAGAGAAATTAGTCAAACTTTTTAGGAAAAAAATACAATATAATTTACAAAAATATTTACCACGAAATTTATCGTCAAGGCCAGACAAATAAAAAGAATTAAAATTTATCTCAATATAAATTGTATGTTTTGACTTAAGTTAAAATTTTAAGCTTTCATGTACTCAAAAGTAATACTGAAATTACGTCGCGAAAAAATCCAAAAAAAATTCTCCAACCAACACTTTTAATTGAAGAAAAAACCAAAAATTAATTGAAAATTTAATTTTGTTACGTCTTAGTTTACACTTTGCAACTACACACTATACACATTAATATTATTCTCCAGTGATTACCTTTAATTGAAAAACAAATACATTTAATAAACTAAAAAACGAGAGGAATCTTAGGAAACCCGGTTATATCTATGCTGCTTCAAAAAACACTAACAAAGCAAAACAAAATCAAACAATTTATATTTGTACTTTGCTCTTCAGTACAAAGAAATTAAAATCAAATTTATAACTAGTGTCGATTATTTTTGTTACGAGAATCACGTCCTAACTCGTGTATCGCGCAATAAATAGCATAGCTATAAATATTTAATTAAGCCAATGAAACGTTTGCTTAAAAATTTTAATTGATTAAAAGTTTAACTTTTGTTTAAAAATTTAATTAATTAAAAAGTTTAATTGGCACGGTTACATTTTTGATTGATTTTTTTTTTTCATTAAAGGCGTTGATTGAAGAAAGATCAATTTCTGTATTGTTCAAAATTTTATGTCGCTATTTATCATAATTATCATTTCTTCCAAATTTCGTTATTAATATAATTATTATAATTATTTGAGTCTCTCCAAATGAAGCACTCTGCAAAATAAGGTATCTACAATATGTTTATTGATGGTTTTTGGAATACATTTAAGCGCAACAAAAGAACAAAAACCTACTAAAATAAAAAATCATCATCTATCTGGGCATCTTTTAGAGAAGAGCAAAACAAAAACAAAATTTAAAACCTTATCAATGTTAAAACATCTTAAACTACAACGAGACTTTGAGTCGGACTAGCCATCATATCAAAAAAAAAGAACTTTAAGGCAAAATATCTTGTTTGCCAAAAGTTAAAAAATTGTCGTTTAAAATATTGTTGTGGTTTAAATAAAATTAAAGGAACTTTTTTTTTGATAGATGAAGTCCTTTAAAGCGGAGGAGGGCAAAGAACACTTGTAAGCCGATTTGTTTTGGTCTTTTTCTTTTTGCAAAACTTTATTATCGGTTAAAAATTACAGTTTATGATCGAGAAAAATAGATAAACTAATTTGTTCATACTATAGTTGTCCACCCAGTTTTTAGGAAAAATAATATTTCGAAATATTAAAGAAATTAAAAAAGAGTTTAAAAATATTTTTGTCAAGTGGTTAGAGAGTCTAACAATAAGACCGACATTAGGAACAAAAATTGTTATCTGACCCTATATAAAAATTTTATAAGGCACCAATATAGTCTTAATCACAATGGACCCAGTTGGGTTTGCGAGTGTATGTTAGTATTACATTACCCTTACCAATATTGCATTAGGGAAAGGATTTAGAATATTTTTTTTTCCGATGGGGTTTGCTTTTTTTACGCTAGGGGGTAAAAATTTTTTTCACAGTGCAACCACACATTTTGAGTAAGATCCTAAAGTGTTATCAATCGTTGTGAGCTATGTATGAGTGTATTAGTATAATCATACGAACAGGAAGTACAGATAAGCTTAACAGCTGCATAGAAATACACTTAACAGAATTTTAAAGCATACCTTCAGGAGCAATGTTTATTTTAATAGAAATTGCTTGTTAAGTGTAATAGTGTTGCCAGTGGGGATAATTGTGTTAAAAAGTTGAAAAATGTAAAATAAAATAAAAATTTTAAATAAAAGAGCGTTTTAAACCTGAAATATTTATTTAAAAGATGTATAGCAGTCTTTATAAAGAATTTATAATATTATATTATAACATATCTTCATTACGTACTGTTGCCTTACACTGAAGCTGGTGCACGACAATTGGGTAACAATCTCCATCTCATGCCAATTATTATGGGTCGAGATTTTAATACAAATTTTGCAAACCGACAGTCGCAAGCTTTATCAAAATTTTTATTTGACGTTTTCCACTTGCATATGAGCAATTCTCCACAAACCCCCACAGCTAATAATTCCACTACTATAGATGCAGTTTTCCTTAGATTTTTAAATGCAGTAGAGTAAAAAATTTATATATTTTATTTTAGTTACCATAAACCAATACTTAAAAGAAATTTTCATTAATAGATGTTTACACATCTCCCCTGTGATCGGGTTCACATTGCTTTTTTTTAATAAACAGAAGTAATACTCTAGAATTCATACCTACTACTATTCCGAGGTGTTACCTTCTTTTTGCACATTTTTTAATAATACTGAGTTGCAGCGCCTCTGGTGTCAATGAGACGTATTAAATTTTTAGCAGTCATTTTATTGTTTATTTTTCTTCTCCTTTAATTTTACTACACAATAGCGACAAAGGAATTGCCCTCTGATATTACATTAGGATTAGTATCCGCTGAAGCCGGTTTGTTCCTAATTTGGAACGATAAATATGCTTGATAAACATATCGGTTTCGGTCGGCCATAAGCCATCGTCAGTGTTCTCTTGAAAACTTTTCGCGTCGGTTTTGTTCTTTCTACACAAACATATCTATCGTTACCTTAATATAGAGAGGTCCTTATTGTATATTTCTATAAAAATATCATCAAATGTAGCGAAAAATTCAAAAATCTCGATATAAAAAAAATTAGTTAGTGGCTTTCCATTTTAAGGTAACGATATGTGTGCTGTCTAATTCTCAGCCAGAAACATATACATATTAACTAATTCCTAAAGTAACTAACAATAATAGTAACCCCACAAAATTCCGTTGGCTGATTTAAAAACTTTAAGTAGAAAATAAAACTACTCGCGTATTTTCTATACTTCACAGGGAGATTTAAATTTTATTATGCATTTATGTTTTATGACTGTTCCTTTTATGTTAACAATTTTGTTTTCCTAAATCGTCAGTAAATTAACATAATGACGATTTTTAGATGTATAATCTAGCAAAGAACGTAAGAAATCAACCGGTAACTAGAAAATGTATTTTGTATCTAAGTCACAAAAATAACAAAATGAAAAATAAAATAAAATAAAATAAAAACTACTTAGAGCAGATAAACATCATCATTAACAACAATAACAAAAATGTTACTAAAAAAAGTTTGAAGAAATAATTCAATCTAAATCAAGATAAACATTTTTATGCTGTTGCAAGCAACATTGATTATGCAGTTAAGTTCTTTGCAGCACTATGGTTTGATGCATACATTCTGTTTAGCTTTTTCTACTGAAAAATTGTAGATTATCGTTTTCTATTCGTTTTACCAGCTGAGATATTTAAGCGATGAATGTATTTTTTACTTAAAAACAGAAAATGATTTTTATTCTTCTGTTAAACATAAAACATGGCTTGTGTTATTGTGGCATGATAGTTTTCTAATTTATTTTTTCGAAAAAAAAAACAGAAAAAATAAATAAAATATTTAAGCGCATTAAGTCAACACAATTATCATAAATTCTAAAGGCAACGTTTTATAAACTCCCAACATACGAGTACATGAGACAAAAATCTCATCGAAACTCCGTTTTTGTGCCTAAAAGACAGAAATCATGAGCATAATAATGAAGTCGATAATGTTAATAACGATGATGATGATGAGAGCTTTTAACATTCTTATGTCAATTTAAGTTTTGACGGTAATATTATGTGCAATTTTAATAGTCTTGTTGCAAAATAAATTTAATTTGCTTCAATTTTATTTAAAAGGAATATTTGGCAACATGAATTATTAAAGAGGGCTGATGAAAAGAATAAGAATAATTAATGGTTGATTCATTCGTCATTATAAAAAGTACATTTTATTTAAACTGCATCATATAAAAGGTAACGCATATAAAAAGTTCTTCTATAGAGTACAACATTTGTATAAAATACATTTTACAAAAAGGACCTTATATAAAAAATACTTTGTACAAAAATGCATTAAATAAAAAGTACTTTTTATAAAAAGTGTCGTTTATATAAACTACATCTTAAAAAACTATGTTTCTTTTATTAAAAGTACATTTCATAAAAAGTACCTTTCAATAAAAAAGTACCTTTCATAAAAAGTACTTTTAATAAAAAGTACCTTTCATAAAAAGTACTTTAATTAAAAAGTACCTTTCGTAAAAAGTATTTTTAATAAAAAGTACTTCTTATAACAATTACTTTTTATGAAAAGTCCCCTTTATATAAATACCCCTAGTAAAAAGTACCTTTCATAAAAAGTATATTTAAAAAAAGTATGTACCTTTAAAAAAATACCCTTTATAAAAAGTATGTTTTATAAAAAGTATCATTTATAAAAAGTATTTTGTTTTTAAAGTACATTTAACAAAAAGTATTTGTACAACGAATACTTCACGTAAGAAGTACATTTATGTAAAAACTAATAAAAGTATCATCTAGAAAAATCGTGTCATACAAAAAGTACCTTTTAAAATTTTTTTTAAGTACAGTGGCAAAAACATCACTTTGTTTTGTAAAAACAACTAAAAGGTACCATTTAAAAATATAAACTCATATAAAAAGTACCTTTTGTAAAGAACATTTTTTTAAGTACCTTTTGAAAAAACTGCTCTTCATAAAAAGTACATTTTTTAAGAAGCAAATTTTTACATAAGTATACTTTGTTTAAAATAATATTTTTAAGGAAGGATATTCTATTAAAAGCATATTTTTTATTGAGCACCTTAGTCTGAAGGTACTTTTTAAATAATCGAAGTTATAAAAAAATCCTTTCGTAGAAAGTACTTTTCATAAAAACTTTCTAGACAGAGCAAGAACTTATTATTTCCTTAAAAGTACTGTTTATCTTTATGTATGTATGTATGTATATAACCTTTTTATGTGAAAAGAATTTATAACGGAACTTTTTGCAAAAATTAATTTTTTACAACAAATATATTTTTACAAAAAGTACCTTTTTACACAAATAAAATTTTTACCTAAAGGATATCTTTACAAAAGGAAAATTTTACAGAAAGTACTGTTTTACAAAAGTACCTTTTGGCAAATAGTACCTTTTAAAAAAAATTACCTTTTTGCAAAAAGTTAAATTTTACAAAAAGACCTTCTACTACAGAAAGTACTGTTTAACAAAAATACCTTTTGGCAAATAGTGCCTTTTAAAAAAATTACATTTTTGCAAGAAGTTAAATTTTACAAAAAGACCTTTTAATAAAAAGTACCTTTTTACTGAAAGTACCTTTTCACAAAAGACCTCCTCATTTACTTTTTACATAAAGGACCTTCTTACAAGTATTTTTTTTTAGCAAAAGTACCTTTTTACCACAAGTATTTTTTATTAGCAAAAAGCACATTTTCAGAAAAAGTAACTTTTTTTAAAACGGAACTTTTACAAAAAGTACTCTATGCAAATACGTTTTTACAAAAAGTATTTTTTCACTTAATTAACTTTTTTACAAAAAGGACTTTCTAACAACAAGTACCTTTTAACAAAAAGTACCTTTTTACAAAAAGAACCTTCTTACAGAAATTAATTTTTATATAAAGGACCTTTTTACAACAAGTGCCTTTTTACAAAAAGTACTTTTTTATAAAAAGTAACTTTTCCAAAACGTACATTTTTAAAAAAAATAATCTTCTTACAAAAATTACATTTTTATATAAAGTACCTTTTCACCAAAAGTATATTTTTACAAAAATTGTTTTTTTTTTTAAGAACAAACACAACCCGCAAAGCGATTAGCTTGTCTGCGGGAAACACCCAGAGTCTATGGCGGGAATCGAACCCACGACCTCTGGACTGAGAGACTATCATCGCTACCAGTCAGCCACAGGGAACAAAGAGTTCCTTTTTAAAAAAAGTACCTGCTTAAAAAAGTACCTTTTTACAAGAAGTACCTTTTTACAAGAGGTAAATTTCTAAAAAAAACTACCTTCTTACAAAAAGTACCTTCTTACAAAAATTACGTTTTTGCATAAAGGACCTCCTTACAACAAGTACCTTTTCGCAAAAAGTAAATTTTTATAAAAATTATCTTTTAACAAAAAGAATCTTTTTACAAAAATTACAAAGTACAAAACGTACTTTTTCACAAAAAGTATATTTCAACAAAAAAAATATATTTCCACAAAAAGTATCTTTAAACAAAAAATTACCAATCAAAGTACCTTTTTACAAAAAGTATCTTTATACAAAAACTACCATTTAACTAAAGGTATATTTATACAAAAAGTAGCTTTTTACAGAAAGTACCTTTTATAATAAATACATTTTTAAAAATTATTAAAAAGAAAAACCCCGTAAATATAAACCTGCAATATAATAAACTAATGACTTTTTCTACAATTAAAATATTTCTGTCAAATTTCATTTTTTTATAATTTAACATTTTCTTTCTTTCTGTATATGGCTGCCAGCATTTACTTTGAATGTTCATAGTTATTTGTAATGAAAAAAAGAATTAAACACACAGAAATTTCTATACCATTCTTTTTTTTGCAATTAATTTTCAATTTGTTAGCAATTTACTTATTGTATGTTAACAAAGGGATGAAAAGTTTATTTTGAATATATTGAAACAGAAAACTGAATAAATAAAAAGTAGGCCAATTTGTCATTTACACACAGGCCATTAAAACTATTTTGGCTTTTTTTTTGTCGATGTATGTTAAAATTTAAAACATGTTAGAGTTGTAATATAATTTAAAAGGAAGTTTTTTTTTGTATATATATAAAAAATTAATTTAGACAAGTGTGTTTATATGTTTGTCAATTACATAAGATTTTTTAATTTATTATAATTAAATAATAAACAGTCATGCTTGTGAAGGCTTTTTAATGGCTTTATAGAGGAAATATACACTTACATATGTATGTATGTATATAAAAAATTAATTTAGACAAGTGTGTTTATATGTATGTTAATTATATTAGATTTTTTAATTTATTATAATTAAATAATAAACAGTCGTGCTTGTGAAGGCTTTTTGATGGGTTTATAGAGGATATATGGTTTGGTTTGGTTTAATGTGGAATTTCAAAATTTATAACTTAATTAATTCAAATAGAAAAAAAATCAAAGGATTTACAATAGGGTTGTTCATTTACTAAAAATTGTTACGAATTTGAAAATTTTTACTGGAAAGTGTTCATTAACTCAAAAACTTTGAAAGGAGAGAGCGTCAAAAGAGAGAAAAAAATTGAGAGACAGAGAAATTCCTACAAATTATTATTAGTAAAAATTTTACTTGCAAGAATTATTCAACCACCTGTTGTGTGTTTTGTTGTCAAATAAATTATGAAAAAAGAAAACATGTTTTCTTAATTTATTGTTTTTCTTTCATTAAGCCACATAAATTAAATTTTAATGGCAAATAAATTTGTCTGTTTCTCATATATATTCAGAGATGGAAAGTGAAATTTTTGTATTTGTTAATGAATAAAATTAAAATATGTATTATGAAAAATTCATAAAAATAGTAAACATACATCAAAAGTGTGTAAAGAATTTCATATTAAATGCCGATTTCTACCTTACTCTCTCGTTGCTAGTTTCTGCTGGGAAAGTAAATGAACAGACCTATTAATATAAATTTTTCGGGTCTAAATTATCTATAGGACTAATAGTACTAAAATAATATTAAGTGGTATACACAAACTATTGTTAATGTTAGTGTGGGTTTAACACACGAATGTTTTATAATAAAACCGATTTAAATAAAGCTTTAATTCTAACAATCGTTGATGAATACCACTGTAAAGCTTTGGAAGTTAAGAAGGACGTTTGTAAATAAAGTTCAGCTTTTGTGAAAGCTTTAAAAACACTGGATATATAGATTTTAACAATACCATAAAGTTAACCTCATTTCTCTGGCAGGCACCATTTTGTACTTTGCTGTACTTGGCCGGCAAATGGCTTAAACTAATACAATTTATGGGCATTTAAACGCACAAAAAATGTTCTCCAACAAGCATGAATTTCAACTAATGTTTGTTTTTGCAAATAAAACAGCAAATGCTCTCGTAAACAATGCGGTAAATTTAAAATTTAAGTCCATAAAATAATGGCCAAACAATACGCATTGCTGTAAACATGATTTGTATTATGAATGAAGCTTTTTTCTTTCCTGACCTGAACAAGTTCAAATAATGCCACACAAAATTCTTCAAAAACAAAAAAAAAATAAAACAACTGAATGCTTTTAAATGATGCTGAAAAAAACAAACAAAATCATACATTAAAATGAAAAAAAAAAATAAATTAAGTAGTATATAAAAACGCATTAAAATTAACAGCACTACAATAAAATAAATGGTTAAATAATTTATTTCTGTTAGCTTAAAAGACAATAAAAAAATAAAAGTCCTGAGATTTAAGCCTTTAAAATTAAAATTTTTTTAAACAAAGAAGAAACAAATTTTAACTGACCAGGCAAACATTATAGCGAGAACATTCAAAAAGTTTCTTTTTTGAATAACAAATGAGTGTGAGTCAAGTTTTAATACAACAGAATAAAAACAAACTTAAAGAAGACAAACATAACAGCAAAAATTTCTACGTGTTTAAACTTTCAAAAAATTCCAAAATAAATTCTCTATGTAGAAACGGCTGGTCCGTGCAACACATACTGTAACTTCAGTTACATAAAAACAAACTTACTGACTTTCTTCTTCATGCTTTCATTTATAATTCGTTTATAGGAGGGGGGTCATAAAAGGCAATAAAAATATGAAAAAAAAGTAATGTGTCTTACGACACCCGGTTATAGCTATGCTGCTTAGCTGTATAAAGAAAACTTCATGTGTTAAATAACAAGGCAATAAAATTATATTATATGATGATGTAAAATTCGCCACAAATATTTCAAAACATTTCAATTTATTTCTCATTATTTTCTTTTCAGACAAAATCAAACATTTTGTTTAGTTTATTTACTTTCGTACTCTTCTTTTAAGTACAAAGAAATCAAAACAAAAATAAATTTATAGTTATAAATGTAATAGTGTCGATTGTTTTTATTAAAAAATCATGTCCTATCTCATGTGTCGTGAAATAAATAGCATAGCTATAAAAGTGCTTAACTTGAAGCTGTCATAACAAACAAACCACCAACTACTTCGAAAAAATTTTTGGGATTAATGATAGGAGTATCTGAACATGCATAGAGTAGAACCACCAGAGCAACTGAGTTTTCGTTCCATAATAAAAAAAAACATATTTCTTATCATATTTGCTTAAAAAAAATTTTCCAAAAAAAAAAATACATTTAATAAATGTTCATTGTATTAACTAGTTCTTTTGATAGGCATAACAACAAAGTCGATACAAATCGAACGTTCCTCTATTTTATCCAGCCAGATCCACTGTGATACAAATCGATAAATTTAAATCTCTCCACACTTTACTTTACAGCGCACAGGAACGGGAATGATTCCGCAGTTTTTAAACGATTATAAAATTTCATACGGCTTTTTGGAGGTGTCACAAAGCTTAAGTCTGAAATTTGGGCTATATATCTTTAAAAGGGGCGTAGCCACAAAACCCCAAAGTGTATTACTTTTTATGAGCCCAGAGCCGTTTTGTGGCGTAAGTCGGTCGACTCTAATGTCTCTGATTAAAGAAGATGTGGCTGTCTTCTTCTAGCTTTTCTGTCTGGTCACTTTGGATTGAACTATCCTCTGTGGAAAAGTAACCAAGTTTGTTCACCTTTGTGTCGCTTGTGCTTGGAAGATGACAAGACGACGACACACATTCTTTGTGAGTGTATCGTATTGAGTTACAGTAGAGAGCAAGTTTTTCATTCTGAGTTTGTGTGTTCAGATGATATTAGCCGGGCTTCTCCAATATTTGTACTGACCTTCATAAGGAAAGTCATACAGAGATTGAATTAATTTTAACTCATACATCTATGGTACAAAACATCCATCAGGTGTCGCAGTAACGGTTTTTGGACCAGATCTTCTCCCCTATTCTATTCTATTGGGTAAATGAAAAATTCAAATTAATGCCAACCTAATATTTTTGATGTAATATAAAAGATTTTTTGCACAGAAAAAAATTTTCCTGAAATAAACACGTTTAATGGAAAAAAGTCCATGATAAATTTTATTGTATCAATTCAAGTTTTATTTAGATTAAATTTTTAAACATAATTACATTTTTAATTGATTTTTGTATTTCGTTGCAATTAAACGTGTTTATTGCAGGAGAATTTTTTCCTGTGTAGATTTTTCTTTCCAAGAGTTAAAAAAAAATTTGGTAAATTTATGTATTTTCGTTTGCATTTCAGGAAATATTCGAGAGAAAAAATTAAAACTTTAATTTTTTACCCACCTTGGTCCACTGTTCTGCTAACGGAGAACTCAAATCTTGTTCGATTTGGAAAAGAAAACTTTTTATGGATTTAAAACAGAATTTTTAATATCAAAAAATGAAAATGTTGGTACCAAAAGAATAATTAAGTCAAAATTTATATGAAATTTAAATTAAAATTAAAAAAATAAAAGATTTTTCGGGTTTTTTTTTAGAAAAAGTGGGTTAATTATTTCGCTATTATAAAAAATTTGTATAAAAATACTAATCCCATATTTTTAATTATTTAAAGGTAATACTTTAAAAAATATTAGAAAGAATTTGTTTGCTAAAAATGTTCTTTAGTGAATGAACCAGATAGTTTCGAAATAGACCTTTTTTAGTTATAAATATCAAATTTAAGACGTTTTTTCTCAAATTCCAAAGCTGGATAAAAAAATTTTTTATGCCACCTTAAGACATAATATGGTTTTAAATATTTCCAAAACTATTATCTGCGTCCTGCGAAAAATAAGAAAAATACAGCAAAAATACTGAAAAAATTTCACTTTGGGGATTTTACGAAATAATTTTTGGAATTGCCCGACACTCAAAAACAAATCCTATTTGTGTTTATTTTCTGAGTATTAATTCTATTATTTTCCAGACCGAATTCGAAGCCGAAAATATTGATAAATGCGATTTTATAACATTCCTTTGTGTCAGACCTCTCTCGGGTTTCTCGGGAAACTATTCATTCCCTTATAATAATTCAAAAAAGGCGTAAGTTACACTTTAAACATTTAACAGAAGAACTAAAACATATTATAAGTTTTAGTTCTCAGTAAGTAGTCTTCTGAATTTCGTTAATTAAATTCGATATTTTTGAGCTTAGTCGGATAAAAATAATGAAGGTAGATGGATTTTATATAATTACATCATATTTAATCAATAAGATGATTTTGAGGTTTTTGAAATTTGAATTCATTTCTATTATTTCTTTTTTTTTTTTTTGCCCAAATATCCCATTGTGCAGCCGCAATATTATGTTTAGTACGCACATTCCTGCGACCTTTTTGGTATTACTAAGATAGTATATGTACTTGAATGCAGTAACTTTTTTTACTATAATCTTATCGCTATAATAAATATAACGAAAATTTATTAACTTTGCTATTCAGTAACATATTTTAATGGTATTCACTGTCGGTTCGAGAAAAAAAAATTAAATCTCAAGATTAAATTCATTGAGTTTTTCATTATTATTTTGTGGGCTTTTCGCTTTGAAACACTGTTGTAAGCCAAATATACAAAAGCAGACTTGTAAGCAGAATGAAGCTTTCCTCTGTCTCTTCCTTCGCCGCCTTACTTCTGTAACACTATCGCTTTCCTAAAGAAGTTAGTACCTAAAAAAAGTAGAGAGAAATCATTGGCTAAATTTGACTTTTCTTTAAGAAAAAAATACTCGCATAAAATTAATTTTATTATTATTATTTTTTTTTTTAGTTTAATTTTAGAACCAGCTTCGTATGCTGCACCAATAGCCAGCCAGCTTCCCATTGCATCTTGTGTTGCAAAAGCTCATTTAAGATTCTATAGTTTTTCTTTCAACTTTACTTCTGTGGACTTTTGTTTCTCGGCGGAGTGTAACCAAGAGTATTCATTACAACGTGATAATACTGGCAATCTTAATCTTTAAAACATTAAATACTTATATAAGTACATACATACATATACATATATATATTTTTTTTAAATTGAAAGTTTGAACGGCTCCAGCTACGAATGAATGTGTTTGCTGCTGCACTTTTGCATTATTTATGATTTCTGGGTTGGTTTTATGCTCTGCATGTTTTATTTTATTTTCTTGCTTTTTTTTTTGTAATATTACGTATTATTATTTAGTTGTGCTTAAAATAATTGCATTTTATTTTTCCCTTCTTCTCTACTTTAAGATAATTCTTTTTTTTATTTCTTTGCTCGAGCCGTAACATGATATTCAACTACTTAAAAAGGTATTTACACGCTTCAGTTTCTTTTTGTTACACATTTTCTTAACCTTATTAAGTATTTTACAGCAACGTTCGTCAACAACATTTGCAGCTAATACATAACAGCAAAAAGAAGTAGAGCCAATTGTGACTGAAGCTGATTAAAATGACAAAATTAAGGATAAACATTTTTAAAACGAAATCAGCAGTGATGAATGCATGACTGGTTGGTTAGTAGTGGAGAAAAGTGAATTAATAAAGCCTTTGGCTGAGTAATTTTTTACTAGTTTTGCAACAGACGGCTTTTATTACACATACACAGAAAAATATATCAATTTAAAATCAACATGCAAAAACGTTGATAGGATATCTTAACTAATTAAATAATTTATAAGAAACAATTTCGATTCATTATGATTCCTCGAGTTGTTTCAGTATTAAATTCACTTTCTTTCTATTTGAAGTAGTTTCGGTGTAACATGATTATTCATTTTGATTTAAAAATGATAGAATAGTAAAACAGTATGAAATATTACAACATAAAATAATTTGGCTTACAAAGCGATACGAACTTTATGTATGAAATAAAGCCCAATCAAAAGGGAAAACTTTTCTTTTAAGGTAACTGTTAATCATGTTGAATTAAAATGAAACACATATGAAGCAAAATCAGCATAGAAAATTTTTAAATTGACCTTGTTTTCATAAATTGTAATATGAAATTTTTCTGTGTGTAGTAGAATAATGGTAGAGATTATTTTTTTTTCAGATGATTCCAGGAAGTGTAACAAGTAAAATGTTTGCAGAAGTCTTTAAAGTGACAATTATGGCACAAAATTCATCAATAACAATGAAAATATTATACGACTTAGTTGGTTTTACTAGTATACTGTAAATATATAAAAACCTGCAGCTTTGCCGTAATGTCTTTTAAGCCTTTTAGAATTTAAAATGAAAGGTTAAATGTGAAACGAACTGTCATACTGCGCTAATTTTTTTTTACATTTATAATCAGTCAACTCTCGCAAATCATCACGAATAGATTGACAATTAAACAAAGTTGGAAAATTATCCAGGTTTAATTCGAACATCAGTCATCAATTCGTGCAACTTATGGAGCACTTCGTGAGATTAATGCAGCTCGTAAGCGTACCTCTGAGCAAGAAATTCGCCGACATGTGGATATATTTCATACCAGATACTCTCTAAATGATGCGATCGACAGAATTTGCGTCCAGAATAGAATATCGCCGCTGCAATTGAAAGTGTGGAAGAAGATATAAATTAAAATATTTGATTGGGGCCCTATCCGCAAAAAAAAAATTTGCCTATCGGTGTAATATTCAGCTGGCTCGGGTTTTTTTATTTTTAGAGAAGTAACACTCAAACAATGAATGTCTGCTACTATTATTAGATGTTACCTTCTTTGGGAAAGGCATGGTGAAAGAGAAGATAAGTGGTAAAGGAAGAGTTGGAGGGAGAAAGCTGCATTCTTTTTACAACTCCGCTTTTTCCCGTTTTTGTAATAATGCAGTGTTGCAGCGCCTCTGGTGTCAATGCGGCGCATTAAATGTTTGAAGCTGCGTTTAGTAACTATTTTATTTCGACGATGATTCTGCTACACAATACCGACGAAGGAGATCGCTCTGATGTTATATTAGGATTACCATCCACTGAAGCCGGTGTAGTTCATTACTTAAACTGTCCTACAAAAAATGAGCGAATTCATAGCAAATTCGTAGTATTGGTATTCAATGACTGTCGGAGACCGGGCTCGAACCCAGGACGTTGGGTTTTGCAGTCAACGTGCTAACTATTTCAGCCAACGACCCGCCAGGAGACGATCTTTAGCCGATTAGCTTCAAGAACAGTTGAAATTAATCTTATAGCAAAATTCTGTTGTGTTAATAGGTTTTGCGGCATATGGACAACAGATTTTACAAACTCCATCACTCGTGTCACGGTCAATGGAGATCGTTACAGCACCAGACTCAATGACTGCCTGTTTTAAGGTATAAATGTCGTTGATCCGGGCAAGATTGGGTTTCAACCGGATGACGCTGTGTGCCATGCGGCGACCGTAACCATCGAATTATTGAAATCAAGATTTGCCGATAAGTTGATTTCTACAAACTAACCTGTCAATTACCTTCAAGATGTTCATATCTAACAGAACTATGTTATCAAGTTAACATGACTTTTGCATTAATTTAGTTGGGGTTATAAATTTCGCAATTTATCTTCACACGCATTCTATAGAAATGTTAAATAATTCGTCGTATTTCTGATATAACTTTGAAACCACCTACTATTAAAAAAAATAAAAAAATCATACAACAGATTACTCAAAATTTTATGAAATATTTCTTAATATAAATTCAGTCTTATAGGGCATTTACATCGTCATGAAATCTAGTACTTATGAGATTTCAAGGTAAATGTTGCTGTTGTTTTCTAGATTTATCATACAAAACGAAATCTATTTTGTCAGTTGTTTTTTAGGAAATCTAATCAAAATCTAACATATTTTTACTACCTTCTACATTGTATAACATATGTATAAAAAAGATGACGGAATTAGCTACGGTATACTTAAAATGATGTGTGAATTGCCTACATTGCAGTTGTTCAATTGTAGTTTTGAAAAATTTCTAGTTAATGGGTTTTGTTTTGGATAAAAAAAATCTTGATATTTATCAAAAAAAAAAAAAAAAAAAAACTTTGTGTAAATGATTTTGATTCTCATAAAAATTTTAATCAAAATTTTCTAGATTTTGTGCAGATGTAAATGCCCTATTAGAGTGAATTTGAAATTAATTATTTTAAAAACAAGTCTCATATATAAAACTGAAAATAAAATAAAATTAACTTTAAAACCAAAAATGAAATTTGCTCCCGTGAAGTTTAAAATTAAAGATTTAAAGTTTTAATTTTTAAGATTTAAAATTTTTAATACAGAATTTTTTAAGAAAAAAAAGAAAACTTTAAGTATTATAAAATGAAAAATTTTTTTCACCATCATATAAATAATTCATGCATACTTTTAGTGGAGCAAAAAAGGAAATATCTGCTGCCGTAAGTTTTTAAGGCGAAATACATAAATGTTTTTATAAAAAGGCACCTTAGGGCAAGTAAAGACTTTACGGGTATAATATTTTGAATTTAAATATATGAATTGTTTTTCCAGCTTTTGTGTAAATTCTACATTATAACTGATTATAAGTTAACTATGCTAAAAGCGTTTGATACAATAATAAAAAAAAAGATTTTCAGAACCTTTTATCTATTAAAAAATTCTTTTATTTTTTTGCTTAAAATTCTCATGTATTTTTTTCCTGTGATCGGCTGTCCAAACTGTCCAACTGTCAAGATGCAGTCCATCAAGAGCAATAAATATATATAGAAACCAATATCAATCTAGTAAAATGAAACTAACCATAGCAAACGAAAGAAAATAGAATTGAGTGTATAATAATGAAGTATATGTTCTCGTTTGCAACAACTTCCATGGTCATGTCCATAAGAGTTATAGTAAACCTAAAACTCCACATGAATGTATGTGTATATTTCAAGTGCTTAACTTGAAAAGCAAAGAAGTATCACTTTATTATTTCTTTTTTTTCTTTCTGCCAGTTGCGATGAGTAACAGAAAATAATTCATGTGTTGAAAATAAACAAAATGATGGATTTACTTTTTCTTTTTGAGTCATTAAACTGAAGTCAAGTGTGCCGCTTTTGAAGGCAAAACAGATATACAAACACAAAGATATAAAAAAATAAAATTAAAAGTATTTTTTAGCAGCAAATAAAAAAGGATATATAAACCTATTCTCAAACCAAAATAATATACATAATGCGAATAATTTAAATTTAAATAAAGTAAATTTAGTAAGCTGACAAAGTTTCAGTAAAAAAATCAACAGAAATGCGCAGTTTCCAGGAATCAGTCAGACTCACTTATAGGAAAAAAGAAAACGGTTAAAGGTAAAAAAAATAAAATGAGCCAAGTGGAAATGAAGTATGGACGAAATTAAAGCAGTATTAAACTATAAAACATAAATAAATTGCAATTGATTGAAGGGAATTGTAAAGAACTGGCTGACACACGAAGATGAATTGCATTTAAAAGTCAATTGAAATGAACTCTTTTCTTAAAGTATGGACAAAAAAGCAAAAAAAAAGGAGAGGACTCATCTTGTATACGTATGCATGCAAGAAGGGTATCTTGCAAACCAATAATATATTAAAAAGAAAATATAAATATATTGAAAAGGAAAGAAGAAAATTTTAAATCCTTTTGGGCTTAAAATTTTAAAACGTTATTTTACTCGTTATTTTACTGCTCGTTTGAATATCGTTTTAAAACGAAACATAAATAAAACCAATAATGGGCCTCATTGTGGTTGTTGAATTTCTCGATTCGACTTCGATTTTTTATACAACATTTTTCTTTTTAATCTAGTTCAACCTTTCAATGTCGAATCGAAACATTCAACAACCGTAATCAAGTAGATTTTTATATTGAAATGATAATACGGTAAATTTTCCGCAAGCCTATTCTCCTTTGAGTATAGTTTTAAAACTGTATATAATAACTGCAATTTTACTTTGAGATAATAATACGGTACTAAGATAATACGGTATTCAGGTAATACGGTGTTGAAATAATACGGTGCCTTTTCAATGTAAAATTTTTGTTTTAAAATTATACTATGAAATTAAAATTATATTTATTATAGATCGAAAATAAAATAACTTTAAAAATCATTAATAAAACGAATTTAAACTTTTTTATGTCGCAACATTTTCACTAAAACATATTACACTGAGAATAATCTATGTGACATT
Source organism: Tachina fera (assembly GCA_905220375.1). NCBI lineage: Eukaryota > Metazoa > Arthropoda > Insecta > Diptera > Tachinidae > Tachina > Tachina fera. The sequence goes on from LR999966.1 coordinate 78,515,381, forward strand.
TAACGAAAACCATTTTGCTAGTCCCTTGTTTCGTAAAAATAAACGAATTTATCATACACATTACACATTACATAAGTTTGAAAGCAACGAAAATTTATTTTTTTGTTAAATATAAAATATTAATTACACCTGATTTTTTTTAATTTAAATAGAACACTTTTTAGAATTTTTATTTTTTGAACTTAAGACTTTCGTATATGTATGTATTTCATAAATTTTACGTATGGGAGATAACGAAATATTTCGAAACATACTGCCGTAGAATCGACAAAAATCAAACACATTTTAACAGATAGTCCAACATATGAAGGGTGTTTCTTTTTATAATCCGAAAAGAATATATTCAAAAGATTAATTAAAAAGTACTCCGGGCGTGTGCTTAAAGTGACGTCCAATTTTAGGCCACATTTTCCAGCATTTGTAGCGAGTAATGCTGACTCCCTCAGTGGCTTTATGTGGCCCCACAAGAAATAATAGAAAGATGCCAAATCGAATGACTGTGAATGCCAATTGACAAGTTCATATCTCGTAATCAACTAATCGCATAATTTTTATTTCACTAATATTTTGACACTAGTTCTAATGTAACATCAACGCGCCCTCCTTCATCGGTTTTGTGTAGCACAATCATCGGCGAAGTAAAATAATAAATAAAACTAATACCAGAGTTTTTAAAATTTAATCCACCTCATTGACACCAGAGGAGCTGCAGCATTACATTATTTAAAAAAAACATAAAAAAGCATAGTTGTAAAAAGAATGCAGCTTTCTCTCTCCAACTATTCCTTTGCACACTTTTCTTTTCTTTCACTAAGTCTAGGTTCACACACGACAACTTTTGTTGCGCAACTCTACTTCAATTCTCTTTTGAACTTGCTTTTACGTTCACACAGGAAAATTTTGTTTCGGCAATTTTTGGTTTCTTTAGCTTCACCATTAAAATTACGGATGAGATAACAAAAGAAAACTGGAGCACGGGCAATTATGCACCCCTTTCCATTCTCTTTTCCTCCCTCGTCCATAAAATCAAGAGTTGCGCAACAAAAGTTGCTGTGTGTGAACCTAGTCTAAAGAACGTAACACCTGGTAATAGTAATACGCATACATTGCCTGAGTGTTATTTCTCTTTAAAAAAATACGATGTTTGCGAATGCCATATGGAATGTAGCAATATCGTGTTGAAACTACAACTTGCCCGGCTCAATGTCATTCATATTTTAAAACAAAAAATAGTTTATCATAGTGCGCTAACGATCTTCATTAACCGCAATGCAAGCTGTGGCTTAAATTTTGAAGAAATAAGGTCCAAGAGTGCACAAACGCACTAAATGGTGCAAATTTCTAATGGAATCTGACAGATATCGTCTGGAATAATTTCACTTCATATTTGACAATTTTGTGTATTAACAATCCCGTTAAGCAAAAACTAGCCACAACGCTGAACACAATTTTGCGATAGAACTCGCATCAGTTTTCAACTGTTGTAGACTTAACTCCTCCACCAGCTGGATTTTAAACTTGTGCGGCAAAAGATCTCTGCTCAAAGTATTTTACAATTGATGCAAACGATGACGAACGGTAAATTTGATTCTTCTTCCACACTTTCGTTTAAAGAACCGATATTTTTCCAGCACGCACATTTCTTCGACGTGTTCTATAAAATCTATCCATAGTTCGACTGATGGCTGCTAATAGGGATGATTATGTGCGCCATTAAAATCTAGATAATTTGGTAGCGTTTCACAAGCGTCAATCTATTTACGATGACTTTGCAGAGTATATTTATCACAACTATCCAAAAATGAGCGCAGTATGGCAGTTCGTTTGTGAGTTAATCTTTATGTAAGCGATTTGCTTAGCTTAGCGATAGCTTGTCTGCGGAAAATACCAGAGTCTAGGGGAATCGAACCCGCACCCTTGGACTGAAAGGGTAGCAACGCTACTACTCAGTCACAGAAGCATCAGCTGTTAAACCGGGCTTTAAAAAATCCATATTTATACGAAGAATAAAATACTAATTTTCCTGTATCCCCTGCTTAAGTTTTGTTTCTTCAGATTTCGTATGATTTGTATTCTTTTAGCATAACATCGCATGCCTTAGGGCGCCACTTTAAATAGCTTTTTATTTCTACCTTTAAATGTGTTAAATTTTTTAACTTTTTATAGAGTTTAAATTTCCAATTAATCACTCTTATTCCACTTGTCGACATCGACGTCACTTTAGCACAACATAAAAAAGATCGTGTTCGTGTATCAGTTGTTGACAGTTTAATGCTATTTTCTAGATCTTAGGGAACGGAAATAGATTGTCTGTTGCGCAAAATTGTTCTCGAGAGCGAGTTAACACGCCCAAATTATTTGGTATTTTGTTAAAGAGGCGTCGATGACGACAACTGGAAGAAGAGTGAATAAGATTTTATTCTAAAATACGTAAATATGAAAAAGTTAATTCGATTAAGAATATGTGTAAAATTTTTCATAAAGAAGTTTATTATTCGACATATTGTCATAATTATATATAGACCAAGCTAAACCACAAGCAAATAAATTTCAAATTTTTCATAAAGTTTGAATTTAAAATATTTTAACTTAAATTTTATGGAAAATAATTCATTTCAGTTGTTAAGATGTTGACTTTGATTCCTGCAAATCTCTGCATATTATTATTGAATCCTTTGGCAAAAATATTGAAACAAATATTCATTGCATTGGCAAGCTTATAATGGAGCGGGTATTAAATATTTTTACTGCCATTTTTTTAAGCTTCCCATTTGTCTGTAAAGCATTTTCCTTCACACATTTCAATGGTGAGTAAGTCATGTAAGAAAATTCTCACACATAATATTTTTTTAAGCTTGTTGTTTCCTCTTTTGTTGTTTTTCATATTTTTTCTTTTTTTATAGTTAAAATACTCTATGCCGGAGAAAAATGTTCTGTTTGTTGGCTTTTAGTACTTGCAAATGTAAATTCCTCTAAAATCCGCTTAAAAATTATAAGCTGTTCACTTTTGCTGCTGTTAGTACTTCAGTTGATGTGGCTGCTACCGCCACACTCTACACTATACTACTCGTATATATGTACATGCAACTGCCACCAACTGTCATTTATTATTAAGCTTCAATGCAATTTATTGTTGATCTCTTTTTTTTTTTAAATAAAAAAAGAGAGAACTATAACAAAAAATGCCAAAGTAAAAAATATTAAAACACTTTTTAAGCCCTTTAGCACTGTCGGTATTTCTTTTAATGGCATTCAACCAACCAACGTTAACAAAAATACCATAAAATTTATAAGCTGTTGAACTTTGGCCAGTGTGAATATATTTTCTTAATAAAACATACATATAAATGCTATAGAAAGAGATAAAAAATTAGCTTATGATTTTGAATTTAAAAAATGTTTGCGTCTTTAAAGTACAAAATGCAAAGTATGTATTTAGTAAATGACAAGTCAGGTATGAGTCCGGAAGAAGAAGAAAATATAATTGATTAAATAATTGGTTCTATATAATATTTAATATAATCGTGTTACTTGCACATACATACATAAATTTATTTCTTCTTCACTTCATTTCAAATTATCACCCAATCAAAAAACTTAAGCCGCGTCTGAAAATATGCCACATAATTTAATTAACCAACTTCAAAAGGGGAGGCGGTTCTGAAATCGGATGTATAAGTTCATAACTACGTATTAGTTCATAACTACGGACCACGCCCACACAATTTTTTCCCCTTCGTTTTATGTACTTTTACTTACTGGATTGCTACAAAACTTGACCAACACCTGGGGCTTTTATAACGACACGGTCGTTATTAATTTTTAATGGAGATGCCCCCATTAATAATTAATATTATATTTCCGGAGACTTAAAGCACTTTATGTACTTGACCTTCCCTTCCGAAAATAGAAAAATTTTAATTTGTCAAATCATATTTAAATTACAAAAGTAAAATTTGATTGGATTATTTACTTTATTTTTTTTTAGTTTTAAGGAAAACTCAATGTATGTTATTTAAAAGTCATGAAATTTGTTTATTATTTTGATTGTAAAATAGATTGCAAATAAAAAAATTTAAAAAAAAATGTTTCCGTAAGTTTTCTTAGACGATTCTTGCGATAGACACGCTAAGTTCTAAAAGTGACACGATTTTGTATTTAGAAAAGTGGGCGGGTGGTTTGTTTTCTGGCAAACGAGTTTTCTAAGTTATGGCGTTTTTTGAGAAAATGCGCCAGATATGTTACCTAATGAACTACGGCTCAGTGATGTAAAATCCCATCCTGAAACTTCCCCCATCCCTCATTTCAAACTCAAAGCACTGGAAAATAAATAGAAAACTAAAAATGTTGGACAACGATATCTTTCGGACTCTCGAACATATTTATATCAGTTTTCCAAGTCCAAAAAAGTACAAAAATTCTTAAAATCAATTTGATAAGAACTTTTAGACTTATTTAAAGCAAGCGCTTTATTAGAAATTTTTCCTCAACGATATCTCTCGAAGAATAAATACATATTAATCAAATTTGCACCAGTCGATGTTTGGCCTCATCGCGATTGGCTTTTTTCAACTCCGACTTATGGCATTTTGGTCCTAAATTAAAGAAAAAATTCTGGGATGTTCATTAATCTAGTACAAAAACGGCCTAGTCGAAGTCAAAATACGCCAACCACGATAAGGGGGCTTGTTTTTTTTAATTTCAGAGGTGATTAAATTTTGGATTCGGTCGGTTTCGTAGTTCGTAGAAAATTTTTTACAAAAAATACTTTTACTAAGGTTCTAGTTTTAAAAAGTCTCAGCAGAAATTGAATCGAGTCGGTTCATTATTGCCAAAGTGGGGTCAATGTTTATTATTAAATGTCACAGTCGAAGTCGAAGTACACCAGTCACGAAAGAGGAGCTAATTTTTTTAAAAGAGCTGATTAGATTTTGGTTTCGCTCGGTTTCGTTATTTCAAATTAATTTGAAAATTGTTTTCCAAAATTACATTTTTGAAAATTCTAAACAGCCAATGAGTCGAATCGGTTCATTATATTACGAAGTTCAAGTATCAAAATCTGAAGAATGTCAAAAAATTGGTTGGTCCGATCGTTATGAGAGGTGTACATACACAGACCCGCTTTAGAATGCCAAGATCTAATGAAAACTAGATCTTCAAAGATCAGGTTGAGATCGATAACTTCCTATTTTTGATAGCGGGAAGTTTAAAAAGCCCCGAACAATTTTAATCAAATAAGACCCTCATTTTGTAAAATCAATGCCAAGCGCTGAAAAATTTTATATGTCAAAAATTTAAAATACTTTTTACAAATGAGGTCCTTAGTCTAGAGAATATTAAAAACTAAAATTATTTCTAAATTCGACTTTAAATAACTCCCACACTTTGAGATTCGTTTGATAATGAAATAAGTGTACCAAAAATAATCGGATAACTGAAAGCTATACAAATCCCCGCACTGATTTCAATCGCAGCTAGTCGTATTCACTTTGCATTAGCGAAACATCGGTTTACTGAAAATATCGTACTACTGAAAACCAAAAGAAAGCCCAAAACTACGTTTTGAATGAAACTTACTTCGCTTTAATGAAAAAAATAAACAATGACAAATTTATTTCTCAGAAATGGATTTCATAACTTAAGGCTAAAAAATTGTGCATGTTTTGTCCGTTAAAAAATTAAATGGCAAAATGTATTTGTCCTTTTCGCTCTCAAGTACTTTACTGTATTTTTCTATTGCATTGTTTTATTTTTTGTTTTAAAAATAATTGAAAATATTAAAATGTTTCCATGAATAATTTTTTTTTAGATAAGATTTTTACGTTGAATTGACGTAAAAAAAATATACAGATTTGATATACAAAATATTGTTTCAATGATTTTAAGCAGTACGCTTAACTGTAAAAAATTTCAGTAATCCGAGCAACGTTTTAGAGAAAAATTAGGATAACTGAAAAAATTGGGTTTTGGTTACTTCCAGTAAAGCGGAGTCAACAGTGGAGCATAAAACCCATTGCAATAACACCGTTATTGGCAAATCCCTCCGTGATTGATATTTGTGGCCTTCCTACTCCCAAATTAAGCAACTGTTTTTATAATAAGTTTTGACTGATGATGTTAAAAAGTATAATTAATCTCATGCCTGCCATTTTTAATTTAATTTCTTCTCAAGTAAACAATTTCAAATGGAGCGTAAAATCACGGAAGAAAAATTTTTTGTTTAGTTTAAAAAGAAAATTCATAAAAAACGACTTTCTTTACATTGTGCGCCTGATTGTTATTTTTACATGTCCTCTAAGCATGTATTTGTTTTGTTGCTCCTTCTCTATACTAGAGTTCATAAATTCAATCAATTTAAAATATTTAGGATGCTGGTTTTTTTACAACAATAATACTAAACGTTTTATAGGCAAAACCTGATCATAGCAGCAGCTAAAGCAAAAAAAAAGACAGTCTCTTCAATTGCACCAAATTGAAGACTATTACAGACGAGTAGATTGTAAAACGTTAGAGTTTTTCGTTTTTGGGAATCTATGTTTTAGATGCATCTTTCATGATGTTTATTTTTTATTTCGTTTAGCTTTTTTTTTTGCTCCTGTTTAAGCAGTTGAATAGCTGCTACTTTTTTGTTTGTTGTTGGTGTGTTTTAGTTTTGTACAAAATCTTTTATTTTCAGATTTTATTTGCCAATTTAAATTGCCTAAAAAAAGTTATTGCATTTTTTTTTGCCATATAAGAACAAACACACTCATGTTGGTTGAAAGGAAAATATTTTTCGTTGCCTTTATTCCATTTATTCGTTTATATTTTGCTAATGAATCTTTTATGTTGGGAAAAAAATAGTAGTGGGGAAAAGGAATGGAGGCGTACAACAATTAAGAAACTATGATTTGTTGATAGAAATGTTATCAGTGCAGTTCGAAACGTTGAACCTTTGTTCTGCTAAACATACATACTCTGTCTCTTATTTTGGGATTATATTAGATATGTGGAAGATTTTTGATTTATATCCCGGGAAAAGAAGTTTGCACCAGGAAGCTGAGAATATTTAGCAGACGGCAGTGTGTATTTCTTTTGCTAAAGGGGGTGACTAGTAGACAAATATTTTCAACTCAACAATGAAAATTTTATTGGAACTCTTAAATTCAATTTATGTGAATGATATTTACTTGAACTTATTAAGCGCTTGTAATAGACACTTTCTTTAAAAAATATTATATAAAATTATTGCAATTGATTCACAACCAATGAAATGTATATTTTTTCGTATTTACACAAATAGCGGAGACATGAATCCCAATTTTTAGCATAACTTAAGTAACACCAGCCGTGTAATGGATTAGTAAAAAAAATTAAACTGGAACCGGGCTCAATATACATAATAAATTGTGTAAAAAAACTGCAAAAATTCAAGTTTTAAATATACATGGCTTAATATAAAAATCGTATCTCTATTTTTACGAAATCGCATTTTTACCGTTTTCTCATAGCCATCAGAATAAAAGAACTAAGTACAATAAAGTTAAAAAATAATAGATTTATGAGTAGTTACTAGGGTATTCATTTTATCGGGTTTTTGCTTTAATCGGTTAATCACTCGATTACTTAATCGAGGGTTTTGCTTAATCGGTTAATAATCCGTTAATTTTGGTACTAACCGGTTAACCGATTAATAAAGTTTTTCCATAAATCAAGTGTTTTCAGCAAATAAAAGTACATATAATACTTATTAATTTGGTTTATTAGTAAAACCAAAAACACACATAATAATTCTTAAACTAATTCTTGTAATTTTTTTCTAGAACATTTCTTTTAATACTATCGATAGTTCCTTCTGTTGGCTGGTCATCATCTGATTCATAATAACAGAGCTCAACGATGAATATTCTGCAAAAAAGTTAATTTCTGAATTTCTTAGCTTTCGTTTTTGTACTGTCTCTCATTAAATTTAATCGTTAATTAAATCGTTGGCAACAGTACTATTGGCTTTTATTAAATTATTAAATGAAAACTACCAATTTTATTACTAGAGTGTTAGATACAAGTAACACACAGTTTCATAAAAAGAACAAAGAAATAATAAGAAATATTTTAAGTAAAAATGATTTTCCTACGGAATTAGTAGACAAACTCATAGAAAAAACTATTACAAAACGAAGACAAATTAATAACAACACTGAGAATAGTACAAAGGTCTACAAATCAATTAACTACATCGAAGGACTATCGGAAAGGTTAAAATACTCAGACATTTATGATAAAGACAAATACATTCTAGCAATGAAATCCAATAATACAACAAATATATTGTTTAACAATATGAAATCAAAGATAGATATTATGGATGAATCTAATGTTATATATGAAATAAAGTGCAATGGCGACGAGACTGATATATGCCAAAAAGTATATGTCGGTACGACAAAAACAAAATTAAAGACAAGATTAGCATCGCATAAATCAGACTTAAAAGCAAATAACAAACCGCTGACACAAAAAAATGCACTTGCTGCCCACTGTGCAAAAACTGGACATAAACCAGACCTTAATAAAATCAAAATATTAGAGAGAGAGAAAAACTATACCAAGCGATACATGGAGGAGATGTTACATATCATAAATATACCAAATGATAAAAGAATTAACTATAAAACAGATACTGATAATTGCGCACACATATACAGACACATAATAAACAAACACAGGACTAGAAGAAAACATATCAACAGTAGGTGACAGAACTTATCCACTGCTAGGATCAAATTTTACAAAATAAAAGTAATTATAATTTATAGTGATAAAGCTAAATATTATTTAATTATATATTAAATCATTATTGTTTTAGTTTAATAATACCCTGAAGATGGCCAACAAAGTTGGTCGAAATATCGGAAATAAATAAACAAAAATTAATAAAAAGTAATTTTATTTATTTACTAAAACGGACCTCAAGCCGAACACATACATATGTATACACGTCAGTTATTAAATGAAAACTTAATAATTCCCTCTAGTTAGAGTACCAAAGTCTCTAGTTAAAAGATTTTGAAGTTTTACTTAAGTTAGGATCACTGAACATACTTCTTTGTTTGTGTGAAAAATAATTTCTAAACACTCACGTTTTGTAAATGAGACGAAACAATTAATTATTTACATAAAAAATAAGTTGTAATACTAAAAAATATGAAATAATTTATTACGTCGGTTAATCGGTTAATCGACTGAAATTAACTAATTTAGTCGTTAACCGAAAAAAGCTGATTTTAAATTAACCGATCAGTTAATCGGATTAACCGATTAACGGTTGACCGATTAAATACCCTAGTAGTTACGTAATGGCGGCTTCAGTCCTATTTTGGGAATTTAAAGCTGGAAAAAACCGGGAATTTAGGTAATTTGCATAGCTTGTTTTTAGATCAGGCACCTGATAAACTGATCTCGAAACTAGCTATGAAAATCCCCCATTTGTAACTGGGTTGCCAATATTTTTTGGGGTTTTCCGGTTTTTAATGTCCAAAACAGGACTCAGGCCGACATTATACATATATCTTGAAATTATATTAAATATATAGATATATATATTTCTTAACAGATATAAATATTTTTTCTTTTCTGTAAATGCAACATTAAATTTTTGAAATTCAGACTTCGAAAACTGGTGTTTTTTACACCAAAATTGCACTGAGACTCGTACTGAAAATATAGGGAAACTAGTCCTTAAGACAGTTTTTTTGAGAATTTCTCCTTTCTGATGCATTTTGCCACAAATATCTTTATAAACAAAATTAAACCAGATAATTTTCTGTCGGTTTATAGAAGATAAGTGAAAATTTGTATCTGTCGATATTGAAAACGAAGATGAGAATTTTTACTCGTCTTCTATGAACTTTTTTTGTTGAAAGAAGTACAAAAGTATGAATCAAAAGTGAAGGCAATATTGGCTCGTATTTACAATATATCGAAAATTTATTTATGAAATTTTTTAAAATATTAATTATTGAAATATTAGGACTCATTAATTTTATGAGAGAAATAAAATCGACCTAATTAGATTTTCAACATAGATTTATTTATTTTTCAAGTGAGTTTTACTAAATAATCGATTTCACAAATATACATATACTGTTAAGTAACTAACAGTGCCATGTTAGCTACAGTACTAGCGATGCCAACAATTCTGGTTCGCATCTCTGCTAAATATGCAGGCTCATTATTGAAATTTATGTGAGCATAAAATGAGCTTTAAAAATCTGTAGCACTATCTCTAGGCAGTGTGAAAAAATATTGCATATTTTATGGGCGAAACAATGCAAACGGGCATTTAAGAAGTATGGATAATAGATTACAATTATGTTTAATTCAGCAACAAAAACTATAAATATCCTAACGTGTAAGTTCCCAAGAAAAAAATATATTTAAACATAATTAACTAATAAATCAGCCCTCTAATTTGTTTTGACAATTTATTTAACATATTTTTGCCTTATCTTGACTTACTAATAGACACATTAATAATTGCATTAATTACATGAATATACACTGATAGTTTAATTAAAAATAAAAACAAATACAGCAAAATATTTGTTTATGGATTTTTACATATTTACTGTCGCACAAAAATTAATAATAAAAATTTATACAAAAGTAATTTAAAAAATATACATATTATTTTTAATTATTCCCAGCCATTTATGAAATATTTTTATTTCTGAAAGTTACAAATGTGTGTGTAGTATTTACTTTAATAAAAGCAAATATATATTTATTTGTATTTTATTTTAGCTATAAAAACAAGGTTTAATAAAATAGTTTTTTTATGAAAATATATATTTTATAACAAGCTGACTTTAATTTAAAAAAAACATTTCCAATGTAAAATTAATTAAAAGAACATTAAAAACTAGAGTTTTGCAGCTCATGAAGGAACTAGTTCAATTGATTCACTTCACTGAGCGCTGTGAGCCATTCAATTCACTGAACAATGTCAGCTCAGTACCGAGTGGTTTCTAGATTTGTATCAAACACTTTCAGTAGCTCGTTTTAGACACAAACCTATAATCAAACCCATTTAAATAACATGTGCACTTCTATCAAACTCATTCAGCAGCTCGTTTTAGACACAAACCTACATATGTAATTTAAGTGGGTTTGTGTCTAAAACGACCTACTGAAAGAGTTCGATACAAGTCTTGTGCTTTTTCAGCAAATGTTTTGTGTCGCACAAGTATATAAAAAGTATATGTATCTAAATATATTTATTAACAAATTCCACTCAATAAACTATTTTAGTTTTATCTATTTCTTATACTTCATCTGCCATGTTTTATAATGTATGACCACACAAACACACACTGTATAAATCTGTCACTTTTTATGCTTCGGTTTTCGACCTTTCTTTATGCTTGAAAGAATGTTTCACAACGAATGAACTGAGCTACTGAATTAAATACTTCAGTAAAGTCAGGTGGGCTGAAAAGAGCGATCACTCAAAAGAGCTGATGAGCACAACTCTATTAAAAACAATCCAATCAATACATATTTACATACAAATATTAAAAAATGCAGCATGTTATTGGACTGAGACTGTAATAGAACAGTCCGCTGTAAACGCATTCATTACATTGCACAATTTGGTTAACCTTTATGAAAAAAGGGGTTTGTGGTAATACTTTATTGATAAAAACTATATATAATTGCAAAAAAAAAACAAATTGAGGTATATCACAGAATTGATAAGGAAATAAAAATTTTACATTTTATAAATATATCTCAAGGCAGGAATATTTATTTATTAAACTTTTTGCTATACATGACTTCTTTTTTTTACGAACGTACCCTATATTATATGATGATTTCAAATTCTCTGCAAATATTTCAAAACATTTCCATTTATTTCCCGTTATGAAACAACAAAACAAAAACAAACTGAAGAATCGTTCTGATTGGTTTGGCTTTGTTTTGTTTTTATTTCACTCACTTCAAAGAACGAAACAAAACAAAAACAAACAATTTGTTTTGTTTATTTTCGTACTCTACTTTTAGGTGTAAAAAAAATCAACACAAAAATAAATTTATAACTGTAATAGTGTCAATTATTTTTGTTACGAAAATCACGTACTAACTCCTATATCGCTCAATAAATTGCATAGCTATAACAAATTTTAATTTTCATTTGACTTTAGTCTGCAAATAGGCTTATTACTTTGCCATATTGGAAGCTGTGAACTCCTGAAATGTTATTTATTTAATACGTATTTATTCATAAAAGTCAGACCAATAATTAAACTTTTATTTGTTGCAAATAATTATATTTTTATGTGCACCTTAAAGGATGGAGCGTGAATATCAAGCACTTCACTTGTCTAAGAACAGAAAAGTGACACATGTCACAAGCATTATTTTTTACAAATGCTTTTGCTAGTATAAAATTTAAGCATACAGGGCAATTATGAATAAAACTCCACGAGAAATTTTTTCCGGGGAACAATTCTAATTAATAGCAAATGATAGGGAAAACAAAAAAATCCTCATTGGAAAAGGGAGATATTTCTCGCAGAATTTTATTCATAATTGCCCTGATAGTAACAAAATCGCCATGTTATTTTGAAATGTATGAAGAGTTACAATGACATAATAATAATAATAATAATAATAAGAAGAAGAAAAAGTGAAGAAGAAACTCGTTTCGGTTTTTAATACACCGAAAAAAATTGATTTGTAAATACAATTAATTTTTTGTTACATCAATTAAATAATTAATTGATTTTGAACCTACAACAATTTTTGTAAATACAATTAAAGAAATTGTAAGTTAGAGAAAAATCTGAAATATATTTTCAATTAAATATATCAACAAGTAGTTTGTTAAAATTTATTTTTTTTAAACATTTAGTTTTGTTAGATTTCCAAGTTTTTTTAATTAAAGACATTGTTATATTAACAACATTATTTTTATACACAATCACAATCCTAGCAACGAAATTTCGCTTGTTTGCGAAAAATACTAAATGTCTTTGGGTGGAGTTAAACCGGCAACCTCAGGGATAATAAACTAACTTGGTTACCTCTCAGCTAAAGAGCAACACTTTATTAGATAAACAAAAAATTAATACACACAAAACATGATTTCTTGTTTTTTCTACATGTGCGCATTCCGTTATGATATAATCTAACAAATAATTTTGTTGAGTAATTTAATTGAATACAAAAATTTAAATTTGTTATATTAACAATGAGGATTGTTAATTTTTAAACTAAATGTTAGCAATTTGTTTTGCTGATTGCATTTCGATGATATTTTTTTCTGTGTAGTGGCACAGCTTCTTCCAAAATTATTTCCGAAATGCCACTAATTGTGTACCATTTCTATAAAACGTGCGTGAAGATAAATTTCGATGTAGATAAACCAAAATACAAACCAATGCATTAACTGAGGTATGTTAACCTGATAACATAATTCTGTTAGACATTAAAATTTTTTAGTTAATTCAAAGCTTCATTTCTCGAATTCAACATATTTCAATAAATTGATGCTTGTGGATATCTGGCTTAAAAAACATGCTTTTTTTTAGAAATACGAAAAATTCTCACTCTTGCTTTCGGAAGTATTAACAATATCAATTAATCTACGCTTGACTCACGCTTAACACACGTTCTCATCTCTAATGCATACACAGATACGCCCAAATACTCACATAGACCTTTTTTTGTTTTGTAATGATTTTTCATTCATTATGCAAATAGCAATAATTAATAATTACATTAATTTTAATTATTCTGCTATTTAAACAATAAATGTTTTTTCGCTCTTTCTGCAAAAGAGTATGGAGAGTGGCTCTGCGTGGATGTGTGTTGTGTGTGTGTGTGTCCATGAATCTGTATGTTTGTTGTTGCTATCTTTTAAATCCTTTTCCATTTCGTAATTAAGATATAAAGGAATGTTTTTTAACCATTCATGTTGGGAGTTTAATATACATAAATATATATATATATATATATACATATATATATATATATATATATATATATATATATATATATATATATATATATATATATATGCACATACGCATGCACTTTTAAATGTTTTTTAATGTTTATGCAATTGTGTGTAAGTGTAAATATTGGAGAAAAAAACATTAATTATAATTATGCCAATTATTTTGTATGAAAATACGTGTCCAATATAATTATACAAACGCTCATAATTGTAGATAGAGCTCAATAATTGTGGTTATTAATAATACAAAAAAACACAACCAGTGGAAAATTTTCGAATCAAGTGACTATTTAATGACTTAAGAGTTAAAGCGACCGCAAACCTTGGCGAATTCAAAACGAGATAAAAAAAATGTTTTCGAATTTAATTAACATATAAATTTGAAGGTATTTTCTTTCGTTTCGTATTACAAAATAGACCTTCTTGTATCCATATCAAAGCCTATAAAGCAAGCATAAACTTCAAATGAAAACATCTACAATAGATGCTGCAATAGATTCATGACTCAAAAAACGTAATTTTTGAATTAGTAATAGAAAATTAATCGTCATTCGTTCTTTATATTGCTTAAAAAATTTCATACAAATATCTTGTAGACTCACTTGAGAAAATAAAAAATAAAAAATTGTTCTTTTCCACTAAGTTGTTAGTAAATTCAAAATTTTGAATTCGTTTTCTAAGGACCTATGCTCCGATAGAAACTCAGCTAATAGAAGCAAAAGAAGGAAATCGTTTGCTGCAAGACAACTTTTTTTAGTTATAACTAGGGAAAGGATTTTCATGTTAATACATGTTTTGTGTCGCTGGTCTTAGTTCAACGTAAATAAGATATATTTGCGAATCAACAAATTTGCAACAAAATGACAACGATTTGTTGGTGCATATTTTTCCATATTTTAAAATAAATACATATTTTTGCATATTTCATTATAAATGCATATTTTTTAAAACATTTGTTAGTTCTTTTTATGCTATAAAGGAAATTTTGGTGTTTTTTCGTTAGTTGCAAAGTCAAAAAAACTGCAGTTTTTACGACTGTGTAAAAACAAAAAAGAGAAAAACGAAAACAATTTTAACAGGGATAAAAACCTTGGCTTAAGTCAAAAATATCAACACCGTTGAAAATAAGAATGGGATAGAAGCCCTTTTAAGCCCACAAATGTTTGCGTAATTTTGTTTGGCACTATTTACTGGTTTCGTATTAATTTCATGTGAATAGAAAAGCTCCTTTACCTGTTGCAGCCTTTAAAGAAATATATCAGGGATACGACTTCCCCCACAGCCTATATAATATATTTATATTAACAAAGTTAAGAATATATTAAAGTTAAAAAAAACTTAAGCACTTAATTGATATTTTTACACTCATCGAGTACTATGAAAGGTAGCATAAATGAAGAAATTAAAAATAAATAAGATAAAATTAAAAAAAAAAAACTATGGACTTAAAAAAATTCAACAAATTGCATCAATATTTTATAGTTCAAGCGAAAATTTAGAAACTTAATAGTCCACAAATGCACAAAAGCAGCATTATATGCAACAATAACTGACGTGGAACGGTAATATTATATTATATAAAAGTTTCTTTCAGAAAAATAAAAGCTTTTTCGTCAATTTACAAAGCAAATATTCATTTACGTAAATAAAAGTTTGACTTAGCCTTATTTTGTATTTTATATGACTAGAAAAATATTTATTAAGAAAGCATTGAAGCTGAGCTGTTAGTGTTTTAATGACCAAATGTTTGTTAAAAAAGCAATGAAGCTGATATTTTAAAGTTTTATGTTGAAAAAGAGTTAATAATTTTTTATTTTATTAGTTTTAAGTACAGATTTTTTTATTTTTAATGTATATTTTATGTTCATAAAACTCGATTTTAAATGCATGCAAATCCTTTCCCTACTTTTTTAACTGTATTAAATCAAAGGTTCGATGTGTTGAGTATCACTTGATGATACTGAATTTTTTAGCATTTCCAACAGGGTTTTATAAATGCACAGGCGGCTTGTACATGTGTAAGCATGATCTGTAACAATATCATTTATACATATTTAGGATAAGGATTGTAGGATTGTAGAAGCAAAAAACTGAAAAAAAAACCTAAAGCATTTGCATGCAGAAATAATTTTTAAAGTTGTCATAAGTTCTTGATTTCAAACTATAACGTAATAACATCTTTAAGGAGGATGTAATTATACATTGTCTCCCAGTAAACGTTAAAAATTGAGATAGGCTCTTTTTACATTCACCGATATATAAGAGTATCTTGCGGAAGGTGCTTTAAAAAAATTTTCTATGCATTTACAAATATTTAAAAGGTAACTTTGAAAACCTAATCGTTGAAAAGTACCATTAAGAAAGTGGCTGCTTTAAAAAAATTATTTACTGAAGTATATTTAACAACAATACCTTGCAGATATTCTCCCTTATTGGGGTTGGCGTATTTCAACTTCGACTACGACGTTTTTGTAATTGATTAAAGAAACTTTAATAGATTTTTTTAAATCTATGATCAAATTGTCGTAGTCCAAGTCAAAATACGCCAATGGGCCACGACAAGGCCCAATAAGTTTTAATACAGTACTCATACTTTTCGAAAATTGCCTCTAAAAAGATTAAATTTTTCTCAGAAAGGTCCTTTTTCCTAAAGAAGTTTTTAGCTATTGTTAAATGTACTGTTTAAAGATGTTATTGTACATATTTTAAAAAATTTGTTTTAGTACTTCCATGAAGAGAGTCTTTCAGAAAAAAATTTTTTTAAAGCGTAAATTTGAAAAAGAAACTTTAAAAAAATGCTTTAACAAAATTACCTTCAATAAAAGTACATTTTAAATAAATTCAGTGAAGTGCGACTTTGACCCGCGCACGAAGGGTTCCCTACCTATATAAAATATAGTTTTGGCACTTTTTTTTCGTTTTTTGACGTTTTTTTTATTTTGGCGATTTTTTCGGTTTTTGTAGTTTTTTTCATTTTGGCAATTTTTTTAGTTTTACACTTTTTTCTCGTTTTGACGATTTTTTCGGTTTGGCGATTTTTTTAATTTTGGTGATTTTCGATTTTTGGCGTTTCTTCATTTTGGCGACTTTTTTTCTTTTAGGCGCTTTTTTTAGTTTTGACACTTTTTTTCCTCATTTTGGCGATTTTTTTCGGTTTTTGGCGTTTTTTTAAATTTGGCGATTTTTCTTTAATTTTGGCGATTTTTTTCATTTTGGCGATTTTTTTCATATTAACAATTATTTTGTTATTGGCTCCTTTTTCGCGTTTTGGCGATTTTTTCGGTTTTTAGCGCTTTTTTTCATTTTGACTATTTTTTCATTTGGACGATTTTTTCGAATTTTGCGACTTATTTTAATGTTAGATTTTTTTTTAATTTTGGCAATTTTTTTCGTTTTGGCGATTTTTTAAATTTTTGGCCGTTTTTTTCTTTGGTTTGGCGATTTTATAATTTTTGGATTTTTTAGTTTCACCGTTTTTGAAAATTTCAACAGTTTACATCTTACGGTTTTCAAGATATAGCAAGTTGTCACAATTACATAGTCGAAATTGAATTAACTGATGGACCACCTTTTAATTTAATTTTTTTTAATTTTAGTGTTAATTGTTGTAGTCTATATAAAAATACACTAATTTTTACAAATTTCAAGTGTCAATATACATATGTAAATACAATTGTATGTATATTACATGCGATTTTAACATTTTTCGTTGCTCGTTTTTGAACACCCTTTAATTTTTAATTCTCATGTATTTGCTGTGTTAGCAGCCAAGGTTCTACACACTCTGTCCAAATTTCCGGTCCGTAGCTCTTACGGTTTCTGAGAAAATAGCGTGTGACGGACAGAAACACACATTTGGTGTACGGAACCCTAAAAAGTAAATTTGTTCAAATTCACTCCTCCGCAATCAAAACAAGTTGCACTATTGAAATTTTATTTATTTATGTGACTGCTTTCAATTAAAAAATAATATTTTCATTGTATTAAATTTTTCTTAACACGAATTCGTTTGATATTGTAAATAATTATTATCAAAATTTTCATGAATAATAATTACCTTTTAAGTATTTATAAAAATTACCATAACTAGAATTATTAATTAAATACTGCAACTCTTTACAGTTCAATTCATAATTATTTTAATCACTTTTGAAAAGACTGCCCGCCCCTTTATTATTATTATTACGAGTATTGTTGTTGTTGTTGTTGTTTCTGGCCCCTAAAAGTCTGCTGTTAAAAAGTTCATCACTCTTAACGAAAATTTACTCTTCATTGTTTTATGTAATTTCAATATTTAATTAAACTTTGAACAACGGTAATTATTGCCTTTTAATGGAATAATCGTTAATAAGAGTAACAGGATTTTTGTGCAACATCATCAACAGCTACCACTTTGCTGTAGCAATTTTTCAATTGAATAAATGCATCAACTGGCAACAACGGAAAGGCGATAGTTTAATAATGGAGCAATAAATTGCAACATAAAATCAATTATTAAAGGCTATTCATAAATATACATACATATGTATGTATCTACTGAAAGTGCTTAAATCAGAGATACTATTTTTCTACTTAAATTACTCGTATACATAATTGCATTTCAATGGCACATCATTGAATTTTTTAAAGCAGCTAAGAAGACAAAAAAAAACGTTTACATAGAGTTAAAGGCCGTCTTACACTATAATACAAGTATTAATACTTTTGATAATAATTCATAACTGACGACTTCGTTGTTGTTTGAAAATTTTACTGCCACGTTATCGAAAACAAGGAAAACGAAGTCTTCAGGAATTTCAGTGTTTCAAACTCACTGAACTTTTTCCAGTGAAAAGTGTTTACACTAATGTTCACTATAACTGTCAAAATAATTTATTCTCGCCGATACGGACGCATAAATCAGTGCTCGTGTATCCGTTATCGAAAACAACTGACTCCTGTTTGCAGGTTTATGCTATTTTCTAAAAATTAGGGAACGTAAATAGATTGTCAGTTGGCCAAAATTGTTCTCGAGAGCGATTAAACAAGCCCCAATTTGTTGGTGTTGTGTTAAAGTGACGTCGATGACAACAACTGGAATAAGGGTGAATATAAATAGACAGAGAATAATTTTTGACGGTCTTTCGCTAAACTGGCAGTTAAAAGAAAGAATAAAATGCATTATAATGTGTCATAATCGCCAAAAAAAACTTAGAGAAATAAATTTCAAACTTCACTTTGTGACCAAAATCGATTATTTGCAATCGGGTTTCATAAAAAAAAATCGAGGTCCACAAAATGTTTCGGTTAAGCTTTTATGGCCGTTATGGCTCGATATCAGTTCAGCTCCCCAAGTCACCCCTATTTACACTACTTTTTAAAAAATATGAGGCGTATGTGTTTTTTTAGACGAGGGTGTATCTATATTTTGAATTTAATAAAAACAGTTTGAGTAACTTCGGAGAGGCAGAAATCGCCCAACTATGTCCTAGTTTTTAAAAAATATAAGGCCTGCGTGTCCTGCTGGATGCAAATTGCCCGACTTTAAAAATATATAAACCATGTGTGTGGAGATATATATAACTGTATTTTTAACTTCATAAAAATTTAAGAGTTTAGGAGAGGCAGAAATTGTCCCATGATTGTTTATTGGTCCTGCACTTTAAAAAAAAATTGAGGCCCGTGAATAATTTTATATGCAGATGTATTTATATTTTAAATTTAAAAAAATTGCTTGAATAGTTTCGGAGGGGCTTCTGCTTTTTTAGAAACATGAACCCTGTATGTTGTATTCGATGCAGACTTAGCACGTTGACTACCAAACCGAAGGTCTGGGGTTCGACCCCAGTCTCCCGCAGTCATTAAAATAGCAATCCTACTCATTTTCTGACATGCATTAGTGTCCATTTGTATCAGTTGTTGTAGAAAAGTTCAAGTGATGAAGGCGTAGACACTTGTCACTGAACTTCACCGACTTCAGCAGATATCAATCCTTATGCAACATCACAGCGCCCTCCTTCGTAGGTATTTTGTAGCAGAATCACTGGCGAAGTAAAATAACCAATAAAATGGCTACTAAACACAGCTTCACAAATTTAATGCGCCTCATTGACACCAGCGGCGCTGCAACACTGTATTATTAGAAACGTGCAAAAAAGCAGAGTTGTAAAATAATGAAGCTTTCCTCTATATCTTCCTCCTTCACCATCTATCTGTCTTCTCTACCAGTTTCCCTTGTCAAAAGAAGGTATCACCTAGTGATAGTAATACGCATTAATTGTCTGAGTTTTACAACTCTTTAAAAAAACGAATCTTTACTTTGAATTTCATAAAAATCGGTTTTATATTTTTGGAGTGGCAAAATTGCCTACTGATCCTCTAATGGCCCTTCTTTTTTATATATAGAAAGCCTGTATGTATATCCTTTTAGATACATTTGTATCTATGTTATGAGTTTTATAATAATTTGTTGAATAGTTCTGTAGTGGCGGTAATTGCCCCTCTGCCACCGTATTGGTCCTACTTTTAAAAAGGCAATGAGTACTTTTGGATGCAGATGCATCTGTTTTTAATTTAATAAAAATCGCTTGGATAGATTCCAAGAGGCAGGAATTACACCTATGGGTGCCCCTGTGGCTGAGTGGATGCTAGCCTCTCAGTCCAGAGTTCGTGGGATCGATTCCCACCATAGACCCCTCTGTTCTTTAAAAAAAATGCCCGCCCTCAATCTTCGTCATATTTTTTTTAAACATTAAGCCTGTGTGTCCTTTTAGACGCAGATGTATCTATGTTTGGAATTTCATAAAACTGGGTTTCACAATATTTCAGAGGACATATATGTGGCCCCTCTCCCCCTTTCGGTCTTAATTATTTTCTAATACATACACTATGTATCTTTTTTAACCCAGATCTCTCTATGTTTTAAATTTCATCAAAATCGGCAAATCCGTTTGTTAAACCTACAAAGCGCGGTAAACAGAGTTACTTTTTCATTTGGACGGAAGACGGATGGGCGGATTGGAGTGCCACCAAAATATTCTAGTTAATATGGTTGTGTTTTTCTTTTAAATGCAGAACCCTAAGACCTCTTGCTTTAATAGATCTAAGCTAACATGATAAGAACTATTTTATGTGTATGTAGGATTTACCGCCCCCACGAACATATTCTAAGCACTTTAGCGTATAAATAAATGCACAATGTCCGTTCGAAGTCGCTTTTTTACATTTCGCGGACCGATAGTTCCAGAAGTTACATCCGGAGATTATTAAATTAATTTTTTAATTTCCTCAATTATTATTTTTTAATACTTTGACCATGTAGAGATTGAGGGTCAGCTGATTAGAGCTGCCACTTCTTTATATTTTGATGTAGAAGTGGCAATATTTTCTATATTTGAGTAGTCACTCGTTTAAAGTCGGTTTGACTTCGAACACACGCATATTTAACTTGAAACTAAAAAATAACTAACAACACTTTTCCAACTTCAAGTTATTTTTAAAACGAAACGACCCTACTGAGCCACTATGGCTGGAGGCCATTAATGTTCATGTTTCATTTCAACCCTCTTAAATATGTAAGAAATCATTTTGATTTAATCTATTGCACCTAATGGTATATTACCCTCTTTTGCTTTCAGCACTTTCACATTATGAAAACAAAATGCAACAAAGTAGCCCATTTAAAATTGCAACTGCTTGCTACTGCCTCCTATATGTATTTATACTGGCCGTTCACAAATTAATTGAAAATATACTCCAGCAAATATGCATAATCGAGGGTAAAAAAAAATATTTTGTTAAACTTCTGCTCAACTGCATTTGCTTCCGCATTTTCATTAATGGAAGCTCAGCGTAAGGAAGTTATTTTAAAACAGTACCTTGAAAAAAACACGGGAAATGCAAGAAAAAATAAAACAAATGAAGCTTTACAAAAAAAAACATAACCTTAATTACTTTGTTCAGGGGGCTTTGCCGCTGTATCGCTATTTAAAATCAGGACGATAAAAGTACTGAGTTAATTTTAGTGATAAGCAAAGCAAAGTCGCTACAAAAAATCTGAGTGTAATAAAAACATTGGATAGAATTTTAAATAACACTATGCAACAAAATATGTGTGGTATTTAGATGATGCAATAAGCACTTCATTTCCTTATATCCTTACATCCTTCAACAGGGCAACAAAGATTATATAGTATAGATACATTTCATTCCGTTTGTGTTAAGTGAGAGACGGGGCGGAGCAAAAAAAAATTTTTTTTCTTTATCCTTTGGATTTGACACAAAGGTAAACTTTCTAAGGATTTGGTACATTTTTGATGTCAAATCATCCCCGAGTCCCCATAATTTTTCTACTGATAAATTTAACTTTATTACTTTTAATTCCTTAAATTTAAATAAAATAAAGTATGTGGGAAATATTATTAAAATTTTCTATTCGCTTCAATGTCCTTTAGATGTCGTTATGTATAAAATCATAATGCGTAACGCATACTGCGGCTCTCCATATCTTTGGTGAATAAGTGAACCTGCATTTGACCGATGGCATGTTGACTTAACGGGACTTACCAGAAGCCGTTTCTCGTGGAACTGCTCTCAGAAAAAAATCCTAATGTAAAACCACCATTCAAAAATTTTGAAAGCAAATCACATTAAATTTACAAGAAATAATACAAGTATGTTCTTTAACAAATAAATTTTATATTAAATGATAAATCATATTGAATTCAATATTTATTCATAATGGTATATATTTAGTGTGTATCTAAAGAATATTTGATGTTGTTGTGGTTGCAGCGTTAAGAGCGTTGACTACCGAATTCAAATCTTAGCCGAGGAAGCCAACGCACAAAAATTTTCGTTATGCCTGTGATAATACCCACAATAACGTAACTTAAATCATTAATAAAATAACAGTGACTACATTAAATTTAATTCATGTCGTTTCAACTTGAAATAACTTTGATTCAACATGATTCTTCTTGTTATTTCAGTATCGAATTAACTTTATTTTAACTTGAAATAACTTTGATTCAACATGATTCGTTCATTCTGATTTAAACGCACTGGAATGTTAAATTAACATGAAATAAAGTAAGTTTAAAATGATTTTTATTTTATTTTGGAAGATTACAGTATAAATCATGTTGAATAAACATGAGAAGCATATGAAACACAATTATTGCGAAAAAAAAATTTTATTAACCTAGTTTTTCGCAGATTTTAATGTGAAATTTTTCTATTTGTGTGGCAGCTTTTAAAAACTAACCTAACTAACACTAGAATTTAAAAATGGTGGAGGTAAAGTTTCAACTATCCTTTAAATAAGATCCAAACGTGAACTTTCCAAACTTTGCTATATAAATTCGAATCCGCTTTAGCGCATCTAATTTTATTCACTACGCTTTAGCGAAATATCGCTTTACTGAAAATATCGTATTACTGAAAACCAAAAGCAAGCCCACAACTACGTTTTGTATGAAACTTACTTCGCTTTAGTGAAAAAATAAACAATGACAAATTTATTTATTAGAAATCGATTGTATAGCTTAAGGCTGAAAAAATTGTGCATATTTTGTCCGTTAAAAAATTAAATGGCAAAATGTATTTGTCCTTAAGTACTTTATTGTATAATTCTAATATATTGTACTGATTTTAAGCAGTACGCTTAACTGTAACAAATTTCTATAATCCGAACTACGTTTTAAAGAGAAATCGGATAACTGAAAAAATTAGGTTTTGGCTATTTCCAGTAAACCGGAGTCGATTTTTTTCATCAGTCGTAAGGATTTTTTTGTGTTATTAAATTTTAGTACTATCAATATTGGGTTAGGTTAGGTTAAGTTGATAAGAGGAGTCATTACGCTCATATCCAGGGACGTACACAGGCCTGTTTTACGCTCTGATGTAAATTAACAAACGAACCCAACCTGTATAGGAACTCAGTGTCGTTCACGTAGTCCCTAAAACTTTTCCAGTTAATACCTCTAAGGTGGGTAATGTCCGGTAAGGTTTCATCCCCAAAATAAAGATATATCGATCTAGTGGAGAATAACTATAGTGTTAAACGAAATTTATTTTCTTTGCTGCACAGTGTTATTTAAATTTCACCCTCGTACAACTTTTAAATGAAGCTTAAGTAGGAAAACTTTTTTTTTAGTTTTATTACCTGCAAAAGAAAATTACTTTAACATTAATGGCATTATGTACATATATGCATATTGCTCTTTTATTGCAACATAGTCATAACTCAGGAAAACTAGTTTTGCATAAAATGGCTTTAACAATGATGATAATAAAAAATTATATTCTCTCACGAGCTGAGAGCAAAAGATATTTTTAAACCAGACAACATAAGACATGACTAATTGTATATAAAAAATGTATACCTTTGGAAATTGTTGAGTTAAAGTTCGTATCCTGAGGAAGCCGAGTCACATTCATAACTACAAGCAATTTAACCCAGCAAAAAATTAACAAAGAAATCATTTGTTACATTATTGATGAACTCAGCTCTGGTGAAACATCAGTGAATTTAACACATGGTTGTCATACACAGAAAAAATTATTCCCAAAAAATTTTCAAAGAAAGGTTTGTTTGAAATAAAATTTTGATTCAGTAAATATTTTTTACAATTTCAGCAAATAGTTTGATCCAATTTTGTTTTAAGCAAAAGAAAAAACAATATGGAGTGAAAAATTCTAGTTGATACAATTACTATAAAGTAATACTTGTAACAAAATTGTTAAGAGAACATTTGTTTCAATATAGAAATTGCGTAATTAAACACAACAGTTATTTACTTTAATTACTTTTTATTTTCATTAAAAACCTTCAGACAATCTGTTGATTGAAAGAATCGGGATTTTGTTTCCAAACAAATTACTACAAAATTTTGCATTTGAATTTACAAATTTCTTTGTAGGACCTAAATTGAAAAAATTAGTATTTAATTCAGAGAATTTTGTGTTTGAAATATAAAATTAGTTTTTTCTGTGTAGGATGGAAGTGATCGAAATAAGTGAATGGTATGCGCTTTAATGGTTGTCTAGAACAATTTTTAATATAAAAAACATTATTGGAATATTAAATTCAGTACCTTTAGTGATTGGTATGCAATGACAGTGGTAAACTTTCGGAACTAGTTCCGATTTTTTTTTGCTGACAATATATTACTTAAACTTACTTACTGCTTCTTTTGAAAATAATGGAAAAGGTAATATTCAGGTATTTTTTCCTGTGATGATTGTTTGAGGTTATCTCGGTTTCTACCTAAACAATTCTCGTATTCTAATTCAATTTATTAACTACACTGAGGAGAACGATTACGAAAACAGCAGGCTGTACTGTTCTCCGCGTGTTTAAATTTCCCTTACCCCAACTCAATTAGACAAGAAAAATGCAATATATTTAATGTATAAATTATATAATACACTAAAAAAATTAAGTACATAACTCGGAAATAAAATACCAATTATTTACGAGTATTGTTCTAGAACATTTCTAACTTAAAATTAATGAGCTATTTATTTAATCTCACTACAATAAAAGCTATAAGACAACCTTCTACTTTCCTATTCATTACATTTTCTTAGTGTACTATTTTTTGCACTAACTGCCAAAACGTTTTTATTTTAGATATCACTGTCTTGTACTAAAGGAGCGATAAATCTGTTGAGCCTGCTGCTACACACATTTGTAAAGAAGAAAAAACAAACAATGTAAGTGGGATGGTCAGAAAATCAACGTTTAAAAGAATTTTCCTTTAAAATATTTACATTTCATTGGTAGTAGTACTAACAGGTAATTAAAGCAGTAATTATTGATTAAAGGATTATATGAAAAAATCTTTTAAATTAATGCAGTAAGTGAGTCTTCATCAGTACATTGAATTTCTTTCAACAAAGTCTGGTTGATACACTTAACTTTTTTCTGTTGATTGCTGCGAATGTATAAAATTGTGCCACCTGTTGTTTTAACTTAAGAAAAGTGTACGTGTGTAATTAATTAATTATTAATTATAGAGCAGCAGCAGGCTGAACATACTTCAACGAGTAAGATTCTTTGTGCATGTTTAATTACTTGTGATTTTCTATTTCACCTCAATGAGTTATTTATAGAAATTAGAGTAATTGAATTCATAAAGTTATTTCAACAATTAAAAATTTAAATAATGATCAATGATATTAATTAAAATTTTGATTGGGAGGGTTTTTTGAATGCATTCTATCAAAAAAAAGAAGAAAAAAATACTTTCAATTACTCTTTGATTATTGACCATCAAACAAATTGTAAATGCGTTAAGTTAAAAATAAAAACTCTACTCATACTACTAAAGGCTGCGATACACTATCACACGAAGTCGTGCGATCTACGAAAATATGCAACCCTGGTATGATGGAGTTTATGAAAATTTTAAAAAAACAACAACAATTCATCACACCAGGGTTGTACATTTTCGTAGATCACACGACTTTGTATGGTAGTGAGTCATGGCCTCAGCTGAATACGCATAACAATAAAAAACAACATCTATATTCATACACATTTCTTAGATTACACAGTACAAAAGACTGTAAATAAAATTTAAAAACTGTATCAGCAACAAATACACGAGTATTTAATCGACTACACATGAGTATATACAGGAGTATTTTTATTTAGGCACGCAATTCAATCATCAGTGCCAGATAAGTGAATAGGTAAAACTGTAAAATGGCAACAGTGTTTATCAGAATGCATGACAGAGATGGGAAGTACGATTTAGTAATTCGAGACTGTGCTGAAACCGTTGCTAACTAAATATGTATTTACTAGAAATACTTTTATCAAATTAAAAATTCAAAAATGTCAATTCATCGACGGCTTTTCTTGGCAAATTTTACCTCTCAGTTATCTGCTTAATATTTTTAAGCAACTAAAGCAAATTTTGCATTCAACGTCATACACGCAAGTGCATGCGGAGGGCGTATGATGATTAATAAACTGATGCGTGCATTTATTTAGTCCGAATAAATATCCATACTATGAGTATAAGCATACTCAAAGTATGAGTGTGAACGAGACTCAATACACACAATACGCATGTGCCTTTCTATTTATAGCTGCAGAGCATATTAGTTTTTCACATAAATGAAGTACATATTTTAAAGCAAATATGTGACTCTACGAATTGTATGTGCTACAATTATGAGCATACGCCTTCACTATTATTAAGAGGTTTCACTTACAGTCAAGGACAAAACCATAAACCCATAATTTTTGGAGTTTGAGAAAACTTGAAAGGAGTTTAAAAGTATTTTTTACAAAAATACTGAAAAGACAAATATTAAAAAAAGATATAATAAAAAGGTTAAAAGGAACCCCTTCCTTATAATAACTGCAATAGTAACATGGGACAAAAGTCTTCATACAGGCATAAAGTATTTAAAGAAAAAAAACGGGTGAAAAATGCGTGGCGTTGTCGGCTTGTTTGAAATTCTATGATTGCCGGTACCAAGACAGCAACAGTTGCCATAAAATCGGAAAGAATCCAAACAATTGCCATTTGCCTAGAGCAGGAATCTTCTGAACACAATTCTACGTAGAATTTAAATAGCGAGAGCGTTTAACACGCTGTTGTCTCCTCTAAAGAACGTATGACCATTGTCTCACACGCAAGTTTACTTTGAAAAGTCTTGAGTTTGTAGGAGAGAAGAGGGAGAAAATGTTGAGGGTGCACGACGCCTTTGTGGTCGCGCAAAGTTGCTTTGCACTTTATTTATTTTCTTTTTTCGTTTTTTTTTGCCTTTGATACGTATAGTTACTTTGTGGTAAAGATGAGCGCGTGTCGAATTTTTTCAACATGACACCACACGAATACGAATACTAAGACGTACGAAGCCCGCACGCGAAAATTTTAACAACACGATACTGCATAACACGCACGAAGTATTCACCTTTATCGGGAATAAAAGGCGAACATTTTGTTCATGTGAAATATTTCACGTGAACGAAAAATGGTGAACAACGCAAACATTGGCGTTAACATTTTTAGGGAAAGCGAACACATTTCACGTCAACTTTTATCCCCGATAATGCTGAATATTGGTATGGTATGGAGATAAAAAAAATTTAATTGATTTTTTTCAAGAGTCGCTTTTCAAAATATGTCACCGAGGTGGCACTAACAGCTGATTGGTTTACGTACAGAACTTTAAGCTTCAGAGGCCCATACAATATTAACAAATATGATGGTATTGTGTGTACAAAATATAAAATTTTTTCTCTACTGGAAATTCATTCATACATATTTTATATCTAAAACCATTTAGTGTTTTTCGTGTCAATTTTGTTCAAAACGTAGCGACCGAACACGCACGAAATCAGATATTTGTCACGAACACTTTGTGTTGAGTCGTGCGTGTTCGTGACACGTGCCCATCTCTACTTCGTGGTGTAGTGAAAATTCTTCAAAGTAAACTTCCAATTTACAGAAGTAAAACAAAGATTAAAAGAAAAAATTTAAAAGCCTTTGTTATAGAAAGTTTTGCGTGGATCTAACTGAATATATGTAATGTTAAAAGATTAAAAGGAAGAATTTTAACTCTCAGCCTTTTTAGACATGCAAAGTTTACTTTGCAAAGTTTAAATTCAGCTTTGAAAAAAACAGAAGGAGAAAGTATTCCTTCCTCTGTCTTTCTCTCAACTGAGTACATACTTGGCAAAGTAAATTCTGCAAAGGGTATCTGGATCTGTCTGAAAAGGATATCTGGAATTCTCTTTTTGCAAATTTTTTCTAAAAACTCTCGAAAATAGAAACAACAGCACAACATGATGAACTTTGCAGAAATCAAATATGCATAACTGAACAATTTTCACAGCCCTTAATTATAAATTTCTTCAGGATTTAACTGTCCATAAATAAAATATACATATGCAAATAAACATTTTATAAACACACTTACATACATGTCCTTCTTATCTGTATAGGTGAAAAATTCTCATAAATTAATTTTTTTCAAACTCACCTGAAAATAGACAAAAAGAAAAAACAAACAAAATGTTATGAATAAATGAAATTTACTGCGAAACATATATTAAATCCTATAAAAAAATGCATACACATTAATAAATTTCAATTATAATAACTGACCGCGCCGCGCCGATCGATGAAATTTGAAAATTTAAACAGTTTGGGGGGGAAAATTTGTTTAAATATGAAAATATTCGTACAGATATAAAAATAAACCATAAACGAAAAACGTTTAATTGACTAAAATATGGCAACCGATTAAAACAATTTAAAAAATATATAATAGTGTACTCGTAGTGTGTTTGCATATGAAATTGAAACTTGTATTCAAAAATATTCATTCAAACATACACACTCCGTTTTTACTCCCATAAACAGGTGCTTTTTTGATTTTTATTTATTTGTTTAAGCTTAAAATTATAAAATTTCAGTTAAATTCAATAAACAAACGGCAACAACCATGGCGAAAACTATAATAAATGTAATAAATTTGTTATTAAAACGGGCAACATATGGTTGACATGATTGCCTGCGATACCAGTTTATTAATAAATGTATAGAGAGAGAAAAGCAAAAAACATTTAAGGCAGAAACTATTAAGTAAAATCGAAATGAAATAAAATTTTTCATTTAACAACAAACAAATTGCACTACAGCCGCCATAAATTGTTTAAGTTTACGATTTTGCTGTTTCAACTGATTCGAGAGAAAAATAAAAACATTAAAAACATTTTATTTAAAACCAGGAGATTAGTTAACAGAGAATTTTATTGCAATTTAAATTGTACATGGTAAAATTTTATTTATAATATGAGACGAAGGAAATTTATGAAATGCTATGGGTAGTATTTAGTCTCTGATAATAATGATTAAAAAAATATTTGAACTAAAAAAGTATTTTGTCCTCGTTCTCAGAATTTTTTTTTAAATAATTATTTCCAAACTTTATTTTATGAATTTAGAATGGACCTATACACGCGCAAGAATGTGTTATAGCTTCTAATTGTAACATGTAATTGTAATTTAGGTTTTTTACAATTACAAAAATTTTTTAAATAGTATTTAAAAGTAAAAAATTTTATTGTAATCGAAAAACTTCTATTATTATTATATTCTGTTATTGTAATTCAATTACAAAATTACAATTAATTATCATATTACTTCCCAGTAAAAAAAGAGACTCCAAAAAAGTCATGAAAATGTAGAGTTTACGATGCGGAAGTAGTGCAAATTTCGATCCGATCTAATGATTTTTACATAGGGTTGTCATTGCAAGAAGTTCTCTTTTTCGATGCCTGGTCACTGAACTGGAAGCGATATTAAGAAAAATTCCCTTTTTTGTGTTCTATGATAATATTTTCATCTAGGAAAAATGGTAAATAGTTACCTATTTTAACAATTCATTTCTTTTTATACGAATTTAAACTCGAAACAGTGTTTTCATGTAAATTTAAGCAAATAACTTTTAAATTTTCGGCTAAAATTAGTTCATAAATTTCTTTAAAAAAATAAATTTTTTTTAAATTCTGGTGAGTATTTTCTAACAATATTGAGGAGTTACAAGGTTTTGTGTGACTAAAATAAGCTTCCACTAAAATAGCTTCCACTAGAATGACTTCCATTTTTTTTCACGGGGTTGTTATAATTTTTAAAGTTTATTATTAACAGGTATTAAATATTTTTGTAATTAAAAAAAGTAATTATTGCATACTTTTTGTGCAAACTAAGCAGAGTTCGAATTATTACGAATTTTTCAACGTGTTATACGACTTGGGCCTATACCTACTGAATGGCATTGTTAACGATTATTCCAGAATACTAGATTTAATTTTTGTCAACGATGTAACTGATTGTTTCACTAGGCGCTCTTTCTCCATTTTAAATAATTAATTTCTTTAATTCCATAACTAAAAAATTTAAAAGTCTTTTCTTTCAAGGATACTAACCACATCATGTTAAATCAGTTATTATCCAACACAAATTGGTGCAACTTATTATCTATCATCATCTTCGGACCTTGATCAGATGTCTAATATATTCTAAAATAAAGTTTACTCCTATATTGATTTTTGTGTTCTAAAAATAATATCTAAACAAATTTCTGGACTACCCTCGAATAATAAACAATTGTCTTATGCTAAAAATAAAAAGAACATATCCCAGTGAAATAAATGGAAGTCATTCTAGGGGAACTACATTTTCATTGCTTTCAAAAAATCGATATTTTTAATTTGCCGAGTGAGTGAACTAAAAACCATATAGAAGCTTATTTTAGTCATACCTAACCTTGTAACTCCTTCATAGTGTTAGAAAATACTCACCAGAATTTAAAAAAAATCATTTTTTAAAGAAATTTATGAACTAATTTTAGTCTAAAATTTAAAAGGTATTTGCTTCAATTTATATGAAAACACTGTTTCGGTTTAAATTCGTGTAAAAAGTAACGAATTGTTAAAATAAGTAACTATTTACAATTTTTCCTAGATGAAAATATTATCATAGAACAAAAAAAGGGAATTTTTCTTAAAATTGCTTCCAATTCAGTGACTAGGCATCGAAAAAGAGAACTTCTTTCAATGACAACCCTATGCAAAAATTATTAGATCGGATCAAAATTTTCACTACTTCCAGATCGCAAACTCTACATTTTCATGACTTTTTTGGAGTCTCTTTTCTTGCTGGGATGCTATAAAAAATGAATTGAATCTGCTTCATCTGTTGAATATCTTATATACTCGATTACCCGTGTGTCAATACACTTTGCTTGATTAATTTTATTACGATAGCTATATGAACACAATGAAGCTTAATTTCAAATGTAATCCAAAATCGTTTTTTTTTTAATTTGTTAATTCAAAGAAGAAAACAATTGGCTTCCCTTCTTCTATGAAGTTTCTTCAACAGCAGGAGTCTAGTGATGATGTCGCCATAAGCAATTTCATCGCCGACTTTTTCTCAACTACTTATTCCAAAGCAACTTATGATTATGAAGTTAAGTACCCATTTAGAATAATCGCCAATCAAACTGTATCTATGCCGATTATTGATATTTCATCAATCTCTTTGGAATTAAAAAGTCTTAAGTTTTCATACAACTTTGGTCTTGATAAAATTCCTAGCAGAATATTTTGATTAACTGTTCAGATACTTTTGATACCCCTTTAGCACTTAACAAGTCAATATAGTATGGTTATTTTCATAACGTTTGGAAAGATTCCTTTATTACCACTGTTTAAATCTGGAAGTAAAGCTGAAGTTTCAAATTATCGTGGTATTGCAAAATTAAGTATTTGAAAAAATCGTCAAGTATCAAATTTGATGTCCCCTTATCAACATGGGAAGGCGCTCTACTACGACGAATTCATTACATCTCACAAGTATTATACATCGCGGATTTCTTCACCAACAACAAACTGACGTGATCTATACTCACCTCAGCAAGACCTTCGATTAAGTCAACCATATTGCTTTTAAAAATTAAGCTTTCTCTTATGGATTTTACTGGTCAAAGTACACAATGGATGTTTTCATACTTTATTAATAGAAAACAAACCGTTTGTTTCAGAAACACCTACTCCAAAAATATTGATGATCTATCCGGTGTACCACAGGGAAGCCACCTTGGACCGCTACTCTTTTCATTGTTTATTAACGACCTACCTGATGTGATCCGTTCTTCAAATATCTTGATGTACGCTGACGGCGTGAACATTTTTAATAGTTACCGTCAAAAAGCTGAGCAACAGCATCTCCAAGATGACTTAAGTTCGTTTTACGCTTGGTGCAAAATAAATCTTATGGAGCTGAATTTAAATAAATTTAAATATATGTTCAAAAAAGTCCGATACCCGCAAGCTATGCCTTTGAAAATTATCAGCTTTAGTCTGTCGATATTACATTAGATCTTGGAGTTTTACTTGACTCAAAATTAAATTTTGTTGCACAATAATCCTTACGTTGCTAAAAGTCTATATATTTCGCTTGTAAGGCCTGTTCTGGAATATGGATCTGTAATATGGGACCCTATACACACAAAAACATTTGGACAGTGCTAAAACAATTTCTATTTTGTCTTTATGGGTTGTCTTTCCAAGTCTTCAGATCTAATTATTCTAATACAGAACCTTCGAGAAGAATGTGTAACGACTACAGCAAATATTATGATTATATTGATTTTTACTTAAGTCTTACTGCCATTAAAAATAATTAACTAATTTATTTAAAAACATAACTTTTGATATATCTGCATTTTATTTAATTTTAGTTGTTGTTTTTTTTGTATTATCATTACCTGCAGTATTATTATTATTAAGCCTTATTTAACTGTCTGTAAGGACTAATCTTCCATAGACAAATAATTAAATAAATAAATAAATTTACTCTATTAAAGAATTATTTTTCCAATTACATATAATTGTAATTGATTTATCGATTGCACTAACTTGCAATTGTAATTGAAATTTTTTTCAACACAAATAATTTTAAATGTAACTACAAAAAGTATAATTGTAATTGAAATCTTTCAGATACAATTACAAATTTACAAATTTTGTAATCAATGTATAATCAATTACCAAAAGTAATTATTACTGCCCAAGCCTGGCTAGTGATAACAAAAGAGTTCTTAAATATGATTTAAAATCGAAAAATAGTTTACACTTGTACGAGTACAATTAAGGTATTTGGGAAAAATAAATAAAGCGTAAGACATAAAATTATTTTCCATAAAATAAATTGACAAGAATTTTCGTAAAAATTTTTTGTCACTTTTCAGGCGTGATCATAAACATGATAAACATTCTCATGGAATGGATTTTGCACAAAAAAAATTTGAGAGGAGATTCCTCCAATTCAAGGCTTTTATTTTGTTCGATGCATGAAAACTTTAAATGATAATACAAGACAACGTCGGTTAATAACTCTAAGCCAGAGGTGTAGCAGAGGTTAAGTGTATACATTCTGCTTAACCTGTGCTACACCAAAGATAACTTAAAAAGCAATTAGTAAAATTAATCATTTGCAATACAAAATTGAGGGTGGCGTTGGCTGCAGCAGTTAGCACGTGGACTACAAAACCGAAGGACCTGAGTTCGAGCCCGGTCTCCGCTAGTCATTAAAAAAAATAACAACACCACGAATTTTTCTGATGTTCATAATTGTCCTTTTTATCAGTTGATTTAGGAAAGTTGAAGTGATGTAGGCATATACACTGGTCACTAAAGTACACCGACTTCGGAAGATACTAATCCTAATGTAACATCAGAGCGACCGCCTTCGTCGGTATTGTGTAGGAAAATCATCGGCGAATTAAAATAACCAACAAGTATTAATACTTTTGTGGAAAATGCAGCTCTGACATGCTGAGTTGTTATTGTTTTTTGAAATTTTTTATAACCAATATAAGACCAGGGATGCATTTTCGTCAAAAGTACTAATACTTGTGTTATAGTATGAGTGGCCCTTAAACTACACCGACTTCGGAAGATACTAAACCTAATGTAACATCAGAGCGACCGCCTTCGTCGGTATTGTGTAGGAGAATCATCAGCGAATTAAAATAACCAACAAAATGGCTGCTAAGCACAGCTTTGAAATTTTAATACGCCTCATTGACACCAGAGGCGCAGCAACACTGCATTATTAAAAATGTGCAATAAGCAGAATTGTAAAAAATAAAGTTTTCCTCTACATCTTTCTTAAGCAGCTGTCCTTTATAACTATACCTTTCCTAAGGAAGGTAACACCTACTAATAGTATTAGACATTAATTCCCTAAGTACAAAAAATAATGAAAACTAAAAAGGGAACCAAGTTATAGCAAAAATTTAAAGGCTAAATGTAGCATAGTCTCCTAGGAACTTATGTATGTCATTGTTGGCGGATTAAATTTAATATGTATATACTTTTTGTTTGTTTGTTACATAGTCGTATTAAGCGTATTTTTTCTCAAATTTTTTTAACTGAATTGAAACTGAACTTAACAAATATTTATGGAGTTCAAACGTATAATTTTCACAATTTTCTTGTTGATTTTTCAATATAATTTCCATACTCAAATTATTCTTTTATTACAAGCGTATATATTTTTTTTATATAAAAAACAAAATGCCAAGAGTAGTATATCAACTATTTTATATGGGTTTAAAGTTCGGGCATAAAAACTATACGAGTATATGAGTTATTTTTTTATGTGCCATGGCTGTAATAACATAAACGAGCATAAAGCTGAAAAAACATTAAACAAAAACAATTAAACCATTTTAAATATACGAGTAAAAAAAGGCAATAAGAAAAATAATTTATATTCATATTTTTTGTTTCTTTCGATTTTTATTTAAAGCTACAAAAACACGCTCTCATAGACTGACTGACGGGTAAACTGTTTCGTTCACATGCCAGGCACATACATACTCGTACATTTTGTTATGGTTAAAACAAATATATGTAAGTATGTATGTAAGTATTTATGTAAATAAAAATAAGAAGTAAAGATTAAAAAATTGTATTGTTATACAAACGAAAAACACTCAATTACATTTAATTTCAGCCTCAACAGTCAATTTGTCCAAATAAAAAAAACAAAAAAAAATAACAGAAAAATAAAAACAACTTTAAAGGAATATTAACATTTTAACTTTAACTTTAAAAAAACCCTAACTAACCCACAGAACATGTGTATATTTGAACGGGAAGAGCGACTGACAAGCAAACATTTGGGCAGACAACCACCACGTAGGAATAACAACAACAACAAAACAACAACAATACTACATACAAGTATTCACATATCGATGATCTCAAATAGTAGAAGGGCCCTAACTCGTCTTTTTTTTATGAAATTTAATTTTTCAGTGATTCCTTTCAGTAATCGGCAATGAATCGTTTTTTCACTATTCACACTGGCTCATGAAATCTTAAATATAAGTGAGTAGACATCATTTAAACTCAACTACTCCGATTTACGGATACTCACGATGACATTGATTTATAAGTATAGCTTGAAATAAATGTGAGTGCGTCGTTGACATCAAAGTCATGCCACACCCACACAAATAAATAAATCACCTCAGTTTGATATCTAATTTCAAAAAAATACTTATATTACTTACATTAATTTAGCTCACTCAACTCGTCCATATACACATTAAAAGTTTAGTCATTAAACAGTTTGTAGATATTATACATATAAAAGTATTTGGTAAATAGCCTTGTTTTTCAATTCGAGCAAAAAACCAACAACAACATAATAAACAGAGTAAACACATAACCTCAGAATGAGTATTTTATTGTTCGTATGCGAAGTTTGCATTTTGAATCATACTTATTTTGCATCGTCTGTACACATTGAGTTAATGAGAGTCGAAATCAACAACGTCATAAATGTTGCTCTGAGTATGAGTATGAGTTCGATGAGCACTTCAAACTTTCGAGTGGATATAAAGTTGGAAAACATTACAACAAGTATGAGTGCGCATAAGTACAAGAAATTATAAGTATTGATTCAACTCTACTCACTTTTTCACGACTCATTGCTGATCACTCAGCATATCGCACCCAGTGAAAAAAAAATGGAAGTCGTTCTAGTGGAACTACATTTTCATTGCTTCCGAAAAATCGATATTTTTACTCTGCCGAGAGTGAGCTTAAAACCATATAGAAGCTTATTTTAGTCATACAAAACCTTGTAACTCCTCCATAGTGTTAGAAAATACTCACCAGAATTTAAAAAAATATCATTTTTTTAAAGAAATTTATGAACTAATTTTAGTCGAAAATTTAAAAGTTATTTGCTTAAATTTACATGAAAACACTGTTTCGAGTTTAAATTCGTATAAAAAGAAATTAATTGTTAAAATAGGTAACTATTTACCATTTTTCCTAGATGAAAATATTATCATAGAACACAAAAAACGGAATTTTTCTTAATATCGCTTCCAGTTCAGTGACCAGGCATCGAAAAAGAGAACTTCTTTCAATGACAACCCTATGCAAAAATTATTAGATCGGATCAAAATTTTCACTACTTCCAGATCGCAAACTCTACATTTTCATGACTTTTTTGGAGTCTCTTTTTTTACTGCCCAGTATGACTATGACTAAAATAAGCTTCTACATGGTTTTTAGCTCACTCTCGGCAAATTAAAAATATCGATTTTTTGGAAGCAATGAAAATGTAGTTCCACTAGAATGAGTTCCATTTTTTTTCACTGGGATACAATTCATACAAATACACCTCGTCACAAAAATTGAAAAATGGATTTGAATTCTTGTAAAAAATAACGTTTTTACAAGCAGTTGTACTAAAATATTACAGAAAGAATATTAATTACAGTTTCTGTTGTGTTTTTACCTTCTCCTGTAAGTTTGCAATTATTTGAGTTAGGGCCTTTCCACTTGAGACCAACGGTACGTAGTTTTGTATGAACATACGCTTGCCTATGTAATATGAAGGTAGATATGAAAATAGATAAATATCTGTCGGTAAGGGATTGAGTAAATTTACTTACGAGTATGATGTGCTCAATATGTATTTGTTAACACCATTTCCGGAATCGCACCAAATAATTGTAATTGTTTTTTTTTTCTTATATAAAAGTGCCATGCGCACTGGGAAAAAACGCGTATTTATATCATTATGTGAAAGTACTTATTTTAGTACTTTCCAGTTATTAATACAAAAAATTATAAGTCATAAGTCATATTATACACATAAGTCATATTATACACAAAAATTTCTTCATCGCGAAAATGAAATTTTAAAAAAATGGAAGATTCGTGATTTCATTTTCAATATATTAGCTCCGATTTTACGTTAAACTGACTATAACTTTTGCTAAAAAAAATTGAGAATTAATAAAAAATAGTCCATTAGTTTTTGAATATATGTAGGCAAAAAAAAAGGCAGATTACTATGTGGTATTTTATATTTCTATTAACTTACATAAACGATATTTAACTAATAGACTACATAGCAACTTCTAAGAGCAAAGATTCGAAAATCGCAAGAGGGTTTTTAAATTTTATTTTAATAGGAAATTTAATATTAACATATTCCTTAACCTCACAGTAAAGTTGACGGAAGTTAGTGGACATAAAATTTTTTATCTATTTTTCCTCTTAAATTGTGAATATTCTTATATGTATGTATGTTTATTTTTTCTAAAGTTTAATGAAACTGTTATTTCCTTTAATCGAAAGTAATCAACAGCATTCATTTATCTATAGTGCCGAGGCAAATTTCACTATTTCATACCGATTGACAATAGTGTCAAATGAAGTGAATTATTGCTTACAGTGTGACAATATGTGTGTGTGTGAAAAAAGAAAGAAATAACTCAGATACTTTGAGTTCTAAGTTTTTTTAACTTATTAATTTAACACTTCAAAAAATAAAGAATCAAAATAATGGGTCTTATAGCGGTTAGCGTATTTCGATTTCGACTACGAAAGTTGCGTTCTAGATTAAAGAACAAATGTTAGATACTGTGTTCTCTAATCTATTACGAAAACGTCATAGTAAAAGTGGAAATTATATAACCACGATAAGGGTGGATGTTTTTCATTATGGATATATTTGTAAGTAGTTTTATTATCACTTAATATTTTATGAAATTTTGAGTTTGTGAAGTGTTCAATAAAAATATTGCACACTTGATACAATTGTCTGTTAAACAGTTGACAACGAATTTGTGCGTTTTTGTTTCATTGTTTTCTCACATTGGCTTTACAAACAATATTCGGTCTTTAAATAAATAAATACTGTGCACTCTTTAAAGTCTTACACTCAGCTCTAGAACTTACTTACTTACTTTGCATTCAGGTAAAAAGTTTTTTTCCGGTAAACTTGAACATATAACAAATATTGGTCATATTAACATGAAAAATTGTTAAGTTAAGGTTTTTAAAAAATTATTCATCCTAAAGATAATTAGCTAAGTGAAATTATTTTTTCATAAGGAAAAGGGACTCAAGAGACAATTCAAATCCCTTAGATTAAATGACTCCACTGTGAATAAATATTATTGCTTAAAATAATTTTTAAAAAATAAATTCGCCAAAATTCTATTCGAAATACATTAATTAAATAGTTTAGCTTAACAGAGCCATGCTAACAGAGTTCTGCTAAGGCACAAGGTTTTTTTTCAAAGGTTGCACAATTTTAAATTTAACTTCACACAGATAAATATTTTGTGTCTTATTGTCAATATTTCTATATTTTAACGGTTGTAGTTTCTTTTATTGTATAGATTAAAGATCATTTGTCATCCTCGCCGTCCCAGAAAAATGACTTAGGTATGGAATATATATATTTTAAATACCCTCTTTCTGAATCAAGAATTCACTATTTTCAGGTTTAATAAGTCTTGTTTTGCTGCACACGCCACTGTATGGCGATTGCGTCAAATTCTTCATACATATTGGCTAAACCAATTCTAGGCCGACGATATAGCGAAGAGCGGTAATTTTTTTTCTCTTGACTGTCAAGTTTTACTACGATTTGCTATATAATCTGTAAAATGTCTTAATTCCGCTCCTTGGATGTTTTATGATAGGATTGTATATAATGAGTTTGAGTTTCATGCGTCCAAACACAACCAAAAAACGGCATTGCCATGGGAAATGGTGTGTTCTATTTTAATCTCAAAAACAATTTCAAAATCTTTCAAAACTCGTTGCAAACGTTATGATTTAATGTTTTACTTTTTTTTGTAAAGTTGTTGTAACTCTCACTCACTGTGTGTATCCTATTTCCCACGTATGTTAAAGTAATATCTGTGCAATATGTTAAATATCCTTGTTGTTGTTTGCCTTTCAATAATTTATGAATGTATGTATGTATGTATATTTGTCTGTATTTAAAATTTTTTTTTTAATTCATTTAAACAAAAACTCCTTGGGTGTTGCCTGTGCAATGTTTTATGTTGCATATCCTTTTGTTCCCTTTTTAAATTCCTAAATTGTTGCTGTAAATAATTGTTATGCCATGTTATTTGTTAAGTGTCTATTATTATTATTATTACTATGCTCGTGTGTGTATCTATACTTGTGAAACAATTATGTATAATAAATATTTGGAATAGTAAAATTATAGGTTTGCTTCTTTTTTTTTTATTCTAATTTTGTTTTCATTTGTTTTTCTAACTGTTACTCTATATACACATTTTATTTAATTTACTTTTACTTTAGGGGGGATTTACTTTATTTTTGTACAGCGAGTTAGATTTCATATTTTTGTTACATATGTATAATTGTTGGTTTTGGAAGTTAAAATTATGCATTTTAATTCAACCATAATGTGGATTAGTTTTTAATTTCACTTCGAATTGGTTTAGTTTAAAATAACTTCGTATTTTGAGGAAGTCAAATTACATGTGATCATTTTTAAGCAACAAATTGCACCATAGACAGTTGTTATTTAATTATTCTAGCAAACACAAGCAGAATGGAACAACATGCTCTTTTCGAAGGCTGCCACACCTTCCTGAAGAAAGAAATTACCGAAAATTAACGAAATATTGTACTAAAAAATAATAATATAAGCAGACCTAAAGTTTGAAATTATTTTAATTGAACATAAACGAAATTTTTTGTTTCGAATATTTTTAATTTGGGAGTTGAATAAAATTACTCTATATAAATATTAAAGATAAATGCCAGACTTCAAAGTTTATACTCTATTTTCAGGCTGAACTCTTTTCTGGGTTTAAATGGAAAAATCTGTTATTAAAAATGCAATCAGTTTTAATAAATCCCTTAAAATATTTTCTTTTACTTTTCTTTTCTAGAAATTTCTTATCTTAATGCCGGTTTTGTTGCAAGCAACAATAACAATAACAACAACAAATGAGGAAAATATTTACCACATAAAACATGTAACACGATAAATGAAGGCCGCAAGGCCAAGAAATATTTTAATATGCGTAACAAAATACGTAGATGCAAACATGTATGTATGTACATATGTATGTGTTGAATGTACGAGGGAGATTATTTATTTCGCGAACCATTTACAAACCTAATATCAAAAATACGAGTTTCATCTCCAAAATGAAACTGTTGCATATCTGCAACTTTTGAGCATGTAGCTCATTATTCTCGTATTCTTTTCTCGCTGTCTCAGATTCGCGAATTCTTCTTTCCTTTTAAAACAAATGCTCTTTACTTCCAAGCAGCGTTACCGTATGTAAAGTTTTTCGATATGTTAAAAAGACTAAAAGATTTCTTACCTAAAAATAAGATTATTGAAAATACGAAAAATTATGCTCTTAGCATATTAGTTAAAGTTCATTTTGACTAAACTACTTCCACATTTTCTTATTTGTTTCATAAAAAGTATGAAAAGAAGTAACACGCTGCAACACTATTTATTTTATTTGATTAATATTCAACAATGGTTTCCTCAATGTACAAACAACACACATTCTGCCAAAGCACGCTTGTGTTAAAAGAAATAATTTGCTTAAATCTGGGAGTAAGTTATGGCATTCGATATCGATCGAAATTTTGATACTTGGGGCGAACTCATTCAGTCGGTTGTTTTGAAGCAAATTTTTGATCAAACCCAATTAAACTACATGCAGGTTTTATCAAAATAGACGGACTGAATGAGTTCGACCCATGTACAACACAAACACAATTTTATGGAAATTAGTTCGATATCGAAAGCCATAATTTGTCTCCTCTTTTTTTGACAACTTGAGCAAGTCCGGGAGTATTTTTGTAGAATGTAGAATGTAAAAACACATATCGTAAACATTTTGTGTTACATATTTATGTTTATGTCTGTTAAGTTAGTTCACTTTCAATTTTTAATGACAAAAAAGGTATTTTTTGTCGACTTGAAGATTTTTAAAAATAAAATATGGCAACACTGCTTCCAAAATACACAGCTTTGGTAGTAAACCTCGTATATTACCTACATTTTTTTTCGCCTCTTTTAATATTCATTCTGTCTCTTCCGGATTACATTAGCAACCATTAACAACCAATCCGAGGCGGCAAGGAGTGTGTGTGGTGGCCTCAAGAGAAGCAAGATCCCTTCATATTGTCTTTATGCTCATGTTGCCTGTAATTTTACTACGTACACATATGTACATATTTACATAAGCATGTGCATAAACATATGCATGATGTAGTAGTGTCTGCTGCATTTTGTACTTGGTATGATTATATGGGATCATGATTTTTCTCGTTGCCATTGTTTGTCTTTGTTGCTGTTAAGGTTAAGAGGTGTTTGCTGTTATCTGCCACTTAACATGAGTGTAAAACATGAATTTGCTTTCGATT
Organism: Tachina fera; assembly: GCA_905220375.1. NCBI lineage: Eukaryota > Metazoa > Arthropoda > Insecta > Diptera > Tachinidae > Tachina > Tachina fera. The sequence continues at coordinate 78,557,656 of LR999966.1, forward strand.
TTTCTTCCATTTTGTTGGTTTTTGTTTTTTATTATATAGTTTCTTTTTTTTTTTTTTGCTTCTCCAAAGGTTTCTTTTTTCGATTATAAAGTAGCATTCCTTTTTTACAAAGCTGAGACACAGAAGTCTTCACATGTTCAAAGGGTAAAAATTAACAGTCATTAAATACAAAATGTGTGATGAAAATTTTTCCCTTGTTTTTGTACAGGTAGGAATAATGATATAAATTAAAAAAAGGTTCGTTCGTTTCTTCCTTCTTTCCAAAAAAAATATATAAAATAAATAAATAGAAATAACCTTGAAATTTAAGAGGAGTTTTATTTTATGTTTTTAATGTCTGTCTGCCTGTCCACCTTTGAAATTTTATGTGATTTTAATCATTTTTCTTTTAATGCCCCGCTGTTGCCTTTTAACATGCATACACATATTCCTTTCTGTAGCAGGCCGATAAAAAATTAAGCAAGAAATAGTTTTTAAGTAACTCAAACACATGTTTTTATTATTCAGTTAAAACATTTACTGCTGGTCTGGTAGAGTTCAAGGAATAACTATAAGAAGAAGAAGTAAACTTTTCCTTCCGTTTAGTTAAAATGTCTTTCCTTTGTATACTTTTTGCGTTTCATGAGATTTTTTTTTACTTATTCCAATTTTTATATGCTGCAATAAAATGAAGTTGAAACCATTCTCTGGCCATAAATAAAAATCAATTTGTTGGAATTTTTGAGGTATGCTCAACAAACCAAAACAGTCATTTAGTTGCGCTTGTAGAAAAGTAAAGTTAAATACATAAAAGTATAACTCATTTTATTTGGACATGCCAGACTTGTGCGCCATTTTCTTTTATAGTACGTTTACATCTGAGGAAAATCTATTACCTAAGAGATTTCGAGGAAAATCTAGTTTATTTCGAGACGATTTCCCGTACAAAACAAAATCTACTTTGGCACTAGATTTTATCAAAATATACCTAAACTCTAGTAGAACTTAAGGGATACTCAGACTCTTGTACAAGTATAAAGACTTTCATAACCAATTTTGGAGAAAGAAATCTAACGACAATTAATTTTATTGTCAAAAAATCTAACGCATGCGATCGTCCCTGTTCTTTAACCAAATCCGAATATATAAATCCGACCCTTATAAATTTTAAAAAAAAAATTATAAGGGTCCTGCACACGTGTTTAAAATCATAAACCCAAAAATTTTCGTTCAGATATGATATTTGATAAAAAAATCTAAAAAAAAATATTTTTATTGCCTGAGTTAGTTTTTAGGGCTTCATACACCAAAGGTGAAAATTGTTTTCGCTACGCTGTACGTCTGTCCGTCACAAGCTATTTTCTCAGGAACCGTAAGAGCTACGGACCTTAAATTTGGACAGAGTATGTAGAACCTTGGCCGCTACAACAACAAATACATGAGAGTTAAAAATAAAACGGTGTTCCAAAACGAGCAACGAAAAATATTAAAATACCCTGTAATATAAATACATACATACAATTGTATGTAATGTGCATATATTGACACTTGAAATTTGTAAAATTACTGTATTTTTATACAGACTGCAACAATTAACACTAAAATTTAAAAAATTTTAATAAAAGGTTGTTCTATCAGTTTATGTAATTTTGACTATGTAATTTTGACAACTTGCTGTATCTTGGAAACCGTAAGAGGCAAAGTCTTGAAACGGTAAAACAAAAAAATCCCAAAATTAAAAAAATTGCAAAACTGAAAAAATCGCAAAAAATTTTAAAAAATCGACAAAACGAAAAAAAATCGCCACATATAAAAAATATTTCTAACACTAAAATAAATCGCCAAATTTGAAAAAATCGCCTAAATGAAAAATAAATGAAAAAAAACGCCAAAAATCGAAAAGAAAAATCGACAAACCTAAAAAAAAATTTTATATAAAAAAATCGCCAAAATTCAAAAAAAAATCGCTAAAATGAATGAAAAATCGCCAAAACCCAAAAAAATCGCCAAAACGAGAAAAAAGTGTCAAAACTAAAATAAAGCACTAAAACTTAAAAAAAAATCGGCAAAACACAAAAATAGCTAACTAAAAATCAACACTCCAAACCGAAAAAAACCCAAAAACGAAAAAAATTCCAACACTATACTTTATATAGGCTAAGGTTCGTATTGAATTACATATCTAGTGTTCACTTAATTTTTTAAAATCGTGCCAGTTTCAAATCGATCGGTTTACATAACAGGGCCGGATATTTCGTATTTGCACCAAATGAAATTAACAAGTACGAACGAAACAGCTGTTCAGAATTAACACATTAATCGTTGACTTGAGGCGGCAGAGCAATTTTATGCAAGCTGTGGACTGCAGAGTTTTGAATATATTTGACGCTTAAAGTAATCGAAAGAAAAAAAGAGCAGACAAATTAAAAGATTTTGTATTGTTCTTTCAGACGTGGCCTGCACAAAATATATTTCCAGACGATAAACTTGTTAAAAATTTAGAGCCAATTTCAAAAGAAGACAAATACTATAAACAACGAGACGGACGACTTATCAATTTGTTTATTACTTGATTTTGAAAAAAAAAATTCAGCCATGATCAGATAAAAAGTCTTAGGGTCTTATGCAAAAAAACTTAACAAAGAATTGCAAAGCAATGTTAAGTAAAGTTGTATTCTAAAAAAATTATTATACTAAATTTCTAAAGTATACTAAGACTACTTTTAGTTTATAATTAATAAAATGTGTATTTTGTACCTCAAATATTTTTGTTAATATAGCACATATTGATTTATGTTACATCTGAAAATGAAGCTAGAAGTGTTAGCTCTTAGCTTAGATTTACTATTTTTGTCATGTAATCATCAAATTATCCAACTGATTCAAAATACATCGTAAAATCCATAAAAAAATATTAAAATTTATACCACTGTACGAAAATGTTTAAGTGATGTAAATACAATCAAAAGGAATCGAAAAAAGCTGGATATTCAGATACTAATTTCATTCGATTTAAAGAAATTGTAATAATTCTTCTTTGTACCTCATATTTTTTTATGAATACTTCATAGAAATGTTTATGTGTTTTTCTACCATGCCAGAAGCTCATATTGTTTAAACTAGGTTGCTTTACTTCAAGAAAATAAAATTTTCAAATTTTTATAGTACATATTAATTATTGGTCATTCGCCTTGTCCTTTCACTTGAACGTACTATTTGAGTTTTTGAAAAGTATTAATAAAAAGTAAAATATCCTAAGCCGTGCTTTAGTGAAGTCATGCACTATGGTTTTTTAATTATCTCTAAAACAAACCGCTGTACTTAAACAGGGGCCCGTTTCACTAAACTACAATTCTACAAGTCTACAAGTTACAATTACAAGTCTAATTCTTACAAGTGATAATGAATTGTGTTTCATCAAAATTTTCAAAACAATTGTAGCTTTTTGAACTTGTAAACTACAATTTCTACAATTACAATTTATACAATTGTAAAAAAATAAAACATTTTTATAAATTAAATAAATGTGTGGATATACATATGTATATTAGAGTACTCATGAAATATATGAAAATGTCAAAACTTTTCTTAAATAATTTTGCAACTATGGGTACTCTAATGTATAACGATTATTTGTTTTGATTGTTATGACACATATGTAGTTTGTGTTTGGAGTTATTTGCCACTTGTATTTAAAAAGTTGAAAATTATTATTTTGTAATGGCAAATCAACATAATAAAACCCAGTAAAAAAAGAGACTCCAAAAAAGTCATGAAAATGTAGAGTTCCGATCCGATCTAATGTTTTTTAAATAGGGTTGTCATTGCAAGAAGTTCTCTTTTTCGATGCCTGGTCACTGAATTGGAAGCGATATTAAGAAAAATTCCCTTTTTTGTGTTCTATGATAATATTTTCATCTAGGAAAAAGTGTAAATAGTTGCCTTTTTGGACTATTCGTTTCTTTTTATACGAATTTAAGCCCGAAACAGTGTTTTCATGTAAATTTAAGCAAATAACTTTTGAATTTTAGACTAAAAATAGTTCATAAATTTCTTTAAAAAAAAATAAATTTTTTTTTAAATTCTGGCGAGTTACAAGGTTTTGTGTGACTAAAATAATCTTCTACATGGTTTTATGCTCACTCTCGGCAAATTAAAAATATCGATTTTTTGGAAGCAATGAAAATGTACTTCCGCTAGAATGACTTCCATATTTTTTCACTGGGAATTAGTGTGGTCCCGTTTTAGCCTGAAACGCTCATTGTACTCCAACGTGGATTCCAAAAATTCGTATTCACGACGTGGTCTAAATATTCTTCTTCTTTTTAATGGGATTTCATTATCGCTTTCATCACTAGAATCATATAAAAGGTTCATTTTGCGTTCAAAAAAGATATGAACAATTTAATATTTTATAATATGTTTGACTTGCACGTGTGTTTATTTGTTTACAAAACATGATTATAGGGGTTGCCGCTTATCGATAATTTGTAATAAGCAAACAATGTGACATAGTTTTTTTTATTATAATCAATTAATAAGTACTAATTAATATTGGTTTAATTTTGTGTTTATTTGAGCTAGTTTTTATTAAAAAATAGTTCAAAATTCCATTTCAGTTCAATTTATCATTCACTTGTTACTTGTAAAATTTTTTTTGAGAGTCTTTGTCGACCCTAAGCTTTTTTTCTACAATTCTACAAGTGTACAATTGTAAATTTAGTTTGGTGAAACAAAACCACTTGTAGAAGTATGACTTGTAGAATTGTGAATTGTAAAATCACTTGTAGCTACAAACTTGTAATTGTAGTTTGATGAAACACAATTATTCACAAGTTCACAATTTTACAGGTAAAAACACTTGTAATTGTAGACTTGTAGTTTACTGAAATAGGGCTCAGGTTTGTGAATTAGCTGTATTGCAGCTGTTTGGTTTAAGTTTAGGAAAAAAATTCAGTCAGTGTGTAAACGGTATAGAATTTGATAAAGATTTCAATTGAAAAATACCAGATTACGTGCAGGTGTAAGTGTCCTATTGGCACATAATTTTTTTTTTCAATTGTCTTAGTTCCTGTCTGAAATGTTTTTAAGGAATTCCAACTTGCCGAACGGCAATCAGCCTTGAAAGAGTGTCCGTTACTACGCCAGAGGTGTTATTTCCAAATAAAGCAGTAAAAGGGTTTTATCAGAACTCAACATAAACAAGTCTCCTCTGCACTGGTCTCGAAAGGGTACACTCACGGTTACCGCAAGGCTGCACTCTTGCTCCTACTCTACTCCTTATTTTTCTAAAAGAACTTTTTGCTATGTCAAACTTCCAATTATATCAACCCTTTCGCGAATGATAGCAGCATTTGTCATTCATTCTGACTTAGCAACAGGCCAATCCTGCCAAAAATTTATGGTATGAGGGGCAAACTAGGAATGACACTATAAATTAACGGGCCTTTGGAACTCCTGCTGAATTCTTGTTACAAATACACATTTTCAACAACATTCCTGTGGCAATTTCGCACGTTTTAATTTCACATGGACTACATAATATACGGGTATGATTTAATAACCATCTATTAAAGGTGAATGCGAATAAACAGAAAAAACTAAATTTCTTTTTCAGTAACCAAATTCATTGAATCAGTAAATATTTTGTGTGAATGCGGACCTACAAAGAAATTTGTAGATTCTGATAACAATTTTGTAAAAATTTAACTGAAAAAAATAATATTTTTAGTTATCTTATTATGGCATTAGAGAAAAGAGATAACTGAAATTCAAAATATTTTCAGTCAAATATATTAATAGGAACAGCAAAACATTTTTACAGATTTGTTTTTGTGGTACTCAGCAATTTTTTTTATAATTTACAAGCACATTCACTGAAACTTTTTTAATTATCAGAAAATAAATTTACTAAATAAATAACAATTTTTACCAAATTTTCTAAAAAAAATTAGTAAAATTTTTATTTGACACTGCAAAAAAAGTTTGCAAAAATTACTTTAAGTATTTCAGAAAAAAATAACTGAATCAAATAAAAGGTTCAACTATTTTTTGTACTTTCAAAAATTAACTTGTTTTTATGTTTAAGCATTTCGTTCTCGCTTTTGGAACTCATCAGTATACTTTAACCCAAAAAATTTTTGAATTTAGCTAACAAACTCCGTATGTTTATGCCAAGACTTTTAATACTATATTGAGAATCGCAACATACAAACATAATAAGTTTGAAACCCGCAAACAAAAATCTTTACAAAAACATATTAAATATGTATTTTTTTTTTATTTACTAAATAAAAAGTTTTTTATATCTATAAAATAATTTGTAGCAGAAATTAAAAAAAATCAGACAAATTTTTTTACAGTATTTAAAAATAAATTTAACTGAAACATAACAAATTTATATATGAAAAAAAATAAATCTAACAAATTTTGTTACAAATTTACTTTATATAGATAATTTAAATTCTGTACAGTTTTTTTACATAAAATAAAATTGGAACAAATAATTAACTGAAACAGTAAAAAATATTTACTGAAATTAAATTTTATTGCAAAACACACGTTTGTTTGAAAATTTTTTGGGAATAATTTTTTCTGTGTTAGGTGAAAACTTGGTGAAAATGTTGTTAATTTTTTTTGCTTTACTATTTTTTTAATTCTTTTTTTTTTAATTTTTTTATTTTAATTTAATTTTTTTTAATGAAATATTTTTTAATTAAATATTTTTTAATCCCCGAAAAACATCAACTACAAAAAAAACGCGATTTCGATTTCAATTCCTATTTCGTTCGATTTGTTCAAAGGGACTGAAAAACAGTTTGTTCTTAATTATTGAGATTTTCGATTTAACTCGTTATTAATTATCACGGTCTTACTGTATTTTTTTCGTAATTTTTCTATTGTTGGGAAATTATTTTATTATTTACTACGGACTTTTCCCTTTAACATACAAATATGTTTCAGGAAAACTCCTTTTACTAAAACTGGTTTAAGCCTGAAAATTATTAAACGAAATCCAGTCCTTTCATTTCAATAAAAACTACTAAAAATAATGCTCTTTGTAATTTCTTGCACATTTCACTACTCTTGTTGAATCCTTTTTGGCAACATATAATCAACGCTCTACTTTTGCGGCCAGTTTCAGGTTTCTGAAAAAACAACATAAATTACTGACAGTCATTCATACATACATACATACATACTAGAGAGCTGCGTAAACAGTCTTGAAATGTAAATACGAGTACATCTTGTTTTTTATATGTATATTCGTAGCATGTATTATACTGAACCAATAATAAGCCAAGCACGATGGATGTATTGATGTACGTGTGTATGAGTGTTTACAACCGATGTCGCGAAGACTTCTTGTTCATAACAAACAATCGCAAGAAGTAGTGTTGAAGCGTGTATGCTGGGGGAAAATCACGCCATTCGATACGACTCTTAACTTAAAAATATTTCAATAGAGTTTGTATGGAAATATTTTTAAATTACGAGTCGTATCGGATGCCGTGATTTGCCCCCTGGTTATTTTGCATATTGTACGTTTGAGTGTGTGTGTGTTTGTGTGTAAGATGTAGATGGTAATCTATTATATATTGAAGGGTGGTTTTTTAAAGTAAGCGCACACAATTTATGTCAATGCATGTGTGCGTTTGTATTCGCGCAGAAAAATAAAAGATCATACACACAACGTGTGTGTGTATGAAGAAGCAAGCATCACACACAAATTCTTTCATCACGAAGTATTTTCTTTTTTACTGTTATACCTTCAATAACTGAAACTAATTTCTTGCAAACAGTGTTGTTTAGCGTTTGTGTTAAAAGATTTCGCTTTAGTAAATCATTTGATAAATCCCTCGTCTTAAAACTTCTTGTAAGTGGTCTTATGCAGTAGTCTAATACATATGTACATACACACATGTAAGTATGTATTAACATATGTTAGTATTTGCATCAAAAACCTGGTGAAGCAGAAAGCAAAAGTTATTGTTTTTGTAGCCAAATACTCTGTTATCATAGTTTCCTGTTAAACAAATGTTGGCTGGCTGGCTGACTGACTGAGTGAGTAGTGAGTGACTGAAAGGATGACTAACATGAAGACTGATTGGTGGTAGTACTGTTGTTAAATTTTTCGGTCTCTACTTTAACAAATACTCATGTACGTTATGTTGTTTGTAATATACGAGTAGTAAAGTACACACATAAATTTTATTTTAAACTTGGAGATTAAGGATAAAAATTGTTCTAACGTATTTTTGCTTTGTCTCTTATTTGCTGCAAGAAATATTTTAAAATTCAATAAGTTAAAATGTGAAAAGGAAAACACCATTACGAAGGTTAAACATTTATGTATTAGAAAACCATTCCAGACATTATTGCAAACTAAGTAAAATTTAGGAATTTCTAAAACTCCTCGTACGTCTACATTTACGTTTTAAACAATTTATATTCGTGCTGTGCTCCAAAAATGTGGAGACGGAGAGGTAAGGGCAGATGTTTATTGTTTAATGTGTATTTTTCATGTGTGTGCATGTATAATTTAGAATTTTAAAAGCTTTTCTGTGAAAGGTATTCACATTCTAATCACTTGTTAATGGTTACAGGTTGTATGATAATGTACGAATGTTAAGCACATTTTTGTTCCGTACTTTTCGATTTTTTTTTAAACACTTCATTTGCATTTTGTAAATATGTACATATGTATGTGTTTATTTATAGAGATGTTAAGTATTTTTTCTTTCTTTTATCAGAAAACAAACAAAAAATACATAAATAAATGAAGGGATTTTTCAAAATAATTTTTTTAATGTAAGCTCAAATGAATTTATTCTTAATATTGTATTACGTAGTGTGTCCAGATCTAGAAAATCGGCTTTATTTCAAAAAAATACTAGAATAATAGAAAATAAAACTGCTTAAAAATATGTTAAATCACAAATTTTGAGTAAGATGCACACCGCGTTATCACATCGGTGTGAGCTATGTATGAGTGTATTAGTGTAATCATACGAACAAGAAATACACTCAGCCGAATTTTAAAGCACACTTTCAGGAGCAATGTTAATTTTAACAGAAATCGCTTGTGAGGTTTAATAGTGTTGCCAGTGGGAATGATTTTGTTAAAAAGTTGAAAAATATAAAATAAATAAAATATATATAAACTTTTAAATAAAAGAGCGTTTTAAATGTCAAATATTTCTCTAAAAGATGTATAGCAGTCTTTATAAAGAATTTATAATATTATATTATAACATGTCTTCATTACATACTGTTCCCATACACAGAAGCTGGTGCACGACAATTGGTTAACAATCTCCATCTCATGCCAATTATTATGGGTGAAGATTTTAATACAAATTTTGCCAGCTCACAGTAGCAAACTTTATCAAAATTTTCATTGGACGTTTTCCACTTGCATATGAGCAATTGTCCACAAGCCCCCACAACTAATAATTCCACTACTAAAGATGCAGTTTTCCATAGATTTTTAAATACAGTAGAGTCAAAAATTTATATATCTTATTTAAGTTACCATAAGCCAATTTTGTACTTAAGGCATTTACCATAAATGGGCACTTTGCAGTACTACTAAAATTTCAGTAAAACTAATTTTTTTAACCAGTAAATTTGAACTGATTACTAAAATTTTTTTCTGCAATTTTTATAAAGTGCCTAAATGATTTATTATATGATGAGATGCATTGAATTTGCATTAATCAGTAATGCCCGTTTTCTAAATTATTTTCATACAAAAATTTCAAAATTTGAATGTCACTTGCTACAATTTTATTAAGAATACGGCCCTACGATTTTACTGGTAATGCAAATTAAATTTCATTATCAGTAAAAATTTACTGAAGTTTTTTTTACTGCTTACTGCAATTTTTAATTCAGTACATATTTACTGCAGTGTGCCCATTTACTAACCAAATAAGTTAAATAAAACAAACAAAAACCAGCAAATTCCTATGTATTTACAATATTGAAAGTTTTGATACTTTAAAAAAAAATTTACTAAAAGCTAAAAGTACTTCCAACTTAAAAAAAAATTTATTACTAGACGTTTACACATCTCCCCAGTGATTGGACTCACATTGCTTTTTTTTAATAAAATCTCAAATGAAGTAACGATTTATTCTCAAAATGGCATTACGCAGTGTGACCAGGGTCAGGTCTACTCTGTAACAAAATAACAAGCTGTGGAATTTGTATGCAGACCCCAATATCTATAAAAAAAAATTACAGCCAAATCGGCTTCGAACTTACATATTTCCAATATTATTGTGCAATAATTAATATTGTACAATAGAATTACTTCTGTATATAAAGGTATTTGACACAATATACATATATTTGATAAAATCAAAAGCTTTCGATTTATATTGCGTAACAAAACATATTTTGCAATGTGTTGTCAACATTGTACAATAATTATTTCCGTGTACAACAACACTAAACATTATTATTCTGTTTTTTAAATTATTTAATTAATTAAATAAAATTAAATATGTTTTTCATTTTGTATGTAAATATCTAGTATTTATTGTAAAAAATGTTTCATGAACGAATAATTCATCGTAATAAGCTCGCGAATTGGCCATTGAATACTCATTGAAATTGAATTTGCTCGACTATTTACATTTACACACTTAGAACGAAGAACAGAAGAATAAATAATGTGTGAAAACAAAAATTTAGTTTCTTATTTAAGCTCTTTAAGTCTCTCATTTATTCAATGTGAAGACCAGGGGGCAAATTAAGGCATCCGATACCTAAAAAATGTTCATAAAATTTTAGTTGTGCCGTAATTTGGTCTCTGGTAAAATGACTATAAAAATCATAAGATGCCATTGATTCTTTTTGCGCTATTTTAAGCGCAGCTAGTCTTATTCACTTCGCGAAACATCCCTTTACTGAAAATATCGTATTCCTGAAAACCAAATGCAAGCCCACAACTACGTTTTGTATGAAACTTACTACGCTTTAGTGAAAAAATAAACAATGACAAATTTATTTATTAGAAATCTATTGCATAGCTTAATGCTGAAAAAATTGTGCATGTTTTGTCCATTAAAAAATCAATGGCTCGATTATGGATAGCAACCGGACTGTAGTTGCGTTGCTAGTTGCCGAAAAGGTATTACGGATGGCAACTGGCAACTAACAGCTAGTAATTTCAGTTGCCATATTGGCAACTACAAATTTGTAGTTGATGCATAGTAAAAAGTGAAAAAATTAAAAATTAAGTGCTATATTATTTTCATTTTCGAGTTTCTTTTTTGCATATTTAAAGAAAATATGATTTAAAGTTAAAAAAGAGATTGTTAAAACCTAATTTAGGACGTCTAACATTTTGCATTTCCTTCTCTTCATCAGCAATTAATTCCACTTAATTAATAATTTTTAAGATAAGTATTATTATAAGCACTTTTACTTGATGATTTTGTCTTAAACACTTGTATTTCTTATATATTGCATTTTTGTTCACATTATTTTCAGTTGCCAATCTGTCATAATCCTATTTTCGATAACTTTTTGCCAACTGTAGGAAGTTGCCATACATAATACCGATTTTAGTTTCAGTTGCGTTGCTAGTTAACTCACCAACTGAAGTTCGGTTGCCATCCATAATCGAGGCATAAATGGCAAAATATATTTGTCCATTTAGCTCTTACGTACTTTATTGTATTTTTCTATTATATTGTACTCTTAACTGTAACAAGTTTCATTAATCCGAACTGCGCTTTAGAGAAAAAATCGGATAACTAAAAAAAATTGGTTTTGGTTATTTCCAGTAAAGGTGTAAATATTTACTCCGGTAATAACGAACAAACATTTTTAGATCCCTCAGAGTTCTTTATAACTTACCTTCACTGTGTTTGGATTTTTACAAGGGCACGTTTTACGATTGATTATTTTGCAAAATTTTATGCATAATTAGGCAGTGGAAAATATTCTTCAAAATTGCAATTTCAGAAGGTCAATAGAAATTATTGAGCTTCTGAGCTACCAAACTACCTCTTTTATTTCTATTAAAAACTGTAGTATTATACTCAAACATATTATAACATTTTGAGGGTAAGAAAGCGGAAAACCTTTCTCTACCGGACAATATAAATTAATATTTATCAATTTATTATCGTTATTTGATATTTATTGCTAAAGTGTAAATTCCCCTTCTCAAAAAAAAATGTAGACACATTCATTTCCGATTTTAAGTTGAAAACAAAAATTTTAAAGCTCACTGAACCGGACATGGAGTAGACATTAAAACACACAGAGAATATCAAAGGCCAAAGAAATTTATACAATAAATATTTATTAAAAAAGAAAAACAAGTTTTGTAAATGGCAACAAAACTGAATATATATGCATGTATATACGTTTACGAAAGAAAAACCTTTGGCCGAGTGTTTGGTGTTCATTTGTTGTTTTAACCGACAGAAAAAAAAACAAAAATGCAATTAACCTAAAGGCAAATAGATGTAAGGATGCCTGTATGAACGAGGGTAGGCTAAAGAGAAAAATCACAAAAATCGTTCAATGGTGATGGTGTAAAAAGTATTATATGTATAAGGAGGATGTTTTTAAAATATAAATAAGCAGACATTCATATATAGATATTTGTACATAAACTTCTCTTATATGTAAAGGATATCATGCCATAACCGCAAAAAAAAGCTTGAACGACACATTCATTGAACCTCATTTTTTACGAAAATCGATTATATAGGATCGTTACTAATCAATCGATTTTGGTTAAAAAATTAAGTTCGAATATTATGACGCTTCAGCTTTTTTTGGCGGTTATGGCATGATATATGTATCTGCGATTTGCATCAATAATCTAGCAAATTAAATAATCAAAAATGCTCAATTAATCAATAGATTTTTACGAAAATATAAAAAATTTTAGTCAAAAATTCCATTGGCACGATCACCTCGAGAAAAACAAAAAGAAGAGAGGTGTCTAAGAAAACTCAATCAGAGCTATGCTGCTTAGCTATATAAAAACACTTAATGAGTTAAATAACAATGAAATAAAATTAAATTATATGATAATATCAAATTCGCCGCAAATATTACAAAACGTTTCCATTTATTTCCTATTATTTTCTTTTCTGGCTGCGTCTAATTAAATTAATGTATTATTATTTGTGTTCATGTGCAAAAACAATACAAAAAAATTGAGTAATCGTTCTCACTGTTTTGGTTTTGTTTTTGTTTCATTCAATTCAAAGAACAAAATCAAACATTTCGTTTCGTTTATTTTCCTACTCTGCTTTTAAGTACTTATTTACTTATTCAAAATTTTGAGTCGATATACATATGACAAAACATTACATCAATGACGACACGCTATCGGCGGTGAAACAGCCGACTTGGAAATTTGGTTTGTGTGAAAATGCAACCCTGATCTAATGAAAAGTATTACCGTTTAGAAATGATGACATTTGATGACATTTTGCGGTCAGACTATCACACTTGCACGTATTATTTGAATTTTTGACAAGTATAACTACAAAGTATAATAGTCTGAACGCGGCTTTACAAATCACATTACCTAAATTAAAAAAATTATGTACAAATTGCTAATTGAGGAGAATGATTTTTTTAGATTAAATAGATTACTTGAACAAGTTGCCAAATAAAAAAAGTAAGTACTTCTCAATAATCGATTATTTTAGTCTCACGTCTTCTTAAAATCATTAAGTTTGTAAGCCAGTAGGGAAGTGCTTCCACCAAAAATGCTTAATTCCAAAGCCGATTGCCTTTTTTGAATTTTTTTGCTGAGCATCTCCCCTGTGATCCGACTCACATTGCTTTTTTTATATTTACAAAATGTCCGCTGGCCGCCATATTGATTTTTGACTATGGTCATTCATTTAGTGATACTCCCAGGAGTAAAGCAAATCAATTGATGTAAGAAACATAAAAATCGGTCCACGCATTCGGTTTATATAGAGTCGCAAAGGAACACACATACACACGCAGATATAGATGTAGACACATCCATACATACATACATATTTCCATACATTCATAAATACATACGTAGGCTGATAAACACAATAGGCTTCTTTGCGTCGCGCACTCGAGTAAAAAGTTATAAATATTTACTTGCGGGGAAAACGGGCTACCAAAGTTATGAAATATTCTTATTCAACAAAATATTATGGGTTTTATTGGGATTGTGATTTTGTAATGGTACTCTACATAATGATTGTTTCAACAATATTTATGATTCACCCATAACTAGTAAATTTATCGCAGAAAATTGTAATTTCTGTTACAATTTTTTTAACTGCTTCCCATTGGTTAGTCAAACAAATTTCGTTGGTTAAAGCCAGTGTCGAAATTTTCAACATTTGTCTATGAGTTTTTCTATGTATGTAAAAAATGTTTCTCAACTCCGAGAAAATATATTGTAAGCAGAGTTTCACGCGATATTTTTCTCAACAGTTTACGCTGATGCCTATGCTCTTCATTTTATCAAATCGACTTTCACAGACACATCTGCCGCCCATTGAATGTCCTTCGATATCAAAAAAATATAATATTATCCAATTCAAAAATTAAAATTCCTTAAAAACGCCAAAGCTGCTTTTTGAATTCAACATCATTGCAACTCATTTAATTTCCTTCCCTGACACATGTTTACAACGCTGAATTTTGTTTTTTATTTTTATATTCATATATATTAAATTTTATAACGTTTCACTTCCTTAATGCTCGTTAGCAATTTGGTCTGTCGTGGCTTTTGCTTTATTGACAGAAATGCCAATTATTGCTATTGTTGTTATTGTCATTCCTTGTTCATCCTTTTGGCAAAAAGTTTTCTTTTATTTTTGGGTTTGTTTGCATGTGCAAGTGGCTCCATAAATATGATTACATATTTAATATTCTTGATTTTATTTTTATTTTATCGTTTAAGTTTTCGTCTCTTTTTTTCTAAAGCTCACATATAAAGCATTATTTTTCAGTTTTCTGCAGAATCTAGAGTCTAGATATTTGGGGTTTTTGTTTTGAATTTGTTTACCTTAAATTGGTTTTTTATTTTTTCAACATCAATATTTTCTATTGTTTTTATAGCCATGATACATATGTTGGTTGGAAGAGAGAAATATGTACGCAATTCGTTTTTAAATGTATGCCACTTGTAAGTATGTATGTATGAATATACATACACATTTTCTTGATGCCTGTGAAAATCACTTAAATTAAAAAATTTAAAAAAAAGTAATTTACTGCACTATTAAATTAAAAACTTTACTTCAACTTGAAATAGCGTTGATTCAACATGATTCTTCATTTTGATTTAACAGTACTGAAATATTAAAGCGGGATTAAATAAAGTTATTGCAGACCGGTATGATAACCTCAAGCTGAACTTTACTGACCAAAAGTTTTATTTATTTGAAGGCTTTAAAAGAGAGCTAAGAGAGAGAGAAAGAGAAAGAATAAGTTGTAGACAAAGAATTGAAAAAGTTTAATGTTATAATTGTTTCCCGAGTTGAGTTCAAAGACCAAGAAGTCCATTATGATTTTAGCTGAAAACATTAAATATAATGTTTGGTTGGTATTACATCCACAAAACCATCAATGGTAAGCTAGTTTCCTCGCATCGACATGCATACCAAAGGCGAAAGTCAACAGAATCGGGTCTACACGAGAAATCACTTATTGTGTTGGAGGAGTCTTTTAATAACATTTCTCCACATGTGATAATTGATGCATTCTCAAATTTGGGGATTAATGCAGGATAACTTCAGCTCTAGAAGCTTCTAGGCAAACCTGGTTTGTAAACACGGGTACACAACAGGGAAGGGATATTTCGCCAATACTATGGAATCTATCTCTAAATCCCGCGCTGGTATTTCTGGAATGGCGGGTAGGTTATGCTGATAATATCGCAATAGCTGTCAAAAGCAAATTCCTCACTTCTCTAAAGGATATCCTACAGGATGGTCTTTCAAATTAAACAAGATGGGCGGATAAACGAGGTCTTACCGTTAATCTTAATAAAACGCAACTAGTCCTCTTCTCCAGGAAGTATAAGATGCATTTAGCTCTTAATAATACGGAATAAAAGTATCCAACACTGCAAAATATCTTGGGGTTATTCCAGGCAGAGTTTCAAAACTAATATTCTAGAAAGAGGAAAGAGAGCAACAATTTCACTCTATGTGTGCAAGAAATCGATCGGAAAAAACTAAAGTCTCGGTCCAAAAATCGTTCATTGGATCTTTATGGCAAAAGTACGCCCAGTTCTCATGTATGGGAGCATAGTGTGGTGGCCGTCCCTGGAGAAAAATACTTATATTCTTATCTTACTTACACAAGGTGAAAAGACTTACATCCTTATATATACCCAGTGCTCTTCGCACTACTCCTGCTGATGTACTGGGAATGCTTCTTCACCTACTACCATAACATTCGCCATCCGCCATCCGTATTCATTGTTCCTCTCTGTGGAACGGAAATGGTACCGGCCCACTGTATAAAATGCGATGATAAGATGGAGGATTGAACAAACCTTCCCTGCTCTACTTCACGAACGTCTTTATTAAACCTGGATACCATCCACAGAATTGTGAATGAATGCAACTCCAGACAGAAGAAAAAGTGTTAATTTTTATTCGGACGGCTTGAAAACTGAAGCAGCTGTGGATTATGGAGTCTTTTAGGTCTTCGTATTGCAAGGCGACTTTCGGATCACTGCAGTTGCTTCGAGGCAGAAATCTTTTCTATAAAAAAAAGTTGCGGATTGGTTGAAAGTCGATGTCACTTTAACGACTTTGATTAACATATACACGACTGCCGACCATGAGAAGGCAGAGCAGTTTGATATTAGGATCATCTGTATCCTGGGGAATAAAAGCTTTTAGGGGAACTCTAGGGCTGATGAGCTTGCTAGAACTAGAACAAGTTTACAAGTTCCACCGGATTTGGAATGTGTGGGTGAACCCCTACTATCTTGCAAACTCTGACTTTTGCGCAATACATAAGATGAAACAAATAGAAGGTGAGTCACAAGAAATGATTGCGTGACCACAAGGACTCATCTAAATAGTAAAAATTCAGCTTATTTAATAAGAATAGGAGACAAATCTCGATTCTAGTGTACGTGCTAACCGGACACGGTCTTATAGCTAGGTTTGCACAAAGGTTAAAGGTTGAACATAATGATTTTTGCTGAAGCTGCCAGGATATCGATGAAGAGGTAAGTGTAGAACATATTCTGTGTCACTGTCCTGAACTTGCAATAAAGAGAATGGCCACAATAGACGCTCTTGAGTTCAGGGAACTTTCTGACGTTGCTAGTATGGAACTGCAACGTATTAGTAGCTTTAAATTGAGCTCTGATTGGTTCGACGTGGGGGACTCTGCATATGCAGAGTCTCCGTGGCATCACAATGGACCAAAAAGGTCTAAGTGAGTCCGGGTTTCTGACGCGCTAAAAATACAAAAGGACTTAATATCAAAGCAAATGATGGACATCTTGAATTAACATGATACACATGTAAAGCCAAATCAATACCGAAAAATATTAAATTAACCTTGTCTTCGTAGATTTTTAAATAAAATTCTTATGTTTGCGAATATCGCAAAAAATTCAAGTAAATTAATACTTGCCATAAAAAATTTAAAAAAAAAAATTATTTCTGCTAAAAGATTTTCTTAAAACAGATGGCATGACAACAAAAAAAGCAACAATGTAAAAATGTTGTCTGTGTATACTTAACAACAAAGGATCAATATTTTTGTTTGCATTTTTAATGTGGCAAGAAATGGGGGAAACAAAAAGAAATGTGTTGTTTACACTGAATGCTATCGGAAATAAAATTCAGGGAATAAATATTTTGCTGTTGTTTCTTAGATCCCTTTTTTCGAGTTGCTGAAGGATTTTTTTCTACATTTAATTTATTGGCATGTTGTTATTGCTGCTGTTGCTTTTATTGCTATGTACTTCTCATGTATATATGTATGTGCGTATGTATGTATGTATTCTGACAAAACTTATAATTTGCACCTTGTTGTTTTATCAGGATTGCTTTGTTTTGGTGTCTTTTTGCTTATTTTGTTTCTTGCTCTGTTGTTTGTCTGTGGTGTTAGTGGTTTCATAATGATACATATTTGTAGTTTCGTTTTAAAGTTTGTTTTATTTTGTGGCAACTAGAGATGGTAAGGTGAGTATGCATACACGCTTAAACATCAGATTAGGAAATTCTTTATACCCACAGAACTTGCTCACATTACCTAAAATTAAAAAAAAATATGTACAAGTTGCCAAGTGAGGAGAATGTTTTTTTTAGACTAAAGAGATTGCGTGAACAAGTTGCCAAATGAAAAAAGTAAGTACTTCTCAAGAATCGATTATGTTAGTCTCTCGCTTTGTTAAAATAATTAGGTTGGTATTCCAGTAGGGAAGAGCTTCCACCAAAAATGCTTAATTCCAAACCCGATAACCTCTTTTGAAATTTTTTGCTAAGGATTTATTGTTATTCTCTATAAATGAATTTTTTTTTTGATGAAAAGAAGTAACACTCCGGCAATGAATGCCTACTACTATTACTAGGTGTTAACTAGATAGAGGAAAGCTTAATTCTTTTACAACTCTGCTATTTTGCACGTTTCTAATAAAGCAAAGTTTTGCAGCGCCTCTGGTGTCAATGAGGAGTATTAAATTTTTTTAAGCTTTGTTTACAGAACAAATTAAAATCCTTGAAATACTAGTTTGGCTACTAATTTTTTTTAGTTAATTATGTTGCAATTCTACTGCACATTCACTTGATTAATGAGAAGAAAAAAATAACTAATCAGGACAGTGAGTGCTTCACGTCTGCAATATCAGTCAACACAATAACCCAAGAAAATGTTGCATAAAAATTGTTTTTAAAATTTTTCCTGTGTTATTTGCTTAAGAGTATTTGTTGCATTTACCCAGTGTACGTACGTACGTAGCTGTGTGATAAGAATTTGAAAGTGTGTGCATGTATACGTTTGCTTAAGAGTTTTTATGTGGTAAATACCATTGCATCACGTTCTTTTTTTTTCTTTTTGTTGTTTAGATTCCTGAGGTTTCTGTGTCGCCATTCACTCGGTTTAAGGTGTTTTTTCTTCTCTGGTATTTTTCGTTATCAAGCGAAAGATTATTTTGTGTGTTTTTTTCTCTTGTTTTGCTCACGTCGCACATATTTCCGTCAAAGCTTTTCCTTTGCAGTTTCTGATTTTTCGGCGAAATTTTAAGTTTCTTTTTTTATTTTATATTTTTTTTTTGCTTTTTTACGGCACTGGTAAAATGGAATTTAGCAGAAATGCATGCTTTAATGCGTTTTTAATGTTTTTCAACGTAACGATGATTTCTGTTGCAAAAAGTATTGATTTTGACTTAAAACGTTTTCTAGCTTTTACGGTATCACATCAGTGCTAATTTGTTGAAAATAAACAAAAAATAAAAATAAATATTTTACACAAAAAGATTTTTTTGGCAAGCACACAATCCGTTTATCCTACAAAAGAAAATCTTGCTAAGTTCAGCAAAAATGTGCAAATACTTTTAAGCTTTTAGAAAACCGCGCACATTGGGACTTTTTTCTTTGAGTTAATTGCATATTTACCTTAAATAGACGAGTACATGAGAAAAATACGTAAAAACATTTAGCAATATATTGAAATAAATTTCATTGCACACTAAATAATTTGTTCATTTTCTTACAACGTAATCCGTAAGGACAATATTTTAAAGAAAACATTGATTCCCCACAAAAAAAAACTACCATAATTTTTTAATTGCTGTTAAGAAAAATAGGAAGTTATCTACTGATTTTATTCTGGTTTTTGAAAATCAAATATTCATCAGATCTAAACGTTCTCAAGTCATGGGAATATATTCTGATTGTGTTTGACGGTGATGTTGGTATGGATGAATGTATGTACATGTGTACATGAGTGTGCGTATGTAAACCTCCTCTCATAATTCTCTAAGATTTGATATAAACGAATATTCGAATTTGGAAACAAAATAGTTCGATATTTGTTCGGGTATCTAAAAAATTAGAAAGTTCACTAAAGCGATCTTCTCTCGAATGTCTGACCATAGCCTAGTGGATGTGTGCTGGTCTGTTAGTCTAGAGTTACCAAGTTCGAACCATGACTGCACCGCAAGTAAGATAATTAAAAAAATTAATAAGTTAATTTTATATATCACAAAAAGTGTAATTTTCCCAACCCTGCAATCATGCCTCTTGATTTTTCTGATTTCTTACACCAATATATTTCTTTTAAAAATATAAGATATGCTTAATTTTAATAGAAAAAGAAAATATTAGTTTTAGTAGGTTATTTTTATATAACAAAAAAAGTTTAAAATATATATATATTTTTAATATCAGTTTTATTCGTACTGAAATATAAAAGAAGTTCATTGAACAAAAAAATAAAAATTAAGTTTAGCTAGTTACTTTTATATGGCAAAACAAAGTTAAAGTTTTCCAGCTCTGAAAAGGTCTGCTCGATTATGGTGATTTTCAATACCAATCTATTTTGGACCATTTCTGATGCAACAGTCCAAGACCGAAGTCTCTAGCTTTTCTGGGAGCTTCGGAAAACCGACGGACAGACGGACGGACATCGCTTATTCGTCTTCCCTATGCACAAGGACCCAGAATATATATACTTTATGGGTGGCATATTCACACGTAATGACAAACCAATATATTTCTTTTCTTTTTCTTTTTCCAAAAAGTATTAAAATAATCCCTAAAAGTTTCAAAAAGCAAAAATATGCACTAAGAAATTGATGCCAAAATTCATAAAAAGTTTTGAAACAAATAAAAATTTTATCTGAGCATTAATACGTCATATAGGACATATAACATATTCTGCTGCAGATCGTGTTATTTTTGAATAAATTTTCATATTTGTAAGCACTTGTATTAAAAAAAAAGTAACTAGTGAAATAATTTAACAGGTTCGTTGACAATTTATGCATGTATGCCGCCTTTTAATTATAATAAAAAAATGAAACGCACATATTTTTAAACCCAAAAGTTGTCAAGAGAAAAAAAATGCAAGACAACCATCACACAAAGATAGAAACTGTCAAAAATAATCAAAAGTCATGAATCATAGAAAACTTTCAAGCTATAAACGAAACTTTCTCTTAATTGTTGTTATTGATGAATACAGTAGTTATTCGAACGATTCGAACGAAAAATTAAAATTTAACTGCTTATGCACTTACAGATGCATACATACATATACCCACCTATAAATGCTTAAAATTTTATTTATTTTCCTAGTGCTTCAATTTATATCTATTGTTATTCAATCTTGTCAAAAATGTAAGTCCAAAAAAAAATACTTAAATGCACATTGAGAATTGACAAAGAAATGAAATATGTATTATAAGCCAAACAGAGAAATGAACTAACTGCCATACCGCAGGCTTTGAGTAACAAAAAAATTATTATAGAGATTCCCGTTTACTTTACAGAATAATAAAAAAAGTATTTTTTTTGTTTTCTCAAAAACGTTATTTTTATTTTTTATCATTTTCTTTTAAAATTTGTGTTTGATTTTTTATTTCTCCTAAGGCTACATTTTGAGTGGCCTTAATGGTTAAATATATTGGCTTAAAATATGTATAATTTAGACAATTTAAAGTGATGATATGAAATGCAGCTACAGGAGCAGCAATGCAATCTTGAGTAAAAAATAAGAAAAAAAAATTACAATATGGAAAGTCAATATCCCATCATATTTTAAACTTGTTTCATAAACTAACACTAGCTCAAGGCTGAACTGCTATGATTTCGTTTTTTCATTTATTTTTTTTTTGTTATGGCTTACAATTTATAGAATTCTTTTAATATACTAATGGCAGGCGTTTACAAACTTATTCCTGCCGACATTGTAAATGACAAAGTGTATGTATATGTTAATTGTATTAAACAAAAATTCCTTAATAAATTCAAATTATATCCAGCACACTAACGGTTTACAGTCTGAATATATATATATATATATATATATAAAAATGAAAGTGGGCAGTAACACGCCCATGAAAAAATTAAACATTACTAATAAAGTCATCCCCAACATTATCATTATCCTCTGAAGGACTCATTAAAACCCAAAAACGTAATGAAAAATTATTTAAATTTACAAAATTATTTCACCAACGTGACCAGTTGAGTCACATTTGGGACCCTTAAGACCACCACACTTATATAGTGTAGCACGTGTGGTCTTCCATATCTTATAAAAATCATCACTAATCTTCTCAAAAAAATTTCACTAAAAAAATGATATTTTTCAAAATCGATTATGTATTTCAATTTCCAAAATTATTTCAGAAACGACACCAATTCGAACCTTTCAGATACATATAATATATATTTAAGAAATTTATTATTCGACATATTGTCATAATTATATTTTAATTTGAAATTTATTTGCTGGTGGTTCAGCTTGGTCTATATACGCATTTCATTGTTGCTGTAACAAATCATCAGTAGACTTCATTGTGACTGTTCAAAATGTGTGGTTGAAGTCTACTGATGATTTGTTACAGCAACAATGAAATGCGTATATAGACCAAGCTGAACCACCAGCAAATAAATTTCAAATTAAAATATAATATATATTATACAGTGTATATTAAGAGGTGCGAAGTGCCCGCCCCGAAATGGATTATTAAATAACTTTGTCAATTGTGGACCAAATTTTTTTAATTTTTTTCCCCTAAAATTTTTTTTTGAGGGGGGCGGGTGTGCAAAGTGCCCGCCCTGAAAATGGGTTATCAAATATTTTTGTCATTTGTGGACTAATTTTCATTTTTCATTTAATTTTTTACATATGGAAAATGTACACTAAAATTGTTTTTATTTTTAATTTGAAAGGGGGTTCAAATGTTCGCGCCAAAAATTAAATATCAGATATTTTTTTCATCGAAAATTCCTTTTTGATATTGAACAAGATTTCTAATTTTTTTTTGTGGCAATTGTCGCAAGTCACCTGCAGTAATAATTGCTATCAAATAACTTCGTCGTTTGGGGACCAATTTTGAAAATAACTTTTGCATATTTTTTTTTAATTGGTGGGGGCATTCAAAGTACCCATTCCAAAAATTTTTAACAAATAACTTTGTTATTTTTTGGACCATTTGTTAAAATTGTTTGTGCACATGGAAATGGTTCGCGGAAATTTTTCTTTCATGTGTACACATCTATACGCTAGGGGGTAAAAATCTTTTTCACAAAACAATCACAAATTTTGAGTAAGATCGTAAAGCGTTATGAAATCGGTGTGAGCTATGTATGAGTGAATTGATGTAATCATACGAACAAGAAGTACAGAGAAACTCCACCGAGTTTTAAAGCACACTTTCAGGAGCAATGTTAATTTTAACAGAAATCGCTTGTGAGCTATAATAGTGTTGCCAGTGGAGATGATTTTGTTAAAAAGTGGAAAAATATAAAATAAATAAAATAAATATAAACTTTTAAATAAAAGATCGTTTTATATGTGAAATATTTGTTTAAAAGATATATAGCAGTCTTTATAAAGAATTTATAATATTATATTATCTTCATTACGTACTGTTGCCTTACACTGAAGCTGGTGCACGACAATTGGGTAACAATCTCCATCTCATGCCAATTATTATGGGTAGTGATTTTAATACAAATTTTGCAAACCCACAGTCGCAAGCTTTATCAAAATTTTTATTTGACGTTGTCCACTTGCATAAGAGCAATTCTCCACAAACCCCCACAACTAATAATTCCACTACTATAGATGCCGTTTTCCATAGATTTTTAAATACAGTAGAGTCAAAAATTTATACATCTTATTTAAGTTACCATAAGCCAATATTAAAAAAGAATTCATTACTAGATGTTTACACATCTCCCCTGTGATCGGACTTGCATTGCAGCCCGCAAAAAAACTTAATTATCAAATCCCAGCAAAAAATTTCAAAAAAGGTAATCGAGTTTGGAATTAAGCATTTTTGGTGGAAGCTCTTTCGTACTGGATTACCAACTTATTGATTTTAACAAGGCGTAAGACTAAAATAATCGGTTCTTGAGGACAACTTACATTTTTTATTTGGCAACTTGTTCACGTCATTTACCAACTTGTATGTATTTTTTTTAAATTTTAGATAATGTGATTTGTAAGCGAGTAATGAAATTGGTAATCAGAAAAGTAAGTCATTATATGGCAAGTAGTATAGTAGGGATATTTCTATAGTTTGTGGACCAATTTTCAAATTTCATTTTGCATATGAAAAGGTTCCAATAAAACTTTTTTCATAAAACTGCGTGGGGAGGGGTGTTGAAATTGCTATTTTGCTTTAACTATAACACTAACTATATTTATTGATTTCATAAGTTTTCTTTAAAATTTTTTAAGAAAAATTCAGGTAATTTATTTTTAAAGTATTTTAACAACATTTCACATGAAATTTTCCAACACAAAACCAAGCTTATTCATATTTGATTTTATTTATAATTCCATACTAATACTATTGTGTTGCAAGCATAATTTTTTATTTTCAAATAAAAAGTAGTCTGCTGAAATTAAATTATTTAATTTATATTTATTACAGTCTTTCACAAAATAAGACTGATAACGATGATACTCAGTGATATTATTTTTAACGATTCTAATGATAACTTAAAAAATTTAACTACATACTTCCGCATTAAGTGGTTATAATAATATGTATTATAAAACCTTGGGGAACACTCTTTTATTTAACATTAAAACACATTCTCCACATTATTACTACAATCATGAATTTTCAAATAAGAAAACAAAATTTTAATGCACTTTTACGAGTTTTTATTAAACAAAAAAAAAATAATAAAAGAATACTTTGCCAGAGTAAGTAAAGATTTTACAGCTTTTTGCGGGTAAATAAAAGAAGAGAAAATATACTTTTACTTGCCACTGGTTATTATTATGCAAAGTTGAAATAAGAAATATTATATTTTAAATAGTAACATAAACAGAAAATTATTCTGTGCAAAATATGTTCAATATTTGCTGTAGTAGTATTGTGGAATGACTGAGCAAAGTTATAAAAAAACAAATAATCTTACAACTTACCTTTTATTGTAACTGCAACACTGCTAAACATCTGCAATAACCACACATACTACGTGGCAAATTCTAACGCAGCAGATACAATTCCCGGCAACTGGCTATTGGACACAATAACCAAACGCTAAGCGAAGCTCACTCACTGACTTTTAGCAAACCAAAACCCCTTCCAATTCGTTAAATAAAAATTTTTTCTCTTTAGTTGTTGTGGGTTTTTGGTAAAATTTGTGTGTTGATTTGAGAATCGAAGTGTTTTATTTTTTTTTGTTGCTGCTATATTTCTCTACCCTATTTTTACAGCATTTATCGCATCCTTTGACTATATTGTGTGTGATTCCAGCAATTGCAGAAAAAATGTTATAAAACAGATTTGTCTGTTCATCACTTTACTTTAAACCATTAAATCACATTGTTTGACGTTACACCTGCAAGTGGATAAAAAAAACAAAATAGCGAATGTGGTATTAAATAAGTAAATAAAATAAAAATGATTTTACATTCAAGTTATTTTTTTAAATACCAAAAATTTATAAAAAAAAACTTAAATATAAAGCATTAATGTAAATTTTTTATTTTTCCAGAAATGAAGCACCGTGGGCCAAATTATATTGAAGAAAACGTGTGATTTGCAAGCAACTTAACTCTTTTTCTTGATTTTAAGAAAATTTCTTTTTGTTTTCAATATGAGTAATCGATCGAAAGTTTTCTGTCGAAATCGCGGCTTGGCTACAATTTTTTCGATACGTTTCATTATCTCTACTCTACTTAGTTGAAATATGTATATATTTATAATATTCTATTTAGTGAGTGAAGATATATTTTAAAATTTATAATACTACACACGATTATAACACTAACAGATCTCTCTGACACGTTAAAATAAAAACAGAGGCGTTATTATTTAATCGGAATCGAACGCAAATGTTTTCGAATTGTAATGCTAATAACCTTACACTCAAGCTGGTGCACGAAAATTGGGTAACAATCTCCATCTCATGCCAATTATTATGCGTGGAGATTTTAATACAAACTTTGCAAACCCACTGTCGCAAGCTTTATCAAAATTTTTATTTGACGTATTCCACTTGCATATGATCAATTCTCCGCAAACCTCCATAACAAATAATTCCACTACTATACATGCAGTTTTCTTAGATTCTTAAATACAGTAGAGTCTAAAATATATATATCTTATTTTAGTTACCATAAACCAATATTAAAAAAAATTTTCATTACTAGATGGTTAGACATCTCCCCTGTGATCAAACTCACATTGTTTTTTGACGTATTAATGCGGGCACAAGATATTTATCCGTTTGAGAACTTTTTATGAATTTTGGCATCGACTTGTTAGTGCATATTTTTGCATATTTTATCCTTTAAGGCATATTTTTGCATATATCAGACTTACACGCATATTTTAAACATATTTTCAAACTTTTGAAGCATAATTTACGCTTTTAGGCCATATTTTGGCACTTTTTATAATTGTTTTATTTTAATATGCTTACAAGTTAGACGGTTGGTCAAAATTTTTATTTTTAATTTTAACCATCTAAATCTCTGTTCCAATGTTCCATGTATTGTATAAATTTTTTTTATATATTCCGTAGTTAATTATGGATTTTAGTTTCAATACAAATTCTGTTATGCTATTTGTGAAGGACTCTGCCCCGAGTAGACATTGAAGAAACATTGTCAATGTATAAAATTTTAGTTAGATGTGACAGGCAACGATTTTTATTTGAAAATATAGGTCAATATTTTGTTGATTATTGCAATAAAAATTATAAATAAAAATCTTGCATTATTTATCCAAAATACAGTTCCAAAGTTTTAGTTCTGATATCATTATCTCTTTTGAAATTGAAGTTAAATTTTTAGGAGAGTGTCAAAAAAAAATATTTTGCATTATTTCTTTTACTCAAAATTTGTATGGTAATTTTGTTTTAACGTGCACTTCAACCGAACTATTTTTTTTTTTAATACAGCACTTATTCTTTGTTAATTTTTCTGCTGTTTCCTTTTTTTTTGTTTTTATTATTTTTGTCTTATTTCATATGCAAATGCTGTTGAATTTTTTAATTAAAAATATATTTTCATTTACAAATAAAGCAACTTATTTTATTTTTTAGAGCATATTGTTCAAGTTTTTAGTGCATATTTAATGCGCATAACACACTTTTTTTAGAGCATATTTCTGGTTTCCCTGGTAATAAGTTTAAGTTTTAAAAGATATGAGCACGCAAGATTTTATAAACGAAAATCCCATAGTGCACTCATTAAAATGTAAAGGCAAAAATACTTTTAAAAAAATATACGGTATGTATATTATTTTTATTCTACAATACAAATATATTTTATGTGTTAATGTTAATGTGTTGGTTAAGTACATGTTTAAAAAGGATAAAGTTATTACGAAATTAATGTGCAACATACAACCACATAAAAAGTAGTACAAACATAACAGTGACTCCATGTCCGACTGGCAACGATGTCCTTGTATGCTTATGTGTGTGTATGTGTGTTTATGTGTGTGTCTGTCAGTCAGTATCTCTCTCTCTGGATTTTCTTTTTTAACTACAATTTTATCTCCACATCATTATTATTTTATAAGTTGAAAAAATTTTTATATTTTTTATTACTTTTTTGTCTCTCTTTCTGGTTTTTTCTGTATTCTTTGTCACTTATCGTTTAATGGTCAAGTTTTATGTATTTAAGGAAAATATTTAATAAAAGAATACGAACAGAATTTTTTTTTCATATTGCTGATAGTGTAAAATTCCTGACATTAACACAAAAGAAAAATGTATGAGCTGTAAGGGGGAGAGAAAAATTTTAATCCTGCTTGATAGACGCCAAGGGAAAAATACTGTTTTTAATTTTATTTTAACGGCACCCAGATTGTTGTCAAATATCAGGTATATGTAATAAACAACATGTATTTTTATAAGCTTTCTCCATAATAAAATTAAAAAATATTATATTTTATGTAATTAATTATCATGTGAGAAGCTTAATGAAATGACGAAGTTTTGTAAAGGAATAAGGTTTGGTTGGTTTAAATAAAAAATTACAAATTTATTTGCTTTCATTGCAGCACAAAGCGGTGAGAAAATTAAAAGAATTAATTAACTTAAATCATAAAAGTTAAAGACTATCGAGAAGCCACTTTCCTTAAATCTTAAGAAAGAAAACAAACTTTAAAATAAAAGCAATGAGATTTAATTGTACAAACACAAAATTATTCACCTATTAATATGCATTTAATTAAACAAAAACATACAAATAATGAATTAAAAACTCAATTGTACCAATTAAACTTTTCGATAATTCATATTTTTAAGCAAACGCTCAACAAACTCAATTAAGTTTTTAATTAAACATTTAATCCATTACATTTGTAAGCAAAAGTTTTAATTAATTTAATTAAATTTTTAATTGATTTTTATTTATTTTTTTTTTCTCTTTTTCAATTAGCTAAAAAAACGTGATCTAATTAGCTCTGTATCGAAAGCTACAATTAGACCCCAGGTAGTGTACTGTGTAACTCAAAACCATAGGAAATGCTTTCGAATTTGCATGTAATTAATATACAAATTCGAAAATATTTTAAATTTCAGTATTTCTACTTAATTATTCATTATAAAATAAAATGTTTTTGTTAATCAATGTGATTTGATTTAGAAAAAAAACCAGAAAAGTTAATTTCTGGACTGGCTGGGAAAAAGCAGCATTTTTTGTGCCATCACGCATTTCATCATCTGCTAAGGCTACACATGGGTGCTAATGGAGTGCGACTCAGCAAATGCTTATTTTTAAAATATATTTTAAATACAATACTGGGGGTCTACTGTGTAATTCGAAACGAAAGAAAATACTTTCGAATTTGTATGCTTATGACATGTAAATTCGTTTCGTTGCTTTCGTTTCGAATTACAGAGTAGATCCCCACAATTTTATTAAACATTAGATTGTTGACAGATTTATTAACAAGTCACATTGTAAGCATGTTGCCAGCAACATGTTTCAGCAATCTGTACTATAACCCACGCACTATGGTCATTTATAAACTGGTAACTTTAATTTCCTTTCTTCTATATTAAATTTTTTTATATATTTTATATTTTATTATTACGAATATTTTCTTTTCATTATAAAAATCAATCATTATAAAACTTCGCCAACAGAGGGAAAATAATTTGCACAAACAAATGTTTTATTGAAACGGAAGAAAACAATTTAATGTTTTCACATGACAAATTTCGGTCACTAGAGGTCTGGCCTCATCTCCTGCTATTTTGTACATCGACTGCTACTTTTAAACTAGAATGTAGTATGTAGGTATGTGTGTATCTACGCCTGCAAAAGTTTTTGTTCTCCACTCCTCTTTAACATCGACGACATAAACACCTTCCGTATTCAATTTCCTTAATGAAAATTCAAGAAAATTGGTTTTCTTTTATTTTTATTACAAGAAAATATTTGTATTAAAACACCATTTCCAAAGGGAAATGAAAGCAAATTTTTTGGGGAAAATTTTTATGGCAAAATAATAATTTAAAAGAGTAGTGTAATTTGGAAATCTAAATATTGTGGTTTTAGAATACTTTTGGGATACTTTTTATTTAGCACTGCAATCGAAACTTTCATATGTACGTTAAACGAAAGATATAAATTTTTTGTAATTATATCAATAAATAAGAAAAATATTTTGTTTTAAAATTTTTGTTTGAAAAAAAAACAAAATCAAAAAAATCATATTAAAATAATATATATATTATTATGACACTAAGGCCCAGAAATTGATTTCGCAATTAAGTGTCATTTATCTTTAAGTGTCACTTAAGTAACAAATGAATTTTTTTCAGTACAAAGCTGAGAGACATTTAAATACCCAACCTTGTGTACTTAAATCACACTTCAGTTTTACGAGCATACCATATGTTATTGTGCTTGTGTGTGTTTATTGAAAACATCATGTGGTCGTATTAAAAATAATTTCGTTTAATTTTCATAAATATACAACATATACAATATATAGTTTCATATAATGGAAAAATAAATAGCAAAACGAATTCTGATGCTCTCTTTGTTTAATAAAATGTGTTTTTATGTAATTTTAGTTTTCTTCAATTTGATAAACTAACCTATTTATTTATATAAGCATTTTTTGTTTAAAAAAGCCTTCCACAATCCTGGCAAATTTTGTAGTGTTGACGTACTTTCAACGTAATTTAATAAGAACTTTAACTAACCACTGAAAAAATAAAGCTATATTTAAGTGCCACTTAAATTTAAGTGGCAAGTATATGAAAATTAAAATTAAATATGAAAATTAATGTTATAATTTAAAAAATTGTTTTTCTAACTAACAAATTATTGCAGGTAAAACTCATATTTCGGCTAAAGGATCACAATACCATAAAAAAGGACTGTTTTCACTTGCCTACGTCGATAAACCACAAACAATTTAACACCTGGAAATCAATATTTGAAGATTTATCGGCGAAATCCGGCCACAAGTGCTACGAGAAGTTGTTTAAAATTAGTGTACCAGATTGCGGCTTCTATGCGCCAGTCGTGGCGGTCACATGGCAGAAATCATATTTAAACATTAAGTTTATAAAATTTTCTTTCCATTTCAATAATATCAAGAATATATTACGTTGTTTTATTATGATTTAAACTTCACTATATAAAATACTAGTAGTTAATATGGGGCACTAACTTTTTGGGCAGCAGCTAAAGTCTTCAACAAGAACTTTTAAGACATGAGGGATTTTTCAAGTGCTTTAATACAGTGAAATCTTTTAAAAGAAACGCTAAACAGCACTGTTAGCAAGACATTTGTTTCAGTTATTGCAGGTATAGGAGTAAAGAAGAAAATTCTTCGTGACCAAACAATTTGTGATGTTTGTTTCTTCATACGCATGCGCGCACACAAATGTCATGCATGTACATACGCTTACACTAGACTTGGATCGAACTCGTTCACTAGTTCATTTTTGCCACAAACCAATGATCAAACCCATGTAATTTAAATGAGTTTGATCATTGGTTTGTGACAAAAATTAACTAGTGAACGAGTTCGATGCAAGTCTAGCTCACACGTTGTGTGTATGATCCTTTATTTTACTGCGAACATGCAAACGCACAGTTGCATTGACATAAATTGTGTGGGCATGCTTTAAAAAATTACACTTAAACACATAATAGCTTACCATCTACATCTTACACACACTCTCAAACGTACAATATGCAAATTAACAAGCATACACACATCAACACTATTTCTTTTGATTGTTTGTTATGAACAAGAAGTCTTGGCAACATCGCTTGTTAACTCATATACACGTACACCAATACATCCATCGTGCTTCGCTTATAGTACGACAGCATTTATTATTGGTTTAGTATAATACATGGCACGAGAATACATTTAAAAAACAAGACGTATTTACAATAGTAAATTTTTAATTATTGGTGGCTATTCTGGAAAACGCGTCGAAGAAGTGAAACTTTACATTAAAACAAAAACAAATTTTCAAAAATTGTTTTTGTTTCTCATACATTTCTAAAATGAAATAAACGTGAGAATTTCAACGTGTTTCTCTCTCTGTTAAAAACGGTTAATTTTGTATGCAAACCAAGAACAATTTTTTCAAATTTACACAATTTTGTTATTGTTTTCCATTTAATTTTTCACCAAGTCAACGCGTATTTCAGAATAGCCACCATTATTGAACGGACTAAAGTTCGTATCGCTTTTTAAGCCAAATTATATGTCATAATTATTAATGAACAAATAACACTAAAGTTAGTTGTAAATATTCTAACAACACATAGTTGAACGGAACAACTAGCTGTTTTCGAAGGCCAATAAACCTTCACCATCAGCGTTTTTTTGTGTTTGGTCCACTTGGTATTTACATTTCTAGACTGTTTACGCAGGCCTCTAGTATCAGCTTTAAAAATAATTTTACTGAGCGCAGCAAACAACAAGACCACCAAATCGCGCTAAATTGAAATAATGCTGGAATTTATGAATAAGAACTAAATGCAACCGCTCACCTTCGCCAATTAGATAAGTTGCAGGATAAGAAATATACGAAGCACTTCAAAAATACTTGATTTTAAATTTTAATTTTATAATAATTTCCTCCATTGATAGTTCAACCTTAAGTTTGCAACAAACTATAGAGCAAAAGAATTAGTTTTTGGCAAATTACTCAACTATTTTATAAATTAAAGTATACATCGTTACATTAATATAGAAACGCCCTAACTCGTTATTTTTTTGAAATCGAGGTTTTTCATATATTTCGATAGAAGAACATCTTAAGCCTGGAGCACACGATTGGCACAATTTACCAATTTTCGTCGGCTCACTGAAATAAATTCATAAGTGACAGGGAAAATTTGATTTATTTCTCAACTAACGGAAATATAATTACATAATTGCAACACACTGCACTTGGTATTAAAGCCATAAAAACTTATTTAAGAATTAATTAAGTAATAATATGATTTTAGCTTATTACTTATGACTTTATTGCAGTGAGCCGACGAAAATTGCTACATTTTGACGATCGTATGATCAAATGCATTATGTATCGAAAAATGCAAAAAAACTCGATTTAAAAAAAAATAATAATAATAAGTTAGGGCCTTTCTATATTAAGGTAACGATATGTATGTTTGTATGTATGTATATTTTGTAATCAAGCAAACAAAATATAATTCTTTCTTTCAAAAATAAAACGACTTCAATGCAAAATTTTTCTAGTAGATAAGAAGAAAGAATAAGTACGTGAAATATAAAATTAAATTTTAATGGGCGTGCTTCCGCCCATTTTTTATATGCAAGATTGTGTGTTTTTCCGAGCTCAGTAAGCGTGTTAAGTCTTGTAAAAGTCGGTAAAGTAGAACCACTTAAAATAAAATATTAAATTTTAATGGGCGTGACTCCGCTCAATCGGTCTAAAATGTACTGAGTTCTGAAGATACACACCCTAAAAAAAATTTAGGCGAATTGTTAACCTCCTCCTTTTTTTGAATCCGGTTAAAAATTAACTTTAAATTTGACTCTAATTTCCTATTTTTTGACAAGTGTTGCCCCGATTTGAAATCAATTGCGAATGCGAATGCGAATACGAAAGTCTTATAGAATACCAATTTTCTTTCGCATCGCAATACAGAATAACCTTCCTGGTAATCGAAATGTAGCGGCCTTGGAATAACAATTACAATTTTATTTGGTCTAATCGTTCTTTAGATATTAACACAGGTGAACTAAATTTGAGTTTCTTTGTCATTAAATTAATTAAATTTCTGAGTTAAGTTGTTTTATTTCAAATATGTTTATATGGGATATTTTTCTATACAATAAAAATTGTTTTTTTTTGCCACAGTGTAAATAACAAGCCCAACTTTTTGTTACTCCTAGCATCTATTAACAAGAAGTTATGTATTTTATATTGACTGAACATGATATTTGGTGCAAAGGAAAAGAATCTCCCTAAAAGTTGCACAACAATAGAACAAAGAGAGGAAAAAATATTTTTTTATTGCCAACAGACTATTGTCGTAGCAATAACAACAGCAACAATAACCAAAACATTATGTTATATGTTTTAAAAGGAAGGAAAAAAAGTAAATACATATATACATACATACATACATACATATGTATAACAAAAATAACAACCAGAAGTTCCAAATTAAAAAGCATACAAAATACTTAAAGCTCGGTACTTTTTTAATAATTTCGTGGGAACTGCTGTCAAAAGTCCTTGTAAAAAAAAAATAAATGCGAAATAATTGCTGAAATTGTAATTTAATCCTTATGTGATATCTTACGAAATAATTTTAATTTTCCCCAACTGAAAAATGTTTCTGGCAACATTTTTTGCTTTGTTTTCATAAAGAACAAGAGATGATCAGATTGTGATTATAAAATTAAAAATAAAAAATTTAAAATTTAATTTAGCGACCGACATTCATGCAAATCGGTTGTAAAGAAAATAAAGAATATTTGGCATAAGTCGCAAAGGCTACATTTTACGACTTTAAAGTTTAAGCTATGTACAGACGGTTGTCAGATCTTACAATAGACATTGGACAGTAAAATGTGCTAAAAATTTCTTACAACCGTGTGAACTGTCAACTTTTGTCATATGTCGTTGCCAGAAAAAGCATTGTCAGTCCATTGTCAGACATCTTACAATCGTTTTAGTAAAATTATTACCAGATATTTGTTAGACATTTTAATATTGTCAGATGTAAGAAAGTTCTTTCTATGGGCAACACTGAACACGCGTGATTTTAAATAAAAACTATGTAATAAAATACATATAAACATATGAAGACAAAATCTTTGCAATTGCTTTTTTATGTTCCATAATAATTTATATTTTCACTTTTTACATAAAACACACCCGCAAACGATTGATATTTAACAATATGTAATAAATGATTTGAGTCTGGCAACGCATAACAATAGATCTGATCATTTTGGCATACGACAACCGTGAAAACTGACAATTTTTCGACTGAAAATTTTGTCAGATGAATTTATTGTCATACAATCGTCTGGCAACAAATTTTAAGATTTTCAGACAACCGTATGAACTGACGATCTGACAATCGTCTGTACATAGCTTAAGAAAAATATAATAAGGAGGAGGGAGCCATAATGAACTAAATAATTGCTCAACTAAAATTTCAGTGTGTGAACCCACTCTATATGTACGAGATGTATATAATGATGTAACTTCTCCAATACTATTTATACTTCGAAAATGAAGGATGTAAGCATAACGGAAGGAGTATTCTGGACAGCAAACGGTACTATAAACAGAAAGGGAAAGCGTCAAAAAATCTGGAAGTGGAATGCAATTTAGAATTTTCGTCGGACATATCTAAAGATCTGTAGGAGTTTTCTTAGGGCTTGCAATTTATGACTGAGAAGTCGGAGGTGACAACGTCACTTTGTTCCCATGTAACGAAAATTTTATTTTTAGAACCAAAGTTCTCCAGATTTTCAGTCAGCGCAAGATATTTCTAGAGATTAGGAGATGCTACCTGCTACGAGTAATACTGGGGTAACAATTAACCACAGCATATGAAACAGCATAACCCATTTGAAATTAAACAAAAAAAAATCATGTTCTTAAAACAAAGTTTTAAGCACTGCTATTTCTTTCTTTAGCACGTCTGATGACACTTTATGTTGTTTAAGAAAGTTTTAAACTTAAAAATATATAACAAAAACTACAAATTTTAAAAACCCCCGAACATATGTAGAGAAGATGCGAAACATTCTAAACGACTGCGCCGATTTTCTTAAAGCATGGCTAAGAATCCTCTCGATCAAGTCACCTTTCAAACAGAAAGAACTAAATCAAAATCGGTCCAGCCGTTTGGTATGTGCGTGGACACGGAAAGACACACAGACACACACTACAAACTTATAACACCCTTTTTTAATTTAGTATTTTTTGATAAAACGCTGTTTTACATTTCAGCTGACGATATGTACTTTTGTTTTCATAACACATAAGACAAGAAGTTCAAAATTAAGAAATCCATAAAACTTAAGTCAGACATTTTTCTTTTCAGTTCCGCTGAGAAAGCAAAAGCCGTTACTCTAACTTCACAATAAGAAAGAACTAGTTGGGAAATTGTATCAGCGGAAAAAGGAAAAGATTCGTACTTTCCCTCTTATTTTTGTTTTCTTTGCTTTTCTTTTTTTATAGCTTTATAAGCAAAAGCTGTTAAAAATTTTTATTTGAAACAAAAAAAAATTTTTTTTTCATTTAATGGTGGGTGGTGGAATTCTTTTATTCTTGATGAGCCTGAATATAATGAGACATGATGTTGTGACTGTGTTTTTGAAAATAAAATGGCCTTTAAGATTGGTTTATTTCTGCAAAGAAAATATGTTTATAATTCTGCTCTTCAAAGCAATTTTTTATATTTCAAAAAATGTTCAAACTAGACTTTTCATTTGCATTTTATTTGAGTGACAAACAAAAAAAAAGGTCATTGAATTAGAGTCTCTTTGTTGACTTAATTTTTTTTAAAACGCTTTTAGAATATTAAACACGTCCAGCTTTATTTTATTATCTTTCTTTCCCTCAACTTATTAAGAAAAATTTTAAGGGATGCAATATATTTATTAAATTCTGCATAATTTATTATGTTAACCACAAATTACTGTACAAAAACCTAAGAAAGAAATTATCCTATTCGAGTTTGTGAAAATTAGATGCGCATGTTGAGATTCACGGTTTTTTAATATGGATATTTCTTTTAATACATACACAGGAAAAAATTATTTGTAAGTACATTTAGTTTTTAGTAAATACAATTAATATTTTAGTTGAAATTATTTAAATAACGATTTTAACTTCAGTGAAACCTCCATTATCCGGAATGGTCGGGACCGGAAGCAATCTGTAGTGCGATTCAGTAACTTTTAACGATCTGACAATCGTAATTTTTGTTTATACATTTTGTAGCTTAATATAACGATTTTGTAATTCTGAAACTTTTTTTTTAAGATAGGACTCAGCTGATATCTTCTGTTGATTTTTGTGGATAAAATTAACAGCAAATTAATTATTATCGCTTAAATATTAATGTCATCTGTGTCGTACAGATGACATTAATCTACAGCGAATATCGTTAAAAATTTTACTGAATAGCAACTTCCAAAAATTTTCGTTATAATTATTTTAACGATGCGATTATCGTTAAAAAAAAGTTAGTGAATCGTACTACAGCATAATCGATTTTACCGTTTAATTTATAAAAATTTTCAGTTGTACTTTTAATAAACTTTTATTTATATCCCAGCAAAAAAAGAGACTCCAAAAAAGTCATGAAAATGTAGAGTTTGCGATCTGGAAGTAGTGAAAATTTTAATCCGATCTAATGATTTTTTCATAGGGTTGTCATTGCAAGAAGTTCGCCTTTTCGATTCCTGGTCACTGAATTGGAAGCGATACTTAGAAAAATTCTCTTTTTTTGTGTTCTATGATAATATTTTCATCTAGGAAAAATGGTAAATAGTTACCTATTGTAACAAATCGTTTCTTTTTATACGAATTTAAACGTTAAACTGTGTTTTCATCTAAATTTAAGCAAATAACTTTTTAATTTTAGACTAAAATTAGTTCATAAATTTTTTTAAAAAAATTTATTTTTTTTAATTATGGTTAGTATTTTTTAACACTATGGAGGAGTTACAAGGTTTTGTATGACTAAAATAAGCATCTAGTTACATGGTTTTTGCTCACTCTCGGCAAATTAAAAATATCGATTTTATGGAAGCAATGAAAATGTAGTTCCACTAGAATGACATCCCTTTTTTTACTAGGTATTTATTATTTCAGCATACTCTTGCAAATGATTACAACCTACAGGTGTTTATTTTAATTTGAAATTTATTTGTTGGTGGTTCAGCGTTCTCTATATTCATTTCATCGTTGCTGTACCAAATCATCAGTAGACTTCAACCACACAATTTGAAAAAATTTCGTACCCATAACAAAAACCATTGACTCTTTACTAGTTATTTTACTTCATCGACAATTAAAGCCCCGTTCAGACTATTATACAAGTATTAATACTTTCGTGCAAAATGCAGCTCTGACATGTTGAGTTGTTATTGTTTTTTGAAATTTTTGAAACAAATATAAGACCAGGGATGCATTTTCGTTAAAAGTATGAATACTAGTATTATAGTCTGAGTGGCCCTTAAGTGTCACAAATATCGTGGAAGGAGTGCACTGTCTCTGCATCTGCATTTTGTTTTTAAAATCTTCAAAAAATCTTCAGAACTATTTTTAAAACAATTTTTTTAGAACATTAAAAAAGTTTACATAAATATGGAGGTATATGTGTAACATAAATATTTATTCATTAACCCATATTCATAAAATTTAAATTCGGCTTAAAATGTATTTTATATAAATTTTCTAGAATTTTTTTTTAAATAACTTTCAATAACATTTTATTTTTTATGAATAGAAAGAAGCCTTTAATTTTCTAAGAATGTGAATTTCGTTTCTACTTAAGAAACTCATCAGCAGACTTCAACCAAAAAATTTTTGAAATAAGGTAAACAACTTATATGTTTATAAAACGACTATCAATGTGTTATTAAGAATTACTTACACAAACATAAAAGGCAATATTCATAAAAATATAAAAATTACTTCGGGTAACAAAACGTTTAACAAATGTCCATACAAAGTTTGTTTTGTAAAGCTTTTGTCAACCAAAACTATTTTTTATGAACACGGCAAAAAAAAAGCTTCAAGAAAAAATCTTTACAAGATAATATCTTGGAGTTTGCGACATTGGTTGAAGTGTACTGATTAGTTTGACGGATTTTCCACGCGCAAAGTTTACTTTGCAAAGTCTTGAGTTTGTCAAAGATAAAATCATATGTATAAAACCAACAAACAAATAAAAATTATTCATAGCTATGAGCAAACAATATAAAATGAATGAAAAAAGAAATCGGATATATAAAAATTATACAAAAAGTAATTTAATTTGTTGCATAAATATCCAAATGACTTCGAAGTTTTGTTTTATTCAAGTTCACTTGACTCAAAATTCTTTCGACATTTGCAAATGAATGTGGTAAAGACATTACATTTTAATTTACTTATGGCTGCAAAATCATAATCAGAATAAGCTCGTTCTATATCAGATATTATATTCCAGAAGCTTGCCAAAGTTACTTCTACTTTTTCTTTAATGATGTCTTCTAAGTTCAAAAATTGTAACTCTCTAAACTGTGAGACAGACGTTCACACATAAAAGAAACAAAAAGTAGTAACAGCAATAAGTAAAAAAGTGCCCTGTAATTGGAGTTGAAAAATCTGCGTTTTTAGGCCAAAAATCTTCAAATCTGGATTTCGTCTTTTTGGAGGGTAAAAATCTGCAAAATTCAGATAATCTGCATTTCTGGCAAACGTATACGTATACTGATTAAATAAAATTCCAATATGTATTCATAAATTTTTAAATAAAAGCAAATATACAAATTATTTCCCTGATTCCAATTTGAGTTAACAAAAAAAACTTGTGGTTTTATTTTTTTTTTTCTTAAATGAATTCTGGTTAAAAATCAATTTTTATTTCTATTAAACACAATTGAAAGGTTAAAGTAACCACACAACGATTAGAAATCAAAAACAGATAACAAATCTAAATCTAACCAACACGTATGCAAGTCAAAAAGCAATGAAGGAATTATTAATAGGCAGTCTTTATACTCGTACATACAAAATGTTTCCAACAATTGTTCTTCGACAAATTTAGAAAAAAGGTGTCAAAGTTAATTAACCTCTAATTATTATTTTTTTCTTGAAATTTTTCAAAACGTTTGCTGGGCCTGTCTGTCTGCCTGTCCATGTCTATCCATCCGTCTGTCTTTACATTTATGCATCTGCTGCTGCTATCGTTTTGTCCATCAGTCTTTGTGCTTAAAGTGGCTTGTTGGCCTGCCTTGTTTATTTCATTTTTTCTTTCTCTCCTAATTTATTTGATTGGAAACAAGTTGGCGTCAAGTTGAAATGCAGGGCTGCAAAAATAAAGCCACTTACAACACAAAAATTTATTATTCATGCCTTCTTAATGAAAATTTGTTTATTTATGTATTATTGTACATCGCCTTCATAAGCTTTCCTCATTATATTTTATGTCCAAAAAAACAAAAGATGTAGGCGTCCAATTTGTTTAACTAATTGTTCAAATTGTGTATCATAAAACTTAAAAACTAAAAAAAAAATCAACTTATTACAAAAGCGAGACAAAACCATAAAAAATATCACAACACATTGTGTCTTTTCTGTTTTGTAAAAATTTAATATATAAAACTTTAATTGCTTTGGCACGTTGTGATCTCCTATTGATCCTATAAATTAATTTTTAAATAAATTGTGGTTTAAAAAATATTTTTAAATGGCATTAGAAAATGCTTAATGTTTTTTTTTATTTCACACCAAGACCATTAAAAAATACAAATTGTTTTTTCACTTCTTTGTGGTTACAGTTTATGCGAGGGTTAAGTGAAAAGTTTTCCAAGGTGCTCTCATGCAACAGAACTTAACAACAACATCGTCTAGTGATGAGCGGACTACGATATGGAAGTTGTTAGTTCGAACAACACGCCACATTTTGATTGAGTTTAAATGTATAAGGTTAGGATTAATTATTTCACATCAAAGCGAATTCATATGAGGTGATCTCAATTATCAGCTGATGATCAGCTGGTGTCAAATCAAAGCAAAACATTAGGAGTTTTTTTTTGTGACAAAGTTCCTAATAGTTAAAATTAACTTTAGCTAAAATGAACGAAAAAGTGGAAACACAAATAAAAATTATTTAAGTGAATTATTAATGAAAAACAGGGTAACCAGAAATATTCTCTTAAAAAAAGTGTTTTATGCTCTTTCAATATGCACTAAAAACTTAAAAATATGCACTAAAAAGTCAAAAGATATGCTCTTAAAAATAAAATAAATTGGTTTATTTGTAAATGAAAATATGTAAACTTTTAATTCAAAAATTCAACAACATTTACATATGAAATAGTACAAAAAAAATAAACAAAAACAAAAACTGGCTTCGAAGTGCAGGTTAAAAGAAAATTACCATAGAAATTTTGACTAAAACAAATAATACAAATTAAATTTTTCTTGGATGCTGTCATATGAATTTAACTTAACTTAATTTCAAAAGAGACCACGATATCAGAATTCAGGCTTTGGAATTTTGGATACATCAGACAAGATTTTGATTTATAATTCTTATTGGAATAACTAACAAAATATTGACCTAGAATTTTAAATAAAAATCGTTTCTGTCTCAACTAAATAAAATTTTATACATTGACGATGTTGCTTTAACATCTAATCGGGGCAGGGCTCGTCACAAGTAGGAAAACTGAATTTGTTTTGAAACTAACGTCCGTAAGACTTCGTAATATATAAGAAATATGTAAACGCTACGTGAACCGTTGGAACAGAGCTCTTGACCAACCCTTTAACCAGATATCGTCGGCAAAATTTTATATAATTTTTTTGGGAATGGTGTGTACTTTTAAACGAACGGTTGCGCCAAGTGAGTTAAAGTAAAAAATTCTATAAATTATCAAAATATGCAGTAAAAACGTTAAATATGCTACAAGAATTCGAAAACATGCCAAAAAATATGCGTGTAAGGCTGATATATGCAAAAACACGTTTTAAAAATATGCAAAAATATGCACTAACATATCGATGCCAAAATGCATAACAAGTTCTGAAACGGATAAATATCTTTTCCCCACATTAATTTGTCACACAAGAAAAAACATGCAATGGCATATTTGCGGTGTGGGAGAATTAAGAATCAATAAGACGTTATGATATGGCATAATGTCGTAGCCGTAAACAGCTATTTCATTTCAAAAGTGCAACAACAAATACATATCGCACACTAAATCATCAACTTACAACTCAAAATTATCAAAATGTTTTTGTGTTTTTATAAACACAATATAACTGTAAATAATGTTATTAAGATTCAAAGGAAATTTATCTAAACTTATCTATGTTTAAAAAATGCATACACAAACGAAATACCTTTAACTAAGCTAATTCAATTTATTGAACTCTCTCCCTTAAAGTATGATGGCTTTCATACAATAGCAATTTAAAGTTAATTGAATAAATCTCTAACGACCGCAACAATTTCTTTTGCAATACAGTCTTCCTGAAGAATATAAAAACCGTTATGCTTGGTTTTATGTTACATACTTGAGTCATTTGGACAGTATGAACAGCTGTTTGCCACTATTCAGCATCTGAAGGTTTTTGAGTTGCGACTGTTTATGATTTAGTGTGCGATATGTGTAACTAGCAAACAGCTGTTTATGGTTACGGCGAAAAACCAATTTTCAATTGACCAGGGTAGTCAATTTTTCCCACCTACTTCGCCAAATTGATTTTAAAATTCGCCACAATCAATTTTATTTAGTTTTTCTTAATGTATGTATATATGTATATTCGATAATAATTTTTTTATATACGAGTAACACTTTTTTTAATATAAATTTTTAGAAAATAATTGCATACGATTTCGCAGAAAATCGCCAAAAATTATTTCTTGCAAATTTTTCTTATACAAACTCAAAACGCATAAATTACTGTAATTAATATAAGAGAAATAATCAAAATTAAATTGTTTTAATTTCGTGCCGACGAGTTTTGTTTGGTAGGAATTATTTTTCAACAAACTAATTTGTTTAAAAAAGTTTAAGTTTAACTTTGTTAAAAATAGCCATAAAAAATTTATTTATCGCCATGTCAGCAAATAAAAAATTTAGACGTCAGACATGTAGAAAAATCACCACGTTTGGCGAGAAATCACCATATCTGACAACCCTGGTTGTGGCTATGGCGTTATAATCAAATAAAGTGTTGTCCATAAATTTGTTTCGAACAGCTGACAAACTAATGTCATAGTTGAAACAATTTATTGTTTTTATAGTTGCTTTAAAAATCCCGACTATTCGAAAAGATCAGTAATTATCCAATAAACAATAAGTATATAAAAAATAACTACTTTGTAGGTATGTATTACAATTCGCAAAATTAAAAAAAAAGTTGCAACATTTTAACTACTATTATTATTATTAGTTTATATTTAAAAAAAAACAATTGGTGAGAATAAGATTCTTGAAATTGTAAAGCTTTTGGCTATAGATACCTAAAAAATAACTACACGTATTTTAGTATAAAAAGCGAATGAAGTTTTGCTATTGCCTTTATAAATAGTATACAATATAAACTGGTTCGTATGCTAATGCTTTTGTATTCTAACAAATATAAAATAACGAAAAAAAAATTTTTAAATACTGTGAGAAATCTTTAAAACAGATAAAACCTAATGAATGATTTATGAAAAAGTCTAAACAGCAAAAAAAAATAAAGGTTTTTTTTCATTATTTTATATAAGAGTAATATTTCTTTTTCAAAATAAAATCATATTTTCTTGAATGACAGCTTATCGCTAGAAGTCGTATTGAAAGGAATTATTGATGTATATTTCTCAAGGAATACATACATACATATATTTTTTTAATAATTGTATAGGAAGGTATAAGAGAGGGTATTAAATACATCAATTGTGCTGCTGCTATTGACTGCCAAATATTTATTTATTTATTTCAAATCATTTATTTATTTCTTTGCATCTTATTCTTATTGCATTCATTTTAGTGCAGATGCCAAAAATTATCATCAGGATTATAAAAATGAAAAATGATTGTTTTGTAAGTATATTTATTTACTTCTATTACTGTATGCTGGTAGCTTTTTCTTATTTTTATTATTTCGGCATAATATGTATAATAAATTGTATATTAATTTAAAATCAATATAAAGAAATAAAAGAACCAATTTTGTACAGTTTAAGTTTTTCCACTTACTTGCAGTTTAATAAATTTTTTAAGGTAAAGATTTATTTTCATATTCTACGAGTGAGTAATCTTTTTGAATTGTAAATGGATCTGAAGTCAATATTATTTATTATTCTTTTATTTCGTTTTAACAAAAAGTTTTGCATTTGTTTATTATATGTGAATAGGAATGCACAAAATGCTATTTATAGGGTGATTCATTTGCATAGACTCATTTGCTAGCTTCGAATGGTCCAAAATTTTTTACCAAAATGATGTGAACTGATCTAATACAATGAATTTAAGGTATTTAAAATGAATTTAAGGTATTTGTTCCCAATAACAAAAAGAACTACTTAGTTCATCAGAAACTATAATCTTTTGCTTGAAATGTTTTGCACGTGTATTTGTCAGGAACAGAGAATAATATAAACAAAACGAACTAAAGACCAATAACGGACGAAGGAACAAAAACGAACGAAATAACAAGAAAGACCAAAAGAACAAGAAATACCAAGAGAACAAGAAAGGCCAAAAGAACAAAAAGAACAACTGGACTGAAGAAGTAGTTCACATTGTTCATTCAAGGGATTAGTTCAATTGAACTAGTTCGTTCATTAACGCACAACTCTAATATGTACATTAGGGTGGCCGTTATTTTTTTGGTTTCTTCTACTCTCA
This sequence comes from Tachina fera, assembly GCA_905220375.1. Taxonomy (NCBI): domain Eukaryota; kingdom Metazoa; phylum Arthropoda; class Insecta; order Diptera; family Tachinidae; genus Tachina; species Tachina fera. Next base: position 78,601,901 of record LR999966.1, read on the forward strand.
TCACCCAAATCGTTTCAGTTTTATGTAAAAAAATACAAAAAAAATTCATACCGATAAATTGCGTTTTAGGGGGTGCGCCCGGCCATTAAAGTTGGCCTTCAAGCCCATTTTTCAATGTTTCAATTTTTTGCATGTGACTATCTTTTTAAAAAATCATTTTACAAGAATATGACATATGGCAATATTTTAGCTCTTCAAGTCAACAACATTAGTCTCAAAGAAAGTTTTTTGCCAAAATTTATATTTTAGAAAATAATGAGAAAAATAACCAACAAAATACCAAACATTTTTTTTTACAAAATTATATTTATATGAAAATTTTTTATTTTAGGCAAGTACAATAAGAGCTTGTATATATGAAATTATTTCATACATATACATATTTACATATAGTCAAAATAAAACTAAACCAAAAAAATTACCCTGAATGTATGGGCTTGAGGGCCAACTTTGAGGGCCGGACGCACCCATTAAAACACAACTTATCGGTATGAAATATTTTTGTATTTTTTTACATAAGACTGAACCGATTTGTGAGGGGGGGGGGGGGGGGGGGGTGAGAGCAGAAGAAATCAAAAAAAGTCTCAATACAATTAACGGCCACTCTAATGTACATATTGATGTCAGTTTCATAGCACAATCGTGCAAAATAAAATCACACACATTCTTAAGGCTCAGTTACCCGACTGTAATGTAACTGCAACGTAGGAAACAGCAGATCGATATTTTTATATGAAAAGTAGGTTACACTACATTTAGAGTTTTCCCCCCGGATTTTTCATTTCCCAGGAAAGCGGGAAGTTTTTTTTAAATATCACGGGATCCCGGGATCCCGCTCCAAGGAAATAATATAAATTAAATTTGCCAGGCATTAACAAAAATTTAATTAGAAAGTTTTAAACAGTGACTGACTATATATTTGTCACAGTAAGTAATTTTATATAAAACAACAGAATTCTAAAGAAAACAAATTGCATTGGCTTTCATCTTCTAACGAATTGTTAACATTCATGTAATTACCTATATAGGCATAGAAAAATATTAAATAATTAAACATTTTAAGAAAATCTATTAAGTAAAATTTTTAATTCCAATTTTTGGGGGACAAAATTATTGGCACAACATAAAAAGTGTTGGCAATAGTTCTAAGTTTCGTTCGATATGGTATCAATGAAATATCTGAAAAGTTCCATTATGTTTTAAGTGACGCCGTTTCAACAACTAAAACTGAGTTGTACAGAGTGAAATTATGATAAATTTTTAGAAATGTGTCCAAAAAAGAAAGAAACGACCGTAGCGGATCGATTAAATTATTTTGCATTTACATAGTCAACAGAAATCTTATTCAGAAATCGGAGAAATTATGAGCCGTAGCCGATATACTATAAGAAGTATTATAAAACGTTTTGCTGGTTCAACAAATTTGTCTAGCAATAAACAAACTGGTAGGCCGCGAGTTCTCAGTAAGAGGGAAGAGGAATCAGGAATTTAGAAGCAAGGGAGAAGACTTCTGGAACAATGTTTTATTTTGTGATGAAAGTAAGCTTAATAACTTTCAATCAGATGGAAAAGTTTCGGTTTGGCGAAAACCAAACACCGCCTATGATAAGAACAATACTCTTTGTACAGTAAAACATGGTGGTGGGAATGGGGTAATAGTTTGGTGATGCACGGCTTCATCGGAACTTGGAGAGCTTGTGTTTATTGATCAGATTATGGATAAAACATTATATCTCAATATTTTTAAAGAAAATGTTAAGAAATCTGTGGAAAATCTAAGGTTGTCAAGAAATAGTTTTTTCCAACATGACAACGATCCCAAACATACGGCTTATGATTTGTGTATGTGGATAGCTTATAACATACCCCATATTTTGCCCCACCCACCACAATACCCCGACCTTAATCCGAACGAGCATCTTTGGAAGGAATTGGAAAAACGCATAAGAAAGCACAACATTTCTAATAAAACCCAGCTAAAAGAGACTCTCTCACAAGAATGGAAAAATATCAGCTCCGATGTAACAAAAACATTGGTGGATTCAATGCCAAGGAGATTGGCTGAAGTAATTAAGCAAAGAGGATACGCTACTAAATACTGAATTTTTTTTTTTATCTTATAAGAATTAACATTTTGAAGGTGTGCCAATAATATTGTCCCAGAAATTTTGAACTAAAAACTTTATTTAACTGTTTTTCTTAATATATGTTGAACTGATTTTTATTTTTCTGTACTTATAAAATAAAGTACAAGCCTATTAACAAAATATTACAAAATAAAAATTTCTACTGTTTGTTTTCTTTAAAATTATGTTCTTTTACTTAAAATTGCTTACTGTGCCAAAAATATCGTCCGTCACTGTATATTTTTTTAAATTATAGTTTTTTAGTTCCTCAAAGGTTTTTTTCAAAACGAAAAACGTTGTTATATGAGATCAAAAAAGTAAAATTGCATAATTAATTGTGAAAGTGGTCTAAGTCATATAAATTTTTGTTTCGAAATATGAAATAAATCTTAAAAAACCTTCAATAAATATTTAATAAATATTATATTACTGGATACTAGTAGGACTCTAAATTAAAATTTTGCATAATATAAACATAATTTTTGATTTGTTCACATGTAATCTATTAAATATTTCGACCACTGAGATATATAGCTTATAACACTTTGTAATTAATGGAACATATACATATGTATGTATAAGTGAACATAAATATAACATACACTCAGGGAAAAGCTACAACTTAAAAATAAGAACTTGCCACATTAATTTAATAATTTTCAATATAATAGAAAATGTATGCTGAGGTACTTAAAAATACCTAAAATTAATAAATTAATACTGTAAATTAATATTTTTCCATATTTAAATTAAAAATTTCAACACGACTAGACTTTCGTAATGTTCCTTTTTCATTCAATATGGGTGTTATTGATTTTGAGCTGTTTTCTCCCTGGGTGTAACAGTTAATAAAAACAAACATAAAATAAATGAAAATAGATCATTAGATTTTACTTAAAAAACGTCCATACAATTGAGTTTTCGGTCTAAAACAATTTTTTTAAAAACAAAAAAAAAGAGAATAATGTTTTCAATAAATTACCTTAAAATATTAATTAAAATTTGTTAGAAAAACCGTTATTTTCACAAATGCCAAGTTGAAAGCAGCTGTTTTTAAAATGAAAAATAGTCAATTATTTCTTTTATTATTTCCCGGAATCCCGCACAAAAAATCCCGGGAAATCGGGAAATTTTAATCCCGGGAAAAAACCTTAATTACATTACATCTCTATAACCATTCTCATTACTTTTTACATAACAATATCGTTCAGCTGTTTAGTGTATTTGATACTGTAGTGTAGTACTATTTACCAATTAACACAACTCATAAAAATTGGTTGCAGTAGAAACAAGTATCAAAACAAAAACGCCGACAAAATTTGAGTGAAAACGAGACAAACAGAAAAATATCCTTATTTCCTTCTCGTGACACTTCTGTATGTTTTGTGATGAGACAGCAACGATAACACATGCGTACCGGGTGTATTCAATTCTTTATAGATACAGTGAAAGAAAAAAGACGGCATATGAAAAATATTCTATGATCAGTAATGCTTTTCGCGACATTGAATGTGTTTATGTTACAAACCTTTTAAGGAAAGAAATGAACATGTATTAAGAAGACATTTTAATTTTTTTGGAGCAGCTTCGCTAAACTACATTTATTTACATTAATTTGGAAAAGAACACAAATTGTGCGGGTTAAAAATTTTTCTGGGGTAAACTACCTACTTCAATGAGACAACTTTACTCACACATGCAACTATAGTTTTATTTTTGACATAACTAATGTACTTTGTGCTTTGACTGACACAGTTTGCATTTTAAGAAACAGTTTTTGAAAGCTGCTTGGCAACGCTGAAAATTGAAAATATATCAACAACAAATAACATACCTACCTTTTTTAAATTCGCGACCGAATACTGCACATATGTACATACATATGTATATACTTGTTCACTGATTCTCCGTTATGAACACAATGCTTGCATTTAAGAAACAATAACAAAATAGCAGACTACGATAATCAGGAGCAGTGTTGCCAAAACGGCGGTTTTCCCGCTATATATGACTGTATTTTGTTGTCATTAGCGGCAAGTCTATTTAAAAAACCACCAGCGGGAATTTTAGCGGAAGAATTTCTTAGTTGACGGATTTTCAGCGTTTTTCTGAAACTTATAAAGAAAGATATTGAATCAAAATACAGTATTTTTGTCGCAGCTATGCGACACGTATCCTGGTATTTATGTTGAGTTTTTTTCCATATTAACACGCACAGCGAAAAGAAGCTAAAGTCACTTTTTTTGCAAATAAACAATTTTCATATTGTGATCGTGTAGCATAATCTGAATCTTTAAGAGGTTGAAAATAAAAACACATATGTATGTATATACATAAAAACGAGTATAAAAGTGAAGAAATCTCAATTTTAGTGAAAACAATTTAAATCGAGATTAAAATTGTATTACAATCGAATGTAATCATTCTTTTCGTATTAAAAAAATAGTAAAAAAATCTTTAGACAAACCAAAAACAAACCGAAAACTAGGTGATTGGACGAGTGAGTATGAGGAAAACATAATATCAACCAAAATCTCTCAAAACAATAACCTTTTCTGAATAATTTGTTTTTGATTAGAGAATTTTTTTGTTGAAATTTTCCTTCGAAATTAAACTTCCAAGCCAATGAGAATTGAGCCACAGAGTTTATTTTATCAACACTATTTTTTAATTTCAGATAGTCAGAAAATTAGGAAATTTTAACAATATTTCACAAATACTTCAAGCAATACGGCAAGACATTATTCCATACGTGTAGAATAATTAGGGTCTATCGCAGAAAATGTTTAAAATATATTTAATCAGCTTAAACATTATTATTAATAGATGGTATAGTCCCTTGGATCCTAATTTTTCCTGGTTCGATGTTCGGGTATGGAGACTCTGCAGGAAATAAAATACCTACTTAAAAAGTAGGCTGAGTCTTGCTTACAAATATTAGGAAAATATGAGATTCCGACATACATATATATGTATATGTATACATATTTTATAAAATGTATCTTATTCTCTTTTTTTTACCAATAAACCATAAAAAAGACACATGTTGGCTATAAAAAATTCAGCGGTTATATTAGCGTTTATTTTTATTTAGCTGACGGTTTTTAGCGGGTTTTCAGAGGCTATATGGTGGGAAATGCCTACAACATTTTGGCAACACTGATCAGGAGTATGGAAACAATAAAAGCAACCAAACTACAATTTTTTTAGTCTACTTCTAAATATTAAAAAAACACAAAACAGGTTATCAATTCGCTTTTGTTTTTACACAGAAATTGAATTTGGGAAGAACTTTAGTTAAACGGATTTTACCAACCGGCAAATTTTTTCTAATTACATAAAACACTTTTACAAAAATTTGAAATAATGTACTATGTACTTCTGTACACGCATATGCACATACATATGTACATAATTGAAATCTTTTTGAAATTTCATAACTTTATTATATTAACACATTTTATTTTGATAAGTTAAAAAAATTAATTCACATGCACGCAAAACTAACCAGATCAAACAAAAGACCGCGATGAACTAAATGCCGTACTAAAAGAAACATGGAATAAGAGTAAAAGTGGAGAGTTTTGTTTTTGCTGAATTAATAAAAAGGGGGTAAATAAGTTGGCGCAAGAATATAAAAGGTAGGAGAGTTTGTGCCTATGTATATTAATTTAAAGCTCATAATGATATTATAATTATAATTGCAGTAACAATTGCATCAGTATCACACCTTTTAGACAAGCAAATTTAACTTTGCAAAGTCTTAATTCAGCTGTGTGAAAAACAGAGAGGGGATCACTCACTCGTTCTGTCTTTCTCCCAGCTGAATTAAGACTTTGCAAAGTAAGCTTTCCGTGTCTAAAAGGGGAGTATTGTTTTGATATAATATAATATTAACTATTAGGTATTTATTATTTAAATTTGTACGCTTTATTTGCAAATAAATACACACATCCATTTACATACCATGAACAAAATTGCACTATACATACCAAATACAAGTGTTTGTGTGATTGTGTTTATGTTTATCGTCTGATGTGACATACATACAAATGTACATGCGCAGAAAAAGCATTTTTTCAAAAGTTGAATGCGTAATCTTGAATTCTTTGATTCATGTGTACATACACATACATACATACATATGTATGTACATTAGGATGGGGCGATGGAGGATTCGCGTTTCTGATTTTTGGGATTGTACTGAGCAAAAAAGTGCAAATCGAGCTACCAGATTTTGACTTGCAGTTTTTTCTAAGACTTTTGTCACGTTATTTTGGATATTTTGGCCTATATCAGCCAAAATTGTAGCCAAAACAATAGTTTAGAACTCTCTAGTACATCGCAAAAGCGTTGGAACACGCCTTCAGGCAGTTTTGGCCTTGTGAAAATGCAAATTTTTCGTGAAAATATTGATAAATTACCACTGATAAATTACCAACTGGAAATGGAAGGAGTACAGAGGCCTTTCAGAAGGCATCTGTACAACTTCTTTTTCCCGCTGGGATTGTTGAAGTATGTATGTGTGCATTTATTTATGAATTTAGTACATGCATATTTATGTATGGACCCTACTACCCTTTGGAAGATTGTTTTATCAAAAATCACCTAACTAAGTCTTCCTCGAGTACTTTTGACGATTAAAAACTGATTAATCACTTGCGCGCTTAAAAAAAGACTCGAAAATGAGCCGTGCTTATGCTTTAAAAGTAATTTATTTATTTATTTTAAAATATATGAGTCATAAATGAGTCGAAACTGATCAGAAAAACGGGTAATAAAAGACTCCTGAAGAAGAGTCGCATGTAGGGTACCACTCTCTCCCGACAAAACTATCTTTTATGCTCAGAAAACGAGCGCATATTCTTGTTTTTTGATCACTTGAAAGTATTAAAAAAGAATCGAATTTAATTAAAAATTTCCAAAAATGCTAGCAGGGGATATACCTATATACATATTTATATATGTATGAACTAGAGGTGAACATAAGATGTTTGCTTGCTTAATCTTCATGATATTCAATGTACAGCATTAATGTCAGTTTCATAGTACAATTGTGCTAACTAAAAGCACACATACTCTTATCCTCTTTCATTTAGTCGTCAATGAGACACCTCCGATAACACATGCGCGGCGGGTGTATTAAATTTTTTATATGTACAGTGAAAGAAAAAAAGTAACATGCAAAAAATATTCTATGATCGCGAATGCTTTTCGCGACCTTAATAGTGTTTTATGTTACAAAACTTTAAAGGAAAGAAATGAATATATATTAAAAAGACATTTTAATTTTTTTGGATCAGTTTTACTAAACTGCATTAATTTTTTTCTTCTTATTTTTCAAGTTGATATTAGATAAAAATTAAAAAGTTCACAGCCCCGTAACTCGGAAAATATGGGTCGCCCAAACTTTTGTTTTTAATTCTCATTATTATTTACATTATTTGAGCGTATTAGTTCGTATGCGATACTTTTCTAAGTTTTATAATTTATTAATTTAAGACTAAAAAATAATATCTTTCACAATGGATATAATTGTAAGAAGTTTCATTATCACTCAATATTTGATGAAATTTTGAGTTTGTAGAATGAAGTATTGTGCACTATGAAGTGTACAATAAAAATATTGCACACTTGACACAACAGTCGATTCAACTGTTGTACAATGGTTTTGTGTGTGTTTTGTTTCATTGTTCTCTATTTTTGCTTTATAGGTACTCAATCACGATCACCACTACAAACAATATTCGCTCTTGAAAAAAATACAATACTGTGCACTTTTTCACGGCTTGTGCTCACTTCTAGTATGCACTAGTGATGCACGAATATTCGTATTCGAATTGTCGAATATTCGGCCATTTTCAGGCGAATACATATGTATTCGTATTCGTCAAATTCAGGCGAATACGAATACGAATATTTTTCCAAAGAAATTAAATAAATAAATGTATAAATCCTAAATAAAATTTAAATAAATGACTAAAAATTTTAGCTTGTACAAATACATTAATTTTTTATATAAATTTGTGTTTTGTATCATTTTCAAATATTATTCAATGACGATCATTAAAATTTTGCGTACTTTTTATTAACTTTAAAGTACGCCAACAAGAGTGTGAAGTCCTTTTTCATAAAAATTTTTTAATATTTCATATTGCATGTAATATTCGTATTCGCGAATATCGTTTCAAATATTCGTATTCGTATTCGCGAATATCAAAAATTGACATTCGTTACATCACTAGTATGTACATATATGATTATATATTTGTTTGACGATGCAATTCCAATTATAGTTTTTTACTAAATGCGGTTAATATTTTTTATTCTTGAGATCCCGCCAACACTGTTGCATGCTACAAGAATAAAACTTTATGGTGGAACGTGAAATATCAAATTATGAACTATGTACATACATACATATGTATGTACATACTTATATCCTTACATATGTATGTACATATGTATGTATTTTAGTCGTTAAATTTTTAGTGCTAAATATTTCCTAAATTCATAATTTTTAATGTTGACTCTATGGTGTCAAAGAACGATTATTATACTTTTAATGTAATTTCAACTTTTCGTATTTTGTAGCTGCACGACTGAACTATGTGGCGGCGACTATTAAAAAAAATAGTAGAAAAGTAATAATACAAATCTCGTGCTTTTAACACATTTTAACTATTTATGTATGTTTTTATTGTCGTCGTTTTTTACGGCTGCAAGTGTTTGTTTAATATCATTTAGTGATTTTATTAAAAGTGAATAATATACTGGAATTTCATTTCATTTGTAATACAATCAAGGTATGGTCTCCCTTAAATAAATAACAATTTATAAAGTATGTAATGTAATCTAAACATAAGCTTGCATGCAAGTTTTAAATAAACATGGCTATTCTCAGAAACGCGATTCGCTTCTACGACATCGTGTGCTCACTTTAAATAGTTCGACATCGAGAGATTTAATGAATTAATTAACTTTTTTACACTTGGGAAAAAAAATAAATAGCTTTATAAACATTAATTTAATTGTATATTTTACAATAAAAATAATCTGAAGACATAACAATAAGGTGTAAGTAACAGTATCCGATGTACGAGTATTTGAAATTGACGATATGTATTTCATAAAAATTAGAAACAAGTTCAATGTGAAAAGTTTTAGTCTTTTATAACAGAACGTTTTATATTAAATAGATGTAGATATCGTTACCTTAATATTCACAAGCCATTACTCTTTATTTTTCCCAAAACGAGATTTGTTGCACACTTCAATAGATTAGCTTGTAATCTATCGCAATATGCATAAGACCCGATTTGAAACAAAAAAATAATGAGCTAGGGCATTTCTTTATGAAGGTAACGATATGTATGTGATGGAAAACAATTTTACACAATCAACTCCTTTAATTTAAAAAAAAGTATGCATATTTATTTCAATGTGCATTAATTAAACTTTTTAATTAATTAAATTTTTCAACAAAAGCTTAATCGACTTAATTAAATTTTCAATTAAACTTTTATAACCAATTAAATTTTTAAACAAACTTTAAAAGACTTAATTTCATTTTTATTTGATTATTTCTTATTTTTTTTTTTCAATAAAATGTGTTAATTGGATAAGTAGTTGTTCTGTGTACATATATTTCCCCTTATTGTAAATGGCGTCGTCGACGTCACATCAAGACAACACTTCTCTTGTGACTTGTGTACTCTTTAGAGCCATGGTCGGCAAATTAAATCGCCACGAGTTTTAATATACTTCTCTATTACGTAAGTATGTGTACACACGCATTGTTGAGAACAAGTTGTGTGTATCGCATACTCTTAGGCCCAAATTTACAGGCATTAGTTAGCTAATTAATAGCAACAGTTTAACCAATAATATTTGATTCACAGCTCTTTGTTTACCATTAGTTAAACCGCCAAATTTCATTGGTTAACAAATAGTTAGACAACAGCTGATTTGTTGTAAACTTTTTTTAGTGTTGTTGCATTGTGAACATTTTTATACACATTTCACACATACATTTTCAAGCATATTCTTTGTATTTAGCTGTAACACATTCTTTTTATTTTATTTTATATTATATTTTAGTTTTTCCGAACCCATTTCAGCAATAATTCAATATTTTTGTATTGCGATATTCGCAGTTTTTTTTTAAATCGCATTTCAAATGCGAAAAGGTGGCAAGCCGGTATTCTACATTGCGAAAACAAATGTCAAATTCGCAAAATTTATTCGACAACAAAATAGCACTCGCAAAGTACAAACATGTAAGTGAAAGATAATATTTTATTTATTATTTAATTTAGGGAATCAAGCAATAAGACCACCAAACCGCGTCAATTTGAAATAATGATAGAATTTATGAATAAGCACAGCCAACTGGCAAGATGCTCTTTGAAAACACAAAATGCACGTCAGTCGGCAAATACTTTGTGGCTAACGTTAAATGAAGAACTAAATATCAATGGACCAGTTCAAAAATATTTGAATTCAACTTTGATCTTCTCTGTATTCTTTCATTTTGCTCATGCCCTTCTTCGTCGTCGAACCATAGTGCCACAGAATCCATTTTTATAATTTTTTTTACATAATTTCCTAAATAAATAATTTTATAAATAATTTTCACAGCCAAACACAAACAATTTATTTATTTTTAACTTGACATTTGTTGACACTGGCATTTATTTAAGCAGCATTGCCACGATTTGAAATAAATTGCGAATGCGAATGCGATTGCGAAAGTCTAACAGAATACCAATTTTCTTTCGCATTGCATTGATTTTCGCATCGCAATTCAGAATAAGCCTCCTGTCGATAGTGAAACTTATTTGTTTAATATGGTTACCATTCTTTGCTCATATTAAGAACTTTAGTTAAACAATGCACTGTGAATATGAAGTATTAGTTAAACAATAGTTATCATTTCAGTTTACTAATAATTAACTAATGGCTGTAAATTTGGCCCTTAGAATCAGCGTTGTCAGAGAATTTTTTTCCCACAATGAGAAAATATGTGTGATGAGAATTTAATAAATTTTTTATTTTCAGTAAATTATTATGGTTGCTTTGTTAACGTGCGTTGTCAAGCATGAAAAAATGTGATATGCAAAGGCATTTTCAAGCATATATTTAAACTATTTTGAGAAAATACACAAAACTATATTTTTACTTACTATCACATTGACCTAGCAACAACAAAAGATGCCTTTCTTTATAAACAAAACTAGAATGTTTTTTTTTACCATATTAAAATCAAGTTTAAGTTTTAGGGATATGAGATGAAACTTCACTGGCAACACCGGTTCGTGGTGACAGTACAAATCATACAATCGTAAAATATAATAGTATAGGATGCCGACCACTGCTTTAGAGCCCGTTTAGATGAAGGGTGGCCTAGCTGCGACACGTAGCCTGCGAGTCGTGTTTGTATGCCAGAAGTGAGGAGAAGCTTGCAGGGTAGCAAAAGTCGCACGTACTGGGGATTGAAGCGACAATTTTAACTCTTCTCTCTTTAAATACTTCGTTCACTCAAATCAAGGCTAAGCTTTATAAATACTTCAATTAACTGAGTTTCATTGTGACCGTTCAAGCACCGAAGATTCCGAACGTTCTGGATGACCGCCCAGTTGAGGTCTCTACAAGCAAAAAAATTTAAAAAATTCACAATATAGGGACTAAAAGTGAGAGAAATAGTGGAAGGCATAGGTTTCAATTTTGAATTATCACTTGGGTATGGGAAAGCTTTCCGGAAGATAAGTGCCGCGTTTTTTCACAATCGATCACAAACGAAATCGTATGACAGCTTCGCAGGATTTTTTTTTTTGAGTTTTTAACCGCAATATGGACGAGTTTTCGAGCAGTTTTATAACCAGTGGCGAAAGGTGTAACCACCACAACATACCATCGACCAAACTAAAGTCAAAGCAGTGGGCATATCGGGGTGAATGGGCCCCAGAGTATGCCAACTTGGACTTGAGCGTCAATAGAGTCATGTCAACTGGTTTTTGTCAAGCAGGATGTAGAATCCTTATTCAATACCTTGAAAGGGTCAATGGTGAATATTAAGCCAATTCAATGGGTTGATTTGATAAGAATTTGAAAAAAACCGAAATCATTTGGACAAGACAAAATGTTCTTTTCCATCAGGACAAGGGAGAGGTGCACATATGTGGGGTACCCTACCTTATCTGCCCTATTCACTGAGCCCCGAGTGACTATTTATTGTTACCAAAGGCAGGGTGGAAATAGATTGGACTTCAAAGATGTACTCATCACAAGCTAATGCCCCTTATTCCAGTTGTCAACATCGATGTCACGTCAATACAATACCAAAATTCTGGGGCTTGTCCTACTTGTTGCCAAAAAAAAAACTAACTGATATTGGCAGGCTTATGCCATATTCCAGATATGAACTAGACAATCAATTGTATTTGTATTGTATTTACGTGACATCGATATTGACTACTGGAATAAGAATATTTTTTTGAAGAGATAAAAAATTTTGCTAGGGAATTTTTTTTTAATTTTATTTAAAATTTTTTTTTTATATAAAGAGAAGTAACACTCGGGCAATAAATGTCTACTATTACTTAATGTTACTTTCCTGAGGAAAGGGATAGTCATAAGGAAGACAGGTGGTAAAGGAGGATGAGATAGACGAAAGCTTCATTCTTTTACAACTCTGCGTTTTTGCACGTATCTAATAATGCAGTGTTGCAGCGCCTCTGGTGTTAGTGGGGCGTACTAAATTATTGAAGCTGTGTTTATTAGCCATTTTATTTGCTATTTTACTTCGCCAGTGATTGTGCTACGCAATACCTACGAAGGAGGGCGCTCTGATGTTACATTAGGATTGATATCCGCAGAAGTCGGTGAAGTTCAGTGACCAGAGTCTATGCCTTCATCACTTGAACTTCCCTACAACAACTAATACAAAGCAGCAGTAATGCACATCAGAAAATTTAGTTCTGTTGTTATTTTTTTTTTAATAACTGCCGGGCTCGAACCCAGTACCTTCGGTTTTGTAGGTCAAAATAAAAATTAGTTTAATTCATTAACTTTATATTGTTTTTTTTTTCAAACTAAACTTAGGATTTTGTTTTAAAAACAGCTTTTAGAAATGTTAAATGATTTGCTCCAAAACTTTAGTTTAATTTTTTTCAAAACACTTTCGAGTGCAAAATACTTGAAAAGTGTTTTTAAACCAACACAACTCATTAATACTTTATAGGGGGGACCTTTTCTTGCAACGTCAAAGCCACAATCCATACTGGTTTGTTGTTGTTGTTGGCAAACATGTGTTAAAGAGAAATGTTAAACATCAAACACCTGAGGAATTTCTTTTGTTGTGCGAAAAAAAAACAAAAATAAATAAATAATAGTAATAGCGCCTTGAATGTTGAATGAATGGGACATGAATTTTATGCATTTGTCGGTTTGCAAAGTGGGGTTTTGGTTTTCTTTTTTTCCTTTTATTTTTTATTTTTATTTTTTTTTTTGCTTTTTATAAATCACAGTTTTTCCTCTTTTAAATAGAGCTTTGTAAGTATGTACGAGTATACTCATAGATAAATAAATATGGCAGAGGGGTTTCATTATATTTCTGTATGAACTGGTTAGAATTGATTTGGGTTGGGTTGGGTTTGATGTAAATAAAACATTTTGTGTTTTTTTTTGCTCCTTATAAATGACTCCTTTTTTTAGTACGACTATTATTGCTTTGGATGTGTGTTTTATAGTTTTTTCACATTTAGAAGAGATTGGCGTGAAACACGCAACATCAACATCATCTAAATGTTTTTTAGCCGGATATGAAAATGATGAGGTAAAATTAAGTTGTACAGTTTGGTTTATTTTCCTAATTGTGCAAAAAAAAACCAAATTAAAAATAATAATAATAAAGAAGCACAAAACAATAAGGAGTTGCAAGAGGAGGTATATAATTGAAAGATTTTTGGACTTCGTTTTTCTTTCAATTTCAAAATAGAAAGCATTAATTAAAAATTAAATTTAGTGCTGTCTTGGGCAGGCGGCAAGTATGCCAAGCACGAAGTGTTCGGGAAAACAGAAAGTTTATGTTGTATTAGATTTTAGTTTGAATTGTTCCAAGAAATTTTTTTATTAGATATGCAAATTTGAAAAATGGGTACGGCGGCTTAGGACTAATAAATCAGTGAAAGCTTAAACGCTAGTTTAGTTGGACTAAACTAAAATTTATATGTGACTTAAACTCAAAAGGAGTAAATCAGTGAACCATAGCTTATAAGTAGTTTAAAAAATTATATTGTGGTAGCACTAGAATGCCAAGAAAAAACAACAGCTGTTTTGCAGCAGGCTATCAATTCATTGCACAATCAAAAATTTAACTGCGAAAGAAATTATATTTATGCTTGGCGAAGTAGAATAGTGTAAAAGAACAACATAGTGTAAGAAAACAGATTGGACGAGATTTGAATAAAAAGTTGAGGATCGGAAATAACTTGAAAAACATATCGCTCAATATACTTTTCACATAGTGTTACAAATCAAAAAAAAAACAGTTTTGCAGAAAATGCGATTAAAGTTTTTAATTTACATACAAAATGCAATGAAGACATGAAAAAATATTCTTCTCTCACGAATTGTTAGTACGAGCTATTTATATAAAATTTTTATACAAGATAAAAGAAAAGCATTTTTTGAGTTGACACTCTTGAAGTAAATGAGCGATATGGTTTGTAGGTAATAAAATCATATGGCCTGTATTGGTAGTTTAAAAGCCTAATTTTACGCGTTTAAAGATGGCTTAAATACTTTACTAGTTTATAGGTTTGCTGGTTTAAAATCATTTTAACCCAATAACAGAGATTAACTTCCATTGATTTATTACTCCGTAGAGTATTTGTCCGATTCAGCTTAAATTTTCACCACAACAGTTTTGCACTAAGTATCACGTATCACGTATCAAGTATTCTGTTGAATACTTCATTTTAGGGGTCCGTATTAGCAAGCACTTATTGGAGGATTGGGAACTGCCAACTCTGGACCCACTGGCAATCCTGAGATTCATGAGGGGAGTAGGTCTAGATGAGGTGCTCTAGCACCTGGCAGGGGATACAGTAGATATACTTTGGTCGCAGTGTCCTGTGCTTCCCGCTAGACTTAATTCATTCATTTATTCACAGGGTTCCGTACACCAAAGGTGAAAATTAACCCCATTGTTTTCGCTTGGGTGTTTGTTTGTGTGTCTGTCTGTCACAGGCTGTTTCCTCGAGAACCGTAGAGCTACGGACCTGATATAAATAATGTAAAACATTGGCCGCTACAACAAAAAATATATGACAGTTAAAAATTAAAGGGTGTTTCAAATCGAGAAACGACAATTTTTGAAATAGAAATGTAATATACATATATACAATTATATCTAGACACTTGAAATTAAAAAAGCGTAAAGATGTTAGCATTATTTATTTTTTGGTATTTTAGAACATGACGGTTGACGATTTTTATTAATAAACGTAACAGATGTCACTTTATTTGGGTTTGTACAACATGATTTGACGACTCGCAATAAACGGCAAGGAAGACGAATAAAAAAATTGTAGTCGTTTTAAACAAAAAAAGATCGACAAAATAAACAAAACACTAAAAAATATTAAAATATATCATAAAAGTTAAGAAAAAGTAAAAAAGTGTAATTTCCAAAGAGAAAAAGGTAGAGCTACGGTCACACTTGTCAAACATTTGCGTTAAAAAAGCGCAACCAACAAACACTAATGAAAAAAGTTTTGATCCAGACACTTATTTATCAAATTAAACATTTTTGAACACAACTAATAGACAATGTCATAGAATCAAACAATAATAAGCATTTGCTTATTTTTTATTCACTTTACCTATTGTCTACTCTTTAACTTTGTCTGAATTGAAAAATTTTTCATTAGCATTTAGTGGTTGCTAATTTTTTCACTTGGCCACAGGATTTCCACTGTAAGTAAGGGGTGTTATAAGTTTGTAGTGTTTGTCTTTATATCTGTGTGTCTGTACGAGTCCACTTACAGACCAAACTGCTGGACCTATTTTGATTTAGTTAAAATAGCGAAAATATCACAAAAAATAAAATAAATCGCTAATAGTGTTTTCCCACTGACATGGTTTTAATAAAAGTTCGTTTTAACCTTAAGTTGGTTTTATGAAATGCAACCTTGTTTTCGCTGTGCTAAATTCAGTGCTGCCAACACAAAATTACCGGAATTAGCTGATAATGTTAATGCCAGTGAATAACAATAGATGTCACTTGAAAGATGTTCAACTTAAAAATTGTTGCAGCAGCAACAATAATCAAAAAATTATGGAAAAAATAGTTTTTTCGAAGGAAAACAACGAAAATATTTTCAATGACCTCTAGGAAGTGAAAATAGACGATGTGACTAACATCGATCCGCCGTTAAAAAAGTTTTATTTTGTGATGTATTTTTGCATTTTTTTTTATAGAATAATTTGATTTCCAATCACTTCTCTCTTTGTATTACTAGTTCCATAATATTAAAATATTTATTTACAAAATATGAAATAATTTCCATTGTACAACGCATTGTAAAATTTCCGAGTTTTTCATACAAACAAAATCAGTTGTTGAACATTTTTATCAAATAAGTGTTATAATAAGCAATAAAAATACAGCAACAAACACACACATTTCTACGGGAGATTAGTTTTATTTTTGAGTTAAAACCTGAATTTAACAAACTTGCAGTGTGATTGCAAAATCAGCTGTTTATGGTTTTAACGTTGAAATGAAGTTTTAACTTTTAACACTATAAAATGCAAAAAAATTCACCAAAATAAAAAGGTCGCAAAAAACTAAAAAAATCGCCAAAATGAAAAAAAATCACCATAACTAAAATTATCTCTTAAGCTAAAAACAACCGAAAAAATCGCCAAACCCGAATATAATCGCCGAAGTGAAAAAAAAACGCTAAAACTAAAAAAAGATAAAAACCGAAAAAATCGCAAGAACGAAAAAAAACGCCAAAACTAGCCATATCACTTAAACAACTTAAAAACAAATTCAGTGAAGTGCTACTTTCAATTCAATTCAAACTTTCAATACGAACTTTAGCGAATATAAACTATAGTTTTGGAATTTTTTTCGTTTTTGGGTTTCTTCGCTTTCTGAGTTTTTGCACTTATTTCACGTTTTGGCGATTTTTTTTTGGTTTTTGACGTTTTTTTAATTTTGGCGATTTTTATTATTTTGGCGTTTTTTTATTTTGGCTATTTTTTTATTTAAACGATTTTTTAATCTTGGCGTTTTTTTCATATAGGTGATTTTTTTTTGGTTTTTGGCGATTTTCTTAGCTTTGGCACTTTTTTTTCCTTTTGAGGCTTTTTTTTTGATTTTATTTTAAATTTTGGCGTTTATTTCGTTTTGGCGATTTTTTTTAATTTTGGCGATTTTTTTCCATTTTGACGATTTTTTTTCACATAAACAATTATTTTGGTTTTGGCGCATTTTTCGCGTTTTGGCGATTTTTTCGGTTTTTGGCGCTTTTTTTCCATTTTGGCGATTTTTTTCATTTAAACGATTTTTTCGAATTTGGCGATTTAGTTTAGTTTTAGTTTTTTTTTTTGTTTTAGTATTTTTTTAATTTTGTCGATTTTTTTTGATTTGACGATTTTTTTAAAATTTTTGGCGATTTTTTTCAGGTTTTGGCGATTTTTTTCGGATGGGCGATTTTATAATTTTGGATTTTTTAGTTTTACCGTTTTTGAAAATTTTAAGAGTTTACCTCTTACGGTTTCCAAGATATAGCAAGTTGTCAAAATTGCATTAACTGATGGACCACCCTTTAATTTAAATTTTTTAATATTTTAATGTTAATTGTTGTAGTCTATATAAAAATACACTAATTTTACAAATTTCAAGTGTCAATATACATATGTACATACAATTGTATGTATATTACATGAGATTTTAACATTTTTCGTCGCTCGTTTTGGAGCACCCTTTAATTTTTAATTCTCATGTATTTGTTGTTGTAGTGGCCAAGGTTCTACATACTCTGTCCAAATTTCAGGTCCGTAGATCTTACGGTTCCTGAGAAAATACCGTGTGACGGACAGAAGGACAGCGTAGCGAAAACAATAGGGTTCCTTTTTTCACCTTTGGTGAACGGAACCCTAAAAACCGAAAAAATCGCTTTAACCAATATAAGCGCTAAAACTGAAAAAATCGCTTAAACTAAAATAAAGCGCTAAAAACCTCAAATGTCGCCAAACCCGAAAAAAACCCATAACTAAAAAAACGCCAAAAATTCTAAAAAAAAAATCCCGAGAAACAAAAAAGCGCCAAAAACTAAGAAAATGCACCAAAACTAAAAAAAATCGCCACAAATTGAAAAATAGTTTACCGTGTATTTAATTTTTTTTTTAAATGTCTACATAATGTACGGTATTCGATTATATATAGGCTACAGTTCGTATAGCATTACACATGTGTCCTCTATTGTGAAACTTGTCGAAGTCATGTGCATTTTTGATTCGAAAAATTAAATAGATTTTTATAAAACTGCAGTAAATATTTAATAAATATTAAATATATTTTTATAAATCAAGACTTTTACAACTTTAAATTAAAATGTTGTATAATATAAAAATATTTGTTCATTTGTTCAAATGTAATCTAGTAAATATCTCGACTAAAGAAATACATGACATAGACCACTTTTATAAATAAGGGCACATACTATGTAGTCTCTGCGAGTCAAAGTCATAGTTTGCTGAATTAATTTCTTTGTTCGCTTTAATACAGGATTGGTTTAATTAAAAATTATAGGGAAACCCCTGAACTGGGTGGTGGGGCTGGAAGCTGCTCGTTCTCGCAGTTATTTTTTTATATAAAAAATCATATAATTTAATAAATTTTTTTAACTTTAAGCAAGTTTTTCCACATATTTTTCTCAAGTTTTTTCTAAAGGTTTTTTTTAATTTTATATTCAGTTCTCGACGTCGACGTCACTTTAACACAATACAAAAAAATTGGGGCTTGTGTACCCGTTGTCGAAAACAACTGACTCTTGTTGGCAGGTTTATGCTATTTTCTAGATCTTAGGGAACGGAAATAGATTGTGAGTAGCATAAAATTTGCTCTTGAGAGCGAGTAAACCAGATATAAGATGTTGACAACTATAAGGGTTATTGATTTTTTTATTAAGAAATTACATATTTTTATGTTATTAAACATTTTTATACACTTCTTCGCATTAACTGAACATTTTTATTAAGCCTTGAATATCAAAAGTAAAAATTAAAATTATATGTACTTTTGATAAATGTTTTCCGAAAACTTTTTAGACACATTTGTTTTACAATTAATTATCGAGTAGCCATATACATAAATATGTATGTACATATGTTCAAAGCTTTATATTTTAGTGTTGTGTTGTTACAAATTGAAAAACTTGCTCACTCTTTCGTTTGTTTTTAAATTTTCATTAATTTTTATTGTCTGCAAAAGTGCTGTGTGGCAATTACTGTAGATTGATTTGTAGCACGTTCTGTAGCACGAGCATTTTTTATTTGTCATAAAAGAAAAGCTTGTTTGTTAGTCCCACGCAAATTTTCTTGTGTTGGGTGTGTTTTTTTACACGTTTACATCAAAATGAATTTAGAATTAAGTCGATGTACTGTGAAAATAATTTTTGACATTTCACTTACAGACAGACAACATTTCCACAAATAAATGACTGTAAACACGAGCAAATAGAACTGCTCAGCTCACAGCATATTATAAGAGTTGTAATTCTGTAGTTTTTCCAGTTCTTTTTGGAGAAGGTTAGAGCAAAGTAAATTGGAAATTTTTCTTGAAGAATATATGAGTACAAATCAAACTTTGGATGGATTTGAAAATCGAGAAACAATAATGCTGGCGAACAGCAAAGATAACTAACAACTACACAATATTTGAGTAAAGTCCCTTGCAAAAAATCGTTTAGCAGCTGTTAGCTTTATTGTGGTGATTATTACAGAATTTCGCAGGTTACATTTTAGCTTTGCATGGATTTGTTCCAGCATTCATTTTTATTTATATTTCAACATTTATTTGTTTTTTTTCATCATAATCATTCTTTTTGCCCCACTGTGCAGCAATATTTAACACACGCCTTAACATGAAAAATATCTTATGGCAAAACGAAACGAATGCTTCAGTTGATTTGGATTGAATTGATGCGTTTTATGCGTCCGTCAGGTGTTAATTAATTATTTTGTTTTGTCGTTTTTCTTTCATTTCACGAACATTTTACACACAAAACATACATACATAAATACATACATACACACGTACAAAGCTTGCGCTAGTTTTAAGGTGGTTTCGCCTCAGAGGATGTTTTACTTAAAAAAAGAAATCCATTTGTTTGGGGTGGCCAAGCGTGTTGGATGTTAAATGTTGTAATTTTTCGGTTGTCATTTTATTTTTTCCCCAAAAACAAACGACGACAAATGTCAGGTGTCAAAATAAATAACAAGTTCCATGAACGTTCATAATTCTTTTTTTTTGCCTTCGAGATATTTACCTAAAATTTAAAAATTTATTACTAAAAAAAATCAATAACTACATAAAAAATAAATATTTATTAGCTGTAACTAATAAGCATAAGTGTTAGAAAAAGAACAACTTTTACAATATTTTTATCAAATGAATTTACAGCCGGTATTTTTTTTTTTTGCAATATTTTGTGTTATGAAAAATCATCAATTTATAAAGGGATTTCGCTAAGAAAGAAAAAAATTTATTAAACACGCAATACTTATTTTATATTGGATACTTGTACAATGCAGCACGTACATATATATTTAATGTAGTTTCTTGCTGGTTTCTTGTACTTGGAACAGGAAAAATTTAGGTTGAACCATAAATTATTTGTTAAGAAAGTATGAAAGAAAGCAAGCAACAAAGTATAAAAACTGTCAAGCCAAAAGAAAAAATTATTAATCGCATATTTTATTTAAATTTATTATAGTTTTAAGCACACAGCTTTTATACTTATGAATATGAAATTGAATTCATTAGTTAGCTGGGTGGTTGCTGAAGTAAAAAAAAAGAGAAAAGTTAAACGAAACAATTGCAAGTTAGTGCAAGTATATTTACATACGCGCTGTGTTGCACTTGCAAGACTTGTAAAACACTTCTTTTTTTTGTAGTTTAAGTTGCAATGACCGATTTTTTTTTGTATTAGATAAAATAGCAGCTAGTTTTTATTTTCCAGGGATTTTGCTAAGAAACATAAACTGTAGCAGCTATATTTAAACATCAACACCATCAACGAGCAATTAAGTTTTTGAGTATGAAAGGAATATTAATAAAAGTATTTTATGAAAATAAGAAAACCATCAAAATTGCCAAAAACTTTGTAAGGAAAATAATATATCGTAACTAAACTTTTTTAAATTTTATAGGAGAGAAAAAGATAAAAAAAAATTATTTATGTGACTGAATTAAAGTTTGCTTACTTTAAGTTTTTATTCGGCTGATTGTATTGATAAGAGTTAGAAAATTTGTTGGGTTATATGATTTATTGTAATACCCAATAATTAATTAAAGAGATGAGATTTAAAATTTTTTTTGGTAGTTGCGTGGTTTTGTATACCAGCTGACGATATGTAAAGGGTGATATTTTTAAGAGCTTTCGAATTTGGTTTAAAAAAAACCACATGAAATTTAGAGAAATGTATGAAATCTTTATTGTTGATAAGTTGATATAAAACATCCATATAATTCAATGTTTAAAGATAATTTCATGTAAATTTTGACCGCTGAGATGTCTGAAATGGTTCATAGGCTGGGTTCAATTTTGGCATACTCTCGCCAACATATTAACCGGTATCTCACTAATAAATTCTTCAGTATTGTCTTCCACTGCTTCAACCGTTTCGGGCTTATCCCTATAGACATCAGCCTTAACAAAGGCTCACAAAGAAATAGTCTCAAGGCGTTAGATCGCGCTATATAGGCGGTCAATTGATCTACCCCAAACATGAAATAAATTGTTCTCCGAACTCGCCTCTCAAATGGGCTATTATTTAGCGTGGTGTATGGCGCATATGGCACTGTCTTGCTGAAATCGCATGCCAGACAAGTCCTGCTCTTGCAGTTTGGACAAAAGAAGTAAGAAAGGCCCAAATACTGCGAATGGTGCCGAATCGATAATTCACGGTAATAAACAAAACTGAGTGATACAGCAATTACATATATTTTCCTCTGTCCGCACTCTACGTATGCGTGTTGTTCAATGATGTAGTTTTGATGAGAAATTTAGTCACAATATTCCGAATAGCAGCCTCAGAAGGTCACCCAAACTGACCATACAATGGATGATGTACACTATGCTCTTTCTTAACCGAGCATTAATTTTGATAATAACATTTAATAATGTGCAAGCGTTGTTCATTTGTTAGTCGATTCATGATTAAATTGTAGACCAAACTGAACATGTTTAATACCAACATGAAACACGAAAACAGCTGAGTTGCCCAAAAACAGTGTTGCCAAGAAAAAAAGTTGCTAAAGAAAAAACACCTTTACTTTATTCACATTTTCGAAAATACAAAGCCAACATTTTGTTCAAGTGAAATAAGTCCTATAAATATAAAATATAATTACAAAATATACAACAACATCATATCAAAAATTTGCGACCGCAATTCTAGAGAAAGGGAATACACTTCACGTTAACTTTTATTCCCGCTGAGCAATTGTCTCCTAAAATATATGAAGTTTGT
This sequence comes from Tachina fera, assembly GCA_905220375.1. Lineage (NCBI taxonomy): Eukaryota > Metazoa > Arthropoda > Insecta > Diptera > Tachinidae > Tachina > Tachina fera. The sequence goes on from LR999966.1 coordinate 78,624,799, forward strand.
GTTTTTTTTTCTGTTTAACCCAATGTTTTTGTCATTCGTTACCTGACTTTGTGACGCTATGATTTCACCTCGCTCTGAGTGCTTAGAGTTCCTTTAAATAAAAGCCAAAATAATAATTAATTAAAAAAATTTGATTCTTAATTTTGTTTGGTAGTTTCGTTCGTGGTTTTGCATTTCAGCTGACGATATGTAATTTATTATTTTATTATTTTAAAATTCTAAAATATATAATGAATGAGCAACAATGAACAACACTAAGTTTATAGTAACACCGCAATCACCTAAAAAAATATGAATTTTATGTGTTTTAGTTTATCAAATATTTGGCCAAATTTTTGTGATTCGTTACCTCATTTTAAGGACGCTGGTATTTCACGTCGTCTTGATTACTAACGCCCCTATGTAGGATAGGTGACGACATTGCATTAGGTGTTAACGAGTTCCTCCATACAATTTGACATTAAAAACGGTAGCGTTACCTAATATTAACCCACCTCTAACTCCTAGCATGATTTTTTAATGTGAAGTTTCATCGCAAAACTCTCTTAACAATAACTCCCTTTAACTTCCCTCGCCCTTCGCTTATATTCTGCATCTGGTTTTAATTTTTCTTTGTAAAGTTTTTAAATCTCTGCCATTTAAAATTCAAAATCGTAATAAAAACACCGTAACAAGATATTGAAAAGTAACACAACAAAATCCATAACAAATAGACAAGTCACGAATTACAATTTTTTTACATGTTTCTTTTTTTTTATTATCAAATTGTAAGTAAATGGTGAAATATAATTGAATTATTTACGTTTCAAATTATGAAAAATTAAGCATAATTTATTATTTTCGAAAACAATTTTGCTTTTATTTTTACAATAAATATGCAAGTAACGAATGACAAATTTTTAGCAAATTGGTAAAACTCATGGTAATAATTTTTAAATAAATTCTTCAATTTAAATTTTTTTTATAAATTTTGTTTTCAGATTTTAATTACTACTCATAGAGTCATCTCAATAGATCAAGCATTGTAAATTCTTATTGTAAAACTTTTTTTCAATAATTTTTTTCTTTGCTGTTTATGAACGTTGCATTAATATATGTTAATATAATTAAAATAATACCTCATAGTTTTTAGTTCTCTCCTTCATTATTTAAAACAAATAAAAAAAAAAACTGTTATGAATTTTTAAGCCTCAAAAAACTTTATCTTTTTTTATCTATCTCAATATCATGGGGTCTTCATTAATTTATGCGACTTTCATAAAAAGCTTTCAACAAATTCAATTAGGATGAACTAAAACAATTCACATATTCCATTTGTATGTATTCACAGACACCACGCACAGTGGACCAAATACAAGAACGCTGATGATGAAAATAGCATGTTGTTCCATTCTGCTAGTTTTTCTTTATAATAATTTACAATTGTATTTAGTGAATTGTTTGCCTCTACAACTCTAACGGTGATTCTATGCGATTTTGAATAGCCGTAATTGTTAGATATTGATGTAGACAAAGCTTATTTTATTTGCGTGCTACACAAGTAACGAATGACAAATTGAGTGAGTTTGTACACTTTTTGCCTGAAAATGTTTCTGATTTTTTGAAGAGGCCACATAGACATTTATATTTTTTTCTTTGGGTCTGATATATATACATATCTGACAATTATCCACAAACGATTGAAGACCTCAAAGATGGAGTTCGTGTAGTTATCGAAGAGATACTTCCGCAAATGTTAGAATTGGTGATAGAAAATTTTATGAAAAGAATATGGTACAGCCATCGTATCCGTGGTGGGCATTTAATTGATATTGTTTGACATTATTAGTGGCACATTCCCTCTCATAGGGAAGGAAGGGCATTGTCCCCATGAATTTCTTTTGCCTCTCTTAAATTATCAAAAATTGTCCGTAATGATCTATTTTAAAATTACAAATTAACAGTCGTATTACCCGCCCCCCCCCCTCCCAGAAAAAAATTGAGAGCTAAGTCAATGCCTCATTTTTTCAATTAAATAAGCATGCTATGATTTCGCTTAAAAGTCTCCTTTTTCTACATATCAAAATGCAACCTCTTCCTCGAGTAGAATTTATTTAAGATAAACAATAAATGAATAAATTTTAAAACTTTAATTTTTGCTGCAATATTAAAAGGAATACGAGTACATATTTAAAAAGTTTTTCAATGCATAATCCTCTGCCTCTGGTTTCAACCTATTGTTTTTCCATTTAAATATTTAATTTATGTTTACTTTTACAGTTACATTTGTTAGTTTAAATTAAATTCAAAAAAAAAAACAGCAGAACTAAAATTGAACTAATTGGGTTGTATACTCTGCTCCCCACCTCCTCTTCATTTATGTTAAACAAATCATTTAATTGCATTCGAAAATATTTATTTACAAAATTAAAATGCATTTCAAGCTGGTAAACTTTTTCTCTAAAGTTTACAACAATAAAAGTAATTTAATTTAAATATGTATTTTGTTTTTGCTGCACACTCAAATTCAGTTAATTATAGTGTGAATAGAGAAAGGGAATGTTTTATTACAATAAACAACTACAAGTTCATTTAAGTTTTTTTTTTACTTTTGTTTATTGTTTAGTAATGAAACTGAAATACTTGAAATTGTATGTAAGAGAAGTTTTTATGAATGCATTAAAATGTCGTAATACAAATAAGTGGCTTTAAAATGCACTTTAACTGATTTGGAATTTTAAATAAGGTGGATATATGAGCAAAAAACGCACATAGTTGCGCAACACTACAAAAAAGTATATATATAGTATATATACAGTACAGTAATATCTCGTTAGTTCGGACAATCGATTTTGCGGACACATCTGTAATCTGTATAATTCTACAAAGCGAAACGTTTTACTTTTTGATAGACTTGAAAGAAGGAGGAGGTGGTTATCAAATTCGTCTATTTTTTATATTTCTTTCTCATAATCAGTATCTTTTGGAGCGATTTAAAATTTTTTTTGTCTAAAAGGGTACAGCTTCCATTTCGTCTAATTGCAACAAGTGGGCGAAGGCACGCAACCAAATATTTTATTTTAATTTTATAATATTTTACGTATCTGATAGCTACGAAATGTAGGCAACACATTGGACTCTCGTAACGATACAATCTTAAGGTTGAAAAAACGGGCAGAGCCACGCCCATTAAAACTTAATAAAATATTTCACGTCTTTCTATTTAACCGATTTTAATGACACTTGGCGCACACCTTAAGCTTTGAAAAAGACAGAATATTGCATTTTAAAAAATGGGCGTGGTCACGCCCATTAAAATTTAATACATATTATATTTCACGTGCTTGTACTTGTACTCTTTAAAAGACACAGTATTGCATTAAAAATGGGCAGATCACGCCCATAAAAATTAAATATTATATTTCACATGGGTCAAGTACATTTTAACAAAACTTGGCCCAAACATTGAGCCTTAAAAAGACTTAATGTTGCGCTTAGAAAAGTAAGCTGGAACACGCCCATTAATATTTAATACTAGATATCATGTGCTTCGACTTTACCGATTGCAAAAAAAATTGGCACTCGCCTTGAGGTTTAAAACTAACTAACTAAAAAACTTAATTTTTAAGGGCGTGGTTCCGCCCTCACGTACTTATACTTCACCGATTCTTAAGAAACTTGGCACACACTTTGAGGTTACGTCCATTAAAATTTAATATTATATTTCACTTGCCTGTACTTAACCGAGTGGGCGTGACCACACTCATGAAAGGTTACTATTAAGTTATATGTACTTCTACTTATCCGCTTAACACAAAACTTGCCAATCAGCTTCGGCTCTTACAATGACATAATTTTTTGCTTAACTATGTAAGTGGGCGGTGCCATGCCTATTTAAAATTAATATTACATTTAACGTTCTTTTACTTGATCAATATTTACGAAACTTGGCACATATTTTGAGCTCTGAAAGTGACGCAATTTTCAATTAAGCAAAGTAGGCGAACACTAATATTTACTAAAATAGTCGTCTCCACGCCCCTGAAAATATAAAATTGGCACTAAAAGTTTTAATATAAAACTTATAAGTAATATTTAGCTTATAAATATAAATTTTTAAATTTAATTGAACTAGAATGAATTTTTAATCAGGTTTAATTTCTTAATCGGACTTAAGTTCAGTTTTTTAAAAATTGTGCTGATTAAAAAAAAATTAAACTTTAAAAAAATTTAACCAACTTTAAAAAAAGTTCGAAAGAGTTAAAATTTATTTAAATGCTAATGTTAAATAAATTGTTTACCTATAAAGCTATTCAAAGTCGGTAACAATAACCAAGATACGAGTAACTAAACTCATAAATATGTAATTAAAGCATTTGCAATAAGTAAGAGATATAAATATCTTTTATTTAACTAAATAAAAATAATTTTTAACTCTTTAAAGATAATTTTTGAAGTTGGTTAAATTTTGCTGAATGATTTATTTCATTGAAAATGCAAATGTTTTCGATAATTAATTAAAAATTTTTTTTTGCTGTTCAGTAGACTTCAAAAATAATTGAAAAAATCTTATAAATCCATAATGTTATTCTGAATGTGTTGCCTACTCTAATTGTACTTTTCTAATTCTCAGTAATTTACTAAGAGTTTGTTTATGAACATTGAGCTTGTATTCATTTAGACATGTGTTAAATAAAAATAAAATATTGAAATAAATAAAAAATAATAAAAAAAACCCAACTGCGACCAACTTTGAATAGTTAAATATACTAAATGGTCATTCGAAATTAATATAAGATAAATCTAAAGATGATTTTGAAATACCTGACGAATTATATTGGCATTGATATAGTTCCGCGACTTTTTATTTTTGTTCGTATTTACAAAATAACGTCTGTTATTTTATTAATATTAAATTTTGACTACTGTCATGTCTTTAGTGACACAGCGATTGATGCAAGAATCATCAAACTCGGTTCACGCGTTTGGTTTATGTAGTGCCGCCAAGGAAAATACAAGACTGTTGCAAATTTAGAGATGGTAAAACTGAGCTTTCCCTACAAAAAAAATCTTTGTAAAATATCAATATGTAATATGATGAATCAAAACAATTCACATATTACATTTGCAATAAAAGCTGAGTATATAAAGTAGAAGTATACATCAACTGACACCACACAAAGTGAACCAAACACAAAAAAACGCTGATGATGAAGTTGTTGCGACCCTCGAAAACAGCTAGTTGTTTCGTTCTACTACGTGTTTTGTCAGAATATTTCCAATTAACTTTGATCTTATTTATTCATTAATAATTATCACATGTAATTTAGCTTACAAAGCGATACGAACTCTAGCTTAATCAAAAACATACTCGTAAATACAGAAAAAAATAAGTTCTAAACTTCATTCCTAATGTCCATTTCTTAGGAATGAGATCGGTTATTAAGAGGCTGTTGAAATATTATGTAACGCTTATTGGTGGGGGGGGGGAGGTGGATAAGGATTTTTTACGGTTTAGAAAATGTACACTTAAATTTTTTTTAAAAGGATTCTAATGGGGGTAGGTGTCAAAACTCCGAAAATAGCGTTGCGTAACATGTGAATGGCTTATTAGATAAGTTTATTTAACATGAACCTTTCATGTAAAAGAATACGAGAATTATGGTTTACAGTTTATATCCTATGTTGCAAAATAAAATCATGGTAATTAATTCTTCATGATTTCCTATCCAATGTAAAGAAATGCGAATAGAGAGTTTTTCTACAAGGACAAATTTACAATAAAAAAAAAATTAAGTAAATAAATAAAATCATTAAAAAAATCAATATGAGTCCGATCACAGGGGAGATATATAAACATCTAGTAATGAAATTTTTTTTTATTATTGGCTTATAATAACTAAAATAAGAAACATATATAAATTTTTGACTCTACTATATTTAAAAATCTATGGAAACTGCATCAATAGTAGTGGAGTTATTATTTGTTGGGGGATTGTGGAGAGTTGCTCATATGCAACAGCTTGCGACTGTGGGGTTTGCAAAATTTGTATTAAAATCTCCACCCATATTAATTGGCATGAGATGGAGATTGTTACCCAATTGTCGTGCACCAGCTGCAGTGTAAGGCAACAGTACGTAATGAAAATATGTCATAATATTATATTATAAATTCTTAATAAAGACTGCTATATATATTTTAAACAAATATTTGACATTTAAAATGCTCTTTTATTAAAAAGTTTATATTTATTTTATTTATTTTATATTTTTCGACTTCTTATCAAAATTATCCCCACTGGCAACACTATTACACCTCACAAACTATTTCTATTACAATTAACATTGCTCCTGAAGATATGCTTTAAAATTCGTGTGAATGTATTTCTATGCAGCTGTTAAGTTACTCTGTACTTCTTGTTCATATGATTACACTAATACACTGATTTGATAACGCTTTACGATCTTACTCAAAATTTGTGACTGTTTTGTGAAAAAGCATTTTAACCCCTAGCGTATAGATGTTTACACATTAAAAAGTTATAATAAATTGGAAGTAAGCTGTACTTCTGGATCTGAATATTGGAATTTTTATTGACTTCTTTGTCTTTTTTGTTTTTGCTGTGAATTTTAAAGTTAATTAATGGCTCTTAATTTGTGTGTAATAAAATAAATTAAGTTCACGTATTATCCCTAGGGCATTATTTAGATTTTCAAACAAGAAGTAGATACAATAGTAAAGCTTTGCTTGCTTTAGCTCAAAACGGATAAGACGGATGGATATGTATAGCCAGGGCAGGCATTAGAGTATACAAATTTATATTATTTTAACGTACTTCTCATTATCTTTTATTATTTTTAATATTATTATTATTATCATTATTATGCAGTAGTAGCTCCCCTTTTTAAAGTCACAAATTTAAAAAATTGCGTTCCTTTTTTTAATTGTATGCTACGTACGTTCTTGGTAATTGTTACTGTAATTTCATAATTAATAATGAAATTTCATGTTTTGAATTTATTATTACGAGTATTATTATTATCTAGATTTCTTTTTCAATCAAACTGGTTGGCTTTAGCAGTTGCGAGTGGCTTAAAAGAAGTTTTTATGGAGGGGGTTTTAAAGAAAAGTTAAGTTAAAACAGATATTGTTGTAAAGTTTAGAACAATAAACGAACGAGTTGCTTAGAAATGTTGAATGAAAAACCACCATGAATGAGTTTTTCTTCTTAACAATATACAGGTACATAAGTCTGTCAGCTAGCAAACGAGCCAATCAGTCTGTCATTTAGTGCTTGTCATACCAAATGTTGTGAAGAAACACGCACATACACACACACACACTTATATTTATACATATCAACGCCATTAACAAACAATATGAATATTATTATTTTAATGTAAATATTGCATAATTGTGTAAGAATACAAATGTAAGTATGTACATATATACATTATACATACATACACACACACATGCAACATGAATACAAATATTGAGAGAGTTGTAGGTGTGTGTATGTTGTGTTGTTTTTAACGAAGTCACGTTATTTACAGGAAATTACTTTAATGAATTTCGTTGCGTTTTTCTTTTCTGTCTTCTTTTTTTCCACAAACTTAACAAACAACAAGAGTTGAAAACTCTCTATATCTACGAAACCATAAAAAGCTTTTTATTAAGAACAAAAATATACATATACGAGTGTAAGTTAAAAAAAAACGAGCAACTTTAATAAATTTTTATATATAAATACCTGCAAGGGAAAGTTTGTTCTACCATTACACCAGCTAACACACACACACACACACACTCATATGCGGCCACATCCTGCTAAACCCTTTCTTTTTATGACAAATTTCCACACATTATTTCTGGCACACACAGTGTGCGCGGGCGGGTGTTGTTGGCTTGATGGCAATTTGTATAAGAAAAAACATAAAAATAAGCTTCTTGCTGCTTGCTTTTATAAAAAAAATGTTATTTTTAACCCAATTATTGGTTTGTTGTCATCTTGCTTTTCAGCAGGTTGTTTTGCCCATCACCGTCATCATCAATATACACAGCTGGTGGTTTCCTTATTCAGCCCTTTCTTTCCATACTCGTAGCTTAAAAGCATTTCGCCAACCCACATTGCTTTGCATTACGTAAAGCAGGGGTAGTAGTATGTACGAATTCAGGCCAGGTCATTCATACTCGTACATTTTTTATGTAGGATTATGTTGCAATCATTTTTCTGTTATAAATAAAATATTTATGCATTCACTTTATACATGTACGATTTAGCTGAAGCATGAATGAAGTATGTACGTGTGTGTTTTAAATCAACCTAAAGGCAGAGGCATTACAAAGAGATTCAATATTGAACACACACTCACAAGTAGCCTGAATTATTATAAAGTTAAGGCTTATATTTATATTGAGAATCGAGTAAATTTTAAGTAGAAAATACTATTCGAAAGTAAAAATCAAATTAGCTTTTAAAAACACCAGCACACATACTCATACAGCAAAAAAAAAACCTTTTACCATTTAATTGAATGAATTAAATTTTTAGTTAGTGTAATTAATTCAAGTGGAACAACTTAATCGATATTATTCAATTGTCTCATTTAATTAATTTTTTAATCGATATTATAAAAATTTTATATATTAACTTTTATGTGTTTTCAAAATAAAAAACACTTTGTGCTTTATTATTACTAGCTGGATATTTGGCGTGTGTATCAGCTAATGTTCAAAATGTGATATAATTTACGCTGTGCGACAAATTTTGATGAAATCGAAATAAGTACATGGGACATGTTAGTATTTTTCTGGTAGGTATTGTCGAGTATAACAACAGTCGGTATTTGAAATTTTCCTCAAATTTCACCTCCAAAATCTCGAGTTAGGGGTAAAAACCCGGTGATTCGTACTCGTAGGCACTTATCAACCTCTCACTAAGTTAAATATTAAACGATTTTGAATTTATAAACGGATTTAGAGAGAATAAACTTAAAAAACTTTCGCAAGTGATTTGCAATTTGCGGCCCTCTAGCTGTAAAAATCGTGTTAATTGTTATGGGTATAGGGTACTAAAGACCGTGATACACTATCCTACAAAGTCGTGGTATGTTGGTGTTTATGAAAATTTTCAAAAGACAATAACAATTCATCACAACAGAGTTGTAGTTTTTCGTAGACCACACGACTTTGTATGATAGTGTATCACTTAACTAGATATTAAGATACAATGCAGATAAAATACCAGCTACTTTTCATTGCAGGATATCAAACAACACTGCCCACACTGAAATAAATGTTAATTTAGTGTAATTTAACGGAATATATGGTTGGTATACATATGTGAAAGTTTGGCGACCACTATATAAATAGTATAAATTTTGTTGATATTTATGTGTCTATTAAATTGTACTTTCATCATTCTGGAAGCCTAAATGCACAAAAAGATTATGTGTGCAATAGTGATGCACGAATATTCGTATTCGTATTCGAATTGTCGAATATTCGGCCATTTTCAGGCGAATACGAATACGAATATTTTTCCAAGGAAATTAAATAAATAAATGCATAAATCCTAAAATGAATTTAAATAAAGGATTAAAAATTTTAGTTTGTACAAATACATTAATTTTTTATATAAATTTGCGCTTGTATCATTTTCAAATATTATTCAAGGAAGATAATTAGAATTTTGGGTACTTTTTATTAATTTTAAAGTACGCCAACAAGAGTGTGAAGTCCTTTTTCATAAAAATTTTTTAATATTTCGTATTGCATATAATATTCGTATTCGTGATTATCGTTTGAAATATTCGTATTCGTATTCGTATTCGCGATTATGGTTTGAAATATTCGCATTCGTATTCGTATTCTCGAATATCAAAAATTGACATTCGTTACTTTACTAGTATGTACATATGTGAGTTCCAATTTTAATGAATCTTAAATCAATCGATTAATCTTTGGAATTTCACTAAAGATACGACAATAGTCAAAACTCAGTATGGCGGTCAATAGACGCGATTTGGTAAATACGAAGAAAATATATTTAAAATGGCGAACTATATATTAAAATGGATATCATTCGACAGGTATTTTAAAATCATATCTAGGTTTCTCTTATGATTTTTCATTTCGAATGATCGTTTAGGATATTTAACAGTTTAAAGTTGGTTACAGTCGGCTTATTTGATTATTTTATTTACTACAGTCGATCTTCTCTATAACGTAGCAGTTGGGGACCGTCAAATATCTACGTTATAGAGAAAATTCATTAAAGAGAAACTGCAGACAATTTTGACTTTACATTTTTTTTATGTAGAAAATATATTTATTAAGACCAAAAAATTTGTTTTTACATGAACACATTAATTTTTTTTTATTAATACATACCCATACATAATCGATGATATCAGTAATACTTAGTAGCAGCAAGTGGTGATTTGTTCACTTATTTTGCTATTTAGATGTAACATAAAAGTGTCATAGGACGCGTAAGTGGTGCGCTCTCGCTTACAAAGTAAGCTACGATATCAGTACGTGCCACTACCATTGCATTTACAATCACAGCGGAGTTGTAAGCAGGCATGATAATAAATTTACCTTAAAAGTAGGCCAGTATTTAAATTTTATTTTAGAACAAACTACTTTTTTAAACATTAACTGAATCCCTGCTTACATCGTAATCGAAGATATCAGAACCACATGATATATCAGATTACACGTACATTAAAATTAAAGTACTTAGATTTTTTGCTCGCTTACGATGTCATACTGACGTCAGTGATTATTACCGAAGTACTTCCCTTAATTTTCCGCTGGGTAAATAGGTAGAAAAAAATTATATGTGTTAGGAGAAGAAAATTTTTTTTTTATTTTCTGTGACTAAATTGATGCAAAAAATCGATTGTAAAAAAATTCGCAATAGAGAGATTGTTTAGTGTGAAAAATTCTATTTAGGTCTTAAACAATTTTACGTTACAGAGAGAACTTCGCAATAGGGAAGTTCGTTATAGGGAGATCAAAATGAATGAAAATACTAACAAAAATAATGTGTTCACGAATTTTATTTGTTATAGAGAAGATTTCGTAATAGAGAAGTTTGCTATAGAGAAAGAAGTTCGACTGTACATACTTGTTTTTTAACACTTCAAAAACAATTAAATTTGTCAGTTCTTGTTTATGATATGACAAATGGTAAACTAATTTACTTTCTATAGAATTTGATTAGAAATAAATTTTCAGATGTTATTCAGCTATTGTAAATAATTTCCTTTCAACAATATTAAATTTAAGCTACAAGTAGAAATCTTTTAACATGTTGCCAGTAAAACTTATTTGAAAAATTGTATCATCCTCAATTTGAATTTCTGTGATTTAAAAAATTACAATAAATACATCCATACAAAAGCCATACAGAAACCATTTGCACACATGAACACACGTATTCTTAAACACGGATTTTCAAACATAAAAGACACACCCTTTCCGTAAAGAATTAAAAGCAACAACAACATTGAGAATTGTGTGGCTCCAAAATTTGCATAAAAGAGTGACATTTACATAAAAAAATAGAATGTGGCCGTACATGGGGGTTTTTTTGGCACTACATCTACTTACAGACTTGTGGCATCAAACACACAAAAGAAATTCAAGACACAAAATATTAGTAGCTAAATGGCATTTAGTACAATAATGTCATAACTCAAAAAAATTCAAGTTTTTTATTTAAAAAAGCAGAATTAATGCTTATTTATTTTTCTTCATATTGTGTAAAAATTTTATAAAAATCTCTTGCATACTCCAATCTTGAGGGAAAGGTAAAATTTTCTCTTTCCCTTAAGTTGTGTGTAAATGGAAAAAATTAAAGTCATTTATTGTAAAACTAATTTTTTTTTAAGTTATGATATTTTTGTGTTAAATGAGAGATATGTAAATATGTAATGTTCAAAAATATATATGTACAGTATATACTTATAATAAAAAATGTTTCTTAAAACATGGAAAGAACAAGAAAACTTTCAAGTGTACTAACGAAACTGTTAGCAAAGTAATAAAATACTCTTGGAAGAAATAATAAATTCAACTAACAAAAATTTGCAGTCAACGAAAAACGAAAACAAAATAAACAAAAATCAGCAAAAATGAAAGTATGTTTATAATAAAAGAAATAGTCAAGAGTACATACTAAAAACCATATAAAAATTATGATGACATATGATGCTCTAACGATAACACAAATTAAAAAAAAAACGCACATAAAAACCATACATGGCATTTAAGTATTTCTAGAAAAGAAAAACAGTTTTTTTATATAAATAATAATAAAAAAAACAATATAGTAATAACAAACAGATGAAAAAAGTAATAAAGGCAACTAACGAAGGCAGTGGTATGCATACATACATATAAAATAAAAAGAAAAGCTTTAATTTATGCTTTGTTTTATTTGCAGTTTAAAGCCCTAAAAATATGCAATGTTTTTTAGCTATTCTTTTATGTTGCAGAGCAGTGCAATATGTTGTGTGTTTTAGCGTTCCTTATACCAAAGGTAAAAAGCAAATTTATTGTTTTCGCTACGATGTCCGTCTGTTACAGACTCTATTCTCGAAAACCGTATTAGCTACGGCCCTGAAATTTTCACAAAATATGTATGTAAGACTTAAGCCGCTACAACAACAAATATATGACGGTTAAAAATTATAGGGTATTCTAAAGCGAGCAACGAAGCATGTTGAAATAATATACACACAATAGACACTTGAAATTTTAGTGTATTTTAATACAGACTAGCCCAATTAACACTGAAATTTAAAAAAATTTAAATTAAAGGTTATTCTACCAATTAATGTTATTTTTACTATTGGCAACTTGCTTCATCTTGGAAGCCGTAAGAGGCAAGCTCTTAAAATTTGTAAAAATCTTAAAACTAAAAATTCTAAATAAAAAATATCGCCAAAACAAAAAATTGCTAAAAATCGAAAATATCGATAAAACGAAACAAGTCGCAAAACAGAAGAAGTGCCTAGACAACAAAATCGCCAAAAGCCGAAAAAATCATTAAAAACGAGAAAAAACGCCAAGACTAGAAAAAATCGCTAAAACAAAAATAAATCACTGAAAATCGAAAATTTCGTCAAAAATAAAAAAATGCCAATGGCAAAAATAAAATTCGAAAAATCGAAAAACAAACAACAAACAAAAGAACGAAAAAAACGCCTAAATAAAAAAATCGCTGAAACGAAATTAGATCGCCAAAAACCGAAAAAAGTCTTCAAAAACGATAAAACGCAAAAACTAGACAAAATTTACACATTCGAAAAATCTAACAAAAGTCCAAAAAAAATAGAAAAAAAAACAAACAAAAATTTGCTCAAATAAAAATAAAACGGAAAAAAGTCGCCAAAAACGGAAAAAACACAAATAAAAATATTCGAAAAATCGAAAAAAACCAAAAATAGAAAAAATCGCCAAAACAAAAAATCACTCAAATAATCGCCAAAACGGAAAAAATTGCCAAACACGAGAAAAACGCCAAGAGTAGACAAAATCGACAAGGCAACATAATAAAACAAATCGCTCAAATAAAAATACTACGACAAAAACGGAAAAATTTGCCAAAAAAAAATACAACTAAAAATATTGGAAAAATCGAAAAAAATCCAAAAATAGAAAAAGTTGTCAAAACAAAAAAATCACTTAAATAGATCGCCAAAAACGAGAAAAAGCGCCAAAACTAGATAAAATCGGTAAAACAAAAATAAATCGCCAAAGAAACGAAAAAAACGCCAAAGAAACGAAAAAAAAAACGCCAAAAATAAAAAAACCCCAAAAGCTAAAAAATCCAAAAAACGAAAAAAGTGCAAAAAAACAAACAAAAAATATCACAAAAAAATTTTTTAACGCGTAATTAAATTTTTAAAAAAATTTTTACATTATATTTTTTGATTCACCCTTATTCCAGTTGTCGCCATCGACGTTAATTTAACACAATACCAAAAACTTTTAACTTTATCAAAAATCAACAGAAAATATCAGCTGTCTGCTATCGTTGAAAAGAAGTTAAAGAATCACAAAATCTTTATTGCAAGCGATAAAATTTATGGACAAAAATTACGATTGTCGGATCGATCGTTAAAAGTTACTGAATCGCACTACAGTTAGAGGTTGTGAGAATAAATTTTACTTTCTCTTCTCAGCAATTAATTACTCCAGTTTCAAAAAATTTCAGCTATGACGAACAAACTACTAAAAAAAATTATGACGTTCGATGTCGAACAAATTTTTATAAAATTTTACTTATGTTTGTATAGAATTTTAAATCGATAGCTATTAACGGTAATTTGCCCTCTGATCAGGTAATACGAAGTTCATTATAACCAAAGTCTACTGTACTAAATTAAACTTGCTTAATTATTAGTATTTTCCCTCTTAAAAGATTTCCACTGCCTAAATCGTATTTCGTCTTACCATGTGTTGCAGGAGAACTTAACAAAAGCGGCAGTTGCAGGGATAATACAACAAAAGAATAAGGCACGTAGAGCAAACTGTCCCTACATGTGAAGGGAGTTTCTAAAAAAAAAAAAACTATTTCTGTGGCAGAAAAGCAACGGGAATATGTGCATCAAGTCACCCTCGAGGGTGCTTTTCGAATTGTAAAAATATTATTCTAGAATTTACTTTTTAAGTTAAAATATAAAACAAAATGTGTATATAAAAATATAAAATTAAAACAAATTTGTACGTGCACCAAAAAAAAACAAATACAAGAAAAAAGAAAGTAATTTTTTTTCATGTTCTATTCTTTCACTTTTCATTCCCATAATTTTTTTTAAACATATTCTAGTATTTTTTCTTAATTTTTTTTGCACTTCAGAGGGCGAATGAAATGAAACTTTTTTGCAGTATTTTTTTTTTTAATTCAAATTCAAAGCAATTGTGTGTTGCATGTAGGAGTTCATACATACATATGTGTGTATGTAAAGGGGATAGTGCTACACAAACAAACAGCAAAACACAAAGGATAAAGGATATGTACGATTAGGTACTTTTGCATAAGAGAGATTGTTTGTTTGTTTGTGTATTTGTTTGTGCCATAATGAGAAGTTCAACGACATTTAAAGTGCAGTGATGATGAAGAGAGGCACAAAGTTGTTCTTAGCTGTTTTTAGTTGCAACTGATGTTGTTGTTGTTGTTGTTGTTGCTGTTTCTTTGCTGTAAGGATTTTTTAACATAACAAAGATAAAATTTATTTAAATAATCACACACTACGTCTTGTAGGGGAAAGAAGTTTTGTATTTAGGGACCTGCATCAGGTTTCCTCTTTTATTTCTTTCTCTTCTTTTGATTGCAAATGAACGACAAAAACATCGAGAAAAAAAATTATAAGTGGAAACTTAATGCTGCCTGCTACTGCTTCTTGTGCTCGTTCTTGTAGTACTCGTAATTATTTTAAATAATTGTTTGCACTTGTAGTAGCAAGTACAAGTACTGCAAGCAAGAAAATGAAATTTAAGATTTTTAACCTTAATGACTGCTGGGGAATGTGATACATTCAAAGTTCAGTTACTTTTGAGTTATACTTTTTTATATTTTACTGAGTTATTTGTAGTGGCTGTGTAAAACAAGTAAAGTAAAAGTGGTTACAATAATTGTAGGCATTTTTATATAAAAAAATTTTGTATAAAAATAATATTTAAGGGTTACAAAAGTTACCCCAAATGTATATTCTTTACTTATTATGAATTGCTGTGTTAACACATGAATTTATGTTACAATTATTTAAAAAATATTTATATATGTATAATAAATACATAGATATTATAAAAGTGTTTTATACGGCCCTATGTATAAGCAAAAATTGGCATGAAGTTAGCATAATTGACGAAATTGAATTAGGTGTTAACGAGTTCCCCTAGACAATTTGACATTAAAAAAGCATTACCTAATTTTAACTCACCTCTAAGTCCTAGCATAATTTTTGATGTGAAGTTTCATCGTAAAACTCTTTCAGATGAAGTTCAATTTCGCCACTTATGCTAACTTCATGCCAATTTTTGTTTAAACATAAGGCCGTTAATTTCTAACTCAGCAGAAAGTCATCAAGCAACATAATTAGTTAAGCAGAAATTTTTTATTTTTATCGAAAGAAAACTTTCCACTGAAAGTTTATATTGAAAGAAGCAATAAGGTAGGAAAATTTGTTATTTTCAATATAAATTTTAAATCGAAAGTTTGGTAAAATTAATACGAGTGTGTATGTATGTACGAGTCTGAACATATATTCGAATTGTAAAAATTTTTACATACGAATAATTAGGGGTGTTCTCTAAATCGCCTAATTTCAATTAAAAAAGTGAATTATTGGAGCCTTTTAATTGGGTTTAATGTTTTAGATGTTTAAGATATTTTATACGAACTTAACTTTTAATGCTCTAAATCGTCTAATCAGCAGAACGCTATTTATTTTCGTTTTGGAAATTGTTCGATTTCAGAACGCGCTGTTTACAGAACACCCTTGAATATTTAAAACTATCATGTAGTAAATTTTAGATCATTAATCTTAATTGAACGTTGCATTTTCATTAAATAACAACACCATGCATTTTTCTGATATGCATTAGTGTCCCTTTGTATCAGTTGTTGTAGGAAAGTTCAAGTGATGAAGGTATATACACTGGTCACTGAACTATACCAACTTCAGCAGATATTAATACTAATGTAACATCAGAGCGCTCTCCTTCATAGTTATTGTGTAGCAGAATCATCGGCGAAGTAAAATAACCAATAGCTACTAAAATATAGCTTCGAAATTTAATAAGTCTCATTGACATCAGAGGCGCTGTACATTATTAGAAACATGCAAAAAAAGTAGAGTTGTTAACGAATGAAGCATTTCTATATCTCTTCTTTCACCACCTGTCTTCTCTATCACTATACACAGAAAAAAATAGACAAGAATTATTTTAAATCAATCCATGTTATTGAATAAAATTTTTAATTTCAATAATATTTGTCATTAACTTGAATATTGATTTATCAATTCCGCGCATTTTAAAATATCATTTAATTTAACTTGTTTGTGTTGGTGTTTATCTTGCTTGTTGATTCCTTATCGAAGAATGTGTAGTTAACTAAAAAAATAGTTAACTTGTAGTTAACTTTTCTTAGACTGACTAAAAGCTAACTGCAATGTCATCCAGAGCAAACCCAAAATTAATTCTTAAGTTGAATACGTAGTCGAATTTGATGAGAGCCAACAAACTTATTCTCAGCTACTTTGAAACTCATTTCAGTTTTATGTTAACATTTTGCTATTGTTATTTTAGATGGTAGCTTAGCTGAGTGCTAGCGCATTGAGTACACAAATTGTGATGATACATGTTCGAGGCCCAGAAAATTTTTTTTATTTTACTGACTACAAGTTAGTTTAAAAAAGTCAACTTTAAGTTAGCTGAAAGTAATGCAGAGTGAGCCAATTGACTAACGCCTAGGACATCGCAATGTTAAAGTAGCAGTAGTTGATTACATTGCGAAGTAATCCAAGTGTAGTCAGTACTACTTGCGAAATAGTTAGCTTAAAGTTAGTTTAAAGTTAGCCAAATTTCCGACAGAGTTGAGTCAACGTGGTCATATGGTATTGTTGTTGTAAATTTTGATTGCTCGTTTATATACGTGTGAATTCGGACAGGAATCCGAAAAACATCGTGGCTTGTTTTTTTTACTCAACAAAGCAATACACACATGCAGAAGAAAGTATTCATTATTTGCGTATCCACTAACAATTTTACGTTCCTCTATTACTCAAGAAGTTACCGGTTCGACTCATCCCAAACACATTTAGTTTTAAAAATGCTAAATTCATCCACACACACACACACACGATAAAACAACAATTATCACTAAAAATAAAATTTCAGTCAACAACTTTATTAAATTTCTTTATTGACAAAATTACAAATTGTTGATAAGATATTTTATTAATTCAAATATTTATATTATAAAAAAAATATTACTCTTTTACAATTTTTGTTATTGATATAGCGGATTTCTTTATCACAGGCAATTTGAAAATTAAAATTATTTAATACCGGTATTTTTGTTATTAAAAATTCAAGTTATTTTTTTCTGTGTACCTTTCCTAAAGAAGGTAATACCTACTAACAGCAGTAGGCATTCATTGCCTGCGTGTTACTTCTCTTTAAAAAAAATAAATTATAATAAAAATAAATAAATTGTAATAAATATATAATATAAGGGTTTAATTTCTGCAACATGTTTAAATTCCCCGATGCAGTACTTTCCCCTTAAATCATCAAAGGTTAATTAATTTCTGCAACATGTTTAAATTCCCCGATGCAGTACTTTCCCTTTAATTCGTGTAAGGTTATTTAATTTACCGGCTTAATTAATCGTAAAAACATGAAAAAAAAATATCAAATAGAAAATATGCCGCAATATTTTCCCCTAATGCATTAAACACATTAACAACGGCAGGCTACATGAACACACGACTTCAAATGCCGCTAGCTGCATTTGTCGCGCTGTAGCCAGCTATTTAGTTATTTTGGAGCAATTGATATTCAAGTATTAATAAATATTTCAGTGCTATTACCTTCAAATATTTTGCATTTATAAAAATAATATTAATCTTTTAAAATTTAGTTATTTATACCACGTAAAAGCATAAAAAATAAGAAGTTTATTTCATAACATCTATTTCCAGATGTTCTTTTCTGTTAAACAGTATGAAATAATTAGAAGCAGGGAAACCGCAAATATGCAATTGCATGTTTTTTCTTGTGTGGCGTATTAATGCGAATAAGAGATATTTATAAGTTTTATTACTTTTTATGAATTTTGACAGTTATTTATTAGGGCATGCTTTTGCATATTTTGCCCTTTAAGATTTATTTTGCATATTTCGGTCTGGCATAATTAAAGTATTTTCTCTATTATTGGCATCAGTTTTTTAGTGCATATTTTTTAGCAATTTTTTACAGCACATTTGATTTTTTAGGGCATATTTTGATGTTTTATAGAATATTTTTCGCTTTTGACGATTCAATAAAAATATTGAAGGTTCATTTGAAATAAAGATTTGATTTTGGTATTTGTGATGCACGTTTCCCCGATTAACATCAGTCGAAGTTTTATTAGATTTGACAAAAATGTGATAAAAATCATTATCATACTAAAAATCTCAGTGAATATCTGTCCAAAATTGAGTTCCAAAAATTTAGTTCTCATATAGGGATCTTTCTCTAAATTTAGTTATTTTATTTTTATTAAATTTTCTATTGTTTTTTATTTCATTCAACTTTCCTTTATTTTATATGCAAATATTAGGTCCGTTCATTTACTTTCCCAGCAGAAACTATCAACAAGAGATTAAGGCAGAAATTTACAAAATTACTCTCCTAAATATGAAAAAGTAAATGAACGCTTTACTTGTTAAAACTTGCAAGAAAATTTTATTCATATCAGAACCATAGATGGAAATCATGATACAATTGTATTTCTTCTCATGTATTTTAATTGATAATATTTTAAAATGCAATTTTTTAAGGAATTCACATTTATTATGAAATTCTTTACACAGTTTCATGTATTATTACTATTTTTATGCATTTTTCATAATTTTTTAATTTTATTCATTAACAAATACAAAAATGCCACTTCCCATCTCTGATCATTTATGAGAAACAAACAAAACGATTTGCCATTAAAATTGAATTTATGTGGCTTAATGAAAAAATAAACAATAAATTAAGAAAACATACTTTCTTTTTTTCATACAACACTACAAGTAACATATGTAAAAATATTTTATTTAACTAGATCTATATTATTTTTAGCTTTTTAGTGCTTCAAAAATAGTCGGTTTGAATTTTTTTCCAAGTTTTATTTTTAGCTTTTTAGTGAAAAATAGTATTAAATTGCATGGGGCTACGCCCACTTTTTTTTAAAACAAGATGGTTTATTTTTAAGAGTTCAAGGTGTGTGCTAAGTTTCGTAAATGTTGGTTAAGCACAAGCACGTGAAATATTATATTTAAATTTAATAGGCGCACCAAGCCCACTTTTTTGAACGCAAGATTGTGCCTCTATTTAAGCTTAGGGTGTGTGTCAAGTTTCGTTAAAATCGATGAAATAAAAGCTTGTGAAATATAATAATAAATTTTAATGGGCGTGACCCCACCCATTTTTTTAAATGGAGGATTGTGTCTATTTTAGAGCTCAAGGCGTGTGGTAAGTTTCGTAAAAATCGATTAAGTAGAACCACGTGAAATATTATAATAGATTTTAATGCGAGTAACTCCGCCCATTTTTTAACTTTCAAATTGTGTAACTACAAGAATCAAAGTCATTTTATAGAATATCATAAAATTGTATTAAAAAATTGTGGGAGTATTCCCGCCCACTTTTTTATAATGGGACCAATGGGAAGCTATACCCTCTCAGACAACCAAATAATTTTACAGACAGTCTAAATGTATCGAGTTATGAAGCTCCACACCGATATTAACATGTGTATTCATTAAGGAGGGTCGCAGGTTCCAATCCTGCCGAAGCCAAGTAGCTTCCCTGTTTCAAAAAAAAAATTACCCGCTTAATTGCATAAAGACATAAGGCCATAAATTTTAAAATTATCAATTATGTGCCAATTACTGTACTTTATTATTGCAAAATAACAAACAATCACCCATAAATATTTATAAAAATATATTTTTATAATTTCCCACACAAATAAAATTTACTACAATGCGAGTACGAAGATTCTTTGTATACGAGAACTACTTAAAGATTCAAATTACACCTTACAAAAGATAAACCTAAGAGAAAAAAAAAACCGAAAATAATAATGTAAAACTAAACTTCTGGAAATATGTATATTTGAACCATAAAAATTCATCACAAAGAAATGTTTCTTACAAAGAATCTAGAAATTCAATACTGTCAAAAAAAAAGGGAAAAATCTTTGTGAAAATTACAAAGAAATAAAATGTAAGTGGGTGGAAAAATAAATCTGCTTCTTTAACCATTTAAAATTTGTGGCCAATATAACAAAATAAAATTTTCCTTTGCTTAAGCAAGGTAGTAACAGGAGATAAAGATAGAATTTAACAAAAAAAAAGAGGATATACTATAGAAAATAAAATACACATTAGCTAACTAATAAATACATACATACATATGTACGTAAGGGCATATGAACATATGGTAAATATAAATTAAATTTTACAAGGATGCACGTGTAAAAGGCAAAACAAGGCAATCCCGCTACTTCAAGCATGTGTGGTACAGTTTATTATTCATATAAATTGTAAAAATAAACCCGCGCATATGTAAACACTCGTGAAAACATTTCAAGGATTCAACAAAACCACACAACACAACCAAAACATGTGTCGATTTGATTTCGTCTGTTTCCGTTTGCCTTTTTTTTTGTTTCTTATACCTAAACTATACAGTCGACTCTCGATAATTAAAAACTTAAGGGATCAGAGGAGAACAAATTTAATTAAATGAAAATTTAATACAATTGCTTTTATAGGGAATAAAATTTTCCTGCTGATGTTTTTCCTGTGCACAAAATCGCTATCGTATATTTTTCTCACTTGAAGATGTGGCAACTTAAAAAAGTATTTCCGCTTTTATGAATGATTTTTCATGAGAATTTCTTCTTTTGTTTCCAAAAATAAACCAACTAAACATCAACGACATTTGGTTCGAAAGAGACGGTGAAACTTGGTATGTAATAGTGACCTGCACAAGACCATTTATAAGACATTTCAAGACATGAGAGATTTTTCAAATGCTTTTCTAAAGCGAAATATTCTAAAACAAACGCTAAACAACACTGTTGGAAAGACATATTTTTCAGTTGTTTGTCTTGCTAACAGTTGTTTAGCATTTGTTTTAGAATATATCGCTGTAGTAAAGCTTTTTAAAAATCTCTCATGCCTTGAAAGGTCTTATAAATGGTCTTGTGCAGGTCACTATTATGTAGCACGTTGATGACAACTTTATTTCCAGAAGCGGTCCTGTTCATTGGCCCACTCGTTTGCAAGATGTCACGCCTCTGATTAATTTTTATGGGGCCTTGTTAAGTCATTAATTTAGTTATGTCGACAAATTAACAACTTTTTAAGCATTTGTAGCCAATGTTCAAGACACAATTCGATGCCAATCAGGTCGGGATTTATCGGAAAAAGTAGTCAACAATTGGACTAGTCGAATGGACCATGCAACTCCCAGCCATGACAGACATATGTCGAAAATCACAAATAAAATATAAAAGCTATGAAATTATCTACCATATTATAATAAAATAAATTCATTCTAACAATATTTGTTATGTATTGCATTATTATTTTAAGTTCTCATGCAGCTCAAAGACACCCTATAAATTTCCAGAAAAACACGGAAATATAGGCGACAGTTGCCAGCTGGGAAAATCAAAATTAAATTTTTATTCTTTGCTCAAACAGTATGAAATTTTTTCAATTACAGTCGACTCCGCTTTATTGCAAATAATCAAACCCCAATATTTTTCAATTATGCGATTCTTTCTCTAAAACGTAGTTCGGATTACTTAAATTTGTTACAGCTAAGCGTATTGCTTAAAATCAGTAAAATAGTATAGAAAAATGCAATAAAGTACGTAGAGCGAAAATCACAAATACATTTTGCCACTAAATTTTTTAACGGACAAAACATGAAAAAATTGTTCAGCCTTAAGTTAAGCAATCGATTTCTAATAAATAAATTTGTCATTGTTTATTTTTTTCACTAAAGCGAATTAAATTTCATACAAAACGTAGTTGTGGGCTTGCTTTTGGTTTTCAGTAATACGATATTTTCAGTAAAACGATGTTTCGCTAAAGCGAAGTGAATAAGACTAGCTGCGTTTAATATCAGTGCGGTAATCTGATTTCGCTTTCAGTAATCTGATTTTGTTCAGTAAAGCGTGTTGCGCTAAACCGGATTCGACTGTATAACAGCTGTTACTTTTCGCCGTTGTTGTGCTTCATGCGAATATGCACAGCAAATTTGTACCTACGCGACGCACGAAATTCACCGTTCGACACAGTTGTGTTTACGTAATTTGGCATAAGGCTTTTTAGTGTTGCTGAAGATCTCAACACCTTTTTCCCCCGGTTCGTCAGTAAATTCTTGAACAATCACGCTAAAAAGTCATCATTTATTTTAATTTGAAATAAGTAAGTTGGAACCATTTAATTGTTCTTATTTGCTGAATAAATAAACAAAATTTTTATATTTCAAAGAACCATTTTCACCAATTCTATTTAAATATCAATGTATATTTAGTAGTTTTTCATATGTTTAATTTTCTTTTTCAATGAAAAACAACTAAATATAAATTGATATTTAAATATAATTGGTGAAATTTAATTTAATTTTGTAATATATACATATGGGCATTTCCACAGGATTGTCAACTTTTGTAGCATGCGACAGACACCAAGCAAGTATGCTTGTTTTTTCAAAGAAAACGAAACGTTTTTTACTTCTTCATATATTTGTGTAGGTCGTCAGCAGCTCTAGGTTAGGTAAAATCTTAAGAAAACTCGACTCACGCTGTTCAGAAATACAAGGTTAATTGCATGTTGTCGCACGCTACAAAATAGTGGAATTTCTCGGAGAAATGCGCATATATTAATTCCCAAATGTATTGTATTTTATTGAAGTGAATTTTTATTCTATCAAATTCTTCTATTGGTACAGCTAAAATAAATTTAATTATTTTTTAAACTTATTTTGGAGCAAAAAAATTTTTTTTTTACAAAACTTGAAATAAATATAAAAATCAGCTTACTTGAGTGTTATTAAAAAAAAAAAACCATTAGGTCTTCATTGTTTCCACATACCTGTAAATAAAATTAAAAAAAAAACAACTATTAACAATTAATCAAGAAGTTTAACGAGATAATTTTTATTATTATTATTACTAAAATTCCACCTGAAATATATTTTAAAAGCCTCATAAAACACTTCAACATGTGTGGTTTTTTTTACTTAATACATAAAAGTTTGCTCAACCGAAAAACTAATTTACATTAACTTTATTTCTTTTTAATCAATTAAGTGGGTAAACTTAAACTATAAAAGTGTTTGAAATTGACTTGTATGGCTTTGGTCAAAATTTTTTATTATTTTGATTATAAGTATTTGAAAAATGCCGTATTAGAAACCTCCTGCTGAGTTTTATAATCATAATAAATTTATATGCAAAATCGTGGCTTTAGAAAAAATAAATTAATAATCAATACATTTATTTTAAGCTAATTTTATTTAAAAATAATTGTTATTGAGTATAAAGATTAATAAATTTTTAAATATCATGCTAATGGGAGCTATAAATAAAAAAAATGTTAATACCAAACAAGGAATTTTGATTAATTTTTTTTAATTATAATTATAATTTTTGTGATTTTTTTTAGTCCAAAGTGATATACTCGTATTTGGATGTTTTTTTTCATGAAATCGGATATCTAACATACAGATGCTGAAAGATTTATAGCTTAAATTAAATTTGTCTTTTAAATTGAATGAATCAAAAGCAGTGTGCCGGATAAACTTTTAATAATATTTACAGAAATATTCTTAATGAGAATATTAATATATAAATAATTTTAAGTTATGTGTGGCTGGCTGACATCCAAAACGTCAATTGATGTGTGAGAGAAAAAATTTGCATAATCAAATCCTATTTATTATCTCAAGTAATTTTGGAAAAGTAATAAATCTAACGATGGACCCAACAGATATTGATTCAAATGCTTTGCTTAAATTTGTCAGCGAAATTATTTCTGGAATTACTTTTGTTTTTAACTTTTATTTTGGAATTGCAAAAACAAATATAACCTTTTTTCAGTTTAAGACTTGAATTTTAAGGGCGACTTTTTGAGTTCAAGATTAGAGATTAAATTAAACTTAATCTTCATTTGTGATTTTTTTGGTAGTAGATTATGTGGTTTTGCTTGCTAGTTTAAGCGGCCAATCGTGGTGGTTTAATCTTACATTAATATTGAAGTATATGTTATACTTGTGAAAAATATAACTTATAAAAATTATATGATAAAATAATTTAAAAACAAACAAATAAAAATTAATATATTGTATATTATTTATATATTTCCTTTAACACCCGCAATATTTTACTTGTAAATAATAAAATACGGCAGTTTTTTCTTTTTCCCACAAAATATCAAAGTGTGTTGGTAACATGTATGACTTTTGCACAGAATATTTTGCCACTCTTTTGTTCCTCAGCATGGTAATACTACACATAATAAGAAGTTTAAACTACCACTCAAAAACATCAAATTCAATTAATGTTAGATAAAGTAATTTTTGGATTAGCTAGTTACAGAAATAAAGTAATATTAATCTCGAACCCAAAAAGTCGCCCCAAGGACCGCGATACAATATCTCACTAAGTTGTGCGATCTACGAAAAAATACAACTCTGGTATGATGAAGTTTGTGAAAATTCAAATTTTCAAAAGACAAAAATAATTCATCACACCAGGGTTGTACTTTTTCGTAGATCGCACGACTTTGTGTGATAGTGAGTCATGGCCTTAAGTGGATGACATAAAATTATTAATTGGGATCAATTGAGCAGAAATTTTGATTTTATTTCAAAGACTGAAGAAATGAGTGCCTCAGAAGTTATGTGCGAATTAGTAATATTCTCGCGCGTTGAGTTTACCTATAATAAGCGCTTAACGACTTATTGTTATTGTTTTTGTCATTGTTTGTTTTATGTGCTTTCGTTAGAAATCTACAAATTTCATAATTTGTTACGCGTGAGTCACGCATTAGTCACGTGTCAGTCACGCATGATCGTGGTTTGATTTATATGTAATAATGAGTTCAAAAAATAACGTGTGTGATGTTAGCTAGCCTTCTGAGGCTTTTAAAAAAAAACTATTTTTAGATAATTCATATTCGAAGTCAGTCAATGGAAGGCAATTAATTCATCAGGGGCGACATTTTTTTTTGTTTTTTTGTTTAAGCACCGTTTATATGCATATTGTTCCGGCTTCAGTATTTTTTGTATTAAAAAAAAATCATGTTTATTAATTAATAATTACTTTATAAAATGAAACAGGCAGTTTGTTTTAAGAGTTATTCCCATCAAATTTTGTGAGCCTCAGCCTCGGGGGTACCCGTCTCCCCTCATATGCCCCCTTGATTTTGTAGAAACACGCAGTTTTTTTAAGAGTTATACTCATCAAATTTAGTGTGCCTCATTATTGTTGTTCTAAAGGTATAAGGAAAATAATACAGGCATTTTCTGACACTCGCATCGTTTTCAAATCGCATGTGAGTTGCAAATCACCAAACTCGTTTCAACATGTTCTGTAACTCACTCGTTTTGCTTGTGACTTGTCATATTGATTTAGGTCAGCTGTTTGTAAAAATCGTCAGTGTATAAGCAAACGATGCAAAGACGAAATTAACAAAACAAAAGAACATTTTATAAATTTCAATTTTATAATAAATATTTTGCGAAACTATTAATATTTCTGATTAAAATGAAAAGAAAACATAATTAATTTCATTTATTAACTATTTTAGTGTTTCTTTAAAGTTTAGTTTGGGATAAATTCATCAGTTCACTTTAGTATACTCTTGCGATTTGAACTCACCAGGAGTCTTGCGAATGTGATTTGCAGAACAGCTCTCTTGCGAATTCAAGTCACAATCGCAAATGTTATGCGATTTGCGAGTGCCAGAACATGCCCGATAATTACTTTGCGTATCGCGTACCCGTCTACCCACATCCAACCCCCTTTACATTACGATTTTGTTAGAACATGCAGTTTGTTCTAAGTGCTACTCCTATAAAATTTAGTGGCCTTAACTATTGTAGTTGTAGAGTTATGAAGTGATCCGAGAAAAAAGGCCTTTAGTACCACGATGCGTCGTCAACACCGCATACCAACAACCAGCGCATCTGTTTCTGAGTTATTTCTATATTTTTGATTCGATTAGTCCAAACTTCATAGAGCTATCCAATCCATATTTGATGTGATAATTTTTAAGGAAAAAAACAAACAAATAAAGCCAAACTTAATTGTAAGCATTCTGACAAACACTAGCAGAACGGAACAAGGTGCTCTGTGGTGTCAGTTCACACAAATTTCAGCTTTATATCAAACACATGCATACATTTTTGTTTGATTTATGTATTAGTGTATAATATGAAAGAGAGGCACATACTGAATTGTTTACTACCATAAATGTGCTTAAGTACGTGTAAATAAGAGAAGAACGAAGTACCCACGGGCGGCATTTTGCTGGTCTCTGCTTTATATACACATTTTTCAGTGCAAATGGAATATGTGAATTGTTTTGATGCAATTTGTTGAAAACCTTTTTTCATCTTTAATATACATCACTCTTGTCATCAACTGACACCACACACAGTAGACCAAACACAAGAACGCTGATGATGAAGGTGTTGTTCCGTTCTGCTAGTTTTTGTCAGAATATCTACAGTTAACTTTAATGTTATTTTTTTCTTAAAAATTATCACATGTAATTCGGCTTACTATACCCATAAACTGTGTAATATTATTGTGTAATATTTATTGCTAGTATTATTGTCATTTTGCTCCACACTACAATAAATTACACAATATTAAAAAAATATAATGCGAAATTTTTTCTGACATACAGCCCTGTTCTGTGCAATGAGTAAGTTTCTCGTTTTAAAAAATTAATAATGGTCATGCAGATTTGTTTAAAATCATACACCATCATTTTATTTCAGATATGATGTTTGAGAATCTATATATAACAAAAATAATGAAAAAAATCTAAATTTAGTTTTCTAAAACCGTTCGATCGGTTTACACAACAGGGCCGAATATATCTAAAACTAAACAAGAGCTTCACCTGTGAGCTTAAGAAATTTTAAAATTGATTGTAGTGATACATATCAGATACATCAAAAATGCTAAATAATTTATATAATTTTGAATTAAGTAATTTAAAAAGTAGAAAATTATTATTTAGTGATGTACCTGGAAATAAGTATTGTACAATGTTTTCAAAACATTATAAAATATTTCAATTTGTGCAATATAAATCAAAAGACGTTTGGTTCGACCCAATATATCATTTTATTGCACAATATCAATTATTGCACAATATCAATTATTGCACAATAATATTGCACATGTATGCGTACCTTTACAGAACAAACTTATCATTTATATATAAAAAATGTGATTTGTTTCTATTTCTCCACAATTATCATCCTTTTTCTGTTAATCAATTGCCGACTTTTATTAAAAATAAGTATGTAAATTATTTTATTCTTGTGCAAAGTCGGTTTGCATGGAATGGCCCATCTGAAAAAGTTTAAACTTTTTAATGAAAACTATTTTGTTTAAATGAAATACAAAATTTTTATAACTTTTCACGCATCTCTTTCGACCCATGATTTACAAATATAAAAAAAGTTAATTTCATTATATTTTTCATGTTATTCTATATAGTATAAAATCATAAAACATATTGCAAAAAAACTTTTGCGCACTTATTTTACGAGTTTTTGTAGTTACGGAAAATAAAATTTGATAGAAGGGAAACTAACACGTAAAAGTGTCAAAAAGTACGAGTACGAGTTAACAAACTGCCACCATGTTCATTTAACACTTTTCCATAAACTTGTCTAGTAGTTGTTTATTTCCATTATTCACGCTGACTTGTTTTTTTTATTTTTTTTTATTTTGAAACTTACTTAGGCGTTACTTTAATTTTCTCTTTAGTTCTTAAAAGTTGCCAAGAAAAACCTGAGACTTTCCTGTGCAGAATGGGAAATATGCAAAAATATGCAACAACTTCTCAGCAGCAATAAGTTTGGAAAATTTTGTTAAAGGTTTGTGTCAGTTTTTATCTTTGCTTTTCTAGTTTCCATTTTTTTTCTGTTCGTTGCAACAACTGCTGCGTCGATTTTTCAACAAAATAAAAGTGTTAAATAAAGTCGTACAGTCAAAGTGCTAAATTCATACATTTTGTTCTGTTCTGTTTTTTTTTTGGAAATTTTTGTCGTAGAGATGAAAAGAAAAAAAATTAATAAAAAAAAGAGTAAGAAAAAATAATTGAAATGACAAAAAATACTTTCAGCACAACAACTCTATAAAAAAGTACTGGGTGTTTTCTTTTTTTCTTCTTTGTGGTTAAGTGGGAGGAGTGAAAGCCATAAAATGCGAGGTAGTTTTAAATACTTGAAGAAGCTGGGAGTTTATTATCCATATAAACATATTTATTTTATCATTGACAAGGTAAGTATCAGAGTAATTTTGTAAAGCAAAACCCCGGAAATGTTTAACTTAACTTTTGTTTTGTAAATTTGAGTTTTATTGAGCTTAATATTTATTAGACTGGGTGCACACACGTCAAATTTTAGTTGAGAAACTTTTTAATTTCTGGTCAAGAGAGCAAAATATGAAGGCTCCCGTCTTCACTATCATCACCAATCTCCCTCTCTTCCGTAAGTTTAAAAGTTCTTAAACTAAATTATATTTAAATTTACTCTGTAAAATGATAATAACGTGGTGAAATTATGTATCAAATTATTGGCTTTTTAGGCCATTGCAGTATAGGAAATGTTGCCCTTGTTTTGGGAAAAACTAAAAAAAGCAATGTGAGTCCGATCACAGGGGAGATGTGTACAAATCTCGTAATGATATTTTTTAATATTGGCTTATGGTAACTAAAATGAGATATATAAATTTTTGAATCCACTATAATTAAAAATATATGCAAAACTGCATCTATAGCAATGGTGGGCACTGTCAATGTAGTGGTAAAATTTTTATGTGTTGAGGTTGCGAGCTACCCACCAAACACAAAGCCAAGCGTTTGAAAGATAATGGTGCATTATATATATTTATACATAAAAAGACATATTTTTTATCTTGAGAGAAAACGTTGATTAAGTAAAATTATTAATTGAAAATAAATCTTTTTCTAAGTAAACAGTGAAATAAAAAAATTAAAAAAGATAGGACAATAATTCATCATGTTTTCTATTCAATAAAAAAATATATGTATATATATAAATATATATATATATGGTGGAGCACAAAGGTGAAAATTCACCAAATAAAAATATGCGGTTGGATGTATCAAACATAATAAGCTTTGATATTTATCGGCATGGAAGATCATTTTCAGATGGGAAACATATTAAAAATATTGACATTTCGATAGGGCAATGACAAATTTTGGATTTCAGTTCTACAGTTTCACCTTTTCATCCAAATTTACAGCTTATTAATTCCCTGCTATAGAAGCTTCAGAGCTCACTCTTAATACAATTCGAGGTGTCACACCCTCATTCACAGAATTAAAAAAAAAATGCTTCGCACCCTGATCTATAAGTGTTTACTGAAGTACGTCTGAGCCATAGTGATTGGCTATATAGATTATTTGACTTAAAGGAAGAAGCGCTGCAGATCTTAAAAACGGAAATATAGAAGAATGTGCAGTACAAATATAATAAAGTCTAAACGAATTTAATAAAAAAACTGCAATAAATGTGAAAGAATTTTTGCGATTTATATAGAATTCTTTTTAACTTTCAAACACATCATTCTTTACTCACTTTTTCTAGTTTTCCACAAACTGCTGTCACAGTGATAAATAGAAAAATTTTAAATATATTACTATATAAAAAATTTTTGTATAATTTTGTATATTGTATATGTATATTATGCATTATTTATAACAAAATATTTTTCGCATATCATCATCAATTTGAAATGAGACAAGTATGTTTGCTGGACAAATATTCTTGAAAAAAATATAAAAAAATATGTAAGCATCCGCCTGATGTGCATTCATCGCTGTCTCATCGACGACTAAATTAAAGAGGGTAAGAATACGTGTGAATATTATTTTCACAATTGTGCCAAGAAACGCCCGAGTCTAAACTATAGCAGTGGAATTAATAGTTGTGGGGGTTTATGGAGAATTGCACATATGCAAGTGGAAAACGTCAAATAAAAATTTTGATAAAGCTTGCGAATGTGGGTTTGCCAAATTTGTATTAAAATATCCACTCATAGTAATTGGCATGAGGTGGATATTGTTATCCAATTGTCGTGCACCAGCTTCAGTGTAAGGTAAAAGTACCTAATGAAGAAATAATATAATATAATATAATATTATAAATTCTTTATAAAAACTGCTATATTTTAAAACAAATATTTCACATTTACAACGCTCTTTAATTTAAGAGTTCATATATATTTTATTTATTTTATATTTTTCACCTTTTTAACAAAATTATCCTCACTGGCAACACTATTACAATTCACAAGCAATTTCTATTAAAATTAACATTGCTACTAAAGGTATGCTTTAAAATTCGGTTGAGTGTATTTCCTTTTAAGTTTCTGTGTACATCTTGCTCGTACCCTATCGGAAATTACTTTATCTTTAAACTAACTTTAAGCTAACTATTTCGCAACTAGTACTGACTGACACTTGGATTACTTTTCAATGTAATTAACTGACTATTTTAATATTGCGATGTCCTAGGCAGTAGTCAATTGTCTCACTATGCATTACTTTCAGCCAGCGTTGCCAAATGTGCAGTTTAAACTGATTTTAACAGTTTTTTAAGCCAAGATCAGTTTTTCAGTTGTTTGCTTAAAAATTAAGTTTTTCTATAAATTGTGCAGTTTTTAATTTTTACTATATCTCGATTTTGTTATTTTAATTTCGATATCTTAAGCTATAGTTTTACCCATTTCGCTTAACATAACAGTGAACGTTTGTTTATTAGTACTTTTTCAAACAGCAAGAGGGAATTCACACGAAAGTTGTGCTTTTCTTTATGGAATTCGGCCTTATTGTTTGCAAGATGAGTTCATACGGAAGTACCACTTCCTGTATTAATATTAATTCGCTTGCTGTATTGAAAAAGAAAAACAAGTTTCACACTTTCCACCACGACGAAATATATAGAAAAAAAAGGAAATAGAATTTGAAGACATATAAATTTTTTCAGAATTCTCTTAGCGAAATTTTAGTAATTCACAAAAAAAAAACAACAATTTATTTTTTCGAAGCAAGTGTATTAAGTAAATAAATCATTGTTCACTTCAAATAAAACAAAATCTTAAAAAACAGAAGCAAAAATTTTAGTTACCTTATTTATTGAATTTTCGATACACTCACATCATTTTCCTGTGTAATTTAATGCGAAATATCCCATAGTGCAACTCAAACACTTTCCTTTCAATTTATTAAAAATTTGTAGAGCCATATTTTCTTAACTGATGCCGATGAGACTTTCGAGATGGTAAAACGTAACAGCTTGACAAACATTATCAAGTCATGATAAAAATATATCGGGTATAGACCTAGGAAGAATTTTTTATGAACAGTTTTTTCACCTGAAAATCAGTTTTTTTCTTCTAAATTTTCAGTTTTCCAAGAAAATATTATGGCAACGCTGCTTTCATAAATCAGCTGGTAGTCAGTAAATTAAAAAAAATTTAGTTACCAAACCTATTGAGTGGGGTATCAAAATAAAGGAAATCAAAAGGGGATTACAAAAATTTATATAAGTTATGTTTAACTTTAACTAGGAATAAATATAAATAGAATATTTGTTGAATGGGAATGAAATCGAAAATTAATTTGTTCTTAAATCCGGTTTAAAATTTTTTTAATGCAAGCTTAAACCAAATGGAAAGGTCTAAGACCGAGTATGCAAAAATTGTGAAAAAAAATTTGTTTGCTTCAATATAATAAGTAATATTGTAATACTTTTTATATAACAATAATTAATAATTTGAAAAATCCCCCGAATATATCTAGAAAAGATGTGATATCTTCTAAACGGCTAAACCGATTTTCTTAAAACATGGCTAAGAACCCTCGCCATCAAGTCACCTTTCAAACAGAAAAAAACTAAATCAAAACCGGTCCAGCCGTTTGGTCTGTACGTGGACTCGTACAGACACACAGATACACAGACACACAATACAAACTTATAACACCTCTTTTTTTGGTCGAGTCTTAGAAAGAAAAAACAAAGAAAATTAGGGCCTGTCCCACGATGTCGACAACGTTCGACTTGTCACACACTTACATTGGAGACAACAACAAAATTTTAAAATTTATTTTTGTTTTGAATGTAAGTATGCATCAAGTCGAACGCTGTCGATATCGTGGGACAGACCCTAAGGCATTTTAAAATTTTTAAAAAATTTTGATTTTTTTTGTCACTTTATGAAGTGTTTTGTGTGTGATTTCAAATAACGATTAAATGCGTAGAGAAGGTTTCCATAACAAAAATGTATAGTTTTTGAAAATTAAAAAGGAAATTAAAATAATCTGTCTTATCGTGGTTGGCGTAATTCAAATACAACTACGACTGTTGGATAATAGGTTAAAAAAATAATTCAACAGTTTTTATTCAAACAGTCTTAATCTTCGTGAGATTAAGTGATTAAAACTTCTAGGATGTTAAAAGGCAGTCTTACAAAGTTGGATTCCAAAAAATCATTTCAATTGGTCCTGCCGTTTGACTGTTTTAATTAATTGTGTTTACATTATGGGTAAAATTTCCTATAGTACATTGTAGGGCATTTCAGGGCATAATTAGGTTGAGCGCATTCACACATATTATTACCCTATTTCATTTAGTCGTCGTCGAGACAGCGACGAACAAACGCTTGGCTTTGTGTTTGTTGGGTAGCTCAGCCATCTCAGTAATAATATTAAGCATCCATTGAACCACAGTGCCCACCAATGCTTTAGACTTGAATGCTAGCTACCACCCTCGTGTTAAACCAGAAAAAAAAACTATTACAAGCAATATCAAAAGCAAGTTAAAAACTGCAACAATTTACTACAAGTTTTTAGCTGTAAAATGTCACTTGTATGTTTAAAAATATAGAAAAAAAATAAAACTAGTAAAAGTACACGAAATTTTTTCTCTGCGTACATACGTGTGTAGATATAATTCTAAATGCGTTGTTAACACTCCACCAAAAACCCACAAAGTTATTCCTACAAAAGTTGAGAGCTGGTGTTGTTGCAGTTTTTCTTTATTGTTAACGTGCATTTTTTTTGTTTTTGAGGAAATTCTACTCTATTCTTTTTCTATTTTTTTTTTTAATGCAATTTCACTACTAGCACATCCTTTTGCAGTTTTTGTTTTAAGTTTTTGTTTTTTTTTTGGCAGATTTTTGTTGTTAATGGAGATGTGTTGAAGTGTTGGCAGGCAGCAGGCACTATTATATAAAAGTAAGTTCGGTTAACTAAACAAAAAGCTGGAAGTTGCAAAAGTGGCTGATACAAAGAGAGAGTTGCGCCAAGAAAAGTCACAAATGTCATTGCTGTTTATATATTTTTTTATAAACTCCCTGCAAGCTTTTTTTGTTAACATTTATTTCTATTTTTTTTTTTTTTTTTGCAAGTTGAAATAAAGTTTTGAAACTACTTTGGTTTTTGATATAAGAGAAGAAGTGACCAATTAACAAAAAAAAGAAAAAAGAGAGAAAAGTGCACAAAGTTTTTGCGTTTTTAAATGTCATGAAGTGAAAAAAAGAACACATAAATGCAAAACTAAGGGAAGTTAATTAACCAAATGGAAATAAATGGAAAACAAACATTTTGTAAAGTGTATATACAAGTAGTTTCCAAACAATTTGGAATTGCAGAGATTGCCATTCACACGTACGAGTTGATGAATAAGTATTTCCACGTATGGAAAAATATCTGCATAATCAATAAACTCATATATATTTTAATATATATATATATATATATATATATATATATATATATATATATATATTTTTACAGTATGAACATTTTTTTGTCACTACTCAGCATTTGAGATTTTTTGAGTTGTGACTGTTTATGTTATATTTGGAATGTATAAATGTTCTATTAAATTTTTTCAAGGAAAAATTAAACAAACAAAAAATTGAGCTTTAGTTACAAAAAAGCTTTCAGCAAATTTTTATATAATGAATCAAAAGAATTCACATATCCCATTTGCACTGAAAACTTGATGTACTCAGTAGCAGAAGGCTACATCAACTGACATAGTGGACCAAACACAGAGAAAACTGATAGTGAAGGTGTGGCGAACAGATGTGCCACCAAATAGGGGATTTATCAAACAAAAAAAAAGGGGCAACATTAAAAAAACGAGACAACTACACTAAAATTGCTTATTTTTACTGTATTATTATACAATTCATTTTAAAAGAAGGGAGAGAAAAAGTGGGGATGCAGTCGAAAAATTGGAAATTCGCCACTTTAGTCGGTCAAACGGTTACGCTGGCGGCGAACTGCGAAAACAGCTAGTTGTTCCGTTCTACTAGTACTTGTCAGAATATTTACAATTAACTTTGGAGTTATTTGTTCCATAAAAATTATCGCAAGTAATTTGGCTTACAGACCGACGTGAACTTTAGCCTAATCAAATCATATATATATGAACAAAAATTTATTTCGGCCATTGCACTATAGGAAATTTTACTCATTTTGTGGGCATAATGAATTACAGCCAAATGGCAGGACCGACAGATATGATTTTTTTTTTCAATCAAATTTCGGAATTAAAGTCCTTAAAACTTTTATCGCTTAATATCACGTTCAAAAAAATTTTATCACCCACGCTCACGTCCTGTCACACGTAACAACTTTTGACTAAAATTAATAACACACTCACCTTCGAAATTATTTTAATTTTTTTTTTTAACCAAATTTTTTTTATGAAAATCTTTAGCACACTCGGTCGTTATTTGAAATCACACACAAAACTCTTGATAAAGTGACAGTAGAACAAAATTTTTTAAAATTGTTCAAAAGTTTAACTTTCTTCTTTTTATGTAAGTAAAGCAAAAAGAAATATTTTTTTCACTCACGCTCACGCATTCTCACGTGTGACAGTTTTTGAACATCCCGTTTTTAAACATTTAATTTAGTTTAAGCATGTATTAAAAAAAACTTTTTAATTAGATCTTACCCCCTGTTCCGTCGGGGGGGTAGACGTCTCTTCTAGAAAATTTCATAACATCAATATAAACTTTCACAATGTAACTTTACAAATTTTATACTTGCACTTTTGTTTTTATCGAAATATTTCATAAAGTTTAAGCATTTTACAAAATTGATGACACACACACAAACATGATCGTTTGCCAAAATTGGAAACTAAAGTATCAATATATAGAGAGAGATGCAGTTTATTCTTATACTTGTTATAAAACAATAATTTGTATTCCCCTTATACAAAGAACAAAACGCAATAGCACGGAAAATAGACAAGAAAAAAACAAAAACATAAACTACAAGGATATTTGTAACACATGACATATAAATTACAAATGACATCTTCTTTGTGCGCCAGGACAAAATACGTACAAAAACAAAAAAAAATCATTGGAAATATTCTTTATAGAAGTTTATTTTAAAGCCAAATGCCATAAAAAAAGACAAGAAAAAATTTAAGAAATGAATGTCAGTAATGAAAGTATAAAAAAACAAATGCTGGCAACAATTTCCATATAATTTTCATTATTATTTTCAATACAAATTAAGAGCAAGTGAATTATATTTATTTATTTTTTTTTTCATTATTAAGTATGGGGTTGAACATTGAACTGTAATTTAAATAGAAGAAAGAAAAATGAATATGTAAAAAAACTATATTAACAAGAAAATGTGATGACATGCCAAAATGACTGCAATTATGGCACATTTTTTATATGAAGTTTCAAGGAAATTGCAGTAATTTCTTGAGAAGCAAATAATTGATCAATTTAGCAAACAAATAAATATGTTTTATAATTAAGTTTTTTAACAAACTGAAATAAAATAATCTAAACGATTTTGCCTTAGTTATTGTAAATGTGAATTTTTACATATGTTTTTAACCACAACTTTATTTAATTTAAAATAAGGTTTATGTTAAATTATCAATTAAATCATATTGAATTAAAATTTAATTGATGATGGTAGTTATTTAATGTGCATCAAAAGAATATTTAATGTTATGGCGCTGCAGCGGTAAAAGCGCGTAGAGTTTGAGTTCAAATATTGGCCGGGGAAGCCAACTATAAGTACAACAACAAAATCACACCCAATCACGTTAATTAAATATTAAATACAAAAACTGACTACATTAAATTAAATGCATTGTATTTCAACTTTAAATAGCTTTGTATTAACATATATTTATTAGTTATTTCAGTATCAAATTCACGTTGTTTCAATCTTTCATGATTCTTTATCTAGATTTATCAATATTGGAATGTTAAATCAACAAACAAACAAACTTATTTCAAGAGGAAAATAATCCTTAAAAGATACTGTAAATCATGTTGAATTAACATGAAAGCAAAATCATTGCTCACAAATTTCAAATTAAATTTGTTTTCGTAGATTTTAAAATAAAATTTTTCTTTACGGTCAAAAACTTTTTGGAAAAAAATTTTTCATGTTTTATACTTCGACTTGTGGTTCATCAATCCGTATGAATGTAATTGAATAAAATTTAAATCACGGGAAAGTGTGGTGCCAGGGGCGAGAAAAACAATTATTTTGATTTT
The DNA here is from genome assembly GCA_905220375.1 of Tachina fera. Classification (NCBI taxonomy): domain Eukaryota; kingdom Metazoa; phylum Arthropoda; class Insecta; order Diptera; family Tachinidae; genus Tachina; species Tachina fera. Next base: position 78,662,415 of record LR999966.1, read on the forward strand.
ACGATACCACACACAGTTTTTTTTTGCAAAACAATAATTTATTTGTCAACATAATCTCCTTTTAACTTAATACACTTAGTTCCAGTTTTTGTATCCCTTCCAAAAATTTGAATTTTTCGAGTTCCCTCAAATAGACATTTGTGTGGTCAATAATTTCATCGTTGGAGCTAAATTTCTTTCCACCGAGCCATTTCTTTAGGATTGGAAATAGGAATTAGTCACTAGGGACTAAATCTGTTGAATAGGGGGGATGGGGGACATTTTGAAGCCCAATTCATGGATTTTTGCCCTGGCAAACGCGGCACCCATCTTGCGGAAAGCTTTATCATACCCAAGTAATCATTTAAAATAGAAACCACTGAGCCATATGGGATGCCAATGGCATCAACAATCTCACGCAATTTTACTATTCGATCGGCCAACACCATGTCGTGGATTTTTTTCTACATTTTCGGATGTACTGACCCCAATTGGCCGTCCAAAACGTTTAGCATCATTTGTATTTCGGCGATTACAACGAAAGTCACTAAACCACTTCTTTACAATTGAAATCAATGGTGCAGCGTCCCCATGGTATTTATCGGGCTTTTCCTTGGTTTGATTGACAGTTTTTTTTCGCAAAAAAAGTTTAATGAGAACTCGAAATTCACTTTTTTCCATTTTTACGAGTTTGTATGTTTCGATCAGCTGTTAAGCGCAAAGTAAATGACGACAATTGCTCTAAATTTTAAAGTAGTCTATTAGCAGGTGGAACTTGGTGGGAACAGTGTTGAACTTTATATAATTACGGGAGAGATGTTCGAAAAGTCATGGACTTATTGATCCGCCCTCGTATAACGAAGCCCCTAATATACATATCTGTAGCAATGAGGAGAAAGTGCTTGAGTCATATATTCCAGTTTTGTAGGAGAGCACTTTTAAACTTTCAATTCGATTTTTAAAAATTTATTTCTTTTGCAGTTAAATTGGGAAATTCACTATACACTTTTATTTTATTTAGGAAAACAAATATAGAGTGTTAAAATGTTACACAACAGTCTTCATGGTAAGATTGTACATAAAAATACCGAATTCATACTTCCTTTGCATAATTAAAATGTCAAGATTTTATAGTTTTTATATGCTGATTGATTATAAGAATGAACTTCAATAATAAGCGGAACAACACCTAACACTACCAATAAAATATATTCAGATTTAAACTTTCAAAATGGCGAAGGATGTAAATCTTTAATTTTTTATGTCTTCTCTGCCGGAAACCGTTGCACAGTGGGACCAGATACCCTTTTTTTGCAATAATGAAGGTTATTAAAAATTATAGAATGCATGTAATTTTTTTTATTTTTTTTGTCTTTTCTGCTAAAATCAGTCGTAAGAATATTGTTTTTTTAAATGCATTTTGTTTCACGGTGTAATAGAATTAAAAACACATTATTTAATTGGTTTGGAAACAACATACGTAAGTTACTAGGCGCACTTAAAACGCATAACAATTCCACAACCAAACCAAGCGGTATAAAAAAGCCAACACAAGCACATAAGAATAAATAAACTCCAATCTTCATCACCTAAAAAGTATAAGCATGAAACGAAATAGTTTAAATCACATTGCAAAAATTTTTGGTGTATCATGCTTCCCTCCCTCCCTTCTACTAACCTTTCGACACAATATGTGCAAAAACAAAAATTACTTTCTATAAAAAAATAGCAACAGAAAATCCAAACGTACATACCTACATGTGTATAAAATTAAATAAAGCAAAACTGAACCATAAACTTCCCCCTTAAGTAGTTTTTAATTTTCGGCAAATTCAAACAGATTTTTATTTTTCAATAAACAACACAAACTGCTGCACACAATCTCTTACTGCTTACTTACTCGTACTTACCTTCAGTGTAAGAGGAAAAAAGAAAGGATGGAAAAAAAGTAAAAAATGTATATGATGTTGTACGTGCATATATAAAGCTAATTAAACTAATGACCTGTTGAGATTGTTTTCAACTTTTTTTATTTAATTTTTTTTTTCAAAGTATTAAAATGGCTTTACTTCTTCATTTATTTATTTGTTTTTTTTCTACCTTCTGGTTCCGTAAGTCTACTGGGTGAAGAGAGTTTTTGTTGTACCTTTTTTTTAAATTTATTACTATTTGCTTATGCTGTTTTGTTTTTAGAACCTAAACCTTTGACCTCATAAAGTGTAAAGCAAATAAAAAAAATGTAAAACATTAAAATCAGCGGAGCAACAGCTACAGCATACACTTAATAACATTTTTTTGTAAATTGCCATGTGTTTTATCTATGGAAATAACGAGCATAGCAAACACCAATAACACAACAAGAACAGCAAGTCAGTACAAGACAGCAAAAACATCTAAAATACTGTTGTATGTGTTTTTTTAGTTTTTAATGGGGAAAAAGAGGCAAAAATCATCTTAATAAATTAACACCCACACACCACCGCCAAACAAATGAAATGCATTCGCTCATTCATTCAAGCAAACATTCACTCAATCATAATTGCCAACTACATATTTGTTAAGGAAAAAATGAAATGTATATTAAAAGGCTATTAAAACTACAGGAGGACTTTGCAGATAAATATTAGGACTTTTTATACATATGTATGTATGTATTAGTGATGTAACGAATGTCAATTTTTGCTATTCGCGAATACGTATACGAATACGAATATTTCAAACGATATTCGCGAATACGAATACGAATATTTGAAACGATATTCGCGAATACGAATATTATATGCAATATGAAATATTAAAAAATTGTAATGAAAAAGGACTTCACACTATTGTTGACTTACTTTAAAGTTAATAAAAAGTACCCAAAATTTTAATGATCGTCATTGAATAATATTTGAAAATTATACAAAGCACAATTTTTTATAAAAAAATTTATGTATTTGTACAAACTAAAATTTGTTTAGGATTTATACATTTATTTAGGGATGCGAATCGGGATCGATTTTTGGAAATCCCGGGATTCGGGATTTTTAAATCCCGATCCCGAAAATCCCGGGATATTCGAGATCTCGAGATTTTCGGGATCCCGGGATTTTTCGTGATTCCAGGATTTTCGAGGTTTCGGGATCTAAATTTGTTTGGTATCATAAATTATTTTTTTAAATAAATATTATTTTAATAACAAATTTTATGCATTTTAAAAGGTTTTATGTTGATAATATATCATTACAAATTGAAATAAGAATAAAAAGAACTTTTCCAATCTATTTTTAAGTTGATTAAGCACATTTGATGTTAGAGAATTTATACTGAACACCATAACTAAATATGAAAATTTGTTTTTGTTTTTAATATACATATGTACATTTGTTCTTTAATCTTAACCAAAACGAACATACATACATGGCTGAGTGGTAGCGATGCTAACCTCTCAGTCCAGAGGTCGTGGGTTCGATTCCCACCATAGATCCTGCGTGTTTTCCGCAGACAAGCTAATCGCTTTGCGGGTTGTTTGTTAAAAAAAAAAAAAAAAATATTTCTTACGTTTACGTCAACCCGACAACAAAAAGTTTGCACTTGCCTTGTATTCACAGAAAAAAGTGTTCACCAATTAATATTTTCAATTAAGAATTTAATTATATTAATTAAATTTTTAATTGTATTAATTAATTTGACTGAAAAAACTTAATTGATATTATCAAATTGTTTATAGGTGAAAATTTAATTAATTTTTTAATTGATACTACAAATATTTTAATTAATATTACAAAATCATTCATATTACTTTTTTGTGTGTTGTATTCTACTTCAATTGTAAGGAGCTGTCAATAGTACTCAATTGTTACCGAAAAGTAGATAAGTGATAATTTTTTTATAGCGATGAGGAGTCGACATAAAGATAGTTGTTATTCGCTGCAATTATGAATAAATTTCCGCAAGAAGTTCCTCCCTTTTCCAAATAGATTATTTAGTTTTCCATATTATTTGTTCGAAATTATTACCCGGGAAAAATTTCTCGTGGAATTTTATTCATAATATAGAATAAGACGGAATAAATTTGTCAAACTTATGAATTTTCCAAATGTTATTTCCCTTCCAAAGCGGGATTTGGGATTTAACGTTTGGCATCCCTAATACATACATATGTATTAGAGGCCTCCGTAAACAGTCTTGAAGTATAAATACATACCTCTTTTTTTTGAATATATTCTCGTAGCACGTATTATACTAAAGAAATAATAAATGGTGTTGTTTAATAAGCGAAGCACGATGGATGTATTGATGTTCATGTATATAAAGGCCATGTCAGATAAAACTTTTGCTTCGCGTTGCGTTGAAGATTCGCTTTGACACATAAGATGAAATGTACATGCTTATATGAAACATATCACATAAAGTACTTTTAACGCAAGGCGAAGCGAAAAGTTAGACAACTCTCAACTTTTTGCGTTCTTTGACAATCAGTTGGTATACTTTTCTTAATTAGTTTGACCAAACTCGCTTATAAATATGAAATTTAATTTAATTAACTACTAGTTAAACTAGTTTTTTGAGTTAATTTTGAATATTAAATAAAGTTTTTTGAATTTTCGCCTAAATGTGTATTATTGTTTTAACGATTTACAATATAAAATTATTTTCAAATAAATTCAGTGAAGCGCGACTTTGACTCTCACATCAAGGGCTCCGAAGGGAGCCTCTTTCTTTTTTGGGATTTTTTTAGTATTGACGATTTTTTTAGTTTTGAAATTTTTGTCTGTTTTGGTGATTTTTTCGGTATTTGGCGGTTTTTTTGGGTTTTTTATACCATACATATTTTCAGTTTTAGGAATTTTTTTGTCAATTTGACGATTTTACTTTTGTTTTGTTAGTGGCCTTTTTACTTTTCGTGATTTTTTGCATTTTAGCGATTTATGTTTGGTGTCATTTTTCATTTAAGCGCTTTTTTCATTTTGACAATTTTTTTCGGCATTTTTTTAACTTTGGGATTTTTTTGTAGCGTTTTTGAAAATTTTAAGAGTTTATTTAAACTACATTTTGTGACAGAACACTTTTTAATTTTGATTATTTTTTTAATTTTCTTTGGTAAATGGCGTAGTCTGTATAAAAATACACTAACTTTGAAAGTGTTGTGTAAAAAATGTTCGTTACTCGCTTTAAAATTCCCTTTAATTTTTACCTGTCATTTATTTTTGGTTGAAGGGGCCAAAGTTTTACGTATCATGTGAACATCTCAAATCTCCGTAGTTCTGACGTACAAATGGGCATTGTAGCCAAAACAATAGGATAGTTCCTTTTCACCTCTGGTGTACGGAACCCTACACAAGAACTTAGCTAAGCCACTCCTTTAAATTACGTTCTTAAAAGGTACGAAGGAAAACAATGCCTAAAATAAATATATTCTTTTTTAGAAGCCGCTTGAAAAGAATATTAATATTTTTCCTAAAGGCTATTTTTTAATTCGCTACGTAAACGTAACGCCGGTTATTATAGTCCAACTAAAATATTAAAACATTCTTAAATATAACTTGTATGTTAATTGCCGCTTCGAGGCTGGACTCTTTGATTTACCACTTAACGCAAATAAATTTACATTTATTGCAGAATTTAAAACTTTGTTCTCTTATTTTTTTCTGATTATAATTAGGGTACTCGAATTTATGTGTACCAACAGCCAACGAACCAAACCGGCATATCAAAAAATAAAATAAAAAAAACAACATCTTTTGTACCAAAATTATTCACACACTCTCAAATTCAAACAAACCGCCCCGAAAAGTAAATTATAAAGTGTTGCAATTGTCCAGTTCTTTGAAATTAAAATCACACACACACGCACATATATACACACTCTTGCACGAGTGCAGGCGGCGTCATGCATTTTTCGCCCTCTTTGGAGAGTAAATTTTAAGTTCAAGTACCAACAGGATGATGATGATGATGATGATGGTGTACTTGTTATATTTAGTGCGCGTGTGGTTTTCAAGTGGGCTTATTTTGTGTATTATATGTACATTTTTATTTAAAAAAAAACACAAGCCATGGCTAATTTGTCTTCAGCCAAAAATTTATACTCGTTACATAAATGCGACGTTACATCCATCAGTCACACTGTGTTGTGTATCAGTGGGTGTTTCTTTCTACGTGGCACTACCGCTCTTAAACTAAATTTTTTTAGAATTTCAACCAACAGAAGGCAACATTGTTTGCCTCATCGCCGTCATATTCATATTATAACACATGGTTTTATTTTATTTTTTATGGCATTCTTTAGGATACCGCAGGATTTAACGCAAGTGAGTGCGTGTGTGTGTACTAGTGTACTAGAAGTGAGCACAAGCACAATATTGTTTGTACTAGTGGTCGTAACAGAGTGTCAAGCAAAAAATAAAGAACAATTAAACAAAAACACACACAAAACCATTGTACAACAGTTGAATCTACAGTTGTGTCAAGTGTGCAATATTTTTATTGTACACTTCATAGTGCACAATACTTCATTTCAGAAACTCAAAATTTCATCAAATATAAAGTGATAATAAAACTTTTTTTCAATTATATCCATTGTGAAATATATTATTTTTATTTTATTATTTATTTATTAATTAAAAAATATTTCATTCAATAAGAATTGAAATTACTGAATTATTTATTTATTTTATTTTTAGTCTTAAATTAATAAATTATATAACTTAGAAAAGTATCGCATACGAACTAACACGCTCAAATAATCTACGTTATTTGTTTTTTCTTTTACACATACACAAGTGAAATATGGTTCAAGTGAAATATGCTTCGACACTAGAACAACTGAAGCCCTTGATTGGCAAATAAACAAATGCTGTTGCATACTTCTGCTAAAAGAGAATATGTCCCAGTTTTAGTGGTCTAATAAAATCAAGATCACTTAAAAGAGAGAACAATTCAATACTGTACACCATGAAGATTAAGCAATCAAACATCTTATGCTCACCTCTAGTATGTACATGCGTACTTGTATATGTATAATAGGTGAGTTCATGTGTGCATTTGTGTATCTGTATGTGTGTACTGCTTTTCCCCAGTGGAATAAGTTTGGCAAGAATTTGTATTTAATTATTGTTATTTTGTTGTAAAGTGTAAAAAATAGAATAAAAAGAAAAAAGCACACAGTAAATAGACACTAGAATATACAGTCAAATCCCGATAATTCGTACCCCGATAACTCGTAATTCCCGATAATTCGCAATAAACTGTGGGTCCCTTGAAAAAATCTCGTTAAATCGTAAAATTTCCATACATTTTGGTTCCCTCGTTAATTCGTATTTTTTTTAAATAAAATCTTCTTTACATCTTATAAATCGTAATTTTTTGCCAAGTACCAGTTATAATTCGTAATAAAAACAACAGAAGCATGGAAAGAATTCTTTTTTGTTAACCGCTATTTTATTTTTTGCCTGTTTGTGTGTTTATATTCTTAAGATCAGTTTGTTAATGAATAATAAAGAAAAAAGTTATTTTATCATTTTAGTAAATAAATTTAAAAACCCCATTAATTTGTATTTATTTTATTTTAACCCCGTTTAATCGATATCCCGCTAAATCGAAAATCCCCATAATTCCCAAGAAATTACCGGTCCCTTGCCATTACTTATTATCGGGATTTGACTGTACTTAAATAAAAAATATTACACTAAAAAAATTAAAAAAGTAGTAAATTAAATTTTTCTCTCTGGCCTTCTACGTGTCTATATCAAAGCTTTATTACTACCCTTAGGTATAAGAATTTGCACTAATCTTAGGCTTTTGTAATAAGCCACTCCTTAATGCTAAAACTTTACATATGCAAATTGCTGGTATCGAGAGAGGGGGCTCACGGCCATTAAAATTAAATTTTATATTTAACATACTTGCACAACCGAATCTTATCCAAACAGAAAATATTTAATTTAAGATAGTTTTATTATTATTGTTGGAACTTCAGTTGTTTCTATCAGCCGTATTCTGAGCTCTGTGACAAAATAAAAATTGTAATAAATGACAATTTATAAATCACTTAAAATATAAAAATTTTCATTTGTTATAATTTTTTTATTTGTCACAAAGTTCAGGTTAAGGGCTAAAGTTCGTATCGCTTTGTAAGCCAAATTACATGTGATAATTATTAATGAACAAATAACACCAAAGTTAATTGTAAATATTTTGACAAACACTTAGTAGAACGGAACAACTAGCTGTTTTCGAAGGCCACTAAACCTTCATCAGATTATGTAAATGAATGAGAATTAAAAATTATAGGGTGTTTCAAAACGAGCAACGAAAAATGTTAAAATCCCATGTAATATACATACAATTGTATGTACATATGTACATATATTGACACTTGAAATTTGTAAAATAAATGTAACGGAAATCACTGTTCGTTGCACACTCCCCTTGCAAGTCCTGCAGATATAAAATGTAAATGTAGTATACGTGCTATATTCTGCAAGACCACAACAACAAAGTACATGCAACTGAGCTTTGCATCACTTGAATAAATATGCATAACCAAAAACCATTGCATATTGAAAATTGCAAATGTTTTCAATGCTAAAACAGCTGTGTTTTTCGTTTTTTTTGCAATAAAAACAAGTAAACCCCTGCGTTTACAAAATTTTACGACTACAGAGCCACCACAAAGGCTGCCTGTGACGAAATTAAATTTTTGCTAAAGCTGGTCAAAAATTGTTTCTAAAATAGTAAAAATTCAATTAACATAAACCTTTTATGAAGTTTTATAAAATTTATACAGAAACCAGACGCTTGATTCATGTGAAAATATTACCGGCGGCGTTGAAATACTGGCTGCAGCTTAGGCCTGGTACTCTGTTCGAAGTTGTGAAAACCCTTGATTATTTCGCGTGAAAAATTTGACATGCTCGCGGTTGTTTTTATAAATATCTCGCTTTTATTGCTTGAAAGTATGCACCATTGTTAAAATTCCGTGCCAAAAAAGCACTGCTCATGTTGTTTCAATTTATTTCGCAAATATTTCTTACCAAATAATTTTATATGTAGTTTGACAGCATTTCACATGAAATTGTAAACAGAGTACTAGGCTTTAGCAGCGGTAAAGATACTTTACACAACTCTGTAAACAAACCAATAGTAACCGAGAAGAAAATGAACGTGGAAGAAATTAAAAACAAAAAACAAGTAATTAAACAAAAAGTTAATAAGAAACGACGGACCGACGCAGAAATGAAAAAAAATATTGGAGTATTTGCAAGAAAATTATGAACTTGAGGTTTGGTAATAGTTTTTTATTAATGTAAAGTTAAGAACCCGGCCGCACAAATTTTTTACAGAAAACTTATAAACAACGCATATCGATCCTACTTGGAGCATTGTTAGATGGAAGGTCAGGCATCTAAAAGTAAGTTACAACAAAGCTGAGACTTGGAGGATTTTTTTCTCAATTTACAAAAACCAAAAAGAGTTCTTTTAATATTTATTCTACAATCAGCTGTTATAATTAATTTTATTAGAACTGGAAAAAGACACTCACGCTTGGTAGCAAAAAATTATGCTTTGTTTGCAAAAATTGCAGATGTGCAATAAAGGGTGATTTCCGCTGGTATTTTTATATGGACTACAACAATTTTAAAAAGTTTAAATGAAACGGTGGACCATCAGCTAATGCAATTTTGACCATGTAATTTTGACAACTTGCTATATCTTGGAAAGCGTAAGAGGTAAACTCTTGAATTTTTCAAAAACGGTATACTAAAAAATCCGAAAATTATAAAATCGACAAACCAAAAAAAATCGACAAAAATTAAAAAAAAATCGCCAAAACGAAAGAAATCGACAAATTAAAAAAATGTCTAACACTAAAATAAGTCGATAAGTTAGAAAAAAAATCGCCCAAATGAAAAAAACGGCAAAAACCGAAAAAATTCCCCAAAACACGAAAAATGCGCCAAAACTAAAAAGCACCTATATGAAAAAAATTTGCCAAAATGAAAAAAACAAACGCCAAAATAAAAAAATCGCCAGAATGAAAAAACGTCAAAAACCGAAAAATTCGTTAAAACGAGAAAAAAAAGTGTCAAAACTAAAAAAGCGCCTAAATGAAAAAAGCCGCCAAAATTAAAGAACGCAAAAAAACGAAAAAATCGACACAAATAAAAAAAATCGCCTAAATGAAACAAAACGCAAAAACGAAAAAAATCGCCACTATTAAAAAAAACGCCAAAAAACGAGAGAAAGTGTCAAAACTGAAAAAATTGCCAAAATTAAAAAAACGCCAAAAACCGAAAAAATCACCAAAATCTAAAAAAATCGCCTATATGAAAAAAATCGCCAAAATTAAAAAAATCGCAAAAATTAAAAAAAAACGTCAAAAATAAAAAAGTGCCAAAACTAAAAAAACGGCAATAGACTCAAAAACCCATAAGTAAATAAACGCTTAAAACCGAAAAAAGCCTAAAACTAAAGAAAATACCAAAACTATATTTTCTATAGGCTAAAGTTCGTATTGAATTACATATCTCGTGTCCGTACGGAACTCTTCGTGCGCGGGTTCAAGTCGTTCTTCACTGAATTTAATTTAACTTTTCTATTATATAGATTCCCAAATATCATTTCTGAAAGAAAATTATTGTGTATGATTTTAAAAACGCCCGAAGGTCCAGTATTAATTTTTTTAAAACGAGAAATTTACTCGTATTCTTTTTACAGAACAGGGCCGATAATAAATTAATACTCTTTGCACTGACTGTAAACAGCGCATATAATAATGTTTTGTTTAACTGAAAATAAGTTTTTTTTTACTATTTTTTATTTATTAACCCTATAATTTTTTTTTATATAAAAGTTTTATTGCCAGAGCTATTTGGGTAAAGTTTTATAAACAGTTTTAAACTTATTTTCAAACTTAAATTTTTTTCTAATTTTCTCCCAGTGTAAGTGTTTTTCTAACTAGAAAACTTCACTAAGCAAATGTACAAGGGAAGTTTCTTAAACTATGAATGAGTAGGAGGAGTTGCTTTTACACAATATTTTATAATAATGAAATGAAAAAAAGAGAATAAAAACGAAAGCTAATTGCAGGTTATTTAACACCGTTTTTTGTTTCGAAACCATATAAAATAAAAGTTCTTTTTATTATTTAATATAATAGTATTAAAAAGTCATGTCATTGGTAGTGGACAAACAATGAAGGACTCTGGGTCTAACAAAGAAGCACAGAAAAAAATTACAAACAATCATAATAGAAATGTGACGCATATATGTATGTATGTATGTATGTATGTATGCACGAGTATATTAAAAAAGAAGGTAACAAAAGATCAAAGAATAAATATAGCTAATTGAAGTAGTATTAAATTTATTTTAACATATGTTTAGAATGTGGTATAATTACAGAGTGGGAGAGGGTGGCAATGTGGTGGTAATTATCACAAAGTCTTTCGAGTGATAAATTATTGAAGGGTGTGAGGGGGAACATTCAATACAAAAAAAGGGGAGGCAATTAAAGGAAATTACATGGGGAAAGAAAAACTGTTGCTTAACAGGCACATTAAAATAAAAATTATTAAATTGTTGATAATTTATATTAAAAAAAACTTTTATTAGAAATTTTAAATTTCCTAACGAAATATACTCGTAATAAATAAAAATTAATCCTTAAAGCATTAATTCGCTTAAGGCTAATTAACAAATGCCTTCTTAACCAATGCTCTTATTTTAATTGTGGGCTTAAAATCAAATATTTCAAAGTCTAAATTTAAATTTATTCCGAAATTCTCATGTTCTTTGAAGACAGTTTTCCAATACATCTTTTTTTACTAAATCCTTTACATACTTTAAGAGCAAGATTTATGGCAATTTTATGAATTTTTTTTATTTTTGTTATTTCACAAAACAAATGTGTAATTAAATGTCTTGGCTTAAGATTGCCATAAATTAAATTGGCGTCTTCTTGAAATAAATTTCTTTTATTTATAAAGACAATAGTTGAGCAAAGGAAAATTATGTGGCCCCAAAAAAATATTTTCAATACAAGAGAAAAATTCCAATTCTTTGTGTTATTTTGGCATTTTTTTGTTTTTTTTTTAATTCTTTTTAATAAATGTCACAATGAGGTCATGTATTTTTTTTTTGTGGGGAAGGAGGGTGAAAATGTCTTAATTAATGTAGCCACCATGTTGCAATAAAAATATTTACATACTTATACACATGAAGCTGCAAAGAGGCTTCGAATGGACCAAAGAAAAAATCAAATAAATTTCAGAGATTTTATTTAACATATAAAACATATTACAATGGCAATAAACTATGTGAATGACATTGTTTATTTTAAATCTTTTGAGCAGAACACCAAAAAGAAATTCTCGAATAAAGTAATTGCAAGATTCTTAAAAAGAACAACAAAAAAATTTTCAGATATTATTTATTAATTTTAATAAAAGTTTCTACAAATAGTCGCCACAATGTTATTACGTATGACAACTCACAAACTAACAGCTGTTAACTTTAGTTGCCATATCGTCTATCGTCCCATAACCGCCAAGGGTTAAAAAAAAGGTTAAATTTTTTTTAACTTAATTTTTCTTACCAATTTCGAAAAGCTTTTTTAATGTTACTCATGTTTTAGATTCGGCAGTTTTTCTTGAAGCAAGCCTGAGCTTATGGAAGAGAGGGGAAAGAAGAAAGAAGAGGGGTACTGACTTGCTTGTACAGAAAAGTTACTTCAATTCTCTTTTGTTATTCACTGCATTAGAACAATAGAAAAATTGAACAATAAACCGTCTGTGTATAAACAATCGAGCAGTTTTAAAAGAGAATTGAAGAGAACTGCTTGAAGAAAAATTGCCAAGTCTAAGAGGCTTCACTAGTCTTTACTTTCTATTGCTGTTCTGTGCCGTTCTTTTCCGTATAAAATATTTTGCAATTACTTTTTCTGTGAAAAAATCAGCTGGCAACCTATAGAATTGATTACACTTGTACACAAAGTATCACAACACACTAATGCATACACACTTTGGCTATTTTCTACAGATCTGTCCGCAACAGAACAGAAAAAGAAGAAAAAGGAAAAACTAACCACAAATATAGATTTTAAACTAAACAGAAACTAAACAGCTGATTCAGAACAGAACAGCACGTACAAACTAATTCTGCCTTAAAACATGACATATGGCTCGATATATAATTTATATTGGAAACCTTGATGCAAAAGCTTTAAAGCAAAAAGGCGCTAATATTTAAGTTGAAAAAGAAGTTGTTAGTTATAAGGCCTTTAATTTAAAATAAAATATTAATTATTATTATTATTATCTTCTTCAACAACGTTTTATATAGTTTAACATTCTTCCACTAGAAAATGTTAAAGTAACAAAATAAAAAAAAATTTGATTATTGAGTTTTTGTTTTCAAATCCGTGTTTTTGTGCTATAGAACACAAAACAAAAAAAAAATTTACGGAATAAAATAATTTTTAATTCCTAACCGTCCAAGAAATTAAAAATTATTTCATTCCGTAATATTTTTTTGTTTTGCGTTCTATATCACAAAAATATGGATTCCGATTCCCAATGGAATTAAGCTCTGTGCTGAATAACTCTAGTTGTTCTATGACAATTTTGGGTAAAGGTTCCCTGATGATCTGCATTAGCAACAGTGAAATGTGCATGGGATCCAGCTAAGCCCCTCAATAATAAATTTCAATGTATTTTTAATAAAAAAAATTTACTTTATAAGTAAAGTAATAATTTGGGATTTTATTAGTGCGTTAACAAATGTTAAACTTAAATTGTAACAATTCCCATAAAATACACTAAAAGGTTAAATGATTTCCCGCTCAAATGCGACCAATGCCAATTTCATTTTTAATTGCGTTGCCAATTGACAAAGCAACTAAAATACGGTTGCCATTCATGGTCGATCTATATATCATTAATTTAATGCCGGTTTTCGAAGTCGGTTTTTTTTTTGCTTTTTGTTGTTACAAAGTGTTTCTTGCAGTAAATTTAGAAAAGAACATTTTTAAGAAAATCTTTAAAACTTTTTGATGAATATTTATTGCTCATGAAATGCATTATTTAGGGCATATTTCTGCTTTATACGTGTACAAAGCCAAATGACACAAGAATTTTGAAATGCATAATTCTACCTAAAAAATATATTTTAGGAGCTTTTTTTCATATATGCCAGGCAACGTTACCGTTGTGCGACTAACTAAAGTCACATTTTCCCCTTTTTCGACGGCCTTGCCACTTTTTATGCTCCTTAGTTTTAAATCCCCTTTTTGTGTCATTTGCATTATTTTGTGGCCCTTTTGGATGAAAGTCAACTTTCATTTTTATTTTAACAATAAATGTACGCAGATTCGTACAGACTGTACGACATTCGACAACTAAATTTTATTTCCTATGTGTCAAACTTCATATAAAAAAAACATACGAAAAATATATTTTTTTTTTGGAAATTGAAAGTATGGCGTAATATTATTTCTTGTGGGAGTACATGGTGTTAAAACGCCTTGGTATGCATTTGTTCATTTGTGTAAGATTTTTAATGAAATTACATATACTTTCGTAATTCTAACTATATTTTCCAATTGCAATTGCGAAAGCCAAATTTAATAAAAGTACATAATTTTAAAAAGTGATAAGTTTTATGACAAAGAAGATAATATTGTATAAAAATAAATAATATCAATATTTAAGTAATAAAATTTAAAGATGTTATGATGTATGTGCTTATTTATTTTTAAGGGAAAATAACACACTGACTTGACGTCATCAAGTAATGCTTTTGATTTAAGTTCCGATGAAATTAGTTCATCAGGTAAGGAAAGTGGCTGTTGCTGAAATGAAGCTTGTTTTATGGATGATAATTTGCAACCACTCGTTTATAAGTCAATGGACAAATTGGCAAAATTAAGAGCAAAAGTATACCCAGATTCAGCAGTTGCAAAGTTGACGAGTTACACCTTATTTCTACATCTTTATAAAATAAAATTTAGAAAAAAAAACATATATAAAGCATAAACATAAACTAGCATTACTAAAACAATTATGAAATAGACTGAGAGTAGACACTTGTCAGTAGATATGTGCACGTTAGCGTTTTTGCACGCTCACGCGGAAAAATATTTTCCTCACGCACTTTCACACATGAATGATATGAAACAATGTTCACGATCACGCACGCTCACGAATAAAATATATCACGCACGAGTGGTTTACAACTTTTCACGATCACGCACGCTCACGAATAAGTATATAATTAAATTTGTATGGTTCTTGGGTTGAAAAATAGGTTTTTACACATACATATGTATCTATGTTTGTATGTACATACGTATGGACGTGTATATATAAAATTTACATTGCACAATGGACACTTACAAAATAAATGGTAGTAAATCTGGAACTTCTAAACTACTGATTGGATTTATAGGAAACTTCTAACATCCGTAGTGGAGGACTTAGCCTTTATAGCACATGTCATGGCAGCCTTCTTGTTTGAGCTGGAGAGGAGTTACAGTGAGCCAAAGTTGACCAAAAAAACTTCTGAGGCTTGTAACTTTTTTAAAAATTATCCGATTTTTACGGGATAAAGTATTTTGAGCTAAGCTTAAAAATAATACTTTCCTGAGATGTGTTTCCGTATCCCGTATAACTTAGAAGATATTTTACTTATGACAAAATACATTTTTTTTGCTTGACTTTTTTTAGTATTTCGCCTATTACTTTTTAGTTTATCGCTGGATTGTACATTAAAATACAGCATTAAATTTTTAGCGAAATTCTAAATAAAAATTAGAAAAAATATGAAATCGGGAAAAGGCTAAAAATCAAAATTTTAAAATTTCCCTTGAAAAGGCATATTTTTTTTAAGAATCGTCATTCTTTTCAATTTTGTAAAAAACTTTGTTTAATACATTCACTTTCTAACTACATAGCCCTAAAGACAATGCATTAAGAATGTGCTTGGAACATTTTATTTTGTATTTTGTACATGTACCATACATTCAGCAAAGTCCCAAAATAGTCAATTTTAAGAATATTTTTTGTGTTTAATCGCTTATAAAAGTTGTGACGGTAGATTTTTAAAATTTCAATTACCACATTTTATTATGTAGATAGTTTTAAACAGTTTTAACTAAAATTTAAAAGTGCCTTCTCATAAAAATGCGGGTATACGCGCACATTTTCTAAAAAATTTAAAATTTAGGGAAAATAAAGTTATGTACCATAAAAAAAATATATTAATATAATTTTATTTTCCTAAATTGGTATTTTTAAATTTACTATGAGTTTGGTTTACTACACCTGAAAAAATTATAACAATATGCATTTTAAAGTATTTATGGAATGTGTTTAACTTTTCTCATTTTATTCACACATTAGCTGTAAAAAATGCCAAAAATGTATTTTTGTATTTTTTAATGTTTTGTAAATCTTACGAAATGGGGCAAATTACGGCATTTGATATCGAACGAAATTTCCATTTATTTTCTATGGAATTTTCGATCAATATCGCAATTTGACCACTGTTTTATTATTATTATTATAGATTCTATGATTTTTTTATATTTAGTAGCTACCCAGGCAGAAAAAGACAATCAATCAGCGCGACGTTGCTACGATTGTCTGCGGGTACAACTAACATCAGTACAACATTCGTTTACCAAAATTTTAATGTACTCATAACATTAAAATGGTAACGCCGAATGACCGTCCTCCGACTCTTGTTTTCAATGTTGTCACAATACTCTAAATACAAATTTATAAGGTCGTCACAATTTCTCAACTTAAGTAACATTTTTGTATTTAAGGTGTTGAAGCGGTAAAGAATTATTGTAAACGGGGTATTGGGAAACTAACGTCAGATTTTTGTAAACACTGTGTTGTATTTGTACAGCATTATTAAGAACGCGGTATTTGTAAACGTTAAGTCATATTTTTGTGTTTACAGTACTGTGGTGGTACAACAATTTTGGAAGAATCGTAGTTTTGGATTTGCAGTGTTGTGGTGGCATATATTTTTTGGGAAAAGTCACAATTTTTTTCTGGGTATCTATACTACTTTATACTCTTTTTATTTGCGAATAAAAACTGTATTTGCAAATACTTATAGTCACAGTAGTCAAATAATGAATTTTAAAATTACAAATTTATTTTCTGTATACATACATATTTATGTATATCTCATCTTCAGTAATCATTAGTTGTTCTCGTGAGTTAGTACGAGTAGGTTAGAATTTTTAGTTGCAAATAACACTTGCGTATAATCGTGGTATATGAGTTCTCATAAAATGAATGTTTTTGTACTTCTTATACATGAGAAATTTGCTTTATTTTTTTTTTAATAAACATAACTAAATAAATATGCTTGTTTATTTTTATTTATTATATTTTATTTATTTATTTTTTCTTGATTTTGAAGTTGCCCCTTTTTTTCTTAGAAATCCGCTCTTTATTCCACTTTTTTTTAAATACCTTTTTTGTGCCCCTTTTTGAAATTTTTCAACGGTAACGCTGATAACGCAGGGCAAATCAATTTTTTTTTCAAATATTATTTACTTAAAGCTGATATTGATTTAATTCATTGGAATATTTATTTATTTACCAAGAATTTATTTTTTAAATTCTTTCTACTCCCACAAAAGTTGCCTTTACTCACTCCTAATACACATATTTTTCGTTTTTTTGTTTCTCGTTTCCACATTTTTACAGCAGCGCACCTTTAAATTACACTACAAATTTTTGTAAAAATAAAAGGAACTTCTATTAATGTACGAGTATATGGTGCAATAATAATAAAACTAATAAGAGAGAACAAAAAAGAGGAAAAATTTAATTTAATTTACTTTGTTGTTATTATTGCTGCCGCTGCCGCTGTTGTTGTTTTGTATGTTAAACATGTTTTATTGGCATTTACAATGAGTCGGCTAAAGAATTAAAATAATTTTTTTTTTGTTTGTGGCATGTTTAAGTTATTTTTTTCATACATATCGTAAGACCACCAAGCATGCAGCAGGCACACCAGAGCTGGCCGCCAATCAATAAAGGCAGGTAGTTTGTTATAAAAATTTTCTAAAAGCTCTTCAGGAATTGAACTGTTGTCGTTGGCACTTCCCTGCCCCAAACAACAATACACTATTGGTATGTATGACATGAAACAAAATAAATCTCAACAAAATATTTAACAATTAAAAGCAAATTGTGCAATGAGTTGAATTTTTAATGGCAAAAAGACAGTCAAGTCAAGTCACTAAACACAAATCTACTGAATACTCAGTCCAAGATTTAATTTGATTCCAATGAAAGACTTGACAATTTGTACTTACTTTTTTTCTTTTGCTTTTGTAAAAATTCCTCGAAATAAAACTTAAAATGCCATTAGATTTTAATTTTGTATAATTATAATTTTTCAAATAATTTCAATTTTGTAAGAAATATGTATGTTTGTATTTACATACCTTTTGATGTAGTATATACAAAAATGACAGTTCACGTACCTGCAAAAATAAGAAAAAAAATTTTATTTAGTCAATTTATTTATGAAGTTATTGCGAAATTAAATAAAAATTGTGCATTGTAATATTGGACAATTATTTTGTAATTTTTAATAATAATAAAAATTACGAAATAAGTAAATTAAAAATAATTAAAATAATAGGCAGAAATGTTTCAAATTTGTATGAAAAAAAAGAAAAAAAAATCGTGTAAAAAATATTTTTTCCATACAAATTTAAAAACGAAAAAATCGAAGGTACATATTTACAATATCTATCCTTAACGTCCCTTGTCACAATGTATGATTAAGAGTTAACATGAACTTTAACTGACAGTTCTTCATACAAAACTTGCGGTTAAAGTCCCTGTTAGTTTTTAATTGTTCATTGTGAAAAGGGCTGTAAATAACATAAATTCAATCAAGAAGCTTAGGTTAGGTTAGGTTGGCAGCTTAATGAGAAGAGAAAGCAAATTCTCAGCTTAGAAGAAGAATGTCCTAATTTATACTATGCAAGTCTTTTTTCAAAGCTGATTAGTTTGTTAGGAGAGAGACGAGGGGAAAAGAAAAGTTTATGTTCCTCTGGTCTCTCTCTCTCTCTCCCTCTTCCACAAACTAATCAGCAGCGTTGTCAACTCGGTGCTTTTCGCGCCGTTTTTAGTGCTTTTTGAAATTTTCGACGCGGAAAATTTTGTAGTTAGTGCTCAGTGCTTTTTTAAATTAATTTTCGGTGCTTTTTGTTTCGAGGCGGTGGCACTAAACCAAAAATTCAAAGAGAAATTTCCTAACCAATAATTTGAAAAGCATAAGCGCTTAAGTTAACTGGAGCATTTCAAAAAATTCTAATAAGATTGTACAAGGCTTGGTTGAAAAAATACGTGACATATAACCCTTAAAATTGAACATATAAACGCAGAAGTTGATCGCGTTTTGCTTTACATAAAAAATTTTCCAGAGAATTGTGTTGTGAATACAGCTGCCATTTTTGGTTATTTGTAACCAAAACTGATTCTTAAATGTATACATAATTAAAATGTGTATAGCATGCCTCAAATTTAAAATTTTAGGAATGAAATGCAAGATCAACAGTTTCGTATATTTTTTATATACATACATACAAACATATTTATGAATAACAATTTTATTAATATAATTGTTTTTATTTAGTGCTTTTTTACTTAAATTACGCGCTTTTTTCCTGGTTTCAGTGCTTTTTGAAATTTAAAAGTTGACAACGCTGCTAATCAGCTTAGAAATACGACTTGCATACTGTAAACTTCAACAATAGGAAAGGTATAGTGCAAGTGAAAAGTTACTCAGCCAACATCACCCCAAAATAAGAACTTTATATTTCTTGCAATAAAAGGACCGGACCCATAAAAAAAATATTTCAATGGAATATAATTTCCATTGCTTCTAAACTATTAAAGAGTTTTAATTTTTGGACTCAAAATAAATGACATTAAGAACTTATTAATTCCTGGTCTTGTACTTTATATACAATGTACCCATAAAATAGTTCTCGTTTATATCTCGCTTTATATCAGCGATCTTCAAACCCGAGCACGCCTGCGAGTGCTCTCACAATAATAAAGAGAGCGATAAGAGATAATTTGTATTTTTATGTAATGCGTACTCAATTGTTACTGCAATCAGTGTTACCACTTTAATCTCAGACTATTCATATGTGCCGGTTGTGTAGTCGCATTAGACAACAATGGAATTTATTTTTAATTAGTTTAATTTCAATGTTTTCTATTTTTTAGAACTTGAATAATCAAATCTGAAATTAAGTTATTATATACTATTTAAAATACATCAAATGTGCATTAATCGCTTTTTGAACACGAGAAATTTACTAGAATTAGAGTTTCACAAATATATTACAAATATGTCCTGGCAGCCCTGGCATAAGAAGAGCAAAATATAATACGTTGGAAAAGGAAGCGCCAACACAAACATAAGTTTGAATGTATATGTGTGGGAATCGCTGCTTTATATTAAAATTATTATATGAGCTTCTCATTTTGAATGTTAGGGAAAGTCGGTTTTTATAAGAATTAATAATATATTAGTATTTATAGATTAAACTCGTTATAATGTTTTCTTTTTAAATAATAAGTAAAAATCGACAAATCGACACTTTTCAAAATCAACGGCTCAGATGTAAGGAGAATTTATTTGATGGCACTTCTTTACTTCCAAGAGAAATAATTTGTACTTGGTTGTATTATTAAAAATCTTATCCTTGGCGCCCTAAGGACAGATTCTGGCACAGATAAAAAATATATACGTGCATGGCGGTTTTAAAACTTTTTTTTGAAGTTCCGCTTTTTGGACAGTGTTACCAAAAATAAAATAAATCGCTAAAATGTGAAAAATCACTAGAAAAATAAGGTGGCAACCAAAAAACTATCAAAAAAAATAGTATTTGTTCCAGCATTAAAATTTAGCAGAAAAAAAATTGGATATTTAAGATTTTTTTTTAATTTTCTTGTTTCGTTTTTCTTTCACAAACTGTTTGTTTACAAGTGAGTGAAAATTAAAATTTTTTATTTTTATTTTTGTTCTAAATTTGCATGTTAGAACACATAATTATAATTAGTACATTCTAAATTTCAACTTAAACACGTGTATCATGTGATTTAACATCAGAACTCACAAGAAAACGTGTGAAATCGATTCGGAAGCCAGAACATGCAAATTGGCCTTTTTTAAAGTCTAACTTCATAATGGTAGAAAAATATTGCTTCCCCATACTACTGGTTCTTTCACTACAAAATGAAATTTTGACGGAAAAAAGTCGAAAATTTTACCAAAAACTTTTTGTAAATATTAAAATAAAAATTATTTTAAATGTACTCAAATATGCTCTAAAAACGCCAAATATGTTCTAAAAATTCGAAAAATGCTCAAAATATGCGCGTTAGACTGAAGTATGCAAAAACATGTTTTAAAGGGTAAAATATGCAAAAATATGCACTAACAAATCGATGCCAGAATTCATTAAAAGTTCTGAAATGGATAAATATCTTAATTCCGGATTGATATATCAGACAAGAAAAAACATGCAATTGCATATTTTTGGTTTCCCTGGTAATTATGTTTAATAAATATTCAATTCTGAAAGTAGATTTCTGAAACGTTTAAAAAAAAAAAGTCGCCTTCGGTCATAGGAATGACCTCTGAGGGATTTTGGCCAAACCGGCCAAATGAAGGATTGGCATGCAAATCCGCCTATTGGGGAGTAACAACCAGGACACTAGCTACAAAACGTTATATTTAGAATTGCAAAATTGAGTTTGTGAAAAAATTTACAGCTCATATAAAGTCGCTTTTGGTCCAAAAACCCTCTGAAGCTATATAGTTCTGAAATATTTGAAGCCTTGGCTTTCGACCCCATTTGGCCGTATAACCCCACCATTTCAATTTTGGCCAACATTTTGACCACCAAAAAAAATTAGGTTACAATTTGTACATTAATATTTTTGCTTGAAAATGTTATAAAATATCTGCTCTGTTAAGTTAACAGTGTACAAGTGAGCGATTTTTTCTTACCTCACAGTGTTTGAGCGAGATATATGTAAAGTAATACAGGGATGCTAAAAACGAAGCTAACTGACGGAGCTAACTTCACACACATTTAAAAATCATGCTAGGATTTAGGGGTGGGTTAAAATTAAGTAATGCTACCATCTTTTTGTACCATCTAATTGTATGGAGAAGCTCGTTAACATATAATTTAATTTCGTCACTTATGCTAACTTCATGCATATTTTTGCTTCTACATAGGGCCGTAGAAGTTTCATTAACAATAAAAATGTCCTTGAAATCTCATACGCCAAAACTTAACAATGAAAAGTTACGATAGTTTTCGGAGGTCTTTTAACCTTTTAATCTTCTTAAATTTTCTAAAACCATAATCTAACACTCAAAAGTCGGTCTTTACAAAGCTGCTTCGTTGAGGGCAGATAATTTTACATAATTTTTGTTCTTCAACCTCTGAAATTTGCCTTCATTGTACTGGTAATTATGCAGAAATAAACTTTTAATAAATATGTATGGAGTCCAAGAGAAACGTAATTAATTTCAAGAATTTGTATTTTTTTACAATTAAATTGATAATGGGTTTTGGTGTTGCTGTGCTTGTTTTAATTGATTAAGATGCGTTGGCGTTTTTTTCTGTTTTTTTTTTAACAGAAAACCAGAAAAAAATAATGTTTTGGAGACCAAAAGAAGTTTTGCCTGTATGCAATGAAATGAATGAATGTGTTATTTAAACATTATGTTAATTTTCTTTAACTCTATTGGATTTTCTTTTGCTTTTAACGTGCGTGCATGCGCATAAATTGTTGAAATAAAAAAATAAAAAAATGTTTTCGTGTTTTGACGACAAAACCTTATTTAGTGTTTAGCAGCTAATTTATGTAAATATTGACATTTTTTGTACATTCATTTCTTTTTTTGCCTTCCTCTACTTCTACTTCTACTTTGTCTTCTTCTGCTTCTTCTTCTTCTTCTTCTTCTTATTTTAAATGCTGTTTGTCGTGTTTAACCTTTTTTGGGCGTTTAATGCATTTCAGTGGAAAACCAGGCAAATTGTCTTCTTCTCAAGCTGAAACCTCAATGTTTGCTGGTTGGGTTGGTTGGCTGTTAAGTTGTTTGCTTAATTTAAAATTCAATAAACATTTTGATTTGTTTAAATTCATTAAATGCCAATAAAAGCCAGCAAGAGAAAACACCAAAGTGGACGAAAATGATTTTATGGTAAGAAAAAAAAATGTTGATGAACTTTTTCTTTTTATATATGTATAAAAAAAATATATATTGTATTTTTTTACATAAATAATACATATGTACATAAGTTTTTGAACAAATATGATAAGTTTACAGTAGGAAACTGTGAAATAAAAATTTATTAATATAATAAAAAATAATTTATATCTTTAAAAGGTAGAAAAAAAGTTAAGTTTTGAAAAATTGTCTTCTATAAAACAAGACAAAGTTTGTTATTGTTCGTTACATGTTTGTATGAAAATAAAAGGAAAAAAAACACACACACACGCAAATTTTTTATAATTTTTCTCAGATATTCTCTTTTTGTGTGCCATCCAGCTTTTAGTGCCCTCGGGCTTGTTTCACAAGAATCCTGTTGTTTCTAACATTACTTTTGGCGGTATGTTTGGAAAATCGTTTTTTTTTTGTTTTTTGTTCGAAACTTTTTTTTGTGTCTATGTGCCAGTAAGCTTTTTGAAGCCGGAAATTGCTATCATTAGCTTAAAATTCTGCTATGGGATTTTTCACAAATTTTTATGTGTATTGTTGTAAAAATTTATTGTAGGAATTTATTTTATTTTTTGCTGTTATTACTTTATTACTTTTTTTTTTGTGCAAAATTCACCATTTATAATGTTTAGAATAAATGTATATTTTTTATTTTATTTTATTATTAATACATATGCAGCAGTTACGCTGGTAAGGCCAAGCCCGCCCACACAAGTGCTAAGAATTAGAGCACAGTCATAAAAGTAGGTGCTGCGGGCGAAAGCAAACAAACAATTTTCTTTTTATTTATACAAATAAATAAAATTGAATTTTCTATTTGTGAGGTCAAATGAACAGCTTTTTATGGAAGCGCTTTCAAAACCACCGGTCTGACAAGGCTATCAGCTGTTAAATTTCTATCATCTGCAGTGTAATTTACTTACTAGCCTTCCACACGAGTAATAATCTTGGCAATTATTGCCGTGGCAGTTGTCATCTTTGATTGCCGACACAAGATAATAGCGAGTAGACCGTGTGTATATTTGTTCAAATATTTTCAGCAACTTGCTACGAAAGTGGTGAATCAAATGTGGGCATTTTTGGGGCATTACGAGGGACCATATGGGGTGTTAATCTCACCGTAATACCAGAAAAGTGTTTTCACATCGAAAGTTAAAACTTGGGGGGGACAAATTGCGGCACTCGTTATTGAATGAAATTACAAAATATTTTAATAGAGTTTATATGGAAACATTTTAAAATTTTGAATAGTATCGAATGTTGTAATTCGCACCCTGGTTTTAATATAAAAACCATAAATAAACGAATTTGCGTTCAGACTACAAGTTTAATTAATTCAGGGTTTAACACACCGGGTGTCTAATAAATTTGTTGGAAATAAATGGGGGGTGCAAATTACAGCGTTGACTGAAGTAGTTTGTACGTTGACTACAACACGGAAGGTCCAGGGTCACGCATTTTTCTGTTATGTATTAGAGTCTAAACACAATGTTTTCGGTGCGGTGCGATTTCTCGCTACGGGAGAGAAAAATAAGCATAATACAACGGAAGACGGCGACGGGAATACTTGTCATTGTTTGCTTAAACTTTTATTAATTTTCTTGTGCATACATTTTTCTAACGAAAAACAAAAAAATTATTAATTTTATATTTTATGACAAAAATGTTTGAACTTCAAAATCATGTTTTTTTACAATAATGTTGTGAACACAGCCAATTATTCAAAAACTACGGCAACGTCAGCAAGAGAAAGAGGTTAAAAAATTGAGAGAATAAGAAAGTCCGCAATGAAAATAAAATAGATTTTAATTTTATTCCGTCCCGCACTGCGGATTTTTACTTCAAAATCGCATGGAAAACCACGCCGCAATAAATAATCGTTACATTGTGTTCAGACTCTTAGTGTTCCTTCCATAGACTCTGGTCACTGAACTACTCCTGCTTCAGCGGATACTAATTCTCCTTCGTCGGTATTGTGCAGCAGAATCATCGTCGAAGTAAAATAACCAGCAAAATGACTGCTAAACACAGCTTTGAAAATTTAATACGCCTCATTGACACAAGAAGCGCTGCAACACTGCATTATTAAAAACGTGCAAAAAAAACAGATTTTTAAGAAATTGAAGCTTTTCTATATCTCGTTATTCAACACCTGTCTTCTGTATTACTATCCCTTTCCTAAAGAAGGTAACATCTAGTAATAGTTGTAGGCATTCATTGCCCGAGTGTTAGTTATCCTGAAAAAAAAGCAAAAAAACAAATTGTATGGAAATTTCGATCGAAATCGAATGCAGCCCTTTGCCCTCAGGGCGTCTACCCTGTAATTCAAAACGAAAGAAAATACTTTCGAATTTGTATGTTAATTTCATTTAAATGCGAAAGCATTTTCTTTCATTTCGAATTACAGTGTAGCCCCCAGTTTGTTTATTGCTGTAATTTTTCTACTTTTTTATAACTCTGTTTTTGTTCGAATTCTATGCGCTCTAAAATGGATATTTTATATTTTGTAATTGAATATTTTAAAACTATGGCACTAATTATACCAAGATGTCGACAAAGTTCGGCTTGTAGCTCACTTATATTTAAAAGAAAAACTAATTTTAAAATATTGTTTTTGTTTCAAATGTAGTTATGCGACAAGTCAAAAGAACGTTGTCGACATCGTGGGACAGGCTATTTTTACATATGGGCATTTCCACAGAAAACTCCTACTTTTGTCACGTTACGTTACTTTGAGATGTATCTTGTTTTGCAAAGAAAAACTAATGTTTTATATAATTTTTTTGCATGTCAGTGTAGAGCGCAATTAGGGGTACATTCGGTAAAAACTAGAAAGCAATCGAACAGCATAGCTCTAAGATACAAGTTAAATTGCATGGTGACGTAACGTGACAAAAAGTGGACTTTTCTGTGGAAATGCCCATATATGGTCAGACCTGTGAATCATAGCAATGGACGCACAGCCAAAAAAAATATCTCATTTATTAGCGAAACTGGAATTCATTCGGAATTTAAGGGATTTATAATATATATTTGAATTTTTAAAAATCAAATGGAAATTGATTTTTATGCTATTTTCCTCTTCACAGCTGTGTTTCGTGCTTTTTATTTACTCTTAACTATATATTATATGTATGTATAGGTATGTATATAAGTAAATATGTACACATAAAGCTTTTGTTTTATTTTTTATTTTTTTATTTTTTGCCAACAATTGAAATGCTTTAAAAGATGCTCGGATAAAAATTAATAAAATGACAAGATGTAAATATGTAAGTTTAAGTATATGTACCTATGTATGTATGTGTCAGTTGTGTGTTCCTTCGTCATTGCTACTGCAACTTTTTTCGTCATTAATTTAATTTTCTAGTTTCTTATTTGCCAAAAAAGAAAATTTATAACAGACGACAGATTTTTAGATTTTGACATAGTTGAGAATAAATTGTTCATATGGGAGACGACAGGAGTTTATCTTTTATTTTCTTCCTGTCACATTTGCGAGTGGCTGGCTAAACGTGTGAGTGTTCACATGTGCAAAAACTGTCATCATTACAAACACACAACAAAAAAAAAACTTTAGTTTAAGCAATAATTGCTCGAATGTATAAAAAGATAAACACAAATTGTAATAAATGGTTTAAGAAATACAACAGAAAAAAAACAAACACTACTGGGATATATTATAATTTAAGGAAAGTCTTAAATTGCACTTGAAGAAAAATTTTGAGGTTAATGCAGAGAAATGAAAAATAATATTGGAAACTTTATATGTACATATGTTAGTATATGATAGTGTTTAATGATTTATTATGTTGTCGCTATGGGGAATAGTTTATTAGACATTGAAATTTTTTGCAATATTCTAAATTATAGTCATCTTATAATTTTCTTAGTGTTTCTCAGCATTTAGATATATGTGCGTGAAGATAAATTTTAAAATGTATAACCCTAGACACAAACCGTCTTCTTTAACAGTGCTCTGTTAACAGAAAAACAGAGCTCTGTTAACTAATAATAATTAGTTTTTTCCCACAAAATGGACTTAATACCCAATTTTTCAAGCAAAATAAACCAGAAAATTTAACCCAAGACTCTTCTCTATGCCTGCTTTATATAGATATAACATTTCATAATACCATAATATCATCTGCAACAACTTGTTTTTTAATTTATGATAATAAATGAGTAACATATATCTAAAAAGGGCATTTCTGCGCTATTATTTTGTGTATAGCTGTTCTTATAAGTACTTTATGTCCTTTTTTGGGCTTGGCAATGCCATTAAAAGTTGCACAACTTTGAAAAATTTAAGCTGATAATCTGGCACTTATTCAAAAAACCCAGAGTACCAAAAAACTTCTGAATCTCAAACAATTTCGTGATCCCGAAAAATTCCGGAATACCGGGATTTGATTTTTTTAAATCCCGGGATCGTAAAAAGCAGTCCCGATTGGCACTCCTAGTTAAAACCAAGTTTTAACTTTCAATGTGAAATCGTTATAATATTACAAAATTATTCATATTACTTTTTTGTGTGTACTTGAACTAGTTCGTGGCACAATTTGTTAGTTTTGCATTTCATTAATTTGGTTAATAGGAAGTTTAAGGTGCCTTTTGCTATTTGTTATTTGAATTTTTATAGAAAATATGTATGTATGTATGTGTGTATCTACATATGTATGTACTAGTGATGTAACGAATGTCAATTTTTGATATTCGCGAATACGAACGAATATTTCAAAAGATATCCGCGAATACGCATACGAATATTATATGCAATATGAAATATTAAAAAATTTTTATGAAAAAGGACATCACACTCTTGTTGGCGTACTTTACAGTTAATAAAAAGTACCCAAGATTTTAATGATCGTCATTGAATAATATTTGAAAATGATACAAAGCACAAATTTCTATTAAAAAAATTATTGTATTTGTACAAACTAAAATTTTTAGTCATTTATTTAAATTTCGTTTAGGATTTATGCATTTATTTATTTAATTTCTCTGGAAAAATATTCGTATTCGCATTCGCCTGAATTTGACGCATATGAATACATTCGTATTCGCATCCGCCTAAATTTAGCGAATACGAATACATTCATATTCGCCTGAAAATCGCCGAATATTCGACAATTCGAATACGAATATTCATGCATCACTAGTATGTATTTATGTACATACATACATATGTTTATAAAAAAATAATCAAAAAGACACTAGCTCAAATTTAAAATTTTTTTTATATATATCTAATTTATTCTATTATTTTAGGTATTAAAAGTAATCTCCCTTTTAAATTTTTTTTTTGTTTTTTGCATTTAAAGCTAAATCGCCTTAAAGGATAATCAGCCTTTTTATGAACCTAAATTATACAGAAAATATTTTTGTTTTTTTGTAAACAGCATCAGGATCCCAACAAAATACATGGAAAATCTACTAATAACAAAACACATTTACACCTTTTCTCCTAAAGCAGCAGCATCGAAAAATAACACTTGACCTTTTACTAATGTTTTTACGTATGTACATATGTGTGTGTGTATAATTTTAAACGGATATAAAACTAACAGCCAACCGTATTGATACCTTTAAAATCCCTTTAAAAGCAACAACAAAAAATCAAATAAATTAGATGTGACAAAAATGTTAAAAACAAATCCATATTCCACACAAAACATCAGAAGCAGCCCAGCAAGCTATGTATACATATTTCACACAAATCAACAACTGATGGTGAAGGGGACGGCGACGTCGATGATTCCCTAGAGAAACCTGTCCATTTGTGCTTAAGAAAAATTAAAGAATGAAAGGGAAAAAACTGAAACGTCTAAGAACTAATTTATTAACAATTTATAGTTAATTTTCTATAAACAAACGAATACAGGTCAACCACAAAACTAGAAAAAAGGAAAAGAAAAAACACTCACAACAGCAAACGCACATAAAACAGCTGCGTGTGTGGCTAATCAAAACAAATGAACAAACAAACAAATAACAAGAAGAAGAAAAACTTATAACACACAAAATCAAATTGATTTTAAAAATTTATCAAACACGCACTGACACGCACACACACACACACCTAATATGCAGGAATTACTAATGAACTCAATTTATTTAATGTTAATTTGTTGTTTTGAAAACTAAAATTCAAATAAAGGTTATAAATACTTAATGATAAGCAGCAACAACAACAACAATTACAACAACAACTGCCACAACATCAAAGAAGAAAAAGGTATGAAATATCAAATAAAATACACATTTTTAGTTTATCGATACATACATAATAGAAGATTAATTTAAACGCACAAACAAATGAATACGCCTCATTAAAATGCACTCAGTATGTATTAAAAGAATATAAAAACAAAACAACAACAAACAAAAAAATAAGTCGCTTCCTTTGGTGTCAATGAAAAGCAGTAGGGATGTCAGTCAGATGCAATAAAAAGTAACAACTACAAATATTTTCGTTTTGTTTTCCACCTGATGGAAGATTCGAAAAAAAAAAATTTTAATTTATT
Organism: Tachina fera; assembly: GCA_905220375.1. Taxonomy (NCBI): domain Eukaryota; kingdom Metazoa; phylum Arthropoda; class Insecta; order Diptera; family Tachinidae; genus Tachina; species Tachina fera. Next base: position 78,692,204 of record LR999966.1, read on the forward strand.
CAAGGGAATTTTTGAAAAAATAATATTTCATGAAAATAAATTTTTCTTACCAAAGATTCATTTAAATTGCACAAATATTGAAAAATAATTTATTATAGTAAGAAAATCTTGTTTCAATTCAAATTCAAATTTATTAATTGTGCCCAAGAATTCCTTTAAGATCGATACAAAAGGATTTTCCACTGAAAAGTTCATGCGTTCTGTGTTTTACTCGTATTTTATGCAAAAAGTAGAACCAATGTACATACATACATATGTACATTAGGGTGGGCGTTATTTTATTTTTTTATATTTTCTTGTACTCTCACCCCACAAATCGGTTCAGTTTTATGTAAAAAACAAATCCAAAAAAATTTCATACCGATGAGTTGTGTTTTAGGGGGTGCGTCCGGCCCTCAAGCCCATATATCAATGCATTTTTTTTGGTTTAGTTTTATTTTGACTATAATATATTATGTATACATATGTATGAAATAATGTAATATATGTATATAAGCTCTTATTGTAAATGCTTAAAATAAAAAATTTTCATATAATATATATATCATCAATTTACTCCCCTCCTAGATTCGCAATTACTGAGGATCAATACGAGGATTTCTACAAATCTCTTGGCCCTTTTTTCGTAGCAGCTGGAGACTATAATGCAAAACATACTTTCTGGGGTTCGCGTCTTATCACACCTAGAGCACGAGCGTTGTGCAACACAATTTCAAAAATGGGCTTGGACGTCATTTCCAGTGGGGAGCCTACTTACTGGCCTACTGACATACATAAAATTCCGGATGTTATAGATTTTGGCATCATGAAAAATATTTCTAGGGAATTAATTCATGTTGAAGCTTCCCTAGATCTATCGTCCGATCACTCTCCTACGATCGTTACAATCTGTAGCCCACTGAGAAGTGCTATACCTCACCCATATGTGAAAATGGTCAGTCGTGTTAATTGGCTGCGATTCAAAAAATATCTTAGTAGTCATTGCACTGAAAACATTAAGCTAAGAACTCATGATGATATTGAATATAATATTGCTAATCTTAACGAAAATATTAAGCAGGCAGCTGAACATGCCACTTCCTCCCATCCGCAGACTGGGTTTAACAGAATATATTCTACAGATATTGAACATCTCGTATGTGCAAAAAGAAGAGCTAGAAGAGAATGGCAACAGCACAGATCACCCCAAAATAAAATTAGATTAAAAGAGTGCACTAAAAGACTCCAAGAACTGCTTGCATATGAAAAAACTGCATCTTTTAAAAATTATCTCGAAGGGCTTGATGTCACAGCAGCATCTAATTACTCTTTGTGGTACGCTGCTAGAAAGCTTAAAACACCCGTTGAGTTTAAGCCACCTCTGCGCACATCTACCGGAGGTTGGGCAAGAAGCGATACTGAAAAAGGTAACATATTTGTTGAGCATTTAAAATTCGTATTTACACCAAATACATGTACCGGTGTTGCTGATTTGCCGAGTGTAGTTGCTCTACCCCCTCGACCCTTAAAATTTACGATGTGTGATGTACAAAATCTAATTGCTGAACTCAACCCGAAGAAAGCACCGGCGTGTTAATGGAATTAGTAACCAAATGGTAATAAAATTGCCTCGTATTGCATTTAGAATCATGTTATTCATTTTTAATGCCATTTTACGACTAGAGTATTATCCCCACAGCTGGAAGCTTGCCAAAGTTAAAATGATTCCAAAGCCAGGCAAAGATCTGACCAAGGCAGAATCATACAGGCCAATAAGCCTGCTATCAACAATGTCAAAACTTTTCGAAAAACTGCTCATGTCAAAATTGTCCCCAATTCTAATTGGTAGTGGGTGCATCCCAGACCATCAGCTTGGTTTTAGAAGTCAGTATAGCACCATTGAACAAACCCATAGATTGGTTCAATGTATAAGAAGAACATTTGAAGAAAAGAAGTACTGTTCTGCACTGTTTATTGACGTTTCGCAGGCATTTGATAAAGTGTGGCATGAAAGCCTAATTTTAAAATTAAAATCATATCTACCAATAAATTTGGTGAATTTATTAGAAGTTCACGGTTGTGGAAGGAGAATTCATGAGTGTGCCCGAAACTATATCATCCGGTGTGCCACAGGGGAGCATACTGGGGCCAGTTTTGTATTTAATTTATACTTGTGATATGCCTTTGAGCAGCAATATCCATACATCTACGTTTGCCGATGATACAGCCTGCTTAAGTATGCACGAAAATCCTCATGACGCTTCGCTATATCTCCAAGAACATATTACACAACTGGAACTATGGTTAAAATTATGGAGAATTAAGGTAAACGAGCAAAAGTGTGTTCAGGTAACATTTACCCTGCGAAGAGATACTTGTTCCCCAATTCGAATCAACAATCAAGTTGTTCGTCAACATTCACATGTGAAATATCTTGGTATACACCTCGATCGACGGCTTACATGGAAACATCACATTGACTATAAGTTAACTCAAATGAAACTAAAATTAACTCAGGTACATTGGCTGATTGGCAGAAATTCAACACTCAGCCTAGACTGCAAACTTTTAATATACAAGTCGATTTTAAAGCCAATATGGTGTTACGGTATCCAGTTATGGGGCACTGCTTCAGCTTCCAATGTAGAGAGAATTCAACGAAGACAAAACAAAATTTTAAGGTTAATAACTTCTGCTCCATGGTACATCAAAAATTCCAATATCCATCGTGATTTAAATATGCCACTAGTGATTGAAGAAATAGCAAAATACGCAGGCAAATATTTAACAAAACTCGAGTCACATCCTAATACGCTTGCTCGTAACATCTTCAATTTTACTGGCCACATCCGCTTGAAAAAGAAGGACACAAGGGCTCTTTTACTCAACACTCCAGATGGGATTGCTTGAAAATATTTTTTTTCTCTTTTTTTTTGATTATCACTACTTATGTATTATTTATAACTATCACTAAGTTTATGTCCGACAGTGGTCGGGCCTAATACTTATATTTTAGATATAAGAATTGAATACTTATTGTTAGTTCATAATTAAAGATACAATAAATAAATAAATGTAAAAACAAACAAAAATATAAATATAATTTTGTTACATAAAATTGTTGGTATTTTGTTGGTTATTTTCCTCATTAGTTTCTAAAATATTAATTTTAATAAAAAAGTTTCTTTGAGACTAATGTTGTTGACTAGAAGAGCTAAAATATTGCCATATGTCATATCCTTGTAAAATAATTTTTTTAAAAGATAGTCATATGCAAAAAATTACATTGAAAAATGGGCTTGAGGGCCAATTTTGGGGGCTGGACTCACCCCCGAAAACGCAACTAATCGGTATGAATTTTTTTTATTTTTCTTTTGCATAAGACTGAACTGTTTTGGGGGTGAGAGTAGAAGAAATAAAAAAGTCTCCATACAATTAACGGCCGCTCTAGTGTATATGTAGCAGTTACCACATGTTTTACGCATTCTACATTGATAAATTGATATAAAATAAAATGTGGCAGCACTGGGTATAAAAACCAGCTGAAGTTCTTGCTTGCCACTTACGAAGCATAGACTGGGTTTAGACATTGCAATTTAGTTGCTCCACTCTTTTTTTAAGTTTATAGAAGAGAGGTAATGGGAAAATAAAGGGGAGCATAATTGTTTGTAATCATTATTTAATTTTGTTTTGTCATCCGTAATTTCGTTTCTTACATTTCTATTTATTCGCTTTCTCTCATAAAGAAATTTTTTCACAATTTAGTTTTAATTAATTTTTAATTAATATTGGAAAATATACATTTTAATTTTAATTTAAAAAACGATTCGGATAAGTGTTTAGCGTCAAATTTTTTAAAACGAAAACGTTAAGCGTCGACAAATTTTGTATGTATTTTGATTTTGTTATATATATTTTTCCATATAAAATTTTTTATCGCTTAACGTTTTAACAAAATTTGGTCCTGAGTTTTCATGTTGACATGGAATTTTTGAGTTAACGACGCAGAATTAATCCTCATATCGTTCTTCATATTGTGTAAAAATTTCATGAAAACATCTTGTTTACTCAACTCTTGAGAGAAAAATACAATTTTCGTTTTCCATGAAGTTGTGTGTAAATTGGAAACTTTTAAAGCCGTGTTTTGACAAACTAGTGTTTTCGAGTTGTGGTGTTGTTTGAGTAAATAAGCGATATGTCTCAAAAGTGTAATAAACTGAAGCTAAAGAAAACACAATAATTGCTGGAAAAAGATTGAGTGAACGTAGAATCAATTTCAGCAGAAAAGTTTAAAATGCGACTAACTAAAATTGCTATGTGTGAACCCAGTCTTACAAAAGTAGAAAGTAAACCTACTTGTGTTTGTTTAAAAAAAAGCAATGTGAGTCCGATCACAGGGGAGATGTGTAAACATCTAGTAATGAAATTTTTTTTAATATTGGCTTATGGTAACTAAAATAAGATATATAAATTTTTGACTCTACTGTATTTAAAAATCTATGGAATTATTATTTTTTGGGGGTTTGTGGAAAATTGCTTATATGCAAGCGGAAAACGTCAAATAAATAAATTTGATAAAGCTTGCGACTGTGGGTTACAAAATTTGTATTAAAATCTCCACCCATAATAATTGGCATGAGATGGAGATTGTTACCCAATTGTAGTGCACCAGCTTCAGTGTAAGGCAACAGTACGTAATGAAGATATGTTATAATATAATATTATAAATTCTTTATAAAGACTGCTATATATCTTTTAAACAAATATTTGAAATTTAAAACGCTCTTTTATTTAAAAGTTTATATTTATTTTATATTTTTCAACTTTTTAACCAAATTATCCTCACTGGCAACACTATTAATTACACTTGACAAGCAATTGCCCCTGAAGGTATGCCTTAAAATTCGGTTGAGTTTCTCTGTACTTCTCGTTAGGATGATTACACTAATACGCTCATACATAGCTCACACCGATTTGATAACGCTTTACAAAAATTTTTACTAAAAATTTGTGATTGCATTGTGAAAAAGATTTTTTCACCCTAGCGTATAGATGTTTACAAAAATATTGAAAAATAGTTGAGGAACACATTACAATAAAAAAAACATCATGGGGTAATTTTAAAAGCGAATTGTGAGTTCATTTTAGTTAGATAGTTTAAAAATTAAACATTGGCTAAAATATTTTGTACTTTAAATTCAATGAATCTGATATGGCGTGGCTAATTATAACCGCAAATACATATATTTACAAACATATACATATTTTATATACTCTGTTCAGTTAAATTTTATTTTGTTAAAGAATTTTGTTTGCATGGGCCAACAAATACGATTGCTTTGATATGAATAAATGAAGTCCTTTGTAGGTTTGTAAGAAGGGTGGCTAGTTGAAAAATCAAAAAATTTCATATATAAATGTCAATAACATTAAGAGAACAAACTTTTTCTGGTTTCCTTTCATCAACGAAAATCAATATATTTAATTAATGTGTGTGCATTTCAAAAGGTGAAGCAAATGTTTAATAAGAAAGCGAAATTATAGTTTCATTAATAATTGAGGGCACTTTTGTAATAAAACTTATTTGAAGTGTAATGGCTGTAATACAATGAGTGAATTTTCAATTCATAGAGCATAACATTTTTTTTTATTCGAAAGTCTTTCTGCCATTATGCTTTATACCTTTAATTGAAGTATTTCTTGCTTAAATTAATTTTTTTTCTTTTCATTTCTTCAAATGATTGAATACTTGAAGTTTTAGTTAGAAAAAAAATATGTGTTCATTTGACATTTTTTAGGTTTTATTCGGAATTTATATGGCAGCAGTGAAAATTAGTCATCTAAGAGGAAAATATTCCTTTGAATAACACTATTTTAGTTTAATCTCATATCAAATGACTTTACTCGCATTTCATTAATTTTCAATCATTTTTTTGTAGTTTCGTCTTTATTTAAGGCAATCAATCTTAGATGCTTGTTTCCCTACAATCCAGACGGTTTTCAATTTTTTTTCCATCACGGAAGTAAGTAAATGAAATGAAATCAACTACTTGAAAATATCTTGAATTGCAAATAAAAAAGAAAATATTCAAACTTATCTTTTAATTGCATCTGTGAAATATATGTAAAAAAACAGATATTAGGACAAAAGTACACAAGGGCAATGAAAATCTAAGAAATGAAGAGCAGAAGAAACTAAAAAAATGCAAACACAATTTTATTTTCTTTATAATATAGAATATATTTATGGCAGAATCATATAGGGAAGGGTCCAAGGGCAGGCAACGAGATACTTGATGGATATTCTGTGGCTGATCATGAATAGCAACTGAACTTTATTTAGTTGCGTTGCCAGTTGCCTAAATTTTATAAACAATGGCTACTCACAACTAACAGCTGTTAATTCCATATCCCAATTGCATTAATATTGGCAACCACAAATTTTTAGTTGCTGTATATTTTTTAAAGAAAAAATTTTGTATAATTAAAAAACTTTAATTATTTAATAATTAGACAACTTTTGCTTTGGAAGGCAAAAATATACTTAAAAGGAAAAAAATGCATTTTTAAAAAGCAATAATATTTTTATGTTTTATTTTATCTTCTTTAATTTAATTTTATTTTATATTGTTTGAATTTATTTTATTTTATTTTATTTTATTTTAATTATCGGCATTTTATTTTATTTTAGTTTATTCTTTTTTATTTTATTTTAATTTTATTTTATTTATGCACGAAAACCCTGATGAGGCATCCCGAAAACTCCAGGAACACATTAGCCAGATGGAACTATGGTTAAACTTATGGAGAATTAAGGTAAATGAACAAAAGTGTGTCCATATAACATTTACCTTACGAAGAGATACTTGTTCCCCCATTTGGATTAATAATCAAGTTGTTCGTCAACATTCACATGTGAAATATCTTGGTATACACCTCGATCGACGGCTTACATGGAAACATCACATTGACTATAAGTTAACTCAAATGAAACTAAAATTAACTCAGGTACATTGGCTGATTGGCAGAAATTCAACACTCAGCCTAGACTGCAAACTTTTAATATACAAGTCGATTTTAAAGCCAATATGGTGTTACGGTATCCAGTTATGGGGCACTGCTTCAGCTTCCAATGTAGAGAGAATTCAACGAAGACAAAACAAAATTTTAAGGTTAATAACTTCTGCTCCATGGTACATTAAGAATTCAAATATACATCGTGATTTAAATATGCCACTAGTGACTGAAGAAATTGCAAAATACGCCGGCAAATATCTAACAAAACTCGAGTCACATCCTAATCCGCTTGCTCGTAATATTTTGAACTTTACTGGACACATCCGCTTAAAAAAGAGAGATACAAGGGCTCTAATACTAAACACTCCGAATGAAGTTGCTTGAAAATACTTTTTTTTTAATTATCACTACTTATGTATTATTTACAACTATCACTTAGTTATGTCTGACATATGTTAGATTTAAGATTTGAATACTTATTGTTAGTTCATATATGAAGATACAATAAATAAAAAAAACATGCATAAAAAAAATTTTATTTTGTTCCATTAAATTTAATTTTATTTTAATTAACTTTTATTTTATTGTAACTATTTTTATTTTACTTTATTTTATTAAATTTTTTATTTTACTTTATTTTATTTCATTTGATTTCATTTTACATATTTTGTTTTATTTCATTTTATTTTATTTTATTTTATTTTATTTTATTTTATTTTATTTTATTTTACTTTATTTTATTTTATTTTATTTTATTTTATTTTATTTTTTTATTTAATTTTATTTTATTTTATTTAATTTTATTTTATTTAATTTAATTTAATTTAATTTAATTTAATTTAATTTAATTTAATTTAATTTAATTTAATTTAATTTAATTTAATTTTATTTTATTTTATTTTATTTTATTTTATTTTATTTTATTTTATTTTATTTTATTTTATTTTATTTTATTTTATTTTATTTTATTTTATTTTATTTTATTTTATTTTATTTTATTTTATTTTATTTTATTTTATTTTATTTTATTTTATTTTATTTTATTTTATTTTATTTTATTTTATTTTATTTTATTTTATTTTATTTTATTTTATTTAATTTTATTTTATTTTATTTTATTTTATTTTATTTTATATACTTATTATTTTATTTTATTTTATTTTATTTTATTTTATTTTATTTTATTTTATATTTTATTTTATTTTATTTTATTTTATTTTATTTTATTTTATTTTATTTTATTTTATTTTATTTTATTTTAAAGAAGAATATTTGCAAAAAAAAAATATTATTTAGAAACTGCCGGCCTTATTTTTTAATAATTACACGATTTTATATTTATGATTTTCAGTTTATTACTACCCCCATAAATATTTATTTTGAAACAAATGTGTCAAAACAGAAATATTTTTGATGAGAAGAAGGAAAGATTTTAAAAACGACAATGTCAAATTTAGGGCGTTTGCAAGTAATGAACTGGCACGCTCAAATAAGGGTTGTGGATTTATAAATTCTTGAGCACGTTTCACAGCAAATTGTTGGTTGGAGAAAACCAAATTATAGATTCATCAAATATGTAACATATGTAACTTAGGTTCAGCAGGTAAAATATAATTTTATATACATACGAGTACATATTTGAAATAAAATTTTTTCTAGCTAAAATTCCATTTAATTATAATTTTACATTTCAAAAAAAAAAAAGAACTATGTACGTATTTTGCCATTTCTTCAAATTTTTCCTAGAAGTTTTGTGTTTACTTTTGCTTCAGCAAATATTTGCACATCTTAAAGATACTTTACTTTAGGTTTTAGTTTTCCAAAAAACAAAAAAAAACATTCCAACTAAAACAATGGCAGTAACAAACTACCTGCCGTCTTTTGTTACAGTTTTGCAACAGAAAACTAGAGAAAACAATAATAAGACAAAAGCGTAGCAGCAACACTGGGAATACTGGTGGCATATATAAACCAACCAACCAACCAACCAACAACAACCGCAGTTGGTAACGAGTTGGTATCCGTGTGTGCGTGTGTGTGTGTGTAAAAGTATTTGTTTTCAGTTAAGTTAGTTTCAGTGTTTATTTTTTATGTTGTTGTAGTTACTAAAAGTAACTTTTTGCTTTTGTTAGTTGTAAGTTGTCATCAAGTCTAAAGGTAACCAGCAGCGTTTTTGTTTTTGTTAATTTTTCTTTCGCTATCGCTGTATCTTTGCAGCTCAAATTATAAATACTAAACGACGTTTTAAGGGATGCATGTTGAGTGCTTGTATTATAGTTGTATACAACCAAGGCAGTGCCGAAAAGTAATTCACTCAAAAAAAAAAAAGGAAAGGAAAAACTTAAACATGGAAAAGGTTTTTTGCGAATAAATTAACTTGGATGAAGAAATTAACTTAGTGAGGGAAAGGGAAACAAGAATCAAATAATTTTATGAAATATATGAACGGATAATTTGTTATATATTTATACATACATATAATATATATGGTATATGGAAGGGTTATGATATTTATTGGGACTATTATAATTTTCCGGCAATATAATTTGTTACCCCTAGTATTTAAATTAATATTTACGTAAGTATTTATCTAATTTTTATTTAAGTTTAAATTGTATTTAAATACGATTTAATTGTTTCGTTGATTAATTGCAGTTCTTATTAAATTACGCTGAAAGTACGGCAGCAGTAAAAATATTTCGAAATGTTATGAAAACCTTTCCAAACAACAGCTGTTTAACATAAATAAATAAGAAAATTATGTTATCCAAATTTAGTGAATTAAAATTGCATAAAACACATTTTATGAAACTAAAAGAGCATCTGAATATATTTTTTCTATTTATTTATTCCATGATATGCAAATATGTATTGTATATGTTATATATTTATGAAAATTAAACGGAATTATTTTTAATACGACCACACGGTGTTCGTGTGTGTGTTTTCAATAAACACAAACACGCATAAAAGCATTTGGTACGCTCATAACACTTAAATAGTTTTTAATTACATAAGGTTGGGCATTTAAGTACTATTCAAATATGCACTGAAAAACAGAATTTCTTATTTAAATAGTAAAAATAATTAAAATTTAGTTACCAAGTCCAAATGTTGCCCTTAAACACACAAATTTCACTTAAATGTCTCTCAACTTTGTCCTGAAAAATTAATTTATTACCCTTAGATGGGTTGACACATAAGCTTGAGTGGTATTTATAGTACTTATGAAATATGAGTGCACCTGTGGTCGAGTGGGTAGTGTAGAAAGTTGTGATGCCGGATGTTTTAATTTCGAATCCCAAAAAATCTTAGCTTAAAAATAAAATTTTATTACATTTGTAACAATTAAAAAAAATTATATAACTTAGTTTTCGTTGTTAACAGTTAAATATCGTAATGAAATTTATATGTATATAATTTATGTATATTATTCTACGGAGATTAGGTCTCTATAAAATCTCTATAAGTGACAAATCAGAAGGTGCATACAAAGTATCAATTAACCCCATTCGAGGACATCCCGCTGTAAAAGTGACTGGTCCGATTCATAAGAAGTGTTAGAACTCGGGCTGGGGATCGATCACGTGACTAGTGTTGGGTGAATTTCATTTCCTGCAGGGGTTATACCCATACAGGGTGATTAGGCAATACAGACGGAATAAATGACAGCAAAGTCGATATATGTGACTTCAACAATATGGCTGATAAAATCTGTATTTTTTTAAATGAATACGTGTACATTTACAAAATTAATCGTAAATGAAAGAATTTGTTGCATTGAATTAAAAAAACAGAATGTGAAAAATATTATTGGTTTTAAAAACTGATTAAAATTTTTTTGCAAATGATTCATCATTTAACTTTAAATAATTTCTTTGAAAATTTTTAATTTTTACCTTTTACTTACAAAAATCACACAGCGAAATGTAAAATGAAAATACATTTGATCAAGTAAAGAATTTAACAAAATTAAATGAAAGAATTTGTTGTGTTGAAGTAAAAAACAGAATGCGAGAAAGCTTACTACAGGGTGGCCCAGAAAGACCGAAGTGGTGTGAAATCCTAATAACTTTTTATTTAAGACATATTTTTTTAGTTTTTTGTTTTTTAAATACATTAAATTTATAGGGAATATTTTAAGGTTAGTTATTAAAAATTATATCCCGCAAGTGGCGGCCATTTTCTGCATCGCACAAATGATCTCTTTTCAACACATTTTCCATGACCTTTCGCAAAACTTCCGGTGTTATGTTGTTAATTTCGTCTGGAATATTGGTTTTTAATTCCTCAATAGTCCTAGGCTTATTAACATAAACTTTCCCTTTTAAATAACTCCAAAGGAAACAGTCTGGAGCGGTTAAATCCGGGGAACGCGGAGGCCAATTAAAATTGCTTCTACGCGAATTTATTCTTTCCCCAAAGATGTCGCGTAAAATAGCCATTGTGGCCCTCGGAGTGTGCGCTGTGGCTCCATCCTGTTGGAACCATATTTGCGGATGGTATTCCACGGCTGGCCTTACAAAATTTTCCAACATGGCCCGATATCGATCACCATTGATGGAAATGGCGACATCTCTTTCATTTTCCAAAAAATATGGACCAATGATCCTTTCTGAAGAAACACCGCACCAAACAGTACACTTAACTGGGTGTAATTGTCGTTGATGAAGTACTCTCGGGTTTTCCTTAGCCCATATCCTAAAGTTTTGCTTGTTAACAAACCCATTTAATTGGAAATGGGCTTCGTCACTCATAAACAAGTTATGAATAATGGAAATGGAAAGAGCACATTTGTGCGAAGCAGAAAATGGCCACCACTTGCGGGATACAATTTTTAATAACTAATCTAAAAATATTCCCTATAAATTTATTGCATTTAAAAAACAAAAAATTAAAAAAATATGTCTTAAATAAAAAGTTATAAGGAATTCACACCACTTCGGTCTTTCTGGGCCACCCTGTACTATTAAAAAGGTAATTAAAAATTGTTTTAAAATTATGGCAGATTACATTTGAAGCATTTTCATTAAAAAATATTAGTTTTTACCATATATTAACAGAAATTAGAAAGCGAATGAGGTTGCAAAGCTAAAAAAAGCTACCACGAAAGAAAGTTCAAAGAAGACGCAGTGACAGAGTGAGCAAGATCTCCGAAATCACAAATTATCTTCCATCTCATGACATCTCTGTAAGTACTTTGTGTGTTCAGAATTTTGGAAGTCTCTATTGGAAGGCCCTTTAATATTTTTGAAAATACGGTGAAACGGTTGCATTAAGAGAACGCACCCGACAGTGAAATGTTAACAAAATTTCTTAGCTACCATTAACATAAGAATCTGGATCATAATTTTCCGTTGATTTAAAAAAATGGCTAAGCCGAAACCCACAATTGGCCACAGAAGTCGGTGGCGACTGCTACTCTAAAAAAATGACGGATGATGTTGTTTGATTGGATCTCTTAAGCCATTTTACCGATTTATATAAAATTTTAGACACTCGACGCGGTCTGTTGATTCAAAAAATAGATTTGACAGGAACCTTGGGAATCACTAGCATGCTTGATAGTTTAGTTTGAACGTGTATATTGCATTTTGTAATAAAAAAAAACAATAGTCGAAATGAACTAAAGTTTTCTCCTGAACTACTATTTATTTTACAAAATATTGATAAAGTCATAAATAGCCGCTAAAATTATATCTACATATATGCCGCCATTGTTGCTTAACAGTAAGAGTAAGGTGTTTCACAATAGCAGAATGATTTAAATGATTTTTATTAAATGAATTACTTCAAAGTCTGCGGAAATATTTCTCTTTTTTTGTGAACAGCGAGTCACGTTCTTTCAACTTGTTTTAGTTTTATTATTTTTTTTATTTTTTTGTAGCTTTTTCCAGCTGTGTATTTGAGAGTTTCGTATTGTTTTTAAGCGGGTTGTATTTTATTTCCTGGTATTGTTATTATTTTTCATTTCGAACTATTTTCGAGCCAAACTTTTCCTTGTTGGAAATGTAATTACTACAAAGTACTCGTACACTAGAAGCGAGAAAGAAGAAGGCCAAAGAAAAAAGTTCGAAATTAAGTGTAATAGCAAAGGAAGATGTGTTGTTTAAAAAAGATTCCAACAAGCAAAAAAAAAAGAAACAAAAAATAAACTAAGTAAAAGTATGTGGCAAATTGTTATATAAAATTTGTTTTAAATTTTATTTTAATATCAAATGAACATGTTTGAGCATAAAATTAAAAATAACATAAAATTACCAGAGAGGAAATATGAAAAAAAATATAATATAAGAAGCCAAAAATTGTTTTAAAACAAAAAAGTTTTTTTTTAATTAAAAAACAATTATTACGTGTGTGAGAAACATATTAAAATTTTTATGAATTTAAACTTAAAATGTAAGGCCTTTAAAATAAATTATAGAAAACTAAGAAAACTTTAGGTTTAGGTTTGTTTTGTTTTTCTGTTGATTTCAAATTTATTTATTAAGTTTATCTTTTATTTTCATTTAAAATACCATTAAGATTTTATCTTAAATAAATAAGAAATGCTTCTTAATAATTTTAGTTTTTCATAGAATTTTTTTTTTACACAACAACTTTCAGATAAACATTACAAAATATGGTAACAAATAGCTATCAAAAAATAATTTAAAACAGAAGAAAACGACATAACCAAAAAAAAAGGAAAAAATAAAAAGAACTACCCAAAAAAAATTAAAGCTTTAAAATTTAACAAGAAATTTGTTATCGAAACCCCACAATCTGAAATGTACCAAAAAAAAATAATAATAATAAAAAAAGAGGAAGAAACAAATTTAAGTAAAAGAAGAAAAAGTCAATAGGAATACACAACAAAAAAACGAAAAGAAAAAATATGCCACTAACAAATCCAAAAGACCAACGAACCAGCCAGTTCAAACCCTGTAAGCCAAGATAGATAGACGAACGAGCCCAGTCATGCCAAAGGCGTACTACAATATTTAGCATTGTCAGCTAAATGGGATAGAGAAAAACTTTTATTTATGTATAAGAAAGTAAGAAAGTAAAAAATAACAACATCGTCATGATTATTTTAAAAACAACAACAGTAACCAAAAAAAGTTGTTGGGCGAAAGCATCATTAGACGAATCAGCAGCGGATACTAAAGATTTTCAACCAATGAATAAATAAATAATTTGTGCAATACTTAGCAGACAATTTTCTGCTTCTATGCAGAAAACAATTACAGATTTTTTTTTTCAAATATTGTTTTCTTCAAACGTTTAATTTTTAATTAAAAAAAATAAACAATACATTAGTTGTTGTTATAAAAATACTCGTAATAGAACCCCACACAACAATGAAATAATTTGAAATAAGAAAATTGCTTAACAAAATTTATCTCTTTAATAGTTTATTTGTCTCTGTTAAATATTTTGAACAACTTCTAATTAAATATCTAAAGTTGTGAAACAGCATAAAAAAATAAAGCAAACAAGCAAACAAACAAACAACCAGCTCACAAAACCTGCCCTGCTTGCCGTCTTTGCTTATCTAAAATTGTATCAAATTTATACGAGTATTTCTTTTAGAAGACCATCATTTCATTTGAAATCTAAAACTTTTCCACTGACACTTAAAAAAAGAGTTTTTGTAGATAAGTTTTTTTGTTTGTTTTGTTTATTTTAACACTTCTAAATTACTCCCAAAAATTCTTAATAAAAATTAATTTAAATGATCATGATATTAATTATAAGTAATTATAGGGCAGCCTGAAGGGACTTATAATATTATGTTAGAGCTGAAGTTACCTTACCGTCTAACAAATAATTGCTGCTACCTGCTTAAAAATGTTAAAAATGTATCTACTCGTATCACTAAACGTTGAATATTTAAAGCAGATGTTTACATTTATGTTCAGGAAATTCTATACAGAAGTAAACCTTTTATTAAAATAAAAACAACAACAAATTATGGTGTCGCTAACAGTTACGAGCCGTAACCAAATACATTTCTACAAAAATCTGTTATGTTGGACTAAAGCGTTCTAAACACTATCAAAATACTCATTATTAGTTATGATACACACCGAAAAAAAATACAAATGTAAGATCAACATTTGCCATCAATTTTGATGGCAAATCATATTAATTTTTTTACAAATAATCAGAAATAATTTTTAGTCAGGCTTAAGTTCAGGAATTTCAATTCTTATGGAATGAAATATTTTTATTAATTAATGTGAGTTTCTACAAATAATATCGCTCATTTGCTCAAAGAACGTCACACAGTGGGGAATTTTGTAGTAGTAGTAGTAGAATTTATTAGTATTGGCAATACTTTAAAATAACAAAAACAATTTCCATATATCAAAAGAAAATTTACAAATTATGTTTTACAAAATATACAGCATATTTTCTAAATATATTATTGTTTCTTTCGGTTTGATATTATTTTTTGTTTGAAAAAAATTTAGATAATTCTGCCGTTTCTAAACTAGCCTACCGATTGTTCTGAAATTTCATAAGAGAAGGTGTCACAGAGCTTAAGTCTGAAGTTTGTACTAGTATATCTCTTAAAGGGGCGGAGCCACAACGTCTCCAAATCGGGCAACCTCGGGTTAATGAAAAATTCAAACCGATGCACAGTGGAGTGAATGGTAAAAAAAGTGGCGATTAATTCTTACAAGTTGTAATTTTAAAGTGTTGTTATTTTTTATTGAGGAATTATAATAAATATATAAAAAACAGCATTTAAAAAATGTTTAACCTTTTATGGTCTTTTTTGTATTTTGGAGAAAATGGTCTTAATTGAATATTTTTGCTGTAACTTTGGAATGAAAAATAAAATAAATTAGTAAATTAAATTATAAATTAGAGCATACTTTATGTGCCTTTAAAAATATATATATTTTTTTTTGTGTAAATAAAAAAAACAACTAATATTTTTTACATTGATTTTTAGCAACTGGAATTCTCTCATAAAAACCTTCATAACTCGAAAATCGCACAAATGCGCAAATAGGTATTGTGAAATTTAATAGCTAAAATCTAATATTTTAAGAGCATTAAGAGCAATTTAATTTTTTTAAATATTTCTAAAACATTTATCTGAACAAAAAATAATTTTTTAAATGCTCATATACCTAAAGTTGACGGTTCCATTATAAAACGTTTACTTATAGAAGTCTTAAGAAAAACTATAGTCAGTTGAAATATCAAAATTTTTTCTTTTAATCAATGCGCGCAAAAATAACTAAAATTATTGAACTTTGAATACACACTGCAAATAAACTAAACTATCAAGAACTTTTATTTTTGCTATTATTTAGTGATGTAGAATTTTATCTACTTTCATATGGTACCAAATACCAAATTAATCGCCACTTGTGAAGGCTTTCACTCCACAGAACGAATCCAAAAAGCTGATTTTTTTTATCTGATAAAAAAGATTTTTGCAAATAGATTTTTCTATCCAAGATATAAAAAAAAAGTCTGCTACATTTATGGGTTTTCACGTACAGTTTAGGAAATATTTGAGAAACAATTTTTGGCTTTTTAAAAAAAATAAACTTATGAGTTAAGAACAAAATTTTTTAAATTTTTAAAACATTTTTTTTTGGCATCAAAACATAATTAAGACAAAAGTTATATGCAATTGAAATTAAATTTTTTTAAACAATAAATTTTTCGTCGTTTTTTTTGCACAAAAAATTGGGTCAATTATTTCGTTATTATTAAAAAATATTGCAAGAACAGCAACCTTAAATTTTTATTCATTCAAAAAGGTAAAACTATAAGAAATTACAAAGAAATTTCTTCTTAAAAATTTATGTTGTCAAAAGAGCCAGGTCGTTTCGAAATAGACCTTTTTTGTTATAAATATCCAATTTAAGACATTTTTTATCAAATTCTAAGGCCACCTTAAGACATGATATGTTTTTAAATATTTTCAAAAATTTTAAATTTATTAAATTTCAAATTAAAATATAATTATGACAATATGTTGAATAATAAATTTCTTAAATACATTCAAAAATATTATCTGCGGCCGGCGAAAAATAAGAAGAATACAGCAAAAATACTTAATCACATTTCGGGATTTTACGAAATTTTTTAGGAAAGTGCCGGGAACTCAAAAGAAAATTCTATTTGTTTTTACTTTTTGTGCCTTAATTGGAACGGCTCCTTTTTTTCAAAATTCCTCACTGTGTACTGTGTGTCACATTTGACATTTATACGGTATCAATCTAACTCAAAATGAATTACCCGCTTTTGATATTCATATGATATTGACAGCGCAATGTCAAACTCAAAATGAGTGCATGAAGTGACATCCAGCAGGTGTACATCAAAGCATTTATCACACGTACATGAAACTGGCAATATTTTCATCGTGTCTAGGCCGCTTTAAGTACACTTTTAAGTTTTGTGCTTTTTATATCTTAAAACTATAATTATACTATGTATTATAAAACCAAAATTTCCCCATTTAACGCCCACGTGCGTATCAAAATAAGAAAAGTGGTTCCATATTGTTTATCAAGCTTAAGCCTAATAGTTGAGTTCTCAATTATATGTCATTTAACTAATTACCACTTAAGTTTAATTTACACTTAAATGTTGTTTTATTTTTTCAGTGGTTAATTAAAGTTCTTATTAAATTACATTAAAAATACGGCATAACTGTGTATATATTGTATATGTTATATATTTAAGATAATTAAACGAAATTCTTTTTAATGGTATGCTCGTAGAACTTAAGTAGGATTTAAATATACAATGCTGGGCATTTAAGTTTCATTTAAATGTCTCTCATCTTTGTAATTAAAAAATGAATTCGGTACTTAAATGGCACTTAAAGATAAATGATGACATATACATAATTGAGAACTCATTTTTTGGGTTTTAAACTTGGTTTAATGGCGTATTTCCCACCAGCGAAAGAAAACGTTCGACTTACAATTTATATTGAAAACAACAATAAAATATGAAAATTTGTTTTTGTTTTCAATATAATAAGTGATGTTTTTTCGTCACAAAAAATTATTTTTAGTGACAAAACAAAATTCACTTTTTTTTTAAATCACGCGGTATTTTTCAATGACTATCAAACACAAACTTAATGACGCTACTTGTTCAACTGTAAGGTGCGTTTTGATAGGAGCAGTGTTGCCAGGAATTTAAAAAAAGTCACGGAATTTTTCTTCAGCTTCACAACATGACGTCTATTTTGAGTCTTATTGATTTTTTTTTAACATTTTCTTTGGATATTGACAAGATTAATAATCATCCAAGTCAGTCTAAACCCTAAGAGAAAACACAAGATCAAGGAAATGTGTTTCCTATAATTCTGAAACCACAAAGTTTAAAATATCAATAAATATGTATTAACAAATCTTATATGGTGCTTCAGACATGACATACTAAAGAAATTTCCAGTTTTATACTTCTGGTTTGAAAAGTTGAAGGGGTCAGTCAAGCGGTCTCAGTATATTACAAACAACTTTTCACACACTTTATTTCTTTATTTCTGACAGTTGCTTTTTATCTTAAAACTATACATACATTATATTGTACAAGTCGGCCAATTACCAAAAAATTTTTTGTCATTCCATTAATTAATAAAGTTGTTTG
Organism: Tachina fera; assembly: GCA_905220375.1. Lineage (NCBI taxonomy): Eukaryota > Metazoa > Arthropoda > Insecta > Diptera > Tachinidae > Tachina > Tachina fera. Next base: position 78,710,819 of record LR999966.1, read on the forward strand.
AAAACACTTATTTAATCGATTACAAAATAAATAAATAAATAAATACCTGCATACTTTTACGTGGAATCAAAAATAATTTAATATATTATTTTTTTTTTAAATTACATAAAGACTCAATATTGTTGTTTAAGCCGATAAATCACTGGCAAACACGTAAACTGACTAAAATTTTAACATCAAAAAATAATTTAACACTTCTTTTTCTACACAATTTACAAAAATAAAAATCTCTTAATACAAACACGCAACGTTAAAACGGCAAAATAGGAAAAACATGTTAAAACTATAAACAGTTATTTATGTATATAAAAAAAGCTTTTAGTTAACTATTACGAAAAAAAAGAGTTTATGTAAAAAAATCAGAGAAATCATTTTTATAGAAATGTCTTTCTTCATTTCCAAAACACCTTCATTTCAAAATTAAAATATCACACGTAAGCTATAATTATAATTAATAAAAATTTTCTTTTTTTCATTAGAAGATTTTGTCTGAAAGCCAGAAATTTTTTAATAAAGCTAAAGTCTCTCTCATATTGCGTTTTAAACACACACACACATTATTATTTTCTAAGTTAATAATATCAAAAGAAATTTTCATAACTAATCACGCATCAGGAAACTGAAACGAACTTTTAAAGTCCAACGAAAAAAAATCAATCAAAATTAATTATGAAAACGATTTTATTCTTTCGTCTTGGTTTTGAAGAAGTTGACATAAAACATAAGGTTAGTAATTTGAAACCATTTATAATCGTTTTTTTTTGTGAGAGAGCACACGATATGCTGAGCAAACACTGTAATATACAGGGTTGGATAGTTCATTAGTAATGCCTACTTTTAGTATTTTTTGACTTTGCATTCCATCGAGAAATCAAAGACAAATATTTATATATATTTGGATAGTTAGATTAGATTAGTAATGCATAGTTTCGGTACTTTTTGAATTTGCATTACATCGAGAAATCGAAGCAAAATATTTATGCAAAAATATAACTGAATTTTATATTAATGATATTTTTCTAAAATATATTGGAAAAAGCCATCATTTGTTTATAATTTGAACTTTTAGGCACCCAAGGCCTAAATGAATTCTTGTTGTCTTTTAAAAAATTTCATAAACTCCATCATACCAGAGTTGTATTTTCTCAAAACTCGCTCGGGCACCGTATTTTTTTTTGTCGCGGCCCCTCTTGAAGGCTATTTTTACCCGACTGCGCGACGCAAGGAAGGGTATTATTGTATTTATCAGCCCATGTATGTATTTATATGTGCTCCTTTGAATTGTTGAGTTCAGTTGTTTTCAACTAGATTTCTGCAAACTAAAATGATTTAAATTTTTTTTGTAGAAATAATTCTTATTTTTTACCCGACACAAAAATCGGTTGACTTTGCAATACATTTTTAAAGCTATAAATTTGAGGCATCCGATACACATTTTAATTGTATAAGAATCAGTGAATTCTCAAATCAGTTTGATGAAGCCTTTTGTAGTTATTATAAAAAAATTTTATGTTTAATCACTTTTCGTCAGGAAACAAACGTATTTTTAGAATTCAATCAAATTATAAATATCCGATAATTCTCAACTGAAAACTTGATAGTGGACTAGTTATTTTTTCCCCAGACTAGACAAAGTTTCGATATTAAACTATACTTGGGTAAATACTTCTATTATGTATTCTTTGTTGCGTGGAAAAACATGTTTTATATTAATTATGATTTAAATGTTAAAGTTAAAGGGAAACATGGCGCTTATTTCTTCCACCAAGCCTTGTACAAACTTGGTAGAATTTTTTTAAATGCTCCATTTAAGTTCAGAGCGTATTTTTTTATATATATAGATATGTACATTTCCTCGAAAGAAAAAATAGGTGAGGAAATTTTTCTTCGAATTTTTGGTTTAGTGCACCGACTCGAAACAAAAAGCACCGAAATGAATTTAAAAAAGCACTGAGCATTAACTTCAACGTTTTTCGCGTCGAAAATTTCAAAAAGCACTAAAAACGGTGCGAAAAGCACCGAGTTGACAACGCTGTTTATCAGTCTATGTATGTATGTATTGTGTGTATGCATGTGTGTTCCTTTGCTCCACTATATAAACCGAACGCGTGGACCGATTTTGATTTTACATTAATCGATTTGTTTTGATCCTGAGAGTGTCACTAAAGATATGACGGTGGTCAAAACTCAATATGACGACCAACAGACGACATTTTGTTAATACGAAAAAAATAAAAAGTCGACAAACTATATCAAAAAATGGGTATCAATCGACAGGTATTTTAAAATCATATTTAGGTTTCTTTTATGATTTTTAGTTTCGAATGATCATTTAGGATATTTAACGGTCCAAAGTTGGTCGTAGTTGGCCTTTTTTGATTTTTTTCTTAATTATTAGGTTAAATTAGGTTAAATCAAAAATGCTAAAGAATAAAAGATAAAAACATATTTTTATTAAAAATTTGATTATACAGTAGCTCGTTTCTGTATTTCTTGCATCGTAAAATTTCCCGCATGAAACGAGGAAATTGTAACAAAAACAATGTGAACTGAAACACAAAATGGCTTTTCTCACATAAGTGTTTCTGTATTTCTTCTTTGCGAGAACTATCTGTCATTTAAATAAATTTCCAGCAATTATTGGAAACATGTGAGAAAAAGTGTTTCTGTAACAATATTTTGTGAAAAGTTTCTCGCAAGAACTGTCAAAGCAACTCGCATTTTAAATTGGTGCGAGAACAACCAAATTTGTTCAAAACTTATGAATTTTTTAATTTGTGTGTGAAAATATGAAAAATAAACGAGTTGAAAAAATATGCAACGAATTGTTGAACTTAAATTATTATTAAAGAACCGATATGATTATTTTTATTTCGATTTTTGTGTGCGTAGTTTTCTTATGTGGAGACTGTTTATAGAAAAAACTTCTTTCAAGTATTTTATATTCACTTTATTTTCATGTTCATTATTTTATTTTCTATTATTTCATATTTTGTTTTTTAAATAATATTTTTGTGACGTTTTGTTTTCATTCGACACTCGATTACTGGAAATATTCCAGAAAAAACCGAATCAGTGTTGCCTGTTTTCGCATTCAAATACAGAAACACTTTTTTCTCACATATCGAAAAACGATGAAATTTTTTGTTTCACACTTCATGTCAGAACTTTTACGATTCGAAAAATACAGAAACGGGCTACAGGTTCATAAATATCTTTAAAAATTCAACGTTTTTTATGTCAATATGTAAAGCCAAATTTTAAATAATCTCTAGTGTAAGCTTCACTTCACAAATGAAATTGCAAAAAAACCAATATCAGCTGTTTTTCATAGTGACAGCAATAACAGTCAGTGCTAGACTTGGGTCGAACTCGTTCACTAGCTCATTTTTGCCACAAACCCATAATCAAACCCATGTAATTTAAATCGGTTTGAACATTGGTTTGTGGCAAAAATTAACTAGTGAACGAGTTCGACCCAAGTCTACTTAGTGCAGACTTTGGGGTACTTTATATTTAAGCAGTGATGAGTAAAAATCTCCACTAACATTTAATTGTTTGTGTTTGAAGATTTCGCAATTGATTCATGGACCCCTATTTGGAAACCGTTGGCGTAGAATATGTAGTGAATCCTAGCCTTGAAATGAAATGAAAAATTATTTAAAACCCGGAGCGCCAGCATTTAGTTCTAATCTAATGAAATTTTTTATTATTTCCTAGTATTTAAATTTTTTCTTTTTTTTAACTGATACATATGTATAAAAAAATATATTTCCATGCCTGATAATTATTAAGACATCATTTTTGAAGTAAAATAATAAGGAAGAAATATATGTAAGTATATATATGTATGTATGCATACATACATACATTTATTTCTACCGTCTACGAATTGCATAAAAGTATCGAGTTTTAGTTAAATTTAAAATTTATTCTGTAATAAATGTCACATATGATTTGTAGTATTTATAATTGAAACAAAGAAAATATTCTGGAAATCCAAAAGATTTGTTAAAAAATTATCTCTGTTTTTATTTTTGTTTTTGTTTATTATAATGGGCAAAAGTAAAACCTAATGTTTTCCTATGGTAATAAATTATAAAAATATAATAACTAAAGGCATTTTTCAAATTTCACTTGCAGCAAGACACTTGAGAGGAAATATTTGTATGTACTCGTATGTATGTGTTTATGTATGTAAGTATTTATATGCAACTGAGTTGTGAAAAATTATTTAATTAAAGGAATTTTTTTTTTCATAATGGTTAAAAAATTGTTTACGTAATGCGTTTCCATAAGAATTTCTAGTACAAAAAAAGAATACTTGTAATTGAGGCTTATTTAAAATTTTTATGGCACTATTTTCTTTAAAAATAATATTTTACTTATTAGAGCCACGATTTAGAATGTGATTTAGAACCTGATTTTCTTAACAAAAATAATCGAAATTATTACAGTTACAAATTTATTTTAGACTTTGTTTTGTTTCGTTCTTTGAAGTGAGTGAAACAAAAAGAAAACGATAAAAATGACGACGATGGCTCAATTTGTTTTTGTAGTGGGCAATTTCAATTAAGTTCGGATAAAATATATCAAGCATGTGAAATCTTGAAACCAAATAAGAAGCTGTTGATTTTTTTTCTTCTTGAAATTTGTCGGTTTCAAAACGAAATTGTTTTCAGAACCTGGCCGATAATATAGTTTTATTGCATTGCTTGCATGTGTTAATAATTCTCATGCAAAATCATATTAAGAATATTAATAAAAACATAGGAACTTTTTTAGACTATTTCAAAAACTTGTTGATTTTTGTTTATGCTCGAAAAATCACCGTTATCGGGAAATATGTGTTCCCTCTCCTCAAAATTGTGATCGCCAATGTTTGTGTTGTTGTTGTGTCAGTATACTAATTTCTAGTTTTGTTCTAGTTTTACATGAACATAATGTTTGCCTTTTATTCCCGATAAGGGTGAATAAATATCAGGAAATACATAAGTTTTATTTCTGGAAAAAAAAATTAAAAATACAAATTTTTTAACAAAAATATTGCTTTGTGGTGTTAATGAATGATGATATGATTCCTTTTAAATCGTGAAATCTTTATCTATATGTAAAATTTTTATAACTATATTTTCTCTTCTAGCCGATGGTTTTGGCAGCCAGTGCTATCAATATATATATATATATATATATATATATTAATGTTATATTTTATATAATTTTAATATAAAGTAAATAAATAAATAATAAATAATTTCTTTTAGCCTATTATCCTTTTATTTTGGACTTTTATTTATTATTTATTTATTTACTTGATATTAAAATTATATAAAATATAACATTAATATATATATATATATATATTGATAGCACTGGGTGCCAAGGCCATCGGCTAAGTTTGTGTAAAAGTATGTACTTCTAAATATTAATTTTAAGTTTCGAGATGAAGTAAAAAATGGAATTTATATTTTGTACTGAGAATTTTTCATTTTTTAATGTTACTTCCATATCTGTTGGAAAAATTAGAAACCAGAAATTCATTTTTATTTCTGCGCGAAAAAATAAAAATCAGAAAATAAAAATTATTTATTAAAGTTTAAAATTATTAGTGCGTTAATAAATTTTAATCTTAAATTGTAACAATTTCCAATAAAAAACACTAAATATTATTTATGCTCAAAAATAATTAAAAATATTAAAGAAAAACAACCCACTGCGACCGGCTTTTTTTAACCGTTCAATATCCTAAATGGTCATTCGAAAGGAAAAATTTTAAGAGAAACCTAAAGATGATTTCAAAACACCTGTCGAATGATAAACACTTTAATATAGTTTGCCGACTTTATATATTTTACGTATTTACAAAATGGCGTCTGTTAGCCGTCATACTGAGTTATGACCACCGTCCTGTCCTATCTTTAGTCAAACTCCACGCTTTCGATTTATATTGTTCCGCATAGGAACACAGATACATAAAGAGGGCAATTATGAATAAAATCACGCGAGAAAATTTTCCCGGGGAACAATTCAAACTAATAGAAAGTAATAGGGAAAACAATAAATTTTCATTGGAAAATGGAGAAATTTCTCGCGGAATTTTATTCATAATTGCCCACATAATACACACATACATAGGCTGATAAATACAATACCCTCCTTTGCGTCGCGCAGTCGGGTAGAAAATTAAAAATGATTTTGGTTTCGAAAAAATCTAGTTGATTGGCCGCGTTGTCCGATGTTTCCTTGTAGTTGATTTTTTTCCCCTTTAAAAATTCAAGAATAATTATTTATTTCGATCCCTGATTTTAATATATGCAACCCTTTCTTGTGTACGAGTGAATTGTTCAATATTGTTCTACTTTCGAATCGGAAAATTCTTTCAAAAGCGTTTGTTTTGCAAATCATATTACACATTAAGCCCAAAGGAGAATTTAAAAGTTGACATCACTAGGCCAGGAGATTTTTGTTTTATGATTAAGCTGAATATCATATATATTATGTGTGGATACAAATTGGGACAAATAAAGACTTTTGGAAAAACACACGGACTGGAAGGAAAGGTTTAATTAAACTCCTTACTCAGTTTGCCTGAATTGGTGACCAATATTTTTATGGGCCTCCAAATATTTGATACCGGTTAAGTATATATGGCAAAAATGTACCTAAGAGTCTAGCGAAAGAATCTTATTAACAGGTAAACCATAAATATGCTCTAAAAAGTGTTTTATGCGCATTCAATATAAACAAAAAACTTAAAAATATGCACTAAAAACTCAAAAATATGCTTTTAAAATTAATATAAATTGGTTTATTTGTATGTAAGTGAAATTATATTTTAAATTAAAAAATTCAACAATATTTGCATATAAAATAAGACAAAAATAAAATAAACAAAATAAAAGGAATCAATAAAAATATTAACAAAGAATAACTGCCGTCTCAAAAATAAAAATTTTGGTTCGAAGGGCACGTTAAAATAAAATTACAACACAAATCATTTGCAAATTATTGCAAATAATACATATTATTATTTAATTTTTTTTATTCTTCCATAAAAATTTAACTTCAATTTTAAAAGAGATGACGGTATCAGAATTAAAGCTTTAAAACTAAATAGGTTAGGTTAGGTTAGGTTAGCAGGCTGCTGGTAAGGAAGGGTGAAATTTAGAGTCCAGCTCACTTGGGTCCAATACAATGGTCCCTTTGTGCTACCTGTTAGTTGAAGAGAAGATAGTGTGAGAGGGTGATAGGGAAGGGATAGTGATAGAGAAGACAGGCTTTTGAAGGAAGAGATAGAGGAAAGCTTCATTCTTTTACAACTCTGCTCTTTGCACGCATTTTTGATAATGCAGTGTTGCAGCGCCTTCTGGTGTCAAATTAGGCGAATTAAATTTTTGAAGCTTCGTTTAGTAACCTTTTATTAGTTATTTTGCTTCGCCGATGATTCTGCTACACAACGAAGGAGGGCGCCTGATTACATTAGGCTTAGTATCTGATGAAGTCGGTATAGTTTTTAGTGACCAGTGCCTTGCCTTATGCCTGCATCACTAGAACTTTTCCTACAACAAATGATACAAAGGGACACTAATGCAAATCAGAAAAACGCTTGGTGTTGTTATTTTTAATGACTGTCGGAGACCGGGATCGAACCCAGGACCTTCCATTTTGTAGTCAACGTGCTAACTACTTCAGCCAACGCCACCCTCTTGAAACTAAATACATAAGTAATACAAGCTTTTCATTTATAATTTATATTGCAATAAACAAACTAATTTGAAAATCTAGGTCAATATGAAAATTGTCAAATTAAAAACTGTTCCTTCAGCATCTACTGATGCGATCGGTACAAAGTTTTGTATTAAAACAAACGTCTGTAATAACTGCGTTATATCTAAGAAAAATATATACATTACATGAAACATTGGAAATAAGATTTAGATGGCGAAAAATCAGAATGTGTTTTGACCAGATAAGATAAAAAAAAATTCTACAAATTATCAATATATGTTATAAAAGCGTAAATTATGCTCTAAAAATTCGAAAATATATTAGAAATATGCGTGTAAGACTGAAATATGCAAAAACTTACTTTAAAGTGTAAAATATGCAAAAATATACACTAACAAATTGATGCCAAAATTCATAAAAAGTTCTGAAGCGGATAAATATTTTATTATATTAATGCGTACATATATCACACAAGAAAAATCATGCAATTACATATTTGCGGTTTCCTTGCTTATTAACATTTTACGCTAAAAATATAATTTCTTCGTGGTTTTTTTTTTTTTTTTGCAAAAGTAAAGGGAAAAATTTGTTCACTTGTTTCAGAATAACTTACAGTTTTTTGGTGACAATATTTGGCAAAGTTTTAGCTACGGGAACGCTAAACAACTTTTGTGAACATATCAATATAATATGAACATGTCTAGGCACGCTACGTAGCCCAATAAGACCAATTTTGACCTTGTAAATAATTGTACCTTTCGTTTTTTTCTTCGTTATAATATTATGTATGTTTATATTTCGTGGTTTAGTGAAAATTTTTATAAAAACTAAACAAAGTTTAAAAGAAAATTGAAAAAATTTTGCATGTTTGTGTCTGAAAGAAGTCTTACAGTAGTTGCAAGTTTAGGTATTTCACAGGAGCGATTTCTCCAAGTTATTGAATAAAGGTTTTTAATATCAGCTCAACCCCACATTTATGGCTATCGAAAAATATTTTTTAATATATCATCATCTGGTAGGAATCACACAGATATTTTATGTCTTAACATACATAAGTATGTATATGTAAAAAAAGAGATGATTTAATTAAACAAATATATGAATATAATTACAGCATAGTAGTTCAATTCAAAAATATAAGACACAACAACTTTATCTTTTTTTTCTATTTTCACAAGTAACGAAAACTTAACATCAACTTAAAGGCATATTCGTTTAAAAAAAGTACTCGAAGCAAACAAATATTTATTTGTCAAGTCATGTTAAACTGTTTACCTACAGTACAAAATATAAGAAGAAATAAACTAATTACTGGTTACACGTTAAACTTTTGAATCGAAAAATAAACCCAACAAAATAAACAATTGTAAAGCAATCAAAATGTAATTTGAAATTCTTTTCCCAACAACTTTATCAAAAAAAACAAAGAAAAACACCAAAATTATTTATCTCACATTTGTATATAATTTATTATTTTTTTTATTTAAAATGTGTTTTGTTTTTAACAAACAAAAGGTGTTAAAATAACGCACGTTCGTAACACTGTAAATAATAAAGTTTAAGACTTTTGATACTGGTAGTAGATAAAAAGAAAGTGTACTTAATGGGGAAAATATTTGTTCAAAAAAAAGAGAATGTAAATATTTGAAGAAGTGTTTTTTTTTGTATATAACAACAGAAATTTTTTATAAACATGTGAAAAGAGTGTTCCAAAATTGATGATCAAGTTAAATGTTATGTTTTGATATGTATGTATAATTCCAAGTTGATGCCTTATCCATAAAAAATAATAATAGTTTTGGTTTACAAAAAGTTTCATAAAGTTTCTATTATGACATATTGTCAACATAATGTTTTAAATTATTTTAATATAATTTGTTTGCTTTCAAACAGACATTTTATTATATTATAAAAATATGAATACCCCAAATATTTTTACTGAAATAGTACCTGCCACAAAATTTTTAAAACTAAATACCAAAATTCGTAAAAATTTAATGGAATGGAATATGGATTTTTTTCTTTATTAAAATAATAATAAATTATACGGACAATAATAACACTTAAAATCAATTTCAATAACACTTTGTTTAAAAAAAAATATATGATTTTTTCTGTTATTTTTGTACAAACTTTATTTTGTTAATATTTTTCATCTCCTTCAATTCTATTGGTGACTTTCAAGATTTAAAAAATTTTTTGAAAAAATATAATATTTTTTATCTAATTAACTGTCTTGATTTTTTACAACCAAATGCTATGGCACTTATGTAACACTATCGTTTGAATCCCCCAAATATTTGTACTGAAATAGTTACTTCCACAAAATTCAGAAAGCTGCCCACCCAGAGAAAAAACAGCTTAAAATCAATAAAAACTGTATTGAATTAATAATTAATTAATTAATAATAATTAATTAATTAATAATTAATTTATTAATAATTAATAAAAAATTTATATTAATTAATTTCTTATTTCAATATGGGAAAATATTACAGGCTTATTTATAAAACTTATTAAGGCTTTATAAAGGTTCTTAAAGCAAATTTTCATAAAAAATTTTCCCTAAAAAAGGATTTATAAAGCCTTCATAGTTTTTATAAATAAGCCAGTTAATTTACATTATTAATTTATTCATTTTATTCATTTTTAAGTACTTCAATATAAATTTTTTTATTATATTGAAAATTATTGAATTAATGTGACGCGTTCTTAATTTTAAGTTGCAGCTTTTCCCTGAGTGTAAATACCAAAATTCGTAAAAATTTTATAGAATGAAAAACGATTTTTTAGTCTTTATTTAAATAATGGAGATACTGAACATTCATCAAACCAAATACATACTTGCAATAACAATACTTAAAATCAATTTCAGAAACATAGTTGTTAAAACAAAAACTGTCAAATTTCTTTGTGTGTAATTTCTATAAAAAATTTATTTCGTTAATATCTTTGGTTCCCCTTAATTCTATTGAAAAGAAACGATTTAAAAGATTTGGAATATTATTAAGGAAGGAAAATGTTTTGTTTTTTGTTTTTTTTTTCTAAACCTAAACTGTCTCATATATGTATCTTTGCAGCAAAATGCTTAAAATTTGGTACACCCTTTACATGACATCTAGAGTCTAGATGCTATTAGACCAGAAGTCTGCTACTAAATTTGTAATCAACAGACAATCCGGTGTCGCTTGTAAGAGTCTTTGTTATAGTTTTTTTTTTTGTTATAATTTTTCTCAAGCGTTTATTTATTTCATAAGAAAATATATTTTTATTATCCGCCGTAACAGCTAAGTGAGACATTTGTTTTTAATTATTAAGGAATTAAAATTTTATGCTTCCACTAATATATTCTTTCGAATTGAGGAAAATTAAACTAAAAGGGAATCGAAATTTTTATAGAATATTTCAGGATTTGGCTCTCAATTTCCTCCGCAAATTTGGATTTTTCTTATATGTTGCTATAACAATAATATGGCTTTTTAGTTGTATCAAAATGTCAAAAATAGAATTTGTTTAAGCAAATACAAATAAAAATTATTCACATACGGCCCTATGTATAAGCAAAAGTTGGCATGAATTTAGCATAAGTGGCAAAATTGAACTTCATCTTAAAGAGTTGTGCCATGACACTTTACATTTAAAATGATGCTAGGACTTAGAGGTGGATTAAGATTAGGTAATGCGCCCATTTTTAATGTCAAATTGTATGGAGGAACTCGGTAAAACCTAATTCAATTTCGTTTAAAAAAAAAGTTTAAAGTTAAAAAGTTTAAATATTTTCCCTTCAGCTACCACTAACAAAATTTTCAACGTTTAGCACTTTTTACAATTTTCTAATAGTTTTTTTTTAAATTTATAAATTTGTTTACAAAGAATTTTTTTAATAAAATATTTTGCATGCTGAAATTTTTTTTAATTTAATTTAATTTAATTTATTCATTCAATTAAATTTTTTTTAATTTAATTTTCTTAAACAACTTTTTAAGTTTCCTACTTACTTTAATTTGATGAAAAACAAATAGCTCAACTGCGTCTTCGCTACTACCTGGTGTATGTGACTTGGTTCTTGCAACTTTAGATCTGTGTAAAATCGAAAAAAGTATGTAGTTTACCATTGGCCCTGTTCTGTAAATTTCTAGTTTTCTAAACGAGCTAAAATTGTTGGTATTCTCTAAACCGAATTCACATAGTTGTACACGGGTTTACATCGAGTGGACATACCTAACTGGTCGTAAGTAAATCGAATGTTCCATTTCATCGTACAGATTATGCTCGTAATGGTACCTTATCACGTACATTCTCTTTGTTGAACGAAATAAATTATAATATTCAAAGAGATTCAAAATCTTTCATCGAATTTAGCACTGAAAAAACAGAGTTTAAATTGCTACTTTTTAGCCTATTGAAATTATTTTGATCTCAAATTATTTAATTAATTTAATTAATTGTTAACTTCTTAAAGTAATATTGTATATATGTATATATTCGTGATAGATTTCTTTATTAATGCAAATATTGTGAATCACCTTAGTATTAGTAACCTATTTTTTAATGTTATCTTAGTCTGTAAGGATTATTTGTCCATTGACTGAACTAAATAAATAATAATAATAATAAATAAGTAACTGAAGAGACATAAAAAAAACAATTAGCACTTGCAATTTGAGGTATTTTATAAAAAAAATTATAGCCAAATTACATGCAGTTTGATACATTTCAGTATAAAAACTTTCTTTCAAAAACAATTTAAAAATTAAGGGCCTAATTTTGTATGTATGTACATATGTATTTTGTTTTTTTTCTCATATAAAATTTGACAACGCTTTGCGTTGCGTTTTACAAAATTAGGCCCTAAATAGAAAATACACCCAAATGTTTGTTTACAATTTTGCCCCAAGTATGAAGAAAAATTATATGTTTGAATACAAAACACTTTTTCTATCAAAGATTTAGAGCCGGTCATTTTAAATGCATATTTTTTATATAACATGTGATTTCTTTTATCATCAGCTGTCTTTGAGTAATAAAATTTCTGGTTTTTAAAGATGATTTGATTTACCGAACAGACCTGCGCTTGTATTCTGTAAAGTCGGTTTCGATACAATTTTCAAACGTGTAAAAATGTAGTTTGCCAAAATTATAATGTTTTATGTCATCGCCAAATATTTTTAATTTTGTATGGAATATATATGTAAATAGCTTTATCCTTAGCGAGTTATAGAATACGAAGGCTGAATTTGTGTTTGGGCTCTTAAAAATAAAATAAAAACAATCGTTTAACACTTACAGCCATACCTATTTAAAAAAATTATTAAGGATTTATAAAGGCTTAATAAGCATAATTTTGTTTTAAAAACCCATTATAAGGCCTTATTAATTTTTATAAAAAAGGCTTTTCAATTTTTAATAATTTTTTATTTCATTGGCGAATGTCTTTACAAATCGATTTTCGATTTTTTGATCAACTTTTTTAATTTCGATTTTTAAAATCGATTAATCGTACATGAAAATCGATTTTAAACCGTTTAAGATAAATTTGCCGAGAGAGTAAAGTGACAGTTCATGACTGAGTATTTGAAAACTTTTTATTGCAGAAATTTTTCGTAGTAAAAGAAACAGCAAAACAGAGCAAACTAAAAGTGTAAAAATTTTAGAGGTTACACAAAAATTATTTCTAAGTATTATTAGTTTAAATGTACCACCTTTATTATATAACTACCTGTTGACATCAACGTCAAGACAATATCAATGTCAAAAGAAATTATTATTATTTTTAACAGCCTCTTGCTGTTTTCTATTTTTCAGAGAGATTCAGTGTCGTATTTTTTATATTGTCTTGTCGTTGACCTATCATATTCACAAAGATTTTATAAAGAAAATTTGTTTGTTTATGTGATGACTGCTTAGCCTGTTTCTTTTCAAAACTACTACTACTAAGCCAGCCTTAGAAAATAATCTTTCACAAGCCACTGATGTCGCAGGGATTCACAAATATTTTCTTTTGATTTCGTACATGTTGGGATTTATTAGAACCGCGTTTCATTATATATTAGAATTTGCAAAATTTTGATAATAATAAAAAATCGATTAAAAAAATAACAATCGATTTCAGCATAAAATCGCCGTCATAAACTCGATGGCGAAAAATTTATATTTTTAAACAGCAAATCGATTTTCGATTGGAATCGAAATCGATTTACCAATCCCTAGTAAAAATGTAGGCCGCCAAAATTATACTGTTTTATGTCATCGCCAAATATTTTTTTTTATATTTTTTGGGGCTCTTAAAAATTAAAAATACAATCGTTTAACACTTACAGCCATATTTATAAAAATTATTAAGACGTTATAAAGGCGTAATTAGCAAAGGCTCTTATTATGAAGAATTTTCGATATTCGACTGTAGTCGAACGTACTGATCGAACGACAAATTCTCATTTAGTATTATGACGAGCATTCGACAAAGAATATCAGTCAAAGTGATTATTAAAATTTGCAACAACTTTACTTAAAAATAAAAAAACAATCGTTTATAAGAATTGTTTATAGTAATCTATCTGCTTCAGCGAAAGCTAAATTCTGTTCGACATAAAATTTGTTGCTCAACGAAATTTTCGATGCTCATAATATGAATTGAACATTCGATTTTCATAAGATCGAAAATCCAAGGCAACCCATAATAAGGGTCAACGTTTTGTAATAAAAAACATTTAAAAAGCCTTATTAATTTTTATAAAAAGGCTTTAAGATTTTTAGTAATTTTTTTCATATTAAAATACTGCGTCGAAAAATTAAAAATTTCATAATACTAATTTTTTATTAGATTTTCGATGTTCGATAGCCACCGAAGATCTAGAATCGAATACGACTTATAATAAGGGCCCAAGTTCTATCGACTCGAAATTGTTTAAATATTTTTATGAGAGTTGGCTTCTGTTATATTCAGCATTTGAAACTTGCAAATCATTATAAAAGCATGAGTTTAAAAAAATCGTGGTCCTTATTGTACTTCGATTTCGACTAAGACATTTTGATTCTAGATTAAAGAAAAAAATGTTGCGGTGGTTTTTAATCTATTAGAAAAACATGGTACCTAGTCGAAGACGAAATACGCCAACCACGATAGCTTTAGATTTTGCGGATCCAACAGAATTTCTAAAAACGATAAAACTATCTGATTCAGTAGACCCTGCAATTTCTTACATTCATTTTTCATATATAAATGAAAGTGTCATTTGGTAACCAGTTTCAGGACTATAATATTTTCTTGGTGAAATTTCCAACTTTGCTTTTTTTAAAGGGGCCTTTTCCAAATAACCGATTAAGATATAGGTATGTATGTATATTCATTTCCTTTTGCTGCAACGTTTTTAAAGTTTAATATTTCAACCTGGTAAGTTCTATTTGTTATTTTCATTGTTATAATAAATCTTATTTTATTAAAGAAAAATATTAGAATTTAATTTTACACTTGCAGCTAATAAATAAAACCCACCTGCAAATTATGTTTAACGTTGAGTGATTTTATTTATGTCACTAACTGTTTCCGGAGATTCTTGATCTGATGAAGTAATGCAAATTATATGAATATTGAAGATTGTGGGTTGTTCCTTTAGTTTTTCAAATTATTTCAAAATTTTCTTATATTTAGGTATAATTAATTTCATATTTCAAATTGTGACACATATATTATTTATATTTATTATTTTTTTTAAGATTTATTTATAGATATTTTTGTTGATTTATAATATGAAGCGATGGCGATATTTTTAAAAAGCTAAGCAACTTTTTTTAGGTAATATATTTATACACTTTTAATTTATAATTAAAATACCTATATTATAAAAGATTTTATACAGCTGCTGTTACGAGTATAAAGTGATTTATTTATTATTTTATTTTATTTCACACACAAATTTTATAGATTATTATTAAGCACATTAAAGACAGCACTTCTTAACTACTCGTAGAACAAAATTTGGACACATTTCTTAGATGTTAGTTTAGTTATTAATTTTTTTTAATTTATTTATATAAAAATTATTATTATTATTTATACAATTGTTGCGGTTACATTTTAAAGAAAACACATTATTTTTGTTTAAGTAAAATAGTATGAATTAGAGTGCATTAACCATAAATTTCTTGAATTTTTATAAATATGTTGTTTTGGATTACTTTTTTTCATACAATTGTTGTTGTTACATTTTAAGGAAAACACTTTTTAATTTGATGTGAAAAATATGAATTGGCGAATTTTTATACATATATTTTTGTAGTTTTAATTATAATTCAGAAGGAAGTGCACATTCAATTGAGACAGGACAGGTGGCATCCATCAGTGTTGCATTAGAATATATTTTGTGATTTTATTTCTTTTTTTAATTCAATAAATGAATAAAACTAACTAATTTATTAATTTATTTTTATTAACTTTGCTTTTTCGATTAGTTAGGGGCTTAAAACTTGCTTAAAGCCATTACTAAATATAATACTTTTCGCACCAGAAGGAATTTCTCGCCCGTCTTTTTCTTCAAGAAAAGTAGATTATTATTATTACTTTTGCCTTTGCTGTTTTTCGTTTTGTTCCTTTTTACACTTGTAGACGTATGTACATCTATTCTTCTATTCACTTACTTTACACTTGAGAAGCACAAGTCGTTTGGTAGTACACAGGCAGGCAGTCCAACAAAATCATTATCAAATGAAAGAAAGCACGAATTCCGAAAATAAGATGAATTTAAAACAATGGGACACTTGGAACCGGTTTCGCTACCAATCCATTAAACCGCCCGTAATAAACTGAAATTTTTATCAATTCTCAGACAAATGTACGAGCAATTCATGTATCCAGTCCGAGTTACAACGTTACACGCACAAACACACTCACTCACAAGTGCCAGTGAAAGAAATTAAAAAGTAAAAAATTACATATTTTACAGAATAGCAAACACTAATATAAACCGTTGTTACAGTCAAACGTCTTGTAAAGCCAACGAGCAACTAAATTGTACAACAATGTATTTTTGTACACAACTTGTAAAAATGGATAAATAAAATCCACACGCACTCACACGTTGAGTCACAAGCGGTGTTGCCATTTCGGTATTTTCTATGCATGTTCCCATATAATGAATGCTCATAAATTTTTTGTGTCGAGATACTACTAACAGCCTTAAGGCCCAACTATAATATGAATAAGCGAACTTAAGCAACTGTGTTCGGTTACATATAAAAAAACTGAACGCACATTCCGTACGGAAAACACTGTTTGTGTATTTTTTTTAAACTCAAGCAAACAGCAGCAGAAAATATTCATTGATTTTAAATATTTATTTATTGTTTCTTATTTTAAACTCAGAATAAAAGGAAAACTTTTATTTTCATTCTTTGTTTTACACTACACATATACACACATACACATGAGTTTATTTATGTGTGTTCATTGTTGTACTTTTTAGTAGGCAAAACAAATAAGACAAGTAATAAAGTGGTGGATATAATTATACGTGAATTTTTAATAGATTAGAACATTCCAACAAGTTAATTTGATTGAATTGCATTCATTTAGTAATTATTAGAAGAAACAAAATTACTAAAAAGTTGTGAACAATACATATATGTGCAGCTGTGGCTAAAGAATACTTAAGTGCATGTAAGTACTTTGTGGCCACCTAAAAGTCACATCTGAATTGCTTAAGTATTTGACAGACTTATCGTCCAATTATTATTTCTTTTCTAGCCCCTCTAAATTCTGAGATATTTCGAGTTACATTAAACAAACTCTTGACATTTTTCTTTTCGAATAGATTTTTTTTTTCGATTATTTTATAATAGATTTGTCTATTTACAAGTTATTAGTGCAATTATTACGTAAAAAATATGTTTTATGGACCAGTCCAGAAAATGTTTGTGTTATTATTTGTATAATGACTTGATGGATAAGTATATAAAACCTAAGATATTTCTTCCAGAAAAACAAAACAACAAACAAATATTTTAAGTTTGCAGCTTTTACGAAATAAAATAAATTTAAAGAAAAATTGTAATTTTTAATACAAAATTATTAGAATATAATCACAACGTATCAAAAAAAGACACTGAATTTAAAATTAGCGGCGTCATATTCACGTGATATATATTTTCCGTGAACGAAAAATAGTGAACAAAATTAGAGTATAGTATATATTATTGCCACAACAACGACGAAAACATTGGCGATCACAGTTTTAGGGAAAAGGTGGATATGGTAATAGATTTTTTAATTGCTACACAACCGTTTTCCTGATGATTATTATTATGTTACATGATATTAGTCCAATTTTTGATGACGATTTCAATTCCATGGTTGAAATTTCTGTATCAGCTCTATTTAAAAATATGACACGGGTACTACTATAAATTAATTACCAATTACATTCTTACATATGTATGTAAATGCGATGTATCTATGGCAGTATTTGCAATGACAGATTGCTATCGACTAAGCACGGCATATACTACATGTTTTTTTTACATCTGACGTGTTAACTTTTCAATCTATATATGTATGTTATTATGCATGTCATAGCCTGTTTTTAAACTTCTTGTCTGTTTGCATTTCGCATAGCTTTTGCATAAACCATATACATATGTATGTTTATTTTGTATTAGTAATTTATTTAGTGGTATTATATATGTATACTTTTACAATATTTCAATGTGCATTTTATAAGCTTTGATGATTATTATTAATTTTAAGAATTTAACAATTTTAATTTTAAGAACATTTGAATTAGTTTCAACTTTAATGTTGTTTAGAAGAGAATTACATAATTGAAGCCCTTTATGAAAGAGTGACTTCTGAATCCCGACATTTATAGCTCTTTGTATCCTAAGGTTTTTAGCGTTTCTTAGTGGATATGGTTGTGTTTCGCCAACAAAGTTGTTCAGTCAGATACTCAGGTGCGTTGGCAGTTTTAATTTTTTATATAAAATAATCGCATTCATTTTTAGTCGATTTGGTATATCAAACCATTTTAAAGTTTCTAGCATGAAGTTTATAAATGTGTAACGATTATATTTTAATATTGAACGCATAGCTTTATTTTGCAGCTTTTGAAGTCTATTTATTTGGTTTGCTGTACAGCTAGTATACAGTATTGTTGACCTAAATTCAAAATGAGTTTTTATCATCACGTTGTATATATTTATTGCTGTGAGTATCGCGCATTAAAATTACATATACCTATTATTTTAAAAACATTTAGATAGTGCGACAACAATTTTGAAATTTTTGATAACATCACTTTCTTTACTTCTAATTATCACACTATCAGTTTCCTATTATGGCAACACTGGTTATGTTAAAAAAAATATTACAACACGAGTTGTATCAAACCTATGCTTAATAACCCCTCAGTATGAAACCGGTTAAATCAAGGACACAACATGTTTGATTTGAAATGCCAACAACAAAAGGACTACTTTCGTGAATAAAAAATTAATGTAAATGTTTTTTAAAAAAATATTATTGTACAAGACTTGCTGCAGTATTGTGTTTGAGGTTCGATATTATCTGGAGTGCCACAAAATTGTTTGTGTTTTCTAACATGATCCACAAGTTGTTTTGTATGAATGTACAATGTACATATGTACATGAATACATATCTACACTCAACTTTTCCTTCTGTTTTATTTTGGTAAATAAGTAGTTGATTTTGTTGTTGCTTGTGGAGATATGTATGTACATATGTATGTATGGCATTCATTCCTTTGATTTTATGCTCCGTTTTAATTGACTTTCGCATTGTTTTTTTATATTGGTTTTATTTTGTTTTTGCATGATTTTTTTAGCCATTGCACACAGGGCTGCCAGATAAAATTATCAAAAAATCGTTGAAATCCCGATAAAATATAAAATAATCGTCATTTCATACTCGGAAGCAATAAGCAACAAGAAATTCAAAATCAAGCACTTGAAATTTAACTGGAAACAAAGTTGAATTGAAGTATTTTTTTAAGTAATATTGAAGTTTGAAAATATTTTGAAATTAAAAATCTGTTGTTTGTTGTTCAAACCTTGTCAAAAAAGTAATTTATTTAAAAAAAATTAAATTGTGGTGAAAAATATCAAAGATATAGGTAGGTATAAAAAAGTGTTTTTTTTTTAAACAAAAGGTGCTAAAAATCGTGAAAACAAAGGCAAAGGCAGATGTGCAGAAAATGATTGTAAGAAAACTTGTCGATTGCATTTTTCTTTCTATTTTAAAAGTATTGTTTTTGAAGTTAGATATATACAAAGTTGAATTACAGTATAATTCAAGGCTTGAATTTAACTGTAATACAATTGAAATGTTCGAATTGAATTCAAGTTCCCATTTCACTGGAGAATGCTATTGAAATAAAGTGTAAGTCAAGCATAATTCAACCCTTGACAATTGATTATGTGACTTGAATTACAATTGTTTTACACTTTATTTCAAGCAAAATTGCATATTGGATATGTATGTACATATAAATACATATGTACACATCCTGCAAGCATTTTATGAAAAAACTGATCATATTCGAGTCATTTACGACTCCTCTGCGCGATTAAAATAGACGTATATGAGCTCATTTTCTGATCATAAATGATTGTTTTCTCGTGATAAAATGGTATCCTACATGCGACTCTTCTTGAGGAGTCTTTTATTACCCGCTTTTATGATCAGTTTCGACTCATATACATATGTATTTTAAAATAAATAAATAAATTACTTTTAAAGCATAAGCACAGCTCATTTTCGAGTATTTTTTCAAGCGCGCAAGTGTTTAATCAGTTTTTAATCGTCAAAAGTACTCGAGGAAGACTTAGTTAGGTGATTTTTGATAAAACAATCTTCCAAATGCTATGTACCCAGTCAGCATTTTATGAAATTAATGATCATATTCGAGTCACTTTCGACTCATCGGCGTGATTATAATAAGCACTTATGCGCTCGTTTTCGAGTCGAAAATGACTGTTCCTTCGGGGACCCTAGCCGTGAATCTTCTAAAAGAGTCTTGTATGACTCGCGTTTCTGATAGATTTCGACTCATTTTCGAGACATCTACATATTTTTTTCACAAATTTAGTACACTTTGTATTTTATGATTGTACTCATGAGGTTGCTGTTTGTTTTTTAAACAACTCACCTTCTAAGCAGTTCTGGGAATCATTTTCGAGTCTTATTTTAAGCGCATAGCTGATTAATAAATTTTTTATCATCGAAAAAGACTCGGTTTGGAGAAACAATCTTTCACATGCTGACTGGGTGTAAGTATATTCAAAACAAAAATAAATTTCAAAATTTTGCTTTTGTTCATCTTCGATTAATTGATTTACCTTTTGAATATTACATACACATACATATATACATACATACATATGTATGTATTTAAATATGTAACAACAGCTCATTTTAATTTAAAAAAATTAACTAAAATGAGCTTTCTATTCGAGTTCTTGGTCACAAGTCTACTAATGATTCTTGTAGCTTTCCAAACATTGGAACAAATTACATCTAACATGCAACATGTTGCTAGTAACAATAACCCTCAACAAGCTCATACAAATTGTACAAGCAAGTTGCTTATCACACATATATTTCGTATGCGTGTATTTCATTTTGTGTAGCAAAATTCCCAAAGCCATGTACATATATACATATGTATGTATGTATGTATGTACATATATTAAAACTTCCTATTTTATTTCAAAATACTTTTACTTAATTTTATTTTATTATACATATCTACCTATTACTTATTACATGCAACAAACCTTTTTTTTAAATAATCTGTAGGGGTTTACTCATTTTACACCCGAATGGTGCTGCAAAGGTTCTGCAGAAGAGTTGCCACTCTGTGTGTAAATTATATATATATATATATATGTATATACATGTGCATATTATAATTTTGTTTGCAAGTGTAACCGATTCCATGTAAAATCAACAAAGGTACCCCCATACATACATATGTGTGTATATAGTACATTCATACATATGCAGGTATATGCACATGAATCAAAGAATAGAAGATTACGCATTCAGCTTTTGAAAACATTCTTTTTCAGTGCATGTACGTCACTTTAGCCGATAAACATAAACATAATCACACAAACATGTGTATTTGGTATAGGGAAATTTTGTTTAGATTTCGATTTCTACGTCATTTTGACGACACACTAGCACACTAAGTTAACAAGTTTTGTATTCTTTCATTCATGATACCTACATATACATATATGTATGTAAATACATACATATGTATGTATGTATGGCTGTAGGTAGAATCTTGCGTAAATTCAAATATGTAAAATATGCTATCCGATTATAAAACCTTCACGAATAAGTCATAAGTTGCAAGTTCGAATCGAGCTGCAATATATTTTCAAGTTTAAGTTAAATTTATTTACAACATACATACATATGTATGTATGTATGTAAATTCAAAAATTTGTTTGTAATTACATAACTTGTGTAATTTGGTAAATCTTGATGTGTAATTTACATTACCACAATGGCAACATTTATTGCACGCAAGAGAATACAATCCACACTGGAATTAGAGCAAGAGCGCGAGGCTGCAAAGGTTTTCCCTTAATAAAAGTACTCTCTTATGTTCATTGTTGCCATTTTAGCATTTTCACTGCTAAATTTAGCATATCCTTTCACAAAAAAGCATTCACGTTTTTCACAAGTTAACCCCCATTTTTCAATGGCTAAACTCTTTAATCATATTTGACTAATCCCACCCTGTTTTTTTTAGCACTTTTACCGAATTATTTTCTGTCAAATTTTGCAGCAAAACGAACAAATACAGTAATAAAATAATATCAAAATAATAGTTTATTACTGAATAAAGTACATATCTGAAGTGAAGTACTGAAGTACTCCCAATTTTTTGGGTGGGGGGCAAAATTTATGTAATGCGCTTTGAAAATTAATGAAGTGCTTTATATACTATTTTCTATCTGATATAACAAATTTCGATACACAGCTTGTACGTAGATTGAAAACCTAAGACACGAGTCTATGTTGCAATAAAGAAACCATGGTTTCAGGACAAAAATATTCCAAATTTTACATTGAAAAAGATAAGAGAAAATATCTTTCAAGTAATAAAATATTATTAAAAATAATGTAAAAAGCACTGCGTTGACATCACTGTTTTTTGTTGAACTTTTATTGAAGCGTTCCTTCCGTATTTTATTTGATGTCTGCCGTTTGCTGGGTTCGTAACATGAACTGATCCAACAACTATTTTTTTCCATTCACTCAGACCTTATTTGTTTTTATAAGAGGCAGCAGGCAACTGGTATCTTAAGGTTCTTTTTCATTTATTTGTTTAAGTCTCGTAAAACAGCAAGTAATATCAAAGAAAAGTTAAAAAAAAGAAAAGCCTAATTTTCTTACGTAAATGAAAATTAAATTAAAAATTCTTAAGCAATTCTCAATTTATCTATAGAATTATTTGAAATGGGCGAATGATATTTGAGAGCAGGTATAGCCTATAAAAAGCTTGATGCTCCTATATACATATATAGAGGTATTTAGAAAATGTGAACTTAGTTATTGGAAGTTATTTAGCGATAGGTGTGGTGTGGACAAGAGGAAGTAAAAAGAAAGATATAATTGTGCGTTAAATTCCATCATAACAAAGTAATTTTGAGCTGGAATTGGGTAAATGGGGAATATGTACATAAAAATTTAGGTGGAATTTACTTGCGTTGTCTTACTAAGGGCGAAACCCATTTTTTACTCTTCCATATTCGAACTAAATTATAAATTTTTTGACATTAAAGGGATGTGCTTATTCATGTTTGTGCATACATATGTATGTATGTATGGCAAAAATCCCGACTGCAAAAAACCCTCTTATAGTGAAAAGAACAAAAAAATGCAAAATATAATTTGCTGTTTGTTTAAACCTGTTTTGGTTTTCTTATTGTCTTCTTCTTTTCAAATTCAGTCCGATATTTTTTTTGTTTGAAGGAAGAAAGAAAAAAGGCACAAATCTACTATAAATACAGCAGAAATTTAATGCCACTTTCAGAGGGATTTATTTTCAGTACATTGGTGATTTTGTTGTTGGTCGCATACACTAACAGTAAATGTATTTCTAGGTATGTGTATGTGTATGTGTGTGTGTGTTCGTGTGCTTGGGTGCATTAATGTTTGTTTGATTTTGCAAAGTTGTTTAAAGGAATTTCTTTTTGTTGATTTCACGTTCTTCGCTCAGTTGTTGTTCGTTTGTTTGTTTGTTGTTTGTTATGCTCAATAAAACGATTAGAAAATGAACTACAACAAAAGCAATGCATGCAACAAGCCTGGCCAGCAACAATATAATAAAGTCAGACATTTAACAAACAAGTAAATCGCATGTTTATGTTAATAAACTCAAGTACATAAATAAAGAATATTATTTTATTATTGTTTGTTGCATTGAATGTGTTTGATGTTTTGTTGTTATTTTATACGATTTTTATTGCAAACGCAAAATAAACAAAAGACTTAAGCAACAAGCAAGTTGTTGGAAGGATTTTAAAGAGAAAATTTTTGCAGACTGAAAATCAGTGTTGCCAGCTTTTTTCTAGAAATTATACCCAATTTTTGATTTGTCATCCCAATAGCTGTTCAATATGATTTTTTTTTATTTGAATTTTTCTCTAAAATTAAGTTAAACTTAAACTTTATTTCTGTTAAAGGAATATAATTTTATTAAAATCATTCACATTCCTCATGATATGAATTAAAATTTGTTGTTATTGATTTGAAATAAAATTTTTCAAATATAAATTTATTTAATTATTTTTGGGA
This sequence comes from Tachina fera, assembly GCA_905220375.1. Classification (NCBI taxonomy): domain Eukaryota; kingdom Metazoa; phylum Arthropoda; class Insecta; order Diptera; family Tachinidae; genus Tachina; species Tachina fera. The sequence goes on from LR999966.1 coordinate 78,735,373, forward strand.
GTTAGTTTAAAAAAAATTATGTCTTCAGAATTTCAAATAATAATATAACAAATTAATTCTTTATTTGAATAAAGCGACTGAAATGTTTTTAAACTATATTTCTATAGTTTGAATAAAATTTTACTTTATTTTATTTGAGTTTTTGAAATTCAAATAATTTTTTTGTTAATAAGTCAAATTTATTATATTCAACAAAAACTTTATTGATTATTTCAAATTCATGAAAATAGTTTCAAATAATTTTATATTGTGAAAAAAATATACAAATAAAAAAAGTTTCTTTTATTATTTGCTCAATTCACAACCTATTGTAAGTGTAGTAGGTCGTAGTAGTAGGTTTAAAACCTTCAAAATTGTTGGGACACTAAAAACCATGGAAAATCCGCTTTTAATGCGAACTTTGAAAAAAATCGCGAAAACTGGCAAAATTTTAAACAAGCCAAAATATAGATTAAAAATCGTTAAAACTGTAAGGAATGCAAAAAATTCGCCAAGAATCGCGAAAATTACGCAAATTTGCAAGAACTTATTAACAGCGGGATGATATTTTTTTTAATCAGCAAAACTGCCAAAAATCTGAGGACATGTAAAAAGTCGCTTTTTTCGCGATATTTGCGAAAAATCTCGAGAAGTTGCAAAATTTTAAACAAGCCATAATATTGATGTAAAATCGCCAAAAATGTAAGGAATGCACAAAATTCAATAAAAATCGCGCAAATTCGTAAAAAGCTACTAACAGCGGGATGATAACAAAGTCTAATATGTTTTAAAAATCGGCAGAACTGTTAGGCAAATTAAAGCATGCAAAAAGTCGCTTTTATCGCGAAGTGTGGAAAAATTCGCGAGAAGTTGCAAAATCGGAAGCAAGCTGAAATAAGAGTGATTGTCTTCTTCAGAATTGAATTGAATTGATTTCTTATGAAATTGTAATTTTCCTTATTTTTTAATCACCCGAATCCACCATTAACATTTATGCAATATATTTTTCGCATAATGCCGAAAAATTAAATACCGTAATTTAATAGAATGATATACGATTTTTTTAAATAAATGATTGTTATATATTTTTAAATTGAATAAATATTTCTTTTTGCTTTTTAGAAATAATTTCTATTCAAGAAATAACAGCCTGATTGAATTAATTTCTTGTGTTTTTTTTTTTAAATTAAATTCTGAGAAAAATTATTTGATTTTTTTGTAGTCAAATAATATTGAAATGAATTTTATTAAAATTTTGGATATTCAAATTCAAAAAATTTTCTTTTGTTTTAAAAATACGAACAAAATTGTATTTCGAATATTGAGCAACATTTTTCAATCGTTATTACATAAATAAATTGTGTTGGATTTTCACATAAATAATAATTGTTTGAATTTTCATTATTTTTAATTTAAACTAATAACTATAACTGAAATAAAAATATCTTTATTTTTCAATCCATTCACTTATTACAGCTATGGTCATCCCCAAAAATCCCCAAATTTAATTTTTATGATTAAAATTTTTTCTTTTGTTAAAAAAATACAATTTTTTTAATTTTATTTAAAAAATAATGACAAAAATAATATATTTATTCAATAAAATTCATTTTTATCGATAGCTAAACATATTTACATACATACATTCATATGAATTTAATTTGTATTTATAAAACGTGTTAGGAAAAAATTACACATAGTTTAATATACACAAGTATAAAAAATATTTTTAACCAAAGCTTATCCTTTCAAAAACTTCAGAATCAAAATCTTCTGAATCATCAGCCTCAAAAATTGTGTTGTGCTAGTACTTGTATGAAAAAACTTTACAATTTCAGCAGAAGGATTAAATTTTTCACAACAAATTGAATTATTGTTTAAGTGTGTGTTTCTTCTAAGAAGTTCTTTTCAGAAACCATTCATTATGAATAATAGCACACATTTTCAGACTTGCCAGACGCACATTTCATAGCTCAAAAATCATTCTTGTTACCATCAGTTATGATAAAAAATTCTTAAAAAGTCCCTTAAAATTTTTTATCATGCCCAACAAATCCCCATATTCCTAATACGAATAATTTATCCCCAATCGTGAGAAAAAATCCCCTATTTGGGGACATATCCCCTAAACTGGGAACACTGCTGAAAATTATAAAAATAAAGAGATTTTTCTGTTGTTTTTATAACAGTTTTTAGTAGTGTTGCCGAAATTTAAATTAAATTTTGCACTCACAAAAATTTTAAAATTATCCAAAATTGTATAAATTACACATAACAATTTTTTTTGTGTGCGATGATAATTGAGAAAACTTTTTATTTACGAATAAACAAATGCAGTCAAATTAATAGGAGCAGAACAAAATTTTTTTTGTAAATCCATTTATATCTGTTAAGCCCTTATGACACTTATAGCTAATAAATCACTGAATGTTTAAACATAATTTAAGTTAATTTTCACATAAAATTAAAATTGATTTAAATACACTTTAATTTTTTCAGTGGCTAATTAAAGTTAATATCAAATTACGTTGAAAGTATGGTAGCACTACAATATTTCCAAATATTATGGAAAGCTTTCCAAAGAACAGCTGTTTAATATAAATAAGAAAGTTGATTTATCAAATTGCAGAAAAATTAAATAGCAAGAAACACATTTTATGATACAAAAAGAGCATCGGAATGCATTTTTCTATTTATATATTTCATGAAATGAAAATATGTGTTACATTTGTTGTATATTTCCGAAAATTAAACGAAATTTATTTTAATAAGACCACATGATGTTCATTTACATGCATTCAAAAAACACACACATGCCGAAAACATATGGTATGTTTGTTAAACTTAAACAACGCTTAAATGCACAATGTTGGCTATTTAAGATTCATTTAATTTTGTGGTGAAAAACAAAATTTTGTGTTTAAATCAGATTTAAAAATAAAATACATATAATCATTGACTGATTTATTTGCCCTTAATTTTTTCTTCATTGATTTGATATTGAATTGATAGAAAGAAACAATAAATGTTAGAAAGAACAAACTATATAAAACGGAAACAAAATGTTTAAATATTGTAAAATTTTCACAATAAAAAACCGCTAGTATAGAGACAAAACAAACTAAAAAATCGCTATGTTTGACCATAAACCGCTAATAGCGAACACTTTTATGTTTCAAGCTTGAAATGTAAATTTCAAGTTGAAAAATCAAAATTTTTTTTTGACAGATCTTCATTTGTTATCGATAATATTAATCAAGTTGTTGACATTATTTCATTTTTGTGAATATAGCTGAACCCTATGCACCTGTTGAATTTTCCTATTACAATATGTTTGCACTTTTCTATAAAACTTGATAAATGAAAGAAAAATGAAGTGTCATATGGGCTTTAAAGAACTGATGTGATATTACTGAAAACGAAATAAAAATTCGTATTACTATTTATACACAGTTTTTTGTAATTAAAAACAAAGAAGAGATGTGTCCCAGGACACCCGCTTAGAGCTATGCTGCTTAGCTATAAAATAAAAAAAATTCATGTGTTAAGTAACAATGCCACAAAATTATTTGTGTTTTTAAAACTATTTATTTAATGCTCATAAAATGTATCTATTTTATTATTATTTATAAAAGAAAATAAATTCGTAGTAAATATTCGCATGTGTGGACACTTCGCATATGAGTAATTAAAGAAAAAGGTCAAACAAAAAAATATTTTTTGGTAAAAAAATTTTGTTTTGTTTTAAATAATAAGGCTGAAAGTTCTATACTTTACAAAAGTTAAAGGATTTTTAATTTTTGAAAATGTTTGACCGAAATATGGGAATGTAAAAAATATTTTTTCTCTTTTAGTAATTTACAAATTTTCTACTAACAATAACCTTACGCATTAGCACAAAAGAAGGAGAACGGAGTTCTTATAACGGATGTTTTTTGAGTTTGCTTTCAATTTTACCTTAACGTCGCATCCATCGAATAAAATCAATATTTATTAATTTTTTTCTGCAGTAGATAAGCATTCGCTATTGTTTAATTTCCTTTCAATTAAAGTTTAATCAAAGTTACTGCGTTTAGTTCATATTTGTACTTTAACCATTTAAAAGAAATTAAAATAAAATATTCATATTTCATAAATCTACACATAAACAATCTTCTTTCATCTTCATTTCCATATTCACAAAAAATTCTTTACATTCCTTTCTTGTTTTTTGCTCAAATAAAAGTGTATGAATGTCGCTTCCATCGCCTGGGAATCGCCCATATGTCAACGCAAATTTAGCACCTCTGTTTTTTTAAGTTCTTATAAGTAACTCATCTGACATCTCCTTCTTTACGAACGGAGAAAGATAAAGCAAACGAAAACTAAAAAATGTAAACAAAAAAATCAAAACAAAAATAAATTTATAAATGTAATAGTGCCAATTACGAAAATCGCGTCCCAGCTCCTATGTCTGTCATAAACAGCAAAGCTCTAAAAAAGTTTCTTTATTCTTTTGTGCAAAACAAATCTTTTGCTACATGCTTTCCCACACATGTTATTTCTGAGCAAAACATCTCAAGTAACTGTTTTTGATCCAAAACGTGTCAAAATTTGTCCATGCAGAACTACGCAATATGCTGATAAAATATGGCACTTAATTGTACAAACTACAATAATTTTAATTAGTGTTTTTTGGGAATTGTTATTATTTAGGTGTAACATTTGTTAACGCACTAATAATTCCAAATTATTATTTAAGTATTCAGTTAAATGTTTTTTTTATTAAGAATACATTGAAATTTAATATTGAGGGGCTTAGCTGTTGCTAATGCAGATCATCAGGGAACGGAACCTTTACCCAAAAATTTTTTAGAACAACTAGAATTGTTATGTTAAATTTTCATTTCAACAAATGAGAAGCTCAACATATGTATATCAAAGTTTAAGCAAGAACTCAGTAATTAACATGTTTTTTATTTTCTTAGGGTGAGTTTACATCTGGCATTTCTTGTGTGTCATTTGCCCAAAAAAAACGTAACCAACTAATTACTAATGAAAAACTGTTTGATTCAAACATATACATATTTATTGGTTTACAAAGTTTGCAATCATTTTGGATTCTATAAAATGTTTCTATTAATTATGTATGAAACTGTTTAACTTAATAAATACATGTCTGAATCCAATAGTTTTTCATTAGTAATTAGTTGGTTACGTTTTTTTGGCACACAGATGTAAACCCGTCCTTAGTTTACTACATTCGCTGACCTTTTTCAGCTCTAATTGTAGTTGTAAAAGTATTTAAAGAAAAGAATTTTTGATCCGGTGCAATCAAGTTAATAATTAGTGTTTTTAATGGGAATTGTTTCAATTTAAGTTTATCATTTGGTAACGCACTACTTACTTTATTATGTAATTGAGGGCAAATCTGACTAATTGGAAGCATGTTGGTTGCCTTGATAATAAAATCAAATTGATTTAGAAAATTCGTGTATCCAAAACATATACAAATATGATGGAAATATTTCGAAGTGTTTTGAGCAAAACGACTTGTTTTACGAAATCCCGTTACATCCCAGAATCCTGAATATTAAGGGATTTCTAGATTCAGTATTTGTAAAATCCCGAATCCCGTATTCCTTGAAAATCAATCCGGATTAACATTCCTAGTAAGAGCGTTGAGTAGAGTTGGAAAGCTTTCGTTAGTCACGCCATTCGATAGTTTGTTGAAAAACTATCAATATCGATAGTTTGTCAGCTCTATCTTTGACTACCATGCGATGAGTTGAAGTTCATACAATGGCGTAGCTATAACTTTTGTTTTTTTTTTTGGGGGGGGGGGGTACTTTCATGAGTTATATTAAAATAAATAATTACATGTAACAGCAATTCTTGGCAGGGCAATGCACGCCCCAGAATGCCCTTTCTAGACCTATGAGTTCATATCTGTGCTGGGAAAGCCAATTTAATTACAACATACAGTTTCCTGATGCCTGTGCCAATGCACGTCACGTATGTTAGTTAACAAATAAAATAAAATGACTACACAATTGTGGCGTTGGCTGAAGTATTTAGCACGTTGACTACAAAACCGAAGGTCCTGGGTTCGAGCCCAATATCCGACAGCTATTAAATAAAAAACACCACGCATTTTTCTGATGTACATTAATGTCCATTTGTATCATTTGTTGTAGAAAAGTTGAAGTGATGAAGTCATAAGCTCTGATCACTGGACTATACCGGTTTCAGAGCTCCTTTTTTCACCGGTATTGTGTAGCAGAGTCATCGGTGAAGTAAAATAACCAATAAAATGGCTACTAAGCATAGCTTCAAAAAACAGCAACACTACATTATTAAAAAAACGTGCAAAAAGCAGAGTTGTAAAAAGAATGAAGCTCTCCTCTATCTCTTCCTTCACCACTTGCCTTCTCTATCACTATTCATTTCCTAAAGAAGGTAAGACCTAGTAGTAGTAGTAGGCATTAATTGCCTGAGTGTTACTTCTCTTTACACCAAAAAAATTTAATTTAATTCATGTTGTTTTAACTTGCAATAGCTTTGATTCAACATGTTTCTTCATTTTGATTTAACAGTAGTGGAATATTAAATCAAGTTGCTATATGCGGAGAGCTATTAAAAATTAAACACTTTTTTTTAAGGTTATTGTAAATCATTTTGAATTAACATGAAACATATATGAAGCAAAATCACTACCTTGTTTTCGACAATTTTAATATGAAAATTTTCTCTATCTTAAAATGATGGCTAAAAATTATAACGTTTTGGAAATAGTACAGAAAAAGCTTATTATATTCGTATATTTTTAATGCTTTTTAATTATTATTGTAAGTTTTAAAAAAAATTCTTGTAGGTTTTAAGTTATTTTTTAATTGCTTAAAAAGCTTGCTTATGCGTTGGCATAAGCCTTAACGAATTGAATGTAGATTAGCGTAAACCTTTTGCTTATTCATATTCGTATTGGCTGGTGGGTGAATGAAATTGAAATACATAAAAAGATTTACATAATTTTGTTATTTTCTTTTAGAAAGCAATCAATAAAAACATCTATACGAGAATGTCGCCTCTAATGAGTTTCAAAAAGATTGTTTGTATGGGATTTTTGCTATAAAAATCAAGTTTAATTGATGCTCCCATTCTTGTGTTTTTTTTTCATTATTTCAATATAAATCATTTTAAATGGTTTTATTTACCATGAAAAGAAAAAAAAGAACCGAAAATAATATACGTATACAAAAATAAAATTATTCACATGAAAAAAGATGAATGCTATGGAATAGAATAGAATTAATGAAAGAAGAAACCAACTGAAAATCATAATAATAATGAATGACAATTTAAATAAAAACACTAACGCAGATGTATGTGCGAGTGTGTGTGTGTTAATGTGTGTGCTGATAGTGATTGGGATGGTGGTGGTTGTGGTTTTGGTGGCGGTACTAATATTAATTTATGTAGCTTACAGATTCACACACAGATCAAGAACAAAACAATTTAAATTATTAACCATAAACCAATTGAAACTAATCAAAGAGACAAAAACTTGAGTGCAGCGTGAAGATCAATTTGATTTGGAGTCGTCTTAAGATACAGATAGATACCAGAGAGAGTCACAGTCAGCCCAAGCGCGCTAAATCTTAATGATAAGTTTGTATATTTGTTGTCTGATCCACTAAATGTCTGTCCTTTAAATTTATTAAGTTTGAAGTAAGCGAAGAAAACAAAAGAATTGATATTTTGATTGGACTTGTTACGGTTGCTTTTCATTTTTGGGTTCAAGTGGTTATTTTTATTACAAAAAAACAACAAACCACAAATAATAAAATTTTTTTCTAGGTTTTGTAAGGAAACTGCTAATTGATGCCACATAAATGAATGAATGAAATAGTGAGTAAATAGAAGCGAATGATAAATTACTTTAAGATTTATGGTCACTTATGCAACCATCATTTATTTTAAAGTAACCCCTGCAGTCTTTGTAACTGCCAGGGCTTGGAAGTTGCCGGAGTTTTAGGTTTCCTAGCAAGTGGAAATAAAGTGAAGTGGAATCACAAATTTTAAAAATTTAAAAAAGATTGTTAACTTATTTAATTATTTTGCAAGGAAAAGACAGTTTTAATTTGATAATCTCACTGTTTATTTTTAGTTTTAGGAATTTCCATTTTCCAAACCCTGTTAACCAGATTAAATAACCTTTCCTGTGGCGTTCAAACAGATTTTTTTAAATTTCGCAGCAAATTCAATTTAAAAAAATATTTAAAATCTAATTAGTATTATTTGATATATTGCTCTTCTTTTATTTGAAATATTTTATCCCCTGCAGCTTACAATTAAAATGTTTTACAATTACTGTAATTAAATTACGAGTATAAAGAAATTAAATATAATTCTTTTTTTTATATGTAACAAGATCGTAAAAAATTTGGACCATTACTTACGTCTTTGGTTTGGATTAGCCGCAAACTCATGATCATTTTTAAAACTTTTTTTTTTAATTTTAAGATATTGTATCATTTTCTGACAATCCTATTTTGGTTATTCTTGGCTAGATTTTTTTAAACTATTCTCGCTTTCATTTGGATGATGTTCCAAAGATGAGAATTTAATTCGAATGTTCGAATCTGAACAGAGCTATTACTTTTGGAGACATAAAATGTATTTTCGAAATTAAGTTCGAATATTCGAAAATAAAAAAACTTTAACATTTTTTTTTGTGTAAAATATTAAAAAAAGTTTTTAAGCTTACTTCTAAAATCCAAATTATGTTTAAATTTTTGCAAATATTTCTATAGTTAATACTTTAACTATTCATTAATTTTTATATTTCAAGACGATGTCTTTGCATTGAGGTCATAAAACAGATATAAAAAATTCAGTTCAAATTTTCGAACATAATAAAATATTTCGAACATTATATTGAATTGAATTGTGTTACATTGAGGTTATAAACCATATATACAATATAAGTTTTCGAATATAATAATAAACCATTCAAAATTATTTTTTAAAAATTAAAATTTTTTGAAATTGAAGTGATTTGAGTTACATATGTTCGAGTTTTCGAATATAATAAATAATTAAAAATTATTTGATATAAAATTAAAATTTTAGAAATTGGTGGCAAATATCGGAATTGAAATCATAATCTGCACATTGAGGTCATTAATGAGACATAAAAACTTCAGTTCGAATTTTCGAACATAATAAAGTTTAAAAGAAACATATGTACATTCAGTTTGTTTTTAGTTATTGAATTGAATTGAGTTAAAATGAGGTCGTAAACGAGGTATGCGAAATTATGTTCGAATCTTCGAACGTAATAAAAATTTAAAAGAAACATATGCTCTGTTTTTTTCGAACATACAAAAAATTTAATGGAAACTTCTGTTTGTTGCAGTTATTGAATTGAATTGTATTACATTGAGATCATAAAACAGGTATACGAAATTAACTTCGAGTTTTCGAATATAATAAACCATTAATAGTTAAAAATTTTTTAAATTGAGCGCGATAACCTGAAGTTTGTTTGATTTTTAGAAAACATCTTTGTAGTTAATGAAAATGAATTTGTAGAAAATGTGTAAGTCAAAGTTTAGTCAGCCTGGGCTTGAGCTATCTTGCTGTTCTTAGAGGTGTCTGTCGCTGTTACTATTCTCATTAATTTAATTCTTAACCAAGATTGTTTATTTTATAGCAATTTGTTTGTATCATCTGTACACGCATCATATTAATTTGGTCTAAACGAATTTACGGTATCCTTCATGTTGCTAAGTCCTATCCTGTCATCATTATTCTCTGTTTTAAAAAACTTAAAACTGCCAAATAATTTTTTTTTCACTAAAACTTCGAAAACAAGAAAATCGACAAACAAATTTTTAAAAAAGTCTTTTATTTGCCAAGTAATTGTGTGTGTTTTTTTTTTGTGCAGGCCATTGTTAAATGAGAAGCATTGACAGTTACATTTCCAAATAAGCTTGTTACGCCCTCTTCCTGCCCGATTTCTTTTTCTTTTTGCAATACGCTGTTTTCTTCCTTATGCCAGCCAAATCGAACTGAAAACATATTTTGCAGAAAATAAATAAGAAAAATAAAACATAACAATAACTTTAGTTGAAGTTGAAGTATAGACAATATATTTTTTAAGTGCGCCCAAGACAGAGACACAATAAGCACAATATCGCTTAGATGGAATGGAAAAAAAGCAACAATGTTGCAACAGCAAACAGAAGGCAATGCAATAAACAACAAAATGGGGAGCAGCCAAAAAGTCTCTATTAATACAAAAATTACACATCAAAGTCAAGCACAAATGCCATCAAGCACGCAACGCACAAAAGCGTTCACGATAAAAAGAAAAATACATATAATAATGCATACAAATTTTGTTTAAGAACCAAAACAGATTTTTAAAACATTTAAGGTTGAACTATTTGAAAATGCCAAAAAGAAAACTATAACATCATTAACTAAAATGCAGTTATGAAATGTGTTGTTGCTGCTTGAAGCAATGGAATGTGGTTGCTTGCAGTTGTTTGTTTGAGGTGGGGAGAACAATTGCAGCTTATGCTCCACAGCAAGAACAAGAAGTATATTAAAAATATGAAAAAAATCAACAATATATTTTATCACAACAATTACTGCTGCAGCACGGCACGTATGGTTGACGTAATTCAAGTTTCAAAAGCACAACACAAAAATGCTGCCAAACAATTTGCCACAAGCCAAAGAACCACAAGATGAGACTGAATACAATAACCAAAAAGTCTTACAACAATAAGTGCAGCACTCAAACAGATTCGTATATAATACGATAACAATAATGCTCACTCAGTACTCGGTAACAATAACAATGAAATACATACATACTTATCAAAAGCTTGTGACAAAGAATTAAAATTAAAATAAAAAAAAAACAGAAAATCTCTTCCTGACCACAATGGACGAAACGAGGCAACTCAAGCTTATGTTGCTGTTTTTTTTTTATATTTAATTGTTAAAGAAAACAAGCTTAAAATAAATATGCATGTCTGTGAATTGTCATGACTTAAAGGGTGCTTTCTAAGGAGGTATACAATTTTTAGTAATATTGTATTTAGAATTGTGTCGAACTCAACTCGTTCAAGAGAAACAATTTGATCGGCTCGAAGCCGACGGCGCGCCGCCCGTTAATGTTTTTATATATCTCGCCGACGCCGATTGCTCGCATCAGCTCAAAAATTTCATCTGCTCAATAAGAAAAAATCTTGCATATTTCGGAGAAAAAAATTACGAAAATAAATTTTCAATTTAAATTTTAAATTTTCTCTCTAACCCAGCAAAAAATTTTCAAGATTTTGTAATGGTTAGTACTGCTTTAATGGCTTATAAAGTAATGAGTGGTACATATGACGATGATGTACAGCTTTACATTAGTTGTAACAGCACAGCGGTTGATGAATGTGCAAGGACTTTAAACCTGGAGCTTGGCCGTGTTTATGAGTGGGCTAATGGGCTAGTAATTAATCCTACCAAGTCCAAGTGCTTGATTATTAAAAAGAAGCTATTAAAGCTTGATTGCAATCCTATTATAACTTTAAATAACCAGTCCATAGATATTGTAAACTCTGTAAAAAATCTCGGCATATACTTTAACAATATACTTACTTGGTCTAATCATGTTAACTTTGCATGTGGTCGAATGTTCTCAATGTAAGGAAATCTCTGGCAAACGTAATATTGTACTCCAATTAAAATTAGAATACTTCTTGCTAAATCGTATTTAATACCTATCTTGTTGTATGGCTGTGAACTATTTGCCAGCTGCGATAGTGAAAGCAAAAGAAAACTTAATGTAGCATTTAATAATATTATTCGGTATGTATATGGTATAAGAAGATATGCACATATTTCGCCCTATGTAACATTGCTTTACGGTATTAGTCTTGATGATTATCTAAGAGTGCGTATTTTATTGTTTATGCACAAAATTATATATACACAGCAGCCCGTACATATCCATGAGCGTTTAAGCTTCTCTACACTTAATAGAGGCAAAAGAATTTTATCATTTGGCCATCGCACACTGATTTCTGTTAAAAATATACTGTTTGTTATTTCACTTGCTCATTTTATGAATAATTATTTAAAATGTTTTGTTAGTATGTCTAGAATTTTACTTTTGTTTCACCTGAAAATTTTTCATATAATTTTATTATTACTATTTCGTTTGAATTGTATAATTTCATTTTTTTAAAAAATAAATAAATTTTAATATTGAGTAACAATCTTTTAATAATTTCTAAATACCATTTCTTTATTCACGCCATCAGTCTCTGGAATGGAATCCCCCATAGATTACAAATCTTGAATAACGCACGTCAATTTAGGAAAAAGATTTTTTCTCATTTTTCAAGTTGAATATATAAAAATTATGATTGAATAAAAACGTTTTTTGTTTGTGTGCTAATTTTTCACTAGCTTTATAACATTAAATTTTATTAAATTTTAAATTTTATTTTTTAAATTTTATTATATATTTTATTAAAATTACCTACAATTTATGTCAAAATTACTTAATTAAGACTTATAAAATTTTTTATTTGATTTATTGTATTTGCATATGCATATATATTGCATACTGCAATATGGATGTGTATGAGACATCGAAAAGAAATAAATAAAAATAAATAAATATGTATCTAATTTTTTTATGTATAATAATGACTGTCCTATAATGAGTAAAGGCCCTATGTATAAGCAGAAATTGGCATGAACTTAGCATAAGTGATGATGTTATATTAGGTGTTAACGAGTTCCTCCATAGAATTTAATATTAGAAATGGTCATATTACCTAATTCTAACCCACCTCTCAGTCCTAGCATGATTTTTAATGTGAAGTTGCATGGCAAAACTATTTAAGATCATGTTAAATTTTGCCACTTATGCTAACTTCATGCCAATTTTTGCTTCATGCCAATGTTTACACATTTTTATGCAAAAAATAACACATTACCTTTTGAATACTTTTAGGGAATCAGTAATCTATTAACTTTTGGCAAAAAGCATAGTGTACCGCATACATTTTGAACTTCTCAAACAAAAATAATGGGTTATTCAGTGAAATTCTAAGTACTTCCGACTGGGGTAGTAAATACACTTTTTTGCATTCCAGTAGGCAAACTTTTTCGCTGGGAAGTTATCAAATAAAGGGTGATTTCTTAGCAACTTTATTTTTGGCAACTCAGCTGTTTTCGTGTATCATGTTATTGTTAAACATATTCAGTTTGGTCTATAATTTAACCATGAATCGCATTACAAATGAACAACGCTTGCAGACTATTAAATTTTATTATTATAATTCATGCTCCATGTACTTCTTCCCTTTTATGGTCTGTTTGGGCGACCTTCTGAGGCAGCTATTGTGATTAAGTTTCGCACCAAAATTACATTATAGAACATTAAACCACCAACACGCACGCGTACAGTGCGGACTGAGGAAAATATCGCAGCTGTATTCGCCAGTGAATTATCGATTCGGCGCCATTCGCAGCAATTAAGCTTCTCATACTTTTTTTTGTTGTCCAAAATGAAAGACCTGGACTTGGCTAGCATGTGATTTTATCAAAACGGTGGCACATGCCACACATCTAGCGAAACAATGGCCCAATTGAGGGACGAGTTCGGCGAACAGTTTATTTCACGTTTGGAGACTGTAAATTGGCCGCCTAGATCGTGCGATTTAACGCCATTAGACTATTTTTTTGTAGGGCTATGTTAATGCTCATGTCTAAAGGGATAAGACTGCAACATTTAATGCACTGGAAGACAATTTTGAAAAGAATTTAATAGTGTGATACCGGCAAATATGTTGGCTAGAATATGCAAAAATTTAACCCAGCGTATGAAACATTTTAAAAATTGAATTATATAGATCGTTCTACCGACTCAAATAAAGATTTTAAAAATATACTTAATAGTAACAAACCAAAAAAGTTTGTCTTAAGTAAAACAAAAATAAGCAAATTAAATAACAAATAGCATAAATATTAAAGAACAAGCGACAATTGCAAGACTTTTGTAAATTTAGATACGATGAATCAAAAAATTCACATATTCCGTTTGCAACAAAGAAGTATACATCAACTGACACCACACACAGTGGTCCAAACACAAAAGAACGCTGATGATGAAGGTGTATGTAGTGGCCTTTGAAAACAGATAGTTGTTCCGTTCTACTACGTGTTTGTCAGAACATTTACAAGTAACTTTGGTGTTATTTGTTCATTAATAATTATCAAATGTAATTTGGATTGCAAAACGATAGGAACTTTAGCCCAATCAAATCATAAATATAGTAGATTTCAAGATTTCAGTTTTGTGACCGCCGCTGGTCACTAAACTACTGCGCCTCCGCCGGCAATAATTTTGCTTCGACTTGTTTCTCTGACACAATTATAATTCGGCATTGGGCATTTGGCCAGGTTTTACGATGTTTTCTGGATTATGTCGAATACTAAGCTACCAGCTTCCTGCTGGTTTTTGCTCGAAATGAAAAATTTTCTCACCGCTCTCACATAAGGATTTTCTACATTAAATGCTGATGAGCTAAGCTGAAAATTTTTATCCAGGAAAGCTTCTATCTGACGTCCAAGAAGGCATGCATTATAAAAAACCTTTGCTTAGCAAAATGTAGGCAACGATTGGCATTTCGAACGAAAAAAAAAATGTAGATGACATCTCACGCACACTTGGCTTTATTTAATGCTAGGAATACAACTGGGACGAACGACAAATTTTTCGGTGTGAACTTTCGTCATAAAAAATAAAACACATTTGTGCATATGAAATTTTTTATATTTAATTTTACGATATTCTACTTATTTGATTGCCTTGAAGCTTAGCAAACACCTTTGGTTCTTGCAATTATACAATTTTAAAGTTTGAAAAATGGGCGAGTCTACTCTTATTTATTAAAATCTAATATTATACTTAACGTGGTTCTACTCAGCCAATTTTTATGAAGCTTACGACACACCTTGTATCGATTTCTTCAAAACTTCACACAAACCCTGAGCTCTGAAAAACACAAAATCTTACACTAATCAAAATCATCAAATTACATCAAAATTTAATTTTATATCCATAATTTTTTTTCGAAAATATTCTATCAGATCTTTGCAGTGAAGTTGGTTTTTTGGTTTTAATTTTTAGATAATATGCGTACTTTCAGGTAAAACTGAAAACTTCGAAATTTACTCTAACTTTTAATTTCTCTCGCCTTCTGCTTAAAATATGAGAATTTTATTCTGGCTGAAAATTAATTCCCTGGGAATTTTTCCCGAGGAATATTTATAATTAGAATAGTACTTCTGTGAAATTAATGTCTATTGCCATTATTTCTCATTTTTGATAGATATTAATTTCCATTTCGAAAACTTTATATTTTTAGAGTGGACATTGTTTTACGCCACTAATAGGCTCTGAAATTGGCTTTAAACCTAGAAGCAGAGTTATGTGAAATACTGACTATTATGCAGATGATTTTGTTTTCTTTTCCATTTCGAACTATCGATCGTTGAGGTCAACGTTAAAAATGTTTTAATATAAGTCTGTAAGAAAAGTGTATTTGAATAAAATACTAAATTACAGTATTTAACATTTCCCTTTAGGTACAAACTTTTCTATTTTGTGTAAGTACATGCAAATTTTCAATAACTTCCTTCAATGCTGCAGTTACACTGCGTCACAAGTCCATCTACATCGTGTGGTTTGACTAAGATGATTGAACCACGCAATAGATTTTGTTTTGTCCATTTGGACAACTTCTAAATGATTTGAAAAAGTTTTCGTGATTTAACTTTTTTTCTTCTCATTTTTATTTTTGATTTTATTTTCTTCAACAACTTTATGTTGTTCTACTGACAATTGCAAATATGTATCCCATTACTGTGCATCGTATGTTTGTTGCTCGTTTGAGATGCAGATGCAGATGCAGATGCGGCTGCTGTTGTTGTTTAAGTTTGTTGTGTATGCAGTTACTGTTATTATTGTTGGCTTATAAATGCATTAGACACGCAGTCTAAAAAGGAGAATAATGAACTCATTTATCAATCAAAGTAGCAAATCAAATAGACAAACCAACAAAAAACAAACAGTCAAGACAAGCAAGCCGACTTGCGACCATAGTTGCCACACAAATTGAACGGAAAAAGTCGCGAAAAATTCTAAAAAAAAATTTTCAAAACTGTCGCTTAACAGATACGAGGGCGATCCAATAAATGCGTGAATTTTTGAAGGAATCAAAGGATTTTTGATAAAAGATCATTTAATTTTCTTTTATCAAATTTTCTTATCGCTTCCAAAAAGTCAAGCCATTTCTTCAGGTTTGGGTATATAAGATCACTCAGGCCTAAATTTAGAGAAAAGGGCGGATAAGAGAGAGTGATTCAAAACCCATATATTTTTGGAAACTTAACATTTATGCACCTTTGCATTATCCTGATGTAAAAAACGTTTTTCTTGGACAAATGAAATAATTTTATTTTAATCCTCCTTAAATCGACCCATTAAGTTGAGAAAATATTCGCATCGATAGATTTTAGCCTTTTAAAGGTATTCAACACGGATTATATCACTTTATTGATGGACAAAACCACTTTGGCTTTTTTCACCGCCGCACGGTGGTTCAGAATCAATTTTCATTGGTCAAAATTTATATTTCTTCTTGAAATAAATTCTTAAAATCATAACTACTAATTTTGAACCGATTGGCAAAAATTTTTGTTCTTTCCAAAATGATGTAAATATTTTTTCACAAACCTTGAGGTGACCCTTTTACTACCCGTATGCATAATTCTGTTTTTTTGTGAAGCGATTTTCAAAATAATTTTTTTTTGTCTGAAAGGAGTTGGCTGCTGTTTGTTATTTTATCCAAAAAGGGGGCGGGGAATTCACTCCCCTTGTGCTTAATCTGTGTTTTGTTAACCGATTTTCCAATATTTTTTTCTTTCAAAGGGTTGCCCATAGTTTGGTACCATAATTTTTTTTTCCTGAAGTCGGAGGGGGAAATTTTTTCCCTCTTATGCATAAATCTGTCTTGTGTGAACCGATTTTCAAAATAATTTTTTTGTCTGAAAGGATTCGCCCTCAGTAAATTTTTTTCGGAAAATTTTCTGCCCCTATTCATAACTCTGTCTTTTGTGAACTTATTTTAAAAATTCTTTTTTCATTGGAAAGGGTCCTACAATTTTTTCGAAAATGTTCTCCCCCTACACATAATTCTTTCAAAAGTATTTATTTTTGATGTTTGAAGACGGGTGCCATCCATACTTTTTCTTGGAAAAGCTGTGAGGCATTTTGTAATATGTTCTTTAAGTCTTTACATTGAAGTCGATTTTTTTGGCAGATTTATTTTAATTGAGTATCTTGTAGATATTCAGTTAGTGGAAACGGTTCATTTATTTATGTCTGGTAGTGTCTTGCATACTTATGTAACCAAAAGAGTCTAGAATCTATTTATAACTGAAAAACTAGGCCTGGGTATTAGATTTTCAAATATCTACTGTGTTGTTTTAACAAAAAAAAAAAATAAGAGACGTGTCTTAGGACACACGGTTAGAGCTATGCTGCTTAGCTATATTAAGCAAATTTCCATTTATTTCCCACTATTTCCTTTTCTAAAAAATTAAAATTAAAAAAAAAAATTATAGTTCAACTTTCACCTCAAAATTTCTCAATAAGCAGTGTAGTGATTCTAATGAAACTAAGATGGAATAAAGGCATAAGATGAAATGGCCAATGACAAACTAAAAATCTATTGTGAACCCCTGTGCACTGATTCACCCACGGTGGATCCACGTTGCGCCCACGGTTACGAAAAGGCTAAGACTGGTTTTTACGATCGCGGGATTTAAAAAAATCAAATTGGAATTTTTCGGCATACCGAAATTTTTTGAGATTCAAGAATTTTTCGGAACTCTGGGTTTTTTGAGTAAAAGCAAGATTATCAGCGAAAATTGGGCAAATTTGTGCAACTTTTAATGGCATTGCTAAGCCCAAAAAATCGACAAAAAGTATTTATAAAAACAGATATACGCAAAATAGTAACGCGGAAATACCCTTTTTAGGTAAATGTCCCTCATTTAAATTTAAAAAAAGGTGGTTGAAGATGTGTTCTATATAAAATTATAAAATTCATAAAATTTTAAAAATTTTAAAAATTCCTTAGTAGTGAAAGCACATAAAGTAACTTTCAAATTCGATTTTAGGATAACAACCACGTAATTTTATTATTTTCAAAAAACCTATGCCTCAAATATAATATTAGAATTTTGTTAAATAATACGAATGTTATTGATATTTGTACTTTGATTACAGAATTCAGCGAGCTTCGGACAGTTTTTTGGATCATTTTAACAGCATTTTTGTACATATTTACATATTTCCCCTTATTGCCAATGCCATCGTCGGCGTCACATCAAGACGACAGTAAAAATTGTCACTTGTCTACTCTTTGTCGACAACAAATGACTACAATTAATATGCTCGATTAGTTTAGAAACCCTTAGAGATTAGTAAGAGATTGTCAATAAGATTCAATTGTTGCCACTAAAGAATATAAAAGTGTCAATTTTTAATGTCATCTTGATGTGACGTCGACGACGCCATTCGCAATAAGGGGGATTGTGTTCGACTTTATCGACAACTAAACATAATGAGTTGATCTCGATTAGAGAAGAAAATGAGAAAAAACATAATTTGGAAACTCATTTTCATTGACACTATTAACAGGATGAAAAAAAGAAATGAAAAAGATCAAAATTGTGTTGCTATTTATCTATCAATGGAGTCAGTCATGATGAAATTATTTTTATAAAACAAACAAAACTTAGTAGACAATTTCGGGATTGACTGAATCCCGAAAATTCCGGTATTAAAAAATTGGAATCGGGATTTCGGGATTGGCATCCCTAGTAGAAGCGCATCTATATTGCTGTTGGACAACACCAAACACTCCTGTGAAGTTGCCACACGATTGCATTTGTGCAAGATTGTGGGAACAATTGAGGCGGCACTTTTCTAGCGGAAAGCTTTCTTATACTCAAGTGATCAATCGAAATTGAAAGCAAGGTACTACGTGAGATGCATCCCAGTATTCAGTCGTTGTAAACTCTGAGTTGAGTTGACTCTTGAGTTGGTTGTGTTAGTCAACAAAACTTACACATTCGCATTGCCGTTCACAATTTAAATAACGGTTGAGTTTGTAGTTGTCTTATGTCATACAATTTTAGAGTAAAAACTAGTTGTGATTTACAAAAGTAAAAAATTATTGGCTTGTGTGAAAGTTGGGTTGACTCTCAGACGAGCCGCAATACAAGCACAAATATGTGGTTTTAAAAATTATAAAATTAAATATATAACATGTGTTATATATTTTTTATTTCAAGTTGTATTTTAAATACTTTTGAAAAGGTCTAAATAAGTTTTAAAAATATGGACATATATGCTATACATAATTTTTTTTTCTAAAAAACCAACACAACATACATATCTTCCTTTTTTAAATAAGCTTAAACATTTTTTTGAGCTCTACTGAAAAAATTCGATTTTTGGTCATGCGCTATTATTCCAGAAAACCACGGAAATCTTTTAAAAATACTGAAACATTTTGAATTTCTGAAAATCGTTTAATTTAGAGCAAAAGTCGCTAAATCTGGCAGCTATGCGTTGGTGACCGCAAATTCAAATCTTGCAAATGGAAAACTATTGAATTGTGACAGGCACGTCTCCTCATCTCCTTTAGACAGAAATTATTTTACTCTTTGCAAACCGGAAATATTGAACATTGTTTACTTTTAATACTTGTGCGCATGAGTGTGCGTGTTTGTGTGTGCAGGTATTTATTTATGTTTGATTTAAAAATGGTAACAGAAATTGAAGATTCTTCAAGTGGAGCACACAATATAAATTTTATTTACTTAACAAACGCAAAGAGCCTTGTCTAATATTGCAAATCTATAAAGGTATGTAGAGTGTACTCTATAGTGGGTAAACAAGTTCTAACTCAAAGTAGCTGGTAATTGGAATATTTTTAAGCAATTGATAACTTTACCTAAGGGAAATATCTGATCGCTTAAATTAGTTAGTGTGTCGACTACAGAGCAAATGAAGGTCTTCGAAAGGCCGAGTTCAAACACTGGACAGACTCAGTCATATCAACTATAGCTGCAAAACTATCGATAGTTGTTCCATTCGATACTTTCGATAGTATTTTTTGATGCCATCGATACTATCGATAGTTTTTGATTCTTAAAAACTTTTGAAATGTGTAATTTTCGAATATAAAATCTTAAATTTTTAAATCATTCCTTAAAGTTAAAAGGAAGTTATTTAAAAAAAATTGTTTTTAATATACATATGTACAATGTACATGCATATACATACATATGTACATATATGTAGATACGCATTAAAATTTAACGAAAAACAAATAAAATATATATACATAGATCAATAAAAAATAAATTAAAATGAATAAAAAGTAAAGAAATTCTTTTATAATTACTTAAACTATTGCAGTTATTTAAAAAGTATTAATTTAATATAACTCTACGTCTCCACCTGACATGAAATTTTTTTTGTAACTTGATGTTATAACTGAGTTAAATAAACAATTGCACTAACCATAGTGTTATAACTTGAAAAAGGCATGAACTTTAGCAGTCTATATATAACAATAACTTGAAGTTAATATTAAAAGTAGTCATTTCATGTCAGGTGGAGACCGCAAGTAGGGAGAATCAGACTATTTAGCGTCACCGTTTATTTAAAAGTAAATAGTAAATAGTTGGTACATAATAATTGTATTTTTTATGCAATTTGCTTATACTAGTTACAAACTGACATCTTATGTTGAAACAAATGCTAAACTAATTAAGATATTTCCACATTTATACATCGTTAACTTAATACGAAAAGGCCCCAACTCATAATTTTTCGAAATCGATATTTTTACATATGTATTTCGATAGACCATTACTAGATACACCTCCTCATAAAAAGTTTGATGAATATAACACTACATTTGTAAAGTGTTTTTAATAAAAATTGCGTTTAAAAAAATTTTGTATCAATATTTCATCTTTTTTTATTAGTTTTTTCCTCCTGTAAACTATGAAAAACATGAGCTAGGGCCTTTTCGTATTAAGTCAACGATATGTTTCATGTTAATTCCAAATGATTTACATAACCTTAAAAAAAGGGTTTAATTTTTTAATAGCTCTCCCCATATAGCAACTTGATTTAATATTCCACTACTGTTAAATCAAAATGAAGAAACATGTTGAATCAAAGCTATTGCAAGTTAA
This sequence comes from Tachina fera, assembly GCA_905220375.1. Taxonomy (NCBI): domain Eukaryota; kingdom Metazoa; phylum Arthropoda; class Insecta; order Diptera; family Tachinidae; genus Tachina; species Tachina fera. Next base: position 78,756,697 of record LR999966.1, read on the forward strand.
AACAACATGAATTAAATTTAATTTTTTTGGTGTAAAGAGAAGTAACACTCAGGCAATTAATGCCTACTACTACTACTAGGTGTTACCTTCTTTAGGAAATGAATAGTGATAGAGAAGGCAAGTGGTGAAGGAAGAGATAGAGGAGAGCTTCATTCTTTTTACAACTCTGCTTTTTGCACGTTTTTTTAATAATGTAGTGTTGCTGTTTTTTGAAGCTATGCTTAGTAGCCATTTTATTGGTTATTTTACTTCACCGATGACTCTGCTACACAATACCGGTGAAAAAAGGAGCTCTGAAACCGGTATAGTCCAGTGATCAGAGCTTATGACTTCATCACTTCAACTTTTCTACAACAATATTGTATCTATTTTTATTTAGTTTTTTCCTCTTCCTGTAAACAATGAAAAACATGAGTTAGGGCCTTTTCGTATTAAGTTAACGATATGTAATGATGACCATTATTATAAAGGTTTACAAGTAATTTTGAATGTTGCATTTTTTATTCCACAGTCGCCGTCATACCATTTTAATTGACATTAGTTTTTACTTTTGTAGTAGCGTATTTTTGTCGATAGTATAGTTATCGAAAAAATATCGATATCCCACTTAAAATAAAACTATCGATACTATCGATAGTACCATCGATAGTTTTGCAGCTCTATTATTAACATCATAGATTTTTCTGATATGCATCACTGTAACAAGCCGTCTTAAAAAGTCGACGACGGCGGCTTAGGAGAAAAATAGTGGGTGGCGGCTCAAAGCCGACTGTAGTCAGCTGAAGGTGCAAAGTATCTTTCTACAGTATATGAAATTCGTAAGGTTATTAATTTTTTCTCGCTTAGAGAAATCCAAGTGCTTTCAACAATTATTTATTTCTGTTTGTTTGGTTTTATTACATTTTGTATAGAGAAAAATTTGTATTTGAAAATCCTTACTAATATTATAAGTGTGAAAGTGAGTTTGTTTGCTTGAGCATATAAGTGGACGTAGCACCGCCCACTTTTACGAACGAAATATTATATAAATTAAAGAGTTCGAAATTTATTAATCCTTACGTGGATTTTTTAGGTCGAAGTATTCTAAATATGTAAGAAGTGTTTTGGAAAAGCACATGCAAATATTGCTAAATATTGGTGGGCGTAGCTCCACCCAGTTTTTAAAACTTGAAGTATGCTTGCTGCTAAGAACGCTGAAAAGGTGTGTTTGTAGTAATCTGTTAGGTAGCAGAACTTCTAATGTTATATTAAATTTTTATGGGCGTGATCCCGCCCGCCTTTCCAAAAGCAATACTGGGTTATTTTAAAACTGATAGTTCTGCTTTAAAAAAAAAAGCTTAAGGTCTGTGTAACGTTTTGTGTGAATCTATTGTCTAGAAGTACATGTGATATTGTATTAAATTTTTATGGGCGTGATCCAGCCCACCTTGCAACACTGGTAGCACTGGATGGTTATTAAAGTTCAAAATGTGTGAAAAGTTTCCTAGGAATAGATTTAGTAGAAGCATAGTAATATTTTTATTTTATGTAAATGGGCGTGGCCCAGTCCATTTTTAAGCAATAGGCTAAAAATTAAGCTGTACCCTCTCAGATAAAAAATAATAATATTAAAAATCGGTTAAATAATAAAAAGATGGATAAATAATATTTCAAATCGGGCTGAAGAATCGCCCGCTTGAAAATCGTTCTTGTTACTTGAATACGTTTAAAAATTTTAAAGGTTTTTTCCAACTTATTGTTTACAGTTAGAAAAATAATAATAATATATTCTTTTGTAGCATTTTCATATTCGGTCTAAAGGGATGTTATTAAACTCGTTTTATTTATTTTCCATGTTTTGTTAATATTATTTATTTTATGGTCTAACAAATTTTTTAGTCTCCTCCAAAGTTTGTTTGTTGAACAACTTTTGCAACAAAAACTAAATCTAACAAAACTGTCTATGGTATTTGGTTTCCAGCACACTCAACCAACACTCTTCGTTTGAGCAGGGATTATTGCAAAGTATTTTATTCTTTCAACTAAATAAATTATTATTAGTTTTTTATATTTCTTGTTCAGAATTTATTGATTCGTATTTTTCAACAATGACCACAATAGGGCCAAGTTCATCAATGATCACCCGCTGAATTTTTAAATTGAGCTTTTTTTCTTTCTTTTGTTGTTGTCCCTGAGAAAATAAAACTATCGCATCATGTGCCTCTAAGCAAACGAAGAAAGAAGACAAAAGTTTTAAATTGTTTTAGAAAATACTAGAAAAAATAAAGAAAATATTATATACAATATATTTTTTTGATACACAATAAATAGTTTAGATTTCATGATGAATCTCCTGGATCCATAACAATTGAAAGATGCTGCTGCTAAAAGGCATTTGACTACATGATTCACAGAATATTAGAATATTGAGGAACTAACTCAGTGAGCCGTTTCTCTCTTCTTCTATCAGCATGTGATTAAAAATATTTTTTTAAGTTTCTTGTGAAAATACTCGTGTTTGAACGTAATTATTCTGAGATAATTTTAACACCTTTTTTATGGTTTAGAAAAATTTCTATAAATTGCAGCTCATTTGGTATATTAAATTAAAAAACGTAGAAAATGTAGAGAATTAATTGTGTGGGCACAAATAAAAGTTTTTTTTTTAAAGAAACCATATGTAATGCATAAACGAATTTATTGGATATAAAAAATGTAGCGAAATAATTTTTAAGCTTAATGCAAAAATGTTAATGGTTGAAAGAAAATTTAAAGCGAATCATAAAAAGATTTTCAATATAAAAAATTTTTTTTCCATTATTTATGTAGAAATGTTCCTGTTTATGTTCCTTTAATGTTTTTTCGAAAATATTTATTCAACAGGACCAAAAAGCTTTTAAGCTCTTAAGTAACAATTTACCACATATATTAGAAAATAAATTCATTGAAGTCCGACTTTGACCCGCTCGCGAAATGTTCCGAACGGACACGAGATATGTGTGTAAGTCAATACGAACTTTAGCCTATATAAAATACAGTTTTGGCATTTTTTTTGTTTTTGGTTTTTTTTCGGTTTTAAGCGTTTTTTTAGTTTTTGGGGTTTTTTGTGTTTATTGGCGCTTTTTTAGTTTTGGCACTTTTTTCTAGTGTTTGCGATTTTTTTTTTTTGGTTTTTGACGTTTTTTTAATTTTGGCGATTTTTTTTATTTTGACATATGTTTTTTTTGGCGATTTTGTTCGGTTTTTGGTGTTTTTTTTTCATTTTCGCAATTTTTTTAGTCTTGGCACTTTTTTTCTGGTTTTTTTAATTTTGGTGATTTTTTTATTTTGGCGATTTTTAATTTTGGCGATTTTTGATTTTTTTCATATAGGACATATGTTTTTTTTTGGCGACTTTGTTCGGTTTTTGGTGTTTTTTTTTCATTTTGGCAATATTTTTAGTCTTGACACTTTTTTTCTGGTTTTTTTAATTGTGGCGATTTTTTTTTAATTTTGGAGATTTTTGTTCATTTAGGCGATTTTTTTAGTTATGTCGATTTCTTCGTTTCTTGGCGTCTTTTCATTTGGACGATTTTTTCGATTTGCCGATTTATTTTAGTCTTCGACATTTTTTTAATTTTGGCGATTTTTTTTTGCATGTATATTACATGGGATTTTAAAATTTTTCGTTGGTCGTTTTGGAACTCCCTTTAATTTTTAATTCTCATGTATTTGTTGTTGTAGCGGCCAAGGTACTCTGTCCAAATTTCAGATCTGTAGCTTTGACGGTTCTTGAGAAATAAGCGTGTGACGGACAGACCGACAGACAGACAGCGTAGCGAAAACAATAGGGTTGCTTTTCACCTTTGGTGTATGGAACCCTAAAAATTAAACTTTAAATTATTATTAAATTTATCAAGAGTTTTTTTTTGTTAAAAAAATATGTTACATTCTAAAATATGGGACTTAAGATCTCTCTAATTGTTGTTATTAATGCACAATATTTTAATCCCCAAATTATTGTATTTATCTTTTATAAATAGATTTCACATTTAACTATTTGAACTGAGATTATAAATATGTATGTAGTTTAACTTACGAGCAGCGTGCACAACTGCAATTGCAATTAGAAACTACCAGACTTTTTCTTATCTTCGATTCTTGCGGTTCCCAAAACGTAGAGAGTGCCAAAACCAACCCAACCCTTTTTTCTTCAAATAAATTTATACAATATACTTTTAAACATTTTTTTATTGGTTGGGCGATAAAAGTTTCATTTTAATTTTTTTTTTAACAATTCCAGAAACTAATCAATACGTTGAGCTGCAACTGCAACAGCCGTGTAATAAAAATCAACAGCAGCAAAGGCAGCAAGCAAGCAATACTTGAAGACAGAGGCAGAAGAAGGGAAAGAAAACTACTTACTAACCAGTGACTGTTGCTGTGATTACAACAAAGCGATAATAAAACGATTTGGTATTACGACTCTTAAATGGATGTAGGGATGGATGGATGGATGAATGCATGAATGAAGTGAAGTGAAGTGAAGTAGAAGGAACCGAAGAAATAATCGAAGAATTTAAAAGCAAAATTTTTATATTTTTAAAGACAGAATTAAATTTACAAATAAATAAAAAAAAATATTAACAATTACTCCAAAAGAAAACGTGCTGAAACTTTACATTCTTTAAAATCACCAGCACTGTCACACCGTCACACTGTCACACCAGCAGCAACAGCAACAATAACAAAGAACGACAAACCAAAAGTGAACAATAGAAATAAAGTAAACTAAGCATGCGCGCATGTAAGTGCTTCATAAAAACGTCTGTGAAACGCTCGTTTATTTAATCCGTAATGCGAGAGTGATGGAGAATTTTTGAAAAATATTAATTCACCGATGATAGTAGACTGCAAAAGTAAAGTTCGATTAAAAAATGCTATCATCTAAAATTATTGGAAAATTTATAAAAATTTCTATCACTCAGAAATAATTTTTAGTCAGGCTTAAGTTCAGTAATTTCAATTCTTATTGAATGAAATATTTTCATTAATTAATGTGAGTTTCTAAAGAAGAGAAGAAAAATTAAACTTAGACTTTATTAGCTGGAAGAAAGAAATACCGATACTTTTCTGTGCAGCCACGCACTTCATCATCACCCTAGTCCATCTACTTGGGTAGAGATTCTTATTAACATCAGCTATTTAACTTAAATTTGGTATGAAACGGAATATGAGAAATGATTGTTGTGTATACAAGTGATTTGCCTTTGGTAAACACATTTATAAGTATCATTATTAATTTTCTGTTCTATTTTTTCAATTTTTTTCTATTTAGCTTAGCACGAAATTAAATTACTCTACCTAAGTATAATTTTATTTTATTATCCCTTTAATTTCCAGCATAAAAAAATAATAAGTAAAAAAAAAGGAAAAGATATATTTGACAAGAACTTTTGGACATCCCTGGAACTTTCGGCCAAAAATTTATGGAATAATCTGCAACATAAGTTTTCTCGTGGGATAACATCCCATCAGAGGTTTTTTTAGGTCCAGTCCTTCACAGATTTCAAATGTAATTACGCCAGTGATCTGCGATATATGGATTAGTAAACACATCCCGAACCGTTAGAATGAAGAAGTCCTCATAATAGCTATACCGAAGCAAGTAGACTTTCAAGAACGGGGATAAGCCTCTAAACACCATACAAAAATCATTGCAACATATATAATGCTAAAATTGTCACCGATTTGCGATGCATTAAGACAAGAACAAGCAGCCTATCGCGAAAGTAGGTCCTACATAAATTACGTGTCAACATGGCGCATAATTACGGTGACAATTCGTTCTGTATTATACAGAACAGTATGTTTTTATTTGAGAGTTCTGTTCTGTATAAATTATTCATTAGGATAAAACGTTGAAATGTTCTGTATTTTATTTACTGTTCAGTTTTTGTTCTGTATTTTCATGACTCAAATTGAATTAAATAAAATTAATGTAGTTTCTGCAAAAATTGATTTTATAAACAGCCAAAATCAGTTGAATGTAGTTCTTCTAATTCAGGGCAATTATGAATAAAATTCCGCGAAAAATGTCTCCCTTTTCCAATTCGAATTTTTGTTTTCCCTATTACTTTCCATTAATTGGAATTTTATTCATAATTGCCCTCAATATATATTTGATAATAAATTTGTTTTTATTTAACACTTTTCTTAACCCCCGATTAAAAAAAGGGGTTATAAGTTTGTAGTGTGTGTCTGTGGATCTGTGTGTCTGTCCGTGCCCACGTACAGGCCAAAAAGCTGGATCGATATTGATTTAGTTTTTTTCTGTTGGAAAGGTGACTTGATCGAGATGGTTCTTAGCTATGTTTGAAGATAAACGGTTTAACCGTTTAGAATACATCACATCTTTTATAGATATATTCGGAGGTTTTTAAAATTTTTAATTTTTCTTATTAATATTAATTTTTATTAAAAAATCATTTAAAAATTCAACAGAAAATCACCGAAAGCAGAAATGAAATCGCCAAAAAATTTTTTTTTATAAATTTTTCTCACATGAATTTAAAACATATTAATTACTACCCAGACAAAAAGAAATGGAAGTCATTCTAGTGGAACTACATTTTCATTGCTTCCAAAAAATCGATATTTTTAATTTGACGAGAGTGAGCAAAAAACCATTAAGAAGATTATTTTAGTCATACAAAACCTTGTAACTCCTCCATAGTGTTAGAAAATACTCACCAGAATTTAAAAAAAAAAATTTAAAATTTATATGCTAATTTTAGTCTAAAATTTAAAAGTTATTTGCTTACATTTACATGAAAACACTGTTTCATGTTTAAATTCGTATAAAAAGAAACAAATTGTTAAAATATGTAACTATTTACCATTTTTCCTAGATGAAAATATTATCATAGAACACAAGAAAAAGTAATTTTTCTTAATATCGCTTCCAATTCAGTGAGCAGGCATCGAAAAAGAGAATTTCTTTAAATGACAACCCTTTGTAAAAATCATTACATCGGATCGCAATTTTCACTACTTCCAGATCGCAAAATCTACATTTTCATGAATTTTTTGGGGTCTCTTTTTTTGCTGGGATATATTTAATATAAGAAACATCACCAAAATCAAATTGGTACGAGTTTTGGTAGGATCCTACAACAGACTATTTTCCTGAATTACAAAATTTTAATGTCCAATTTCGTTAAAAAAATAAACCATCAAATAAATTTATTTATAGCCAGAAAAATTGCCATCTCGCCAAACCACAAATTTGGACGCCAAACAAGTTGAAAAATCGCCATATCTGTCAACCCTTGTGACGAGGTGTATTTGTGTGAAATGTATTGGAATCCCTGAAAAATCTATTTCGTAAAAATACGAGTCTACTTGTGACGAATCGATATGTAGATTTGCATATGTGATTACATTGTTATGTTACATTTTAAATTTTGTTTGCTAATTGAAAAATTTAAGCAATCCATAAACTTCAATATATGCAACAACAGCACATACCCAACGGGAAAGCGGGAAAAAGAATTAGCAAAGATGCCTTCTAGAAGGCCTTTGTACTGCTTATTTTGGATGTACAAGGCCTGCTCACTTCATTCCATACTAATATATTTTTTACAAGCGTTGTCATTGCGGGGTAGGCCTTCTGGTACGGGTTCATTCGCTAGAGATTGTGAAAGGTTTGCAAATTAATGGATTTTGATTTTGCTTTTGGGAAAAGAGAAAACAAAAAAATTTTACTCCTTCTCTTCTACCTTCTCAAAGAAGAGAATGTTTATCTCATATTTTGTGCGAAAGAGTTGAGACCTACCATAAGGCATTCTTAAGCAGTTGGATAAGAATAGTAATTGAATAAAAAAAAATCCTAAACAGGCCTTTAATAAGGTCTAGTAGTCGCAGTGCCGGTCATACGGTCGATCTTCGCTCTAGTCGAAAGTACTGATCGAACGAATTTTCATTTGGTATTATGACGAGCATTCGACAAGGAATGACCTTATTGTGAATTAGACTTATTTCGAACTCTTTCAGTAGCTCGTTTGTGACACAAACCAATGATTAAATCCATTTAAAATACATGGGTTTTTGTCACAGGTTTGTGTCAAAAACGAGCTACTGAAAGAGTTCGAAACATGTCTATTGTGAATGTCACTCGAAGTGATTTTTAAAATTTGCAACAACTTTAACTAAAAATAAAAATCAATCGTTTATAATAATTTTTTATACTAAAATACTTCATCGAAAGTTGAATTCTGTTCTATAGAAAATTTGTTGCTCAACCAAATTTTCAACGCCCATAATATAAATTGAACATTCAATTTTTAATGATCGATAACCAGCGAAGATCGAAAATCATATGCAACTCATAATAAGGGCCGTTATATCCTTTGTCATTCATTCATTTATCTGGCTGTGGTTGCAATCAAATGAAAAAAGTTTTTTTTTTCAAAATGGAGTAGAACTCACATGTATGCGCTGGCTTTTTAAAGTCTATTTTGAGTCTGCACGACCGGGTACAAGAAAAGGCGAAGAAAGTTATCAGTGACAGTAAGTAGGGTATCCAACTCTGTGTATTCATTGGAGCAACGACGCAATGTAGGGTACATTTTTTTGTAATGTGTATGTGGATGTAATGTTTTGTAATGAAATCTGGGAATTTGTTCCTGAAATCGGCACATTTTTACACATAACAAAGGGTCTTGTATATAATTCGAATCGAAAGCAAATGCGTTCGAATTTGTATGTTTATAACAATTACACAGTAGAACTCCAGCTGCTTTATTACGAACACACCCATTTGTGGTCAATTCGCCAATAAATCACACTACGCACTACAGAGAGAATTCCTTTCTTAACTATACTGTTCCTGTCAGTTCCAAATTGAAAAAGTTCAAATCGAATGTCCACAGATGCTAATCCCCCTATTTTTCTCTCCATAGCTAATTTTTCTAGTTCAAGCAGAATGCATTGCATCAGTAGGGGTCATTCCCTGTGAGCTGGTCACAAGAATTAGCACATCACAAGAATGTCTATGTCAAATAGAGACCTTTTCTAGTTGTTGTGATGAGGAGGCGCATACTGTTGCATACAATACTACTCATACTTTTTGGTTCATTTAAAGATTATTAAGTAGCTCTTTTGTATTTCGAAGTGCCAGTGATTTTAGCGTCTTGTACGACAATGCGAGTGGTGTAGGATCTACAAGTATATAAATATTTTTAATATTCTTTTGAGTCAATGGTTGAATGAACAAAGTATTTATAATGTTTATGTTGTTCTGCTTTATTTAAATTGTAGCTGTTGATGTTTCTTGTGCTATTGTTAGGAATAAGTACGACGGGCATTGCTGCTGTTGCTGTAGCTGTTGCTGTTGCTATTGCTATTGCTGTCATTATTATTGCCTGCGTTGTAAACTACATAAAGTTATGCATAACAATTGTTATGGTTGCAAGACTACATTGACTGACTCGTCAATGGTGTTGAAAACAATTTAATAAACGCTAAAGGGGGCTTTGAAATGCCCCTCTCTCTCTCTCTCTCTAACACCTTCCCCAATGACTGATCTTTAAGACTTCAACAAAAGACTAGGAATTATATGGTTTAAAAGTAAGAAAGATATAAAAAATAAAGAGAAAAACTGTTAAGTCATGTTTGTTACAAAACATTGAGCTGTTGTTTGTGATCTTAAATGTTTAAGACATTATTGGAATACTTAATAATAAAATGGGAAATATTCATAAAACTAAGGAGGACAAAAAAGAAAAATCTTAAAAAAGCACAAACATGTTCATTTAAAAACTAAGAAGAAATAAGTTATTGTTTTTGTTTCGTCATTTCATTGAATGCATGTGCGACATTATTAAATGGAAACAATGATTTAACACAGTTTCGTTTGAGAACATAAATTTATTCCTATTTTTCTTATGACGGGCATTTTAATATTATGGCAGCTTATAAACCGCGAAATCACGCATTTTTTCTTGGCACAAGGGTTGCCAAGAAATTCTGTATTAATGAATATATATTTTTTATTATTTTCATTTCGTTGTAAATACGAAAAATTCTTTGGAAATGTAAAAATTCTTTAATGAAATTCAGTATTTGAAGGGGGATACAAAAATATAAAATAAATTAAGACTTGTTGTATGCAAATTAATTGTTGCTTTAAAAACAATTGATTTAGTTTAGGACAAGTTTCTCTTGAGATATTTTTACATTTAGGCACAGAATTTTGCAGTATTTCATCTAATACAAAAAAAAACTGTAGAGTGCGACATTACTTTATTTTACACGAAGGGTTCCGTTCGAACACTACATACATATGTATGTAATACTATACAAACTTTAGCCTATATAATCGGTTATCTTACCTGATAAAGGCATTTCTTAACAAATTTTTTTGATTTGATTATTTTTTAATTTAGCTTAAGATCAATTAAAAAAGAATCAAATCATACTGAAAGATCAAATTAATACAAACTTTAAAAATTTTTTTTGTTTTGTCTTTTTAGGGTTCCGTACATCAAAGGTGAAAAAAGGAACCCTCCAAAACGAGCGACGAAAAATATTAAAATCTCATGTAATATACATACAATCGTATGTACATATGTATATTGACACTTGAAATTTGTAAAATTAGTGTATTTTTATATAGACTACAGCAATAAACATTAAAATATTAAAAAATTTAAATTAAAGGGTGTTGCATCAGTTAATGCAATTTTGACTATGTAATTTTGACAACTTGCTATATCTTGGAGACCGTAAGAGGTAAACTCTTGAAATTTTCAAAAACGGTAAAACTAAAAAATCCGAAAATTATAAAATCGCCAAACCGAAAAAAATCGCCAAAACCTGAAAAAAACCGCCAAAAATTAGAAAAAAAATCGCCAAATCGAAAAAAATCGACAAAATTAAAAAAAAAATTCTAGCACTAAAATAAATCGTCAAATTCGAAAAAATCGTTTAAATGAAAATAAAATCACCAATATGAAAAAAACGCCCAAAACAGAAAAAAATCGCCAAAACGCGAAAAATGCGCCAAAACCAAAATAATTGTTTATGTGAAAAAAATCGCCAAAACCAAAAAAAATCAACTATATGAAAAAAACGCCAAAATTAAAAAAAATCGCCAAAATAAAAAAATCGCAAAAAAAACGCCAAAATAATAAAAATTTGCCAAAATTAAAAAAATTTCAAAAACCAAAAAAAAAATCGCCAAAACGTGAAAAAAAGTGCCAAAACTCAGAAAGCGCCAATAAATTCCAAAAACCCCCAAACAAAAAAAAAACGCTTAAAACCGAAAAAAAACCAAAAACGAATAAAATGCCAAAACTATAGTTTATATTGTTCGTATTGAATTACATATATCGTGCCCGTAAGGAACCCTTCGTGCGCGGATCAAAGTCGCACTTCACTGAATTTATTTAGTTCTAACGCTTGTTTTCGTTTTGCCGCTCTTTTAATTGTGGTGATTTTTTTACTATTAGAGATTTTTATTTCTTTATTTTTGACGCTTTTTTAAGTTTAGCCGATTTTTGTTCAGTTTTTTTAGTTTTAGCGATTTCCTTTTACTTTAGGCGCTTTTTTCATTTTGGCGTTGTTTTCTGGTTTTGGGCAATTTTTTCGGTTGTATTTTAGTTTTGAAGATTTCTTCCGGTTGTATTGTAGTTTTAGCGATTTTTTTACTTTTGGCGTTTTTTTTTAGTTTAAGCTACTTTTTTTTGTTTGTGAAACTTTTTTTGTTTTTGCGATTTTTATCGGTTGTCAATTTTTTTTTGTTGTAGCAATTCTTTTTGCTTCGGCGCTTTTTTACTTTCGCGGATTTTTTTTCGGTTTTTTTAGTCTTTGTGATTTTTTAATTTTCGCGTTGTTTTTCGGGTTTTGTAAATTTTTTTCGGTTGTCCATATTTAAGGTTAAGCAATTTTTTTAAATTTTGGCGATTTTTTCATTTTGGCGTTGTTTTCCAGTTTTTGACAATTTTCCGGTTGTGTTTTAGTTTTGGAGATTTTTTCCGGTTGTATTTTAGTTTTAGCGATTTGTTTTTTATTTTGGCGATTTTGTTTCTTTTCAGCTATTTTTTTTCGTTCGAGTTTTTTCGGTTTTAGGCGAAGTTTTTCGTTTTGCCAATTTTTTCAGTTTTTTAAAAAATTTTTTATGTCTTGGTGATATTTTCGTTTGCGCGTTATTTTGTATTCTTTTGGGTTGTATTTTATTTTTTGTGATTTTTTTGTTTTGGCGCCTTTTTTCGTTTTGGCGATTTTTATTCTTTGCTTTTAGCAATTTTTTTCATTTTGGCGATTTTCTCCAATTGGCGATTTTTTTGGGGTTTTTCGCGATTTTTTAATTTTTAAGTGACTTTTATACTTTTAGTACGTTTTTTTTTGCATTTGAGCGATTTATATATTTTATGTTGAAGCTCTTCAATTAAGCGCTTTTTTATTATGGCGATTTATTTACTTTGCAAACGATATACATATTCTTTGAAAATTTCAGGTCCACAACTCTTAAGGTTAGCGAGTCTGCGACAGGTAGATAGACCGAGGCGTCGCGAGGGACATCGTAGCAAAAACAATAAGGTACCTTTTCACCTTTGGTGTACGAAAGCCTAAAAAGCCCTTTAGGAAACCGTATTCATTCTTAATTGCTCTTTCGGTTTTGAAATAATTTTTTTTTACTTTTCTACGATATTTTAAATTCAAAATATTCCAAAATATTATTTATTATTCTCTGTTTAAAGAAATAAAATGCTGATAGTCGTTGAAACTGTTAAATGAATTAACCCGTAGATTAAAATTTAAAGTTTAAGTGGTAGAGGCATTTAGCAGCTGAAACGAGTCCCCCTAATATTTACTAGCTGTAACAAAAATTATATAAATAACAAAATATATACGGAAATAAGAATATATCGCTCATTTACTCAAAGAACTTCATTTTTAGAGTTAATGATAGATATTTAGTCCTCACATCCTGCTCCATATTGTATAAAAATTTCATACAAATATCTTGTCATACTCAACTCTTGAGAAAAAAAAAATAGAGATGAATTGTTAACTTCCTCCTTTTTTAGAATCGGTTAAAAATGAAATTTTCTTTTACCATGTTGTATAAACTAATTTTCTTGCAAACTTGTTTTTTCTTGAGTTATAACCTTGTTTGACTCAATGAGCGATATATTTATTCCCCAATATTTGGCAACCATTAAAAGCTAATTAAAATTACTTCATTGTGAGTAACTTTAATATCGCATATAAATATGTGAATCAGTATTACAAAGAATATATGATAAGTTGATGACTGATTTTTTCGTGATGACATTTTTATGATTGTAAAATATAAAAACATAAAGAATAAAAATATTGGTATGCATGTATTTGTATCTATTTTTGCATACAGTCAACTCTCGATAATTCAAAATGCAAGGGATTACAGAAACCCTACAAGTAAACGAGAGTTCAAACACAAATTGAAATGAACAAAATTAAAATTTATTTGGGTCATTTTCAAAGTTTCTTGAGGTCATATATTTTAGGACTTCTATGGAAAACTTTTCATATTTAAATAAATGACTTCATAAAATTGTATTACAAACTCTTAAAATGTATATTGGTTTCTTTTTTAACTTGCTGATTTCATTGTTTTAAGTACTTTTTGAGTATTGGCCGTCAAACAATTATGAATGAGTGCAGCTAAAAAAAAACATGCTAATTAATTTTAAGCCGAATATGGATAACGAAAGGGTATTTTTCATGCACATTTCTTAAATTACGCAACACAAATGACTACACCTAAATTTAAAGACAGTATGAGCTGCAATAATACAAAATAATCTGAATATTAATTGACTACACATGAGTATGTGCTGGCCTATTTTAAACACACACACATAAAACATGCTTTCCAACAGCCAAAACACATTTTCCTTTCCATTTTATACACACAAATGTATGCATACAGTGGCGAATGATGACTAAATATCCCGAATATCATGCGTATATTTCTTGTCCGACTAAATATCCATACTCTAGGTATAATCACACTATAGTTATAACAGAGGGCCAGTACCCTTGATAGCATGTGCCTTTTTATTAGGGTTCCGTATGCCAAAGGTGAAAAGGACCCTATTGTTTTCGCTACGTTGTCCGTCACAGGCTATTTTCTCAGTAACCGCAAGAGCTTCGAACCTGAAAATTGGACAGAATATGTAGAGCTTTGGCCGCTATAACAACAAACACATGACAGTTAAAGATTAGAGGGCGTTTCTAGAGCAGCAACGAAAAATTGTAAAATCCCATCTAATATACATACAATTGTATATACATATGTATGTATATTTACACCTGAAATTTTTAAAATTAGACTACAACAATAAACACTAAAATTAAAAAAAAAATTAAATTAAAGGGTGTTCTATCAGTTCATGCAATTTTGACAATTTCTTGTATCTTGGAAACCGTAAGAGACAAACTCTTGATATTTAAAAAGAACGCTAAAACTAAAAAATCCCAAAATTATAAAATTGCTTATCCGAAAAAAATCGCCAAAAACGAAAAAAACGCCAAAAACGGAAAAAGTCCCCAAAAACGCGAAAAAGGCGCCAAACTAAAAAACGCCTATATGAATAAAAATCGTGAAAATAAAGAAAATCACCCAAATAAAAAAATCGCAAAGATGAAAAAACGCCAAAAACCGAAAAAATCGCCAAACCAAAAAAAGTGTCAAAAACAAAAAAAGCGCCAAAATTAAAAAAAATCGTCAAAGCCGCAAAAACTCCAAAGCTTGTCGTTTTGTCAAAGTAATTTTGACAATTTCTTGTATCTTGGAAACCGTAAGAGGCAAACTCTTGATCTTTAAAAAAACGCTAAAACTAAAAAATCCCAAAATTATAAAATTGCTTATCCGAAAAAAATTGGGAAAAATCTAAAAAAAATCGCCAAAACGAAAAAAGCGCAAAATTTAAAAAAAACCGAACACTAAAATAAATCGCCAAAAACAAACAAAAAAAAACGCCAAAAACTAAAAAAAAATCGCCAAAACCGAAAAACGCTCGAAATCGAAAAAAAAACTCAGAAACGAAAAATAGTCAAAACTATATTTTATCTAGGATAAAGTTCGTATTGAACTACAAATGGGCATTTCTCCGAAAAATTCCATTTTTGTAGCGTGCGACAGCAAGCAGTTAACGTTGTTTTTTTGAACAACGTGAGTTGATTTTTCTTAAAATTTTACCTAACGTACTGACGTACTGCTGACGGCCTACACAAATATGTAAAGATGTAAAAAAAAAGTTTCGTTTTCTTTGAAAAAACAAGCATATTTTCTTGGTGTCGCATGCTACAAAAACTTGACATTCCTGTGGAAATGCTCATATCTAGTGTCCGTACGGGAGGCTTCGTACGCGGATCAAAGTCACACTTCACTGAATTTTTTTCAATATTAATTCCCCAAAGATAGTTTTATTAAAAAAACTTTAGCAAGCCCCTGAACACAATTTCTAAATCATTTTCTAGTTAGTTTCCTAATTTTTCGCAATTCATGCTTAAATGAACCATAAAAAAGTTTTTTTAGGGCTACAAAAGTATTTTAAACACAATTTCTCTGTTGGTTATCATACAGATTCATTTTAAAAACAATGTGAAATATGAAAAGAACTTTAAACTCACTTAACTAACTTAACTTTGGTTTCCTCTACCAGAACCAGTCGTTACAACTTTATGTATATTTTTTTAGTTTGCAAGCTGTTATCGAGAGTAGACTGTAAAGCTTTACTTGCTTTAAATTACCTTTATAGAAGTCATAATACATGCATACTTAAAGGCATATAAATGTAAATCGATAAAATAAAAAATAAGAATGATTAATATTTTATGTGCACAAGTTCTTCTTAATTTAAATTAAAAAGAAAGAGAATAATGCTTGACATTTTGAAAATGGTCGCTCATTAAACATTATGGGTGGTCATGTTGTCTATGTCTAGTAAAGCGTTAGAAAAATATTTTATTGATTACCACTATAATGGCAGTATAATATATACAAGAAAAGTGATGTCAAAGAAATGAGGACTTAAAAAATAATAATAATAATAATAAAAACATATATGTATATGTTTGTAGAAAAAAAAAATAATAATAAATTTTAGTTTGTTGTTTATATTTTCTTTAATTTTTATAGACTTCGATATGGTTTAATAATGAGTAAGAAATATTTTTTAATGTTATTGTTCACGAAATCCAAACAAAATCATTTTGATTCTGTAAAAAAATTGAAAACCAATTTTGTTTGTTGCTTTTCAAGCTTTTTTGTTTTAATATTTATCTATGCTACTGCCGATATCCATACATAAAAATAAACATTGTATAATTTTCCAAAATTAACTGAAAGAGCGTAGGATGACTGCTTCTTTAATTAGACTGGCTTATTTTGGTTTTTTAATTGTTCCAAAACTGGTAGCCTAACAACAAATAAATAAACAGAAATTTGTATAATTAACTTTGAAAAAATAAGACTCTCTTATTTTAAAGGTTTGAATATGAATGGAAGCTTTTTGTTTTTAAATGAACAAAAAAAATTGGGCAAATATTTATTTTAAATCAAAAAGGTTAAAGAGTTGCCTACCTCTTTTCGTAGGTGGATAGTTTTAAATTAGAAAGTAAGTTTATTGTTAACAATGACTCATCATTTTAGAATCGATTAAAAATTTAAAACATTTGTTTACCTGCACCCAGCAGTAGCACTTTCCAATGGTTTCTCAACACCTTTTCTCTTTTTTTTAATCAAAAATATTCTCCATGACAATCAGTTATTTCATTCTGTAATGATAAAAACGTGCATTTTAAAAGTGTTAAAAAAAGGGCTTCTTCAAGCAGAGAAAAACTCTAACCACGCAATTGACTTTCGATACTGCATTATACAGTTGGCTAACAAAGGTGCCTAAAAAGGTACCTAAAATTATTAAAGCAATCAAAGCTAAGTAGTAAAATAAAATTTAACCGTAAGACATGTTATAGTACAATAATTACGGTTAGGGAACTGTATTTTAAGGGTAACTTTAACAGAAATTGTCAAAAGACTTCACAATTTCTTACTGATTCTTCATTTTAATGTATATGTAGTTTCTATAGTGCCAGCAAGTGACTTGTCTATAAATAATTCTGCAAAAAAACCAACTTCAATACAAAGATCTGATAGCACATTTTCGAAAAAAATTTATAGAACCAATGGCCATGCCCCAGCTTAGTTTTTAAATGCAAGATTAAGTGTTTTTCACAGCTCAGGATGTGTGTTAAGTTTTGTAAAAATCGGTAAAGTAGAATCATTTAAAATCAAATATTAATTTTTAATGGGCATGACTCCTCCCATTTTTGTTAAATGGAATATTGTGTCTATTTTAGAGTTCAACGTGTGTCAAATTACTTTAATTAATTCCCAGCAACAACTCAGTAAACATCTTTATATGGTTCCTTAACAAAAAAAACAAGATTAAACTGCAACTAAAGTCCTGCACAAGACCATTTATAAGACCTTCCAAGACATGAGAGATTTTTCAAATGCGTTACTACAGCGAAATATTTTAAAACAAACGCTAAGCAAAACTGTTGTAAGAAAAGTCTTACAAATGGTCTTGTACAGGACACTAACTGCAACAACAATTTGTGTGATCGGCACAAAGTAGTTATTTTAAACTAATTACTAGTCATATAGTTATTTTTTTAAATTGTAAGCACTTGTTATTTTATATAGAATCCTTTATATAAGACTCAAATAAAATTTTCTTCATCAGTTCAAAATCTTTTCAAAACTAGTTATTTTAACCAACCAAAATTGTAACTTTATCTTAATCGCAGAAAAACTTTAAATTATAAATAAACTAAGAACTCTAGACTGGTTACATAAACAAGAGAAAAACCCTTATTTACATTAAACGAAAACAATGAAATAACAATTCCACATTGGTTAGAGTAACCAAAGATATAGTAATAAAATCTTATTGCTGTATTTGCTAAAAGTTAAAAAAAAGGTAAAAAATGTGCAGCCACAATTCTGTAATCATTTTGATATGCTGATTTAAAAAAAACAAGCTTTATATTTAATAAAGATTTGCTTAATAGTTCCATAAAAATTTCAACCTCATAATTTTTGGTTCAAAAATTTTATTGTTTTAAATTAAACTTAAAAATAATTATCTTTATCAGCTCAATCAGTATTTCAAATTAGTTATTTCAACTCATTAACGACTTGTTCCTTTAAATCATAACAACAATTTCCAAAAAAATTTAACTACAATTTCAGATTGGTTGAATTAACCAGAAAAATAGTGAAAGCATATAAGTCCCGAAAACGACTTGCATAAGCTGTAAGAAAATGAAATAGGTTATATTGATCAGCGTTTGAAAGTAATTAAATTTTTTTATTTCATTTGCTTTGATTACCAAAAGTTTGTAAGCCGACAGCAAAACGAAAGCACAAAACCAAAAACGGAAGAACTAATGGCGTCTGTGCTGTTAAACGAAAAAAAATTAACTTAACTGGTGCTGGGCTGTGAATATCTTCGCATTTAAAGTCAAAGCAACAGAACACAAAATTTGGCTGTTGGTTTTGCTGTCGCTTTGGTTTAGTTAGGCTCAACTTCTTAAACAAATAAGTAAATAACAATTACAATAACAACAACAAACAAAGGATGATTCAAAGCTTCGGCAAGTGTAACATAAAAAAGACAACGAACTTTTGAAACTGTGCTTTGGCTGAACTATTTAAAATTTCGAAGTTAAAGCAACAGAAAACAGTCATCAGTAACGCACAATCTGTCTGTGAAGACATGTGCACAGCACAGCACAGCAACCGAAGTTTAAAAAATAAATAAACTTTTCGCAGCACAGCCAGAGCAGATTTTTTAGTGCTTTTGTTGTTTTGCTGGCAATTTTTCAAACACTGATTTTTATCTCCCCCGGGTCTTTCAGTTTGTTAAATCTTAAGGCACAACTCCCTGAAGTGTTACAAAAACTTGACCTTGACTTCACCTTAAAAAAAAACAAATTAGAAAAAAATTGGACAGCGTAAAGGACTTTATAATGCCAAATTGAAAAACGACTTACATATACAATCAGATAATTAATTTAAATTCAGATAATTTAATTTTTCTATTCCTAAAGAATAGTAAATTTGATTTCAAACTTTAACTTGGTTATTAAAAATTTAAAAATAAACTAAAAAGCCAAACGTTTTGCTGTCGTGTATTTTCTATAATTACATTTCTCTCTGTTGTTTGTGCAACTTACCCATCATTCGCAAAAAAAAAATTAAAATTTAATTTATTTTCGCCATTTGCTACAATGTTTCAGGTTTCAATTTGTTAAACAATAACCAGCTTAAACATAAAATATTTCAATGCAATTATTGTTAATATTTTATTTTACAGCCAGAGGAGACCATAATAGAGATGTGGGCGTGGATAAATAAAAGCACTCACGATCATGATTAAAGAAAACTGGTGTATCTCTTATATACATCCTAGCAGTCGCCAGTCTAACTCAATCAGAAAGCTTACATTCCTAGAAGTTTTAAAAGCAGAGGAGAGCAAAAATAAATACACATATAATGGCGCTTTACGTCTTGATCTTAAAGGGAAGTTGAAGATCCCTTCTCACTTTTCTAACAAAATGTTATGTTGAATGGGAGTAGAGAACGATTTAACCCTTATATTTCATTAAATGATTCATTTATATTCATTTATAAAGTGCACACAATAAATAGTTTAGTTCCTTTATTGAAGTTACGTCCAAGTCCAAGCCATATGCACAAAGACCAAACTTTTATAGAGCTTTTTGTGCTTTCACACCGACGAGAGCACATCAGCCTACCAGATCTCGGAAGCAACAATGCTTGCTCTTATTTTGCAAGGGAACAAGAAAAAATTTAAAAGCTCATTTATTGTAGGGCGTGACATTATTTTTTGGCTTCCCTCGTTCCTCCCTGGCAGAAACACTAACTAATTCGCTCACTTGTTCATACCACTACAGGGGAAAATTGAATATGATATGATCATAATTTTACAATCAGCAAATATTCCATGGATTCGAATGAATTTTTAATGGCATGAGTAATAGTTTTTATATCATTTTGCAATAATATTTAAATTTTATTATTATCATTAATAACAGTTCATGTTAAAGTTTTGTTTTGTTTTTTCTTAATAAAAAAGATTTTTTTGCAATCAATTTGCAGTATTTTATTTATTTATTTCTTAGTTGTTGTTTCTTTTTTATTCACTCTCAGCTTGCGGCAAATGACCCAGGTTTAATCTGGCGTATGAATTTGTGAAGTCTTAGTAATTGGGCAAGAAGTTGGGTTAGCGAACATTTATGTAGTTGTTCAGCAATTGGAGAGGTGCAAGTGTTGAATCATCAATTTACGGCGCCGCCTGTGCAATAGCGAAAAATTAAAAAGAAATTGAGCGTTTTGCTTTTATTGAAGTTTGTTGGTCATTGAATGAATATTTTTAATTGCAGAAAAAATTTAAACGATTTTTGTACTTTTTGTTAAACAGTTATCGTTATGTTAAACGAAAAAATCATGTAAAATTTTTTCGTTTTAAAATGAAAAAGAAAAATCTTCCTACAATTTTTGAAGTAAGAGTAATTGGGTGATTTAACTTCATTTAATTTAATTTGTGATTGAATTTAATATAATTTAATTTAATTTAATTTAATTTAATTTAATTTAATTTAATTTAATTTAATTTAATTTAATTTAATTTAATTTAATTTAATTTAATTTAATTTAATTTAATTTAATTTAATTTAATTTAATTTAATTTAATTTAATTTAATTTAATTTAATTTAATTTAATTTAATTTAATTTAATTTAATTTAATTTAATTTAATTTAATTTAATTTAATTTAATTTAATTTAATTTAATTTAATTTAATTTAATTTAATTTAATTTAATTTAATTTAATTTAATTTAATTTAATTTAATTTAATTTAATTTAATTTAATTTAATTTAATTTAATTTAATTTAATTTAATTTAATTTAATTTAATTTAATTTAATTTAATTTAATTTAATTTAATTTAATTTAATTTAATTTAATTTAATTTAATTTAATTTAATTTAATTTAATTTAATTTAATTTAATTTAATTTAATTTAATTTAATTTAATTTAATTTAATTTAATTTAATTTAATTTAATTTAATTTAATTTAATTTAATTTAATTTAATTTAATTTAATTTAATTTAATTTAATTTAATTTAATTTAATTTAATTTAATTTAATTTAATTTAATTTAATTTAATTTAATTTAATTTAATTTAATTTAATTTAATTTAATTTAATTTAATTTAATTTAATTTAATTTAATTTAATTTAATTTAATTTAATTTAATTTAATTTAATTTAATTTAATTTAATTTAATTTAATTTAATTTAATTTAATTTAATTTAATTTAATTTAATTTAATTTAATTTAATTTAATTTAATTTAATTTAATTTAATTTAATTTAATTTAATTTAATTTAATTTAATTTAATTTAATTTAATTTAATTTAATTTAATTTAATTTAATTTAATTTAATTTAATTTAATTTAATTTAATTTAATTTAATTTAATTTAATTTAATTTAATTTAATTTAATTTAATTTAATTTAATTTAATTTAATTTAATTTAATTTAATTTAATTTAATTTAATTTAATTTAATTTAATTTAATTTAATTTAATTTAATTTAATTTAATTTAATTTAATTTAATTTAATTTAATTTAATTTAATTTAATTTAATTTAATTTAATTTAATTTAATTTAATTTAATTTAATTTAATTTAATTTAATTTAATTTAATTTAATTTAATTTAATTTAATTTAATTTAATTTAATTTAATTTAATTTAATTTAATTTAATTTAATTTAATTTAATTTAATTTAATTTAATTTAATTTAATTTAATTTAATTTAATTTAATTTAATTTAATTTAATTTAATTTAATTTAATTTAATTTAATTTAATTTAATTTAATTTAATTTAATTTAATTTAATTTAATTTAATTTAATTTAATTTAATTTAATTTAATTTAATTTAATTTAATTTAATTTAATTTAATTTAATTTAATTTAATTTAATTTAATTTAATTTAATTTAATTTAATTTAATTTAATTTAATTTAATTTAATTTAATTTAATTTAATTTAATTTAATTTAATTTAATTTAATTTAATTTAATTTAATTTAATTTAATTTAATTTAATTTAATTTAATTTAATTTAATTTAATTTAATTTAATTTAATTTAATTTAATTTAATTTAATTTAATTTAATTTAATTTAATTTAATTTAATTTAATTTAATTTAATTTAATTTAATTTAATTTAATTTAATTTAATTTAATTTAATTTAATTTAATTTAATTTAATTTAATTTAATTTAATTTAATTTAATTTAATTTAATTTAATTTAATTTAATTTAATTTAATTTAATTTAATTTAATTTAATTTAATTTAATTTAATTTAATTTAATTTAATTTAATTTAATTTAATTTAATTTAATTTAATTTAATTTAATTTAATTTAATTTAATTTAATTTAATTTAATTTAATTTAATTTAATTTAATTTAATTTAATTTAATTTAATTTAATTTAATTTAATTTAATTTAATTTAATTTAATTTAATTTAATTTAATTTAATTTAATTTAATTTAATTTAATTTAATTTAATTTAATTTAATTTAATTTAATTTAATTTAATTTAATTTAATTTAATTTAATTTAATTTAATTTAATTTAATTTAATTTAATTTAATTTAATTTAATTTAATTTAATTTAATTTAATTTAATTTAATTTAATTTAATTTAATTTAATTTAATTTAATTTAATTTAATTTAATTTAATTTAATTTAATTTAATTTAATTTAATTTAATTTAATTTAATTTAATTTAATTTAATTTAATTTAATTTAATTTAATTTAATTTAATTTAATTTAATTTAATTTAATTTAATTTAATTTAATTTAATTTAATTTAATTTAATTTAATTTAATTTAATTTAATTTAATTTAATTTAATTTAATTTAATTTAATTTAATTTAATTTAATTTAATTTAATTTAATTTAATTTAATTTAATTTAATTTAATTTAATTTAATTTAATTTAATTTAATTTAATTTAATTTAATTTAATTTAATTTAATTTAATTTAATTTAATTTAATTTAATTTAATTTAATTTAATTTAATTTAATTTAATTTAATTTAATTTAATTTAATTTAATTTAATTTAATTTAATTTAATTTAATTTAATTTAAGTTAATTTAATTTAATTTAATTTAATTTTATTTAACATATTTTAATTTAGGTTTTTAATTAATAATAAATAATATATATTTATTAATTTAATTGAGCTATTATGAATTTCTAATCAAGGAATAATTTTTTAATCGCGTGCAATCAAATTAATTACACATATTTCTGCGCACTGTCAGCTGTCTACTTGGTCAGAATTAAAAAAATATTGAACTTAAGCCCCATTAAGAATTTAGTCCTTGAATAATAAATAATAATTTTATAAATTTTATTTAATGCCTCTTTTAATAAATTCAAAAAAAAAAAAAAATCAGTGTAAGATTTTATAAGCAATTTCGAGGTTTTTTCGTTTCTTTCTGGAAATAAATTTTTTATTACAATTTTCCTCTATTATCGCCACCAAGTTATAGAATTTCAAATAAAATTTTATATGTAAAAGTAATAACTCTACTACCTCCTCATTTTGCCCAGTTGCTTGGCTTCACAAAAATTAAATAAAAAATACTCGTAGTTACCAAAAATTTTGCATAAATAAACACAACTCACTACTCGCGTAAATAAATAGTTTTATTCATATTTAATGCAACATTTATTAATTTTTCTGTTGCCATTGTGTGTCATTTTTTCATAACTGTGCAAAAAGTGAAGGTCATATTGCTTTATTTTGTAACATTTTTCCTTTTTAATTATTTTTTATTTTTTTTTTAACAAAAAATTTTGGCTAACGATAAAGTATCCATGTTTTTAGCACTAAAAATATGAAAACCCAAAATAGTACATAATACTCGTACAATAATAATTTTACTTTAACAATTGTTGTTTAAACTCGAACTATGGACATATACAGCACAATATACAATATTACGAATGCCAGTCAAGTCAGTCAGTCCATTTAAACAATGAATATTTAAAAAGAAAAAAAGAAAAGAATTGAAATAAAACAATAAAACAAGGCATTCATTGTATTCGTTAAATTTGATTACAATTGAACATTTTGTTAATTTTTCTTATACAGATTTACTCGTACTTACGGTTTAAAATTTTTTCTGCCTCATAATTGGCTTCAAATAATAAAGTTATTATTTTTATACAATTGAATGGGAAAACACAATAAAGTGGCAAAATAAAGACAAAGAAAAGAAAAAAATAAACTTCAACTTTATAAAAGTCAAGTTATCCAATAACAACGAACGCCGCCACCAAGAAGTTAAGGAACAAGTAAATGTGAGTATTTTAAGGAAATTAAATTGTCGTTGTTTTTTTGTTGCTTGCTGCTGCTGTTGTGTTGTTCCCACTTCTTTAACACTACTGTTTGGTGCAATATTCACTGCTATTCTTCTTGTTGTTGTTGGTGTTATTTTCCCAGCTCATTTTGTAGTCGTTGCCAATATCGCTTTATTAAAATCGCATAAAATTTGCATTAAAAATACAATTGACTGTTTAGGTTTAAAGGTTTTCATTAATGCACTCTACTGTCCACAGCTCGTCTACTGGTTAAAGTCTATGATGAAGAAATTTTGTAAAGTGTCTTTAATTTTCTCAAAAAGAAAGTATCAATGGATATTTGGGCCAAAATCCTTCGCTGATCGTGTGAACGATCGTAGTTTAATTTTCAAAAAAGTTTTCCAAAATCTGTGTCAATCAATTAAGGGGGTCATATAAAAGTTTTAATAAGAATTGGAATTTTAAAAATACTGATTTTCCTTGTAAAATTTTTCATGAAAAAAGTTGCCAAGAATTTTTCAGATATTCGCGCTACGCCATTTTTACATATTACCCCTTTTCTGGTGTAACAAATTTTATCACATTTCATATAAAATTGTGGCATTGTGACATACCTTAACATATACAGTAGAGGTGTTATGATATGACATTATAGGCATGACATGTTATGACATACCATGTCTAATGCCTTAACAAAACTGAGTCTTGACATTACAATGACAAGACATAAAATGCAAACATATTAGATATGTATGTAAAGATATTATTATG
Organism: Tachina fera; assembly: GCA_905220375.1. Taxonomy (NCBI): domain Eukaryota; kingdom Metazoa; phylum Arthropoda; class Insecta; order Diptera; family Tachinidae; genus Tachina; species Tachina fera. The sequence goes on from LR999966.1 coordinate 78,781,977, forward strand.
ATATGAAATAATTATGTCATGACATACTTATGTTTTGATAAAACTATTCAAATATAATTTCATTATTACATAAAAACGCGAACGAAATAAATGTGTGTGTCAAGATATTTTAAACATAGTGGCCTTATGATAAGCCTTAACATATAAGTTATAGACGTTATGGTGGTATATGTTAAATATGACATGTTTTGGCATCCCATAAAACTGAGTCCTGACACAAAAATGACACGACGTAAAAAACTTATGAAATAATATCATTGTTACATACCAAGATATTTTTATGATGAAATAATAATGTCATGACTTAATTATGATTAGACATCACTGTTAAGATATAATTTCATTATTACACAAAAACTCTAATCTAATTGATTGTGTGTATGACAAGATACTTTTGTGATATAAAATAATAATAATGTCATGATAAAAAGGTTGTTTTTTATAGAATAATTCAAGTTTAAATCATGATAAAACAAGGAAACATATTTCTAACATCAATGAAACGCACTTTATTGGAAAGAAAATTTTATGAAATTAATGATTAAATATGATATCTGCCATGTGGCCGACACAGCTCACGCGCCAGAAGGCGCAATCTAGAACACAAATTTTCAAAAACTTTTCGCGGCATTTTACGGCCGTATTTCACCGATAACTCTTTGAATGTTTATTTCCAGGTGTTCAATTGTTTGTGGTTTATCGACGTAGTCAAGTTAGTTAATATTTTCCCAAAGAAAATATTCCAATGGCTTTAAATCACACGATCTTAGTAGCCAATTAATTGGGCCATTACGTGAAAGTATTTTTTCATAAAAAGTTTCTTTGAGTAAATCAATTGTAGTGGCCGCTGTGTGGCATATGGCTCCGTCCTGTTGGAACTACATATCAGCAAGGTTAATACTATGTAATTGAAGTAAGAAAAAATTTCGAATCATATTCCCATACCATTCACCATTGACAGTAATATTCTGACCATCAACGTTTTTGAAGACGTATGGGCCAATGACTCCACCAGCCCATAAAGTGCACCAAACAGTAATTTTATGTGGGGTGCCTCGATAAAAGCTTGTGAGTTCTTCTCACTCTAAATGGGACAATTCTGCTTACTTACGTACTCATTCCACCACAAATGAATGGGCTTCATCGGAAAATAAAATTTTGAATGGAAATTCAAAATTAATATCAATATGTGTATCAGCTAATTCGCCGAATTGGCGGCGCATGCGATATTCGTTTGAATTAATCACAACTTTCAACTGTTAAATGGGTGCTCAAATAAAGCAGTGATGGCAACCCAAAATTGTTGCACTTTTTTGTGTTAAAACATTATTTTAAGTTAATAGTGACATAATTATGTCGAAAGTTCAAAAAATATCAGAACATAATCATGCCAAGACATATTTATGTTATTTCATCATGGAATGCATGGCCATTGAATGATATAATTTTTGCATGACATGTCATGACTATATTAAACAAAAATATGTCGACATAAACATTTATTTACACATACATAATTGCGTTATTACACTTTTGACATAGCAAAATTATGCAAAATTATATTGTGACATAATTATGTCTTAATACAGATATTCCATGACATAATTATTTGAAGGCATTTTTATAATATATTAAGGGTTTTCATGAGAATGTTCAAAAGTCTCGCAAACTGTGCAATTGTGCATTTTAACACTCTCGTAAATAAAATATCAGAAATTGTATGTAAATTTATTTACACAAACCTGTTAAGTTTGCCCAACATTTTTAACTCGTAAACTTAATCTTTGAATTGCAAAGCTTAAGTTTGCAATTGCGCATTTTGTAAATAACCACTTCTTGCTTTTTGGCTTCATTTAGATATTTTTAGACACACACACACACAATTTTATATTTTTATTAAAAAATATATAAAAGTTTTTATATTAAAAATTTCTTGAAATGAATCTTATTTTATTTTTATTATATGTAATTTTTGACGTTTGTTTCAAATTTACATAAACTGTTTGCCCAAAAGTTCCAAAGGAGCTTCACGAAACAAGTCTCGCAAGTTTGCCCAATTGCATAAATGACAATTTTAAGAGTTTTCATAAAAACCCTTATTATATTGTATTATGCCCATAATTACCTCTACAAACATTTGGAAGATATCTTACCCAGAAGATAAAAATACAATATCTTATTTTTATGATTTAGAAGAAAATCATCAAAGCAACGCTTTTTTAATATTAAAATATTTTCATTCTGGTGAAACTTTTTCAATGAACAGTTCAAAATATATTGACTATTTAGTTTTTCCTTTAACAAGGTATTTTGTGTTATTAAAATGTTGCATTTTTTCAGCCTGGCGTTTTATCACATGCCCAATAAATTTATAATATCAATATGTTTACAACTAGATCATAAAAAAAATTTAATTTAAAATAATAACAATCAGAAAATCTTCAAAACATTATGTCAGGAAGTTTATTTTTATACTAAACATATGATGACTCCCGCGATGATAAATTGAATTTAGTTGATATTAAAAAATTGCTTTAAATTTAAATTAATGGTAGCTTATATATGTATATATATATCTTTTCTTCCTTCAGATAATTTAGCAAAATTCTAAAATTGTACTTTAGGATATAATCTATCGTTGTAAATAATTTATCTTCCTAAAGATAATTTGGCAATATCATAAAAAATTCTATTAGATGATTATCTAGCAATATCACAATTTTATTTTCTAGAAGTATTGCATTCGTATTTCTTCGAAGTTTCGCCCTGGCCGCACAAACTCTCCCAAAGGGGGAATCTTCCGCAATACGAATATGATTGTTGCCGCAATACTATTTTTCTTCCAAGCAATACGATTTTGTATTATTTTCGTATTACTTTGATTGTAGGGTACGAATTAATGTTGGGTTACCCCAAAAAGGCCATGACATAACTATTTCAAAATATTTTTTACATTATTTGTTTTATCAGAAAAGGCAAACAAAACATATGAGACTTCCAAAGGACACCTTATTATGCTGATTCCACTTCATGGTTTTTTCTATAGCGCTTTCGAAAGTTTTTATATCCCAAATAAACTTATGAAACCGTAAACGGAACAGCGACACACAAATTTTAAATGCCAATTGTTCGCTCTTTTTTTGTCTTAATTTTATTTACTTGTAGTTTTTTTTTTATTTTTAGCGAAACAATAAAAATATGTAATGATTTTATTTTTAAAATAGACAAGATATTAAAACCCCAATAAAATTTATGGGTTGGCTTAGAAGTTTTGATTATCTTTTTACGAGTGGTAATTTTTCATATAATTGTTGTTTATTTTTGAGCAGTTTATTTCATTGGAAAATATATGTATTTAATAAAAATAAATTTAATAAAGTAAAAAGCAATAAAACAAAATGGCATTTTGAACGATTTGATACAAATGAAATAAAATGGAAAATATTTTAATACTCAGAAGTTAATGATTAATGTTTTAATATACGGAATATATATATGGGCATTTCCATGATGTTCGATCGCCGGTCACATCTAAAGTGAATAAATCAAAATAAGAAAATAAGTGCAAACCATAGCATATTGGCTTAGAATTGGTGAAAAGTTTTAGTTTTTAAGATAATTAAAAAACCCGTCATTCATTCGCATGTGACAAAAATTATTAAAACACTGATTTCAGCGAAACCTGAGGCAATATTTTAATGTGACTAATTTTAATATGTTGTTTAATGATGTCTCTTTAAAAAAGTTTTGATTTTACCCAAAACTAACATCTCGCACGTGACATTTTCTTTTCATAATGATATTTATATTGTTTCCGTTGCTTTTTTTATAAAATTACAAATAAAAAGCATAGTAAAATAATTTTAAAATTAACAGAAATATTCAAAGTTTTTATTTTAACATAATCACAACAAACTTAGCAAAAATATATAATATGAAGAAAGTAGTTTAAGTAATAAACTAAAAATATTTAAATGAAAATAGTATCCGGAGCAAAAAACACAATTTTTTTAAATAGAAAATTTTAGCTACTTTTACTTAATGACTATTCCAGCAAAAGAAGTGCAACTCTGATATACATTTTTGGTCTATATTATGAACTAAATTGGAAAACTTTTGCAAGCGTTTACTGGCATTTGTAAGGCTTGTTTTGTGCTTGTTTGGCATTTGTGAACTTCTACCGACTTTTTCTCCTACTTATTATGCCATTTCTCATTAATGATTTCAGTTTTTTCTTCAGTCCACGCGGTTCACTTTTTCACACTTTTTTTTTGCTGGGTTTTTAATTTGTTGTTTTCTAATAATATTTCATCTTCCTTAAATGTTCTCTCCACCTTCTCCATCCTTATTTTTCGCCGTTTTGCTCATCTAAATTTAAATAGCTTGAAAGTATTTTCATTTATTTTATTCACATAAATTTTTTAATTATGCAACTACGATGTCGCACGTGACCAACTTTATATATGCAGGTAGCACGGTGAGAAATCTTTATATTTTTTATATTTCTCAACGTACTTTCGACGCACTGATAACAAGTGTGGTTTTTCAATGTCGCACGTGACACCACCCCACCGTTTACATTTCGCTTTATTTTTGGCTGTTTTTACTCATCTAAATTTAAATAGCTTGAAAGTATTAAAAAAATGTATGCATATATTTTTTAATTTTATTTTACAATTACGATGTCGCACGTGACCAATTTTATATAGGTACCACGATGAAAAATCTTTATATTTTTCAAATTTCTCCATGTACTTTCGACGCACTGATGGCAAATGTGGTTTTAAATGTCGCACGTGACATCATAACATGCGATTTGGCAAAGCAAAAATTTACTGAATATTTGATAAAGTTTCTAACTGCACTTGCCAGGCACTGACAAACAAAGTTGGTTTTATATGTCACATGTGACATAGTAAAATGCGATTTTTCAAAGAAATATTGTACTAAGCATCTGATGAGCTTTCTGCATGTACTTTCGACGCATTGATAGCGTTTATTGCTTTTAAATGTCGCACGTGACATCTAAACATGCGATTTTGCAATGAAAAACTATACATTTATTTGCTATCGCATAGTTTCTTATCTATCATTATTTTTTTGATTCAAAGCACTCGCAGAAAAATTTGTAAGAGCAAAAGAAGTCAATGTTACTTTTCAAGAATTTTTATGTAAGCAAAACTAAAAAAAAGAACTATTCAAGTGAAAAAAGGTTTGAATTCGAATATCTTGAAATGCATTATGTATAAATCTAATATTTCAGTGGAAATGCCCATATACATGCACATATGTATGCATATTATTAAAAGTTGGCAAATTCCACAAAACTCAACAATTGATTTTTTATGACAATTTAGGAAATTTTTCATTCGTCAATAAATTATATTTTGAAATAACGTTTTTTTGTGCACCCTGAATTTAATGAACTCCTAAAGAATTTCAAATTAAATCAATTCATTTGCAAGCTAAATTTAAAAATTTAATGAATTAATACCAAATAAGGAATTTCGTCATCATTCTCCCACTGGAGTTGTGATCAATTTACAAATGCTTTTATAAAAAAAATTAAATAAATAATTTAAATTAAAAGAATACGTGCACATACCTCAAACAGTTGCAAATGATGAGAAACAATTTCTGTTTAAATCTGTAAATAAGAAAATAAAAAGAATGTAAGAAAAAAAACTAAAAAAATGCAATAAATCATTAAAAATAATAAACCCATATTTATTCAATTAATGATCATTTAAGTTAAGAAAACGACATATACGAGCACAAAAAAATTATCATTTTTAAATGATCTGTAAGTAACAGAATACAACGGACCGAACGAACGAACGAACGAACAGTCAGTCAGTTTTTGCCGCCCACTTTGGTAACTCTTCTTGTTAAATGTAAAAAATGGTTACCAAACAACGATATCAACAAATAAGCAACAAAAATTCAAAAATATTTTAACATTTTATTATGAAAATAAATTTGGAATTTAATTGACTTGCTTTTATTTTGGAAGTTCGGCTGCTGGTTTCCTTCCTTTAAGGTTTCAATTATAAAAATCATTTATGTATTTTGTAATAATTTTGCTTTATTTAATGCTTTTGATATTTTAATGGTATTCTAATTGAAGTGTCATTCATATTGAAATGAATGGAATGTGATGTCATATTTGACAGGCAAATGCGATTTATTAACACAGTCATACATACACACATATTCTCATACCACCAACTTATGCATACGATCATAACTCGACAAAAAGCTTAAAGATATTAACACACAAACAATTTAATGAAATTCATGATCAAACAGTTCGACTCACTGAACTCTTCAAATTGAAACAAAAGAATATAGAAATTTATATAAAATAAAATGTTATGCAAAAAACATACTCTTAACATCAAATAGACAGACAGCGTTTAAATTTTTTTTATATCAAAACAATTGAGAACAATTTTACATGAATGACCTCAAGACATAAATACTTACACATATTATCATAAAAAAAAGTATATTATTTAATTAGCGAAAGTAATGTATACCCACAAGATTTTATACAGTAGACTCTTCATAGTTTGAAATTCAGGGGTAAAAAAAAATAATAAAATATTTGATGATGATTTCAATTTGCGATTGTTTATTAAAGGGCCACTCAGACTATAATACAAGTATTATTACTTTTGAGGAAAATGCATCCCTGGTCTTATATTTGTTTCAAAAACTTCAAAAAAACAATAATAACTCAACATGTCAGAGCTGCATTTCCCACAAAAGTATTAATACTTACTTAATGTGATATAAATACATACATACATAAATAAGTATATACGTCGAATCCGCTTTAGCGAAACACGTTTTAGTGGAAAAAAATCGAATTACTGAAAGCGCCACAAGTTCCCGCACTGATTTTAAACGCAGCTACTTTTATTCACTTCGCTTTACTGAAAATATGGTATTACTGAAAACCAAGAGCAAGCCCACAACTACGTTTTGTATGAAACTTACTTCGCTTTAGTGAAAAATAAACAATGACAAATTTATTTATAAGAAATCGATTGCATAACTTAAGGCTGAAAAAAGTTTTGCATATTTTAGCCGTTAAAAAATTAAATGGCAAAATGTATTTGTCCTTTTCGCTCTTACGTACTTTATTGTAGTTTTTTATTATATTCTATTGATTTTAAGCAGTACGCTTAACTGTAACAAATTTCAATACTCCGAACTACGTTTTAGAGAAAAGATCGGATAACTGAAAAAATTGAGTTTTGGTTATTTCCAGTAAAACGGTATGCGTTTAGTTACCGACTTTGAATGTCATTATAAATAACCTATATAAAAGTGCCAAGTTTATATTTTTGTATGTGTGGTCACGCCCAATTTGGCAAATATTCATTCATTTAGCACAAAATGCTGTCACTCTAAGAGCAGAAAATTGTTGCTAAGTTTAATGGGAATGATATTTGGAGAGGATCATATAATTTAATACCAGCCATTCATGGGCGTGAGCCCGCTCAATTTTTTAAACAAAAGATTAAGGCTCTTATGCAAAAAAAACTTAACAACACTTTGCAAAGCAATGTTAAGTAAAGTTGTATTCTAAAAAAAAAATATTATATCAAACGTTTGTTAAGACTACTTTAAGTTGATATTTTCAAAATGTGTATTTTGTACCTCAAATATTTTTGTTAATATAACAAGCTCTTAGCTTAGATTAACTATTTCTGTCATGTAATGGAAAACATCATCAAATTATCTAACTGATTCGATATACATCGTAAAATCCATAAAAAATATTAAAATAAACACAATTGTACGAAAATGTTTTAGTGATGTAAATACAATCAAAACAAATCGGAAAAAGCTGGGTATTCAAATTATTATGTATATTAAATAATTTTTCTTTGTTCCTCATATTTTTTTAAGTATACTTCATAGAAATGTTTATCTGTTTTCCTACCACGTCAGAAGCTCACATTGTTTAAATTAGGTTGATTTACTTCAAGAAAATAAAAATTTATTTAATAAAATAAAAAAATAATTGAATGCCCGAATGAAATTGTATTAGATTTTGTACATCATAAGCTGTGAAATGGTTGTTGAACACGGTGGTGTTACCAGTATTGATTATAAAATAACAAAATAATTAAAATTGTGTTTTGCATACAATATCTTAACAAAGCAATGTTAGCCTTAAAGTGCTTGGCAACTAATATGAACTTTAAAGCTAAAGTAAAATATTTTTTTGCGTAATGGGGTAAGTCTTTTTCAGACCTCAAGGTGTGTGCGCCAAGTTTCTTTAAAATTAATTCGGTATAAGCACACAAAATATAATATTAAAAGTTAATGGGCATGGCCCTGCCCACTTTTTTAACACAACATTAAGTATTTTTTGGAGCTTAAACTGTATGCCAAGTTTTGTTAAAATCGAGAGAGTAGAGGCACATGAAATATAATATTAAATTTTAATGGGCGTGTCCCCGCCTATTTGTTTAAATGTAAAATTGTGTCTTTTCAGGACCTCAAGGTGTGTCATATGTTTTTTAAGAATTATTTGAGTATGTGCACGTAAAATATAATACTAAAATTTAATAGGCGTGAACCTGCACACTTTTTGTAAAAGACAATTAAGTATTTTTCAGAGCTCAACCATTGTGCCAAGTTTCGCAAAAATCGATTCAGTAGAAGCACGTGAAATATAATACTAAATATTAAAAGGCGTGGTCCCGCCCATTTTTTTAAATTTTAAATTATGTATTTTTCAGACATCAAGTTGTGTCAGACGTTCTTAAAAATTATTTTAGTAAAAGCACGAAAAATACAATTTTAAAATTTTATAGGCGTGACCCTGCCCACTTTTGGAATACAATATTACTTACTTTCTACAGCTCAAGGTGTGTGCTAAGTTTCGCAAAAATCGTTAAAGCTGAAGCATGTGAAATATAATATTAAATTTTAAAGGGCGTGGTCCCGCCCACTTTTTGAGATCAAGACTGTGTCTTTTTAAAACCTCAAGGTGTGCGTTAAGTTTCCTAAAAATTAATTAAATATAAGCACGTGATATAAAATGTGTGGCCCCGTTTACTTCTTTGAATGGAAGATTGTGTCTGTTTTTGAGCTCAGGGTGTGTGCTAAGTTTCGTAAAAAGCAGTTAACAAGAAGAATGTGAAATCTTATATTAAGTTTTATTGGGCGCGGCTCCTCCCATTTTTTTAACTTCGAGATTGTGTCCTTACGAGAGTCCAATGTGTTGGGTAAGTTTCGTAGTAATCGAATAAGTAGAATATCATAAAAACAAATAAAAATATATGTGGGCGTGTCCCTGACCACATTTTTACAATGGAACAAAATGGAAGCTATACCCTGTGAAGAAATAATGTCAAAAAAAAATACAGACGCATTGATAAACTCCTCGTTTTTTAAGGTCGGTTAAAAAATACATTAAAGAAGAAATTTTCTAAATTTCTATTAATTACATAATTTATTTCTTTAACTATTATTTTAGACAAAAAAATAAAAGTGTAAGTTCAGAAAATATGTTCTTTTACCAACACTTTCATGCCATTACAATGTAAATCCCTTAAAAGTTTGACGATTTTTCATTCAACAGCTTAAAAGGATGGATACCAAATAATAAACAACAGACAAGAATAACAAGCAATAATAATAATTCTGCATTTAAAAGCGGTTGAAAGGAGCCATAAGTGAAACTTTGTTTTCTACAAAATAAAACAAAACAAAAAAAAAACAGAAGAGAGATTAAAAGCAAAACTACTGAAGGACACACTAGCGCTATGGCATAAACATTTTCAAATCCTGCTTTACACATTTTTCATAAGCTTAAAATGTTGCATCAACTATAACTATTCATTCATTCATTCACAGCTGCACAGGCACTCAAACAGAGAGACAGAGAGAGAGATGGACTTTAAATGCTATAGAATGCAATTTTACAATTTTATGTCACTTTTATGATGCGCAAACGTTATGATATGGTGAAATTTTTTTTATTGTAATAGGAAAATCATATTTGTGTTCGTGTGTATTTGTGTGATAGGAAATGAAAAGATTTTAGTTTGTTGCTGCGTTTTTTATTAAAAGGAAATGACCATTGACGACCATAATGACGTTGTTAACGACTTGCAGGATAGTGACACTCCTCGAAAGTGCATGTTTGAGTGATGGAAGAATTACTTTTGTAAAAATGTTGCAAAATATGTATTTGTGGCATGACCAGAATTTCAGGATACTCTACAGCATAAATAATAAATTTCCAGCTGGCATTGAAAGCATATAGTGTGAATATGATTAGCAATATCGTGTAAACGTTTGTAGCAACGGTTATGATTTAACGTTATAAGTGTCAAACTTAACGCAGCTTAAATTTTAAATAGCACTGTATAACAAAATCAAACTTTCCCAAAATAAAAAATGATAACCCTAAGTCTACACCTGGTATATTTTTATCATGACAAAAGTGAAACTTTAAACTGAAAAATATTTTTTTTATGTTAACTCTTTTTTCTATATGGAATTTTACATTTGTCATGATAAAAATATGTATGTATATCACGGCCCTATTTCACTAAACTACAATTCTACAATTACAAGTGTTTTTGCCTGTAAAATTGTGAACTTGTGAATAATTGTGTTTCATCAAACTACAATTACAAGTTTGTAGCTACAAGTGATTTTACAATTCACAATTCTACAAGTCATACTTCTACAAGTGGTTTTGTTTCACCAAACTAAATTTACAATTGTACACTTGTAGAATTGTAGAAAAAAAGCTTAGGGTCGACAAAGACTCTCAAAAAAAATTTTACAAGTAACAAGTGAATGATAAATTGAACTGAAATGGAATTTTGAACTATTTTTTAATAAAAACTAGCTCAAATAAACACAAAATTAAACCAATATTAATTAGTACTTATTAATTGATTATAATAAAACAAACTATGTCACATTGTTTGCTTATTACAAATTATCGATAAGCGGCAACCCCTATAATCATGTTCTATAAACAAATAAACACACGTGCAAGTCAAACATACTATAAAATATTAAATCGTTCATATCTTTTTTGAATGCAAAATGAACCTTTTATATGATTCCATTGATGAAAGCAATAATGAAATCGCATTAAAAAGAAGAAGAATATTTAGACCACGTCTTGAATACGAATTTTTGGAACCCACGTTGGAGTACAATGAGCGTTTCAGGCTAAAACGGGACCCATTCTCTCATGGTGCAACAGTGGCAAATAACTCTAACCACAAAATACATATGTGTCATAACAATCAAAACAAATAATCGTTATACATTAGAGTACACATAGTTTCAAATTTATTTAAGAAAAGTTTTGACATTTTCATATATTTCATGAGTACTCTAATATACATATATTCACACATTTATTTAATTTATAAAAATATTTTATTTTTTTACAATTGTATAAATTGTAATTGTAGAAATTGTAGTTTACAAGTTCAAAAAGCTACAATTGGTTTGATAATTTTGATGAAACACAATTCATTATCACTTGTAAGAATTAGACTTGTGATTGAAACTTGTAGACTTGTAGAATTGTAGTTTAGTGAAACGGGCCCCAGGTGTAGATGTAGAATAAACTTTTAGCTACAAAGCCAAAAAAATATTCGATATTTTTGAAAATTTACGTTTGAAATTTTAAAAAAATTCTCCGAAATTATAATTTTATTCTTCTTAAAAGCCTAACTAAATGTGTTCTAAATAACATAGCCACTGTCAACTAACCACGCACATTTGTTTTGGTGCTGTAACAAACGAGAGTGGACAAGAGTAAATGCTACTTTATGGTTGCTTAAAAATAAGTAAAAAACTCCAGCAGGACGAAAAGATTGATGTTACAGAAATTGTGCATGTCTGTTTGTATAATCATTCATTTGGTTTTACAACGTAATACTTGGTGTAAATTGTAATAAATAATAGCGTAAGGACTTTACATCATGTGTCGCAAAGGGTCTTTCATCAAGAGCGTTCCATCACTACTCGTATATTCAAATAAAACAAAGTATGTGTGAGATATCATCAAAATGTTCAATCGCCTCAAAGGCTTTTCAATGTATGGAATATAACATTGGCGCAAATCCTAAATATAAAATTTTCAGGCAGAAGCTCTGTGGCACATACAGCCATCTTTTTGAAACCACATGCCTTTGTTGTCATTAAATTCTAGCCAAAAGAAGTTGGTATTTTAAAGAAATTTATTATTTGACATATTGGCAGAAGTGTACGTACAATAATTGACTCTTCAAAATTTGTGGTTGAAGTCCACTGCGTGATTTGGTTCAAGCGCTAATGAAATTAGTATATAGACAAGCTAAACCACCAGCAAATAAATTTCAATTGTCGAAGTTAGTAATCATCAGGGCAACCAGAAATATGCTGTAAAATTAGTGTTTTACGATCATTCAATAGCACTAAAAAACTTGAAAATATGCACAAAAAATATGCTCTTAAAAATAAAACAAATTGATTTATTTTTAAATGAAAATAAACATATTTTTAATTAAAAAAATTCAACAACACTTGCATATAAAATAAGACAAAAATAAAATAAACGAAAAGAAGAAACAATAAAACAAATTAACAAAGAATATAACTGTCGTATTAAAAACAATAACTTGGGTTTGAAGTGCACGTTGAATAAAAAAATTGCCATACAAACTTTGACTAAAGAAAATAATACAAATTACATATTTTTTGGATACTCTCGTAAAAATTTAACTTCAATTTCAAATGAGATCATAATATCAGAATTAAAACTTAAGAACTGTAGTAGTAGTTGTATAAATAAGAAAAAAAAAAATTATTTACAATTTTGTATTGCAATAAACAACAAAATATTGACCTAGATTTTCAAATAAAATCGTTGCCTATCACATCTAAATAAATGTTTATACATTAATTTTGCTCAACACATAAGCTTGTTAGCATATTAAAATAAGAAAAATTATATAATTCTTTATGTGTGCTTTAAAAATTTAAAAATATGCATGGAGGACTGTAAAACATGATTTAAGGGCTAAAATATGCAAAAATATGCACCAACAAATTGATTTCAAAATTCATAAAAAGTTCTGAAACACATAAATATCTTGTCCCCGCATTGATGCGTCGCACAAGAAAAAACATGCAATTGCATATTTGCGGTTTCCCTGGTAATCATTGACCTCTACAGCTTATTTTAGTATCGAATTTATTTTGTTCCAACTTGAAAAGCTTTGATTCTTCATTTTGATTTAAAAGTGCGGGAATGTTAAATCAACATGAAACAAAGTTATTACAAGAGGAAAAATTTTCTTTAAAGATTACTGTAAATCATGTTATACGAGTATTAACATAAAACACATATGATTCAAAATCATTGCCGAGAAGGGTTAAAGATTAACCTTGTTTTCGTAGATTTTTTCTTTGTGAATAAATAAGAGGCAATTGGACAGCGTTCGCTTCAATAATAAAGCCCCGCTCAACTATCAAAGTTCAGAGGTTCCTATTGAAAGATCTTTTATAAGTATGTAGGAATTAATATGCATCTATATGAGCTTAGCTACGATGCTACAGATTTCCTCTTAACCTTTCACTGCCCTATTTATAAAAAATATTATAAAAGCTTAATAAGAAAAATTTTGTATGCAAATCTGCTTTATAAGCCCTTTATAGAGCCTCAATAATGTTTATTAATAAAGCAGTCAGTTTGCACTGAAATATATCAAGGTAACTTTAATAGACATTATTTAGAGAAGAAATTAAGATAGCGCACAGTGGGAAAATTTAAAGAAAAAATTAAAATAAATCTCTCACAGAAAATATTAAGCCGAATTAAATTATTGCTCTTTATATTTTTAATCAGGTCACCTCCACATTACCTAGGGCTAATGAAAATTTTAAGCCGATACAAAATAATTATGTTTTATTCGATTTAAAAAATTTAATTTTATAAAAATTTTTAGAGCGGACAACGCCGCGAAAGTAGCTTGTAAAAAATAAAAATAAAATAAATTAATAGTTATAACCTTGAGGCAAATATTAAACTACTATTTGCTTGAAGTAACAAACCAACAAAAAATTCTCTTAAGTATTTCGAACAAAAAAAAAAGCAAATTAAGCGGCATGTGCATCATTAGTGAAGAACAAAAAAGTTATAGTTAGTTTTAAATTAGTGATTTCTAGATTTGAGCTATCAACTAGTTTGAACACGATGAATCAAAAAAATTCACGTATTCCATTTGTATTGAAAAATATGTAATAGAACTGAAAATTACACCAATTGCCACCACACACAGTGGACCAAATATCAATGATGACGAAGACGTTGCTGCTTTCGAAAACAGTATGTTGTTCCATTCTGCTAGTGTTTGTCATAACCATGTACAAATATCTATAGTGTAATTTATTTCTTAAAAATTATCACATGTTATTTTGACTGTTATATAAAAATCAAAATATTAGGAAGCACATAAATATTTTACAGTTTTCTCAGAGCTAGTTTCTTATAAAATATTATGGGAAATAAAACGAAATAAGACCATACCCTTTCGAAATAGATCTATGCTTTATGAGAATATTAACTTAAGCCCAGATTTTCTCTAATCGCAGAAATGGTATCAAAAAAATTTTGCAATCATTTATTTAATCATCCTTTTAACGGAATTTTTCACCCATTCCCTAATACGGCAAAAATACTGATCCTGATTTGGGAATTTTTCATAAAAAATTTGGGAATTCTGGGATTTACATTTTTTCAAAACTTCACACTTGTTTTGGGTTATATGTATATTTGTATAGTTGCGAAAGTTCTTTCGAAAATATTAATAATCAAAGTATTAAAAAAATAAATGTTCACAAAAAATTAATTAAAAACTTTTTGAAACTTTATAAAAAAAATTGTTTTGAAAATGTACTTTACATTTTTTCTTTATTTCTTATAAAACATTCAATGCCTCTTTCGAAGTATAAACTAGATTATTCAACTTGAATTTTCAATTTTTAATCGAAAGGGTAGTAAATCTTCTAACAAGTGATGTCTTTTCGAGAATATCAATTTAAGAACATTAAATAAAGGTGCAAAATATTTGGTTATTTTACTTCTATAGCATTAGATCTTTCATGTAATTATCCTCTTTTAGTATAAAGTTTAGAAAAACTTCATTAAAAACTTATCAGATTCCTGGTAAAATACATATAATAAAAGCCTTCAGAAGTTCAGTCGAAGTATTTGCAGATGAATAAATATAGTATGTATATAAAAATTATGCGCATAAATGATTTTAAATATCGATTTTTTTTATTACTTTAAATCTCCTTAAAACCTCAATCAGAAATAAATAAACCTTTCATATGAAATTCATTTTCATATCAACACATTTTTACATATAAAAAACAATGTTGGTATTATTTATTTTTTTTTTTGTAATCATGGACAATGAATAAAAGTGTCTGCCATAAATTAAAAACTAATTCCAATTTATTTTTAACCAGTTTTGTTTTAATGGCTTGTCTGTCTGTCTGTCTGTCTGCCTGTGTACACAGCCTTCGAAGTTTTAAGCTAAAAATCTTTAAATTAATATTTTATTTTGACTTCTTGCCTACGTGAAACAAAATTCTTAAAAAAAATACAATATTAATAATTTAATTGAATTTAAGAGGGTTTTTGCCGGTAGATTTTTTATTTATTTTTCGGTTAAAAAAATATGTATGTTGTAAAAAATATGCAAATTAGCTATTTAATTTATTGTTAATAATATAGAATGTTTAATACACAGTGAAATTGATATTCTTCACAGAAAAATATAATTTATTGAAAAAATCAATAATAAAATTCAGAAATGGAATCGTTTGAAAATATGAAGAGGAAAAGGATAGAAATGGAGTTGAATTTTGGAAAGTTAATAAGATTCAAGTGTCAATAATTTTCAATCATTTTAACATGACCTTGCAAGAAGTGAATTTTTTTCAGGGTTATTATTTGAATGGACTAACGTAAAGATTTAATTTATATAAAATAAATTTTTCATCTGAGGAAATACACCATTTCTTTAAGTTAAGTTTTATAATTATACAAGAAATATTTTTAAAACAGTCGCATTAAAAATCAAAATTCAGGTCATACAAATAAACAAAATGACACATTTGCTTTATGCTAGGAACACAACTGAGACGAACGACGAATTTTTCGGTGCGAACTTTCGTCATAAAATATAAAACACATTTGTGCATATGAAAATGAACACAACGCCGCCGTACAACGAAATTCGTCGTGCGTGACGATAGATAGATTTATTTCTATTTTGTACGCCGACGAACGACGAAAAAACAAAATTTAGAGAAAATTCTCTCCTTCTCTCTCTGTTTTTGTACACACAACCACTGTTGCCAATTCAGCTATTTTCTCGTCAAGTCTAGCGATTTTTAAGTACATTTTGCGGGAAAAATTATGATTTAGCTATTAGCGGGAATTCTAGCGATTTTTGTGCATCATAATTCGCTTTAAAATGTGAGCTTGTTTAGATGCAGTGAACGCATAAGAGGCAAACTAAAAAATAAAGTTCGAAAATGTACCCCTCCATCTTGAGAAGCGCTTTCATACATAAGCAAAAACGTTTATGTCATTAATCCTTTAAATAGCACTTCAGATAACTGCTATATTTACGTGTTTTATTAGATTCAAAGAATGGCTTTTATGAGCAGAAATGTAGTACTCCAAACCGGGAAATCGCCATATAAAAATCAGGAGTCGTCAGCGCTACTTTTACTCTATAATAACAGAAGCCTTCTATATTTGAAACAATTTTTTTCTACTGGGAAAGTCCTGAATTCAGTAGTTATAATATTTTTTATAAACATAATAAATATGTATATAATGAATACATGGATATGAATAAATGAACCTTTTATTACCCTATCACATTGCTTTTATTTGGTATTTGATAAAATTTTTAGAGAAATTCGGGAAGTATATAAAATGTTAACAAGTTACCGTAAATTTTTTTTAAAAATTTAAAAATAAGTTTGTTTTTAGCTATTTATCGCTAAAATTTTAAATGTTTTTGAAATTTAGCTATTTTCTAGCTATTTTCTTGTCTACTTTAGCGATATTTGTTGGAAAAAAGTTGGCAACACTGCACACAACAACCAACTTTATCAAATATGAGAGAAGAATTCGGTGAGTAAATTCGTCGTTATTGTGCTTCACACGACGAATTTACGCAGCGAATGCTTATCGACGAATTCGTCGACTTGGACGAAATTCGTCGTTCGTCCCAATTGTGTTCCTCATTAGTATTGCTTTTTCATAGCAGTGAATATGTTGTTTTAAGATTATTTTTAATATTATTTATTTATTTAAATATAATAAATTATGAAAATTATTTTAGAATAATATTTCTAGTTTTTAGAGTATGTGAGAACGAGAAGGCTTGCTCTATTTATTTGGTTGTTCTGCCCATAAATAAAAATTTTATATTAATTTCAATGTAGATAGAAAAACCTCTCGCCAATTGGCCAATCCGCAACATTCCATCGTTATGATAAAAAAAAATCAAATTTCATAAGAACACGACATTGCCAGGCAGAGAAGGCTTCGAATAACAGCAGCCGTGGAAATAAATATTAATTTTAAAGTCATTAAAAACGGCGGAATAATATATTTTGTTAAACAAACTGGTTAAGCTTTAATTGTTAATTTTTTTAAATTTTTTTTGCTGCTTTAAGAATATGAGAATTTCAAAAAAGGCCGTATGTATGCTTGTGTGTGAGTTTGTTAAACAAATTTTTTTTCATATTTTTTATTTAATGAAAAGAATGTTAATAAATTTTAGCGAATTATAAATAAAGTTTTAAAACACATGCGATTTGTAAAATGATCCCTTCCTTTCCTTACTTTTGGTTTTAATGATGTGAGTTTGAATTCTTGAAATTTCGTTTATATTTTTTTGGAGTCTGTTTTTTTTTTGGCTGATGAGTTGCGCCATTAAGAGCTGAAGGTGAGGCCATAGCAGCGATGGCTGGCAATAATTTGTCTGACATGTGGCAGGTGCTGCTACCATTAGGCATCATTAACAACTTATCTTTGACACTTTAAAGGCACGATGACTGTTTGCCTGCTGAAGTGTAAGAGAGAAATAATAGGCCTGTGACGAATATTTTATGCCCTATTAAAATTGTGACACGAAAAACATACTCTCAGAAAGAGATTTTTTTCTTAACAAAAATTTTTTCAGAGTAATGCGTTTAACAATAGGGCATCCACATTTTTTTCTGAGTTGATGAATAATTAAATATAAGAAACTCAAGAAGTTCACGTCAGATGGTCACTTATTACCACTTCTAAGATGTTCAGGACTATTTGCCTTTTATTGAATGCATAAGACGGAAACTTTAATCTTTGAAAAACATTTGCATGGATAAGCAAAAGCTACTAAGCGATTAGGGCTATGTTAGGACGATTGTACCTTTTTCAGAGTGAACTCGCACTAAGGGAAGAGAGAAGAGTAACAGGCTTAAAATGTTCTTCTTTTCCTAGGATGTAGAGATAAGACGGTTCCATATGCCAATTCATCATAATAATGTGCAGAAGACGATGCCTTTTTCAATAGGAACCTGACCTAAAATTTTAAAACCCACTGCGTGTATATTTTTTGTGGTCTTCTCTACCATAATACATCTTTAGAAACTTGTTAGATTGGAAAATGTTTGATTTGATTGTACATATTTTCATGATTTTTTTTGTTGTAATTTAAAGGCATTTCAAACTGTATGATAAACTTTGTATGTCATACTTTTTTTAACTAAAATGTAGATATATGAAAATTTATTAAGAAAGCTCCTGCTAAATTATCTACCTAAAGATATTTTTTGTTGTTGCTGTTGTGAGTTATTTATAAAATATTAAATTAAACAATGGCGAAATACGATATGAATGTATCATATTAAAAATGTTTCGTTCAGAAATTTTTAAGCTGGTTTGTTAATTTCTTTTGTTGTGGAATTATTACGCTTTTTTAAAATAAAATTTTTTTGGCTCCATCTCCAGTTTTGCACAAACATTTTTTTTATTTAATAAGAAAATATAATTCAATGGAAATTTTGTTAATGATTTGTTAGATTTTTTTCATTTCTAATTTATGTGAAAACTCATATCCATTAAACTTAAACAGAAAATATATGTATGCTTATGAGCGCATATTTTTTATTATTTTTATGTTTATTTTCATGCTCATTTTCATAGTGGTCAGTCAGTCAATCTTTTTATTATTGATTAAATTCTTGTTTTTTTTAATGCTGATTTATAACTGAACAATACAACCAACTGTTATTATTTATTTGTACAAAATAAGGCTTAACATGGCTTTTGAGAAAGATTTGTGTTTAAAAACAATAAAAATTAGTAATAAATCATATACACTTTTGTACACATGTCATAATACTACTGCATTCATTCATTCATTCCTTTTTCCATCTCTTAATGGATGCCGTTAAAATGTTGTTTATTTTCTTTACTTTGTTTTCCGGAAAACAACAATCTTAAATATGTACGAGGGCGGTCCTAAAACTAGACCATCTCTGACGTATAGATGATGACGCCGGTACGTCGACCCAGAATAGTTCTGCTCTACCGACTATTCTTAAAAAATATTAGTTCGGTATGGAATATATATATTTTTGAATACCCTCTTTCTGAATCAAAAACGAGTTTCACGAAATTATCTATGGTTTCTGAGATATTAAGCATTAATTTTGCTCCATATTCACTATTTTTATGTTTAATAAGTATTGTTTTGCTATACACTCCACTTTTTGGCGATTGAGTCAAATTCTTCTTCAAAACATTATCACGCAGACACAGCCCCCGATAAAGTGTTTTAATATAAACTTTTTAAACATAAGAATAAAACAAAAGAAACCTTAATTACGCATGTTTGAGTAAAACAGAAATCATTTAATTTCATTCTTTATATTAAATACACTTCAGTTACTTGTTGTTTTGTGTGTGTAAGCGGATCGATAGTTAAAAATATTATGGCGGCGGCTTCTTGTTCGGCGTTAAACGATCGACTTATTTCTCTGGAAAAAATTCTCAATTCACAGCTGTGACACACCAGTTAAGTATATGTATGGAGCACAAAAAGCTACTTTTTGAAAATAAATTAAGAAAAGTGGTGTATGTGGCACAAAACGTATTTTTACTTTTACAATAAAGTAATATTAGCTTCTAACTTCATTGATGTAATATCACAAACATTTAAAATTTTCTTCAAAACATGTATCGGAAGCAGTGGTGCGACTTTATGTAAACCTTCTTAGTAGTTTTTCTCCACTCCAACTTTGTGGCATATGGGCTAGACCTATTCTGAGGCGACGAGTGTGTGTATGTGTATGAGTATGTGTTTTAAGTTTCAAGATGCCATATTGTTTAGTACTTGTTTGAAACCATAAAAAAAAGAAACTAAGTGAATTTATAGTTAATTTTTAATTATTATTTTTCGAACTTCATTTGTTTCTATATTTATGATTTATTTTAACGGGCTAAAGTTCGTACCGCTTTTTTAAGCCAAATTACATGTGATAGTTATTAATGAACAAATAACATCAAAGTTAGTTGTAAATATTCTGACAACACATAGTTGAACGGAACAGCCAACCGTTTTCGAAGTGAATTTATAAATATTGAAAAAATTGGCCACAGTTATATTATGCAGTACTTTCATTTCAAAGTTCTCATTACAACCAGTATTTAAGCTAAGCTGAATTTTAATCTAAATACGAGTAAGAAGAAAAATCATTGCCCCAAAAAATGTTAAATCAACCTTGTTTTCGTAGATTTTAATATGAAATGTTTCAGTATGTTTTGTCGTGGACAAAATCAATAAATTAAAGTTTTAATTGATTCATCACTCACCTTATTTAACAGATTTAGCTCCCTCGAATTATTTCTTATTTCCAAACCTTAAAAAGTAACTTCGCGGTAAATGATTTGACATTAGTGAAGAGGTGGATGGAGTCTGCGGTTGGTTGCAATTTTAAGGAGTTAACCAGCTCTTACTATAAACCGGGTATAATACGAGTAGCTATTGAATGTCGCTGGGGGAAAATGTGTCAAGCTAAAAAAAAGATTTATGTTGAGAAACATTTTCCCCAAAATTTTTTGTATTTTCTTTGCTAGATAGGGTAATTTTTGCACTGCCCTCGTACATAAGTAAACGAATGAATGAACGAATATACTACATGTAATTCGAAAGACCACCATGAGTTAAGTATGTACTGGGATTTCAGCACATACATCCATTCATACACACATACATACATACATACGTATATACATATTTATGTACATATATATAACGTATAAATCCTTGCATGCCTGTGCACAGTTGGAATTACCAACAGTTAAAGGATCAGTTGAAAAATTATTTAATAATTTTGCTAGCCCAACCATAGCAAAAAGGTTTTTGAAATCTAGAGGGAAATTAATTAAACTGGAAGTTAAATTTATTTAATTTTAATTATGTATCATTATATCTGGGCTGCGCCACTACTTTTCTTATTGCACGAAAGTGTTTTACTTTTTTCTGAAACAAAATCAGTTCAATCGAGAATTATTAAGTCTCGGTGAAAATAGCAAGTTTCGGTCTTATGGCAAAGCTTTAACTGATATCACTTAATGGTGTATGCCTTAAAAAAATTTTTTTGTAACAAAAAAAAAACGATCGCAGTTATTAATAGAAATTAAAACTAATATATTTAACATGATCATGAATTTATATAACACTGCTGCCTCTTGCTCACTATTTTAATTAGCTACGCTTATTATGATCGGTTTCGTCAGTACACTCAGAAAAATATTGTTGGTTAAATCAACCAATTTTAACTGTCAGGTTTATAGTTATATGTAGATCTGAGCAAGATGGATATTGTATGTATTTATTTATTTTATTCAAGCATTTAGTGATCGATCGATCGATTTCGCCTTTGAACTGTAAATGATTTTGTTAGTTAATTTAACCAATTTCAACTGTCAATTTTATAGTTATGTATAAATCTAATTTGTAGTTATTTATTTTTATTTACTTTTTTTCATGATCTGCTATTTTTATCGTCGATTTCATCATTACACTGGAAAAAATTCAAGATTATAGTTATATGTAGATCTGAGCAAGACGAATTTTGTATTTATTTATTTATTTTATTCAAGCATTTACTGATTTGATCATCGATTTCGTCATTACACTGTAAGGAATTTTGTTGGTTAATTACACCAATTTCAACTGTAAATTTTATAGTTATACATATATAAATCTAAGCAAGATGGAATTTGTATTTATTTATTTTTATATATTTTATTCTATGATATACTATTTTTATCATAGATTTCATCACTACATTGGAAAAAAGCTTTTTTGGTTAATTAAACCAATTTTAATTGTCAAGTTTATAGTTATATGTGCGAGTAGATTTAAGCAAGATGTATTTTGTATTTATTTCTTTTTAATTATTTATTTTCTTCTATCATTTACTATTTTTATTACCGATTTCATCATTACACTGAAACAAATTTTGTTGATTAATTTAACCAATTTCAAATGTGTTTTGCTGTTTATTTTTGTGCAAATTGTTGCACATACGTGCCCTTAATTATAAAAGTGGTATAAGTTATATGCATTTTAGCTTCAAAATATTGAATAAATCTTTAAAAATCGTCAATAAATATTAAATATTAATCCAGACTAGTACAACTTCAAAATAAAATGTTGCATACTAAAACAAGGAAATATATTTTTAGTATCAATGGGCGCATTCATAAGACGTAGCTGTTGAAATCAACAGTTGGCCCCAACAGTTACATCTTAGAAGCGGCTTGATGGATATAATTTAATTTTATATCTTTATTTAGTTACTTTATCGCATTTTTAATGTAAAATATAACAAATATTTGCTCCTGCCACCTAACAAAGCATACAAAAGGCATAACTCTATCCAATCAGTGATTCAGGCTGAGCACAACATGTTGACTGTAAGTAGCGAAAAAATTTTATGATGGAATATCGCTCAACTGTTGAGTGGAACGGAAATACTCAACTATGCGTTTCTAAGATAAACACTCCGCGGTTGAGCAACAGCTACGTCTTATAAATGCACCCAATGAAACGGGCTTTATTTGAAAGAAAATTTTATAAAACTCAATTAATTTAAATGTGATTTCTGCCAAATGACCACCACGGCTGGCGAATAGAAGACGCAATCTGGAACACCAATTGCCCCCGTATTTTGCCGATAACTCTTCGAAAGTTGATTTACAAGTGTTCAATTGTTTCCACTTTATCGCCGTAGACAAGTGACTTAACATAACCCCAAAGAAAATAATCCAATGGGGTTAAACCATACGATGTTGATGGCCAATTAATTGGGCCATTACGTGAAATTATTTATTCATCAAAACTTTGAATAAATCAATTGAGCGCCCGCTATGTGGTATGTGTCTCCGTCCTGTTTTAACCACAAATCAGCAAGATTAATGCCACGTAATTGAGGTACTAAAAAAAATTTAGAATCATGTTCCTATGCCGTTCACCATTGACAGTAACATTCTGAGCACCTTCGTTTTTAAAGACGTATGGGCCAATGACTCAGTCAGCCCATAAAGCGCATCAAACACTACTTTTCTATGGTTGTAATAGTGTTTCGACTGAAGTTTGTGAACTCTCCTCACTCCAAATGCACCAATTCTGCTTATTTACATACCCCTTCGATCAGAAATGGGCTTAATAAGAAAATAAAATTTTGAATGATGCGTTTGACGAATAGAACAACTATTTTGATTCAAAATTTCAACAATTTACATATGTTGCTCTGATGCAAGTCAATGCATAATGAAATTTCAAAGCAAACTAAGCAAAAAGCAATCATCAGCTGTTAAATGTGGGGCTTCAAAAAAATTAGTCATGCCAAATCAACAAACACGCTTTACAAAGTGTAGTCCATAAGGAAGTAAGACTACTTCTAAACGTATTAAAATGTATGAAGAAATGGTGCTCGAATTAACATTACGATGTCCTAGAAGTGAATCAATTACTTGGTCTACCATTGGAGTACATCGATCATACCGCAAAACTAATCCATTTAGACTATTTTTGAACCACTCACGTTCAACTGATGAATTTTAGAAGAATAATTGTTACCGGCAAAATACGAGTACTCGGCCTATAACAATGAGCATCACTTTAAAAATTTAATGGTCTTCGTCTAATCCCGTGGTCGGCAAATTAAGGGCGCCGTGACTTTTAATATACTCTTCTCATACGTATTTGTACACACGCATGGTTGAGAACAAGTTGTGTGTATCGCATACTCTGAAGAACCAGCGTTGCCAGAGAAAAAATTGTTTCCCAATAATAAGAAAATAGGTATGATGAGAGTTTACTAAATTTTTTATTTTCAGAAAATTATTATGGCAAACCAGAAGGTTTGGTTTGTCAACGAGCTTTGACATGCATGAAAAAAGGTAACATGCAAAGGCATTTTCAAGCATATACTCAAATTATTTTAAGAAAATGTTCTACAAAATCTTCTTACTCACCATTACATTGACGTAGCAGCAACAAAAGATGTCTTGCTTTATAAAAAAAGCTTGAGTGTTTCTTCTGAACATAATAAAATCAAGTTTGCCTTTAGAGATTTTAAATTTAAATTTATGGAAATGAAAAGAAATTTCACTGGCAACGCTAGTTTGTGGTGAGAGTATAACTCATACAATTGTAAAATGTAATGGTATATGTTGCCAACCACGGGTGTAAGCTATATATATATAAAGGTAGGATCACTATAATTTATCGGTTAATATGTTAACCAACACCAATATTGTTCCTACTTGACACACTAGAATGCAACGCTGGTGCGGCAAACCATACGCCAATATAAAAGTTACGCATGTGTTCTCATGCGGCAATTGAAGAAAACAGTACAGGTCAATATTTTGATTTTTCATAATCAAATTTCTATCATGTAACCAAACAACATTTCCACTATGAGTGGATTTAGATAGTTCTTCTTAGACTATACTGTTTAACAATATTTATTAAGGAGTACATTTTTAATCGACTAAATTATAATTAAATTTAACTATAAATTTCTCTCAGTGTACAGTCATACATATATATTAAATAATATATTAAATATATTTGCACGCAACTTTACCGCAGAAAAAGCACTGCAACTAATTTTTATTTCAAATTTTATTTGACTGAATTTAATCAGTTTTGCTGATAGGAGCAAATTTTAACGATCGCAATTGGTTAGATTTACCTATATATTTTTTTCTGTGTATTATTTTGTTGTTGTTTTTATATTTTTGTTACTTCATGGTGAGTTTTGACAAACCGATTCCTCTTGCCATCTATTCTCACAGTATGTTCTTTTCTTTTTTTTGTTTTGTATTTATTTGTGGATCCATTATATTGACCGTTCGGCACATAAATTAGTCGCTTCATTGATAATGTTTACGAATCCAGCATAATTTTTCAATATTTTTGTAGATGTTGTTGCTGTTACTTGTGCCATTTCATTTTGTTTATTGAATACATATTTCTTTTTTTTTTTGAACATTATAAGGCAGCAACAAGTAGTGAAGGGCTGGCTGGTTAAGAAAAAACAAAAATGAACTGAATCAGAAAAAAAATACGATGACAGATTTTTAAATTTATGCATTCAACAAATTCAAGGTAATTTAGATCTGATATTGTAAACAGAAACAATTTTAAGAGGCAGCAAAAAGAAGCCACGTAAAGGTAAAATCCGTATGTGAAAATAGTCATAACAGCGGTAAAATTTACCCTGACTTAGAGATAATTTTGTGCACATCCTTGGCTTTTCAAAAAAAAAAACAAAAACAAAAAATCGAAATTAGAGAAAACACTGTGGCAACTCGGTGCTTCTCACATAGTTTTACAAAGTAATTGTCAAAAAATTGTATGCATCAAACAAGGCACAAAAGTTATTGTCAACTGAATTCTTCGTTATAAATGTGTAAACAAAAAACCTATTTGATATAAGCTGTATGTTGATGTACTATGAATGGCAATCCCACTTCAGTTGCCTTGTCAACTGGCAACGCAATCGAAATTAAATTAGTATTTTTTATGGCAACTTTCTTCATTTGCTCAAAAGTTATCGCAAATACGATTATGACGGATTGGCAATTGAAAGTAATGTAAATAATTCTTTCTGCCAAAAAAAACAGACTTCAATGTAAAGATCTGATAGAAGAAGATAAAAAGAAATACGTGATATATTAAATTAAATTTTAATGGGCAAGCCTCCGCCCATTTTTTGAATGCAAGATTGTGTGTTTTTTAGAGCTCAGGGTGAGTGTTAAATCTTGTAAAAATCGGTAAAGTAGAACCACTGAAAATAAAATAATATGCTCTTTTGCAAAAACGATCGTTAAAGTTAAAGCATACGTTAAAACCGGGTTTGCCATACAAAATTCGTTTGTTAAACCATTTTTAAGTTTACCAATTGTTTTTGCATAAGGGGGTTAAATTTTAATGAGCGTGAATTTGCCCATTTTTTTTTTAAATCAAGGATTGTGTCTATTTTAGAACTCAACGTGTGTGGTAAGTTTAGTAAAAATAGGTTAAGTAGAACTGCGTAAAATAGTTATAATCAATTTTTAATTTTAGGCGTAACCCCGCACATTTTTTCAACTTTTAAATTGTATAATTACAAGAACCAAAGGTTTTAGTTATATTGGTTTCGCAGCAATCAAATAAGTAGAATATCATAAAATTAAATGGAAAAAAATTATGGGCATGTCCCTGCCCACTTTTTTTACAATGGGACCAATTGGACCCCTTCAGGCAAAAAAAGAATTTTTTCAATCGGTTTAAAATGTACCAAGTTAGGAAGTAAGAGCCAAAAAAAATTAGAGACGAATTGTTAACCTCCTCCTTTTTTTGAAGTCGGTTAATAAAGCTTCAAAATATAAGAAATAGAAACGCTCAAAAGAAAATGGTTAAAAGTCAGGACTCACTATTTTTCAAAATCGTGCCACTTTTGAGAAAATACAACCCTGTTATGATAGAATTTATGAAAATTATCAAAAGATAATAAAAATTCATTAGATCGGGGGGTAAACTACGGCATTCGATACGATTCCCAATTTTAAAATATTTCCATATAAACGCTATTGAAATATTTCGCAATTTCGTTCGATATCGAGTGCCGTAATTTGTCCTCAGTATTGCATTTTTTCTTAAGTCGTACGATTCTGTATATTCTACAGTCCCAATCTTAAAAAATTACAGCTGTATATGAACCCGGTCTAAGTAAAATTAACCTCCGTTTTTCACAAGACAGGCAGCAGTCGATTTGTCTAAAGAAATACTATGAAAATTACTAAAAAAAATAATACTTTTCTAATAAATTTTATACTCAAGTTCATCGTCTGGGTTATGGAACACCCTTTAACTTCAATTCAATTTATTACGAGTCTTTAAGGGTCGAATTATATTATGTATATGAAGTTTGAAAATTTAATACTTTCATATATATCTCAGAAATGGAACGACAACAGGTCATTGATAACTGAAGATTTTGTTTCGCTGTTTAAGCTATAGACGAAAGTGTTATTTAATGTCTGGTGTGGACCCTTAAAGAAAAGGTCATTCCTTTCCACTCAGTCTATGTCTTTAAGATGAACATGTTTTGTTTACAGTATTTGTCACTTCGACATTTGACTTAAATTTACATTTATTGTCTTTTTTCTTTTGATTTTTTTTTTGTCATTATGTATTGAAGTTGAAGTTGTTGATCTTCTTCTTTTGTTCTTTATTTCTAAAGTCAAAACAAAGTGAGTGAATAAGTGCATGTATGTGAATGTTGTTTTCTGATAAGAAATCCATTTGTTAAATTAATATTGTTTTCTTTTAAACACGCACACTTGCACTCGTATCAGTATCAGTGCTGCCATATAGTTGCTTTTGTCTACTTAAAATTGAAATATGAAATTCCCTTAGAAATCAAGTCAATTATATAATTAATTTATGAGAAAATAAAAGCCGATGCAATATTAATTTTAGATTCCATGTTTCGCTCCTCGGTTACTAAAAAAAACGTAGGCGGATCAATAAGTCCGTGAATTTTTAAACTTCCCTATATGAAATGCAACACAGTTCCCATCAAGTACCACCTGCTAATAGACTACTGCAGAATTTTGAGCAAGTGTAGTCATTTACTTTGCGTTTAACAGCTGTTCAAAACATACAACCTCGTGTACTTTTATAAAAAAGGAAAAAAGTGAATTTTGAGTGCTCAATAAACATTATTTTTTGCCAAAAAAAAAAAACGTCAATCAAAGCAACGAAAAGCTCAATAAATACTATGAGGACTCTGCACCATCGATTTCAATGTCGGTCGCACAAATAAAAACGACGATGAGTTCAGTACACCCGAAAATGTCGAAAAATCTACCATATGGTGTTGGCCGATCGAAGAGTAACAGTGCGTGAGATTGTTGATGCCATAGGCATCCCACATGTCTCAGTGGTTTCTATGGCAAACAAAATTTATGAACTGAACTTCAAATCCGCCTTATTCTTCAGATTTAGCCCCTAGTGACTACTTCCTATTTCCAAACCTAAAGAAATGGCTCGGTGGAGAGAGATTTAACTCCAACGATGATATTATTGACCACACAAAAATATCTATTTTAAGGATCTGGAAAAATCCTAACTTTTGGAAGGGATACAAAAACTGGAACTAAGTGTATTGAGTTAAAAGGAGATAATGTTGAAAAAAAGATTTTTATTTTGCAAAAAAAAACTACACTGAAAATGTATGTGGAGAAATTTAAAAATAACTTAAATTAATAAATTCATACTGTAAATTAATATTTTTTCGTATTGAAATAAAAAATTTCAACATGACTATACTTTCGTTAATATTTCTTATTAATTCAATATGGTTTTTATTGATTTTAAGCTATATTTCCCTGGGTGTATGTTTCATTAAAAAAGTCATTAACTTATTGATCCATAAAAAAAAAATTCCACAATATATTAATTTAAAAATATTATTTGTTAAACACCTCTAGATGTATCTTGCTGATGCTAAAGTAACTCATTAATAGACTTCAACCACAATCCGAAAAGGTTATAAAACCTCAATGATTAATAACCATCATCAATGACATATAGTCATTGATTATAGACGAAATCTCAATCGATTATTGAGAATTACATATTAAGAATATAAATTTCTGCGAGCTGCTTAACGTACGTCACTTATTGTAGAAAAATCTCTTCGTTAATACGTATTCATTGCAACATGTTCACGATATAATAATTCAAAAGAAGTTGGAGGTCAAAATTAATAAAACTTAATACCAGCGTCGAATTTAAGTTCAAACCTCGTACAAAAGAATAAATTGTTATTATTATTTTTTTAAGAAAACACCTCGTGCAAGCACAGGTACCGAGACAACAAATTTAATACAAACTCCGTATGATACTCCCAATGAAAAAGCTTATGTCGAGGCAAAAAAAAAATCGCTCAAAATGTAAGAACAGCCTTCTACTGCTTCGCCAAGCACTTTATTTACAGATAATGTACGTCATTGCTTCATTTTCTTCCCTACACAAATGGAAGATATCTAGATTTTTTTTCTATGGACAATTAACAAAGGGAAAGACAGTCGTTTCTTTTGAAATCAAAAGTATCAATACATAAAATTAGTTCCTGAAACGCTTTAGTCTGACGCATGTGTGCACGCATAAAATGTTTCCTATCATTTCAAAATTTACGAGTGGCAGCAGTCTCTTTATCAGTTCCATGCTTGCCACGATTAGGCATCTAGTATAAAGAAACCTCTTCATAGCTTTTGCAGTAAGTCCAAGCTTTTCACAGTAAGCTTAGATTGCAGTTCTCGAAAAAAAGAAAAACTTAAGAACTGGTTGGCTGTCGAAAAAGATGGACGGTGTTTTCTTCAAACCTTTATTAAATCTAATGAGAATACAAGAAGTGATTGCTAAACTTGAATTGGATAATTATGTGTAGATTGATTACTTTTGTTCTGTCTATAGCGCACAGAATGACCCAATACCTACCAGAAAACTCTAGACAAAAAGGTAACATTGAAACTCCTGCCTGAGCCTAAGTTTCAAGTTTATTCTGTTACCCAACATAAGCAATATTTCTATACAATATTGATCTATTCTTTTTGTCGCTATAAAGAACAGAATTCCCAAACAACCGCTTGAAGAAAAGGATCTGGAATATTTTTTATAGTAGTTAACGTAGGATATGCCCTTGTGACATCGGCAGCGAGAAGACAAGCCAACTACTTGATATTTCAGAGTTTAAAAATCACTACAGTCCCATACAATATGATACACGCAGCAATTTTTGAATGGCAAAACAAGTGGTTGACTGAGTTTTGATGTAGTCATACAAGCACGCAGAATACCGACCGTTCTGGACGCCCAGTTCAGAGTGAGAGAGATTGTAGAAGCCATAGACATCTTATACGGCTCAATAGCTTAAGTTTTGAATGATGACTTTGGTATTAGAAAGCTTTCTGCAAAATAAGTATCACTTTTGCTCACAATCGACCATAAACGCAGTAGCATGACAACTTCGCAAGAGTGTTTGGTGTATTTCAACCACCATATAGATTTTAAAAAAGAAAAAACGGATTGTATTTGACTAAAAAAATTATTATTTTCCCCAGAACAATGCAAGGGTGCACATATCTGCAGTTTCATGGTAAAAATTTTTGAATCGGGCTGCGAAGTGCTCCCTCATCCGCATTCTTATTAGAAATTATCGCCAAGTTACTCGTTCTTATTCTTAAAACTGAAGAAATGGCTCGGCGGAAAGAGAGTTTACTGCAACGATGAAATCATCTGACAAATATATTGCTATTTTGATGACCTCGACAAATCGTATTATTATTTTTTTTTTGAGGGCATAAAGGAATTGGAGGAACGTTTGCTAAAGTATATAAATCTCGAAGAAGACCACGTTGAAAAATAAAATGATTTTTTATACAAAAACCTGTCTTTCATCAAAAAAATAAGTCACGGACTTATTCACATGCTCTGGTATTAGAGTGGAGTAAAAGTAACCAGTGATGCCAACTTGTTTGACTCTAAAAGTACATCAAAGTTAAAAAAGAAAGACTAAAAAGCGTAATCTTGAGATCTTAAAAGCGTAAAAAGACCTAACGTGAAAAAGAATGAAGATTCGAGCAAATGAAGGTTAATATTGTTTAATATTTTATAAACTATTCTCTATTTCGGCAATAGTATCATCTTTAATGAAATATATCAGACGAAACAAATATGCTTTACACTGAAAAATTGAATAGAACAAGTTTTTATTAAAGTAATTTTAAGAAATACACAAATTTCTTAAAAGCAATAATTGGTCCTTTTTAGGGTTCCGTATACCAAAGGTGAAAAAAGGAACCCTATTGTTTTCGCTACGCTGTCCGTCTGTCCGTCACACGGTATTTTCTCAGGAACGGTAAAAGCTACGTGTCTGAAATTTGAACAGTTTATGTAGAACTTTGGTCGCTACAACAACAAATATATAAAGGCTAAGAATTAAAGGGTGCTCCAAAACGAGCGACGAAAAATGTTAAAATCTCATGTAATATACATACAATTGTATGTACATATGTATATTGACACTTGAAATTTGTAAAATTAGTATATTTTTATATAGACTACAACAATAAACATTAAAATATTAAAAAATTTAAATTAAAGGGTGGTCCATCAGTTAATGCAATTTTGACTATGTAATTTTGACAAATTGCTATATCTTGGAGACCGTAAAAGGTAAACTCTTGAAATTTTCCAAAACGGTAAAACTAAAAAATTCGAAAATTATAAAATCGCCGAACCGAAAAAAATCGTCAACCTCTAAAACAAATCGCTAAAAATTTAAAAAAAATCGCCAAATCGAAAAAAATCGTCAAAATTAAAAAAAAAAATTCTAGCACTAAAATAAAACGCCAAATTCGAAAAAATCGTTTAAATGAAAATAAAATCGCCAATATGAAAAAAACGCCAAAAACCGAAAAAACCGCCAAAACGCAAAAAATGCGCCAAAACCAAAATAATTGTTTATGTGAAAAAAATCGCCAAAATGAAAAAAAATCGCCAAAATGAAAAAAATCGCCAAATTTAAAAAAAATCGCCAAAACGAAAAAAATCGCCAAAATTTAAAATAAACGCCAAAAACGAGAAAAAAGTTCCAAAACTAAAAAAACGCCAAAAACCAAAAAAATCACCTATATGAAAAAACGCCAAAATTAAAAAAATCGACAAAATAAAAAAATCGCCAAAATAAAAAAAACCCAAAAATAATAAAAATTGCCAAAATTAAAAACTAAAAAAAAAATCGCCAAAACGTGAAAAAAGTGCGAAAATTCAGAAAGCGCCAATAAATTAAAAAAACCCCAAACTAAAAAAACGCTTAAAACCGAAAAAACCCAAAAACGAAAAAAATGCCAAAACTATAGTTTATATTGTTCGTATTGAATTACATATCTCGTGCCCGTACCCGTGCCGGAACCCTTCGTGCGCGGGTCAAAGTCGTACTTCACTGAATTTTTCTTAGTTTGGCACTAACGCTCAAAATTCGGCGTTTTGAGTCTTCAAATATAGTGCCAAGAGCACCAAGTTGGCATCGCTAAGTAACCAATCGCTCTCCAAAAATTTTTACTGAAAATTGCCATTGTGTCTCGGGAGGTGTGGACAGTGTCTTCATCCTATTGAAACCATATATCACCAGCGTTTTCAACTTTGAAATACTAAAACGCACCAAAATGGAGAAAAAAACGCGCCATTTACAAAAAAAACGCACCAAGCTTAGAATGTTTTTTTAGTTTAAAATATTTGTTGAACTAATTTTAGATAAAAGGTATAATATAATTTTATTTATGTTAAAAATTTATTTATTTATTGATATAATATCACGTCTGTTTTCAAGAGCAGGGCATAAAAATAAACCAATACCGCTCCCCAGCACTTCTCTCCTCATTTCTGAAGAAGTAAGTTCTAGTGATATTTTCAGATGTAATACCTCACCATACTGCATACCTCATGGAGTGCAATTGGTATTGGATTTTCAAATGAAAATGAGCTTAATCACTCATAATCATAACTGATGGCTGATTTAAATAAAAAACTCCATTGTTCTGGTTCTTTGTACAGTTGTGAATCTCTCCAGGCGTTATTTATACATACAATGTGAAAACTTGGAATAAAGCAAATATATAAACGAAAAAGCTGTTAAATTCTTTAGCCGCGGTTGTCTTTGCCCCACTAAAACTCACACATCTGGCAGCTCTAACACAAAAATCGTTTTGTTTAAAGACAAAAGAACAAGAAAAATGAAAAAGGCTTTAAGTGTTTACTAAAGTGGCATTACTAATTGGTTGTTAAGTGTTGACGCGCTAACATTGAAAGAGATACTGCAGTGTGATAGGAAAGAGGAAACCAATTTTGTAATGTGCTCCTCTGTATGGGATCGTTATTACTACTTCCAGTATAATATTTTGAAATGATAAAACTTGATTTTTCTTTTCTCCATTCATTCATTCCTCTTCATTTTTCCGAACATGTCATATCAATAGTCTGCCATTAACACAGACAGACACGGCAGGCAGAAATACATAAAAAAGTGAGAAATTAAAATTGTCTAATTAACCATTATCTGGAAAGCAAGACGACAAACGTCAAGTTGGTTGTTAAAACTTGAGAATATATGATAGCATTGGTATGTATGAGTACTATTGTTAATTTTGTTAAGTTAAAAAATTAAAAAGAAACGCGCCGTTATGTCTTTTAAATTTAAAAATATAATCAATTTATTTGGCTTGACAAATTTCAAATGGCAAAAATTTTAATAATCTCCCATTTTATGGGATATTTTTTTCATTTTTAATTTATTTATGTAAGATAGAATAACGTAGACTCACTTGTAGTACTTACTAATGCTGCATTAATAATTTTATTATATTTATATTCATACTTGTTTTTCTCTTTTTATCATTAAAAATTTATTGTTTTGCTTAACTGTTTTACATATACATAGTTTGGGAAATTAGTTTACGGAACATTAGTTAAATCTATGAAGCAGATCGAATTACAAACTTAAGTATGTAATTTTATCTCTTAGTATTTGTGGCATTAACCAAGATTTAGTGTAGTGGTAAACTTTAATAAAATTAAACTACAAATGAGCATATTTTTCTCTATTGGAAGAAAACAAGAAAAGGTGTAAAAAATGTTGTTAAGCAAAACAATTAAAATTTGTATACTTGTACTTTTAGCAGGCGTTTTTATATTTTTCCGAAGTTTTATAATACTGTTAAATAAAAAAAGTTTAAATTTGTCTGATTTAGGAATAACTAGCCATTAACTGCCCTATGTATAAGCAAAAATTGGTATGACGTTAGCATAAGTGACGGACAATTTGACATAAAAATGGTCGCATTACATAATCTTAATCTACCTCTAAGCCCTAGCTTGATTTTCAATGTGAAGTTTCATAGCAAAACTCTTTAAGCCCAAACTATTATATGAATAAGCGAACTTAAGCAACTGTACGGTTACATGTGAAACGTATGTGGCAAACTATAATGTAGTTATAGAACTTTTCGTCAAGTTTCGTCAAATGTCATTTGCTTAAGCTAAGTGCCAAACTGAACGCACATTCCGTACGGAAAACACAGTTTGTGTATTTATAAATTCAGGCAAACAGCATCAGAAAATATTCATTAATTTTCAATATTTTTTACTGTTTCTTATTTTAAACTCAGAATAAAAGAAAAACTTTTATTTTCATTCTTTGTTTTACAATACCCATATGCACACACTCATTTAATATATGTTCATTGTTGTACTTTTTAGTAGGCAAAACAAATAAAACAAATAATAAACTGGTGGATATAATTATACGTGAATTAAAAGTTAATTTGATTGAATTGCATGCATTTAGTAGTTATAAAAAGAAGCAAAATTACAAAAAAATTGTGTACAATAACTTTATTTGCAGCTGTGGCTAAATAACATTTAAGTGCATGTAAATACATTGTGGCCACCTAAAAGTCACATTTGAATTGTTTAAGTATTTGACAGACTTATCGTTCAATTCTGCCATTAGCTTAAGCCAGCTCATTCATATTATAGTTGAGCCTTTAAGATCATGTTAAATTTTTCGACTTATGCTAACTTTATGCCAATTTTTGCTCATACATAGGGCCGTAAGTTTTCAGTTATCAAAGATATTATATTTGGAAAAAATACGACATTGACTTTTACAAGCGTTAAAATCGGCTCTATTCGGATGACACCAAATCAGAGGTTTTTATTAAATTATCATTCAAAGTAACAGGCTAATATTGAGTGGTTTTCAAGCCACCAGTCTGGCAAGGCTGTCAGCTGTTAAATATCAGTCATCTGAAGTGGCATTTATTAAGTGGACGATTTGCCATTTACGAAAATTTGGTACAAAAAAGATGGTTAAAAAAAGGTGGCCACTTTTTAGAGCATTATTGGGCGATTTTCGGACGATTATTGTCATTATAATCGACCTAGTGTGTACGGAATTTGGCAAGATTATAAAGAGCCTTAAAGAAACTAGAAACGTTATAGATGTGGTCTAGCCTATGACGAAATTTTCGTTTCTATTAGCAAAAGTGTACCGTATTAGTATTACGAATTTGTTGATTCCGCGGTATTCTCAACAACTAGGGCTATCTTAGGGCTCATTAGGCCGTGTTTTTTATTCGGATTTGCATCTCCATCCATACAAAGTCCAACTCAAGCAACAATTGAAGCCGGCTGACCATTCAAAATGCTATAGGTATGCTTATTCACTGCTAGAGCAACATGCTTTCAATGCAGATTTTTTGAGTAACATTTTTTTTAGCTATGAAGTTCATTTCTTACCCGGTGGTTACGGCAACGACCCAAATTGCAACATATGGGGCTCGAAGAACCCAGAAGCTTCATTCTTTTACAACTCTGCTTTTGCACGTTTTTCATTGCATTCTTGCAGCGCCTCTGCCGTTTAAATGAGGCGTATTAATTTTTGAAATATAAGTTCCTTATGGCGCGCCATGTATGTAAAACAAAAATGTTTGAAAATGAAAAAATACAGGCAAATACTGGTTGTTTTTGAGCCATTTTAGTAGCCATTTTATTGGTTATTTTACTTCTCTGATGATTCTGCTGCACAACGAAGGAGGGCGCTCTGATGTTACATTGGGATTAATATCCGCTGAAGACGCTATAGTTCAGTGATCAGTGACTATGCCTTCATCACTTGAACTTTCCTACTATAACTGATCGAACACAGGATCTTCGGTTTTGTAGTCAACGTGCTAACTACTAACTAACTAAATAAAAGTTCAAGTGAATCGTGTTCTCTTTCTTTAAAATCTAAATCGCTAATTTACGCGTTGTTGTTGTGGCAGTGTACTATTTTCGAATTTTGTTCACCATTGTCATGAGAAATATTTCATGTAAAGAAAATTTTCGGCTCTTATAGACCAGAAGGGCGCTAATGAACTGGACGACATGTTGTATTAACAAGACGGTTGCTTGAGCTTCCTAATACGATATTGCATGGGAAGTTTCCAGAACGCGTATTTTTAAGTTTTGGCAGCATTAATTGGCCACCGATATCATGCGATTTCAAGCCGTTAGACTCTTTTTGAGGGGCTACACCAAAGACGGGGTCTACCCGGATTATTCCCTTTGTCCAGTTATCGCCGCTATAGCGCCCGAGCTGCGAAGAAGTGGTCAAAAACCACCTCGAAACCCAGCAAAAACATATGTCTCCTAAGAACGACGTTGTTAAGGAACAGAGAGCCCAACTCTCCTTTACCATCCTGCTTCGGCATCTCATGAATTTTGTTCATGATGTGCCATTTGGTAGGTCTCCACGTATGGGCTTCTTTCTGCGCATCCTAGATGCATTAAACTCATACCTTTTTAATTATAAATAACTAGCTACAATCGGTGTGCTTAGCTACCGCCCTCCCCCCATCCTCTTTAAATACAATGTAATGTAATTTTATTTACATCGATTTGAAAGTGTCGAAGGGGCAGAAATTAGGTACATTAGGTACCTCGCCTATGTTTTCTTCTGCATGAAGAGATACCAATGCTTTAAATTGCATCAAAATCTATTTCAAAGTTTCGGAAGAGTAGAACTCATCCTCTGCCCCCTTATCTTATTTTTGAGAAGGAATATAGAGAAGTATTTTAAATTTCAAAAAAATCAAGTTGAGACTTAGAAATTGTCCGTCTTACTTCCTCCTGATCCTATATTAGAAAATGCCATTGTCAATGGTAATTTTGTGACTTTTTAGATGCAGATTTATCTAAATTGTGAATTTCATTCAAATGGGTTTGAAATATCTGCTCTATGATCCTAGTTTTGGAAACGTACTGAGCCTAAGTGAATTTCTAGATGCATATTTATCTATGTTCTAAATTGCATTAAAATCAGTTTGATTGTTTCGGAAGCAGAAATGCTCCCCTGGCCCTAGTTTTAGAATTAGACATTGCCTACCTAACTTTTCAAACGCAGATCTACCTATGTTCTAAATTTAATAAAATCAGTTTTAACGTTTGGAAGGGGCAGAATTTTCTCCCTATCGCCTTCCTGGTCCTTATTTTAAAAATGTACAGTGCCTGTATAAATGTTTAGATGCATATCTATCTACATTCTAAATTTTATTAAAACCGGTTTGAACGTTTCAGAGCAGCAAGAATTTCCCCCTATCACCCTCCTGGTCCTAATTTAGAAAAAATTAACTTTTCCGGAGTTGCACGGATTAAGTTCACCAAATTTCATTGCCATCGGATAAGTGGTTTAGTGGGGCATTAAGGACATACAAGCAAACATAGATTTAAAAAAAGATTTGCTCTTTATACTTGAATCAAGGTCGATCCAACGATCTCCGCATGATAGGCTAGAATACTTTCCACTGGACTACATATAAATTTTAGCAAAGAATTAAGTGAAACAATAAAAAATCAAATCAAGAAATAACATTTACTTTCTTCTAAATCAACTTCCAGGTAAGCGCCAGATGATGTACTGTAAACAATTTTTAGTATTTGAGTATAAACAGACGACTAGTGTTTGTGTTCAGCGATGCCAAATTGGTGCTTTTGGCACTATTTTTAGTGCTTTTTGAAAACTCAAAGTGCCAAATTCCGAGCGTTATGGCCAAATTAAGAAAATGCACTAAGTACTACTTTTAAGAAATTTGTGTATTTCCTAAAATTACTTTAAAAAAACTTGGTGTAAAGCATACCCTTTTCGTCTGATATATTTCATTAAAGATGATACTATTGCAGAAATAGAGAATAGCTTAAAAAATATTAAACATTACTAAGCTTCACTTGTTTGAATCTTCACTTCTTTTTCATGTTACTGATTTTTAGCTTTTTAGATCTCAAAATTATCCTTTTTTTAAATTTTGATGCGCTTTTTGAGTCAAAAAAGTTGGCATCACTGTTTGTGTTAAGTTGCGTTATGTTATTACATCCTCGTAAGTCAGAGAGGAAGCACTGTGTGCTTTTTCGCATTTCCAAATCGTTTTCTTTTTTGTGTTAGCGCTTAGTTGTACTAAATTTATTTTTTATGCGAATGATCGACTTCTACAACCAATGCAGAGGCGGTCATTTAAATGACAGTGTCTGTTGTACGTATTATTATGAACTCAAAGTTTCATCGAAATCAAAGCTTTATGTACGGGAGTGTTTTATTTAACTTTGCCCTTGAGACAGCAAAATGGAAAACTTCTTACCTCTTAAATACAATAATTTATTTTAAAAAATTGGAAATTGTAAACGAAATTTTTTTCATAAAATATTTTCTACTTTCCCGCGGCTATTTGAAATTCTTCCATAATGAATTTCGTTTTAATTTAAGCATTTTATATACATTGGGGTAGAAATGTCATTCTTGAGGGTATTTCACCCACCCCCACCCCGCCCGGACTTGTATTTGCTCTCCATGGAATTATTAAAAATTATCTACTTATTATCTATTATTTTTTTAATATTACTCATGAAAATCACCAGTCGTAATGACCCTTTCCACCGGCCTTTTTGTAGATACACCCATGTTTGTATGGAGCCATAAGCTTACAATTATCGTAGGATGATTGTATATCATAATTCTATGATTTCAGAACCAAATACATACATACATACATACAAATGTATACAAGTAAAATGCATCTTCAATAAAAAATTTATATTTATGTATGATTTTCAATTAAAATTTAATGTCATGTTCAAAGCATTTAAGCTTAAATATGGGGCTCAAGGGAGGCAAAAATTCCAACAACTAGAATTATCTACAGATTGTTTAAATCATAAGTTTGCGTGTGTATATATGTGTGTGTTTAAACTCTGCTTAAAGGGATTGATTCCGAAGACAAGAAATGAAACTGAAACTCAACACAACTGCCACACAATCTGTTTTTTATAACATTCTACAAAACACAAGTTTAAACAACCGAACAACATTCACAACAAATACAATTTATGAAGGTTTTTGTTCAATTTTACATTTTTTTTAACCAAATAACTGTCACATAAATATGACTGAAATACTCGAGAAAACAACGAAACCCCAGGCACGAGAACACAAGAATATTTGTTTGAAATCATGAAAACTGTGAAAGTGATTATACATATAGTGATTTGTTAAAATGTATTTTATAATCTGTTTTTTCGGGTTTTTATTTTTAACTACCAGTGCAACTGAAAGCACAAGAGGGAAATTGAATTTATTATTAAAAGTCTATACAGGTCATTTTCCAGCATTTGTTATCGTTTTTATGTAAATAAATGCACTCGCTACAAGTTTTAAACAACAAATTTCGAGTTAACTGAATGCCTATAGGAAAGAGTTTAATATGCTTCATTTGAATGAATACGAGCACAAATTAAAATGAGTTCAATAAAGTGTTTTGATGTTGGCGTGAATATTTTATCAAAGACATTTTAAGAGACATAAAAATTCAAATGAGTGGCCCTCCAACAACGAGAAAGTTTTAAGGTCTATGAAAATTCCTACAAAGTGGGTCGTGAGTACCAATACACATACATAACTAATTAGTCCTAATTTTAGCAACTGCGCATAATCCCAATTGTAGTCCAAACAATTTGTACCATCACATATTTTCTCTAAAGCAACTAAGACTAAAGCCGATTCCAACTTACAAGAGCATGCAAAAAACTAAGATACGCTACCACTCAAAATAAAAAGGCATATGCGTATCAAAGGCATTGACTCCCTCTGATACTTACAGTCTGAGTGAGTATGAGTATTTAATCGGATATTTCATCTGACAAAAAATACGCATGATACTCGGGATATTTATTCATCATTCGTCCCATTTTTATATGTAAAATGAATGGAAAATCCGTATATGTGTGCGTGTGTAGCTGTTTTAAAACATACTTAGGGTTTCTAATTTCCCGGACTCGAAAAGTAAAATGTTTTATTCCCGGCAATTTCAATAACATACGAATTTAATTAAATCACCTAAATAAAAAATATAATTTTATGAACAACATACACTCAGGGAAAGGCTGCAAC
The DNA here is from genome assembly GCA_905220375.1 of Tachina fera. Classification (NCBI taxonomy): domain Eukaryota; kingdom Metazoa; phylum Arthropoda; class Insecta; order Diptera; family Tachinidae; genus Tachina; species Tachina fera. The sequence continues at coordinate 78,822,651 of LR999966.1, forward strand.
TTAAAAATGAGACCGCGTCACATTAATTCAATAATTTTCAATATAATAGAAAATGTATATTGAGATAAAAATAAAAATAAATCAAATTAATAAATGAATACTGTAAATTAATATTTTTCCAAATTGAAACAAGTAAGTTCAACACGACTAGACTTTTGTTAATTTTTCTTATTAACTTTTTTTACATTGAAAATATGGGCTTGAGGGCCATTTTTGAGGACAGGACGCAGCCTCTACAACACAACTTATCGGTACGAATTTTTTTTTGTATTTTGTATTAGAATACATTCGTATTCGCCTGAAAATGGCCGAATATTCGAAAATTCGACTACGAATACGAATATTCGTGCATCACTAGTATGTATATATTATATACTCTATTTATTGCAATGCAGTTGTATGTCCTAAAATGCATTTTTGGAAATAATAATTTAAAATTTAGTATTTAATATTGTGTTTACATTTCATACAAATGACTTGAGAAAATAATATTTTTTTATCTTCATTGGGCTTTATTTAGGCTATACACGAGAGATATCTATGTACGTATGTATGTATGCATGTATGCATGTATGCGTTTCTAGAAGCATCAATGTTTGTGTTCAATTAATTCAATTATAATACAAACATTTGCTTACCCCAAATTTTTTAACAAATCTTTCTGATAAAAAAACCTAAGTGTTAGAAATATTTATATGAAAAAAAAAACAAAAAACATATTCCCATGCATGTGTACATACATATAAAAATATATGTACATACATAAGTATGTTTGTACATATTTATGTACAATGTTTTCAGGCAACATGTGTGTCATCCACAAAAATTGAAAATTTGACCACAATTTCCAATAGTCATATTGAATTAGATAAACAAATACTAAATAAATATCTATTAAAAATATTTGTATTTCATGATAACAAATATTTGTTTATATTAGTAATAGTGTTAACAAATATCTTTATCTCTGTGTGCATAAGCAATGTTGCCGAGTGAGTATTCCGATCGGATTTCAATGCCAAAAAAGAGTCAAACAAAGGAAATATTTAATGCAAATGATTTATGTTTCCCTTTTTTCATTGAACTTATCATGAATAATATTTTACACGTGAATTTTTTCACTTTTCCCTTGGTTTTGTTGACTTTATTTTTGCATGCGAATTGAATTATTACATCGAATAATTTCGATATTTTTCTTCGAATTATATATTAAAAGCTATAAATATTTATTTTTGGGACAAGATTAGTAAGTAAAGCTTACGATTGTTAACAATAATTCCCTACAACACATTTTTTTATAGAGTGTAAATCTCTTTGGTCCACACACAATAAAATTTATAGTTGTTCACCACGGTGGTATACTTAATGAAAAAATAACTAATTCAACAGAAGGACCTCCATGAGTAAACTTTAAACTTTAAACTTTAAACTTTAAACTTTAAACTTTAAACTTTAAACTTTAAGCTTTAAACTTTAAACTTTAAACTTTAAACTTTAAACTTTAAACTTTAAACTTTAAACTTTAAACTTTAAACTTTAAACTTTAAACTTTAAACTTTAAACTTTAAACTTTAAACTTTAAACTTTAAACTTTAAACTTTAAACTTTAAACTTTAAACTTTAAACTTTAAACTTTAAACTTTAAACTTTAAACTTTAAACTTTAAACTTTAAACTTTAAACTTTAAACTTTAAACTTTAAACTTTAAACTTTAAACTTTAAACTTTAAACTTTAAACTTTAAACTTTAAACTTTAAACTTTAAACTTTAAACTTTAAACTTTAAACTTTAAACTTTAAACTTTAAACTTTAAACTTTAAACTTTAAACTTTAAACTTTAAACTTTAAACTTTAAACTTTAAACTTTAAACTTTAAACTTTAAACTTTAAACTTTAAACTTTAAACTTTAAACTTTAAACTTTAAACTTTAAACTTTAAACTTTAAACTTTAAACTTTAAACTTTACCTTTTCGTGATTTTTTTATTAAACTTAAATTTGTCCGATGTGGACTGATATCAATTTCACGGGATATTAAAAATGGCATTTCTCCCTTCGAGGGAAATGAAAATTTTGCGTGGAGAAGAATTGCACTTATTTTTAACGATAGGGGTGATTATTTTTAAATCATCGTTTATCTTTCAGCATACATACCTATTAATATATGTACAATGTACATGTACATTGTACATGCATACAATGGAAAACACATAAAACTGGAAAACACTGTTTGTTAATTTCCACGGTTTTTGGCGAAAAAGTAATCGAAAATGGACCTCCAGATTAGACTACGTCCGACCCAGGCGTGGCTGTCATATGCCAGAAGATTATCTTTCAAATACCGTAAACTTTGTCAATTTAAAAAATTCATATTTGTTTTATTTCATGTCAAAGTTCTATATCTCTATAAAAAAATTACTTGCATCGCATGCAATGAAATATTATTCCTAACTTATTTGGGAACCTTTTTAAAATATAACCGTTGGCAGCTCTATAGCTTTAGTGTATCTAAATCTATTTCTATATTTTGTTTTAATATGTATGTATGTATATTTTATAAATATTTGCATTTCAATTAGATACAATTTTGTAAATAATCTTTTTTGTAATTTTTATGACGGTGTAATAAAGACCATTTAATTGTTGTAGTCACTTGCACCAAATACAGCGATAATAAAAAGTATAAAATGAACTGCACATGTACTCGTGTTTACACACGTAAATATATGAAATATATGTACATTAGGGGTATAACCAATTTTTTGGGCATAGTACCATGAGGTCAACCATGTCCTAGTAACCACGAAAATCATAATCTTTTGTAATTTTTCTCAAAAAAGTTCACGCACCAATTGGATTTTCTAAATCAAAGAAAGACATTTTGGAACACTTAAAGCACGGACTTGAACTAACAAAAATATTATTTAACATAATCTAAAATTGTTTCGAGGCTTTCTTAATGCAATATTGAATATTCATAATTTTATACGGTGTTTTATTTATTTTTTATTTTAAATACACATATTATTAATTTTTCTTAACCAAAGAGAAAATTAAAAATTTTCAAAACTCCATCGCGGTTGGTGTGTGAACTTTTTTGACTTTAGCGAAAAAATAAATATACGTGCACTTAAAGTTTTTTATGCTCTATCGGACTGTGCTATGCCAATTTGGATATTTTAAAAATTTTTAAAAAAAGTTATATCCCTAATGTACATATGTATGTATGTGCATTCGCGAGTACATTTGATTATAACGCAAATAGTGGTAAACGACACCTGATTAAAATAGGCTGATCTTATTCATTTCTATATTCGAAGTAACGACTAAATATGATGGTTGACAGCTGATACTTTTTTTGTCTGTTGTGTGTTAATTGGTATCGATTGCGGTGGCAACGAGGCATTTATGGAGCATATACTCATGTGTTTAAAATTTAACTACCTATATGTACAGTGGCACAGAAAACTCTACATGCCCCCAAAAAAAAATGCATTTTATGAAAGACTTTAAATTTTTTATCGACAAAATTTATAGCGTATCATTCCTTTTGAAGAAAGAAAATATTTATGAAAAAATTAAAACAAAAAGCCGTATTTAATACACAGGAAAGTAAACATACTGCATAATTTATTGTTTTAGTTCATAAATAATATCAACGGCCTGGCCCAGGATGTCGACAAGAAATTATCTGTCGCTTAGTTATATTGAAGACAAAAACAAATTTTCTTATTTTGTTTTTGTTTTCAATATAAATAAGCGACAGATAATTTCTTGTCGACATCGTTATATTTTAATATTTTGTTGCACCTCATTCGCTCTCTAATGCGACATTTAATTTATTTTTCATAGAATATACCAGTTTACCCATGGTTTCCGAAGAAATTTTGTACTATTCTTTGATGAGATAATTTTTTAGGTCCTGTTAGGTCCTTATCGTGGTTTTTCTTATCCTGCAGTCCAATTCGTCCCATAAGTTTTCAACGGAGTTTAAGTAAACGATTGGAGAAGAATATGCAGTTGTTTTGGAACATTGTACAACAGCAACTTTTTACAACTAGCCGCTGTATGATTTGTCTCGTTATCTTGTTGGAAGTACCAGCTTGCAGGTAGACCCATTTTGGCTAGTGACTCCTTCAAATTATCCTTTAATAGATTCAAATACATAAATCAATCCATTGTTGTCTCAATAAAAACTAAATTTATAATCCCAGCCGCTGAAATCAAACCAAAAATCATAATATAGCCGCGCGAGGGTTTTATAGTGGTCATCAGAGTTTTATCTTCCAGCTCTTTATTCTTTTTGAGCAAACTTTTTGTTTTCCATTATATCAGAATAAGTTAAATATATTCCCTGTGCTAAACACCAAATTTTTTTAAAAGTTTTCTTCTTTATTTAAATGCTATTAAGTAAAATCCAGTGGGCCTTATTAATATCGCTTATGAATGGTTTTACCGAGGCACTCGGCTATGATAACCACCACTTCCCAATACACTGCATTGTATTTCTGTATGAAGAGTGACAATCAATATTTTTTGCATGTCTTTTGCTAGATCAACAGCAGTTGTCCTGGAATTTTTGTCAATTTATTTCAATGTGTCTTTCTATACGTTCAGTAATTTTTACGTTGAGTAAGTTTTGGCGAACGGCCACTTCTTGGCCTACTATTAACACTGTTCCCGCAACGAGTTTACATTCTTTTGATGCAGAGCAATCAGACTTCTAATATCTTATCTTATTTCTTTAACTTTTGGACTCGTTAGTCCTGATTCACTTACATCAGGTCTGACTCGTCAAGTCTTGTGTTTTTAGGAGAGAGAGGAAAAGAGAATGGAGAGGGGTACAGACTTGACCGTACCAGTCAAGTTTGCTTTTTCGTTTTGCTTTGTCATTCGTAATACTCTACTACAACGCAAATTGATGAGACTTGATGACTTGACTTGACGGTGTGTATGAACGCAAATGCAGGTTCAAAAGAAAATTGGACTAAAACTGATCAGCTAAACCTGAAGTGTGTGAATCATGACTTATTATTACAAATTAAGAACGACTGATAACAAATCTTTTCAATTATTAATTGGGAGACATGGACTATTACAACGTAGTGGCAAAACATGTGTAAGTTCCGTTTTTTGTTTTTTGGAAAAGTATTTTTGGCCAACAGTGGGAGTATGTATACTTTTCGATTCGAATAGGAAGGTTTACAAATTCGTACCAAAAAAAAAATACTTAAGCGGCAATTTTTTTTAACATCGCATATTACCGATTTATTAAAAACATATTAACAATAATAAATTCACAAGGAATGACACGCTGACGTTTAAAAAATAAGTCGAAATTCATTAGGAAAGCGGATAAACCCCTCTTTAAGAATTTTTCTTAACAGGTATTATTTATTGTTTTTACAAAAAGTTACCTGAGTGGGTCTTTTTTGAAAACTGGGATGAAATAAACTCTATTTAAATATTTTTAAACTACGAGTCGTATCGAATGCCGTAATATTCTCCCTGATTAATCACTAGCTCGATAATGGATCGAAAATGTTTGCTCATATGTACGAGTACTCAAATATTTGTTTATTAAAAATACTTGCGAAATGCATTTTAATAAGTGTGCAGTTAAAGAGGGTAGACTGTCTTTAATAAGCGGGCCTAATTATGAGCGTCGCACTTCGACTACGACTACGAGACGATTTCGTACTAGATTAAAGACAAAATGTTTCAATGTTCTTTAGTCCTCTACAAAATCGTCGTGATCGAAGTAGTAATACGACACTCATAATAAATAAGGCCCAATATATGTGCTTTTCATAAGCAGCAAACTCTAAAAAATTTTTTTTAATTATTAAAAAAAATTTAAAGTAACTTTAAAGAGGAAGAAATTTTAATCAGTTAAATTTAAACTTTCCATTAGTAATAAAATATTTCCAACAATGAAAGTATTTCACACGTCTTTTCTATGAAACAACTTTTACCGGGTGTCAAATCGATGTCAAATCAAACGACTTAAAAAGAGGCCGCCGCCTTTATCATGAAATGGTTTCAAATAATTTATGAATGTTTACCTGAAAATTGAAAATTGAATAACATAAAAGCTAGGCGCTAAAAAACTATAGAAAAACATTTAGTGTTTGATACCCTACACTAGATTAAAGCTATAATTGTTTAAATCATTAAAATAAATTGCGATTTTTTAGGTGGAATTGCCTGAAGTAGTTAGCACGTTGACTACAAAACCAAATGTCCTGGGTTAAAGCCCGGTTCCGACAGTCATTGAAAAAAATAACATCACAAATTTTTCTGATGTGCATTAATATTCCTTGTTATCAGTTATTGTAGGAAAGTGTAAGTAATGAAGGCATAGACATAGATTTAGTACGCCTCATTTACACAAGAGGCGCTGCAACTCAGCATTATTAAAAACGTGCAAATCAGCAGAGTTGTAAAAGAATGAAGCTTTCCTCTATATTTTCCCTCGGCACCTGTCTTCTTTATCACTATCCCTTTCCTAAAGAAAATAACACTTAGTAATGAATGTAACTTCTCATAAAAAATTGGTTTCTTTTTGTCTTTCAGCATGCCTGCGAAGTGCATATCATCGGTTGGTCTCAGCAAAAGCCAAAATTGAGCAGCTAAACTTGCAGATATGTATTGAATGAAGAATGAAATAAAAGATCTAGTTCTGATCCATTAAAAATCTTTTATGCCTCGACTCTAACAACTTGTTCTGACACATTAACTTTTCTTGCGATTGTTTCGAGATACGAGATCGAGATACTGAGAAACAGAGTTATGCAACGATATACTATGAGGCTTTCAGTTTCACAATGATGCGAGTTTTTTTTTGCGAATTATTTGTAGACAGAGTGATCACAAGAAGTATAATCTGTTTATTAAACAAAAAAATTGACTTACCTCATCTCTCATTCAATATAAAAGTTTAGGCTAAAAACTATGATTATGAACCAAATTAAGAGAAATGTTTGCAGAGTGATTCATAGAAAACCAAATAAAATTAATAAAAAATATATCAACTCACATTCGGCCTGTTCCTCGAAATGCGAATGATTCGATTGAAAATTTATATTAAAAAAAGTAAAAATTAAAAGTCATACTAGTCTTTGTTTTCAATATTAATTAATATTTGATCAAATCTATGGTTCGAATTTAAAGAAACAGGCTTATTGTGTTTTACAGAATGACAAAAAAGATTTCGACCAGGAAAGCTTTGACATTCGTTACTGAAATGGATTCAAGGACTTCCAATCTATATAGGAAAGAAAAGTTCAAATTCTTCTAAAATGTGTTTATTTAAGCCCGATAGATCCTACTAAAGGGTTAACTGTCAAACGAACTGCTCTTAAATTTTTCTAAATAGCTTCAAACAAAAACATTTCATCTTCAAGGGACTTTGAATGCGTTTTTAAATTTTCACAAGCTTTATACCACGTTTGTTGTGAAATATTTTTGCTTCAGCCTATTTAAATCAAAATAATCCCCCTTATTTTGAATGGCGTCATCCATGTCACATCAAGACGACAGTAAGAGCTGTCATTTGTCTGCTTTTTGTCGACAACTATTAACATTATACATTAATTTATAAAGCCTTAGAGATTAGCAAAAGATTGTCAATAAGAGCCAGTTGTTGCCGATAAAAAGTAGACAAGTGAGAATATTTACTGCCGTCTTGATGTGGCGTCGACGACGTGTACGCAATTCTCAATAGCATTGTGAGAGTTTTTCTATAAAGACGCGCAGTTTTTTTTTGGTTCCGTCTGTCCGTCACAGGCTGTTTGCACGAGAACCCTAAGAGCTACGGACCTGAAATTTTTAAACATTATGTAGAAGTTTAGCTGCTACATTAACTAATATATGACAGATAAAAATTAAGAGGTGTTCCAAAACGAGGAATAATACATACAATTATATATAGACACTTAAAATTTGCAAAAAAAATTAAATATAATATAAGCTTAAGTTCCCTACGGAACCCTTCGTGTGCAAGTACTGAATTTATTTTTAGCAGTTTTCAAGAATTTTTTCGTTGAAGTCTACTGAGGAGTTTCGGAAGCAGAATCGCAATGAATATAGATCTTGCAAAAACAAAAACAAAAAAAAAATTCTTCACATTAATACATTATAGACTTAATGTTAAATAAATAAACATACTACTTCGGTATTTTTTAAAATTTATTTTTTGTGCTATTTTATAAAATTTAAAGTTCTATCGGGCTTTGAGTTTCAACTCCAATTTTCAAAATTTTATCCATAGTCTAGTTGGCCATAAACTGATTTTTTTTTTTGAACTTGGAAACTATGAGTCCGATACCATAAATACCATAATGGTTTTATTAAAAAAAAAAAAACAAATCATTTAACCATATGTATAAGAAATTTGAAGGCTGTTGATGTAAAAAAAATATATATTAATGTTGTACATTCAGGATCGATGTAGCTTAACATATGGTCGGTTTTGGCCACCTATTCATTCTCAAGGCTTTATTTTATCTTTAGGTATTGAAAACAATCCACCGGCAAATAATTTATTTATGAGTTTCGATAAACAATTAAACCGTCATAAATTAAATTCCTTCAGAAACCACCGGCACACAACAAACTTTAAACTGACACCTTTTGTTAATTTTTAATGTCGGTTTGTTTCTATGCTGACTGAGTGTGCGAGGGAGTGAGTGTGTGTTCATTCACTTCACTGACTTCATCAATAAAATTTTAAAAACTTTTTAGCCTCCAAGACAACATTTGTGTATGTTCATAGAAACAATTAAGTATATTTGTATGAATGTATGTATGTTTTCATATTGTCATTAGAAATAGCTTTTAAATTATTTAATAAATAAGTGCTAAACCCTGAATTTTAAATCAAACTTTTTAAGGCTTTAAAACGTGACCAAGACGAAAACGATTTAGCAGGATGCATATTGTAATAATAAATTTTTATTTTTTTTAAATACATGTATTTATTTATTGTATCTTCAAATATGAACTAACAATAAGTATCCAAATCTTAAATCTAAAATATAATTATTAGGACCGACCACTGTCGGACATAAACTTGTTAATAGTTATAAATAAAACATAAGTAGTGATAATCCAAAAAAGAAAGAAAATGTATAAAAAGTATAAAAAAAGTAATTTCAAGAAATCCCATCTGGAGTGTTGAGTAATAGAGCCCTTGTGTCCCTCTTTTTTAAGCGGATGTGTCCAGTAAAGTTCAAAATATTACGAGCAAGCGGATTAGGATGTGACTCGAGTTTTGTTAAATATTTGCCTGCGTATTTTGCAAATAAATAAAAAAAATTTAGTCCTTAAGTTGGACTCTCAAATTTGATTATTAAATTTATGTTTAATTAATTACACGATATTCAATATACTCGTACATTTAAGATACGGTGGTTATACGAGTAATTCCAATGCAAAATGTAAGCGGCCAAAACTCATTCCAAAAATATGTTGTCTCATTTAGTAATTTGACGTTTATTAATTTTTTATATAGTATCTTGTGGTTGATATTTGAATATAAAATCATATTTAATTTCATTATGCAGTTTTGCTTTACGACTGGCAGAGGACAAAAACTTAATTAATTAAATTACAAGGCCAGAGATGGGGTATGAGTATATTAAGGATTTCAAGTATTAAGGATTATAAACAATGAAACAATGGTTAAAATTTTTTTTTATGCGCATTGAATATGCACTAAAAACTTCGAAATATAAACTCAAAGCAGTAACCCGCAAGCCATACCACAATTGTGGACAAGAAAATCACACATACGCTTAAGCTCTTTGACTAAGAAAGCGACGAATGAATTTTTGCACACATGTACCAATTTTCCCAGGTTTTTGGTTTAGTTTCTTTAATAACACCGAACGAAATTAAAGTTCATATTTAATAAATTTGTATAGAAAAAAATAATTATGGTAGATAAGAAATAATGCGTGATAAAAAAAATGCTTTTGGCAATATACAATGCATTTCATGTTATGAAACATTTAAAAATAATAGGGAAGATATTTTCAAAAAAAATTTTAATAGTTTTCAGAGCGCTGTAAATAAATTTAATTTGGAAGTTATACACTTCATTGTTGAATGGATTAGCAAATTTTTACTTAAGTTTTTATTAAATTGTTATTTTTACAAAAAAATTTCAAACAAATTATGTATAAAACTTTTATTCCAGCGTAACTTTATTTTACTCTCATTTTTCTTACCCAATACAAATATATTTTATTTTGCGGATCACTAACTTAAAGCTCAAGAAATATGGTCTTAAAAACAATATAAATTTATTTATTTGGAAACAAAAATATATTTTTAATTTATGAATTAAATAAAATTATTGGTCAAATATAGATGCCTAAGACAAAGTTATATCACTTTCCAAAATTATTTTAGAAAAGTGACCAATTGGATTACATTGAGGGCCCTTAAGACTACCACACATGCAAAGTGCAGTACGTGTGCTCTTCCATATTTTACAAAAATGTCCACTAATCTTCTTAAGGAAATTGTGTTTCATTAAATTTAATTTATTAGCACTACTAGGCATATTTCCAACATCTTGCTTTTATAATTTCATTAAATACTTTTTACGGAACTTTAAAAAAATTATCTATCGTATTCCAGTTCCAAGGGATTTGGAATCCTAATCCATTTACTGTTAAATAACTAACAGAGCTCTGTTAAATGCTATGTTAGAAATTTTTTGATTTCTGTCTCTGCTATTTAAATTTGAATTTATCTTAACAGATATAAAATTTATACGCTATTTATATCGAGAGCCTATATTCAAAAAACGTTAACTCAAATTTGAGCAAATTGATTTTCTGGTAGCAAATAACTCCCCTATAAAATCTTCATCTGTAACAAAAATTTCGAATCTAAAAGTAATTTTTTTCTCGTTTTATATAAATTTTTCTTATTCTGCTATCTCAAAGTATAATTTCTTTTGGTGAAAATAAATGCTAATTTCCATGTAAATTTCCAAAAATCTACCTAATATCTTATTGAATTTGGCATGCTAAACACGAATCTGGTATTGATTTTATTATTCTATGTGCTAACTCAAAAAAATATTTGGATTTTGATCGACTTAAATTTGCTATCTCATAAAAATACGCAAGCCAGTGCAAAATAAAATATTTTTTGCAGACCTATAAATTAGTAAGCACATTTTAACCATATTAGGGAAGGCACATCATTTATTTTATTAACTAGTTTTTTTGCTCTACTGAAAAGTTAGCTTTTTTGAGTTGACGTATTTTGAATATAGGCTCTCGATATGTTGGTCAAAACTTTTATAAGCATATGTTGGCATATTAATAAGTAAAAAATCTGCAAGGTGTCAAAACATGCGCTAAAGGCATCAAATGTGCTTTTAAAATTCGAAAAATATGCGTAGAAGATTGAAATATGCTTTAAGATATGCTTTAAAGGGATAAATATGCGCTACCAAATCGATGCTTAAATTTATAAGGGCAAAGTGCAACGTAAGAACTAAATAAATTCAGTAAATTGCTACTTTGACTCGCACGCTCAAGGTTCCGTATGGACACTACATACATATGAACCGATCTACAAACCTTAGCCTATATCAAAGAATATTTTCCCTGATGTAAACATTTAAATAAAATTTAAGTATTCGGTAAACTTTTTGAAAAGTTTTTCGGTTTTGACGTTCCTTTTTGTAGTTTTGGCATCTTTTTAGTTTTGTCGATTTTTTAGGTTTTTGGCCACATATTTTTGTTTATGAGATTTTTTTAGTTTTGATGACTTTTATCGCTTTTTCCGAGTATTTCGATTTATTTTTTAGTTCAAGCGGTATTTTAAATTTTTGTGGTTTCTTTATTTTGGCAATTTATTTGGTTATTTGCGTTATATTTTAGTTTAGATTTTTTTGGCGATTTTTCTAATTTTGGGTTTTTTTTAGTTTTCTTGTTTTTTTTATTTGGTTATTTGCGTTATATTTTAGTTTAGATTTTTTTTGGCGATTTTTCCAATTTTGGGTTTTTTTTTAGTTGCAGCGTTCCCAGTTTAGGGGATTTGTCCAAAAATTGGGGATTTTTTTTAGCGATTGGGGATGAAAATTTTGTGTTGGGGATTTGTTGGGGATGTAACCAAATTTGAGGGGATTTTTGCGGGATTTTTTTTATAACTGATGGTCAAACAAGAATGATTTTTGAACTAAGAAATATGCGTCTGGCAAGGCTAAAAATGTGTTTTACTATTCATAGTGTATGGTTTCTAATAAAGAAGTATCAAGGCAGATTAAAGAATGATAAACGCTACCTAAACGCTACAAAATGCAATACAACCTTCTGAAAGCACTTCTTAGAATAAACCCACACTTTAAACATAATTCAATTTGTTGTGACAAATTTATTCCTACTGCTGAAATGCTAAAACATTTTAATACAAGTACTATCTACAACAAAGTTTCGATTCTGAAGTTTTTGAAATGGTAAACTTTGGTTAAAAATTTTTTTATACTGGTGTATATTACACTATGTGTATTTTTTTCTTTACAACTTTTTAAAAGTACAAATTAAATTTATATGAACGTAAATATACTCGTATCTATCGGTATAAATGAATTTTATTGAATAAATATGATGTTTATTTTTTTTTCTTTTTTTTCACAAAAGAAACAATTTTTATAAAAAATATCAATTTGGGGATTTTTGGGGATGAGAAATCAAAAATTGAGGATAAGCTCTAGAAAAAAAACTGGCAATAATGTTTTGTTGAAGCGTTTTTGAAAATTTTAAGTTTTTGTTTCTGACACACAGAAAGAAAACAATGTAGAATAGTTAAAAATAGGGTTAATTTTAAATTTTTTGGCAATGATTTTGCTTCATCTGTGTTTCATGTTAATTTAACATGATTAATAGTAATTGTCAAAAAAAATTTCCGTTTGAAATAACTTTATTTTACATTGAATTAACATTTAAGTACTGTTAAAATCATGTTGAATCAAAGTTATTCCAAGTTATATATACATGAATTTAATTTATTAATTATTTAACTTACGTGGGGTTGACATAGATATCAGAAACATTTTAGTATATAAATTAAATTAATTGGCTTCCCCGGCCAAGATTTGAACTCGGAACTCATCGCGTGGTAGTCAACGTACTTACCCCTACAACTGTATTGCACTGAACAAAGCAAATAAACACCAACACACCCAAACAACATATTATTTCTTGTAAATTTAATGTGATTTGAATGCAGTGTTGCCAAAATGTTACACGTATTTCCCACCATATAACCCCTGAAAACGCGCTAAAAACCGCTAGCTGAATAAAAATAAACGCTACATTAACCGCTGAATTTTTTATAACCAACATATGTCTTTTTTATGGTTTATTGGTAAAAAAAGAATAAGATAAATTTTATAAAATATGTATACATATGTATACATATGCATGCATATGTATGTATGTAATTCCCCAATATTTGTAAGCAAAACTCAGCCTACTCTGTAAGTAGGTATTTTATTTCCCGCAGAGTTTCCCTACACAAGTATCGAGCGAGGAAAAAGTAGAATCCAAGGGACTATTCCATCTTATAATATTAATGTTTAAGCTGATTCAATTATTCTACACTTGTAGTATAATATCTTGCCGTTTTGCTTGAAGTATTTGTAAAATATTGTTAAAATTTCCTGACTTTCTGACTATCTGAAATTAAAAAAATAGTGTTGATAAAATAAACTCCACGGCTCAATTCACATTGGCTTGAAGTTTAATTTCGAAGGAGAATTTCAATGAAAAAAGTCTTTAATCAAAAAAAAATTATTCAGAAAAAGTTATTTTTTTGAGAGATTCTGGTTGATGTTATGTCTTCCTCATACTCAGTGGTCCAATCACCCAGTTTTCGGTTTGTTTTCCGTTTATTTAAAGATTTGTTTACTATTTTTTTAATACGAAAAGAATGATTAAATTGGTTTGTAATATAATTATAATCGAATTAAACTTTATTCACTAATAATGAGATTTATTCACTTTTATACTCGTATGTATATTCATATGTATGTATGTATGTTATTATTTTTAACCTCTCAAATTTTCACATTATAATACACGACCACAATATGTCAATTTTTTATTTGCAAAAAAGTGACGTTAGTTTCTGTCGAGAAAAAAACTCAACATAAATACCAGGGTACGTGTCGCACAGCTGCGTTAAATTTACTTTATTTTGATTCAATACCTTTCCTTATAAGTTTCAGAAAAACGCTGAAAATCCGTCAACTACGAAATTCTTCCGCTAAAATTGCCGCTGGTGGTTTTTTAAATAGACTTGCCGCTAATGACAAAAAAATACCGTCATATATAGCGGGAAAGCCGCCGTTTTGGCAACACTATTTGAATGAATTTGAATCCACCTTTTGGCATGTTGATTTTACATTGGTATTTTTTTCTGTGTGTACGGTTTTCAAGAAATCCTATGACAGGCAGACAAACAGACAGACAGTAACCTTTGGTGTCTAGAAAACGATAATCTCTTGTAAAGCATTTGCAGCTGCACGAAATCTAGCAGAATTTAATTGAAATCTTTATTTAAATCTATGGCGCTTACAGCAAGTGTTTTAGGAGTTATTTATATTTCGCATCCAAAACAAATACCATTGGCTACAATTTTTCCTAAACCACAACCAAACAAAAACAATATGGTTAATTCACACACTCTTTTTGTACATCGGAAAACGGTGAAACGTTTTTAAAACTGAATTTTATATAATATCGATATCGATATATTTTCCTCTGGATGTTTCCGATATTTTAAAACTGTCTATTGTATCGATAGTACTGTCGATAGTATCGCAGCGTCAACATTGACTTAATCACGCAATGAAATTACTTTCCCATTAAAGGAAATGTATATTTTGCACATCGTTTGTTTATATTTGCATTTAATTTAATTTTTTTTTCTAATTTAGCATCTGGCATGATAAGGAAGAAGTATTCACAAGATCTGTTTTAATTTATTTCCTCATTACATGAACACAAGACGATGAGAATGAGGGAACACACACTTCTTGACACTAAATAATAAATAAACAAAAAAAAAAAGAACGATCAAAATTGCAGGCAACACTAACAACATTCAACGAAATAAAGACACACTATGTGCAACTAAAATTTACAAAAACTTGCAATTTGAAATCGCATAAAGGACTGTCATGATACTAAATCTGTTAACATGCAAAGAGTTTAGTGGGGGCTGCTGCACTTTGTTGCTTTTGCAACTCTGACATGATGATTTGTAGCCAGACATCATGCGCGACAAACATTATTTGAATATGAATTGAAATGCAAACAAACCAAATGACTGACTGGCTGACTATTTTTATTTATGTAGAGTTAACTGAGACAAAACGTATGGATTTTCATTCATATTTATAATCTGCTCATATGTTTTGTTTGTAGGAAAAAGTCTTTGAAATTAAGATATTCGACTACACACCATCATAAATAAATAAGTACGTTGCCAGTACATTAAGAATGGCGCACGCACCCTTGAATTTTTATGCATGCGAGTATTTACATACATACGTAAGGATTATTTGCACATTTATGAGTTTGATGAAGAAACTTTCCAATACAAAGTTTCTAGTGAAGCAGAGCGAGGGATCGAATAAACAAACCATTCATTCAGCCACCTTCTGCAAATGCAAATTGTCGTATAATGTCTGGTTGTATTAAATCAAATGAAATGAAATTTATTTACATATTTATGTATGTACATAATTGTGAGGCTATGTTTGTGTATTTGTAAGTTGAATCATGATCGCTTTGTACGCCAATATTTACTTACATACATTGACTATAAATTTTTTTAAATCAAATAATTATAAAAATTTGTTTGTTACATGTTAATGCCATTCTAGTGTGGTTAAAGTTTAAATTACATGTAGATTGGTTTGAAGGAATTAGTTTCTTGCAGATCTGCTGTGGGATCGGATTAGCTAATTATAGAAAGAAATAAAGTTTAATCTCAAACCCAAAAATTGGTTCCAAAAACGGCTTTGGACCCATAAAAGGAGCAGCAGAGGCACTCTTATCCAGCTTATCCGCTTCCTCATTCCCTAGACGACCGCTGTGGCCAGGTATCCAATAAATGGAAGCCTTGTTCCGCATGGATAGCTTTTGTAATGAGTCAAAACACTCTAAAACTAGCCTAGAACGGAACTCCCATGAAAGCAGAGACTTAAGAGCTGCCTGACTATCGGAAAGTATAGCTATATGCGCACCTCTAATGCTCTTTTTAAATTGATGTCAACACATTTGGTGATTACCTGTATTTCTGCCTGAAATACCGTAGCCCATTTGCCCATGGGCAAAGAGGTTTTTACGTTGGGCCCAACGACTCCAGCACAAACTCCATCCTCCGTTTTGGATCCATCCGTATACCTACATAAACTTCTGGAATCCACAACGGGACCGTTTACGTCCGATACTGCCCTGGGTGGAATTGTGATATTAAATCTCCTGTCGAACCTGAGTTCACAGTTTAATCTATCACTGGGTATTCCTAGCAGTCCTAAGCTGGGCATTTACTCAAGACCGACGAGTGCCTGTTGTCAAGACAACGGGCAGATGTCCCGAGACCCATACTATAAGTGACCATTGCTGCAGATTATCTTATAAAGATTTATAGGGGTGGTAGTCTAATCAAGGCCTCAATGGGTAAGGGTGGACACAACCTCATTGCGCCTGTTGCAAGAAGACACGCCAATCTCTGAACTGTACATAGTTTAGTTGTCGCCACAATCTGGCGAGTCTTTTGCCACCAAACTATCGCGCCATACATTATAGATAGCCTAAAAATGATTGTGTAGATCCACAAAACCATTTTCCGGCTCATGCCCCTGTTGCACCCAGCCCAACTCTTCACCGCCCAGATTGCCCTAGTGGCTTTCTGTGTTACACATTCAATATGTCGGTTCCAAGTTAGCTTACTATCAAGGCTAATCCCTAAGTATTTGACATCGGTCGAATAAGGAATATTACATCCATTCAACGATACCGTCCCTAGACAAGTTTTCTTCTAAGAGAAAAAGGTACCAGAATAGTCTTATCAGAGTTGACCGCCAGGCCATGTCGTTGCAGTGCACAGAGCATTGTTCATGATTTCTGAGAGAATGTTGCCGAATTTTCCAGTTGCCATCACAACCAGGTCATCAGCATACCCTGTAAATTCGTGTCCTTGTTCACTAAAAATGAGGAGAAATTAGTCAATCACCACTGACCAAAGGAATAGTGATAGAACTCCACCTTGGGGACACCCTTTGACTGCCCTAATAGTAACCATATCATTACCCACAGAAGCAGTTATATCCCTGCTCTCGAGTATAGACCTAATCCATATCACAGACGCCTGATCAAGACCTTTTGGTTTAAGAGAGCGAGTAATATTCTGTAGTATCAAATGCCTAAAAAAGTACACAACGCAATTTCACCCGACCCATGAGCCCTCTCAATATTTGTAACAAGATAATGCAGAGCATGCTCGGTCGATTTACCCTTAGCGTATGCATGCAAGGGGACGGTATTCAAAACCGTCGATATAATATGCAGATCAGATCAATTAGTCTCTCCATAGTTTTCAACAAAAACGATGTTAGGCTAATTGGTCTGTATTATTTGTCCAAATTTTCGGGCTTATTGCCCATTTTAGGTATAAACACAACGTCAACCTTTCTCCAGAACAGGGGAATGTGTCCGAGGATAAAACTAGCTCTAAATAGGACGGCGAGGGCACAAAGCAGTGTATCAACGCACGATAATTCGATAATTTTAGCCTTAAAATTATTCCTTAAATAAAACATTGCACTCCTTAGTATATCTGACCACAACATCACACTTACATAGATACATATAAATTACATTATGCACCTCTTTTACATATAAATATGAGATGAATGTATTATATTCAATATAATTTTTTAATGTTAGTTTCTTTAAATATAGAGTTGTTGGTTTTTTGTCTGTTTGATGTAACATGTCTAAATTATATATATTTTTTGGTTGTTTTTATATTTGTGCCCATTTTTATGCCACAAACACAACGAATGGGTGTATGATGATTTGCCATTGAAAGGGGAAAACAACTTGCAACAGAATAAAACTAATTTTTTACGGCTGTTGTAATGTCTGAGTCTACATAACAACAACAACAACAACAACAAAAATCGTGTTGGAAACATTTATTTTTTTTTAAATCACATTCAAGGCACCGCATATTAAGGGAACATACTTCAACATTGTAAGCAAGGCTGGCAGTAAATATTCTGCAGATACGTTCGTTCATGCTTCGATTTGTGATGGGGTGGTGCCAGTGTTGCCATAGAGTGTAAAAACGCTGGAGTTGAGTAGGAAATTTTTACAGTAATTACCCTCTGAAAAAAATTGAAATAATTATCCAGGAACTAAAGGGTTGTTAAATTTTAAGGGACGATGTTGAATGTGAACCGCACCTAAACGTCAAGTTTTTTTCCTGCATTTCATTTGACATTTCTCAATTTCAGACTAACTCAGTTTGAACCATGGAAATGGGCGTTCAAATCAAAATGCTTCGTGATTTTTTTGGCAACACAATCGACCAAATGTGCGTACAATCGGAAAAATCGTGCAAAAATATGAGCAAACCGAGTCTGTAGGAGATATGAAAACATCAGTGCATACTCGTGCAGCTCGTATTGCAGAATATATTGCTGCTGTTCGCGATAGTGTAGCTGAAGAGCCATCCACCTTAGGGATGGAAAAGTTACTTCAATTGCACCATTTTTAGCCCTATTTGAATGCCAAAAGTACCGTAGCACCCCAAAGACCAAATAGACACTATTGAATTTTATTTTCTATTATATTACATGCCAAAAATAGCATTAAAAAATTTTAATCTACAAATAACCAGTTTTGAACGCTGACTTATATAGAAGCTATTAATTCCTTAAGAAACGATAACATATCTTTACCTTAATATAGAAAGGCCCTAACTCATTATTTTTTAGAAATCGAGATCTGCATTTTTTGATTTATTAGATGTTCTATCGAAATATACAAAAACTCGAATTAAAAAAATATTTCTTGAACTAATAACTTCAAATGAATGAAATGAAAAATTAAGTAAATTTTTGTCCGATATTTCAAGAACTTTTAGACGAATGTTATCTTTATCGTATCAAAGAAAGAAACCGAATATTTGCATCGACTATCTCTAATCGAATCAAAACAATGAATGGACAAGTATATCCAAAATGTTATTTTTATATTCAGATCTCAGCAACTAATAGTATTTTTTGTACTTTCTGACATTGAGGAATAATTAGTCAAAAGTATTAATTACAATAATTGAACTTCAAAGTGCCTTTTTGAAAAATTGTTAAAAAATAAAGAATTTTGCTACAATCGTACTGAAAAAAAGTACAATTTTTCTAGAAAATTAGTACAATTTGTAAGTCTGATTTCGCTTCCTTGGTCCACCTCAACTCGTCGTCTTGCCCAACAATTGCATCTCTCACGCTCGTCGTTGATGAACAATATGCATAACTGCCGTCAGGCAGTTACTGTGAATTGTGTTCGCTACTGTGAGATGATAACGAACTTTTTATGTCCCGAATCGGAAGATATGGATGTGAACGATATGTGCCACACAGCTAACAAAGCAATTGCTCTTTTGCGCGACCAATTCAAACGCCGTGTTATCTCACGTGATGGCGATTTCAATTAGCCGCCAAGATCATGTGATTTGACACCGTTGGACTTCTTTCTTTGGCATTATTTGAAAAAAAAGGTGTACGTCGATAAGCCACCAATAATTCAAGAGCTAAAGTATGAGATAATTCGGCACATTAACGGCATAGAACCTCAATTATGCCTCAGCGTCATAGAAACCATCGGAGAAAGGTGTGCCGCCTAGGTCGCGGCGGCCATTTGGCCGATATTTTGTTCCACACATAATTTAACCATACCATATTATCATAATAAAAAAAATAACAATAATTCCCTAAATAATTTCAGCCCTATTTATAAGCAAAACTTGGCATGAAGTTAGCATAAGTGACGAAATTGAATTAGGTGTTAGCGAGTTCCTCCATACAATTTGACATTAAAAACGGTAGCATTTCCTATTTTTAACCCACCTCTAGGTCGTAGCATGATTTGTAATGTAAAGCTTCATCGCAAAACTCTTTAAGATCATGGTCAATTCTGCCACTTATGCTAACTTCATGCCAATTTTTGCTTATACATAGCGCCGTTTGTGTTTTATTAGTACTGATTACTAATTTGATTCCTTTTTTTTTGGAAAGTGAAATAATGATTAAATTACGATTATATACAGTTTATCACGAATGCTAATTGATTATGATTACTAGTAATCTAAATGAGTTGAAATTTCAAAAATAATCCAAAAAAAAATCAAAAGTAATTAAAAAATAATGCGATTGCTTTTAAAGATTACTTTTAATTCTTTTTGATTATTTATTAATAATCAAAAGTAATCTTTCAAAGTAGTGGGATTATTTTTTGACTACTTTCGACTCTTTTTGATTATTTTTTGTAATTTCAAGTAATTCAAATTACTTTTCGATTATTACTAGTCGTAATCAATTATTTATCAGAAATTCTTCTAAAGGGAATTATATAACTAATACATTTCTTTTTAAAATGTAATCTTATTGATTACTAATCGTAATCGAAACTTAACAGCTCTACTTCTTTCTCATTTCTGGTTTTAATGTTAAAACCAACTATTAAAACCTGTTTTTACAATTCAAATTGTTTTTGTTAAAACCAACTTAAAACCATTTTAGAATTGGTTTTAAGAAATGCAATCTTGTTCTCGCTGTGGTAAATTAAGTGCTGCCAAGTCAAAATGACCGAAAGAAGCTGATAATGTTTATGCCAGTGAGTAACAATAGATGTCGCTTGAAAGATTTTCTACTTAAAAATGGATGCAGCAGCAACAATAATCAAAATATTATAAAAAAAATTTTTTTGTATGAAAAACAACAAAAATATTTTCAATGTCTTCTGGGAAGTGAAAATAGACGATATGACTAACATTGATCCGCCGATAAAGAGTTTTATTTTGTGATGTATTTGTGCATTTTTTATATACAATAACTTTATTTCCAAGCACTTCTTCACTTTTTATTTACTAGTTACATAATTTTAAAACATTTTTTTTACAAAATTTATTTACAAAATATAAAATAATTTCCATTTTACAACGCAGTGTAAAATTTCCAAGTTTTTCTTACAAACAAAAACAGTTCTACAGTTTGTTAAATAATTGTTATAAAAAGCAGAAAAAATACAACAACAAACACACGCATTTCTGCGTGAGGTTTATTTTATTTTTGAGCAAAGTTATTAGACAGTCTGTGAGTTCAAACCTGAATTTAACAAACTCGCAGTGTGAATGCAAAATCAGCTGTTAATGGTTTTAACGTTAAAACCAGGTTTTAACTTTCGGTGTGAAAACACTATAAAATACACTAGTTAACTTCAGTTTGCACTTACGGTTCGCAGCCGCCTAATTTCTAGCGAGTTCATTC
This sequence comes from Tachina fera, assembly GCA_905220375.1. Taxonomy (NCBI): domain Eukaryota; kingdom Metazoa; phylum Arthropoda; class Insecta; order Diptera; family Tachinidae; genus Tachina; species Tachina fera. The sequence continues at coordinate 78,844,239 of LR999966.1, forward strand.
TAAATTTAGTGATCTCTTTGTTCTAAAAAATTTCTTCTTTTCAGTATGAAAATCTCCACATATGGCAACACTGGATGCTATAACATGGAAAGAGTTGAAAGCGATGAATATAAATATTGGCTGCCATAATGATTTTGTTTATTAATGCACAGTGTTGATATGTTTATGACTGTCAGTTTTATAAGGCTGTCAAATGTTTTATTAAATGTTTCTGATAATGCTTTAATAAGACTTTTATTTCAAATGGTATTTTTGTTTAAATTTTTATGGCGCATAATATTTCGAAATGATATTAATTTTTTTTTTTTATTTGAGCCAACGAAATATTAAGTAAATTATTTATTGACCTTGTTAAAAATATATTTTATGTAAAGAGTAAAGGCAAGAGGATTTGGAGAAAAGGAAATTAAATAATTTTGTCATTTATCTACATGACATTAATTTATTAATTATAGCAAAAAGAAAACCATACAGGAATTCTTTGCAAGGTACGAACAAGTACTTGTAATTTTACAACAATCAATCTTCTTCTTCGGGAATAATAATAAATTTTCACAAAATAGTTTTTTTCCCTCAAAATTGAGAGAATATCGTATAGAAATAAAAATTAATTTTCACTTTTACTAATAAAAAAAGTACAAAATATTTTTTTACAATTTTTGCCAAGTCTAAATATTTTGCCATTTATTACAAACAAATCATTTCCTGATTATAACATGACCCCTAGGAGCACTATTATTGAAGAACTAAAAATTGGCTTTTAAAAGTTGTATTAAAATAAAATAAAAAATAAACCTAACAAACGATTGTACGGCTAACATCGAACTAAAGTTACATTTTTAATTGTGATCATAAATTTGAGATTTTTATTAGTTTCTTGTTGGCAGAAACAAAGTATGTGTATACACACAACCAGGGATTACAGCAAAAACAAAGAAATAGCAACCACAACAAGACCAAGAAAATTCTTTAAAAGTCCAGGAACCCAAAGACAAATTTAGTCTGTTTGGTAAATTCTTGCTCTGGTTGTCTGGAAGTATTGCAGGCCCCACTCAAAGTGCAAACAACAACATGACTGACCGTCCTTCCTTACTTCCAGCACAGTCTGTCTGTCTGTCTATCTGTGCGTTTGGCTTGTTAAACCTTTTTACAAAACTGTTTTGTAACTTTGGAACGTTAATTACTCTTTTATAGGCGATAATATCTGCCAGCTGATGCCACAGCCGCAAAACTCCTCAACTATTTACTCGGTTCTCTCTGTTAAATGTGCCTTTGGGATGTTATTTTTTACTTTAACGCACACACTTCTGTTACATACATATTTTGTTTTAGAATTCGATTGATACATGCATACATAAGTACGAACGGGTATGAATGAAGTTGTGTTTTTATAGGAATATGCAATAGATTTCTATCTACCGCTTAGTTTGTTGGTATGTATATTAAACGTTCGCATTCTCATTGGATCTCACACTTTTAATTTTGTTTATAGAAATTACAGTCAGTAAAAAAAACATTTATTTTATAATATTTTCATTTGTAATTTTTTTATTATTAGTTTGCAAAGAAACGTGTATTCACAACATTGTAAGAAATCGATGTACCATCACAGCAACATCAGCAACACCATCATCATTGCTGGCAACCTCATCATTGTTATTACAGTCGTGTTATCGTCTTAAATGCCCAAGTTGGCAACATAAAATAAATTGAAATTCAAGTTATACAAAGTTCTACTCCATCCCTATGTATAAGCCAGGAATTTTTGGACAGGTTAGAGCCAGTTTCAGAGGAAACGTTTGCAAAACGTTTGTGCTTCAAACAGTGTAATTTGATTCTTATTCCTTTCTTTTCTATTGTAAAAAAATTTAAAATCTAGGGCCTACAAACAAATCATGAATTAAAAGAAATCAGATTGATCCTTGCGCAGGTATGCGCAAGGTATGCTTGTGTGACGTAGACATAGAATATGTATGTGTTGTAAAGAAAGTACATTTGTGTATGGAAAGTGCTCTGTCCCTCTCTCTCTCACAGTTTTTACGACAAACACTCATTTGTATTCTACGATGACGTATATATGCAAATGCAAAATTTTTTTTACAACTGAGTATATAATACATTTTTGTTTTTTTTTTTCGCATAGAATGGCCTTGCTATGCCATTTTTTAAAACAAAATAGTCCAGAAAACAGAGGCAGAGTTTCTTTTCTATGCCTTTTCTTATTGAGCACATTTAATGTTTCCACGGACACGGGAATTCCATATCTTAACTCAGAACAGGGATGGAAATATTGGTTGAATTGTACCTTTTTTGATACTATACAAACTCGGAAAGTACAATAGTACACTAATGACTAATTTAGTAAATTTAAGGAGCCTCCCCAGTTTCACTCCGCATTTCTTTTGAAACGATTGCATATGTCAATTTTCGCTTTTGAACCATGAAACTCATATGCTTCTCACTTGAAACCCGTCTTGTGAAAGCAGAACGCAGCTAGAAAATCTAATAATCAAATAATTTTTCTTCTAAATTCGGATGCTAGAGCAAATCCTATTAGCTTGTATATTTTAAATTTCAACTTAAACAGGTGTAACCATATGCTTTAATATCCCAATTTATACGATACGGTAGTCAGAACAAAATCGACTATTTCAATAAAAAGAAATAAAAATTTTTAATTTGAACTGAAAAAATATTTTAGTACAATTAAGATCAAAAATGTAAAATTTTTGAAAATTTTTGGTACAATTTTAACATTCTCCATGCCATCCCAGACTCATAGGCATAATATGGATTTTAAATAATTATTTTTTGTTTATATTTGTGGGAGATGGAGAGCATCAGAATATTCAAGGAGACTTCTGAAAGTCTCTAGACCAATGTCAAATGTTCGAAAGTCACAATATCTTGTTTTCGTAGAAATGAAAACAAAATGTATTTAAAAAAATCAAGTTAAAAAAGTACTTTGATTGCTTTTTTTAATTTTAAGGAAATAGTCAGAAACGGAATATTAGAGTAGACTCATGCACGCCTCTAGAATAATGTCCAATAGCCGAATGTCTAAAGCTATGTACAGACGGTTCTCAGATCTTACAATATTGCCAGTAAAATGTGCTCAAAATTTCTTACAACCGTGTGAACTGACAAATTTTGTCAGATGTCGTTGCCAGAAAAAGCATTGTCAGTCCATTGCAAGACTAGCAGCTGAAAAAAAATTTTCAGACATCTTACAATCTTATGCATCTGACAATGGCGTCATTGTAAGAGAATTATTTCTATGGGCAACACTGCACACGCTTGATTATAAAGAAAAAAATTATAGTAAAATATATGCACACAAAATCATTGCAATTGCTTCTTTATGGTCCATAATAATTTATACTTTCAGTTTTTACATTTAAAACAAACACAAACGATTGATGTTTAACAATTTCTAACAAATGCTTTGAGTCTGGCAACGCATAACAACAGATCTGACAATTTGTGCATATGACAACCGTGTGAACTGACAATTTTTCGACTCTCGATTTTGTCAGATGATTTTATTGCCATACAACCGTCTGGCAATAAATTGTAAGATTTTCTTACAACCGTGTGAACTGACAAGGAATATTGTACTGGCAATTTTCGATTGTCAGTACATTGTCAGCACATTGACAGATCTGACAATATTGTAAGATCTGACAATCGTCTGTACATAGCTTAACTTGAGAAACAACAATACAATTTTAAAGAAACGAAGAAAGGTGTCCTAAGGCACCCAGCTAGAGCTCTGCTGCTTAGCTTTACGAGTATTAAAAAAAATTCATGTGTTAAATAACACGGCAATAAAATTATATTATATGATAAAGTCAAATTCGCCGCAAATATTTCAAAATGTTTCCATTTATTTCTCATTATTTTCTTTTCTAGCTGCGTACGTTTAAAGTAATGTATCTTTTGTGCTCATGTGCAAAAACAATACAAAAACAAATTGAGTAGTCGTTTTGTTTATTTGTGTTTGTTTCACTCACTTCAAAGAACGAAACAAAACAAAATCAAACATTTTGTTCGTACTCTGCTTACAAAAATCACGTCCTAGTTCCTGTGTCGTGGCATAAAGAGCATAGCTCCAAAAAAAGCTAAAAAAGGATTTTGGTAATTTTTTAGACAATTTTGAGAATATTGAAATAAAAAGAAGAGGAACAGTTTTCTCGATGTCTGCACCCAGGGAAAATCTGCAACTTAGAAATAAGAACGCGTCACATTAATTCAATAATTTTCAATATAATAGAAAATGTATATTGAGACACTTAAAAATAAATAAAATGAATAATTAATACTGTAAATTAATATTTTTCCGTATTGAAATAAGAAATTTCGACATGACTTGACTTTTGTTAATGTTTCTTATTAGTTCAATATTGATTTTAAGCTGTGTGTTCTCTGGGTGTGCATGTCTATGCATGACTGCATGCATGTGCTTTTTTTTCAAATTACATTCAAAAGAAATTGTTAAAGCTAAAAAGGGACTTTGATGAAGAAGGAAAAAAAAAGAATATTGGAGTAGAGGACTGGATGTTTTATTTTATATGAAGCAAGTTTGCAACGGCAAAAATTTTAATAGGGAAAATTTAATTATTGTGCAGCAATTCAGCACAATACTAAGGCCGGGTTTACAGCTGAGTGCCATATGCCACACAAGCGTAAAAAAACGTAATTAATAGACAATTTTATAGAACCCAACATGATTGCAAACTGTTCAAATCAATAAAAACATGTCTGAATCAAACAGTTTTTCACTAGTAATCAGTTGGTTACGCTTTTTTGGGCAAATGACACACAAGAAATGCCTGATGTGAACTCAGCTTAATTCCGTAAAGTGCGACTTTGACACGCACACGAAGGGTTCCGTATAGCGATATTTTCTTTTAGGTGATTTATGCCTTGTTTGGGAAATTTTTTCGGTTTTTGTCGACTTTTTTAGTATTGAAGATTTTTTTTTAATTTCGGCATTAATTTCGCTTTAGCAATTTTTTCAATTCTTTGGTTATTTTTTGTTTTGGCAATTTTTTCGGCTTTTGACGATTTTTTTTGGCGACTTTTTACTTTTTCTATTTTTTTTTTTTGAGTAAGTGTTTTTCATTTAAAAGCGTTTTTCTCATTTTGGGCATTTTTCTTTTCGGTATTTTTTTTTAAATTGGAATTTTTTAGTTTTGGAATTTTTGAAAATTTCAAGAGTTTGCCTCTTACGTTTTCCAAGATATAGCAAATTGTCTAAATTACATTCGCTGACAGAATACGCTTTAATTTTGATTTTTAAGATTTTAGTTTTAATTGGTGTAGGCTGCATAAAAATACACTAACATTAAAAATTTTGAAGTGTCTATAAATAATAACTAGTCTGCATATTACACATATTACGATTTCAGTTTTTAAATTTTTCGTTGCTCGCTTAAAATAGAACACGCTTTAATTTTTACGGTCATATATTTGCTGTGTGCGACAAGATGCTCAACTTTCCTTAAGCCTCAAGCGTGATTACATTTCATAAATTTTCGTTTAGTGTAACAAAACTTTCGATGAAACATAATAAGCTGCAGTAGATTAAAGTAGCGTGTGTAAAAAGTTATTCAACCTTTCATATTCTAATCAATTTTATGAGATCAGTTACTGTCATAAATAAATACGCGTTATTTGATATGCTGCTCTTGTTGTTGCAGTTGCTGTTGTTGTTCTTGTTATTTTGCTTAAAGCTCTTGTTAAAAATTGTGAGTTAGGTTTTCATGTTTCTGATTTTATTAGTGCTTTTCCATTTATTGTTTCTTACTAAAGTTTAAACATTCTTAAGACTTATTTTATGACTGAAACTCCTTTTTTTAATTTTTATTGTTTTTGCTTTTAATTTCCTGGTTAAAGCTTTTTGTTGTTGGTAGTTGCTACGCCCTTTCTAAGGCAAAACGTTGGCCCAAACGTATCATCTACGTATACGAGTAAATATGTATGTCGACATTTCAAACTTGATCTACAATCTTGACACGAGCAATAAAAGGTACCATCATAATTTTGTAGAGTGAGAGTTAAATAATTTAATATTTAAAAAAGCGGCTTTTTGTAAATTAAATTATTGTCTTAAAACTAAATTTACCAATTAAATTCTTTGTTTTCTTTTAATTTTTTTCATAGATTTCACAGCCAGTTGGTATTAAAAAAATTTTAAGGCTTTTATGGCACCCGTCATTAGAGAGAAATTCGATCTGACGTGTCAGATGGGCGGCCTTATTAGAGGTTTAATAAAATTAAGAAATTTCGTTGACTCTTGCATGGCTTAGCAAGTAAATACTTTAGTTTTATGATTTCATTTGTAAGAAATTTTCAAATGGTTATAAATTATATATTATTTTGAGCTACATTAAAATAGATTTAATTTTATTGTTTTTTTTTTTAATTTAGAAAGTTTATAAATTTTCTTTTAACATGACAATCAAGATATCTATTGAATTATTGAAAATATTTTTATTAACACGCTGGTATATATGATTATTAAAGTGATGCACAGTTCCACTTGATTCCTTTAGTTACTGTATTCTTATAAGTGAGTAATTCAGTTTCTGTTTTAGTAGCCTGTCTTATAGACAGGCGTGCACTTAGGTTAAAGGTTGAATACTATGACTTTTTCGGTATTATTTGCCTAGATTAACTAAAAAAAGGAATGGCATTCTGACTTTGCCAGAGTAGAACTGCAATACGTTACACATAGAAAATTTTCAAATTAAAATCTACATAAACAAGGCTTATTTAATAGTTTTCGGCAATGATTTTGCTTCATAAGTGTTTCATGTTAATTCAACATGATTAACAGTAATCTTCAAAGAAATTGTTTTCTTTTAAAGCAACTTTATTTCACGTTTATTTAACATTCCACTACTGTAAAATCAAAAGAATCATGTTGAATTAAAGTTATTTCAAGTTGAATCCACGTAGATTATATACTGAAACCATGTTGAATTAAACTTATTTCAACCTAAAACAACATGAATTTTTCCGGCCAGGATTTGATCCCCAAACTCATCACCCTACTACTACCTTAAAAGTTCTTTAGATAGACCATCATGGATATTTAATTGAAATTAGTTAACGTATCATTTAACAAAAAATTCATTTGAAATTAAAGTTGTCGTTGAAATAACACAAACTGTGAATTTGATTTGGCTTGTCTTCAGGATTCGAACGCTCGACCCTCCGACTACAAGTCGCTGTTAAAACGAAGTTTGTCAGCTTTTTACGAACATCAAAACCAACAACAACAAAATACGAACAGGTCAAACAACAGTGTCTTGCGCCTACGAACAAGTCAAATAAACACCAACACACTTAACATATTGTTTCATGTAAATTTAACATGAACTTGCAATTAAAATGTTTGCATGGTGATTTTACATTGATATTTTTTCTGTGTTTAGTAACTTCATATTCACATGTGGTTGGTTAAACGGTGGAGAGTATCCGTACTATAACAATGGACTAGAAGGGTTTAACTGAGTCTGAGATTCTGAGTGCTGCTCTTACGTAGCCTGTGCCAGTGGTACACAGATATTTGAGAGAATTTTCCTTGGAAATCACACTGAAATTCCAATAGTTTAAAGACATCTTTAAGTATATTGCTGCATTCCATAATTTATTTGCTCTGAAATTTCTTGCTTGCGAACGTTCAATGAAAAATAGCCTGACATATATTTGCTGTTACTGACCCATGATGACAATAATGATGTTTTACATAAATTACAACCTACACATTCTTATATCAAACCGATAAAATGGCAAAGAATTGAAATAAGCTCATGACAAAAGAATTTAAAGGCAAAAAAGTGCAATCCATAAAATTGCAAAAGAACAAAGCAGTTGAATTTAAATTAAATCCAGAAGACAGATTACAACGTGTTAAAAAATGCAGATTATTACTACAAAAATACTGAAACAAAAGTACTCGTACCAGTAATAAAAGACGACATCGACAGCAAAGAAATTAAAAACAGCAGAAATGTTTTATGCACGAAAAAAAATATGCGATCACATACGTGCAAAATTTTCAAACTTACAGCCACATAAACACACACACTCACGTGAACCTATATGTTGAACGTGAGATATTTTATGCAAATAATGAAATTAAAATCCACCGATGGTTATTGCAACAAGAACAGGCAAGAAAAAAACTATGCGATATTCTCAAATATGAATAAACTCGGGGCCATAATGAAAATCTATAAAACGACAAAGTAAAATACTGGCAATTCGTTAAATTAAAGTGTTAATTTTATATCGTTGAATCGTTGAAGTGGGTTAGGTTATTCTGAAAAAGTGGCCCAAAAAGTAAAAAAGCTGATGCGCAAATGCATACACGAGTAATAAAATGTAATGCTTTATTTTTATAATCGAATATTATCGGTCTAACCCATTGTGTCGACATAGAATGTTCGGTGGACAACAAATGGAAAACAAGAAAATTTGTTTTTGTTTTCAATATAACTAATCGATCGAACAAACAGTGGGCGATTGGATGACATGAGAGAGTTTGGCAAAATTCTACTGAGGGAAGAGTAACCAGTTCCGTTATTCTGTAACACCCTAAAGCTAAGCTCGATTGCTAAAATGCTGAACAAATAGAAATTTAAAAAAATTCGATGACATAAGCCACAAAAATTTCGCTGAATTACATTTGTTAGTCATTGTCTGGTTTAACAATACTCGCTTGAAAGTTGACCTTATGGATTTTAAGCGATAAAGATTTAGATTTAGTGAGTTACAGAATACGGGGGCAAAACTACCAGAACCAGGGTTAATTAGGGATGAAACGATACGAGTAAATACAAGTAAGTACTCAATACTTTTTCTTAGAAACCAAGTACTTTTGGAATCGATATTTTACTACCGAGTACCGGGTAGGTATCGGTCAAAAATATAAATTTTACATTGGCCGCAACAATGTTGAAAATTACGCCAGTTTACAAAATTTTATTTGTTTTTATTAAATGTAAATTTATATTTAGAATATATATTAAAGTAAGTTCGGGAAATCAGGACCAGCCTGCTTAGAATATTTTTATTATAAAAGACCTGGACTCTTTCGTATAAAAGATAACATATACAGTCCACATTCCCTTCTATAAGAAGAGAAAAGAGAAGGAGTAAAATGTTTTCTTTTGTATTTTTTAACAAAGCAAAAGGAAAATTAAAAAATTTAAAGACCTTTCAGAAACTGTGGTGAAAGTATTGAAAATGGAGTGAGCAGGCCTTGTAAATCTGAAAGAAGGAGTACAAAGCCTTTAAAAGGCATCTTTACTCCTTTTTTCCGCTGGGTACTGCTCATACATACACATGTGTGTATTGTTCGTATTTACTTTTGTTTTCACTATTTGAAATCATATCTAGAACTTCACCGATACAAGTAAGTATCGATGCTTTTTATTCGATACTGAGTAGCTATCGATTCTTTTGAACCGCTACCGTATCAAGTAAAAGTATCGATACCTTAGTGGTATCGTTTCATCCCTGGGGTTAATCCGAATCAAGATAAGTCAAAAGAGTGTCTAAGCTTGAGATTGCCGATGATCAGATAAGAATAGAGCCGGGAGTAGATGAGAGAATGTGTGACAGATCGGTGAAATGTTCGCTAGGTCATTAATACAGCGAACTCAGAAATTGGCTGGAGAGCAGGACCAACAGTTCATAGCGAAATAGGGAAGATTGTAGAGTCGTGAGGGATATGTGGTCACAACTTGACTCAGAGAAGATCCAAACTGCTACTGGATATGAATAGGAAGGCGATGCGAGTCATGATAGGCGAGTTGACTGGTCACTGCTCGGTCAGAGAAAGGAAACTGGCACTTCAGATTTTTGTAGGATGTGCGGAGGCGAAGAGGAACCAGAAACCAATGAACACATTATCAGCCATTGTCCGAAGTTGCACCGCCATAGGATTAGATGGTTGAGCAGACGCTACCATTAGAGCATTAGTGATATCGGCAGGTATAGCCTTAAGGATATTAGGGACTTCATCATTGCGATTCAGTGGTTTAGTGGCAGATAATAAAAGCACTTCTGAGTACAAATCGGCGGGTTAAATATTGTTATTAACGGGTGTCAATATAAGGCAATCACAATGTACCCAACTGGGTACTTTTCACCTCCAAGTGGAGGTGTGTTATAGAACCACCCTTTTTAACCTAACCTAACCTGAACAGACGACGGTTAGCATAATAACCGGCCTCATTGTGAGGAGGTCTCATCTAGCTCACATGGGTCTGATTGATAGAGGAAGAACATAAAACATTGCACTACTACCTGTCTCAATGTACAACATTTAGTTGTCCTAACAGAAACAATTTCCATAGGGACAACGGAATTGTGATGTCCTGTCGAATAGATTTTTGTTGGCAGAAACTTGTATTGATGGTACCTCTCAATTTCGGTTAAAGTGCACAAAATGCCTCACTGGTAATAACATAATCGCTTATAGAAATGAGTTAACAGAGTTGCCCTCTTTTCAAGCTAACCTAACCTGGATTAAGTTAGGTTAGGCTAGGTTGAAAAGGAATCAATTATTGCTGACAATCCCTTGCGACTACACTTGTGTTTTCCACTCTTAAGAAAATTACTTGGGGGAGTTCCAAATAAAGAAGAAAAACAAAAACTTAATAAACTTCGAGTTGTTAAGGACGTAGTTTCCTCAATATATTTTATTGAGATTTCCCAACTTGTATCCTTAAGATATTACACATCAGGTATATTTCAGATAGAAAATTTGCCTTTTGATTTAACTGAATGATGGACAGTGACACAAGTAGTGTTTGAGAGCTTCATTATCCTTCTGGCAAGCATGTCGTGTCATCAATAACAGTCATGCGAGCCAGGTGATATTTTATCCCTGTATCTCCTGTTATTATGTTAATCAATTTCGGAAGCACTGACTTTCTTAAATTTAGAAATTCTTTTTTGTCTTTTCACTTTTCGAGTTTTCCCAGTCTTTAACCACTAATAGAACGGTAGAGTTGTGCCAATCTAGGAGGTTTTTTCAATAAATCTTTGTTTTAGCTATTTTAGAATTTTTGAGAAGGTTTGGATGTTGTTCAGTAATGACCACATCCTTTCCAGCTTGTCCGCTTTTTCATTTCCAGAGATACCCTGATGTCTTGGAAGTAATTTTATCTCGGTCTTTCGACAATGTATTCATGAGTTTATCTAATTTTTGCATTGAAAGACTTTTCGAAGTTTATATTCCATACATAATGGCATCGATAGCCCATTAAATTAATAAAAAAATACTGCCTGAGGACCTCGGTGAGTCGAACTATTGCTAAGTGATTCTAAAGCGTCTCAACATCTGAACACAAGTTAATACTTAACACAGGAATCCAAGTCTTAGAACCAGTTTGAAGAGAAGATAGAAAGAAAACGAGACACAACTACACCAGGAAAATAGTCAAGAATGTTACGGAACGCAATTGCTCATAAAAAACCACTGAAGTTGGGTTTATGTGTCCAGCAGAGGAAGAGGAAAATCTTAGCTCTAAAATTCAATACAAAGTAGCAAGTTACTGTCTATACATCCACAAAAAGAAACTGTCTTCAGTCAGACGAAAGTTCATTTTAAACAAGAAAAAGCCTACATAATGTGAACACTATAAGGTCCAACACACCGTCTTTCATAAGAAAACGCTTCCAAGAACATTGAGGACAATTTTTAGTGGTTCTGCTTATCAAATTTTATGATGTGTACTCCACATCATTCCTTGTCCAGGAATGTCTTACAGCTTTAGTTAAGCTTGCGCAGCTCTCGTCCATCAGACTATATTGGCTGCATGGATACGGGACTAATTTAGTCAACATAGTTGCGGATGACCTGGAATAGAGAGGAAGCCTACTCAGAGTATTTGATATTGACAATATCCGTGGGCTTTCATCCTCACACTGCTGGAGACGCTTTGATGCTGCCTTTCTCAATTCAGCTCAAGACAGATGGCGCAATGAACCCACCTGCGTTATATTGATAAACCTTTTGGATTCGCATAAATATCCTCAGAACTAAAAACCTCATCAGCTTCACCAGGAATCACGTGGGGAATCTCTTGGGCACACTAACATGCTAAACGCATGGGTCTCCTGTACAATAATTACTGCAATAGTGAAGAAGAGGAGGAAAATATTTAGCATCTCCTCTGCTTCTGCCCGCTTTGAATGCCATACATCTGCGCTTGCTTGGCAGAATATCTTTTAATAGCATGTCAGAGTTATTGGAAAAAGAACTTAGTTTGTAAGTTAGGAACAGCGGCTGGAATGATCGTTAACCCCCTTTCCTAACCCACATCTCTTTTATTCTCTTTTATCCTGAAAAAACTCTTCATCTAGTTATATCTTCCCCTTTATGCCTTATCCTCCTTTTTTACTACTTCCAAATTTCAGGTAACACAAAACGATCATAGCATTTGACCCAAGTGAGATGGTCCCCCAGATTTAATTTTTCACCACTTAGCCTACTAACCTAACATAGCTTAACATCACTAACACTTTATGAAATTTGTGAATAATTATTTAATTCCAAAAGAAACTAAATGGGCTATTTCTATGAAAGTACAATCCTAATGAAGTGGTAAGATCAAAAGCTTACTACTAAGCTTTGAAAATCTCATATATACAATTACAATAGTTTTCAAAGACTTAGAAACATATTTTCAATACAAGATTTGGACATGAAATTTGTTACATACTCTTTTCTTTTGTAGATAACTAAAGCTTCCTTTCAATCGAAAATTTTAAACGGAATATCTTGTACATATTTGCCCCACTGTGCAATCTTGGCTTATAATTTTCGTGGTAATGAAAATTGCGGTAAAGCTACTGGTTGCTTTTGCAGCCAAATAATAACACAAGAGTGATGATTTTTGCCTTGACACTACAACGATTTCACACCAAAGGCGACATATGCTGAGGCAGTGCGAAAATATATTAAACAAGTTTGCAAGCGAAAAGGATGTGACTCAGTATGTTATCGATGTTAATGGATAATATGGGCACGTAGAGAAATGTATGCTCGTTTTAACTGCGGTTGATAGCAAACTTTATTGCGTTCATGTGTCCGTCCACCTTCTCACAAGTAACCTCAGTTGTGAGAACAAAACCGTTGATATTGCATGAAAGATGGTTTATTTCGTTACATGGTTTGGCTGCATCATGGGTTGACTGAATGTCGCGTAAATGAAAATACTCATAAGATAAGATAACTCCTAAGTTTCTATAAAAAAATACTTGCTAAACATAAAAATATTTCGTTATGTGCTCAAAAAGTAAAAATTAAGGCAAAAACAAAAACAAAGAAAAAAAACGTAGTCAAAAAGACAATAAACACTAAAGTTCACGTTTTCATTGGCACATACTTAAGAACCATTCACATACAAATGAACTGAAACACAAATCATACATTCAAGTAACAATTTCGTGTACAGATGTGAGGGATAAAGGAGCACACGGGGCACGATAGAAAGGGCAACGCCAAAATACACTATAATATCTTAGTAGTTCTCAATATTAAATGCAAATGAAATATACTTACGTAAGGTTAGGTTGCTTAGAAAAAAAAGAGAAAGTGTTCGGCTCAATGGGAGCCATTCTATTAGGTTTACATTTTTATGTTACCTGTCGTGGATAGCGCGTTTGAATGAAGAAGAGAGAAAGATATAGTAAGGGGGACGCACTATAGAAGATGAGAATGAGATTAAGGTTCGGAATGATCGCTTGTGGGCGTGCCAAAGTTTTGCAGCTGGAGTTAGTTCCGAAAGGCTAATAAAAAGTGTTCTTCCTAGAGTGCGAAAGAGTTGAGTTTCAAGTAAAGGCAGGCGTATATGAGGTGTTATTTATTTCTCGTCTTTTTTATCCAAGCATCCTGAACAATAGTCATTATATGCGATTCCTAACCTTTTAGCATGGTTACCAAAAGGACAAGTGTCCCTTAATAACAGCTAATATTTCCCTTACCTTTATTCGCGGGAAGCTAAGTAGCCCTAGGGTTCTTTTGTTTTTATAAATGGACATAATGTTCTTGCTGTAGAACACGTTGGCTCACTATGTCACTTATTTTAGGTCGTTGCTGAGAAAGCAACATTTAGACGCTTTCAAAGAATTTATAGTGATACTGCAGAAGGTATGAAACGTATGAAACGTATGATTGAGAACTGTTTTTAAAAGCAATTGTGATGACCATTTTTTTTTTGAAGGAGCCTGTTATAACAGGAGGAGTTTTTAATATTGGAGTTGTAAAAAAAGTGAGGTTCATTCCTCTCCTCTCTTACCTGAAAAGACAACACCCCTGCTGTCAACAGGCAACTCACAGTTGACTTCTATCAAAATTTGAACAAGCTGCGTCATTTGATTTGATTTGAGAAGATTTGAGATGAAAATTAAAAAGAAAACAGAATTTCTTGTGCGGAAAGAAACCATCAATCAACCAAGGCTAAGATTGATAAATGATATGGAGACTTTTCACCATCACTTTCAATGATCAAAGGAATGATATACTGAATTTTCTTGTTGCCGTACAGGAATGGCGGATGCCGAACGTTCCGGACGACCAGTTGCGATCTATACACCCGAAACAAATGAAAACAAGAGAGATTATGGAAGCTATAGGTTTTTCACTATGTTTCCATGGTTTTAATTTTGAATAATCACTTGTTTATGACAATATTTTCCACCACAATACGGCAATCAAAATAGTGGGTTTCTTGGGGGGTGAATCAGCAACAAAGAGGTACAAGGCATGTTTGTCAACCAGTAAGGTCATGGTGACAATTTTTTGGTCCTTTAAAAGAGTAAAACAATCAAACAATCAAAACTACTTTTCCGCCAAGACAATGCGACGAGGGTGCATTGTAGTGCAGTTTCCATGACAAAAATTCATGAAATTAACTACAAGTTTCTCCCTCATCCACCCTACTCTACAGATCTAGCCCAAATATACTATTTCTTGTTCTCAGAACTGGCTGTTCGGAAATATCTAAATCATGTCTCAAACATGGAAAGGGACCAAAAAAGATTGGACAAACCTTGGGCAAAGTACATAGAGCTCAACTACGATTATGTGCAAAAATTAAATGATTTTTTATCCAAAGTGTTAAAAACTTATTGATCATCGTAATAAAATCCAAAGCAGACAATTTTATTTTAAAAATATGTCATTGAGAGTCACTCCTTCTCTTTTGTTGTGATTTCTCCTGGACTGCGATTACAATTGATGAAAGACATTAGTAGGAAAAAATTAATGCAAAATGCAGAGAGAAAGGGTTTCTGTGTATTTATGACATACAATTAGAGAAAAAAAAAATTATATTGATTGACAACATTAGTGTAATATTAAACCCACTTTATGATAAAAAAATTAATAAAAATAAGATTTTTAAAAACCTATAATTTTTCTTTAAAAATAAAACAAAGCGAAATCAAATTTTTCTTAAACAAAAGAAAAGTCCTTTAGATAATATGTTCAATAAAATTTCAAATTAATTATATGTCCTGGGTCTTACAAAATAACTTTAAAAATGCATGTATCCATATGGATATAATATACTGAAAGGGTTAATAACCCTTTTGCTACAAGTTTTAATAGAATGGTCCAAGAATCCTAATTTTTTGTATTTTTACTACTTTTGGTCTTAGAAAAAATAATCAATAATTTGTTTATTTATGATTTGAACGGGCTAAAGTTCGTATCGCTTTTTAAGCCAAATTACATGTGATAATTATTAATGAACAACTAACATCAAAGTTAGTTGTAAATATTCTGACAACACATAGTTGAACGGAATAGCCAGCCGTTTTCGAAGGCCACTAAACCTTCATCATCAGCGTTCTTTTGTGTTTGGTCCACTGTATGTGGTATCAGGTGATGTAGATTTGTGCCCTATATACAAAACTTCTTTGCAAATGGAATATTTGAATTGTTTTGATTCATCGTATTTCAATTTGTTGAAAGGTGTAATGAAAGCACAAATTTACCATCTCTAATTTACAACAGACTTACCATTGTCGTTTATTCTTTACTAATTATGCACATGCTAGTTAATTTGCTTATTTTTTTTTCTACTTAAGACAAACTTTTTTTAATAATTTGTTTTAAAAATTTTCAACCCAAAAGCTGCTTTTTGGAATGTATCCATATGGATACAAATTTACTTTATGGTATAGAAAAATGCTTTCATTTTATGTTCGCTTATATATAAATTTATATTAGTTTTTAAATTTTTTTGCTTACATAAATGAAAATTTCTGAAAAATATAAATAATTATTAAGGGGCTTAGGGCCAATTTCACCAACTTATTTAAATATCAATTCATATTTAAACATCATTTTTCCGTACAAAAATTAATGAAAATCGATATTTAATTATGAATTGATATTTAAATAGATTTGGTGAAATTGGCTCTTATTCATAAAAAATATTTTTTTTTATACAACAGTTTTTCATACAAAATCTTTTTATAAACCTTTTATTAAACAAAATTACTTTTTGTGGATAGGGAAGTAATAATATAAGTAAGTTGAAAGAAAACACAAAAAAACATAATTGAGCTGCCAAATTAAGGAATTCGAAATCGATTAAACTCTAATTGATATTTAATCATGCAATTTCCTATTTATATTTTATAAATGAAACCCCAATAATTTCCTTATAATAATATTCCTTAAAACAGTTTCCATTAGTTTCCACTACTGGCACATCGCATTTTAGTCGCGTTTGTCCCTTGTATCCTCCAACATTTCGGCCAATGTTGATTTCGGTAAAATTCTCTATTCTCAATGTTATTACGAAAACCCATACATTTGTTGGTATTGTTAGTTCAACTTATATTCTAGCCACAAATGACAAATAGCCACTCAATAAAATTTTCAAAAATTTTTAAAACCAACTTTCTAGATATTATGGAAATTCTATACAATGATTGAATAAAATTCAGTTTGTCTATTTTATCGACAGTGCAAGTATTTTTGATTGCGAAATATCTAAATTTTTTTCTGTTCACCGTTAAATCTATTCAATACATTCAAAGTTTTATTATCGTGTATAGTAGAAACTAGTTGGACAATTCTTCCATTAAACTAACTTAGCATATATATGTATTTTGTCTGACCTTTCTATGCGGTAGTAGAAGCCTCCACGAACTTCTGTTTTGAATTGCTTTTCAAACTTTAGGTAAATTTTAACAGATCCTTTCCTTTAACTCTTGCTGTGATTCAGATCCCTTTTTGATGTAAGTACACAAACTTAAAGTTGTAAAGTAATTTTTAAAATAACTTGTGTGGTTGTCTTGCTCAGGAATAGTTCTTGAAAGTTGTATAACTATATATTTAGTAAAAATTCTGCTCCGGCAGATTTCAAAGTTGCATGTCTTTCCTTTGGCGCTGCATAAAAAAATCCATGCTAGGGAATTTTTTTCCGTAGATGGCCTTAATATAACTTTTATATCCTTTTTTTTTGTAAAATCGTCTATTATGTTACTAATTCTGTAGCAATCAAGCATAAAAACATAAAAAACACTGTTTTACTTTTCTATACAAAGTTTACGTGAAAACGTAACCACAATTAAAATTTGTATCCATATGGATACATGAGTTTCCATAAAAATAATACCACAGATTTTATAATTATTTTAAGGTTATCTTTACGTGTACTGCTGTTATATGTTGGAGATAATAGCGAAGAAAGAATATGAGAATTTTGGTAATGATGTGAATGCCATAGGCTTGTAATTAACAAAAGTAGAACAACAACCCGACATCGTATTTTAAGGATTATCACCTCTTGAGTTCCAAAACAATAACACACCAAAAATTGCTTTTTTACTAATTCTCTTTTTTATACATAAATTATACGTAAAGTAGAGAACTAAAACTTAAAGCCTGCTATATACCTTCTCTTGTTAGTCACTATACGAGAAAAAAAACATAATTTTTGCTTTAGCTCAAAAAGACAAGGTGCCATAGAATGTCAATTATATCTCTGCCAATTTCCTCTGTAAATTTCTTCAAGATTCAAACGAACTCTAATAAAATGTCAAATTAAAAGAAATAATTCTTCCTGATATAAACAAAATAATTGGACTAATATTTTCCGCCTAACTGTAAAGTTATCAAACTCCAAGCAACAGCTGAATTATAAACGCGACAACGACTGCATTTGCAATTTACTTTGAAGCAGCAGCAGCAACATCAGTAGTCATAGGTAAAGTAGAAATTGCAATATTTTGCATCCGTACATTCCTACGTGCATACAATTCAAAGATAGAACGAATGTGCAGGGAAAATGTTGGAAGCAACAAAGCATTAACTGCAAAGCGGCAACTGGCATTTGACACGAAATGCGAATACGTATCATTCTCGAATGCAAGTTGAGAACACACTAACATATGCTCACTCACTAATACTTGCAGCAAGCAAATCGACGAACGACCATCCATACAAACGACAGACGAAATATGTCAGACATTGAAAGACTGACAGTTGAGAAGATAGATGGACAGGCAGTCTTAAAAGAAAGGATACGCGATACTTTACGAAGCGATTACGCTGTACATCGATACATACCGTTTTACATAAACACAATCACGCACACTTAAGGTACAATCACGTACTTCTACCGTGAATATGAATACGCAACAGACTGTTGCAGATGAAAAAACGTAAAGAAAATAAAGGAGAACTTTAAATGTGCATCCTATCTGTAGATGGACGGAGGGGATGGATGGATGGACTGTTTGTTCTTCTTCAGAGGACTGGGATGTTATATTAAAATATATGAAAAAATACTTAAATGTTTTTTGTTTTTAATATTACAAAGAAGGGATGGATGCACAAATAAAATAAAATTATTAGCAACTACCAGTTGCATGATTGGCGCATGATTGTTTGTAGGTTGGACGAGTAGTCTGCTACTTTAAAACAGTTAACTCTTGTATTGAATCGCTTTAATTTAAGTCACTATTTTTTATACATACATACGTATCGTCCAGTTACTACAACAATGCTATAGATCAAAATATGGGTGAATTAGAGTTTATTTTGCAAGCTCTTGAGTTAGAAGGAAAGCAGGGAGAAGAGCTTCAATTCTTTTTTCCTTCTCTATTACAAATTAAAGGCTTTGTTAAGTAAACTTTACGTGTTTAAAAGCCTTGTAACAAATCACTAGTGGCTGTATTAGCCAGAAATAATTTTATTAATAGCAATTCCAAAAAAATGTACCTTAACTGTAAGCTTGACCATTAAACTTGGTTAGTTTACCCTGCGAGATAGTTTTTCTGTGTAAGAAGCAAATTGTTTCTTGGTTTCCTCATTAGCTAAGATATTTCCCTACAAAAATACTTTGGAATGATTCGAAATTGATAAAAAAAAATCAATTTACTTTTCACTTTTAACCAAAAGTAATCATGCATATTCATTGCTTCTGTATAAAATAGGCAGAATAGGTTTGTCTAAGTTAAATGAAGGATCCTGCCTGCCTGCCTGCCTGCCTGCTGAATATTTGCATATCTTCATGATGCTGTGATGCCTTTACACGCTTCAAACTCACATGCCGCTAATTTAGCTTTGACGTTTTTTTTTTGTTCGACTTTATCTTTTCATTTATTTTTCTTTGCTTTATTTTGCGTTGCTGAGCAAATTGATTGACTGACTAAACGTTTGAGCAAGCGAATAGAAATAGAATGGCATGTGACTACAAACATGGTCATTTCTAAGTTCTATCAAAGTCCAGTTTGTGAAAGCGAATGGCGGAATCTCTAGACATAAGCTACACATAGATGTGTGTGTTTTAAAGTCCTGCACAAGACCATTTAGAAGAACTTTTAACACATGAGGGATTTTTCAAATGCTTTACTACAGCTAAATTTTATAAAACAAATGCTAAACAACACTGTTTGAAAGACATTTGTTTCAGTTATTGCAGGGTATAGCAGTAAAGAAGAAAATACTTCGTTTTATGATGATTGCTTCTTCATACGCATGAGCGAGTGTACAATAGGGTATTCAAATGGTTGACCGTTAATCGGTTAACCGGTTAATTTCTACCCGATTAACTGATCCGTTAATTTAAATTGGCTTCTTTCGGTTAACGGTTAAACCGGTTAATTTCAGTCCATTAACCGATTAACCGACGTAACAAATTTTTTCATATTTTTAGAGTATTACAACTTATTTTTTGTGTGAGTAATTATTTGTTTCGTCTGATTTACAAAAGGTGAGTGGTTAGAAATTATTTTTCATACAAAAAAGAAGTATGTTCAGTGTTCCTAACTTAAGTAAAACTTCAAAATCTTTAGGCATGGCTATAAAAGAGTTTAACTAGAGGCTCTGGTACTCTAACTAGAGGGAATTATAAAGTTTTCATTTAATAATTTAATGAAAGCCAATAGTACTTTTGCTAATGATTTAATTAAGGGTTAGATTTAATGAGAAACAGTACAAAAACGAAAGCGAAGAAATTCAGAAATTAACTTGTTTTGCAGAATATTCGTCGCTGGGCTCTGTCATTATGAGTCAGCTGATGACCCGCCAACAGAAGGAACTATCGATAGTATTACAAGAAATGTTCTAAAAAAATTGCCCGAATAAGTTTAAGATTTATTATGTGTGTTTTTGGTTTTACTAATAAACTCAAATTAATAAATAATTTATGCACTTTTATTTGTTGAAAACACTTGATTTATGGAAAAACTTTATTAATCGGTTAACCGGTTAGTACCAAAATTAACAGATTATTAACCGATTAAGCAAAAACCTCGATTAATTAATCGACTGATTAACCGATTAAAGCAAAAACCCTAATCGGGTGAATACCCTAGTATGCAAACATCATGCATATACATACGCACGCAAACACACATGCATTGATATTAGTTGTGTGCGCTTGCTTTAAAAAACCACCCTTAAACACAGAAAAGCTTACCATCCACATCTTACACACACACTCAAACGTATGAAAAAGAACAAGCATGCACGCATCAACACTTCTTCTGTTGGTTGTTTGTCATGATCAAGAAGTCTTCGCGACATCGCTTGTTACAACTCATATACATGAACATCAATACATCCATTGTGCTTCGCTGATAATACGACAGTATTTATTATTGGTTCAGTTAATACCTGCCACGAGAATACATATAAGCAACAAGACGTTTTTACATTTCAAGACTGTTTACGCAGGCCTCTAGTGTGTAGGTATGCATCAGTTTGTTTGTATATCATTGTACATATGAGGATTTCAGGAAAATACTTTGTATTTTTTTTTACTTTGCCATGACATTTGAAATTTTTACTAAACATGGTCCGGTTTGCAACACGAAATGGGCGTTTAGATATTTGTTGAAGCTTTTTTTCCTGCTGCTGCTATTTGCCTGCACTTTTTCAATTTCATAATATTAACTTAGAACATCAATGTGTGTATACAATGTAATTGAGAATGTGATGTGTCTATTTTTATTTTGTTGTGCTCTTTTTTGTGTTAAACAAAATGATTTAAATAATTTTTATTTAAGGATAATTTTCAAAATTAATTGAAAAGAAATAGACACGAGTACACACAGGAATGTATGTATGGCTTGTATGAGAAGTAACACTCAGGCATTGAATGCCTACAACTATTACTAGGTGTTACCTTCTTTAGGAAAGGGATAGTTACAGAGAGGACATGTGGTTAAGAAAGATATGGAGGAAATCTTCATTATTTTACTTTCCTTTTTTGCACGTTTTTAATAATGCAGTGTTCCAACGCCTCTCGTGTCAAATGAGGCGTATTAAAATTTGTTTTAAGCTGTGCCTAGTAGCCGTTTTATTGATTATTTTACTTTGCCAATGATTCTGCTTTAAGGCAACTACAATAATGAGGGAAACCTTGGAAAGACAGATATAAAACATGGATTATATCCCCACAGAGCGTAACCTTTGATCACAGACCCGGTACGTGAATTCCAGCAAATGCTGAGAATGTCAAAAATCTATAATAATAATAATAATAATAACAATAATAAGGCATTAATAAGTGCCTTCACACAAAAAGTAATATGAATGATTTTGTAATATTAATTAAAATATTTGTAGTATCAATTAAAAAATTAATTTAATTTTCACCTATAAACAATTTGATAATATCAATTAAGTTTTTCCAATCAAATTAATTAATATAATTAAAAATTTAATCAATACAATTAAATTCTTAATTGAAAATATTAATTGATGAATACTTTTTTCTGTGTTAGCTTTAAAATTTATAAAACAAAAATATATTCCGAAATAAGAAAAATATTTTTATCTAATTTTTCGACCTTTTTTTATATGATAAATTAAACTATTTTTTGAGCTTTAGGTCAGTTTATATTTTAAATTTATAAGTTCAATATTTCTTGAAGAAGTTAACCAAGATTGAAATAATAAATTCAAATTATAAACTGAGATAACGAAATAAGAAAAATGTTTTGTATTTAAACTTTTGTTACAAAAATTTTAAAATTGGGAACTTTATTCAAAATTCATATTTCCTCAAAGCGATATCACACAACAACATATTAAAATACATCTAAAATATTTATAGATATACTTTGTGTGCACAAGTTTAAATACAAATAAAAATTTCAATAACTTCTGCTCAATATAACAATTGAGTACACGAGTATGTGCGCATTTGCTGTGTAGAATGGTATGAATTTCAAAGCCATTAAATTATATTGAATACATTTAAAACATGCATTGAAATGAAAATAACCATAGATACTCGTACAATGGATGCTTTATAAAAGATACTCGAGGATACAAGGCGATACAAGTACCATATGGTCCATTCCCAGTCGCACGGCGAGAAAGGGTATGTCATTGTGTCAAAATTTAAGTGTTGCAACAGATAACAACAAAAGTAACACAATAAAGAGGAGCATCTTTAGAAGCAGTATAAAGTGAATGGAAGAAGAAAAACTAAATAAATAAATGAAACTCCTTTTCAAAACATATACATATAAAAGAAGTAGCATTTGAAACATAAATATTACATTTGAGTATCGCGCCAGGACTAAGAGACATTTGTGTACTACTCGCAAACAAAATAACAAACAGGGACGTGAAGTGCAAACAGATATAAGGTTGTTTTAAAGGAATTATTTCATCAAGCAATCATAAGAAGACAAATGGAATTATTTAAAGCAACATTTACACAAAATAGTAATTGTTAACTACTGAAAAGGCGCTATGTTCTTTATGGTCATAATGAGTTTCTGTCTTATGCAAAATACTGTGTAATGACGTTTGTGAAACGTCGGCAAGAAATGGATAGCATCCGCGTACTGGGATACGGTGATCCAAAACGTCGCATTCAGGTATCTAATAAGGTCACTCATATCAATCTCTGATATATGTTAAAGCTCGTCGAGTACATGAGTGCCTAATAGATGCCTCGACGTATACAAATCTGGACATTCGCAAAGAAAGTGAAAGATTATCCCTTTCTTGGTTTCTTCTCTACAATTTCGGCATAGTACTAGCATGTCTGCCGACCGTAAAATGCCCCGTCACGACTGCAAGGATCATCGAATGTCTCTACGGTTTCTACTTGTTAAATGTAATGAGCGTCTATCATTGTAGCAAGACCACATTTTCTTGGCAACATAGCCGGTATCTTTATTGCGCCATCTGTACTCAGCCTTATAAAGACGATGCTTGAAGATGCAGTTTAAAGTAGTAGCCAGCGGCATGGCTACCGATTCGGCGTTGAAGGCATTCATAGTAGAGCCAGCTTATCCGCCCCGTTCATTACCTGAAAAATTGCTAAGTGCTGGAACTCAGATGAGGGTGAGGTTAGCTTGACCACTTAGTCTATGTATACAACTCTTATACTCTTATACTACGAGTACCCAACTAGAATAGAGAAAGTGGTATATGATCTTAAGGATAGAAGCGTTGCTTGACCGTGGACAAAGATACCAACTTTGTCCTGTACCTTCCTATCTAGCCGCTTCCTTACAGCCTGTTGATCTATCAGTGATAATACTCTGCCGTCATATTTTATTAGTATTTTGCCTTCCTTGCATTCTTGCCTGAATGAAATTAGAACTTTAAGCAATCAGAGTCCAGATAAAGCACCATGTAATGTTTCTGGCACGAACATAAGACTTTGATCTCTACCAACCAGATGTCGCTAATATTGACGAATTACCTGAGAATACCACCAATACATGAAAATCGACCGGATTAAGGTTTAGTATAGCATTTAGAACATCCAAAGGAATAGTACGTAAGCATCGTGTTATCCTAACGCAAGCGGGTTTCTGTATACTGCAAAGTTTATCTCCAGGTAGATCTTACTTCTAGCAGAACATTATACTACAGAGACCTACATTAGATCCAAACATCCTACGACAGAAGTAGTAGGGAACCTTATTAACCATGTGTTGAGTATTTAGTTTCCATCAAAGTTTGTGGTCCATTATAACTCCTAGATATTTTTCACTTGCCGATAGGAACAGTTCATGATTTTTCAACCTAGGAGTTCTCAAGTAACAGGTCCATTTTGTTTGGGTTCACTCCTAGACTTCAGTATGTAGCTTAGTTGGTAAGTGTGCCCAAGTCAAGTCCGTGTTCGTATCTGAAACCATTATTACCACATCATCCTCATGCGCTGTAAGGTATTGAGTTAACCGCAATAAGCCAGAGGAAAGGTGCGGTCTCCCTAATCTGCTGTGACCCTCTGCAAGCCTATTTTGACCTCCCGCTGGTACTTAACTTCGGGCTGAGATTTCTTGCCCCGAGTATAGTTGTTATCCAGTTGCTGATATAATCCTGAAGATCAGTATTCCACTCACTTTCTGTGCAAAGGCACCAACTAGCAGATAAAATCTCTGTCACATAAAACAAAAGTTTCAAATTGGTTAAAAATTGCAATGTTTTGAAAGAACAAACACAAAAGGAAATACAGGAGAATTGAGAACCTCTTCGTGTTTTGAAGTCTGTTAAAAATGCTTTAAAATAAAGTGACTCATGCATTAAAAGCTTTTGGTTTGCTGCTTACAACAATTAGGCTACAAAGCCTGTCAATATTAATTAAATTTTCCAATAGTGAGCTCATGATCTGTAAGCAGAGTTTACTCTTTAACAACTCTTACACAATGTATGTGGCATGAATAAATTGAAAGCAACATTGACACTTGAAATCAAAACAGTTTTCACTAAATTGAACAAATAATGTTTAAAATATAATGTCATACCATCCGTCCTCTTCCATGTACACACGAACGACGGAACGTTTGTTTGTGAACGTGAGGTTGTGTTTTCTTTAGACAAGAGAAAGATTGTATGTACAAAGACTGTATGAACTCAAAATATATAAAAAAAATCCAAGAAAAATATAGACACATGCGTCAGAGCTAATGCAGCTAATTATATCCGTCCGGAGTTTTGCTTTTGCCAAAAATATATTACACACAAACATTCAAATGCAAACATTAAGATGGAAAAGAAGTACTAGAACCAACCATGAATGAGTGAATGAATGAATGAATGTTATCATAAGATAATGAAGGGCACGCAACGGAAATTGAAGAGGACACACACGTTGCCATAAGGATGCACTAATAATAATAATAAGAAGCAAACTAAAGTAAACAAGAATATAAGGAATCAAATGCACTTCGTTGTTTTAAGAAGCAAAAAAAATTAAGGCAGGGAAAACATGACTAAGGAAAATAAAGAATGAACAAGAAAGAACTACACAGTAGCCCCATGTCTTTTGTGGTACGAAAAGAAGGTACTTGATAAATTGTATAAACACGAGCGTAAATTTTCTAAGAAAAATAAAAATCCAAGAAGACCTTAAGCCATCTAAAATAAACAACAACGCTGTAAATCTAAAATGTACACTCGGTAGTTTTAAAACATGCATCCACAAAACAAGGCATACGGGCATTTCTCAACAATAGTTCTAGTTTTAAGTATAATTTGCAAGCAAGTGTGATTTATTTTTGGGATGCCTATTTTTAAGGTTTCTTTAGCTTAAACATATAGAATAAGATTCCCTTCCGCATGCGCCTATTTTACTAGATTGGAATGGCTGTTATGCTTAGTATTTAATAATCATATAAGAACAACCTTTTATTAAAATACATCATGAACATGGCTTCGAAAAATTTAAAAATCATAAAAAATTATCCAAGTTTATACTACTTTCGGATCACAAGTTCAGGATCTTTTTGACTGGGATTTCTTGTCAGTCGAAACTGACCGATACTTCTGTTGAACAAATTTAAGAGTTAAATAGAACGACTCGCAAGAATACGAAACACCGAAATAGAAAACACACAGGCTTGATTTCAAATTGAAAATTATTTGATATCAAACCTTTTCTCAAGCGGCAAACTTTTGAAAGTTATTTGCAAACAATTTGAGAAAATATCCTTCTCAATAAAATGGAGAACATCATTTATGCTCACCTTACTTTCGAGCGTTATTCTTAAATGTTTTTCATCTTAATTCAAAAGTTCCTAGCCTATTACTCATGCAGAAACTCTATAGGAGGGAACTGGGTTCTGCAACCGAAGATAGTAAACTGGATTTACAAATCGGTTGTTAGACCGATTATTTCCTATGGTTGTGTGGTATATTGAGAGGAAGTGAGGAAGGAAAGTCACAGGAGATAAATAGCTAAGGTTCAGAGGTGTGCCTCGCTTGGCATTACAGCTACTCAGAGGTGCAGGCTGCTTTCGACGTCATTCTTCATCGACTTCCTAAAGAAGACTTTGTGGTGAAAAAGGGCGACTGTAAGTCTCCTTAGACTCTTAGAAGCAGGTTTGGTGAGGACAGGAATAACAGGTGACACATCAATCTTAAACGAGATCAGTGTTATAGATCAGGAATCCATAACCCCTGGGTTCACAGACTAAACTTGATTTTTGTAGAACACACTCACTGGTAATACCGGATAGGGAGTATTGGGTCAAATCCGATAAGGTATATGAAGGTATTGCGTTTTTTTACAGACAGGTCAAAAATGGGGAAAGGCACAGGGATTCCTGGTCGCAGCAGTGTTGAGAGAAATTAAACTGCCGATGAACTGGCAAGAATAAGGTTGGAGTTAGATGAGGGAATATTTGACAGATCAGTGAAATTACCAATAGACCATTACTATAGCTTATGGCGAAGTAGGGAGGATTGTAGAGAACTTGACCCAGGAAGCTCCAAACTTGTACTGAATACGAATATGATGCGATATGATAGGCAATGCGAATCGTGATAGGCACGTTGACTGGTCAATGCTCGGTGAGAGCAAGAACCAGCATTTGAGAAACCTGCATCCCAGATTTATGTAGGATGTGCGGAAATGAAGAAGAACCAAAAGTCGGTTATAGCACCATCTTTCCTCACGCAACCTAATTCAAAGGTTTGATTTCATGTTTGCATGATGATCGCATGATTTACTGGTACTACAAAAAAATACAACCCTGATATGATGAAGTCTATATTTTTAGCTGCAAACGTTCGCTTAAGGGACCCATACACTACAATAGCATGCATGCACAGTCAAGTGTTTGTGCCAGCGGTTGGATCGTGTATGAGCATTTTGTGTGATTGTACGTTTTGCTGTAGTGATGTCAAATAGAGTTTGATATTTTGCTGATGCTACAAGCTTGCTGGTATTGTGTATGGTGAAATTAGCTCAGTTGAGTAAAGTTGTCAAGGAGTAAATATTCATTTAAAAATTGTAATTTGTTTAAAAATAATTTGTTTCAATGGAAAATGGAATTTGGGCACTTTAGTTGTACATAGCTGCTAATATTTACAAAATATAAATAAAAATTTAAGCAAACAACTGTGTTACTATTCAGAACCACTCTTCTTTAATTTTTTAAAAAAGTGAATATTGTACCAGCTTGCTGGTATGTTATGTGGGTAGAGCATTAATGCTCAATAGCTTGATTGCGCTTGCATGCTGTTGTACTGTATGGGCCAATTTAGCAGGAAAATGATGTAATTAATACACAGAAAGTAAGAAGAAATAGAATTTGCTTTTGAGTTCTCGGCAATTCCCCAAAATAAAACACAAAATCCCAAAAACAGGATATTTTCAATATGTTTGCTGTTCTCCGGGCGTAGATAATATTTTTGATATTTTTGGAAATATTTGAAAACATATTATTTCTTAAGGTGGCATAGTGAGTTTTTTGGTTCCAGCTTTGGAATTAGAGAAAAAAGTCTTAAAATTTGGTATTTATAACAAAATTAGGTCTATTTCGAAACGTTCTGGTTCCTTCTATAAAGGATATTTTCAACAAAAAATTTCTTTGTAATATTTCTCATAGTACTACCTTTTCAATAAGTAAAAACATGGTGTTGGTATTTTTGAAAAATTTATTTATTATTAACGAACTTTTTCTGCAAGACACGGCGAAAAATGTACTTTTTTTTTAAAATTTAATTTAATTTGCATATAACTTTTGATTTAATTGTGATTTTGGTACCAATTTTTTTTTGTTAAAACTTTTTGTTCCTTATTCATAATAAAAGTTTTCTTTTCTAATTCGAAGAAGATTTGACTTCTCCATTAGCAGAACAGTGGACCAAGGTTGGTAAAAAAAACCAGCATTTTATTTTTTTTTTCGAATATTTCCTAAACTGTAAGCGAAAACCCATAAATGTAGCAAACTTTTTGTTAGCTCTTGTATAAAAAAAAACCAACTTGCTAAAAATATTTTGTATCAGATCAAAAACATCATCAGCATCGGGTTTAATTGTTCACTAACCCAAGATTGCTCCGCCCCTTTGAAGATCAATAGTCTAAATTTCAGACTTAAGCTTTGTGACACCTCCTCAAATGCTGTATGAAATTTCATAGTAATCATACGACCCGTTTAGAAACTGCAGAATTATTTCCATTTTTAACAAAATCGCCCACTGTGTGTCGGGTACTTTAGGCCTCATTAAGCACCAAAAAACAATTAAGACCGCATTTATGACAGCAAACCTCATATTTAAGATAGTGCAAATATATGAATTAAAGAAAAAAATTTGCCATCAGTCCAGTATATATGAATGAAAGTTGTAGATGAATATATGTTTAAGGATTTTAATTTTTTTTAAATAAAAATCTTTTAATGTTTCTTTGAATGTTTTGCCGCTGCTCCGACATCATAAAAATTATATTCCCAATTTTAAAACAACCTGTTTTCTATAACAACATTTAAATAACCTGAGGAGCAAAACAAACATTAAAAGTGTACATACACTGAACAATTAACAATAATGTACACCATTCCCGTTTATTTAATTTAGACTACACAGCAAAGTTATAAAGAACTCATTAGTTATAAAAATAATAAAAAAAATCCAGTTAGCCACCAGTCATTTATTTTTAAATAAATGTACAAGGACCATTTTATTGTTTCCTTTCATACTTGTTTATATTGCAAGGATTTTTTTTCTTTAGTTTTTTTTTTCTTTTTCATTATTTATATTTATGCCTTCAACTCTTGCACTTTCTTAGATGCTGCAGACTTCACGACCACTGATTGT
The DNA here is from genome assembly GCA_905220375.1 of Tachina fera. Taxonomy (NCBI): domain Eukaryota; kingdom Metazoa; phylum Arthropoda; class Insecta; order Diptera; family Tachinidae; genus Tachina; species Tachina fera. The sequence continues at coordinate 78,873,805 of LR999966.1, forward strand.
TTTGGTAAATGTTGCCAAAGTAGCAAACTTGATATTGCCACGGTACGTACATACGTACAACGTACGGAAGCTGCAACGACAATTTTGTGCGTCTTCTGCTTCAACCATGTGACTTGACTGTTGAACATGCACATTCATTCTTATTGTCACACCATTTAACACTAACACGTGTTGTGTCATGGTTAAATGCGTGACATGTTGCAGCAGTAGCACTAGCACCAGCAGCAGCACAGTAGAAATGTTGCTTCATGCATATGTATGTATATGTACGAGAACATCCTTTCCGGCTGCTTTCACGTCCGTGTGTCTGTCGTCTTGTTGTTTCAAGTGCCAAAAATTATACTGTTGCACACAACAGATAAGGATTGATGTCTGCTGTGGCTGCCATTAAGTGCAAGTTGTGCGGAAAGTGTGTAGACTCATACTCATACTTAGTTAGACTTGCACTTGGACTCATTCTCTTCTTGGCCCTTTACTTATTTTGTTTTTTTTTTTTTTGTTTGTTTGTTTGCTTCTGTTGTTTAGTGTAATGTCTTGGCAATAATGGTTATTTAAGATAAGACAATAAATACTCTGCATACATTTATTTTTTTGTATATTTTGTGCAAATTTTAAAACAAATTTATTTAAGAAGAGAAGAATATCAAAAAATAAAAACCCTTGACTAAGTTGATGCTTTTTTTAAGGTCAAAAAGTCGCCTAAAGTACTCCTTTATATTGGTTCTGGCAGTCTCAACATTTACTTTTAAAATCCTGTGATATAAAAAAAATTATTACAAAAGCCAAACAAAAATTAGTTAAAGTTTGAAAAACATATTCGCAATAAACAAATCTTAAAGTCCAAAAAGCCTTGAGTAGACGACTATTTAATTTTTTGACAGAGTAATAAAATAAAATTTGTATTCACGTTCATATTGAGCTTTTGCTGCAAAGAAAACTGCTTTATGAAAACGATTTCACAGTTTTGAATTTTCTAACAACTTAATGCGATGACTCACTATCATGCAAAGTCGTGCGATTTAGAAAAAGTACAACCATGGTGTGATGAATTGTTATTGTTTTTTGAAAATTTTGATAAACTACATCATATCAGGGTTGTATTTTTTCGTAGATCGCACGACTTTGTATGATAGTGTATCACTATAGTTCATGTGTTTGAAGGTAAATTCAAATTTAATTAGCAGAGACACGAACCAAAATATCTAACATAGCATTTTAAGCACATAAAAGAGCAGTGTTAGCTATTTAACAGTAGTCGCTAAATGAATTTGAATTCCAAATCCTTGGAACTGGAATAAGATATAAGAAAACATAATTTTCTTGAAAACATTAGTGGTAATTTTGGTCAAATATGTAAGGGCACGCGTATTATACCATATGACCCACATGGTCACGTTTCTGAAACAATTTTGGAAATTGAAACAATCGATTTAAAAAAATATGACTTTTAGTGAAAAAATTCACATTCGGGACCCTTAACAGCACCACACCTACCCACATATATGGCGTAGTTCATGTGCTCTTCTATATTTTACTAAGATGACCATTTATCTTCTCAATAAAATTTAATTAAAAATCATGCATAGTTTTCAAATTGTTCCATCATCCTACTGTTATACAGTAGTTTTCCGATTTAACGAACCTAATTGCTGTCAGGCCTGTCCGTTATATCCAGTACTAAGTCAAAAAAGGAAAAGCGTCCGAGTATTTTATTCAAAACTCAAAGCATATGTACTCGTACTATTTTTAATAAGTTCTTTTAATACAATATTAAAAATAATAAGAATGTACATATTATGTGCATTATTAATTAAAATATCAGTAAAAAAAATGCATAAAGCACTATACTACAAAAATAATTTATTTTAAAAAGTGGTTAAGCACAGTCCGTTTTTTGGAATTGATATCTTTCTCTTAATAACATCTTCTTGAAGCTCTCTCGAAAGCATTAAATTTGAGCAACTAATTTTGTTTTGTTGAGTCCATTTAATAAAAATTTCAAAATGCTTAATGACATTTGCGTGTTTTATTTTGGGCTCTTGAATTTCAGTTGCATACAGCTCTTCTTCACCTTCGTTTTGTTCACCGGGAAAAGGGCTATTTGCAATTCATCAACTCAAATTTAAATTAATTTTTTTTAAATCCTGTCAGTCAACCATGGCTTGCATTAAACTGTCCTCCATAAATTTTGTTGGGAATTTCTTTGGCTTTCTATTGCAAAATGGCAATTGCGTTACATGGGGAATCATTGAAAAAGTTTGTTTTCCATTCTCGGGAACTCACCTGGCTTAACAGCTCTTCTATTGCAATACCAAAAATTAACGTTTTTAAAATTCCTCAAAAAATTTTCCCATGATTTTAGGATTGCAGCCCATATTTCCTACATAGATATGCATGTTACTCGCAGACCATTTCGATGATCATCGATAATTTTAACTTTATACCTTAAGAACAATATTAACAATCTATTTCTTTTACCCATTTTGATGTTCGTAGCAAACATTACTTCATTCAGCTTACTCTCAAATGATATCAAACTAAACTATGAAAAGAAGAAAACTAGCGGTACATTTTTATTTATATCATTTCTTAGCAACTTTCTGGTAGCAATTATGTTTCTTATTTAATTTTACCGAGTACAAAATATTATTTTTGTTCGTTATACAAGGTACTCAGTAGAAAAAAATTGGATGTTCTTTAAATGCGATGTTCATTAAATCGAACGTTCGTTAAATCGGAAAACTACTGTATTTCCATAAAATACATTTTAAAGCAATTTAAAAAAAAATTAACTATCTCGTTCCAGTACCAAGAATTTGGAATCCTTACACATTTATAGACAACTGTTAAATAGCTAACAGTGTTCTGTTATGTGCTTAAAATGTTATGTCAGAAATTTGGGTTCCTGTCTCTGCTAGTGAAATTCGAGTTTATCTTCACACACTTAAATATTTCTAGGAAATTAGTACATAATTATTATATTATTTTTTATAGTATGAAATAGATGTACAATCGAATAAAGATACTTGTTTTGTAAAGGTTTTTATTTGAGGTTTTCAAACTTATTGTATTTGTATGTTGTGATTCTCAATATAGTATTAAGAGTTTTACTATAAACATACGAAGTTTGTTAGCTAAATTAAAATTTTTTTTGGGTTGAAGTCTGCTGATGAATTCCAAAAGCGGGAACGAAATGCTTATAGATAAAGCTAAATCATAAAAACAAGCAAAATTTTGAAATTAAATAAAGTCATTATGACAAATAAATATACTTCAGTATATTAAATTAATTTTTTCTTAAAAATTAATATCAATTTCAATTTAATTTCTATGAAATATTCTATTATTATAAACATTATTTTCACACACTTACATACATTAGTTTATAAACTGCCACCAATAAAAAGTTTTTTGTTTTTATAAAAAAATATTGTTAGCTTTTAATATTTTGATGGATCGCCTCCACACTCGGATACCTTATAAATTGTTTCCAAAACAGTCCACGCATATACGACAGTCACACATCAAGATTGATCACTTTTACATTAACTTTTCTGTAATTTCATTACGAATATTATTTGCTTAACGAAATCTCTAAATGCCCCGATAGGAAATTTTTAGTATATTAATATAAATGTGACCACCCCCAAGAACTCGTATTGTGTACCAAGAGTACATAGAAAAAATACCAATGAAAAATCTCCATGATATAATATAAGGCCCTAAGGTTGTTGTGGCTGCAGCGGTAAGCGCGTTGACTACCACGTCATGTATTCCGAGTTGAAATCTTGGGGGAAGCTAATTATAAATGTACAAACATATTTCTGATGCCTGTTGCAATATAAATAATTAATAAAATACAATGATTACATTGAATTAAATTCATGTGGTGTCAACTTGAAATAGCATTGATTCCACATGGTTCTTTATGTCATTTCAGTATCGAGTTTACATTGTTCCAAATTGAAATAACTTTAATTCAACATGATTTTTCATTTTGATTTAATATTACGGGAATGTTAAATCAACATGAAATAAAGTTATTTCAAAAGAATAATTTGCTTTGAACATTACTGTATATATTGCAAGATAAACATGAACATGATTACGTATATTTTAGGTAGAAATTTTTCTATGTGTATAATCAAACCCATTTAAATTGAATCGGTTTGACTACAGGTGTCTGTCTTAAACGAGCTACTGAAAGAGTTCGATAAAAGTGTACCGAGAAGGTGATTTACGATGACTTACATATGATTTAGTCTTGCAAACTGGGACCTGAGAAATTTTCGAAATTTTTTTAATTAATTTTAGTTATTAATGGCGTTATTTTCATTACTTTTCATCTATCTGGCAAGTAGTTGCTGGATGGATATTGAAAATGAAACGTCTTAGAATAACACCCGTTATAATAAAGAGTTACACTCAATATAGTGAAGTCGGCTAGCGAGGTTGGTGGAACTCGAACTCACAACCAGCAGAGTGATAAATTAGTCCATTATATATTTCTTAAATCAAACTGAGGCAACTCTCTTTTCTTTCTACGAGTAATTTTTCTTTTCACCATTGGGTCTCTTATTAACTAAACTTTATGGCACTTGTTTTAATAGGCGAGATAAATGATTGGTATTATGAAAATAAGAGTAAAACAAAAGCAAGAATGGGGTTTGTTTGTTTGATACACACACGCACATCTAATATCCACACAATAATGTCTTTACAATAGTGTCATTTTGACAGCTTTACAAATGTAAATAAACAAATGTTGTTACTTATTGCTAACGATCCATCTTACATATGAGAACAAAAAATAAAATTATACGGAAACTATTGAAATATTCTACCGCCACAAAAGCTGAATAATATATTTTTTGTATCGCAATCTTTCAAACGTATCTAACTGGCGGTAAAAGTAATTCGTCACTGAAACGCTTAATACTTGTGTGTATGTTTGTAAATTCATAAAATTAAATTTTTAACATGGGAATAAAGTATAAAACAATTTTAGTTTGCAAAGCTAAGTGCGAGTACATACATATTTACGAGGGTGTAAAATCAACTTTAAAACAATTCATCAACGTACTTGTCTGTCACAGCCACACACTATTTATTTCAAATATATCAACAAACGTAGATAAATGGATAATATGTGGGAAGGGATGCCAGCCATCCGATAGATAGAATCCCAAGAATAATTTTTAAGTCGAGGGAAAATTCCAGTGTGATGCACGTAACTTCTCCTTATACAGATAATTGTTTACCTTACTTGTTTACCTTACTGCGATTTTGACTTACAGAATATAACCCACACGACATGTTGATATCTGTACACTAATAGATATGTATCTATGGGTAGAATTTACGGGCAAAAAGCATCAAAGTTGACTCCAAAATGTAATACGCCTCATTTACACCAGAGGCGCTGCAACAAAAAAAAGCAGAGTTGTAAAAGAATGAAGCTTTTCTCTATGTATTTCTTCACCACCTGTCTTCTCTATCGCTATCCCTTTCCTATAGAATGTAATATGTAGTAATAGCAGTAGGCGTTAGGGTATTCAATCGGTTAACCATTAATCGGTTAACCGGTTAATTTCTACCCGATTAACTGATCGGTTAATTTAAAATCGGCTTTTTTCGGTTAACGGTTAAACCGGCTAATTTTACTCGATTAACCGACATAACAAACTTTTTCATATTTTTGAGTATTACAACTTATTTTTTGTGTCAGTAATTATTTGTTTCGTCTCATTTACAAAAGGTGAGTGCTTAGAATTTATTTCTCATACAAAAAAGGAGTATGTTCAGTGATACTAACTTAAGTAAAACTTCAAAATCTTTGGGCATGGCTATAAAAGAGTTTAACTAGAGACACTGGTACTAATATTCCTCGCTGAGCTCTGTCATTATGAGTCAGATGATGACCCGCCAACAGAAGGAGCTATCGATAGTATTACAAGAAATGTTCTAAAAAAATTAACCGAATTAGTTTAAGAATTATTATGTGTGTTTTTGGTTTTACTAATAAATTCAAATTAATAAATGATTTATTTGATGAAAACACTTGATTTATGGAAAAACTTTATTAATCGGTTAACCGGTTAATACAAAAATTAACCGATTAAGCAAAAAGCTCGATGAATTAATCGAGCGATTAACCGATTAAAACAAAAACCCGATTAAATGAATACCCTAGTAGGCGTTCATTGCCTGAGTGTTACTTCTCTTTAAAAAATAAAATTAAATAAAAGCGCGGTAATAAATTTTTTGCTCCAAGTGATAACGGATGATGACAAAATTTTAAAAACGCCTGCTTCTTCCCTTGGCAATAGTTCTAAATAATTATTATTTTAAGAACACAATGTTCTCATTCTGATTTTGTTCTATTTTTTGTTCTAGCAACAATCGTTGCCATTTTAATTTTCTTCATTGTTTATTTGACAAAGGCACGATTGATAATTTTTATGTCTTCGCTCACGAATCGTCAATGTTTCGTTCTTCGTTTTAGCAACGTCTGTTATTTTTTATTTTTAAATCTTCAATTCTTGGTCTGACAACAAGTTTTCGAAATAAAAAAAAGATATAAAAAAATTGAAAACTACTTTTTACTTGACTGCGCGACGCAAAGAACGGTATTGTGCTAACCAGCCTTTGTACATATTAGTGATGCATGAATATTCGTATTCGTATTCGAATTGTAGAATATTCGGCCATTTTCAGGGGAATACGAACGTAGACGTATTCGCTAAATTCAGGCGGATGCAAATACGAATATTTTTTCAAAGAAATTAAATAAATAAATGCATAAATCCTAAACGAAATTTAAATAAATGAATAAAAATCTTAGTTTGTACAAATACATAATTTTTTTTTATAGAAATTTGTGCTTTGTATTATTTTTAAATATTATTCAATGACGATCATGGGTACTTTTTATTAACTTTAAAGTACACCAACAAGAGTGTGAAGTCCTTTTTATATTTCATATTGCATATAATATTCGTATTCGTATTCGCGAATATCGTTTCAAATATTCGTATTCGTATTCTCGAATATATTTTGAAATATTCGTATTCGTATTCGCGAATATCAAAAATTGACATTCGTTACATCACTAATATGTATGCATATGTGCTGTTTTGCGATCTACCTACATATACAATACACCCAACCGGTTGGCCCGTCTATATGATGCTTACCTCAATCGATTTGCCTTACACCCGGAAGTGTCACTAAGGATATGACGACAGTCAAAATTCAATATGACATACGCCATTTTGTAAATACAAAAAACATATAAAAATTCTACAACTTTTAAAATCTTCTTTATGCTGCTTCTTGTATGTTGTTCTAAGAAGCTTTGTGTAAAGGTTGCCTGATGATCCACATTAGCAACAGTGAAATTCGCATAGAATACAGCTAAACCCTCAATAATCAATTTCAATGTATTTTTAATAAAACTAACTTAATAAATAAAATAATAATTTCGGAATATTAGTGCGTTAAAAATTTTTAAATTTAAATTGTAACAATTCCCATAAAAAACACTAAAAATCATCTCTATTACATTCGGCATTTTTCATTCTTTCAATTTTTACTTCTTCATTCTGTGTAGGAATGTCGATGTCATAAGAACTGCAACAGTCACTCTTATTCAAGTTTTCGCCATTGACGTCACTTTAACAGAACACCAAAAAATTGGAGCTTGTGTACCGATTGTCCAAAACAACTTACTCCTGTTGACATGCTTATGCTGTTTCTGAGACCTTAGGAAACGAAACAAGATTGTTCTGGAGAGCTTACTCGCCCTCCAGCCCCCATTATTTGGAATTGTGTCAAAGTGACGTTATTTTTTTAAATTTTTTCTATAATTTTTTGTGTAAGTTTTTTTCTAAAAATAAATGCTTTTCAAGCGACTTAAAAAAGATGAAGGTTGTCAATTCGAATGTATATTTAACCGGTTCAAGAAGAGGAGAAGGTTATGAATTCGTCTGTTGCTTTTTTTGGTTATGTGTCTGCATAACTCAGTACATTTTAGACCGATTGCAAAAACTTATTTTCTGTCTGAGAGAGTATAGCTTCCATTTGGTCCCGCTGTCAAAAAAACGTAGGCGAGGACACACACACTAACTTTTTTATTTGATTTTATGATATTCGACTTATTTGATCGCTACGAATCTTGCCAAACACATTGGGCTCTTGTAACGAAACAGTCTCGAAATTAAAAAAATGGGCAGAACAACGACCAATTAAACTTAATAGTCGTATTATATTGGGTGTTTTTTATTGAGGTATAGAACTTTAAGTTGGTATCACTTTTTTAACTGGCGGCCATTTTGTCAGCTGTCAAGTGATTAATATTTAGTTTGGTTTTCCATTTCATCATGAACAGGTTGACAAAAGAACAACGCTTGCAAATCGTGCAAATTTATTTCGAAAATAATGGTTCAGTTCGCGAAGTTTACCGCAAGCTCCGTACATTTTATGGCCGACATAATCGTCCATCAGAGCAATTAATTCGGTTAACCATGGATCGCTTTCGCACTACGTTTACTTAATGTGATAATACGCATCCGCAGAGACGTCGAACAGTGCGCACCGAAGAAACAATTGCCGCTGTAGAGCAAAGTGTTGAAGAGGACCCGAATGAATCGATTCGCCACCGGAGACCGGTATAGAGCCATGATAACCGACTATTTTGTTCCCGAATTGGATGGCATGAATGTGGATGAGTTGTGGTTTCAACAAGACGGCGCTACATGCCACACAGCGCACGTCACAATCGATTTATTGAAGGAAACATTCGATGCGCGCATAATTTCGCGGAATGGACCTGTCAATTGGCCACCAAGATCGTGTGATTTGACACCATTGGATTATTTTCTTTGGGGATATGTGAAATCGCTCGTCTACGCCAACAAACCAGAAACGTTAGGGGACTTGGAAGCCAACATTCGTGGCGTTATTGCCAACATACGGCCCCATATGCTCGAAAAAGTGGTTGAAAATTGGACCTGTAGAATTGTCTTTATTCGAGCCAGCCGCGGCGGCCACATTCCCGAAATCATATGTAAACGTTAATGGCATAAAATTATCCTTCCAATAAAGCCAAATTGATTGACATTAAAACGATTTTCTTGTGTTTTATTTCAATTCGAAGTTCTATACCTCTAAAAAACACTCTGTATTTCTCATGCTTCTATTTGACCGATTTTTACGAAAACTCGCGCACACCCTGTGCTCAAAAATTATACAATCTAGCATTCAAAAAATGGACAGGGCCACACCTTTTAAATTTTAATATTATATCTCAAGTCCTTGTATTTAAGCAATATTTATAAAATTTGGCACACATCTTGACCTCTTTAAAATACACAATCTTTTATTCAAAAAAGTGGGGCGGGCCATGCTCGTTGAAGTTTAATATTATAGTTCACGTGCTTTTACCTGATCCATTTCTATGGAACTTGTCTAAAGTCTTCACTGAAATATCTTTTCATATCAACTTTACTTTCCATCGAGGTAATTGTAGTGCTGTCCACTTATATTATAATGGAATACCACAATATGACTGCACGTAAGAACTTAGAAATGCACATGGATAGGAGATTACCATGGAAGACTTACATGTATTAGAATGGAGAAACAACAATAAAATAAAACAGGACTGAAGGTACGGTGACACTTGTCAAATATTTACTCAAAAATGGGTAACCAACAAACACCAAACAAAAAGTTTTGATCCAGATACTCGTTTATCAAATAAAACAGTTTCAAACACAACTAATAGATAATGTCATAGAATCCAACACTATTGGCTACTCTTTAACTTGACAAACTTTTCACTGAATTGAAAGATTTATTAGCATTTAGTGGTTACGCTTTTTTGGGCAACTGTTTGACAAATGTGACCGTACTTTAAGATACTATATTAATTTCTTTAACCAAACTCGAAATATAACTTGAACTTATGGAACACATTTATGGGGAACAGCCAGAAGCTCAAATATTCAATTATTATAAAGGTAGCACTATACAACTTTACGATCAATAGTAAACGCTCCATGATTTGTATTAAATAATACTATATAAACAATGATCGGCGTATTCCAAATATGAAAAAGGAAATTCAAACGTATTTTGGGGAATCTCTCTTGAGCGGACACCGAAGGGACCATTGTCAGCCTATAGGAAGTGTCCCTTAAGGGAGATTCCACTGCAGTAGAAACTATTTAGAAAGATAAAGTCAACACATCAACTTTCCTGCTATAGCTCTCCTCGATTAGACTTAAAACGCAACATATCCAGTCATAAGCGCCAAAAAAGCTTAACCGGAAAAATTTTTGGACCTCATCTTTTTATTACGAAAATCCATAAATTTTGTTAAAAATATTAAGTTCGAAAATTATGTCGCTTATGGTTTTTTGGCGGTTATGGCACGATATATTGAACCTGCCATTCAGAAATTAATTTATTACATTCTTTTTATTTTTATATGTATCTTTTAATATTTTTCTTAATCATGTTTTTTCAAGTGGAGTTTAAAATATATCAATGTTTTTTGTAAATAAATAATTTACATATTTATAAAAAAAATCATTAAGGAATAATTCTACTTTTTTATTAATCCCAATCCCGTATTATTAAAAAAAATCTAAATCATATTGGCATCCCTGTTTACTGAATGTAAATGTTGATGGCGACGACAGTGCTGTCTGTGTGTGTGTGTGTTTCAACGTTCCTTCACACTCGTTGGATGCGCTTCAAACTCACGGTCATTGTAGCGTTAAAAGTGCGTAGCAGGCGAGCAAACATTGCTTTGCACTGACGCATGACTTCCTCCCGCTGGCAAAAAAGGTTGACTGACGAAATATTGTTTTAAATTCTTTCTTTCTTGTTTTATAAAGCTTTATTAAATAAATGGCTGACTGACCAGGTTTTTTTCCAACTCCGTTTGTTTTTAACGTAAAATTATGCAGTTTTCGTGTTGTACGTGCTTAATTTTGGTAGCTGGGGTTGGTTTTGTTTTTGCTTAGAACGTTTTTGATTTTATTAATTGAAATATTTTTCGTTTTGATTTTGAAAAGTTTTTGTGTGAGTTTCAGATTACGTGACTGCAGCGAGCTGGCTTTGAATTTAATTTTTAATTTACATGTTGCAACAGCCGTGTCCATTTATCACACATGAATCTTTTGAGAGCTCACTTGTTGTGACTGATATTTGAAATAAATAATAAATAAATAAATAATATTGTAGATATTAACTATATATATTTACTTTCATGCATACTATATATTTGAGTTAAATTTAACCCACATGAGGTATGAGGACACAAATAGAATTAAAAGCAATATTTACGGAATATGATTAATATTGTTGCTCCAAACCAAAATTATTTGCAATCACACTGAAATCTGCCTAATTGGTTTAATTTTTTGAGCTTGAACGTATAACGACAATTGGTTAAATAACAGTTTAAAGGTCTTAAATCTTGTGTCACAACCGACAAAACAAAAACTTTAACAACATAATTTTCGAACTTGTTTTTTGAACGACAATCTATTATTTGTGATCGTAAATAATCGATTTTCGTAAAATAAAACAAGCTCCAAATATGTGCCGGTTAAGCTTTTTTTCCAGTTATGGCTCGATATGGTAATATTCCTAGAGAAATCATAGTTTTACCATTATTAATTATTAGGAAAAATCAATTAAATCAAACTGTATTATTCCTCATTATCGTCGTTGGCGTATCTGGACCTTCACTTCGATATTTTTATAACAGATTAAAGAAAATTTTAAAAAATTTCCTTTAGTCTAGGACAAAAGTGTCCAGATCGAAGTAGAAATACGCCAACTACAATAAAGCAGATTATTACGAGGGTGGATCATTAGCTCAGAGTCTTTTTGAATTTCCCACCTCTTGATTGAAATGGCAACACTGCTCCTGTCAAAAGGCAACTGTCAATTGAAATTTGAACAAGCTAAGTGATTAGTTTGTGCTTGGCAGCCGTTGATAAAAGACTACGTCGCCTTTTGAGAAGAAAATGGAAAAAAGTGAATTTGGTGTGCTCATTAAACATTATTTTTGGCGAAAAAAAAACCGTTAATCAAATCAAGGAAAAGCTCGATAAATACTATGGGGACTCTGCACCATCGATTTCAATAGTAAATAAGTGGTCTACTGACTTTCGTTGTGGTCGCACAAGTACAAATGACGCTGAACGTTTTGGACGGCCAATTGAGGTCAGTACACCCGAAAATGTCGGAAAAAAATCCATGATATGGTGTTGGCTAATTGAAGAGTAAAAGTGCGTTAGACTGTTTAAATTTTAAATGATCGGCTGGGTTTAAGAAAGTTGTCTGCAAGATGGGTGCCGCGATTGCTCTCAATTTACATTAAATGGTTTGTTTTAGTTCTTTAACCGCAATCTGAATGAGTTTTTGCGGCATTTTGTAACTGTGGATGAAACATGGTTCCATTACTGTACTTCGGAGACCCAACAGCAGTCTTAACATGCTTTGAAGAAGGCCAAGGTGAGTTTATCGGCCAATAAGGTGTGGGTGACAGTTTTTTGGGATGCATGCGGGGTAATCCACATCGATTACCTTCAAAAGGGAAAAACAATAAACGGTGAATATTATGCCTACTTATTAGACCGATTTAATAAGGACTTACAAGGAAAACAAACCCATATGGCCAATAAAAAAATTATTTTTCATCAAGATAATGCACGAGTGCACACATGTGCAGTCTCAATGACAAAACTCTATAAATTTGGCTACGAATTGGTACACCATCCGCCATATTCTCCGAATTTAACCCCTAGTGACTACTTTCTATTTTCAAACCTTAAGAAATGGCTCGGTGGACAGAGCTTTAGCTTCAACGGTGAAATTATTTTTTTTTGGAAGGGATACAAAAACTGGTGAAAAATTTAACTAAAAGATTAAGTTGAAAAATAAATTTTTGTTTTGCAAAAAAAACTGTGTTTCATTCAAAGACGCACGGACTTATTGATTCGCCCTCGTATATAGAACAAACACATATCTTCTCCAGTTGTTTCAACACAGACTAACCCTTCAAGCAGTTCGCGTTGTTTATTCCTATTCAAGAGGTCGGTTTTTAAGCGTTGCCAGACTCTAAGCACTTGATAGAAATTGTCCCTTATCAATCCTTTGTGCTTGTGTTATATGTAAAAAGTGAAAATATAAATCATTATGGATCAAAAGAAGTAATTTCAATGATTTTGGCTGTATTAATTTTATTATATTTTTTCGCTTTCTTTTTTCTTTAAAATCAAGAGTGTACAGTATTGTCCGTAGAAAAAATTTTCTTACAATAACGCCAATCACACATCTTAATATAATATCAAAAAAGTAAAACTATCGGGCAATACTTTTACAATGCTACTTGAACAAATTGCGTGGAGATGTCAGACAGTTTGTTGTCATCTGGTAGTTTTCCAATGGACTCACAATTTTTTTTCTGGCAACCTTGTCAGACAAAATTTGGAATTTACACGGTTGTAAAAAACGTTTAGCACCTTTAAATGACAATATTGTAGGATCTGACAATCGTTCGTACACAGCTTAAGTCTAAATGGTACAAAGTTTAAGATCGAAAATCACAGTCTATAGTTAACTAACGCCCGTGCTTTAACTAATGATTTTTGTTATATATTTCATTGGTTAAACCATTTTCATTATTTAACTAAGGACTGTTGGCCGCATTAAAAAAAAATTAACTTGAACTTCAACTGTTCTTTTGTCAACATTTTAATGGAAATTTTGTGTCAACGTATACTTAAAGCTCACATAAGGCTACTCGTAAAATTGCAAGTAGTTGCGACCTAAAGGCTAATCATAAAATTTTACATTCTAGGGTTAATTTAAATCAACAATTTTATATCTATTGCCAACATTTACTATCTTTCAAGAAAGCTATTATTTCCATTCGCTTTAACTATCATTTATATAATTTAAATTTAAATGTATAAATTTGAATAACTATTGTTTTTTGTATATTATTATTTTATTTAAATTTTTTTTCAAGTTCACAAATGTGTGAAAATTTTAATGAATTGGTATTATTCATTTTGTCTATTGTTTCCTATACGAACGAACCTACGAACTCTTCACAGTGGGAAATTATTAAAAAAATTAGATTTCTCCATCTTGCTGACATAACTGACATGATGTTTAATGTTTGAAGCATGGCAACGAATTTCTTGGAATTCTCAGATTACTGGGGTTTTCAAAATCTTATATATAAAAAATTCCAAAAAACAATTAAATAAATCTGTGATAGTGTATTTAATTTGATATAATAAATCTACAAAATGTTAAAAAAATATTTTATCTCAAGCGATATTTAAGATTTCTTTTGCAAAGTTTTAGCGCTTTTATTAATGGTTTTCTTTTAGAGCATTTGAACCAGAGCTGTTAAATTTCGATTACAATTAGGAAAGAATTGTACTGATTGTATAATTCCCGTTAAAAAATTTCTAATGAATAATTGATTACGATTACTAATAATCGAAAAGTACTAAAAATTACAACAAAATAATTAAAAGTAATCATAAAATAATCCGACTACTTTCAAATATTACTTTTTATTATTAATAAATAATCAAAAGGAATTAAAAGTAAACTTTAAATATAATCGGATTATTTTTTGATTACTTTTGATTCTTTTTGATTATTTTGTTATAATTTCATGCAATTCAGATTACTTTTCCATTATTAGTAATCGTAATCAATTAGTAATAGTGCAAACTGAATATAATCGTAATTTAATCATTACTTCACCTTTCAAAAAAAGTAATCAAATTAGTAATCAGTCCGATTACTAATCATGCTATGATTTGAACTAATTTTTAATAACAGGAATTTTTGCTATTCTAAAGAATTTAAAACTCCTTGAAGGTTTTATCAATTAAAGCGTTATGGATTTTTCTTTTGAACCAGTTTTGAAATTTCAATAGATTTTTAGCCACAAGCTTAAAATAAATAACAACTTTTACATGTATTTTATTTTTGTAACTTAAATTTTTTTCCATATAAAATTTTTCAGCGCTGAGCGTTGTATTTTATAAAATGAGACCCTTAGTTTATTAACCCGTAACTGTCTTGAGCACTGTGATTTGAAAGGTTGGATTTGGTGGAACCCATGGTGAAAATGATATCTGGAAGGTAGATTTGATAGATTACTTACATCCCACTGTGCACGGCTTGATGCCTTAACGCACAAAATTTTTATTAGTTTTGATTGCAATTATAAATGCATATCTACAAAATGCATATCGAAAAATTAATAACATATCGAGCACTTTTTTCGATTTTATCGTAAGCGCCATGTTATCAAAAAATTCGGTTTTTTATTGAAATTAAAATTTTATGGGTCTACCCATAGTTTAGAATTATCAAAATGCCAAAATTGTTGATAGTTTTTAAGATACAGCCTGTACAATTTTATCGTAAGCGACAATTTACGTATAAAAACATTTGATTTTTTTTTAAACTTCTCCTGAAAAATTTTATTTTTGTCGCTGCGATAAAATCAAAAATAGGGATCGATTTAGATTTTTTTCAAAGACTGAATTTTCATGCATTATAAAACTTTTAATGAAATTATATACCTTAAATTGTTTTCATTAGAAAGTAACGCTTGTCATTTCCGATATTTTTCGTTGTGTGAACCTAAACAACTGTTTTGCAAACGATATCTGTCAGTGTTTGTTTTTCAAAACTTCACTACACTAAAGCATTTGAAAAGGGGCTCATGTGCTGAAATTTCTTTCAAATTGATTTATGCAGGGCTCTAGCTGCTATTAGGAAATAGAAAGTTTCGTACAACAAAATTTGATGAAAGTCAGTAAAACTAGAAAATAAAACTCTCAACTTTATGGGATAGTTTTGTGTGTATGGGCTATTATATAAAATTTTAAATTAAAGATTTCATAAAAATTGCGACTTAGCAAAATAACAAAATAAAAATTATAAGTTATTCTGTTTTTAAGCAAAAAATATATGGATCCACATTTCCACGCAATTGCTTAGTCTTATTTGAAGAGCATCAATACCTCAAAATCTACAAGAAAAAATACTTTCGTTGTTATTCCTGAAAACAACACATAGCTAAATTTGTATATTGAAAATTATTAATATTTTTATGTAAAATTTAAGAGGTCAAATTCAAATAAATCTTGGAGAATGAAATTGGAAAAATAAGCACGTATGAAGAAAATTTACTATGTAATAATGTACTAAAATAATAGATTTAAAATCAAATAAAAAATTTCTAATTTTATTTTTCTTATAGACTACATATAAAGAAAGAAGCTTCTTTATTCTGAAATTTATTCATTTATTTTTTTGTCAACAAGAAGTGTTCGATTTTTTGAAATTTTTGCTAAAGAACAGATTTTCTTTTTTTTAAATAAATATTTTTTGTTAGAGGAATTTGAAAATTTTTTGCAATTTTTATATATATTTTTTACTTTGAGTTAATTTTTAAAGAAGGCTTCTTTTAAAATTCTTCTTCCATTTAAGCAGCAGTTGCTGTAGTCAAGTCGATTTGAAAATAAAAATTATTTTCAAACATCAAACACATTCACCACAGGAGGCTACAGGACTACACGACAACATGTACCACTGACTGCAAATATCGCTGGTAGCCAGATACTGAATTATATTGATATTGAAGTATAAATATATCATAGCTGTTAAGTAATGATTACTAATCGCACTGATTACTAATTTGATTACTGTTTTTTGAAAGATGAAGTAATGATTAAATCGCACGATTACTAATTGATTACGATTACTAATAATAGAAAAGTAATCTAAATTACTAGAAATTACAACAAAATAATCAAAAAGAATCAAAAGTAATAAAAAATAATCCGATTATATTTAAGGATTACTTTTAATTCCTTTTGATTATTTATTAATAATCAAAAGTAATCTTTAAAAGTAGTCGGAATATTTTTTGATTACTTTTGATTCTTTTTGATTATTTTTCGTAATTTCTAGTAATTCAGATTACTTTTCAATTATTAATAATCGTAATGAATTATTTATATGAAATTCTTTTAAAGGGGATTGATTATATAATCAGTACAATTCTAATTATAAATTTAACAGCGCTGAAATTTATAAATTTTTCAGTGATGCAGGTATCCAATATTTTGGATTTATAAAAATTAATTTGCTTATTAAAATTTTCACTTATCACATAAAAATATAAGAACGAATCAATTTATTTCTTTATATTTTTTGCCAATGTTGCTATTTACAGGTTATTTACAGGTCCTTTAATACATTTATCAATTTTTCGTTTCCTTTTTTTTCAAACTTTTTGTATTTTTAACGTTTTTTTCGATTTCTTATCAATTCTAGGGCTTGCTTCCAATTTTGCAAATTTCTCGCAAATTTTTGCAGTTCTCGTTAAAAGCTGTTTTTGCGTATTTTCGTGATTTTCGCGACTTTAAGGAATCTTTTTCTTAGAGTTTTATCGATTTTTGATTTTTTTAAATTTTGCAACTTTTGTCGAATTATCGGTTTTCTCGCTCTATAAAAATATAATTACTTGTGTGTTTACCATTAAATTTTTGCAACTTTCTTTTTTATTTTGCAATAAAAAATATTTCTTAGCACTAATGTCATTTACATAATTTGCTATATTGTCAATACTGTTTTGTTTTGTAGCCATTAAAAATAGAAATTAGTTTAATTTGAGTACAATGACAAATGCAGCACGGGCAACAACTTGCCGATCTGTGGACTTACTATCGTCAAAGTAATCATTCTCATATAAACATGTGTATTCTATTCTTGACATTTTGAAGTCTGTAGCTTGCTGTGGTGAATGTGTTTAACAAGGAAGATCATAAGGATTATTTCAATGTTTGAAATTTTAAGCGCTTTGTTGCATACTTTTTCATTAATTTCCATCCCCTTATGCAAAAACAATTGGTAAACTGAAAGTTGATTTAATAAACGAATTTTGTATGGAAAAACCGGGTTTAATGCATGCTTTAACTTTAACAATCGTTTTTGCATAAGAGCACATATCTTTACTTTTCTTCAAATTTTAATAGAATTTGAGAGATCAGCTTTGGGCGAAATAAGAGACTAGATTGATTCTTTATTTACGCAGAATAGATTTGCAAAAAAAAAAACAAATGCAATTGCCCAATTCACAATCTTGTACAAATGATCTTGGATCGTATCATGCTTAAAATAGTATAGTATATTGATACTCACCACTAATAATTGTTAAATGGTGAGTATCAATATACTATACCATTTTGCACATGCTACGATGCAAGACTATTTGCACAAGTTTCTGAATTGGGCTAATGTTTGTCCAAAGGTCGATCACAATGCAAAAGGATTTAGTTACTTGTAATAATATAAATTACAAAACAGTAGCAAAAAATTCAAATCATTCCATATATTTACATACAAACACACGTTAAAAATTATTTCATAATGTATGTTAAACAATTGGGTTCAAGTCATATTTGGTGGGGAGTCATTTTACTCGGAAGTTACTTGCAGAGGTATTTAATTTTGTGGATAACAAGCAAAAGATACATTTTCTTTTATTTCTGTTGAAATTGGTAACAAATTTACGAAACTGCACCACATATATATACACATCTAATATACGAGTCTTATATACATATGTATTTAAAAATGTTTGTATGTCTTTACGTATATCATTAACAAATCGCCCCCAGGAAACACCTGAATAAAACAGGAAAAGAAATGAATTGAAAAATTATCAAGTACCAAGCCTGAAGGAAACGAAAACAAGCAAACAAACAAAAAAAGTTATTTTAAGCAGAAAAAGTTGAAAAAATATGTTATTTTTTATTGCAAATATATTCAAAAGACGCATATGGATGCAAATGAAAAACAAATTAGAAACTTAATGCGTAAAAATTCCCTTTTGCATACAAGTGATACGCGTGTGTACTCTCACTATAAAAATCACTGAAACTGCTTAAGGAAATGATATTCATACTTAGTAAAAGAAAATAAAAAAAGTAAGTAAGAGTGATATATTCGTCTCTGCCGAATCTTAGATACCCTTTACCGAAGCATATATTTACATATACATATACAAGTATAGATTTATTTTATAAAAGACTTTAAAAATTTTTGTTATAGAGCAATTTTTCGACTTAATAATTTTATTCAAATATATTATTTCCGATATTAGCAATAGTTAAATCACATTCACCCTTATTACACTTGTCAACATCGACGTCATGTCAATATAATACCAACAAATTTGGGCTTGTTTACTCGATCTCGCGATCTTCAAAAATCGTGATAATATTCAATAATCCTAACCAGGGATGTAACAAACACGAATACCGATTCCTATATATCGGCGATATTTCTGATTTGCCGATATATCGATATCGGCGATATTTTACTGTCGATACGGCGATACTTCTTTTAGAGCTGTTTTGAACAAAGAATTCAATTTTCAACGATTTTTTTTGCATATAAACTAAAAAGAGAAATAACATATTAAAAGCTTAACATAAAGTCTAAAGAGAAATATTAAACGTTTCTTTTGTTTTGCTTTGCACCATAGTAGTGAAATGTTCTCTCAATCTAAATCATTTATGTATTAAAAAAAATAATTTGTTTTTTGTTAGGAAGGAATTCAAACATCAATTTTAAATATTAATAATCTCTTACACTATAATTTTGTATAATAAAAGTTTTTGTTAATTTTAGTTTAAGTTTAATATGCGTATCGGTGTCGGAATCGGTATCGTCGATATTTATTTTTGAGTATCGGTATCGAATCGGCAAAACGGCGTATGGTTACATCCTTAATCCTAACATAGTATTAGTAGTTAACAAGCAAACTAACTTGTTTTACATTTTCCCATATTTAATAATCGTTGATGTTGCGAAACTGTTTAATGTCTTAATTGAAACATCCCATTTTATACATATTCCTAAGGAATCTTTTCGATTTTGTTCAGCAGAAAGAAACGTTTTAAGGGAAATGTAATGGAACATTTTCCTTAATTTATTTTATAGTTATGACTGTTCTTTAGCAATAAATTTTATTTCCATTTCCATTTACTTAAAATTAATAAGAGCTCGTTACAAGCTGTAAACGAAAAGCACAAAAAGCAAAAATGACACAAATCTTATTTTATACTTAAATTATATATCCATATAAAAATTTAATATTTTTAAAAAGTCTCGAGTAAAGATCTTCCTAAAACATAAAATATGTTTAACTGAAAAGAAACTTATTTTTGCGTAATTTTAACAATTTTTTTTCAATTTCCAACCCTGGAACCATAATTTTGACTTTTTCTGGTTTTTAATACCAATTTCTAAAATAAAGAATATATTTAATAGCCAAATAAATATCTAGTTTGATTTAATTAGATTTTTATACCCGAAAAAGTTTAAGTCTTTCAGGTCTGGAGCATTTGATTTTTATTTTTCTAATTTTTTATTCCAAACTATTTCTTTCTAAGACATAAAGTAAGCAAAAAAAATTAATGGACCTAGTTACTCTTTTATAAAAAAAATTAAATTTTCCAAACCTGGAATATATATATATATATATATATATATATATATATAGTTTTCTGTTTCCTTATACCATCTAGTTCTTTAAAAAATTTAAAAAATATGTTTGGCCAATAAAGAAATAAGGAAATATGGAAAAAATTACTTTTATTTAGTTATGTTAATATCCAAAAAAATTTAAAATTTTATGAAGCTACAAAATTTGGATCGCGTGATCCAAATGTATAATCGCGTGATTCACATCCTGGATCGCATAATTCATGTTTTGGATAGCGTGATTCAAATGTTGGTTCCCGTGATCAAAATTTTGAAACGCGTGATCCATCACGTGATTCAAATCCTGGATAGCGTGATTAAAATCCTGGATCGCGGGATCCATATATTGAATCGCGTAATCTAAATGTTAGATTGTGTGATCCAAATGTTAGATAGCGTGATCCAAATGTTAGATCGCGTGATCTAAATGTTAGATCGCGTGATCCAAATCTTAAATCGCGTGATCCAAATATTGGATCGAATATAAAATGACGATTATTTTATAGTTTATCGGGATTTTGACAATTTTTCGAAAAGTTTATATAGCAGGCCTGAGCGTACCTCAAACCTGGTCACCAGTGTGACCAGATTTTAAAATAATATTAAGCTAAATCACGTTTGAAAAAGAGCTAAAAATAAGCTAAAAAGTTAAATTTTAAGCCAGAAAATATAGCTAAGCTTGTTTCCACTTCTTTCACTTTGAAACAGTTTTTTATTGCTAAAATAACGTTAAATCTAGGCGCACGGCAGTGCGCCAGGCCAAGTTCCGGCCAATGCACGCAGTGTGTATATTTACAGGAAGCCATTCGAGCTGTTTTTACTCCTCATAACTTTGTTCCCCGCAATCGTAAAATTATAAAATTTAAACCATAATTAAATAAATTCCTGTTACCTCATATGCGAAGTTTGAAAGTTTTACAATGAAAGGTTCCGGAGATATGTAGGTGCAAAAAGTGCATATTTTAAGACATACTCACTGACTCACTCATCAATATTATGAAGCACTTCCGCTAAAGCTACAGACCTGAAATTTGGTACACACGTAGATCTAGGTGAGCGATGAGCTAGAAAAGCCGAAAAATTGAACCAGGGGGCGGGGCTACGCCCATAAAAAGTAAACTTTGTGCTAGTGAGCGGAAATTTGTTACACAAGTATAACTATGTGAGTTATCACCTAGAAAAATCTGAAAACCCGAAATTTTTACAAAGGTCAAGTTAGCATATTATCTAGAAATTATATGACACTCTTACGGTTACAAGTTTATATAATCCATAGCATATTACAGTGATAGGTATTATGCCAAACAAGAACTTGGTCAAAATTTTTATCTCACTACTTTTAGTGGCCGAAATTTTCGAAAGGATCTTGGCCTTTTTTCACATTTATGTTTTTGTGAGGATATATATTTACATACACAAACATATTTTTATTATTTGAAATAAAAAATATTTAATAATTCTTTAATTAACAATTGAAATTTATTTGCTGGTGGTTTAGCATGTCATATACGCATTTCATTGGCGCTCGAACCAAATTATCAGTAGACTTCAACCACAAATTTTGAACAGTCGCAAAGCTCTTACTTTATGCATAGACTTTCAAAAACTATATGAGAATTCATAAAATAATAACATATTTGAAAATCACAAAAGAAAAAATAAGCTTAGTAGGCTTTGAAACTGATAGAAAAAAACCCAACAAAATATTAATTATAAAAATATATATAAAAAATGAAAATTTTGAGGCTAAATTAAAAAAAATAAGCTAACGCTTTGCAATAAACGTTGCAATAGATCTAAAACTTTATTCCTAAACCATTAAATACATATGTAACATATTTTGCAATCATATTGCATATTTGTGTTTCATTTAATAAGCAAAAAAAATAAAAAATTAGAACATTGTTGCTCATTAAACTTACGAGTTCCATATTAATGATGACGAACACGGCTACAAGTACATTTATGTACGCAACATTATTTTAGTAGCCAATTTTTTAGTTTATTGCGTTTCAGAGTAGAGTGATAAATTAAAGGAAATAAACATAAAGTACTGCAGAACCTTAAACGAATTGAAACATTCTGTTTCACAGATATGAAAATTAATTTAAAAAAAATATTTCTCACATGACTTATTTTAACAGTACAATATGTATATAATTTTATCTCCGATATCCAATATGATATGAGCTTTTCTCAGGCAGGCTTGTAATAAGTAAATTGTTAGCAAAATAAATAAATAAATACAGGTGCTCTCTAAACCACCTCAGCTATCACTAATTCACCTCACTCTCTTTTATCACTTCGAAATTTTGTGTAAAAACTGGAACTACACGTATCATTAATAGCAATTTGCGTGTGTAGTATTTGGAGCTTGACTGATCTAAAGAATAAACCAGCAATAGAAAATATAATTCTGTTATGTTCTGCATTTTCTTACACAAATTATAAATATACTTGTTTGCTTACGGATTACTTCGGCTAAATTATGAGTTAAGTCCACACATACGCACATGTAGTATGTACTTATTTAAAAAGGGGACGAATTTTGAAAAATAAATTGATGATGAAAGAAGCGCATCATAAAATTAGAATAAAAAATTGTATACACAATTTTGGCACATGTAATTTTTGACAGTTACAAGTACAACAGCGAAAGTTGCATAAATAAAGTGTTAAAATGATTTTTACAGAAAAATTAATTTAACTAAATCGAATTGCACATTAGCATGTACAGTAGAACCCCGATAATTGTAAGTTTAAAATTATAATGAAGAATACGGTTGAGTTTTCTAAGAAGCTAAGCTAAGTCCAAAAGTGGTCGACATTCGAAAGACATTTTGCTTTAGCCATAAAAATGTTGGCTACGGCACTCTTGGAATATTAAAATTAATTCTTTTTAATAAGAAATAATTCATAGTTAGGCTCAAGTTCAGTAATTTCAATTCTTATTGAATGAAATATTTTTTATTAATTAATGTGAGTTTCTAAAGAAGAGAAGAAAAATTAAACTTAGACTTTAAGCTGGGGGAAATACCGATACTTTTCTGTGCAGCCACGCACTTCATCAGCACCCTAGTCTATCTAGTTGGGTAGAGATTCTTATTAACATCAGCTATTTAACTTAAATTTACAATGAAACGGAATATGAGAAACGATTCTTGTGTATACAATTGATTTACCGTTGGTAAACACATTTATAAGTATCACTATTAATTTTCTGTTTTTTCCATTTTTTCATTTTTCTATTTAGGTTAGCACGAAATTATATTACTCTACCTCAGTATGTTTAACTATTCTTACTTATCTTTTTACGATCATCACATTAATTATTTTTACTTATTCGATGTACCATCGGTACATGCATGTAAGTATTAGTGTAGTGGTCTTATGTTACTTGTTGTTGCATTCTACAGTTTTATTTTAGTTATTCCAGCCTTATTTAACTGTGATAACCAAGTGAACAGTGATTGCCAAGTGAACATATTTTGTCACGTGCCCATGATGTATTAATTGAAACATTTTTAGATTCTTTAATTGAACTGTAGTGAATTTTAATCAGAAATAATTCATAGTTAGGCTCAAGTTCAGTAATTTCAATTCTTATTGAATGAAATATTTTTATTAATTAATGTGAGTTTCTAAAGAAGAGAAGAAAAAAAATTAAGAAAACAGAAAATTAATTGTGATACTTATAAATGTGTTTACCAAAGGTAAATCAATTGTATACACAACAATCGTTTCTCATATTCCGTTTCATTGTAAATTTAAGTTAAATAGCTGATGTTAATAAGAATATATACCCAAGTAGATAGACTAGGGTGCTGATGAAGTGCGTGGCTGCACAGAAAAGTATCGGTATTGCCCCCAGCTTAAAGTCTAAGTTTAATTTTTCTTCTCTCTCTTAGAAACTCACATTAATTAATAAAAAATATTTCATTCAATAAGAATTGAAATTACTGAGCTTGAGCCTAACTATGAATTATTTCTGATTAAAATTCACTACAGTTCAATTAAAGAATCTAAAAATTTTTCAATTAATTCTTTTTTTAATGCAGCCCACCCACTTAAGATCTCTTGAAATATTGAAGCGATTCGGCTAAGCAAAGTTTCGGAACTTATATGTGTGTATGTATGTATATTAAAATTTAAATAAAAAAAATTAAGGCTTGATTAAAATCGATTGATCTGTTAGAAGATTTTATTGGAAAGAGCACTAAAATGTAATAACTCCAAAGTTCCTTCTTAAATCAATTCTCTGGATTCATTTATCTCTTTAGGATCCAAAGGTAAAAAGGAACAACTATATGACAGTTAAAAATTAAATATGTTCTAAAGCTAGCAACAAAACAAACAATCCTAATGTAATATACAGACAATTATAAAGAGTGCTTTTTTAGCAACTTTCTTTTTGGCAACACTGTTTCTGGGAACTCAGCTGTTTTCTTGTATCATGTTACTGTTAAAAATGTCTAGTTTGGTCTATAATTTAATCATGAATCGATTTACAAATGAAAAACACTTGCAGATTATTAAATTTAATTATCAAAATTCATGGTCGGTTAAGAAGGTGCATCCGTGCACTTCTTCCAATTTATGGTTAGTTTGAGCGGCTTTCTGAGGCGGCTATTCGGACTATTTGTGACAAATTTTCACGCCAAAATTACATTACTAAAAATTAAACCACCAACACGCACAGTGTTGTTAGGAAATTTTTTTCCTTAAACTCCAAAATTATAAGTTCAATATAATAGAAATTACAATCATCCAAAACTGGTACATATCGCACACTAAATCATAAACAGTCACAATTCAAAAAATCCTGAGCAGTGGCAAAAAACTGTTTTTACTGTGCAAATTAGGAAAGTAAGTAACATAAAAATAAGCATAACTGTATTTTATATTGTTCAGGAAGATTGTATTGCAAACTAAATTTCCCCAGTCCTTGAAAATTTCAAGGCACATCAATCACATACACCTAGTTATAAAATAACACTAGCCAACAAGGACTGGAGCAACCAATTATCTAGGGTAATATGGTGGTCTGAAATCGAATCTGTAATTGGTTTTTTGTCTATGACGTTAGGTTTTCGAGATGAAAAAGTTTTTTTTTCGTTTTTACATTAAAAAATTTGATTTACTTAAACATCCATGAATTTTAAAAAGTGAATAGCGTTATTTAAACGTCGTTTGTGTTTTATTGTTTCAGTTTGTTTGTTGGTATATATTACCATCAAACTTTTTAATACAGGGTAAAATGATCAAAGTGTAAGTATATTTCTTGCAGAAAATGTCAAACACCATACAAAACTGAATATAACCCAAATAAAAACATATTTTTTTAGGATTATGTCCACACAATCCGAATTTAGTTTGGATAACATACATCAGTCTCCTGGCTTAGTACAATCACCTTATGTATGCGCCTCGATTTAATTATTATTACATTTCTAAATGTCCTTTATTTTTTGCTGAAAAATATGGTCACCGTTTTTATTGTAAGTTAATATTTCACGAAAACTATTTGCAAATAACGACACTATTTGCAAATAGGGTGTAAAATGTTGCCAATTATTTTTGTTTAATGTATTCTATCTACGTATAAACGGAGACTTCACTATTTGCAAATAGTTTTATTTATTTTTATACTAATTTTGGTAATTTTCCCTTGGTGCGTTTCTCTTAATTTCGAACCGTTTTATCATTTAATGTTATCTCTTCTTAAAAGCCAAAACTTAAATTATTGCGGGTCTAAAATATTTTGCATTTCCTTCAATAAATCTGTTAAAACTAAAAGTCTTAAATACCTCTATCACCTTCATAACTTTAAATATTTACGCCACACATTTTGTATGATTTTACATTTGGACTATTAATCGATAAATTTAAAACATTTTGTGAACTCGTTGTGCCATCTTCCCACAAATTATGGCAGCAGAAAAAAATTAAAAATAACAAATTGCTTTGCATTATAAGCTGTGATATGGACTTTGCATGAAGCTTATGTACATTATCATATGAGTATGAATGGAGAGATTGTTTTTATATCTCATTTCATTTTTTATTTTATTTTTTTTTAATTTTTTGCTTTATTTGGGTCGACCCTGAATCTTTCGAAAGCATGCTCGCTTGCATCATGTAGCAGTCAGTTATTTAATCGTTTTTTAAATTTCACAGTTGCCTGCCATATTTTTACTGTCAAAAATTTAATTCACAATATTTATTACTCCAGCTTTGGTACCAGTATCCGTTAAGGCAACCAAAACAAATCATTGCTTTTTGTATTGTTGCTTTTGCAGATACATATCGCCGCCATCAGAGAACCCTTCAACGCTTTTTCTTGATGTTCTTGATTTTCTTAATATTTTTTTCTTTTTTGCATTTTCCCAACAGTTCACAATCAGTTAAATTCTCATTTATAATAATTTTTGTATTTCATCTTTTTTCTTTTTTTTTGCATATTTCCAGTTTCATACATGATTTTTCCTTAACACACATACATGCATATTAAAGTACTACACAAGACCACTTATAAGAACTTTTAAGACATGAGAGTTTTTTGAAATGCTTTACTACAGCATAATCTTCTTAAAGGAATGCTAAGCAACACTGTTGGAAAGATATTTGTTTCAGTTATTGCAAATATAGGAGTAAAGAAGAAAATACTTCGTGATGGAAGAATTTCTGATGCTTGCTTCGTCACACGCATGCGCGCGTATACGAACGGCATGCATGTACGCACATTAGAGTAGGTAAATTTTTTTCTCGCACAAGCGGTTGTCAAAATCGTAATCTACGTCAAATTCTAAGAAGGTTTGCCTAAGAAACCATGGGTCTAAAATCAAAATTGAGCTTCCCATTTTTAGCGAGAAACTTTTCCTTGAGTATTTTATATATTTTTTAATTTGCTAAAATTTTATTGAGTTTTCTAAGAAACTTGACAAAAGCGACTATGGGTATGTTCATAAAAACATTTATAGTGTGCACGTATGCAGCATCATGAACATCTAACGTTTAAAAATGCATAAATTGGCAGCACTGTTTAGAGGCAAACGTTTTTAATGCATTTAATCTCGGCATACCTGCTGCAAATCTCTGCAAATGGCGCAGTAATGAGAAAAATTAAAAAAGTCTAGAAAACCCAATTTTTGGGTTAAACTAAATTTTAGCTACTTCTAAAAAATCTGAAAAAAAAATCACAAAAATACTTCACTTTATTATAAGCTTTAAAAAAAATGCTGTGGCAAAAAGAAAAAAAAATTTTTTTTGGGTCACACTAATAATCACGCATACGCAGTAAAACCTTGCAAAAATGTCGCATTTTTGCAAGAATTTGCTGAATTTACGAACGTACCCTATTTTTCCGCTTGTTTGAAAGGAAATTTCATTAGCTTTCGAAAGCTGTTTAGAAAACTAAACAATTTTGTTGTTTAGGTTAATATAAAAAAAAACTTTTAATGCAAATTTATATTAAATCATTGAAAGAAGTAAAGCTCATGAAATTTCCTTTCGAAGAAGCCGAAACCTAAACACTTTTGTCAAATTTCTTAGAAGACTCAATAATATTTTAGCAAATTACAAACAAATATACAAATATAAAATACTTGAGCAAAAGTTTATCGTTAAAAATGGGAAGCTCAATTTTGATTTTAGAACCATGGTTCCTTGAGCAAATCTTCTTGGAATTCGTCGTAGATTACGATTTTAACAACGGCTTGGTGATTTTTTTTTTACTCCATACAAATTAACCCACTCTAACGCACATACATACAAACGCGCACATTCATTGACATTAGTTGTGTGCACTTGCTTTAAAAAACCACCCTTAAACAGAATAGCTGTAGTAATACAATGTAGATTCTGCATCTTACACACACACACACACAAAATAACGAGCATACACGCATCAACACTAACTCTTTTGGTTGTTTGTTATGAACAAGAAGCCAACATCGCTTGTTAACACTCATACACACGAACACCAATGCATCCATCGTGCTTCGCTTATAATACGCATTTATTATTGGTTTAGTTAGTATAATACATGGCACGAGCATGCATTTAAAAAACAAGAAGTATTTACACTTCAAGATTGTTTACGCAGACCTTTAATAAATATTTCATATTTGGCTGCTTTATGATTTTATTGTCTGAAATGTACCACAACATCTTTCTCTCAGTATCATATATTTTCATATACTTTTCTCGTTTAATACAATTGTTATTTTTTACAAAATGTTGCTGCAGCAGTAGGTAGTAGCATCAGCAATAATAACAATAACAAATAAATAATAAAATAAATGGTCTTATGATGATGATGATATCGGTATCAGTTGTTTTGAGCAGAGATACGATTACATACTACGAAACGTTAAAAGTTGTTGCAAGTAGAAATGTTTTCTATTCAATAGTTTTTCTCTAAAAATAAAAAAAAATACTTTTCTTTAGTTATCAAATTAAAGTAACAGTTAGCAAGATTATGTACCTATTCGTAGTACTTCACAGCACAATTGCTGCATTTGTAATTCATTCTAATGCTCATTACTCATGATATCATATTGTACATCACATTCATATTTTGCTAATGGTTTAGGATTTATTTAATACAAACCATTTTTTACAGTTTTGATAAATGTTTATTGCACGAAAGAAAAAATATTTTAATAATTCTTTTATTTTTAAAGAGTTTTTTTTAACAAATACTACCTACAAGAGAATACTGAAAATAGCGCATAGACGAAATATATATTTAAAAACCAAATTTGGATTGAGCTGACCGAAGATCGTTCTAAATGAAAGCAAGCCCCATCGCGAAAGAAGAAAAATGCATAGCTTGACATTTAATGTAATAAGAATATTCATTCCTCCATACCTAAGAATATTGCATATTTTTATAAAATAAATTTAATAAAGTGCGGCTCAAGCTTGCACCCAAAGGATTCCGTACGAATACTACATGCATATTTAATACAGGGTGCATGGTAGCACATTTATATTTTCAAACTTAAATGAAAAACGTAATAATTGACACAAAGTTTTATGAAGAGCATTGAACGATATAACGGAAATGCTGTGCCTCGTTTCTGTAAGGAATGTGAGAAATTTTCCAGTCGAAAAAATTTTTATCATCCTGTGTAACACAGGGTGAGTAAGAGAAAAACTTTATTTTTTGATACTTTTTGGAAGTTTATATAAATTTGTATATGAGTAACCCTGTGTCAAATAGTACAACCAGTATAATTATTTTATTTAATATTTCTCGATGCGAGAACTTCTCACAAGTTACAGTACGACCACACGAGCAATTTGCTGTGGCTTAACACAAGTAATAACGTCGGCAGAATGATAACGTCAAATTGCTTGTGCTCAACAATGTATCTAGAGGTGGCGAACACGTATATTCAAATATATTTGTAATTTTATGCATAAACTTACTTAAATTATCCTTTATTAGATATTTTGTTAATTGCAAATTGAACTTATATTTATTTTATTAATTTAAAATATTTTTTCTTTAATATTATTTTAATTTGACAGCATGTGTTAAGAGATTATTGCTCAGCAATGTATTTTAACATTTGTTGCTTAATATATATTCGAACACATATTGATACGGTCTACCCGCTAATACCTTGCGTCGGCTATCGAATTTGACAATTGCCAAGGCAATAATTGCCGAGATTATTGCTCGTGTGAACGGCTAGTTACAAAAATGGGGCACTGATTTTATTTTTTAAAGAGTATGTCATTCAGATGTCTTCCGTAGAGTTGAACACACTGTTCAAAACGGGCCTTGTATTTTGCGCCATATGCTGCAGTAAACTTGGTTCAATTGAGCTTTTTTCTCGATAGCTATCCTGGGGCAATGCAATGGTTTATGATATTTCAATCGAGGGTTGCGGGTTCTTGGAGGCCAGTAACGGTGGATTTGCTTGTTGACGTGGCTGTTTAAGTAAAAATGAGCCTCGCCGCTTCGAAAAAATGGTATTTACAGTGCTCAAACGCTCAAACAGATTGTCACAAAAATTTTTGTTTAAATCAAAGTCACTTTCTTTCAGTTCTTGAACGTTTTGAATTTGATGGAACTTCAGATCTTTTTTTTAAATTTCATGAATAATCGCTCTTGGAAGTCCCAGTGAGTTTGTTTTCGTATTTAAAGTCGCGGATTTTCAAGTATACTGCTTTTAACCAGTTCAATGTTTTCGGGAGTCCTCGAAGATCGACTGGGCCCTGGCCGCGGGACATTTATAGCCGAAGCAGTTGAGAGGAATCTCTGCACCCACGAACGTATTAAATTTAATCTCGGTCGGTCCATCACGTATTCGCCGAATACCGAACTTTGAACAAAATTGTCGACGAGAAATTTCCTAGGAATCGTTACTCTTAAAAAAATTCTCCAAATCGAACGCGGGATATTCCTTCGATAATTGCAACGGCGCCATCCTCCTTCCGCACCGTCTATTGCTTTTTGAAATACTCGCATTTAAAAATATAAATTTGCCACCAGACACCCTTCAATATACTAACTTTAGTCTATATAATCGAAGATCTTGCCTGATGTAGAAATTTAAAAAAAAAATTAGGTACCTAGTATGTTCCGAGAAATGTTGTCGGCGGCGACGGCTCATAAAAATTCATCGGCAGCGGCTGAAAATTTACTGAGACTCCACGTCAGTTATCCCATGATACAATAATATAAAGGTAGAGCCACTCTCTCTTTTTGTCGACCGTTAAAAGTAATATTTATTCTCCCATTTGTAGCCAGAAGTGCTTATTATCGGAAGTCACTGACTTCCTCCAGTTTACACTTTCCGGTATCACTAGTATTCTCATGGAAACGTCTGCTCAGCCATATAACGATAAGAGGTTGCAGCTTTTGGCAGTTGCAGATAATATGTTCAATGGTTTCTGGTTCCTCTTCAACCTCACTCATCCTACAGTTTCCCAAATACTGGTTCTTGCTCTGACCGAGCAGCGACTTTCACAATTCGCATCGCCTTCCTATTCATTCGTATTCAGCCATAGTTTGGATCTTCCTACATCAAGTTGTGGTAACACAGCCCTCGAAATTCTACAAACTCTACCCAATTACTGAGTTTCCTGTAGTAATGACCTATGGGTAATTTCACCAATTTGTCACACATTCCTTTATCTTGCCAGCTCATTGGCAATTTCATTTCCCTCAACACTGCTATTGCCAGGAACGTAACATAGTCTGACACTGTATTTGTCCATCAGCAAGATGAGGGTTCTTTTACAGTCAATAACAAGTTTCGACTTGACATTGTGTCCCTTCAATGTTTTTTATTGCTGCCTGGCTACCGACGTA
This sequence comes from Tachina fera, assembly GCA_905220375.1. Taxonomy (NCBI): domain Eukaryota; kingdom Metazoa; phylum Arthropoda; class Insecta; order Diptera; family Tachinidae; genus Tachina; species Tachina fera. The sequence goes on from LR999966.1 coordinate 78,905,750, forward strand.
GAGTGTTATCTTCCCACTTTCAGCTACATACGTGGCCACCAGTTACGTGGCCCTGAAGATTGCTAAGATTTCAGCTTGAAAAACGCTGCATTCATTCGGCAGTCTAAAAGAACTACGAATGTTCGTTCCCAAGATATAGACACCAGCCCTGCGCCTTCCCCCATTTTTGACCCGTCTGTAAAGACCGCACTACCATCATATCCTTCATGTCCCTATACCGAATTACCATTGAGGGTGTTCCACTAAAATTAATTTCAACGACCTTAAAGTCCGTGAACGAAGGGGTTACGGATTCCTGATCACTGAAACTGATCTCATTTAAGATCGATGTGTGACCTGTTATTCCTGTCCTCACCAAACTTGCTTCTACAAATATAAGCAGACTTCTAGTCACCGTTCTCACCACAAAGACCTCTATATGCAGTAGGTAAAAAATGACGCCGAAGGCAGCCTGAGGTGTGCTCTTCTGAGCAACTGTGATGCCCATCGAGGCACTCTTGCGAACCTTAACAAGTAACCTACTATGACTTTCCCTCTTAAATAAGCGGTCTGACTACCGATATGTAAATCCATCTTTGGTTGCAGACCCCAACTCCTTCATAAGAAGTTGGCATTGAGCCATTTCTTTAGCCTAATTGTCCGAATATTACTCGTGCAAAATTTTTAGTTGCTCGCTTTAGAACACCCTACAATTTTTAGCTGTCATGTAGCTGTTGTTGTAGATTGCAAAGTTTTACATATTCTTGGAAAATTTCAGGTCCAAAGCTCTTACGGTTCTCAAGAAAACAGCCTGGACGGACATGGCAACGAAAACAATGGGGTACTTTTCCTTTTTTGGTGTATGGAACATTAAAAAATATGGTACCGTTTATCATATAATTATCTTCTTTTTTAATCTGTGGCAAAAAGAAAAAAACTGCTTAAGCTGCAACGAAATGCATCTAGACGTGCTTAACCAACCACAAAAATATTTTTTAAATTTTTATTTCCTTTAAATTAAATAATTTTCCTTCACATCCCTATTACTCTTAGAATCAGCAGTCCAAAAACTAATTTGCGTATGTCAAAAGCTTTTTTGACGATTTAAATTCAAATTAAAAAAAAAATAAAAATAATTTGCTTAAATCCTTTTAATAAAATAACCTTTAAAACAATTGCAAGATATTAACAAAATTGCCTAAAAACGCCCTAATTAGTCTCTTAAAGAAACATGCGAACAAAAAAAAAAGAGCAATAAGTCAACTCTAAGTTTAAGTCGGAGCCATACATCAGAATTTCGTTTATGTTATGGTATGCAAGTTGAGATTAACTAAAAAATTAAAAGTTGGCATATTTAGTTTGTCATGGGGTTGGTAACCAGAAGAAAGAATATATATATGCCAAAATTATATTTGGAATTTTAAGTAGTTTTTTACTTAAGCAATGTCTATATGCATTTCGTTCTTGCTCATAGATTTCGTCAGTAGAGTTCAATACAAAAGTTTTTTAACTCATATCTAGATATTTTATTATGAAGTGCTTTTGTAATTCCACTCAACTAATAGCATGTGTTTGGGGTTTAAAAAAAACTTTAAAAAATTAATTTGATTTCTGTTTGTAGTTTCGAAATGAATCCTTTTCTTGTCATACTCTGACATTTGACTGATTTAATATTGGCTTTAAGTGAATATTACCACTGGTACCTGCCAGGTTGTGGCTGCATGTAAACGACCTTTGAAATTATCATCTTGCTTGGCTTAAATTGCTTTTGATTCGTTTGCGTTTTCAGTGGTTCTGCCTTTTTTGTAGTAGAACTTGCTTTTATATTCTTGATGTTTGCTTAAACTGCCCATTTAACGCCACAGGTGATTTTTGAACAAATTACAAATGACATGAGAGCACGAAGGCAAAAATGTGCTTTAAAAAAATATATTGTGAGTTGACTGCCTTAAAAGGGTTTTTTTGTTGTTGTTAATGCTGCATGCAGTTGCATTTTAAACAAATTGAAATTTTTAAGGCAAATATGCTTTTAAGCTTAAAATTATTGTGTGTAGCTTATGTATAAGCTTCTTTAAATAAAACAAGATGAAATACAAATTTAAATGGAGAATTTTCATTCCATGGCTTATCATTAAATTTAAAATGACATATAGTGTTCAAGCTGCAACTAAATCCCAGAGAGATAACACAAACAAGTTCTGACAAATTGTGTAGCAGCAGAGAGAATGAAATGAGTGCATGGCACTAATTGTTAGTTAAAAGTTATTTGTTGATATGGTCCTTCAGACTCATTGTTAGCGAGTATAATTTTTGGCCGTTTAGTTCAGCAATTTTTAAGTCTTGCAGCTTAAAAATTTTTGTTTTAGTTTGATCATTCTTAAAATAATCTTAAGTGCCATAATTTTTCCCTGTTAGGACGAAAGGTTTTCTGAAGATTCTGTATATTTATTTCAAAAAAAAAAAAAAGGATTTTTGACACACAAAAAAATTTAGAGACTAAAATTTGAGGCTTTTTAAATTATTATTTCTATGTACGTAATTCTCAATAAGATTTTGAGAATTTTTCTATAAACATATGCATCTTTTTCCGGATTTTTTTTCAAGAATTTTTTAGTTGTACTAATGAGAGAATTTAAAATTTGTGTTTAGTCAATTTTCCAATTTTCCAATCATGCAAACGTTCTACGCACGCACTATATCTGTGCTCCTACACTACTTGTGATTGAAATAAATAAATTACATATCTGTGACAAAAAGTAAAAAGTACTTAAGTCGAGATAAGCTGATTTGGAGTTAATGGTACCTCCGTAATCTGCATATTTGAAAGTATCTCCTCTTGAAATTTTAAAAAACGGTAAAACTAAAAAATCCGAATATTATAAAATCGCCAAAATAAAAACAAAAATCGACAAAAAGAAAAAAATTGCCAAAATTAAAAAAAATTTCTAACACTAACATAAGTCGCAAAATTCGAAAAAATTGTCAAAATCAAAAAAATCGCCAAAATGAAAAAAGCCCCAAAACGCGAAAAAATCGCAAATAACAAAATAATTCTTTAAATGAAAAAAAATCGCCAAAATGAGAAAAAATCACAAAAATTAAAAAAAACACCAAATTTAAAAAACGCCAAAAACCGAAAAAAAGTCGCCAAAATGAGAAAAAAAAGTGTAAAAACTAAAAAAGCGCCTAAATGAAAAAAGTCGCCAAAGTGAAGAAACCCCAAGAACCGAAAAAATCGACACAGTTAAATAAATCGTCAAAATTAAAAAATATCGCCAAAAAGTAAAAAAAACCAAAAAAACTGAAAAAAAATCACAAAAACGGGGAAAAGTGTCAAAACTAAAAAAATTGCCAAAATGAAAAAAACTCCAAAAACCGAAGAAATCGCCAAAACCAAAAAAAAATCGACAAAACCAAAAAAAATCGCCTATATGAAAGAAATCATAATTAAAAAAACGACAAAAACTAAAAAATGCCAAAATTATATTTCGTATAGGCTAAAGTTCGTATTAAATTACATATATCGTGTCCGTACGGAACCCTTCGTGCGCGGGTCAAAGTCGCACTTCACTGAATTTATTTAGACTTCTTATCTCATTGCTTAATTTAGGTTATACTTTGGTAAATTACAACTTAACTCTATAACTTATAGCGTGTAAAACGATTTTTATTTAAAATAAATACAGGTTAACACAGAATTTCCCAATTTAACTGTAAAAGAAATAAATTTCTGAAAATCGACTTGAAAGCTTAAAAGTGCTCTTATGCAAAACAGTAAAATATGACTTAAGCACTTTTTTTAAGAGAAGTAACACTCAGGCAATGAATGCCTACTACTACTTATAGGTGTTACCTTCTTTAGAAAAGGGATAGTGATAGAGAAAACTTGTGGTGAAGGAAGAGATAGAGGAAAGCTTATTTTTTTTGTACAACTCTACGTTTTTCACGTTATAATGCAGAGTTGCAGCGCCTCTGGTTTCGCTGAGGCACATTAAATTTTTTAAGCTGTTTTAGTAGCCATTTTAATTCGTTATTTTCCTTCTCCGATGATTCTGCTACGCAACACCGACGAAAGAGGGAGCTCTGATGTTACATTAGGATTAGTATCGGCCGAAGTCGGTATAGTTAAGTGACCAGTGACTATGCCTTCATCACTTGAACTTTCCTACAACAACTGATACAAAGGGACACTAATCCACATCAGAAAAATGCGTGGTGTTGTTATTTAATGACAATCGGATAGAGGGATTGAATCCAGGACCTTCGGTTTTGTAGTCAAAATGCTAACTACTTCAGTTACCCTTCCTTATTGTCACAGATATAATCAAGCGTATATACTTTGATAAGTAAGTTTAAACTATCTTCAGTATTTTATATATAGTCCTCAAAACTTTTAACCTTTAATCTATTTGCCGATTTTACCGATAATTTGTTATTAATTTTATTTTTTAATTTTGGTTTTCAACATTTATCGGATAAGTTTTTTTTTTGTTAAATTGCTCAGCATCTTATAAGTATGTATAATGTGCATCGTACTTTGTTGCATAAACGGCATATTATTGTAACAATACAACAATACAATGGATGGTGTTTTTATTTTTCCTGTTGCATTTGCATGTTGTCAACAACGTCGCAGACAATGTTAACAAACATGGCAGGAAGGATATATCAAATATTTCAACAAAATGTTTGGAACTCTGTTATGAATACACATGCATACACGTAAATGCACACGTTTATGAAGCGCACAAAATAGCTACTTTGTACACTCAGTTATGTAATAGTGACAAAGAATATAAGAAACAAGATATTAAAAGTTGGTACAACATGCTGCTTTATCAAGTTAGTTGTTTTGCTAACAAACTACGAGTATAAAACAGTGTGTACGGGTACAACATCTATAGAAACAGCACAAAAAAGCAATGTGAGTCCGATCACAGGCGAGATGTGTAAACATCTAGTAATGAATTTTTTTTTAATATTGGCTTATGGTAACTAAATTAAGATATATAAATTTTTGACTCTACTGTATTTAAAAATCTATAGAAAACTGCATCTATAGTAGTGTAATTATTAGTTGTGGGGGTTTGTGGAGAATTGCTCATATGCAAGTGGAAAACGTCCTATAAAAATTTTGATAAAGTTTCCGGCTGTGGGTCAGCAAAATTTGTACTAAAATCTCCACCCATAATAATTGGTATGAGATAGAGATTGTTACCAAATTGTCGTGCACCAGCTTCAGTGTAAGGTAACAATACGTAATGAAAATATGTTATAATCAGGGAAACCACAAATATGCAATTGCATGTTTGTTCTTGTCTGATATATCAATCCGGAATTAAGATATTTATCCGTTTCAGAACTTTTAATGAATTCTGGCATCGATTTGTTAGTGCATATTTTTGCATATTTTACCCTTTAAAGCATGTTTTTGCATATTTCAGTCTAACGCGCATTTTTTGAGCATTTTTCGAATTTTTAGAGCATATTTGGCGTTTTTAGGACATATTTTGGTACTTTTTAAAAAAAAATTTATTTTAATATTTAAAAAAAAATTTTTTTTGGTAAAATTTTCTTTTTTTCTGTCAAAATTTTATTTTGTAGTGAAAGAAACAGTAGTATGAGGAAGCAATATTTTGCTTTCATTAAGAAGTAAGACTTTAAAAAAGAGCATTGTGCATTGGCTTCCGAATCGATTTCACACGTTTTCTTGTGAGTTCTGATGTTAAATCACATGCTAAACGTGCTTAAGTTGAAATTTAGAACGTGCTAATTATTAGTATGTGTTTTGACAACCAAATTTAGAACAAAAGAAATTTTAATGCTGGAACAAATACTATTGATTTGCATATTCCAAATTTCAACTTAAACAGGTGTAACATGTTTTTTAACATCCTCACTGGACGCTAATTTCAATAAAAACTTGGTTTGGTAATTGTGACGCACGCTGTTCCGATTACATCAGTTGAGGTTGAAAAAGAAAATTTTCAATGTATAAAAGCTTATTTAGATGTGACCGGCAGCGATTTTTATTTAAAAAGCTAAGTGAAGAGTTTTTCTTTATTGCAATAACAATTATAAAAAACCTTATCTTATTCTTCAAAATACAGTTCATGATCGCTTTTGAAGTAAAGTTAAATTTTCGCTCTTAGTTAATTTTTTTATTGTTTCCTTGTTTATTTTATTTTTGTCTTGTTTTGTAATTTTTGTTGAATTGCTGAATTAAAATTCGTTTTTATTTCCAAATAATCCAATTTATGTTATTTTTAAGAGCATATTTTTTTAGTTTTTAGTGCATATTTCGAAGTTTTTAGTGCATATTGAATGCGCATAATACACTTTTTTTGGAGCATATTTCTGGTTTCCCTGGTTATAATATAATATTATAAAGACTGCTATATATCTTTTAAACAAATATTTGACATTTAAAATGCTATTTTATTTAAAAGTTTATATTTATTTTATTTATTTTATATTTTTCAACTTTTTAACAAAACTATTCCCACTGGCAACACTATTACACTTCACCAGCAATTTCTATTGAAATTAATATTGCTCCTGAATGTATGCTTTAAAATTAGGTTGCGTGTATTTCTATGCAGCTGTTAAGTTTCTCTGTACTTCTTGTTCATATGATTACACTAATACAATAATACATATAGCTCACACCGATTTGATAACGCTTTACGATCTTACTCAACATTTGTGATTGTAATGTGAAAAACATTTGTACCCCCTAGCGTATAGATTTTAACACATCAAAAACATCAATTATTTTTAACCTTTGGCGCCTTTTGCAAAAAGTGTCAGACTTGGGTCGAACTCGTTCTCTAGGTTATTTTTGTCACAAACCGATAATCAAACCCATTCAAATTACATGGGCTTAATAATACTTTTGTTGCAAAAATGAACTAGTGAACGAGTTCGAACCAAATCTAACAACAACCAATCAGGTATCGGCAACAACAATACTTTCTCTTACTTTGCAAAAAAAAAACAACAACAAATTTAAGAGCATTCAAAGCTGTTTACCTCAAATGCAATTATCAGCGTATGTGTGTTCAGACATAGCTGTTCTTAGTATAAATTCACTTGCATTTATTATGGAAAAGTGATATTTTCTTTCATTCCGCTTCAAAGTGTTTCATACATTACATTTCACCATGTATTTTTATAAAATAGTATACAATATAGTATAAATTATTGGTTTATTATTTTGTTACATTATTTTGCTGTCGTCTGTCGATACTCGTATAACCGATGTGTTCACATTCATTTAAGTGTGATTACCAAGTTCCAAAATGGTACCATTACTTACAGCAGTGTTAAGAAATATAGCAAATATAAAAAATTATATCGAACCAATAAGTTTTTTTAAGTTCGCATTCTTTCATTAACTTTGTATAATTAGCAAACAAAAAATGGTTTTGTAAAGTTCTCTAAGCATGCTGTTCATATATATTCATTAGGGCGGGTCGATTTGTATGGGGGCAAGAAATCGTTCAAACTACAAGGAAAATCGAACCCAAGAAGAAACTTTGCCGAAAAAAAATAAAAAATTTACCACACAATCTCGATTTCAGAACGAAATTTGTCAAATTAATAAGCTTCTCTTCTCAAAGCCAAAAATGCAGCCCTTTGTCAAATAAAATTTGAAAAAAATCAAAGTGAAAGCAATAAGCAAATTAACATTCAAGCTCATAATTACTAAGGTACAAATAAAAATTTCAAGATTATTGTAAATTAAACATGATACAATTAGGCTTTCATTTCTAAAAGCTTTCAGGAAATTGTAATACCATGAATCGAAAACAGTCACATATTCTTCTTGCACTGAAAAACTTATTAAGTATAGAGCTGAAATTTGCATCCACTGAAACCATACACAGTGGACCAAACACAAGAAAGCTGATGATGAAGGTGTGGTGGAATTCGAAAACAGCTAGTTGTTCCGTTCTGCTAGTGTTTGTCAGAATATTTATAATTATCTTTGGTGTTATTTGTTCCTTAAATTAGCCTAATTAAAACCAAACGATATCAATTATTGTTAAAATATGGTCGATGAGTTTTTAAAGTGGTAGAAACAAGCGTTCTTAAAATCTTAAGCTGCCGAAGGACTATATCATATTATTGTGTACTTTATCGGTATTATTAGTTTTGCTTTGCTGCAGACTATTTAATACGTACTACAATGTTATACAAAAATGAAATTCGTAAGTTTTCTTGCAATATATCGAACTTGTTCCTTTAAATATGTTCACTCAAAATTTTGCCATTTTCACTTCCTGTGATAAGAGATTTTACATTAGTTTTATGTAAAAAAAAGTTACACAAAATTTGATAGCGATAAGTTGCCCACTTCAATGCATTTTTTTTAGTTTTCTTTTGACTATATGTATATGTTTGAACTAATTTAATAGATAAAAGCTTTTATTGTACATTCTTAATATAAAAAATGTCTATATAAATATAAATTTGTTATTTAAAATTTTTTGTATTTTGTTAGTTATTTTCTTCTTTATTTTCTAAATATTAATTTTAGCAGAAAATTTTCCTTGAGACTAATATTGTTGACTAGAAGAGCTAAAATATTGCCGTATATCATATTCTTGTAAAATTATATTTTTGAAAGAGTAATATTCAAACAAATTACATTGAAAAAGTGCTTCAGGGGCGTACGCTCTTAGGGGCGTACGCAATCCCTAACACACAATTTACCGCTATGAAATTTTTTTGTATTTTTTTTACATAAAACTGAACCAATTTGGTGGGAGAGAATATAAGAAATAAAAAAATATTAACGCTCTCGATAATGACATTTTTTTACTCTTTTGCGAAATTGTAAATGTTGTCTTGATCTTAATTAAAGGGTGTAAATGTTGTCAGTACATTAAATATATATTTCTTTTTGCTCATTATAAATTAAAATACATTTGATGCATCTAATATATTCTGCAACATACTAATATAATACTCGTATACATACCGCCAATTTTATTGTACAATATCAAATATTGCACACCATCCATTATCAAACACGCTTATTGTCAATTTTGTTTAATTTTAGTTTCAGTTTAGTTTTGTTAAAAATACACATAAACTATTCCTGAAATAAACAACTTTAATTGAAAATAAAACCGAAAAACAATTAAAAATCTAATTGAGTAATTAATAAAAATTTTTAACAAAAGTTTCATTAACTTCAATACATTTTTAATTGAGATTTTGTTTCATTTATTGAAGGAATATTGTTTTACGTGTAGTCTTAAGAAATCTAAACTGAAACTAAGCCTAAACAAAATTGACAGCAAGCTTGCTTCATAATGGATGGTGTGCACTAGGGATTGGCAAATGTCTTCAAAAATCGATTTTCGATTTTCCGATCAACTTTTTTAATTTCGATTTTTGATGTCTCTTAATCGTACATGAAAATCGATTTTAAAACCGTTTAAGACAAATTTGCTGAGAGAGTTAACTGACAGTTCACGACTGATTATTTGAAACATTTTTACAGCAGAAATTTTTCGTAGCAAAAAAAAAACAGCAAAACTGAGCAAACTACACAAAAATTATTTCTAAGGATTATTAGTTTAAATATTGTTTTACTAACCAACCACCTTTACTATATAAATGCTTGTTGACATGAATATCAAGACAATATCAATGTCAAAGACACCTAACGTACTATTTTTGATCAGAAATTGATTACTTTTAACACCCTCTTGCTGTTTTATAGTTTTCATATAAATTCAGTGTCGTATTTTTGATATTGTCTTGACGTTGATGTCGACAAAAATTTACGGAATGAAGATGAATAACCTTCCAGGAAGTCTAAGATACCTGATTTCCGACCTATAACACTTAATAATATGGAGATAAAAGTGTCCAACACTGCAAAATATCTTGGTGTTATTCTTGATTCAAAACTGAGTTTCAAGGCGAATATTCTAGAGAGAGTGAAAAAAGCAACAATTTCACTATATCTATGCAAAAAATTCTTTGGGAAGAATTGGGGTCTTACCCCAAAAATTTTTCACTGGATCTACACTGCAATAGTACGTCCAATTCTCATGTATGGCATCATCGTGTGGTGGCCATCCCTGGAGGAAAAGACGTATCTATTCACCTTACACAAGGTGCAAAGACTTGCATCCTTGTATGTAACCAGTGCTATTCGCACCACTCCTACGGATGCATTGGGGATGCTTCTTCATTTACTACCATTAGATCTAGTAGGGAAGGAGATGGCAACGTCATCGGCAATCCGTCTTAGATGTGTTTCTCTGTGGAACGGAAATGGAACCGGCCACTGCAGAATACTAGATGGTGAAGTTAGGGGATGGAGGATTGACCAAACCTCCCCTGCTCTACTACACGAACGTCTTTATAAAACCTGGATACCATCTACAGAAATGTGGATGAATGGAACTCCGGGTAGAAGAAAAAGCGTTAATTTTTATACGGACGGCTCCAAAACACAAGAGGGTGTGGGCTATGGGGTCTTTTCGAGGGCTTTAGGTCTTCGCATTGCAAGGCGACTTCCAGATCACTGCAGTGTCTTTCAGGCAGAGATCCTTGCTATAAGAGAAGTTGCGAACTGGTTAAAAGTGAATGTCACTTCAACGACTTTAATTAACATTTACACCGATAGTCGAGCAGCTATTATGGCCCTTGAATCCTCGCTTCTAAGAACAACAACAGCCGTCGACTGCCGATCATCTCTAAATGAGATGGCAGAGCAGTTTGATATTAGGATCATCTGGATCCCGGGGCATAGAGGCTTACAGGGGAATTCTAGGGCTGACGAGCTTGCTAGAATTGGGACAACCTTACAGGTTCCACCGGATTTGGAATGGGTAGGTCTACCCCTAATCTCTTGCAAACTCAGACTTAGGCGCAAGACAGAGGATAAAACAAATAGAAGGTGGGTCACAAGAAATGATTGCGTGATCACAAGGCAGTTATGGACTCACCTAAATAGGGAAGGTACGGATTACCTAATTTCAAAGAATAGGAAACAAATCTCGATTCTAGTGTCCGTGTTAACCGGACACTGTCTCATAGGCAGGCATGCACAAAGGCTAAGGGTTGAACACAACGACTTTTGCCGTAGCTGCCAAGATATTGATGAAGAGGAAAGCATAGAACATTTTCTTTGTCACTGTCCTGGACTTGCAGGAAAGAGAATGGCCATAATGGGCTCTCGTGAATTCAGGGAACTTTCTAACGTTGCTGGTGTTAAACTTCAACATATTAGCAGCTTTATACTGAGCTCTGGATGGTTCGACGGTGGGGACTCCGCATAAGCAGAGTCTCCGTGGTATCACAATGGACCAAAACGGTCTAAGTGAGTCCGGGTTTCTGACTGCCACCCCTACCTAACCTAACCTAAGATGAATAACTTTAGTTACCAAACCTATCTTGTTCACTAATATTTTATAAAAAAGTTTTTGGTTGATGTGATGACTGTTTAACCTGTTTCTTTGCAAAGTTACTGTCAAGCCAGCCTTAGAAAATAATCTTTAACAAGGCACTGATGTCGCAGGGATTCACAAATATTTTCATTTGATTTCGTACATGTTAGGATTTATTACAACCGCGTTTTATTAAATAAGTATTAGAATTTGCAAAATTTTGATAATAATAAAAAAATCGATTTAAGTAGCCCACTAATCGATTTCAGCATAAAATCGCCGACATAAAACCGATTGCAAAAAATTGATGTTTTTAAACAGAAAATCGATTTTCGATTGGAATCGAAATCGATTTGCCATTCCCTAGTGTGGCTTTTCGACCGATTTTTCTTTATTTAAAATGTGGATTTTGTGAATTATTTTCATGCATAGATTTTTCTCCAATCGTGGTCATTGAATACACTGAAATATTATCAAAGCTAACCTCGAATAGTGATGTGCCATATTTTTTCCCACCTCTTCTTTTATTGAATCATTCATTCTTTCGTTGCATAGAGTAAAGTTGTTCCTTTTATTTTCACTTTTTTTAAATTTTTTTAAAATTTTTTTCTATGTCTGACAACTCGCTGATATCTCATAGATTTATTGTGCGAACTGACAGTGACAAAGTGCATTTGAGTTACTTTTTTCTGTTTCTCAACTTTGTAGGAATTCATTCCTTCTTTCTTTTATTGCATGGTGTTTAAAAAAAGCTTATTTTTTATTTTTGTCATAGTGCGGGGAATACTCGCATGTGTATTATATCCATCCAACCGTCCATATCACTGTCCTTTGTTTGAATGTTAAAAAAGGTTTGCTCTCTTATTGGAAAAAAATAAAAAAAAATTATTTTATAAGTTTCGATATATCTTTTTTTGTTTCAAGTGTTATTTCATATGTGTGTTCGCCTTTTCTCGCCCCTCGTATTGTTTTTATTTTATGTTTTGATAACAATGCCATTATAAGCAGGAGTATAAAATATACAAATAATAAAAAAATAAATATACTTAATAATGATAGAAGCAGTCTCAGTCGTTGAAGAAGTAATAAGTAGCAATGGCAGTTCAGAGATGGTGTCCATAATACTACTCCACACTATTATCGTGCACTTTAGCACTTTGAACACTTCGTCTTACTTACATATGTGATTTTAACTCGTAAACATAAAGAACACTTTCGTTACCAATAAAAGAGCAAAAAAAAGTGTGAGGTCTTTTTATAGTTTATAATGAATATAATTTTATTGATGTTTGTTGTTGTGAGTTTTTATGTTTTTGTATAAAATTTCCAATCTTTAGTCTATCAATCTGAGAATTTTTAACTACAATAATAATAATGTCTGTCTTGCAGGAATGTTAAGTTGGTATTCAGTATACAAGAATACTCGTAATACAGTGGTGTGGTGAGTGAGAGGATTGTTAAGAGCCTTAATTAGATCTTGAAATATTGATTAATGGACTTGATCCCGTACTCCAAATTGATAGCCCGTGTGTGGGATCCCAATTTTACCGAAAACTGTTCCCGCACTCAAAGTTTGGGCAAGTAAGGGAGCTTTTGAGAGAGTAATGTTATTCTTCTTCTTGCACGAAACAGCCCGTAATTTTTCTTTGCAATAGTGGTGATTTAAGTTTTATGAGTTTTTATGTAAAGTTAAGAAAAAAAACATTCTAGATATGCAACAGCATGTAAGTAAACGAATGCGTGTGTATGTGTGTAAGTATGTATTTACTTGTGGGGGGCTTCTGGTAAAATTTGTGTTTTTTTGTGATTCCGTACTTTTGTAAATTTTTTGTATTATTGAGAGAAATTATAGCTGTTCCTCATTTTACGGAACTTTACCTAAAAAGGAAGGGATCAAACCTAATATTTCCAATGTCTTCAAGAGAAGATTTCCATCGAAAACAGTGTCGCATGTACGCAGATATTCTGTAGCATGGTCGGGAAAATTCTGTCGGGTCCTGGTGATTTATAGGTCTCGAATGCTTATCAACACTCTACTATATCTAAGGTTTTTATAATGTCTATTATTTACTTGTTTCTACTGAGATCGTGAATAGCATAGCCTCATCTGCCCTTTTCCCACCACTCTTATCTCTACCGCCAGCGAAGTGCGTATCTAGACAAATGGTAGAGAAGGCATAGAAAGGGTCTTACAGCTCAAGTCTGTTCACGTCTCGTCTGTTTTTTAATGCAACCCGGTACCTAAGGGTAGATCATGGAAAATATTCTTTTGAATCTCGATAAATTCACTGACAGAATTTATGGCCTCGCAGTAAGTTAGCCATGATGCGGTTTTCGGCCTTTTACTACCTAGTGAAACCTATTAAACGCAACTTCATAGCTGTTCCAATCTTCCATCCTGCCCGTCCTATTTATATCTTTATATATAATTCTATTGTACGTGTGTATGTCACTGAACTCCTCCTAAGCGCTAGGACCGATTTCAATGAATTTTTTTGTATGCGTTCTGACACACAACATATGCCGCGCTCAGCTAGCTTGATATAAAGACGTACATATGTTTGATATGAAGTTTTATCGATACTAGGCAATAAATAGCGAAACAGAATTAAAAACTCCTTATGATAAAAAATATGTTCTAAGAAATAAATATATTAAAACATAAATATGTAGAGATAGAGAAGATTGGTGTTGAAGAGGGAGATACAGGAAAGCTTCGTTCTTTTACAACTCTGCTCTTTGCAGTTTTTTTAACAATACAGTGTTGCATTGCAGCGCCTCTGGTGTCAATGAGATGTATTCAATTTTCAAATCTGTGTTAGTAGCCTTTTTATTTGTTATTTTACTTCTGCTACTTAATACCGACGACGCAGCACGCTTTAATGTTACATTAGTATGCTCTGATTCAAGAGTATGAATGAATGAATTAAGCCTAGCGGGAACCACAGGAAACTGCGATAAAAGTAGATATATTGTATCCCAGATGCTAGAGCACCTCATCTAGACCTACTCCCCTAATGAATCTGAGGATTGCCAGTGGGTCCAGAGTTTGCAGTTCCCAATCCTCCAATAGGTGCTTGCCCAATTGGCTCTATCTTCTATGGCATAACGCTTCACAGTCCTTCAGAATATGCTCTGGAGTTTCATCTTCGTAATCACAGAATCTGCACAGGCTGTTACTCTCAATGCCAAGTCTGTTGAGGTGTTTTCTCAGTCTAAAATGGCCTGTGAGGAAGACTGTGAGCATCCTTAGATTGTTTTTACTCAGGGACTTGATAGCTATGAAACGATTTTGGTTATACTTTCCAATCATTAGTTTAGCATGCCTCATCAGAGGTTTTCTCTATTACTCTTGATTTCCGTCGATATATCTTCCCGTATTTTGTCCAATCCGAGTCCACAAAACGGTTCTGGTCCGACCATGGGTGTACTAGCCTCATGCTAACACACTGGCGTGTCCAGGAACCCAGCAGAGTGTGACCTTATTCATGCCCAGTGAAAAAAATGGAAGTCATTCTAGCCGAAGTACATTTTCATTGCTTCCAAAAAATCGATATTTTTAATTTGCCGAGAGTGCGCAAAAAACCATGTAGAAGCTTATTTTAGTCACACAAAACCTTGTAACTCCTCTATAGTATTAGAAAATACTCACCAGAATTTAAAAAAAAAAACTTATTTTTTTAAAGAAATTTATGAACTATTTTTAGTCTAAAATTTAAAAGTTATTTGCTTAAATTTACATGAAAACACTGTTTCGGGCTTAAATTCATATAAAAAGAAACGAATTGTTAAAAAAGGCAACTATTTACCATTTTTCCTAGATGAAAATATTATCATAGAACACAAAAAAGGGAATTTTTCTTAATATCGCTTCCAATTCAGTGACCAGGCATCGAAAAAGAGAACTTCTTGCAATGACAACCCTATGTAAAAATCATTAGATCGGATCGAAATTTTGCACTACTTCCGCATCGTAAACTCTACATTTTCATGACTTTTTTGGAGTCTCTATTTTTACTGGGATGCTGCTTAGCTGATTAAGCTTAATGCGACATTCCCACGCTAACTTAGAGGTAAACTCATATGAGCTGAGCGCTTTGATAGCAGCCTGACTATCCGAGTAAATGGTTATTTCTTTTCTTCGGTAGCTCCTATCATGATTGAATTGTGCGCATCTTTCGATGACATAAACTTCCGATTGAAAAATGGTGGGATATTTTCCCAACGGCTCATGGTAGTTAGTCCTTGGTCCTACAACTCCCACACCAGAACCTGCCTGCATTCTGGAACCATCAGTGTACCACATGATGGTGCCATTTTCAAAGGAATACCTGGGTTCTATTTCGCCCCATTACCTTCTATTGGCCAGAGCAGTTTCAAACCTCTAATCGAAGCATACACTTTATTTATCACGTCAGAGGGTTGCGCCAGTAAGGGAAATTGTCTTGCCAGGAATGATTGCTGCCATTGGCTAATTAGACCGTCCCTGTCTGTGCTTTTCCCCGCGATGCTTACTTTTTATCTGGCAGCAGCCTCTATCACAATCGTAAGAGGTGTGAGTTCAATGAGGACTTCAATAGCCGCAGTAGGACACGTCCTCATAGCCCCTGTTATACAAAGGCATGGTAGCCTCTGTAATTTCTCTAACCGGTTTCTGGTCGTAGCCAGATTGACCTTTACCGACCAGGCAACAGCACCATAAGTGATGATAGGTCTCACTATTATGGTTTATATCCATCTCAAGATTTTGTGTATGCAGCCCCATGTTCTTCCTGCAACAGATCTACACACCATTAGTGCATTTGTTGCCCTGTCGCCTCTAAATGCTGTTTCCATAACAGCTTTTAGTCTAATATCACTGATTCAGGAGTAGTTCAGTGACCAGTGCCTATGCATTCATCACTTGAACACTAATGCATACAAGAAAAGTGCGTAGTGTTGTTATATTTAATGACTGTCAGAACAGGTCTCTAACCCTTGACCTTCGGTTTTGTAGTCAACGTGTTGTTAACTACTTCAGAATAAAAAATTAACTTAATTCATTAACTTCAGCCAACGACACTCTGTTGATGCTAGAAATGATTAGCATGCTTCAGCTGTTTGCCATATACTTTAGAAATAATCGTTCTAGTTCAACATTTTTATCTACATAAATTTATTCACTAATATTTTTTTTCTTCAGATTTTTATACTCTGCATACCACAGTAAATGCATTTTTTATTGTTATTATGTGTTTTCTCTCCATTTCCTTTTCTGGATGAAAATCCAAGTTCAGTGTCTTTTTAATTTTTTCAAAGTATAAAATATTATGTAGAGATGGCCAGAAAGGATTGGATAGAACGTTTGGCTGCTTGCGAAGTTGCTGGCTTGAGTATTGTGGGTTTCGACTTGAATTGATTGCCGTCAATCAATCAATGCTAATGTGTTGATATCTGTTATGCAATTAAAATTTTATTCTACATGTATTTGGTGGTCATTTATTTATAGTTACTTTCATCTACTTGTGAAATTTTATACATATTTTCATAAAGTTTCATTCAAACTCCTCAACTCTGTACGTTTAAACTTTAAAGGCGCACAATATAAGGAGGTACTCGTAACACACAATACAAATGTTACGCTTTGCTGGCGTATATCATCACTATCACATCATGAACATCATCTACGAGATTGTCATTGTTGTATTGTTTGTTAAATTCGTCGTTTCTCATGTTTTAAAAAAAAAGTATATTTTAAATGAGGAAGTCTTATCTGGTAAATAAAACATAATTTATAACCGTAGGAAGTTAATAGGATTGCTAATTTATTTCCTATAATTAATTACATATTGTCGAATGTATTGGGAATTGAATTAATTTGTTTTTGGGAAATATCTATCTATTTTTTTTAAATGCAATAATTAATGGTATACAAATGTATGTATGCATTTATTATCTTTTGATATACAAATGTGTTCAACACTTGTATAAAGATATTTCAAATAATTTAATGTTTTAACAGTCGGCTAGGTTAAAATGTGGAATTTATTATTGCTTTAATATGCCTTGGTACGATTTGTGACGAACATAAATAATCGTATTTCAAATAAGTGCGAAAGGGGCGGGACACAATGAATAGACGAAATTATAGGCAACTTTGTTTCAATGCTACTTTTGACATCAAGTTGGGAGAAAACTTTTCATTAAATAAATTCTATTAAGATTTAAGTAATTTCATTGTATTGGGTGTTTTTTATTGAGGTATAAAACTTTAAGTTGGCATCACTTTTTTAACTGGCGGCCATTTTGTCAGCTGTCAAGTGATTAATATTTAGTTTGGTTTGCCATTTCATCATGAACAGGTTGACAAAAGAACAACGCTTGCAAATCGTGCAAATTTATTTCGAAAATAATGGTTCAGTTCGCGAAGTTTACCGCAAGCTCCGTCCATTTTATGGTCGACATAATCGTCCATCAGAGCAATTAATTCGGTTAACTATGGATCGTTTTCGCACTACGTTTACTCTATGTGATAATACGCATCCGCAGAGACGTCGAACAGTGCGCACCGAAGAAACAATTGCCGCTGTAGACCAAAGTGTTGAAGAGGACCCGAATGAATCGATTCACCACCGGAGACCGGTATAGAGCCATGATAACCGACTATTTTGTTCCCGAATTGGATGGCATGAATGTGGATGAGTTGTGGTTCCAACAAGACGGCGCTACATGCCACACAGCGCACGTCACAATCGATTTATTGAAGGAAACATTCGATGAGCGCATAATTTCGCGGAATGGACCTGTAAATTGGCCACCAAGATCGTGTGATTTGACACCATTGGATTATTTTCTTTGGAGATATGTGAAGTCGCTCGTCTATGCCAACAAACCAGAAACGTTAGGGGACTTTGAAGCCAACATTAGTGGCGGTATTGCCAACATACGGCCCCATATGCTCGAAAAAGTGGTTGAAAATTGGACCTGTAGAATTGTCTTTATTCGAGCCAGCCGCGGCGGCCACATGCCCGAAATCATATTTTAACATTAATGGCATAAAATTATCCTTCCAATAAAGCCAAATTGATGGACATTAAAACGATTTTCTTGTGTTTTATTTCAATTCGAAGTTCTATACCTCTAAAAAAACACCCTGTATTTATATATTTATTTGTTTCATTAACATCAGGATTTTATTTGTTGTATGCATAAGCATTTCGTTTCTTCTTAAGAAACTCATCAGTAGACATCAGCCAAAATATTCTGAAGAAAAAAAATGGTTATAGATCACCTTTCACAAAAAAAAACTAAAAATAGGTAATTTTAATTATTATTTTTCGAACTGAATTTGTTTCTATTGCTTAATTCACAACAATCTTTATCGTGTATTTGTGTATAAAATACACTTTTTGTTTTTTAAGTGTTAACACCCTCTATGTTGTGTATTAATGTATTTTGTATTTTAAATAAAAAAAGAAGAAGCTACATACAAATTCTCTCAGAGAGCCTCTCTCTCAATACAACATTTTAAAAACATATGAAATAAAAGTGTAATAGTGTATTTCATTTTTATATGAAAATTTCATACAACAAATGTTACACTCTTGTATTTAATATGATAATACAATCGATACAGAGATACAAGAGGTTTTGTGAGTTAAGCATATATTTATGATTTGAACGGGCTAAAGTTCGTATCGCTTTTTAAGCCAAATTACATGTGTTGTAAATATTCTGACAACACATAGCTGAACAGAACAGACAACCGTTTTCGAAGGCCACTAAACCTTCATTATCAGCGTTCTTCTGTGTTGGTCCACTGTGTGTGGTATCAGTTGATGTAAATTTCTGCTTTATATACGAAACTTTCTTGCAAATGGAATACGTGAATTGTTTTGATTCATCGTATTTCAATTTTGCTGAAACGTGTTTTGTAATGAAAGCCCAAATTTACCATCTCTAATTTAAAACACATATACATATATAAAAAATTTATAAAAAATTGTTTTATAATCCTGTTTTAATTTGTTATCAAAATTGTCATTGTTTTTTTTTTAATTACAAAAGTTTATTTGAATGATTGTAGGACTAAATTTACACGATGGAATTGTTTAAGTTACCTTTTAAAGTTGATACTGATCTTTAAACAATAATATCCTGTTTATCGATGTCGAAGGAAATTTTTCATTATACAAATTTCATTTAAAACAAACACAAATTCTAAAATTTTGTTTTTGTATCAAAAGTAACTGCAAGAAAGAAATAATTTCTTCGACACCGATAAACAAGCACTAAAATGTCCATTAAATTTTTTTAATAAAAAAATAAAAATGTGAGCTATTAAAAAGTTATACGGAAATTTCATAAAAATTCCATAAAATTGAAGTCATACCATTTCTCCTAATTCGTCTAACTACCAGAGAAAAATTATTGCGCTTTTCGAAAACTGCATGCAAGATGCATTTAGTAATGCCTGTTTCAGACTTTAATACAAGTATTTATACTTATGTTGAAAATAAAACTCCGACATGTTGAGTTGTTTTTTTTTGTTGAGATTTTTGAAAGAGAAATTAAATCAGGGAGGCATTTTCGTCAAAAGTATTGTTACTTGTATTAGAGTCTGAGACATCCTTAATGAAGCGGAATACTATGTATGAGGATCAATGATTGCAATGATCAAATCGTTTTCTTAAGTAAATAATGCGATATTAAACAAACTTGAAGTGATTTTTGCGGATTAGTGAACAAATTTTGGAAGGTGTAGTAAAAATTTGAGTTGATAGAAGCTGTAAAAACTTTGAATTGACAGTACTTAAAATTATTATAAGTGGACGCTATTATTGAAACCTTGAGGGAAATAACTGAAGAGAAATAAAATGACATAAAATTAAAAACATTTAGACAGGCTGTGGGTCAGTGTATTTAGTATTGAGTATAGTACTGTTACTTGCTTGTATAGTAGTTAACGATAAGAATCCTCCTGGAAATTTTTCAAGAAGAGTGAGAAACATGCAAGGAAAATTCTTAATAAAATGTTTGGGAAGCTTTATTATAAAATTGTTTACTAATTGCGGTAAGTCATCAATAAGTCTTTATATGATCTCTTACTAAGTAATAGTTATATTTTATTTGCTCGAATTCACTTAAAAATTCTTCAAAATGTATCTTAGAAGTGCTTTTGTATTGTATTTTATTTAAAAAGAATGCTCATATTAATAAAACAATCGAAATTTTGCCAAGTTTCATTTAATAAATGTACTTAATTTAGTAAATTAACTTTTCCCTGGAAAAGCGGGAATTCCCGGGAACGTGATTTTTTCATTCCCGTTTCCCGGGAAGTGCAAAAGACCGGGAAATCCCAAACCCAATTGCAATTAATGAAGAAAAGGAGAAATAAGATGAAACAAACAAATGTAAAAGATCAATATTGTGTTGCTATCTATGTATCAATGGGGAAAAGTCATGATGAATTTATTTTTATAAAACAAACAAAACTCACTAAACAATTTCGAGATTGACTGAATACCGAAAATCCCGGGATTAAAAAATTTAAATCCCGGGATTCGGGATTACCTGAATAGGGAGCGGGATTTCAGGATTGGCATCCCTACTGGTTACTGAACTATACTGACTTGAGCAGATACTAATCCTAAAGTAACATCAGAGCGCCCTCCTTCGTTGTCTAGCAGAATCATCGACGAAGTAAAATAACCGAAAAAATGGCTACTAACCACAGCTTCAAAAAAAATTAATTAAAAATTAATACGCCTCATTTAACGCCAAAAAAAGCAGAGTTGTAAAAGAACGAAACCTTTCTCTGTCTCTTCCTTCACTGCCTGTCTTCTCTATCGCTAACCCTTTCCTAAAGAACATATAATACGTTGACGATCTGTTTGCAGTAATAAATGAAAAGGATGAAGAAATTATACTAAGCCTACTTAGTAATAGTAGTAGGCATTCATGGCCTAAGTGTTACTTCTCTTTATGAAAAAAATACAATTTCGAGTTTTTCGCACCCATGCAATCTTAAAATGCCAAAAGCATTTAAGCATCTGTCTCCGCCTTTCCTCTTACACCAGCCTTCAGGATGGCAATAATTTGATTATCTAAATCATCAATTAAATTTTATTAGACCAAACACTGTCAATCAAACAACAGCTGTAATTAAAAAATTTCAACTACAAATTATGCAACCAAAGGAAGGCAACAAAAACAAATGGCAAAACAAGAAATTCATTTAAATTAACATGACCATGTTACATTAAGACTAGATGTCATTATACATTTTCGGATAATATGTTGACAATTGTTGTCATGTATGGTTGGTCATGCTGTCGCTTGTGTGTTGGAAAAAAAATATATTTTTATGAAATACAACAAGATACAAAAGTAACAAAACGATAAACGGGAGCAGTCTAATGTTGGTGGGTCTAGGCATTACTGGTATTTTGCTAGTTTTACTACCACAGAGAAAACAAACTTTAACCACGAGTATTAATGGAACGAGTCAAATGAACAACAGCAACAGCAGCAGCTGCAGCAGAGAACAATATCAAACGACAACAAACACTTTTAAACCAAATTGTAACAACAATTGTAATGAAATGTAACAAAACTTTTGAACTCAGGTTAAAATGAAAAAAATATGCTCCACGATGGCTGGACTTAAGTGCAGCAGCCTATAACAGGAGTAGTTACTAACACGTTAGTCACGATTTTTAGACCATTTCTGTTTGCTTCTTTTCATTCCTTCTTTCGCTCTTAAAGTTGTTTGATCTTTTTTGCTGTTTGTTGTCTGCTTTTCAGTAACTTGCTAAGTTTAGTTTAATGGGATCTTTTTACTTTTGATACGAGTATTAATGCACATGTACTACCGGCCTTGCTGCCGCTTTAACTAGTGACTGCCATTATGGCTAAAGAACTGTGGAAATGCAATTGTTGCTACTGCTGTATAGTTTTTACTAAATGTTTCTACGCTAACGATGCAGCGTAGTTAACCGTTAACAACACTTAAACATTGTTAAACCAAGGTACATATGTACATGTTCTACTATTCAAAATTACGGTCCTTTAACAATTTTAACAACTTGGCGTTACACAGTGGAACAAAAGAAAAAAAGTAATAATAAGTATGGAAATTTCTAAAGTGGTGAATGGATTTGTCTGAAAACTGAAATTGTCATAAAAGAGGAGTCAACTTTTCAGCGTCATGCCATGTGATGACCGTGCGCTGAACCAGCAACCGAGATATAGGCGATGAAAGTTAGTTACCGCGGAAAACTGGGAAACTTTACCCTTTCAACGACTCAATACGAAGTGTTCGGGTAGTTTCGTGTTGAGCAAAATTGACACGAAAAAGACGAAACTTTTTCAGATGTAAAATATGTAGGAATGAATTTCCAGTAGAGAAAAAATTGAATATTTTGTATCGTCAAACACACAACCCCAGCAAATTTGTTGATATTGTTTGGGTCTCTGGAGCTTTTAAGGTTCTGTACGTAAACCGATAGTATCAGCTGTGGTAGCAGATAGTATCATCTTGTAGTGCCAACTCTGTGCCATATTTTGAAAATTAATATTTCGTTAGTGTTGTCCAGTATCGTGTTGACGAAATTTTTCTCATGCGTGTGTTTCGTACGTATTGAGCGGCATGGTATTGATGTTCGAGACGTGTCGTGATGTTTTGCACCACTGTGCGTGAAAGACTGTTGACGTATGGTGATCAGCGAAATTAAAAAAAATTAAATACATTCCAAATTTTGCCTGAACTTTAATAAATAAAGAGTAGATGTGGTACTAAGCGTGATAAATCTAGTACCACAATTTAAGAGATATACATATATACATATGTAGGTAGTACTAGATTTATTTTGTAACTTTTTTTGTTAGACCAATTCTTAAGGGTAAGTAATATTTTGTGTTTAATTTTTTAACATACGCTTTTAATTAAGCGCAAATTCTCAACCTCTACAGTTTCAGAAAAGCAAAACTGGAAAATAGAGCACAAAATCTTACAATTCGTAAAAAAGATTTTTTTTGTATGCAGATGAACAACGTGATTTGTTATCCCTCTCAACTCAAGGATATACATATCATTTAAAGACTTATTTTTGTTGAAAACTGAAAAAAAGTTTTACAACACCAATAAATAATCTCTACTTTATCAAAATAAGTACAAAAAATATAGCAATGTATTTACAATGTTGCCACAATATTAAAAAACGGAATATATTACGATTTTGGCACTAATATTAATTAATTTGTTCCATCGAATTAAGACGAGAGCGCCAGTTCGCGGTAACAAAATATGTCAACAAATGAAGAATTGTACATACCTACCTATGTACGTCTAAATTGTTTTTGTATTAAAATCATAATGGTACAATCCACAGTAGGGTTGGGCTCAAAAAGAACAAATTAGTTCAACTGAACTATTCCCATAAGTGAACGATGTGAACTAGTTCAGGCTAGTTGTTCCTTTTTGGTCTTTGTTGCTATTTTAGTCTTTCTTGTTCTTTTGGTCTTTCTTATTCTCTTGGTACTTTTTGATATCTTGGTCTTGTTCGTGCGTTCATTTTTGGTCTTTATTTTGTTTTGTTTATCTTGTCTCTGTTCCTGACCAATGCACATGCAAAAGATTTCAAGTAAAATATTATAGTTTCTCGTTTGCATACTGTTAAAAATACACAAATGTAGTGTGGCTATTAAATTTTTAGTACAAGAATCAAAACAAACAAGAGAAAATGTATACTTATTGAAATATATAATTAATTATATATTATAATATATAATTATATAAATATAAGTGAGTTTTTCAAAATTAATAGAAATAATTTGTAGTATTGAACTAAAAAACAGATTGTGAAAAAGAATATTAGAATTAAAAAAGTGATTATAATTTGTTTTAAACTGAAAACGGATTTCATTTTAAAAATTTCAAAAATATTAATTTTTACATTTTACTTACTAAAAGCATACAACAAATAAGACTAGAAAGCACAAATGAAAATACGTCTAAGCAAGGAAAATTTTTAGTCAATTAAAAGAAATAAGTTGTTGTGTTGAATATAAATCAGTATTAAAAAAGTGATTAAATTTTTTTTCAAATGATCAAACTTCATTTTAAGCATTTTCAATAAAAAAATTTTAATTACATAAGGTCGTTAAAAATGAAGTGAAATTACTTTAGAATATTAACAAACGAATAAAACATTGAAGAGAATTCAATGTATGGATGTGTAATCTCTGATCTATTGTTCACTGAACACCTGACAGAAAAGAACAACTGAACGAAAAGAACGAACTAGTTCTTTTTATTGTTGGGACCAAAAAGGAACAATCCGCAAAGGAACAACTATGCCCAACTCTAATCCACAGCTATGATATTTTGTCAGATGATGCCAATGATAAAGAACTTTTGATTTTTCTGAAAAAACGAATATTGATAATCATATCGCAACGCGATTTTTAAAGAATTTTTTAAGTATTTACCTAACCTAACCTAATGCATAATTGGACGCGCCTTAAAAAATTCTTTGTTTTCTTTATTGGGAGAAAATACGAAAATATGCATAGAAAGAAGTAAAAAATCGACCTTTTTAGGCCCGGTCCAACTTACGAACGGTCATCGCTAGGCCCACTTAATTTTTTAGCAATCCTCACTAAAAAGACCGAACTCTAATTTGAGAGGGCTTACAACTACATATTTTTTTCTGTGAAGCGCTCTAACTGACCTGGATGATTTTCTGCGGTTAATTTCATCTTGAAAAATATTATATGAAATCTATGTACATGTGTATGTAGATAATTATGTATGTATTTTATATTCTTTAATTACAATAAAAAAGGTGCCCAATTGCTACCTACACAATTATAAGAAAAAGTTATAGGCTTCTGCTGGCCAGATTTAGCACAAAAAGTGCTAAGATGGCAACCCTGATTAAAAGTAAATGAAGTATATTAATACAACAAAAACAAATTACGTACCTTTTACTCTATTCGCGGCCAAATATTGCACAAACATGCACTTGATCTTCGTAAAATATACGCTGCTCACACTATTTCAAAAGCATTAAACAACAACACACTGCCGTAATAAAAACAGATACACACTTTTTAAAATGAACAACAACAAGAACATTAACGTTTATTCTATGCAAATTTAATTTGCCAATAACTTTAGAATAAATACTTTTCTAATTGATTAACTGTAATAATTACATACATAATTGATTTAAAAAATTTTTATTAATAAAACACAAATTCCAACTTCAATACTAATATAATTTATTAAAGCATTTTTTATTAAGAAATTTTTTCTATAAAACACCAATTTAATCACGCACTAAATTAACTTCATCAATCAAAAACCCGTCAAGAACTAAAGGCCGGCTAAAAAGAAACATGCAAATTAAGGTCAGTGGTGACTTTTTTATTATGCTGAATAGGTGAGAGGCTGAGCTGACACTGCATGTATGTTTGTATGTATGTGTGCATGCACATGCAAATAAACATAAGAAAAGTTACCGTTGGTAAAATTTAAAAAGGGTTTATTAAAATATATGTGTATAACAAAATAGGTTCACGTTCAAGTCAACAAAATATTTACGTTAGATTTACATTTTAGTATAAATAACAATGTTATAAATTGGATGCACATATTGTCGCCCCAGAATTATTTTGCTCCACCGACCATGCTTAATACATATACATATATAAGTTATCAAATGAGATTCAAAAAACGGCGATGGTTAAGCAAAATTATCACCACCCAGACGCAGCCGCCGCGATTACATGTTTTAATATAAATTTATTAAACACTAAAATAAAATAAAAGAAACCTTAATTATGCAAGGTTTGAATATAACAGAACTTATATAATTTCATTCTTTATATTAAAAGTACTTCAATTACTTACTTGTGTAAGTGTAAGCGGATCGATAGTTAAAAATATTACGGTGGCGGCTTCTTGGACGGCGTTAAACAATCGACTTATTTCTCTGGATTGCAAGAAAAATAAATTTGAAGCACTCATTTTCGTCTCAACACACGGCATTAAAGTATACATATGTATGTATGTACGTATGGAGTGGAGCACAAAAATTTACTTTTTGAAAATAAATTGTGTATGCGGCACAAAACGAATTTTTCACTAAAAATAAAGTAATATTAACTTCTAACTTCATTCAAAATTTTCAAAAAAAATTTTTGTTTCAAAATAAATATATATGTCAGAAGCAGTGGTACAAATACAAAACTAGTCCATCGTGTATAGTTCGAAAAAACTTCATGCAAACCTTCTCTGCCATTTTTCTTCACTCCAACTTTGTGGAGTATGGGCTAAACCAATTCTGAGGCTACGATACATATTTCCTCAAATTAATTTAGAACAAATATTTTGTAATACGGACCATTGCTCATTGCTTCTGAAAAAGGACAAAATAGAGCACGAACTAATTAAAAATTATACAAAAGGTGGATATAAAAAGTGTTAAAAAAAGACTCAAAGGCGTCAAAAAATTAGTGCTGTAGTATCACAAGGGTAACGTTGTGCTGAAGTATGTTTGTATGGATATGTAAGAGTATTGCACTCATTATGATAAAGCTGATAATGATATTATACGATAATATCATAATCATTATAATCATAATTAGAGTATTTATTATTTAAGTACCCTGCACTAAAACCGACAAATTATACCCCAACTAATGCTATCTACTATTGACATTTAACACAGGCTTTTCGTACGAAATCTACAAGTAGAATACATCAGTACTCACTATGTAGTTCTTGTGAGACCCTATGTGGAAAATGTCAATAGTAAGATTGTACTGACTTGCTATTGACGATATCAGCAATCTGTGTGAAATGTCCATAGTAAAACTTACTGACTAATTTAAATTGTATATTTCGCTGAATTAGTAAAGTCAAACACTTACGTATGGATCGGAAAGTGTGACAAATCTTTAACTGATGGCACAAAATCTTCCACAGGTTAAAAAAAATCTATAATTGGCACTTTCACTAACAATTTTTTGATTTTCACATTTTTTTATTTTTATACAATATGAATATGAATTATTTAATAGATTTATTTCTTAAACTAATTTTTATAAATACTTAAATTTGGAATGACGCCACTTTCATTTTCAACAAACCAATAAAACATTAAGAAGAAGCATAGTTGTGTGTATCTGAAAAAATATTTTCTACGCATCAAAAAGAATGCTAACATGTAGACGCTCAATTGACAATGTCACCAAAATAGTCGACAAAAGTGGTGACTTGGGAACACTTAACCCTACTTTTCCTTCAGGGTTCTGTTTGTGGGCACGTGTATGCATACAGTAAGTAATTTTGCATGCATTTCGATTTAACGAACCAAATTGTTGAATTTTACTTGTTCGTTTTATCCAGTACTGAATTAAACACGAAAAAACATTTTTCAATTAATACATATCGTTACCTTAATATGGAATGGCCTTAATCGATTTCAAAAATATAATGAGTTAGGGCCTTTTTATATTAAGGTAACGTCATGCATGACCACAAATCATGTTCTTTTAAAATGTTCAGGCGATATGTAAAGGAACACTGTAAAAATTTATAATCGTAGTATCTCTAAGGTTTAAGGTCTACATGGGGAAATCTAAGACAAGATAATACATACACACGTACATATATTTATCCTTAATATTTCAGTTATTTAATTAGATTTTTATTTTAATGTTGTTGTGTATTTACATATTCAGAAACCCTTTAAAACAAACATTTAACTCCACCACAAAATAACCAAAAGTTCAATACCTATATGTATTCCAAAGTCCATTCCACTTCACTCTCATATGCCAGATAAGCAGCAAACGGGCACGAAGAACAAACTGTATGTATTAACAAAAACAATATGACAAACGTTTTTATGTGTAAAGATGAATGGTCAGATTGTTGGCGTATGAATGAATGGATGAATGGCTGTTGTATGTTTAAGACATAAGTGCGATGTGTACATTTTGCACTTTCACGTACATACGTGAACTTGACACCCCTTTTTCCTCACTTTTTCTTCTCCATCACTTTTTGGTCTGCTTAGTGGAGGATTTTTCTAGCTTAAGCATTTAATTTGTTCTGTGAAAAAAAGAAAACGATGTTTGGTTTTAGAAAATAGTTTTATTGTAGTCGGTGGTAACTGCTGCTTCGGGGATTCTGTTTAACCACATGTGTTAACTTGAGCAGTTAGCTGGTTTGTGTGTTTTTTTTTTGTTTCTTGATTTTTATTGTTTTAAAACAGCAAAAAGATGGGTGGGTTATTGGCAGGTGCTTAAAGTTATTGAACTGTAGTGATATTTTTTGTACTTACATATGCGCCATGAAATTGGCAAGTTTGGAGTAAATAAAAAAAAATACACACAAAGAATTTAATGTACAAACAAAATATAAAAAGAGCGGAGGTAAAACGTAGCAATAAGACTTGCATAGTGTAAATTAGGACTAAGCACAAGTAAGTACATATGTATATTCCCTGTCGGAGAATGTGTGGTTGGCTACAAAAATAATTAACTTATAGCCAACTATTCTAAGACTGACTAAAAGCTAACTGCAATGTAATCCAGAACAAATCCAAAATTAATTCTTAAGTTGACTACCGCCAGGGACATCGCAATTTTAAATTAGTCAGTTGATTACATTGAAAAGTAATCAAAATGTCAGTCAGTAGAAGTTGAGAAATAGTTAGCTTAAAGCTAACGGAATTTCCGACAACTTTGAGGGGGGTGAGTCCGCCCTAAAACACAATTTATCGCAATGAAATTTTTTTGTATTTTTTTTACATAAAACTGAACCCAATTGGGTGTGAGAATAAAAGAAATCAAAAAAAGTAAATAAATAACAGCCACTCTAATGATTATACAGGGTGGGCCAACTTGGACTGACTGTGGTGCATCCCTCGGCAATAGTTCTTGGACCAATTGAATTTTTTATGGAAACATCTTCAGATCAACTTTTAGAATACGTCGTAGCGATGTTCTGGGTAGCTCGAGTAGCTCGTCGACGAGTAGATACAGTTGGATCCGTGTGAACACTTTCTCGTACAGCTTCTATAGCTTGTTCAGTGCGAACAGGACGAACAACGTTTCTTCGTAATTCATTACCCACTGAACCCAAATTCTCAAAATTGGTCATTAAGCTTCTTATCATGTTTGCACTGGGAGCCTCTGCAGTATGAAAATGCTGACAGTATTTTTTTTTGCGTTGTAACAATTGATCGTCTGGAAACATAATAAAAGTCAACAATTTTTACACGTTAAAAATAAAAATCTGTATTATCTGCAAAAAAAAATTATAAGCATTTCAACTCAGTCAGTCCAAGTTGGCCCACCCTGTACATCCATAAGAATTCAAATATAAATTTAAGTAAACTGAATAAATCACAGACATTGACACCAGAGGCGCTGTAACACTGCATTATTTAAAAAACGTGCAAAAAAGCAGAGTTGTAAAAGAATGAAGCTTTACCCTCCCTCTCCTTCACCATCAGTCTTCTCTGTCACTAACCCTTCCCTTTCATCCACTCTGACTATCTTCTCATCAGGTCACAGGTAGCACAAAGGGATCATTGCATTGCACACAAGTGAGCTGGACTCTAAATTTCACCCTTCCTTACCAGGACCACAAAGTAGACCAGAGTTGTAAAAACTGACATATGAAAAAAGCTAAAATCATTTGTGGTGCAGTCACTGCGAGAAAGGGACAACTGTAGTATATTTGTTATTAAGATGTTAACAAAGCAAACAAGAGAAAATTTATATTTTGTGAAACGAACACGTGTACATACATACATACATACATACATACATACATACATACATACACATTTACAAAATTAAATTAAAGAATTTGTTGAATTGAATTAAAAAAATAAAATGTGAAATAGATTAATGGTCTTAAAAATTGATTTAAATTTGTTTACAAATGATTACTGATTTAACTTTCAGCATTTTCATTGAACAATTTTAGTTTTTACCTTTTGTTTACAAAAATCACACAGCAAATGAGATCACAAAGCATAAACTGAAAATACATTTGAACAAGTAAACGAAGTACACAATTTTACAAAATTAAACCAAAGAATTTGTTGTGTTGAATCAAAAAACAAAATGCCAAATAGCTTATTACTATTAAAAAAGCAAATAAAAAATTATTTAAAATTATTGTATATCTTATTTGAAGTATTTTCATTTAAAAATATCAATTTTTACCATTTATTTCCAAAAATCTCTAAGCGAATGAGGTTACAAAGCGTAAAATGAAATTAAGCTAAAAATGCCACCACGAAAGAAGGTTTACAGAATGCGCAGTGACAGAGTGAGCGGGACCTCCGAAAACACAAATTATCTTCCGTCTCGTGACATCTCTGTATATCCCCTGTGCCAGGAGCCTGCTAACCTAACCTGACCAAACCCAAAGGGCCGTTGTTGTTATGCCTCACCCACCACCAAAGTAACGCTTTTAACAAAATTTTCAGTATACATACATTTTCTAAACCGTAACGAATCCTTAACCCTCTCCCTTCCCTGGTGCGTTATGTAATTCGTGAGCAGTCCCTAAAGGCTATTCCAGACTATAATACAAGTATTAATACTTTTGACGAAAATTCATCCCTGCTCTTATATTTGTTTAAAAAATTTCAAAAAAACAATAACAACTCAACATGTCAGAGCTGCATTTTCCACAAAAGTCTTTATACATGTATAATAGTCTGAGTGGCCCTTAAGTAACATTTGGAAAAGGGACTACTAACTAAAGGCTCAGTTAGCCGACTGTAATGTTATGTATCTGCAACAGTAGGAAAGAGCTGATCGATATTGTTATGTGAAAAGTAATGTCAATGGTTATAGTGATGTACTTACCCTACTTTTCACATAAAAATATCGATCAGCTGTTTCCTACTACTGCAGCCTTTAACTGAGCCTTTACAGTCGGCTAAATGAGCGTTAAATATAATTGCAGCATCATTATGAATTTTGACATTCATCCATACAGATTTGCATACGTGCATACAAGATCATCAATAAATTCCAAGTACCATCTCACCCCATTCACACTTGCTGAATAAAATAAAAACTCCCCACACCTGCAAACATAATTATGACTTTTGCAATCCATCATTTAGTTCATTTCGGGATTTTGATTGGTACGGTGCGTCGTGTGTGTTGTTATAATTTAATAAGTGTTTGCATACATACTACAGGTACATACATACATATGTATGTAAATATGCATTTACATAGTGCATAATTTAAAAGGAAAAGAAAGTTTTTCAATAATTAAAAAAATAATTCATTTAATTGTTGTATTATTTGTTAAAACAAAAAGTTTATCAATAATAAACGTATGACGGATTCATTGTGCCACGGCCTTAAATTATATTTACATACATTTGTACATATATAAGTGTGTAAGTATGTAAATAAGAATGTACATACATACGTGCGTAAATTTGTCTGCATGGCTGGCCAAAGAAAATATTTTGTGTTCTTACTGTTATTGTTTTTTCAAAGCGTGTCTCTATTCTGTTTGTGTTTTAATGGGCAGTTGTTTTGTTGTTGTTTTTGAAATATGTATTGTGAGTAAAGTGTTTTTT
The DNA here is from genome assembly GCA_905220375.1 of Tachina fera. Classification (NCBI taxonomy): domain Eukaryota; kingdom Metazoa; phylum Arthropoda; class Insecta; order Diptera; family Tachinidae; genus Tachina; species Tachina fera. Next base: position 78,937,761 of record LR999966.1, read on the forward strand.
ATGAAAACCAAGTGTGTGATGTTGTAGTATTCGGCCGAAAATTGAGCAAAAGGTAAGTGTGTGGATGTATTTATGTACATAAGTATGTACATATGTATGGCTGTAGTTTATTTTTGTTTTATTTTTATTGTTACATATTTGCAATTAAACGATGGGCAAAAGACAGAAGATAATTCAATTTATGATCTAGACTCTAGTTACTAGAGTTGTGTCGAGCTCTTTTTGAACTATGTAGTTCGTTCGTTCTCGTCCATACAGTGAAACATTTGCGGCGAAACATTTTTAATTTTTCTTTTGAAACTGCATTCGTGTCCACACTGAAGTTTTTGTTTTGCAGGTTAATACCAACGCCTATTTATCAGGTCAATGCAATCGTCCTGATGATATTCTGTGTTTTCGTGTTTAAACTGTCAAAAGCTGCTTGCACCATACACTTTAGTTCATGTTTGTGTGTGTTTCTGACAACTTAAATACAAAGTTGTTTTTTTGTATTGCTGTGTTTTTGTAGAGTTGCATAGACCTAATAAATGGGCCTTGGTTAATACATTTTCTCATATATTTTTCATGAGAATGAGGCGAGAATGACGTACTCAACAAGAACTTCGTGTACATGAAACAAAGTACCGTTTGTCATTCCTCTTTCCCCTCTCGTCTATAAACTCAAATGTTTTGCAGCAAATGTTTCACTGTATGACCGAGGACTTCGAGTTCGAATGAAAAGTTTGTTTCAAGTCCATTTAATTTACATTGGCAACAGCTCATTTTAGTTCGAAAAAGTTGTTGGACACATATTATTAAAAGTATGTAGGTACAGTGTTGCCACTTCGTGTGTAATTACCCAAATTGGGTGTAAATTTTGCTATCGTGGGTAAAGTGTGGGTAATTTCTTTTAGGTGTACATACAGGAAGTGCAATAGAAAATTCTTTTGTTTAAAAACTTACTCAGCAAAACACGCATGTAACAAAATGCACGCATGTAACAAAATGCCGAAAATAATAATTATTATTGAAATGTTAAAGAAAAACAAAAAAAAAACAAAGCAAAAGTACAAGGCAGAGTAGCAAGCCGAGCAAAAAATGTCGGCGGCGGCTGAAAGACAAATATTTTCCGGCGCGGCGGCTGAACGGCTTAATGCCGATTTGTTTAAGCATTTGAAAAAAGTTTTAACCCAGTCTGTTTTTAGAAAAAAACGTGAATTATTGAATCACCACGTTGTCACATTATTTATTTTGCAATAGTTTGAATATAATTGATAATTGATGTAATAAAAAATAGCTTCGTAAATTATTTGTTAAACCATAGAAACATATTCTAGACTATCAGGGCAATTATGAATAAAATTTCGCGAGAAATTTTTAATTTTTCAAATTAGAAGTTTTTCCCCTATTATTTGCTATTAATTGGAATTTTTCCCCGGGAAAAATTTCTCGCGGAATTTTATTCATGATTGCCTTCTGCATAAATTTGATTTAAGCTTTCCGATTGAATTAAAAATTAATTACTTTATTGGAACACTCCTACGGATCAACAAACAAAAAGCTTTGAACAATTAATTATCAAAAAGTCGCCTGACTGCTTAAACAAAAATGTCTAGTAAACGTGCATGTATTTAAGAAGGGACTCCAAAAGAGAACGTAAGTGTTGTCGCAACTAAGGTTACCGTTCACATAAACATTTTCTTTTTATGTGGAAGCAAAAACAACTATCTTTCCGGGACGCTCGCTATCATATTAAATACGAAATTTGAAAAAGTATAAAAAATAAAAGACAAAATATCGGCTGAGTACTAAGCCGCCGATAAGTCGAGTGGTTCGGCAGCGGCTCGGCTTGTCGAAAAAAATCGGCTGACTGGCTAGCCGCCAGCCGCGCCGGTACGGCTTGCTACTCTGGTACAAGGAAACTTCGGACAACGTTGCCAGTCACACTACCTATTTTAGTTGTTTTCAAGTAGATTTTATCGAAACTCGAATGATTTAATTTTTTTTTATTTCTTAAGCAGAAATAGGTAATACCTAATTATTTTTTGATTTTTATATTTTTGAAGAGAAATAATTGTTATTTTCGGATTTTTATTTTTTTCGAGCAGAAAAAAATCGAAAAAATGCAAATCTGTTTCTGAAAATCATAAAATAGCAGTTCAAAAATATACCTAAAAATAAAAAAATAATTGTTTCTTTTGATATTTATTATAAAATTCACAGCCAGGGACAAGGACTTCGTGTATTTAAAAAAAGGTATTTTAGACGCCTAAAATATGACATAAAAAAACCAAAAATATGCACTTAAAAATAATAAAATATGCACATACCTACATATTTTAAATATGTTTCGTTATGGTATGTTTTATTCAAAAGAAAAGTTTTCAAGAGGTGCGTGTGCAAGCCTTTTACATTAATGGCCTCTTTCACTACTTTCAGCTTTCAGCATACAAATTAATCTTAAAATCATGAAAATGACAATTTCCATTAAATTTGGTAGGTGCGTGTGTTTGTACAATCGTTCTGCAACTCTAACACAATGCAATCAAATAAATTTGAGAAAAACATCAAACCAGTTTGGATTAATAATTTTTCAAGAATAATTCTTTTATTGAGATTTGGAGTTTTGATCAGATATGACATAAAAGTATGCATTTATACCAAAATATGAGACAAAAATATGTATTTATGATAAAATTATGCAAAAATATGCAAAATACGCAAATTCATTGTTTCGTAAAGATATTTTGTTCTTTTCATTATAAGGGTTAAGGGGGAAAAACGTGCATTTCCATAAAATCCTTGTACTAGTTGTTCTAAGAAATTTTGGGTAAAGGTTCGCTGATGATATGCATTAGCAACAATGAAATAGGCATGTTATCCAGCTAAATCCCTCAATGTATTTTTAACAAAAATAAAATCTACTAAATACATAAGTAAAATAATAATTTGGAATTATTAGTGCGTTAACAAATGTTAAACAAAGGTTACTCTTTGAGTTCTATTTTTTTAATTAGGAAATACCTACCAGTTACTATTTGAATTAATTTCCAGTTTATAGAAGAAAAGTAAACATTTTCCTCTGTCTATTTATAGGTATTGAAAACAAAAACAAATTTGAGTGCGTTTTCAATATACATACATAAATAGGCAGACGAGAATTTTTACATGGCTTCTATAAACTGGCAGTAACTCTCAGTTTATAGAAGACTAGTAAAAATTCTCGTCTGTCTATTTATAGGTATTGAAAACAAAAAAATATTTGAGTGCTTTGTATATGTCTTCTATAAACTGACAGTTAATATTATTTAATTAAAAAATATATTCGATCTTAAAGCGGTTAATATTAATTAAAGCCCAGAAAATGCTCTTTTTATAATATAAAAATTGATTTTTTTCCGAGCAAAAAATAACTTCTATTTCTACTAAATAAATATTGGTGTTACATACATATATTTATTACATATTCATTACATATATTTTAATGTAATGAGATTACTCTTGTGTCAATTAAAACCTTCATTGCTTTGAATAAATATAGAGTCATAAATCTTTGTTTTCAGACATTTCCTAAAATATCCAGTATTAAGTCTTTTGTCAATTAAAATTTTCATCGACTTAAATAAAGAAAGAGTCACAATTATTTGTTTTCATAAATAATTGTGAAATCGTGAAAAATCTCGGCATCAGACATTTCCAAATTCCTGAGTCCAGTTCCATATTAAGAAAACTACTTTCGCTTGGCTTCCCTAGTACACTGCAAGGCCTATTTATCAGGTCAATGCAATCGTCCTGATGATATTCTGTGTTTTCGTGTTTAAGCTGTCAAAAGCTGTTTGCACCATATACTATAGTTCATGTTTGTGTGTGTTTCTGACAACTTAAACACAAAGTTGTTTTTTGTATTGCTGTGTTTTTGTAGAGTTGCATAGACCTAATAAATAGGCCTTGGTACACTGCTTTGTTCATGGGCATTATGACAAATTTAATGCTCTTTATGACACTTCAAATGTGCTTTATTTTGACTATAAATCTCCAGCACATTCATATTTTATAATTAGATAGATAGGTGAGAAACTAAATTTTTAACAACACTTGCAGTTAACACTAACCCTCTTTAAAAAAAAAAAAAAAAACTATTAAGTTTCCGTTCAAAAATTAATTAAAATCCATTAATAAAATTTCTGTTCTAAGGAAACTCAACAAGAAGAAATAAAAAATATGTAGAAACACTAGAACCGATTCTATTGTCAGACCTCCTCATCGTGCAATGAGTAATTAATTGACTTGTGTCAAATTGAACTCTGTAGCACATTGGAAATGTTTCATTCCAATTAATACTCGTACATCAAGTGGATAACCTTAGTTTACATTGTTTTTTTTTTTTGTTGTCTAAATCTACATGTCGCACACTCAAAAACCTTTAAAGACTACAAAAAATTAATTAATTCTGGTATCATTCATTCATAATATTTTGAAATAACTTGTGTAGTAAAAAGTCATATATGTACATATGAATATCCGTAGTTGTTTTTTTTATTAATGAACACCCTCTGTTTCTCTCAACAGCGAGATATATGTTCAAACATATTTATGTATATTTTCTTTTTTGTTTCTAGAGCTAAAGGGAACTTAAACTCCATGTGATACTGTTGTGTATTTTTGAAGTGTTTTCTACTTGGTTGCGGATTAAATAAAAATTATTTAAAAATAAAAACATTGTTGCTTTAATAAATCACCTTGTCAGATTATTTGTATTAAATGAATGTATTCCGTACAAAAAACAGCGTATAAAAATACATACATATGTATGTAAATAAGTAAATAGTATTCATATTTGATAGGAGAAATATCTGCTTCCTGAAATATTATTATTAAAAGCATTCTTAGGTGTAGGTAGTGTTAGAAAATCCCAAAATGCATATATGTAGTTTTGAATAATCTCCAGAGCTCTGTTAGCATGTTAACAGAGCTCTGTTAAGCTATAAAAATTTAATTAATTCCTTTCCAAAGGACTTTTCCATTAAATGATGCAACCGAGACGGAAAAAAATAATGCAAATTTATAGATAAGGTGTTCCTTTATTAAAGCCCATGAATCTTTTTCTGAAAAACAAGAACTTTAAACAAATATCGTCAAGCATTCAACATGGCTTTTCCTAAGGTTTACGCCATATCTGAAAGTTTGAGTTTTCAGGAGATTATCGAAAAACTTTAAATTTACCCAACTGCATATATTAACATTTTCCAAACAAAATATTTTTAGGAAGGAGGTCATGCGGGCTGACAAAATTGGTGACCTATTATAACCACATTCTACTCTAAAAAAGTGCATACTCAGAATTTCTGAAAGTTCGAGTTTTCAGGAGATTTTCGAAAAACTTTAAATTTGCCCAACTTTATTAACATTTTCTAAACAAAATTTTTTTAGAAAGGAGGTCATGCGGGTGGACCTCTATGGACCACACTCTGGTCTAAAAAGGTGCATACTTAGAATTTCTGGAAGTTCGAGTTTTGAGGAGGTTTTAATCTTTAATCTCAATTTTGAGTTTTCCAATTATAACGAATTTCTAATACTTTGAACAACAAGGAGTTAATTTTAGAGTACAATGTGGTCCATAAGAGGTGACTACTTTGCTCCGTCCACATCGCCTCCTTCCTAAGAAAAGTGCGTAAGCATAAGTAAATGCCAAGTTGAGAACTTGACGATATTTGGTTCAAATTCATGTTTTTCGGAAATAGATTCATGGGCTATAATAAAGGAACACCTTATATATAAATTTGCATTTTTTTTTGTCCGTCTCGGTTGCATCATTTAATGGAAAAAACCTTTGGAAGGGCATTAATCGTTTTTTTATAGCCTTAACAGAGCTCTGTTAACACGCTAACAGAGATCTGTTAAGGCACAAGGTTTGTGTCAAGTGTTATAAATTTTAAAATTTAATTCCACACATATTATTCTGTAAAAAGATTTAGGACGTTTTTGTTTGAAAATACTTTGGAGTTCCTGTTTTTAAATTTTCTAAATTATTTTGTTCAAAAATGGTTGTTGTCTTCGATTATGAAAAATAAAAATATTATTATCATGTTTTTAAAATCTTAAAATTAAATTATAATTAAATTATAAATAGTTTGAAAAATATATGAAAAAATATGTGTTGGATATAATATTTGGAACAAAATCATAAATCAAATACACAAACCTTCTAGCATAGACAATAAATAATAATTGTTTTAAAGAATCACCTCTGCGGTTTTTTTCCGTCCATAGACAAGACGTCACAATCGTCAAACAGAATTAGGACATAAATCAGAATTTTATTATATTAAAATTTACAAAAATTCTAATTTCGGATTTCCAAATATTGATTTAAACAAATAATGATCTCTTTGGTTTTTTTTTGGTTTTAGAACAGCATTCAATAAATCATCAGCCTAACAGAGTTCGAGACAGACAAGAAGAGAAAGTATTTCTCCCTCTGTCTTTCACACAGCTCAATTAAGACTTTCCAAAGTAAACTTTGCGTTCGAATGTTATATTTACCCCCTGTTTCTACAACGCACTAACTAACAGCACTAATTTTTTCATACTAAATTTTGCAAGTCACATTAACTATTAATATGATAGTTTTGTATTATGCGAAACCTTGATATTTAGGGAAACATTATTCATTCCATTGCACAATTACAGAAAGTCACGATTCACACACTTCAAGTTTTGTTGATTAGCTCGTTATTCAGCTGCAAAAAAGACGGAGATGGAAAGACAAATATCTCTTTTTATCTTACAACTGATTTACGAGTTGATCAACAAAAGTTGAAGACTGTGAACCGGGACAAAACATTTTTTCGAGCGTAAGCGAAATTTTAAATTATTCATTACGATGCAGCGTAGTGATGGATAGCCGAAAAGGCCCATTTTCTAATTTTTAACCAACTTCAGTCTCAGCTGATACAATTTTTTGAACAATCACAGTAACTGAAATTCACAATAGCGACATCCTTTGTCGAATATGTACAGATAGACATATGTTCTTTTGAAAAGTTTGTTCCTACATTTACTCAGCACTAATAATAAGATTTGATATAAACTCGCATACATATATTACACAGCCATACATACCTACATACATACATATGTATTTCTTTTAATATATAACAACGACCACATACAAATTAATGTACAAGTTTCCTTCGGCTGCAAGTGGTCAGTCATTTAGGACTATTTTTTCCACATTATTTAGTAAAATTTTGTATGGCTATCATAATTATGAAGGCCATGATGATGATAATTATAATGAAGTTTAATACTGTGCTACCTGTTTTTGTACATATTTTATGTCTGTAACTTGGCTGTTTTTCTTCATGGGACTTCCGTCGTCTGGCTGATCATATGTATAAAGCTTAATGGAGTAAAATTTTTACTAGCCTTTATATTTAATCATTCTGGAACAGTTATTAATTATTTTATATTAGGGTCAAGTACCTATTCATTTATTAAATTTTTCTAAAAACAGTAGGCATTTAGTTGCACGATTTTTGTGTTTGGTTTAATCCATTTGAAAGAGAGTATTTAGAGTCTAAATTTTAGAGTCTAAGTTTTAGACTATATGAGAGATTCAAAATGGCATGAGACACGGGTCTAACATTTGAAATAGATTAATTTTGTGAATTACTTTTGCTTTTGCATTGATATGTAATCAATGGAAAATTTAGAATATAATTCTGACCTTACGCGTTAATTTATTGGTGCAATGTTAATTTTTTTAGATTTGCATGATTTTATTTTATGGCGCTTGAGCAGACTATTGTGCATTGTTAAGATCTAACGACAGTTGCAGTGCATATTACATGTTTATTTACAAAACTATAGCGTACTCTAGTTAAGAGGTATTGAGTAGCAGCGTTTAAAAACTTCTGATTTGCTTAATTGCTTTTGATTCTGCTTCTGAAAATGTAAACAGTCGCAGTCAAAGCGAACGAATAAAATGAAAAATTATACACAGCAGAGGGTTTCAGCATTTGAGATGTTCAAACAGTTGTCGGTTTGACTGACCTGCTTCTTTAAATAAATTCGGATGTTACATTTTTGTTTTTTTTTTCAAAAAGAGTTAGTGAAACTCAACAGAAAAAAGTGCGTTAATTATTGATTTTCAAAAAAAAAAATTTTTGCCCAAAAAAATTGTGAAAAACGAAAATTTTAGAGTTAAAAAGTGGATTATATGACCTAGACGCGTTCACATTATATTGCTTAATATTTTTATCAAAAAATTAGGAGTCCCTGTTTGTTAATCTAAAAGAAATTAAAAAAAATACTTTTGCAAAAAAAAGTGCATGATGAAATAATTTTAACCGCGTAATACGTTAATGAGATTTATTTAGTGGACTCTTAGCTACATTATTTCCATATACAGTTAACCGCTATCACTGTTAACCGCGCACTGTTTTTCGGAATCTTTGGAGATTCATAAAAATTAATTGGTCGCCCAAGTTGCCAAACTGTGTATAGGGGTTTACTTCCCTTTGGTAGTACTATCGAATCTATACTGTCAGGACCATGAGGATTTCTTACTGTTGCACAGTGCAATTTAAATATTTATAAATTGTGTATTTAATTGTAAAAATCTTTTATTCATAGAGCCAAAAGAGCAGCATATCTCACGGGGCCTAGATCGAAATCAAACATAAATCCTCCACTGCAAATATGTATAGTATTTTGAGTTTTGATTTATCTGCAACGTGGTGTGGTCTCCTTTGAGTTCTATACACTTTGTCCAACGTTTCTCCAATTTTTTTTAAAACTTCCCAGAAGCAAGATTTGTCGAGGTCATCAAAATAAGTATTTGTTTGTGAGATGATTTCATCGTTGGAGTCAAATGTCGGTTCTCCGAGCAATTTTTTCACTCGGAATATCCACTCAGTGAATAAGGCTGACGGGGGCGCCATTCATTTAATAGAGTTTAGAGGATCCAAGATCAAATTGTCATTATGTTTGAAATTATTGAGACATTTTTAGTAGTAGTGAATTTTAATCAGAAATAATTTTTATTCGGGCTTAATTTCAGTAATTTCAATTCTTATTGAATGAAATATTTTTATTAATTAATGTGAGCTTCTAAACAAGAGAAGAAAAATTAAACAAGACTTTTATTAGCTGGGGAAAATACCGATATTTTTCTGGGCACCCTAGTCTATCTACTTGGGTAGAGATTGTTATTAATATCAGCTATTAACGTAAATTTTCAATGAAACGGAATATGAGAAATGCAGCTTTATATACACTAAAATAAAGTAAAACAAGTTGTCGTATGGCGCTAAGGCTGTTTTTACTTGAAACCAGTAAAATATATACTAAATTTCTAGTTCATTAATGAACTAGTTTATAGTAATTATATATTCATATTTAAGTAAAATTTTTCTAAAACTAAATAAAATTTTCCCATAAAATTCGGGGCTTAACAAAAAACATTTTTCATCTTCGGTCCCAAATTTAGTAAATTTTTCTAAGTTTATTTTTATGTCTTTAATTCTGGTACTTATTTAGATTTTTTTATTAAATTCTATACCACATGGCAATATCTTTTATTATATCTTCATATTATATTCTTAATTAGTTCACTATACATACATATTTATTCCTTGAGAGAAAGAAGACAATTATTGAACCAACAACCTTCTGACTGATAGGCAAGCCCTCTAACCAATTCTAACCAATTGCCTAACAGGGCAGCCTGAATAAGCATTGACATTTTTGAATTTTAAAATTTTATTTTGTTTACAAAAAAATATATTTCAAGTTCAAATATTCCTCCGATATATAAGAAATTTACTTAGATTAAGGGCCATTATTATGACTTAACGATAAAGTTTCGGATAGTTATTCTTAACTTTAGCAAATCTGAACTATAAAGTGACCTTTAAAATTTTCCATTATTACAACTGTCCGATAAAATAAATAATAAATAGTTTGGTTGGTGGCAACATTTCTGCGGATATTGTGGATATTGTTTGTTAAAAATAATTGATGGCAACTTGCTTTTGTTTATATGCAAAATTACAAACATAATGAAAATATTTTTGTCAATTCTTTTTTTTTTTATTCTTATGTGTTTTGTGTTGTATTGTTTTTGTTTTATGGCATATTTTGACCAAACAAATTTGACTTTGTTTTATAAAGTAGAGAATGTGGCAAGTGGTGAAAATGTGGCAAGTTCAACTGACTATATCTCACAATAAAAGTTATTGGTAGGATGAACTTGTCTTTAGCTTATCGCTCACTTTTTGTTAAAATGAAATTGTAATAATGAAAAAGTGTTTATCCATCCAATAAAATCCTACTTTTAGCTAACGACGAGTTATAGTAATGGCCCTAAAAATGTTAAATATTTTTCTTAAATTTAGAATAACTTTTTATATATTTCAAGTTAGTCAAATTTGATGAACTAATCAGGAGTAAAGGCAGAATTAGTTTGTACGTGCTGTTCTGTTCTGAATCAGCTGTTTAGTTTCTGTTTAGTTGAAAATCTGTATGTGTGGTTAGTTTTAACTTTTTCGTTCTGTTCTGTTGCGGACAGATCTGTAGAAAATAGAATTCAACGTTAAGTGACAGTCAAAAGTGTGTATTTATTAGTGTGTTGTGATACTTTGTGTACAAGTGTAATCAATTCTATAGGTTGCCAGCTGATTTTTTTTAACAGAAAAAGTAATTGCAAAATATTTTATACGGAAAAGAACGGCACAGAACAGCAACAGAAAGTAAAGACTAATGAAGCCTTAAGTCATTAACTAAAATTAATTTTTTTGATTTAAAACGAAACTGACTAGTTCTTAAGATACAATTTCCCCAAACTTTTAAATAATTTTCCAATTTTTGCTAAATATTACCTTTAAGCCAGTAAACTTGTCCTTGAATGTGGGAATTTTTGTGTGTATTTTTATGAACTATTTTTAAAGATATAAACTTTTAGTTTTTTACTCATATTAAGTAATTTTTACTAGATTTTTGTAAAAACTAAGTTAAACTTAGAAATTTTTTTACTTAGTAATACTATCGGGCCTGTTCTGGAAATCACGGTGATTTTAAAATTAAACTACTAATACCTGACTTGATAGTGGGTTTTTATTGTATTTTAAATTTTTGTCTTTTATAATATAATAGTTTCTTCCAACTTCCAACGCTAAAAATCGTGCAATTCAAAACAGCAATGATTTAGCTTTCATTAATTTTTTGAAATCACCGTGATTTGACATGTCGTGATTTGCAGAACAGGCCCGTATATTTCTTTTTTTAAGTGTACATACAGATTTTTCAGTGCAAATGGAATATTCGGATTGTTTTAATTCTATGTATTAAATTTTGCTGTAAGCTTTTTTATAATGAAAGCTCAATTTTCTCATCTTTGAATTTACAACAGTCTTGCCATTGTTGTTTGCTCTTTACTATTGTTTTTTGCATAGGTTTCTTTTTTCAAACAAGAATTTTAAAACATTATGACACTTTGACACTTTAATCCCCTAATTCTATGTACTCATAAGATGTCCAACTCTTGCTAATGAATTGCTATACTTGGAAAAAAAATACAATTTAGACTTCCTAGCGGTAGGTACCAAAATGAGTTCAAACAAACTAATTAATTTTTAGTTCTTCGCACTATATTATGTAGGTATGTAATTCCTGTTTCAATACAAAAAAAAATCAACCAACATTGACACTCAAAATATACACATACTCAAATACTTTTAATAACAAATTAAAACAGCATGTTGTTCCTATAAAAATTAATTAATTTCTGTTGTAAAATTAACAAATCTCCTGCCGTTTAATGTATAAGTACAAATGTTACGAGTGTAAGTAAGACAAACTAATTTTAATTACTTTCTTGAGAGCCCATAATAAACCTCAAGAACAGCGCAAAACTTTTTATACCAACTTAAGTCCACCAGTTACTTTTTATTTGAGATCATTAATACATTTTATGACTTTCATTAAAAGAATATTTAAACCTAGCACGAGTTCATTAAAATTTTCAAGAATTAAAGAAGACGAAGGAGAAGAAAAAAATAGCCGACGAATACTGGCATAAACAGAAAAAAAAACTAATTCTAATTAATTAGATTTAATTGTTACAGAAATGAGCCAGTAAGCATTAATTCAATAAAATTAACAAAATTTAAACCCCCAAAAAAAAAGTATTTTAAACCTACAAAATTAAACGCCTAATGGGCATGAGTTTATCGCACTAACTTGGAAGCACCAGAGCATTAGAAAAAAGTACTAAAAATAAAGTGCCACACTACTGTAAACTTAAAGATTTTTATCACCTGCTTCGCTTGTGTTTGAAGAAATTAACAAAATTCTTTCAACAACATGACAACATCAGACGTAAAGAACTTTAAATCGAGAAAATCAAATATTTAATTTAATGCTGATGTTTGGTTTTTAGCAGTCTTACGTTCCTTTTCACAATGTATAGTTAAGAGTTAACGTGAACTTTAACTGACAGTTCTTCATACAAAACTTGCCGTTAAAGTCAATGTTAGCTTTTAATTGTACATTGTGAAAAGGGCCGTTAATCGTGATTTAATATAATTTTTTTTATTTTGTTTAGTCGTTCCAAGTCGGTCTTGTTAAAGTTGGCAAAGAGCAAGGGTTCTCCGTACAAGAAAAAATCGGATCTCAGTTATTTATATGATATTATTTTTCCCAAAAAAGGGAGATGTTCAAAATAACTTATAATAACTTTTGTAATCAGGCTTATCACAAATAGAATTTCCAAACGTGTGAACAATTGGTATCAAAAAAACTTCATACGATTACGAAATATTTTCACAATTTATGAAGAAAATTATTCACAAAAATTTTTATGTTGGAAAAAGTGGAAATGTGTAAGTTTTCAATTTTATTGGAATTGATGTTTGGAAAAACAAAATCCACGTGATCGAAAAATTGTATTCAGAAATTTTCACATGTGGCTGAATATAAATTATTTGCTGGATTCTGTATAAGTTTATAATCCTACTACGGTTATTTTTCTTTTGTAATTTTCAAAAATACTCGTATTATTATTTGTGGATTCTGAAGTACTTTTTGAAAGTCTGTGCATAAGATAAGAGGTTTGTGACTGTTTAAAATGTCTGGTTTAAGTTTATTTCTGATTTGGCAAATCACCAATGAAATGCATATAGACAATGATTAAGCACCAGCAAATAACTTTCAATTAAACTTAATTAAATATTAAGTTGCTTTTATAAAAGAAAATGCCTCTAATTTTTAATAAAACGTGCATTTGAATTTGATTTCTATGAAACGTCAACTGTCTCCATACGCCTTATCTTCATTTATGTAATGAAAAATCCGTAAGCACGCATTTTCATACGGTGCTCAGTTCGTGGATGGTCAAGGGAAAGAGAGTGAAAAGAGGTACAATGACTTGCCTGGACGCAGAATCAGTTTTAGTTGTCATTCGGTATTCTCCACCTGAAGTTGGGTGTAGCATTTATTTTATTTTCCTTGTACATTTTGTTGCTATAGGGGAAAACTTTTAACATATTATAACATATTATAAAGAAAATTTATTTATGAAAATTGAAAAATTTTTAAATAGAATTTCCAAAACTATCTTTATATTAATAAATTAATAATAAATATTTAATGAAATTTATTTATTTGACCCATTTGTCAGAAGTGTAAATACAATAATTGAAATTTATTTGCTGGTGCTTTAGCATGTCTATATTATAGGTCTGCACAGATACATCTGTTTGCATAGGTATTGCGTGTTTTTTGGTTCTGGTATGAACAAATATGTTATTCAGCGTTTCTGTTACTAGTTGTTGATGTTGATTTTTTTCCAGCAATTATTATATGGTTGGGCAATGAGCAAATGAGAACAACACATTTGTTTGTGTTTGTTCTTCTAAAACAAATAAGATACATAAAACTGTTTTTACCATAAGTACCTTATGATGTGTTGCGAAAAAATATACATACATGGCTGATGAATGAATGAATAAAAGTAAAATTTCACATACATATGTGCCCTTAATTATGAAAGTGGTCAGAGTCATGTGCATTTTGTTTCGAAATATCAAATAAATCTTTTAAAAACTTCAATAAATATTAAAAAAAATATTAAATAAAGTTATATAATCCGAGACTAGTACAAGTCCAAATTAAAATCCTGCATAATGTAAAAATATTTTTTAATTTATTCAAATGTAATCTCCTAAATATCTCGAGCAGAGAAATATATGACTTAGACCACTTTCATAATTAAGAGCACATATGTAAGTAAATGATACATGAAACACATGAGCTGCAAATACAAACAAAAAAAATTACACACAATGCGAATGTGTGTAGCCTTGTCTGCCCCAGAAAAACTTTAACGAACATGCGCACAACATCTGCTCATTATGTATTTGTTTCAGCAGTGGTTCTTTCATATATTTGTATTATATCTATTTTTGAGCAAAAACAGGTACAAACAGTTCCTCGGCAGCAATACAATAAGCAATTGTTATTTGTTTTTGATTGTATTGTAATTTGAAAAAGCACGCACACACAATAACTCCTATACTAGTTCTTTCGCTCACACTACAATTGTATGGTACATACCACGGTATATTTGTTTCGGTTATACCAATAAGTATACAAATGCAACCCTTTAGTCTATGTACGCATTTCATTGGCGCTTGAACCAAATCATCATTAGACTTCAACCACAAATTTTGAACAGTCTACTGATGATTTGCTTCAAGCGCCAATGAAATTCGTAAATGCTAATGAAATGCGTATAATTTCAATTATTGTATTTGATAATATATAAATAATTATGATGTTCCGTACTCAATACTAATGTCTTAATTCTGTTCGACGATTGTATCGTCTTGTCTATGGACGAAAAAAAGCCGCAATTATTATTTATTGTCTATGCTAGAAGGTTTGTGTATTTGCATTGTGATTTCGTTCCAAATATTATATCCAACACATATTTTTTCATATATTTTTCAAACTATTGGGTAGTATGAATAAAAAAAGTATTTGCTTTTTACTAAAAAATTTGTTTTAAAACCCAAATGTATATGTGTTTTTTGTTTTTTAAACAAATTTTTAAGTAAAAAGTAAATACTTTTTTTATTCATACTACCCATTGTATAATAGTTTAATTTAATTTTTATGTTTTAAAAACATGGCAATAATAATATTTTTATTTTTCATTATCAAAGACAACAACAATTTAATTTAAAGAATTAACAGCCTGTTTCACAATGTCGAATGAAAACCTAAGCGAACGAAGGCTAGTCACTCGATATGAAGTAAATTTGGGTTTCACGAAATCATGTTCGTTCGTTCGCTTGAAGTTACGTCTGTCAATTTTTATCTGTTACGAAAAGTAATAGATCGGCATTGCCAAATCAAAAATTTTAGTAAATTTTACAGATTTTCCGTTAAAATAGCAAAAATTACTACTTAATCGCTTTGAAGTAAATGCAACCATTCATAAAAGCGATCAGCTGCATGTGACGAATATTAAGTAAATTTTTATCAACCAAGAAATGAACAAAAGAAACATTAAAAAGTGAAAATTATAAATACATCTATAAACTGCAAAGAGTGTGTAGTTTTTTTTTCAAGATAGTAAATGAATTTTTGAAGCCAAGAAATGATTTTAAATAATAATTTTTATTCTAAGATGTGTTTGTGCATTAATTTAATAAATTAAAAACTTTTTACTTGGCGAATGCAAAACAACAAGTGAGTGATTTTGACATTTGCGTTCGCAATGTTGACGACACGTTCGATATTGTGAAACCCAAATCTGTATGAAAACACTTACGTTTTCATTCGCATTGTCGTTCGAGTGACTAATCGCAGAACGATAAGATAAAGAAACAGAATTCGGTTTTCGTTCGCTTATAATGCGAATGAACATGTTTATTCGACATTGTGAAACAGGCTGTAAAAACAATAATCAAAAGCATTTTCAAACAAAAACGTTCTAAATCTTCTTACTGAATTAGGGCATTAATTACAAATGTATAATTCATTTTACTAGCATAAATTCCCGTTTTATTTTAAATATTCACTCTATTTTTGTAATGAATGAATAAAATTTGCCGAAAATAGGCCTTAATGTTATTTGTTCGGCACAAATTGGGCTGAATATTATGCCTTGAAAATAAATATAGTTGTTAATAGGTATAATATTTAAAATTAATTCTGCGGCGGTGCTTGAAGATTACATTCCCACTTCAAAAGTTATATGTAAATGAAGGTTAAAAAAAATTTTTCAATTTTTTCGCTTTTTTTAAACATTTTCCAAATTTTCTTGTAAACGAAAAATGCAATCGTCACCACCGCAGAACTTTAGAACTTGAAATCATTAACAGCTGTGTTGAATGGTAAGAATTCTGCCCAATTTGTGCAGCATTAAATGTTATCAGAAATATTTTCTTTCTTCCAAGTTTTGTTGTTGTCATTTTTATTTTCTCAGTGTATTGTTGCAACAATATCCCTAAATGAAAGATTACTACCCAAACTAACTATGCAAAAAATACAAACATTGATTTTGTAGCTGTTAACATAAATATTGCGTAAAATTCGTAAAAATCCTAGTTTTAGTGGACACCCTAAATTTCCGATTTCGGACACTCTAATTACCAATTAAGGTTGCTGACTCTACCCCCGAAGAATTAGAAATCATTCGGCTTTCATAGCTTGAAAATTAAAAAGTACATTTTGTTTGGCATATTGCTAAAATTAAATTAAATAAATCTCGTTTTTTTAATGTTGCCCCTTTTCTTGATAAATGTCATCGGTCACCCTGATCTCAGTGAATCTGGTTTCGGTACTCGGAAGATTTTAAGATTTAATCGGACAATCAAACTCTAGTCTAAATTTAAAAGTTTTACTTATTACATTTCTCTGTGCAACACATAATGTTGTGTTGCATGCATCATTAACACTTTCCGAAGTCAAAGAAGTATTTAAATATAAAAATCATTTTTAATCTCACAAATTGATGACTTCCTTTATTTTATTTAGTATTTTCTTATGAGTAAACATTATTTTCTAGTGAATGTGAAATAAATATATATAAAAAAAATCTTAAAAATAAACACTTAAAGCAACCAACAATGAGCAACAATATATTTTGATAATTGCTCAATTTCTTATTCTTAACTTTATTTTTTCTAAGAAAATTAATCCGTTTTTAATTGACTACTGATGAAAAAAGAAAAAGAAGAAGTAGTAGAAGAAATAAACCCTTCGTTTAACAAATAAACCGATTAAATATTTCATTACATTCGAGAACTCGCACATGCAGGTACATATACAGAGATGGGACTTGGTTTAAATAAAACAATGCAACAACATTCAAGTGTTTACACTTAGGGTGTTAGTTTGTGTGTGTGTGTGTGACGAGAATAATAGAGCTGGAGAAAGCTTATATAAATTTAATAATTCGTTTCATTTATCACGCGTCTGTAACACACTCGTACACAGAGCACTCACAAAGTTACTTTTGGTATTTGTTTCTTTTTTTTTGGAGCTAGCTAAAATAGATATTAAAAGGAATGCTTTCTTTTTGGTGTTCATAATTTTTCATAAAAAGTTTGTTTCACCTTCGAAAAATGGGAGGAATGCCTTCACTTTCTAATAATGAAAATTACACAGGGTGTCCGCAGTGTTGCCAGAAGTAGGGTAAAATCCCTACATGTTGGTATTTATGATACTAAAATAGAAGCGTAGGGAAAATCGGACAGATTTTTTATATTCTCCAAAATGTAGGGATTTTTTCGTCATGCCGCATTATTAATGAAAAAAATGCAAACATAACGTTTTTTACTAATAGTTTATTTTTCAAAACGGTTCAAAAATATTCTTTTCGTTAAAATCACTTAAAAATATATTTCCAAAGTTGTTCGTCGTTTAAAAAGTTGATGACGAATTCATATTCCAGGTGGTTTCAAGCTTGCAAACACAAAATCTGTCTCGTACTTTATTGCAATGAAAATTTACAAATCAAACTTCCTACAAATTTTATTGCAATGAAATTTGCAAAGTCAAACTTCCCAAAAAAAGCAGCTGCTAACTTGGCACCACCTGCTACATGAGATCGCCTTGGTATATGCTTTTTCTAAGATATCATTCATTTATACTTGAATTAAATGAAAGTTCTGATATTTAAATTAGTTGAATGGAATTACATATGTATGTTAATTTTAAAATAACCTGTTCATGGACCTGAATTTAATTTATCTTTAAAAATTTTATTTGAAAAGAACTATTCATATTAATTTTTAAAAAAACTTTATGTTGTCTTAATTGAATTTAATTAAAAGTTATCAAAGCTTTAATAAACATATAATTGGTGTTTTTTATTGAGGTATAGAACTTTAAGTTGGCATCACTTTTTTAACTGGCGGCCATTTTGTCAGCTGTCAAGTGATTAATATTTAGTTTGGTTTGCCATTTCATCATGAACAGGTTGACAAAAGAACAACGCTTGCAAATCGTGCAAATTTATTTCGAAAATAATGGTTCAGTTCGCGAAGTTTACCGCAAGCTCCGTCCATTTTATGGTCGACATAATCGTCCATCAGAGCAATTAATTCGGTTAACCATGGATCGTTTTCGCACTACGTTTACTCTATGTGATAATACGCATCCGCAGAGACGTCGAACAGTGCGCACCGAAGAAACAATTGCCGCTGTAGAGCAAAGTGTTGAAGAGGACCCGAATGAATCGATTCGCCACCGGAGACCGGTATAGAGCCATGATAACCGACTATTTTGTTCCCGAATTGGATGGCAAGAATGTGGATGAGTTGTGGTTCCAACAAGACGGCGCTACATGCCACACAGCGCACGTCACAATCGATTTATTGAAGGAAACATTCGATGAGTGCATAATTTCGCGGAATGGACCTGTCAATTGGCCACCAAGATCGTGTGATTTGACACCATTGGATTATTTTCTTTGGGGATATGTGAAGTCGCTCGTCTACGCCAACAAACCAGAAACGTTAGGGGACTTGGAAGCCAACATTCGTGGCGTTATTGCCAACATACGTCCCCATATGCTCGAAAAAGTGGTTGAAAATTGGACCTGTAGAATTGTCTTTATTCGAGCCAGCCGCGGCGGCCACATGCCCGAAATCATATTTAATCATTAATGGCATAAAATTATCTTTCCAATAAAGCCAAACTGATGGACATTAAAACGATTTTCTTGTGTTTTATTTCAATTCGAAGTTCTATACCTCTAAAAAAAACACCCTGTATATATATATATATATATATATATATATATATATATATATATATATTTTTTTTCTTCTTTTTAGTGACAAAAATGCGTAGGGATTTTTGTACGGGAAATTTCTTCAACGTGTAGGAAAAAATCTTTTTTTTTAGCATGCGTAGGTATTTTTTCTAGAAGTCTTATGGCAACACTGACTCGCAGTAATTCCATTGTAATCCTGGTTGTGTACGATGTGGCACCGTTTTGTTGATGCTGCATGTTAAGCGAACCCAAAGCATGCAGTTGTGGCGTTAAAAAGTTTTCAATCATATCACGATATCGCTGCCCATTCACAGTTACCGTTACGCCGTGTTCATTTAAAAAAAATAAGATCCAATGAATTGCACACCAGACTGTCACTTTTAATGGATGCAAAGGTGACTAATGCATAATTTGAGGGTTTTACATTGCCCAGAACCGACTATTCTATCCATTCAAATTAAAATGTGCCTCGTCACTCATTATGATGTTTTCATGAAAATCGTGGTTGTTATGAGCGAGCTGTTTTAACGATTGAAACACTTTGGTTTTCGAATATTTAGTCATAATAAATTTGCCACGTGTCTACTTTATGAGCTTGGGGACTATTCACATGTTACGTGAGACTATTTTCGGAGCTTTCATAATCACCTCCTTTCCTTTCAAAAGTCGTACGATTGTGTAGGATAGTGAGTCCAAGCCTTATACATAAATATTTTTATATGACACAATAAAGGTTGACAAGAAATTAACAAATTCATTTAAACTACTGGTGTACTTTACTTCGTCTATATCTTCATAATCTTTTACTTTATATAACGTACTCCCTGTCAACCAGCCTGTCTCATAGATGTGTCTCGAGCAGTTTTGAGCTATTATGGCAAACCATATAATACACCGCACAGCTTTTCATATACTGTCAGTAATTTAACACTTATACACAGATATACCACTACTGTGCATTACACACACACACATCAAAGTCACCCGCAACACCATCATCAACACAATCAGTCTCGTTATCTTAAACAACATTAAAGCGACACGTTTTCCAAATACATAGAATGAACAAATGAACTTCTAAACGTCTGCGATCCCACAAAGATGCAAGCGAAAACGTACGTTGGCCGAATTTTAATTTACCACACTTCTGTTGGCGGCTTTCTTCGATTCAATGCAACTTTTTCTATATACATTAGAGACCTGCGTAAACCATATTAAAATGTAAATACGTTTTGGGCTTTAAATGTATTCTCGTGGCATGTTTATACTAAACCAATAATAAATGCTCTCGTATTATAACCCTAAAGGAAATGTCACTAGTGACTCAGTACTGATTCACTATTGACTTTGTCGCCGGTACTACTGACTAATTATACCCCATACAATGCTTTTTGCTATAGACATTTAACATGTGCGTGTCATTGAAAAGCAACTACTGACATTGATACTACTGATTACATAGTTCTTTAGGGACCATATCAAGACATGGGATTGTCTCTAGTAAATTTTAGTAATTCTAGCATATACTTTTTAAAATGAAATTGCATATTTTGTTCACATTTTGGTATTTTATTAAATAAATTTATAAAAAATCTAATTTATGCATAAAAAACATACAATAACAGGAACTAATTCATTCATTCGTTCAGCATATTATCAGCAAGTAGGCATTTTGTTTGTCTTTTCTATAAATACATATGAATATGTTAATCAAAAATTTTATGTTTCGCTGAATTAGTAAAGTCAAACACTTACGTATGGAGCTGAAAGTGTGACAAATCTTTACCTGACGGCACAACATCTTCCACGGGATCAAACAAAAATTTCCATAATTGGCACCTTTACTTAAAATTGTATAATTTTCACATTTTATATTTTTTATACAATATGTATTGTTATTTTATTTGTTTTTTGCAACTTCTTTTTGTGTATGTTTTTTAATTATTGTTCAATACGTTTATATTGTTTTAATTTGATTGTTTAAACTTATTTTTATAAACACTTAAATTTTGCTTTACGCCACTTTTATTTTCAACAAACCAATAAAACGTTAAGAAGAAGCTTAATTGTGTGTGTCTACGTATTAAAAACAATATTAATAGACACTCCGTTGACAATGTCACCAAAATAGTCGACAAAGTGGTGACTCTTAACCCCACGTTTCCTTCAGGGAAGCGAAGCACGAAGGATGTATTGGTGTACGTGTATATGAGAGTTAACAAGCAATGTCGTCAAGACTTCTTGTTCATAACAAACAATCAACAGAAGTATTGTTGATGCGGGCATGCTTGTTATTTTGCATATTGTACGTTTGAGTGTGTGTGTGTGTGCAAGATGCAGATGGTAAGATATTATGTGTTAAAAGGAGGTTGTTTTAAGCAAGCACACACAACTAATGCCAATACGTGTGTGCGTTTGTATGTGCGCAGAAAAATAAGAGAGCATACACAAAACTTATGTATGTATGTATGTATTTATGTACATGCATGACGCTTGTATATGCGCCCATGCGTATGAAGAAGCAAGCATCACAAATTCTTCCGTCTCTAAGTATTTTCTTCTTTATTCCAATACCTGCAATAAGTTAAACAAATGCATTGCCAACAGTGTTGTTTAGCGTTTGTTTTAGAACACTTTGCTGTAGTAAAACATTTGAAAAATATCTCGTCTTAAAAGTTCTTGTAAGAGGTCTGGTGCAGGTCTTTATGATGGTATATTTACTATACACAATATTCCTTGCTGCTGCTGATGGTGGTTATTTCCCGGTTGGCATCTGCCACCAAATGCAATGGTTTATTATGACTACAACAGCAGAATCAAACTGTTATACATACAAGTAAAATTAGATAGAGATTAAAACGCCCTCGCACTTGTGTCTGTGGGTTTTAGGTTTCTTTGTTTGTGGAAATTTTTGTTTTATTGGCATTACCTTTTATGGATTAGGGAAGTGTATGAGCACATAAATATTGTGACTGGAATCTATTAAATCACGTTTACATTCATGTATATATTTTAATACTTCTACCATTGTCATTTGGTAATCTCACACTTCCTATTTTCGTTAGGTAAAATATTTTTAATAGCCAACTACCAGCCAGATAATTTTTATAATGTTGCATTTAAAATGTCATCATGTTATGTAAATTAATATGTCACATTATTGGACCTCTCGCAACAACATTAAATATTTATATGATTTTAGATAAATAGGTTCTATTCAACAGCTTAGTTAGGTGTAATCCTCAAATTTCAGTGATACGGCAATTTGTGGTTTATGTTTCTAGAAAAGTCACTTGTTCATAAATTGTATACTCCATAAAAATTATCATTCTTCGTTCATAAATCCCATGGCAGTTAGTCAAATTCTTATTTACTTTTTCAATAATACAATACAAGCTGATATATTTAGGGCCATTATTGTAACTTGACGTTAGCTAAAAGTAGGATATTATTGGATGGATAAACACTTTTTCATTATTACAACTTCATTTTAACAAAAAGTGAGCGATAAACTAAAGACAAGTTGATTCTACCCATGATACAATTATACTAGGTACATGCACGACTACAACAAAATTACAACACCAAAAAACACATGTATTTTGTTGGTATAAACAAACCCTAAATTGTCGGAAACATAGGTCTTTTGTTTATAAAAACAACAATTACAGAGTAACTAAAGTACAATTGCAGACGCGGCATACCTGCAAGTTTATCGCTATTCAGTGTTGCCAATCTGTGTGTAGTTAGGCAGTGTATAATTTCTACTCACATGTGTATTCCATATAATTAAATTCTTGTGTAATCTGTGTGTAATTCTACTTTGGGTTCTATTTTTATTTATTTTTGTTTTAAAGTCAAGACTTCTTTACCTGATTCACAGCTGTTAAGTCATGATAAGTACTCGTATTGATTACTAATTTGATTACTTTTTTTTAAAGGTGAAGTAATGATTAAATTACGATTATATTCAGTTTCTCACGATTAATAATTGATTACGATTACTAATAATTATTTTTATCTAATTTTTCGACCTTTTTTTAAGTTAAATTAAAAAACTATTTTTTTGAGCTTTAGGTCAGTTTATATAAAATTTATTGGTTCAATATTTCGTTAACCTTCGGTTAACTTCTTCAGGATTTATATTTTGTGTATCGTTTTTTTGATATTTATTTTTTTTTGATATTTAATTTTTTCTTTTTCTTCTTTTCCTTTCAATTGTAAATAATGAAAAAGTAATCTGAATTACATGAAATTACAACAAAACAATCAAAAAGAATTACAATTAATAAAAAAATAATCCAATTATATTTAGATTACTTTTAATTCCTTTTGATTATTTATTAGTAATCAAAAGTAATCTTTGAAAGTCGGATTATTTTTTTATTGCTTTTAATTCTTTTTGTTTTTATTTTTTTGTAATTTCAAGTAATTCAGATTATTTTTTCATTATTAGTAATCGAAATAAATTATTTATTAGAAATTCTTTTAAATGAAATTATATAATCTGCTTAAAATTTTTAAGTAGACCATAGCTAATTCAATCATCTTTTATACAAATATTTTGCACAGGGTAGTAAAAATAAAATTAAAATATTAGATTTTGAGTAGCTTGCCTACAAATCTAGTCACAAACTAGATTTTGTTTTGTATGGGAAATCTTCTCAAAACCAACTAGATTTAGGTCGACATCTCGTAAGTACTAGATTTCGAGATAATGTAAATGCTCTATAAAGAAAAGTTTATGAAATTTATGTTTAAATATGATTTCTGCTATGTGACCGCCACACCAACCGCATAGAAGGCGCAATCTGGAACACCAGTTTCACCACATTTGCGGCCGTATTTCGCCGATAACTCTTCAAATATTGATTTGCAGGTGTTCAATTGTTTGTGATTTATCGACGTAGACAAGTGACTTAACATAACTCCAAAGAAACTAATCCAATGGGGTTAAATCACACGATCCGAAAACGATCCATTGTTCTTCCAATTAGACGCTGTGAAGAACGATTATGTACGCCATAATATGGAAGAAGTGCTCGACGAGTTTGACGAATAGAATAATTATTTTGATTAAAAATTTCAATAATTTGCACGCGTTGCTCTGGTGTAAGTCGATTCATAATGAAATTTCAAAGCAAACTAAACAAAAAGCAACTATCGCTGTTAAATGGGTGGTCAGATAAAGCAGTGATGCCAACTTAAACTCGTTACACTCTAACAAAAACAAGCTTGATATGAAATTTTTAAAGCCTGTTTACTTTTATGCAGACTGAAATTTAAGAAATCAAAATTAAATGGTATTTTATGAGTTTATGAAATTTTGACTATGTAGTTTTAACAACTTGACAAATTTGACAACTTTATCTTGAAAACCGCGCAAAGCTCTTGAAACTTTCAAAAACGCTAAAAACAAAAAAATCCTAAAATTAAAAAAATCCCTAACTGGAAATTCGCCAAATTGAAAAAGCACTTAAATGAAAAATATTACTCTAAAAATAAAATAAATAGCTAAAATACAAGAAAAAAAACCAAAAAAAACAAGGTTGCCAAGAAAATAAAAAAATCACCAAAAACCGAAAAAATCGCCAAAGCTAAGAAAATCGTTAAAACTAAAATTACGTGTTGCAAAAACAGAAAACGCTAAAATCCGAAAAAAGTCGTTAAAACTAAAAAAAAGCGACCCAAAGAACAAAATCACTAAAATAAAATAAAAAAAACGACGAGATCAAAAATTTTTTAATTTCTTTTTGTTACTTTGGTAAAATTTTCTTTTAAAAAAATTGCGAGGCCCCACTATCTGCCAAGCATTAGTGTCCCTTTGTATCAGTTGTTGTAGGAAAGTTCAAGTGATGAAGTCATAGTCACTGGTCACTGAAATACACCGGCTTCAGAGGATACTAATATTAATGTAACATCAGAGCCCCCTCCTTCGTTGTGTAGCAGAATCATCGCGTAAAATGACCAATAAAATGGCTAATACACAGAAAAAATTACGCATATAAGATTTTCAAAAAAAATTTTGTTTGAAATAAAATTTAGTTTCAGTAAATACTTTTTATTGATCAAGTAAATTGTTTGTTCAAATTTTATTTGTGGTTTGTCGCCTACTTTTCGGCAATTACATGTATACAACACGATCAATCAAAATAAACAACAACAATAGCACAGCAGCATGTTTGACCTATCGACAAGCAAGATAAACACCAACACACTTAAACAACAAATTCTCTCAATGAGTTTGGTTACTGAAAATGAAATTTAGTTCAAAAAAATGTAATACGCCTTATTTAACACCAGAGGAGCTACAACACTGCATATCATAAAAAACGTGCAAAAAGCACAGTTGTAAAAAAATGAAGCTTTTTTCTATCTAATCCTTCACTGCCTGTCTTCTCTATCACTATCCCTTTCCTAAAAAAGGTAACACTTAGTAGTAGTAGTAGCCAATCTTTGCCTGAGTGTTACTTCTCTTTAAAAAAAAAGCTATCATTTCCATAATTTTGGAATGTAATAGAATTTAGAGAGATGCTCGGATTTTTCGACGCTTACTTGTTGCATCAGATTATTTTATAACCAGGACATGGAATGTGACGATGTCTGTCATGTGTGTAATATTCGTGTCTTTATTTTAAAGGCGGTGGGCGTGTCCGGCGTATGTCTTTTTTTATTCTAAGAAGTGTATGTACCAAATTTGAAGACACCTGTTGGGATAGGAATGCGCAAAAATCGATTTGACTTCCATGGCCGGTCTAGGACGATTTCTTACAGTTTTAGGTACAAAAATGTATGCCGCCAATCCACTGCGCGGCCAGCGTCTTGATTATTGACGTTTTGTGCCGTACTTGAATGCTGAATATGGTGGAGCTGTAGATTCAACAAAATGGTGCAACATGCAAAAAAAAGCGCGTGGCGCAACTGATTTATATAAACAAATATTAGATGAACGAATAATTTTACACAATTGGGCTTTTAGTGGAATTTATATTTGTTTTTGGTCAAATTAATGCCTATTTTTATAAATGGATACTTGCATACAAATGTAGTGAATTTTGGATTCCCTATGGGTATGGGTATACTCAGTTTATCTAAAAGTCAAATCAAATAAAAATTTTTAAATTAATTTTTAGCTGAATAATCAAATCTTTTTATTATGATTAAATTAACAAAACCACTATTTGTTAAAAATTTATTTCTTCTAACGGAAAATGTTTCAGCTGTAAGTGTCATTAAATGCAAGGTGGTCTCATTTTATTATTAAACTTGTAGGTTTAAATGTAGCGCCATCATCATTGTCATCGCGATGGTACATTTAATTCATAATTACTCAATAAGACATTTGTGATAAATAAAAATATAAAATACAAAAGAAAATATAAAACACAAATTTTATGATGAAATTAAATTCATGTGTGTGTCCCAAATAGTCGTAAAATTTTTATTTTAGTTTACATACTGGGAAATGGAGATTTTCGGGTTTAAGTTTGCTTTAGTTTATTTTTTAGTATTAAAAAAAAAATTATAAAAATTTGTAGCTCATAAATTAGAAACAAAAAGAAACAATTTTTCATCCATAACTTCTAGATGGACTATCAAATAAGAACAAAAAAATTATTCATTCTGGAATATAAAAAAATTTTGGTCTTGGGTCAAGCAAAGCAATTAAAATCTTGAATGTCATAAAAGTTCATTAGCACATTTTTTTCTCATTTTTTAAATACAATCAGAATGATAAGCACACAATGTGACAGGTGGATCATTCTGTGTGTTGGTTAGTGTTTGAGACAGTGTTGCCGATTTTTCTGCAATTGATTTTTTTAATAAGGCTAAATTTATTTAAATTTAATATTTTTGCTAAAAATATGTGTTCTAACATATGAAATACTACTGGCTTGAAGGGCTGTTTTGTGTTAAAATTGGGAAAATACGCATAATAAAGTAATTGCAATGGTTGGTTGGTATAAAAAAATCTTTTCGTCCACCGTGTCAAGGAGTTCATGTGCTTGAATTCTTCTTTTCTGAAATTAAATATATAATCAGTCATCCTCTTAGTAATTATACAACTTGCACTTATCATTTATGTTTCTGCTTTAATTCTCAAAAATCAAATTGAACCGATATACGAGTGTGGATCAATAAGTCCGAAACTTTTTGAGCAAAATAAAAATTTATTTTTGAACATAATCTCTTTTGAACTTAATACACTTAGTCCACTCAGTTCCACTTTTTGTACACACAAAAAAATTTATAATCGTTAAAAATAGGGTTAATTTTAAATTTTTTGACAATGTTTTTGCTTCATGTGTGTTTCATGTTACTTTAACATGATTTATAGTAATTGTCAAAAAAATTCTTTCGAATTTCACGTTGAATTAACATTTAAGTACTGTTAAAATAAAAATGAAGAATCATGTTGAATCAAAGTTATTTCAAGTTAGATCAACATGAATTTAATTTAATGTAATAATTGTATTTTATTAATTATTTAACTTACGTGTGGTTGACATAGACATCAGAAAAATGTTTGTATATAAATTAAATTGTCTTCGCCGGCCAAGATTTGAACTCGGAACTCATCGAGTGGTAGTCAACGTACTTACCCCTGCAGCAGTGTTGCCAAATGTTGCAGGCATTTCCCACCATATAGCCCCTGAAAATCCGCTAAAAACCGTTATCTGAATAAAAAGAAACGCTAATATAACCGCTGAATTTTTGTGACCAACATATGTCTTTTTTATGGTTTATTGGTAAAAAAAAAGAATAATATAAATTTTATATTATTTTTATTATATTAAATTATATGGATAGATGTTTGTATGTTGGAATCTCATAATTCCCCAATATTTGTAAGCATAACTCAGGCTACTCTTTGAGTAGGTATTTTATTTCCTGCAGAGTTTCCATACACAAAAATTGAACCAGTACCTGTGTTTTGTAACTTGCGAGAAGTTTTCGCGTCGAGAAAAATCAAACAATTACTTAAAAGAAACATGAGCAACTAAATTTTTCGTTAGTCATCCTGTGTTTCACAGAATGACAATAAACTTTTCGTTTGGAAAAGTTCTCACCAAAGTTACAGAACATAGGCACAGGAAAAAGTAGAATCCAAGGGCATATTCCATCTTATAATATTAG
Organism: Tachina fera; assembly: GCA_905220375.1. Classification (NCBI taxonomy): domain Eukaryota; kingdom Metazoa; phylum Arthropoda; class Insecta; order Diptera; family Tachinidae; genus Tachina; species Tachina fera. The sequence continues at coordinate 78,966,169 of LR999966.1, forward strand.
TGTTGGAGCTGATTCAGTATATTTTCAATATTTTCTGCGATAGACTCTAATTGTTCTACACGTGTGGAATAATATCTTGCCGTTTTGCTTGAAGTATTTGTAAAATATTGTTTAAATTTCCTGACTTTCTGACTATCTGAAATTAAAAAATAGTGTTGATAAAATAAAGTCTGTGGCTCAATTCACATTGGCTTGAAGTTTAGTTTCGAAGGAGAATTTCAATAAAAAACGTCTCTAATCAAAATCGAATTATTCAGAAAAAGTTATTGTTTTGAGAGATTTTGGTTGATATTAGTTTTCCTCATACTCAGTGGTCCAATCACCCAGTTTTCGGTTTGTTTTCCGTTTGTTTAAAGATTTATTTAATTTTTTTTAATACGTAAAGAATGATTAAATTGGTTTGTAATATACTTTTAATCTCGAATTAAATTTTATTCACTAATTATCAGATTTGTTCACTTTTATACTCGTATGTATATACATATGAATTTTCACATTATACTACACGACCACAATATGTCAATTTTTTATTTGCAAAAAAATAAACGTTAGTTTCTTTTCGCTGTACGTGTTTATATCGAAAAAAAACTCAACATAAATACCAAAGTACGTGTCGCATAGCTGCGTTAAATATACTTTATTTTGATTCAATACCTTTCTTTATAAGATTCAGAAAAACGCTGAAAATCCGTCAACTAAGAAATTCTTCCGCTAAAATTCCCGCTGGTGGTTTTTTAAACAGACTTGCCGCTAATGACAACAAAATACAGTCATATATAGCGGGAAAACCGCCGTTTTGGCAACACTGCGCTGCAGCCACAACAACATTAAATATTCTTAAGATGCACACTAAATATGTACCATCTTCAGTTAAATTATAATTTAACATTATTTCTAGTCATTGTACATACAATTTGTTTGAAATGTTTTAGTTTTAGTTAAAAAACGAAATGCTTTAACTTGAAAAGTTTTAGTAAAAAAAAAAAAAAAAAATACCTTGACTTGACTCCAATATTCAAACCTGCGATCCTCCGAATGCAAGACTAGTACACTACCTACCAGCCAGCAGCAGTTTTTCGGCTGTTTACAAACATCAAAAAAAAAAACAACAACAATTCGAAAACAACCTACACAACCAAGCACAAAAGTGTATTGCAGCTATAAACAAAGCAAATAACCACCAACACACTGAAACAATACAGTAAATTTAATGTGATTTGAATGAATTTGAATTAACCTTTTGGCATATTGATTTTACATTGGTATTTTTTTCTGTGTGTATTCCTTGCAAAAATTTGGATTTTTCGAGGTCCTTAAAATAGGCATTTGCTTGATCAATAATTTAATTTTTGGAGCTAAATCTCTTTCTAGATGGCCAGGAAGTAGTCACTAGGGGTTAAATCTGAAGACTAGGGTGGATAACGGAGCAATTTGAATCCCAATTCATGGATTTTTGCCATCGAAACTGCACATGCGTTTGTGATCGATTGTGAGCAAACGCGGCATCTATCTTGCGGAAAGCTTTATCATACCCAAGTAATCATTCAAAATAGAAAGCACTGAGCTATGTGATATGCCTATGGCATCAACAATCTCACGCGCTTTTACTCTTCGATCAGCCAACATCATGGATTTTTTCGACATTTCGGTTGTACTGACCTCAATTGACCATGCAGAACGTTCAGCGTCATTTGTACTTGTGCGACCTCAACGAAAGTCAGTAAACGACTTTTTACCATTGAAATCGATGGTGCAGAGTCCCCATAGTATTGACGTTTTCTTTTTCGAAACCATTAATGATTAATGAGCACTCGAAATTCACTTTTTTCCATTTTTAAAAAAATACACGAGCATATATGTTTTGAACAGCTGTTAAACGCAAAGTAAATGACGACACTTGCTCGAAATTTAACAGTAGTCTGTTAACAGGTGGTACTTGATGGGAACAGTATAAGTGTGAACAGTGTATAAGTGACGGACTTATTGATCTGCCGTAATAAGGACTTGTATAAGTTTTTGGCACTAATTGCAAAAAAGTAAAATTTTAAATTGTAGTAAATATCTGGTTTTACATTAGAATTGCGGATGCGGCAACACTCTACTAAACCCTATAGTTTTATTCTGTTTAGTAGACATCTGCTGTCATTTGTTAGTTGCTTCTGACATGTTTGTTATTTCTAACATGATTAATTGTTGCTGAATGCAATTTTGACAGCTAAATTAAAATGTATCGTAAGAGAAAAAAACAATAATTATGAAGTGAAAATATTTATTTCTGCGCCTTGTTGGTCAATGATACAAATGCATACATGCATTTGAATATTTTTTATGTTGCATTTAAATGCAGACTTCTCTCTACTTAACAAGTGTTTTTCCTCTTTCGTTATTTTTGTTTTTTTATTAATTGATAGGCGTTAATTTTTATGCGTTTTTCTCTAAGGGCCAAATTTTATTAGCGTTAAAAATGCCTTTCTTCTTTTCTAAATATTTTAATTACATAAAAGAAATGACCGAACCTGTTATCATGCGTTATAAACTTCCAGTATTTATTTTTTGAAATGCATGTTAAATATCAAGCTTGAAAATATTTAACTTAGCATGTAGATCGTTAATATTCATTGCTAATAAATGATCTAAATGAAAATTCTCTTAAGGTTTTATGTTTGTTCTTATCGTAAACATTTTTACACTTGTTTTATAATTTGCATAAATTAAGTTTTTAAATATTTTCTTTCTTTAATTGCTAAAGACTGACTGACACTGACTTCTGGCTGAACTTTATTCAGGTCGTAAATAAATTTAAGGAATTTAAGGTTTTCGTTTGCCGAAAGCCTGTTATAGTAACAGGGTGAGAAAACTCGAGGTAATGTAGTAAAATATGAGTAGTTGGTAAATTATGAAATCTATGAACTATGTAAAAATTGAGTATTAAAATAATGCTTACATATAATTTTCTTATAATTATTTATAAGGAACATGAGGCCTCTTCCATGATCTACATATATCGAGCTGTCATCTGATTAATCAATCGTTTTAAGTTCATTGTGGTTTCAGTAAAAAAAGTTGACTAGTCGAAATTTAACACAGAATCCAATAAATTTTCTTCTTTTGGAAAGAGTTTTGCTTGAGGCCTTAAAGCTTATTATGTTTATATATCGTGATTCTCAATAACATACAACAAGAGTCTTACTATAAAGTGGGGTACACACTATCAAACATGAGTAACAGTTTTGCTAAAATTTTACATTGATCGTTAGTGTGAACACGAATTTCGTCAGTCAACAGTCAACCACAGAATTTTTTGTGGTTGACTGACAGTCAGCGGCCATGTTGGGTCTTGAGTGATAGTGTTTAAAAAAAACCGTCAGTCAAGAGATATTTTTGTAGCATGAACAACACAAGATGGATGCGGAAAATTACTTTTTTAAGAAAATTACATACTTTTATGAAATGCAAGGCTGTGTGTGATGTTAAAGGCAAAATGTTAACACAATAAAAAAATTTTTGTTAGCATTAATGCGTATCCAATTTGTGTTTTTTCTGTGTAACTGTGTCCAATATTTTTCTTGAATGAAGGTTTGAGTGTCGAACATGATCGATAGTCTAAACAGCCAGCAGCATCATTCAAAACTGATGAATTTTTGACTGTCACTCATGTTCGATAATGTGTACCCCACTTAAGCACACGATTTCTTATTTTCTTATTTCAATAACTTTTGACTTGAAGTCTACTAATGAGTTCCATAAGCAGAAGCGAAATGCTTAAATACTGACGTTGCTTAACAAAAAAAAAACAACAAAACAATCAAATACTGCTAATAAATGAAAGGGTAAACATCATATGATCTGAAGATGAGCAAGACTATTATGTTAATTATGTAAAAGCTAACCCATGCACTAGTGTGTCCATTTCAAATTGTAGCAACGAAAATTACAATTTTTAATTCTCGCTTTTTGGTTAAACATTTTACGGTTCAATTCTTAGTAAATTTTGATAAATTTTGTTGCTAACAAATTTTTTGGAAATTAAAACTTCACTTAAATAAATGAAAACACGCACAGCTGCTTATCTATAAACTGAGTTGCCAACTGGCATAATATATTATAATATATTAGCAATTATATCGTTTAAGTATTAAGAGCCCTGTACCTGGATAACAGTAACTTTTTGCGAACCGTGCATCGTTATATTTATCGCAATATTTATAGGTTTGCAGTAAAGATAACATTATTCAATAAATAATTTTTAAGTCCAAGCTATATGTACAATGTGCCAACATTTTAGAAACGAACTTTTGTGCTTTCACACCGACGAGAGTACAACAGCCACAACAACAACACAACAGACCACAATACCTGCTCTTACTTGGCAAAGAAACAAGAAAAAATTTAAGAGCATTCAAATCTGTTTCGCAGTTGACCAAAAATTTCGTTATTGATATCGATTTCGAATATGTCTCGAAAATTTGTCGTGTAAAACTATCGAGAATGACACTTAAAAATGAGTCGAGAAAAGTTCACCTGTCGCTCAATATTGTCCCAAAAAATATTAGTTATCAAAGTTTCGCTAGCAATATCAAAAGTGAGATAATATCGAACTAGTTTCGATATCCCAAAAAGGCAGCAGAAAAAGTAAAAAAAAATTGTTTTATTTTTTATTTATTTATTTTTCAACTTTATTATTTTATTTATTTTTCTTAATATCTTAACTTACACTGCAGGATTTGTCACATGGCTATCGTGACAAATTTTTTTCTGTTCAATTATTGCACATATGTACGTATGTGTTCTTATTTTATTTTTTAACTTACAGTTCTGTCATGCATCGAACTTAATACCTCTAGACTAACCGGCTGACACACTTTCACTCGGCTACCGTCACACATTCGAAAACTTACGAATGAAGTTCGATGCTCGAACCTTTAGCGAACATTAAAATTTTCTTCGTTTTTATCGAATCTCAGGTCAAATGGGAGTATACAAAATGCCAAAATAAGTGAATACCACAAAGGAGAATATAAAAAAAACTAAAGTTATGTTAATGTGTGTGAAGGTAAATTTAAATTTATTTAGCACAGACAAAAACCACTAAATCTGCTCTCTAGAGAGCCCTGGAGAACACCATTTCTTTATAGTGGGATAAATGTAGGCTTCTCCTTTTTTCCGCAATGACCCCTAATCTTCTCCAAAAATATGACTTCCTCCAAATTGATTTTTTGAAAGTTCCAAAACTATTTCACAAATAGCACCAAATTTGCTCACTAGAGAGCAATCAGAAGCACCACTTCTATATAGAAAATGAGTAAATTTTTAAAAATTAAATTACTATATTATTTATATATCTTAAGTGTATCCAAGTGGAATAGTTTCCTTAATCATATCTTCGACCATATATTCCATTAACTGGTGACTATACGGGCCTGTTCTGCAAATCACGACATGCCAAATCACGGTGATTTAAAAAAATTAATAAAAGCTAAATCATTGCGTTTGTAAATTTAACAATTTATAGCTTTAGAAGTTGGAAGAAAATATTCTATTATAAATGCAAAAAACATAAAACGCAATAAAACCCACTATCCAGTCAGCTATTAATACTTTACTTTTGAAATTACGTGATTTGAAATCATCGTGATTTTCAGAACAGGCCCGATAGTCTTAAGGGCTTATTTAGAAAAAACTATTTAGGTTAACAAAACGTTTAACAAACAAATTTCCATGCAACATTTGTTTTGTTACCCTTTTGTTAACCAAAAATATTTTTTCTGAATACGGCAGTTAGTCTCTATTTGTATTTTCGGTTTTCGAAATGATACTCATTAATTTTACCAGTACGGTCCATAGTGCAACGTTTTGCATGTATGTATTTCTTTTTGATGCTTAAGTATTGATTGTGATTGTGTGTGTGTGGGAGAGAGAGGGAGAGTAATATTGGAAAGGAGCGTGGTGCAATTCTAAAGGTGTACGTACATACCACGCGTTACGCGGCAACGCTTTTCTGGCTTGTTAAACGTTTAACGCTATACAAATGGATTACGCAACACGCTTTTGAGATTTTTTTTAATAAAATTTCAAGCCTTTGCCGGCTATTTTTTTTCGTGTATTTAAGTTTGATTATTCTTTAAATGTTTAATGCATTTTTTTTTATCCATTGTTTAATAAAAAAAAATTAATTTGTAATAATTTTTATATACAGGGTGGCGCAAAAGTAATCCTCCTATCAGAAAATGCTATAAATTTTGCGATTGGTGCCTAATGTCAGTTCTGTTTTGACATTTGTGTAGTAAAAACATGCAAAATACACGTTAATAAACAATGTTACGCTACACTGCTCCAGAACGCGGAATATTGGGGACTATTTATTTCACCAATAATCGGTCGGTGACTCTGGCACGTTGTGCAGCAATATCGCCTGATTTGACCGATGCAGACTTATTTTTGTGGGGCTTTTTGAAGTCGCAAGTCAACAAGCCTCAGACTCTTGCAGCTCCTAAAGACAATATCAGTCAAGAATGTGAGGAAGTTTTGGCCAAAGTGATGGAAAATGCCATTAAAAGGGCTCAAATGACAATGGCTGCGGCGGCGGCCATGACATCATATTCTCGACTTGATGTAAAAAAAATTAAAAGACCAAATAAAAATAATCCACAAGAAGAATCAAAGTTTTTCTTTTTTTTAAATTACAGCCAAATAACAACGAAAGGTTATTTTTGCGCCACCCTGTATGTTAACATATGAATTTGGCAACACTAGCTGTCGGTTTGTATGCAGCGCGTGAAAGTTGAACAATGTTCAACTTTTTGCGAGGTACGCGCGTCGCGAACTCCTGTATGTAACTTGCCTCAGCATTAGCGCATTGAACACGTGCTATGTATTTCCACCTTAATTCTGGATTTGAAAAAGAATTTAGAGTTTTAAAGAAGAGTCTATGCCATGTCATAAAGTCTAGAACTAGTTTTGTTTAAGCACGCTGGGCCTTATAGTTTTTTTCAGGGAACTTTGCTGTATAAGTTCCATACAAAATTTTCAACCAAATAATACTGAATCTTAGAGGTATTTCTTATTTTCATTAGTATTTAATTATTATTGCAATTTTATTCTTGTCATTTTAGTTTTTTTGTTGTCGTTTGTTTTGATTTCTTTGTTAAATTATTAAGTAATACAAAAGAAATTATTTGTTAATACAATATTAATTATAATAGTAAGAATATACATATACACATACTATTTACTCAAATGTATATAATATATACTACAAAGAAAAAAATAATCATATTAGTTGTTGTTGTTGGTTTTATAAAATAAGTTCAAAAAATCGTTTTATTATTTTCGGTTCAATTAACAACAGTCCTTTATAGTCCGTCCGTAAAAGTCGGATGTTTTATATTTTAGAAATTGTCTCTACTTATAAATGGTCTCTGATTACAGCGATTTCTATAATTATCACTATATAGTATATATATAAATGTAAGTATATATAATATTTTTTCTTTTGTTTGTGTTGCTTTTTTTTCAGTTGAATATACTTTTTTTTTGCTTAAATTTAGTTACAATAATATTGTATTGTTTCGCTCAAATATGTGATTCAATAATAATTTCAGTTGGTTTCTTTGGTTATTGTTGTTGGATTTTGTTGTTATTGTTATTATTGTTTTTGTTGATTTTTTTTTAGTTGCTTTTAAAATGGATATAGATTTTTACGTTTCAGTTCCATATCTAAATCAGCCAATTGTTGTAGGAAACCATCATTGGGATGTATATCACGGCGCATGCGCACTGTGCGTATGGCATCGCCTGCTGACATTTTGCGACAAATCATTAAATAGGCCAATACACAGGTGGCCGATCGTGATACACCGACCAGGCAGTGGACCAAAACTTTGCCTAAATAAGAATGCAAAGAAAATTTTTAGAATTGTAAATAATTGTAATAATTGTAAATAACGGACCTTTTAACAATGTACAATTAAAAGCTAACTGGGACTTTAACGGCAAGTTTTGTATGAAGAACTGTCAGTTAAAATTCACGTTAACTCATAATCATACATTGTGAAAAAGGGACGTATGTAAGTGAGCTTTTATAGATATTTTAAATCTATTACCAACTTACCGCCACTGCTAATGGCGCTGTCAATGAATTTGGCCGCCACATAGAAATAACGTGAAATATCAGTTGTAGGAGCATCAATCATGGGGAAGCCCATGTACCTAAAATGAGTGTCTTTGCTGTTTCTTCTACACATTTTTTTTTTACAAAATTCATGTTTGTTTTTTTTAGTACAAAATTGATTTACACGGATGTTGAAAGTGCAAAAATGTTGTAGTTAAATCAAATGCAATATTTACAAATGATATTTCCATGAATAAGAAGTAAATGTTTTAAAACATAATGTGTAGTAATGGTGAAACCCAGAGACAAAAATGTTTTGAAAATTTAATATAAAATTCAATCAATAAAACAAATTTGTAACCAATTGTAAGGGGACAAGGGAAAAGTTGGACAAGTTATGTATTTTAAGCAGGCAAAAGAAGTAGCAGAAGTTCTATAGAAAAATGAGAAATAAATAAATATAGTTATGTAGCCTTGCAGACAATCGTGGGAAACTTCCCTAGAGGGTAGATAACCTGTCACAGGATTTGTCATGTGAATGATTCCCAGGGACTAACAAGTGCTTCAAACTTTTCTTTTTATATACATATAGAGAAGTAATACCCAGGTAATGAACGCCTACTAATACTACTAGGTTTTACCTTTTATAAAGAGATAGGGAAGACAGGTGGTGAGGGAATAGATAGAAAAAAGGTTCATTCTTTTACAACTCTGCTTTTTGCACGTATTTTAATATTGCAGTGTTGCTGCGCCTCTGGTTTCAATGAGGCGTATTAAATTTTTGAAGCGGTGCTTAGTAGCTATATTATTAGTTATTTTACTTGCCGATGATTCTGCTACAAAATACTGAAGAAGGAAGGCGCTAGGACTAGTATCCGCTGAATCCCGTTTTTCAGTGACCAGTGTCTATGCCTTCGTCACTTGTACTTTCCTACAACAACTGACATAAAGGGGCGCCATATTGCTATTTAATAACTTTATCGGTAACTGAGATCGAAACCAGGACCTTCGATTTTGTATTCAACGCGGTAATCCGCTCAGCCAACGCCAGTTGACGTATTATTTTTGTATATTCACTGGAAAGTCCGCCGCTTTCATAAATTTTGTTTTTTAAAACCAAACTCTCTCTTTTTTGAAAACAATTAAAAACACGTAACGTTATCACATTACCATATCTTTATTATTAACACTTCTTCGACCCAGAATAGATTTGCTCCATCGACCATTCTTAACAAAAATTAGTTTGGTATGGAATATATATATTTTGAATACCCTCTTTTTGAATCAAAAACGCGTTTCACGAAACTTATTATAGTTTCTGAGAATCATTTTGCTCCATATCCACTATTTTTAGGTTTAACAAGTATAGTGGCATGTACAGCAACATGCCACTGTTTGGCGATTACGTCAAATTATTCATAAAAAAAGTACGAAGTAGAGTTAAGTATTGTTTTGCTTCATTTCTATAAGAAATTAATAATAAATAAATTCAGTGAAGTGCGACTTTGGCCCGCGCTCGAAGGGTTTCCTTACGGACCAAGATATGTAATTCAATTGGAACTTTAGCCTATATATTAAATAGTTTTGGCTTTTTTCGTTTATGGGTTTTTCCGGTTTTGAGCGGTATTTAGTTTTGGCGTTTCTTGCGTTTTGACGATTTTTGTCACTTTTCCCCGTTTTTTTTTTTTGATTTTTTCGGTTGTTGGCGTTTTTTTATTTTGGCGATTTTTTTTCTTTTTGACGTTTTTTTTAATTTTTACAATTTTTGAATTTTGGCGATTTTTTTCATTTTGGCGATTTTTTTTCATATAGGCAATTTTTTAGTTTGGCGATTTTTTCGCGTTTTAGTGATTTTTTCGGTTTTTGACGTTTTTCAATTTGGTGATTTTTTTTCTTCATTTAGGCGATTTTTTTTAATTTTGACACCTTTTCGCGTTTTGGCGATTTTTTCGGTTCTTGGCGTTTTTCCCATTTGGCATTTTTTTTGGTTTTTGGCGTTGTTTTGGCAATTTTTTCATTTTATCAATTTTTTCGGTTTTGCCGATTTATTTTAGTGTTAGAATTTTTTTTAATTTGGTGCTTTTTTCGCTAAATCGATTTTTTTTGGTTTTTGGAGATTTTTTTAGTGTGGCGATTTTATAATTTTGAGATTTTTTAGTTTTTCCGTTTTTGAAAATTTCAAGAGTTTGCCTCTTACGGTTTCCAAAATACAGCAAGTTGTCAAAATTACCTAGGCAAAATTACATTAACTGATGGACCACCCTTTAATTTAATTTTTGTAAATTTTAGTGCTACTCTAATTTTTACAAATTTCAAGTCTCAATATACATATGTATGTACATAAAATTTTATGTATATTACATGGTATGTTAACATTTTTCGTTGCTCATTTTGGAACATCCTTTAATTCTCATGTATTTGTTGTTGTAGCGGAAACAAAAAGGTTCCTTTTCATCTTTGGTGTACGGAACCCTAAAAAAGAAGGTACCGGAAGAAAAATTCAGCCGGAGCTGACATGTTTTAATATAAATTTATTAAACAATCAAATAAAATAAAAGAAAGCTTAATTATGCATATTTGAGTAGTAAGTGTGCAAGGGGATCGATAGTCGGCGTTAAGCGATCGACTTATTTCTCTGGAAAAAAATTCTCAATGACACAACAGTTAAGTATACGTATGGAGCACAAAAAGCTACTTTTTGAAAATAAATTAAGAAAAGTGATATGTATGCGGCACAAAACGTGTTTTTACTTTTACAATAAAGTACTCGTAATATTAACTTCTAACTTCATTGATGAAAATTCACCAAAATTTCCATTTTTTTTAAAAACATGTTTTGGAAGCAGTGGTGTAAATACAAAAGAAATACATCTTGTTTATTTTGAGAAAACTTCTTGTAAACCTTCTTTGTAATTTTTCTTTACTGCAACTTTGTGGCATATGGGCTAAAACTATTCTGAGGCGACGACTTGGCAGTCATTATAATGTTTTTAATTTTATAGGTTGGCTCTTTGGATGACTCCGTGAAATGTTTCTTTAATTACAACAGATTTAAAAATTAATATTGGATTTAGATCCAAAGAAGAACAGGTTAATGCTAGCAAACATTCTCTGCCCAAATGGATAGACATGGATGCTGATGAAGTGCCTGGTGGCATAGAAGGCTAAGCTAAAGCTAAGGTTTAACTTTTCTTGCCTCCTTAAGGAAATCACATTTATTAATGAAATAGTTCATTCCATAATAACAATTGAAAAACAATTAGCTTGAGCTCGATTAGGAAATTATGTCTTGATTAATTTTTTTTCTTTTAATCAGGAATAATATTTTATCATATCTTTTCTTTTTTTAAATACTTGTGACAATTTTTTCTATTTCCTTAATAACTTCTGCTACTTACTTCGTATACTTAATTAAAATACATAACAGTATAGCCCTTTGACATTGTTAACAAACTTAAGTACACGATGTGGGATGGAATGCAATGAATTTCGTACCTAATACTTGGCATATCACGATAATAGCTGTGCCCTGTATCGACCTGACCATAACGGCAACCTTCTGCGGCATTCAGCACATGTGTAATGCCCATCGTACGCAGGTATGTTTTATTTTTAGCGGCAGCACTAAATAGTAGAACCATGAAAACAGAAAAAAAAAGACATGTTGACATTTTAATTAGTTAGTCTTCTTAGTACGTGTGTGCAAGAATCTGTTGGCCTGGCCTTCTAACTTACGCATCGCCAATATAGATGCCTGGATAAACCTCATCACAGTCCACGTCGTGTATGGCACATTCTGCCCTTCTTAAGCCTGGCAGTGTGCGACAGGGTGTCATTGAATAATGCAACACACGTTGCAATTGACGTCCTGTGGTGTTTTCGCTCGAACAAGCTGCTGACTCCAGACGGCTGGGCGACTGCAAATATAAAATAAAAATATAGAAAATCATTAGAAATAAGTAAGAGACGTATGTATATACTCTTATGTATGTATAAAATCTGATTATGATTGTTTTAGTCTTAAATGCCTTGACTTTTATTTAGTAATAATGTGTTGACATTCATATTTGTACAAAAATCAAGGTTTTCACACACAGGCAGCAGTAAACAATAAAACAAATAAACAATAGCATTAGGAGTACAATGTGCTGCAGTAAACTTAAGTCCTTCAAACTGGGAGGCTCTTCTTTTATCTATGAACGAGTATGTAGTATGTACTTGACAGTAATTAATGACTGTGTGACTAAGGTTATTATTTACTGCGGTGGTTTACAGCATTTCTTGCTTCTATAGAGACTCGTTAAGTATTATATTAAATGCTTACAAAACTTTCTCTATCAATATTAAGTACTTGAAATATTGCAGAAGCAAAACTTTTTACTCTTTTCTTTTTTTAAACAACATACAAGGAATAACAAATAAATAAATGTAGTGCCGCCAAGTTATTTTTAACAATAAAATTAAAAAAAAAAATTCATTAAAAAGATTTTACTACGCCAAAACTTATGGAAAATATAAAATCGATTGTTTTTTGATATTGCAGGAAGGACAGCATTTTTTTAGCATTTTATATCAAGGGTGCTAATATTTATTATTTTCATTCATAATAACACAGCAAAACATTTCGAAAAGGTAATCGAGTTTGGAATTAAGCATTTTAGGAAGCCCTTCCATACTGGATTACCAACTTAATGAGGCGTGGCACTAAAATAATCGATTCATGAGAACTACTTACTTTGTCAATTTGGCAACGTGTTCACATAATCTATTAAAACTAAAACAATCATTATTTTCATCAATCAACTTCTACATCATTTTTTAAAATTTTATGCAATGGGATTTGTAAGCGAGTAATCAAATTTGGCTATCGGAAAAGTAAGTCATTATATGATTAGTAGGTGTTACCTTCTTTAGGAAAGGGATAGTGGTAGAAAAGACAGTGGTGAAGGAAGATATAGTGGAAATCTTCATTCTTTTACAAGTCTGCTTTTCGCACGTTATTAAAAATGCAAAGTTGCAGCGCCTCTGGTGTCAATGAGGCGTATTAAATTTCAATGATGTGTTAGGTACCATCCATTTTATTGATTATTTTACTTCGCTGATAATTCTGCTACACAACATCGACGAACGAGGGCGATTTCATGTTACATTAAGATTAGTATCAGCTGAAGTACGAGTATTTCAGTGACAGGTGTCTTGAACTTTCCTACAACAACTGATGCAAAACGATACTAATGCACATCCAAAAAATGCTCAGTGTTGTTGTTTAACGACTGTCAGAACCGGACTTAAACCCAGGACCTTCGGTTTTGTAGACAATGTGCTAAGTAAGTAAGCCAACGCTGAAAGCGTACAATTTCAATGTAAAGTAATCTCTTGAACAAATCACTGGAGACACTAACAAATGTGAAAATAACTTTATTGAAAAAAATGTATACCGAAACCTTTCTTTGAAATTTATCGATTTTTCTATTGAAATATTTATCCCACAGAATTAACTCATGGAGAGCTTTTTCACAAAAAGTTTTCCGATTGTTTTGCTGGACAAAATAGAAAATCTATCAATAAATATTTTAATAATTTCTGGATGAACTTTTCGTGAAACTTGAGTTTAATCAAAGGTGATTGCGTTGAGAGTTATTTTCAATTTTTTTTTTTAGTAGCACCCTGGCCGTTAATATGCCTACTGGAGATGAGCGATCCCGTGAGATTTTAATAATTTAGTTCTTAGTGAACGTGGTTTATAAATCACTGTTCTTTTAAACTGCGATGGTGAGCACGGTTTATCAGTATTTTTTTTTTTTTGTAGCAGTTCTCTTATTTTGGGAAATATTAATAAGAAAACTAAGAGTGAAATTAATACATTTCGGCACCTATACTTTAAAAGTATTTTGTTAATAAGAAGAGTAACAAATATAAACAGCAGAGAGACAATAAATTTTCAAAGACAAAAATTTAAAATCTATAGCTCCCAGAAAAGATGATTTGACACGATTTTACGATTTTTTTCGACAAAAGCTGAATCGACTTGGACTCGCATACGAAGGGTTCTGTGCGGATACTACATATCGTTGGTCACGAGTAGAAAAGCTAAAACTCAAATAACTGTAACTTTACAGAAGAAGGTGAAAACATATTAACAAACAGTAAAACTGCTTCTACATCTGTTTTGTACAACTGCTTGTAAAATCGTTATTTTTAGGGTTCCGTACACCAAAGGTGAAAAAAGGAACCCTATTGTTTTCGCTACGCTGTCCGTCTCTCCGTCACACGGTATTTTCTCAGGAACCGTAAGAGCTACGGACCTGAAATTTGGACAGAGTATGTAGAACCTTGGCCACTACAACAACAAATACATGAGAATTAGAAATTAAAGGGTGCTCCGAAACGAGGGACGAAAAATGTTAAAATCTCATGTAATATACATACAATTGTATGTACATATGTATATTGACACTTTAAATTTGTAAAATTAGTGTATTTTTATATAGACTACAACAATAAACATTAAAATATTAAAAAATTTAAATTAAAGGGTGGTCAATCAATCAGTAAGAGGTAAACTCTTGAAATTTTCAAAAACGGTAAATCTAAAAAATCCGAAAATTATAAAATCGCCAAACCGAAAAAAATCGCCAAAAACTTAAAAAAATCGCCAAAAATTTTAAAAAAATCGCCAAATCGGAAAAACCACAAAGTTAAAAAAAAATTCTAGCACTAAAATAAATCGCCAAATTCGAAAAAATCGTTTAAATGAAAAAAAATCGCCAATATGACAAAAACGCCAAAAACCGAAAAAAATCGTCAAAAAGCGAAAAATGCGCCAAAACCAAAATAATTGTTTATGTGAAAAAAAATCGCCAAAATGAAAAAAATCGCCAATATTAAAAAAAATTGCCAAATTTAAAAAAAAATCGCCAAAACGAAAAAAAATCGCCAAAATTTAAAATAAACGCCAAAAACCGAAAAAATCCTCAAAACGAAAAAAAGTGCCAAAACTAAAAAAAATCGTCAAAACCAAAAAAAATCACCTATATGTAAAAAACTCCAAAATTAAAAAAATCGCCAAAATAAAAAAATCGCCAGAATAAAAAAAACGCCAATATAATAAAAATCGCCAAAATTAAAAAAACTTCAAAAACCAAAAAAAAATCGCCAAAACGTGAAAAAAGATCCAAAACTTCAAAAATTCAAAAAACCCCCAAACTAAAAATAAACGCTTAAAACCGAAAAAACCCAAAAACGAAAAAAATGCCAAAACTATAGTTTATATTGTTCGTATTGAATTACATATCTCGTGCCGGTACGGAACCCTTCGTGCGCGGGTCAAAGTCGCACTCCACTGAATTTATTTACAATGTTGCAATAAATTTTTGTGACTAGGTTTATTTGTGTGAATCTTTTGGAATCACTAAAAGACTCAATTTCGTGAAACGAGTTAGGGCTTTTTTACCCTAGCGATATGTAATAATATACGATCTCTAGTCATAGAGCTTTTTTCATTTTGGTGATTTTTACGGTTCTTGGCTATCCATTTTAGTTTTGGGCTCGCTTTTTTAATTGAAGTTTTTTTTTTCGTTTTGCAGTTTTTTCGGCTTTTGGAATTTTTTAAAATCGTCGCATTTCTTCGATTTCTTGATTTTTCGGTTTTTGGCTATTTTTGTTTGTTTTTTCTTACAATACATATAGAAGACGGGCGGACGGGCATCGTAGCGAAAACATTAAAGTTCGTTTTAAATTGTGGTGTAAGAAACCGTAAAAAGGAAGTTTTACCCACTTTGTTTTAAAAACGCAAAATGAGATATCGGGGTCCATACTTTTTTAAAATTCTTGAACTTCAGAACATTTTGTTTGAGATAAAGACTTACAACATTTAGAAATTGAAAAGTGACCATAAGCTTGAAATACATATGTACATATTTCCTGGAAGACGATCTAGTATTTCTGACAACAAGTTCTTTAAATATAGAAAACAACAATATTTGGCACGAATTAATTTGTGTTGTAGAAAATCTTTCTTTCATAAAAAAATGCCATATTTTTAACAAAATTCTACACTATTGAAATTATAAAAATGTAGGCAAAAATATCGCCCAGGAGTTAAAATATTGCAAAGTAAATTGCAATATCTGACAACACTGCTCTGTTGTTGTGCATTTTTTTAACTTTTACAGGTTCGTTGCAGCGCCTCTGGTGTTAAGTACGAGCATTAAATAATTTTTTATAGTTTTATCTTAAAAGCTATTGCGCGTTAGTGTTAATCGTAAGTTTATTTGATTAAATAATACATAAATATGTATGAACAAATAAGTATGTAAATAAAGTTGAATTTGAAATTTATAACTGATTCTCACACATCAAGTTTTTGATTTTAAACTGAGAAAGAACAACATTCTGTCCGTATTGTTGATAGAAAACATTATATCGTAGACATTTATATGGAAAACAAAATAAAATATAAAAATTGTCTAACGAACGTTTTGCTTTCATTATAATCTAAAACAAAAGTATGTAAATAGTTTCGTTTAAATTTATCACATATGTATATGTACATACGTATATAGAGTTTTATTAGCTTTCACTTTCTTTTTGTGTTAGATTTAAGCTATTGACCTTGAAGACAAATCTCGGTGATTTTACCATTAAAGAAATTTATGCTATTTTTAAAGCAATTTGAATAAAATAGAAACTTTTTGAATTCAAAATGAAAATGCGAATAAAATATTCTATTTAATTTCACAATGAATGGTATTTAGAGAATCTGATTGCATTTAATACAACAATTTATGGGTAAGATGCTTTGATTTTTGGTGTTTTATTTATTTTTTTATATTTTTCATTATTGGCTGAGATCCAACATGTGACAACTCAACAGTGAGGCAATAACAACAAAGCACAATAATCATAGTTAGCTAATTATATGCAAGAATTTTAGTTTTAACCACAAAAAGACCGTGACAGGAAAATTTTTGAACTGCGACAAGAACAAGTTTAATATATTTTTTTTTGTACATGTCACTGCCATCTCATTCTTTTTTTAAGCCAATTAGTTGCAGTTAGTAGGAAATGTTGAAACAAAACTATAATAATTTAAAAGAGTATAAAACAAAAACAAAATTGACATTAAGACAAGGTAAATGGCAATTATAAAACTTAAGTATGATTATTATTTAATTCCTTTTGCATTAACAATATATTTACACAAATGCAAATGGCTTTATTTAGCATTTATTTAAATGTAGCGCCTAAAAGTAGACTTTAGTTATTTTTGATATTTTAATCCTAATAATAGGCTAAACATGTATAAAAAAAAGTTAAAAGCAGCAGTTTTAAAAAGACTTGTTAATGCAAATATATGCAGCAGACAGTTGACATTTTGTATGTTAAATACAAGGACAACAATTAAAATAGAAACGACATCGACTTAAGAATTTATACAGCAAAAGCGTTTGTAATTTTATATTAGTATTTTAAAACAAAGAGACATAGACATATGTATGTGTACTAATCACACTACTGATGTACGATGTTTGTAAGTTTTATGAAGATTTTTAATTAAAAAAAATTTCCCAACCTTATAATACAGAGAACTGTATCTGTCACCAATACTACTTGCTGTGGAATATCTATCAGCTGAGTAGCTGTCACTGCCAAGCTGTAATAAAAATAATAAACTTGTGTTAAATAATTTATAAATATATAGGTATGAATGTATTGTACATAAAGAAATAATTGATTTTTTAATTAAAATCTTTTTGAGTTTTTAATACAAATTTCAACGCTTGAATTTTAGATGCGTTTCTCAGGTGAAAAATTTTTTATGAAAAAAAAAATTTTAAAAAATTTATTTATAATTTGAACAGGCTAAAGTTTGTATCGCTTTGCAAGTCAAATTATATGTAATAATTATTAGTGAATAAATAACACCAAAGTTATTTGTAAATATTGTGACTAAAACATAGTTGAACGGAACAACTAGCTGTTTTCGAAGGACACTAAACCTTCATCATCAAATCATAAATATACCAGTAGAAACAAATGAAGTTCGAACAATAATAATTAAAATTAACTAATATGGCATTTGCACCTGCACAAAATCTAGCAGCTTTAAATTAAATTTTTAATGAAAATCTATACCGTTTACACCAACTTTTTTTGATATTTATCAAGATATTTTTATTCAAAACAAAACCCATTTAGGGCCATCATGAATAAAATTCCGAGTGAAATTTTTCCCGGGGAACAATTCCAACTAATAGCAAGTAATGGAGAAAACACGCGGAATTTTATTCATGATAGCCCTGACTAACTGAAAAATTTGCAAAACTACAACCAAACAACTGCCATGTAGCAGACCGTAGCTAA
This sequence comes from Tachina fera, assembly GCA_905220375.1. Lineage (NCBI taxonomy): Eukaryota > Metazoa > Arthropoda > Insecta > Diptera > Tachinidae > Tachina > Tachina fera. The sequence goes on from LR999966.1 coordinate 78,984,644, forward strand.
TTCAGTCATATTTTGTATAAATATGTTGTACAGGGTAGTAAGAAATGAATATTAGATTTTGATTAGATTTCCTAAAAATCTACTGACAAAATAGATTTTGCTTTGTATGGGAAATCTAGTAAAAAGTAGCAAGATTTAGCTCGAAATCTCATAATTACTAGATACAATATACAATATACAATACATAATATACAGTACAACATTTTTTTTTAATTTTTTCTCGGGTTCTCCAAGTACACATCTATAACGACACGAAATATTTTCATTCAAAACCAGTTCGATCCGACCTTAAAAAATAAAGAAAACTAACTTTTCCTTGCTAGTCTCTATCTACATAACTAAAGTCTACTCCGCTTTACTGGAAATAACCAAAACCCAATATTTTGTTCATTTATCCGATTTTTTCTGTAAAACATAAATCGGATTACTGAAATTACAATAAAATACGTAAGAGCGAAAAGGACAAATACATTTTGCCATTTAATTTTTTTAACGGACAAAACATGCAAAATTTTTTCAGCTTTAAGTTATGCAATCGTTTTCTAATAAATAAATTTGTCATTGTTTATTTTTTCACTAAAGCGAAACGGACAAAACGTATTTGTGGGCTTGCTTTTGCTTTTCAGTAATACGATATTTTCAGTAAAGCGATGTTTCGCTAAAGCGAAGTGAATAAAACTAGCTGCGTTTAAAATCAGTGCGGGGATTTGTATCGCTTTCAGTAATCCGATTTTTTCAGTAAAGCGTGTTGCGCTAAAGCGGATTCGGCTTTAGTTTAGTTATTTGCCTCTCCTGTAAAAAACAGTCTGATTTTATCTGCCACCTTTACATTTATCGCTGCTAAAATTTGCAACACAACTGTATTGTACAATATAAATTATCTAAGCAATTTACCTTGAATTTGTTTTTCATAAAAGTGTTAAAGAACAAATAAATCACACATTTCAAATAAATAAAAAATGTACATATTTAATAATTAAACATGAAATGTGAAACATTAAACATTCTTGTCTAAAGCGTCAACACATTTCAAATATGTATAAAAAAAGAAACAAGAAAATCTAAAAAGAAGATCGCAATTATTTTAAATAAAATAAATTTTGCCAACGATGCTAATGGGTTAAATTTAAAAATTGTTCACCTTTAGTTTTTATTCGAAATTGAAAAGAATTTCACGTCGGTGTGAATGTACGAAACCATGGTCAACCCAAATGTGGTGTTTTTTTTGCGAAAAACGTTTGAATCATTTCATTTAATTTTCTAAATTTTTATAGATTTACTTATACACATATATATATACATATATAAATTTTTTTGCTATTGTATATTCTATAAATAGGCATACATACTCAACATTCTACATTTTGTTGAATAAAGTTTTTATATATTTCTTAAATCGTTTTCTTACTACATAGTAAATGAGAACTATAAATATATTATAAAAAATATTTTTGCTTATATTATAAAAATTTCAATTTTTGCTTACTGTACTGTTTGTTGTTGTTGATACTCGTATACAAACATAAAATAACTTATAAAAATGGAACCAGTGATGCCAATTTTTTTGGCTCTAAAAGCACATAAAAATTTAAAACAAGCACTAAAAAGCGTAATTTTGAGATCTAACAAGTAAAAGATCTAATATTCGGCTGTGCCTAAGTAAGTAAGTTTTTTAAAAAAAACTTATAGTTTTTGTTAAAGTGCAATTGTTAGTAAGTGACCTCTCGATATTTTTCGACCAAAGAATTTGATTTAAATATTTTATTTTCGATATTAGCAATACTTGAATATTTTATTCTACACTCTATATTTAAGAAATAAGTTACATTCACCCTTACTCCTGTTCACAACATCGTCGCCACGCCAATACAATACCAAAAAATTGGAGCCCTTTTACACGCTCACGAGATGTTCAAAAACCGAGTTACTACTTAATAATCCTAACATAGTCTTAGTATTGCACCTCCATACCAAGTAAAATAACTTGTTTGATATTTTATCCTGTTTAATAATCTTTGATGTTCAAAAACTGTTTAGTATCTCAATTGAAACATCCCATTTCAATCAATATTCCTAAAGAATCTTTTCGATTTTGTTCAGCAGAAAGGAACGTTTGCCAGGAAATGAAATGGAGCATTTCCTTTAATTTATTATAGTTATGACTGTTCTTTAACGATAAATTTTTTTTCTATCCCCATTTTCTAAAAATCGATAAGAACTCGTTGCAAACTTTAAACGAAAGACCACGGATTTCAAATCCGCGCTAAAGCGGATTCGGCTGTAGTTTAGTTATTTGCCTCTCCTGTAAAAAACAGTTAACGGGACTAGTCTGATTTTGTTTGCCACCTTTACATTTATCGCTGCTAAAATTTGCAACACAACTGTATTGCACAATATAATTTAAAACTTAATTGTGCTGAGAGCATAAAAAGCAACATGGCACAAATCTTAGTTTGTATTTAAACGAGTTATTCATATAAAAATTTAGCAAATATAAAAAATCTTTAGTAAATATCTTCCTAAAACATGAAATTTGTTTAACAAAAAAAAAATTATTTTAGGTTTACATTACCAATTTTTTTTAATTTTGATTTTTCTGGTTTTTTATACTAATTTATTTTTCTCTTAAATATAGAATATATTTAATTACCAAAGAAATAACTATTTTGATTTAATTAGTTTTATATACCAGAAAGAGTTTTCCAAGTCTGGATCAATGAGTTTTATTTTCCTAATTTTTTATTCTAAACTATTTCTTTCTAAGACATAAAGTATATTTAATTTATAGACAAAAAAAATTATTGACCTAGTTACTTTTTTATACAAAATAATTTAATTATCCAACCCTGCAATCATCCTTTTATATTTTTCTGACTACTTATATCAATCTAGTTTTTTTAAAAATTTATAAAATATGTTTAGTGAACAAAGAAAAAAAGAAATAGAGGAAAAAATTTGTTTTATTTAGTTATTTTAATATCCAAAAAAAAATTAAAATGTTCCAGCTATGGAGGCATGGTTTTTATTTTTCAACTCTTCCATACCAAACTTTTCTTTCATAAATATAAAATACATTTAATTTATAAAGAAAAAGAAATAATTAATTATACTACTTACTTTTATGTATCACACAAAAAGTGTAAGTTTCCCAACCCTGCAATCATCCTTTTAGATTTTTCTGATTTCTTACACCAAGATATTTATTTTAAGAATATAAGATATGCTTAATTAGTAGGTAACTTTTATATAACAAAAAAATCTAAAGTTTTCCAACCCTGGAAAAATTTTTATAATTTTTTTTAATTTTTTTATTCTTAATACTACTTTTGTTCATATTGAAATATAAAATAAGTTTATTGAACCAAAAAATTAAAGATTAGTTTTCAGTAGTTACTTTTATATGACAAAATAAAGTTTAACTTCTCCAGCTCTGAAACCGTCAGCTCTATTTTGCTGATTTTTAATACCAATATTTTTTGGACCATTTCTGATACACCAGTTAAGCTAGGTGCTTCGGAAAACCGATTTTACGTACATCAGACGGACGGACTGACGAACAGACGATCATCGGTTATTCGTTTCCCTGTTCATAAGGATCCAGAATGTATATACTTTATGGGTCACATAATCATATTGTGGAAATTACACACGGAATGACAATACTATTTATACACTTGTACCATTTTTGGTACGTAATCATAAGCGAAAGAAAGCTGACGACATAGTGGAATGAAAATTTATTAAAGTTGGAGGGACTAGTTTTCTTTCGCAGGGGTTTTCTTACGACAATAGTGGAAGAAGCAGTTACAGTTAATGTCAATAAATCGACTACTTTGAAGCATTTAAAAGTAAAAATCCGCATTACGCACTCTACCTGTCGCAACAATGAAATAACAAACTAATACCTATTTTGAAGACCTCGAAAAATCTTATTTTTTTGGAATGAATAGAATACTTGTAGAAAATTTAGACAAACTGTATAGAGCTTAAAGAAGGCTAAGGGGCAGATTTTGTAAATATAAACGATTTTTTTTTTTCGTTTTGAAATTTGTATAGAAAAAATATTTTTTGAAACGAATTTTCATTATTTCTCATATGAATTCAAAACGTTTACAAACGAAATTTTTTACAAAATCTGTCTATAAGTTGGAAAATACAAAGATTTTTATATTCAAAAGCCTGTGTTTCTAGTAATTCAGATTAGTAATTGTAATCAATTATTTATCACAAATTCTTTTAAAAGCAATTATATAATCAGTACAATTCTTTTTAAAATGTAATCTAATTGATTCCTAATCGTAATCGAAATTTAACAGCTCTGGTTTCATTCAAAAACTTACGGACTTATTGAGCCGATCTGATTGCAGGATACTGCCTTTTCAAAAGTTAAAACAGTTTTCAATTACGTAGGCTTTGTAAGATTTTTGAAAAATTACTTAAGCAACGTTATTGATAAATTGAGCTAAGACATTGAAGAAATTAATAAGTAAAGCTAGATACAAAATTCTAATTTATAAGTTTAGTCAATTATCGAAATGAATTGTGCCGTTGATGTACCGCAAAGTAATAATAAAATAAATTCATTAACCAAATTAATTCATTGTACATTTTCTGTCCCCTGCCTTTTCTAATAAAATTTTCCAAACTGACTCATTGATTTAAATCACCTCGTTGTGTTGTAATCATTTCCATGCATCAAATTATATAAATCGTAATTAAAATTTTAACTCTAAACAATTTGAAAAATGCATTTCGATAGAATTGTGTCAGCTTTGTCGGCTTTAAAAGAAAACAATGATTTCAAGTTTTATTTAAATTTTTATTGCTATTTTAACAAATTAAAGGCGGCATTTTCTACACAATTATAACGAATTATTTTATACCTATTATATAAAAAAAATTAAATAAATAAAATAACGATAATTAAATGATTTTAATGAAGACTATTTCCGTAAATATTTATTTGAAAAATGCAAAAGCATAACAGGGAGTAGGTTATTTATATGTTGCCAGTTAAACACAAGTAGTTATGTCAATAATTATAATTAGTGAATGTCAATGTCGCTGCAATCAAATTGTTATACATATTTCTAACAATACTACTTTAAAACGTCAGTCATGTGTACAGTTTTGTAGTAAAAATAAATAAATACCAGAAAGCAAATTAAGCGATGATAGTGGGCGCGTCTTAAACGTGTTGTTATTTGTTTTGTATTTATTTATTTTTTCTCTATTTTTCTCAATGCAAAAAATAGAAGAAAACTTGTTAGAAAAGTGTGTATTTGTTGCGCTAGAAAGGGCATTCAGTATGGAAGGTAAAACTTAACTTAATTTATTTATAAATAAAATATAACGGCTTTTTATAAACTCTTTATAAAGCCTTAATAATTTTTATAAATTTTCCTTTTAATATTTAGTTTTTGTTTTATTTGTGAAAATTTATTTATTTTTGCACCACAAAGTGAATATCCTTAATGCAAATATAATAATATATGGTTCTATATATTCAATTGTACTTAAAACCCCCAAACAGCTTGTAGTAATCGATAATCAATCAAGAGTGAAATAAAATGCAATTCTATTTTTCTAACAAAACAAAAAGGCATTAGAAATGCAATACGGTAAAGATAATATTTTAAGTAATAGTATTATACAATTTAATTTAATTTAATTCAATTTATTGCACTTTATGGCTTGAACATTTTGATAAAACACAACAAGGAAAGTAGATTATGCCATATATGTATGCGCACTTACATATTCACTAATGTTTGTTGGTATCTGCCCATAAGTATGTATGTATGTATGTATGTATGTATGTATGTATGTATGTCTGCTTGTGACCGGCCCAAATTCCATAGACATTGATTTGAAACATCATACTCTATTCTCTTTCAATTTTAACTGTTATTAGTATTTTTGGGCCATAAATTTTGTCCTATGTAGTTGCATGAAAAAACACACACACAGAAAAACTGTTGCTCTACTGACCAACATTTTCCAAGTATAAGAAGTGTTATCAGAAAAACCAACATATTTACATACTAAAAACAACAAGAAAAAACGAACGAGCCTTATAACACGATAAGTGAATAAACTTGTTAACCTACATCCAACATCAACGACAAATAAGGGCCTCAATAGAGTTAGCCGTCATTGCACACAAGCATACAACTAGAGTGCATATTATAATTCATTTACTCAATATATACCTACCTGACGAACAAACATTATGAAGTATGTACACTAGTTATAAATGTAATACGAAAAATACATTATCTAACACGTCCATGCTACCTACAGTGAAGCCACAAAGGAATGAATGTTTTCTTTGCATGGAATAAAAAATGTCTAAATTATATTAAAATCAACTTGTTTAGTGTGTTGAAATAAAATGATCGAATTGCGTATTTAATGTTTAAAGCAAAAATATCAATTAATTTCTTAAAAATTGTCTCCTAAGGGAAAAGTTAAAAATTCTCCATGAAAAATATTATTCTTGATAAGGGGAATAAAAAAAGGAAAACATTTCTAGGGAAAGATTATTCAGTGATATATAATATAATTATTTAGCTTGTTGCCTTTGTAAAGTTACTTTGCATGTTATTCAGTACAGTGATTAATTTTCGAACGCATCCAAGTATACATAGATTAGGTAGGTGAGGGTGGCAGTCAGAATCCCGGGCTCAATTAGAACTTTCTCACCCATTGTGCCAACACGGATCCTCTGCTTAAGTGCAGTCCCACTGTCGAACATACCAGACCTCAATATAAAGCTACTTAAATGTTGCAGTTCAGCCCTGATTACATGAGAAAGTTTGCTGAAATCAAGAGTGCACATGGCTAATCCAGCGCAATGACGCAGAACATTTTCACCATTTTCATATTCGTCAATATCTTGGCAACTGCGGAAAAAGCCATTGTCCGATCAATACGGACACTAAAACCGTGATTTGTTTCAGCTTTCTTGAAATTAAAGAAACTTTATTTTTCTTATTTCGGTTCGTGCATAAATGTATGATGAGCATGACTACATGCTCATGTTTATTGTGGCCCACCTTCTATTCGTTTCTTCCACAGTCTTGCGTGTAAGTAAGTGTTTGCTCGAGAGTAAGGATAAACCTTCAATTTCCATATCGAGTGGAATCTGTGCCTTTATCTCAGTTCTTGCAAGCTCACAAAACATACAGAAGTTTCACGAGACGGAAGATAAGAGTATTTTTCTGTTTGTCTCGTTTTCCCTCAAATTATGTCGTGGTTTTTGTTTTGATACGTCTTTCTAGTGCAATCAATTTTTATTAGCTGTGTTAATTGGAAAGTAGTAATACACTACAGTATCAAATACACTATACTCTTCTCTTTTTTCCACGAGTTTTAAGAAAAACCTGATTGGAGCTGTTTTTACCTGTCACTTTCTTCACTTCTGTGTATTCTGTGTTGCAAGTATTAAATTGCTTTGCCATTTCGTTTAGGAATGATCAGCAGTCGACGGCTGTTGTTGTTGTTAGCAGTGGGTTTTTTATGGTCATGATAGCGACTCCACTATTGGGGTTTATGTTAACTACAGTTATTGAAGTGCGATTCACTCTCAAACAATCTTTGATAGCAAGCATCTCTATCTGATAAAGACTGCAGTGATCCGGAAGTCGCTTCACAATACACAGAACTAATGTCCGAAAGTAAGCTCTGTAACCCACAACTACTAATGTTTTGGAGCCATCCGTGCAAAATTTAGCAATTCGTCTTCTACTTGGAGTACAATTCTTCCACGATTCTCGGGATATCATAGAGGGGGCCTAGTCTGTAGTTTGAAACAAAAGGAAATACTTTAGAATTTGTATGGTAATTACATGCGAATTCCAAAGCATTTTCTTTTTTTTTCGAATTACAGAGCAGATCAGCAGTACATGGGAATTCAGTAACTTTTTGCAAACCGAAAATCGTAATATTTATCGATATATGTATTTGTGACAAGACATGACGAAAGGGACCTTATCTTGACAGAGTAAAATTTTCAGTAGAGGCCAAAACGTGACACCTAACGCTACCTACATACATATCTCAAGATGAACTATAATTCATCGATTATTTGATTTTTTTATCCGCAAGGTGGCATAAAAGTCTAATTTTCAAAACTCTACTACTTGAAACTACCTTTTTTGAAATAAAAACTCTAAGCGCTGAAACTTTGACAATTTTTGAGACTTTTTTTTTTTAAGAGAAGTAACACTCAGGCAATGAATGCCTACTACTACTTATAGATGATACTTTCTTTGGGAAAGGGATAGTGATTTTGATTTTGGTGTAATTTTGTTTAAAATTTATCCATTGGTATCAAAAAAATTTCGTCATGTCGATTCACATTTATATTTTTGCGGTAACGATAATGTGGTTCTGCAATTTCTTTTTGACGATAGTGTATCATGTAACAAGCTTGTTATTTTACTTATTTACTTCAACCGACAGCGAAAAATGCTGAATCCAGATACTGCTCTTGTAAATGGATTAGATCAGGGGAGATTTGGACAATCGTCTATCCACAAGGTTCTGGGTCTACTATTCTGCAATGGCTGATTACATTTCCTCTCCTCTTCTGCAGAGAATTCTTGTACACGATTACCCCTAACACTAACATTGGATATACTACAACCATATAGATCCCGTGAACGCTTTTTGGGGTTCGGCTCTAATTTTCTCCAATTTCCCGCAGAGATAAAATGCAATTGTTGCTCTTTTCACACTCTCTAGAATAGTTATCTTAAAAAGCAACTCAAGAGCCCGAATCATAACAAGATATTTGTATTGGGATGGAAATCAGTACTTGGATTAAGCAACTTTCATTACGATAATCGTATCGCTATAATAAATATAACGAATATATATCGACTTTTCATATTTTAACGATATTCACTGTCGGTTGAATTAAAAAAGTTAAATAACAAGCTCAAATTTAGTTAGTTTTTCTTTAATTCTTCTTCTTCTACTTTTCGCTTGTGTTGACATTTATTATGCAGGGATGCCACATGGTTAACAATTAAATAGCGAGCAAGACATGCTGCACGCTATCGTAAAAAAGAAATTACAGAATCATATTATCGTTACCGCAAATGCCTATAAATATGGCAATTTTTGGTTCCCAAAAGGTTACGGAATCCAAATACTAATATATTACATTCGTAGAACAAAGAATGCACTTTCAAGTAGTGAGGATTGCACTTTCATATACCCAACACTGTACTCTCACTTAATGGAATTGTATCGTCATGTTATTTTAGACAAAATTTAATATCGTGTGGTGGTGTGTATTTAATACTTTTTACCCATACTCACATACTCAGTCAATGATGGTTTAAAAACTGTACATGCCAACAAACATTAATCCTTGAAGTTTTATGAGCAAAATTTGCAACAAACTTTTTCAAAAAGGAAACATAAAATTTGAAAAATATTTTTCTTTTTATATTATAAAACTGCAGTTATTAACACATGTTTGCTAAAGGACTGAAGAAAGGCCTCGCGTATGAAACATAAAGAAATTATTTACTTACACGATGCAAACAAATAAAAGACTGTTCTTGATAGTTTTTTTTTTAAATATAAATAAATAAATATGCAACTGTGTACAAATATCGACATTGACACTATTTTGTTGTTTGATTCCATGTCAAAGTTTTAAAAGTCGCAAATAAACTACAATTTATTTAATTTAAGTTTTCTTGTTTTTAACAATTGTTTTTTTTTTAATTTAATGGGTGCATTTAATTAAGAAAGAACAATCGTTTTTCTTGCTTAATGAATTGCATAGAAAAACCTCATAAATAATAAAAAGAAAAATTACTTGTAATGATAATGAGAGTAGGCTGGCACCAATTTGTTCAAATGGAAAGTTTTTAAATGGCAATAATAAGGCTATGATTTCTCAAAATGAAAAAATATCAATAGTGTAAATAAAACAGAATTTTTTTAACGGGCTCTGTAAAAATTAAACTATTTCAATAAGTAATGGTTTCGATATTAGTCAAATCGCATCGTCTTAAGGTTCATAACCATAACCATAACCATAACCATATAAAACAGCTGTTCGAACCAAACTTATGGGCAACACTGTATTTGATTACAGGTGACTCGGTATAACGCCATAGCCATGACAAAAAAGCACTAAAAAGCACTGTGAGCAATTGTAAAAAGCACTATAAAAACCAGTTTTTCTTAAACGGTTATGCAATAAAGTTTCGGGTACTTAGCAAGGAAAAAAGCACCAAAAAATATCCGAAAAGCACTAAACTGTAACACTGAAGCTTCCTTAAGGCTTCTTGTATTCATAATAAAAGCATCAGCATATTAAAAAGAGAACTTTCTTAAGTTATTTTTGTATGTGTGTAGATGTTTCTCAAAAAGTTTCTTTTATAATTTTTTATTAAGGGCCATGTTCCAAATTATTTGAAAACCGGAAATTTTTATTTAAAAGAAAAATTCCGTGCTTTCAAAATTCATTGCTTTAAAATCTTTAGCAAATAGAAAAATTTTTTGTGCAACAAATTCGGTGTGCATGTTCCAAAATACGCCGCCCTAATAAAAATTTTTTTGAAAAATTATCAAATTGCGCATTTACTATATTGACGATTATTCAAGTTTATAATATTAAAGGAATACAATATTTCATAAATTAATGTACATACATATGTACATATGTACATGAAAATATTAAACCAAGTGCATGCAAAGTCTTGCACATGCAAATATGTAGTACCTCTACGTACATGTGCATGAAAAGTTGTAATTTTCTTTCAAATGCGTCATTATCTGAATTATAAGCAAGTTAAAACTTTTTTTTTAAGAAACATGCAGCTACACAGTTGTACCGCGGCACATAGCGGTGAAACTCCGCAGGTTCACAATTCATAATATTGCAAATTTTGTACAAACAAAATTATGCTACAGAAAAACTAAAATTGCTTATTTTTGTGTGTCCTTACTATGTAGACAGAATTGGCTTCATGCAAGCGCTGCTCAATTGCACGCCACTGTGCAACATAAGTATTAAGCTTATTTACTCAAACAACGTCATAACTCAAAAAAAAATTGTTTGCCAGAAAACCATTTTAAGATCTAGGTGCACGGTAGTGCGCCAGGCCAAATTCCGGCCAATGCACGCAGTGTGTATATTTACAGGAAGTGATTCGAGCTGTTTTTAACCCCCTCATAACTTTGTTCGCCGCAATTGTAAAATTATAAAATTTAAACCATAATTAGAATAAGTTCATGTTACCTCATATGCGAAGCTTGAAAGTTTTACAATGAAAGGTTCCGGAGATATCGACGTGTAAAAAGTGCATATTTTAAGACATACTCACTGACCACTGACACACTCATCAAATTGATGAAGCACTTCCGCTATAGCTAGAAAGCTGAAATTTGTTTTACGAGAAAAATCTGAAAACCCGAAAATTTTAACCAAGGGTGCGGGGCTACGCCTATAAAGCTCAGAATTAGAAAACATTTCTGAGGCGTTTAACCCAAGCGATTTTATTGAAATTGGGCAGACATGTTGCAATAATACAAGGCTATAAATGTTTATAGAAAAAAGTGGCCGTTAACACGCCCATACAATTTAAGCTTCCTATTTCGTGTACTTCGGGTCAGCATATTTGAATATACTACATATTTATATATTTATTACTATCCGTTTTCAACGAAACTCGACAGGAAAGATAACTAACGGCTACAGCAGGTATTGACATTGAAAAACTTGGCGGTAACACGCCCATAAGAAGAAAATAAATAAAATGTACGCTAGTAAGCTGAAATTTAATAAACAATTAGGTCTAGATTGGCAACTAACTAGAACAATCTGAAAACCAGGATATTTTGACCAGGGGGGCGGGGCTATTCCAATAAAGCACACAATTGAAAGAGCAAATTTAAAATGTTCATCTCAAGAGATTTTATTGAAATTTGGCACAAACTATACAATTTCTTTGAATAAAGTGGAAGTTAACACGCCCTTACAATTTAAACCTCCTATTTCATGTACTTCGGATAAGCAGATTTATATATATTATTTATTTAATATTAATATCCGTTTCCAACGAAACTTGACACGTATGATTGGCACTGGCAAATAAAATTTATTTAAAAAAAGTGGGCGGGAATACGCCTATAAAAATTAAATAATTAAATTTGCGCTAGAAAGCTGAAGTTTGATACGCAAGTAGGTCAAGATGAGAAACCAAATAGAAAAATCTAAAAACCCAAATATTTTAACCAGGAGTGGCAGAGGCCACGATAATTTTGTACTGAAGATTTTAACTGAAGCTTTAAATAAAAGCTATCATCTTAAAAAGGGTACGATGATAATTGAGCTCTGCTCATAACAAAATCTTGAGTTTAAAACAGTAACGGAGAGTGGGGATAACGGCCATAACATTTCAAGCTAGAGAGCTTAAATTCAATACACAAATAAATCTAGATTAGAGATCACCAAGAAAGATTTAAAATGCTGTAAGTTTCAATTGGGGGCATGGACACGCACTTTAAGCTCAAATTAAAGAATTTAAGTTGAAGGACTTACGAACAGGAAAAATCTGAAAACACTGATTGTTAAACTAGGGAAGTAGGGCCACATTTATAAAATTTTTATCGAAATATTATACGGAAGATAACTGAAATTTTTCAAAAAAAAGACGGGTTAGGTAAGTTACCAACTAGATAAATTTAAAACACAAGCTACTGTATTGAAACCTTGCATGCACATTTCACTCATGCTAGCATTTAATTTTGCTTTTTATAAAGGACTTCGTCTGAGTAGACTTTACCACACTAAAATTTACACTATATTTTACATATTTCTACTCAGATGACTCTTAAAAAATGAATCAAATTACTCAGCCCTTATTATGACCCAATGGTGCACATATCACTTTATAACCCATTATTTTATGTAACTCTGTCTTTTGAACTGGCAGGCATTATGAATAGAACTATAACAGACTAGAAATTTAAAGTTTAAAAAGTTTTATGAAGAAAACCTTCCAAAAAGTAGTCAGATACTCACAAAAACATAAATATGAAAAAAGGCCAAAATTTTGGCCATCAAAAGTAGTGAGATAAAAATTTTGACCAAAAGTGTGTTTGGCACAATACTTATCACTGCAGTATGCTATCCATTATATAAATTTCTAATCGTAAGGGTGTTATATAATTTCTAGATGATTTGCTAACTTGTCAATATTTTTACTCTTCTAAAAAAGGAGAAAATAATGTTTATTTATTTATTTCTTTATATTGGAAAAATGTTGTCAAGTAAGCAGATTATCTAAAAATTATATAACACCCTTACGATTACAAATTTATATAATGCATACCATATAGGGATGAAACGATACCACTAAGGTATCGATACTTTTACTTGATACGGCATCGGTTTAGAAGTATCGATACATACTCAGTATCGAATAAAAAGCATCGATACTTACTTGTATCGGTCAAGCTTTTCACATGATTTAAAGTAGCGAAAACAAAATTAATTATCCACCAAACCAAATGCTGCTAATTCGTAAAGAATTCTTAACGACTAGTCGTCAACATTTTCCGATTTCGGAAGCGATTAATGTAAGAAAAAACTAATTGTTTAAATTTTTTGCAGACGACTTTTGGTAGAATTTATTTAAGAAAATACTCCTCTCCTTACACAAACGAATTTTCCTGAATAACAAAAATTTAAAGTTCAATTTTGTTAAAAAGATAACTATAAAAATTGCCAATAAATTTATTTATCGCCAGCAAAATCGACATTTCGCCAAATCAAAAACTTACACCCCAAAAAAAGTGGAAAAATTGCCACGTTTGGTTTGGACTGGAGCTTAAGATATAGTCGAGATGACATTTTAAATGTTTGTGCAAATTCGTTTTGTTCCCGCAATAACGCACGCTTTTAAAATAATATTTGCAGCTCGCAATTTTATCGTCTTTTTTATAAAAAATTTTATTTGGGTGGTCCCATTTTCACGAACTTACTCTAATATATATTCTAGATATAAATTTACATTTAACACGAACAAATAAAATTGTGTTAAACTGGCGTCATCTCCAACTTTTCTATAGCCAATAAGGAATGAGTATATTTTACCGATACGAGTACTTTTTGCCGATACCTACTTGGTACTCAGTAGTAGAGTATCGATACCAAAAGTACTTGGTTTCTAAGAAAAAGTATCGAGTATTTACTTGTATTTACTCGTATCGTTTCATCCCTAACCATATTGCAGTGATAAGTATTGTACCAAACACGAACTTGGTAAAAATTTTTATCTCACTACTTTTGACGGCCGAAATGTTGGAAAGGAACTTGACCTTTTTTCACATTTATGTTTTTGTGAGGATTTAAAATTTACACGCGACTTAATGGAAAAATTAAATTTTCTTTTGCTTTCAGGACCTCAGTAAGAAATTTTTACACAGTATGAAAAACGACATGAGGATTAATTCTTCATCACTAACTGAAACATTAAAATTTTTTAGTTATGACATTGTTTGAGTAGGTGAGCGATATGCATGTTATGTGCACAATGCATAATCTACATGTTTATGTGTAAGCTCTATCTATGTACATATGTACATATGTACTTTTGTGTCAGATTATTGATTAAACAGTTTTCATATTACTATGCAAAATTATTAATGCAATATAATATTTTTTTTTTAATTTTAAAAATTGATTAGCCTCATTGTGAACAATGCAATTGAACATGTTTGCAAAGGATGTTTAATGCATTTAAAAGAAATCGAACCAATTTCATTCATCATGTAATGTGAATAATTTTGAGGTGTTTCGAAAGGGGTTTGTTATTTGTTGTTGGCTTTGTGATACTACATAACATGAAAAAGCTGTAAAATGGTAACTAGCCACTGTTCACACTATGAAATATTTCTTTCAGAAAGCGTGCGTTTCTTAGTGAGAGAGGGAAGAGAACATTGTTTTATGTTCTTTAAAGTTCTCTTTTTTTTTAATTCATAGTTTTGAACATATGTAAATATTTTTATTGAAGTTTTAATTTTTTTTAGGGCGAATCCACATCAGATGGTCTCAACTGTTTAGGTGACTTTTTTCGCCGTTTATAATTTCAATATTCGTTAGATGTCAACCAAGGCGAATCCATACTAGATGGTCGCAAGGGATCAGGTGACTATTTTCGCCACTTGTAATGGGAATATACGTTGGATGTCAAAACAAATTTTTCAGTATATTTTTCGGACATTTCAAGTATAAGTTTCTCAAAGTGAATTGAGCTGAGTATACCTTATATGAAATTGCCTTGATATCAACCAACAGACATTTTTCAGTGAATTTTTTTGACATTAAAAGCACAAATTATTCAAACCGAATTGTAACGAGTATACTTTATATGAATATGTTTCGGTTTTTTTAGTTTTGGAAAATTAAAGTTTAAAAGAGATGGAAAGAAAATGTCAGAAATAAAAATTTCGCATTTCGAAAATTCAAAATTTATTAACTCTTAGATTTCCGCTATAAGAAGCTATAGATTTTACTCCAATTTTCAAAATTTTTCCACGTTTCGAGTTCCTAGAAGTTGATTTTGAATATTTTCGGCATGATGTCCGTATGTAAGTGTGTGTCTATGGCTGTATTTATGCAAACATCTCATAATCTTAGAACTTGTAAATGGGTCGGCAGAAAATTTCCCACTTTCGAAAATAGAATAAATAGAATACAATGATTAATGAAATATTTCGAAAATAAAGTGTTCAAAAAACTTTTTTTAACTAGTTTTAAACTACTAACTACTAAGTTTAAGTTTAGCTAAAAAACAGTTTTGTGAACATTTTCTTTTGGAAAAATTTCGGGAATCTACCAAATCCGATCAAGTTAAATTTAATCATCCCTCAACCTTAAAAAAACCATTTGATTGCTGTTAATTTTTTGTCTTCTTTAGCTAATCACATTAAATATTAAAACATATTTCATTCTATAATAAGAATTGAAAAATATTGAACTTGAGCCCGCCTAAGAAAGTAATATATTTATTAAATTTAAAAATTAATTTCAAAAAAAATTCTTGTGTGTAAATAAAATTTTTTCTGTGATATGACCTACGGCAAAGACAATTTTTTGTTTGCTAGATTTCACTAATAGTCGATTGAAGATGACAACTGTTATTTGCCTCTTGCCGTTGGTAACATAAGTTTTGGCAACTCAACTGAAGTGCGGTTGCTAATCATAATCAAACAAACAGCGATTTATATTTGTTAAAAAAATATTAAAAAATACATACATATGTATATTTATGTACATACATATGTATGTATGTAAGAATTTAAACAAGTAAATACTCTTACATTGCGAATATAAAAATTTGCACGTTACAATTATATCAGTTAACATAATTAACATAACAAAGAGCATCACTCTGTATAAAATATTGGTAAATTTCCTTGACCCTAAATTACGACAGAAATAAAATGCTTAAAACATCAGTAACAACATCCTTGGCTCGCACTCTGTGCCACTTTTTCTTTCTAACAGAAATATGCACTCACAAACACACACACACCCTAACACAGGGTCATAAAGAAGACTAACAAATTGTGATTGTGTCACTCACTCACTTTGCCTCACAACTGGTTGTTGAACAGGCAAAGTTCCATTCTTTTATATTTTATATTGCAATAAATGTCTAATTAATTTTCAATTAAAAGTTTCATTAACACAAATTTAAAAGTACAAACATGCACACACAAACACACACACGTGTATATGCATTTAGACTGAGGCAAAACATTTCAAACGATAACAATAGAAAATTTATAGATGCAAACAAAAGCTTTGTGCAAGTGAGTCAGCACATGTGTGTACTTGCACTTTTTGTATGTACATACATGGCTTTAACAATGTTGTTTTATGAATGTAGAATCTAAATTGTAGATACAAGCACATATATAAATAAGAGTGTGGTGATTTTGTTAAGAAAACAAGTGTGATTTGTCAACAATTATTATCACAACTTAGAGCAAATAAAAAAAGAAATTCTAACAAATATAAATTTAATACCAAAGCATTCAGGCTCACGGTAGTGGGGCCAGGCCAAGTTCTAGCCTATGCAAACAATGTACACAGCGTGTATATTTACACGAAGCCATTCGTTCAGTTTTGAAAGTTGGTACACAATTAGTCCTAGGTGAGTAACCAACTATAAAAATCTGAAAACCCGGATTGTTTAATTAAAGAGTCGACAAAAAAACTTCACGTCTTAGCAGATTTAAATCTATTATTTATGTATTTCTCCTTAAGCGCTTTCTACGAAACCTGCATTATAAGCATTAGCCACATCTAAATCTCTGGCTTAAAAAATGATCGGGGTCGCTTTTCTAAACCAAAACGATTCTTTCGACATTTCATTCATAACTTGGGCTACGCTAAACCCATTAAGGTCTAACCCATTATTTTATTTATGAATATAAAACTAATGCACTTTAAATTTATAAAAAAATATGATCCTCACATAAATACAAATGTAAAAAAAGACCAAGTTCCTTTAACAAATTTTGGCAGTTAAAAGTACTGAGATCAAAATTTCGACCAAACTCTTGTTTGGCACAATGCCTATCACTCTTATATGTCACGCGTTATAACGGTTGGGGCGAATGCAATAATTTTATTGGAAAACTTTTACAAATGGCGCCAAATGTCAAATCGGTTTACTGAGCAAGAACGTGGAATAAATGTTTAAATTTTTTTGCGCAACATGAATCTATTTGCCGATTTCCTGGACGTCTGACACCAAAAGGACAAACACTGCGGCGTTTGAAGATACTGGGACAACACAAGATCTTCCTGAGCAGCTGTTCTGCTGAGAATATCGCTGCTGTTGCCCAAGATCTCGAAGATGAGTCCGGAACATCTACCATACGAAGTGTCATGCAGTTTTAAAGATGTTTTTGTGAAATATTTAAAGTTGTTACCTTAGGAAAAATTAGGAAGGGTGGTGCTTCACCGCTCCTCCACTCGGAGTCCCAATTGGGTCTATTATGATTTTTTTAAAGATGTGACCTTACAAAGCAAAAAAAAAATTACAGCCAGAAAACATCGGGTGATTATTTTTGCGGCATCCTATATTTTGTCATCGTTAGGGTGTCTTCTCGTTTCTAGCCAAACCTGTAACTTGACAATTTAGGCAACTTAGGAATTCTAATTTGTTTTTTGTAGAATATCTTGTTGAACATTACTTTGGATAATTTCAGTTTAAAATGCCGAGAATACTTCGACTATCGCTATGGCAAACATTAAATCGTTAAAGGAAATTGATAAGAGACCTTTTAAAAGAATCAACACCAAACTCAAACAATGGGCGACTGGAAAACATAAGAGAGTTGGCAAAATGCTACTGTAGTAAGAGTAACCAGAGTCCTAAGGGATAATCCGAATAAACAGAAGTGAAAAGATATTCTACGCTTGAATAGGAAGGACAGCACTCAGGAGACTGGTTATCACAATAACCTTGCATGGGGACTGTTAGAGAATATCAAATGCAGAGCATGAGAGGAGAAGGACGAAACAAAGGAGCACTGCCGGCGTCATTAGAAGACAAATTTTCCGGACTAGGAATGTCTCAGGGACTCCGAATGGAGAGAAACAAGATATAACATAGAACTGGGACCGGTATAGAAAATAAGTTTTAGTGGGCAGATAAGTATACTGGGGCACAACCTGCCGGTTTGTGCATAAGTGTAATTTCATTTGGGATTGGTTCAACGTAGTTTCCCTTTCTTTTCAAACTAACCTAACTGAGCATCAAGGCTGTTGCTTTTAACTGTTATCGATACAAGTACAGATTGTAAAAAGAACGAATAGAATTAGACGGTACATACGGGTATCTATGCATTTATTTAACAAATTTTATCCCTCCTCCCCGGCCAACCCATCACTCAACATGCACTTACAATTTACAACTATAGAAAATTTATTTTTATTTTTTTATATTGTTGCAACAACAAGCAAGAGCCACAAAATCATTGTAGTTCTCTCTGTCTATTTGTAGAATTGTTTTCACTTTTTGGTTTTGCATTATTTCACAATTCAAAAAAGGAAATTGATTACAGAAAACTAGTATGTGATACATAACAAAACAACAACAGCAACAAAAAGAAACCGCAGCAAAAACTATATATGAATACAAAAGCAATATCCAAAGGTAAAAATAATAGAGATGAGTTTTTGTTAATACTTATTTCGCACTACATAGTAAAACATGAGGAATTGGTGACAACATGAGTGTTTGTTTGTTGTTAGCACAGGGGTTGCCACCACCCATGTTTATACACATACACACGTATTTTCAAATATTCCTTTGATATCATAAATATACATACATATGTACATACATACTCGTAGGTATATGTATGTATGTATGTATTTTTTTTTACCAAAAGTGTGTTAAACCA
Organism: Tachina fera; assembly: GCA_905220375.1. NCBI lineage: Eukaryota > Metazoa > Arthropoda > Insecta > Diptera > Tachinidae > Tachina > Tachina fera. Next base: position 79,004,102 of record LR999966.1, read on the forward strand.
GAGAGTTGAGTTGCATGATTTATTTTTGATTCACGTAACCCACATTTCAAAGTGAAACTAGATCAAGATCTTTGCATTGCTGCTAACTGTAAAATTACTGTAATATTTAAGAAGATATTAGAAAAGAGAAACATTTGCCTTACAGAATGCCTCGGCTCAACAAGTATAGCTTTAGTTTCCTAATAGGTGGGATTGAGTTAACAATAGTTGCCCTATTTTTTCAAACTAATCCAATCCAATAGTAATATATAGACCTGCTTCATATAACAAAATAATTGTATCCACTTTTAACAACAACTGTCAACATTTGACTACACGAAAAAACTTTCCCTACAATAGACATGTTTTAATGAAAATAAAAACCAAAAATCAATTAAAAATTTTATTGAGTCAATTAAACTTTTAATCAAATTATATTTAAAAAAAAAAAGTTTAATTGACTCAATTACATTTTTAATGCAGGAAAAATTTTTTTATATTTATTCACAATGTTAATCACATAAAATACCCAAATTAAAGTGTCGAACAGAAATTTTTCAAATATTCCTCGTATGTCAACATGTGTAGTTTTAACCGACTTCAAAAAAGAAGGAGGTCAATTCATCTCTTTTTTTTTGTTTTTTTTGGTTATTACTTCATAACTGGGTGCATTTTTTTCTGAGAGGGCATAGCTTCCCATTGGTCCCAATGTAAAAAAGTGGGTGGGGCATACTCTAAATTTTTTTAATTTAATTTTATGATATTCTACTTATTTGATTGCTGCAAAACCTATAAAACACCTTTGGTTCTTGTAATTACACAACTTTAAACTTGAAAAAAATGGGCGAGGCTACGCCCATTAAAATTTATTATAATATTTCACCCAGTTCCACTTAACCGATTTGTACGAAACTTGTCACACACCTTGAGCTCTAAAATAGACACAACCTTCCATTTAAAAATTACATGGGCGGATTCACACCCATTAAAATTTAATATTTTACTTTATAAGATTCTACCTTACCGATTTTTACAAGACTTGACTCGCACTCTGAGCTCTGAAAAACTCACAATCTTGCATTTACAAATAGGCGGAGGTACGCCCATTAAAATTTAATTCTATATTTCTAGTACTTTTTCTTATCTTATCCTATTAGATCTTTGCATTGAAGTCGGTTTTCCTTTGGCAGAAAAAATTATTTTAACCGCTTTACAGAATATTTTATGCATACTTAAAGTTATTTTTGTTTTTCGATTTGGTCTTTCTCTAAAGACCCTAAAAATGCTTCTCTATATCATCTTAATTGTAAACGAAATTGCACATAGATTGCACATATTGCAACTGCACATAGTTTTCGTTGTTGCACATAAAAATGGGCAATATGTAGCTGAAACAACAACAACAACAACGCAGCAAAAATGTGCATTGGAAATTTGGGTCATCAGAAAACAACAATGAAATCACGAAGAAAATCAAGGTCATCAGCAGTTTTTGAACGCACATAAATACGTACATACATATGTATGTACATAAATATGTATGAAAATACATGCTTAAATTCTTATGTATTTTATAAATGTAAATATATATTATGTGCTTGCACAATTTCCATATAGATTTACTGTCCATGTATACTAGAGGCATGCGCAAACAGTCTTGAAATGTAAATACCTCTTGTTTTTTAAATGTATTCTCGTGGTATGTATTATACTAAACCAATAATAAATTCTGTCGTTTAATAAGCGAAGCACGATGGATGTATTGATGTTCATGTATATGAGTGTTAACAAGCGATGTCGCGAAGAATTCTTGTTCATAACAAACAATCACAAGAAGTAGTGTTGATGCGTGTATGCTTGTTATTTTGCATATTGTACTTTTGAGTGTGTGTGTGTGTTAAGCGTGGTTTTTTTAAGCATACACAGAACGTTTTTGCGTTTTTTACGCGCCCATGCATATGAAGAAGCAAGCATCACAAATTTTTCAGTCACGAAGTATTTTCTTACTTACTGTAGATTTGTGTAGCTCATGAACGAACTAGTTCAATTAAACGGTTCACTTCACTGAGCACTGTGAGCCGTTCAATTCACTGAGCGCTGTCAGCTCTGTACTGAGTGGTTTCTAGACCTAATGAAAGAGTTCGACACAAGTCTTGTGCTTTTTCAGCAAATATTTTGGGTCGCAAAAGTATATGTATGTATGTAGATATATTTATTAACAAATTCCACTCAGTAAACTATTTTAGTTTTATATATTTTTTATCTATTTCTTATAGTAATGTATGATTGATTACACACACACGAAAACATGTTTCACTACAAATGAACTGAGCTACTGAGCTAACTGAATGAAATACTTCATTAAAGTGGGCTGAGCTGAAAAGAGCGGTCCTTACTCCAGTATCTGCAATAACTGAAACAAATATCTTGCCAACAGTGTTGTTTAGCGTTTGTTTGAGAGGATTTCGCTGTAGTAAAGCATTTGAAAACCCCTCATGTCTTAAAAGTTCTTGTAAGTGGTCTTGTGCATGACTTTAATGTATACGTATATGTATATATTTTAGTATATGCAAAGGAATTTGAAATTGCGTATAAGCTTGTGTGAGTGCATATAAAGTTTATTTAGTTTGGTTTGTATTATAAACCAAACTACATATATGCACATGTATCTATGTATGTACATATGTATGTATGTATGGATGTATATAAAACACAGCTGTGCAGTATATGAATTATTGCAAATTTATTTTTAAATACTACATTAAATTTTTGTGTTATAAATAGGTGTTTGCAAAATGTATTTCTAGCACAAAACAGTTTCAGGAAATTTTAGGCAGGATAAGAAAAAAAAGAATTTTAAATTAAGGGCTTCCACAAAAAAAAAATTAAAGGTTAAAAAAGTTTCACATATTGTAAACCGAAAAGCTAATCGTTGACAAATTTTAAATGTGTTTTTTTTTATTGAAAATAAAATTTTTTCCATATAAAATGTATGAAAACTCCGCGTTTCAGTTTAACAAACAAAGCCCAAAATTAAAAAAAAATATATGGAAAATGGATGTTGTTCTTGCAGATCATGCCTGCTTTTTGAAGTCAAAAAGTAAACAAAGCGTTGGAATCCATTCGAAAACCGAGTCTATTTCTAGCGATTGTACTTTTCTATTTAAGCAGGGCCCATGTCGTTAAGTCGGTCGTTTTAGACTCAAACCCATGATCAAACCCTTGTAATTCAAATGGGTTTGGTCATAGTTTTGTGAATAAAACGACCAACTGAACGAGTTTAAAATAGTGGTCTAATCATCGCTATCGATAACGAATTGATTCGATTACGTTTTTTCAGTTCAAAATTATGGCATTCACAATGTAATAATACGGTTCGATATCAACTCGTTATCGAAAGCGGCGATTGAACCCCACGTCTTGTTCTTATGATTATACCTGTACCGAACCCATTCAGTAATTCGGTTTTGACACAAACCAATGATTAAACACAAGTAATTCAAATGGGTTTAAGACTTGTATCGAATTCTTTTATTAGCTCGTTTTTGACACAAAACTAATCAAATTACATAGGTTTGATCATTAGTTTGTGTCAAGCATAAGCTACTGAAAGAGTTCAATACAAGTCTAGTTATGATATATGGAAGTTGACATTTAATGAAGATAAACCGGGTTTGCAACATCGCTAAAGTAAACCGTTGGTACAACATGAACAGGTTGACTACGAGATTGTAAGAATGTGTGAGATCGTTGAATGAAGTGTCTCAATTGTACGAAAGATTAAAAACGTTGGATTCCTTAGCAAGTTGTACATACAGGTTGCAAAATTTAGGAGTATGTTGTAGAACTTCAGTTCAGTTTGTTTTTATTTTCGTTGTGGCCATGCAAAAAAAACCCGAGCACGAATTAAAATTTACGTCATAAATTCAGTAAAAATAAGTGATTTTACTAAATTTTATAGAAGTTTGTTTTTATATATGTATAAACCACTCCCATGACCAAATTCTTTTTTCGGCCCCTTTTTACGTTCTTCTTCTTCGTTTTGCACCAAAAACATCATCGACTACAATACACTCAATAGTAGATGATGTCATGTTAACTCCAAAATTTATTTTATGAAATGAAGTTGTGCACTAATGTTGTATAAGTTGTGCGCAAAATACACAACATGGTAAAATAACATGTTGTAGCAACGGTCGCAAAGTGTATGTCTTGCATGAGAAGTAATTGAATTTTATTATACACTGAGTAAAAAAAGACGTTGCAAAATCAACAACGTCTGTGGTCAATATAACACCCTACTAAAAACTCTGTATTTATTATAGTATGTTATGAATATCTGTCTGCCATTTATTGCAACATAGCCATATCTGAAAAAAGCAATTTAGGAATTAGCTTTATATTATTTTTATCTTATATTATAAGATATCGCCAACTCCAAAAATGCCAATATTATTGGTCCATGTCGGTAATAAAAGGCGAACAGTTTCACATAAAAAACTGTGCCCATATTTCACAAAAAGGGAACTATAATGTGTAAAAATTTCAAAAAAATTACTGGCACATTCACCTCTCTCTTGAATAATGTATATTGAAAAGTTTACTGCCAGTTTATGGAAGATAATATCAAAATTTCTCGCCTACCTATTTTCAAATATTGAAAACAAACAAAAACTGAGTTCTTTGTGTTTGTTTCCAATACATATGTATAAAAATAGGCAGACGAGAATCTTTGATTGCCTTCCATAAACTGGCAGTAAAGTTTGAGTGCTTCGTTTTTGTTTTCATAATAAATAGGCAGTTAAAATTTTTTTTTAAAAAACTATTTTTTTTTTTGAGTTATAACTACATATCGATGGCTTACTGCCAGTTTATAGAAGCCATGTAAAAATTCTCATCTGCCTATTTATATTGAAAACAAAAACAATGCACTCAAATTTGTTTTTTTTTTCAATGTAAATAGACAGACGAGAATTTTTACACAACTTCTATAAACTGGCAGTTAATATATGTATGAAAGGAGGAACTCAAATTTTCGATATTTTATAGAAGAAGCAAAAAACTGAAGGAAACCTAAAGCATGTCCATGCAGGAATAATTTTTTAAGTGGCCATAAGTCCTTAATTTTTAACTGTAATGTGCTAAGATCTTCAAGGAGGATGCAATCCCAGAAAACGTTGAAAGTGCGATTTCGAAAATTTTTATATCAAGACATCGATATGTTGCAATGTGGAATCATTATGTACGTTTACATATTTATATATCATTACCTTAATAAATAAAGGCCCTAAGTCATTATTTCTGTGGCGAAAAGGGAAAAGTGCTTAAGTCGAGATAAGCTGATTTTGAGTTAATAATACTTCCGCAATCTGCACATTTGAAAGTACCTCTGGGCCAAATTTCAATTAATTTGTGCGATTTTTCAAGAAGTTATAGCAAAATTATTTGTGACTTAGCTTTTTTAGGCTTGCTTCTAATCTTATTTGGCATAATAGCTTAATGTAGGTTATACTTTGGTATATTTCAACTTAAATCTATTACTTATAGTGTGTAGAATGGTTTCTACTTAAAAAATTAAGGTTTAACAGAGAATTTCACAATTTAACTGTTAAAGAAATAAATTTCTGAAAATCGACTTGAATGCTTAAAACGGCTCTCCTGCAAAACATTCAAATATCACTTAAGCACTTTTTCCTTATTGCCAAAGATTTATTTGAAATCGAATCGATCCCGATTCGAAAAAAAAATAATGAGTTAGGCTCTTTCTATATATTTCCAAAATCTAAAAATAGTCCTGCTGTGACATGACAGGAACAGGAAATAAAATATTCACGGATATAATTTTAATTTTAGGCTAGAGGAAGGAAATGGGATGCTGTTTTTTTTTTTTTTTTGATGTTAAAAACATTAAATAGTTTCATTTCACCTACCGCATATCTCCATGACATTTTGCTGTTGGTTTTGCTGGTTTATTGGAAGTTCAAAAGAGGATTTTTTGTGTTTTTGATGTTTGTTTTTTAATCTCTAAAAAACAAAGAACGCCTTAGTTTCGGTTGTCCTTGGTTATTAAAAACACATTTGCTTCTCTAAAATCCCAAAAAATCTAAATAATTTGTTGTAAAAAAACGCGCAATTTCTTAATTCGTTGTTTACTTAAATTTTGTTATTGTTAAAGCACCTTTTTAAAATTAAATACGTTGTTTGTTTTATTTAGCTAGTTTTTTGTTTGTTTTAAATATAAAAACGTAGAAGGTATAAAAAATTTCTCACTTGTTGTTTTCTTAGCTGAATGCAAAAGAATTCATGTAAAATTTTTTTATTAACAAAAATATTTGAAATTATGTTAGAAAAAAAATTACTAATTTATTGATTGTTGTATTGTCTTAGTAATTTGCTGATTTAAAGTATTTCTAGTTATTTGCTCAATTAAAAAATTATAAATAATAAAATGTTAAAATTAAATGAATTTTATTTGATTTTCTAGTTAAAATTCGCGTGACGTTCTTTTTGCGACTAACTGATTTACTTGGCGGCTGTATAGATAGAACGTACGTTTGATTTTGTGCTCTGGCTGTTTTCACTTCGGCAATACGTACATATAGTATATTTGAACGCTGTAGCTGCCGCCAGTTATTAGCTGGCTTATGGCGTACAATGCGCCCACTACTAGAGCTTTTGTATGTACATATGAATGTAAGTACATAAATATATGTATATATTTTCATTATTTTATACGTTGGTTTTCTATTCCATTTTCTATGGTCGATTTTATAAACGAGTAGTTTGTTTCGTTTATACATTTTGTATGAAAGTAAAATACAAATTTTCTTTCTATTCTCTGTTGTTAAGACGACAGGCACAGTGGTGAAAAAAGGCGTTTAAAACAAAATATTTGCACAATTATGATTGATTATACTATGCAGCAAATTTTTATATTTTTGCCATAACCTCAAAAAATATATGTTTTTTTTAAACTAATTTAGGGTCGCTGAACACGAATATGGCATTAATTTATTTTTCTTAAGAAGCGTTTTCGAGATATTCGCGAAAAACGTGTTTTTTTGCAGTTTACAAAGACATTCCCAAAAACTTGAAAACTGTTCATTAAAATTTAGCAAGTTTAGCACCATTGCAAAGATATGTTTTTTATGTAACAGCCCATATTTTTAATGTCTTTTTCGGATAAAAAATTCACTGAGTTACTTTTCTTTAGATTTAAAAAAATTTTAAGCTTTTAATTTTTTTTTAAATTCAGTGTTTTAAGTTGCACTCTTAAGCAAAAAAAATCTAAAATTTATCTTAAACCTGTACCTTAAATAAAATCGTGTAGCCTCCTTATTAAGCGTTAAATTATTATCATCGGAGAAAAAAATAAAAAGTTACTGACATATGAATGCCACAAAAAAATCAACCTCTAAAATTAAATATTTTTTTAACTAAATTGGGGCTGCTTTATTAATTTTTCTTGAGAAGCGTTTTGGAGATATTCACGAAAAACGAGTTCATTTTGCAATTTGCAAAGATATTTCCAAAAATCTTAAGAATGGTTTATCTAAATTACGCAAACTTTACACCGCTGAAAAGATGTCTTTCTTTTATCACCCATATTTATAGTGTATTGATCGGCTAAAAATTCAATAAGTTACCGCCCTTTAGACTTAAAAAATTGTTATTTTTATTGAAAACATCCGAATATTCAAATTCGGATATATTCAGTAACTATGTCGTAACTTTTTAATTTTTTGCCCGATAATAATAATTTTACGCTTAATAAGTTGGATATAAGATACATTTTTATTTAAGATACAGGTTGAAGATAAATTTTAGAATTTTTTTTAACTTAAGGATGCAACTTAAAATACTGAATTTAAAAAAAACTTAAAAACTTAAAATTTTTTTATATATAAAGAGCCGTAACTCTATGAATTTTTATCCGATCAACACATTAAAAATATGGGCTGATAAAAGAATTTCATATCTAGGTAACCCTGTTAGAGCTATGCTGCTTAAGGGCCACTCAGACTATTATACATGTATAAAGACTTTCATCACTTTACGAAAAATAAATCTAAAGACATTTGTTTCGACTAGCGTAGTGTCATTTTATGTTCAGAAATATAAGAATAAGGCAAACAGCTGTGTGGATTAACATGCCGGGAGAACAGTTTAATGCACGCTGTGATCGTGCCGGCCTTTGAAAATAGACATCGGTTAAAATAGTTGATTTAAATAAGATAAAGAAAAAGAAAATACGATTATTTCGTTAACTTTCAGACATAACATACATGAAAAGTTATTCAATACGATAAGCATATTCAATATTTTTATCCGGTTTAAGACGAATGCATATGCCATAAATGACGGCACTGCAACGCCGTCGAAATAGACGACTTGTTAGTTTGGATTTCGTAATAATGCAACTCTGGCCAATTAAAAATTATTATTTATTAAAAAAAACGCGAGTACCAGGCTTAAGAGAAGCAATTTAACTTGTACGACAAATCGCAACGTATTATATCAACACTATATCTTACGTATTTGTCTATGTACCGGTTGTCCGCATTTCAGTTTTTTCATCTTCTACGGTATTGTGCGTTTCAAATAAAAATTATTCCCCGTATTCCATTTCATTACAAGTTCATATTTAATATTTAAATGTTGTTAATATTAAATTTCCGCCTAAAGCATCATGGCATCATTTTAGTTTAGCTGCAAAAAATCATTTCATTGCTTTTTCCGCACGAAATTTTAACAATGTTGCATACTTTCAAGCAATAAAAGCGATAAAATTATAAAAAAATCGCGAGTTGGGCTACATTTAGTACATGTCATGTACATGTGAAAAATTTCACACGAAATAATCAATGTGCTGAAAATTTTTCACAACTTTGAACAGAGTACCAGCCTTAAGTGCATAGACCTTGATGCTGGACGTAACGTAAAAGGTAGGATTCCCCCAACAAGTCTAATTTAACTTTTCCTGGCATATCTCAGAGAATAACATTAAGACAACAATATTAGAGCGTTGCACGAGCAACACCATGAGCATGTCCATGTGTTTTCAGTTAAGTAAAAAAATTCATATAGACAAAAGAGAAAGTTACTGGGAGTTACTCATTAACATTACTCAAGTATTCATTGCAGTGCTCTAAAAAATATATTAATTTTTTGCTTTGTATTATGCTTTTGTTTGTTTGCTTTTGTTTAATTGATACATCTGAAATTTTACCATTTCACAGTGTGTCATGAACCACTGTTCCACTCAAACGTTTTGTTTCATTACGAACACTTTTAATATAAAGTTTAATATACTTTTACATACTCATGCACACACACATGACATACATATGTATGCATGCATGTGTGTATATGTGTTTATATTAGACAAAAACTGTGACGTAGTTTGTTTATATGAAAAAGCTTTTTGCCATTCACCTCTCATACGCTCCTCTAATTGTTGCTGTTGATTTCGTTAAAGTTTGCACGTTTTCCGAATAGCAGCACAAATCCACGTGTTTTAGCTTAAAAAGAAAAGCTTTTTCTATTAGAGCCAAACGAGCTTTATTACATATGTATTTGACAATTCGGCACTGAGCAAAAGCTTTCTGAAACAATTTCTTTTTTTAAACACCCCTACACACACACACACTTGCTCACACTTCCATATTTATAATAAAGACTGTCTGTAGGCGTCGTAATCCATCCACCGTGAGCAGTTTACTTTTTCATTGAATTTTAATTTTCTTCTTAATATTACTCATACGTCACACTGTACTCACACAAGGTCGTTGCTGTTTTGGTTCTCTAAGTATTTTAGCATGCAGTACATACATACTTATTTTGCATTTTGTTTTTTTTTTGTAAATTTCATAGTGATTCATAATTATTTTTATTTAATGATTTATTTTTCCATTTGCGAATGTAGTAAGTGTAGTTTTATTTTAGAAAATTTTGCTTATTTGCTTTTCATGGTCATCATTCATGAATTTTCTTCATTCCATTTGATGTTGTCCTTCGTTGTTTTTCCTATGCACTCTCTTTCTCTTGGAGGTTTTCTCCATGTGTGTACGAGTATTTTATGTGCCAAAATTTTTGCAAAACGTAGTTGTGTTGTGTTGTTCTTCTATTGATTTATTCAATGTCAGAGTACGGCGTCAAACAGTTTTGTCACTGACATTGTTGTGTGAGTTGTTTCTAAGCATGAATTTGTTGGTGTAGGTCTGCTCTTTACACGTGTTTTCTTTACATGAGTATGTAACCAGTGGCAAAAGTCATAATGATTCATCGTGACAAAAGCTGACAATCAATGTTAGTTCATCGATGAAAGCTGCTGAATTTTCTTGGGTGTTATATAAGCCGATTTCCAAAACGTCAATTTCTTTGTCTTGGGACAAAGTTTAGTGTTTCATACATATTATGTATATAACATTGACCACTCTCACCCTTTAAAAAGTCATCGATAACTATTTATAACACCGCAAACTAACAATTAGCGGATCGGTTTCAAAGTTGATGTTCTTGATTACAATATTTCGCAACTTTGCTTATATACACGATATAAGTACTTTGCATTGATATGTTTCTTAAGTTAGCCAGCCAGCCAGTATGCATTTTTGAAGTAAGTGTCCAAAATTTCATGTTTGACGGTGACGTTGGCTGAAGTAATTAGTTCATTGACTACAAAACAGAAGGTCCTGGATTCGAGCCCGGTCTTCGGCAGTCATTAAATAACAACACCACTCATTTTTCTGATATGCATTAGTGTCTATTTGTATCAGTTGTTGCAGGAAAATTCAAGTGATGAAAAAGTGACATTGATGATGATGAAGTTTAGAGAAATTCGTTACTAAACTATTCCTACTTCAACGGATACTATTCCTAATGTAGTATCAAAGCATCCTCCTTCGTCGGTATTATAAAGCAGAATTTTCGGCGAAGTAAAGTAATAAATAAATAAAAAGGCTACTAAGCACAGCTTTGACAATTTAATCCGATTCATCGACACCAGAGGAGCTGCAAGACTGCATTATTAAAAAAACCTGCAAAAAGCAAAGTTGTAAATGAATGAAGCTTTCCTCTATCTCTTCCTTCATCACCTCTATCACTATCACTTTTCTAAAGAAGGTAACACCTAGAATAAGTAGTAGGCATTAATTGCATGAGGTGATTTGTCAGTTAGGCGTCCTTGTGTTAGTGAGTTCTGGCAGATAATATCATCGTGATTCATTAGAAAATCATGGCGGACAATCAATAGGGTGCAACCGGCGTTGCTGAATGGCTTAGATTTTTAGAACACCAGAAACTAGGATTCTGCTTATTAAATTTTCAAAAAATCGACGGACGGATACACTAATTTTCAAAATAAATGATTTAAAATCCAAATATCCTAATCTTAATCATAACATTTGGAATTTTTATTCTTTAAAATTTCACCATAAAAATATTTTCAATTTGGACTAAGAAAGTTATGGACTAAAGAGGGATGTTTTGATAAGTTAATATTTTTGGAAAAATACCAAAATTTAACACCAGTTAGCCTCTATGGGCCACTAAAAATATCAAAAATTAGCCAATTAGTACTTCATTATATCTTGATGCAAGTATCGCTCCAACTTTTAATTTAGCCCTTCAAAGTAACACACTCTAAGTTTAGTTTTAAATTTTTATTAATTGTAATTCTTTTGACAAACACTAGCAACATGGAACAACATTCTGTTCTAGGTGGACAAAATTACTAAAGGCCTAATTTTATTACAAAAACAAAATACATACAAAATTTATCAATGCCAAGCGTTACGTTCTACAAAATTAGCCCCTAAAAGTCCCAAATTCTAAAATTTTTATTTGTATATAAAACAAAATAGTTTACTGTTCCAAAAATGAGCACGGCACATATGTATTTGCTCATTGTCGCCAAAAAAAGTTGTTTAAATTTATTACAAAGATAAAATATAAAATCAGCATGGACAACAACCTGCATCCGAACAGTGGGGCAAACGTCTTCTTTTTCAATTCATATCTCCACAACTACAATAGTAACTCAAAGTTACAATAGTAACTCAAACCTCAATACCCTTCTATCCAAGTATTTACCAATGAACTAATAAAAATAATTTTTTGTGTAACAAATAACAAAATGCATATAAACTGTGCTTAAACAACAAAACAAGCAAAAATTAAGAAATGACTTTGGATATGAATTATTTAAAAATAGATTTTTTTAACAAGCTTGAGAACAAGCTTTAGAAAGTGAGCTAGAATCACTCAAGCTAAATCATTATTATATGTTAATACAACTACGATCACGCGTGACTCACACATGACCACTGCATGACTCCCGCGTAACAACTCATGACATGTAGACATTTTTAAATAAAGCCAGGTGCAGGGTATTAAAAAATAAATAAAAATATTAGATTATGATTAGATTTCCTACAAAACCACTGACAAAATAGATTTCGTTTTGTATGGAAAATCTAGTAAAATGGTAGCATGATTTATCTCGAAACCTCTGAAGTACTAGATTTCGAGCTAAATCTAGTTGCTTTTTTTAGATTCCCCATACAAAACGACATCTTATTTGTCAGTAGATTTGAAGGAAAGCTGATTGAATTGGCTATATTGCAGTTGTTTGTTTGTAGCTTAGGATAAAAAAATATCTTGATAAATTTAAAAAAAAAACTTGGTGTAAACGGTATAGATTTTCATAAAGGTTTGAATTAAAATCTGCTAAATTTTGTGAAGGTCTAAATGCAACATAAGGTAAATAGGATTTAATTACGCAAAGTTTTTAGATTTTTTCTGATTATATTTTCAGTTTTCTCTCACAATGTACAATTTTACGGCGTCATTATAACTGCATTGTTACGTATTTGACATTTCTTTTTTGCCTCCTAGTGACTTTAAGTAAGTACATACTTTCAGTTTTCACGTTCTAAAACTTCTTTTTAATTAATCTCATATCGTGTTCCCAAAAACTTTTACCTTTTTATATAAATTTATGAGAATTGAATAATTGGTTGCATATCTGCAACATGGTGTCATAAAGGGTTAATGAATTCTTACACAAAAAAGATATGCATCACTAATTGGTAATTGATTGAAAAATTAATTTTATTGATTTCTGGTTTTCACTTCTTTTACTCTGATATATGAATAGCTGAATGTAAAATCAGATTTGAGCCTATGGTTGCAATTCCTTAAAAAAATTAGAAGGCTAAGCATTGACTGAAGACTCTACTTACATGCGAGGTAGTTGGTTGCTGGTATAAACTTAAAACTAACTTCTCGGTTCAAATTTTAAAATTTTTATAATAGAACTTTAAATTGGATGTAAAATATTACAAATAAATGAATTGATATTTTCTTATGATTATCTTTCTCTGCTTATAGCGGTCACTGGATTGCAGCTATTTATTTATTTATTTGTAAGTTTTCTATTACCAATAACCTAACCGTAAAAAACTGATTACAAAAATTTAATTTTATTATTTCGATTTCCTGTTTTCAAGTGGCAAAATCAACAAAATAAATATGTACTCGTAACATGAAAAAATAACTATGCAAAAATTTACCCACAAATCCTAATGCAATTCCACATTATCCAAGATCACGATATGCATTGGATACTTTCAGCAATTCTTTTATCTTTTTCACGTTCATGATTTTGGCAAATTAAAGAAATAAAAACTATTACTAGTATTGTTTTAGGAATAGTTTGTTTGGTAGGTTAATCGAGTAGAAATTTTTATTTTTCATTTTCTATTTGTTGAAGGTTGTTACTGGAATTTTTGTTGTTGTTGTTGTTGGTTCATTTGTAGTCTGACTGGCATCATCCTCTGCCACATTTTTATTAAAAAAAAATAAATAAAGAAAAATTTAAGGTAATTTATGGAAAAACAATTGAGCTCTTCTTGCTGGGTCATGAACTCAAAGTGGTAAATGAGGGAATATAAAAAATTAAATTAGCTGCCAATGAATTCAGTAAGAAGAAACCCAAGTTCATATAAATATTTTTAAAAATAATTTAAATTAAAAATTAATCTCTGTTGAAAAAAAAGTTGTTTTGATCTGTGTGTGATTCAAGAAATTAAATTTGAGAGGCTGAAAGCCACAGTGCCAAATCTACAAAAAAAGTTATAAGGAGCAGCAATCAACAGCTAATTCTACTATCACTTTATCAAAATTCACAACTGTTTAATGATCTCAAACTGGTCTCTATTGGCCAAATGTTTTGCTACTAACAAGAATTTCTCTTAGATGTTACATTCATTCACAAATTAATTGCTGAAATTGTAGCGTATATTGGGCCCTATTGCGAGTGTCGTATTTCGACTACGACTACGACTACGACAATGTAGTACTAGACTAAAGAACATTGCAAAATTTTTTCTTTAATCTAGTACAACATTGTCGTACTCGTAGTCGTAGTCGAAATACGACAATCTTAATTAGACAAATTATATAGCAAAATTAATGTACATATGGGAATTTCAACGCGAAAGTTCACTTTTTTGTCACGTGCCACAGCAAGCAATTAAGCTTGTACTTCAGAACAATATGACTACTTTTTCCTAAAATTTTACCCAACATAGAACTGCTGAGGATCTACACAAATACAGATACAAAGAAGTAAAAAAAATTAGTTTTCTTTGAAAAACCAAGATTATTTTTTTTGGTGTCGCATGCTACAAAAAGTTGACATTCCTGTGGAAAATTCTATACAATAGAATTTCAAAAAAGAACAGAAAAAAAGCAAAAATTGTTAAATGTCCTTGGAATATATTTAGAGGAAAAAAACTACACAAAACTATCAAAATATAAACATATGCTCGTAAAATAATTTAAAATTCCATTTACGACTTGAATAGTTTAGCTGTCTCCAATTTAGGCTTCTCTTTGGTCTTCAGACCACCCAAGAGTTGTTTCAACTTAATAATAGCTTTAGCTGGATTCAAGTTCTTTGGACATGTATTGGTGCAATTTAGTATAGTATGACAACGATATATTTTATATGGATCTCTTAAAAATGCCAATCGTTTTTCAGTTGCCTCATCACGTGAATCAATGACCCACCGATAGGCTTGCAGAAGTACAGCTGGTCCCAGATACCGATCACTATTCCACCAGTAAGATGGACAAGCAGTTTGACAACAAGCACACAGAATGCAATCATACAAACCATCCAAAACCTCACGATCCTTAGGATGCTGCAGGTATTGGGCGCTGCCCTGAACTTCATGTTTTGTATCCTTACGCTGCAACCAAGGCTCTATTGAACGATATTGTTCATAAAATTGAGTAAAATCTGTAACCAAATCTTTTATAACATACATATGCGGTAGAGGATAGATTCTTAGTGGTTTAGAGAGATTTGTGTCGGTTTTATAGATGCAGGCCAGAGTATTGATGCCGCCAATGTTCATGGCACATGAACCGCAAATACCTTCACGACACGATCTACGAAATGTAAGCGTTGGATCCATATCATATTTTATTTTGTGTAAAACATCTAAAACCATGGGATTTGTGGTGCTCAAGTCTACTTTATAGGTCTGCATTTTGGGCTTATCACCCGGCTTCCAGCGATAAATTTGAACGGTTTTTATTTGAGGTTGCTTTTCTTTTGGTGCCGCTTTCTTAGCTGATAATTGCTGTTCCTCTTTTATGTTGGTGTCAGCATTGACCGTAGGATTCCTTATAGCAGATCCTTTAAATTGTGTAACAGACAAATTGCGTTGGAAAATTTTTTTGAACATCAAAATAGTTTCTCTCGTTGGTTTTATTGCAAGGTGAAACATTTTTTTCTTTGTTTAGTAAAATTTGCACTATTTTTTTTAATTATAACAAATAGTTGATTGTCAAAACTATTATATAATGAAAAGCTTTTTTAACCTGTTAAGAGCTGCTATGAAGTTCTTCCGGAAATGCAGGTTTCCATAAGAAGTGTGTTTAAAAAGTACTTATCACTTTTTTATACATGAACATTTGTATAATTTTTGGTGGTGATGTAATTAAAAGAATATATATGTATGTACTCGTATTTAGGCTTGCATCCATGCAAACCAAATTTGACATTTTCTTTAATCAGAAAACAATAGTCATCTGGCCTAGTGGGGTCACCTCATAAGTATATAGGGCTTGATAGCACCCTCATACAATATTTTTGTACATTACAGGCTTTGTATTCCATTTAACATGCAGTCCCCCAAAAAAATATTAGAAAAAAACTGTAATATTTTTATAAAAATATAAGAAGGGAAAGAAAACGCGTGTTCTAATTCAGCCATATGATCGTTTTACATCATTTTTATTTTTTCCATTGTCACTCATGGTTTTAAAATCAACAACTAAAATAACAATCAGTGCAATATTTTCCGGCGATCAACAGTCAGTTTGCCCATTACCAAAGCAAAATCACAAATTTTTTTATCCTTCTTTCATTAATTTTACTTGTTTTCTTTAGCGCCCAACTTGAAGACAAGTGACGCGTGTCAATTTCAATACGAATTGTCATCAAATAAGAAAGAATACAACAGGCATAGTAAATATTTTCTTCCAAAGAATTTTTCTGCTGCTATTTAAATAATATTGGAATTGTATGTAAATACATTTATGCATGTATGTATGCTTGAATATATCATTAGCTTAAATGCAAAAAGGCTAAACTAACAAAAATATAGTTTTACAGCAGACTACAAAAACAAACTAAACAACCTTCAGTAAGAGAAAAAACATACCTTAAGCTATTGAAGTAGCAGCATTAATAATTCTTCATTGTATGGATGAAATTGTTCATTAGTTTATTGAAAGTTTCCATTAATATACCATGAATTCTTAGCTCGTTATTAATGACAAAATTCATTGAACAAATTAAGGTTTTCCTTTCAGTGTTGTAGTCCCATTGTTTTTTTGTTAATAATAGCGAAATCTTTCATCGCAGAAGCGTGAACTTTTGTCAAGCCAAGTACTTTAATAGCATTCATAATAATCAATCACAAACTCGATTTTGAATTTTTTGTTAGCTACGCTTTTTCGCATTTTAGCTCACGATATATGTATATGTAGGTTTGTTCTCATTGAGTACAAGACGAGACGATTTTTGACTTTGACATTTATAGCACTTTATCTATTATTACGGAAAATGTGTCTAGAGAGTCTGAAATGATGCCGATAATACCAATGATGATGCTCAATGGGTAACAACACGGATACAGAAGAAATTCAAAATACATTATGTAAAAAGTTTTAGTTACGAGGGTGGTACGGAAAACAAATCGATTGGTTGTTAACATGCACAATTTTGGAGAAAAAAATAGCTCCATAATTTCTTAATCGACATAATTCAATATTATTTTACATACTTGCAACCATACGATTTCTTTCAAACTACTCACATGATAGCACAATATAATAGTAAATGTCGTACTGAAGAAGTAGTCGACTGCAAATAGAGGCTCTAAGAATCTTGCCAGTGATGCCAGTAGATTATTTTAAATACTTACATGTATGACTGACTGCATGTTTGGTTTATTCCGCGATTGCACTCGTTTTCTTGTTATTTTTAAAAATACATACATACATATATACATATCAACACACGCATCTGCATATACTCTTTTATTCTCTTCATTGACTTAGTATATCATTAAGATTTAATTTGTAGCATGACTGCTGCTTGCTCGCGAAAAGACCCCTTTCTTGACATGAATATAATGAACAACGATTTGTAATTTACGACATCTTTCAACGAAATGATATTGATGTTTTCCTGTTTTTTGCGCTTTAATGAAATTTTGGAATGTTGTCGAAGGAATTCTTTGACTTTTTTACATTTCTTTTTCGATATGCAAAAAATTGCCTCTAAGTAGTGGGATTGAAAAGGTTTTATTTCTTAGTAGGCTATTCTTATCGTTATTAAAGTAGTGATAATGATATTATCGTTAATAAAGAAATTATATTAAAAAGTGAAAATATCAATTATTATGGACTCTCTCTCTCACAGTGTGCAGCATATCCAATATAAATAAATCTGGCAACAATGTAAATGTCAAACGCATTAACTTGGTACATCTGACAATAAAATAATTTCTGACAGTTAAATACATATGTGTCTAATTAAAATTTTAGCTGCAAAAAATTTCAAATTTTCAACTTTCGCTTTTTCAAATCCTACCTCTTTGACGACATAAACACCAAATATTTGGTATTGTTGGCAACCCTGTTTAAATATAACAAGCTGTGAGCTACAGACCTGAAACTTTGACAGAATATGTAGAACTTTGGCCGCCACAACAACATCACAGTTAAATATTAAAGGGTGTTCCAAGAGGAGCAACACAAAGTGTTAAAATCGAATCTAATATACATACAATTATACATATATAGACACCTGAAATTTGCAAAGTTAATGTAATTTTATACAGAATACAATAATAAACAAATAAAATTTAAAAAAATCAAAATTAAAGAGTATTCTATCAGTTATTGTAATTTTGACTATGCAATTTTGACAACTTGCTGTATCTAGGAAACCGAAAGATTCAAACTCTTAAAGTTTTCAAAAACGCTAAAACTAAAAAATTCCAAAATTATAAAATCGTCAAACTGAAAAAAAATCGTTAAAAACCGAAAAAAATCGCCAAAACGAAAAAAATCTCCAAAAGGGAAAAACCCGTCAAACTAAAAATATCTCTAAAACTAAAATAAATTGCCAAAAACCGAAAAAATCGCCAAAATTAAAATAATATCCTCAAAATTAAAAAATCGCCAAAATTAAAAAAAAAACGCTAAAACTAAAAAACCTCGCTTAAACTAAAATAAATCGCAAAACCGAAAAAACGCCAAAAACCGTGAAAAAAATGCAATAAGGAATAAGTGAATTTTTTTCCAAAAATTATTTATTTAAAATTTTACCAAAATGGATTACAATACAATACCCCCCCCCCCCGCAATTACCAAATTGCTTATTACCATATGACCATACTATGTTCTTATATTATAATAATATTGTTAAATGCGACAACAGTATTATTTAATATAATAATAATATTTTGTTTTTCAATCGTATATTTATTGGTAGATCTCTTGTTTAAAACAGCTGTGCGTTAAATCCGAAATCAAAATAAATTAATATTGTTGAAATAAAAAGTATTTATAGAAATGTATACTTATATATGTATGTGTGTATACTCGAAATACAGACACATCTGTATATGTTTCTATTTTTCTACCCTTTTGTTTGTTTGTACTTTATTTATTAATTTAACACGACGCGTGCAATACCGATAGCTTACAAACTAAACACTGAACTCACAGAAAATGTTTCTGAAAAAGATTTTTTTAAAAACTTAACATAGTATGGTCTTGGATAACATTATATTTTTGTTTAAATTATATTATTTTTGAATAATAACAAAAATTATGTTACACTCATACATTTTTAACAAAACTATATTGTTAGACTCTAACCATATCACACTTTTTTATGAATATAATAATGTAGTTATTAAATTCAAACATTACTTTTCTTACCGTAACAAAATTAATGTTTAAAATAACAAAAACTTGTTTTCAACTTGTTTTATCAACCATTCTACAACCATATCTTTCTTTGCGTGTATTAGTCATGTATGAAATTGTTTAACTAAATAAAAACGTGGTTAATAAATTAGTGGTTAAGCATTTTTGGGCACATGAGTGCCAGATGTAAACTCAGTCTATGAAATTTTTAGCACATTTTACTGATAATATGGTAAGATCTGACAACCGTCTGTAAAGAGCTTTATGCAACGTGTGTGCAAAAAATTATAATTGCGGTCATAGAAGCTGAGTGAGAGCCCCAGTAAACACGAAATTTAGTTTTTGAATTTGGCAAAAATATTTAACTGCTGTCGACACCAAAATTTATACAACTTATTTTGTAAAGAAATTCTGAAAATAATTGTACAAAATTGTATTTTCAAATTTTTCAAGTGCTTTCCAGAAATTTCGAAATACATCTACGAATACTTTAGTCACCAATCACTCCAAACCTTTTACTTATGCACTCGCATTGATTCAAGCTCACCTGATTAAAACAAAGTTAACTTACGACCACACACGATCACTCGTGATATCGATTAAAGTTCCTAATAAATTGTTGAGATTGCAAATACGTATATATGTACATATCTTAAACTTACTTCCAAATCTGCCATCGCATACGTCTTTGCATGTCTCCAAGCACAAAATTAACAAAACCAAATAAAACTGATTGTGTGCCAATTAAAGATTTTGATTAATTCCTCTTAAACATTTTCACTAGTAATGTGTCACTTTGTGTTACATGTCAAATCGTCACTGAAAGTATCCGACCGAACAACATGAATTGTACATTTTCAATGTTACAGTACAAATTAAAATTAATTGATTTTGAAGTATTTTTAAATAATTTTCGATCACAAATTAACTGTGTGCTAATTCCTACAACACGCCTTCAACACAATTTTCCAAAAAAAAGAAGATAAATGCAGGAAATACTTATGGGTGTTAAAGTTATTTCGAGAGCAATTTTTTATTTGACAATATTTCAAGAAAAGCAAGACATGAAATAAGACATACATACATAGACATACATAATTAACTTGAAAGCAATATTACTCTTTACACTTAAACATGACATCCGTGTGCGACAATAAAATTTATAAAAATAAGAGAAGTAGGTAGAATGATAAAAATAATTTTATGTCGCCCTAATTTCAACACAAATTGAACGTGCAACTTGTCTTGTGTCTTGTTTTTCTTTAAGTACGCTTCTCTAATACCGCCCTGTTTATGCAGCTGGTACTCCACTTATGCAGAGTACAAATCCGGCATTTCTTGTGTTGTCATTTTCAAAAAGTCTGCAACGCCGTTCACATTATGTTTTTTATATGTAAAGCAATGCCACACCACGAAAAATTTCAAACCTTACCGTTAGTACACACTATTGCGATGTCACAAAATGTCATAGTGTGTACTCGGCATTACACTCCTATACTTATGCAGCCATATTTTCGGAATTAATGTAAAAATAGTTCTAACAGTGCAGCAATAATAATAATCTTCACGCAAATGTCAACAACATGTGGAAAAAATAATAATTACACGTGACATTCAAAATGTTTAAGCATACCCGTCCGTCCGTCCGTCCGTCTCCCGCTAGTTTCCACTAAATAAATATTTATTTGCTCCCCTCTCGTCTCACAGATTTAATTTTAATTTAAAAAAATATTTATGAATTTAAGATTATTTTCTTTATTTGAACATAAATTAAAGTGTGTACAAGTGACTGCTGTCTTGTGTGTGTGTGTGTTTAGTATATTAAAACAATTTTATGTCTTATAAATATTTTTATTGACAAATTTAAATTAACGCTTTGCGTATGTGTTACACCCTCTGTAACTTGAAAGTGGAGGCATTTCATTTAAAGCATGTGATAAGCATAGACTGCTTAAGAAAAATGCGTGAATGAGTTCTCGTGATAGTGACTAGTGTTAATATAAGAGAGAAGTAACACCCAGGAAATGAATGCCTACTAATATTATTAGGTGTTACCTTCTTTAGGAAAGAATAATGCTTTGTTACAGCACCTCTGGTGTCAATGAGACGTATTAAATTTTTTAAGCTGTACTTAGTAGCCATTTAATTGATTATTTTACTTCGCCGATGATTTTTGCTGCGCAATACCAACGAAGTTAATATTAGTATCCGCTGAGCACGGTGTAGTTCAGTGACCAGTGTCTATGCCTTCATGACTTGAACTTTCCTACAACAACTGATACAAGGGGGCACTTAAAGTACAACCTAAAGTATGGTACTCTGTTAAAAGTTGTGAAAAATTTTCAGCACCATTGATTATTTCGAGTGAAAAATTTGACATTTACTAAATGTAGCCCAACATGCGCAAATGAAATCCGATGCGAAATAAAATTGGTATTCTGTTAGACTTTTGCAATCGCATTCGCAATTTATTTCAAATCGTGGCAACGCTGCTCAAATAAACGTTAGTGTCAACAAACGTCAAATTAAAAATAAATAAATTGTGTTTTGCTGTGAAAATTGTTTATAAAATTTAATTAGGAAATTCTGTAAGAAAAAAAGTAATAAAAATGGATTCTGTAGCACTGTGGTTCGACGACGAAGAAGGACATGAGCAAAATGAAAGGATACAGAGAAGATTGCCTAGAAGCAAATTCAATATTCTAAGCTTGAATGAAAAAGCAGTTGCTGTCCGTCAAGTTTAACAATTTAACCACTTGCTCCTCTAAGGGAGACGGTAGATTATATGTATATTGATGGGGCACCGCCAGTGCCACCAATGATGGTTTTATTTCGTCTAAGCTTCTGTTTGGTGAGTACTTTAAAATCAGCCCAAATCTATTAAAATTAAAGTTGAAGTCTAATATTTTATTTGGTTTATATATTTCATACTTTTTTCCATCCTACAGCTTCTCTAATAGGTGGTCCATTGATATTTAGTTCTTCAGTTAACGTTTGCCACAAAGTATTTGCCGACTGACTTGCATTTTGTGTTTTCAAATGACCTCTTGCCAATTGGCTGTGGTTATTCATAAACTCTATCATTATTTTAAATTGACGCGGTTGAGTGGTCTTATTGCTTGCTTCCCTGAATGAAATAATAAATATTGAAAACAACAATGACCCTTTGCCAGTTGGCTGTGTTTCATCATAAATTCCACAATTATTTCAAATTGGTGCGATTTGGTGGTCTTGTTGTTTGTTTCCCTGAATAATTTTAACAATTAATGTAACAATAAATAAACAAAATTATTATTTTTCACTTACGTTTGTTCTTTGCGAATGCTGTTTTGCTGTCGAATATATTTTGCGATTTTCGTATGTATCTGACAGACATTTGTTTTCGCAATACAGAATGCCGACTTGCCACATTTTCGCATTTTAAATGCGAATAAAAAAAGTACTTTGCGAACGTCGTATCACAGAATAGGAAGTGTTCGCATTTTCATGTTTTCGAGTCGCATTGACTTTCGCATCGCAATACAGAATAAGCCTCCAGTCTTAAATTAGAGCGTCAAGCTTTGCGTTGTACATTCAATTAATATTTTATACCTTTAACGGCTCTTTGCACAATGTACAATTAAAAGCTAACAGGGACTTTAACGGCAAGTTTTGCATGAAGAACTGTCAGTTAAAGTTCACGTTAACTCTTAACCGTGCATTGTGAAAAGGGACGTAAATGTACTGAAAATACGTACCATGATGATAAAGCAACGCTTAACGCACAAATTTGGGTTGGACTGTAATGTACATCAGAAAAATGCGTGGTGTTATTATATAATGAATGTCCGAGACCTTACTCGAAACCAGGATCTTCGGTGCTGTAGTCAACGCACTAACTGCAAAAATTCTTCACAACTTAATTTGTTGAAAAGTGACTGATAACTTGGTTTTAATATTACAAGAAAGTTATAGGTATTCAAATGATACAGAATTTGTTTTGTTTAGAGTGGTACGGTTAAAACTCGAATTGATCCTGAAGTACAGTTTTGCCTAGTAGACAGAGTACTTGCTAGTCTAATAGTGGTAGGGTTACGGATTCGATTAATGTAGAAATTCTGCTTGTTTTTGCAGATAAGCATAAAGAGATAAAGTATGTAGCTGCATAGTTTAAAAGCAAAACCACTTAAAGACTGCTCACGTGACTAATTTTGTGTCTATTTCTTCCCCCCATGAATTAAAAAAAATGGGATCTTGTTCTATAAAGCTGTATAAATTTTTAAATATTTTACGCCGTATTGATTTGTTTTATTTTTATTATTGTGCGAGTTGAATGATGTTTTTACAATCTGCCAACGACACCAACCAACGACATTCCTATGATACACACTCTATATGCAGCTGCGTTTTTCTTTATTTTTTTAAGAAATTGATGCAACACATTTCAGTTCATTACAACATGTTGTAACGAATGCCAGATACTCACTCGTAAGGGTATTATAGTACAAAGATTTACATTGAAATTCGAAATTAATTTTATTCGACACTTATTCGAGAGGATTAGAAATGTATTTTTCTTTATGTTTACTTTAGAGCACAGATATGAAAATACATAATTTAATGTTGTGAAACAAAAACATTCAATGAAGTCAATAAAATAAAATGACTGCAATCCGGAAATAATGCTATGTCGGATTATTCTAATTATACATTACGTTTTGGTTTGCCTGTGCAATAGCTGATTAACTTGCAGTCTTGTAGTATTCGTAAACGGAGTATACATATGAATTTTTTGAGGAAAATCAATTACTTGCGATCGTAAATAATCGATTATCACCAAAAAGAAAAAATTAATTTCAAAAATAGTGTCGCTTAAGCTTTTTTGGCTGTTATGGCACAATGTGTTTATTAAATCTGCAGAAAATTTTGTAATAATTGATCCAAACGTAGCCGTCCTACTATTGTAAATGGACGAGTAAATGGTTACTTATTTACAAATGTCGGATGTATCGTCTTGATCTTTTGTCAATTTAATTGGGAGTCGGTCTAGTATTATAGTAAAAGGCACTGAACTAGTTCGATGTGGTTGGATACAGAACCTATCAAATAGTATAAATATAATGTAAATTGTTCCCTGCAATAATACCGCCAAGCCACTCTGGAACCAGTCCCGTAACTATAGTCAGATAATAACCTAAGCCTAACTAGTGTTTATAATTTTAAAATATTAGTGCCCCTGTAGTCGAGTGGATAGTGTGCAATCCTGTCATGACGGAGATTGTCGATTCGAATCCCAAGAAAATATCTGCTTAAAAAATATAGAATTTAATTTAAAATAATAAACAAATTATAAATGATTGAACAGAATTTCGGCATAAACACATTTCCCATACAAATTGACACAAAAAAGAAGGCCCGGAAAGCAGTCGATAGATCGAATCTATAGTATTTTATTTTATTTATTTATTTTATGCTACCAGTATGGTAGCATAAATAAATTTCATACATTGTGTGAACAAAACTAGAAAGAAATATAAGCACAAAAGAAAATTAAATTAAAATTAGAGAACATTTGAAGTTACTGCCGTAGCTTTTATAATGGGCTTTTCTGAAGTTGCGGACCTATTCTGTTTGATCATTAAGTTCTCATTGCTACAGTTAAGTGTCGGAATGACATTCTTAAATTATTCTACACCAATTAGGTCCCTATGAAATAGTTCAGTCGACAAGTCACAATGTGGATATGAAGTATCATTTAAGGCCTTGGAATGATGTAGTTTATTAAAATGTTCAAAAGACAATAAGAATTCATCAAACCAGAGTTGTATTTTTTCGTAGATCGCACGACTTTGCATAATAGTGAGTCATGGCCATCCTCATGCAAAAGTAACTGGTTCGCTTCATAGGGAGTTCTAGAACTCGGACTGGTCCATATCACTTGGGGACTGGTCACGTGACTATTGTTGTGTCAGTTCCATTTCCTGCAGGGATTTTAATCCGTTTATGATATTTATTATTCGACATATTTTCATAAGCTTATTTTAATTGAAATTTATTTGCTGGCGACTGTGACTTTTCAAAATATGTGGTTAAAGTCTAATGATCATTTGGCAAAGCACCCATAAAATATATGTAGCTATATAGAATGCTTAACCACAAATCATTGCCGACAACGCATACGTGTAGCCGAAAAAACTCGAATGCACGCACATGATTGACGAGTATATTTGATCGTCTCCAGAGTATTTTCTATAAACTTTATCAATTTACAAAAATTAAATGGAATGCAAAAATCCATAATATGAAGACAGTAAATTGGACAATGATAAATTTAAATTTGTCTTGAAGAGCAATAACTAAAAAAGAAGAAAAAAAATGAACTGCTCAGAAATTTTTTAAATTTGATAGCTTTGGTTTAACTAAATGGATACATTCATATTTTTATGAACAAAACGTTACATCAGGTAATTGTCAGCATTTCCGACTAATATTAAACATTCTTTATTGTCACAAAAGAATTGTCAGTTTTAAATGCATTAAAGATAG
The DNA here is from genome assembly GCA_905220375.1 of Tachina fera. Classification (NCBI taxonomy): domain Eukaryota; kingdom Metazoa; phylum Arthropoda; class Insecta; order Diptera; family Tachinidae; genus Tachina; species Tachina fera. Next base: position 79,030,127 of record LR999966.1, read on the forward strand.
AGGATAAACAAAATAAAGAAAACATTTTCAAATTTTTTTCTTTAAGTCATTTTATATCTTGCTGGATTAAAAACTTAGTACGATTTTATACTTTAAGCATAAAAATACACTATACATACATACAAAATTACATACATATATACATATTTCTGAATTTCTTCTACAACTGGGATTAACAAAACTACAATGAATTACTTTTATGAAAATGCTTTGCCTATTTTCAAAAATAGAAAATAAGACACGAAATAAAAAAAATAAATAAATAAAGAAATAAAAAATGATTTTTTTTAATTTTAAGCTAAAGTAAATTTCGGGCTATGAAATAGTTAAGTGATAATATTTTTTTATTAAGCATTTATCAAGTCGGAAAGTGAATTTGTTTGTTTAATAATTCATTAAGATGTTCCACATTGCCACCACCATCTTCATAATCGGTTGGTGTTAATTGAGGATTTTTTTTATTAAAGTAATAATGAAAAACTTACAAAATTAGAAAAAAAAACTTTAATTTATTGCTTAATAATAAATACAGCAGGTGTAGAAATACTTGGGTATTTAATATTATTTTGTTTTACACGCTAGTACTATTATTTTGTCACAAATGCGTTTTCCTCCCTGTTCATGGTATAAGATAATAAAAAGTGCATTAAAGTTCTTCTGGGCAGGGTTCGCAGTTTCATTTTATATCTTATCCCCAATTTTCAAATTTTTATACCAAAAAATTAACACATTTCCTTAAAAAAATATGTTATTTCAAATGGAAAATTTGCATAATTACAAAATTGCAGAATGTGGAGTGAAACCAATCCACAATAAAAAATATTATTTTTGTTAATATTGAATTATTTTGTTGCTATTTTTTAGGGTTCCATACACCAAAGGTGAAAACGAACCCTATTGTTTTCGCTACGCTGTCCGTCTGTCCGTCTGTCCGTCACACGGTATTTCCTCAGGAACCATAAGAGCTACGGACCTGAAATTTGGACATAGTATGTAGATTCTACATTAAGAATATAATGCAGCTTTAACAAAAAACGAAGAAGAGAAACAATATATCTTGCAAACAGTAACTGATTATAGGGAAAAGTACGGCAGCATTAATAAATCAGACCTTTGCGATTAAGTTTAAATCTTTATCAATAATAGTAATCATTAAACGTAAGATAATTTTAATAAAATAATATATTACAAACATATATGAAACATTTTACTGATATTTTCGTGCCTTGTCTCTTGAAAAGTCCATACAAACCAGTTTTAGCCACTTTAGTGGGCATGTGCCACGCCTTAACCTAAGGCAATCAGTCTAAGATTTTGGAATTTAACTATTGGCGTAAAAAGGAACAATTTGAGGGGGCGGTACACTTTTTTTGAAAAAAAAAAATTTAAGTCCGATCTAATGTAGAACCTTGGCCGCTACAACAATAAATACATGAGAGTTAAAAATTAAAGGCTGTTCCAAAACGAGCAACGAAAAATTTTAAAATCCCATGTAATGTAAATACAAATGTATGTACATATGTATATATATTGACACTTGGAATTTGTAAAATTAATGTATTTTTATACAGGCTACAACAATTAAAACTAAAATTTTAAAAAATTAAATAAAAGACTGTTCTATCACTAACGTACCTTTTCACAATGTATGGTTAAGAGTTAACGTGAACTTTAACTGACAGTTCTTCGTACACAACTTGCCGTTAAAGTCCCTGTTATATTTTAACCATACATTGTGAAAAGGTACGTTAATGTAATTCTGAGTATGTATTTTTGACAACTTGCTGTATCTTGGAAACCATAAGAGTCAAACTCTTGAAATTTTCAAAACCGGTAAAACTAAAAAAAATCTCAAAATTATAAAATCGTGAAACCGAAAAAAATCGCAAAAATCGAAAAAAAAAATTAAAAAAAATTATAACACCAAAATAAATCTCCAAATTTAAAATAAATTGCCCAAATGAAAAAAATCGCCAAAATTAAAAAACGCCATGAGCCGAAAAAAGGTGTCTAAATAAAAAAGCGTCTAAATAAAAAAAACGAAAAATCGCCATTTCTAAAAATGGCCTAAATGAAAAAAATCGCCAAAATTAATAAAATCGTCAAATTAAAAAAAAACAGCATATATCGCCAAAACGAGAAAAAAGTGTCAAAACTAAAAAAATGCCAAAATGAAAATATACGTCAAAAACCAAAAATATCGCCATAACCAAAACAAATCGCCTATATAAAAAACGCCTATATGAAAAAACCGCCTAAATCAAAAAAATCGCCAAAATAAAAAATAAATCGTCAAAACGAGAAAAAAATGCCAAACCTAAAAAACGCCAAAACTTAAAAAAATCGCCAAAACCAAAAAAAAAAAAACAAAAAAATCCCAAAACTAAAAAAACCCCTTAAAACCGAAAAAAACCAAAAACGAAAAAAATTACAAAACTATATTTTATATAGGCTAAAGTTCGTATTGAATTACATATCTAGTATTCGTAAGGAACCCTTTGTGCACGGGTTAAAGTCGCACTTCACTAAATTTATTACATTTTAAAGTTCCTTTGAACTAAAAAACACCCTTTATAATTACAGTGGTGTAAATATGTAAATCTGCACGCGCACTACAGAACAAGTCAATTTGTTCAATTCATATTATGAACACCGAAAATTTCGTCGCACAACGAATTTTCTATCGAACAGAATTTAGCTTTCGATGAAGTATTTTAATATGAAAACTTATAACAATCGTTTAGTTTTAATTTTTAGGAAAAGTTGTTTCAAATTGTAAAAATCACTGTGATGATTTATTTTATTTTATTTTAAATTCTATCGATACTGCGTAAGAGGCACTAGATGTAACACGAAATGCACCGAAGCCACAAAACATACAGAAGTGTCACGAGACGGAAGATAAGGGTATTTTTCTGTTTGTCTCGTTTTCCCTCAAATTTTGTCGTCGTTTTTGTTTTGATACTTCTAGTGCAATAAATTTTTATTAGCGGTGTTAATTGGTAAGTAGTAATACACTACAGTATCAAATACACTATACTCTTCTCTTTTTTCCACGAGTTTTAAGAAAAACCTGATTGGAGCTGTTTTTACCTGTCACTTTCTTCATTTCTGTGTATTCTGTGCCAAAGCATAGAATGAATAGGAGGCAATGCGAAATTGCATTGTGTGGACTTTCAGCTTTAAAAATTTAATGTCATTTAAATATGCTATTTTTAGGAAAGAAAACGCCGCTAAATAAAAATATGATTTAATAAAAAAAAGTGTGGATTGATTCTTTTTTTTAAATAAAGAGAAGTAACAGTCTGGCAATGAATGACTGCTAGCTGCTATGGCTGTTACCTTCTTTAGGGAAGGGATAGTGATAGAGAAGACAGCTGGTGAAGGAAAAGATAGGGGTCAAGGAAAAGATAGGGGCAAACTTCACTCTTTTACAACTCTGCTTTTTTGCACGCACGTTACAGACCAAAGCGCAACGTAATTTAGCGCTTGGCTTTTACGGTAAAATGAGTAACCTAAATTAGAGCGTTAACGTTGCGGCAGAAACAGTAATGTTTACTCACTTTGATTAATAAAAACCTCTAAATAGAAATAGCATATAAAAATAAAAACGCTAAATTTACCTGAAAGTAGCTAAAGTTACATTACTTAACAAAAACTACAGTACTTTTGCAGCCAACTTCGATTCTTTACGCTCTGTCAAAATAGGATTTTCCAATTGCAAAGCGTTGACGCCGCGTTATTTCGGTTAGTTTCATACATTTTGTATGGGCATGAGAAATTTTGACATCCAGACAACGCTTTGCGTCGTAATTAAGGTTGCTCTGTTGTAATGCAGAGATGCAGCGCCTCTGGTGTCAATGAGGTGTATTAAATTTTTTAAGCTGGGCTTAGCAGCCATTTTATTGGTTATTTCACTTCGCCGATGATTTTACAATATCAACGAAGGAGGGAGCTTTGATATTATATTAGAAATAGTATCTGCTGAAGTTGGTATAGTTCAGTGACCAGTAACTATACCTTCATCACTTGAACTTTCCTAAAACAACTGATACTAAGGGACACTATTGCACATCAGAAAAATACGTGGTGTTGTTATTTAATGATTTTCGGATACCGGACTCGAACCCAGGACCTTTGGTTTTGTAGTCAACGTGCTAACTACTTCAGCAAATGCCGCCACTCTTAGAATGCAAAAGTTATGTTTACTTTCTACTTGTTCAAGCGTCATGAGCGAAGTATGAACAAGTCATTTTATTTTGATAATTAATGATACCAAATAAGAAGGAAACAGCTGATCAGGTAGGAAACAACTGATCGTTATTGTTGAGTGAAAAGTAATGTACAGATTTGTACATTCCGGTTACATATCTATACATTTTCATTACATACCTACTAACTAAGGCTTAAGAATTGTTGCATGTAATTTTAAATGCACAATGCGTAGAATGTATAAAATGTATAGAATACGCTGATGCGTAAAATCGTTGTGTTGACTTTGAGCTGAAGTATTTTATGATTATAATTAATTTAAGTAGAACATAGTCAGGCTTTTTTCACATTCAAGTGACAGCTTTGTGGTATCCGGTAAATTGTATGAATTGTAAATGTAAATATACTTATAAAAGTAGCTTCTTTTATAAGTGCATTAAATATTTATATATATATATATATATATATATATATATATATATGTATATATTATATATTATTTTTATATGCATTTAAGAGAAGTCTGTCTCCACATTATTCACACGTACATAAGTATGTATGTATAACACATTGCACATATATATGTATGTATGTGAGTACATATGTACTAAATATTATTTTTAAAATATTTTGAGAATGATATTATGAGTATTAATGTATTATGACGTTTTTGTAATTCAATTCTGTATGTCCATTAAAATATTTCCTCTAAGAGTCACCCACCTATCAACTGACATTGTACTCAGATTGCATTAAATAACATTCAATGAAGAGTGTTGATTAATTTAAAAGCCATAAATCTTATTTAATACTCGTATTAAAAAAAATGGAAAACTACCTAAATGCAGTTTATATGTATAAGAACCATCACAAAGTTTTAAATAACAATTCACACAAGACTACTCCAGTTTATGACACCATTGGGCATATTATTATGGTACGACAACGTGTTGTAATATGTTGTGATTTTTGTTTGGAAAACATACAACTACTTACTTGTTTTTGTACTCGTATGAAATTTTTCAAAACTCATAAAATTTGATGTTGCAATCGGTTACGGAGTACATGCATATGTATATGATTTTATAGCATGTTGTGCACTCTAACGAGAGATAATAGTGGGAAAAGTACCCTAGTCAGGTTAGGAACCTAGCTTCCTCAATATACTTTTCTTACTTTTGCAGTCTGAATCCTTTAAAGTATTCCATATCTGATATATTTTCAACAACTACACCTATACGGGCCAGGTGTGTCTTTAGCTCTATAAGTCCTGTTATTATGTGAACTAAATTCCGATTTAAACTTAGAATCTCTTTGTCTTTTCAATGTTTGGGTTTCTCCAGAGAATTTCGGTCAAATCTTCCAATAATAGAGTTCTGCCAATCGTTGATGTGTTGTTCTATAGCCCATTATTTAATTTCGTTTTTGAATTCTTGAAAACGTTTGGCATTTTCTAGTGTTTTCTAGAAAAAGTGCAAATTTGTTTAAGAAAAAATTTATTCTCGTGAGGGACTGTTCACATACTACATAACGCTCCTGGGGGAGGAGGAGGTTTAAGGATTTGTTACGATAGCGAGGTTTAAGGATTTGTTACGGTTTAAAAAAATCTATACAGAAAATGTTGTAAAAAGCGTTACTATGGGCCGGGTGGCGGGGGATATAAAAAGTTCGAAAACAGCCACTAAGGGATGATACAATAATTTCTAATTTTTTTTTAAGAAACACAACCCACGAAGCGATTAGCTTTTCTGCATGAAAAGCCCGGGTCTATGGTGAGAATAGAACCATGACCTCTGGACTGATAAGCTGACATCGCTACTACTCAGCAAAAGGTACACCCTGTTGCGAATTTTCATTGAAAAGTACAATAAATATAAAAGTTGTTTGTAGAAAAAAGAAAAACGCCATAAGTCAATCCATTAAGTTGGTTTAATCTTCGTAATTGATTGTTTCACCCTTTTAAAGGTAGTCAGTGTGAATTATGCCGGATACATTCCTAACAAAAGACAGTAGCCATGACTTTATTGGCCGAGAAGCTCACCTTGGCTTTGTTTGGCGCCGATTTATCTCGATAAATCCACTATTTTGACTGCTTTTTGGTCTCTGATGTGTTATAGTGGACCCACGTTTTGTCCACGGTTGCGAAACGGCTCAAAAAATCATCCATATTATGGTGAAACAACGTCAAATAATCCTGCAAGGTTGTGACAAAATTGTGGTTGTGGTTGATCATGAGCAAACGTGGGAATCTTTCTCATGACCAAGTGAACATGAAAAATTTAAACCACTCAGCCGAGTCAAATTGACAGCAGGTGATCTCAATTCAGCAATTGTTGATCAGCTGTTAATTTCTCTTGTGTCAAATCAAAGCAAATCGCTTGGAAGTTTTCTGACAGCAAGAAATTTTGCACTAACAAATTTACAAGGCGAATTCGCAGAGTTAAAAATCGAGACCACCTGGTATAAATTCGCCTTAGACTGAGCTGTGTTAGATGGCTCTCTCCCTCTCTCTCTCTCTCTCTTTCAAATATTGATCGGCCTACTAAATATCGTGAAATTCTTAAATTTTTTCGGGTGTGCAGAAGGACGCCAGAACGCTCGACATTCATCTTTCATGATTGTGTGGCAAAACGAAATTCAGTAATTAACTTTTTTGCCATTGAAATTTATTGTGAAGAGCAGTGATCGGCAATGAATCGTGTTTTTGCTATTCATGCTGACTCATAAAATTTTAAATATAAATGCGTAGACATCGTTTAAAATCACCTACGCACACTCGCAATGACATTGATTTATAAATAAGTTGAAATAAATGTGAATGCTACGTTGACATTCATATTCATACCACACTCACACTTACAAAGCATCTCAGTTGGTTTTCTAATTTCAGGAAATTACTGCATGTATGTTTATTTAAAAGTTTACCCCCTTATGCAAAAACGATCAGTAAATTTAAAGTTGGTTTAAAAAACGAATTTTGTATGGCAAAACCGGTTTTAATGCATGCTTTAACTTTAACAATCGTTTTTGCATAAGAGCATTAGTCATTAAACAGTTTGCAAGTAGTATACAATAGTAGTAAATAGGTTTGTTTTTCAATTCCAGCAAAAAAAAAAATAAGCAACAGAGAAACACACAATCTCATAATGAGAACTTTAATGTACGTATGCGAAGTTCGCATTGTGAGTCATACTTATTTATTTTGCATCGTCCATAGGCATTTAATTAAGGAGAGTTGAAATCAACAACGTCATAAATGTTGCTATGTATGAGTTCGATGAGCACTTCAAACATTCGAGTGAATCTGACTCTTACACAACATTGCATCTAGGAGTGCGTATAAATACAAGAAATTATAAGTCATGGTTTAACTCTATTAAATTTTTCACTACTCATTGTTTTTCTCTGGTGAAGAGTCGCCATAGTATATATGAAGATTAACCCTGGTTTGAGTGATGGGTTGTTCGCCAAAAAATAAATAATGCTTAACGCGCATTCGAAATTCACATTTTTCCATTTTCTTCTTAAATCACACCGTAGCCGGCTATCAATTAAAGTTTGTTTAAATTTTAACAGAACTCAATTGACAGTCGCTTGATGACAAAAGCAGTGTTAAGAGTAGTGAAATTAAAAAAAAATCAAGGACTTATTGAGCCGCCCTAGTTGAGGTAGGTTGGAAACCGCTGGATCTAGTAGGCTAATTTGTCAACCTTATTTGCATTCGTAAGTCGAGAAAAGTATAAGCACCATTATGCAGCCAGTGCTGACTTCCAGCCATAGCATGGCAAAAAAATATTGAAATTAATATGGCTGAATTTAATAATCATTACAATATTAAAACTTTGACAACCTTCTTCGGTTTTAGTAATAGTATATTAGGGTGGAAAAATTAGCTCACAATAAACTGTGTAATGCATTTGGTTTTTCTTGTAAAGGAAAAAACTCATTTATAATTTGTCAAATGAATCACAAAAGAATTGCAATGTCATTCAATAAACTTAAAGCTAATTTACTACATAATATTTCTATGATGGGTTGTGTTAAGAGGGGGTTTTTAGTGCATTAATACAACCTCTCCATAATCGTATCGTTGTGAAACATTAAAAACTGTTATGGTTTCTTTAAGTTCATGTTATTTTTTGCAAATTAAAATTTTTGCATTTTATTTGATTGAATGCATTTAAGGGCGTTTTTAATGCAGCTGTAAATATAAAAAGGAGGGTAGGTAGTTAAATTTATTGTTTTCTCCTCTTTTAAGTTTTTTTTTGAGTTATTACTTTAAAGGAATCGCCCAGAAAACGGAGTTATTCTTTATAGAACAACAACTAATATTTTTCTTCATGTATGTATGTGCATACATATGTATTTTATTCCAACATTTTTAATTATATATTTTCTTTAAAAATTATGCATATATCTTTATTAGTGTTTTTTATGTACTATCATAAACTTATCGTATTTCAAAGAATTGCGAAAAAAAATTGAAATCCTACAAAAGAATTGAGTTGAATTTGTGCACGTTTAAATAAAACTTAATGCTTACAAAGGTAATTAACCCGGAATTAGCTTTTGTATTCATTTCCATTTATTCAATGATTTGTTTGGAAGAAGGCAAAAAACCAACAAAACTGTTTTTTAAAAACAGCGATATCGATTTCACAGTAATTACCTTTTCGTAATAAAACAAGGCTAATGGAAATGAAAGAAGGAATAAATCGGAAACACAAAGTAATGCGATATTTTGTTGGTCCGCTTGTTTTACCATACAGCTAGTTTTTAAAAAAAGATTTAAGTATACATACAAACAAACATACACATTATAATGCCAAACAGGAAGGATATTTATTTATATGAGATAATCTTTCAAACAATAACCTTTATCAAATGTTAATTCGATTGTTATTAAAAATTAAATCGTGTACGTATTAGGCCATATTTTTTCGAAATATTTATTAGCATTTTAGCACGGGCCCTTAAATTTTTATTCGATTAATCACTGACGATTAAAAGCAAATAAAGAGTTTAATAAGCGCCAGCACTCTAATAATTATTATACAATCGTAATTGATTTCTATCCTAAACTTATTCAGAGCGCATTCTGAAGTATTTTATTTATGCCAAAATTTAATTGAACATGTAAAATTTTATTTTGCGGTACTAAAATACTTACATAAAGGGTGTTCCAGTAAGACGATTTTTATCCCGCCATTTTTTTGTAAGAGAAGTAACACGATATTTTTGAAACTAGAGGTGCTAGAAACATAATAATTCAGCCGGCAAAAATATATAAGAATCAGTTATTTTAATTTAAAAAAATTTAGATTAAAAAAAGTTTTAATGACTTATCATGTCCCTAAAAACTTTCAAAACTTTATCATAAAAATCTGCATACCCAACTAAAAAAATTTTATATATGGTCCATATATTTTTAACATATAAATGTATATAACTATATATGAATATGTATGAATTTATGTACGGAAATACATATATGGGATTATATATGGCAAAACTATTATATATGAAGTAATATAGGGACTAATATATGAAATGTCTTATAATATATGAGCTCATATATGGAAATTTAATTAAGAAGCTCTTCATATGTGCGTCTATATATAAAAATAAGATGTAATATATGGAGCCATATAAGTATATTAGAATGTATGCATACCTTTTATTTCACTTAAAATCGTTTTGCAATCAAAAAAACTTGTATTTTATTAACTCTTTTATCACTGGTGAATTGGAAATATATTAGGAAATATTTACATACATACAGTATGCAAAGTTTATATATGTTTGTATAGCCTCAATGTTAAAACAACAAAAACTTGTGTTTAAAAAACTATTCAAATTGTACGATTTTATACATTGTGGCCCTGTTTAGTTAATCAAATAATCAAAATGATTCAGTTATCAATTTGATAGAAAACAACAGAATCCTCTAGATATTTTTAAGAAACAAAGTTCATATTACTTTTTTTTTAGTGCACAACGAATTTTAGCTAATTTTTTTTTAAGAACAAACATAACCCGCAAAGCGTTTAGCTTGTCTGCAGAAAACAAACAGAGTCTGGGAATCGAACCCACGACCTCTGGACTGAGAGAATAGCATCGCTACCACTCAGCCACAGGGGCACTCTGCAAACAATTGTATTGAAAGAAAACTAGGGTTTGTATAAAAACGGATTATATTATGTTTTCTAATTTCAATAGTTTTTAAGCTGATTTCTTAAATTAAATTTTATGTACGAATATGAGTTTTGTGTTTTTTAAATAATCGATTCACCTCTTCTCTTAAAATGATGACCAAAATGTCTTTCAGTTCGTTTTTAATTAATTTGTCCAAACAAATGTTTCGTTAAATACAACCTCGCTGTTTCAAACTTAAAAAAAATAATTTTAGTAATTTAATTTATTGCACAGCAGTGCGCTTTTTGAATAAAGGGAGTAAGAGTATGAACTTTATATACCGTGTACGGTATATTTACACATACATACATGTATGAAAATGTATGAATATATATTATATATATCCATATACCCTCATTTTTCGGATCCAAACCATATATGATATCCCATATATGGTTCGGATCCGAAAAATGAGGGTATATGGGCATATATGATTATATATATTCATACAATTTCATACACAGTATGCAACGTTCATATTCAAACACTCTTGATTCACAAAGCGCACTGCTGTGAAATAAATTAAATTGCTAAAATTAATTTTTTTAGACTAGAGAGAGAGCTTATATTTAATGAAACATTTGTTTGGACAAAGAATTCAAAACGAACTAAAAGTCATTTCATTCATCAAAAGGTGAATCAATTATTTAAAAAAAAAAACACATAAATCATATTCGTACATAGCATTTAGCTTAAGAAATCAGATTAAAAACTAATGCAATTAATTATAAAAGAAAAAATAATCCCTCTAACAATAGTTTTCAATACAGTAATATGAACTTTGTTTGTTATTTAGAGAATTTTGTTATTTTCTATAAAATTAATGACTGGATTATCCTTTTGATTATTTGATATATTAAATGGGGCCACAATGTAACAAAAGTTTTTATTTTTCAAACGTTGAGGGTACCCATATAAACTTTGCATACCGTATGTATTTTCTAATGGATTTCCAATTCAGCAGTGACAAAATTCCAACCTTTTTTGATTGCAAAAACGATCTTATGTGAGATATCATGTATGCATACATTCTTATATGGCTCCATATATAAAATCTTATACTTATATATGGATCCACATATGTATGAAGAGCTTCATAATTAAATTTTTATATATGAGCTCATATGTTATAATACATTTCATATATTAGTCCATATATTAGTTCATATATAATAGTTTTGCCATGTATAATCCCATATATTTCCATACATGAATTCATACATATTCATATATAGTTATATACATTCATATATTAAAAATATAAGAACCATATATAATTTTTTTAGCTGGGTAGCTATTTTCTTATTTAAATTTAATTATATTCGTACGGGACATGGCGTGCTTGACATTTTAATAAAAAATTAAAGAAAAAATTAAATAAAATAGAGGTATTCAATGTGTTTATTTCAACATAACGACGAACTTAAAGGGAAATACAGAATGAAATGGAATATGCAGTTTTAGCTGCTTTAATTTTAGCTGGTATAATTTGTATGTTTTTCTACCTCTCCTCCAAGTTATACAACGAAGAGTAACTCTGAATATCATCGGATGGTATAAAATACATTTTAGTCCCCTGATAAAAAGAAAATGCATCGGGTATAATAAGGTTTTTTGACTTTGCCTTTTAAGTATACGTTCAAGCGCTTTTTCTCTTTAAAAAACTTCTTTATTTGCTTCAGCGAAAGCTTTTGAATTTTTCCTAGCGTTTTGCGATCTTTCTCGGCTTTTTAATTTATAGTTCTGCAATTTAATTTAATTTTCTTTTAATTTTTCTCTGTACCGTTTGCAATTCTCGGTGTTTTTATTCATCTTGATTTAAATAATTGAATTGTAGAATTCTCTTTCAAAAATAATAAGTTATTAAAGAAAATATTTTTAGTACTTTTAAATTTCTCAGTAGCGATGTCGTACGGTACAAACTTTTCACAGGCGCCTAGTTTTATTTTATTTTAATTGCAATAAAAATGTCTGTTTGTAATCATTACTTGATGAACTTTCTTCAAGCAGTTTCGATGTATTGATACAAAAGAGTGTTTTTCAATGTCGTACGGGACGTTAAATTAACGGAAAAAAAGCAAAATTTTTTAACAATTTTTCATCGCATTGAATCTAATGTATTACTTTCTAACTCCTGATATCTTTACGGAGATTTAAGAGAGAAAAACTCAATCTCAATATTTTTCAATATAAAAGTTGGTCTTCAAATTAAGAAAAAAATTTTTAAAAAAGTTTCACTTGCTTGACTTTGGACATGAATATCTCGAAATGAGTAATGAATAAATGCAAAACTTTGCAGATTTATTAAATTTGATTGTTTTTCTATAAAAATTTACAACAAAAAAAAAATTTAAGAACTTTTAATTTTTTCGTCTCGGTAGACTTTCTGAGAGAAATGCCCATATGCATATGTACATATTGTTAAGTAAAAATATTCCAACAGGGTTAATGTAAGTGTGACGCGAAAATATTCCTACAGGGTCAATGCAAAGAACTATCTGGAAGTATTTAAGTAAAGCACCAACCTACACACATATTCACGTGCAAGCACTATAGCAGCAACAATAATTGTGTACGTACCCTGCCGGAGAATGTGTTATTGAGTACAAAAATAGTTAACTTATAGTTAACTTTTCTCAGACTGACTAAGAGCTAACTGCAATGTCATCCAGAACAAACCCAAAATTAATTCTTAAGTTGAGTACGTTATCGAATTCGATGAGAGCCAACAAATTTATTCTCAGCTACGTTGAAACTCATTTCAGTTTTATATTAACATTTTGCTGATGTTATTTTAGATGGTACCTTGGCTAAGTGGTAGCGTGTTGAGTACACAACGTGTGATGATACATGTTCGAACAACAGAAAATTTTTTTTAATCTACTGACTACCAGGTGATTTAAAAAAGGAAATTTTAAGTTAGCTGAAAGTAATGCACAGTGAGCCAATTGACTACCGCCTAGGACATCGCAATGTTAAAATAGTCAGTTGATTGATTGATACATTAAAAAGTATTCCAAGTGCCAGTCATTACTAGTTGTGAAATAGTTAACTTAAAGTTAGTTTAAAGTTAACGTAATTTCCGACAGGGTATGTATACATATGCAAGTGACTTCATTTCCATGCTACTAATTAAATGCATATACTCCTCTTACTAGCGCAATATTTATAGTTCTCATTCTGAAATAATATTAGTTAATAGTCAATATCTTCTGCTGCATTCAAATGCAGAAATTCCAACAACAAACAATTGTGCAACAATAAACAAAGCACAAAAACCGAATACACATTTGAATTATAGCAATTGCCAGGAAGTGACAGCTTAAAAAACATAAGAAATACATACATAAATACTTATGTACATCTTCATAATCTGAATGCAGAGGTGCGAGCGAATTCAAAAATTAAAATTTAACGCAACTAATGAACAAAAATAGTAGTACTCAGGCCATGCAAATATGTACCTACGACATACATATTTACAATAACACACAAAATTTATTAAATTTACTGCCATATTCATAAAAAAATATTTCAGGTTTATTAATCGCTTATTTGACGTATTTCAATGAGAAATTTGTCAAATAAACCTGTAATAAATCTTGAATATTTTTTGTGAATAAGGCCGTTAATATTTAAATAAATTCAGTAAAGTGCGACTCTGACTCGCGCACGAAGTGATCCGTACGGACACTAGCTACATAATATACATATAGCAAGGTCTATTTAACTAGGTGGCAACGCTTCTTCACCTGATAATTTGTTTGCTCTATCTGCACCTGTATAATTACACCATGATACATACTATGTAGTTTTGTCATTTATTCATTTTTGGGATTTTTTCGGCTTTGAGCGTTTTTATACTATGGGTTTTTTAGTTTTGGCGTGTTTTTTGCGATTTTTTTCATATTGGCAATTTTTTTCATTTTGACGATTTATTTTAATCCTAAATTTTTTTTTTTTAATTTGGTGATTTTTTGCGTTTTGACGATTTTTTTTTTGGTTTTTGGAGTTTTTTTCATTTTGGCAATTTTTTCATATTGGCGATTTTTTTTCATTTCGGCAATTTATTTTAGTGCTAGAACTTTTTTTAATTTTGTGCTTTGGCGATTTAATAATTTTGGAATTTTTTTTTGTTCCAAAAAAAGTCTGTCCAAATTTAATGTCCGTAGCTATTACGGTTCTAGAGAAAATGACCTGTGACGGACAGACGGAATTCGTAGCGAAAACAATAGGGTTCCTTTTCAGCTTTGGTGTACGGAACCCTACAAATGAAAACGAAATGTTAAAAAATACTCAATCTCAAGGATTTGTGAAACTACCAGTAGTTTTTGGCCAAATCTAATGTGGAACTAAAATTTGCGTTAGTCATTCGCCTAAACTCACTGAACAAAAGAAAGGGAATTTTAATATACACATACATACATACATACCCATCGGTAAACTCAGAAGACCTTCTTGGTGCAGGCCATATTAAAGAACTCTTTCGCATAAAATATACGATACACATTCCACACTCGCTTTCATAAGAAGGGAGAAGAGAAGTCCTGCTCCGCAACGACAACGCGTGTAAAAAAGATATGAGTATGGAATGGATAAAATGGAGAGAGCAGGCCTTCTACATACAAAAGAAGACGTACAGAGGCCTTCTAGAAGGCATCCCTACTCCTTCTAGTTCCCGCTGGGTACACACATACATATGTATATAAAGAGGTTTTCCGACGAATTCATCGGAGGATGTACAGTGACTAACTTTAATAACCGGACAGCAAGTTTATAAAGAGCTTTTGTAATAGAACTTGAAATTTTGTGATCCAACTAATTCAGTATTTCATTTAGTTTTTAAAATAAACTTTATAAAAAAGTCAACCAAGGATCGAAAAAACTTTTTCGCTAAGCGTTGCAACAAAAATATTGTGATAAACGAAAAAAACATGAAATTAAAAATTGGACACCAAAATATCTGATAACTCAGTACATCTTGAACCGATTGTAAATTTTTTTGTCGTCTGAAAGGGTATAGCTTTCCATTGGTCCCATTGAAAAAAAGTGTCCGGGAACACGCCCAACATTTTTTTAATATGATTTTACGATATTCTACTCATTTGATTGCTGCGAAACCTAGCAAACGCCTTTTGTTCTTGTAATAACACAATTTTAAAGTTGAAAAATTGGGCGGGGCTTCGTCCATTAAAATGTATTATAATATTTCACGTGCTTCTACTGAACCGATTTTTACGAAACTTACCACACACCTTGAGCTCACGCCCATTACAATTTCAATATTATATTTCAGAAGCTTCTATATCACCGATTTTTACGAAACTTGGCACACACCTTAAGCTTAAATGAATGCACAATCTTGCGTGCAAAAAAGTGGGCGGGCACGCCTATTAAATTGTACTATAATATATCACGTGCTTGTACTTAACCAAAATCTACGAAACTTGGCACACACTTTAAGCTCTTAAAAATATACAATCTTGTTATAAAAAAGTGGGCGTAGCCACGCCTCATGAAATTTAAGAATATATTTCACAAAAAAGCTAAAAGTAATTTTTTTTTTAATTAAACCGACTTTAACAATAAGCACTAAAATTTAAAAATAATATTATATAATATAATTATTTAAGGCTGTGATACACTATTATACACAGTCGTTCGATCTGTCAAAAAAATCGTGTGTGCTCAGAAAGTATGATAGTGTGGATTAAAATTTGACATGTGTGACAGATTTATTTACAAATCTGTCCGATTTCCAAAAGTTTATGAAAATTTTCATAAAATGATAATTTCTATTAGATCATAGATGCATTTTGTAAGGCAGTTTATAAGGAAACAGCAAAGTCTGCTTCATTTATGTAAAGATAGAGAGATACATTTTGAAAATTACATTTCACGTTATTATTTCTTTAGAAATGCAAAATAATTAAACATAAAAATAGTTTTAAATGTTTTTGAATCTTTTTTGTGGAATAGTGTGGTAGCTATAAAAGATTTTGTTACGATTTTTTTGGAGTGTGAAAGAATTCAATCCGATTTTCCAGTGAATGAATCGTACGACTGTGTATGATAGTGTATCACGGCCTTTAACTAGATCTAAATAAAATATTTTTACATACATATGTATGTTACCTATAGTGGTGTTTGAAGTTGGTGCCAGCGAGGTGTGGATATACTTGCTCACAGGCATATCACAAGTATATATTAAATACAAGACTGGCCCCAGAATACTACCATGTAGTACACCGGAGGATATAGATTCGGACACACTCTTGAAGTCTCCTTCCAGAATAGTGAACTTCCTACCAATAATATAACTTTCCAAAAAGTTTTTGTATGTTTATTGGCAGATATGTCTTAAATTTTAAAAATAGGCCTTCGTGCCATACTTTATCAAATGCCTGAGAAACTTCAATAAAAAGGGCAGAACAATACATATTTTCTTCAAATGTCCTCCTTATAACTTGAATAACATAAATAATAATATAATAAATTATTTGCTTTTCTTTTAATATCTCTTGCGCGTTCCTTTGTGTCTACAAATGGCATCTTCAGATTTAATTCTAACATTTTTCTTCCAGTATCGGGCTAAATTTTATCCCATTCCTCGTTGAGTCATATCTTCAACTCAGCAGCAGAGGAAAATGAACGGGATTTTAATTTATTTTCCAGATATGCCCATAAACTTTATTTAACATTAATGTTAAAAGATTTCGGAGGCGTTTCCATAACCTTAGGATAGTTATACAAACCACATCGGCCAATTATTGTGCTCTTTATTTTTTAAAGGGGAGTAATACTCAGCCATTGAATGCCTACTACTAGTACTAGGTGCTACCTTCTTAAGGAAAGGGATAGTGATAGAAAAGCCAGGTGGTGAAGGAAGAGATAGAGGAAAGCTTCATTCTTTTACAACTCTGCTTTTTGCACGTTTTTAATAATGCAGCACCTCTGGTGTCAATGAGGTGTATTAAATTTTCGAAGCTTTGCTTAGTAGCCATTTTATTAGTTGTTTTACTTCGCCGATAATACTGCTACACAATACAGCCCCTCTTTATTTTATCTTGATATCTGCGTAAATTAATATTCTTAAATAACACATATGTAAAAAAGCCAAGTTTCTTTAAAAATTTCGCCCATCGAAAGTACTGAGATCAAAACTTGGACACAACTTATCAATATTTTTCATAGTTGTACCAGGGAAGGGAGCAATGTTATAAAGCGTTAAAAGAAGAGAATGGTTTGAAAAATGGTAATTTAAAAAAAAATTGTTTTTCTAAGGAACAGGAAATACATACATTTTCATTTTCGAGAGGCGCGGTATAGGGTTTGATTTAAGATACGTAGTTTCTTCTGAGAATTTCCTCAGAATTTCGTGTAGATTACGTTAATTGGGAATTTGAAACCATATAATAATATTGATAATATTGATAAGTTGTGTACAAGTTTTGATAGGGTTTGATTTTAGACGCATGGTTTCTTCGCAAAATTTTCTTAGAATTACATGTAGATTTTGTTTTTACTATACAATTTTTTAATGTTTTTTTAATCCATATAAATCGAACCGGCCTACTATACACGTTAAAAAATTAATTTTGATTCAACCGATTTTTCTGACGATTTTACGTGCATAAAATGACGATTATTTTAGAGTTTATCGGAATTTCGACGATTTTTCGATAATTTTATCTGGGAGCCCGGCTGGTGTTGTTATTTTAAAGACTGTCGGAGACCGGATTCGAACCCAATACCTTGGGTTTTGTAGTCCATTGTGCTAACTACTTCAGCCAACGCTATGTTTTATAGCATCGGAAGCTCTCTGAAATTAACATTGAAAGTTTAGGAGTGCAGTAGTCTATGAAATCAAGTAGGTTAGCTACTGTACCTAGCTAGCATGTCCTCATAGTCGATGGTTCCATGTGCCTATTGCGTTTATTCTGACAGCATTACGTAGTGCTAACTTTCTAGCTATTAAGTCCACTGGAAGTCAGCACAACATAAGCAAGAACGTCTTTGTTGTTGTGCATCTGAAATCATCGGTTATCATAGTTATAATTTGGCGGAAAATACACTCTATACGAAAGTGATTGTTCAGCGAGTCATGCTTTTCACCAGACTGATATACCATAAAATAATAACGGTTTCATGGCCGTTTCTAGCACCCAATTGACTCCATTAGGGCTTATGTCCCAAGCAGGGCTGTCAGATATGGCGATTTATCGCCCAACGTATCGAATTTTCAACTTGTTTGGCGTCCAAATTTTTGCTTTGGCGAAACGGTGATTTTTCTGGCGATAAATAAATTTGTTGGCGATTATTATGGCTATTTTTTTAACAAAATTCAACTTGAAATTTTTTTTAATTCAGAAAATTAGTTTGTTGAAATAGTAATTTCAAAAATAAACCCTACCCAAGATTACACCATGAATTACACCATGATCTTACCAAAACGCGTCTGCAAGAAATCAAAACAATTTGATCTTGATGATTTTTCTTATTATTTTTATAGCAATGAATACGTTTTGTATTTGAATGAGAAAAATTTACAAGGAATAGTTTTTGGCGATTTTATTTCTAGTTTTGGCGATTTTCTGTTAAATTTTGATACGATAATTTTATAAAAAATATATATTAAATACGTGTTATATAAAAACAAAATTTATTATCAAATATTTACTAAGAAAAACTACATATAACTGATTTTTGGCTACTTTTGCCGAGTTTTAACATCAATTTGATGAAATAGTTCGGCAAAAATATGTCCACCCTGGTCCAAAGTTGAGTCAATGGGGTGGCTACAGACATATGTATACTGGCATTAAGGTTTTCGTTGCTCGTTGCTCTTGTCTACTTCTCTCCATAATAGCTTGCTATCACGTACAAGAGCTTTTTAGCATTATCCGAGAGGAGTGGGGTATGCTGTTTAGCTTTGGCCAATGGAGGGAACTTTGTATCTCATAGAAGAGAGTACCAGTTCTGTTTTGGTTGGGTTTGCAATGAGGCCACTAAGTGAACACCATTAAATATCAACTTTTTTAAAATCGCTGGAATATATCGAAAAATATGGCAACTATGAAGACTAACAGATAGTCATTGTTGTATGAATTATTTCTATTCGGATAAGAAGAAGCTAATGTTTACATTTTTTGTTGAGTTATTCCTTAGCTGAACTTAGTATTTTAGAAAAAAACTAAAATAATATAGAATGGCCAATACCATTGACAAAGTACGGATAATTATAGTAGGAGATTCAGGTAAAGATGCTTTTGTAATAAATAAGATGCGCATATACTTAACTAACAGTTTAAATCGACAGGTGTTGGCAAAACTTGCCTTACTCATCTTATTGCCCACGGTGAAAGCCTGACTAGACCTGGCTGGACTGTAGGCTGTAATATCGAAATCAAATTGCATGAATACAAGGAAGGAACAACGCAACAGAAGCCATTTTTCATAGAATTATTCGACATTGGCGGCTCGTTGAGTCATAAGAACACACGGGGTGTTTTTTATACGCCAACTCATGGTGTTATCTTGGTACATGATTTAACAAATCGTAAAAGCCACGGAAATTTACGTGAATGGCTATTTGAAATCTTAAACAAAGAAGGAAAGGACACATATAAGGCAGCTAGTAATAGCAATGCAGGGCCAAGTGCAAGTTTGATGACAGATGTACATGGCTTTGATCCGGAGGAATTTGTGGGTGCTACTCAAATACCAATTTTAGTGATGGGCACTAAGTTAGATTTACTAGATGAGAGGCGACAACCGAAAATGGTGCAAAAAGCTGGCGGCATAGGTAAAAGTAAATATAGTTTTTCTCGTTTAACAAAAAAAATTTTCTCAAATATTCTGTCAAAATCATTAATTTGTAGGAAATATATAATTAATAGTAATTCAAATAAGACAGGCTTTATTAATCTATCTAACAAAATTTTACATACAGTAGAAATGTCTTCAATTATGTGTAGTAGGTACGTACTTATTAAATTTTTCTTTTAGCCGAACAATGTGGAGCCGAAGAAATTTGGCTTAACTGTCGTGACCCTCGTAGTATCGCTGCTGGTACTACAGATGCTGTTAAATTATCACGTTTCTTTGATATGGTCATTGAAAAGAAACAACAAACACGGGAAACGGGTTATTATGGCACTAGCTCTTTAATAGACCGTCGTCGATACAACACGCAGGGTAGTTCAACAATAATTTCAACAGCTAATATATGTGACACTGACAGTTGTTCTTTGGGAGAAATTACATCATCTGCGAGACTGGCTCCCACAGATAGTAATATTTTATTGGGAACTAATGTGTAGTGCTTTAATACATTGTTTTTTAATTTATGTGTTAGATAATTATAATTTATCTGTAATCTTACTATAATATGCAAAATCCTAAATAAATAACAATTTTAGGGAAAAAAAATTTTCCCGATAAGCATGATCATAGGAAATTTTGTGGTAGTTTGCAGCCCATTAACATGGAAAATATTCAAAGAAAAATGGCTATAACTAAAATGATATCAATAAAACGAAAGGCAATAGACTAGCTAGACATTGAGCTTTGCTGCGTTTGAAACTGTGCCGATATGTTGACCCTAAAAAGAAAATTATTTTTTGATGTTTATTCCTAGTGGAAGATAGTAAAACTCTGTAATTCGAAAGAAAAAGAAAATGTTTTGGAACTTGTATATTATAAACGTATAAATTCGAAAGAATTTTATTTCGCTTCGAATTACACAGTAAACCCCACGGTTTTTGCATAACACTCCACTTATTTTATTTTATAATTCCACCTTATCGTCTCATCACTTTTATACTATACGCTCATACATACACTTGTATGCATGTACATACATATGTATGTATATTTAAGCAAATAAAATTGCAAATTGCAATGCTTTGTTAACATTTTAACTAATTATTATCCAACAAGAATAGCCGACTGCATTTTATTAATGTAGAACAATCTTTTTATTCAATAAAAACTTTATGAATATGTACATATTCAATGAACGAATTAGATAGTATAAAATGCTGTTTTTAGCCAGGTGGCCATTGCATTTGACGACCACCCAAGAAATGCAAATGTAAATGATACACGGATTGAGCACCATCTTTTCCATTGTTGATGACAACTCGATATCCATTTTCCAGTCCCAGTTGCTTAGCTACTTTACTACCCACCAACATTAGGTGACCCAATAAATTTGCATCAGCTTCATCGGCCTGAGAGAGCATTACAATTGGTTTGCGTGGTATAACCAAGAAATGAGTTGGAGCCTGACCATTAATGTCGTGGAATGCCACGCATTTTTCATCTTCATAAATAAAATCGCATGGTATTTCTTTGCGTAAGATTTTACCGAATATTGTATCTTCAGCTGGAGCGGCCGATTGGGCCTTATCGACTTCACTTGTCATTGCGGCCTTAAATATTACTGGTAGATTATAAAGACTGAAAAATATCAAATTTACAGGCTTCTCAAATTGTGATTCTTATTTTTATCTTACCAATTTTGCCTTATAATTGACCGGCTTGCCGAAAGTAAATTCAATAGAGCCATTTGTTGTCAAATTGTTCTCGGTTCATTGTTGCAAATATTTGGAGTAAAATATTTTATTAGTACAAAAATTTGTTTTGTGTAATTTTCGTTTTGGGTTCATACCTTGACTAATGCCAATTTTAGGGAATGTACTTATTAAACTTGGCAGCACTAAAAATAAACCAAATGAAATTACTAGTCGAGATAATCACCAGCGTAACGCGCCTATTTTGTTTTTATAATCTGCTTTATCGTGGTTGGCGTATTTCAAATACGACTACGACTGTTTGGTAATAGATTACAGAAGACTTCAACAGTTTTTCTTCAATCTATTACCAAACAGTCGTAGTCGTATTTGAAATACGAATTTGAGAATCTGCCCCTTTTTGCAGTCGGTTTAAAATACTTGTTTTATAATAAATAAAATAAAAATTAAATAAAATAGAATAAAAAAAGTATTTGCTTTTTACTTAAAAATTGGTTTAAAAAAATAAAAATCACAAATATTTGGGGTTCTAAAACAAATTTTTAAGTAAAAGCAAATACTTTTTTTATTCATACTAGCCGTTGTATTGAGATTTTGAGGTTTGCAAGCTCTTGGAAATTGTGGTTGAAGTCTAAATTTGTTTGAAATTTTTATTAATTTTGACACGTTAAATAATAAATTAAAAAAATTGGGCCTAGTTCATAAAAATATTTTGATTTTATGAAAGGTTATTACTATTGAGTCTGAACACAATGTAACGATTTTTTATTGCGGTGCGGTTTTCCATACGATTTTGAAGTAAAAAAACGCAGTGCGGGACGGAATAAAATTAAAATCTATTTATTTTCATTGCGATCTTTCTTATTCTCTCAATTTTCTCTTGCTGACGTTGCCGTAGTTTTTGAATAATTGGCTGTGTTCACAACATTATTGTAGAAAAAAACATGATTTTGAAGTTCAAACATTTTTGTCATAGCTTATAAAAGTTTA
Organism: Tachina fera; assembly: GCA_905220375.1. NCBI lineage: Eukaryota > Metazoa > Arthropoda > Insecta > Diptera > Tachinidae > Tachina > Tachina fera. Next base: position 79,053,061 of record LR999966.1, read on the forward strand.
AAAAACATATCAAATATATCTGTGAATGTATAAAATGTTAATAATTTTTTGTTTTTAGTTATAAAAATGTATGCAGAAAAAAATTAATAAAAATTTAAACAAACAATGACAAGTATTGCCGGCGCCGTTTTCCGTTGTATTGTGTTAATTTTTCTCTCTCGGAACGAGAAATCGCACCGCACCGCAAACATTGTGTTTAGACTCTTTATCAAGGTGTATTTAATTACATCATGCCTTTTATAAAACAGAAATATTTTTTATGAATAAGACAGATTATGTATTATCATTTTGTAAAATACGTGAAATAACATGATTGTTATATTTGTCTGATTCATAAAAATTAATGCAAAACTCCTACGGGATTTCTTGACGATTTTCGAAATTAATATGCCGAAAATGCCGATGATTTTTCAAAAAAGTGCATATTTTTCAGCAGAATCTTCTGGCAGCTCTGGTTACTATACTGATGTATAAATAAATAAAACTCAAATTCATATATTTTTTAAAGTTCAGTGCGTAGTTTGTTATAATAAAAAAGAAATAAAAATCTTTTGTGATGGACGTTGACTGGCAACAAGAATTTTTTGAAATAAAGGATCGTGGCTTGCATTTATTGCAAACTGAAAAATGGGCGGATTGTCATTTTCTGGTTGGTGGTGCACCACCAAATCAAAAAGTTATCGCTGGCCATAAATTAATTTTAGCCATGGCATCACCTGTGTTTGAGCGAATGTTTTATGGACAACTAGCAGATAAAGATGATCCAATTGTTATACCAGATGTTCAGCCTGATGCCTTCCATGCAATGTTGGAATACATATACTCAGATAGCATAAATATTGGTACCTTTGACAAGGCCTGTGAGTTGTGCTACGTTGCTAAAAAATATATGCTGCCACATGTGGTGGAACAGTGTACTCGTTTTCTGTGGTCAGATTTAAGTCCTAGTAACGCCTGTCGAGCTTATGAGTTCGCAAAACTTTTCGATGAACCACGGCTGATGCAAAGTAGTATGGAGGTTAGTTGGTTGAAGAAAAAAAAAAAAAAAAAAAAAATTGTACACCATTTTGCTTTGATATTTGTCTAAATAGTTAATTGCTGTTCATACTCGTGAAGTTTTAGCTGATCCCGGTTTTACAGATATAGAAATGTCTACACTTATGGCTATTTTAGATCAAGAAAAATTGAATATTGACTCCGAATTGGATTTATTTAATGCTTTATTACGATTCGCCAATGAAAGGAGTGTACTTGGCAACGAGTCAGTGGTAAATACAACTCAAAATACTGACCGCAGCTCGTCAGAGTTGGAAGGGGATGGAAGTTTGGTACAAGTCGAAGAAATTAAAATGGAGCCTGATGTTAATGCAATGATGCAGAACAGTGATGATTATAGTGAAAACTATACCCATAATATACCTTCTCCCGACGTAGAGGTAGTTGATAGTGATACCCCAGTAGTTGATGTTCCGGAAAATATAGTAGTAACCACAACGACAGAGAAGCTTTCCGTTTCATATGCTCAACCGTCAACATCTTCAGCAGAATCGTCATCTAGGGTAAAAGTAGTAGCCCCGCCAACAGCTGCAGAATCTTTAGTTTCGTATGATCAACCTTCAACATCTGCCGCAGCGGCATCAAATAATGGTTCGAATATTAACTATTTTATGGATACTCAAAACCCTATTATTGCTGAGGAAATGTTGAAACAGGCAGTCAAGAAAATTCGTTTTCTTACAATGACACCAAAACAGTTTGCTGAAGGTCCAGCACGTTCCAAACTCTTACAGCAACATGAAGCTTTAGCTATTCTCATAAAAATCTCAAGTCCATCCATAAATGATTGTCCAATGCCAGAGGGTTTTTGTGGTTCTCGCAGCAACCGCAACTATTACGATCAGCGTGGTAATCAACGTGAGTTGTCAAATTTTCATCATATACACACTCCGAATAGTTTTGGGCAAAATAATGGAAACTCTTGCTTTTACACTCCCATGGATGCCTCTATGGATAATGTCCAACCACAAGCTTCAACCTATAATCGAACTTGTAACATATCTTCTCACAATAATGCTAACAGGTCTAGGGACAATATGTTTATTCCATTGACTTCTGGTGGCGGTGAATCAGAAATTGACCCAACACGTTCATATTGCGTCCGAACAGTTAGTCCCCATTTTGACTATCGTAATACTAGTGTGACAGATTGCGGTTTAACTTTTCAAGTTGATAGCAACATTTGGATCACAGGTATGACTATCCAACGCTGTTATAGAAATTTTTTAAAATACATGTTTAATTTATAGGAGTTCAAGTGCCCACCCAAGTACTTTGTGGGGACCTCATGAATTCAGCAGGTCTCTCCGAACGTTATACCGAAATATTATACGCCCATATACAAAACATACAAGGATCACGTCTAAGTTACACTCATTATACATCTCGAGCTCTCTATGACTCTATGCTTGAGATTTCATTCGATCGTCCTGTTTACATTTGTCGCAATCAAATTTACAAAGTTTTTGTTGTCTTTAATAAAATTGGTTGGTATCCCATGTATACAGCTGTGCCGGACGTTATTTGTAACCGCGTTAAATTTCGTTTCAACGTTGGTGATCCCGGTGAATCAGTCCGTGATGGTTTAATACGCGCTATTGTGTTCTCAACCCCACAAGACAACCTGAGGCATATTCTCGAGTAAATATTAGCCAAGAAAATGCAAAGGTCAAAAATCTATATCTTATAATCAAGTACTTTTTCTTTATTATTTAACTACTTACTTGGTATTTCTTATTTATTAATTGAAATCGTAAGAAATAAATGCTTATTACAAGATTTTTTATTCACTATTTTGAAGCGAAATAATATGTTATACCGCAATGGGGCATAATAATCGAAGAACGTGTTGAATCTTGTACATACTGTAACAAGGCATATCAAACTCAAATAAAATTTAATGTGGCTTGATACTGTAACTATTTTATTATGAACAACTTTCGATATTCGACTGTAACTATTTCATTTGGTATTAAGATTCGCATTCGACAAAGTATTTCGCTAATGTGAAATTCACACTCTGATTTTTACAATTTGCAACAATTTTAAGATTTTAAGCTCAAGAATCATGCAGAGTATTGCAAATTAAAATTCACTTGGTCATAGCAAATTTAGATTTTTTCTTGGTATTTGAAAATCGATATTCCGTGTTCGATAGCCAGCGATTTTACAGATTTTTCGTTACCTGTAAATGATTTTAACTTGTGTCTAGAGAATACGCATTTACTGAATGTATTAGAATATTATTGTATATAGCCTGTAAGAACATTGTAATCCATTATTTTGAATTATATATTACATAAATAAAAAATTTACTGCAACTCATACAGACATGTGAAAATCGCATTTCAACAAGTAATTTAAAAACAAAAAAGGTGTTCTATGCATATAATTTTGTGATTTCAAAGTTCTTAAATCGTCTGGTTATTTTAGCTACTACTGTAGGGCGAACGTTATTATAAATTATTCAAATAAATAAATTTTCTAGAACAATTAGTTGTCCTATTGAAAATACTCGTACACTTAAAAATTAAGAAAACTAGCGATGTATTTTTTGCTTTAAAAATCTTGGGCCTTATCGCGGTTAGCGTATTTCGACTTCGACCTTGATATTTTGGTCCTAAATTAAAGATAAAAATTTCCTATGTTCCTTAATCTATTACAAAAATTTCTTGGTCGAATTCGAAATCGAAATACACCAACCACGATAAGAGAGATAATTTGCTTTTGGGATTTCAGATTTGTTTTTCATTATCAAAATAAAGAACTCATATCATTTGAGTGCTTTCGAAAAAAATAGAAAAACAGTGTGATTTACAGAACAGCACAAAATCACACGCGAGATTTTAAAACGGCATGTGATCTGAAATAAGGTGATTTTCAAAACAGGCCTGATAATAAGGGTCGTAGTGCCTTGTTTAAGATGACACATCTCTGGATCTAGTATGTTTTGATATAATAAAGAACTCTGGTTTTTCGACTTTTTGTTACATGATTTTTTATACAAGCTAACGATATACATACATATAATAATGCCTTCGTTTGGAAAAGGAAAAAACCAGCGTTTTTATTAAATTTACAGTCTGGCACCTCCATACGTGTGTGTATACAAACTTTTTTTATTTTATTAGTGTGGCATCTCTATATCAATTTTCTTTTTATCAATTCCTTTTTCTTAATTCGCATTTATTTATTAATACGGAGTAAACAATTTTTGTGAAAATATTTTAATAATAATTTTGGGAGTATTAATAGTAGTGAAAGTTTAATTTAGAACAATGGAAGTAGATTGGCAAAACGAATTTCATGAAATAAAGGATCGTGGACTACATTTGTTGCAGACAGGAAAATGGGCTGATTGTCGATTTCTGGTTGGTGGTGCACCGCCCAACCAAAAACTAATTGCTTGCCATAAAATAATTTTAGCAATGGCTTCACCAGTATTTGAGAGAATGTTCTTTGGCCCAAATGCGGATAAAAACAATCCGATTTTAATACCAGACGTTCAGCAGGATGCTTTTCAAGCAATGCTGGAATACATATACTCGGATCGTATAAATATTAGCTCATTTGATAAGGCCTGTGAACTGTGCTATGTGGCAAAAAAATATGAACTGCCACATGTAGTTGGTCAATGTACCAATTTTTTATGGTCTGACTTAAGCCCGAGAAATGCTTGTCGTGCATATGAGTTTGCTAAACTGTTTGATGAGTCGCGCCTAATGCAAAGAAGTATGGAAGTAAGTGATTATATGATTAAATGATTTGACATTTTAAAAGTAAATGTTAGATAGTAATCAACTTATGTATATTAATATACATATATTAATATACATGTTGATATTCTCCTTGGCTTCGTCCGTCTAAAACGACATATGTATAAACCATAATTATCTGGGTATGTTCCGTATTCCACGTTCAATTAAATCTTTCGGAATTTGCCACAGCATTGTTGTTATAAATAAATATTTAAAATAAAAATTCTATGGTAATTCCGCACATTTGAATTACACGTAGACACATAGTTTTTTGTTCAATAAATTTTAATTCGTGGACAAACATTTTTGGGAATATACATTTTAGTTAAATTAGAAAATCATTAGTTTTCCTCTATAAATAAATACTTTTTAAGTCTTAATATATATGGTTTCGAATAAAGTGGAAACATTTTTCACTCTTAGTTAATTGCTGGTCATACTCGAGAGGTTTTGGCAGATCCAAGTTTTACAGATATAGAAATGTCAACACTAATGGCTATTTTGGACCAAGACAAATTAAATATAGACTCTGAGTTGGACCTGTTTAATGCTCTATTACGTTTTGCTAATGAAAGGGGTATGTGTAGAGACGAAACTGTCCAACACTCAGGACAACTACAAGACCAAAATGCTTCAGTACCAGGTTGTGCAGGAGGCATGTTGAGTGTTGAAGAAATTAAAATGGAGCCAGATGTTAATGCAATGGTGCAGGAACAAGATGAAAATTATAATGATGGCAATGGCGATAACTTGGCTTATCGCCATAATACACCTTCTCCCGATGTTGTTGTTGTGGACAGTAGTGATGCATCTGTGGCTGATGGTTCGGAAAATGAAGAAAGGGCAACTATAGCTGCTTCCTCAGCTGGTTCCTACGACCAACCTACTTCGTCTGCCGCTGCTGCAGCGAGCCTTAACTATTTCATGGATGTTCAACGTTTAGCCATAAATGAAGAGATGCTAAAGAAAGCTGTAAAAAAAATTCGTTTTCTAACCATGACACCGCAACAGTTTGCTGAAGGTCCAGCTCGTTCTAAACTTTTGCAGGAACATGAAGCATTAGCGATTCTCATAAAAATCTCTAGTCCATCTATAAACGATTGTCCGATGCCTGAGGGTTTTTGTAGTTCTCGTAGCAGTCGTAACTATTGTGAGCAACGCAATAGTCAACGTGATTTATCTACATTCCTACATACACATCCGCCAAACAACTTCCTTGGCGCTAGTGCTAATGCTAATAATTTCCCTTCCATGGAAACAACGGTTCACTTTCAACCACAAATTCTGAGCTTAAATCGAAGTTCCTTCATAAACAATGCTCAAAGAACTCGAGATACTGCTGGAGTATCACTGATGTCTGGTGTGGGTGATTCGGCAGATGGTGCTACTCACGACACGCGCCGTTCATATTGCGTTCGCACAGTTAATCCTCAATTTGATTATCGTAATACAAGTGTAACCGATTGTGGTTTAACCTTCCAAGTTGACACCAACATTTGGATTACAGGTTTCTTTTTGTTTAAAAATGAAATGATGCTCTTTTTAACTTTTGGTTTTTTCAGGCGTTCAAGTTCCCACTCAAGTGCTTTGTGGAGAATTGATGAACTCAGCTGGATTTTCCGAACGTTACACTGAAATTTTATACGCGCACATTCAAGATGTACAAGGATCTCGGCTAAGCTACACCCACTGCACTTCTCGTGTTCGCTATGACTCTTTATTGGAAATCTCATTTGATCGACCTGTTTATATTTATCGCAATCAAATCTACAAAGTTTTTGTAGTTTTTAATAAAATCGGTTGGTATCCCATGTATACCTCTGTACCCGATGTCATTTGCAATCGTGTTAAATTTCGCTTTAATGTTGGCGATCCGAATGAATCTGTGCGTGATGGCTTAATACGTGCTATAGTATTTTCAACACCGCAGGAAAATAGCAGAACTATACTGGATTAATTTTTTTTTAATTTAGTAGTTCGATTAAAGAAGACTTTGTGGCAATATAAGCACAATTTGTTTAAGCAAAAGTATTTTTCCTTATCTCTTAACATTTATTAATGCAAAAAACCAATAAATAATCTCTTAAGCTTTATTTTATAAACTTGAATATGTTCGGTACTCACAGAAATAAAGATTTTACTTCAAATATGTGTTTTACTACAAAATGTGTTTAACTTATTTATTATTCAGGAAGGTTCGTCTTAATAAAATAGCATTTATAGTTTCATTATTTAATTTTTATTTCGAAATACTGTACGGCTCTTAAAAAGTTACCGTAATTTGGATAAAATTAATGTACGCTAAAGTATTAATTAGTTACTTATTCGTTTTTATCCATTGTACAATTTTGGAACAAGATTTTTGCAAAAGTTATGTGTACAGAAATAATACGTTATATCTCTCAATGACCACTTTTCCCGCTGGGTAATTATTTTATATGTATAATAATGACTTCCCCCAAAATAATAAAACAAGCTCTTATTTATATCACTGTGTGAGAGTACTTATTTTAGTACTTTGCAGTTATTAATGAAATATGTATAGACAAAAATTTATTGATCTTGAAAATGAACTTTGAGATCGACTGATTTTACGTTCAACTGACTATAATTTTTTTTTAAAAACAAACAAGTTCAGTGAAGCAAGAATGAAATGCATATCTAGAGCCTACATATGTATATTCAAAATACGTATATTCAAAATACGTCCACTCAAATTTGGTCAAAATGAGTTTCCGATGGCAAATAGCCCCCTTTCAATATTCTTCTGTAATATAAATATCGAATCCAAATAATTAATTTTTTATCGTTTTATATAATTTTTTTTTATAAAATCAAGTTCAACATTTTAAATAAATGTTGAACTTCCATGTAAATTAAAATTAGTAATTTATTATAAATCCACCTTATATTTTATTGCATTCGGCATGCGGAACACGAATCGGTTTTTGAAATATGGTCACTTAACATATTAGTATAAACCGGTTCCGATAAAAGAAATTGGTAATATATGTATGTATAACTTTTGAACTGTTAATCGAATAGAAACATGTATGGACCGATTATAATATAAGCTTTCGAAATTGAAAATTTGGAGTGACCCTGTTACAATAGAGATTGAGTTAAAGAGGGCTAAAGCTGATCACCTCAAGATGGAAGATACTTTCAGTCAGGTTTAAGTTATTTTTTTATGGCATTTTACGTTTTTTCTTATAGCTTTTCAATTCTTATATCTAGTATTAAAAAAAAAACATTTCAAAAATTGATGCAAAAATAAATATATTCGGTAAAATCATATTTTTTCCGAAGAAATATGCTAACTCTAAAAAAATATTTGTTTTTTGATCGACTAACATATGCTACCTCAAAAAAATACGCAAACCAGTGCAAAATAATTTTTTTGTAGTCCTATAACGTTTTTTTTTAATTTTTCCTTAACAAAAAAAAAACAAGCAAAATTTTTTAAGTTATTAAGTATGTATAGGCAATAAGTAATCCATTAAATTGTCCTTATTTCTGGGCAAAAAATAATACATTCTTGTAATCCTATGCGGGTTATTAAACATGTATGTAAATGCCAAAAAGGCAAAAGGCTTGACTTTTCGTAGGGAGCTTAAAAGAAAATTGTCAATACAAGGCAGACTAAAAAGGCAAAGTGTGAAATGGCTCTCAGATAATTTTTTTAAATGTTCAAAAATATTTAAATCAACAACCAACGTATTTGGTTGTAGACTTCGATATTCGGAATCGTTGTCTAAAGTCCTCATCTGACAGAAAAATAGTGGCGCTGAGTGAAATTTTTTTCTTCTCCTTACTTTTTTTATATTAACACATTCCAAAAATATAAATCTAGCCCTTCCATTTTCTGTTTTATTTTTAAATATTTGTCATAGCGGTAGGAACTAAGTCCCCAATGAACTAAGTCCCCAAAACATAAATGAACTAAGTCCCTAAAGTTTTATATGGATGGCAACAAAAACGATTTTTGGGGAATTAGTTCTATTTTTGTTAAATTTTTGGGGGCCAAGTTTATTTTTATTTTTGGGGACTTAGTTGATAGCGAACTAATTCCCCAAACTTTAGGGACTTAGGTCATTTATGTTTTGGGGACTTAGTTCATTGGGGACTTAGTTCCTACCGCCATTTGTCATACAATTAAATTAGTATGTTAAATGAAACTATTTTTTTAAGCTTTAGGTCAGTAAATTTTATAAATTTCTTTATATTTTTATTTTTATATCGATATTTCGTTAACCTTTGGTTAACTTCTTCAGGATTGTTATTATGAAGAAGTTAACCAAAGGTTAACGAAATATCGATATAAAAATAAAAATATAAAGAAATTTATAAAATTTACTGACCTAAAGCTTAAAAAAATAGTTTCATTGAACATATAAAAAAGGTCGAAAAATTAGATAAACAATTTAATTAGTATGTTAATATACAAATTTTGTTTCGTTAAATTTAACAGACAATTTTCTATTAAATGGTGTCGTTTAAAAGTTAATCATACATTGTGAAAGGCAGTTAAAGTTATTTTAATAATACATTGTGAAAAGGGCCGTTAGAGTCGGAGTATGCTTAAAGTATTTATTAATTATACGCCCCTGTATGCATTTAAGCTGTTTGAAAATATGAATCAATTTAAATAAGTTTTAATTTAACAAACTGCATAACTTTAATAGTATATATTCATACAATTTTCTTTGCAATAGCTAAAATGGATTGCTAATTTTTATTTGATTAAAATTCCACGAACGGTTTAGGAACTTCTAGGTAAAACTAAGTAACGTAATGGGCTACTTAAGGATTTTAAACAGTAGCATGGTAGGGTGGGTATAGACATTACAAGGGGAAATTATATCTTACCTTCTTGTTTGAAGCTTTCTTAATTTTGAGTGTGATTTTTATAGTTTTTCTTTTTTTTATTTACCTTTAATCGGTATAGGGAATGCTACCTTTTTCTTTATTTTTATGTGCGTATTTCGTTTTAACTTCTGTGGAAACAAGAACACCCCCATTTTTATGAGCACAGTCGCGGTATTTAGGTAGCAAAGTTTCCATTGAAGTTCAAACTTTGTAACGGTTCGTTTCATAATTAGACGATACAATTTAGAATAAATATAACCTTTAAACCACTGATATTATACCTAAAATTTGCAGTCAAAGTTGGTTAATGGTCTGATATTTTGTAATTCGTTAATAAGTGGTAAACGTATCTATGTAAATGTTGAACTAGAAAAATTTTTAGCACAGCTGAGAATTATTAAACAACACTTACCATTTCCTGTCATGTAAACGGATGAAAAATTTTTTATACGCTCGTATGTAGCCGAATGAATACTCAGAGTATTTTTATACTTATGTGTATGATTGTAGCTAATACAGTGTTTAAATTTTAGTTAAAGTCGTTTGTACTGCATAATTTAACGAATGCTTATGAACATACATAGTCGTTGTTTGCTTATAAGGGGTGATTTTTTAAGAACTTTCGGATTTGATTAAAAAAAACATACAATTTAGAGAAATGTATGAAATATTTATTTGAGTTGGTATAACGATCTATATAATTTATTGTTTAAAGATGATTTCATGTAAATTTTGACCGCGGATATGTTTGAAATGGTTCATATGCTGGTTCCAATTTAGACATAATTTCTCCATCATATCGCCGGTACGGTATACGAATAAATTCTTTAATATTGTGTCTACATAAGCCTCAACACAAACCCACAAAGAAATATTCTAAAGGCGTTATATCGCATGATCTAGGCGGCCAATTGAACGGCCCCATACGTGAAATAAACTGTTCCTCTCAATTGCGCCATTGCTTGGCATGTGGCACCGTTTGTTTAAACCAACATCTCAGCCACCAAGTCCAGGTCTTCCATTTTGGGCAAAAAAAGTAACAGAGGCCCAATTGCTGCGAATGGCGTCGAATCGATAATTCACGGTCATCAACAACACTGGCGGATACAGCTGCTATATTTTCCTCCGTCCGCACTCTACGTATGCGTGTTGGTCGTTTAATGTTCAATAATGTAATTTTGTTGCGAAATTTAATTACAGGATTCCGAATAACCACCAGAAGGTCGTCAAAACTGACTATAAAATGAAAGAAGTGCACGGATGGAAATAAACTGCAAGCGTTGTTCATTGAGCAACTGAACATGTTTAACAGTAACATGATACACGAAAAGAGCGTAGTTGCCAATCACAGTGTTGCCAAAAAGAAAGTTGATAAAAAATCACCCTTTAGTTATATAAATTCTGTTTAAACTTGATGAGTATTGTTGCCGAGTGCATATTATAGCTTTTTTTTACTGTTTACTGGCAACGTTTGTCATATCCGATTTTATATTTAAAACGATACTTTTGTCATTCTCTGGTGTATAATTTTGATATGTACGGCTTCATGTATTACAAAAATTGGGCAATATTTTCTTTGGAAATATTGTGCCATTTATTGCATAGTGTAGGTCAAAACGAAAATAATATATCGACGTCACTTTAACACAATACCAAATAATTGGGGCTGTTCTGTAAACCGAATCCTAGTAAATTTCTCATTTTCAAAAAATTATTAATGGTGTTTAAAATGTGTTTAAAATCATGCACGAAAATTTTCTTTCAAATATGATATCTAGGAATCTATATATTAAAAAAATTTTAAAAAATCTAAAAAAAATATTTCTACTGTCGGAGTTAGTTTTCTAAAATCGTGCGGTTTCAAATCGATCGGTTTACAGAATAGGGCTGAATGTTGTGCTACTGACAATCTATCTCGGTTTCCTAAAGTCTAGAAAATAGCATAAACTTGCCAACAGGAGTCAATTGTTTTCGACAACGGGCACAAACGCCCCAATTTTTTGATATTTTTTTAAAGTGACGTCGATGTCGACAACCAGAATAAGGGTGAATATGTACAACAACATATGCAATAATATTGTATAATGGATGGACCGCTTTACTCTTTCTTTTTAGCAACCCGACAACATAATCTAACTACCATCATTTATTGTTGCTCTAAGGTATTTTTGTGAATTATCAAATAAAATTAAAACACAACCTTTAGTGTTCTAATCTCAATTTTCAGTGTCCAATTCATACTTATGTAAATAAAGACTCTACTTAAAATTGAGATTTAGAACACACATATGTATTATGTACCGTCATTTTAACTAATAAATAAAACATAATTTTTTATTATTGCTTATTTTAATTTTAAAGTTTTTTTTACAATCAAGACAAATATTTCAACAATCAAGGGGCTTAATCAATAAAAATATACATATGTACATACATATTAAAAAAAAAGATTTACATTCAAAGATTTTTACTTTTGCAAGCATTAACTATATAAACAACTGATAAACTATTTACACAAAAATGAAACGGGGATTATATAAAGAATATGATTTTTGAAATTTTATAGAAAAAGTAAACGTTTTACACATTTTTAAGAATCAGTAAGAATAGATTTATTTTCCAAAACCACCGCATTTAGCATGGGCATATTCGGGGTCTTCGCAGGTTAAAGTGGTCTCATCAAACACTTTATCTTCGCCACAGGTTATAAGACGGGGATGACCCTCAACACAAGTGATTAAACGGTGACAATCACCGGGTACAGCGAAACGTGGGAAAGGCCAGAAACGGGCAGCAGGACCGTCAACTTTAGTTGGGCACTTGAAGCCAACAACGGCTGTAATGATTTAAAATGAAGGAGAGATTTTCATAAGGAAGTTTGTTATTTTTCATTAAAGTTTTAAATAAAACAAATATTTTGCTAATAATTATAAAATATGAAATCGACCAACTTACTTAAAAAGAGTTAAACAATTTTTTAAATCAAACGGTTCAAAACTGAACAACACTATGATATACTTATAATTTCCTATTTAATTTTTTTAATACGATAATTTTAATAAGAAAAAATACCTTCTGGGTTACAAGTTTCCAACAACTGATCAGGCCAGTTGCAACCATGTATACGTTCATCATATGCCAAACCAGCATCACATTCTTGTTCAATTGGCTCGCCGTGAGCACACTTAATAAACGTGGTAGAACATTCCTTCGATACGGGATAAATACCAAATTGATATTCACAACCAGGAGTTGAAATAGCGGTAGCTAAAGTGATTTTGTTTAAATTATTATTTTTAGTCTATTTGAAAGTTTGATATTCTAATAATTTAATAACTTACGATCCCATTGTCTTCCTTTGCAATCAACGGCCCAATTGTAGTTACAATGATTGTGTACAGCACCTTTGCCGTCGAATAACAAACCGTTTTCACATGTCTCCAAAGTTAAAGTACCATTAGTGCACAAAAAGAATTGATCGCATTGCTCGGTGTGTGCATAAGCTTGTACGCCGTATTTCTCGGGACACTCGATGGAATCGGCGGGAACACAGTATGCTAAAAGTATTCAAGAAGGAAGAAAGAAATAATTATGAAATTAATAATATATATAATACATACATATATAGTTTTCTTGATTATATCGTTGCCTCAATATAGAAAGGCCCTAAATCATTATTTTTTGAAATGGACTTTTTGGTTATTTCAATAGATGAACATTTAATTGATCGAAAAATGCAAAAATCTCGATATAAAAAAAATCAAGTGTTAGGTTCTTTTTATATTAAGGTAATGATATTAAAGTTTCATAGGTATATTCAGCAGAGTGCTCGAATTAAACTCGCGAGTTAAAAAAAAAACGCGAGCGCATTTAGTTTTTGAGAGTCAAAAATAAAACTCGACTCGCGAGTCGAGTTAAAAAGAACTATTCGCTAGTTTCATTAATTTTGTTTGCTTATGCAACAGCAAAAAAAAAAAATTTGGGACGAGTATAACAGAATATTTTTTCTGCTCGCTCGTTTTAAAATTTGTGCCCGTGAGTTCAAAATTAGAACTCCTGAGTACAAAATTTAAAGCGAGTCATTTAATGCTCACGAGTCGAGCACAAAAGGAGTACGAATCTTATACAATTTTTGCTCGCGAGTTCTAATTTTAAAACGAGCGAGTTAATAAAAATTTTGCTCGCGAGTAGAATTTTTCCCTACCCCGATATTTAGGAAATTATCGCAAAAGTTTGTGGAAAATAGTCAAGTAGAACATATTAAACATTTAAGGGTTCTTTTTCATTTCACCCATGTAGGGAGAATTAAAAAGTTCCACAAAAATGTTCTATGCAGAATTTGACATAAAAATGCCGAACAGATGTTGTAAAAAAATGCAAAGCTTATGTACATACATATATTGATTATCATTATTTCACATATCGATTAAAAAAAATTAAAAACAAATTCTTAAGTAAATATAAAGATTATTTTTTGGGAATTGTTACATTGTTACTGCACCCGGTCAAAAATACTTGTGTGGAAACACTATTCTTGCGAAAGCATTGAATATTAGTTGTTTTGTTTTAAATTTATTTTAATTACATACTTCTTACAACTACAATTCGAGCTGAAAAACTTACCCAATGTATCAATGGTAAAATAAGAAAATAAATAAATGATACTATGATACAAGTATTAATTGAACTTCTCATTTGTTTAATTGAAAGTTTAACTTGAATTGTAATATATTAATATCAGTAGCAGCTGCTATAAAAATGCTTAAAATGTGCTTTTAATGAATAATGCAATGCTGATGGTATGAATGGTAAAGTTTAAGGTACCACTGGGCGTGGCTTTCAGAGGATGTAAATTTTTTAGAAGCCAAAAATTAACTTTATGGAGTGAAAAATTCTAGTTCAGACAATTAATATAAAGTAACATTTGTAACAAAGTAGTTAAGAGTAGATTTCTGTTCCAATATAGAAATTGCATACTGTTATTTTTTTTCATTTGCTTTTTATCAAAGAATTTGTTGATTGAAAAAATCAGAGTTTTTTCAAAGAAATTATTACAAAATTTTGCATTTACAAATTTCTTTGTAGGACCTGAATTGAATAATTTTATATTTGATTCAGAGAATTTTGTGTTTGAATATAAAAATTTGTTTTTTCTGTGAAGATAAATATCTCATAAACCATTAAATATAACTCAAATAAATGAATAATTTACATATCTACTACATTTGTAACAAAATAAACCTTATTGAAGTTAGTCCATATATGGAGAACTTGAACTTTGTTCAACTGACACCCTTTATATCGCTCTGTTTCCCAATACCATAGTCAAAAAGTTCAACTCTTCCTTTATGAATTAGCTTAGAATATAAAGACTTATTATAAATATTTTTTGCTTTAGTCTCCACTGTGCACTGGTCAAAGCTAACAGTTGCTTGCAGACAAAAATATTGGTTTAAATTTAAAACTTTACTAGCCAAGAAATTTTATGTAGCGTTGTATAGATGTGCAAAGAGCTTGTTAAAAATATCATATCCTTTGCAAAATATATTTTCATATACAAATGTCTGTTAAATAAATTGTACAAGAGTACTCACTGTACATCACTGAACAGTGTATGTAACTCATGCTTAAACTTTGTATCCACAAGGAGGAACTTAATGCAATATTTACTACTTTTTTGTGCGCGAAAACGCTGGAAACAAACAAAAAATGTCGGAAGTACTTTCTTCATTAACATAAATATGCATGTATGCTAGCACAAGATTCGAGTGTTTATGTACATATACATACATATGTATGTACATACATATGTATATAGAAAATATATACTGCTAACCAAAAAGGAAAATAATACATGATGATGACGACTATGGTTGGCAGCATCTTTTTGCACATTTCTTTAGTCTGGGTTTCCTGAATATATCTGCATGTGGTGAAATGAAGCCAAAATGTCATTCGCATTTCTTGTTGACAGTGTCTACAAAGCCACTATAATTATGTATGTATGGATGTGTGTGCATATATGTGTAGGTATGTTGAACAAGTTTTGAAATTGCTCATCTTTGCAACTGCTACTTATGTATGATCATCAGATATTAAACTTTTATTTAATTTTAGGTTTACAGTTAAATGCACGAAAATTAAACAAGTTTTTTTGTTTTTCTTTTGGTTTCTGCTTTGAAGTGACGTAACACATTGGGAACTATGCTTGCGAAAAAATCGACTATTTCATGAATGAAATAACTATTGAATTCATGGGTGTTGGGAAATATTTCTTAAAGTTATTAAATAGATTGAACTTTAGAACTATTAAAATATCCAAAACACAGATCTAATCTAACAAAGGAGACATTTCATACAAGCAATTTTTATAACATCTTAAATTCTTAAAATATTACATATACATTCATCTGCAATATGTATATTTCAATATTATTTGCAGAATATCACAAACAAAATGCTTATCTCTTAGCAAATTATCTAACTTCAAGGAATTTTAAAATTCATAGTTAATTTTTTGACTTATAAAAATGATTTCCAAAACATTGTAGTGCGCATTATTCCTCTCTGAAGGTACTTTCTGCACTCTTTTTCGACAGGAACCCAAACGTAGAAGAGTTATATGCAGTGCTGCCTATGTAAAAATATGTACATATATCTTATTTTTGAATTTTTTTGAGATATTAAAAATACTAAAATATTTCTTAGCAATCAATAAAAAAATATTTAATGAAAAATAAAAGATTTATTTGGTTGACTCGAATATTAAAAAAATATGGCAACACTGGTTAGAGGATTAAAATGTTCTCCAAAATTTTTCTATTTATATAAAACTTCCAAGCACATCCTATACCTACTAGTGCTGTAACGAATGTAAATTTTTGATATTCGCGAATACGAATACGAATATTTCAAAAGATATTCGCGAATACGAATACGAATATTTGAAACGATATTCGCGAATACAAATATTGTATGCAATATGAAATATAAAAAAATTGTTATGAAAAAGGACATCACACTCTTGGTGGCGTACTTTAAAGTTAATAAAAAGTACCCAAAATTTTAATGATCGTCATTAAACATACATGGGCATACTGCATTACTTTTTTACTGCATTACGTGTTTCAGTAAGCAGTAAAAAGTACTGATTACTGAAAAAAAAATCAGTATTCAGTAAATTTTACTGGTTACTGAAAAGAGAAATCAGTATTCAGTAAATTTTACTTGTTATTGAAAAAAAATCAGTATTCAGTAAATTTTACTGGTTACTAAAAAGAGAAATCAGTATTCAGTAAAAAGTATTGATTGCTGAAAAAGGAAATCAGTATTCAGTAAAAAGTACTGATTGATGAAAATAAGATCAGAATTCAGTAAATTTTACTGATTTGTGTAAAAAATGCAGTAATCAGTAAATGACTGATAGTAGATACTGTGTGTTTTAAAAATGATATGTACACATTGCTCACTTACATGAATAGTGGCATAACTGAAAAAACGGAATTCCGAGAAAAATGGCTTTAAAAGTTTAACGTGTTTTTATTTTTTTAAATTATCTAAAAAAGAAATGTATTATTGGTTAAATAAAAACTGATTTGCATAGATGAGAGACTTAAACACCTACTTCTAGACCATTACCATTTCAACAATTTTAAAAAACTCATCACTAATCTTTTGTGTCTTTTGAGGTTTCACTAAAAAACTTTGAAGATCTTGGAAGGTTTTCTTCATACAAAAAATCCGGATCTCTAACCGAGTCATCACTATCAAAATCGAAAATATCGCTCATTTTTTTAATATTTTTTTTTTCACAACAAATAAAATTTTAGAAAAATTTCAAATATCTTCCGGATTTCTAATTTGTTTTTATGTTTTTATTAGTTGCAATTTTTTCAATTAATAAAGTAATTTATAGCACAGGATAGTTCACTTATGTATCAATATTAATTTACAATTTATATAGTCCACAAGTTCGTAAAATTAACACATATTTATATATTTCGTTTTTTCACTTATGCCACTATTCATGTAAGTTAGCAATGTGTACATATCATTTTCAAAACACACAGTATCTACTATCAGTCATTTACTGATTACTGCATTTTTTTTACCCAAATCAGTAAAATTTACTAAATTCTGATCTTCTTTTCAGCAATCAGTACTTTTTACTGAATACTGATTTCTCTTTTCAGTAACCAGTAAAATTTACTGAATAATGATTTTTTCAGTAACCAGTAAAATTTACTGAATACTGATTTTTTTTCAATAATCAATAAAATTTACTGAATACTGATTTCTCTTTTCAGTAACCAGTAAAATATACTGAATACTGATTTTTTTCCAGTAATCAGTAAAAAAAGAAAATACTGAAAAAGTATTGGTACTGAAAAATGCCCATCTATGTCATTAAATAATATTTGAAGATGATACAAATCACAAATTTCTATAAGAAAAATTAATGTATTTGTACAAACTAAGATTTTTAGTCATTTATTTAAATTTCGATTAGGATTTATGCATTTATTTATTTAATTTCTTTGCAAAAATATTCGCATTCGTATTCGTCTGAATTTGGCGAATACGAATACATTCGTATTCACCTGAAATTGGCAGAATATTCGACAATCCGAATACGAATACGAATATTCGTCCATCACTAATACCTACATACCATTAATTGTCTGTATAAGTACCAAATTAAACTTTTGAACTCATTTGATTTTCAGACTAATATCGAATCAGATATAATAAAATCATAACTTAGCTTAACTCAAATAACTACGGCCGAATTTTCCGTTTAAAAATTAACCCAGTAAAAAAGAGCTTCCAAAGAAGTGCAAATTTTGATAATTTGTTAATATTTTTACATGGAGTTGTCATTGGAAGAAATTCTCAGACTGTTAAGTAAATCTGATTTTTGTATGTTCTTTTTTTTTATAAATAAAAATCCAATATATCATGACAATGAGTTAATTTTCGAAAAAAAAAAAATTAAGACATATTGTAAGTATATACTTGCGAAAACTACAAACGATCTCCAATTTTGCATAAGTGAAATAATTTGTTCTACTTCTTGATTTTGTTAATAATCGATTCCTGAAGAGTCAAAAATACTCACTTATTGATACTTTGGAAGTAGAGAAAAAGTAGTTCCTGAATAATTACTTCCAATTTTTTTCACTGGGTAAGCTTATATAGTTTCTTTTTACAATTAGATAATCCGAAAATTAATTTAATCTAACATGACGCACTGAGAAGAAGAAGAAACTGCCTAATTTTATTGAACCCTCGGCTTTTCGAATAATTAGTAATTTGTGTCAGCAGCTCTGAAAGTAAATATTTTTGCCCCCACTTCAGTTCTTTTATAAATAATGTACATTTGTATTCCAATTTCTAACAAACAGCTGTATTGCAAAATATTTCACTACATCCATTGTTGCTTCCATAAAACGAAAGATTTAAGCTACATACTTGTTATTAATTTGATGAAGTTTTTTAAGCATTGTTGCCACACGAATAAATTCGAAGAAGAAGCATCACAGTTTCCAATTTTTATTTTGTAAACAGTTATAGATCTATTGCTTCGTGATGATTTTTAGGGTTCCGTACAGCAAATGTGAAAAGGAACCCTATTGTTTTCGCTACGCTGTCCGTCTGTCCATCTGTCCGTCACACGCTGTTTTCTCAGGAACCGTAAGAGCTACGGACCTGAAATTTGGACGGAGTATGTAGAACTTTGGCCGCTACAACAGCAAATATATGATAGTTAAAAATTAAAGTGTGTTCCATAACGAGCAACGAAAAATGTTAAAATCCTATGTAATATACATACAATTGTGTCTACATTTGTATATTGAAACTTGAAATTTGTAAATTAGTGTATTTTTATATAGACCAGAATAATTAACATTAAAATTTAAAAAAATTTAATTTAAAGGGTGGTGCATCAGTTAATGCAATTTTGACTATGTAATTTTGACAACTTGCTATATCTTAGAAACTGTAAAACTAAATCCAAAAATTATAAAATCGCCAAACCAAAAAAATCGCCAAAAATTAAAAAAAAATCGCCAAAATTAAAAAAAAATTGTCAAAAATAAAAAAAGTTTCTAATACTAAAAAAATCGCCAAATTCGAAAAAATCGCGCAAATAAAAAAAAAATCGCCAAAACGAAAAAAAGCCAAAAAAATAAAAAAGTGGCAAAAAAGCAAAAAAGGCGCCAAAACCAAAATATATAACTGTTTCTATAAAAAAAATTGCAAAAGTGAAAAAAATCGCCAAAATAAAAAAAAATTGCCAACAACCGTAAAAACGCCAAAATGAGAAAAAAATGGTCAAAACAAAAAAAAATCGAGTAAATGAAAAAAATCGCCAAAATTAAAAAAAACGTCAAAATTAAGAAAAAAAGCCAAAAACTGAAAAAAATCGCCCAAATGAAACATATCGCCAAGGTTAAAAAAATCGAAAAAAAAAATAAGATAATAGCTTGAAAAATCAATTATACAAATTAAATTTTTTATTGAAAGTATGTGCATAATATGTACATATAAAAATTAAAATGGACTATTTAGAAAATTCTTATCTTTTGAGATATTAAATGTTTGACATTAAAAGGCACCGCATATTCTCGTACATACATATCTAATATTTTTTCCCTGGAAAACTTCTAAATTTAATTTCCAATAGAACTCTCTATTAAGAAAGACTGCTTATTATATATTATTACAGCCGCGGGTTGGATGTCGATCACTTTAATGATTGCTGGTCTATGCAGACAATAAAAAGCTCAATTTATTATAGGAATATGTGTATATTCAAACTCGTTTCTTTCTTTTAATAAAAAAAAACCATTTGCTGTTATATTTTACATAATTTTTGTATTAGTTATTGTTCTTTTAACAAAAAAAACTTAAACCACTTTTTTCTATACATCAAATTAATACTGATCGGGTTTGTTATATGCATGTATGTATGTACGTATTTTTTTATTAAACGGCCTTTACTTGTTGCTACGAAATAAATTTGAGCCGCAAATTTAAAATGTTTATTTTATTTTTGGTTTAAACTTAATCTAGTTTTTTTAAAATTTTTTTTATTGTTAAAAGACTGGTTTCTTTGATTTTCCTTTCGGTTTTGAGACAAAAAGCAATGACAGTTAAAGCCATTAAAATCCAAATAAAGATTAGAATGTTTGAATTTAACATTCACAAGTGGCAGAAAAAATACGCACCACCTTCTTTCTCATAGATATAAAACACTTTATGGTTTTATGTAATAGAAAAGGTATTAGCAATTTATTACATTTATTAAGAATTTGTAATACAATGTTTAAAAACTGACATATGTATATCGACCGTTTTAATGCAACTTTTAGCTTTTTCCCCATAAATTTTTTTTAACCATATGAAGAAATTTTGACATAAATTAGAAGTGAAAGAACAATTTGTATGAAAAAAAGACACAACGAACAAAAGAGGGGAAAAAACTTTGTAATTCTTTTAGACATAAATAGTTTTCTAGTCGGAAATGTTTATGTTTATATGAGATTTATGTGCCGAAAGAAAACACAATGAGGTAGAATATCAAATTTATGACAATTTTATTTACATAGTGATGTATGGAATATTAATTTAATAAATAAATACACATAAATATTTTTATTTCGTTGGCTCAAGTTATTTTTACATTATTGCTTGCTTATTATAATTTTTTTTTGCAAATATTTCTTTATTACGATTGGCTTAATATAGCACAAACTTAATTCCCATGACTAATAATTAAGTATTTATTTGCCCTTCAAACGAGTTTCTTTTAATATCAAAAACAAATGTTTTATTGGTTTTATGGCTAACAAATAAAAATGCTTACACGTTTTCCAAATAACTGAATTATAAATTAAGTTTAATTTTTCATTTTTATTATAGCAAATTTTTTATTTGTTAAAGTATTTTTTTAAATATCTACATAAGAAGTTTAAAGTTTTGCTGAATGCAGTTTCTTGTGAAATAAACCTTAACGCTGCTGCTGATATAAAGAAAATTTTAGCTGTTATAAAATTAAAAAATACTTATTATTTTTTCGTTGCATATCATGCAAAGAAAGAGTTTTACCTACATCCAGAGAATTTTAGGTACAACAGTCTTAAATATTATTCGCTTACAAAATTAAAAACAAAAGATTAATGGTTCATAATAACAATACATTGTAAAAAACTTCTTCAAAAAAAAAAAAAAATAATTATAACTGATTCTGTCAAGATATTTAAATTTTCCATTTTAAGTACAGAATCTGTGTAAAATACTACGAGGAACACTTTTGTGGATTAGTTTAATCTCATAACTCTTCTATTCTTTTTTTTTAATAAAATGGATTATAACCAGGGAAACCAGAAATATGCTCCAAAAAAAGTGTTTTATGCGCATTCAATATGCACTAAAAACTTCGAAATATGCACTACAAACTCAAATAATATGCTCTTAAAAATATCATAAATTGGATTATTTGGAAATGAAAATCTAGTCTTAATTCAGCAATTCAATAGATTTGCATATAAAACAAGACAAAAATAAAATAAACCGAAGAAGAAAAAAAAATTAACAAAGAATAATACAAATACATTTTCTTGGATGCTCTTATAAAAATTTAATTTAAATTTTTAAAGACCACGATATCAGAACTCAGGCTTTGGAACCGTATTTTGGATAAATAAAACAAGATCTTTTTAGAATTTTAAATAAAAATCGTTTGTGTCTCATCTAAATAAATTTTATACATTGAAAATGTTTCTTAAACGTCTATTCGGGGCAGACAGAGTCCGTCAAAAATAGCAAAACTGAATTTGTATTAAAACTAACGTCCTTAAAGCTGAGTAATATATAAGTAAAATGTATACACTACATGGAACATTAGAACAGAGATTGACGGCCCTGTTCTGCAAATCACGACATGTCAAATCACGGTGATTTAAAAAAATTAATGAAAGCTAAATCATTGCTCTTTTGACTTCCATGATTTATAGCGTTGGAAGTTGGAAGAAAATATTCTATTATAAATGAAAAAAATTGAAATCACCATGATTTTCAAACAGGCCCGTTAGATGCCGAAAATAAAAATTAAAATTCTTTACCAACCCCATAGCTTGTATACATATTAACCCAGACAACTCCGCAAAATTTTTTTCATTAGAACTTAAATTTTTATTTTGAAAATAAAATTTTAATAAGTTTCTAGAAAAAAATTATATATATTTTTCCGGAATGGAGTGCCTTTTTAAAAGCTTGGGTCAAGTGGATTAAAATAAGAAAATCTATAAAGTATCAAAATATGCCCTAAAAGCGTAAACTATGCTCTAAAAATTCAAAAATATGGTAAAAATATTCGTTTAAGACTGATATATGCAAAAACATGCCTTAAAGAGTAAAATATGCAAAAATATGCACTAACAAATCCATGCCAGAATTCATAAAAAGTTCTGAAACGGATAAATATTTTGTCCCCGCATAAACACGTCACACACGAAAAAACATGCATTTGCATATTTGTGGTTTCCCTGATTATAACTTACAAAATAAACAAAGTTCGTCAATTGAAACATTTTTAGATTTTTTTAATTGAACCTTAGTGAATTTTAATCAGAAATAATTTTTAGTCAGGCTTAAGTTCAGTAATTTGAATTCTAATTGAATGAAATATTTTTATTAATTAATGTGAGTTTCTAAAGAAGAGAAGAAAAATTAAACTTAGACTTTATTAGCTGGGGGAAATACCGATACTTTTCTGTGCAGCCACGCACTTCATCAGCACCCTAGTCTATCTACTTTGGTAGAGATTCTTGTCAACATCAGCTATTTAACTTAAATTTTCAATGAAACGGAATATGAGAAATGATTGTTGTGTATACAATTGGTTTACCTTTGGTAAACACATTTATAAGTATCACTATTAATTTTCTGTCTTTCCATTTTTTCATTTGTCTATTTAGGTTAGCACAAAATTCGTTCGTTAATTTTTTCCCGAAAAATTAATGTAAATATATCAGGGACTGAAACTGAATCCGTACCTGAACCCATTTTTTTCAACGTTTCAGTCCCTCACATAGATACATACATATGTATGTATTTTAATACAAGCAAAATATTTTATTTTAAAGCAGAATAATAGATATCGTATCTAAATTCATTATGGTCAGAATTAAGTAAAAATTTCGGTACACATTTAAAATATTTAGACTCAATTTTTGAGTCGAGACTACATTTAAAAATTTCATTTCGTTTTTAGTAAACAAATTCTTTAAATCAAAAAATTAAATTTTTTTATTAATCCAAGTGATTTCATGATTTTTAACCACTTTTTAATGTTTTTCTGTGCTTTGAATTTGTGTCGAGCTTGTTTTTAAATAAACTTAACTCATGTTACATAGAAATAAAACGATCAATTAATACTTGAAACTTGTTTATTATTCAATTGCTTTTTTTTGTAGAACCATACGTTTTCAGTTTAATTGCCGATATCAAAAAAAGGTTTGTTTGGCAATTTACACTTAAGAGAAAAAAATATACTTTGTTGCTGCTTTTCATATAATATTTTAAACGAACTTTTTATTCTTTCGTAATGCTTGAACAGACCATAGTTGTATAAAAGTTCTTTCATCTATAAAAATTAAATACTAATTTCCTATATTTTTATGGCATAACAAATAAAACAAGTTTGTTTTTCTTAATACATATGTACTTGTACATAAAAAGCAAAATCATACGTTAGATTTTGATATACTTATATATGGAAATTTAAAATTTATATTTTGAAACAAAAGTAATTACTTGTTTGTGTTAATTCGTTTGAAATCATGTGTTCTTTGGTTGTCGAAAAGCTGCTTTCACACGGCATATATTTTCCATCTGACATGTCAAATTTCTAACTGCAAAATACATACATGCAAAAGCATTAAAACTTTGCATCTGTAAAAGTTAGACTGAAATATTGGATGAGAAAATTTCAATTAAAGCGGGTTTTATTTTAATCTGACAAAGCATCTGACATCAGCTGTTTTGGAATAACAAAATTGTGTGTGCTGGCAAAAGTATGAAGAAATCGCCTTGATAATTAGTATGTTTTCTGCATTTTTGTTTGTTTTAAATATTAAACTAATTTTTATTTTTATTTAAATATATTCTTATCACAAACTGGTTCAGGTTCTACATATGTACATACACATATATACATATATTAAAAAAAATTGGAAACCGGCTGTTCTGCCATTTAAAAAAATTAACATACATATCGATAGGAATAACTACCAATATTTTAAATTCATATTTGCAAACCAAAGCTATTAATTGTTTGCTAAATGGCTACTTTGAGTTTATTTTTAACATCTTCAAAAATTTTGTCAATGAAAAAACACATTTTACCCTTCTGCTTTAATGATTATTCTGACTAGAAGGCATATACTACAAAAACACATAATTAATGCATTACCTTATTATAAATTATCTATGTTGTTTATAGAATTCTCGTGTTAGGGTGTTTGTAGTTGAACTACTCCGAAACGGCTTGACCGATTATAATGAGATTTTTTACCTGTATTCGGTAGGTCTGAGAATAGGTCGAACGAAATATCTTATATCTTGAAAGCTAAAGAAGTCAGAGTATTCAAATTTGGTAAGAACTCTTTTGAGAGCAAAGTACGAAATTTAAAATACTGTTAGAATAGGACCGGGCGAAGCAGCACCCCATACGAAGTAATTAATAATAATCATATATCTTGAAAGCCATAAAAGCAAGAGTCCTCCAATTTGATATGGAATCTTTTGAGAGCGAGGTGCGAAGTAATTCAAAATGTTGGTAGAATAATACCGGGGGAAAGGGAACCCCTCATACAAAGCTATAATAGCAAGAGTCTTCAAACTTGATATGAGTTAATTTTAAAACAATTAATATAAGTATAAATAATAATAAATTTAAAACAATAACGTCCGCATCCAAAAAATAAAATTGGAATTTCAAGTGATCTTTTTTCAAAATTGATATGGAATTTTTTTTAGATACGGCTTTTAAAGTGTAGTGTTTTTTATTTCTATATTCCTTCATCGTTCACAGCACTCCCTGCTTCTATCACTCATATACCAAATCTTCACACACTTACAATAAGTTCGTTATCATTTTATATCCTAGAAATTCCCTAGAAATAGTTTATAATGCAAAACAACGTTTGCCGGATCAGCTGGTAATTTTATAAATTGTTCGTTTTGAAAGAATATTCAAACTCAGTGGGTTAAAATTAGTGTTGTTAATTATTCGTATTTTATATTTGTTTGAATGAAATTTCATGATTGTTTCTTACTCGAAAAGACGAATAATTTTGAACTTTTGTTCGGATATTCAAAAAAGTTTGCAAAAACTGACACGCATGTGAATTAGTTTATTTTTTTTTTGCTAACAAAAAAAAAAGTAATTCACTATACCAAAAAAATAATTTTATTAACAAATTTGAAATATTATTAATATCAAAAATTAAAAATTTTAAATTCCCCGATATATCTAGAAAGAATGTGACATCTTCTAAGTTGCTGGACCGATTTTCTTCAAACATGGCTAATAACACTCGATCAAGTCACCTTTTATGTTTCATGCTTATATGTACGTGGATAAACACTACAAACTTATAACACCCCTATTTTTTGGAAGCAAACCGAAATTAGTTATAAAGTATAGGTATTTATAACCATTTACCAACATTTTTTAATGTGTCGTTGATTTCTTTTAAAGTGGTCTTTTAAAAACAGCAGATAATCCCACTTTTTAGCTTGTAGACTTTTCATTTAACAAAAGAACGAGCAGAAAACTTTCTTTCGCAAATTGTAGTGTTAGTGATATATGATTA
Source organism: Tachina fera (assembly GCA_905220375.1). Classification (NCBI taxonomy): domain Eukaryota; kingdom Metazoa; phylum Arthropoda; class Insecta; order Diptera; family Tachinidae; genus Tachina; species Tachina fera. The sequence goes on from LR999966.1 coordinate 79,079,627, forward strand.
GTTAAAATAGCATTAAATAGCATATGGGTATTTCCCCAGGAAGGTAAACTTTTTGTAGCGTGCGACATCAAGCAAATATGCTTGAACTAAACATTTTTTTACTTATTTATATTTTTGTGTAGGCCGTCAGCATCTCTACGTTAGGTAAAGTTTTAAGAAAAATCGTTACCTATATGATGTTTCCAAATAATTTAAATCAACCTCAACCTCAGTGCAAAAAGTCACAGTGCGCAATGCCCACCATCAAATCTATTGAAAATCAAAAGACTCAAGCAACAAACTTCTTAGCTAGTATTTAATCCATTTTTTGGTTTACTTTACAAATTTTAAAATAAGGCGACTCCGTAATAATAAAAGACTTTAAGCTACGCGGCCGTATGCTAAGACAATTTATTTGTATTTCAAGTGTGTTTTAGTCAAAATACCGTAGAAAATCTAAAAAAAATCTTTTTACAAATATTTACATTTGCATTTACATTCTCCTTTAACAAAGAGGCGAAGAAATATTTATTTTTTCAACACATTAAGTAATATTCCATTACAAATTTCTTCATTAAAAATTCGCTAATGTATGGAAATTAGTCAATGAAAAATTTCGTATTAATATAAAACCAGGAATTTTATTAATTTTTAATCCAGTAATATTTATTCATAATAGAATGTGTGATTTCGAAAACTGAAAAATTACTAGTGGACTGACTATTAATTTAAGCCTGCCTTCCAGCAGATAACAATCTAATTTCATACACAGATATGTACGTAAGCTAAAGAAATGAATATGTAATATACATATGTACATACACATGCATACAAAAAAATACATAAATAATAATGCTCGAAAGTAGGTAACTAAATAGTTGATACGATTCGGTAATTGATTAGTAGTACAAAAAAAACCAAACTTAATACCACAAAGCAAAAAGAATTGGTAACACAGATAACAAATATACTGGCTACTAGAGTTACTGTTACTGCTGGCTGCCACACAATATTGGCATAATTAAGTCATATTTTTTTTCTTGAATGGAAACGATTTGGCGCAGTTGGTATGTAAGTAAGGTGGTCGAGTACAAGTAATTTTGAAAGTAAAATGCCAAGTGAATTGCCTTAAACCAATTGACCATAGCACAATGCAAACATTATTCTATTTAATAATTTTCAATAAAAACTTAACCATATGTATATGTATGTTGTGATATGTCGTCGATGTATGTAAATATGTATGTATGTGTGCACTTACCGTAAGAGACAAAAAGGGCCAAAATTATTACTTTAAAAGCCATATTGTTTTCAGTATTTTTTTTTAAATAAAATCGCTTGAGTCTTGGCTTCTAAAAATTTACATACGTTTGCACGGAAAGTCAGTAAAAATTTTTTTTATTAGTATAAGCGTCAAAAGACAGTTACCGTTTATTAGTGCACGTTTAATTTTTTCGTAGAGCGTTTTTTTTCTTTTTCAGTTTTCGTTTATTTTACTTCCGTGCGAAAAAGTACGTTTTAACGGTTACACGTTCCAAACTTAACTAAACATTGTTTTAACTAAAGTTTGCAAAGCTTGTCATTTGCTTGTACGAATACATTATAACATGCATACGCTTTTAAAGTTTGTTTTAATTTATTTCTCTGTATTTTTTTATTGTTATTTGTTTGAATTTTTTTTATTGGTTTCTGTTTCATTTTTAAATTCATACTTTGCACAAATGCTCTCGTGTGTGTGTTTGGAAATCTGATTGTGCATGTTAAATTAAAATCCACAAATGAAACGTTTGGTTGAGCAGTTGAAATAAATCTGTTGGTACTATTAAAACCAACAAAAAAAAAACAAAAATATATGGCAGTGAGATTTGTCTAAAAATCTTGAAAAAGCTTTAGTTGTCACATAATTCAGTTAAATAAAAGAATAAGTTTGTTCTGAGATCACTTTCGATTTTAAATACTTGAACTTTTTTTATTACAAATGAAAGAATTTCGAATGCTTATCAAAAATATTAAGAGTTTAAACGTATCAAAGAATTCATGAAGTCATAAATTACATGGAAAACAAAAACATCAAAAAATTATTTTTAAATTTCATACAAACTAAAAACATTGCAAAAGAATTTGTTGTGTGTTTCTTTGGCGAAAAATTTGTATGAAAAAGACAAACTAGTTATCTATTAAGAATACAAAAGTATCTTATTTGACATTGAGTCTTTCATATATTAACATGAAATATTGTTGTTTGTTTGTAGTTAAGCATCGTCTGTATACATTTTAGTTCTTCTTAATAGATTTCAACTGAAAAATTCTTGAATAGGGATGAAAAACTCTATAATTTTATAGAAAGACACTCAATATATGTATTATTAAGAATAACGTACACAAAGATAATAAGTTAAAAAGCTTCAATAAAAATTTTCAAACAAATTAAATTATTAAAATCTTAATACATCTTGAATTTTTCACAATCTATAAGCGATGTTCAAGATACGTAAGGCAATATTTCTAGAACTTTCTAAAGAATTAAAAGCTTACACTCTCCTCATTTCGTTTTGAAAATTTCATACTAAAGTTACAAAGGCAGAAATAGTCACTTGGACTGTTGATACCGGCTGATATGAGTTTGCCTTATGAAACAAGTATCTCAAATTTGTGCAATTGCACAAATGGCAATTTTAAAAGTTTTTATGACAATCCTTATTTTTTATTGTTTTTGAAGTGCTTTGGTTCTTTACACAGCTATCTATGGTTGTTTTATTGTTGTACAACAATTCTTTATGCAGTCACCGAATTCATCTAGATGAGGTGTGATATCTTGTAAACGGCTGGACCGATTTTCTTCAAACACCTTTCAAACAGAAAAAACTAAATCAAAATCGGTGCAGCTGGTTGGTCTGTACATAGAATCGTACAGATACACTTATACACAGATACATAGATGCACAGATACACACAATATAAAATTATATCGGTGGTTACAAATAAAATAAATAAAAAATAGAAAAACTTAGAGTTAAAATTTTTCGTGGTGTTAATTATAAAATATATCTACTTTAATTTATAAAAAACCTGCGTAATTTGCCAAACACTGATTCTTTGGCACTCTGGTTTTGCTGAAAATTTAATGGTGAACTGTCAATGGAGGATATTGTGGACGCCAAAGATCTGCCGCAATCCATTACCATTATCATCGCAAGAGCGTACATTTGTTACCACCTCTGAATCAGCGATTACTTCCTTAAGTAATAAATAATTGAATCCTTTATTTTTTAATTTAAAGAATAAATAGATGAATAAATAAATAAAAAATAATTTTTATGTATGTTTTTGCATTACACAATACCGATTTTTTCGCATTTTAAATATGAATAAAAAAGTACTTTGCGGACATGGTAACACCGCATAGCAATTGTTCGCATTTACATATGTATATATTTTCGCATTGACTTTCGCCTCGCAATACAGAATAAGCCTCCTGATATAGTTAAAACATAAAATTATCAATATATCTCTAACATGAAAAATGCCAAAACTCAAAACGAAAGAAGAAAAATCTCCCAAACAAAAATAAAAATCGGCAACACAAGAAAAGCACCAAAATAAAGTAATACTCGTATAGAAAAATTAGAAAAACGGAAAAAATCGCCACAACGGTAAATAATCATTAATAATGTTGGTGTGGTGAATATTATTACAACATTCAGCTAAATTTTGTGGTAATACAGGTTTTCTTGGAGATGCCCAATAGGAATAATATATTTTAGAACATTTGGATATAATTTATTACTTGCTTATATTTTTGTGCAAAAATCTAGTAAAATATGCCACTACCATGGAAGAACTGAAAGTAAAAATTGCTGAAAGTGATAATGAGAATTTTTTTAAATTAATTTAATGCAGATACATTTTTTTCATATATTGCAATGATAAATTTCTTATACTCTGAAAAAAATGATTTCGGAATTTATTATTTATATGTTTATTCAGGAAAGTATATACATGTGTATGTATATAATATACAAATATAGAAATTATATAAGCCAGACAAATATTTTTAAATCTTTTAGCAATATAGAATAAAAATAAATTGAGGAAAAAATTTTTTTGAAAATGTCTGGATTTTTGAAAACGAAATCAGGCCAAAAACATGAGTTTTAATTATCTTTTTTTCTTGCAACATCCATGTAGTGTAATTTAATTCCAAATGATTTGTTCTAAACGCCAAGCTGTGTAGTTTCTTCAACAATATCTGTAAATTTATATGTGTTTAAGATCAAAAACAATATAGTTAAAAATTTTCTAATTATCAAATATGACAGTGAAACTTTGTTTGGCAACTCCGGTATTTTCTTAGCACTATATTTCTTAACTGAGTTATTGGTGCATATTTGCATACTTAAGTATGTACACAAATTTATATGTACACATGTATATATGCAATTGTAAAATTTGTTTATCTTTCCTAACTGAATTACTAAAAGCTTGAGTTCCAATTGGTATGATTGAAAGTAAAAGCTTTTCTTACAAGTGGTTGCTATTTTTTTTCCTTTAATTCTGTATAGCATGCTGTATACAAATGATAGCGAAAACATGTTCGACTGATAGTAGGGAAGTCAGCCCAAAAAATTGCCCGTTTTTATAACTCTAAAATCCCATATGGTGGGTTCATTCTTAACTGCTACACACTTACATTAACGTGTTAAGACAGTGTTGCCATAATTTGGATAGAGAAATGTCTCACTACCCAAATTGTTATACTGATATATGTTTGTGCATACTTATGTTCATATCTGTGTTTATATCGCGCATTTACTCAAAGAATGTCATAACTCAAAAAAATGGATTTTGTGAGTTAATTATGCAGAATTAATCTTAATATCGTTATTTATGTTGTTTAAAAATTTCATTCAAACATATTTTTTACTTAACTACTTTAAACTCGTTTCCTTGCGAACTAGTTTTTTTGAGTTATGACGTTGTTTGAGCAAATGAGCGATATTTATGTAAATATATACATATGTATGTATGTATTTAAATAAATTGACATCAACATACATTTTATACTTTTAATTTTTTGTGTCTTTCAAAGGTTGCATAGATTACTCGCATCTAGCCTGAGGTAATGGGTTGGTCGGTTTAATGTTTGGTGTGGTTAGTTGGTAGACTGGTTGGTTCGTTGGTTGGTTACTCATTCATTAATTCACTCGACTATTGCAAAATATCGTAACAATATCAGAGAAGAAAAAAAATACATACACGAGTACGAAATTGTTTTTTTTTTCTTGTTTGTTTATTTTTTTTTGTTTAATTTAATTTTTTTTACTTTTATTAAAGTATATTTATCAGAATTGCTACCATTGCCATTTACCAGTGTAATGTATTTGAACATGGTTTCTTATTATTATTTTTTATTTTTGTTGTTGTATACGAGTGTTTGATTGACATATAACATTTTACCAAGACACATACATACACATACGCAACAATTACGTTACATAATTTTTGATAAATTGACTTTTAACTGAAAAGCTTAACTGCTGTACCAATAGTTTAAAATTTATTGTTTTGCAGTTCACACTGTTAAATATAGAAAAATAAAGAAAAAAAACAACGAAAAGAGTTATTGATTGAAATACAGTAAATTTTTAACACATGTGTGCTTACATCCGATTTTTCTTTTGTGGACTTTAAAGCCAAAAGATAATGTAGTAGCTGCGTAACTTTTAAATAAATTGAAAGACTGTAGTTAACTGGATTTCAACACAACTGTCCTCTACGTTACAAAAGCTTTTTATCGACTTGCAGATATGAAACAAAATAAGCAACCTTACAGTGATGGCTATAAAAATACCAAATAGATCAGTAGAAACTATTTTAGATTCATTACGCCCGGCACAAAAATGTAGCGAAAAGTTACAGCTGAAGGGAAAAACTTGCTTAACGAATAAAATCACTATTGTTTCGGAAATTTTTATTATGCTAATAAATAAGTAGTTATTTATTGAGGAAATAGTTCAAAATTTAGCAAGGAGTTGTACTAACGGCATCAATAAAAATAAATATATATATCAGATTTTCTTTAGATACGGCCATAGTTAAACCAAAAAAAAACACACTTATATTTGAATTTCTTTATTTTGTGTTGAAGTAAAATTGTGTTTTTTTAATTAATACTTTAATTGAATGTACGTATCTTTTAATTGACTTTGCTCCTACTACGTACATAAATTTTAAAGTAAAATTCTGCAAACTATTTAAAGTTGTAATATATTTTTTAAATAAGCTACGTCCAAGCCATAAGCACAATGTGCAAAATTTTATAAAGAGCTTTTTGTGCTTTCACATCGATCAGAGCACAGCAGCCAACCAAATCTCGGTGACAACAATGCTTGCTCTGATTTTGCAAAGAAACAACAACAAATTTAACAGCTTTCAAAGCTGTTTACCTTAAATGCAAATATTACAGTATGTGTGTATAGACTTATTCCAGAATTAACTAAGAAATAATGCCATTTTGTTTTATTACTTATGACTTTATTGCAGTGAGTCGGCGAAAATCGGAACATTGTGTCAATAGTGTGATCGTTTTTTCTTTTTTTTATACCAATGGTTGAAGTATTAAGTGAAGGAGAAATAATACATTTCTAAAAAGAAGCCCAAAGAATTATCCTTGTATCGCAGAATACTTTTGGCTGCGTATATTTTTATTTATTCGACTTTTATTAACATAATTAACTTTGAAAATTATTTTCCGAATTGAGTTTTTGTTTGCTGTTGCTTAAGCGTATTTATATTAAATTTCGTTTCCACTTAAGAAGCTCATAAGTAGGCTACAACTAAAAAATTCTTGAAAAAAAAAACGTAAAATAGTTTATATGTTTTTTTTTAATATTAGAATTGTCTCCAACAGCTCTTTTTGAACTATAATAATAAGTCAATAAATAGTGCTGTAAGAATTTATTTGCTCAGAACAATTTAACTATACAAACTTTCCGCAGGGTTAATGCAAAACCAGACTTCTAAATTAGTCAAATAATTTTAAAGTTGAAGTCCTTATGAATTTAAATGATCTCATTTGAAAGTGTTATTGCTGATAAATTTCTGTGATTACCTAAACTATTTAATCTGCTTTAAAATTTCCATACAAATATAATTAAAATTGTATGAAATTTTTTTCTATATCGAATGGCCCAAGTTTTTAACAGAACTCGCAAGTTTGCCTTTAGTTATATGCAGATAGATTCTTTAGTTATTAATAAAATAAATCGAAGTAAAACTGAGTTAAAAGAAGTTTCATAAATATCTGTAACTTATTATTAGTAAAACATACATACAGATATAAACATTAGCAATACTTTATTTTATTTAACTTTATTCGATAAAACGATAGTTTAAAATTAAGTACTGTTAGGGGAGTAATTGATTCATATAATTTATAAAGCTTTTCGATTGCCTGAAAGTACACTTCAAATTATATTTGTGTTTTTTCATAGACTATAAACAGGGATGCCGTTTTTATCCTACTTTGATCTCACTTTGATTTCTTCAAGTCTTTGATAGAAAATGAAAGATGGATGGCTAATTTTTAAGCATAATATCAAACTTTTTGGGAAAAGAAACCTGCTTTATTAAAGCAAAGATAGCTTACAAAGCTTAAAACACTCAATAAAACTTTTCCTCGTTGCATATAACATAACACTGCAGAGTACATTATAAACGTAAAATGTAAAATTTAAATGTCTCCCTATACAGACTCCATCATAACAATGTGCAAAAGGAGTGAGCTGTAACCGCACCTGCCGTATTGGCTGGTTTCATTTCGAAACATAAATACAAGTCTATTTTTATCAATAATAATAGTCCGGTAGAACCTCTTTAACTTTTTTTTACAGTTTAATTACATAAAATAATAATAAGTTCGTTTTTTAAGTCTTTTGTTTTCTGTACTTTAATTGGCACTTTTTTATTTTTACTACAGTTATAACAGGTTCGTTACTTAAATCTTTTGTTTTCTAAACGTTAATTGACATTAGGTCATGTAAAAAGAGTTTGTAAAGTAAACTTTGCGTGTCCAAAAGGGGTATAAGTTTACTCTGAAAAGTCTTACTTCAGCTGTCTTTCTCTCAGCTTAATTAAGACTTTACAAAGTAATCTTTGCGTGTCTAAAAATGGTTTAGAAATTTCTTCCATTTTTTAATGCGGTGATACAGGGGTTTGTTTTCTTTTTATTTGATTGTTTTTTTTTCAAAAAACATATTTTTTGTGTTGAAACTTTTTATGACATTTTTTTACCTCATTTAAAAATTTTTAAGTTTTAGGCCAATTTTAAATTAAAAAACTATTGCTCAGCTGTTTCATTCATACCAGATGTAAAAGAATTATCCTTGGTATTAAGCAGCATGATTTAGTAAACAAGGTAAAACCACTCCTACAAAAATTAGTTCATTATATTATTACTAAAGAAAAAATAATGTGACTTTAAAAGGTTTTATTTACATCAAGGGCATAGGATGTAAAGGGCATGAGGTGACCTTGTGTTTTCTGTAGACAACCTAATCGCTTCGCAGATTATGTTTGTTAAAAAAACTTATACAAAACTTCCATAAAAGAATTAAATAAATCAGCATACACGTATAAGAAATTTTGACACTTAAAAACAAAACTCAAAACTACTCATCTGTACCTTGGATGAGGATGTTGCCTTGGTAATAATACCATAATGTAATAAAAAATTCAAAGACTTAAAAAAGTTCAGATTGAGTTTGAAAACTAAAAAGTATTTCAAAGAGGTCTTAGTGTTTTGGTGGTGATGCCAACTCTTAGGTCATCAAAAGCACGGTGAGCATATAAAAATAGGGTAAGAAATTATAAAAACTAATGACAATTTCTTTTCTGAATAAAATATGTTACATAATATATGTGTAACATATTTAAATGTTACCTAGAATCACTCAAAGTGTTACATATTATGTTACTACAATCGAACAAAATAAGCTGATTTTATTTACAACTGCTACATTTTATCATTAATGTACTTCATTAGCGATTTTTAAAGCTATTTCAGAGGTTTTCCGTACACTATTATAATTTTTAAGCACACATTGACATCAGTAATTATGTTTAAGAGCCCAAAACAGTCACAGTATTTAAATAAATATTTATTTATATTAATTTTTTAGTAATAATTTTTATATTGTCTATTTAAGAAACCTTCTATCGAAATTATAAGCATGACATGGAAAATGAAACCTCCGTTACCACAGTTGGAAAAAATGGCAGTATGCACACATTGAATAAAGTGATGGCAAAATAATGTAACATGTTTACATGTTTTTATGCAACATATTCAGAAAAGAAATTGACAACAGAAATGTAAAACATGTAACATATATGCAACATATTTGTCAGAAAAAAATTGCTATAAGATAAGGAAAGATAACAAATACATAAATCTTAATATTTTGTTTACAATGACAGAAAAAATCAAAATTATAACAAATGCAAAGGGCCTACGAATATGATACATCTTTTGCTGGTATAAGCCACCTCTTGAACGCTGGATAATTCTTCCAACCTTTTCTAGATTTTTCTTTTTCTATCCTAAAGAAAGCCATAATAAGTGTTAGTAAGCTTTATTAAAAAAATTAATGCAAAACTTATTTTTAAGATAAATTTTAAATTTTATAAGAACTAAGACACTTTTTTGCTACTTTTGCTGATGTAACTGTGTTCATGCAAAGTAAAAAAAAGCAAAATAATAAATGAATAAACCAAACTTTTTGTAACGAATTAAAAAACCAAAAGTTTTTATTATTAAAAAAGCACTAAAACACTGTGAGAAATCTTAAAAGCACTATAAATAAAAATAATCGTGTACTTAGAACGGTAAAAAGTACAAATTGACACAAAAAAGTACCAGCGTGACAGTGACAGCGTTTTTTCTTATGCTCTCACATATAAATACTTACTCTCTCAAACATGTTACCATACTTTCAATAAATTTTATATATTTTGTGAACAAAACTACAAAGGAAAATAAGCACAAAAGAAAATAAAATAAAAATTAGAGAGCATTTGAAGATACTGCCGCGGCATGCCGTAGATTTTATTATGGGCTTTGTTAATCTGACAGCGATTTTTCCTGAAGTTGCGGACTAATCCTGTATGACCGATGTTGCCAGCTTATCTGATTTTAATATTAGGTTTGGAAAATTACAAAATGTTTTATTTATGGCAAACACTGTTTCGAATGAATGATTAAAATATAGCAGTCGATTAATCATCAAAAAGATCGTGCTAAAAATACTCTCAGTAGTAGGATTTTCTAAGGCAGTGATTACAGCCAGATTTGTCAGAATGAGATACGTTACGATTTTTCAACTTGTTTGGCGTCTAAATGTTTGATTTGGTGACATGGCGATTTTTCTGGCGACAAATAAATTTGTTTGTTTTTTAAACAAAATTGAACCTTAAAATTACTACAATTCTGGAAAATAAGTTTCTTGGAGTATTTTCAAAAATAAATCCCACCCAAACTCGTCTGCAAGAAATTAGAACAATTTGATTTTATTTCTACTTTTGGCGATTTTCTGCTAAATTTTTGTACTATTATTTTAATAAAAATAAAAAACGCATTACATAAAACCAAATTTATTATCAAATATATGTTAAGAAAAACTACATAAAATGGTTGTTGGCGCCTTTTGGAGAATTTTTAACTCATTACAGTAGGGACAAAAGCCGCCAAAGTGTTCTTCTCACCTCTCTCACCAACAGATGGATACTTTCTTAAAAAATACTTTCATAATGTGAATTACGACTGATATTTCGAAAAAAAAATCACTGTCTTTTCAAATTCAAGGTCAACGTTAGATCCAATTTTGAAATTTTAAGGCATAATCCAATTTGTTTTTCTGACATAGCCAAAGTTTACATATTTGTGTCAATTACCTGTAACTCTACAACAACTCAAGCAATGTTAAGGAAAACAATATATTTTTGCATAAAAAAACCAGCAACTAAAAGATGAAGAAAATTAGAGAAAAGATAAGTCTGAAAGATTTTACAACAATTCAGGAAAATATGTATGTATGTATATGAAAAGAAAATCAGCCAGCTGAGCACTTCCACGTACTTGATATATTTATACACATACATAGTTACATCCATACATACATATGTACATATGTATTTACATACATAAATATGTATGTAAATGTACTTCTGATATAACATACAGTAACATAACATAAGTCTGTAGTTCAATTCAGTGATCAACAGTTATACAACTTAACATAAGTATGTAATCGTACATACGAGTATGTACATACATATCGTTAACTTAATACGAAAAGGCCCCAACTCATAATTTTTCGAAATCGATATTTTTACATATTTCGATAGACCATTACTAGATACACCTCCTCCAAAAAAATCAGATGAATATAACACTAAATTTGTAAAGTGTTATTAGTAAAAATTGCGTTTAAAAAAATTTTGTATCAATATTGCATCTTGTTTATTTAATTTTTTCCTCCTCCTGTAAACTATGAAAAACATGAGTTAGGGCCTTTCCGTATTAAGTTAACGATATGTAGTATGTCAATTCAGTAATCAATAATTTGTTTTGTTTTAATTTCTTTTTATTAAAAATTTTATCTTAGTACACTAGATATGTAAATTAATTTAATCTTATGTATTTTTAAACGTATTGAGACGGTTGTTGATAAAGAGAAAAAAGCACTATAGAAGGTTTGGTAGCAAAGATCTGAGAACAAGTAGTAGAAAATAGAAAATTCAAAGAAGGAAGGAACTAAAAAACTTTTTGAGTTGCGTAAGTCGAAATATTAAAGCAGGAACTAGGAGCAAGCAAATCACAAAATTCGATATAGAAGGAAATTAAAATTTTTTCATTTCTAGTCTTATTGAAATATCGAAGGTGGCAATTTGGCTATAGAGCAATTAAGAAATAAATTAGAAAAAAAAATTATTGCAAAATATTGAAAAATATAAATTTAAATTTGGATGTCTAAAATCTTTTTTTAAATTTATGAAAACCAAATATATTAAACATCAGACAAAATAGGAAATAACAGATTTTAAATTAGTAACATGATTCACTGAAATTTAAAAGAATGAAAATATAAGCTTAAATCATGTTTAGACAGATTTTGTAACTCTGTAAAGCTAATAAAAATTTAAAGTTCTGAAGTTTCAAGAAGTTGAAATAGAAGGACTTAGGAGAGTGTATAGAATAATAAAAAAATATTCTTTATTTAATAGGGCTATTAAAAAATATTTAAGGTATTATTTTACGATAAGTGTAATAGAAAAGATTTTGCAAGTAAAGAGAGTGAAAATAATAAAGAAGAACAGAGAATATTAGAAACACTACAGGTCTACAGAATAAAAGAATTGGAGAAATAAGGCGAGACGATAAATCTTATCATTTAAAAAGTAAAAAAGAAGCAACAAGAAAACAGCGTTTAGAAAAAGGCAGTTGTATGTAGCATGAAACAAAAGAATTTAAATAGTGTGTAAATTTTTAAATATTTTAATGTAATTTTTTCATATGTATTATATTAAATATTTACAAAAGTTTTGAAAACTATTGCTTGCACAAGCTTTGACTTTTGCAAAACATCATCAGTCAGAGCATAATTCAATCCACAGGAAAAGAAGGATCAAATGTAAGAGAAGGAAAATTGAAAATTTTCAATTGAAGATTGAAAACAACCTTAATGAGTTTTGAATAGAATTAAAACAATGATCGTTGGTCATTGGTCATTGTTCAATATTAAAAGCTATAGGAATAACCTAAATGACTACTTGATTTTATAAAAAAAAAATAAACAGCTTAAGACTCTTCTATAAGAGAGTAGTAGTTTTGATTGTTAATAAATCACTTAATTTTTCTTCTCATCGGCATCTTTGTACCAATCTTCGCAACCGGCTACATTTTCGGGAGCGTCACACATTTCAGTTTCGTCATTGTATACTTCACCGGTTTGGCAGCCCAAATCACGTGGATCTTCACCATTCAAACAAACATAGAATTTTTGGCAATCGGTGGGATGTGGGTATCTGGGATGGGTGACAACTTGACCACGCTTATCGGTTTTGGGTTGATCCTTGGGACATTCAAAACCACTGCCGGATTTTTCTGTTGATAAATATAATGTTTTATATATTTATTGGGAAAAGTACTTATGTTATGTTATGTTTTATATATTTATTGGGAAAAGTACTTATGTACATAAATATGTATGTTGTTAATCTACTTACTGATAGTAACACCACAGTTTTCACGTTTGGCAGTATCCGGCCATACACAGGTGCCGCTATATTCATCGAAATGCAAGCCTACAGTGCACTTTGTTTCAAGGGCATCACCTTCAATGCAATTGTAGAAAATGTCACAAACAGTTTCATCGGGATGGGCAAAGAAACCGTTTTTACGTGGGCAAAATTTCGAGGATTGTGGAGGTTCTATAAAATGATTTTTTTTTACAATTCAATTTTATATTATAAAAGTATTTTTTATTATTTTGAACTTACGCAATTCAATACGATCGCCACAGTCTACATTAAAAGGTTGATCACATTTGTTAATTTTGCGATTTAATGGATCGAATACCAAACCATCGGGACACAATTTTTCCTTGGGCACACCATCATCACAGTCGTAATATTTATCACATTGTATTTCATGTTCGAACTGGCCGTTGGGCTTGGGACATTGGAAGGCACCGCCTGAAAAAAATTAAGAAAAGTATAGAAAAATTATTAAAATGTATAATGAATATGAAATATATTTTTAAATCAATTAATATTAACACAAAACGTATTAATATACAAAATTGCTGTAAGATTATTTGTTTTGACAGCTTGGGTTAAGATTGTATGCTATTTTATATGGAGCTTGACAGGCGGGATAAAGTGAGCTGGTGATCAGCTGCGCTGATAAGGCCAACTGGTACTCATTAAACCTTGTATTAACATACTAAAAAAATATAGGCTGACTTCATAAATGTAGCTTGCAATGCAACACTTTAATGCAGAGTGTTCATAAATACAGCACAGTTATTTTGGGCAATGCCGCAAGTTCATTATTGCAACACAATTGCAACAACTGTCAGATTTGTGCATTACTTTCATTTATGATTCTTTTGTACTTGGTATATTTTTTATTAAAACTGTTTGTATTTGTATCAGGGACTGAAACCATGAAAAAAATTAGTTAAGGTTCGGGTTCGGGTTATTCGAAATAAAAAAAATTTGGTATAGGTTCGGTTCAGGGTTCGGGTTCAAAGTTAAAAAAAATACATGAGTCTTATTAGTAAAAGCTGTATTAGCTTATACGCTGTATTTTTGTCAAAGTTAGGCAATACAGATAAATATATATATGTATATATATACATGTAAAGATTTTCAATCCGCCTTAGTCGTTATTTTATTTTGATTTTGTCTTTAATGTTTTTTGCATACAAGAAATGTAATGGATCTTATTATTCTTCTATTAAATATTTCTCTATTTTTTACATTTTTGAACCTTGCTGAATTTTTCGCTTTAACAGGGTTCGGATTCAAAGTCTTTATAAACAGTGAACCGGAACCAATTTAAGTTCGGGTTCCTGTTCAGTTTCAGTCCCTGATTTGTATTATAACCCAAAGCGGTTTTCAAAAGAATAGCATATTATTACTGAAAATTCATTTAAAAATTATATAATTTTACAAAAGTTATATTTAGTGACACAAGTAAAAACTTTTGTGCGACCATAAATGGATTAAATTGTCACTTCACTATTTTTCAAAGCAGTGTTGCCATAAATTATGGCCTTGATTTGTAAAGGAAGTTCCTTGCAGTGTTGGATTTCAAACTGAATTTATGAAGTCAGCCATACTTTTGAAAGCCTTTGCTCTCCTCGCAAAAGACGGTTATGTTAGGTTAGGTTGAAAAGAGGGACAACTGCGTTGACTCAATTCCATACGGGATTACAATTACGCCCAATCTTGCAAGTTGTATGTTCTATCCATAGATGCGGGATACCCCGAAAAGATCTATTCAATAAGTCAGTCACGCAAAAAAAAACAAGTCTGTATATCCAATCGGACTCCCTAAGGCATTCAAAGATGACTAAACATTGGATAACAACACACATATTATTCTGCGTATAATATCCTCGATTAGCTCTATGCAAGCTAGATAAGTTCTAATCTTTGTATAGGCTGTTATTAGGCTAACCAGACTCCTGTTGTGTGTTGGTCAATTTAATATTAGAGTTCCTTTTGACTTCTCTTAATTTGGATTCCCAAACTTCCTCTTGTTACCTCCAATGGCCCATTGTTTGGGCTGGGTTTTGGTTTTCTTGAAAGGTCTGATGCTCTGCAGCGTGATGCTATTCAAAAATTATCCCATTTTTGCAAGCCCATCAGTCTATTTATTTCCTATTATGACTTAATGTCCCGCTATCCATATTATCTGCAGATCTGTATAGTACACGTATAAATGATCTTATTTTTACATTGATGCTCTGGGATTTAACTTCCTCCTTCATTAAAGCCTTAACCACAGCTTTACTATCCGTGAAAGTTCAGTGTTTTACTCGATTATTAAATTCATTTAATAATTTATTGCTTTCCGTAACGGCCACAATCTTAATCTAAAAAACTATGCTATGATTCGGTAGACGAAAGATCATAGCACAGAGGTTGCTTCCCGCTGGGTCAGCATATTTCAAACGCCCTCTACAAATATGGTCTCCTCGTAAAAATTGGCAACATATCTTTAGATGTTGTTCTAACGGATCAAAAGTGCCAGATTCTCTGAGTAAATCGAACTTCAGAGTTAAATTAAACAACAGAACTATGTAAAAAATTAAGTAGGCGCCCTTGTGGACTAGGGGATAGTAAACTAGTCTACTATAAGTCGAGATATCGTGGGTTCGACTACCATCATAAGACTCTATTCAACTTCACCACAATGGCTGAATGTTTTTATTTAAGTTACTCTTTACTAATTCGGAATTGTATTTGTAACTTCTAATAAATATATCAATGAAGTCAAAAACTAAAATGAGCTTAAAGTTCAATTTTTTAATTATTCAAAACTTGATTTAGTGATGTTATTTTAAAGTTTTTTCAAACCTAAAGTTAAAACCTGGTTTTAAAGCTAAAACCATCAAAAGCTGATTTTGCATTCACAATGCAAGTTTGAGAAATTCAGTAGCTCGTTTCTGTATTTCTCGCATCGTAACATTTCTCACATGAAATGTGAAACACAAAATTCCATCGTTTCTCGATATGCGAGAAAAAAGTGTTTCTGTATTTGAATGCGAGAACAGATAACACTGATTCTGTTTTTACTGGAATATTTCCAGTAGACCGTTTCTGTATTTCTCGCATCGTAAAATTTCCCTCATGAAACGAGGAAATTGTAACAAAAACAGTGTGAATTGAAACACAAAATGGCTTTTCTCACATAAGTGTTTCTGTACTATCTGTCATTTAAATAAGTTTCCAGCAATTATTGGAAATATGTGAGAAAAAGTGTTTCTGTAACAATATTTTGTGAAAAGTTTCTCGCAAGAACTTTCAAAACAACTCGCATTTTAAATTGGTGCGAGAACAACCAAATTTGTTCAAAAACTTATGAATTTTTTGATTTGTGTGTGAAAATATGAAAAATAGTTGAAAAAAAAATGCAACGAGTTGTTGAACTAAAATTATTATTAAAGAACCGATATGATTGTTTTTATTTAGGTTTTTCTGTGTGTAATTTTCTTATGTGGAGACAGTTGATAGAAAAAACTTCTTTCAAGCATTTTACATTCACTTTATTTTCATGTTCATTATTTCATTTTCTATTTCTTGAATAATATTTCTTATTCTTTTATTGATATAATATTGTGACATTTTGTTTTCATTTGACACTCGATTACTGGAAATATTCCAGTAAAAACAATATCAGTGTTGTATGTTTTCGCATTCAAATACAGAAACAGTTTTTTCTCGCATATCGAGAAACGATGTAAGTTTGTGTTTCACATTTCATGTGAGAAATTTTACGAGGCGAGAAATACAGAAACGGGCTACAGTAATCGAGTGTCAAATGAAAACAATATGTCACAAAAATATTATTTCAACAACAAAAAAGGAAATAATTTACAGGAAAAAGAAAATAATTTACAGGAAAAAGAAAATAAAATAATGAGCATGAACATAAAGTGAATGCAAAATGCTTGAAATAAGTTTTTTCTATCAAATGTCTCTACATAAGAAAATTACAGAAAAAATATTCGAAATAAACATAATTATATCGACCCGTTAATAATAATTTTAGTACAACAATTCGTTGCATATCTTTTCAACTAGCGTATTTTTCATATTTTCACACACAAATTCAAAAATTCACATGCTTTTGTACAAATTTGGTTGTTCTCGCACCAATTTAAAATGCGAGTTGTTTTGACAGTTCTTGTGAGAAACTTTTTACAAAATATTGTAATAGAAACACTTTTTCTCACATCCTTCCAATTATTACTGGATATTTATTCAAATGACAGATAGTTCTCGCAAAGTAAATATACAGAAACATTTATGGCAGAAAAGCCATTTTGTGTTTCAATTAACACTGTTTTTTTACGATTCCCTCGTTTCATGCGGGGAATTTCACGATGCGAGAAATATAGAAACGAGCTAGAGGTTTTAAACAACAGCTTGTCTAATAAATTTTTTCAAAATAAATTAAGTCACCTGTAGATAGAGAGTATATGTTGCTGTATTTTTTTATAACACTTATTTGACAAACTGTACAACAGTTATTTTTGTTTGTATCAAAATCTAAGAAATTTTATGATGCGCTCTAAAATGGAATTTATTTTATATTTTGTAAATTTATAAAATTATATAATTGGTCATTTCGTTTGGAAATTGCAAAGTTTCAAAAATAGAAGACATGGTTCTCTTTATCAGATAATTTAGTGCATTCGAAATTAAGTTCCGATAAAATTTCTCAAGCATTTGAAATCTTAAAATCAAATAAAAAGCTGCAATAAGTAAGCTTTAATGTTAATTTTTTTTCCTAAAATTTTTCGGTATCAAAACGAAATGGTTTTCAGAACCTGGCCGAATATATGAATATAATATTAGGAAGGCACTTATACAAAGTGAAGAAGTGCTCGGAATTCAAACTAAAAAAGCTTAAATTTTTTTTATCGGCAGATGAATGTCTGCCATATTGACTTTTTTCACTTTCCAGAGGTCTATGAAAATTTTTTCGTTGTTTTCCGTCCAAAAGAAAAAGTTTTCTCCACAATTTTTCGATAATTTTTGTGAAAATATTTCAATCGGTATTTTTTTTAGCTAGCATAAATATTATCAGCTGCTTTGGTCATTTTAATTTGGCAGCGCTGAATTTGGTACACTGAAAACAGAGTTGCATTTCATAAAATATGCTTAAACCAGTTAATAAAGGTTTTAAGTTGGTTTAAACAAAATCAATCAGGTTTTATTAGTTGTTTTCCGCATTAAAACTAAATTTTATTAAAACCATGTCGTGTAAAAACACTACTGTATGAAACTAAGTATTACCATACAATTTCACTATAAATCACCATACAAGAAAAAAAAAAGGTGGCAAATTACGGCATTCGATACGATTCGAAATTTTAAAATGTTTCGTAATTTCGTTCGATAACGAGTGGCGTAATTTGCCCCCAGACTTCGAAAAAATCTTACGCGACCAAAAGACGGAAATGAGGCTTAGCTTATAGTATTAAAAAAATTAAAAGAATTTTCCAATATATAAAATGAATTTTCGATTTAAGCTAATTATTTTTTAGTCAAATATTTAAATTAGATTTTCCAAACTAAAAATTTTTTTTACAAAATTAAAAATGCTTACTTACGGTTTCATTTATAGCTTTAAACAATATATTTAGCTTGAAGAGAGTGTTCAATGAAAATAATTTTAAAGATTTTTTCTCGCCCCACTGTAGGTCAGAGTTAGATAAGTGTATGCAAAAAACCTACGTTACGTTGTACTCTATTATGATACAATAAGCTCAATTATTTAATTTTCCAATTCAACACCTCACACTGTCTTTTAGCTATAATCAAGCCCAGGAAACATTAAAAAGTTATTGTGGTAGAAAAATGTGAAATAAATAACATAAATTACACGCTTTAACACAAATTGCTGCCAAGCCCCAAATACATTTTTTTTCAAGCAAGATGATGACTAAGAAATCCACTGTGTTATAATTAAAGTAAAATAAAGTAGGCAAATTAATTTCTTTTGGTATTTTTCTTTTTAATTAGCTGTTTATTACTAAAAATATAGTTGAGTAACAATTGTTTATACATATGTATATATTTCATGCTGAACTTTAAAGGTGGGTTGCATTAGCTAACAATGAAATTGCATACTTTAAATTGCATAATATGACAATTTGAAATGCTAAAAAGCTTAAACCAGAAATCAATACAACAATACCAACACAACTTTTTGTATGAGTTGAGTTGAGTAAAATGTTAAGTTAAGAAAAAAAATATGAATTTATACAAGACAAGTTTTGGTTTTTTCTTGCTTGTTTTTTTTTTGAAGTATAGGAAAGATACCAGTAAATATCCAGATAGACAAGTCAGAGACACGCTTGTCTACACTATACTACAACCAGTTTAAAATGTTAAGATTTCAGTATGTTAAAATGTCATTTGAACTATGATATTTAAGCTAAATGGCAAAAGAAAAAAACAATTTTCATCTAACGAACACATGTATGAGTATAAAGGTATGCGCAACGACATATTTGTTGCAGAATTTCAAAACTTGTGTTTAAATCGATTGAAAATATAATTTTTATTGTTAATTTTAATTAATGCAACTGTTGACCTTAATAACAGTGTCTTTTAAAGATGTTGTTTATTTTTAGATATGTTTAAAAATTAATATATTTACGTATTTGATTTTATTTTTTAAACGGAATATTTAAAGATTTTTAATCTTATAACGAGATCTCTATTGATGATGATTTTTTCTTATCTTAAACCGTTTCCACATTTAAGGTCAAAGTCAATTTAATTAACATAAACTTTTCAAGTTCACTATGGTGAAACTTTTTATTTATAGATTTGTGAACGAAATTTATTAATATAGGGCGTTTTAATTTTGAGAAGAAATCGGACTTCCTTTGTCAGTTATGGAAATGATCCTAGAGTAACTTTTCAAGAACAATCTAAGCATCAATCTAATAATCTTGAAAAATTGCATTAAAAATCCCTGTAACAATAGCTTCAAAGCAAAAGCAAAAATATTAAAAACAAATAAAAAAATTTTTTCTATGTATTTTGCACTTGGTTTTATAGAGAGATCTTCCGATTATAGTATTTGCATTTGTTTAAATCATGAGTCGAATCATTACTACTTCCAGATAACGAACTCTTGATCTTATCCAACTCCTCGTATTTTATTTCTTGTCGCGTCGCTTTGTACAATGATCAAATTTATAGGCAGCATATTTATTGTTTTCACGAACAACAGCATATGTACGAAAACAGGGGACAAATTACGAGTCGTATCGGATGCCGTGATTTGACCACAGCTTTTTTGTATTCTCTGAAAGTTTTAAGGTAAGAAATGGTCTGTCTGTATGAGCTATAAGGGTGCCTAGAGACTTTCAAATTGCATTGGTATGTTCACAAAAGTTGTTCAGCTTTACCGTAGCTACAACTTTGCCGAATATGGTTGGCAAAAAGTTATTCTGAAAAAGGTGAACAAATTTATTTTTTCCTTTACTTTTGCAAAAAAAGTGCGCGAAGCAATTATTATTTTTTTGCACATGTAATTACGATTAATTTAGTGAACTCTTACCTACATTATTGACATATACATAATTATAGTCCAGGGCTATCACCAACTCTGAATATTAGCTGTAATTTTTTGAGGGCGCACTAATTTTCAAAATATTTGGAGGCCCATGTAAAAAATGGTCGCCAAAATTGTCAAACTGAGTATAGAATTTTACTACCCTTTGTTAGTACTATTTTTTCACTGTTGCACAGTGTAATTTACTAATCTAAATTTTTGTTTTTTGTTGGTTAAGCAACGTCTATATGTATTTCGCTTTTGGGGGAGAAACTCGTCAGTAGACCCCAAACAAAAAATTTCTGGGAACAGCTGAAAAAACTCTCTATGTTTATAGAAAACCTATCAAAATGTTTGTTGAGAATTACGTACAGAAACATAATAAGTTAAAAAGCCTTAAACAAAAACATTTATTTATTTAAAAAAAATATTGGACCGTAATACATTACAAACTTAATGCCCGATAAATATACTTGTGTATTTTAAAAAATAAATATTCCCTGACCGATTTTGGAATTAAAAAATCATGATATGTACCCCTTGCTCCCATGGTGTACGAAAAAATATCGGGCAGTTAACTGCGGATTTTTCGAAAAATTATTATTTTTTATTTTAAAGAATCAGGTAGTTAGCAATGAATCAGCAAGTGTATATTAACAAACCAACAGCAATATAATTATTATTAGTCCTATAATTTATTTATGATTTGTAAAAAAAAATTGGATGAAATACAGCATAATATAATTATCCCTGTGAGAAAAAGTTAAAATTTTTTTAACTTCGAAGTCATCTAAGAAAAATCGAATGAAAGCTGCACTCAAAAATAATCATTATACACTTATTCCTCGATTTACACGATTTCACTTTTACACGATTATTTTGGTTTTCGTGTAAATTGAGAGATTTATGAAATACCGCGATTTACACGATTTTTTATGTGTTTTATTGAATATTTTTGTCTCCAATAGGACGTGCGAGTCAGTTCTTACCATATTTGTTAAATCAATGCGTTCTTATATCAATTTTTAAAATAACGTCTATTTCTAAGAACTAAGATTCATGTGGCAGCACTGAAAAATGCATATATAATTTCTTAATAAAATCAATTTTGTACGTAATTCTACCTTTATTTTCGATTTACACGATTTTTCATACAAAAATTTAAAGTTTCGATTAACACGATTTTCTCTGGAACATATCTATCGTGTAAATTGAGGGATAGGTGTATAAGGCAAGTGTTCCCAACAAATTCCTTTTCATGGACCCATTGTAATTTTTTTTGTCGCAGACCCCCCTTGAAGTCTAGGACGTATACTATTTTTTAAGTTGAATAACAAATGAAAAAAAGTGAAAAACAGTTTGGTTAATTTGGCAACATATGTATGTCTATGAGATATTTAAGCTTCAGTTCGCATTCTATGAAACTAAATGAAATGACAATAAAAACAGTATCAGCTATTTTTGATAGTGATGACAATAACTGTCAGTGCAGAGTTTATGTTAGCTACTTTATATTAAGCAGTGAGCAGTAAAAGTTCTCACTAAAATTTAGTTGTTTACATAGATGCATACATACATACATATCGTCGTTGCTCCGACAAAATCAACTATGTGTTTTTTACTAAGTTTTCAGGAGAGCAAAATAAACTGTTTTATTTTGAAACCTTTAAATAGTTTTGCGGAATTGCATAAAAACTACACATAACTCATTTGGTTGTTCAGCCTCAAAAGCATTTCTAATCAAATAATTTTTTATTTTAATACATAACTGTTGTTTAATATTTTGTGACAAATATGTAAAGTCTACTTTTGCTAATTCCTCAAACAATTAAAATTAATGTATGACACATTAAGTTTTATAATGGTGAAATAAATTTTTTTCAAAAATCTACACGTAACCAATCACGTCAGAGCAACGACGATATGTAGATAAATTACAAAAATAGAATAAAACATAAGAAGTATGTAGAATGAAAATAAAAACTTATATTATTTTTAAAATCACAGCTTTTTTCGGCTCTTTACCCGGACCCCTTGGCTGATTGATATGGAACCCCAGGAGTCCGTGTAGTCCCATTTAGGAATTCTTGATCTAAGGAATGCATAACATAACCTAGCTTTGTATTACAGCCCACCTTTTACGAAATTACTTCATACTACATTCCATAGACTGGGGGTTTCCACAAAAATTTAGTTCGTTGGCCCCCTTGTGAATTTTAAAATATTCTTAAAAATACTGTATATTTTATGACTAATCTTCTATTTGCATTCTAAAAACTACAAGAATTATAAAATATAAAATAAAATCACCACCTACATAATTACTTCATATAGACCAGGGGTTCCTAACAACTTTTTGTTCACTCACAACAATGTTTTTTTTTTTTTTTGTTTTTACATTTATTTCAACAACAATGTAAAGGATTTTTTCCCGCTGACAATATATATGTAATCAAAATTTTAAAATATTATACTTTTTCGATATGGGTAAACTTTTATTCTTTTTCTAGCAAACTACAAGAAATGTCAAAAAATAAAAATCAAATCAGCTGTTAGATAGATAGATACTAGTGTGTAGGTGCTGAGTCTGCCGTACTATGAGCATGCTAAAAGTAGAAAATTTTTTAGGCGGTGCCACTAATGTTTATGTATTACACATCAAGCTTAAAAAAATAGTTCAAGATTATAAAATTACCCAGCAAAAAAAAAAAGCCGGAACTAGTTCCAAAGGTTTACCACTTTCATTGCATACCAATCACAATAGGTACTGAATTTAATATTTTGAGGCTGTTGTTTACATAAAAAATTGTTCTAGACAACATTTTAAGCGCATACCATTCAGTTATTTGTTTCACCAGAAATATAACTACTATTGATGAACTAATGGGCGCATTCATAAGACGTAGCTGTTGAGCTCAACAGTTGGGAAACTTCTGGCAACTGTTGGCCCCAACAGCTACTTCTTAGAAACGGCTTGATGTATGTAATATAATTGTACATCTTTATTTCATTACTTCATCGCATTTGTAATGTAAAACTTAACAAATATTTGTTGCTGCCACCTAACAAAGCATATAAAAGAAATAGCTCTATTTGACCAGCTGTTCAGGCTGAGCACAACGTGTTGACTATAGGTAGCGCTAAAATTTTATGATAGAAAATTACTCAACTGTTGAGTGGAGCGGAGATACTTAACTATGCGTTTCTAAGACAAACACTCAACGGTTGCGCAACTGTTACGTCTTATGAATGCGACCAATATTAATTTTCAAAACAATTTTCCCGGCTCTTCTTACGTACACATTGGAAAATTGCTACGGACCGTAGCAAATTTGAGAAACGTTGCCATAAAAAGCTCGCATATTAGGTGTAATAGATTTAAAGTTTCTTATTAATTACAGAACAAGCACTTGTCGCATAGCACAGAGTTAATCCATCATGTCTTACATTATAAAAGCTGCATTTTAGCTTAACTTAATTAAAATCAAAGCATTTAGAAACGCCGAATTTGAAATACAGCATTTTTGGGATTTTTTATCCAAAATATTTAAGATTCTAGAAAAATATTCCCAACATGAATTATTTTTTTATATACGCTTTGTAGAAATTTTAAATGAGCCCCAAAAATTTCCTTCCAAATTTAATTAACCATTTGAACTTATTTCCATTTTTTCTCTTTTTTAAAAATCACTTTTTATTTCAATTTGAAATATTAAATATATTAAGGCACTCACTTGCATTAGAAATACACAAAGCAGCAACAATGGCACACACTACAAATTGCTTCATTTTATATAATCTTAAGTTTTTGTAATTTAAATAAAATCCTTGCAATTAATTTATGCTTAACACTCTTTGCAAGTTTTGAAATTGAATTTTCAGTTTAAGCGACTAAACTGAGTGACAGTTAAACTTAAACTATCGACCAAATGAAAAAGCCTCTTACTTTTGAAGACCAAATTGTGTGCGCTGCTAGCTGTTTTGCCGACTATTTTCTGTTGTTGGCTGTTAATGTTTCGCTGTTATGTATATAAATACATACATACAGATGTATATGCATGAGTGTATGTGTATTTGTATATTGATCCGCGAATTGTTAAGGTGTGCATGCGCGTGCGTATAATAAAAACCGCAAATACCGGGCTCAATAATTTTCTCTGCAGCTGTTGTCATCGTCTACCGCGAGGTACAGCAATCAATTGTTGTTATTTTTGTTAACTTTATAAATATCTGCTGCTTAAGATATTGCTGATGTTAAAGTCAGGCTTAGCTTTAAGAAATATTTTGAAAAAAAATTATAATGAAGTGAACAATGAAAAATAAATACATACATATATACATACACACTTACATATAAATAACTATATAGTACGTATGTTTCGTTCAATATTTAATATTGAAATGAGATTGAAAATGTAAATATGTTTGCAAGTATGTACGTGTGTATGTATTTGTAAGCGCAAAAATAACAAATTCTGAAAAAATAATGTAAATGCTTTAAAATTTATCAATATCGGCAACACATACACTGGGCAAGTGGAAATTTTATTTAAAACAAAAAATATCTTACTATAATTACATAGTGTTAAAAAGAGTCCAATGGATATACCTATTCAAATTTTTTAAGTTTATCGGCTCTGGCATAAAATTGTATTTCAGTCACAATAGGAAGTCATTAACACAAAATTTAATGCAGTAAAACTTGACTTTATAAATTAAAAATGTTATCTACAATTTTCTCAGCAAAGTCTTCGCTGGTTAAATTATTTATCATCTGTCAGTTTAATTTAAAAAAATATTTCTAAAATATTCTAAAAATACAGTCTTGTTCTCCTGTAAAACTACAGATAGCACTCTTATAAGAAAAAATGTTGAAATACATTTCAATTTTGGCGAAAAAGCTTCCGTCTAATATCCGATCAAATAGTTTATAACTCAGATTTGTGAGCGTCCTCATTCGTTGTGTAGGAGAGTCATCGGCTTCAAAAAGAATTCAAAACGTTTCATTTAACACCAGTGGCGCTGCAGTAGTACTAAAAACTTACAAAAACAAAAGATTTGTAAACGAATGAAGGTTTTCTCTGTCTCTTCCTTCAACATCTGTCTTCTCTATCAATATCCCTTTCCTAAAGAAGGAAACACCTAGTAATAGTAGTAGGCATTCATTGCCTGACAAAGCATCTTAAAAATAAAATAATAATATCCTTATTTATAAAATTTATTAAGGCTTTAAAAAGGTTTTTTTAAACAAATTTTCATTCAAAACTTTTCTTAAAAAGTCCTTATGAAGCCTTAATAATTAAAATAAAAATTCAAGGTGAGTGTATTATTAATATTAGTCAAAAGTTATTACGCGTTAGACATGCCCGTAAGTGATAAAAATTTTTTTTCGTGAGATTAATTGATGGGAACTTTAAGGACGTTAAGAGGGAGGTTTCCGATGTTTGATTCCAAAAAAATCATTTCAATCGGTCTGGCCGTTTGGGTGTAATTAATTTTTAATTTTTAATTAGTAAGAACTCGCTGTTTTGATTCATCATATGGAGCACAGCAAGGACTAAAAAATAACAGCTGATACAATTGATAAAGTTGTTTACTGTTTGTGCTAAGAAAGGAAAACTAGATATTTCGTCGCTTGCCAGCCTAAGAAATAAAAATAAATCTATTGCACAGTTCGCGGCTAATAGAGAATTTCGACCGAAGCCATTACTGTGCATATTTTCATAAACCCCCTTAACCTTTGCATTAAACGCTTCAGCTACTGCTTCGTAGAATTATCAGACATTTTTTAACACCTTTAAACACTGTTCCAATTGCATCAACTACTCCAAGTTTGTTTATTTACACAAAGAATAAAAAATTAGTGTGAATATGAATTATTTACAAATGTTTAAAATTTTTATTTTGATGAAACTTACTCACGTAAGTCTAAGTCCTTTATTACTGAGCTGTGTTTATTTAATTTTTCTTTTTTTATACATTTGTTTATTTACTTATTTAGGTGTGTAAATTGTCTGGTCGTTATTGTGTTTATTTAAGATGTTTTTTCAGATATTTGTGTATACATGAAATCTGTAACCAGTATGACCAAATTTAAGTAGATTTAAATAGAATTTAAAAAAATCTTTTAAAACCAAAATACATAAAAACGCTCTCATTGCTTTTAACTACTCGTATGTTCAATTTGCATCTCTTTTACTAGTTTTAGTCTTGACTGTATTTGAGGTCATTCTGGGGAATAGCGAAAAGTACTACATATCAATTAAACTTACTCGTATGATTAATTCAAAATCTTATTTTCTTGACTGCCCATATACTTTGAAGCCGTATCAAAAAATCACCTAAATATTCATAAAATTTAAGCTTGAAGTGTATTTTATTTAAAATTATTCATACAAAATTTCTTAAAATAGATTTCAAATACATTTTATTTTTTATGAAGCCTTAATATCTTTAGCTTAAAGCAAATCATTTATTATATTGCCATTTATAGCACTACATATTTTATAAAATTCCACAGCTGAAGAATTTGCACAAAAATCAAATAACAAAATTTTTTTTTAATTCTTGCTGATCATTCCAGCGTGTCGATTCTGAATTTATCGGCCATGTTCTGTAAACCAAATTACAGTATGTGTTTTAAATAATACATACTCAATTAATTTCAAATATGATATTTCAAGCTCTAATAAATTGAAAACTACAAAAACGTCTGAAAAAAATTCGCTATTAGTGGATTTAAGTTCTCAAAATCGAGCGTTTTTAAATCGACTCGATTTACAGAACATAATATAAACGAAGAAATAAAAAATATATAATTTTCACTTCATAGCAATTTTTCATTTTTTCATTTAGAGTGATTCTATTTTACTTTGTTTCGCTTGCTTCTTGTATCATATACGAGTACAATTAGCGTCAAAAGAAATTTTATATCTGTTTTTTTATATAAAAAAACTTTATATCGGTATTAAAAAGTAAAAATTGTTTAAACTTTATTTTCTATTACGAAACATTACAGAATGCTGTTTAAAACAATAAATAAAAATTCGAAATAATTTAACACCAGAAATTTTAACGCCTCAAAAAACCCGTACCGCATTTTTTGACACGTTAAAAGTTAAGCATTTTAGGTTTTGTTTTAATTGTTTTTGTTGTTGAGCAAAATTTTGAGTTTGCTGAAGCATCGTCAATGTGACGCATACAGACAAAACTTCACTAATATTATTATAATGCAGGTCATGCAATTTGACCGTAAATACTACGCTTTACTTCTCTAGCAAAAAAAGCTTAAATATATCGAAAGCTAAAGCACAATTTACAGTTAAACATAAAAATCCATTTAAAAGTCACCTACAGAAAAATCTAAATTGGTCACACTGATCGTAGCATTCGTGCAAAAATTCTGTTTAAAAACTTTAAAAAAAAAACTATCTCGTAATGTTCTTATATATTTTACATTTATTTCTTTTGTTTAAATGTTGTTATTATTTCATGCCCCAAGCATAAAAATTAAGTTTAAATGTCATTTCTTGGATATTAAGTAGAGAGACCACATGATGATAATCTTGAATAAAAATTATTATTTCTTCATTCATTCAAGTGAAAAGCAAACAAATTAAAAATCGTTTTCAATTTTAAGAAAATAATGGACTGAGGGCTTATTTCAACTGATGACTAGTCATGACTGTGGGAAGATATACATACTAGTATAATATTGCATATATTTTTGTTTTTAAGCGTACTTAATCGTGAGTGAAAAGTTTCTCACTATCTCATCTACGTTATTGTACTCGTATGTATAAAGATTTCATATCAAATGCAAATCGTTACACAAACCAAAAGTCATTCCTTTCTTTCACTCCCTTCATTCCAAATTTATTTATGAGTGTACGTACAAACGTTTTTTATGTAACTGGATAATAGATTATTTTATTCAAGTTTTAAAAATGCGTGTTGAATTTTTATATGCTTTCTCATATGTTTTTTGTAAAACTTCATTTGATTTCTGTATAAAGCGTTTATTTTTGTAAAAAATTTCTTATATAATTTTGTATGAGTTTAATTTTGTTATTATAATAAACTGTCCCGAACAAAGAAAACTTAATGATGCTTGTATTAATTTTTATTTAAAAATAAATGGCAAATAACCCAGAAAACATGTGCGTTTCATATCAAGTTAACACTGCTTTGAAATAAAACATTTGAAAAAGGAAAACATGACTTTGAAATAATTTAAGAGTAATAGTTTTTGAAATTAAGATAGTTGAAATTACTATATAAAAACTTGCGAAATGAATTTCTTTTCAATTTGTTATCAAACTATAAATTCACTTTATATACATATCAGTCATTTAGTAAAAGAAAGTCATAACTCAAAAATTCCATTAGATTTTAATGATGCAGAATTTATCTTCACATTGCCATTCATATTACAAAAAAATTTCATAAAAATATCTGGAATACCCAACTCTTGAGAGAAAAATACAATTTCCTTCTTCCATTAAGTTGTGAGTAAAGTGAAAACTATAAACTCATTTTCTGGCAAACTAGTTTTTTTTAGTTATGCATTTTTTCAATTGTTTTGGGAGTGGAATCATCAACTGGGCGTCCAGAACGTTTGAAACCACTTTTTACCTTTGCCCTTTCAGTTAAGAAAACGAAAATAAAAAGACAAAACCTTATTGACCCGCCCCTAAAACACTTGGCTTTATGTTTGTTGGGAAAATACTCCTAATTGCTAATTGCTAATAAAAAACTCAATTCAAATCGTAATAATTTTAAAATGAGTGGGTCTTAAAAAAAATTTTAAATTCACGAAAAATATAAAATTAAAAGCACAGCTGGGCAGAATAAAAATAAAAATATTTTATTATCATATGATTTTTATAGAATTTTAAGTAATATTATGCATTAAAGGATTTCTTAAGTTCAGATTATGGAGATGAACATCCCGAAACTTCTTAAAACAAGCTTTGTGACGTTTCATAGCTAGGTCGTGTCACCTGTGGTGCGATTCACTAACTTTTTTTAACGATAATCGCATCGTTAAAATAATTATAACGAAAATTTATCGAATTTGCTATTCAGTAACATTTTTAACGATATTTGCTGTAGGTTATTTAAACGACAATAATTTATTAAGATGTGAATTTTATCGACAAAAAACAACAGAAAGTATCAGCTGAGTCATATCGTTAAAAATAAGTTTCAGAATCATATAATCGTTATTTTAAGCGACAAAATGTATAGACAAAAATTACGATTGTCGAATCGATAAAAGTTACTGAATCGCTCTGCTGATACATCTACTCACCCAAAAAGTGCCGACTTAGCTCATTCAATCACCATCAATAGAAAATTTTGTAGAACTTATCTAATTCACTCACTTTTTATATAAATTGTTGTACAGGGTAGTCAAAAATAAATAAAAATACATGTAAGATTTTAAGTAGATTTTGTACAAATATACTGACAAAGAAGATTTTCTTTTTGTATGCGGATTCTAGAAAAATACCCTATTACAGTTTAAGAAAAATTTTAGACAAATGATCCGAAAACTTGAAAAATTTCAAAAAGCTTAGTGCAAACGACTTCAATTTCTATAAAGATTTTAAGTAAAATTGACTAGAAATCTGTATATTGCCTCAAAATCTATTACTTACGAGATTTCGAGCTAAATCTTTCTGCTTTTTACTTGATTTCCCATACAAAACGAAATCGAATTTGTCGGTAGATTTGTTTGTATTTCTACTTAAAATCTAATATTTTTATATAAAAAAAGATGAGTGAATTAGCTGCGGTTTGTTTAAAAAGGTATGTATGTCAATCAGCTACATTGCTGTTGTTTGTTTAGTTATAGTTTTGGATTTTTTTTTCAGTTAATGGGCTTTGTTTTGTATAAAAAAACCTAGATAAATGTAAAAAAAACTTATTGTAAACGGTATAGATTTTCATAAATATTTTAAGTAAAATCTGCTAGATTTTGTGCAGGTGTAATTGCCCTATAAGGGGTTTTTCGAATTTATACAAAAAAGCAAACCCCTGTATTTAAAAAGGTGTGTGAATTAGCGAAACTGCAGTTGTTTCCCAGCAAACATTTTGCTTCAAAGAAGCAGGTTTTTACTATTATAAAATAAAAGTGGCACTGACAAACCTGGTGAATCGCTGCTGATTTTTGTATGGTGAGTTCTCGGTTTGGAACACTACATTTTTTTTGACTATTAAACCACTTTTTTCGTATCGCTCGTATTGTAAAGCGTAGTATGATGCGCTTTATTGCCCTATTGCTTCAAAAAACATGAAAATTTTTACTGGCTTGGTTGTTGTTTAGGAAAATGTTCAGTTAATGGGTTTTGTTTTGGATAAGAAATCTGTATAAATGTGAAAAAAACTTGGTGTAACCGCTATAGATTTTCAGGAAGATTTTGATTGAAATCTGCTACATTTCGTGCAGGTGTAAATAACGATTAAATTTACATATCTATATATTTATACCGGAATTTGATAAATCATATTATATACATATATATATGTTGAAAGTTTTTCAACAAAAGCATTTTTAATTTTTTTAAATCTGGTAATTTCGTAACTGTTTAAATGTAATGTCTTTCTTTGACCCCTCAAATCATCGTGAGTTTCTCTTTAATAGTATAAGCATACTTTAAGGCCACCGAAAATTGTATGTCAAGCGAATCAGGTGGTAAGAAGTATTTGGTAATAATAACTGTAATACTGTACTTTTTTTCAGTCAAGAATACTTATGTGCATTTATTTAACTTTGTTGAATCATTTTGTTATTTGCAAAACTCTAACTACCGTATTCATAAAAAATATTTTAGGTTTATTAAAAACTTATTTGACATATTTCCATGGGAAATTTTTTTAAATACGACAGTAAATGTTTTCAATATAAATTTATTCTTTCTCTTCTTAATGCAAACCAACACCAACTGTATGACTCATATCAGAGAGTGCAGTGGTAAAGAACTATCTTTTAATGTTTAATATACAAAATGTAACCTGAAAATATAAAAAAAAGAAATTATGTACGTGATACGAATTAAAATTAAAATTAAAATTTTGAAAGTAGTCGTACTCGTTATTCTTCGATAAAAGAACTGAATTCATAAGTTAATATTTAAATGTAAACATATGTACGTACTTGAGCATTTAGAATATTTACTTGTACCAGGGATGGAAAATGATATATGCATGCTTACATATCTAAGTATATTAAAAGTAACCAACAATTTAAGACAAATTCTATACTTTTGATGTAAAAAAATGCACTGAAATGTACTTTTTAGGGTTCCGTTCACCAAAGGTTTTCGCTACGCTGTCCGTCTGTCCGTCACACGGTATTTTCTTAGGAACCGTAAGAGCTACGGACTTGAAATTTGGACAGAGTATGCAGAACCTTGGCCACTATAACAACAAATACATGAGAATTAAAAATTAAAGGGTGCTCAAAAACGAGCGACGAAAAATGTTAAAATCTCGTGTAATATACATACAATTGTATGTACATATGTATATTGACACTTGAAATTTGTAAAATTAGTGTATTTTTATATAGACTACAACAATTAACATTAAAATATTAAAAAATTTAAATTAAAGGGTGGTCCATCAGTTAATGCAATTTCGACAACTTGCTATATCTTGGAAACCGTAAGAGGTAATTTTCAAAAACGGTAAAACTAAAAAATCCTAAAATTATAAAATCGTCAAACCGAAAAAAATCGCCAAAACCTGAATAAAATCGCCAAAATTTCAAAAAAAAATCGCTAAATCGAAAAAAATCGACAAAATTAAAAAAAATTCCAGCACTAAAATAAATCGCCAAATTCGAAAAAATCGTTTAAATGAAAAAAATCGCCAAAATGAATAAAAAAGCGCCAAAAACCGAAAAAATCGCCAAAACGCGAAAAATGCGTCAAAACCAAAATAATTGTTTATGTGAAAAAAAATCGCCAAAAAGGAAAAAATCGCCAAAATTAAAAAAAAAATCGCCAAATTTAAAAAAATTGTCAGAACGAAAATAAAACGCCAAAATTTAAAATAAACGCCAAAAATCGAAAAAAGCTTCAAAACGAAAAAAAGTGCCAAAGCTAAGAAAATCGCCAAAACAAAAAAAAAACACCTATATAAAAAAACGCCAAAATTAAAAAAATCGTTTAAATAAAACAATTGCCAAAATAAAAAAAAACGCCAAAATAATAAAAATCACGTGAAAAAGTGCCAAAACTCAGAAAGCGCCAATAAATTCAAAAAACCCCAAAACTAAAAAAACGCTTAAAACCGAAAAAACCCAAAAACGAAAAAAATGCCAAAACTATAGTTTATATTCGCTAAAGTTCGTACAGAATTACATATCTCGTGTCCGTACGGAACCCTTCGTGCGCGGGTCAAAGTCGCACTTCACTGAATTTATTTATTATATAATTTTTTTTTTAAATATTTTCTTTGCATAAATATATCGTTACCTTAATATACAAAAGCCATAAATCATTATATTTTTGAAATCGAGTTATTTTATATATTTCGACAGAAGAACATGTAACGAAAAATGCCAAAATCTCGATTTAAAAAAAAAATAATGAATTAAGGCCTTTCTATATTAAGGCAGCAATATGTACATACATACATATGAATGTATGTAAAGACATCTGAATTTATATTTTGATATAAACATTCGTACTAATATTTTCTACTGAATATTGACTTTGAAAGAAACCAATCTTTTTATATCTGCTGGTCAATACGAAATTGATATTAACCAAGTACATATACTAAAACATACATAGGTACATACATACATACATATGTATGTATGTACATGCGTAGTAGCATGTGTACATCTCTTAATTTCACGAACACCAACTGTAACAATGCCAATTTGTGGTCAGTATGAATTGATGATATTTACCCATACAATAATACCCGTAGCAGCAAACCTAAATACATAAATATTATAACTTTTACAAAATTGGCCGATACGCGAACTTATGTAGTTAATAATTTCAAGGCTTACAACTCTGATCTAGTTTGGCAACCGAAATACAACGACAAACAACTACAACCCAATAAACACAAGATCAAAAGTTTCAAATATGATGATTTTATTAAATATGTGCTAGTACGAGTATTATTAGAAATTTAGCTGTTGTGAGCATAAACCAGTCTGAGGTATGTCACGGATTCCGATCAGAATGGTCTCGATTCCATATTTGTAATTCCGATTGATTTTATTTTAGGTCCTTCAAATTCTCGACTTTACCAATTGATACCACTTTGGATCGGACTTGCGTTCTATGCCATGGCTGTCTGCCTAGTTTTTTTTAGCTATAAAATTTTAAATTTAAATTTTAATTAAATTGTTTACAATAAAAACTATGTTTAAGGTTGCGAAAGCGTTGAGAATTATCTTTAAAGCGGCCCACACATTTGCAAAATAATTGTGCAATTTATCGTGTTGTGCAATAATATCACTAATGTATGTACAAATGTATGCATGTATACATATGCCATGTTGCAGTGTTTCCAGTTAAGGGGATTTTTTTTCGCGATTGGGGATGAAAATTTCCTATTGGGGATCTGGGGATTTGTTGGGGACGATAACCAAATTTTAGGGGATTTTTTGGGGACTTTTTTATAACTGATGGTAACAAGAATGATTTTTTGGCAAGTCTAAAAATGTGTGTTACCATTCATAGAAAATCATTTCTGATAAAGATGAATTATCAAAGTAGATTAACCAATAATGAAGACTACCAACACCACACTTAGAATAAACATACATTTTGAAAATAATCTAATTTGTTGTGACAAATTTAATACTTTTGCTGAAATGCTAAAGCTTTTTAATATAAGCACTATGTACAACAAATTTTCTGAGGCCGATGAATCAGAAGATTTTGAATCTGAAGTTTTTGCAATGGTAAACTTTGGTTAACAATTTTTTTATACTTGTGTATATTAAACTATGTGTAATTTTTTCTTTTTTATAACTATAAATTAAATTAATATGAATGTAAATATAGCTATCGATATAAATGAATTTTATTTAATAATTATGTAATTTTTGTCATTACTTTTTAAGTAAAATTAAAAAAAATTTAATTTTTTCAAAAAAGAAAAAAATTTAATAAAAAAAGTTAATTTGGGGATTTTTGATGATTTTTTTTTTGATAATTTTTGATAAGCTCTAGAAAAAAACTGGAAACAGTGACTTAGGGTTTTGTATATATCTATATATCTTTTACCATTTATTCTATTTTCTAATATTGTGCTATTTATTTAATAGTGTGGAGCAAAATGGATATTATTGCAATAAACTACTCAATAATATTGCATAGTCTTATGGGTACTTTAAAATCGATTTTCACATCTTGAGTTTGTTGGGTGCATTTATTTGGATGTTCATAAAATCAATATATTCCTCCACAATTTTAAAATGGGATCGAAAATGTTTATAAATTTCTTTATTTTTACCTAATCGTTAAATAAAATACACTTTTACAGCAATATAATTATTTTGCAATATTTATTTGTTTAAACGTTATATTTTATAATGATACATATTATTAACTTCATTCCAAAAATAATATTGTGTCTCTATTCCATTTTTATCGGTTATTTTCCGTTTAATAAATTAGCATCTGCTTAATTTTTTAGTATTCTTAGCTTTTATTGCAGGATGACACTTTGGACAAGCAAGTTTCTTCTTACAAACTTGTTTCAGGTACCCTACAATATGTAATTCTTGCGAATGCTTTCATTAAGTAAGAGTACATAAATTTAACTTAAGTTCTTATAAATGAACTAGTTCGTTTAATTGTTGTTCTTTTATTAACTTAAGCAATGAACATATGAATTTTAATGTTTTTTCGATTCTTAATAATAATGGGAGTTTTACTATTATATTTTTTTAAAGTATTGTAATAGTGTTTCAAAATGATTGAGTTTTTTCCTGAACTTTTGGGGCGGTTTAATATTGTATTTTTATCCGTTCTCCTAAAAGATCCATGAATACTTGAATTTTTTAAACACTATGCGTCTAATTCATAAGAAATATTTTAGTTTTATAAAAGGTTTATTAATCAAATTTCCATAGAAAATCTGTTTTATAAACCTCTTATTAAAAAGAAATATTTTTATGAATAAGTCAGTATGTATTAATAGGCAAAATACGTAAAATTGATTTTTATGCTGAGTACACAGATCTGGCATTTCTTATGTTGTCAATTTGTGGTGCCATTTTCAAAATGCCAAAATGTGTGTACTTGTTATTAATGGCTGATGTTTCCATTACTTCCTAGATATCAATAAGTGTACATAAGCAACTTCGAAATGTTCGAATAAGAACCATGTTTGTTGCTTATTTGCATACATAGAGGGAAAATCCCGTTCGAAAAACAATTTTTGTTACATACAGTGAGCTGAGCTTTGTTATTTTCAATATTACAATGGATGCTGTCAAGGTTTTAAGAACAGCTGATTTTTCGTCATGTTGATGTTCATGTTGAAAGCAAAACAAATAGTATTTGTTTATTATAATATGTAGGGTAGTTCATTAATTCGTTTAATATCTATTGTAAATAGGTTTTGGCGAACGAGAGTAAAAGTGTTGTTTCTTTTTTTATAAGTTTTTTTTTTGTTCATAATTTTTGTTTTTGAACATTCATTTATGTTAAAATACAGTCGCTTGTCAAACAGTTTAATGGCTTGCCGGTTTTCTTTGTTTCAAGGTTATACAACTCTGCTGTCGAGGTGGTTACAATTTAAAGAAATAGGTGTTGCTGCAGCTACAATTGTCGATGTCTTGTCAGACTGTTAAAATTCATTTGCTTCTCATAGCAGTGCGTACTCTTGCAATTTTCTAAATATCGAATAAAATCGTTGTGGAAAATAAAACGAGTGCATGTTTGTAAAAAATGTTATGCTATTTTTTCTTATTGCTGTCATATAGAAATAAATTATTTAGAATTTTGCATTCTAATTGCATTCTTTTTATTAAATTCAATATTTCCTGGAATGATTAACCACATTTTTTTTGCTCACAAGATACGTTCTGCTAACTCCATTAAATGGAAAACAAGTTATTCCCAAGTTGGCAGAGAAAAATTAGCAGCAAATATTTGTATTTTACAAACTAGTTTTTTATTTCACGTAAGCAACACCTTCTTAATATTTGAAATTATTTAATAAGACCAACAAGCTTTTCAACTAATTTTATATTATGTAAACGTTTTAGACAAACCAAAAGATATCTTAAAATCAATTAAAATTTTAAATCTACAGCCTTATTATAAAACTGTTAAGGCTTTATAAATGCTTAATTAGAAAAAAAAATTTATGAAAATTTGTTGTGAAAACCCTTTATATAGCCTCAATAATTTTTTTTTATAATTAAGGCCTCTATTATAGAAAATTAAAAATATCTTTCAAGTAATGCCCAAATTTTGAAGTTTTGTTAAGTATCTGATAATAGATTTGTATCGCTTATGAACGAAGTAGTTCAATTGAACGATTGCTGTGAGCCGTTCAATCTACTGAGCGCTTTCAGCTTAGTACTGATTGTTTTTTTAGCAAAGTTTTCGTGTATCATACAAATACATAAAGGACAGTAACTAATATCTTATGATAATTTAAAAAAATTTATTATTTGACATATTAACAGAAGTGTACATACAATAATTTAAATTTATTTGTTGGTAGTTTAGCATCTCTATATACGCATTTCATTGGCGCTTGATGATTTGGTTATGCGTATATAGACGTGCTATATTTCTATTATTCAAATTTCAATTATTGTATCTTATGATAATATTAATATATCTGGAGTACTACTTAGCTTTATTTTTGAAAATTGAATATAGTTATGTACCAAATTTCCATACATTAAAACATTTTTATTTAATCTTTATACTTGATTTTCCTTGTTTTCTAATGTCTGAAGATGTATACACAAATACTCTGTATAAATCTGTAAATTTTTATGTTTGCATTTGACTCTTTCTTTCCTTTGAAGAAATGATTAACTTCAAATGAACTGAGCTAACTGAATGAAATACTTCAGTGACCTTAGCTGAAAAGAGCGGTCACTAAAAATAGATAATAAGCACAACTCTAATAGATAACTTCAGAGTTACGGTTCAAATAATAAATTCAGTGAAGTGTAATTCAATACAAACTTTAGACTATATAATACATATGTATATAGTTTTGGTTTTTTTTTCGTTTTTGGGTTTTTTCGGTTTTGAGTGTTTTTTTAGTTTTGGCGTTTTATTATAAGTTTTGGTGCTTATTTTAGTTTTTTCATTTTTTTCTAGTTTTTTAAATTTTTTCGGTTTTTGGCGTTTTTACACTTTGGCGAGTTTTTTCATTTTGGCGATTTTTTTAGTTTTCACACCTTTTTCGCGGTTTGGCGATTTTTTTCGGTTTTTGACGTTTTTTTATTATGGCGATTTTTTTATTATGGCGATTTGTTCGGTCTTGACGATTTATTTTAGCGTTAGAATTTTTTTGCTGTTTTTTTTTGTTTTTGGCGATTTTTTGTTTTTGTTTTTGGCGACTCTTTTTTTGAAAATGTCAAGAGTTTGCCTCTTACGGTTTCCTAGATACAACAAATTGCCAAAATTGCATTAACTGATAGAAAACCCTTTAATTTCAGTTTTTTTAAATTTTAGTATTTATTTTGGTAGTCTGTATAAAAATACACTAATTTTACAAAATTTCAAGTTTCAATATACAAATGTACATACAATTGTATGTATAGTACATGGGATTTTAACATTTTTCGTTGCTCGTTATGGAACACACTTTAATTGTTAACTCTCATATATTTGCTGTTGTAGCGGCCAAAGTTCTACATACTCCGTCCAAATTTCAGGTCCGTAGCTCTGGCGGTTCCTGAGAAAATACGCTGTGACGGACAGACGGACAGTGCATCGAAAATAATAGGGTTCCTTTTCACCTTTGGTGTACGGAACCCTAAAAATTATACTACCCTGGAAATGATCGCCCAGATTCTACATTCCACTACAATATGAAACTGAAAACGTTTATAATTCCGCAAAGAGAACTTTATTTCAAATATATATTTCAAACAACATGGAAAAAAACCATATTACGCTATAAGCACAATTGGGACGAGCTGCGAAATTCTCATAGTTCGACTAACTTGCCTTCAATAATTCGTTGCGAAAATTCATCTTTTTAAACACAATTAAATTTAAATAAACCAGTTCTTTGATCAAATAAAAAAATACACAGAAGGCTGCAAAACAAATTGACCTTTAAATTCCGTCCTTATTAATTTTTTATAGTTTCGGAGACATTCGGAAAATTTTATTCAAAAAATATATTTTTAAAAAAAATTGTGAAACCCGTTTTTTAAAAGACTCATTACAATTTTAAATTGAAGAAAATTTTATATTTTATTATTAATTGTGATACATTCATATGTTATAAATAAAATGAGCCACATAAATGAAAAATCATTCCATTAATTCTGAATTTATTCACAAGTAAGTGGTAGCATATACACTCATATTACAGCTTTTTTAATTTTTTAATTTAAAATAAATAATAATTAAAAAAAGCTGTAATACGAGTATATATGCTATTTCGTTGTATAAAACTTTCCGAATATCTCAGAAACTATAAGACTGTTAAAAAATTAATGTGGACGTAATTTAAAGGCCGATTTGTTTTCAAGCCTTCTGTGTATTTTTTTATTTGATCAAAGAACTGGTTCTCAAGTAAATGCAAATTATGTGATGCAGCATCCTCTTTTTTCTTAACAACGGAAAATCTCGAGATACAGAGCCAATTCAAAAAAACTGATTTAGAGGGATTGATACACAGTACTTAGTGTATATAAATTGACTACGAAACCTTTGACCTTACACAATAAATTTCATTTTGTTGACCTGTGTTATTAATGAAAAAATAACAATAAATATTAATAAAGTTAGTTGCAAATATTCTGACAAACACCTAGTACAACGGAACAACTAGCTATTTTCGAAGGCCACTAAACCTTCATCATCACCGTTCTTCTGTGTTAGTCCACTGTGTGTGGTGTCAGTTGATGTAGATTCCTGCTTTATATACGCAACTTTTATTGCAAATGGAAATATGTGAATTGTTTTGATTCATCGTATTTCAATTTGCTGAAATCTTTTTTGTAATGAAAGCTTAATTTTACAATCTCTTAATTTACAACAGTATTGCCATTGTCGTTTGTTCTTTACATGTCAGTTAGTAAGTAGAACAAAAAAAATAACTTAATAAATACGATTAGCAAATGTTAACTGTTAAGTAACTAACAGTGCACTGTTATGTACAAGACATGCTAAGTTAGACATAATGGTTTCTGTCTCTGCTAGGTAAATTCGAATTTGTCTTCACACACATCAAAATATTAATTACACTAAATGTTATGAATGTTATTTATGACATTTTCTTTTCTGAAAAAAAAATGTTACACTTATTACATTTTTGAATGAAAATTCGCAATAAAACTATCTTCTGAAATATAAATTTTATTAGAAATTAGTTGTATCATCCCTTGCGAGCTTAAATTTGTTTTTTAAACGAACGCTAAGTTGCATTTTTTTAATAAAAAGTTAAAAAATGTTACAAGTTATCCAGAAAATAAAATATCATTAAATGGCGAATGTCGTCAGGTGAAATGAAAAGTCACGCAAATGCACTTTTTTAAATTTTTAGGACAAAAATCATAACAAACTTATTTAATTGTAGGGGCATGTTTTTCGATGTAATACCCAATAATTAATTTTAAATGCGATTTTGCTTGTTAGTTACATGGTTTTGAATTTCAGCTAACGATGTATATTATGCACTATGGTCAAAACTTTGAAATTTGAAAAATTTTTGATAGTTCTCTCGATTACAAAACGTATGAAAATGGGAGTGGCATAAACGATGTGTTTTAGAAAAATGTCAGCATAAAGCTCACTAAGGAATACCAAAGATATGAATGAAGTATTCAAACAAAATTGCATTCAAAAATATTTTATGCTATAATTGCTGCTGCTATGTAAACATAAACATAAGTTAAGACATGCTGAAAGTTAGTAAATATTGTGAAATAAATAAAGCAAAACTTCGGACAAAGCATTTAGCGAAGATAAAGAAACAAATTCTCGTATTCCATTTCACCAAAAGGTCAAAGAAGTAAGAAAAATATTGATGTTTACAAATGGTCTGTTGGCACATAAAATGCAGCATTTCCCCATTCAGTCTAAATTAAATTTTCTAGTTTTCTTAAAGAAAATTGTATTAATTAATAAACAAGACAGTAACAGTTAAATTATCTAAAAGAAATTAGTTAGATAGCCAAAGTTGTTTTTTATTATTTTTTATTTATTTTTTTGTTGTTTGCTTTTTGGTGTAATTTTGCCATCTACAGTTAACACAATTGAATTTTATTGAATTTAGCAACTAGATAATTGGTTGTAGAAAAATAATAATAAAAAGTCACAGTAACAGTTTAGTTATGCTGTTGGTTACTTTAATAAACAACAAAGACTTACATGAAAGTAAAGTTATAAAGTAGCTAAGTAACTAAAAAAACTTATTTTTTAAAAATGCAATAAACGATCGACCTACAAATGGCGATGCAATTTACAAAAAACTAGATGTTTTTCCAGTTTTAGAATCGTTTTTAAAATATCTATCATCCTAGGATTAACTGTCGCAACATATTCTTCGATCCACTGTAATACGTTAGAATTACAGCATAAAATTATTTAATCTCCTTCTCCATCTGCTTGAACGGCTTCCTCTTCTTCTCTATTCCTTAGTAGACTCAGTTCTGATGCTGGCAGAGATCCCACATCTGTATTCCGCAAAAGCTCCGCAAACGTTTCCAAACCCCAATCACAATCATTAATTAAATTATCCTCCAGCATATTTTCATACCACAACCAGCGTTCTGTGTTTCCACCCAACGATTTATTGAGATGTTTGCGTCTCTGTTGGCCACGATGCAAGAATTCTGAATAGTCAATGCTATCAAAGGCATCAAAATGCTTAATAGCAGCATTAGCCTCAACTTCAATGGAGTTATACGATTCCACCGTCTTCATAATGCTCTCCACCGTCGATTGTATCATATCGTTGCGTTTTAAATCTGGTATTTCTTGTGGCAAAATACGCAAACGTACGGATGCAACTTCAGCGGCCGCTACCTTAAGCACATGGGCAAGAGATTCTTTTTTGGCCGATTCATAGGCCAAACGTTCTTTTTCCAAAACTGTTTGCTCTTTTAATTGTTTTTCGTTCACACGTTTGCGTGACATTAAAATCCCTAAGAGCCGATTTAGGTTCAACTCATGCCATTGTTTTTTCATGCGATCCGTGTAATTCAACTGTGTAACGGGCTCAGCAGCTCTAACATTGAGAAAAGAGATTTAATAAATAAAATAAATCATAGTATATGCAGCAAGTTTAAATTGAAGTACTTTCTGGCATCTTCCTCTTCTTTAGCTTTTCGATTGGCCTTTAGCATGGCTTCCTTTTCAATTCGCTCCATTTCTGCATGAGCATCACGTTCAGCTTGTAGTTTAGCTTCTATAAACTCTTTATTCCTTTCATTGTACTGGTCTTCCCAAGCTTGTATATGTTTCTTGCGGGCTTCTTCCTTTAGAACATATGCTTCCGTGTCCTTCGAAATAATATAAATAACATATAATTATTGCATAATACACTTGAAAACTTTTCTTACCTCCTCTTCTCGACTTATAGCCATATAAAGACTAGTGGGTAATTTCAACATACGTAGACTACTATTGTAATCACCGATACCTAACAACTTTTCTGGTAGTGGAGTTTTATTTTCGCAAATGGCAGTTACAATCCCACCACCTAACGTATCATTGAAAATGGCATCATCGTCCCGGGCTAGAAGGAAGAAAGATAAAAGTTAAAATTTATTTATAAGCATAAAAATACTTTCTTGCTTACATAATATATCCCAAGCTTCAATGCTGCCATCTATGCGGGTGAGAAATAACACTGATGGTCGAGACTCGCTCCAAGCCACCGCTGTTAAATCACTTTTGCGTTTCCGCCAAAATATGGGCGAATAATTATAGTCCTCCTTCCAAACTGCAAAAACTGTGCGACCAATCGAAACAAAAAGCCAAGGAAAAAATGGATTTCTTTTCATTGAGACAACAGGTCCATCATGAACCCGCGCAAAATTCACGGAAGTATTAACAATTTCATTACCAGCGGTATCTGCGTATAGACCTGACCATGTTAAACGTTCTACGTGCCCATAGTATGATGATGTTATACACGTTTGCCTTACTTCCGATAAATTAATCTCTTCGGATTCAATAGCATAGTTATAAAGGTTTTTCCCAGCTTTGGCATCTTTCTCTTTGACTTGGCATCTAAAAACTGGGCTATCGGTTATAAAGGCAGTGAGTGGCTCATTAAAAGTTACTCTAAAGACAGGCATTAATATTTTTCCCTTATACACTGACTCACTCTGTGTAAGAGCGGTTGGCAGGTCACGACGCATGCCACTACTAACTTTCTTACTTGTCTGGGCATCTAAATTCCAAAATGCAATTGTGCCATCTAAGGAACTGGTCATAAAATACCGATACTTTAATGAGTTACGCGCAACAACATTTAATTTACCAGACGCATTGATAACACGATTACTGCCGAGCCACTGTATGGATGTTATGGTGCTCTTTTGAGAATGCTCTAAGTCCGTTACAGTAGCCGGCGATACTATCAAATCTTCGTTAATTAGTATGGCCCACTTCAAGTAATCACTCATTAGTATACGATAACTTATTTGCGCAGGAGATAACATTTCTTCGAAATCTAGATTGTCGGCACGATCTTGCAAGTCCCACAAAATAATTTGGCCATTAGAGGCACCACCCAAAAGTATAT
Source organism: Tachina fera (assembly GCA_905220375.1). Taxonomy (NCBI): domain Eukaryota; kingdom Metazoa; phylum Arthropoda; class Insecta; order Diptera; family Tachinidae; genus Tachina; species Tachina fera. Next base: position 79,123,419 of record LR999966.1, read on the forward strand.
TGGCTTCATAGGGACAAAACGATAAGGTCATCACTTCCAAGGAAGATTCCAATTCTAGTTTATAATTAAGATTATCGCTAAAACTCCACATTAATATTGGCTTGTGTTCCAAGACATTTCTTTGTATGATGTCACACTTAGAGCTGACTGCTCTGAAACAAATGCTAGTATAGCTTAAACAAAATTTAATACAACTTTTTATAAAGGGAATACGTACCTGCTTCTATGGTGGCCGCTGTACTAAAAGTGTATGAGGCAACAATAAGTCCTGCTAATTTGGGATACCAGTCATAGCCACACACATATCTGTGCTGACTTTTAGCAATGTTAGCAAAACATAAAGTCTCAGCCAAGTATGGTGATGTGTAATGCTGGACAAATCTATCCGAAATGTAAGGATAGTCGTTACTGAAAGTGTAAAAATAATTATTAACATGAATAATCTTCATAACAATATTTTACTACAGAAAACATTGAATGATATGCAAGTGTTGTTTTCACCCATCACTTGAAAGACCTTATTATTTTTGTGTGGGTGATGCCCCACCAACCTGGCCAAACATCCCGATTTAAGCTAAAGTAAACGTGACATAACCAAAGCCATACAAAACACCTGATCGAACCAAATTAATGGGCAACACTGATTATATGGGGCTCACCATAACGCCATAACCATAATCATAAAAACCAATCGAATTTTGGTTTTGGTTATGGCTATGGCACGTCTGATTGAAACTTTAGGCAGGATTATCCCTTTTTTATAGGTCTATTCCGCCCCGCACATCAGGGGGCCAATCACCGCATTCGAAATCGAGTACTTGGTTTTCGAAATGTTTTTAACGTGGATCACGGCAATCGTTAACGAAACGTATCTACTCGAAGTTGCACTCGATTGGTAGTCTACTATCGAAAACTAGTAAACTCTTAGCTTTTTGCCGCAAAACAAACCAAAGAAACAAAACAAAGGAAAAAAAAAGAAGTAATAAATAATAATAAATATTTTCCGGATATTTTCGAACAATTAGTTTAGAAAATATAATTTTAATTGTTTTTAAGGAAATTAAATATCAATACAAAAATTGTACAATAGGCAGTGCAAAAAAATAAATAAGAGAAAAATCGTTTCCAGAACAAATACAAATGAAGTAAATGGGAAACAAAAAGAAGTTTTGGAGCAATTTATGATGGAACATCCCGTTTCGTTTGGTTTTTCTTATTGTCATATGCTAACAGCAATGTAAAATATAGTACTAGGTAACATAAAATACGATCGAATACCGTGATAAAAAAATTGCAGCCATCGAAATAATTCTTTACACGAACTTGCACTCGATTTCGAATGCCGTGATTTGCCCCCAGGTCTACCAGATCAGTTTTTCTGTTCAATTTTCTTGTGAACCTGCATTTGTGTTCATACACACCGTCAAGTTTGTTTGATCAAGTCTTATAAATTTGCGATGTAGTAGAGTAATACGAATGACAAAACAAAACGAAAAAGCAAACTTGACTGGTACGGTCAAGTCTGTACCCCTCTCCATTCTCTTTTTCTCTCTCTCACCAAAAATCCAGACTTGACGAGTCAGACCTGAATCAGCACAAACTGCAAGGAGCCAAGCTCACTTGTCCTTATTTTCTATCATCGGCAAACTCAGCGGAATTTCAAGTTTTTGTTTTTAGCAGATGTCAAGAAATTAATTAATTAATGTGTGTGGAGTTAAATTTTAAAATTTATAATCTTTGACACAAACCTTGTGATTTAAAATAAGTATCGATTAATATCTTTCGAAAATACTTTTCCAGTAAATGAGACAACCGAGATAGAAAAAAGTAATGCAAATTTATAGATAAGGTGTTCCTTTATTTATGCCCATGACTCTATTACTGAAAAACATGAATTTGAAAGAGATATTGCCAAGCTTTTAACTTGAAGTTCGAGCTTTCAAGAGCTTTTCGAAAAGCTTTAAATTTGGAAAGTGTGTATCAATGGTAACAAGTAGAAAACCCCTAACTCGTATTTTCACGATATTGACCTTTTCAGGGATTCTAAATCATTTCACACAAATACACTACGTCACAAAAATTTATTGCAATAGTGTAAAAAATAACACTTTTACAAGCAGTTATGCTTGTTGTACTCTTTATTATTATGGTTTTACCTTCTCCTTGCTACTTATGACCAAGATATTCATTTCTAAATACTGCTTTTTGGTTATATTTTCTTCAAAATCCTACTTTTTGATCAATCATGTCCCGCTTTTTGCAAAACTAAAGAAAGGAGTGTGACGAATAGAACAGTTTAACCCGTTATATCAGCGTTTCATGGTAGTTATTTCAACCCTGTTTACGAAAGAGATAGAAAAGACTCTCACAGAAATGAATTCACAAATTTCAACAAAGAGTTTCCTGTAATGCTTTAATGCGTTTCACAGCTTAGACTTTTTTCTTATCGTTAATTTTAATTTCAAGCCTTGGTACAGGGTGGGGCAAAAGTATGCATGAAGCTTACAGATTTAAAATTTTTCGTTCATAAATAAGTATGTATGTACATATATTCTTTTTATATTTATTTTATGATTATGAGTAATAAATCTCATTTTCATTTGTTTCTAAAAATTCAACAGCCACTCAGTATGGTGTGGAAGTGCTGTAACCGTAAGTCCCAATTTACATTTGAGACATTTCTTGCCGGACATTTTTTCAATTCTATTTTGCTCTTGCCCGAAGCTTTTACATACTGGACAGAAATTTTGTAGTTTTTTTACTTCTTCGCGCTTGCTACTTAAATACATGCACTTACATACCATATGCCTCGATAATACACATCAAGTATCCATACACCCGTTGAAATGAGAAAAATCGTATGAAGCAACAATTATAAATTGCGAAAAGTAGAAAAGAGAAACAAAAAATGTCCGATGCAGATGGTCGTCTACTACACACTCTGCACCTTCGCCCCTTCTTCTACAAACTTCGCCTGTCTGTCTTTCAATTTCACAAATGTAAAAGGGCACTAAATAGGGACCCGTATCGGTTTAACTTGTACGGGCTGGTCTTGAAAACAGATCTGTGATGTGGTCTTAGCAGGATGGAGCCATTGCTCACATTGCCGGAGACTCTGGCACTTTTAATTTTATTTTTTTAGAGCGTAGATCAAAGCATTTTATCCCATAATATCTCCGTTTTTTTAGTACTTTTTGTGTACTTTTTCAAAAAAGTATAAAAGGACCCATAAAGGGAAGAGTTATGTGGTTGAAATATTTCCCAGAATGTCAATCGCATGGTTTATAACATTGATGTCAGTTTCATAGCACAATTCTGCTAGCTAAAATCATACACATTATTATTCTCTTTCATTTAGTCGTCAATGAGACAGCGATGATAAATTCTTAAATTCTTCATATGTACAGTGAAAGAAAAAAAGTGGTGTGCGAAAAATAGTTCAGCAATGTTCTTCGCGACATTCAAAGTGTTTTATGTTACAGAACTTTTAAGGAAAGAAAAAGATATTTTTACTTTTTGGCCAGTGCCGCATTCCTGTAACTTGAAAGAAGTTCTCGCATCGGGAAAAATTAAATAATTATATTGATTGTCCTATTTGATTCAGGGTTACTCACATAAAAATTTTTATAAACTTACAAAAACTATCAAAAAATATAGTTTTTTCCTTATTCATCCTTTGTTTCACAGGATGATAAAAATGTTTTCGACTCGAAAAATTCTCACATTCCTTACAGAAACGAGGCACAGTTTCACTAAACTACATGCTCTATCAAAACTTTAAAGACCAATAACTTGGGAGTTATGGGTCGCAGCCAATTTTTTTTATAAAATTTTTAATCCAATTTTTCAAGTTTCTATCTATTTAAAAATTTCACAGTTTTCTATGAAAAGTTCAGAGACCCATAGCTCAAAAAGTATGGATCGGCTCCAACTATTTTTTACAATTTTTAAATATCTTTTCAACCCTTTTTTATTGTTTTTTTTTTTGGTCTACTGCAAAGATTATTCATCTTTCAACAACTTTTCTCACACTTACAACTTTAATTTTATTTTTGACATCACTGGTTTAAAATGATAGTCCACAATCTCCAAAAGGGGACACAAAAGTTTCTCACTTTTGCACATTATTATTTATGGCGTTGTCAGCGTTTTATAATAAAATTTTATGGCATATATTTTTAAAAATATTTAACATCTTAAGGGATACATTTCCCTCTTATTATAAAAAGGACAAACATGACCCATACAGCGAGGATTAAAAAAAGGTTAAATACTCCACAAAAATATTTTTCGTATGATTTTAAAGCAAAACTTGCATGGCTCCAGGACTTCCAACTACCATTCTTAAAAAAGTGACAACTACCTCCTTTTTATTTTATTTTTGTACTATGCAGCATTTTCTGAACAAGTGCTAATTTAATTATTATTGTCTTTAGAAAACCACATTTGTTGAAATTTTTAATTCATAAGCTTTAAATAATTTAAAAAAATATATACAGTGTAGTTCAATGTAAAAATTCTTTATTAGCCTTATCATGAATTCCACATGTGAAAACTTGCTAATAAAAATTTTCGTTAACATGGATCTTAATATCGTATCATACCCATACAGCGAGGATTAAAAAAAGGTTAAATACTCCACAAAAATATTTTTCGTATGATTTTAAAGCAAAACTTGCATGGCTCCAGGACTTCCAACTACCATTCTTAAAAAAGTGACAACTACCTCCTTTTTATTTTATTTTTGTACTATGCAGCATTTTCTGAACAAGTGCTAATTTAATTATTATTGTCTTTAGAAAACCACATTTGTTGAAATTTTTAATTCATAAGCTTTAAATAATTTAAAAAAATATATACAGTGTAGTTCAATGTAAAAATTCTTTATTAGCCTTATCATGAATTCCACATGTGAAAACTTGCTAATAAAAATTTTCGTTAACATGGATCTTAATATCGTATCATACCCATACAGCGAGGATTAAAAAAAGGTTAAATACTCCACAAAAATATTTTTCGTATGATTTTAAAGCAAAACTTGCATGGCTCCAGGACTTCCAACTACCATTCTTAAAAAAGTGACAACTACCTCCTTTTTATTTTATTTTTGTACTATGCAGCATTTTCTGAACAAGTGCTAATTTAATTATTATTGTCTTTAGAAAACCACATTTGTTGAAATTTTTAATTCATAAGCTTTAAATAATTTAAAAAAATATATACAGTGTAGTTCAATGTAAAAATTCTTTATTAGCCTTATCATGAATTCCACATGTGAAAACTTGCTAATAAAAATTTTCGTTAACATGGATCTTAATATCGTATCATCACTTCCATTAAAATTTGAAAATTTCCATATTTCTCCTTGTTCCGAAACACATATTCGTGTGAATAATTATATTCATAAATTTTCAAAATATTTCGCAATCATATGAAGTTTTTTGACAGCAAACAAGTTTACAAGCTACAAATTTTTTTCGAATTTAAAAATGTATGGATTCACATTTTCATGATAACTATTCACACGTTCGGAAATTTCCATGTCGAATTTTATTTACGATAAGCCTGAATATGTTAATGAAAATATTTTGCATTTTCTATTGAACCTCCAAATGTACATAAAAGACTCACCGGTACATATCAATTTGATTAAACTCAAGGGTTTTTAGTAACAACTTAATATTGTCCGAAACTTCAGGTGCCGGTTTAGGTTTCACAGGAGTCTCAGGAGTAGCAGGCTTACTGGCAACCTTATCTTTAGTGTCTTCCTCTTCTGATTCCTCATCCAGACAATCATCTAAGTTTGAAAAAAAATCAAAAATAGAAATTTTGTCATATACAACTTATATAAAATTTCTCCCACCGTTTTCATCTATTTCATAAAAATATTGAGCCCAAGCATTTGTAGGAAACGTGGGATCAGTCTGTTGTTCTATATCAATACGAGGAAATGATGATTGTATGCCTACAGTAATACGCCGACGGGAAACATTTTCAAAGTGTGCACTTTCTGAAGGTACCAACTCGACATAGCCATCCCTTACATCATTTGTTAAACGAAAACTAAATTCCTTGTTAGACGGTATTGTCAAAGGATAAACACTTTGTATTTCAACATCAACATTTTCATGGTAGCGATGAGCAATGGTCAAATTAACTTCTTCTTCGCTGCCAAGCGAAACCCATTTTCGTGGTTGCTTTAGCAAACGTTTGTTCACCATTAAACGTTCAAATGTTTCCAGATTGCGTATAATTTCCAAAGCCAGTTTTGCATCGGCTGGATTAATATACAAAACAAAAGGATCTCCAGCTGGAGGGTCATCCATATCTTGAATAATTAAAGGTACATAGCCAACCAAAACATGGCTCTCAAGATCATAACCTTGAAAGGCATTGTGTAACAGTTGGCCGTTTGATAGATAATCGAACAAATCACGTAAATTTTTATAAGTTATTTGTTTCCATGGAAACTCTTGAGTTACATTAACGCCCACAACTATGTTTAAAAGTTGTTGATTTTCTTCTTTAATCATCATTTCTTGGCAACTAGGCAAAGTTAAAAGAGCCTCCCAAGCCAATGCGGTATCAAAAGAATTTTCAGTCAGTTCATATTCATTATCGGGAGGTGTCCATTGTATTACTTTTTGATATAATTGTTTGAATCTAAAACAAACAGATTAAATTTAACATTTTATTTTGGGAAAAAACATACTTAGCTCTTTCAACTTCTAGAGTTTCTGCTGCCTCTTCCTCAGGATTTGATGTATCTGTCATTGTTGTTTAAAAGTTATAATTTATATTTATATCTAATTATATTTTAAATTAAATCCTGCTTTTTTCGGTTAATTTTATTCTTCTATGGTGTTCAGGACAAACTGTTGACATTTAATAAACTGTTAAAAATCACCTTGCCAACATAGATAAACAACTCAACATCTATTAGAGCGATAACATTAATCGACATGTCATAAAATAATCAAATAATCCAAAATGATTTTTGAATTCTTCCCACAATTGAGTTGCAAAAAAAATTTCCGCTTCCTTTTGAAGTTATGTAATAGAGCTGCCAGATTTGAAAAGCAAAACATATGGAAACAAAATCAGCAGAAGTATGGAAATATTACACAACTTATGATTAAATTATCCATTTTTATTTTTGAAGCCTAAGCTAAACTAAAATAGAATATTTTATTTATAATAAAACGTATTATGTAACCTCTATTAACCATATTTTTCGATTATTTCAGCAAATTTAATATGCATATCCAAGTTTCTCAAATTATTTTAAAATATGGCTGGTTGACAGCGCCATCTGTGTTTCGTATATTTTGCGTGTGGGTAGAACCGTTTCTCAATTGTCAGACTAGATAATGCAGATTTAACAGAGAGCAGGACAGCTATATAACTTAACAAAATTAAGAGACGACAACTATTTTAATGATTGTAAAACTCGCATAATAAGAAAAGATTTGTAGTTTGTGCTCTAAAAAATATGTTAATTTAAGTACTTAAAATCCGCAAAGAAATCATTATTTTATAACAAAAAGTTAAAAGAAGGTACATGATATAACCAAGAATAAAAATGAAAACGTTGTGACAAAAATTCTGTTGAAAAAATATTTATAAAATTGTGTAAAAAAATTGCATACATTACCGAAAGGTGCAGTCAGCAAACCAAAAAAAAAATAAAAAACAGCCTTTACTTATATTTTGGTATGTAGACAATGAAAATGACGGGAATGACGTTCTGTATGCTGGTTATTGATTTTTGTCTTATATTTTCTTAGCAAAAAAAAAAAAGGTTTTTTGCCAAGAAGAAAGAAATTAATGTTGACTGCAATTTAATGTAAAAATATTAAGATTAAGCAAAGTCCTTATTAATAAGAATAGCAAGTGTTGGCAATAAGTAGATTTAATATTGGTGACATCATCATAAAAGCCGTAATTGACGCATTTCATTGAGTTACGCCTTTCAATAGTTAGTTTTTTATTAACCTTTGTTGATTAATATTTGGATTTTGTTCACATTTACAATGTATGATGCATAATAAATAAAATGTCTACAATAAAACATTATCTTCATACACCAAAGGTGAAACTTCTTCAGACGCATGTCGCATGTATGCTGAAGTTAATAAGTGCAATATCCATGCACACATGTGTAAGTACGATATAAATTGCAAAAATTTATTAAAACTAAAAACTATGCGTGAGTCTTCATCATGCCACTTTATAAAACATTTCAGTTGCTATAAAATTTGGTTTCATCCCAAATACTTCGCTAGGCGAAAATATATTTTTTTTCCTTTACGGGTAAAGTGCATTACAAAGTATAATTTTCCAATCTGTGGAAATTTTTTTATTTTTTTCAGAACATACATACATATGTATGTACATAAGTATGTTGCAACTGCCTGATAGTGGAATCTTTGCTTGTTTTGTTGGTTAAGCACCGTCAAAATGCGTTCCGTTCATGCTTATGGAACTCGTCAGTAGACTTCAATTTAAAAGATTTTGAAACTGGCTTAAAATCTTTGCATGTAAACATTTGCAAATATTTATCTGAAATAATAAAATCCGAAAAATATTTTTATTGATGGTACTATACCTTCGAAAAGTTATTTATTCTTTCTTTTTAATAAACTACAAAGTCGCTAATTAATTAAAAATAAAATATTTTCAGATTGCATTAATCTCTTCTAAACTTCTACGAAAATCCACAAATCTAATTCTACCTTCATAACCACCTATTGTCACAAAATTAAAAGCCAAACGCTTTCAATCAAAATGGATCGTAAAGCAGAATTAGAACGCAAAAAAGCTCGCTTGGCAGCTTTGCGCGAGGAAAAAGACAGACGTCGTCGCGAAAAGGAAATGAAGGATATGGAAGAAATATCTGTACGAGCCGACAAAGATCAAAGAAAGTGTGTAAATAATTACATAAAATATATGTACATATGTATATACATACATATGTATATGTAAATCTAATTGAAAAGTAACATTACTCTTACATCTTTTTTACAGAGATTTAGATGAAATGTTATCTTCTTTGGGTGTTGCTCCAGTTTCGGAAGTTTTAACATCTTTGTCTTCAGTTAATTCGTTAAATTCGGATAATTCAAATACTCAAACACCGGATGCTAGTTTGCAAACAAATATGAACGGTCCCAGGTAATTGTTTCATTAATGATTATTTCCTTTTATAAATATTTAATAAGAAATTATTCAAAATTCTTTTCAGTGCTGGCAAAAAACCCTTAAACTTGAGTGTTTATAGTGTTCAAGCTACTAACATTCCACCAAAAGAAACTCTAACATATTCAAAACAAACTCAAACGAATAGTAGTGGCGGTCATGAACGCGATGGTACGTATTTTATACTTTTACTTTATATATGTGTTTTCGTTACTAATTTTATACATAACCAGTTCCCTTTTAAAAGTACATATGTACATATAATATATTTTTACATGGAATGTCTTTTTTTAAGAAAGATTATTACTTACTATTCATTGAATTTCATTTACTTTTTCATAAAACTGAAAGGATTATAAAAATATTTTGAATAATGATGTACACTGAGCGAGTGATTTTAATATTTATTTGTTTCATACAAAGTCGAAAAAAGGTTAGTCGGCCAGAACATTTTTTGAAGTTTGAAAAAATATTTTAAAGAATTTGTAAAGACAAAATCTGTGTATTGTATCAATATTATGGGCCCCTTATAAAATGTTGTTTTACATAAAATAAAATAAAAATAAAAATAATAAAATGTTTAAATAGTAGAAATAATAATAGTCTGGCAAATGATTTATTTGCATTAAATCATATAGCGATGTTCATCTTATATGTATGAGAAATTTATTCAAACATATGTATATGTTACGTTGAGTTTTAGAAAATAAAATACGTTTTTTTCATACTGTAGTCCTTTAACGACATTTGTTCATTATACCACTCGTACATACATACATAAAACTTTTAGTTTTCGTGCTAAAATTATATGTCAACAGCAAGCGAAATATTTCACTTAGTCGTTACCTTAGTATAGAAGGATCCATTATTTTTTTCAAATCGAAATTTTTGCAATTTTCGATACATGAGATGTTCTATCGAAATATGTATACAAAAACCTCGATTTAAAATAATTATGAATTAGGGCCTTTCTATATTAAGGGAACGATAATATGTGCGACACAAATATACACCTTGTGAGCACATAACTAAATGTGTCATAAATGGTATTAAATTAAATTTAGAAAAATTTGCATAACTTGCATAATAAATTGTTACTTTTTCTGTGTTACGACCCGCTGAAATTAAAAAAATTAAGGCATCAATTTAAAAATTGTTTAAAAATAAATAATAATTTGTAGCTCCTAAGGTCCAAATTCACAGTCTATAGTTAACTAACGCTGGTGGTTTAACTAAAGATTTTTCGTATATAATTTTTTTTGGTATTGTTACTTTTTCTGGGTTACGGCGCGCTGAAATTAAAACAATTAAGGCATCAATTTAAAAATTGTTTAACAATAAATAATAATTTGTAGCTCCTAAGGTCCAAATTGACAGCCTATAGTTAACTAACGCTGCTGGTTTAACTAAAGATTTTTCGTATAAATTTCATTGGCTAAACCACCTTCATTAGCTAACTAAACACTGTGAATTTGAGCCTAAAAGTGTCACCAATATTTATTTTGTTGGATGTTTTCTAAGAGTTAGTTTTTACTATTCTACACAATCGTATGAGAATAGAGAAAATACAACCGTGTTATGATAAAGTTTATGAAAATGTTTAAAACGCAACAACAATTCATTAGATCAGGGTTGTATTTTTTCGCGGATTGGGGTGTATTATTACTGGTGATTTTCATGAGTAATTTTAAAATAAATAAATATATTATTACGTGTTGAAAAGAATTTTTAATAATTCTATGGGAGATGGGGCGAATTCAGCTGTAATTCTCAGAATGGTCTTCTACGCTCATGATACCACTTATAATCAAGCTGACAAGCGTAAAACAATACATCTATCAGGCACAAAATGTGAACATGAACAATTTACTTTTGTTCATATACTTTTTGTTAAATAGTGCATTTACGAAAACACTAATCATCATAAGCAGTATTTTACTATTTAAATTCATATTTATGACATATTGCATGTTTATATTTTTTCACGCAAATTTATGTTTCAAGTCAAAAAAGTGTAGTCTTATAAAGTTATAAAACAAATTTGTTCAAAAATAATGTTCAATAATAATGTATGTACACATATATAAATAAATATGTATGTATAACTTTCTGTAATTAAAACTAACATTTCACTGTTTATGCTTAAATATACATACATACATGCATACGACATCGTCGGTATTGTGCAGCAGAATCATCGGTGATTAAATAATCAATAAAAATGGCTACTAAACACAGCTTCGAAAATTTAATACGTGTCATTGACACCGGAGGCTCTGCAACACTGCATTATTAAAAATGTGCAAAAAGCAGAGTTGTAAAAGATTGAAGCTTTCCTCTTTCTTCCTTCACCACCTGTCTTCTCTATCACTATCTCTTTTCAAAGAAGGTAACGCCTAGTAATAGTAGCAGGCATTCATTGTTGAAGTGCTACTTCTCTTAAAAAGAAAATACAAAAGAATTCAACCAAATTCTAAAATTTTGAGTGAAAAATGTATACATTTACAGCCTGTTTGTGTAAGACGTTGACTACGGAAATATCGACGGTTTCGTAATAGATTAAAGGAATTATGTACAAGTTTTCTTTAATCTATTAATCTATAACGCCATAATTTCTAACGTAGACGTTGACGTTAGCCAGGCTTTTAAGGACGACGATTAAAGTGTAATGTGGTCAGTTTGAAGAATGTAATTGCTCATGATGCGCTCAACACTTTTTCACCAGCAAGTTTAAGAACATATTTTTAAACATATCAATTTATTGCACGTTTTACTAATTTGTTATTTCTGATCGAAAAAATATGATACGTAAAAGCTTTTGCTTGAAAAAAGAAATTCAGAAAGCATTTCATGTAAATCTTATTAGCCCGTATTCACACAATGGGTTTTAAAAACTTTGTTGCACACCATTTTTTTTAGTTTTCCGTTAGGTCTTTAGGATAAAATTATGCAAGAACAATTGCCAAAAATACACTCAAACTCAAATCATAAAAGTTTTGCCAAAAATTGTATTAAACAAATTTCATGAAAACAGTCATGTGTAAATGCAGACTTATTTTCTTATTTTTTTATATTTTCCTTACGTACCTTTTCACAATGTATGGTTAAAAACTAATATTGACTTTAACGGCAAGTTTTGTATGGAGAACTGTCAGTTAAAGTTCACGTTAACTCTTAACCAAACATTGTGAAAAAGGACGTTTAAATCATAAAAATTATTATTTTTTCAATCACCTACGACTGATTTGTTTTTTTCCCTACACATGTTCATATGTATATTTTTAAAAGCATAAACCTATAAAATTAAATTTCCTTATATCATCTTAATAACATTTTTGTTTTATAACATAATAAAGTAAGTTTGTATGTATGTAGCTGTTGTTTTAAATGCTAAAATTTCTATTTAAAATTCCCGCCTAACAATATTATATAAGATGAATTATTACATAATTTAAATAAGATGAAAAACGTAGCGAAATAAAATAACAAATACAGTTCTTTCTTGCCACTCCTCACCTCTGTCAGGATATATGGAGGATTGGTGGAGACCACGCAAAGGTACTGGTAATATTAAGATTTTTGATTTTAAATTAATAAACATACTAATACACATTTAATTATCCTTGATACGTTTGTGTTAAGTTTAATTTTGCACTTGAATTTACATACATAATCATCTCTTTTAAGAGATATGGACTTGTTTTTATTTTATATACAAAAACACTTCGTTTTTAATAAAAAAAAGTGCTTGCAAATTTTTTTTATTAATGAATCTCTATTTAGTGGAACAATAAACCAGAAGCCTCTCCTAAACACGAATTTATAAAAAAGTGTTTTAGATGTATTTAGTTAGTTAAGCACTTATTTATGTATATTGAAATTTATTTTCTTGAACTCTATAAATACTTGCAGTATTATTATTTCATCTCATCTATATTTTTGTACTGTCCTTCGAAATAATTAAAACCACTTCAATTGCTTACATCGAGTAGTAGTAGTAGAGTAGGATGACATTACATTTCCTTTACCAACTTATTTATAAAAAATATGAATTTCTTTTTCACACATCAAAAATATCCTGAGTATTTTGTGTTGGAAATAGACTTCAACACCAAATTGTTTTGAAATCGACAGAAGATGTGATATGTTTCCTTTCGTCGTTTTATTATATTTCATTTCATTTTGTTCCATTTTGTTCTTGTAATGCATACAACATGGTAGGAACAAATTCTTTTCGCAAACACAATTTTATTTTTTTCGTTCGTTTTAAAATTTGTTTGCCAAATGTTAAAAATAAAAAATATCCGGAAAAGAAATATTGTAATTGTTTTCTTTTAATTTAATTTTCATTTAATTTTTTTTTTGCTATTGCCTCTATTATCTGGAATTGCAAGCACGCAACCGTTTTCAGCCAAAATATTTTTTCCCTTATAGTACATATTTACGCATTTTTATTTACCTCTGTTTGCACCTGAAGCTTTTTTTAATTCACACAAAGTAAAATGACGAAAATTGCAAAAACGTATCTATAATTTTTGAGGTTTTTTCGGGAACTTTTTATATTCACCGTGAATATTTTTTTTTCGAAATTTATCACCTTTTGGTAAAATTATTGCAATTTGAATAGTTTTTTCTTAAAATTTTGTTTTTCATTTTTTCATTCCCCTTATCATGATCATTATCATAATCATCCCTATCAGGAATATATTCAATTAATACAGCTACCAGCAAAAATAAAGAAATAAATATTAATTTTCTTATAAGAATAAATTTTTACTAATTTGCTTGCAACATATAAAAAGTTTTCCTAGAAGGCAGAGGTCTTACACAAAGGAATGCTATAAAAAAAGCATTTCGTCGAGTGGTTAATGTTTTGCAGCAGTAATAATGTATTCTTAATATACTGTGCGGCAAACCAGTAACCAACCTGACGATTAATTAACATTTTCGGCTGAAAATTCTCTCTTAGGTGGAAAATGATCGCATTAATACACAAAAACTACAAACAAATATAATTTGCTTTTGAGTTCCTGTCAATTCCAAAAAAAAAATTCATAAAATCCCAAAAATGGAATTTTTGAGTATTTCTGCTCTATATTTACGTATAACAAAAATAGGTCTATTTCGAAATGATCTGACACCTTTAATAAAGAAAATTTTGAACAAAAAATTTCTATGTAATGTTATTTATAGTTTTACGTTTTGAATAAATAAAAATATGGGGTTTATATTTTTGCAATATTTTTGAATAATAGCGAAATAATTAACACACTTTTTGCTGCAAAAAACGGAAAAAATCGATTTTTTCACTTTTGGTTGCCCACTTTGGGTGGGGCTTTGTGGCTGCGCCTCCTTTTCAGACATATGGTCCAAATTCCAGACTTAAGTTCTGTAACGCCTTAAATGCTGTATGAAATTTCATAACAATCGTTTAGAAACTATAGAATTATTTCCATTTTTGGGAATTGTTACAATTTAAGTTTATCATTTATTAAAGCACCAATAATCACAAATTATTATTTTACTTATTCAGTAAAATATTTTTATTAAAAATACATTGAAATTGATTGTTGAGAGGTTTAGCTGGATCCTATGCGCATTTCACTGTTGCTAATGCAGATCACCAGGGAACCTTTGACGAATTTTAGTTGTAAAAAGTATGTAAAGAAAATAAATGTAAATAACAACAACAGCTATTCAAGAATAGAGTGTTGCCACACAAGAATTTTTTTGAAAATCCCCCACTGTGTATCATCCATTACTCATCCCTTTTTGACAAACATTACCTAGATTGAATATGTATACATGTTACTTCTAGAATAATAGAAGATATTTATTTTCTATCAAAACCCATTAAATACACGCGTACATACATATGTGTGTTCATCAAAACCATTTAATCTCCCTACCCTTATGGCCTTTTGGTTTATTGTTCAGATATTCAATTGAAAAAAATATAGAAAAATCCAGTAAACATAGAATAGAATATTTTGTAATAATTTTTTATACGTTATTTACTAATTGAACATTATCTATTTTCTTCTGTTCGACACTTTTAGCTCATGCTACGGATTACTATGGTAAGTTTGATTGTGTTCATTGTAATCGATTGTAGATTTGTGTAGTATTTTTTTCCGTTTATCAATGTGTATGTAGTTAATTAGATTTAAATCAAATCTAACTTTTTGAATTCTTCCTTTAGTTTCTATTAGCCTTACTTTCTTATTACATCGTAGCAAAATATTTATGTATATTGTTTTTTGTTTCGTTTTAATTTTTTTTCTTCGTAATATTGTTAACTCAAATACGTTAACAATTTGAAGATTTTCTTGATATAAATATATTTTTATTTTGTATATAAAATAATTGCATAAAGTATAGAAAACAAGAAGTCACCAACAAAAGATTTATTTTTCTCCACCCACTTTTTATTATTTCAATTGAAAGATTAACATAATTTATATGATTTTGTTATTAGTTTTAAACAGAAGTTTTAGCAGTTATACAACAAGCAGTTTCAAAATTTTCACTGCAAGTGATTAATTTTGAAATTGCTATTATCATTATCATCTTTGATTATTTTTATTAATTTTTTTTTATACTTTTAAGTAAATTTTTAACTTCTAAGTTTGAGAAAATCATTCATTATCGTGTGTTTTAACTTTATTATTATTTACATGTGTACGTTTAAACACGTTTGCGTTTAACCCTTGAAACGTTTTTAACCACAAGTCATTCCCAAATTTAAGAGGTGTACACATCCCACTACTGCATGTTTCAAATATTCGAAATTCCCAAAAAAAAGCTAGTGTTTTTCGTAATATTTGTTTTAATTTTTTTTATTTAAATCTTTAAAGAACCTTTTTGGGGATTAATTATTTTACCTTATTTTGCCTTAATTCACAAAAAAAAAACTAAAACAAAAATAAAAATCAAACTCGAAATGTGATTATACTTTTCTATTTTTCAAGATGAATACAATCTTAATCCGGGTTTAGAATGGGAGGATGAATTCACAGGTAGGTACTCTTTCAATTTTCGCAAACAGTGACGGAATCGACATGAAGCAAAATAGGAACGTCAAAATTCTTTTATCGTTAACATAAGAAATTTAGGCCTCTACACACTATTAAATACTTAATTATAAAAAAAAACTCAAGATAACTCTTCTAACATGCACTTGATATACTTTTACGAAAAAATAAACCCTACAATTTATCTTCTTTCTCTCGATTATTATTTTTAATTCATTCATAATCAACAAAATCATAATTAAATGTGTTAATGCTTATATAAATGTTATTTTTCATATTCATATTCAAAATTTTTTTTAATGCTCCCTGCCAAGGTATGTATATTCATATAAGGTATACTCTGCTCAATTCGGCTTGAAAAATTTATACTTTTGATGCAAAAAAAATTACAAGAGACAAAAACCGTCACCTGGGCTGTTGAGTTAACCTGATATTACCTTGATTCGCCTTGATTCCTATTTACTAATTTAAAGAGGCGAATGCATATCAGGTGGTCTTAACATCCAAGGTGAGACTTTTATCCGCTTGTAGTTGAATATCCCTCACACAGTTTTCAATAAATTTTTTGACATATCAGGTATGAATTGTTTAAATCGAATTGAGGCAAGTCTACCTTATATGAATATGCCTTGCTACTTAAAACTATTTTTGATTATTGCCTTTGCTTGAAACCAACCATATTTCAAATTATATATTTTCATATTTCAAATTATTGTACATATACTTCATAATATTCAGTGTCTGTATCATCCATATCGTGAACACATATGGATGTACATACATATGTATATGTTTCCCAAAAAAGTTAAAAAAAATCAGAAACAGTATCTTATTATGAGAAACTTTCAATATTCGACTTTCGATCGAATTTTCATTTAGTATTATGAAGCGCATTGGATGAGGAACACCGCTATTTCGGATTTTACTCAAACTGGTTTAGCTAATAGTGTATAGTCTACATTCAGTAGAGGAACTGTGCACAACTTTAGTAACCACAGCCGCCACAAAATTTGCAAACCTCGTTAATTTGTTCATACATATATGTATATATCTACTTCAAAAACTGTTTTAAGAGAATGAAAAACAAAATTATACGCGAAATATGCTTTTATTTTATATAAAATTTTATATGGAAATTTGGTGTTGGTGAACAAATAATATAAAAATCTATTTTGGGAATGCATCATTTATTTTAATGTTTTAACACAAAGCATGTACATATGTATGTATAATCAATTGAATTTTCATTTATGAATAATGTCAGAAAAGTAAATAACAAATTTTAAACTCAAACTTTGTGAAGGATATTTGTTTACTAATTTATAGAAATAGGTATAGCTAGCTCTCACAGCTCGACAGAACACACATATGTATGTACATACCTATATTCATGTATATGTATGTATGTGCATAAATTCATACACATTGGGTAAAGTGAATAACAAATAACCATTTGCTTTTTACTTAAAAATTTGTTTTAAAACCTAAAATATGTATGTGTTTTTGTTTTTTTAAACAAATTTTCAAGTAAAAAGCAAATGCTTTTTTTATTCACTCCCATTTACCCATTTAGTCATGTTTTTTTGAAAAACCAGAAACTTGGGGATCAGACACGAACTTTATACTGGAGGTGAACATAAAACATTTACTTGCTTATTAATTGTACATTATTGAGTTGTTCTCTTTATTTATTGCTCTTGATTTTATGATAACACGAAAATTGTAATTCCATTTTATCAAATGCATGAAACAGCATACGTTTATCTGACAAGCAAGCACATTATTTATTTTAGTGTCAAAGCAAATTTCACTATTGCATACCGATTGACAATAGTGTCAACTGAAATTAAATATTGTTTATAGTGTAACAATATGTGTATGTGTGAAAAAAAATAAATAATAATAATACCTTTCATCATGGACATATTTTTAAGTTTTATTATCACTTAATATATATGAAATTTTAAGTTTGTTAAATTAAGCATGGAGCACTATGAAGTGTACAATATTAATTATTTCACTTTTGGCACAATTGTCTACTCAAGTGTTGTACAATGATTGTTCTATTCCTTTGCTTTATAGTATGTTTCCACTGACATGATTTAGACAAATCATGGTAATTTGTGCAAATCATGTTATTTTATACATAATTTACCATACATTTTGCATATGAATAAATCAGCTCAAAGTAGTTGATTTATTTTAAATCATTTCGATAATACTATTTAACTGTGCAACCCTGCGTGATTGACAATTTAGAAAAAATTAGATTAAGGAATATTTAATCAATTTCAAATGTCAACTTCGTGTGGATAAAATTCACATTACAGCATAAATTGAATACGAAAACTCGAACAACAAATCACCCGCAAGCTCGGTGGAAACACTTTAAAGTGATTTACTTAAACTTACTTGATTTAAAGTCAGTGGGAATATACAATTACAATCAATTAAAATTACTACTTCAAACAATATTCGGTAAAAATACAATACTGTGCACTTTTTAATGTCTTGCGCTCACCTCTAATACATATGGAATGTTCCGCTTTTCATAGGTCAATTCCGTCTCGAATTTCTATCCTGCTTTATTCCGCTTTTTAGAGTTTTGAAATTTTCAATCTCGTTCGATTTTTGTTGAAATGTAACTGATAAAAATGCTTTCCTAATATTTTTTTAAGTGTACTTATTGCTTAATTAGCCAAAATCCTGTGCCCTTCACTACACCTCATATACAATGTAGATGAAAAGAAAAATTAGTTACGTTAGAGGTGTCACGCTCTCCACGCCACGCCTCTCTCCAAATACAACATTTAAAAATATACATATATGAAATAAAAGTGTAATAGTGTATTTAATTTTTATATGAAAATTTTACACTTGTATTTAAAATATTAGCGGTATTCACGCTTGGCTATTGTAGATCTTTTACATATTGTAGCTTTGATAAATCATGGTAAATTTAAACACGGCAACAACAAAATCCATAAATTTTTAATTAACTATGTTTTAGTTGAATTTATTTACCAAAGTTTGTACAAAAGAAGAACAAGCTACAATACAATACAGAAAAACATCGCTCACGCTTGGACGTTTAAAATCGTAATATATTTAAAAGGGTTTTAAATTTAATACGAACAGTGAATTCCGCTAATAATACAATCGATACAGAGATACAAGAGATTTTGTGAATTAAGCAAATTTAGTTTTTGTTAATAATAAATTCAAAAGTTTTGCTAAAAATGCATTATGTATGTAGAGTTTTCTGTGCCACTGTATTTTTAAATATCCATTTTTGGCAATATTTTTTTCAAAATCCCACCTTTTGATCAATCATGCCCCCTTTTGCAACCATGGTCACATTATACTTACATACATACTTGTTGAAATATGCAATTCAGCAAATCTCGACATATAATTTAAATGCCAGAAATTAGTTAAAACTTGAAACGCTTTTAGGTGTTAACTCTGTACTTATTCACAATTAAATTAAGAAAACCGAATATTCGCTAAGTTCTATGCTCACAGAACTCTGAACGTAAACAACGATTCTTTTATAAAGTACATATCGTTACCTTAATATAGAATTCCATACGTCATTATTTTTTAAATTCGAGATTTTTGCATTTTTCGATACATTAGATGTTCTTCTATCGAAATATATAAAAAGAAACTCGATTTCAAAAAATAATGAGTTTGGGCCTTTCTATATTAAGGTAAAGATTTGTATGTATGTATATTTTTATTTCAAGTGATTTATATTAACTCAGTTTTTACACTCATCAATTTTTTTGTGCAAGTTTTGATTCTATAATGAGAAAAAAGATAAGTATACAAAAGGTATATATTTTTTTCTCATCCCTCTCATGCAAATTTTAAAACATGAACAACAGAAACTGATGCATGCAAAACTTGGGTCAAAATTATGGCACCCGATAACAATTTCAAAATATTTCTATGTAATAGAAAAATATGGAAATTTCTTAGAATTTCAATCGACATTGGGTCAAATGAATAAAAAAGTATTTGCTTTTTACTTAAAAATTTGTTTTAAAACCCAAAATATGTGTGTGTTTTTTTTTTAAATTTTAAGTAAAAAGCAAATACTTTTTTTATTCATACGACCCATTGAATGTCATAATTTGCCCGAAGACTTATTTCTATAAACTATGTATATATTTTTTAACCAAAAAAAAGAACACAAACCATTTTGTGTTTTATTTAAATTTCATTAGGATTTATGTACATAATATTATTGTCTAAAACCATATATGTATACAGGGTGGCCCAGAAAGACCGAAGTGGTGTGAATTCCTTATTTATAACTTTTTATTTAAGACATATTTTTTTAATTTTTTGTTTTTTAAATACAGTAAATTTATAGGGAATATTTTTAGATTAGTTATTAAAAATTGTATCCCGCAAGTGGTGGCCATTTTCTGCTTCGCACAAATGTGCTCTTTCCATTTCCATTATTCATAACTTATTTATGAGTGACGAAGCCCATTTCCAATTAAATGGGTTTGTTAACAAGCAAAACTTTAGGATATGGGCTAAGGAAAACCCGAGAGTACTTCATCAACGACAATTACACCCAGTTAAGTGTACTGTTTGGTGCGGTGTTTCTTCAGAAAGGATCATTGGTCCATATTTTTTGGAAAATGAAAGAGATGTCGCCATTTCCATCAATGGTGATCGATATCGGGCCATGTTGGAAAATTTTGTAAGGCCAGCCGTGGAATACCATCCGCAAATATGGTTCCAACAGGATGGAGCCACAGCGCACACTCCGAGGGCCACAATGGCTATTTTACGCGACATCTTTGGGGAAAGAATAAATTCGCGTAGAAGCAATTTTAATTGGCCTCCGCGTTCCCCGGATTTAACCGCTCCAGACTGTTTCCTTTGGAGTTATTTAAAAGGGAAAGTTTATGTTAATAAGCCTAGGACTATTGAGGAATTAAAAACCAATATTCCAGACGAAATTAACAACATAACACCGGAAGTTTTGCGAAAGGTCATGGAAAATGTGTTGAAAAGAGATCATTTGTGCGAAGCAGAAAATGGCCTCCACTTGCGGGATATCATTTTTAACAACTAATCTAAAAATATTCCCTATAAATTTACTGTATTTAAAAAACAAAAAATTAAAAAAATATGTCTTAAATAAAAAGTTATAAGGAATTTACACCACTTCGGTCTTTCTGGGCCACCCTGTACATACATACATATACACATATACATACATATATACGTATGTATGTAATACTTTTCATTACCCTTTTCCAAATTTGAACTTTTCGAAACTAAAATAAATCATGTTCCTTATTTTGTATTCAATGGTCGTCGTATGAGTTTTTCACAAAATCAAAATAATCTATTTTATTTTTCATCGCATCACCGCCACTGCCGCCAGTCACTGTAAAAAAAATAAAATTTCTCTTTAGCACTTAAAGCATTAAAAATTGTATTTTTAAGTACCTTGTAAAGATTAATTATTTTATATAACAAAAGAAAATATATTACTACATATTATATTTTGTTACATACAATAAATACTATTAGAAAAATATTAAAAATAAGAAAAAGAGCAGTAATTGTTGAAATTGAAAAATTGGGTGGAGAAATTGTTTTATATACATATACAAAAATCTTGCATATAATTTTAAATACAATTTTTTTTAATTAGAAATTAAAAAGTATTGGATTTCAAGTACACTGCACCGAAAATTAACTTGCATATGTATTTATCGTCTATAAAGTAATCTTCTATATATGTATGTATGTAATTGGTTTTGATTATTGGTTTTCTTCTTTAACATAATGGAATTTAATTCCATTATTTTTCATTGATTGCTCTCTTTGCGATATGTCAATTTAAGCTAAGGAGAATCAAATTGAAACGTATTCGCGGTAGATTGAACTCAAATAGCTCACATATGTACATACATACATACATACTCATGTACATACATACATCCATATAGATAAAAACAATTTTTAATGCCTGTATATGGTGTATTTTAGTTCGATGTACCACGATTTCGTTTAAATTTCCTGTAAAATAAATTCCTTTGATTCTGAGTAAAAAATTATTCATGTAACAAAACAAAAATAGGAGCTATTGTATATTTTATTTAAATTTCGAAATCTGGATTTCGCCAGCTAATCGAATAAGTTGAATTAGATTCGCAACTGCTCACACTGTTTCAAAATCTCCTCACTTTTTTCGTACTATATTTTTAATTAAATAATGAAAAATTTACAGCTTGTTTGATCATGTCGAAAGAATTTTTTCATTTGCATTTTAAACGAAATAAAAATTATTTTGAATTCTGCAACTACATGTCGAAGAAAATATGTATGTTTCCATACAAAATCCTAATTGACTTTCAAAATAGCAAAATCACCAACTCGCTGTTTTGCTTTCTGCTAGCAAAATATATTTATGTATGGCAAAGAAACATTAAAATGTAAACGTCATTTTTTGTTACACTGAGGAAAAAATGTGTTCTAAAATTTTTAACGCTTGGCATCGAAATTAGAACGAATCGTGAACAATATTTTGCTAACTCTCGGTATCAAATCAAGAACAAAACGTAAAAAAATACAATAAGTTAATAATAAGTCATGATCGATCAATAGTAAAATCGTGAATAAATTGTACGAAAATACCATAAGTTGATTAGTAAATTAAGAACGATCTGTTAACAAATCAAGAACCATTGGTAACAAAATATGAACAGTGTGCTATAAAAACAAGAGCGGTTGGTAATAATATGATACCGCGTTGGTATTAAAAAATTGAACTTGATCAAAGTAAGCATAGACAAACGTAAATCAATTTCGATACTAATAGGGAGATTTTGTAAAAATTTCGTTTACAAACGTTTCAAATTTGTATGAAAAATAACGAAAATTCGTTTCAAAAAATATTTTTTCCATACAAATTTCAAAACGAAAAAATCGTTTGTATTTACAAAATTTGTCCTTAAATGATATCGATTTCAGTATTTTTCCAACCCTTTTTTCCCTCAGTGTATATGACTAACTAGCAACTCTGTCGCATAATTTATTTCAATATCAAAAGGCAACAACAACGAGGTGTGATTAATGTTTTTATTAAAAGACTTATTATAGGTTGAAAACACTTGATTTATGGAAAAACTTTATTAATCGGTTAACCTGTTAATACCAAAATTAACCGATTAAGCAAATTTCGATTGATTAATCGAGCGATTAACCGATTAAAGTAAAAACCCGATTAAAAACCCCTACTACTTAATATAAATATGTAAACTGATATGCGAGCGAAAGCAATCAAATATGAAAACACATAATTGACCAGACTTCCAGAGACTCGCATTCTGCGTTCGCTTAGATTTTGATTTTGACATCTTCAAAAAATTACAATTCAAATAAAATAAGGTTTTAAGCTCAGAAAATTTGGAGCATGTGTATATAGAACAAGAGCATAAGCAGTTGTCATCCTGGTTCTTAAATTAACTGAAATACTTAAATTTAAAGTTAAAAAAAAATCGTCATGGAAATAAAATAAATAATATTGTATATCATTACCGTAATATAGAAACGCCCTAACTCATTTTTTTTTTGAATCGAGATTTTTGCATTTTCCGTTACATTAGATGTTCAATCGAAATATACAAAAAACTCAGGGGAATTATTATGTAATTCGATACGAAAAGAAAACTGTTCGAATTTGTGTGTTATTAACATTAGAATTCGAGCACATTTCCGTTAGATTCGGATTACATAATAAACCACTAGTTAAAAAAAATTAAATAGGGCCTTTCTTAAAACGATGAATGATTTTAAAACGATTCGTTTTGGAAAGGAGTATTGAACTTCAACTGATTTTCACAATCACTTTTGTGCGGCCCAATTAAAGGCAAATTCATATAAGGTATACTCAGCTCAATTCGCTTTGAGAAATTTATACTTGAAATGTCAGAAAAATGTACGGAAAATGTGTCCTGACATCTCACGTATATTCAAGTTACAAGCGGCGAAAATAGTCACCTGATCCCTTTTGACCACCTGATATGAATTTGCCTTGAAGAAATGTGTGCGAGTCTGTGTAATACTCATGTCTTGATTGCATTAATTTATATTTTTTTGCACTAATATATCGGCTTATTTTTTATAATTTTAAATATACCAGTTACATTATTTTTATGCCATTTTATAATTTCTAATGAATTTAAAAAATTCATTGTATATTTTTCTTTTTCATAAATTCGTTCTACTTTTTTTAACACTTACTATGCACGCATTCAATAAAAACGATAACAAATACCATTTGTCTGTGTTTAACATTAATTGAACATAATTAACGGATTAAAAAAAACATTTATAGCCGGTTTCTACAACCCAGGCAGTCGGCTCGTCTAGAAAATTGTTATGAAAATACTCAAATAGTGAGCGCGTTTCATATAACTTTTCGACTCAAGTCAACCGTCTGTGTTGTAGAAACAGGGGATTATTTTAACACTCAAAAATAAAATTTAATTTTTACTAAAATAAATCTATTAAATATTATACCATTGACATTTTTGAAATACGTACAGGCACAGAACTATAAAGACTGTCCAACTGAAATTTGTTTTTTAGGTTATCTGTCTCGCTGGATTCATGTCCGTATTGTTGTTTTCAACTAGGGTCTCTAATTTCCCGGACTTTTCCAATTCACGGGAATCGATAATGTTTTATTTCCCGGGAATTTTAAAAATATATGAATTTAATTAAATGACCTCAATAAAAAATATAATTTTAGGAAAAAATATACAACATTTAAATTAATAACAAAAATTAAAACTTTCAAGAACCCCCGACGTACAGAGCTAACGGCTGGACCAATTTTCTTCAAGTATAGGCGTGAAGATATTAGATCAAGTCACCTTTCAAAAGAAAAATAACCTATATTTATGATTTCAACGGGCTAAAGTTCGTAACGCTTTTTAAGCCAAATTACATGTGATAATTATTAATGAACAAATAACATCAAAGTTAGTTGTAAATTTTCTGACAACACATAGTTGAAGGGAACAGCCAGCCGTTTTCGAAATTAATTACTTATCTTGCCGTTTTGGGAGCTACAGCGTCAAAGATACACAGATTCAATAGAATACATCTAGAAAATATGTGATATCTTCTAAAAAACTGTCTCGATTTTGTTCAAACGTAGCTAAGAGAACACTCTTGATCAAGTAATTTTTCGAACAGAAAAAACTAAATCAAAATCGGTCCAGCCGTTTAGTCTGTACGTGGATTCGTACAGGCACACAGATACACCGATACACAGACACACTACAAACTTATAAAACCCCTTTTTTTGTTTGGGGTTAAAAACAAAAACAAATAAATTTATATGGTTTGTTGTTTTCATAAAACATTTAAAAAAATTACTAAAGGTATTGATTTCAGTTTTTTTTTTCGAAAAATGTTTTCAAATTTTTTTTCCTGTGTTTGTTGTCAAAAAAATTACACTTTTCTATTTTTCCAACGAGAAAAACCCGAAATGAATACCTTTACTATGTAAGAAAACATACCACAGGTCAAAGTGGAGGAAACTTCAATCCCACATAAAATAAAATTCCGGTGTGATCTTTCAGAACGCCGACACACGTATATTTTTTTGTCTTCTCGCCCAGAACTCATTGACAGAACCCCGCTATTTTTCGTTTTTGGTTTAAGGCGATTTTTCATAGAGCCTTTTTGAATTATTCTCCCTTATTCCAGTTGTCAACATCGATGTCACGTCAATAAAATACAAAAAAATGGGGGTTGTCTACTCTGCCGCGCTGGAAATTTTTGTATATAATTAATTGTATATATCCAAAACTAGAACATTTAAAAATACATATTGCAGATATGAGTCCAGCAACCCAGCCGAACTAAAAAACATCTTTCAGTTGTGGGAGAACCAAACTGAGCTGTGTAATCCGTGTAATATTTATGTTATAGATCCCATTTTTTTATTTTTCTTACAAGTTATCGAAAATTAATGTCTCGAAAACTACAAATCAGCATAAAACTACAGCGAATTATTTAATTGTGGTATTCATTCAATCTTCATGTCGATTTGTGCGTAATAGGTTTTGTTTTTAGTCCTGTAGTTTCTTAAGAAAGTCCTAATTTATACTATGCAAGTCTTATTCCTAAGCTAATAAGTTTGTGTGGAGAGAGAGACGAGGGGAAAAGAAACGTTTATGTTCCCTCGTCTCTCTCTTCCACAAACTAATCAGCTTAGCAATAAGACTTGCATAGTGTAAATTACGACAAAATGTACTTAGAATTTGAAGTAGATTTCGTTTTTGCTGTATACTAAAAAAAAACAATAGTAAAAATATGGTCACACTTGGCAAAGATTTGCTCAAAAAAGCGTAACCACTAAATACTAATGAAAAAGGAGATAGACGATTAAATTTCGTCACCAATTCGTCGTGCAAACTCGATATAAATTTATAATAAAATTAGAAAATTTCTTTAAGTTAAGACCATTAATTAGCACGTTCTTGTTTTGTTAATAATTTTATCATAAAAGACAGACAATAATTTGTAATTGGTTTATATTAAAATAAGTATTTTAAAAAGTCTAGCAAATATTTTACAAAAATAATAGAAAATGGGATCTAAATGTAAATTTATATAAATATAATTGTAAATACTACTAAACAGCACTAAAGATTTTAATTTAACATTTCTTTAAAAAAAAAAGCACAAGCTATAACTATGACTTCATACGTGCTAATACAATATAACAGCGGAATGCGAAAGCACTTTTAATTAACTTAACTCGTTCGTATACATTCGAGTTTACAAACAATAAACACCTGGCTTTTATTGAAAATGTTGAAATGTTTTTCTTACTAAAACAGTATAGTACGCACTTCACCACTTTGTTTCTTATTTTAACATGGATAATTATCTTCTTAATGCCAACATAATTAAAACGAAACGAAAAGTTCTTTAATAAGTCTCAACAAGTTCAAATGTAAATTATAATTATTCTATTTGAAAAAAAAACACAAAAACGAAACAAAAAAAGTAGTAGAATTTGTTCCTGTTCTGTCGATTGTCATGTTCCTTTAGCTGTGTTAGTTTTTATACCTTAAACAGTGCTTGCATTTGATGCCCAAGGAGATGACGAAGAGAGTTCACTACAACATTTGGATGGATTTACTTCAAAATTGCCACCCGGTTATTTGACACATGGTCTACCGACAGTGAAAGATGTAGCGCCAGCCATTACACCCATGGAACAGAAGAAAGAGCAAGAAGAAAAGAAAGAGAGTGAGTTGATTTTCTTCGTCGTTTTAGATTAACAAATATCTTCTTACATTGATGGTAATAATATAAAATTTTAGTAAAAGAACTGTCCGAAGAGCAAAAGCAAACGATTATCTTATCGGAGGACTTCCAGAGGTTTGTATTACGTGCTGGTCGAATTATGGAGCGTGCTATATCAGAGAATGTCGACATCTACTTGGATTATATTGGTGGCGGTGACAATGAAGAGTCAAATGATGAAAAATCTCATGCACGCATTTCCTTAAATCGCGTTTTCTATGATGATCGGTGGTCCAAGAATCGTTGCATTACATGTATGGATTGGTCCACACATTTCCCGGAACTACTTGTGGCTTCCTATCATAATAATGAGGTAATTGAAGGCTCGTGCGATATTTGCAGTGAAATTCATTAAATGAATTTGCATTTTCAGGAAAGCCCTAATGAACCAGATGGCGTTGTCATGGTTTGGAATACGAAATTCAAAAAAACCACACCAGAAGATGTGTTTCATTGTCAAAGTGCTGTCATGTCCACTTGCTTTGCCAAGTTTAATCCGAATCTTATTTTGGGCGGTACTTATTCCGGTCAAGTTGTTTTGTGGGATAATCGGGTGCAAAAACGTACGCCCATCCAACGTACACCCCTTTCAGCTGCAGCTCATACACATCCAGTCTATTGCCTACAAATGGTTGGCACACAAAATGCCCATAACGTCATCTCGATTTCATCTGATGGCAAACTGTGTTCGTGGAGCTTGGATATGTTGTCACAACCGCAGGATACTTTAGAACTGCAACAGAGTCAAAAGAAATCCATAGCTATTACCTGCATGGCATTTCCGGCTAACGAGATTAATAGTTTAGTTATGGGCAGTGAGGATGGTTACGTTTACTCGGGTAAGTTTTGCAGAAACTAAAGAAAACTTAAAACATTTACTCGCATGAAATTTATCATAAACATTTACAGCATCCCGTCACGGCCTGCGCTCTGGTGTCAATGAAACTTTTGAGAAGCATGTTGGTCCAGTTACTGGCATCTCAACACACTACAACCA
Organism: Tachina fera; assembly: GCA_905220375.1. Lineage (NCBI taxonomy): Eukaryota > Metazoa > Arthropoda > Insecta > Diptera > Tachinidae > Tachina > Tachina fera. Next base: position 79,152,015 of record LR999966.1, read on the forward strand.
ATCCTCCCCAGATTTTGGGCATTTGTTCCTTACATCTTCCATCGATTGGACCATCAAGTTGTGGTCCTTGAAAGATACCAAACCTTTGTACTCTTTTGAAGATAATTCTGATTATGTCATGGACGTAGCCTGGTCTCCCACTCATCCCTCCCTATTTGCTGCTGTAGATGGTAGCGGTCGTCTTGATTTATGGAATCTTAATCAAGACACCGAAGTACCCACAGTATCAGTTGTAGTTGATGGTGCTCCAGCCTTAAATCGCGTATCGTGGATGCCAAATGGCCAGCAAATCACAGTTGGTGACGATGGTGGTTATTTGTACGTCTACGATGTGGCAGATAGTTTTGCACAACCATCAAGGGATGAATGGTCTAGATTTAATGCTACACTAAATGAGCTCAAAATGAATCAAAGTGATGAAATTTAAAAAGAAATGAAAACATAAAAATTAAAAAAGCGAACAAAGCATAAATTATATTACATATTTATACAGCTTTAAGAAAAGACATTAAAGTTGTTTTAAATGGCAATTTTATAATTAAGCAATTCTAGTTTCCCTTACATTTTCATTTTCTTTTAACTCGCTTTAGTTAAATTTTAAAATTTTCTCCTCTTTTGGTATTTGATCTAGTTTATATTTTAAAATTGTTTTCTTTTTTTTCATTTTTATTTTATTAATTTTATTAATATCCTCTTAAGTATTATAAGTTTATTGAAAATTAAAATCTTTCATATTTTACAATAACTAAAAGCTTTTAATAAATTGTTAAACAATTTTAATTTGTATACAATTTTTTGTACATTTATTAAAAACTAAAACTAAAAATTATTATTTCCTAAACAGTTTCTTTTTTATATGGAAATTATTTAAGAACAAACTAACAGATAACAAGAAGTAGTTATATCTCAAGATTTAAACAAGATTTCTCTTGAAAATTTAAATTAAATACATAAAAAAACATTGTCTGAAGAAGAATAAAATCAACTACTTAAAACTGAAATTATGTATTAATTAGATCTACATATATAAAAATATTTATTCAAACAAAATTAATAAATAGACACATAAAATTTATCGGAATTCTACTGCTAAAACAAACTATTTATTTTTAACGCTATTTTTGCAATATTGAAAGTGTCTGGCACGTTTTTCTATAATTTGAGTTGGTTTGGTAACTCTGATGTGTCGATTATATGTAGATAGCAACCGAAGTGCAGCTGCGTTGCCGTTTGCCGCAAACTATATTACCGGCACAAACCCATGATCAAACACATTTAAATTACCGATGAGCAGCTGCGTTGGCGTTTGCCGCAAACTATATTACCGGCACAAACCCATGATCAAACACATTTAAATTACATTGGCTTGATAATCTGTTTGTGTCAAAAACGAACTAGTAAATGAATGACTTCGATCGAAGTCTAAACGAGTTTGACCCAAGTATAAGTATGTAAACAAATTATTCTAGACTTGAATCGAACTCACTTATCAATATTATTTCTGAAGAAATTTCCCTTTAAGTAGATATCTAAAGTACTTAAAGCTCAGTATATTTTTACCTTTTATATATGGAAATCTATTCTGGGTATTTAGCTTTTATATATGTATGATGGCACTCTGATGAAAATATTTTTTTTAAAGTAGTTAAACTTTCCTTGAAAATATACTTTTATAATTTATTAGATTATTTAAAGTGGACATATTTTGTTTCTTAACTGCTAAAAGATTTTTATAAACTCACGATTTATTTGAAACATAAACTGTGTTTGATTTATTAATGCAATGCAGAAAGTGGTCGAATCAATATTATTTATAAAATTTATTTTTTATCAAGATCTCACTTAAAATTAAAAACACAATGAGTCAATTTGCTTTTACTACTCATGTGATACAAGTTGTTTTAGTAAGTGAGTGGCTATAAGCCAAACCTGAAGTATAACAAAAGTTGTATATTACCTAATAAATTTTTTTGTCATGGATAACTCTGACGTTAATAAATCTGCTACCAAATACGAAAGCCAAATAAAACTTAGAAAAGCGAAACTAGAAAAAATGCGCAGGGAAAGAGAATTGTTACAACTTGAAAAGATAAAACGTGAACAGACAGCCGAAGAAAATTTAAAAGAAATTCGCTTGAAAAAAGAAATACGCGAAAAGGCTGCAAGGCTAAATGATTCGTAAGTTTATTGAAAAATAAAATAATTTTATATTATATATCATTTCTTACAGCAAACTAGAGGAAATTCAGCAAGAAATAGACAATTTCCATAAAAATAAAAAATGTGAACAAACTTTGGTAATCAGTCCACAAACAAATAACAACAAATTAAGGTAGAAATTTTATTTACTTATGCATAGTTATACTTAAACGTAAATTAAATTATTTTTCTTTTGAATTAGATGTGCGAAGAGCTCATTAAATTTGAAATTTTCTACTTTGCAAATAATGGAAATTGCTCCCGAGGAGATCGCAACCTATTCGAAACACACTCAAACTGATATATCTCGAATCCATATTAAGAATTTTGGTAAGCATGTATATAAACCAAAATACTTTTTAAAACATAATATTGGTGGACGATAAGATACGAGTACTTAAAAGTGTGGGAAAAAATGTGTGGCGTATTTATGTATATGTACTAGGATCTAAATTAGACTACTTGACACTTATTTATTATGAGCACATGTGCACAAAACAAAAACAAAGAAGCAAGTCGTCTTTTTTTCAAGCTTTTTACTACTTTTGAGCCAAGAAACTTGAAAAAACATTTATATTGTGCAAAAATACCTTTTAAACCATATATGTTTCACCAATATAGGTGGACGATAAGATACTTAAAAGTATACGGCAAAAAAATGTGTGCCGTATTTATATATAAGATAACGATAACAGCGTAAGTCGAAAAACACGTTTTCGAGAAAAATCTCTTTTAACGTGTGAAATTTTTTGCGAAAAAAATGGACAAATTAAAACAATTTTGTCGTAAAGTAACGAATGCATCCACGACTTTATGAAAATATAGTTTTTACTATAATTTGGCGCTTACATATAATAAATTTTATTCGACTTTTTTAAAACAGGTTAAAATTTTTTTGATTATAATAAACCGTTAGAGACTGGGGATTTCACTTAAATATTAAGCTTCGTTTGTATAATTTTTTAGAATATATACATGCATATACATATATGTATGTATGTATATTAGAGTGGGTAAATTTTTTTCTCGGGCAAGCGGTTGTCAAATTCGCAGTCTACGTCAAATTCTAAGAAGGTTTGCCTAAGAAACCATGGGTCTCAAATCAAAATCGAGCTTCCCATTTTTAACGATAAACTTTTCCTTGAGTAATAAAAACTAAAAACTTATAACTAAGTATGTAGACGATTTGTTCGCCATTATAAAGAAAAACATTTAACAGCTACCACAAAAAACTAAAATTCACCATAGAAAAAGAAAAAAAAATAAATCTATTCCATATCTTGATATGAAAATATACCGGGAAAGAGACAAATTAATTACGGATTGGTACACGAAATCAATTGCTTCTGGTCGCGTTATTAACTACACATCAACACAACCAATGAACCAAAAAATTAACACAGCATGCAATTTAATTAATAGAGTTTTGAAAGTGAGCGAAGAAAAGTTTAAGGCAAAGAATATTATAATTATAAAAGACATCCTTAAGAAGAATAACTTTCCGACTAACATTATAAATAATTTAATTACGAAGGTAACAAACAGAACGAACACGCGGGAAGAAATAACATCTGGTAACACCAAATATTACGGAGTAGCTTTTATACCTAAACTTATAGAAAACAAAAAACTTAAGGAGATAATAAAAGAAGAGAATGTAACAATTGCACATAAAGCCAACAAAACAATTAATTCAACATTTATTTACACAAGCAAAAACAAAAATAGAAACGAGGGACCAAAGTAATGTGGTATATGAAATTAAATGGAGCGGTAATGTAGATGAATAGTGCGGCAAAGTATACATCGGTACAACTAAGAGAAGCTTAGGAGTTAGAATCGATGAACATAAGGCAGATATTAGGAAAAGTAAAAAATCAACTGCACCATCGCAGCATTGTATAGAAAGTGGACATACAGCAATATTTGCTGAAGTAAAAGTTTTAGATAAAGAGAAAAAAGTAAATAAAAGATATAAATTGGAGAAAGCAATAAACACCAAAGATGACATCGACAACATTAATGCTAGCTACACTATAGTTCTAGTATAGTGACGACAATAGTGAGAGGAATTCGACTGTGATATACATATACAGGGTGTTTTTTTAGAGGTATAGAACTTCGAATTGAAATAAAACACAAGAAAATTGTTTTAATGTCCATCAATTTGGCTTTATTGGAAGCATAATTTTATGCCATTAATGTTTAAATATGATTTCGGGCATGTGGTCGCCGCGGCTGGCTCGAATAAAGCCAATTCTACAGGTCCAATTTTCAACCACTTTTTCGAGCATATGGGGCCGTATGTTGGCAATAACGCCACGAATGTTGGCTTCCAAGTCCCCTAACGTTTCTGGTTTGTTGGCGTAGACGAGCGACTTCACATATCCCTAAAGAAAATAATCCAATGGTGTCAAATCACACGATCTTGGTGGCCAATTGACAGGTCCATTCCGCGAAATTATGCGCTCATCGAATGTTTCCTTCAATAAATCGATTGTGACGTGCGCTGTGTGGCATGTAGCGCCGTCTTGTTGGAACCACAACTCATCCACATTCATGCCATCCAATTCGGGAACAAAAGTTGATGGACAAAGCTCCAATTGCTGTGCACGGTGGCGAATCGATTCATTCGGGTCCTCTTCAACACTTTGCTCTACAGCGGCAAATGTTTCTTCGGTGCGCACTGTTCGACGTCTCTGCGGATGCGTATTATCACATAGAGTAAACGTAGTGCGAAAACGATCCATGGTTAACCGAATTAATTGCTCTGATGGACGATTATGTCGACCATAAAATGGAAGGAGCTTGCGGTAAACTTCGCGAACTGAACCATTATTTTCGAAATAAATTTGCACGATTTGCAAGCGTTGTTCTTTTGTCAACCTGTTCATGATGAAATGGCAAACCAAACTAAATATTAATCACTTGACAACTGACAAAATGGCCGCCAGTTAAAAAAGTGATGTCAACTTAAAGTTCTATACCTCAATAAAAACCACCCAATATTAATTAGTTTTTTGATTTTTTAAACAATTTTTAATTTATACATAGCTATTTAATATATTAAGTTTGTGTTTTGTGATTGTCCAGTTTACACAAAACACTGTGATATTTTAAATTATGTGGATATTTTAAAGATTAACGGCCCTATGTATAAGCAAAAATTGACATGAAGTTATCATCATAAGTGACGAAATTGAATTAGTTGTTAAAGAGTTCATCCACACAATTTGTCATTAAAAATGGTCGCATTACCTAATTTTAACCCACCTCTAAGTCCTAGCATGATTTTTAACGTGAACTTTTATGGCAAAACTCTTTAAGATCATGTTAAATTTCACCAGTTATGCTAACTTCATGCCAATTTTTGCTTATACATAGGGCCGTATACAATGTAAGTGCAATGAATAAGACATATTGTTATTGTTGTTTAATATAAACTTATTTTTTGCTTTTATTGATACTTATATGGTTGCCAGACTTAAATAAAGAATCATCCCTGAAGAAGTTGGAAAAATACCAACGAAACGTAGGATGAAAAAAAAATTTTTAATGAATAATCTTTTATTTATTTAAAAATATAATTTTAAATGACCTTGAAAGCCTGATTTTTGGGAGAAAAAACCCCCAAATAACATCAAAATCATAGAAAATCAAAAGGGTCGATAATAATTACATTTAAACATTTACAATATTTTATATTTAAACTACAGGTAACTGACAAGTAGAGCTTGGTGTCTATTCTGAAATACGCGTCGACTTGGTGAATCTTACATGGAAAACAAAAACAAAGCTGTGTAAATGTAAAATTTTTTTTTGTTTCTCATACAAAATTAACCGTTTTTGAAAGAAAGAGAAACGCGTTGAAATTCTCACGTTTATTTCATTTATGAAATGCATGGCAAACAAAAACAATTTTTAAAAATTTGTTTTTTTTTAATGTAAAGTTTCACTTCTTCGACGCGTTTTCCAGAATAGCCCCCTTATCTTTATGTTAAAAACTAGCTCTAAATATTTTTTATGGAAATTTTAATCGGGTTTTGTCGGATGTTCTTGATTTCGCACTAAGCGTGTTCAGTACACCAAAGATGAAAAGGAACCCTACGAAGTACTTCCGTCCGACCGTCTGTCTGTCACACGCTGTTTTCTCAATAATCGTAATGTTGAAATCCTAAAACCTATTTTCGAAGCTAGTATATTTTTATGCAGAAATTTTATTTATTTATTTATTTAATAAAAGTGTCTATGGAGTAATATCCTTACAGGCCAACAAAAAGTTACAATTAATTAAACAATTTTTACATAATAAAAACTAATTATTAACATTTAAGAACAAAATAATGTTACGTTTTATAATATTAACGTTTATAGAATAATCAATGAAAACATAATAATCATTAAAGTTTCTGCATAATCTTCTCAAAGGGTTAGCTTTCTCATACCTTGTCTGATGACATTTGAGATACAGGGGTGTAAAGTTCCTTGTTGTTCTAGCCGGAATATTGAAATTGATTTTAGTTAACAGAAATTCTAAACAGACAGATCCATTTAATAAATTTACTACGAATATCACATTAAGTATTAATCTTCTACTTTTCAGAGTCGGTAAGTTAATAGCAGAGAGTCTTGCAGAATAAGGTAGAATATTGCAATTTGGGTTCCAAGTTGTGTTTCCCAGGCAAAATAATAGAAACTGTTTCTGAACTGATTCAATGCGATTCTTCTGATAATCAGTGTAAGGGTCCCAGATTATGCATTCGTATTCAAGGATAGGCCTTACTAATGATGTGAATAATTGTTTAGTAATCATGCGATCAGTAAATTCCTTAGCCCAACGCTTAATATATGCTAGTACACCACGAGCTTTGAGCACTGAAATCTAAAAATATCAAATTTAAAGGGTATTCTGTCAGTTATGGTAATTTTGACTACATATCGTAACCTTAAATGCAACTGGACGTAACTACACACAAATTGGAAATCGAGTGTTTGATTGATTATGGTTCATTTGATCAAACTACATGTGCACAGAAATATTTAGACCTCTGCGAGCAAAAATGACGACTTTATTAAAGAAATTCAAACGGACGTAATTACGAATGCATCTATTATTTATTTAAAGTAGTTACGTCAGTTTGCATTTAAGATGACGATATGTAATTTTGACAACTTGCTGTATCTTGGAAACCGTCAGAGGCATACCCTTGAAGTTTTCAAAAACCCTAAAACTAAAAAATCCCAAAATTAAAAAAATGCCGGAACAAATTTGAAATTGGGTCTTTTAAGATTTTTAGCAATATCTGAAAAAGGACTTTAGCGAATATCTCGAAAAATAAATTAATGTCATATTCTTTTTTAGCGACTCTAAATTAACTTGAACACCCAAATTTGCTTAGGTTTTTTTATAATTACAGAAATGATATATAAAATGCATCTTCCATCAGTAAAAGTTTACACCGTTTCCCTACTTACATACATATATAATTTAGCTAAATTAATTTGTAGTTGTCAAAGTAAATATGTATGTAAGACACTTGTAAAACTAGGACGATTATTTTATTTTAATCTCTTGCTATAAGATAATTGATATTTTTCATTGTTGAAGAACCACAAAATTATGAGTATGAGTATAGAGAGTATCCGGATGATGAACTGACACCTCTAAGACTGTTTTGTAGATTTTCATCATGTTTGCCATCCGGCATTTTAAGTCCTGGATTACCAAAAGTTACGGATATTCAGCCAGCATTAACGCCTATAGACAAGGAAAATCCTTGGAATTATTTAAAGGAAAAAAAGAAAAGTATATGTATTTAAGCAACTTTTATATGATGGTATTAATAAATTTTCTTAAACAATTTTGAAGCTCGATGTGAAGGAGAAATGATTTTATCGCAAAATTTTCAAAAATCTCTCAAACGTGCAAGTCTGTCAATGGCAAAAGTTTTAAGCAACAATAAAAATATATGCATTGATTATATTGGCAATGGTGATGCTTATATGAATGCAACTAATACAAAAACAGCTCTTAATTTAAATAATGTATTTTGTAATAAAAACCTGACTAAAAATCGCTGTATTACCTGCATAGACTGGTCACCACATTGCCACAATCAAATGGCGGCTTCGTATTACAAAAATAAGGTATGTATGTATTTAGTTTCAAAACATTACAATATTTTAACTATTATAGCTTATTTATTTTAGGAATCATCTACTAATGCAGATGGAGATGTTATTATTTGGAACCAAAACTTAAAGAATCAAACGCCAGAACACATATTTCATTGTCACAGTTCTGTAATGTCCTTGAGTTTCACAAAATTTAGTCCGAACTTGTTATTGGCAGGTACTTATTCTGGACAAATCGTCTTGTGGGATAATAGAGTTAGAACGTCCATACCAGTGCAATATACAAAGCTGAATTCCAAAGCTCATACACAACCCATATATTGTTTACGGGAAATTAATAGCGAAGGGTCAAACAATATAATTTCAATATCGTCTGATGGAAAACTTTGTTGCTGGAATTTGGATATTTTGAATAAACCAATTGATATAATGCAGTTGCATTTAGATGTGTCGGATAAAATAAAGAAACCAATTTCCGCTACATGTATGGATTTTATCGAGAATGGTAAAAACAATTTAGTTTTAGGTGGAGAAGATGGATATGCCTATTCAGGTAGGTGTAATATCCTTACCAGTAAAGAGAAAGTACTTAATTGTAATTGTGAAGCCATTCAGGGGGTCTATTCTGTTATTCGAAACGAAAGAAAATGCTTTCAAATTTGTCTTAGTAATATGTAAATTCGAAAGCCTTTTCTTTCGTTTCGAATTACACAGTAGACCCCCAGAAGAGACCCCTTAAATGAATGGCTTTCGAAATTATTTCAAAATATAATATTTTCAATTCTGTTAAAATGTCTCATGTTGTTTACTTCGTAACTCCTTCATTTCTTAACCGTTTTGGTGTTCTATTACCAAAAAAAAATTGGATGCTACTGTACCCATAAAAATGTAAAATTTATATAATTTTATCTACTTTTAAGAAATCGATTTGCGCAAAATTGTTGCACTCGCCTTGGACGCTTGCATTAATAGAATTTCATGCTTAGAGATGTCGTCGGGGACACGACCATCAAAGAAGCCTTGGCTTCTGCTATCACAATCTTGCTCAAATACCTGGCCCTTATTATGAGCAACTTTCGATCTTCGGCTGTAGTCGAAACTGCTGATCGAATGAATTTTAATTTGGTATTGTGACGTGCATTCGAGAAAGATTGTCGCTATAGCGAATTTCACTCACTGTGATTTTTAAAAACTGCAACAATTTTAAAATTTTAATCTCATGAATCGTGCACAGAAAATTGAGAATTTTCCTCCATAAGTGAAACCTTTCCAATTGAGTAGTCCTTACGACCTTAGATCTACATATAATCGACAAACAATAGTCTACAATTTGTATCTGGATGGCTAAAAATAAAAAACAATCGCTTAACACACAAATTTTTAAAAATTTTTCACATTAAAATACTGCACCGAAAAAAAATTTTGTTCGTTAGAAAATTCGTTCGTCAGCGAAATTTTCGATTCTCATAATATGAATTTGATATTCGATTTTCTATGTTCGATAGCCAGCGAAGATAGCAAATCAAATAAAACTCGTAATAAAGCGCAATATTTGTTTTCATAAATCTTTAAGGAAAACTTAAAAATTTACTTATTTTATAACAAAAAATAGGAAATTTTTTTAAACTAAGCTTGATTTTAAACGTTTCTTTACAGTAATTAAAAAAACATTTGTTATTAATTATCAGTTAATAGATTTTGGTTTGGATACAAAATCTTGATGTGGTAACGGTAAAGATTTTAATTGAATTTAGTTTGTGCTGTTATAAATTCCCTATTAAAAAGAATATTGAGAAGAAATTGATCAAGTGTTGCCCAAAAAATTATTATAAAAATATCTTACGATATACTCAAAACGTACTTAATAACCCCATCACAACTTTTTACGGTTTTAAATCGATTCGCTTTTAAAATCGATTTCCATCACATGCGTAATTATCCTTATATGTAAAGCACCGTTTATACATCAAAAAAAAAAAAAATTAACAAAGTAAAACTTATTTAACTTTGATCACCGAAAACTGCAAGACACTACAAGTTAATACAAAAAATTTCTCCTTTAGCCTTCCGTTATGGTTACGAGTCGGGTATAAATAATAGCTATGGCAAACATGCAGCTCCTATTACCGGCATTTCATCGCACTACAATCAATGTGCTAGTGTGGCAGATTTTGGGAACTTATTTCTTACTTCCTCCATCGATTGCACCATCAAGTTGTGGTCATTGGAAAATGAATTTCCTTTTTATACTTTCAAAAATAACTATGATTATGTTATGAATGTGGCGTGGAGTCCTGTGCATCCTGCTGTTTTTATTGCTGTTGACGGTAATGGTTATTTGGATTTATATAATCTTAATGAAATCTTAGAGCAACCAATTAAATCATTAAGAATTGAAGGAGGTGCTGCAATTAATCGCGTAGCGTGGAATAGTAATGGACAATATGTTGCAGTTGGCACTGAGTGTGGAGAATTATATGCATACAAAATTGCAGAAGAGTTGGCAAACCCAGCAAGTGAAGAGTGGAACAGTTTTAAAAACGCACTTCGTGGCATAAGCGTTAATTACGAAATTGAATTTAACGATTAACTAAATTTTAGAATACAAAAACAAATGCGTTTATATTTTGTTCAAAGGAACTGGTGATCAAAAACTAATAATTGTTATTTTGTAATCGACCAAGAGAAACTTTGTTTTTATTTTGTTAATCGAAATAAATAGCGTAAACGAAATAGATAGCGTTTTCTTTTCTGAAAATATGCAACGCTTCTAGCTTGAACTAAAGAAGCCAAATAAGGAATAAATGGGGGATTCAAACCGTAGTCTTAAGTGTCAGTGTCAATATATAAATAATTTTAATCTGCCTTATCGTGGTTGGCGTATTTCAAATACGACTACGATTGTTTGGTAATAGATTAAAGAAAAACTGTTGGTCTTCTTTAATCTATTACCAAACAGTCGTAGTCGTATTTCAAATACGCCAACCACGATAAGTCAGAATGACAAATATAAAAACTATCGGAAAACAAATAAAAAGTACTGAATGCTTTGTATTCTCTAAGAAAAAAACAGACGCTAACTGAAAGCTAATATCGTTTTAAAGAAACTAAAGGTATGTATTTTAAACCCCAATCTGGTTATCGTTTTGCATATGTACATATGCCTCATTTATTGCAAAATATACTTATATCTAAAAAAAAATTTTTATGTGTTAATAATGCAGAAAAATTCGTTATACATATTTAATCGTTTGTAAAATTTCATATAAAAGGCTTGTACACGTATCGTAATTTGTTTTTTTTTTTTGTTTTCAATATAAATAGGCAGACGAGAATTTTTACTTGTCTTCTATAAACTGACAGTTTAAAATTTCATCGGCAGTTTAAAATATCTGATTTCCAAAACGACAAAAAAAAGACGTCGGTAAGCAGAATTTCTTGTTTGCAATACATTATTTCCCCATTGGAATTTACAGCTTTTATATTTCGGGCTTTCGTCGGTAGCACAGTTTAAAGCAACTATAGCAAACCTAATTAAATTGTGTGTAATTCTCCATATTATGTATATAATTTTCATCAGCCATGTTTGGTAGCAAGAATAACATTAACATTACTTATGCCTAGATAAAGAATATCCAAAACTACCACAAAAGTTTTTGTATTATCACATTTGAAATTATACTTGTCTCTATTTCCAGCACCATAGTTTTGCTCTTATTTCCAGTTCCTGTTTTCGAGTTATTTCCGTAAAACGGTTTATCCACTTCCTCTATAAAACTATAATTATTTGTGCGATATGGCATCTGCATGACAATGAAAAAAAAATATGGCAGTCTTAATTTGATATGACAATTCTGATCTGATATGGCAACCAACTTTTTTTAGCGGCATTTAGTAACGCTATCGGTTCTCTTAAGAAGTGCAGTGCAATTACATTAAAATATGTTAAAAAAATAAACAAAAGAAAGTTAAAAAGTAATAATTTATTTCAATTGCATAGTTGTGGTGAAAGGTGTAAAAAATTGCTGAAAGAGCTGTTTGTTTCAAAGCTGTTACATCCATATGTATAAAAAATGCTAAAGGCAAAATCTTAAAATTAAATATACCTACCTACCTATTAATTTATTAAATTAATGTGAGTTTATGTGTTTTCCGTTGTCTTACCTCGTGAAAAGTGTGAGCGATGTTTATGCGGTGTTGCAAATGAAGAAATATATTGTCGCGAACTACTAAAGTGGTGCCTACCAAATTCGAATGACAATACACGTGTCTCAAATACGTTTTGCTTCTTTTAACTTGGGAGAAATTGTTAAACTGAATATATTTTAAATACGCATTAAAAATGCTTTTTACAAATATATAATCATATGTTGAATATCTGCAACGACGTTTCTGCTGTCGCGCTGCCTTCCTGTATGGAAGCACAAAATTTCTTAATTCTGTTTTGCCGGGAGCAAGTGTTTAATTAAATTTGGTTGAAATGTGCGTTAATAATTCTTCCATGTGTATAAAATGTTGACGAAACACATCTAAATCTTTTTTTTCAAAATCAGTCAACGTCTATGCAAATAAGGCATGCATGCTGAGTGCTGCCTTCCAAAATCGAATGCCAATATGTTTCTTAATATCGTTTTGTTTTTTAACCTGTCCGGAGAAAGTATTTAACAGAATATAGTAAAATACGGGTTGGAAATGCATTTCAGATGTGGATACTGATATGATAACCCTCCGCTATATATTTTTTTTAATTCCGGGAGCCTTCCTGTATTGGGGCACAAAAATTCTTAATCTAATTTTGCCGGGAGCAAGTGTTTAGTTTAATTTTGTGTAAACGTGCGTTATAAATCCTTTCATGTGCACAAGATGTTGACAACCCGCAGCTAAATATTTTCTTTTCAAAATCAGAGTCAACGTCAATATAAGTTAGGCATCTTTGGCTTTATTCCATATGGTTTGAAATATAGCAACCATGTTAAGCTCTTTATTTGTTATTAAAAGAAGTGAAAAGTTGTCCCCAACGGCGAGAAATTATTTTCAATATCTGTAGCTTTCCTAATACCGCGAAAACGTGATCGTAATAAAAATAAATAGTGCCACAAAAGATCCACCAGGCGTCGCAGTGCCTGTGTACAAGATCTTTCCTCTATCCTAAAAATAAATATGCAATAATACAGCGTAAACCCATCTATTTGTCTTCAAATTTGAAACACCACCAGAAATTTTGATGTTTGTTTGGTAAGGTAAGTGACGTTGTTTTAATTCCTCCATTCCATAAACATTCTTTTTATGGGTGTTGTTATAAAAGCTATTTATTTAAAGAAAAAACGTTTTTTTTAGTAATTGTTTTTTAGTTTTTTTTTTCAATTTATTCAGATGATTCTAAGATTCATGTTAGTTTTGCTTTGGAAATACAAAGCTTCGATTTATTGAATTAATGGGTATATATAAATTAGAGAAATGTCTGAAACATTTGGCATTATAAACGCTTAGAAGTCTGGATTAAGTTGTTTTATTTCCAAATTTTTTTGAAAACAAGATAAATACAAAATTAATGTATAAAACGATTCCCTGTGGGGATAAAAGTGTCTAGTTACTAAATCTTTGTTTTTAACAAAATATGATTTAAAAAATTTTTGAATTGTAGGGAAAATCATGAGTTGTTTTATGCAAGGAAACGATATATGAAAAATAAGCTTAACAATAGCCACGATCTGGGACACGTCTTCTAGGAGCACATTTAATTATGTTATCTACACGTAAAATCATTTCGGCGGCCTCAGCTGCTGATAAAAGAACTTGACGCTTAACAGCAAATGATTCGGTAATTCCCAATTCCTTCATATCACCCACTTTACCATTATCCATGTCAAGGCCAGCAGAAGTTTTGCCTTGAGCATGAGCTGCTCTAAGCTCTGAAATTAATTGGGCAGAATCGTAACCTGCATTATCAGCAATAGCAGTGGGCAAAGCCAAAAGAGCACCTAAACAATTTGAATACAAATTGAATATATGTTTAAAAATCAAAAAAAAGTATAGTAACCTACGTGCAAATGCTTCCATAGCAATAGCTTCTTTGCCAGCAGTTTCGGCAGCCTTTTTCAGTACAGCGTTTGCCATCAGTGCTTCAGATGAACCACCTCCATAAATAATACGTGATTCCTTAACTGTGGCAGCCAACACGCATAAAGCATCGTGTAAAGAACGATCTGCTTCATCCAAAATTTGTTCTGTAGCTCCACGTATAACAATAGTGCAAGCTTCACCCAACTTAACGCCACTAAAGCGAAGCAATATGTCTTCCCCAATCATTACTTGTTCAATAAGGTCACATTCACCCAATTTAACTAAAGCTGGGTTTTCGAATGTCGACACTATTTCACCACCTGTGACCAAAGCCAAACGTTCAATACCGTCAAAGTCTGCATGTTCAATAGCCATAACACCTGCATCGGCAAATAACTGCTCAGGATAGTTGTAAATTAATTGACGATTGATGAACACATTGCAATTGTGATTGAGAATTTTTTGAACTTTGTCCTTCATTTTCTCTTTTTCCGCCAACTCTAAATCAGCAATCTTTGCTAAGCTATCGACCTTGATAGTACTGCCGAAAACTTTAATTTTATCAGTATCCATGGGCGTATTCGCAATGAGAATCTTGGCTTTTTCAATCTGGAATTTTATTAATTATGTATTATACTTTACAATTAGTGCTTCATTGGGCTTTTTTATATTAAGTTTAAACATTTTTATTGCACTTTTTTATTTTAAATAATTTTTTCCGCATTTTATAGTTGGTAATAAATACACCATGAAACTCGTCAAAATGGCTGTGATATAAATATTAAAAAAACATAGTTCACAACCAATTTGACAGATCCATAATGTACATCTTTCTTCTGTTTACTCGAGTTATGCTTATAAATATATGTTGGTACATAAAAAAGAACTTTCTTACTCTCTGTGGCTGGTGTACACCAGGTTTTTTGTCCAACAAGAAACCTTCATCCAAAAACGAGTCTTCCAATGTGCCACCGCTCTTTTTAATGATTTGTATCGCATGCAATTCACCAGAACCCTTTAAACGTAAAACTGCATCAACAGCTAGCTTGGCAAAGAAATCTTTGTGTTGATGTAAAATTTTTGATGACAAGGTAGTGCGGGAAATGTTCATAAGGTCTTCTTTGAATTTAGCATCATTTGCCGAGTTATCTTGCGATGATTCTGTTAAGGCTTCACGGGCCACTTTGGTAGCCATACGCCAACCAGCAATAATGATTTGTGGATGCAGTTTTTGATCAATTAGTTTTTCAGCTTCACGCAAAAGTTCAGCTGCTAAAACAGTGACCGAAGTCGTGCCATCACCGACTTCTTCGTCTTGGACGCGGGACATATCTACTAAAATTTTGGCTGCTGGATTATCCACACCCACAGCACGCAATATAGTAGCACCATCGTTGGTAACGCTCACTTTACCAGATTCGCGACCATGGCTCACTAAGATTTTATCCATACCTTTGGGACCTAAGGTACTTTTAACTAAATCGCCAATAGCAATAGCTCCTATGAATGAAGAAAGACGAGCCATCTCGGCTTTTTCTTCTTGTGCCTCATTTTTAAGGACACGTACAGGATTCAAAGACATCTCCTGCAAAATAATTCAAATCATACAATTCTAATAAGCATCTGGTAACTTTTGCCATTTATAGGTTGCTAAATAAAAGGAATTAGTTCAGCACTTAACATAACCTTACTTATTTCCATTGAAAAAGAGTTTTTATTTCGTTATTCTCTTTCAATATCCTTATTTCTACACAAGAGTATATTTCTAATTGTAATAAAAAAAAGAGTATGATTCATATTGAAACACGCTGTTTCACAAAACCCAAATTATATGAAGTAAATTTCTTTTTAAACTTCTTAAAAATTAATTTAACCATTGAATAATTATAATTTCACTGAAATTTGTTTGAAGTTTTATTTAAATTACGAATAATCTGGAATAAAAACCTCACGTGCCATTTTTCTTTCAACACATTTCTCATTCATTTTTTAATGATGCGGTCATTGTGCTTCTCAATATACACATTAATATTTCCTCTTTCTTCTTTTCTAACACCCGGCAAATACATCCAGACTAATTTACACAAACATCACATAAAATAACTAAGAATTCAATCTCAATCGTTCAGTGGGGTGTTAAATGAAAGTTTTTATTTATAATTTACAAAAATATTACTATATTTTACCATTTTTCTTGAAAATTTTTATTCACTCTATGTTTTATGTTACAACAGCCAAAGAAAACACCCGTATAAAAAAAACTAAAATGGCGAATGAAAAAGTACGTTTTACACCATGGTTGTAGTTTAGGTCTGCATCAGTGATGGAACGAAAATAACGTTGCCACTTCGTCGGTTGAATTCTGGTTTGATGTATGGAGCATTTAAAAAAAAAATTGAGTTATTGATTTATTGTATATGAATAATGTGTCCTCTTTCCAAATTCGCTTTAAATTTTTCGATGCAATATTGCATAATTTCCACAATTGCTGAACATTCTAAAATCTGTTTTACGGCAATTGAAAATTTTTGAATATGTGGCACATTTCCCACATAAAATCTTAATATTTTTATTCGCATCTGTTGTGATGCATATTATATCCTATTCTACTCAAAGAACGTGAACCAAAGTAAAAAACAAAAATTTATTTATTTTATTTATTTATTTACATGATATTAAACTTATATAAATGTAAGACTAATATAATATTTTAAATAGCACTAGCTACTTTGGCTATCAGCTTTTATAGTATTTACATTTAAATTTGAATATTTAGTTGGGAAATATAGTTTGAAATTAATAATTATTGTGTAATATTTTAATCAAATGATTTGATATATATTTTTTACTAAATAAATATCTTTTATTAAATATATTCAAACTTAATTTTATTTCTTCTTCTGTTTTTCCTCTAAAAGTCATGTTATATGAATAAAACTGATATTTTTACCTTTTATATCTTCTTAAATATATAAAGTAATTTAACCTACTTGTACAAGTAGTGAACAATATTGTTGTTACGATTGTGACATGCATTGACAAAAATTTTTGTCATTATTTCTTTAAGTCTTAATAACTTTTCATGTTGAATGTAAAAATTTTATCAACTTAAAGTTTTAATAAAAAACATATGTAACTATTACTTTTATTATTAAACAAAAAATTCTATCTTGTATTTTTATAAAACTAATGAACCAAACATTCTTCATAGATTTTCTCGAAAACACATTTTTGTTCCATACATCAAACCAGAAACCAAACGATGACTTAATAACTTTGTCGCATTTCCTGGTATACCGATCCCGCAGATGTGAGGTTTTTTGAGATCGATATATTCTGAAATCCGGGCGCATTTCTTTTCTTAACAAATTCCAAATATATTCAAAGAATATGCTAATTAATTTTGAGAAATATGTGCTTTAAATATAACGACATTTTGACTTCTTATATAAATGTTTTTCAATATAAGCTGCAAACATATATAAACTAAACTTGAATACCAAATCGTGTGTACATATATACATTGAACAAAAGATTAACAAAAATATCATGGCCCAATTCACAATATTGTGCAAATGGTCTTGCATCGTAGCATGTGCAAATTGGTATAGTATGTTGATACTCACCACTTAACAATTCTTAGTGCTGAGTATCAATATACTATACCATTTTGCAAATGCAACGATGCAATACCATTTGCACAAGTTTGTGAATTGGACTCATATGATTTTTGTATGTATGTATGTACATACATACATATTTACATGAATAGGATGTGGTTGCATTAAATTGAATTTCTTCTTAAAAAAACTTAATATTATTTAGACATCCTGGCATGATATCGAGCCTTATTTTAAATTTTATCGTAAGCGACAAAAATTAAATTTTTCAGGAGAAGGTTTTTTTAAATTTATTTTTAATTAAATTTAATTTTTAATTTATTTTTAATTAATTAATTTAATTCTAAACTATGAACAGGGCCATACAATTTTAAATTCAATAAAAAAGTATATTTTCGATAACATGTCGCTTACTATAAAATCAAAAAAGGGGTTCGATATAAGTAAATATATAATATAAATGCGAAAATTTTACGCGTAAGAAATTACACACAAAAAATTCATTCATTCAATCTATAGACTACTTTTTTATATTCAACAGCTGTTTGAAAAAATTTCCAAATATGCAACCAGGTAGGTTGCATTGTCGGTCACATAGTGTGTAGTAGTGGCCATGATTCGAAGTTTAAAAAATATCAAAATGTTTTGATGTTAATAGGTTTCATTGTAGGTTGCAGTGTCTGTGTCTTACTTCATACTATTGTACTTCGCCAAGCATAAAATAAATTTCTGTTTCAGTTAGTGATTTCTGTTTAGTTATTTCATCATTAATATTTTACTACAAGATATATAACCGTTAACTTTGACATATCTATGATTATGGTATTTGGTTAGAGTTGACTGGTATATCATTGAATCATGGTTGGCCAACTGCGATGAATATATTACTCAAGCTTGATTAGTTGGATTTTATAGGTATATATATATCCATCAATTGTGATTAGTCATAAATGACTAATATTTATACTATCATTGATTAATAAAAAGCGCTGGAGTGACCATTTAGAGAAGGATGCAAAATCGCACTTTTATTTTGCCCTTAAGAATATGACGGATACTTTGTTCGACGCAATGACTAATGTATCAAATGATGCCTCAATTGATTGACAGTGTCCCTGCGGGGTCATCAGTAGACTTTAACCACAATTCAAAACATTATAGAAAAACTAGTAATAAATTATTGAGAATTGCATAACTACAAAATAAATTATTCATTTTATTATTATACTACCAACAACAGACAAACTTTTTTAAATTCGTATTGAAATAAGAAATTACAATAAAGTAGTCAGTATGACTCGATCTTTTTTATTATACATATATTAAAACAAAATTTAAAAAATGTTTAACAAATAAATTTACAAAAATTTTCCTTATTAAATTTCATAATATGTGAATTAACTTTTATTATAATTATTAGCACAAAATGTACATATTGTTGTTCGACATTCTGATATGTTTTGATTCCATTGATGATCCCTCGTGGAGTATGTAGTACATGGCTTTTCCGTGTTTCCTAAGCAATAAAAAGTAAAAATTAGAAAACATATTATATGTACACATCGCTCATTTACTTCAATATTTTCATAAGTGTACGTTAAAACAAACTTTCCATACAAAAACCGGTTTTAACGTACACTTGAAGCAAAAGTTATTTTTTTTAGTGCATATGGAGGTAAGTTTTTAAATTACTAGGGATTATGTAAAGTGAGGAAGTCCTTACTTTTTATCATTGAATTTCATGGAAAACGATTTGACTGAAAGTCCCAATAAGGCTTTGACTAAATGATTTTCTTTCTAGAATCTTCATAATAAATTTTATAACATTCTAATAACCGTTTTAGACACGCAAACACGGTCACTGTTTAATTTCACTGCTACTCTTCCTATTAGTTTTTCTCAAAATAACAAAAAGACTACAAACAAAAAATAACGCTAAACTGTGATCACAGTCATAGTTTAAAAGAACAGTGATTTAGAAATCACGTTCACAATGAGCAACATTATGAAATAATCACGGGATCGCTCATCCCTAGTTCGTACATATAACACCCCTTTTTCACACGCAAATTATTTTACTTTGCAAAGTCTTAACTCAGCTGAGAGAAAGACAGAAAAATTCTTAATTGAGCTGTGCGAAAGACAGAGCTATTAGTACAGTCTCTTTCTGTCTTTCTCCCATCTGAATTAAGACTTTGGAAAGTAAACTTTGCGTGTGGAAAAGGAGTTCAACACGCCTTTTAGACAATCAAGTTTAGTTTGCTCAATCTTAGTTCAGCAGGGTGAAAGCCGGAAAGAGAAAGCATCCTTACCCCTGTCATTCACACATATGAATTAACACTTTGCAAAGTAAACTTTGCGTGTCTAAGAGGTGTGTAATAAATTGATAATAAGCTTATTCTCGGAAGCACTGTTTTATCATTTGTTATTTTATTTACAAAAATTTTAATGGCCAAACAGATTTGCGGCATAAACACATTTTCAATACAAAACACCGCGTTAGAAAAACGAATTTTTTTTCTGTCCTATGAACCAAATATACTTTTTCGGAAAGGGGAGAAAAAATAAAAGTATACGTATATCGGCGATTTTCATATATACGTCAGAATTTTTTTTGTATAAAATGTAAAGCTCGTAGTGTCCGTCTGTCTGAAAAACTTTGGATACTTAAAAACGTATCCAAAGTTTTTCAGTTTTTTTTTGCAGGCAGACTCGTGGAAATGTCTGTATCATGTTAAATTAAAAAAAAATAGATTTGTATCAATTCTCAGATTTTTTTGAAAATTTTTTTTCTGTTTTTTCAGCATAACTTGAAGGGACTCCCAATTTTTACATTTTTACATTACGTGTACATGAGAATCGCCGATACACGTGTATTTTTATTTTTTCTCCTCTTTCCGAAAAAGTATATTGGGTTCATAGAACCCAATCGCGGTGAAATGACACAAAAAACTAGCACCAGAAAGCAATCGAGACATAGAGTTTATTTTATTTTGACAGCGTTTTTTCTTTGACTCTCACATATAAATACTTATTTTCTCAAACATGTTATTATACTTTCAATAAATTTCATACATTTTGTTAACAAAACTACAAAGGAAAATGAGCACAAAAGAAAAAAAAATAGAGAGCATTTGAATTTGTGGCAAAAATGAACTAGTGAACGAGCTCGACCCAAGTCTACATTTGCAGTTACTGCCGTATATTTTATTATGGGCTTTGTTAATTTGACAGAGATTTTTCCTGAAGTTGCTTACTTAAACAAAATAAGTTTGATCATTGAGTCTAAATTTACATGAAACTTTTTTTAACACACATGTACACTTCAAACTCAAAAACAAAAATTAAAAGTCTTTAAATTTTCTTCGATTTATTTTATAACATTTTTTTAAAATAAAACTTGGTCTTAAACAATTTATAAACGTCGACTTCGCATAAGCTCGCTTATATACTCATCAAGCTAAACACATGATTTGCGATCAACCGGACATATTCCGTCACAACAATCCGAAGTTTTTGTACAAGGAAATGATAGTGCTGCACACTGGAAACAATAAAAGGGAAATCAAATTATATACATATCTTAAGATATTATAGGTATTACTACAAAAAAGTATACATATGTATAATAATAGTGTACATATGTATGCATGTTGCATGTATAATGTACATTATACATATGTACACTGAAAGGAAACTCTTCATTCAGACAATGAAATTCTTCATTGCATTAATGAATGCAGTGATGGTATTTTGGTGCGTTTCGGGTATTTTTTGGTGCTTTTTGCCTCTTCATAAACGCGAAATTTTGGTTAATACCCTTTTTTAAAAAGCGGGTATTTACAGTGCTTTTTAACAATTTCTCACAGTGCTTTTGGTGCTTTTTTGTAAAATAAAAATATTTTTAATTTACAAACCTAATGTACTTTTAAGAGCTAATAGCAGCATCTTTTTACTGAGCCTTCTTAAATTATTTTTAATGACAATAACGGAAACTATGTTAAAAGCAATTTAGAAAACGTTTCATAATTGGGATTAAAAAATTAAAATACTTCTTGCAAAATAGAAATCGGAAGTACCACATAATTCTCTGCATAATAATTTATTGATAGTAGATCAATTGACAGCATTAGGTTGTCAGTTGTTTTAGACATCGGGTAGCCAAGTCCCAATTTTTTGGTATCGTATTGACGTGCTGTCAATGTTGGCAACTGGAATAAGTGTGAATATCGCAAAAACAAAAACTTTTAAGTTACTTAAGGAAAAAAGTGATGCTTTTAATGCTTTTGTATGCTTAAAATATTTTTCAGTATCATGCATACATATGTATCTTAATCTAAGCCTAAGCTTCACCTACCAAATAACTAACACCGATCATATAACTACTAACATTTTGAGAAATTAATAAGGGTTTTCATGAGAACTTTTAAAATTGTCATTTGTGCAATTGGGGAAATATGTTTCATGAAGCCCCTTTGACTTTTTAAGGCAATTTGAATGAAATGTCAAAAAAAATTAATTTAATAAAAATAACACAAGAAAATTTCAAGCAGTTTTAAATTTCATATATTTTATTTATGTATTAAATATTTTGAGGCAAAAACTTGAAATTATATTATGATGTTTTCACTCCAAACTCTCCTTTTTAAGTGGCTTAATGTATTAAAATAAAAAAAAAATTTTGTGCTTCTTTACCCTCTTTTTCTTATTTTTTTGCTCTTTTTACCCTTTTCGCAACAGCTCATTGTGCGTTTGCTCTTCGTAGAGATACCAACACTGAATGAATGAATTTTCATTAAAAGTCAGCTAATGAAGCCCTTAATTGGATCAATGATGAATGGGTCATTGTATTTATGAAGTTAACTTTTGGCGAATATGTCATAAATAGAATGAAAATATTTCATTACTTCAATGAAACTTTTTCATATATACAATGTAGTTGTTTCATTGATTTAATGAAGTTTTTACATAATATTAATGAAATTTATTCATTAATATAAAGAAAATTTCATTAAAGTTATGATGAAATTTTCGTAAATATAATGAAATATAACCAGCAAATAATGAAAATTTTCTATAAAAAACATGAAATCATATCCCTTCCAAACCACCTATTTTATAAAAAATATATACATAGCTTTTTTTGTTTTATTTAATATATACAAGTATATATGTAGTTAATATATGTACATATGTTTGTATTTATTAAAGTAAAACATTTAAAATTTAAGGAACCCATCATTAAGGCTTCATTAGTCTTTACTTTCTGTTGCTGTTCTGTGCCGTTCTTTTCCGTATAAAATATTCAAAATATAAAATCAGCTGGCAACCTATAGAATTGATTTCACTAGTACAAAAAGTATCACAACACACTAATACATACACACTTTTGGCTGTCACTTAACATTGATTTCTATTTTCTACAGATCTGTCCGCAACAGAACAGAACGAAAAAGGAAAAACTAACCAAACATACAGATTTTCAACTAAACAGAAACTAAACAGCTGATTCAGAACAGAACAGCACGTACAAACTAATTCTGCCTTTAGAGTCCAACCCAAATAATGTTTTAAGTAAACCGAAAAACTTAGATGTTTATACTAAAACTTTTGATATGTTGTTGAGAATTACAATACACAAAAATAAGTTTAAAAGAACAAAACAAAAATCTTAACAAAACAGGCATCTTTATGAGGTGTTTGGCACAAACTTCTTGTGTTTGTACACTGTGCTAAGTCACGTGAATGGATAAAAAAGAGAAAGAGAGAGATGTCTGGCATACAATGAAGAATATTACATTGTATAAATGAAATGATTTCATTGCATTTATGACACATTTATGACTTATTTCTCTTGACAGCAAGAAAAATAAATTTGAAGCATTCTTTTAATAAAATTCTCATTCTCATTCATTCTTTTAATAAAAATACACAGCGGTAAAATATACTTATGGATCACAAAAAGCTAATTTAAAAAAAAAATAAATTAAGAAAAGTGGCGTATGCGGCACAAAACGTATTTTTTACTTTTACAATAAGCTTATAACTTCATTCATGAAAGTTCACAAAAGCTTACAGTTTTCTTCAAAACATGTGACGGAAGGACTGATGCAAATACAAAAGAAATCCATTGGGTATATTTTGAGAAAACTTCATGTAAACCTTCTTTGTCGTTTTATCCACTCCGAATTTGTGGCGTATGGGCTAAACCAATTCTGAGGCGACAGTATGTATACTTCAAACCCAAATTATTCTTTTACAATGCGGAATAAATATAGAAGGCACTTCCATTTTCTCTTTGTTTTCAAAAATAAATATTTTTGAGGTATATTTTTTTAAAGAAATAAAAAAAAAATTTCCCATATAGTAAAAAATAAACAAAAAATATGTGTAATTATCTTATCGAAAACTTGCGTAAAAATAAAGTAATATATATACATAAATAGATATCTGTGAAGTTTGAAAATTGGTTGTGTAATAACTTGTCTCATCTTTTTAAGTTTTCTGCCTAAAAGAAATCTTTTAACTATATTTTCATCTAAATTTGAT
Source organism: Tachina fera (assembly GCA_905220375.1). NCBI lineage: Eukaryota > Metazoa > Arthropoda > Insecta > Diptera > Tachinidae > Tachina > Tachina fera. The sequence continues at coordinate 79,176,581 of LR999966.1, forward strand.
ATTGATAAACTAAATTAATTGATGATTCTAATTAGTGGACAATACATTTTCATTAATTTTAAAAAAATATTGATCGATATTGCATTTTCTTAAATCTATATACATAACTCGTTTCTTGTTGATTGTAACATCCATTTCTAAAATATGGCAAGTCCATTTCATAGATTTTGAGAGGCTCTAAGCCACTGTTGACAAACACCAGATCATGTAGGGGACTTAAAAAATGCTACATTAATATTTTTACATCCACAACTTGGAATATGAAGCTTATTTTCGCTTTCTTTAATACAAGATACTTATGTACATATCGTTGTCCACAAGTAGAAGCAAGGGCTAGCTCAATTGACTGTAACTTTTCAAGAGAAGGTAAAATGTACAACTGCTTGTAAAAGCTTTATTTTTTAACACTTTTGCAATAAATTTTTGTGACAAGCTGTAATTGTGTGAAATGTATTGTAATCACTGAAAAACTAAATTTGGTAAAAATACGAGTTAGGGCCTTTCTACTTTTGACCATCAATATGTAAAAAATTCAATTTAATCTGATTACCATATACATATTTCATTGCTTTTCAAGATAATAAAATATTTATAATCACTATATTTTTTCTCTAAATTTTAAATTGTTTAAATTTATACATTCTGTATTTTAAGAAAACAATTTTGAAATAATTTTTGAATCAAAATTTTCAAACAAACAGGAAACTGAGTGGAAATATTAAATTAATACGCTAGCACGATTTTAACGGAAACTTCATAATACTCATGCTTGCCAGATGGTGAAATAGTGTTGCCAGTTTAGGGGGTTTGTCCCCAAATTGGGATTTTTTTTCGCGATTGGCAATGAAAGTTTCGTATTGGAGATCTGGGGATTTGTTGGGGATGATAAATTAATTTTAGGGTATTTTTTGGATTTTTTTTATAACTGATGATAACAAGAATGATTTTTGAACTAAGAAATATGCGTCTGGCAAGTCTACAAGTGTGTGTTACCATTCATATTAGTAGAAGAAGTATCAAGGCATATTAACCAATAATGAACACAACCAAAATACGTAACAAAATGCAACATGACTTGTTGGAAGCACTTCTAAGAATCAACACACTTTAAAAATAATTCAATTTGTTGCGATTAATTTAATCCTTAATTTTTCAAGTTTTATAAGTACAAATTAAGTTAATATGAATACAATTATAGCTTACGCTAAAAATGAGTTCTATTTAATAGTTACGTATGCCATTTATTCATTATTTTTTAAATAAAATTAACAAATTTTATTTCTTTCACAAAAGAAAAAATTTTAATCAAAAAATTCAATTTGATAATTTTTGGGGATGACAAAACAAAAACTTGGGATAAGATCTAGAAAAAAACTGGCAATACACTGTGGTGAAAGTCAAGAAAAATTGAGAGAATGAAAGTACTAAGATCTATTTATCATGTCAATGCAATATCCTCCTAATGATTTGTTGTGGTTTAATTTTTGAACTATCAAAATTTGCTTACATTTTTGGACACCATTGACTTTAGTTCATGTTTTTGTGTGTTTCTGACAATTTAAACATTGTGTTGTTTTTGTATATCTGTATTTTTGTAGAGTTGCATTGACCTAATAAATATATGTACCTTCCATATTTATACCATGCAGCAGACTATGTTTTGGAAAATAAATATTAAAAGTCTTTGAATTATCTTCGATTTATTTTACAACATGTTGATTTTATAAAATTTGGGTTTTAAAACAATTTATGAACTTTGAATTTTGATAATTCGGTATGCATACATATATATGTATGTATGTACATACATAAATAGCTAAATGCAACACTTTTATTAGTGCCTGTATTCTTCCGGAACACATAATCTGAGTTTAACCGAACATATTCCTTCACAACATTCCGAAGTCCTTTTACAAGGCTGAAGAGTTTCTATACACTATAAATAATAAAATGGAAAGAAAATTATATACCTTATTATATTACTACGAAAAATATATTATACTCTTATATATAATAAAATTGTACATTGTACATATGTACATATGTACAAGTATTTAATTTTTTTTAAATTATACAACAAAATAAATTACCTTGGCGTCAGAAAGCTCTACAAGTATTGCTATTACTACGGCAATAACCAAAGAAATATTCAAAAGTTTCATTTTGAAATTAAAAAAATTATAACGTATGTATGTATAACTTGGACGATAGAACGAATTTCACTGTGTTCGTCGTTTCTGAATGTATCTATTTATATGAAATTTTCTTATATGTATATGTTTGTATGTATGTATGTATGTGTGTATGTATATATAAGATTCAACATGGCCGAAGTAGCGCTGTTAATATTGTTAATATACGTATATACACAATAATATGTTATATACTTTTCTCATTGTCTACTATTCCACGTTTTGCTGTGCAAATACATATTTTCAACCGAAATAGTGCCCTAATTTCTAACTCGTTTATTTTATTGTTTCTGATAATGAGCTATTCTGTAGAGTTCTTAAGAATTTCGATGCGTAAATAGCAATTGTTTTCACATAACATTTACGTATATACTTTCATAAGTATGTATGTATGTACATGCATGCACACTATAAAAGTACATACTAGGGATGTCAATCGTGGGATCCCGATTGTGGAAACCTTAAATTTTTTTGGGATCGGTATATCCTGATAGCTACCTAGCTATCAGGACTCTTGGTTTTTGATGTATTAATATACATATATATTTTTTTGATTTCTTATATTTTCTCCCCAAAAAGATTTCTCAGCGATAAGTTGTGTTTTGTAACGAATCGTGATAAGAATATAAATTTTTATGGGTTCTGGGCTACCTATTAATCGCGGCTATGCTCGTCGTTGGGTGTGGAGTATTCCCATATACATAAAGTTGAAAGTTATGATTCCGTTACAAATGATTTTATACTTTAGGTAGCAAGTAATAAACCAAACACATACATATAAACATAAAAATAAGAAACCAAAAATGATAAAAAGTTGATGGAATTTAGAGTAGCATTAGATGTATGTAGTTATCTACCCATGTCTCAAACCCACCCCCCTTGCTAACGTGTTTTAATGTCATGTTAGCCCAAATCTAATTGAATTTAATCTACCCTATACTTCCAACTTCACCTTTCGTAATTAATAGTTAACAAAGTTTATTCCATGTTAATTAGTTTTAAAATGTATTTACAATTAAAAAAAATATGTACATATTAGTAATGTAATAATATATTGCAAAAATGAATTAATAGAATGAAATTATTGAAAAGAAATCTTTACTATGTGTAGATTTAATTTTTTTTTATATTCAAAAATCTATACATAAAGATTTATGTAAAAGTTAACATAAACTTATTTACGTTTAATAGACTTTATGAATTTGAGTGTTATAATTTGTATATTATTATGTATATAGTGTAATTATTTGTTTTCTTTTATTTAATTTATATTTTGCATAAAAACTTACTTGTTAAATCCAACGTTGTCGACAGGCGCCGGAAGACAGGAATCTTAGTGATTTATTTTTAGTTATGCTCAATTATAGAAGAATTAGTGTGTATTGTGTATGTATGATGTGTATCGAGTGGATTGTATTACTCTACAGAATTTTTACATTCTCATCATAATACGATCCACTCACTACAGATTAGTGTATTTTTACATGTATTAGTTTATGTAGCAATAATTAATGTGTACGTTTAAATAGAAAATTTAATATAGATTATTTAAAAAAAATTATTAGTTTTTAAAAAAAAAATTAATTAAATTAAAATTATGTATTTTTGTTTGCAATTTTTTAAATAACGAAATCTGTGAAAACCCTTCTATGAGATGACTAACGATGAGTGTAAATGTCGATATTCCGCAATCAAACGAAATTAAAATTCCTGGTCTCTTAATATCAGCAACAGAAAAATATTCTCTTGACCGTTTGATTCTAATTTTATGAATCTTGTAGCCCAAAATAATGAATTGATGTTATTCTTCAGCAAGATAAGCAATATTTTATTCCAGCAGTCCAGAAATAATGGAACGATGTTAGTTAACAGCAATTCTAATTATTTTTCCCTATTTTACTATGTAACCCTTAGCCGCAACAGCAAATCGATTAAGATGTAATGTCAGTAATATCAGCGAAATAATTCTAAATAGAAAACATATGAAATTTCCACATAAATTATGCAACAACAAAACTATCTTACCAATAAAATTCACCCACTAAAATTCAATATATTTAATACACAGAAACTTCGATAGCCACACAGCAAAGTAAAATATCTAGTATTACAATTTAAAATAATTATTATTAACAATTCACCACTTTTCTTTAGAAAAATTCTTTATTGAATAACAAAAATTTTCATATTTTGAAGCATATATCAAATTTAAAAATCAAAGCTTATCGATTGAAAAAAAAAATTTAAAACTTGTTTCACACCCACAAAGAAAAATGTTGGTAAAATCAAATCCAAAGTACCACCACAGTTTTAGTAAACTTTTCAATGTAATTGTTTGCATATTACTATCTTTTAAAATAATCATTTTACAAGAATATGATATATGGTAATATTTTAGCTTTTGGAGTCAGCAACATTAGTCTCAAAAAAGTTTTTTGCTAAAATCAATATTTTAGAAAATAATGAGGAAAATAACCAACCAAATACCAAAAATTTTATGTAACAAAATTATATTTATGATTTGAACGGGCTAAAGTTCGTAACGCTCTTTAAGCCAAATTACATGTGATAATTATTAATGAACAAATAACATCAAAGTTAGTTGTAAATATTCTGACAACACATAGTTGAACGGAACAGCCAGCCGTTTTCGAAGGGCACTAAACCTTCATCATCAGCGTTCTTCTGTGTTGGTCCACTGTGTGTCGTGTCAGTTGATGTAGATTTCTGTCTTATATACGAAACTTTCTTGCAAATGGAATACGTGAATTGTTTTGATTCATCGTATTTCAATTTGCTGAAAAGGTGTTTTGTAATGAAAGCCCAAATTTACCATCTCTAATTTACAACAGACTTACCATTGTCGTTTATTCTTTACTAATTATGCACATGTTAGTTAATTTGCTTATTTTTGTTCTACTTAAGACAAACTTTTTTGGTTTGTTACTATTAAGTATATTTATTTAATTTTTGCCACATGGCTATTAATATTAGTTAATTTTAATTATTATTTTTCGAACTTAATTTGTTTATGTATTTATGATTTGAACGAGCTAAACTTCGTAACGCTTTTTAAGCCAAATTAAATATTTATATGGAATTATTTTACCTTAAGCATGTACATAGAATAAGATCTATCTATCATAATAATCAGTTGAGTGTCCTTATTTTTTAAAACGCATCGTCGTTGAGGAATTTTTAATGTGTTTTGTTTTTGTAATTTACAATTTTTTTTCCATATAAAATTTGTCAAAATTTGCTTGGTATTTTGCTTTAAAAAAATAAGGCACTTAATTTTAAAAATATATAAAGCGTGTGCTCGTTTAGATGAGTACGTATCGATGTTGTGAGTTTCATAAAAATTGGTACAAATGTTTCATAGGACAGTTATTAATTACCCCTGCCACTGTGTGTTCATTTAGGCGCATATCTATTACTGTCCTGCAAAAGACCTTCCAAGACTTGAGAGATTTTTCAAATGCTTTACTAGAGCGAAAATTATAAAAGAAACGCTAAACAACACTGTTGGCAAGACAAGCAACTGAAACAAATGTCTTGCCAACGGTCTTGTTTGGCGTTTGTTTTAGAATAGTTCGCTTTAATAAAGCATTTGAAAAATCTCTCATGTCTTGAAATGTCTTATAAATGGTCTTGTGCAGGACTTTAATATCTATCTGTGTTTTAACCATTTAACCAATAAATTTTAATAAACCAACAAAGTTAGTGGACGGACGGGAATACTGGAGAACAGATATATGAACTAAATTACGAACAGCGTACTCACGTTAATAGATTCTGTTTCTTTTCAATACAAAAACCTAAAAACTCTTACTTTAATAAAAGATCTCTGTTAAAACGCAGTAAATAATTTCGGGAGCCATGGCCTTATCCCAAGTATTTAAACGGAACAATAAATGCCTTATGCCCATTGGGAGGCTCCATTATATTTAGACATTACCTCTTACAAACATACTTGTAACTCTTTAATTGGCCTCCTTATAATATTAATATTGGTAGCACGGCAAAACAATGTATAAATATCCGCATACGTTTTAATAAAAATTTATGATTTGTTAATTAGTTTATATTATGTATGTCTGTATGTGTGCATGTACATACATATATGTATGTGTATGAATTTTATAATTTTTGCTATAAACTTTAATAAGCAACTAATTACTACGAGTACTTAAGGCACTGACTCACACAATTTACGAAAAAATACAACCCTGATGTAATGAATTGTTATTGTCTTTTGAACATTTTCATAGATTCCATCATAACAGGGTTGTATTTTCTCTAAAATCGCTACTTTTAATTTTCCATCTGAGAGATGAGAAAGTTATATACACCCTTTGAATACCTATGCTTTTCTTTCTACAATGTACAATGAAAACTTGAGCAATAAGAACTGACATACACATAGATACGTATGTATGTGAATTTCGTATATTTATAATAAATTAAAATTGTAACACTACTTATATTATTATATTGTTATATAAACTTTTATTGCTTTATAAAATTCATAAAAAAATTCAGTTTCTCAAATAATCCCGAAGATATACTAAAATCCCCAAAAACCTCGGGATTCCGAAAAATTGGAGAATTTGGGGGATTTGAAAAACCGCTAGCATCCCTAATACGCATACATGCATACTTACCCATGTATAGTTTAGATGTTTTGAATTTGGATTGTGTACCTATACCCTAAAGGAAGCGTGAGGTTTTGGTGACTTTTTGGCGACAATGTCAACGTAGTGCTTATATTTTAATTATTATTACATTATATGCTTCTTTTTAACGTTTAATTGGTTTAAAAAAAATCAAGTCTTATAAAAAATAGTTTAAAAAATCAATTTAAAATTTACATATATATATAATATATTATATAATGTATTAAATTATAATTATAATTCAAAAAAATAAAACAAAAAGAATTAACAAAAAATAAATAAAAAATAATCTATATTTTATAAAAATTGAAAATACGAATATTAAACAATCTTAAGTGAAAGTGTTAATTATGAAAATTTTGTTGAGCATATTGAAGATTTTTTGCCATCAGTCAAAGATTTGTCACACGTTCACAGCCATACCTACATAAATGTTCCTTTTATTATATATTTTTATGCATTATTTGCCTTTTTTATATATTTTATATGTATGCAATAGTGATGCACGGATATTCGTATTCGTATTAGAATTGCCGAATATTCGTCTATTTTTAGACATTCGTATTCGCATTCGTATTCGCCAAATTAAGGAATACGAATAATTAAAAAATTAAAAAATTAAATGCATAAATTCTAAATTGAATTTAAATAAGTGGCTAAAAATAAATGTTCATTAAATTTTTAATAGAAATTTGTGTTTTGTATCATTTTCAAATGATATTTAAAGATGATCATTACAATTATGGGTAGTTTTTATTAACTTTAAAGTACGCCAATAGGAGTATGAAGATCTTTTTTCTAACAATTTTATGATTATAAATTTACCTTATAATATTCGTATTCATATTTCCGAACATCGTTTGAATTATTCTTATTCGTATTAGCAAATATCAAAATTTCACATTCGTTACATCACTAATATGCAATTTCATTATAAAGAGTGTAGCCTAGAATTACTAAAATATACTATTCACTATCTGTTTCCAATGTCTACCTATGGTCCCTAAAGAACTACCTACCCAGCTAAAAAAATTATATATGGTCCATATATTTTTAATATATGAATGTATATAACTATATATGAATATGTATGAATTCATGTATGGAAATATATGGAATTATACATGGCAAAACTATTATATATGAACTAATATATGGACTAATATATGAAATGTATTATAATATATGAGCTCATATATGAAAATTTAATTATGAAGCTCTTCATATGTGGATCCATATATAAATATAAGATTTTATATATGGAGTCATATAAGAATGTATGCAAAAATGATATCTCACGTAAGATCGATTTTGCAATCAAAAAAGTTTGGAATTTTATCAATGCTGGATTGGAAATCCATTAGAAAATACATACGGATGCAAAGTTTATACATATGCATACCCTCAACGTTTAAAAAAGAAAAACTTTTTCTTGTATGATTTTATACATTGTGGCCCTATTTAATATATCAAATAATCAAAAGGATAATCCAGTCATTAATTTTATAAAAATAACAAAATTCTCTAGATAAGAAACAAAGTTCATATTACTGTATTGAAAACTATTGTTAGAGGGATTATTTTTTTTTATAATTAATTGCATTAGTTTTTAATCTGATTTCTTAAGCTAAATGTCATGTACGAATATGATTTATGTGTCTTTTAAATAATTGATTCACCTTTTGATGAATGAAATGACTTTTAGTCCGTTTTGAATTATTTGTCCAAGCAAATGTTCCATTAAATACAACCTCTCTCTCAAGTCTAAAAAAATTTAATTTTAGTAATTTAATTTATTGCACAGCAGTGCGCTTTTGTGAATCAAGAGTGTATGAATATGAACTTTGCATACTGTGGAGGGAATTTATACATACATGCATGAAAATGTATGAATATATATAATCATATATGCGCATATACCCTCATTTTTCGGATCCGAACCATATATGGGATATCATATATGTTCCATACATATTTTTTTAGCTGGGTAGTCAGTAGTACCAACGTCTATATCAAGAAACAATGTATGGGGTATAATTTGTCAGTACTACTGATGTCAAAATCACTATAGTGAATTAGTACTGCTTCACTAGTGACATTTCCTTCAGGGTATTTACACATACATGCGTAGGTATTTAAAATTTTTATATTGAAATACATACATACATACATATGTATGTACATACGCATGTAGATATGTATGTAGATATGTACTTTTAAATTAAAAGAAAGAAAAATAACTTAGAAGAAATATCTATTAAGAAACTAATACAAACTATTAAATTTCAACATTATTTACTTCGCATGTCTGGAATAATGCTGACGTCTTTTAGGTGGTTAAGTCTAGATATAAACCCGATAAACTGATATGAAGTTAGCATCAGGGTAGGAAAATATTCTGCTCGCAAATGCTATTTTATTTTTTTCGTTCGTTTTAAAATTTGTTTTCGGAATTAAAAAAAAATCGGAAAAGAATTTTATTTTAAATTCTTTTCCGAATTTTATTTTATAATTCTTAAGAACAAATGCAAAAGAATTATTCGCATAAATATTTAAATAAGGCATTTTGAGTTTTTTTGGCATATCATCGCCCAGCCCAAACCACTGTAGCTTTAGAGCTGAAATTTGGTGTGTATGTTCCCCTTCCGATGTATAGATTTACTAAGAGGCGATTATTGGAAATTCAAACGTGCAAAGGGGTAAAAAGGGGAAAATTTTAAACTATTGAACGTAGCATTGGCATTAAAGAGTTAAAAAGTAAAAGTGCTTTTTGGAAAATTACTTTTTTGAAAAATATACTTTATTCAGAAAGTACTTTTTAGGAAAAAGTTCTTTTTGAAGGAAGTACTTTTTGGAAAAGATACTTTTTAGGGAAAGTACTTTTTGAAAAAGGTACTTTTTGGGAAAAGTATTTTTAGAAAAATATACTGTATTAAGAAAGTACTTTTAATTTTTTTTTATTTTTTATTTTGGATTCTTGGTTTTTTTTGTTCGCAAATTTTATTTATAAAATGGAAAATAAAATTCGTTCGAATTAAATTCGTTTGCGAAAGAAATTAATTCGAGCACTCTTCCTACCCTGGTTAGCATACATACGTAAAATTTAACTAATTTTTACACGTTCGCAACTCATTGTCACATACATGCTTATGTATATGTGTCGTTGACGATTTCACATACATAAACTAGTCGCATATACTACGTGTCACATTATTACTGAAATGTATTTAGCATTAATTTCAGAGAAGTTTGTAGCAGGTAATTTTCTTGAATATTTTAGTCTCTGGAATAGTGTCAGATATCTAGGAGTGCCGCAGTTTGTGGATATGCTAAGCAGTTATTTTGAAATAATTGACTTGATCGAGAGTGTTCTTATATATGTTTGAAGAAAATTGGTGCAGCCGTTTGAAAGATATCAGTGGGCAAATTACGGCACTCGTTATCGAACGAAATTACGAAATACTTCAATAGAGTTTATATGGAAATATTTTACAATTTCGAGCCTTAATTAGTACTGCTTCACTAGTGATATTTCCTACAGGGTAGATATATATAATATATATATATATATAATATATATATATATATAATATAGTATATATAATATATATATATATATATATATATATATATATATATATATATATATATATATATATATATATATGTACATACGTCGGTACCCAGCTAAAAAAATATGTATGGAGCATATATGATATCCCATATATGGTTCGGATCCGAAAAATGAGGGTATATGGGCATATATGATTACCCAGCTAAAAAAATTATATATGGTCCATATATTTTTAATATATGAATGTATATAAATATATATGAATATGTATGAATTCATGTATGGAAATATATGGAATTATACATGGCAAAACTATTATATATGAACTAATATATGGACTAATATATGAAATGTATTATAATATATGAACTCATATATGGAAATTTAATTATGAAGATCTTCATATGTGGATCCATATATAAATATAAGATTTTATATATGGAGCCATATAAGAATGTATACATACATGATATCTCACATAAGATCGTTTTTGCTATCACAAAAGCTTGGAATTTTATCACTGCTAAATTGGAAATCCATTAGAAAATACATACGGAATGCAAAGATTATACGCGTTCAACTTTTAAAATAGAAAAACTTTTTGTTAAAAAAACCATTCTTGTATGATTTTGTACATTGTGGACCCATTTAATATATCAAATAATCAAAAGGATAATCCAGTCATTAATTTTATAGAAAATAACAATATTCTCTAGATAAGAAACAAAGTTGATATTACTGTATTGAAAACTATTGTTAGAGGGATTATTTTTTCTTTTATAATTAATTGAATTATTTTTTAATCTGATTTCTTAAGCTAAATGTTATGTACGAATATGATTTATGTGTTTTTTTAAATAATTGATTCACCTTCTGATGAATGAAATGACTTAGTTCGTTTTGAATTATTTGTCCAAACAAATGTTTCATTAAATACAACCTCTCTCTCAAGTCTAAAAAAATTTCATTTTAGTAATTTAATTTATTGCACAGCAGTGCGCTTTTGTGAGTCAAGAGTGTATGAATATGAACTTTGCATACTGTGGAGGCAATTGTATGAAAATGTATGAATATATATAATCATATATGCCCATATACCCTCATTTTTCGGATCCGAACCATATATGGGATATCATATATGCTCCATACATATTTTTTTAGCTGGGTATATATATTCATACATTTTCATACAATTGCCTCCACAGTATGCAAAGTTCATATTCATACACTCTTGACTCACAAAAGCGCACTGCTGTGCAATAAATTAAATTACTAAAATGAAATTTTTTTAGACTTGAGAGAGAGGTTGTATTTAATGAAACATTTGTTTGGACAAATAATTCAAAACGAACTAAGTCATTTCATTCATCAGAAGGTGAATCAATTATTTAAAAAACACATAAATCATATTCGTACATTACATTTAGCTTAAGAAATCAGATTAAAAACTAATGCAATTAATTATAAAAGAAAAAATAATGCGTCTAACAATAGTTTTCAATACAGTAATATGAACTTTGTTTCTTATCTAGAGAATTTTGTTATTTTCTATAAAATTAATGACTCGATTATCCTTTTGATTATTTGATATATTAAATGGGGCCAGAATGTATAAAATTATACAAGAATGGTTTTTTTGTAACAAAACGTTTTTCTTTTTTAAACGTTGAGGGTACGCATATAAACTTTGCATACCGTATGTATTTTCTAATGGATTTCCAATTCATCAGTGATAAAATTCCAAGCTTTTTTGATTGCAAAAACGATCTTATGTGAGATATCATGTATGTATACATTCTTATATGGCTCCATATATAAAATCTTATATTTATATATGGATCCACATATGAAGAGCTTCATAATTAAATTTTCATATATGAGCTCATATGTTATAATACATTTCATATATTAGTCCATATATTAGTTCATATATAATAGTTTTGCCATGTATAATTCCATATATTTCCATACATGAATTCATACATATTCATATATATTTATATACATTCATATATTATAAATATATGGACCATATATAATTTTTTTAGCTGGGTAGTTAAAATTTCTACAATATTGAAATATTTGTACGTGCATACATACATATGTATGTACATACGCATGTAGATATGTATGTACTTTTAAATTAAAAGAAAGAAAAATAGCTTAGAATAAGTATTAAGAAACTAATACATTCTTTTAAAGTTCAGTATTATTTACTTGGCTTGTCTCAATAATGCTTACGTCTTTTGGGTTAGCATACATACGCAAAATTTAACTAATTTTAACACGTTCGCAACTCATCGTCACATACATAAACTCGTCGCATATACTACGTGTCGCATTATTACTGAAATGTATTAACTTTAATTTCAGAGAATTTTTTGGTAGGTAATTTTCTTGAACATTTTAGTCTCTGGAATAGTGTCAGATATCTAGGAGTGCCGCAGTTTGTGGATATGTTAAGCAGTTATTTAAAAATAATTTTTTTAGCGATATTCCCAGGAGAACAATTCAAGGTATTTTTTCACCTGATAGACATATCACGTTGGAATGCCTGCTGGATTCATAACAAAATAAATATTGATAGAAAATCCTTTAACACTTTTTTCATCTAGAGAAAGGATTATAAAATGATATTTGGCTTTAACTCTAAAACGATCGCAATAAAGTGTTTCTAAACCCCGACCAAAAAAGGGGAATTAAAATTTTGTACTGTGTGTCTGTATATCGGTGTATCTCTGTGTATGTACGAGTTCACGTACAGAAAAAACGGCTAGACCGATTTTGATTTAGTTTTTTGTTGGTTTGAAAGGTGACTTGATCGAGAGTGTTCTTATATATCTTTGAAGAAAATTGGTGCAGCCGTTTAAAAGATATCAGTGGGCAAATTACGGCACTCGTTATCGAACGATATTACGAAATATTTCAATAGAGTTTATATGGAAATATTTTTAAATTTCGAACCGTATATAATGCCGTTTCTCATTGTAGAATACGTTTTGCTGACTTCGACTATTTTAATTTATTTTTCCAAATGTTGACTCATATGTATTTTATTGATTTTTTAAAAACCTGAATAACTGCAATATGATAACTCTAATATTTTATAACTATAACATGACGCTGGCAGAACAACTGTAATTTTTCATTAATATCAACCAAAAGACGTAGACGTTGATGATTTTATATTATTATGAATCAAAGAAATAAAGTAAACAAACAAATAAACTAAACAAATGAACTAAGCAAAATAACTAATTTGCGTGTTGTTTAATTTTTTTGTCACAAATAATTGTTGTACCGCCTTTTTTTAAACGAAAATTGTTTAATAAATAAACTTTAAATGCACACATAGACATAAAATGACATTTAATATCAAGATGAATTCATCAGGCAATGAGCTGTGATAATTATATCATAACTCTACCATAATATTAATAAATTGAGTGGATACTTGATGAATTTTCATCATGATATCATTTTGATATTCATCGTGATATAAATTCATCAGGTGTTATGTTAGGTATACCGTATACAACATGAGTTGTCAAAATATATTCATTTAGTTCAATCATATTTTTAGTTCAATAATTTCACATCTACATATTAACAATCATGCGTATGTAGATATCTTGTTTTGTATGACAGTATTAAAACATATATCTGTGATTAAAAAAACTTTATGAAAACGAAAATGAAATCCTTTATTCATAAGAAATAACTTTGCTTTAAGAGTATAAAGGGTTTATGAAACCAATTTAGTAAGAAAATCTATTTAATAAAAAATCGAATAAATCAAAACTATTTTTTGTGGTAGTAGCCAGCAATGACCCTGCAAATAACGCGACTAGTCCATACATGCATGTAAAGAGTACTCCATAAAGGACCAGGACTAGTCCCAAACTAATCCAAATGTATAGATAAAACATGGTTGATTTAACATTGCGATGTAATAAGGACTTTTGTATTATTTGTTTTTATTTTCTGTCATATTTTGTACAAATAACATTTGGCTGCAATACATAAAGTAGAAAGTGTCGCAACGTATTGAAACGTGGCAATTCAAATGACTAAACCTCACGATAAAAATTACAGGGAGGATGAACTTGCCTTTGACTTAGCTCTCACTTCTGGTTTAAATAAAGTTGTAATAATGAAAAAGTATTTGTACATCCAATAAAATACTACCTTTAATTAACGAAAAGTTACGTCGGCTTACCACTAACAAAATTTGCAATCCTAGAACTTTTCACATTTTTTAAATTTTTTTCTTCATATTTTTAAATTTGTTTACAAAGATTTTTTAATAAAATATTTTTCCTGTTGAGATTTTGAAATTTATTTTAATATCTTTTTCGTGTATGTACCATTTTTGAAGTTTCCGGGCAACTAACTTGAAAAAATATTTGATCAGCTGTGTCTTCGCTACTACCCGGTAAGTAATTGTACCTTTTATAGAATTGAATGCAAAAAAGTGTTGGTGCATACTTTCTAGAGCAACAAATATAATTTTGCTTTTTCAAATTGTTTGTGTTGAAAGCTTAAAAAATATTTGTGCCTACTTTTAGGACAAACAAATAAAAGTTTACTTCTTGAATTGTGTTTATGTTCACGTGAAATTTCCAATTGTAGATTTATTTCCAGCGTTGTCAACTTGGTGCGTTTCGCACTATTTTGGGTGCTTTTCGAAATTTTTTTTGCGAAAAATTCCTTAGTTGGTGCGTGGTGCGCTTTCTTTTTTTAAATTTGGTGCGTTTTTCAATTCTTGGTGGCACCAACGCAAATTTAACACGACAGTGGGTTAAAACGGGAAAATTCTTGTTGTGAAACTTTTACCTACTTCCTGATAGTAATGATGTTTACAAAACATCACAATTTGTAATGAAATCTTTTTTATGACCCTATGATAACAATAATGATGAAAATAGGTATTAACTTTATTAATTTCTTATCTCTTTTAAAAAAAGTTTTATGCAGAATTTATAAAATTAATGTACAAAAATTTTAATTTTAATTTTTTTAAAAATTAATGTGTGTGCCCTTAAACTTGAATAAGTCATATATGTATATCTTTGCTCGAGATATTTAGTAGGTTCATATGAACAAATCCAAAAATTTTTTTTTATTATCCGACAGTTTAACTTAGAGTTATACTAGCCTCGATTAATATAAATTTATTTTTTTTAAAGATGTATTTACAACTTCGAATCAAGAATGCCTACGACTCAGACCAGTTTCAGCCACGCACTTCATCAGCACCTAGTCAATAATTGTATACACAACAATCATTTCTCATATTCCGTTTCATTAAAAATTTCCGTTAAATACCCAGTAGTGCAAATTTCGATCCGATCTAATGATTTTTACATAGGGTTGTCATTGCAAGAAGTTCTCTTTTTCGATGCCTGGTCACTGAATTGGAAGCGATATTACAAAAAATTTCTTTTTTTTGTGTTCTATGATAATATTTTCATCTAGGAAAAATGGTAAATAGTTGCCTTTTTTAACAATTCGTTTCTTTTTATACGAATTTAAGCAAATAACTTTTAAATTTTAGACTAAAAATAGTTCATAAATTTCTTTAAAAAAATAATTTTTTTTTAAATTCTGCTGAGTATTTTCTAACACTATGGAGGAGTTACAAGGTTTTGTGTGACTAAAATAAGCTTCTACATGATTTTTTGCTCACTCTCGGCAAATTAAAAATATCGATTTTTTGGAAGCAATGAAAATGTACTTCCGCTAGAACGACTTCCATTTTTTTTCACTGGGTAGCTGGTGTTAATAACAATCTCTACCTAAGTAGATAGACTAGGGTGCTGATGAAGTGCGTGGCTGCACAGAAAAGTATCGGTATTTGAATAAGAATTGAATAAGAATTGAAATTTCTGAACTTAAGCCCAAATACGAAATTGTTACATATTATTATTAAATTAATCTAAAAAAATTTCTCATTTAAAAAAAAATAATATTTAACTTCTTATGCAAAATTAATTCAATAAACATTTTAAAATAAAAAAAGAAATTCTCAGCCTGGTGCGTTTTTTTTTTGTAAATTTCGCGCTTTTTTCTCCATTTTGGTGCGTTTTGAAATTTCAAAGTCGACAACGCTGTTTACTTCTCTTTCGCTAAAATTTAAATTTTAAAAATTTTTCCAGTGTTTTAATTTTTTATATATTTTTATAAAATATTTTAGGTGTTGAAATTTTCTTAATTTTTTTTCTAATATCTTTTACATAAACAATTTTTGCTTTCGCAAGAATAGCGTGTTGCCAAGCAATTATTTTTCAGCGGGTGCTGTCAAGTTAATAATTTGTGATGTATTGGAAATTCCTCCTTATATTAAATTTTAATATTTTTATCTCATTTTTTTCTCTTAAAATTAATATTTAACTTGTTGAGTAAAATATGAAATGTTTTTTTTAATACATTAGATTGGATTATTTAAGAGTTAGCTAGATCCTATGCGCATTTCATTATTGCTAATGCAGATCAACAGGGAACTTTTCCGCAAATATAGTGATGGTAAAGTAAGAAAATAGAAACCATGTTGATTATTGAGTTCTAGTTTAAACTATGATTTAAGTTAAACATAATATCTCTAGTTGTTATAAGAAACTTTTTGGGTAACGGTTCCCGTTTGGGTAAAAATCCATATTTTACTCAACAAGTTAAATATTTATTTTGCAAATAGTGCTATAAAAATATTAAAACTTAATAGAAATAAAGGTCAGTCAGTATTGTCATTGATTAAAAAAAATTTATTTCAAAGACGGCGCATGTTAAACATTTTGGACACCTGCGTTCTATATGTTTACTTACGTCAAAGGGTAAATATTAATTTCATTACGGTATAACCCGTGTAATTGCACATCGCTTAAAAACTTTATCGCTTATTCACCCCTAATAAAAATCATAAAAAATATATATGGATTTTGTCATTCCGTGTGTAGTTGTTTCCACAAAATAAAATAATATGCGACACATAAAGTACCCATGTATATATTCTGGAAAGACAAATAAACGATGTCCTTCTGTCCATCGATCTGTTTATGAATCGGTTTCGGTTCGGTTTTCCGAAACTCAGAGAAAAGCTAAAGACTTTAATGGTTTAAAATAGATTAGTATTCAAAATGAGTAAAATGAAAAAGATTGTTTCAGTGATAGAAAATTTAAAATTTTTTGTTCTGGTATTGTTTTTCTTTTTGTTAATTAATCCTGTTTTATACCTCAGTAAGAATTAAATTGCTATTAAATTTCAAAAATCAAAAAGATGTTTCCAGTGTTAGAAAATTTGATTTTTTTTGATATAATGTGTTTTTTCCATAATTTTTGCTGTAGTTTTTTATCTTTCGTTGGGAGCAGATAATATTTTTAGAAATATTTAAAAAATATATAATGTCTTAAGGTTTCATTATAAGTTTTTTAATTACAGCTTTGGAACTTGAGAAAAAAAGGCCTAAAATATGAGGTTGCAATTTGTGCAATTTTTTTTTATAATAGCGAAATAATTAACCCACTTTTTTCTGCAAAAAACGGCGAAAATCGACTTTTTTAAAATTTTAATTTAAATTGCCCATAATTTTTGACTTATTTGTGCATTTTCTAAATCGAAAAAGTTTTGACTTCTCGATTGGCAAAACAGTGGACTAAGGTTGGTAAAAAATCCAAAACTTTCTTTTTATTTCTTTTTTAATATTTTATGAATTGTGAGCGAAAGCCCATAAATGTAGCAGACTTTCTTTTATCTCTTGGATAGCAAAAAATTCACATGGAAAAAATCTTTTTTATCAGATCAAAAACGTGAGCTTAGCTCGGTTTTAATATTTCATTAACCCTAGGTTTCTCAACTTGGGGCTTTGCGGCTCCACCCCATTTAAAAATATATAGTCCAAATTCCAGATTTAATGAACAATGGGACGTTCCGTTTAGAAACTGCAAAATTATTTCCATTTTTTTTAAACAAAATCCTCCACTGTGTATCGGGCATCTTAGGCCCCACTATGCACCGTCCGATCGAGCTAAAAAATTAAGACCGCATTTATGACAGCAAACCTCATATTTTAGTCAGCGCACATATGTATGTATACTAATTAAAGAAAAAAATTTTGATACTTTCGAAGTGATAAAAAATTACGTTTTCTTAAAAATTACTTCACTTGTTTGCTGGGTGTATAATGACAACTTAACAAATTTTAAAGAAAATATACATACATACATATGCATGCACACATATGTATATTTTGTGTATGTATATATATTTTATAATTAAAGAAACTAACTTTGGTGGTAGATTCGGCAGTTTTAGTTGCTCAACTTTTGATTTTTATGAGAGAGTTGCGAATGTGATATATATACATTTTGTATATATACATTTTTCTTTCTCATAAGAAAATTAAAAATTTAGCAAGAAAAACTGCCGAGTCTAAAATCAGAGTAACAGAGCATACACAAAATATTGCATTTATCTTACAAAAATTCCAAATATGTTTACTTTTTTATTTTTGAGTCATGAGGAAAACTAATTTACACAAAATACTAGAAAGTAAACTGATGATATTTTGTTTGTTATAAGCGGAAAAAGTAAAAATTCTCTATACTAATTTATATGAAATATTAATGCAAAACTATTGGGATCGAATCAGTTGTTCGTTACAGGCTTTAATTTGTTATAAACGGATTTTCGTAATAACCGAATTCCATAGTAGACACCAAGGCAGTTCAATGATGTGTCAACAACTTTACAAACAAAATTACAACACCAAAAAATAAGCGCATTTCCTTGGTAGAAACAAACACATTATGCAAAATTACACACACTGATATACACTTTATGCAAAATTACACACTCCCACCCACACACATTATGCAAAATTTGACACTTTTCTATTTTGTAAACATTAACCAGCTGGTCTTGATCTGGTACCAGGTTGAGCTGCCTTGGCAGTTCCGTTTTGTTTGTTTTATTTTGTAAACATTTTGTAGTGTAATTTCATTTTTATCTACAACTTTTTCCTTACCTGTTAAAATGACTGCATCCAAATGAGCAATATAACTTTTCGCCAGCCGCAGTATCTCAATTTTAGATAATTTCCGATCGTATGGCTCGGTGGGTATTAAAGTGCGTAAAGTGTTGAAAGCGGAATTGACACTGGAAAAACTAATGAATTTATTATTTATGCAAAAAAATAACTACGATAAAATGCCAACAGAAACTGTAACTTAACGGTTACTCGTACCTCTGAGTGCGGCAACGTTCCCGTGCATTAACAACATGCCTTGGCTTGGTAGTGCTATTCGATGAATCTGATTCTGAAGGACTGATACGACTATTCGTACACATTTCTATTTGAACGTAGTTCGTATAAAATTCCATTGTTGAATTTAAATACAAATTGTTTTGTTAATTAAAATAAATTTGTTAATTAAAATAATTATATTATATTTAGTTTGTGTATTCTTTTCTTTTATTTTTTTTTGTTTAACTATTAAGTAATTTCAATTCGATCTTTTTGCCTTGTAACTTGTTGGCTTTCTCCCACAAGACTGAAAATATTACGATATTTGCAGCCACACTTATATGTACATATTGTACATTCGATCTTTTGAAAAATATACAGAATTTGTGTTATTTATTTTAAATTGTACAATATTTATTTCGTTAAGAGTAGAACAAGTGCGGATTGGGCTGAGATGAGATGAGAATGATGGTCATACAAGATATTTTGTTTTGCGCTTGGGCTACTGTTTTATTTTTCACTCAAATTTATTAAATGTTTTTATTGTTATGTTGTTTGTTGTTGTTTGTGGCATCCACAATCTATTCGAGTACTTAAAAAAATACTGTAAAATGAATTAAGTCATTAATGACGACAAATTGTCCATAAACACTTGAGATACATGTGTATGAGCAATGAGAATTTTTTTATAAGCTGATTATGTGCACTCGTAACAAAACTACGAGTATGAATGATATGTATTTTATTTTTGGAATATTGAAGAATTTATGTATGTATGTAGGTACATATATAGTTTAGTTTTCATTACATTCACTGCAAAGAGCTGGTTGTTCTTAGTTAATGGAGGGTTATTTGTTATAGGCTGTAGTGAGAGTTGTGTTTTTTGGGTGGTCACTATTTTTGTTAAAGTGTGCTACCCAAGTAAAATTAAAACCATACCAAGATACCAAGTTTTCCTATTATATTCTTAAGAGTGTGGAATATTTTTTAACGCTCGTCATAAACATACATGCATATTATCAAATCGCTCTAGGTCACACTCGTAAATATATATGTATGTATATATATACTCGTATATATTGGTTTCCAAGCTTTAAATAAATGTAAAACAAGCTTCTTCCTTTAACCAAGGCTAATACAATTCTGTGGAAAAAGGGAAAAGTGATTTAAACCAGATAAGGCGATCTTGATCTAATGGCACCCCTTCATATTAAAAAATACCTCCGGGATAAATTTTAATTATTTTGTACGTTTTTCTCAGAAGTTAAAGCACAATGAAATGTGTCTGACGTAAGTGGTGGGAAATAATTATTGCACAATATTGTCAAAACTTTACAAAATATTCCCTTAAACAATAATTTTGTGCCAGTATTACTAAAATCATATACATACATACAGGTAATTTTATTGTACAATATAAATTATTGCACAATAATATTGCATGTGTATGGATAATTTTATATTATTATATTTTATTTTGCATTATATTATTTTATTTAATTTAATTCTATTTTAATTTATTTCATATATTTTTATTTCATATTTTTTATTTTAATTTTTTTTTTATTATATTTAAGTTAATTTTTAATTATTATTTTTCGAACTTCATTTGTTTCTATATTTATGATTTATTTGAACGGGCTAAAGTTCTTATCGCTTTTTTAAGCCAAATTACATGTGATAATTATTAATGAACAAATAACATCAAAGTTAGTTGTAAATATTCTGACAACACATAGTTGAACGGAACAGCCAGCCGTTTTCGAAGGCCACTAAACCTTCATCATCAGCGTTCTTCTGTGTTGGTCCACTGTGTGTGGTGTCAGTTGATGCAAATTTCTGCCTTATATACGAAACTTTCTTGCAAATGGAATACGTGAATTGTTTTGATTCGTCGTATTTCAATTTGCTGAAACGTGTTTTGTAATGAAAGCCCAAATTTACCATCTCTAATTTACAACAGACTTACCATTGTCGTTTATTCTTTACTAATTATGCACATGTTAGTTAATTTGCTTATTTTTTGTTCTACTTAAGACAAACTTTTTTGGTTTGTTATTTTATTTATTTTATTATATTTTGCTTTATTAAGGCCAAATTTTGTAAATAGAAACGTTTTTTCGTTTTGAAATTTGTATGGATAAAATATCTTTTGAAACGAATTTTCGTTATTTTTCATACAAATTTGAAAGGTTTAGATGCGACATTTTTTACAAAATCTGTCTATTACCTTAATTTTTTCATATTATTACGTTTTATTTATTTTGTTGATTTTCTTTTATTTAATTTTATTTATTTCATTTTATTTACATTAATTTAATTTAATTTAATTTAATTTAATTTAATTTAATTTAATTTAATGTAATTTTATTTTATTGCAATTTAATTTTATATTATTTAATTTTTTTTCTTTAGTTTTATTTTTTAATTTTATTTTATTTATTTTTTATTTTATTTTATTTATTTTGCTATATTTTATTTATTTTGCTTTATTTTATTTTATTTTATTTTATTTTATTTTATTTTATTTTATTTTATTTTATTTTATTTTATTTTATTTTATTTTATTTTATTTTATTTTATTTTATTTTATTTTATTTTATTTTATTTTATTTTATTTTATAATATTTTATTTTATTTTATTTTATTATATTTTATTTTATTTTATTTTATTTTATTTTATTTTATTTTATTTTATTTTATTTTATTTTATTTTATTTTATTTTATTTTATTTTATTTTTTTTTAACACACGACCAAAAAAGGGGTGTTATAAGTTTTTAGTGTGTGTCTGTACGAGTCCATGTACAGATCTAACGGCTGAACCGATTTAGATTTGGTTTTTTCTGTTTTAAAAGTAACTTGATCGAGATGGTGGTTAGCTATGTTTAAGAAAATCGTTCCAGCCGTTTAGAAGATATCACATCTTCTCTAGATATATCCGGGGTTTTTAAAAATTTGAATTTTTGTTATTTAGTTTTATTTTTTTATAAATTTTTTTATTTATTTATTTTATTGTTTTTTATTTCATTTTATGTTATTTAACTTTTAACTGGCAAAAAGTACTCAAATAAACATGTGTCTGTTTTTCTCATAAATAATTTAAAAACCTCGATTTCTACTCTTTGATTAATCAAACCATTAGAAAGTCCAATAGTTGTGTATTTCTTTATCGTGAATTATTACGTAATCGTTATTGTTCGCTTGTGCAACTTAAATGATTCTATTTTCTATTGATTTGTTTGCTGGGTATATACAACTCAACTAATTAAAATTGCTGATCTTTTAGATTAATTAATTACATATTTTTTGTTGCCTACGAATGAAACTAAATTATGTGTAACTTTTATTTTAAACTAGCGGATAGCCGGCGTATGCTACCAAGCTAAATAAATTAACACATTTTGTTTATTTATTGAAAAAAAGGAAATTTACTCCAGCAGCCAATAGGTTTCAAAAAGTATCGTTCTATGAGTAAATAATCGTTTGGTAAATTGTTTGTCCCTGTGTAAAAAACATTTTTCTTTATTAAGGTGCCCATACACATATACTCCTCATGCTCATGCGATAAGCATGTGTTGGTAAATTTTAAATTTTTGTTAGTGTATTTGTCACTAAAAATCAAAATAATTTTGATTTTGAAATGAACTCATACTGCTGACAGTTTTTCAAATGGACAAAACATGAATTTATTCATTCTTCTGATATGTATTTTTTTTAAGTTTAAATAGAAATAGAAATAGGAATAGCTAAAACCTTCGCATATGCTTAAACATTCTGTTAAACCTGCCAAACATTAACCGCAAAGAAATAGCCCATTTTGAAATATCTCTATCTACATATTGCAGCACAACAATAAATATTTTTAATTCAACCACTTGTAAGTGCTACAATTTCTCTAACCACTTGAAACGCACACCAAACGGAAGTAAATATTTTGTCACATGTACATATATAAAATAATCGTACGTAAAATTACCAAACAAAACCCCCAAAAAGAAAATAGACTCTCTAGATTTTTTTTAAATTTATATTTTTGTTTATTTTTAACTACATAATTTTTATATATTTTTATTTACAACACTTAAAAATTAACAAAAGACACAAAAAAGACAAAAAGAAATTTCAAAAGGGCACATATTATACACAGAGGAAAAGTATTTTAATGCTTAATATTTAAAATTACTAGAAAAAAGGATTAAAATATATGAAAATTCCATACCAAAGTTGTAAAAGCAATTCTTATATTCGGCAACTATTTAACTTTGCATATATTTTCTTTAGGCAATTCAAGGATTAAGGATACATTTTTATAAAACTTAAAACTAATAAAATAAGAAATGACTTGCGCTTTTAGAAACAAACAATTCCAATGTAGATAATAGTAAAAAATTATTGTCACTTTATATATATATATTTTTTTTAATAGATGGGCAATTAATTATTTCTTAATTGGGCAGTAAATAAAAAGATAAATTTTAATTTAACAGAACATTTAACAACAACTTCGGAACTTAAGCAGATTTCTTTTTTAACATTAATATTTTACAGTGTAAAATGTTAACAAGTATTTATGTAAATATGTAAATATGTATGTATGTATGTTGTAATATTTAACTGCTACTGAGTACTTAATGAGAGAGAGAGCAACTACAAAATTCTACTTTTTGTTTTTATTTTAATGATGGGTTTTCGTTTTCAAAACAAACGGCAACAAATTAATAGTAAAATAGTTTATATAAAACACCACAGTCATGAACATATGTATTTTTAATTATCATTTATTATTTTTTATTTATTTTTTTTTTGTAAGAAATAACGCATAAGAAAACTTTTATAAAAAAAATAGGAAAAATTATAATAACAAACAATACTACAAAATAAAAAGGAGGCATTAAATATTTACAAGCAGCATACTACAAAATAAAGGGCTACATACGATTGATATGATTTTTGATCTATCTAACTATTGTTAGTACTAATCGTTTGTTTATTCTTTTCTATTTAAGAAAACTAGTTAAATTTTTCATTGAGGAAGTAGGGTAAGTTTTTGTTTGTTCTAAATTTAATAAATAAGATATAAAAAGAGTGATAAATAGTGGGTGATAAAGTATTTTGTATGAATTAGTTCTTTAAACATATGTATGTGTATGTATTTTGCCAATTACTATTTACTATTACAGATATTTAAATTACAATAAACTAAATGTTTTGTTTAAAGAAAAAATTTCGTTGTCTTGTATTGAAAGAAAGGAAATTTGACTAATTTAGAAATGAACAGCTGTCGCTAGTAAGTTGTAAGTGTGACCTGATGCTCCTAAATGAGTGCGGTGATAAGTTTAGCCTTGAAGTTAACGAATTTCTCACTTGTGGCAGCCACACGCTAGGGGAAGAAATAGAAAAATATAAATATTAATGAACAAATAAATATAAATTAATAACATACATATCGAGCGTTATTTTCGATTTTATCGTAAGCGACATAAAATAATTTTTTTTTTAATTTTCAAATATGTTTTTGTACGGAAAATGTCGCTTACGATAAAATTATACAGCTCGTGTCTTAAAACTTATCAACAGTTTTGTCATTTTGATAATTCTAAACTATGAGTAGGCTCATAAAATTTTAATTTCAATAAAAATAAATTCAGTGAAGTGCGACTTACACCCGCGCACGAAGGGTTCCGTACGGGCACGAGATATGTAATTCAATACAAACAATATATACTATAGTTTTGGCATTTTTTTCGTTTTTGGGTTTTTTCGGTTTTAAGCGTTTTTTTAGTTTGGGGTTTTTTCGAATTTATTGGCGCTTTCTGAGTTTGGCACTTTTTTTCACGTTTTGGCGATTTTTTTTTGGTTTTTGAAGTTTTTTTAATTTTGGCAATTTTTATTATTTTTGCGTTTTTTTTATTTTGGATTTTTTTCATATATGTGATTTTTTTTACCACTTTTTTTTTTGAGGATTTTATTCGGTTTTTGGAGTTTATTTGAAATTTTGGCGATTTTTTTTCGTTTTGGCGATTTTTTTAAATTTGGCGATTTTTTTTAATTTTGGCGATTTTTTTTCATTTTTTCACATAAACAATTATTTTGGTTTTGGCGCATTTTTCGCGTTTTGGCGATTTATTTTGGTTTTTGGCGTTTTTTTTTCATTTGGCGATTTTTTTTCATTTAAACGATTTTTTCGAATTTGGCCATTTATTTTAGTGCTAGAATTTTTTTTTAATTTTGTCGATTTTTTTCGATTTGGCGATTTTCTTTTAATTCGTGGCGATTATTTTCAGGTTTTGGCGATTTTTTTTAGTTTTACCGTTTTTGAAAATTTCAAGAGTTTAACTTTTACGATGTCCAAGATATAGCAAGTTGTCAAAATTACATAGTCAAAATTGCAGTAACTGATGGACCACCCTTTAATTTAAATTTTTTAATATTTTAATGTTTGTTGTTGGAGTCTATATAAAAATACACTAATTTTACAAATTTCAAGTGTCAATATACAATATATACAATTGTATGTATATTACATGAGATTTTAACATTTTTCGTCGCTCGTTTTGGAACACCCTTTAATTTCTAATTCTCATGTACTTGTTGTTGTAGTGGCCAAGGTTCTACATACTCTGTCCAAATTTCAGGTCCGTAGCTCTTACGGTTCCTGAGAAAGTACCGTGTGACGGACAGACGGACAGCGTAGCGAAAACAATAGGGTTCCTTTTTTCACCTTTGGTGTACGGAACCCTAAAAAGGCTATTTCGATAACATCATCGCTACTAACATCGCTCACGATAAAATCGAAAATAAGGCTAAATATGTGTATGTATTGGACCTGTTCTGCAAATCACGACATGCCAAATTACGGTGATTTCAAAATATTAATAAAAGCTAAATCATTGCTTTCATAAATTTCACGATTTATGGCTTTGGAAGTTGAAAGAAAATAATCAATTATAAATTAAAAAACTTAAAATGCAATAAAAACCCATTATCAAGTCAGCAATTCATAGCGTACTTTTGAAATCACGTGATTTGAAATCACCGTGATTTTCAGAACAGTCCCGTATGTTCGTATCATACGGTTCACACTATACACATTATTTTTTTCTGATATTTCAAAAATAAAAGCTCAATTGTATTTAAAAAAAATTTTATAAAAAAAGTATAAAACAGCCTATTCATTATACAATATTATTGCATATATTGTTGTACATATTATTGCCGTTTTGACATGTACTATGCAATAACTGGCACAATATTTTCACAGAAAAGATTGTCCAATTTTATTGACAGTGAAAAAGTAAGCAACATTGAAGACAATTGTCTTCACTGTATAAAAAAACTCAAAAGTCTTTTGATATGTGTTAATATATTGTGCCACCTTCGAATATGACATTAAGGATATTATTATACAATACGAAATATTTTACAATTATATTTATTGCAAGTGAGTGGGCCGCTTAATAAAAATTTCAAATTTCAATAAAAATTCATGTCTATAATTAAGAATAGAAAACAAAGAAAATTTCTAAGTATGTACATGAAAGTGTGTAAAGCTATGTACAGACGATTGTCAGATCTTACAATATTGTCAAATCTGTGAATGTGCTGACAATGTACTGGCAATCGAAAATTGCCAGTACAATATTCCTTGTCAGTTCACACGGTTGTAAGAAAATCTTACAATTTATCGCCAGACGGTTGTATGGCAATAAATTCATCTGACAAAATCGTCAGTCGAAAAATTGTCAGTTCACACGGTTGTCATATGCACAAATTGTCAGATCTGATGTTATGCCTTGCCAGACTCAAAGCATTTGTTAGAAATTGTTAAATATCAATCGTTTGTGTTTGAATTAAATGTAAAAAGTGAAAGTATAAATTATTATGGACTATAAAGAAGCAATTGCAATGATTTTGTGTGCATATATTGTACCATAAATGTTTTATTTAAAATCAAGCGTGTGCAGTGTTGCCCATAGAAATAATTCTCTTACAATGACGCCATTGTCAGATGTATAAACTTCGCACATCTGACAATATTAAAATGTCTGACAAATATCTGGCAATAATTTTACAATGTGTTCACACAATTGTAAGATATTTGACAGTTTGTTGTAAGCTACTAGTCTTGCAATGGACTGACAATGCTTTTTCTGGCAACAACGTCTGACAAAAATTGTCAGTTCGCACGGTTGTAAGAAATTTTTAGAACATTTTACTGGCAATATTGTAAGATCTGACAATCGTCTGTACATAGCTTAACACCTCCCATTCTTCTGTTGTATGTATGTTGCCCCTGAAAGTGTGCCCATATATTTTTTTCTTCAATTCTTTTAAGCACATTCGCCAGGTAGTAAGTAGCGTAGCGAAGACGCAGGTGAGCTATTTTTTTTTCATTAAAAAATTGTTTGCGAAAAATACATTGACAAATAATTTAAAAAAAATCCCAACATAAGAAATATTTTATTAGAAAAAAATTCTTTGTCGACGTGGAGAAATTTGTTTAAGTTTATGTGAATAACTTTTATTTTTGTTTTGTTAAAATTTTATAAAATTTTTTTTATTGTTGTATTTTTGTAATCTTGATATTACTTGGAAATAATTGAAGGTAAACTTTAAATTCTTTTCTTCAGTTTTTGTTTTCACTTTCTTAAGAGTTCAAGATTCTAGGACAAACCTGATTATACACATGGACATGGGTATAATGAACTTTATCATGGTTGGCGTATTTCGACTTTTACTAAGACAGTTTTGTAATGGATTGAAGAAGAAATGTTGCAAATGTTACAAATGTTATTTAAATGTTACAAATGTTCTTTGATCTATTATAACAACGTCTTAGTCCAAGTATACGACAACCAGGATAAGAAGCATTATAGAATAATGCACGAAGGTCATAAGTCGCTATATTTTTGAATTCGAGTTTGTTGTATATTTCCACAGAAGAACCTCTAATTTATCAAACAATTTAAGAATCTCAATTTAAAAAAAAATAATGAGTTAGGACCTTTCTATAGGTATATTAAGGCATGATAATTATATGCATTGTAATTTATTAAACTTACCAAAATTAAATCTTGTACCAAATTGGCCAAACCTCTGTTGGCTAACACGACTAATCTAGTTACAGGGCCGGGAATACCTTCCGTGTAGCCATCATTAGCACGATTGCTATCACTATCAGAGTCCGAGGAACTGCTTACACTATTGGCTGCCTCATCGCCAGCTTGTGTTTGCACACTACCAGAGAAAAGCTTTAAAAATAAAAAAATTAAAATTACGTGTATAAATATAACTAAAAAAAATCCATTACAGTAAAACCCTGTTGACGAAAACAAAATATTTTTGTATATTTTAATAGTTTGACAATTTTTATGTGTATACATATATGTAACTACACTGTATAGAAAGTTTTATTGTCGAATTTTATGGAAATTTTCTTCAAATATTTGTATCCATTAAATACACTTCAAATGACATACAGTCGACTCTTAAGAGTTTGAAACTCGTTGATTTTAATGTCTCGAAAATTTAAATAAAAAGAAAATGGATATTAATATGAAGTGCAACTCTGCAGCAAAAAATTTATATTTGTTAGTGTAAAATTTCCTGCTTTCAAAAAATTTTGCGAAAGTTTTGCTTGATTTGACAGGGAAACTAACAGCTGATCGTTATCGGCTGAAATATGGTCACCAGTAGCTAAATTCAGCAGTTTTTATTACACTAATCATATCGCAATAATAAATGTAAAGAAAACTTAACGACCTT
Organism: Tachina fera; assembly: GCA_905220375.1. Classification (NCBI taxonomy): domain Eukaryota; kingdom Metazoa; phylum Arthropoda; class Insecta; order Diptera; family Tachinidae; genus Tachina; species Tachina fera. The sequence continues at coordinate 79,206,029 of LR999966.1, forward strand.
ACTATCCAGTAATATACTAATTTAACGACATTCGCTGTCGATTGAATTAAAAAAATAAAATAACAAGCTCAATTTCATTTAGGGGTAGATTTTGTAAATACAAACGATTTTTTCGTTTATTTCGTGAAACGAATTTTCGTTATTTTTCATACAAATTAGAAACATTTAGAAACGAAATTTTCTACAAAATCTACGTATTAGTTTGTTTTTATTCTTCTTCATGATTTGCGCTTATTTTGACATTTAGTATACACAGATGCAATATGATATAGAATTAAATTGTAAGTAAAATTGGGTTCACCCATGTTGTCCGAATAAAATGCTTTTCCGGACAAATCTTAGAGCTATGCTCTTTATGCCGGTTATAAATTTATGATTGTTTTGATTTCTTTATACATATTTAAAGCAGAGTAAGAAAATAAACGAAACAAGTTGTTGGATTTTGTTTTGTTTCGTTCTTTGAAGTGATTGAAACAAAAACAATAGCCCAATTCAGAATTTTGTGCAAATGTTCTTGCATCGTAGCATGTGCAAAATGGTATAATATATTGATATTCACCACTTAACAATTCTTAGTGGTGAGTATCAATATACTATACCATTTTGCATGTGCAACGATGCAAGACCATTTGTACAATATTGTGAATTGAGCTAATGAGAACGATTGCTCAATTTGTATTACAGATGAGCGAGCATAAACCAGAGAACGAAGCGGATCAGTTGGAAAATAAAATGGGAAATAAATAAAATAGTTTTGAAATATTTGCGGCTAATTTGACATCAGTCAAAATCATCATATAATATAATTTTACTGCAATGTTATATAACACATGAAATTTGGTTTATATAGCTTAGCAGCATAGTTCTAACCGGGTGTACTAAGACACCTCTATTTTTTTTAATGTTACAGATTTTGTCAGCTGATCCTTAAACTCACAAACACAGTCGTACACTATATTAAAAAACAAAAACAGAATGAAATTATCGTTACTTCAAACGAATAAATATATAAATAAATATTAAAGTTTTCAATTCGAAAAAGCTAATGAATTTCACTACTGTAGTGCGATTCAGTAACTTTTAACGATCAGACAATCGTAATTTTTGTCTATACATTTTGTAGCTTAAAATAACGATTGTGTGATTCTGAAATTTATTTTTAACGATAGAACGCATCTGACATTTTCTGTTGATTTTTGTCGATAAAATTAACAGCACATAAATTATTGTCGCTTAAATAATGGCACAGCTGACATTAACACTCAGCGAATATCGTTAAAAATGTTACTGAATAGCAAATTCAATAAATTTTCGTTACAATAATTTTAACGATGCGATTATCGTTAAAAAAAGTTAGTGAATCGCACTACTGGTATAAATTCGCCTTTATATTAAAAATTAAGAAAATTTTTTAAAAATTTTAAAGTCTTCGTTTCGCTGGCGTGTCATTAATATTCAATTACGGTTGAACTAAATCAAATTTCTGCTTAAAATATTATTTACTTACTCTGACAATATCGAATAAAAAGTTGCCGGAACCTCCAGCACCGCCAGCAGCTCCGGCGCCGCCAGAACTTGAGCTACTGCTGGCACCGCCAGCTGCACCGGCGCCGCCAAACTGCAAGAACCTTTTGAAAATATTGCTAAATATGAAAATTTGTTGGAAAAGAAAAATACAATAGTGTTGTGTTACCGAAATTTTGAAAAGTGTCTGTTTGTAACTGTGAATGTATAATAAAAATGTAGGTATGGTAAGAACGTTAGAAGAGCCAATTTATTTTGTATATCATACATATGCTTAAAAAGCTTCATTCAACCTAAAGAAAAATACCTTTTGTTTCGATCATCCAAATCGGTGGTGTCTTCGTTTGAGTCCAAAGACAGTTCATCAATAGCTGGTGACTTGGAATCGCTCAACTGCAATTCGTTGCTTATCGCTTTGGGTTTGTCAGTGTTGGTTAATTCATTGTTGAAACTCAATTGTATGGTCTCTTCAACCTTAGGCGCCGTAGGTATGGGCAGTTGAGCTGATTGTTGAAGAGCAGCTACAGCTTGGGCGGCGGCTTCGGCTTCTTTGACTTGTCGGGCAACTCGAATAGTTTCTTCCAATTGTTTGTTAATGGCCGATAAATCGATTTGCGTATCAGTGGCGCCGTTCTTTTAAATGCGAATCAAAACGACATCATTGTGCATTGAATTTTGAAATACGATTCGATTTGAGTTCGAATTAATTATTTCATTTGTTGGGATTTTTGTTGTTTTCATACGACCGGGAGTAACAATATAATATTGGTTTTTTTTTTAAATTGAATTGGAAAAGCCAGGGTGTTTGTTGTTCCATGTTAAGATTTTAGTTTTACATATTGTTTTGATAGGATGTGCGTTTTTGGTGGGGCAAATTTGTTATTTTGTAGTTGTTTTCGTTATTATAGTTAACGTGCAAAAGTATTAGTCAACAAAAGAGGAAGGCAAAGAAAGAGGATAGATAGCATTTAGTGAGAAAAATACATGGGAATGCATAAGAAGGAACAGTTGATAATGGTAATGATAAGAGCAGTTGTGCATAATGATAAAGGGATATAAAGAGTGCGAGCAGGATATGGTGCAAATATCACAAGTGTAAATGAGACATTGTGTGGCGATAAAGTGTTCATGTACCGGGTACCGTACAATGTGCGTTCAAATGTGTGGTGGCAGATGTTCAAAAGTGACCAGTTCGTTTGCATTATTTTTTTTTTTTTTTTGTTTCAAAATTCAAAACCAACAAAAATGTTATTAAAATAAGTATTAAATTGTAAGTTATTTTTTAATACCAACATTTTAATTACATTATTAATTAAAATGATTACACGTGCATAATGATGTATTTTGTATACATTTTCAAACAATAGATTAATTTGGATTTGTTTGATTGTTTTTTTTTACATTTGTGGTTGATGGATTATCGTTTTATTTTTTATTTTTTGGATTAAAACGATGTTTGTTATTTCACAAGTTGATTTTTAAAATTTTTTTATTGTTATGTAGTATGCGCATGAAAAAGAAAAAAAGAGAAAAGAGAAAACAAAAAGCATGAGAAATCATGATCATTCGAATGGTTAATTTTCTGTTTATATTTTTTTCTTAAAATAAAAGCCAATTCTATTTAACAGAGAAATTACATTATTAATTTTGCAACTTATGTATAATAGCAAGGACTAAAAATAGAAAACATCCTGCAAAAAAAAAACACAATTAAACTAAACTTAGGCTAAGCTTAAACCGATGAAGAAAAAGCAGAGATTATTTAACAAAACGCAATAGGTAGATAGTGTTAGAGCAGAAACAGTTTTTATACTCGTTTGAAAGGAAGACAGTTTGGTAATTATTTTATTTTATTATTTCATCGAATTTAGCTGGTTTTGTGTAAAAGGTGTCTGTTGTTGCTTGTTTGTTCACTGCCAATTATTTTCAGAGTGTGTGTGTGCTTAAAAATTTCTGTTTGAAAATTTCAATAAAAAAGAGAAAATTTTCATTAAAAATCACTTGCTAAGCGAAACTAATGAATAAAAAATTTTTGAAATATCTTAAGCAATATTGAATTTATGCAAAAATGTATTTCAAAATTTTCTATTTCCATTATTTCGTTTAAAAGTTTTGTTTAAAAGTTGTTGTAGCAATGATTTCCTCACATTCATTTTGTGGATTCCGTGGTAGTTGTTGTTGTAGTCGTTGTAGACTTGTCACCACTATCAACTTCATTATCATCTTCTGGCTCAAAAGTGGGCAATTCTATAGAGACTTTAGTACCGCCACTGCCATTACTGGAGCTGCTGTCATCATCATCATCATCATCGTCATCGTCATCAAAATCAGCATCAAAAGAGGTTCTTGCTCTATTGGCAGTATTACCTTGCACGGCGCTACGCAGTATACTGGGACCCAAAGCACGCAAAACTTTTGCAATAATCATATTAGCTTGATCATCGATTTGCTACAACAACAATTGTGTGAAGGAAACTTTAATGTTAGTTTTTGAAGTGTTTTTTTTGTATTGTGTCGTGGTAAAAATGGAATTAAAATTAACTTAGATAATTTGTTATTTTATTCGTTAACGTTTAGAGGAAAGTAATGGAAAAATTAGGCCCTAAAAAGAAGTCACATCAACAAAGTGATATTTAAGGCTGGGATTCACTATCCTACATACTCAAAGAACTTTTTAGAAAATACAACGCTGGTATGATGCAGTATACCAGTATATACACAATCGTACGACTTTCGAAAAAAATACAACCCTGATCTAATGAATTTTTTTTAAATACAACGCTGGTATACTGCATCATACCAGCGTTGTATTAGATGAGGGTTGTATTTTTTTCGAAAGTCGTGCGATTGTGTAGGATAATGAGTCCTAAACTTTAGATATGTAAAAAAAACAAAAATTTAAAATTTTTTCTTTTGTTTTTCATGAAATTTTTTCACCGACTTAGTTGGCTTTTCACAATGTTTAGTAATTGCATAAAAACCAAGAAGAAAATTTTTAAAATTTTGTTTTTGTTCCCATATAAATATTATCACTTTGGTGACGTGACTTAGAGCTTGTCCCTGTAAGTGCGCGACAAGTCGAAAGTTGTTGGCATTGTGGGGCAATCCCTCAGACAATTAGGCCCTTAATGTATCTAACTGAGTTTTTCCTTGCTTAAAAATAGAAATGTCTAGTAAAAGGCTCCTATATTATCAATTTCTCTAATCAAACTACATAGTTGGTTACGTTGGCTACTCAAGATCAATCTATTCCCTAGAATTTACTCCCCTGGTAAGCTTAAAATAAAACACTAATGAAAATTTTTATAGTTAAAAAAAATAAAAAGTGTAATGATCACATTACTTTTCCCCCGTACTATTTCCCTATAATTAAGGAACTAATCTTTTTAAATAAACGCTTAGGAAACGTTCATATATACATACAAAAATAAAATTCTTGATCTTAATTTCATTATTTGTATTTCAACTGCATCTATTAATACACTGTACAACAAAGCCAAATATTTTCCCAAATAACAATTTTCTAACTACTGATTAATCCTGCAGAGAAGACGGAGAAAAATATGGAAATTGGTTGACCTCGTAGGTCATGCCTGAAAGTTACCACTGAGCTCAAGTGGTCGGAAATTTATAAATTTTTTAAGAATGTAAAAAATCCATTTAATCTATTGGATTTTTCTTAACAATTTTGCATTATTTAAAATTTTTAAAACTTTCGATTAAAAAAAAATTACGGTTGTTTTTTTCGTCTGCGAGTTGACTAGATTTTGGATTCAACTGCATAAATAGTTTAATGTAATTTTTTTTCAAAAGTTTATTTTCGAAAATTCTATAAATCGACCAACTTCAATCGGTTCATTATCTAACGAAATCTAAGTGAGGTATTTATTTTAAGAATTACGTGAATATGTTTCTCCGCACACACGCACACATATTTCTATATACGCACATAGAGAGGCAGTAACTTCCCTGTAGGAAATGTCAATAGTTCAACAGTACTGATTCATTATTGTTATTCATTATTTCATTTGTCGAAAGGGGTTAAATTACAGTATTCCATATCGAACGAAATTGTAAAATATTTTTTTATATTAATTCCGTCGAAATATTTTGAAATTTCGTTCAATATGGAGTACCGTAATTTGCCTCCTGTACAATCCTCCTGACAATTAAACGACAGACAATGCCTGTAGGAAGCTTGGAACTAAATGTCTCCTAGTCACTAAATTTTTTAACTTTCAATCGTCAAACAAATTATGTAATGAAGAAACAAATATTGACAGTTCAATTAAATAAAAATTACTAGAGCGTGTCAATAGAAAAACAATATTAATGGAATTAAGAACTAACAATGAAAAAAATTCAAATAACAATAAGGGCCTTTTCGGAAATGCATCATTGCGCTGTAAATGGAAATTTAAATGTCTTAAAGTTCTTCGCTGGTGAAGATAGCGCATAAATAAATATCAAATATGAGGTACAAACATAGCTCCTGCTACTAAAAAAGAATATCAGCGAACTTGTATTGCATTTTCAATTAAAGTTTGCTCAAACGATGCACAGAAGTAATGTATTTACTACGGATGTAACCGATTCCGATATATCGGCGATACTTCTGATTTTTACTGTCGATACCACAATACTTCTTAAAGTTTTTTAGAGCTGTTTTGAACAAAAAAATAAAATTTTCAGCGCTTTTTTTTTGCATAAAAACTAAGAAAAAATAACATATTAAAAGCTTTGCAACATAGTAGAGAAATGTTCTCTCAATGGTAAATCATGTACATACGTATTTTGTTGAAAAATTTAATTTGTTTTTTTGTTATTTCAGAATGAATTCAAATATCAATTTTAAATATTAATAAACTCTACTTTAATTTTGTTATTTTTAACCTGAGTTCAATTTCAATATACGTATCGGTATCGGAATCGGTATCGGCCATATCTCTTTTTTAGTATTGGTATCGGTATCGCATCGACAAAACGGCTTATCGTTACATCCCTAGTACTTACGAACACTCCCTAATTGTCCTCAAAATGAGCATATTCTTTTTTATTCTTTTCTCAAAATAAAAAAAAAATTGCTGCCAAACGATGAATCTACTGTTATTAAACCAGCCCTAAGCTTAACTTTGGCTACGGATGGTGAAAATGTCAGTGCTTTTTGATCGAAAGTTTCTTTTTTATATCATTAAATTTTAACCCTGTAAGGGTGTTTTTCAACTTTTCGTAAAAAAATAAAAACTGCGTCACTGAAACAGGGAAGTAACCTGTTAAAATTTTCTACAAAAATATTTGGCATAACTCTATTATGAATATGAAAAGAAAATGTATACCGAAAAATTTGTAAAAAGTGTTACTAAAGTGGGGGGGTAGGGTATAACAGCCCCGAGGGTATAACAGTCCCTTAACATACATTCACAGAAATAATACTTCTGCAATATTAATTGAAAAAAAATCAATTACAAATTTTATTGTGTCAAATAAAATATTTATTTAATTAATTTTTCAATGCAACTTTTAACTCATTAAAATTTTAAATACAAGTTTAATTGAGTCAATTAAATTTTTAGTTGATTATTATTAGTTTTTTCTAACAGCATTTAAATTCACTAACAGCATTTAAATTTTTGATTTATAATCCGACTGCGCGACTTAAAGAAGGATATTGTGTTTATCAGCCTATGTATGTATGTTCCTTTGCGGCACTACATCTATATACCGAACGCGTGCGCCGATTTTAATGATTTTTATATCAATCGATTTATCTAATACTGCGATATGACATGCGATACGGCAGTAGTCAAAACTCAATATAGTGGGCAACAGAAGCCGTTTTGGCAATACGAAAAAATAAAAATTCGGCGACTATATCAAAATGGGTATCATTCGACAGGTATTTTAAAATCATCTCTCTTCTTCTTCTCTTATGATTTTTCTTTCCAAATGACCATTTAGGATATTTAAGGGTTCAAAGTTGGTCACAGTCGGGTTTTTTAATTTTTTTTTAATATTTGGTATTCAAGTTGAATATCGAGCTTTGGCGTATTGAGAAACTTATCGTCAAATTGTATGACAACTAACTGTGTGAAATATTTTAACCCGTTATATCAATGTTTGGTGATATGTTCCTAGTCTTTTAGAGCTATAAAGAGTAGAAATGGATGCGATTAAATATTTCAGAAACATTTTGAAAAAGGTACGGAGGGTTTGGGAAAGGAACTTTATCTAAATTTGTTTTATATCAAACTCAGACGTAAGCTTTTCAAACTCCGATATACGAATTTAGGTTTTAGTCTGCTGTGGCAGAATTAGTTGTTGGAAACTTGCTATTTTTATTGTTGTACAGTGCTATTGATACAATTAAACTGTACACGCATAATTACCGATATTACGTATTAACAAAAGGAACAAAAGAAAATTGTGCCTAACTCACCGCATACTATTTTCGTTACTATTTCATAAACTTAAGACTTATGCAAAAAAACATTTCCCGTGTAATTGTAGCCTTTCGTAAGTATTGCCAACTAAATTTATCATTTAATGATGGATACATACTAATTTTGTAATAAAATTTAAAAAATATATTGTATTTAGTTGCTCAATTCAGAAACTATTATAAAAGTTACAAATGTTGTCGTACAAATGTTGCAGGTATTTTCTATGTAAACATTTGTTTATAAACAATGTTTTCATTGAAATCATCAACTACTAAAATGTTTACGAACTACATACGACTCCTACAATAGGTTGTAAAATGAGCAATTATTTACTCGTATTTTCAATATTTCAACTCTCATGCCTTTTGTAATTATATTATTATTATTATTATTTTTTTTGTTGTTGAAAATAAGATGAATTGTTGCAAATGAGTTTGTTTGTAATAAAGTCTCTTTAACTACTTTTTGCAAATAATAACTAAAATGAGAAAAATTGCAGTAAATATTATTTTGTTGCATGAAATCACAAAATGATGAATAAGTATAAGTGCAAAAAAGCCAATTCTTTATCTACCATTCAATAAATATGAAATAAGAAAACAAAAAGAAAAAAATAACTTCTACATAACGATGCAAGATAAACTATAAATGAATATTAATAAATAACGTAAGTAAATCCCGAAGGATAATAGTTTGCTGTAAATGAGTTGATTTGTCGTAATATTTATAAAGCGATGCGATTTGCAGGTCTGCTTCTTATAAGCTTTACAGAGTTGTGTTTGTTTAGTTATTGACTGGCAATAGTTTGGTAATTTTTGGTGTTGTGGCTGTATCTGCTGTTATAGTAGTTGAAGTTGCTGTTGTTGTTGTTGCTGTTGGCTGTGATGGCGACGATGTGGCGGCCAAATTATCTCTGGTGGCAACAAAATAATTTGTAGAATTTAATAAACGATTTAAACTTTCAACAATAGCCATCAATTGTGATTCATTAATATTTCTCTCTCTGGGTGCTGAATTTGCACTTAATTCATTTTGTAGAGATGTTGTTAATGAATTCACCATTGATGAGGTTAACGAGTTAGGTACATTAAGGGTAATATTAGATTCAATAGTGGCGATGGTGGTAGTGGGAATGGGAGTAGTAGTAGTAGTAGTAGTTGGCGCTATAACCAGAATGGGACTATCGGTTGTCGTTGAGGTTGAGGTTGTGGCGATTGTGGTAGAGGGGGGCGGGGATGTTGTGGAGGAAGTGGTGGTGGAAGTAGGGCTAGTTGTAGTAGTAGTAGTAGTAGAAGTTGTACTGGTAGTAGTGGATGAGGTGGTAGAAGGGGTAGTACTGCTAGTTGTTGAAGTTGTGGTAGTAGGGGTTGTTGTTGAGGTTGATGCAGAGCTGCTTGCTAAACTGCTCGAACTCACTTTATTTGTGGCATCAGCCTGGGAGGTTTCTGGTGGAAATGTGGGTAAATCAATTTGAACTCGGGAATTATCATCATCTGATGACGACTTAGTGTCGCCGCCCAACTTATTTGTATCCACATCCTCATCAACATCGTCATCATCAAAATCAGCTGCTAAATTTGGTCTGGGTGTCGTATTACGATTATTTCTCAATACGGAACGTAAGACATCGGGCCCGGCTACCCGTATCACCTGAGCTATGATGCGATTTACTATACCATCAATTTGCTATTTAAAAAAAATATAGTTTTTTTATGGGAAAACAAAATTCGTGGGGTTTTATTGCTTTTTTTTGTGAACATTAATTCTGTGTAAAATTATGCAATCTGCAGTTGTGAGTGTAACATTGAGAGTGACCATAATATGGAATAATTTTTAAACTTATTAAATTCCATGCATGCTTAGTCGAACCTTTTACCTTGCTCGCTGAACTTTTATGACGAAGTAACATTTATTATTGGTGTTTCTGGGATTTTGAATTTGGTGAGATACGAGTATTTGTTATTTACTTATTGTTTTTTTTTTTTGCTAAAAAATACGATTTTTCCTCTGTTGTATATAGTTAGTAATAAGTGGCTTTTAAATGAAATAATTAATTTTTAATTTAAGTCCAATATTTAAGGTATTTAAATCTTTAAAAGGCATTTCATTTTCGCAACGTCTTTAATAAATTTAAATGTGTTTTTGTCTTTAGATTGTTGAGTTACTATAGATTTGGAAGTCTTCAGTTTTTAAGAGCGAAGGGGCAAGAGAATGTGAGATCTTTCGCCTTCTCTCCAACAAATTCAAGACCTGAAAAACTTTGCGCCTAAAAAAGGGGTCTTACTAAAAAATTATTCTACATTTAAAAAAAGATTAGAAACGAGTGTGGAAAGAGCTTTAATACAATTTATCAAGATCGCATGAAAACTTTATATTGATTTTAAAAATCACTTAAGGAGTTAATTACAGCCTGTTTAGGTTAAGCGTGACAAAGCTGGCACACGTCGTCTTTGTAAGGTAGACGTGAAGAGAAGCTTGTGAGGAGCGACAATTTTATCTCTTTTCTTTTACATATCTCTTTCTTTCATATGTTTGTTATGCTATGTACGAGCAGTTTTGCCAGTTAGACCTATTTTTATGGTTTCCAGAACAAAACCAGTATCCTTTTTTATCCTCTGAAATCTTGTTTATGTATAATATTTTCTAGGCTACTTTCTTATGGACTTGTATTGAACTCTTTCAGTAGCTCATTTTAGACACAAACCGTTGATCAAACCCATTTAAGCTATATGGGTTTGATTATTGGTTTGAGTCTAAAACGATCTCAGAAAAATTACATTTTGAAGATAAAAGGCATTGCTCCAAAAAGTACTTTTTAAGCAAGTACTTTCTGAAATGGTGCGTTTTGAAAACTATGTGTTCTTTTGGTTAAAACACTTTGGGAAAGTTCTTTTTAAAAAAAATACTCAAGTTACAAAAAGTACAAAAAAAAAGACTATTTGAAATGGGTATTTTTTGATTAAGAAAAGCATTTTCCCAAAAAATACTTTTTGAAATAGGTACATTTTGTAGTATACTATGGTACTTTTTGAAAATTTTCCTTTTGGAGGAAACAATTTTTAGAAAAATTTACCTTTTAGAAAGTATTTGTGGAAAAAATACCTTTTGAAGAGGTATTTCTGCAGAAAGTACTTTTTGGAGTAGGTGTGTTTTGAAAAATACTCTTTTATTCTTTTGGAGAAAAAGTATTCAAGTTGCAAAATGTACAAAAGGTAGTTTGCACAAAAAATACTTTTTGAAATAGATACTTTTTGGTTAAATACTTTCTTTGATAAACTACTTTTTAGAAAAGGTAATTTTTGAAGAAATTATTTTTTAGAAAAAGGTACTTTCTTAAAAGTACTTTTTGGAAAAGGTACTTTTCTGCAAATGTGTTTTTATTAGAAAGTACTTTTTGAAAAAAGAACGTTTTGAAAAGGAAAGCAGAAAGTAGAAAGTACTTTTTGGAAAAGGTTGTTTACATACATTTTGGTAAAACATATTTTTGGAAGAGCTAAATATAAAGTAAAAATGTTATTCAAGCAAAACAATATCAAAGAATAATTAAATAAAACCTGAATTTTCACTAAACCTTCTGTTTTATGTGAAAATAAGAACGCGAATAAAATAAAGTTTTATGAAAGTAAAGATAAAACTTTATAAAAGTATAATAAACTGTCTTGAGAAATAGCACGTTTTGTTTTACTTAAACCTTTTTAAGCTGAAAGTCTTGTATCAAAAGAAAAAGTTAAGAAAATAAAATTTTTTCCAATAGAACATAAATTCTAGAGAAAAAAATTTAGCCAAATACAAGTACATAGGAAAAAAATAAACAAAAAAATGTTTTTTTTTTCTAAAAAAAAGGGCACGTTTTTTTCTGCCATCCATCCATGCCATCTACATACATATTTCTAATGCCACATAAATATTTTTTTTCTAACATTTCAAATTGTATTAAAGTACTCTAAAAAATGTAATGCCTTCTTTTAAATACACTTATTTATTTACTTCCTTTAGCGTTGAATTCCTTAACCACGCATTGCCAATTAAATCATATAATTTTTTTTTACCAATGTTGCCAATTTTTTCATACATATAAATAGAGCTGCCAATCTTTATGTCACATTAAAATATAATGCCAATTGTGTTGGGACTTTTTTCATGACGCCAATTATGTTACAAGTAGTTTCTTTGGAATTATTATATTTATATAATTTATTTTATGGGATCCTCTCCATTTTGTTGCCTTTTATCTATGGTTTCAAATTCATCATCTGGTTCATAAACTGTAAAATCCTTTGGCATTGTGCTTTTTCTGGCATTTATATCCAAGTCATCATCAACATCATCTTCAGTTATTGGTAAACGTGGGTGATCATTAGTGGGATTTAAAGCAGTTCCCAAGACAATGGGGCCCACTTGTTTAAGAATATTATTAACAAAACGATTTATTTCCTGGTTTAATTGCTATTTTTAGAGCATTGAAAATTTACAAATTTAAAATTCATTCATTAGCTTGTTTTTCTTTTATCTTTTTTGCTCAACAAAAGCCAAATCAGTCAGGGATTTTTATTTCAAATCAAACGAATGACTGCATAACTGACTGAATGACTGACTGACTGACACGTGCTTCGTTTGTTTTTGAAATGTGTGTGTACAAAAAAAAATCCTGTGAATTTACATAACACACCTACATATGATTCTCTTTTTTTTTGGAATTACTTATTCATCAATAAAAGTGAAATATAAATATAAATTTTCTTTGATAAATAAAGTAACAAATACATAAGAGTAAAAAAATTAAAATAATCAAGTCAATTAATTGTGTATTCATATCAAAAACTCTAGTGTTATTTTGTAATTCTTTACCTTATATAAAGAATAATAGTTTAAGTATTTAAAACATACCTTTGTTATGTCAGGAAACAGGTCACGTAATAAACCTATTGTTCTTTTATTACGTTCTGCTATCAATTGTTCTTGCTCGCGGCTTCCTAAAGTTAGAACATCCAATTCCTAAAAGTAAATAAGTAAAAAAGCATTTTGTAATATTTTAAAATTTTTAGTGAGCTTTTAAAAGTCATGGCTGAAACTTTGGGTTTTTAATTTAAAACTTTTGGATTGTTTGTTAAAAAAAAGTGAAAGTGTTTTTTTTTAATTTTTTTACATTTTCGCGGAACTGCGGTTGTGTTATTGTTTAAATTAAATTATCTCTTTGTTAAAAGATCAACAAGTTAAAAGTGAATGGTGTTTAAACATTAACGATTTGGGTTGTGTTTTGGATGCTGCTGAGTGTTTTATATTTACATATATTTTATTTTGCTATTACGAAAGCTATTGTTAATTTATTTAAGGAAAAATAAAACATTTACACCTACAATTATAAGTGCATTTATTGGTCATATCGAAAAATAAATACCCAGAAAAAACTTTACTATTTAGTTATGCAAGTCTTAACTAGTTACAGATTGGATCGTAGACTGTTTTTTTTTTTTTTTGATTGAGCCACTTATAAAAAATAAGGGGTGCTCCTTACAAATGCAGGTAGTTAAATTTTTACTGGAAATAATGGTGGCATGTCACAACGTCCAAGGACATAATGTCCACGGACGTTATGACAAAGCACATGAGTCGTAGTGTCCATGGACATTATGGCACTTTTGAAATTGTCTTAAAGTCCATGGACACTATGACATTATAATTATGGACATTATGTCGCTTTTTAATGTTTCCGTAAGTCCACAATGTTAGGATGAAAAAAAATCTGTATATTTTTAAGAATCAATTTATTTATTGAAAATACAACGAAATAAGGACTGGCTTCTCGCACAAAAAAATAAGGACTGCCCTCTCGGTCTTTCTCATATCAATGCACAATATTGAGTTTTTAAATATTTCTTATTGAAATATGTATATTCAAACTATTTTCTACAATATGCCTACTATATGGACATAGCAAGGGAGATTTGTTTGTTTTGGATTTCAAATTTAAATTTTGGAAACAGATTGAACAAAGCTTAAAATGCTTACATGGCATTAAAAGTGTGTTTCTGGGCTCATCAATACAAATTATACATTTTACAAATTCTGTGACCTGTCTTAACACGATTTCACACTACGTGCGCTTCGTCCTCTCCTTCATCAATTTGAAAAATATTTGGGTATATAAAACATTATAAGGATTAATATAAACAAAAGTTAAATTCTGAATAAAATATTATTGATTATTGGGATTTAGATTTTTCTTAATTCTACTTTCAAATGTAGTATTATCTCCCTTTCTCCTTGCTTTTTCATTTCCCAATAATCAATAATATTTTATTTAGAATTTAACCTTTGTTTTATATTAATCATTCTAATTTTTTATATACTCAAATATTTTTCAAATTGATGAAAAAAGTTTATTTATTTCCTTTTCAGGTCACTCCTCGGGGATTTTCTGTTTATAAGGAACTTGTCAGAAGAAGATTTTTATTCTAAACTTTCTCAAAAAATTGAAAAGCAGGGACAATTCATAAAATTTTTTGAAGCTATTCGAAATGAAGATTTTAGTCAATCGGTTTCCATAAGTCAATTAGTTGCGAATGAATTATCAATTTTGCAAAAAAAAAAAAACGTAAAGATCAAAAAACTAAGGACCGTAAAATTCATCAGCTGACAAAAAAACTAGATAGAGAAGTTATCTCGGAGGAGTTATACGGTACTCAAAAAATGTACAAGTCGGACAATAATTGCTTTTAAATTTTTATGAACACTATGACACGACAAAAAGTGACATTATGACATTGTGTTTCAGTAACTTTTAACGATCAACGATCGTAATTTTAGTTTATACATTTTGTCGCATAAAATAACGATTGTGTGATTCTGCAGCTTCTTTTTAACGATAGGACTCAGCTGTACCTGCATGCAGTAACTTTTATTACGATAATCGTATCGCTATAATAAATATAACGAAAATTTATCTACTTTGCTATTCAGAAACATATTTTAACGATGTTCGCTGTCGGTTGTATAAATAAAAATTAAGTCACAAGATCAAATTCATTGAGTTTTTCTTTATTATTCTTTGTACTTTTCGCTTATTTTCACATTTTCTATACATACATACCACATAATATTGAATTAAATGGTGCGTAAGATAAAGATGAAGACTATCGTAAAAAGAAATTACAGAATCACATTATCGTTACCGCAAGCGAATAAATATGTCGTTAAATATTACGATTTTCCGTTCGCAAAAGGTTACAGAATCCAGGTACTGATATTTTCTGTTGATTTTTGTCTATAAAATTAACAGCACAATCATTATTGTCGCTTAAATAGCGACACAGCTGACATAAACCTACAGCGAATATCGTTAAAAATTTTACTGAATAGCAAATTTGGTAAATTTTCGTTATAATTATTTTAACGATGCGATTATCATTAAAAAAAAGTGGGTGAATCGCACTAAAAAAGTGAATTAGTCCGGCAGAATCAATCATTAGAATTTTCTTGTGTTTTGTTGTGTTGTATATTATAATCGAAGAAATTGATTGTTGTATAAAATTTAAAATCCAAAACACTGTAACTTTGGGTAATGATGGCATGGCGGCCTTTAATCACGTACTTCTGATGTTGTTTTTTTGCAATGACAGCTGTTAGTTTTTCTTTTTTGTTTTTCTTAGCGATTGATTTCAATTGCCCGTTTCCTTATAAATATTTTATTTAAATATTTATGTATTTGTTTTATTGTTTGTTTGCAGAAACTCAAACTTAAACTGAATTGTGTAAAAGTGCTGCATTGTTGAAATTAAGCTTTACTTTAGCGAATGAATATCTCTATCTACCAGTTGCTTTTTCATTCCAAAACGTTTGCAAATTGGCAACAAAATAGCCAGTCATTTTCACTTTTCTGCTTAAAATTTCTATTACTATAATTTTAGTTAAATAATTTTATAATAAATTATGTAATTTTTATACATTTTGATTTACAATCACTGAAATTAGTTTGAAAAATCCTAAAGGTGTTTTGTTTTTTTGTTTTACAAAATAAAAAGTAAAAAAAATTTGTATAACCTTTAAATTTTGTTGAATCACTTAAATTAATATAAAATTTGTAAAAATGTTTAAGCTGTTTCTTTTGTAAAATATACAATCTTTTAACTTAAATCATGCAAAAATTGTCAAATATAATTATATCTGTAGCAAAAAGGAAAAACAGCTTGAGTCGACTTAAGCGAAAATTGAGATAATAATATTGGCATAATTTCGCAATTTCGGACTACACTTGTGCAAATTTCAGTTTATTTGTTTAATATTTAAAAAAGTTACGTCAAAATTACGTTTTGCGTATTGTATTTCAATATGCGATTTCTTTTAGAATAAAAACTTATAGAACATTTACATCTTGACGAAATCTAGAAAATTTCAATTGAAATCTTTATCAAAGTCTATATTGTTTCCACCCAAGTCTTTTTTACACATTTATTAAGATTTCGTAACCAAGACAAAAATCCTTGACTGAAATTTCTCCAAAATTGCAACCAAACAACTACAATGTAGCTAATTCAAACACCTTGTTTTTAGTACAGAGGTTTACTCTTAAGTAGAATTTAAGAAAAACTCATAGTTTCGTCAATAGATTGTTTTAGATTTAAAGTAAATTTCAACAAAATCTAGTGACGAAGTGGATTTTGCTTTGTGCGGGAAATCTGCTCAAAATTTACTAAGTTTATCTTGCAATTACTAGATTGTGCTTAAATGTAAACGCACTATTAACTTGACTTTTGATGTGATATTTTTTAAATTTAGATTTAAGACCATTTAATAAATATCGTTTCTCAAGAAAGTACAATATTTTATGAGGCATTTAACCGTGCAAAAAATCTAGCAGATTCCAATTAAAATTTGTATAAAAATCTATACCGTTTAAACAAAGTTTTCTTGACATTTATCAAGATTTTTTATCCAAAACAAAACCCATTAACTGAAAATTTTCCAAAACTCCAACCAAACAACTGCAATGTAGCCAATATACACACCATTTTATGTATACAGGCTGATTTTTTAGTAAAAATTTAAGAAGAACCATTGTTGCGTCACTAAGTTCTACTAGATTTTAAGTAGATTTTGGCAAAAGTTAGGTATGCAGTAGATCTTGCTTTGTGAGGGAAATCTACTAGATTTTGCCCGAAATATAGTATTTACTCAAATATAAACGGACTAAATATTTCTTAGAACATCACTGAAAGTTGGAAAATGCTCTCCTGAAAAACTACGAAATAAGACTTAAGTTTCTGAGCTTTTATTACGAAAAAGCTTTCAGCAAATTTCAATTCTACAAATTAAAACAATTCACTGCACTGAAAACTGTGTGAGTATATAAACAGAAATATTCATCAACTGACACCACACACACTGGACCAAATACAAGAGACGCTAATGATGAAGGTGTGGCGACCATCGAAAACAGCGAGTTGTTCCGTTCTGCTAGTGTTTGTCAGAATATTTACAATAAAATTTATTGTTATTTATTCCTTAAAAATTATCACACGTCATATATATAGACTTAAGCACTTTTTCCTTATTGCCACAGGTATGTACATTAGAGTGGCCGTTATTTATTTTTTCTTGATTTATTTTATTCTCTCCCCCAAATCGCAAATCGGTTCAGTTTTATGTAAAAAAAAATATACAAAAAAAATTCATAGCGATAAGTTGTGTTTTAGGGGTGCGTCCGCCCCTCAAAGTTGGCCTTCAAGCCCATTTTTCAGTGTAATTATTTGCATATGACTATCTTTTTAAAACATCATTTTACAAGAATATGATATAAGGTAATATTTTAGCTCTTCTAGTCTACAATATAAGTCTCAAAGAAAGTTTTTTGCTAAAATTAATATTTAAGGAAATAATAAAGAAAATAATCAAAAAAATTACAGAAACTATATATACCCAAATTGCATTTATATGGAAATTATTTTACTAAGCGTTTAAAATAAGGGGTTATAATTATTAAATTATTTCATACATATATTACGTATAGTCATCAAAAAAAACTAAACAAAAAAAAATACATTGAATATATGGGCTTGAGGGCACCCCCTAAAATAAAACTTATCGCTATGAAATATATTTTTTGTACATTTTTTTACATAAAACTGAACCGATTTGGGGGCTGAGAATAAGAGAAATCACCAAAAAATAATTCTCCATACAGCTAACGGCCACTCTAATGTACATACATATGTATATGTAATTTTCTCATGTCCATTATATAAATAGTTTCTCATTTGCTGCATTTGTGTTCATATGTTTAGTCGCTCGTAGCTATTGTCTGTAAATATTTAACATTTTAAAGATAATTATATTGTTAATTATGTACGTGGCAATTAAAACAACAATGCTTCGTAGTATGCTATTGTTTGTGTCATATTTTTTTCTATTGTCATTAGAATCGTGGGAGCTTCGTGACAGATGACGCGTGCTGTTCATGTTAAATCATTGTTATTTGTTCTCTAAACTTTTGAGTGATGTCTTTAATCTGTATGAATTTATGATTTATAGAGGTGAAGTGTTAATACTTTACAGCATGTTATAATTTTATTTTTATTGAAAGTGTAAGAAACACGCACGTAAAGAATGTCGCAGTGTCTATTACAAAATATTACAAATGCAAACATACACAGCTACACACACACACAGCCACACACACTTCTTTCATTCCATTTTAAATGTGGAATAATCAAGAGTCGTCATAAAAATTATTTTGTGATAATTAATATTCATTAGATAATAATTATTTTTTTTGTATAGTTAAAATGCATTAGATAAAAATACTTTTTTATTCATTAAACTGTATCATGGTTTTTATTTTTGTTCTTGGAAATTATTAATGTTTTGTAAAACCTTTTTAAAACAAATTTTCGTGGAACATTTTTCTTAAAAAGCCTTTATAAAGCCTTAATAAATTTTATAAACAAGAAAGTTAATATATTAGATTAGTGAGGTAATAGTAAATTAAAAAAGTAAATTTAAAATCATAGTTCTGAACTGTAATTGATAGGTAATGATGTAATGAAAGTAGAAATTTTTGTGGAAATTCCCACATGTTTGGAATGCATCAACTGGAACTTGTCAAGCATCTTTAAATAGTATTGAAAAAAAAAATTAGTTGGCACGTACTTTTAAATTATTGGCAAACAAAGTTATTTAATGTTTTAGTAAAAACGTAGTTTATTGAGAGGCAAGATTTGAATTAATAATTTTTTATTTTTGAAACTAAAATCCGGTTTTAATATCATCGATAAATATTTTAAAGAATATTAATAACCAGGGAAACCAAAAATATGCAGTTATATTGCTTTTCTTGTGTGACGTATTAATGCGAAGAGTTTTATAAATTTTTGCATTAATTTGCTAGTGCATATTTTTGCATATTTTATCTTTTAAAGCATGTGTTTGTACGCATATATTTAGTATTTTTTTATGTTTACAGCATATTTGACGCTTTAAATTTTTTTTAAGACTTGTAGCTTAGTGGCATTCATAATAATGAATCAAAAACTCGATTTTGTATTTTTTGTTAGTTAGGCCTTTTTGCATTTTAGCTAACGAGTTGGCTTATTCATTTAATAAAAGCGTTATGTTTTATAGCAGTAGTGTATAATTTTGTTATGACTTGTAGTTTAGTAGAGTTCATAATAATCAATAAAAAAATCGATTTTGAATTTTTTTTTAGTTAGGCCTTTTTGCATTTTAGGTAAAGATTTGGCTTATTTATTTAATAAAAGCATAATTTTGATAGCAGTAGTGTAGAGTATTAGTAGAGTTCATAATAATCAATAAAAAAATCGATTTTGAATTTTTTGTTAGTTAGACCTTTTTGAATTTTAGGTAACAAGTTGGATTATTTATTTAAAAAAAAAAACAAATTTTTGATCGCAGTATTGTACAATTTTGTCAAGACTTGTAGTTTAGTGGCATTCATAATAATCAATCAAAAACTCGATTTTGAATTTTAGGTAACGATTTGACTTATTTGTTACGCTACTTTATATAGGGTTTTAAACAACACAGTTGCTTCGAATAAAACCAATTATTCTACAATTATCCAACTATTAGACGTTAATTTCAATAAAAATTTTTAAGGTTTTGCGATTTGTGACGGAAGTTTTACCCCGATTACATCAGTAGACGTTGAACTTAAATTTTTTTCTTTATTACCTTTTTTATTGTTTTATTTTGAATTTATTTTATCTTTGTTTTATTTTATATGCAAAGGTTATTGAAGCGTTGAATTAAATATTGTCATCTTAAATGCAAACGGACGTAACTACACAAATATTTAGACTTCTGCAATCAAAATTTACGACTTTATTAAATAAAATCAAACGGACGTAATTACGAATGCATCTAATTTTTATTGCAAGGAACGTAACTAACATAAAAGCTTAAATATATATAAAAAGAAAATAAATGGTTAAAAACATATAAGTATCCATACTAAAAAAGAAAGTTTCTAAGAAAATTTGCAAGAAAACTTTATTATTATTTGTTATGAAACGTTTTTTGTTTCTCCTGTAAAAAGTATAAAAGTGTAGTCACGTCCGTTTGCATTTGAGGTGACGATATACATATACAATATGTTTTATTTAATAAATCAATTTTTATTATTTTTAAGAGCATATTTTTTGAATTTTTAGGGAATATCTTTTCGAGCATATTTCTGGTTTCCCTGTTAATAACTAATAATGGAATATCGCTCATTTACTTCAACAACGTCATAACTAAAAAAAAACTATTTTTACAAAAAACGAGTTTAAAGTTTTAAATTTATACATCACTTAACGGAAAAAGAAAATTATATTTTTGTTAATTTTCACACAGTATCAACAACAATATGAGTACGAATTCTCCAGCATTAACTCAAAAATCCTAGTATTTGAATTACGTCATAGTTTTAGTAAATGAGCTATATATACATTATAATAGTGTGAGCGCTTTATTTCGGAAGTCAGAAAATATATACGCGATAAACCTAGGGTCTTATTATGTAATTCGATTCGAAACGGAAACTGTTGGAATTTGTATTTTATTAACATTTTAATTCGAACAGTTTCCGTTTCGAATCGAATTACATAATAACACCCCTAAACTGAAAATATATTTCAATCAAGGATGAACAAATCTTCATAGCCATTATATTTTTGTTTAAAGCAGCTACAAATGTCCAATACATATGCAAAATGTGCGAGCTTTTACAAAAGAGCTTTGTGCTTTTACACCGACGAGAGCACAACAACCAATCAGATCTCGGGGTCAACAAGACTTGCTGTTTACTTTGCAAGTAAGCAAAGTAAACAAATTTAAGAGCTTTAAAAGCTGTTTACCTCAATGCAATATAAATCAGAGTATTTGTGCTTGCACTTAGCTGGTTTAAGGTATAATTTCTTTATTGATCAGTCTAATATTCACTGATATAAAACTTCCACTTAACAATTAAACCTAACGAGCGTAATTAACCATAATTAAAAAACAGCATTTCAAGCAAAATACATAAAATAGAAATTATAGAAATAATACAATTAAATAATTTAAATATCCTTAGCATTTAAGAGCGGATGAAGAAGAAGAAGAAAGAAAAAAAGCAAACGTATATCAATCGATTAATTATTCGCATATTTGTATAAAATTGTGTAGTTTTTTTTCTTGTTCGTTTGTTCAAACCGCAAATGCATAGATATTTATTTCATTTAATATGTGTGTGACCTTAACCGACATAAAAGCGCTAAGTACTTTGGAACACACGAAATAACAATAATAAAATTGAATGGTATTTGATTTAAAATAGCCAACATATTAATTTATTATTGCTAACACTCACACAAACTCGTTCAAATGCATCATGAAATGTTTTATACATAGATGTATGTGTGAATGTACATGTGTTTTATACATAAATGCACGGAAAAAACTGTACTTTACTTTCAACTTGAGTTGAATTTATTTGTATTATCCCCCAAAAAATATAAAATTAGTTGCGTTTAATGGCATTTGATGGTTTACGTTAGTTAAAAAAAGCACTTAAGTCTTCAATTTAAATGATGTTATCATTGAAAGGAATATTAAGTCGTCAAAGTGATCAGTGATTTGTTAAAGTCAAAAGATGGTTTTGCAAAATTAATGAGATTGTAGTTTAACAACACCGAATGTATCTTTATGTAATTTGGTAGTGGTAGAGTTAAGAGTTACGTTTGTAATAGCAGGAGTAAATATTTACTACAACTCAAAGAAATTAATAACAATCAATAATTTTTTTAGTGTAGTGAAGTGTTCGTGAAATGTCGTATGATCTCGTGCACAACACTTACTTGGTTTTTCATACCTACATATTAGTGATGCACGAATATTCGTATTCGTATTCGAATTGTCGAATATTCGGCCATTTTCAGGTGAATACGAATGTATTTGTATTCGCCAAATTCAGCCACAAAGCACCAAAGTAGGCAACCTTGGTTTAATGAAACATTAAAATCCATGCCAAGCTCCTTTTTTTGATCAGATAAAAAGGATTTTTTGCAATTGTCTTTTTTATCCAAGAGCTAAAAAAAATCTACTACATTTATGAGGTTTCGCTCACAGTTTAGGAAATATTAGAGAAAAAATATTAAAATTTTGACTTTTTTACCAACCTTTGTCCACTGTTCTGCTAATGGAGACGTCAAATGTTGTTAAATTAAAAAAATTAAACTCATTGTGAATAAGGGAGAAAATTTGTAATATTAAAAAAAATTTGGTATCAAAATCACAATTAAGTCATAAGTTATTTAATTTAATATAAAATTTTGAACAAAAGTCGATTTTCACCGGTTTTTGAAGAAACAAGTGGGTTACTTATTTCGCTATTATAAAAGAATTTCACCAATCAATATTTTCGTCTGAAAAGTCTCTCTTAGGTAGAAAATTATGCAATCAATATGCAGTTTGCTTTTGAGTTCACGGCAATTTCCAAGAAAATTCAATTAAAAATGGGACTTTTCAGTATTTTTGTAGTATTCTCCTTATTTTTCGCTGGACGCTAATTAGATTTTTGGGTATACATATTTAAAAACAAATCTTGTTTTAAAGTGGCCTAATACATTTTTTGTTTACAGCTTTGGATTTTAATATTCATAACAAAAAATAGGTCTAATTCAAATATAGGGTTAATGGGTTGATAGAGATAATGGAGAAAAATTTTCGAAACTTTTATATCTGAAGTTAAAGGTTGCCATTGTTACAACTTAAAAATTAGTTAAATGTAGGATTTCATCGGACGTATAAAAAGTTGTCCATCAGTACAATTTTAACTTAACCTAAAGTGAGCGCTAAGTTAAAGGCAATGTATCCTTCCTGTTAAGTTAAATTAAATTTATAATAATGAATAGCCTAAAGTAGCGTTTTATACGTCCGACAAAATCCTACTTATAAATATATTTAAGTTGTAATAATTGAACTTAATGTTAATTGCACGAGAAATTTGTTTTGTTTGTTTTTAAGTTGGCTACAAGAATATTGTTTATTGCTTGATATTAAATATTCAAATATTCGTTTCGTCTGAATTTGGCGAGTACGAATAGGAATATCGAAAAAAGACGAATATACGGGAATTCGAATACGAATATTCGCACATCACTAAGTGCATACAATTCTACATGTACTTCGTGTATAATATAATGTACATAAACTGTATGTATTTATTTTTATTATTTTGTTTAATTAACCAAAATGTATACTTTATACATATTTATATTTATATTATTTATATTATATTTATATTATATTTTTTAATAAAAGTATAAAAACGTATATAGAAACTTATAAGTTTAAATGTTTTTATATATTAATGTAAAAATACTCCCTTTTCGAAGTAATTTAATAAAAAAGAGATTTTTTTTATATCCACTGTCTGAACTAATAATTTAGCAGTCATATCAGTATACCGGTATTATAAACTCAATAACGGTATGTACCGGTAATACCGATACCGAAATAAAAAAATACCGATACCGTTACCGATACAGAAATTTAAAAAATAGTTGTACCGGTATCAATACCGATACCGTTATTTGTTTCGGTTGCCAACCTTGCTTTAAAATGTATTGTCGTAGCATGTATTACATTAAATCAATAATAAATGATGTCGTTTAATAAGCGAAGCACGATGGATGTATTGATGTACGTGTATATGAGCGTTTACAAGCGATGTCGTGACGACTTCTTGTTCGTACCAACCACTCAAAAGAAGTCGTGTTGATGCGTGTTTGCTTGTTATTTTGCATATTGTACGTTTGAGTGTGTGTATAAGATTTAGATAGTTTTATTATTATGTGTTTAAGGGGTGGTTCTTTAAAGCAAGCGCACACAACTAATGTCAATGCATGTGTGCTTTTGTATGTGCTCAGAAAAATAAAAGATCATACACACAACGTGTGTATGTGCATATGTACATGCATTGCGTTTGTATATGCGCCCATGCTATAAAGAAGCAAGCATCACAAATTCTTCCGTCAAGAAGTATTTTCTTCTTTAGTCATATACCTGTAATAACTGAATTGAATTTCTTGCAAACATTATTGTTTAGCGTTTATTTTTCAAGACTTCGCTGTAGAAAAGCATTTGAAAAACCCCTCATGTCTTAAATGTACATATATCGAGCCATAACCGCTAAAAAAGCTTAAGCGACACGTTTTTTGGACTTTTTTTTGGACGAAAATCTATTATTTATGCTTGCAAATAATTCATTTTGTTAAAAAGGTGAAGTTCGAAAATTTGTCGCTTAATATTTTTTTGAGGTTATGACACGTGTTTTTTTCTTTTTGAATTGAAGTAATATTATGCGATACAATTTGTAATTTAAGCCAAAAATTGGCTTTCTTAGAAAAATAACAGTGTACCAAGGATATTGCACAGTGGGGTGGCTTCATACATTTTTGTGCAAAAGTTTTAAGGCGTATCCCTAGATCATTGAAAGTTGACACTGATCATTATATTGATTTAATAAAAAAAGGGAATGTTATCAATATCCGCCACACCCACCGCCCATAAAGAAACAATCCAATTTAACTAATGTAATAAATTTTACATTTACACATCATCCATTTTTATGTATTAAAATGTAAAGTCGTTAAAGCGCAATTTCATTTAATTTAATATTTGTTTACCCCGTTTTGTTGTGATCAGCGTTACCATATGTGAAGATTTATTTTAATTTTGAAGTTTTTCGGGAAGTTAAAAAGACTTAAAAGATTTCTTTGTTAAAAATAAGTTTTTTAAGAATATGATATTTGGTACTTTTAGTATATTATTTAAGATCCTTTTGACTAAAGTACTGACATATTTTCTTCTTTCCTTCATCAAAAGTATGAATTATATGCACACATATATTTATCTTATACATGTTCTATTCATGTTGTTTAACTATACGTTTGCTAGTTCATTTGAAACAAAATAAATTTTTATTGAATTTAAATTCAGTAAAATCAGTGCATATTAATATATTTTGAGTAAAATCACCAAAAAAAAGTTCGACTTGAAGGTTTTTGAGAAAAAAATATGGCAACGCTGGTTGGGATAAACTTTCTCAAAGAGAATCCTCATCCATTGACTCTCCAAAATTTTTCTGAGGCTGCATAGAGAATCAAAAAAGAATGTATAAGAAACTATGCGACTGGAAATATACATAAAATTTAATATTTCGATGTCACGTGCTACATTAAAAATAACATTTGTTATTAGTGCGTCGAAAGTATAAACAGAAATGTTTATTACAATTAAAATAAAAAAAATCTTGCTAAAATATGTATAGATACATATGTGATAGTGGTCCCTATATAAAGTTTATCACGTGCGACATTGTAAAACAAATTTTCTTAAACAATTTTATGATACAATTGTTTCAAATTTGTTTCAGTGGTAAACTCTTTCACTTACGACATTGTTAGTGTAAACTAAAACAAATTTACGTGATGCATGTTAGGTTTGAATTGAACTATAATGTATTTTAATCAAGTTTTATTTATTAATCGGGCTTAAGTTCATTATTTACAATTGTTCTTCAATGAAATATTTTTATTATTTAATGTGATTTTCTAAAGAAGATAATAAAAATTATACTAGACTTTTGATTGGGGGGGGAGGAAATGCCGAAATTTTTCTGTGTAGCCACGCACTTCATCAGCACGCATGTCTATCTACTTGGATGGAGCTTGTCATTAAGAGGAGCTATTTAACTTGAATACAATTATTGATCTAACCTTGTTAAATACTTACAAATGTATTTAACAAGGTTATGTCAATAATGTCTCTATTAATTTTCTGTTGTGTCCATTTTTTCATTTTCTATTTAGGTAAGTACGAAGTTATACTTAATTTTTCTTCTCTTAGAAAGTCACATAAATTAATAAAAAAAAATATTTTATTCAATAAGAATTGAAATTACTGAAATTACCAATTAAGAAATTAATCCTGATTAAAAATTTAACTTAAAAAAATTTTGGCATTTAAATTATTTAAATTTAGATGAACAAAAACGGCGAACAAAAACAAAGAAAGTTGAAAACGGTGCAAAGAGAAATATGAAAAATATGAAAAGTGTTTACAAAACCTTAAATTAAAAACCACATTTTTGTTTACTTGTTAGTTTAAAATAAATATTTTGTTAATTTGGCTAAGCTTGCTTATTTATATTTCACAAGAAGAGAAACATAAATAGCATGATATGAAAAAAGTCTCGTGCAACATGTCACACGCGACTGTTATCAAAATTTATTTAAACAATATATAAATCGTTTTTGCGTAAAATCAAAATCATTTTAAAGAGTCATCAGTGCACACATTCTAAACTTAGTCAGATCAAAATCTTACTTCAAGTTGCACTTAAATCAGCGTTATAATCGTTGCTTACAAAAACATTTTCTGTTTTTGTCACATGTCAAACAAAAAACTGCTCCAGGTCAGAACTTGGCACCACTTGCATGGCGAACGCTTATCACCAAAATAAATATCAGTTTTATTTTAAAATTTTTCTTTATAAATGCCACTTTCGACATAATCTAAATGGACCCTTGAATTGCGTGAAAATATAAGTAATTTCTAGCTTAGCACCCTTGGTATGGAATTTTTTTAAACTTTTAAGTAATAAAATACACTTTTTTAAAATAACTATTAATGCACTCTTCATATTTAAAAAAATTCTCTATAAAACAGCATCATTCGATGTCTAAAATTGAGTAGAGAAAAATAGGGGGTTCGGTACCAAAATCCCACTTTATATCGTGCCGCCCATGTGAAGCCGTAATAAGAGCATAAACTTAATAAACATCAAATCAAAATAGAGCAATAAATAGTTGTTAGTTAGTTAGTTCTCAATTATTTTGAAGTAAATAAATATGATAAGCAATTATTCCATCTGGCCGTGAAATACACTGAGCACTGATGTTTTAACCGACTTCAAAAAAGGAAGATGTTATTAACTCCTCTCAATTTTTTGGCGGTGTTATTTAATAACTCGGTTCATATTAGATCGATTGAAAAAAATTTTTGTTTTAAAAAAAATTGTGTGGGGACGGGCACAAATGTAGGAATTTTGTATGAAAAACTTGAACAGTACTCTTACGACTCTCTAATATGTACATATATTGCTTTGCAAAATATATGCAACCTAAACAATTACATATATGAATAATTATTTCAAAACAAATTAATTATTTAATAAATCTAGCGATGCTATATACTTTTAATTAAAGCTAAAATACCTTGCAATATGCTAATGACTTAAGTTGATTATAATGAAGTTTCTCTAGAAATATTAAAATGGTTTCTTTTGCAGCAAAGTTAAGAAACTTAAAAAAAGAAACGCAACGATCAAGAATTGTTCACAATTATTCACATGCAAATCCAAAATGTTTTATATTCTACCAGCAATTAACACATCATAACGAGAATTGGAAAATTATTTTCAAAAAATTAAAATAATTAAATGAAACTAACGAAGAACGCTATAAGCTACGAAACAAATTTGTTGAATTCACTTTAAAAAGATTAAAAGTAATGCTACTCGTATGAAATTTTAAAAATGTACGAGTATTAATGTTAGTTTTGTGTTTTTTTTTAATTTTTTTCATTTCATACGAGTTTTATTGTACATACATAGTTTATCTAGCAACAAAGTACGAACAACGAATGCGTATAAAATTTAAAGTCTTATAGAATAACTGAAACTGTTGGATTTAATTACATAAAACTAAGTATATAACAGACAATTGCATTATACCAGTACATACACCAAGAGTGTGTTATACAACGCCAATTCAATTGATATACGAAAAAAAACATTAAACTCATTCCTAGTGTAATTAATTTATTTAATCGGTTACTCAATTTAACAATTAAACGACAATCATAATATTACTAATGACTGCAAGATAACTAGAGCCAAATGTATTTAAGTGGTTTTTGTTTTGATTAATAATGTAATCAATAAAAATACATATTTTGTTGGCCACTATTTCAAGTATTTTATTCAAAATATGTAATAGTAATATTTTTTATTTCAATCTTCAAAATTTTTTTCTAAAAAGAAAGGGATAGTGATAGAGGAGACGTGTGGTGAAGGAAGAAATAGAGGGAACCTCCATTCTTTTACAAATCTGCTTTATTTTTTAATAATGCTGTATTGTAGCACCTCTGGTGTTAATGAGTCGTATTAAATTTTCGAAGCTGTGCTTCGTAGCCATTTTTATTGGTTATTTTACTCGCCGATGATTCTGTTGCACAGTACTGACGAAGGAGGGTGCTCTGATGTTACATTAGGATTAGTATCCACTGAAGTCAGTGTAGTTCAGTGAATAGTGTCTATTGCCTTCATCACTTGAACTTACCTTCAACAACTGATAAAAAGGGACACTAATGCAAAACAGAAAAGTACATGGTGTTGTTATTTAACGACTGTTAGAGACCGGGTTTGAATCCAGGATCTTCGGTCTTGTAGTCAACGAGCTAACTACTTCAGCTTACGCCACTCTCAATTCACAAGCCTTTTTGTATCGTTTAAAGTTGTATTTGAAACCACAATTTGAATTTTTTCTTTTGAGATTTTTTTTGAAATTGTCTTTTCTTTTATTAATCGAAACATAGTCTTGTGGATTGAGCAATTGTAAATAAATTTAATATATTTTATTATATACTAAGATCGTTGTTAACTTTATTTTTACTTAAAAAAATATATTTGGGGCATTCAAAAGGTACTCATAAGCACGTATTAAAGTAATAACACGAAAAAAATGTTACCATTGTGAGAGACCCCTCATAATTTACAATTATAAATACTGTACTCATTTCTATTTTAGTTTTTTCACCTTTGTACACTGCTTAGTCTCTCTCCCTCTTTCTCTAAATTCCTTTGGTAAACTCTCACGCTTTTCTACATGTAGTTATGAGCCACAACAAAAACTTTTTTAAACTATGTTAAAATGTTAAGACATTATCACACTTAGGACACTTAAGACACCCTTGTGAATACCCCAATTAAATATATTAAAGTTAATATTGCAAAAAAATATGATCTTTTCATAAGAATACAATACTACAATATCACTCAGCTCTGAAAAACGCTAAAGAAGGTGTAGGGGTAGCCTTGCCCACTTTTTTGAACACCACACTAAGTATTTTTTAGAGCTCAACAAGGTGTGTGCCGAGTTTCGTGAAAATTCATTAAGCACAAGCTCATGAAATATAATATTAAAATCTAATAAGCGTGCCCCGCCCACTTTTTTAAATGCAAGATTTAAAGATTGTGTCTTTTTGAGGTCAATATGTGTGCCAAGTTTCGTAAGAATTGGTTAATTACAAGCTCGTGGAATATAATATTAAAATTTAATAGGCGTGGCCCCGCCCACTTTTTTAAATGCAAGATTGTGTCCCTTTTTGAGTTAACACCCTGAACTCAAAAAGGGATACAATCTTGCATTTAAAAAAGTGGGGTAATACCCTGACCTCAAAAAGGGACACAATCTTGCATTTAAAAAAGTGGGTGGGGTCACGCCTATTAAACTTTAATGTTATATTTCAATAATATTATATGTTAAGTTTTGTAAAAATTAATAATTAAACATTTTTTAACTTGGAGATTGTGCCGTTAAGATAGGGCAATGTGTTGGACAAGTTTCGTAGTAATGGAACAAGCGGATTATCTTAAAACCAAATACAATTTTTTTAGGACGTGTACCGGGCCACTTTTTTGCAATTGGACCAAATGAATTTTTACAATCGGTCTAAAATGTACCGAGTTATGAAGTAACAATGCAAAAATAAAAAATAAAACCAATTGATAGATAACCTCCTCTTTTTTTAAAGTCGATTAAAAATAATCCGTTGCAGTGTTGTCAGATTTTGCGACCTATTTAATTAATTCAAAAAATCGCAAAAAATTGCCAAAATCAGTTTCATGTAGTTTTTCTCAATGTAGGGTGTTTTTTTAGAGTGTCACAACTTTCAGTTGGCATCTCCGCCTTATTTGAAAATAAATAAAATAAAATTAAATTTAATTAAATCAAATTCAAAACGCATTAATTATTATAAATAATATAAGAAAAATCATAATCACAGGGGAGTTTTGATAGGATTTATTTGTTTACTCCTTCAACAAACTAATTTCCTGAATTACAAAAATTTTAAAGTGAAATTTTTTTAAAAAATAACCAACAAATATATCTATCGCCCAGAAAAATCGTCATGTCGCCAAATTTAAAATTTGGACACCAGGCAAGTGGGAAAACTGCCACGTTTGGCTAAAAATCGCCATATCTGACAGCCCTGATTCGATGTACTTAAAAAGGTGCGTGAATTGGCTGCATTGCAGTTGTTTGGAACATTTCTAATTTTGGATAAGAAATCTAAATAAATGTCAAAACAAATTTAATGCAAGCGGTATAGATTTTGATACAGATTTGAATTGGAATCGGCTAGATTTCATGCAGACGTACATGCCCTATAAGGTTTAAATTCGTATATTTCAGAGAGCCAAGTTGCATTTGATAATTTTTAAGGAATAAAATATTCCATGAAATATATTAAATATTTTGACAAAAAGCAGCCGAAAGGAACAACATGTTGTTTTCAAAGGCTGCTACAGCTTCATCAACATCCTTCTCGTTTATTTTATGTGGTGTCAGTTGACGGAGATATCGGTGAGTTACATGTTTTAGTAAATGGACAATATCTCTTACTTAGAAAGCTCAAATCTTATCAATAATATTTTATTCCCAAAAAATATCTGCCTCTGATGAAATATTTTATCTTGTTTACTCTACCAGGTTCACTCTTTAGAACCTTGATATTTTGGAATTTGTTATTTAATTTTTGCGCAAAGCGTAATATGCAAGTTTGTTTATAACAGCATTTAAAAAACAAGCTTTTTGAATATTTTTGCAAATACATACTACATGTACGTACTTGCATGCGTGCTAAATTTTAACTGATGCGTGAGCATTAAAATAAAAGAAGGCTGTTATGCAACTTTTCGATCTGCAGTCTTATGAAATATGCCGATATAATTGAGAGTTAATGATGCATTGCACGTTGAACAGTAGTTGTGAAAAGTGATCATTTAATTTGCAAGGCATGCTGGAATTTAATTACTTGAAAGCAGTCTAGTCTGGTGGCACTTCCTTAAAACTAAAACAGACAACATCGCCTTATTTATTATATTCTTTTAAGAGCAACTGCTGCGCAATCAAATAAAATTATTGTTAATTTTAAGCATGATGATAATTGTTTTTCAAGTATTCATATGAAAAATTTTCCATGTATGACTGTGATCGAAAGAATTTGTATTATGGTGTTATGACGTGCGGGCTAAAATTAAATATGAAAATGAAAATAATAAGTAATTATAAACCATCAGCCTTATTTATAAAATTATGAAGCCTTTACAAAGGTTTTTGAAGACAACTTTTCATACAAAATTTTTCTTATTAAGCCTTTAAAAAGACTTTATAAGTTTTATAAATAAGGCTGTATGATTATAACTCAGATTCTCATAAAATTAACAAAAACGGAATTTTTGCTCGTTTATTTTTTGGACTCTTAATATGAAGTTTTTTTTAGCTTACTTCAAAAGCCCGAAATCTCGTTAATATCAGATTTTGCTCAAATGCAAACACACGATTAAAATATAGTATAACTTAGTGATACAACAATAATATGGTTTTTTCATATTTGTACTAAAAAGTCGGCCCGTGTACTTAAAAGGTTGTGGGAATTGGCAATATTGCAGTTGTTTGGTTCTAGCTTTGGATAATTTTTATAGCGATTTTAATTGAAATCTGCTAGATTCGGTGCAGGTGTAAATGCTTGGTAAGAAAAAACAGTTTTTAGATTGGAAATAATATTATATATAAGAGAAAATGCTATTTTAAACTGAGCTATTGTTATAAAACTCAAGATCACAAAACTACTCATTCGTTTAAGTTATAAGTTAAGACACTAATTCTAACCAAAACCCTTTAGATTGTGGTCTATATTTCTACCTTTCAAATTTGAAAAACCTTAGAGACAAAATCTATAGATTTCAGTTAAGTTGTTACTTTGCCAAATTGAAATAATTAAATTCGATTTAAGCCTATAAATCGACAAATAAATTATTAATTTTGTGCAAAATTATGCCGGTGAGAAAATAACGAACAAACTAGTTAACAATCCCCTAAACTAATCAACTAATCGTAACAATTCTCACGTTGTACACCAAAATCAATAGTTTTTCTTAATAATAATATACAATTTTTTAAAAAACTAATTACAATCGATAGTTTTACGTTTTTTTTTCTTCTAATAACCACACATTTATTAATGCTAGTTTTGTTACAAAGTTTTTTTATAATTCATAAAATGTTTTGTAACCTCCTTGATATGTGATTGTGTTGGCAATTAAATTTTTTATTATTATTTGTTAAAATTATGTCGAGGATAATTATTTTCGATCCAACTGCTGGCGCTTAACAATAATAAAAACGACTTGTTTTACTGGTCGCAGTGAATGTGCTTAAGTTTTAGTTTAAAATAGTATATTTATGTATATGTATGGGTAAGTGTGTGTAAGTGTGTCTTTAAGTTATTGTGTGAACTGGTCAGGAGTTGAATATATGAAACTGGTTGGCTTTTTTTCCTGCCCCACAGTTGTTTGTCAAAGAAAATGTATTTATTAGTTTTCTATCCATACAACGCCTGTGAAATACAGGAAATTCAATTTATTCATATATACGAGAGTATGTATGTATATAAAATGTAGGTTAAGAAAACAAAAACTGTTTCAATAAAATTTTCTCCATTTATGACATCACAAGTCAAATGGCCAGGAGATTTTTATAGCAGGAAGAAAGATTATAAAATAATACAATAGATCAATTTTGCTCATGTTCAAATGACATAATAATCGCATATTTGTGTGCTTATGAAAACGTTTCTGGGAGCATTTATTATGGATTAGTTTTATCTATAAATTGGGTTTGTGTAATACTTTCAATGCTTTCAAAGTTAAATTAATAACTAAATATTTAGTTATTATAAAATTAAATTAAATTATATAATTATTTAGCGGTTTATAAAAATAAGAATTCGGCGAAATTGAAAAAACCTTATATCCCTAATGGAGGCCTGCGTAAACAGTCTTGAAATGTAAATACGTATTTTGTTTTTAATGTATTCCTGTGGCAGGTATTATATAAAACAATAATAAATGCTGTCGTTTAATAAACGAAGCACTGTGGATGTATTGATGTACGTGTATATGAGTGTTTTTAAGTGATGTCGCGAAGACTTCTTGTTCGTAAAAAACACTCAAAAGAAGTAGTGTTGATGCGTGTATGCTTGTTATTTTGCATATTGTACGTTTGAGTGTGTGTATAAGATGTAGATGATAAGCTATTATGTGTTTAAGGGTAGTTTTTTAAAGCAAGCGCACACCATGGTTACCAGATTTGACGGTTTATCGTCATATTGACGATCCTTAGTTCCAAAATTGGCATTTTGATGACTGAACGATTTTCGCCTTAATTTTGACGATTATCATTATAAATTTACACGATTTAAGTAATTTTGAACTTGACACAGAGCTTGGCAGTTTTTGAAAGAATATGCAACAAACCTAAAGAGTAAATGGCAATCAATTCAAATATTTGTATTAATAATTTTGGAATTACATGTTTTTAAGCCTGTTATTGTAGAGAATTTGTCACCTGAAATGCAAAAACTATTTAGAAACTTATGAGTAATTTTTAGCTCGAGTGTGATAATTTTTATTTGAGACATTATAAAGATGAGAATAATTATTTAGACATTGATGAAATTTATTAAAAAGTATTAGTATTTGATGATTCTAAAGTTAATCAAATTGAAAAATCTGATTAAATTTTAATAATATTTGATATCGAAGATAAATTAAGTCTAATTGATCCCTACAATATTATTATAGAAAATAAAAGTTCTTTCTACGATATTCTAAAAGGTTTTTCTCACGTTGTTAAAGAATGTGAAAGACAGGAAATTCAGACAGTTAAAGTTATTAAAATTGGAAAAAGTTTTCTCTGATATAAAATTAAAACTTTTAGATTTGTGGAAAAAAATTCCGAAATGAAAAAAGTGACTATAGTTTTTTATTTTCCACCAAAATTCATTTTTATTAAACAAATTAGTTTCATCATAATCTTCAGCAAACGTAGAAAGGGTATTTAATAAAATTAACTTAAACAAAACCAACGTAAGACAAGTAATTATTTTGTTTTTTAAACAATTGATTCCTTTTTTAATAAGAGTTCAGTGTTTAGTATATTTTTAATGGGGAATTGTTACAATTTAAGTTCAACATTTATTAACGCACTAATAATTCCAAATTATTATTTTACTTATCCCTCTCATCACCGAATTAAAATGGGCGATGGGGGAATTTTTTAGATAGAATATGTGTTCGGTTTTATACAATTATGAACAGGACAAAATTTCAAGGCCCTTGGTTGCTTGGTTTGGTAATTATGGAATGTTGCCTACAGGCAACATTGCTCTATTGTGGTTAATTAAAAAAAATAGTTAAATTTTTATTAATGCATTTTTTATTTAAATTTGTTTATTGAACGACACAGAGCAATTTCTTTGTGGGTTGCAGCACAAATAAACATTGCATTTAGTACACCAAGAGTGCGGATAGCTAGTACAACATAGCCCGCGTCGGGCATCTGCTCCCTGCGCTCTACCCAGTGACCAACACATCCGACCCTAAAGACTACGACACAGCACCATGGTTTATCTCTGTAAATTTTCGGGTAAACTACCCACGCCTAGAAAATGTTTGGAGAATACGTGGTTGCTCTCAAACGCGTGCAACGTGAAGTCTTTCAGAACATTGCTCGGTTTTCAGTAACTAAGAAGAACTATTTGGGTCTACCTGTGGAGAGAGTGATAATACTACGGCAGTGAGACAGTTATCTGTACGACAGATGTTCAAGATAGCATATGCTATAATATATGTGCGCACATTGACTATTAACGAACAACCACATATCGGTTTCGGCTCAATACATAGGAGCGATAATTGGAAAGCAATTGAGTGTGCAAAGTCGCCTCTCTTGCTAACCCTTCAACAATATGCCATTTCGCCGAGTGCTTCTAAAGGTAAAGTAATTGAGAGTTCACAAAAACATAATGAGACCGGCATACCTGCGAAACATCTCCTAACCATTTCCACAAATGAAATCGATATGTAAATCAGTTTCATCCACAACTCCCTGTGCAATTACTCCAGATCTACGGAACTTTTCGTGCGCGAGTCAAAGTCGCACTTTACTGAATTTATTATACTTTTAAATATGCCACCTGGCAATAAGTTTGATTTACACAAAAACAACAAACCTGCTTGCCCGTATTAAAGTGTGTATTCAAATTTAAACGTTGCAATATTTAGACATATTTTAAAATGCTATTGTGAACTCACTAATGAATTCCATAAATTTAAATTCTATTACCACTAAAGCCGCATTTATTTTGTATGACTAATAAATAAGCCGCCTAAACTAATAAGCATTTAAATACTCAGTATTTAATTTTGCTTATTAAAGTATAATGCCCTAAAAATTAAATACCTTAAATTTTTAGTTAAGTTTAATAGCTTCTCTAAGTCCAGTAATAAACAAAAAACAAAACATAAAAATATTTAATAGTTTAAAGGCTTTTGCAAATCTTGAAATAAATTAACTTATTTAATCGACTTTTCTTTTATCTTGTAAAAAATTCCTTTTAGAATTAATACTAATAAGTATAAATTTTATGACTGATTAAATCAAACAAGCGTGGACTGTATTATTTAATAAAAAAATATATATTAAAGTCAAACTCGTGTATGCTTTATGAAAGCAAAAGCAAAATACCTCATAAAAATTTTTAAAAGTTTTTAATAAAATACACAGGCCAATACGATTTTTAAGGTTGATATTTTGATAGTAAATTTTCGTGCATATGTTACTGAGCTCCAATGCCTCTAAATTACTTTTTTTGAATTGGCTCTGTATCTCGAAATTTTTCGTTATTAAGAAAAAAGAGGATGCTGTATAACATAATTTGCATGTACCTTAGAACCATTTCTTTGATCAAATAAAAAATACACGAAAAGCTAAAAACAAATTGACCTTTAAATTACGTCCTTATTTATTTTTTAACAGTCTTATAGTTTCGCAGATATTCGGAAATTTTTATACAAAAAAATATATGTTTTTAAAAAATTTAGAAAATCGTTTTTTAAAAGACTCATTACAATTTTAAATTGAATAAAATTTAATATTTTATTATTAATTGTGATACATTCATATGTTAAAAATAAAATGAGCCAAATTTATTAAAAATCATTCCCTTAATTCTTAATTTATTCACATATGTACTCGCATTTTAGCTTTTTTTTATTTTTTTTTTCAATTTAAAATAAATAAAAGTTAAAAAAACTGTAATACGAGCATATATTTTACCACTTAATTGTGAATAAATTCAGAAGTAATGGAATGATTTTAAATAAATGTGGCTCATTTTATTTATAATATATGAATGTATCACAATTAATAATAAAATATAAAATTTTCTTCAGTTTAAAATTTTAAAGAGTCGTTTAAAAAACAATTTTCTTAATTTTTTTGAAAAAATGTATTTTTTTGTATAAAACTTTTGTATAAAGGTCAATTTGTTTTCTAACATTCTCTGTGTATTTTTTCATTTTTGATGAAAGAACTGGTTCTCAAGTAAATACAAATTATGTGATGCAGCATCCACTTTTTTCTTAATAACGGAAAATCTCGAGATACAGAGCCAATTAAAAAAAGCTGATTTAGAGGGATTGATGCACAGTACTTAGTGTATACAAATTGACTACGAAACCTTTGACCTTACACAATAAATTTCATTTTGTTGACCTGTGTTATCAATGAAGAAATAATGCAAATTTTTCGGGACATGCGATAATAAATGTTTTACAATAAACCAAAATCACATAAGTGAATAAAAAAAAACTAAATAAATTGAGCTTGAGATTTTGATTTTTTTATTTCAACCGCCAGCGAATATCGTTAAAGTATATGTTACTGGATAATAAAAACGATAAATTTTCGTTATATTATTTATTATAGCGATGCAATGATCGCAATATAAGTTACTGAATCCAAGTAGCTGGAAAACTTTAACATTTTTTGTTATATAAAAGAAACCTACTAAAACTATTTTTTTTTTCTTTTTCTATATAAATTAAGCATATCTTATATTCTTAAAAGAAATATATTGGTGTAAGAAATCAGAAAAATCTAAAAAGACGATTGCAGGGCTGGGATATCACGTTTTGTGATATATAAAATTAACTAGGTATAATTAATTGTTTTCTTTTTATTTATAAATTAAATATATTTTATATTTTGCAAAGAAAAGTTTGATACAGAAAAGTAGAAAAATAAAAACCCCAGCTCCAGAGCTGGACTAATTTAAATTTTTTTGGTTATTAAATAACTAAATAAAACTAATTTTTTCCTTATTTCTTTTTTTCTTTGTTCGCTAAACATGTTTTATAATTTTTTTAAAGAAATAGATTACTGGGTTGGAAAATTTAATTTTTTTTGTATATAAAGGTAACTAGGTAATTTTTTTTTCTTAAAAATTAAATGTACTTTATGTCTTACAAAGAATAAAAAATTAGAAAAATAAAAACCATTGCTCCATACCTGGAAAACTTAAACTTTTTCTTGTATATAAAACTAATTCAAGCAAACAAGATATTTATTTGGCAATCAAATATATTCTATATTTTACAAAGAAATAAGTTAGTATTAAAAACCAGAAAAATAAAATTTATGGTTCCAGGGTTGGAAATTGAAAAAAAATTTTTTGATAAAATAAAGCAAAACCGATTTTTTTTATCAGTTAAACATATCTCATGTTTTATGAAGATCTTTACTCAAGATATTTTATCTATCTTCAATTTTTATATGAATATCTCACTTGAGTATAAACGAAGGTTTATGCCATGCTGCTTATTACACACAGTTTTGTTTCCAATCTATAGTGTTTCGTTTACAGCTTGTAACGAATTCTTATTAATTTTTTAGTAAATGGAAATACAAAATAAACTTTATCGCTAAAGAACAGTCATAGTTATAAAATGGGAGGTTTCAATTGAGACACATAACAGTTTTGCAACAGTGAAGATTATTAAATACGGGGAAATATAAAACAAGTTATGCTATTTGCTTTGGAGATACAACACTAAAACTATTTTGGGCTTTTTAAATCGAAGCAAAGGTTTTTGATCATCTCGAGAGCGAGTAAACAAGCCCCAAATGTTTGGTATTGTATTGACGTGACTTCTACGTTAACAACTGAAATAAGAGTGAATGCAACTTATTTCTTATATACAGAGTGTAGAATAAAATATTCAACTATTGCTAATATCGAAAATAAAATATTTGAATCAAATTCTTTAGTCGAAAAATATCCAGAGGTCACTTACTAAAAATTGCACTATAACAAAAAATTATACATTTTTTTTACAAAACAAATATGTATGATGTACTTATGCATCCCAGCAAAAAATTGCACATTACCAACAGAACTACTTGCTATATAATGACTTACTTTTCTAATTACCTAATTTCATTACTCGCTCAGGCTGAGTTTACATCTGGTAATGAAAAACGTAACCAACTAATTACTAATGACAAAAGGTTTGATTCAGACATGTATTTATTGATTTAAACAGTTTGCAATCATTTTGGATTCTATAAAATTGTCTATTAATTATGTATGAAACTGTTTAACTTAATAAATACATGTCTCAATCAAACAGTTTTGCATTAGTAATTAGTTGGTTATGCTTTTTTTACGCTTGTGTAGCATTTGGCACACAGATGTTAACCCGGCCTTACAAATCACATTACCTAAAAGTTAAAAAACTTATGTACAAGTTGCTAAATGTCGAGAATGATTTTTTAAGATTTAATAGATTACGTGTACAAGTTGCCAAATAAAAAAGTAAGTAAGTAAGGCGTGAGAACCTTGTTAAAATCTGTATATTATTTTATGTATCTGTATATTACATATTATACGTACTTCGGTAAAGGTTATATAAGATTCGGCAACACCCAATATAGCTCTTTTAATTCTTTTTAATTCCTTCTATGTACTTTTTGCTTATTATGACATTTTGCATGCAGAAATGCCACATAATGTGAATTAAATGCTGAATAAAACACGGCTGTACACTATCGCAAAAAAGAATCCGCAGAATGACATTATCGTTAGTACAAACGAATAAATACTCGTATAACGATAAATATTACCAAACACATTTAGAAACAAATATTTAATTTAATAATAAATTAAATCAAATATCTAAGAAATTTATTATTTGACATATTGTCAGAATTTTATTTTATTTGAAATTTATTAGCTGGTGGTTAAGCATTGTCTATATATTTTATTTTATCATCAGTAGACTTCAACCACATATTTTGAACCCTCACAAACTCCTTATCTTATGCATAGACTTTCAAAAAATAAATTTCTTAAATGTTAACGGCCTTATGCATAATCAAAAATTGGCATAAAGTTAGCATAAGTGGCAAAATTGAACATGGTCTTAAAGTGGTTTATTAAAAATCATGTTATGATGTAATCGTGTGTTAAAACTACACTATGCGGTGATTTTCGATAACAAATTTTATAGAGGAACTTGTTGAAACTTAGTTTAATTTTGTAACTTATGCTAAGTGCATGCCAATTTTTGATTATACATAAGGCCCTAAGATTTTATTTTTAATTTTGCCTTATAAATACTTCTATTGTTATCCAATGAATTTCTAATTGTATAAAGGTGTAGATAATTAAATTAGATTCATATCGATATAAATTATTTGCTGGGATTTGCTAAAGTTTTAAAGCCTACTACGCTTATTTTTCTCTGTTGATTTTCAAAAATATTATTATTTGTGGATTCTCAAACAGCTTTTGAAAGTCTGTGCATAAGATAAGAGGTTTGTGACTGTTCAAACTTTGTAGTTGAAGTATACTGATGATTTGGCAAAGCACCAATGAAATATGTAGCCAATGCTTAACCACCAGCAAATAAATTTCAATTAAAATAAATCAAATATCATAAAATAAAATTCTATGCTTTTGCATTTTATTTTATTAAAAATAAACCTTAACCAACCATTAATTTTTAATACGCCACAACAAATTTTATACATAAATATGTAAGTAGTTTTCATAGCATACAAAAAAAAATATTTTTAAAAGCATTACGTGCCATTTGTGTTTGGTTTTCATAATATTATGTACATACCCTCTCGGACAATGTGTAGTTGACTACAAAAATAGTTAACTTATAGTTAACTTTTCTTAGACTGACTAAAAGCTAACTTAATTCTTAAGTTGATGATGTAGTCGAATTTGATGAGAGTCAACAGATTTATTCTCAGCTACTTTGAAACTCATTTCAGTTTTATGTTAAAATTTTGCTGTTGTTATTTTAGATGGTAGCTTAGCTGAGTGGTAGCGCGTTGAGTGCACAAATTGTGATGATACATGTTCGAACCCCAGCAATTTTTTTTAATTTACTGACTACAAGTTGGTTTAAAAAATTCAACTTTAAGATAGCTAAAAGTAATGCAGGGTGAGCCAACTGACTACTACCTAGGACATCGCAATGTTAAAATAGTCAGTTAATTACATTAAAAAGTAATCCAAGTGTCAGTCAGTACTAGGTGTAAAATAGTTAGCTTAAAGTTAGTTTAAAGTTACCCAAATTTCCGACAGGTTATGTATGTATGTATGTATATGTACGTATAGAAAAAACTTGTTGTCTTATTGTTTAATCTAGGCTGAAATATTTGTGGGTGTCTTTTTTATAATTTACGAGAGGTGTGTGTTTGCTATAACAATATGCAATACATTTATAGTATTTATGCATTCAATCTTTAAATCAAAATAGCATTTGACGTTTACAAAGTCCTCAGAAACTCCATATTCTGCTAACAAATAGCCAAAAGAAATAGTCAAAGCCCACGTTAATCGAAATTTAATATGCAAATAGATGTTTAGTTTGTATATTAAAATATTAGTTAGCAACTAGACTAATAGTGCAAAAAATAATAATAATAATAAAATTTTTAATATATTGAAGACATTACGGGCAGCAATTAACAAACTGACACATTGCTAGTTGTACTTGTTATAGACTTAAATAAATATGTACCTATGCATAAAAAAATTCCAACAACAACGTGTATGTGGTCTATGTAGTAATTAAATAATGACAGCGGAACGTGTCAGCAGCAACTATCAGTAATAGTTCGAACCTAATAATACATGGAATTTGAGTTTCAAAAAAAAAGAAAGAAAGCAAGAAAAAACATACGAGTAGTTGAAACGGTTTTACTACATCAAAATGGAGGAATAAAAACTAAATTAAAAATATATCAAATAAAAATATGTTTAAGCTTAGATACGAACTGCCCTCAGTTGCACTAGTTGAAACATATATACCCTGCAGGAAATGGAACTGACTCAAGACTAGTCTCGTGACCGGTCCTGTTCAATTTGAGTCCAACAAAGAAATGTGTAATTACAAATGCAAAAGAAAAATCTTTATTTTTTCAATGAATAAATTGTTTCAATAAAAAAAGTTATTGAATTCGATGAAGTTGAAAAACAAATCATCTCTAAACAATGTTGTTGCAAATGCTACTCTTTATGTGTATTAATTTTTGGAATTGGAATCTTTGACTCTATATGGGGTTTCTTGCATAAAAAAATTGAAGTAAATAATTTTCTGAAACATTAAAAATTCTTAATGCAGCTAAATTTTATTCCAAACAGACGAATTTTTGAAAATTTTTTTGGGAACAATTTTTTCTATGTATCTTAATCGAATAAAAAATATTTAACTAACGTTAAATTACATTTAAAATATGTCTTTCCCAAACAGAGAGATTATCGCCAATGAACATTTCCATACCTGAAATTAGGTCAAGGCAAAAGTAATATCGATATGTGGGAATAAAATTTGAAATGAAATTTACCACCAAAAATGAGGAAAGAATTTGTTATTTATTTATTTACTGTCACGTAAAAAAACTAGACCTAATAAACTGGACCTAAAGTAATTGTGCATAAATTTAATATATTTTCTTTCAGTTTTAAGTGATCTCACCCTTTACATATATATATTTCTGCATGTCTATAATAAGCCAGTTTATTTTTTGGGTTTTATTGTACGTTTAATAATATTCGAAACAATTGTAATTAAACTGCCTAAAATTTTTATTTTTTTCCTCTTGTTTTTTTTTAAATAAAAAAAGTGGAAAAAAATTTAATACTCGTACTCTAGACGATGTAAAAAAGCTTTTTTTCTTACTTACTGCTGATTTTAGTTGAATGCAGTTAATGGAAAATTACTTTCAATTTTTTTCAAGTCTCTCCCTCTCTCACTCTCTCTTTTTAGTTTTAGTAGTTTTCTGTTAATTCCAAACTTCCTTGGTGTTGGTAAGAGTGTGTGAAGCCAGGAACTGGTTTGATTTTCAGCAATTGTTTTTTTTATTATTTAATTTTTTTTGTAGACATGTTTTGATTAACCATGCAAACCCAAAGACCTGAATACCGTTTGCAAGTTTTTCCAGTTGTATTTTGTAAAAGGAAGTTGAAATTTAAATGATTCATACAATTGGGCTCTTATTTCAGTAAGTTTGCTTAGAAGTGTATTGCAACAGTTGAAGGACTTAATTATAAAACTAAATTTCTTGTTAACTGAAAGTTTACTAACCTTGCTGAGTTCATTGAAATATGTATATGCATGTATGTAAAAAACTTGATGTATTTGCTAGATGAAAGTGTGAATATATTTGAAACAAAATTATTGTGCTAAATACTGAACATGCTAAAAACATTAACTGCAATAACATCCTCGTGTCTGCTTGTTGTTTGCATTTTTTTTTTTGCTTTAACAAATATTTAAAAATGTTATTATATGAGTTGTAGTTGTTAAGTTGAACTGCAGTTGCAGTTTACCTTGTAATCTGCTAATATCAGATCTAGGCAGATACAGATAATTTTTCAGAAAAAATTTAACAAATTTCAGGCTTTAAGGTCTTTATGCTTATTTTAGTGGGCTCTAAAAAATTTTTAATTAAAGGAAAAATTTTATGTAAAACATAATATTCTTCCGTGTTTTTCCCAAAAGTCTTTTTTTTTGTTTTCTCAGCTCGTTCAATGATTTTCAAAAAGT
The DNA here is from genome assembly GCA_905220375.1 of Tachina fera. Lineage (NCBI taxonomy): Eukaryota > Metazoa > Arthropoda > Insecta > Diptera > Tachinidae > Tachina > Tachina fera. Next base: position 79,249,790 of record LR999966.1, read on the forward strand.
AATTGACTTTCATTTATGTTTTGAGGAAACTCTTCACATAAAAGCGAACGTCTATTTGTCTGTATGTTTTAAAGTCAAAATAAGCCATTTTTCTAAAGTTGGCGCATTGCATTTAAAAATTTCTGGAGGGAATAATATGCTATACATATGTTCTTAAATGTTTCAAAGAGGCGTGATACTTCCCATATAGAGTAAAATTTAATTTTATAATATTTATGAAATACTACCGCTAAGGACTTGAAATTTTGTGTGAGTAAGCCTTTTTACAATATTTTAAATCAGATAGTATAAGGAACTGCGCAAGTGGGCGTGTCAACTCTTTTATATCGCAAATATTTAATTTAAAATATCTTGGGCACTAAAACGGAAATCACCACAGATTTTGTCGGAGTTGCTCTATTGATTTTATGAATTCTTCTGAAGAAGTTAGCTGGATTGAACTAAGTGGCTGTGGCACCTGAGTTTTTGTAGGAGTGTTTTCCTTGATGCTATGAATCGTTCTAAGGAAAATAGTTGGAACACAATGAGTGGGCTTGGTACCTCTATTGTAATAATTTTTTTATTTTAACATATTTTTAGACTTAAAGCAGCAAAGAATCTGGAAGTTTTGTATAATGAACGTTGTCACAAAAAAGTCCCGATTGGGTAATATGGGCGTGGCGCCTTCTTTAAAGAGAAAATAGTTATTTTGAGATGTCTTGGGAACCAAAGTAGGGAGCTCCTTGAAATGTTGTCCCATTTGCCATGACAGCAAATATATCCGCCAAAAACTTTTTTATAAGTTCCCAAGCATGTCAAAGTATTACTATTGCTATTACTTACTTTTTAAAACCATCAAAAATTTCTTATACTTTCTAGATGTGCTGTTTTAAAACGTTCGAGGATGCACAAAAAGAAGGCATATCGGTGTCTCAAGCTATTGCTAAAGTTGTTGAAATTGATCGACTCCCTCTCTTTTCTCCCGCCGTTTCTTGTGAATTTTAGAAAAGAGATTTTATTTTAGCGCTTCTTTGATGTTTTGAAAGAAGCGCTGCTTAGTCTTAAAAAGGAGAGTTTCCAAGTGGGAAATCAAAATCTACATCGTTACCAAAATCTACTCAAAATCTAGTAGAACTACGTGATTATGGTTTTTTAAAATTTGTACTAAAAAGTTAGCCTATGTACTTAAAATGGTGTGTGATTTGTCTGTGCACTGCAGTGGTTGATTGTAGCTTTGGAAAGCTTTCAATTAATAGGTTTTGTTTTTGATAAAAAAAGCTTAATAACAGTTAAAATTACTTAGTGTAAACGGCGTAGATTTCATAAAGATTTTAACAAAAATCTGCTAGATTTTTTATCTCAAAATAAGTATATCTGGACTTAGCATTTTTTCCTTTTTGCCTGAGATTTATTTTATCTCATCATTTTATCACGTACACTAAAATTCGTTCACTTCCGTTGGTTTTTTTTATCAATAGTCGTTGGATTAATAAGAAAAATTTTCAAAATGTTAAATGGTAAATGCCATTTTTGGGGCTGGCACTCGGAATAACTGAGTCTATGCGTAACATGCGTATAAATACCCTCAAGTGTTTTTTTAATGAAACTAAAAAAATTCCAGGCATGTGCTAAAAAACGTTATCAGAATAACTAATTAAAAAACAAAGTAAAAAATAGTTATTTATAAGGATTGTTTTGCACATTGTAAACGCCCTCCTCCTCCACGCGCTTCGAATCAACAGAATTATGAACAAAATGAGTATTGCAGAATATTTGTGAGTAATCAAATTTATCTAAAAAAAGATAAACAAATAAAGGAATAAAGGCGGTTCAATTAATCCGTGACACAGTTTTTTGGATAAAAAATAATTTTAATTTTCATCCACATAATTTTCTTTGACACTTTGTTCAATGCTTCTCCAATTTGTTTATCCCAGCCAAAACATACGATTTTTCGAGCTCATCAAAAGTTTATATTGAAATAATTTCATCGTTGAATTCCAATCTTTATCATTTTCACAATCACTCCGGGATAAATCAGAAAAATAGGGCGGAATTGGGAGCTGTTAATAGCCAACTTAATAAAGTCTTGCCATGGAAACTGAAAATATTTGTATCCTTGCATTATCCTAGTACAATAAGATTTTTTTCTTAGCCAAATGCGTTCGTTTTATGTTAAACTCCTTATTAAATCGATCCAATAAGGTGACGTAGTATTAGCCATTGATTTCTTTCCCTTTCGAAGGTAGTCAATATGGATTATAACGCGTGCATCCAAAAAAAAGAGTTTGCCATGACTTCATTACCTGACAAAAAATGTCCTTGTCCTTTTTTGGCTTCTTCTAACACTGAGAACCCCATTGTTTTGACTGTTGCTTGGCATCTGTTGTATTGTGGAAGATCTAAATTTTGCTCACGATTATAAACCACGCAAAATCTCATCCATATTGCAGTTGAACAACGCCGAGCACTCCTGCGCTAGTGGTCGATTGTGACCAAACCCGGCAACACCTTCCTAAAAACTATTTCATGGCCAAATAATCATTCAAAATTCCAACTACTGAGCCTCGCTTTAATATCTAGTGGTCAAACGCCATATCGTAATTTTTTTATTTGTTTCGGGTGTACAGATCTCAACTGGATGTCCAGAATGTTCTCATTTTCCACAGAGAACAAAGTCAATTGGCTGTGACCCGGCTAGTAGCAGCTACCTGTTTTTTTTTTGTTGAGCCGAAGCTGCCGCCGAAAAGTGCCGCTAATTTCGGCTACGGCTTAGATATTTTTCTTAAATCCTCTTTTTTTAAATCAGTCTAAAACTATGTGTCCGCTGCTGACATTAATGGTAGATAAGAGATTTTCCTTTTCCGAGTTCCAGCCGAAATACCCTAGCCGCCAAAAGATTTATTTCTTAGCTGCCGCCGCCAATGTTTCTTCAACGCAAGTCGGCTTTTAGCCGGCACCGTAGAAAATTTTGGTCAGCCGCTGTCGCCGCCGAAAAATCATTATCGGCTTCGTTCTCTGATCTTCCGTGCTTTTACAGCTAAAACGAAATTTAACTAAACAATTTTCTTCCACTGCAAATGATATTTGAAAAGTCGCCATAGTATATATCCAGCCTAGCCTCGAGTGATGTTTTTATTAAAAAATTTTAGAAAAAAAATTTTATGTTTTTTGCTTATTTATATTTTTTGTTCGAATATCTTATTTAATTGTGCATTTTTAAGTTATTTTTATAACAAAATCAATTAAAATAATTTAAAAAAGTATATTTATTGTCAGTATATCACTCATGTATCATTACTTAATTGTGGGGATATATTAGTCAATTATAATTAGTCAAACTTGACTAATATTTATGCTATCATTGATTAGTAAAAGCAGTAGAGTAAACAGTTTAAATAAATATTATAAAATAGATGAAATTCATTAGTTAGAGAAAGAGAGGCAACATCACACATACACAAAAGTTTCCATCACATTTCTCATTTTGCACTTAATAATGTGAGAGAAACTTTGTTCTACGCAATGATGAATATATTCTGCATAACTACCGATCAAATGACCGGTCAGTTGACTGATACTATTCTTGTAGGGAGTAAATCTTGTTTAAATTTTTACAGCAGTCAATTGACAGCTGTGTGTTGACAGAAGCAGTGTTGCCATTTTAGTCAAAGGAATCTCAGTAAAAAATTACACATTACCATCAGAACTACTTGGCATATAATGGCTTAGTTTTCTGATTACCAAATTTTATTACTCGCTTACAAATCACATTACACATTAAATTTAAAAAAGATGTACAAAGTGCTAAATGAGCAGAAAGATTCTCTTAGATTAAATAGATTACGTGAACAAGTTGCCAAATAAAATAAGTAAGTACTTCTGAAGAATCGACTATTTTAGTCTCACGCCTTGTTAAAATAATTAGATTGGTAATCCAATAGGGAAGTGCTGCCACCAAAAATGTTTTCTGGAAAACTCTCCTTAGCTTTATAATTCGATATATTTCCAAAGAAATATCTATTTTTCTTTTGTATGATACAAGACGAAAAAGCAAGATAATTTTTCATATTTAATATTACCTACTTGTTGCTTTTGCAGCACTTGCTAAAATAAGTTTACAAATCTCATTAACCAGTAAGGAAATGATAGGGAACTAATTTTACACTAGTAAAAACAAAAAGCTTAACAAATTATAGACCAGCATTAAGCACCACGTGTTACACAAAAAATGAGCCAACGCCGTAAGTTTACCATCAGAGTTATAATTGATGGTCTAGTGTTTTTGCTGGATTTAAGACTTGTTTTTTTTTTAAATGCAAACGATTTTTTGTTTTATAAAGTTTTGAAACGTTTTTTGTTTGTTGTTAGTGATTTAAGTTAATTTTAAAATATTTTTAATTTTTAAGACTTACCTTTCCATTTGAAAGTGGAATCTGCAGCACATCTAGTTCCTGATCGGAGCCTGGCACTGGTGCGGCTGTAACAAAAGCAAGGGCAGAGAAGAGGCAGGCGAGTGTTATTATATATGGCCTCATTTTGGCTGTGCTAGTGTTGGTGTTTTAATTTTAGATAAGGGGGTTTATATTAATAATAAATTTTCCTTGCTGAGACGTTTTTCTTAACAACAACTTTTTATGAGGTTTTTATTTTATTTTGTAAACACCAAAACGTGGACTTAACTAAACTGTAAATAGAATAAAGAAAAAAATTAATTATTAATATTACTAAATATTAAATAAAAATAAATAAAGAACTTCCTTCCGTTAATTGTATTAATAAAAATAAATAAAGAACTTCCTTCCTTTAGTTATAGCATATCTTTTCAAAATCAAGAAAAACCTTAGAAAAGCTATTTAAATACAATGGGTTTGAAAACTTTTTGAATATTCCCAAAATTAAATTAATTAAAATATATTATTTTTATAATTTAATGCCACCGAAAAAAATTATATGGAAAATAGTGAGATGCCTGACAAATAGCCTTGCTCTTAGATTTAGTTTGCTTTAACTTATAAATTATAATTATACAACCATATGCAGGTATTTCTAAATAAAGATAGTTATGCCAATCTCTTTTATATACATATATTATTCGTTCATTTTATTTTGTTTGGAAATCGGCCAAGGTCAGTTTCTTGTGTGCACTTTTTTCTTTATATTATATTTGAACAGACCACCACCATAATAATCACCAAATTACGAGTATGTTAATTTTTAATGTCAACAGACACATAATTTATTTATAAAACTAAATTGTGGAAATTGTTTAATTTATATTTTTAGTTGTTTGAAAATGTTTTGTTTATTTTTATGAGCTGAAATATCTGAGCACTTGTAATGCTCCTATATATCAATTAATTTTTTATGTAAATGTTTATTTTTAAAAATTTTACACATACATATATACATACATACATTCAAATTCACATTTTTCGTACGTGTCTCTATTGAGAAGGTCTTTTCAACAAACACACTTCCAACAATCAGTTATTTGATTTTGTAGTGTGGGATCTCATAAATCATGAGTATATACTATATAAATATTTAAGTTGTCAATCGACAGGGTTGCGAAAATGAGTGAAATTTATAGTTTTAGTAAAATGGTATAATAATATACATATATGTAAATATGTATAGATATATTTATTTCTGATTGACTAATGTATGTTTGTATAAATTTGGTATTGTTGAAGAAGAAGATGATGATACCAGCATTGCCAGAGTAAATGATTTATCATATTTTTGATAATTTTTCAAGCTAAATATAATTTACTGAAATTTTTCTTGTACAAGATAATTCTTAATTTTCTGTGAACTTTCGCGTTTTTGTTTATGTCATGTGATAAATTCTGCTAGATTTTCACTCTCTAGTAAAAAAAACCTATGGAAAGTCAAGTCAACAAATTTCTCAAGCAACTTCGATTTCCACTTGTCTTCATAAAGAAAATTCATGCGATTTTAAAACTTTTTTATCTGTTACGAGAATGTTATAATAATATAAATGATGATCAATAAGTCCGTGACTTTTTGAGCTTCCCGTCTCTGAATTGAAAGGGCCATACTGATCGTATGAACACGCAATTGTCAATTGACAGTGAATGTGAATGTTTGTTTGAAACTAAATTTAGTTTCAGTGAATAGTTTTTACCGTTCTAGTAAAAAAAAAAGTTATGGCACGAATAGGTCACGACTTTTGTTGGCTACTTCTCGGCATTTACATGTATACAACACGATCAATCCAAATAAACAACACCAAGAGCACATAAGAACGTTGCACCTATCAACAAACAGCATAAATACCAATACACTTAAACAACGAATTCTATCAGCCGAACTCTCTTAAATTTAAATATTTCCAAAAGTGGGAACAAAAATCTTAACCATAAAAACCATAAATCCTAAAACTTAGGATTAAATAAAGACATTATGTCAAATAAATATACTTCAGTATTTGATGTATGAAAATACATACATATTTTAATTTTATTTTTCTTTTTGCTTTCTAAATACTTTTATTGTTATCCAATGTGGCAGCTAAATAGTAAAAAGGTGGTGGAAAATAAAATAGATGCAAAATTGAAAAAAGATGCTTGTTTTGTAAAGATTTTTGTTTGCGGTTTTCAAACTTATTATGTTTATATATTGTGATTCTCAATATAGTATTAAGAGTCATAAAAAATATATTCTATTCTCATGCAATGAATTTGGTTACTGAAAATAAAATTTTGTTTTTCCATCTTTATTACAGATGTCAACGTAGACGTCACTTCAATGAAATATAAAAAACTTGGAGAATATTTAGATGCTCTCGACAACAATTTTCTCTTACCTCTAATTCAAGAAATTAGCATGAGCCTGTTTTTAGCATCTAGTTGTTTTCGAAAACGGCTATATTTGTGAAATTTTTTTGGCATTGTTTTGACTTGACGTTGATCTTGACAACTGTAATAAGGGTGATTGTTTTTCGCAGGGAAAGTATATTACTCAAATCAATGCTAAGTTTCACAAATATTGCAGGAACTCTGCACTTTGAATTTCAATGGTAAAAAACGTTTTACTGAATTTTATTGTAGCCGTATAAGCAAAATTCTTTGCATGCACAGTTGAGGTCTCTACACACGAAACAGTTGAAAAATTTCATGATATGAAGTTGGTCGATTTGGTATTAAAAGAGAAAAAGGGTAGAGATATTTTGGAAACCATAGGCATCAGTGGTTTTTAATTTTTAATTATCACTTGGGTACTAGAAAGCTTTTAGAGAGAATGGTGCCACCTTGGCTCACAATCGACCACAAACGCAACCATGTGACAACTTCCCACAAGAGTTTTTGTTGTTGTTAAGCCGAAATATAACTGAGTTTTTGAGCCGTTTAGCAATCGTGGATGAAACGTTGATCTACCACAACATAGCAGAGGGCAAACAGCAGTCCAAGCAGTATTCCTATCGATATGAAATGGCGCATGTCGAAGGTGGGTTTGCCAGTGAATACAATCATGGCGCATTTTTTTTTAAATGCAAGTGGTAAATTCTACATTGACTACTTTTAAAAGGGTAAAAATTAATGGCGAATGTTATACATAATTATTCGGTCGATTTAATAAGTATTTTGAATGAAAGCCACCGCATTGCGGCAGAAAAAATTCTTGTCCACCAGGGTGCTTTACATGCAGTTTCCATAAAAAATCCGTGAATTGGGCTACGAGTTGCTCCCTTATTATGCTCCTTGTGCTGCGGACTTAGCCACGAGTGAATATTTTCTGTTCCCTATGTGGACGAAATGGCTTAGTGGAAAGAGATTTGGCTCCAAGGATGAAATTTTTTCAAAACAAATACCTCGCCAAATCTTAATTTTTTGGAAGGCATAGAAAAATTTAAGAAACATTAGACAAAGTGTAGGAGTATAGAGCTCAAAACAGACTTTGTTGAAAAATGAAATGATTTTTTACCCATAAACCTGATATTTCACTTAAAAAGTAGCGTTCTTCCACGATTTTGCGGCTAGCCACTCTTGCCACAATCAACAAAAAATCATAATATATGGATATGGTTTTAGATATTTTATTTTGTGCAAACTGTAGGTAATTTTTCGTCAAAATATATTTTTTACAAAAATCTTACTTCTCAATCTCTATTAACTGTAAAAGTGTAGAACAACGAAACACATGTTCAATACAAAAGCCCGGATTTAATTAAAATATTACCAAGTTATTAATGAACTATTAACATTAAGAATATTAAAGTAAGTTTAAATTGAAATTTATTTACAAAATTTCATTTAAAAATTCATGGCATGAATTAAAAATTTAATTAAAAAAAATTTTGTTTTTTTGATTAATATATTTTTCCATTAATTTATTATATAAAAAATTTAGACTATATTCTAATGATTTTCTTTTTTCTTTTATTGCATGTCTTAAAATCAACAGGTGAGTACATTTTTAAATTTTTTTTTCAACCCAATGACTTTAATAGGAAAAAAAATTAAGAGTTGATTTTAATCCTCGAAGTACTTGAATCAATATAAAATTTAAATTTAACACATGTTACCAAAATTATGATGGTATCAATTATCAGCATTGCAAAAATTTAAAAACGATATTGTTAATCAATTAATGGAATTTTAATTTTTTATCAAAAAAAAATATCTAATTCATTGATTACTTTAATTAAAGTATTTAATTAAAGAAATCAATCAAAATCTTAAATTAAAATAATTTCAAAGCAGCATGTTGTTCCGTTCTCTTAGTGTTTGTCAAAATACTTACAATTAAATTTTTGTATTTTTTTACATTATTAATTCAGGATTTATACGGAAATATTTCGTTATTTCGTTTGATAACGAATGCCGTAATTTGCCCCAGATTTTAACTTTAGTTGTGAAAACACCAAAGGCATTTTCACAAAAAAAAATTAATTTAACTTACAAAAAGTTTATTAAACAGATTTCTATATCAAATTTGATTTATAAAAATTTTATAAATTTTTTTTTATGAATAAGGCAGCATTATTAAAAAAAAATATTTTTTATTTATAAGACGTTTGCTAAACAGTTTTCCATACTGAATTTGTTTTAAAAATATTATTTTCAGATAGTATTTATCAAAAAATTTATTCAAATATATTTCCTCAGTCCAAAGCTATTCTCTGTTTTATTGGGGACAAAATTTATGTATTATCAAATGTATGAAGGTTTTATTATTTTCTCAAAACTTATTTTACACAAAAAATCTTATGAAAAAAAGTAAAAATTCGTGTTACCTGCTCAATTGTATCGCTTAAAGCTGTATTTGAGGAGGCAATTTCAAACCACATGTTTTAAAACAAAATATTAATGAAAACTTGTTTTTTTTTCGACAAATTTTACTTGAAATTACCCTTTTAAATTAAACTTTAAACGATTCAACAAGCCTTAAAAATTTGTCAACTTTTTGTGTAGAAACTGCAGATTAATTTCTTTTTAATTTCCAAATTCGCCCACTGTACTACGATGGTTAGAATTGTACAAAGATCTTATGAACTCTTTTCAACACTTCGATTTTTTGTTGTTGTTTGAGTCGAATTATAAGATTTGCTGTATTGAAAAACTAATTGTCAAATGTATTGGAAAATATTTTTGTAGAACATTTTTATCCTATTTAAAGGTATTGATATTTAAATAGCATTGAATAAAAAATGAATGTTTGTATGAAGTGTATGCTTAAAAAAATTTTCTATACACATTTTCACTAAAGCTAACTTGAAATACAAATTATTTAGTTAAGAATACGGCCGTAAAATTTTAAAGCAAAATAATTAACTGTAAAATGCAAGAAGTGTTAATTTAATTTTGGCTCCAAAAGAGTTATTACGCCAAACATGGACAACAGCCACAACAACAATAGCAAAGCCACAAAAATATGTGGTAACACTTCAATAACAACACATTGCAAAGTAGCAGTTATACTAATGCAAGCATGAAGCATCCATAAAAAAACTAAAATGTAAAAATAATAAAAACAAACATTGCATTGGGGAATATTGAGAAAAGTATGTACTCGTATGTACATATGTATGTACATGCCATGCGTTCAACATTCATGTGTTTATATTTGTTGTTGATTTCTCTGTTACCGGCATACCATACAATTGCGCTAAAGAAGCGGACATAATAAAGAGCATATGAGTGGCGGGCGCTTAAATCTGTATTTGCCAATATGTAGATATTTTTTTTGTTTTCTTAGCTGAAATGTTATGGTTTGTTTGTTTGTTCGATTGTTTGATTGTTTGTTTCTGATTTCTTTCTGTTTCTGTTTGTGTTTTTGTTTTATTTTCTTCTTCTTAAATTTCGTTTAACTCAAATAGAAAGATATATTATGTCATCCGTAAATGGTAAAATGTGTGGTAGTAGTGTTTGAATTTTTGCTTTTTTTCGTACATATTATACATTAAGCACGAGTATGCCACCACATCTTTTAAACCAGTTTTATTATGTACTCGTATAGTTTTTGTTGTATGAATATAATACTTTATACATATTTAATGCATTTTTTGTTTGTTTTTTATTTTTATTTTTTTTGTTTAAAATTTCGAGTGTTTGAGAAATCATCACATCACATGTGTAGTGTAGGGCTGTCACCTTTAACTTGATGTTATTATTTTTACATAATAAAAGTAAACTGATTTTAAAAGTGAACCATATGGCTTAGATAACAAAAAGTTTCAAAAGCTTTGCAGGCAGAAGATTTGAAGATTATATGGCGAAAAGTAAGCAAGTGTGTAAATTTTTTTTCTAAAAATGCAATTTATCAAGTTTATGTCTTTAGTTTTTTGCTTAGCTGCTGATAACAATGTATGACAACAGTGAACCAAATAACGACAAGTTGTCACAGGGAAGACCCAAAAACATGCATCAAAAAAATTAATGCATTCCATTTTGTAGATTGGGCATCGCAAACTAGGTAATCTTCGTATTTATAATATGTTCTTATATATTTAAAAGTTTTACTTAATTTTTGATGGTTAACTTTTTAATGTGATATTAAATGCTTAGGACGAACCTTTACGCAAAACTTTATGTGAAATATTTTTTGAGCATCATTCTAAGATAGTTAAATATTCACCGTCTGATAGTTTTCCAATCCTTCAAAAAAAAGTCATGTAACAATAAATAATGTACAAATAATGGTAAAGTGAAGGAAAAAGCAATTGCTTTTTACTTAAAAATTTGTCTCCTGTTTTTTAAGGTAAAAAGGAAATGCTTTTTTATGCACTTTACCCAATAAATAAAATTTTTTAATACCTTAATGAAATTTATTTGACATATTGTCAGAAGTGTAAATACTACAATAATTGAAATTGTTTTGCTGGTGGCTTAGCATGTCTATATACGTATTTCATTGGCGCTTGAACCAAATCATCAGTAGACCTCAACCACAAATTTTGAACAGTCACAAACCTCTTACTTTACGCTGATAATCTTGCATTTACTCAAAAATTTCAGAGTCCCGCAAAACTCCTGAATCTTAAAAGATTTAGGGATCCCAAAAAATCCCCAAATCCCGGAAATAGATTTTTTGAAATCGCGAATCCCTGGATCGTAAAAACCAGTCCCGATTGGCATCTCTAATGAACATTTTTAAATCTTAACTATTTTTTATGAATTCGGCAGTTTGAGTCTGACTAGAAATTTAAGCTTTTGTCATTTTCCCTTTCCATGTATATGTTGGTAATTATTTACTCTTTTTTTTTGTGGAAGAAACAAAAAAAAATCCATTTAAGGAAGGGCTATATAGCCTATAGGGTTAAAATTTTTCGCAAAAATGTAAGTCCTTCGACTGTAATACACATTAAAAAAGTTTATTTCTTTAGTTTTAAAATTGTAGAAAAGAAGAAACCATTGATAAACCAAGTTTTTGTCTTAAGTCATTTTAGTGAGGAATTACACAAAAAAAATTCGTGTCTTAAGTCCTTCTATTGGCGATATTACATTAAAAAGGTATTGTTTGTGTCTTAAGTCTTTGTGTTTAACTAGCAGACATTGAATATACAAAGTTTGTGTCTTAAATCTTCTATTTGAAGAAAAGAAGAAATTAAAAATCCAAGTTATTGTCTTAAGTCTTTTTATTGGAGCAAAAGACATCCAAAAACAAAGTTCACATCTTGAGTCTTATTCCCGTTAGTTCATTGGTAAAGTTTGTATCTTAAGTCTTGTGTTTGACGAATAAACATTGAATTATGCAAAGTTTGTATCTTTAGTCTTTTGTTTGGAGTAAAGATACTATTTCGAATTAGACGTAAACACATATTTAGCTTGACTGTTTTACAAAATTCAATCTGTAAAAGTGAAAACAAAATGTTTCTCTTGTATAGAAAATTCAAAATTCGAAAATTCGTTATATTCAAGTTCAGTTAAAACTGCCAAAATTTAAATATTATTGTGATAAAAACTCAAAAAAAAAAAATAAATATTTTATGCAAGAGTTGTTATATAGTATGTATCTAAGAGATAATTTGGAAAACTAGGGAATAATAGTGCATTTTGTGGATTTTTTTATTATGACGTCATGCTCATTTAAATCAAAATGAGAGAAAAACTATTACAATTTTTAAATACTTCACGTTGACATTGTACTTGCTAATAACAGATATGTAAATATTGTTCTCCTTAACCTTTGTTTTATAAGTGACTTTGCAGTAGCTCTTATGAAAAAATGCTATTATTTTCTATTTGATTTATTTATTTTTATTTCTGTTTATTCTAGACCAATATTTATTTGCAACTTGTTTTTATTTTTTAAATTAGCTAATAGACTTTGGCACCTGATTTTATTATTGCCTTTTTGTCAAGAAATTTTATTAATGCTATTAAGTCTGCATATTGAAATTGGAATCTGTTCTTTGAGAAATAAAATGCGAATAAAATTTAAAAGATATTTTCAACTGGTTTTAATATATTTTGTATTTAGCCATTTACATTTTTTTTGGAAATTAACATACAAATTGGGTTTTTAGCTTCAAGATATTAAAGACCGTAATTTACACAACTGGAAATATTTCAACTATTGCCATTAAATTTTAATTAAAAACATAAAAATACTGAAGTTAATTTTTTTGTTTGAGGTATAAACTAATGGTTTAATGTGAAGAATCTTTGTTAGTTGTTGCTTTAAGCACGTCTAGATGCACTTTGTTTCGGCAAAGATTTTTCATATCAATTAAAAATGTGCAAATGAAAACTTTGAACTCAAAAAAACTTTTATTAGCTTTATTAATTTCTAATTACGATGTTTAGCTACTGGTGTTCTATGTATTCAAAAATTTTATTGAAAAAATAATAATATTAATTTTTAATTTTTGGGGGAATATAAGTTAGGAAATAAAACGACATATAGCTGAAATTATAATTTCTACACACAAAAAAATAATATGAATGATTTAGTAATATTAATTAAAATATTTGTAATATCAATTAAAATATTAATTGAATTTTCACTTATAAGCAATTTGATAATATCAATTAAATTTTTAAACTCAAATTAATTAATACAATTAAAAATTTAATTGAATCAATTAAATTCTTAATTAAAAATATTAATTGGTGAACACTTTTTTCTGTGTAAGTTTATTGTAGTTCCATCTGACTACATACATAAATATGAAGCTGGTAGCACTTTAAAATAACAACTGATGTTAAAACTTTTTAAATAAGCTTTTATTTACATAATTAACATAAATTTAATTCCATCTGGTTTGAGTTAATTTCTAGAACGTGTTTATTGACTTTAATTGAAGGAATTTGATAGTGTTAACAGCAAACACGGGCTTCTAAACGATTAGTAGTAAATTTTTTTTATATGAGGCATTCCATGTAAAATTACATAATTTTTTATGCCACTCTCTATGATTTGGCTACACTCAAGCAAAAGCTGCAACTTAAAAATAAGAACGCGTCACATTAATTCAATAATTTTGAAGACAATAGAAATTGTATATTGAAATACTTAAAAATTAATAAAGTTAATAAAATAATACTGTAAATTAATACTTTTCCATATTGCAATAAGAAATTTGAACATGACTAGACTTTTGTTAATGTTTCTTATTAATTTAGTATGGTTTTTATTGACTTTAAGCTGTTTTTTCTCTGGCTGTAGTTTAAGGATATCTTTTGGTACGCACAAATCATTTTTACATACTTTCACATTATGAACTTTTTCTTTCAGAATGTGCAGAGAGATAAGAATAATAAAATGTTGTGCACTCTTTCATGTACTAGGACACTCTCTTGTTTTCTGGTTGGGTTTCAAGTGTACTTAAAAAAAATTCCACAAAACTTTTCAATAAAATATAAAATTATTTTTTTTTTCGAATACAATGCATGTAAGTGACCTTAGAACTTCTAAGTATTTTTTTAGTGCTATGAAATAAGAGCCAAGAAAATAACGTCCAATAAAATGTGGTCGAAGCCACTCCCATTAAAAATAATCATAATCAGGTCTATAATGAATATAATTCAGTGTGAAATTTCTCCCTTTTCAAATTAGAATTTTTTGTTTTCCCTATTACTTGCTATTAGTTGCAATTGTTCCACGAGAAAAAAATTTCACGGGGAATTTTATTGATGATAGCCCAAAATATTTTGTGTTCTTCTACATCAGAGATTCTTATGAAAAAGTGGGCGGAGTCACGCGTATGAAATTTTTTTTCTAAAGAAGCTTAGACTACTGCTAATTTGATTTAGCTCAGATAGTTTGTCCCAGTGATAACACAAAAAATTTCAAAATATTTGTAATGCATCTAGAGTCCCTGTCTGAGAAATTGTGTAATAACATTCGCCATTTTGGCGAGAATTAGGTGCTGGCCTTAGATATCTTCAAGGTGTTTGATGCAGTGTGGCATGGAGAAGTTTTATTAAAATGTATTGCTTTTGGTGTCGGTGATAATTTCCGTCGTTTCTTATCGACCCTACGCAAGTATTGCAGTATAAGAGTTAATATACACAGAAAAAAATATTCCTGCATAAACAATTTTAATTGAAAATAAAATCAAAAATCAATTAAAAACGTGCTTAGGTCAATTAAACTTTTGCACAAAAAAAAACCATCTAAGCCTATTTATTTACTCTTTTGCGGATGAAAGGAGCATTTAATTTCAGCAAAAGGCTAAACCTGCCAGATGTTGAAGTTATGCGGCAAAGTATGAATAACTCTTTAAATTATAACTAAATATCAATCTGCAAATAGGATGATGCGAATAGGGTCGATCAAATGCATGACAGGAAATGCTGCTATATCTGTAACTAAGTGTGTTATAAGTACTCAGCAATCGGAAGCTCTTGGTGTTTTTGGCATCGAAATTTAGTGTGATGTTACAAATTGAATTGAAATTGGATTGAACAAATTTTTCGAGTCTCAAAAGAAATTCAAGTGTTTTTGAAATGGTGTAAAAGATATTTCACTCCATTTGATCCCTTAGCTGTTTATATCACGAAAATGAAAAACAACTCTCGTGTGTGTAACGGTGCTTTAAAGTTTAGTTTGGAGCTACTCGACCTTGTACAGGAGAGGGTAAAGAAGCTCATCGATGAAAATAAAGTATCCAACTTATCTAACTAATTATACATTGCAGCATCGACTCAATATGGGCAGAATATTTACGCACAACTCGTGCTTCATTAAGAGCATAAACATTTGTAGTCGATTGGCCAATGAATCGAACTACGTATTACAGTGATAATCAGCCATTTTCTGTAAGCCGAGTCCGAGTAAATTTATCGTTTTCCAAAAATAAATAATATATATAATAACTGATGATGCGTTTTAAATCACACATACCAAATTAATTTCAAATATGATATTTTAAGCTAAAAAATAGAAAACTAAAAAAAAAGTCTGAAAAAAATTCCTGAGTGTTGATTTTATTTAAAAAAAAAAACAACGTTCAAAATGTCACTGATATTCTTAAGGGAGTACCACATATTTGAGTCTTTTAACTCTTATTAAATATTAAATTAAGTTCAATATGAAACATGTGAGAATTATGTCATACAATATCACAACCATGCTAAACCTGAACTAAAGTTTTTCCAATATGAATCTACACACAAAAAAGTAATATGAATGATTTTGTAATATTAATTAAAATATTTGTAGTATCAATTAAAAACTTAATTAAATTTTCGGCTATAAACAATTTGATAATATCAATTAAGTTTTTCCACTCAAATTAATTAATACAATTAAAAATTTAATCAATACAATTAAATTCTTAATTAAAAATATTAATTGGTGAATACTTTTTTCTGTGTATCGTATGTACTCAAATGATATAAGGTGTGATATGCTTATAGTATTCGTTTTGTGTATAATATAGTTTTAATTTTCAAAAAATTTTAACTACATATATATTGGAAGTTCTCTAAAAATTTCAGTCTTTCAGAATGACCTAACTCTTCTTTCAAGTTTATTAAAAGTCTGAAAATTAATATGAGTTTTACTACTTTCCTTTAATCGTTTATAAAGTTGTTAGCTAAATAAATAGGAATTGCATGTTGATATCTTTTTTTTTGTAATTCTCAATCATGTATTGTGAGTTATTCTATGAACAGTGGGGTTTTGCAAACTATTATGACTAATAATCCAACTTATTGATGAGTTGTTGAAAAAGCAACAAAGCGCATCCAAACGTTCCTTGACTACAAACAAACAAATTCTTATTTATGTTTATCCTTACTACTCCTAATATTATAAATGTGAAATTGGGTTTGTTTGTTTGTTTGCTACGCTTTCATGCCAGAACCGCCAAACCGACTTTGAAAATTCTTTCATCAATGCAGAAGTATATTATCAGCGTCAAATATAAGATATTTTTATCCAATTCGGAACCGGTTTTTTATATTTTATATGAAATTTTTCCAAAAAATAAACTTTTGGGCTGGTTAAGGTAATTTTCGTTTAGGGTTTGTTTGTTTAACTAGTTTTAAAATTGGGTTTTAAGTATTCTTTAAACAGATTAACGCATTAACTGGAGCCGCTAATAAAAGCTAGTATACAATAAAATAGAAACAAATAAATTTTACTTAAAGCTTATTATTATTACTTATTTGGTTTGATTTGGTTTACTATAGAAGCATGTTCTCTTACATATAATTAGCAATAAAAAAACTTTATTACAAAGATATATTACAATTCTAGTCCCTAGTACACAAACAAATTGAATCAATTTCGTTTAGGAAAATTTATAATTTTTTGCCATTTTATAAGTCACGTAAAATCCTTAAGTTTCTAATAATAATAATGATAACGTAACTCAAATGAATATTATCGTATAAATATAAAAACTACTTAGAATTTCGCTACATAGAATATTGCATTTTTTTTAAAACAAAACCTGCATTCAAACCAACGAAAGCGGATGGATTTTTTTTCAATAGATTAACAATAATATTGCACAATACCAAATGTTTGATAAATATAATATAAAAACCGCACACCACTATTTTGGCTCTTTTGTTTACAATAACAAAATGATGATAATTAATGTATGAGCTGCAAAATATTATTATTTTTTAAAAAATTAAATTTTGCGTAATTTCATAAAGCTTTTTTTTTGGTGAAGATTATTTATTCTTCATATCATGATTTTAAGTGCATTTAACGTGTAATGAATGATTAAGCAGTTTTATTTTAGTTTCTTGATTTTGTATTTTAATTAAATTAACACATACATTTTTAGTAGAAACGTAGACACTTGTTGTTGGTGTTTCTGTTGGCTTAGTTATTTTGTTTTTTGTTTTAATAGAGAATTATAAGTTTTTTTTGGGTATCCTCCGTTTTGTTTTTGTTTTCGGTGAATTTTTGGGGGGCTAAAAATTCACGCTTGAATTTTTAAACAAAGAAGAAAAAAAAACACAACGACTAGACGCGCTTTTGAAGACCACAAATGTCTATGCTGTTTGAGTTGCAATTGATTACTAACGTATTTTTATCACACCACAACAGACTAAAGCTTAAGCAGTTATAATTTTGACTAAACCAAAGCTAGAGTCGTAAAATCCCAGTATGATTTTTTTACATAAATTTAGTTATGTATACGTATACGACAATACGTGTAAGTGTATTTAATAAGAAAATTACTTAAATGTTATATTTGAAGAGGGTAAGTGTCATAAAAAGGAGACTTTAACACAATACAGCTGAAAAAAAGCTTAATAGCAAAGCTCTCACTTAAACTCTTGAGTTGTGTTGCAGTTTAAACTTTACTCATTCGTTTGTTTTGCTTCAAGCAGCAAATAAAAGCTTTAAGTAATTAAATTAACTAAGAACACTCCACTCAAATTAAATCGAAAGTAAAGCAGTTTGCACTCAAACAAAAACTAAAAGTGTTCCAAACACAAAACGCGTAAAACAACATCAACAGAGCTTAAGACTCAACTCTGGTTTAACTGACGCTGCTGACACCGTTTTTTTTTAACGCAAAATAACATAATAAAAATCAGGCAGCAAACTAACCACCAATTGTAGTTCACCCATAATATAAACTGGATTTTTGTTAATAAAAAAAAATTTTTTTTGGTAACCAAACGAAAATAAATAAAAATATGTTGCAAAGCACAAAAAACTTGATTTTTGTTACCCTCACTTAACAACAAAGTAAGTCCTCATCACTATCATCCAGCCACATCAAACACCATCAACATCATTCAACTTAAGTATGATGTAAAACTGTTAACGTTTTATTAACAAAAAATATAAAATAACAGCCAAATATCTAATAAAGTCAAATGGTTGTGTATTAAAGCTACCAGAAACAACATTTTCCGCCTTTTCAAAGTTGTGTTATTATGGCAAGTTTTTTTTAAACATAATTTGCAAAATTTTTCGTTGTTCCTTCTGACAATAGCTGTTGCAGTAGTAAACACGAATTTTGTAGCAAATGTTCGTCAACTTTTTTTAATAACTTTGCTTAGAAACTCCTTTTTGGTATATAGTTTGCATTAATGAAAAATACTTTTATGCATTCCTAAGAAATATTGCTTAAGAAGTCACTTAAAAACTTGTTAATTCATCCCACATGCTAAAAAATACTCATATAATGGTAGTTTGTTATTTATTGAAATTTTTCCTAAAACATGTTTTAAAATTTTATTACTTGAGCTTGTTCATTATGCCAGAAAAATAAAGATAAAAGCAAAGAAATGTCAACTGTTTTATAACGATTTATTTGTTTATTGCCGTCAAACAAAAGACTTAAGACACATACATGTTTTCTTTTGAAATAAAAAAAATTTTTATTTCAAATTCAGTAAATTTTGATGAGAGAATAAACACCAATTTTTTTTTACCAAATAATATTTTTTATTAAGCATTGAATTGATTTATTTAAATTTTTAATTGCTTTAATTCAAGTGGAAAAATATAATTGATATTGTTAAATTTTTTACTGGTGACAATTACATTAATTTTATAATTAGAATTGCAAAATTGTAATTGGTAATACAAAATATTTCATAATAACATTTTCCCACGAATTTGTTCGCATCCAGAAGGATACTGAGTGAAGTTTAAAATATATTAATACAATTCTTTTCAAAAACAGAAAATATACCAATCGTAAAATGTTTTTCTGTTCTATTCTTATCCAGAGATAAACAAACAAAACAAAAAAAGAAAGGGGGAATCGGAGCAGCCTTTCACGCGTGATGCTGTGACAAAAAAGGGATTCATTTATATATACATACATTACAGTGGCTGTTAGTTGTATGGATAATTTTTTTGTTGATTTCTTTTATTCTCACGCCCCAAATGGGTTCAAAAAAAATTTCATGCCGATAAGTTGTATTTTAGAGGGTGCGTCCGGCCCTCAAAGTTAGCCCTCAATATATATACAATGTGATTTTTTTTGGTTTAGTTTTTTTATGACTATACTTAGTATATGTTTAAAATAATTTAATAGGTATAAACTGTTATTGTAAATGCTTAGTAAAATAATTTTCATATAACTGGTTGTTTTCTTCATATTTCCTAAAATATTAATTTTAGCAAAAATTTTTCTTTGAGACTAATGTGGTAGACTAAATGATCTAAAATTTTGCCATATAACATTTACTTGTAAAATGATTTTTTTTAAAGATAGTTATATGCAAAAAATTACATTGAAAAATGGACTTGAACGTCAACTTTGAGGGACGGACGCACCCCCTAAAACACAACTTATCGATATGAATTTTTTTTGCACTTTTTTTACAGAAAACTGAACCGATTTCGCGGGGGTGAGAATAAAAGAAATCAAAAAAAAAATACATAACATATATATATATACATATCTATATAGAAGATTGTTTTTTTTGTGTGAAAGTCTAGGAATAATTGATGTAATTTCTTGAGACTATTTTGTAATATTTGATTTTATTAAATACCGTAAAATATCGTACACAGAAAAAAATAGACAAGAATTATTTTCAATAAAACCATGTTGTTGAATAAAATTTTTAATTTAAATAATTTTTGTCATTAACTTGAATATTGTATTTATCAATTCCGCGCATTTTAAAATATCATTTAATTTAAATTTCTTGTGTTGGTGTTTATCTTGCTTGTTGATTGACTCAACGTGGTCATATGCTATTGTTGTTGTAAATTTTGATTGTTCGTTTGTATATGTATTTTGAGATTATATCAACGCAATACGCACATGCATTATTTGCGTATTTACTAACAATTTGCTCTTTAGCTGAGTGGTAAGTACGTTCGTCTATTAGTGAAGAGGTTACCAGTTCGACTTATCCCAAACACATTTAGTTTTAATCGCAGCCAAGCAAAAACAAACAAAAAGTGGTTGAAAAATATGAAATTCATCCACACACACACACACACACACACACACACACACACACAATAAAACAACAATTATCACTGAAAATTAAATTTCAGTCAATAACTTTTTTCTTTGATTCATTAAATTTCTTTATTGACAAAATTACAAATTATCAATTAAGATATTTTATTAATTGAAATATTTACATATATTATTGGAAAAAAACATTATTCTCTTACAATATTTGTTATTGATATAGAGGATTTCTTTATCACTGGAAATTCGAAAATTAAAATGATTGAATACATTTATTTAAGAGAATCAAATAGTGTTACGATTTTTGAATATCATTAACGAGGCCATCAGCGCAAAAGTCGTGTAAGCCACATTTTTTGTTAGTTGCTGCCGCAAGACTAGTCACGTGATCGGTCCCCAAGTGCACCATTCTCTTTTACATGGAGATTTCTTAGGATGAGGTTAATTGATACTTGGTATGCACCTTGTCACTGGTCACTGAACTGTCTTATGGGAACCTATTCCGTGTAGAATAATATAAATTATATATACATAAATATTATACCAACACTTGACTGCAATAACGAAAACTTATAAATTTTATATTCTTGTAAATGCAATTATATTTTATTTTAAACGGAGTTAATCGTTTGAAACTCGAACTTACAACCTCTGGTTTGACAGGCTTGCACATTACCCACTTGATCACAGGGGTACTCACATTTTAAAAGCATAAATACCAGTTAACCTTAAGTTTATATCTAACTATAGATAGGGGACTGGTTTAAGAGTGGCTTGGTGGTCTCATTGTAGGGAAAAATTTAAATTTTATTTATACTATTTGATAGGTTTTGGACTAAACCACATCGATTTTATTCAGTACCGTTTGCCAAAATAGACCGAGTCACACTTAAATTGACTAAATATTTTACGATTCATCACGAAAATGAGGAATATGTAACCATTTACAGGATATATATTTTTACACAATACACTTCTCTTCTTCGTTTGTTAACATTCTCATTTTTTCAAGTCATAGAGCGAGTACGTTTAGATCAATTGTCACCAATCTGCTGGGCATCAGCACAAAAGTAGAGTAAACCTTCTTTTGGTATTCAAAAGCAGACAGAGCGGAAAAATCGTTTCTGCATAGAACATAATATAACAAAGTAGGGCCTGTTCGGAAATGCATTACTGCGCTGTAAATGGAAATTTACATGTCCTAAAGTTCGTCACTGAAGTAGTTAACATACAAATAAATGTCAAATATAAGGTACAGGCGTGGCTACTACTGAAAACGATTATCAGCGAACTTGTAGCTAATTTTAAATTAAAGTTTGCTCGTATGATGCTCTGGGGGAGGGGGAATAACGACTGGTAATTTTCATAAGCAGTATCAAATTATATAATTACAAGCAATTTTTAATAATTCCTGCTGGTTTGGGATAATTTGCTATCAAAATTATTTTTGGCAGTGCTTTTGTTTTGAATGTTTATATTGAAAGTGCTTGAACTTCATTTGTTTCTATATTTGTGATTTTAACGTTCGTATCCCTTTTTCAAGGCAAATTACATGTGATAATTATTATTGAGTAAATAACACTAAAGTTAGTTGTAATTATTCTGACTAACACATAGTTGAACGAAACAACTAGCTGTTTTCGAAGGCCACTAACACTTGAAGTTTTTTTTAACACTAATTTAATATTTATTTCCAAGCAAAAATGTATGTGACTTAGACCACTGTCAATACTAAGAGCACATAAATGAATTAGTGAAGGAAATTTCATATTACTTGTTCTTGTACTATTGCAGAATGTATCATATACATATTCTAGACTTGCTACATCTGCTATACTTGTACCAGCAGTTTGCAACAAATAGTGATTTCCGCAACTGAAATCGGTTTGTATTGGTAAAGTTGAAATTTTTTAAATAAAATTTCAATGTATAATCTACCTTAAGACTTTTCACAAGTATAGTTTGTAAAACTAATTAAAATTAATTAACAATCAAATATTTTTTTCTAAATTATAAAAAATAACATTTTTCTTTCTGTTTGAAATATAATTTTCTTCAAAGGAACACAATCATTAACAAAATTATTAACATTATTAAAAACAAATTAAATTGGTATTTAATTCTGGCCATCGACTTCAATTCCGGTTTGTTTAAATTCAAAACATCACGAGTACCAAGAAAAACAAAAAATTTAAAATATTTTTACAGCATATAGTTAGCTTGTGATAAAACTAGAAGTTTTACATTAAATCAAAAAACAAAAACTCTACGGTTTTGAAACTCTTGAAAAACATAAAAATAAATGGTAATAAAAAAGCTGTGTCAGTTAAAAACCTTACAAAACTACTTGTCACCTTAAAACAGGTGCTATGTAAAAAAAAAACTAAATCTAAATTCCATAATTAAAAATGTAAGTTTAGAAAATTAAAAACAAAAAAATTCTTTTAAAAGAGGAAAAAGTCTATTATCAATAATGATTTTTGGTTAATGGCAGGTAATTTTTTAAATACTTAAAAACTCTTGAGTAACTGAAATCGACAGAGAAAAAGATATGTATGCCGTTGCCGGAAGTTGAAAATCATCATGACAATTGATGCTTGCAATTAAATTTTTGAAGTTTTCAAGTTTTTTTTTCTTTCCCATTGCCTGCATACTGTTACTAGCAAATTTGCATTTTTGTTTGTCCACTTAGTTTTTCGTTTATTAAATATTTCATTTTTATATTTTGATTACCTTCAAATCATTAGTGGAGCAGTAGAGACAAATCTCGAATGTGTTTTTTTTATAGAAACAACTATCAATTGTTGATTCGCTTTGAAGGACTACTACTTTGAGGCAATACATTCGCTGGCTTGCTTGCAGCTGTAGACTTTAAAGTCTTTCGGTTATCGACTTTAAGGCCACAAATGCTTGCCAGCACACACTCTCAATCAAATGTGTGCATATACAACATAAAAAAATTTAATAATACAAACATACATATGTATATCTGTATGTATGTATGTATGTATATACGAGTATATTGACTCATATTTTAAACTAGATTGAATTGTAGTCGTACTTAGATTTTGTATTGGTTTAATTGTTTTTTTCTCTTATTTTCATAAACTCTCCGCCTCTTGTCATGATCTTTGGACTTCTTTTGCTGTTGCTGTCTGCATGTTAGCATTTGTCCTCCTCCTCTTGGACTCGTGTGTGTGTGTTATATCAAGTATACGCCGGGTACACAAGCCAAAATATTGTACAAGTTTGCATGACTATCATTATGATCATAATTTGTATCTATGATTTCTCAATATTGTGTATGAAAAAAAGTTAATTTATTTGTTAGTATATGTTGCTTGCCAAGCCAACTTCTTGATTGCTGTTCTTAATAATAAATGAAAAGAAAAAAAAAATATATATATATAAAATTAACAACTCTACAATAACCATGTACTATGGCATCTAATAGTTTAAAGTTTAGTTGCAGTCTTATATTGCAACAAAATTATACAATTTGAAGCAGAGGTTCGCTATCTTTATATTTTGAGAAAATATTCATATTGAAATTTAACTTTCAAAAATACTCTCACAGAACGAGATCTCATAGACTGAAGATAGCGCATAGAGTGGACTAGATTTTGTATAAATTTTGCATTTAATAACAAATTGTTAAGCATCTAACAGTCGTAGTAAAATTAATGAATATTAAGAGAGTGACTTTTTGAATGAAACACAATTTGTTTTGCAAAATAAAAACTTATTTTTCAAAATTATCTCCTTTTAACTCAATACACTTAGTCCAACGTTTCTGCAGTTTTTGTATCCCTGCCAAAAAATAGGATTTTTCGAAGTCCTTAAAATAGGCATTTGATTAATTTTGTCATTGGAACTAAATCTCTTTCCACCGAGCTATTTGTTTAGGTTTGGAAATGAAAAGTAGTCACTAGGGAATAAATCTGAAGAATAGGACAGATGAGGCAGCACTTTGAAGTCCAATTCATGGATTTTTGCCATTGAGACTGCACACATGTGCACTCGTGGATTATCTTGAAGAAAAAGAACTTTTTTTTTAAAGGGAAGTAACACTCAGGCAATCAATGCCTACTACTACTTATAGGTGCTACCTTCTTTTAGGAAAGGGATAGTGATAGAGAAGACAAGTGCTGAAGGAAGAGATAAAGGAAAGCTTCTTTCTTTTACAACTCTACGGTTTTACACGTTATAATGCAGAGCTGCAGCGCCTCTGGTTTCAATGAGGTGCATTAAATTTTTGAAACTGTGCTTAGCAGCCATTTTTTATTCGTTATTTTACTTCGCCGATGATTCTGCTACACAAAACTGACGAAGGAGGGCACTCTGATATTACATTAGGATAAGTATCTGCTGAAGTCGGTATAGTTCAGTGACCAGTATCTATGCTTTCATTACTTGAACTTTCCTAACAACAACTGATACAAAGCGACGCTAATGCACATCAGAAAAATGCGCGGTGTTGTTATTTAATGACTGTCGGATGCATGGATTGAACTTTGGACTTGTAGTCAACAAACTACTTCAGCCAACGCCACTCTCACCCTCAACCACACTCTCACTCTCACTCTCACTCTCACCCTCACCCTCTTGGCCATATGGGATCGTTTTCTTTTTAAATCCTCACTAAATCGGTCTAACGAGTTGGCATAATATTCGCGTTTATTGTTTTTGATGTGGATTATCACACGTGCATTCCTAAAAACTGTTGCCATCACCTTATTGGCCAACAAATTCACGTTAGCCTTCTTTGGAGCAGGTTTAGACTGCTGCTTGATCTCCGGTGTACAGTTATGGTTCCATGTTTCATCCGCAGTAACAAAACGCTGCAAAAACTTATTTGGATTGCGGTTAAACAACTCCAAACAATCATTTGAAATTGTCACACGTTTACGTTTATGGTCAAACGCTGCACTTATCTTGAAGACAACTTTCTTAAACCCAGCTGATCACTTAAAATAGAAAACACTGGGCCATGTGGGATGCCTATGGCATTAAAAATCTCGCGTTCTTTTATTATTTGATCGGCCAACACCATATCGTGGATTTTTTTTTTTAGGAATTTTCGGGTGTCTGACCTCAATTGGCAGTCGAGAACTTTCAGCGTCATTTTTACTTGGGCGACCACAACGAAAGTCACTTTTTTTACAATTGAAATCGATGGTGGGGCTATTCTTTGGTTTGATTGACGGTTTTTTATCGCAAAAACCGCAATTCACTTTTTTCCATTTTTAGAAAAATACACAAGGTTGTATGTTTTGAACGCAAAATAAATGACGATACTAGCTCAAAATTTGAAAGTAGTCTACTAACAGGTGGTGGTGTTGAATTTCATATAACTACGAGGGAAGTTCGAAAAGTCACGGACTTGTTTGTCCACCCTCGTAGGCTAAAGTTCGTATAGAGTTTTATATGGAGTGTCGTACGGAACACTTTGTGAGCAAGTCACAGTCGCACTTTAATGATTTTTGAGGGTTCCGTACACCAAAGGTGAAAAGGGACCCTTTTGTTTTCGCTACGCTGTCCGTCTGTCCGTCTGTTCGTCACAGGCTATTTTCTCAGGAACCGTAAGAACTACGGACCTGAAATTTGGACACAGTATGTACAACCTTAAGCGCCACAACAAAAAATACATGAAAGCTAAAAATTAAAGGGTGTTCCAAAGCGAGCAACGAAAAATTTTGAAATCCCATGTAATGTACATACAATTGTTGTTGCCAATAGAATTTTGGCGGTTGCACCAATTATATAGAATTATGGTATAACGACTGCAATTTTCTTGTCGTACCATCATATTTTAATTATACCCCTTAACCAAATAGTTGCACCAACAGAAAAAATCGGTTAACAGTATTGAATTTGAAATAAAAGTTATTCGTGCTACCGAAAATATGGTTAGTATAACTAAAATATTATCATTATTGGTACCTGTGAAAGAAGAATTGGCCTTCCTTACTCAAATAAAAATATACAATAGACGAAAGTAAAAATATACAATTTAAGAAACTTATGCCCTAATTCATTAATAAGAATTAGGACGTTTTTGTTTGAAAATACTTCTGAGTTCCTGTGTATGAATTCAGTAAATTATTTTCTTCAAAAATAGTTGTTGTCTCTGATAATGAAAAATAAAAATATTATTGCCATGTTTTTATAGTTTGAAAAATATATGAAAATATATGTGTTGGAAATAATTTTTGGAACAAAACCATATAGCAAATACACGAACCTTCTAGCATAGACAATTAATAATTATTGTTTTAAATAATCATAACTGCTGCTTTTTTCCGTCCATAGACAAGTGCCGTCTTGTCGAATCGTCGAACAGAATCAGGGCATTATTATTTGACATATTGTCATAAGCTTATTTTAATTGAAATTTATGTCCTGGTGGTGAAGCATGTTTATATGCATTTTTTAAACCACATATTTGAAACAGCCACAAACATGTTATCTTATACACATACTTTCAAAAACCATTTGAGAATTCACAAATCATTATATCTTTGAAAGTCAAAAAAGTTAATTTTTAATTTTCTGCTATAAACTATGCTAGTTAACTCAACCTCGTAGTCAGTTGCAGCAACTGATAGAAAGTGTTTATTTTTACCTTAATATAGAACAACAATTTTTTTGTTGCCAATACCAAAAGTTGGTCGTTAAAACCAATTCATAATATTTTATTCGGTTGTGTTAACCAATCAGTTAATTAGTCATGACAAAAGCATGCGCTCGGTTGATGCAATAAACTTATTATTATGGTCATGAACATGGATTGTTTTTGGGATTAATAGAAAATTGATTGCGTCAACTGAAATATAGTTAATTCAAATGATATTTTATTGGCCTAATCATTTTTGATTCGCACCTATGAAAGCGCAAAACTCTGTAAAATGAATCACGGTTTTTTTAAACCACGATACTTGAATTGATCTGTACTAATTTGACTTCACGTTCGTGCTGGTTGCGTTGAAATTATTTTATTAGTGTCTTTTATACAAGCAATACTTGATACGTAATGTTATATACGTTACATGACATATTCTTCCATAGTAATGTATTTGAGTAAAAAATATATAAAAAACTTTGTGTATGTATTTATTTAAATAGCAATGCAGTTCTGGATATTATGTATATATCGTCTTATAAAATGATTAAGGTCTTATCAGCATTTTTAAAAAATTTTCAGCAAGTGATACATATTAAATTTAATTGAAGTAGAGTGAATTTTAATCAAGAATAATTTCTTAATTGGGAGCAAGTTCAGTATTTTCAATTCTTATTGTATGAAATATTTTTATTACTTAATGCGTCTTTCGAAAGAAGAGAAGAAAATTTAAAATTAAATTTCTCTATGTTCTGGCTTCCACATCTTTATCAGATGTTTTCTTGTGTGTTAAAACACATGCTACACCTCTTTAGGTTGAACTTTAGAAAAAACAAATTAATAGTATGTGTTCTAGCATCCGAATTTAAAACAAAAACAGTCTTGTGAAAGCAAAACGCAACAAGAAAATCAAAAAATTTTAAATCGTCCTTTTCCAAATTGTTTTCTTCTAAACACATACTATTAATTTGTATTTTCCAAATTTCATTTTAAACAGACGTAGCCAATGTTTAAGCATCCGAACTCACCAGAAAACATGTAAAAACGATGTGGAAGATAGAACTTAAACGACTATCTGACCTTCATTTTTCTTTTTGTTCCGATATCTTTTTGTCTCACACGATTTTTATCTCTTTTAGCAAATTGTTGTCATCTTTGGTCAACTTCTGCATAAAAAGATATGTTAACCCATAAAAACTAACTTTTGAGACACTTGCTCCTGACGAGTCAATTGTAACTAGAATATTTCATCCTTTTTGGAAACGAACGTTATATTAAAAGATAACAGAAAACATGTGGAAAAGATTAGTGTTAAAACATATTTTTTTACTCTCTCTGCATTTGTTCCTATTAGTTGTAAATTTAAGAACATATTTATGGAAAAAGCTTAACCATTACATAATTATTAATGTTTTGAACATTAAAGAGGAAATATAATTAAATATTACTAAGAGTTAGAAAAATTTAAATAAATTTTTTGCAGCCACGTTTTTCTTCACTACAACTGAGATACATTACAATCAAATTATTTGAATGGGTTTTTATGATACTATCGCTCAAGCAAAGCTTTTTAATAATATTTAAATTTTTGGCCATGGCTTACCTTTTGCTGGAAATGCGCATATGTACATATATTGACACTTGAAATTTGTAAAATTAGTGTATTTTTATATAGACTACAACAATTAACACTAAAGTTTAAAAAAAATTAAATTAAAGGGCGGTCCATCACTTAATGCAATTTTGACTATGTAATTTTGAGAACTATTGCTATTGCTATATCTTGGAGGAAAACTCTTGAAATTTTCAAAAACGGTAAAACTAAAAAAGTCGAAATTTATGAAATCGCCAAACAAAAAAAAAATCGCCAAAAATGGGAAAAAAGCCAAAACGAAAAAAATCGCCATTATTAAAAAAAAAATTTATAATAATAAAATAAATCGCCAAATTCGAAAAAATCGCCCAAATGAAAAAAATCGCAAAAATTAAAAAAAAACGCCAAAAACCGAAAACAAATCGCCAAAATGAGAAAAAAGTGCAAAACTAAGAGAGTGCAAATAAACGCAAAAACCCCAAAACTAAAAAAACGCTTAAAACCGAAAAAACCCCTAAAAGAAAAAGAATTCCAAAACTATATTTTATATAGGATAAAGTTCGTATTGAATTATGAAGTCAATAAAAGAAGACGTTAAATAATGACCAAACCTATAAAGGGGGAGAGGAGAGTGTTCAGCATATTTCATTATAAATTTATTTCAAAGCATTTCCAAATCGATAAAAATAGACTTTTTATTAATTTAAATTTTTACCAAAATTAATTTACTATAATTATTCTCCTGTGGACATCAGTCGAACGATTTTGATTAAAAATAAGTAGAATATTTTTTCTGTATTTTTTTGTATCGGTTATATGAAAATCGCTGATAATTGGGAACATATAAAATTGTCTCATAAATAGTTTATATATTTTAATAAAGAATCCCTGTATAAGCTGGAAAATATCAAGAATTAAGTTTCAAAATTAGTCTACAATTTGTTATTTAAATTAAAGAAGTGCCAGCCAAATGATATCGAAGGTTCAACAAATTATATAGAATAAACAAAAAATAAATTTTGTAGTTGAACAAAAAAGTTCGATTTATTAATCAAATTTCGTATGCCTGCCAAAATTACATAGAAACAGTCCAGCCTAATTTGAATATTTAAGTGAGTTCTTTCGATGTTCGATTCAGAATAACTGTCTCACATATGCCATACATTAGTTTTTGTTTTTTGTTTTATTTTACTTGTACTCGTTACTGCGAGTATTTTTTGATATTAACACGAGTTTTAAATAATAGTTTAAGGTGATTGAAATCTTTTTTTTTTTTTTTGATTTTTTGCTAAAATCAATGCAATCACAACAGAAGCCAAGTAACCAAATTAGAAAAAAAAAATCTGCCATAAACACCAACAATAGCCTCAGCCATGGCAAAACGCACGCAAGATATCAATTCACAACAAACGTCTGCAGCGGTCGTAGTAAAACTAAGAAAAAAAAAAGACGGACAAGCAAATAAAAAAAATAAAACTTTTGATTTGATTGCTCGCATGATTATTTAAATGACTTGATTTTAAGTGGCATGGGTTATTAAAAGTTGTGCAAAATTCAAAATCAAGCAAAAAAAAAATATTTTAAATGTATGTTAATCATCATAATAAGGCAAAAGAAAATTTAGGAGTCTTAATTCTCTTTTCACAATGTATGATTCAAAGCTAACGTGAGCTTTGACTGCAAGTTCGTCAGCCGTTAAAGTCGCTGTTAGCTTTTCGTTCATTGTGAAAACGGCCGCTAAAGGGCTTGCAAAACCTTCTAAATAATAAAAAAATTCAGTAAAGTGCGACTTTGACCCGCGCACGAAGGGTTCCGTACAGGCACGAGATATGTAATTCAATACGAACAATACAACAATACAAGTATAGTTTTGGAATTTTTTTCGTTTTTAAGTTTTTTTGGTTTTAAGCGTTTTTTTAAATTGGGGGCTTTTTGAATTTATTGGCGCTTTCTGAGTTTTGCCACTTTTTTTTTCACGTTTTTGCAATTTTATTTTGGTTTTTGATGTTTTTTTAATTTTGGCAATTTTTATTATTTTGGGGTTTTTTTTGCCGATTTTTTTTAATTTTGGCGTTTTTTTTATATAGGTGATTTTTTTTGGTTTTGGCGATTTTTTTAGTTTTGGCACTTTTTTTTCGTTTTTAAGGATTTTTTCGGGTTCTGGCGTTTATTTTAAATTTTGGCGATTTTTTTCGTTTTGGCGATTTTTTTTAAATTTGACAATTTTTTTTTTAATTTTGGCGATTTTTTTTCATTTTGGCTATTTTTTTCACATAAACAATTATTTTGGTTTTAGCGCATTTTTCGCGTTTTGGCGTATTTTTCGGTTTTTGGCGTTTTTTTCATATTGGCGATTTTTTTTCATTTAAACGATTTTTTCGAATTTGCCGATTTATTTTAGTGCGAGAATTTTTTTTTTATTTTGTCGATTTTTTTCGATTTGGCGATTTTTTAAAAATTTTTGGCGATTTTTTTCAGGTTTTGGCGATTTTTTTCGGTTTGGCAATTTTATAATATTCGGATTTTTAAGTTTTACCGTTTCTGAAAATTTCAAGAGTTTACCTCTTACGGTCTCCAAGATATAGCAATTTGTCAAATTTACATAGTCAAAATTGCATTAACTGATGGACCACCCTTTAATTTAAATTTTTTAATATTTTAATGTTTATTGTTGTAGTCTATATAAAAATACACTAATTTTACAAATTTCAAGTGTCAATATACAATATATACAATTGTATGTATATTACATGAGATTTTATCATTTTTCGTCGCTCGTTTTGGAGCACCCTTTAATTTCTAATTCTCATGTATTTGTTGTTGTAGTGGCCAAGGTTCTACATACTCTGTCCAAATTTCAGGTCCGTAGCTCTTACGGTTCCTGAGAAAATACCGTGTGACGGACAGACGGACAGACGGAGAGACGGACAGACGGACAGACGGACAGACGGACAGCGTAGCGAAAACAATAGGGTTCCATTTTTCACCTTTGGTGAACGGAACCCTAAAAAGTAAAAAAAGAAAAGGGGAAAATATGTCTAGCATTTAATTTAGAATAAACATTTTTTTCATGAAAGTTCTTGCATTAAAATTTTTTCATTTGTGAATAGCCAGGCCTGCAGCATCAAATCTGATTAAAAAAATTATCAAAACTGCTTCAGAGATTCATGCTAAATATGCCAGTCATTTATTTTATATATCACACTATTCTATAGGGCTGCACAAATTTAATTTTGACGAGAATGGTCAAAATTTCGTCAAAATCAAATTTGACGTCAAATAGAAAAAGTTTCTAGCAAAAAAAAAAAATTTATGAAAAAATGCTTAATGTAAATTAAGTGTAACCGTATTTCTCTATGTATTTTTTTATGTCCATATAGAGGCATTTGACGTCAGCAAGTCTCTCAAAATAATTATATAAAAAGAGCCAGTTCTTTAGCTTCTAGACGACTTTTTTTTTAGGGTTCCAGCAACAAAGCTGAAGAGGAAAGGAACGATATTGTTTTCGCTACGCTGTCCGCCACAGGCTATTTTATCGAGAACCGTAAGAGCTACTTACCTGAAATTTGAACAGAGTATGTAGAACTTCGAACAAAAAAAAAGTTCATGAGAGTTCAAGATTAAAGGGTATTCGAAAACGAGCAACGAATAATGGTAAAATGTCATGTATATACCCAGCAAATATTTTCAAGATTTCGTAATGCGTAGTACTCTTTTAATGGCATACAAAGTAATGAGTGGTACATATTTATCGAATTATTTTATATATATATATATAATAATGACTTTCCTGTAAAGAATAAAATAACAACTTTTTTATACCATTACGTTAAAGTACTTATTGTAGTACTTTCCAGTTTATAACGAAATATGTATATCTACAAAAAATTTATCGTCAAAATGAGTTTCGAAGACAACAAAAATAAAAAAATAAAAACTTTTTTGCATTCTAGTAGTCAAACTTTTTCATACACATGAAATTTGTAAAGTAAGGGTATTTTTATACAGACTACAACAATTAACACTAGAATTTAAAAAATCTAAATTGAATGGTGTTCTATCAGTTCATGTAACTTTGACTGTGTAATTTTGATAACTTGCTGTATCTTGGAAACTGTAAGAGGCAAACTCTTAAAATTTTAAAAAAAGCTAAAACTAATAAATCCTTAAATTAAAAAATCGCCAAAAACTGAAAAAATAGCCAAGAACTGAAACGAAAAAAAAATAGTTCGCCAAAAACAACAAAAATGCCAAAAAAATAAACCAACCAAAAACGCCAGAACGAGAAAAAAGCGCCAAAACCGAAAAAATTCCAAAAAACGAAAAAAAATTGCAAAACTACATATAAATTAGGCTAAGTCGTATAAAATTACAAAATCGCCAAACTGAAAAAAATCGCTTAAAGGAAAAAAAAAACGCAAAAAACCGAAAAAAAATCGCCGGAACGAGAAAAAGTGCCAAAACTAAAAAAATCGCAAAAACTAAAAAAACGCAAAATTAAGAAAAAAAATTTAATACTAAAATTAAATGCCAAAACCAAGAAAAATTGCCAAAATGAAAAAAAACCGCCAAAATCCGAAAAAATATCGCCAGAACGAGAAAAAAGAACCAAAACTAAAAATATAAAAAAAAACGAAAAAACTAAAAAAAGTTTAATTAAAAAAAACGCTCAAAACCGAAAAAATCTTAAAAACGAAAAAAATGTCAAAACTATATATAAAAGTTCGTATAAAATTATATATCCAGTATCCGTACGTGCGCGAGTCAAAGTCGCACTTCACAAGTAAGAGAAATTTCTTTCACAACCTGTTGATGTTGGTTACGGTTAAAATGGAATTAAAAAGCATATCAAAAAAAAGTTCGTTTACATTTCCGATGCGGTATTTATATTTTGTACAGCTACAAAGTAAGGAAACATTGCAACTATGAAGTGCAACTTTGAAACCAATGTTCTAATTGGTTGCTTGTGGCATCCTTAATACTTATTATTGTTCGTTCGAACAAAAATTAAAATACATGCAAATCCCGGTATACCGAACGATGTAATGTCAGGCCCATTCGTTATACCGAAAAAGTCTTATTTTAGTTATTATTATTATTTTTATTAAGTCTTATTTTAATTATTATTATGTTCTATTATTAAAAAATATATATAATATAAAAAGTTCATATCCTCAAAAATAGTTCATAAAAATACACAATAAATTTCTGACATTTCAGGAAATGTTTACTGACTTAAACGAAATATTTTTTAGGAGTTGGAAAATGGTTATAAACTGAAGCAAATTTTGTATTAAGGACTAGTAAATTTCGTCTTAAATCAAAAAATAAACTTTAGGAAAAGAGTTACTCCTGATTAGTTCATGAAATTTGACTTACTTGAAATATATAAAAAGGTATACTTAATTTTAGGATAATATTTAAAGTGTTTTAAGTATTTTTTCTTTGAATTATAGAGTTTATTATTAGTTTGCATTTAGCAAAAAATCTAAGTAAATTTTTCATATTTTGGAGGAATATTTGAATTTGAAATTTATTTTTTTGTAATTAAAATAAAATTTAAAACTCAATAATGTCAATGCTTATTCAGGCTGCCTTGTTGGCAAATGGTCAGAGTGCTTGCTTATCAATCAGAAGGTTGCTAGTTCAATAATTGTCTCCTCTCAATGAATTTATATGTATGTATGGTGAATTATAATTAAGAATATAACATGAAAATATAAAAAAAACATACCATGTGGTATAGAATTTAATTAAAAATAAAAATCAGTACCAGAATTAAAGACAACAAAGAAATTGGAAAATTTACTAAATTTGAGATCAAAGACGAAAAATTTTTTTTGCAAAGCTCCGAATTTTATTGGAAAATTTTACTTAATTTTAGGACAATTTAACTTAAATATGAAAATATAATTACTAAATATTTTACTGGTTTCGAATAAAAACAGCTTTGGCGCCATACGACAACTTTTTTTATTCAAATTTAGAAAATTGTCCTAACTTTTAGTTAGTTTTTTTTTTGAGTGTGATACAATACAATAAAAAGAATGAGGATAATTTATTGTCAAATAAGCTACTAAATACAAACTAACAGAATCAGATTTTTTTTTGCATTTTCATTACTGCTGTAGATTTTTTTAAATATTTTTCGCGTTCGTTATACAGAGCACACATTTATCAAAATATTAGCAACAGAAAGTATAACAAAATTTTAGAAATATGTTCCTATCATTTGCTATATAAGCTTGTTAATATTAATAATTTTGACGTTCATTAAATCGAATTTTCGTTAAAGCGAGAGCTCGTTAGCGAGATTTGCCTGTATTTATGATTTGATTAGGCTACAGTTCGTATCGCTTTGTAAACCAAATTACATATGATAATTATTAATGAACAAATAACACCAAAGTTAATTGTAAATATTCTGACAAACACTTAGTAGAACGGAACAATCTGCTGTTTTTTCATTCTAATATTTGAATAATTATTGTTCGAATAGGCCTCAACTTCGTTGTTTTCACGCAGTTAGCTACACAAATAAAATCTGTCTTTTGAGACGCCTGTTGTGTATGCGTGTAAAATATACAAAGCAATTGTGTAAACACAATTTTTCTTAAAAAAAAAGCTTACTCTGCTTTGCAAAAACTAGGTATAATATCTTGTTGTGTAAAAGTATGAATAGATAAGTAAGTTAATTATATATTTGGAAAACGCACTTCATTTATAGACAATTGAGCTTAAATTACGAGTACTTTAATATTTCAAGAAGCTAACTAACGACTTCGTTCTGCTAAAATGCAATCATTAAGTTATTTTCTAATGCTTACTTGCATCAATACATTGTTTTGTTTTCGTGTAAAATTACAAAATATGTTTAATATAAATATGTAATGCGATTGATATGCATGATGAGGTTTGATTGATTTTGACGAGATCATGACTAATGCGATTAGTAAAATTAACAAAATTATATTTAATGTGAATTGTTGCAACAGTACGTACGAGTTCTGACTGGTTTCTTTTATACTTGTTTTGCTTAATTTTAATACGAGTACAAGTTCTTTTCAAAGTCTGTATGTATTTATGTATATGTTTGTGCGTGTAAGTATCTTAAGTCTTTGGATTTCTATTCACTTATGTGAATTTTCCAGTTCGTGTCTTAAGTTTTTATTTATTTCAATGACTAAGATGTTGTTTGTTTTTTTTTCAAACGCGCCTACAGTATTTTAATATATTTTCAATAATTCTTTTGTTTTTGCTTTTGCCATAAGAAGAAAAAAATTACAAAATCTTAACTCTTATTTAAATCCGGTATTTAATGTGTCAAATTAACTTTTCTAATATTTTCTTACAAGCATTCGGTTTCTCCCCTTGCAATAAATAACCTTGCTTTTTCATAAAAAAAAACTCATGATCATTTGAACTCTTTTAATGTGTTAGAACAAAGTTATTATTAAAGCACAGACTAAGGTTTAACTTTATTAATATCTAAAGTTGTTATTCAAAATTTAAAAGTGCCAATAAAAAGAATTATATGTTTTTCGTGTTAATTATAGACTCTAGAATTATTAGAGCATATTACGATATAATATTATATACATACATACAGATACATAGTGCTAAGATAATTTGTTAATTTTATAAAATAAATCATTCTGCTTAAATATTTATAGATATACAATTACCTAGTGGCTGTTAGAAAATCTTTTGAGAACACTTTCAACTTAAAGTGAGAACAAATCGTTTAGTTACTAGAAGACCTTTGTGGTTAAACCAGTTTCTGTTAAAGTCCAAAATTAAGAATTCCTGCATGTTTAAATTCTCAATCTTGCAACTTAACCGGGCATTTTATAATTTCGTAATAATTTAAATTTTCTGCCTCAACCATCGTTTTATAATTTTAAGCCAGGATCATATTTTATAAATTATATATAAAGAGGGCTTACTCGTAGTTTATTGAATTGCTGTGGCCTTCAAATGTTATTAAATAAACCTCACGGGTGCAGTTTATAACTTTTTTATACTTCTTTTTTGTTGTTTGTTTATTTTATCTTCCAGCTATTTTTATCTTATTTTTTTTGTTAAAATTTAATTTCATAATTTATTAATACAAATGTGTTAATATTTCAACATTATTGTTTCAATTTACTTAATTATTATTTTTTTTATTAATTTTATCTTTTACATTTTGTTTAGTCGTTATAATTAATTTAGTGCTTTCATTTAAATTCAATGGAGCTTACAGACAATTTATTAAAAATATATTTAGCTCTACCTACTGAGTACCTACTGACCGTCATAATGTGTTTGTGTGTGGGTTTTCTGATCAAATTTTCCTAACCTTTGTGGTGCTAAGTTTGATGTTAATTTAGTTAAGCCCTAGTTTTGTTGATATATTCGATAATTTTTGAGGTTTCTTAGACATATCAGAGTAACTGTTTGAAAATAGTTATAATCTGCATAGTTGAGGTTGTCCAACCTTTCGTGAAGCTCAATGCACATGTTTTCGACCGCTGCCTGCCTGATAACACTATCAAGCATATCAAGAAAAGTACTTCTCAAGTGCGTTTTAGTAAAAGTATGTACTTAAAAAATTTTAAGAAACTGTCCTAAAAAAAGTTAGATTAAAAAATCCTGTTAAAAAAATTAGCTTGAAAAAACTATCTCATAAATTTTTTTAGAGAAATTACCTGCTAAAAATACATTTTAAGAAAAGTACGTTTTAGAAAAGTACTTTTTAACAAAAGAACCTTGCAAGAAAGTACATACTTTTACATAAGTTTTTGAAAAAGTTTCTTTTAATAAAGCTACCCTTTAAGAAAAGTAAATTTTAAGAAAAGTTCCTTTAAGGAATAGTATATTTTAAGAAAAATATCTATAAAAAAGTACATTTTAAGAAAAGTACGTTTTATGAAAAGTACCTTTTAAAAACGATTCATTAAAAGAGTGTCGTATAAAAAGTTCATTCAACAAAAATTCCTTTTTGAAAAATTATCTTTTATAAAAATTTGATTTGAAAAAATTTTCACTCTTGTAAAAAGTACCAGTTGCAAAAATTACTATAAAAAGTACGTTTTTACAAAATTGCCTTTCAAAAAATGAAATTTTTTTCAATTGTATCTTATGACAAAGAACTTCTTCAAAAATCTACCTATTAAAAAAAAAGAAGGATCTCTTTTCAAAAAGGAACCTTTTCAAAAAGTACAATTTAATAAAGTACAATTTTTAAAAAGTACCTTTTTTCAAAAAGTACCATTTTTGAAAAGTAAAATTTTTCGAATGTACTATTTTCAAAAAGTACCATTTTCAAAAAGTATAATTTTCAAAAAGTACCATTTTTTAATAGTGTCATCTTCAAAAATTATCATTTTCAAATGGTACTTATTTACAAAAAGTACCATTTCTTACAAAGTACCATTTTCAGAAAGTGTCTTTTTAGAAAGTATGTTGTAAAAAATTGCCATTAAAAAAAGCGCCCTTTAAAATGTTTTTAAAGAAAATTATCTTCTGACAAACTGCATTTTAAAAGCTATGTTACTAAATATAAGCTTTTCTAAGCTTTCCTTAATTGCAAAATTACACTTAAAAAAAATTGACTAAAATTTTGGAAAATTTTCTAAATTTGAATAAAAAAAGTTGTCGTATGGCACCAAAGCTGTTTTTTTACTTGAAACCAGTAAACTATTTACTAAATTTGTAGTTTATTAATGAACTAGTTTATAGTAATTATATTTTCATATTTAAGTAAAATTTTCCTAAAGTTAAGTAAAATTTTACCATAAAATTCGGAGCTTTGAAAAAAATTTTTTTAGTCTTTGATCTCAATTTTAGGAATTTTCCAATTTTTGTGTGTGTTTAATTCTGGTACTTATTTTTATTTTTAATTAAATTCTATACCAAATGATATGTTATTAATTATATCTTCATATTATATTCTTAATTATAATTCACCATACATACATATAAATTCATTGAGAGGAGACAATTATTGAACTAGCAACCTTCTGACTGATAGACTGTTTATTTATAGATATGAAATAACAAGAAACCAACTAAAATCAAGAAGATTTCCTTATTAAAAAAATTAATAAGATGCTTTACACATAACCATATAGGAACCTAATGAAAACAATAAGAAATGCCTTATTGAAAAAATCAATAAGGCAACCTAATGAAATCAATAAGAAATCCCTATCCAATTGCCAACAAGGCAGCCTGAATAACCATTGAAATTATTGAGTTTTAAAATTTTATTTTATTTACAAAAAAATAAGTTTCAAGTTCAAATTTACTTAGATTTTTTGCTTAATGCAAACAATATATATATTCTATAATTTAAAGAAAAAATACTTAAAACTGGTAAATATTTTCCTATAATTTAGTATACATTTTTACATCTTTTAAGCAAGTCGAATTTCATGAACTAATCAGGAGTAATTCATTTCCTAAAGTTTATTTTTTGATTTAAGACGAAACTGACTAGTCCTTAATATAAAACTTGCTTCAGTTTATAACCATTTTCCTACTCTTAGTAAATATTTCCTTTAGGTCAGTAAACATTTCCTGAAATGTGAGAAATTTATTGTGTATTTTTATGAACTATTTTTGAGGATATGAACTTTTTATTTTGTACTCACTAGATTTTTGTAAAAATTTACTTAAACTTAGAAAAAATTACTTAAACTTAGAAATTTTTTTTACTTGAATTTAGGAAAAAATATTTCTTAATAATAGTATATGTCTTTTTTTTGAGTGTACTTCTATACATTCTTTCATCCTTAGAAATCTGCATTGCACATTGCTTTCTGTTGTCTAATTTACTTTAAGTCAATGCAGACAGTCTGGCTCACCAGGCGAGGACACACACTTGTTATAAAAACTTTTGAAGTAAAAAGCTTTTCTTCAAAGGAATCCAGTGCCTGTTTGAAAAAGTTGTGACTTAATAACTTTTGTACAACCAAAAATTAGGAAAAGTTCTCATACAAGCTATTAAGCAAACGTTTATTAAAGCTTAAAATTAAACACTCCGTAAATAACATTTTAATACTACGTGTAAAATGTTCTGAAACTAATATAGTTATAGGGGTAAGCTAAGAAGTCTGTTTGCTTAAATTCAGTGTGAAACATTAAATGCCTGCAAGAGGAGTGTCAAAGAAATAGATTGCAAAATAAATTTATGGTTTTATTTCATTGCAAGTTGTTACCATTCAACATTAGTCATTTAATTTGATTATTTTTATATGATAGTATGTGTGTGTGTATATGTATTTCTTAACAGAAATTGCTATTAAGGCTTGTATTTGCTTAAACACAATGGCTTAGATTTCTTTTAAAATAATTTGATTTTTTTTTTAAATTTATGTTAAAAGCTCTTAAAGTGATTGTCTGCAGCGGATATTTCACATGGAAATACAAATTGGATTTGTGTATGAGTTCATTCAACTTTTACGATTTTGCTCTAGATTTATTAAATCTAAAATACAGTTGTTAAAGGCCGGGCAGGTGTTGTACTATTATTACACTCGTACATGTATTCAATATATGTTCAATATATATATATATATATATATTCAATATGTTTGTAGTTTTTCTTTAAATATTAAATTATGATTATGTGTATTTATGTTAGACATTTGTTAGGTCCAGAGATGGTGTTGAATTGAAAATTAGTAAAGTACATATATGAAACTTGACAAAATGTAGAAGACGAATGAGTTTTTAATTTTAAACATATTTGGGGATTTAATTTTAAGATTGAATTTCGTGCAGCATAATTTTTTGAAATTTATAGCACTAGCAATTGTATTCCAGCCTCCGCTATAAATTATGTTTAATAATAGAAAATAATGATGCTATTAATAAGGGTTACATTTCATACAGACTGGTACACTGCTTACCAGCCAGCAGCAGTTTATCGGCTGTTTACAAACATAAAAAACAATAACAATACAAAAACAACCTACACAACTAAGCAAAAAAGTGTATTGCAGCTATGAACAAAGCAAATAAACACCAACACACTCAAACAACATATTATTTCTTGTAAATTTAATGTGATTTGAATGAATTTTAATCAACCTTTTGGCATGTTGATTTTACATTGGTATTTTTTCTGTCTGTAGACTACTGTAAGAAGAGGTATTGTGCCAAACAAAGAAGAAAAAATCAAGAACTTGGTCTAAATTTTGCTCTCAGTAAGGGTACGACCCAAAAGTTGGGATAGAAACTTGACCTTGTTTCTCTTTTATATTTTTGAGCGGATCTAAGTCCTTTTTAAAAGTTTTCTTTTTTTTAATCAGACATAATTTTAAGTCAGGCTTAAGTTCAGTAATTTCAATTCTTTATTGAATGAAATATTTTTATTAATTAATGTGAGTTTCTAAAGAAGAGAAGAAAAATTAAACTTAGACTTTAAGCTGGGGGAAATACCGATACTTTTCTGTGCAGCCACGCACTTCATCAGCACCCTAGTCTATCTACTTGGGTAGAGATTCTTGTTAACATCAGCTATTTAACTTAAATTTTCAATGAAACGGAATATGAGAAACGATTGTTGTGTATACAATTGATTTACCTTTGGTTTTCTTTTTTTTTTTTTAATAATACTCCTTTTATTTAAAGTTGTAGTCGGTTAGGTAAATGGAAGTCTGAAAGTGCGAAGAAAATGAAATATATTAAAATTTTTGTAGGCGTGGTCACGCCCACTTTGGAAACTCAAAACTAAAGCCTACCGAGTTAAAAACTTTGTGTTCTTCGATTTTTCTACTTTATAATGCATCTAGGCCTACTTTTTTATAAAATTCTAACTCTACTGTTATATATAACTTTAAGTTTTTATGGGCGTGGTCTCGCCTCTCTTGTAAAATTGTTTTTGTTTTCACATTTTCCTTGTTCATTGCTTACCTGGGAATAATTGTGTAGCAAATTTCAGCTCTGTAGTGCAAAAAATAACTTAAAAATTTTACGGGCGTAACCACGCCCACTTTTTTAAACTTAAGATTTCACTGAGAGGTAGTGTTTAAAGGGCCTGTAAAGTTTCGTTAGAAGCGGCTAATGAGAAGTATGTAGCAAATAGTCCAAAATTTTAAATGTAAGCTTAAAATTAAGGTCACGCCCACTTTTGAAAAAAAAAACAAAATTATAACATTGCACTTGTAATTTCCATTGAGACGCTTTCAAACTCTTTAATTATAACTTTTAATAAAAAATTTAAGGATGTAGTGCAATCTCCGCCCCCAGAAAAATTACGGGTTTTCAGATTTTTGTAATTGGCTTGAAGAAGACTTTTAATGATTTTTTTAGTAACTTGTATTCCACATTTAAGGTCCCTACTGTCAAGTATAACGTAACACGTTTAAGGACGTGGTCTCGCCTCCCTTGTTAAAATTTAGGATTTATAAAATTTTTTTTGTTCGTTACTTACCCAGACCTTATTATGTAGTGAATTCCAGCTCTCTAGCTTAAATTTAAACTTAAAATTTTTATGGGCGTAATCATGACCACTTTTTTCAACTTGAGATTTTGCTGTTTGCCAGTGTTTAAGATGCTTGTAACGTCTCTTAAAAAGCGGCCAGTGAGAAATTCGTAAATAATAGATTGAAATCTGAAGCGTAAGGTTAAAATTGTGTGGGTGGTGGTCACGCCTACTTTTGAAGAAATACAATTTTAATTTTGCACAAGTGCAATGTTTGTCCAAAATTTTCATAGAATTGCGTGATTTTAAACGCTTTAATTGTAATTTTTGCTTTAGAAATTTAAGGGTTGTCGCTCTATCCCCGCCTCTTTAAAAATTTTGGTTGAAAAAGAATTTAAATAATTTTTTTGTTCTTCCCCAAAATCTTCATCCAGCAATTAAAAAAAAAGTTATTGGTTTTTTCTTGGTTTTTATTCGAGGACATTAATATAAATAGTTATACATACATATCGTTACCTTAATATAGAAAGGCCCTAACCAATTATTTTATATTTCGATAGAAAAACATCTAATGTATTGAAAACTGCAAAAATCTCGATTTCCAAAAAAATAATTAGTTGAGGCCTTTCTATATTAAGGTAACGATATGCTTAAATAAATAAAAAACTTATGTTTAACAATGTTAATTTCAAGAAATTTTAATTACAATCTAAAATAGACTAAATACTAAAATTATCCCTTAAAATCTGCGGGTGCTGGCTTATGGCCTGCTGAACTGCCAGCGAAAATCATATGAGAGGCTTGTGAAGCACCGCCAGACGCTCCCAAAGCAGTATTTAATATCAGACTTACTACACCACCCACAATATGCGATACGACGTGCTTAATAAAGGCTGCTGAATCAGACCCACCTTTCGTATCGCCACCATTGTTCTCTCTACGCTCAGCTGACTCATCCTCAACTAGTGGACGATTTTTGGCTTCCATAAAACTTGTAACAAAATTTTTTAAGAATATAAACGGCCTGGGAGGAACATTATCTTCTTCGGGATCCTGGAAAAAAATTTAAAACTAAAATTATTGCTAAAAATTACACAATCAAATTGAAATAAAAGAAAGTTTGGGGTGGTATAAATTAAACTTAGTTGAGAAAATTTTAAATGTAAATAAGAAAGTGTTATGTACAGCGCTCAATGAAGCTACCACAGTTCCCAGGAAGTTGCCGATAAATTGGCCATTGTTTATCTAAAAAGAAAATCAAATTTAAATATATAAAGACTTAAGTATTTATATAAACGACTTACAGCTCCTCCGCCTCC
Organism: Tachina fera; assembly: GCA_905220375.1. Lineage (NCBI taxonomy): Eukaryota > Metazoa > Arthropoda > Insecta > Diptera > Tachinidae > Tachina > Tachina fera. The sequence goes on from LR999966.1 coordinate 79,293,551, forward strand.
AGAAAGGCCATCAAAGGCTGTACCCACATATATACCCAAGACAGTGCCAAAGTTCTTGTCGCCCTAAATAACAAATAAAAATACAAATTAAATTTTTCAATGAAGAAAAAAATCACATACTGATAAAAGGCCCGATATCAGAGCAGTAGCAGAACCAATCAAACTTTCTATATCCAAACCACCAGGCTAAAAAAATAATTTATAAATATTAGTTTTCATTGAAATAATGCTTGATTTTTTTTTGGTAATACTTACGCCAAATATTTGTGATATAACACCTGTTAGGGCACCTATTAAAGCACCAATATCTGAGCCACCTTCTCCCTGTTATTGAAATCACATATAAAATAAATTACACTTTTAAAATTATTAATTTGCCATCTGCTCTCATTACTTATACTTACTCCACTTAAGCTGGTTATAATACCAACTAGGCCACCACCACCAGTCGGTGGCTGATCATCGTTGTCAAATAGTTCCGGTGAACCCTCTTCCTGTTTGGCTGGAGTTGTGCTGTTGTTTTTGCTGCTGCTGTTGCTGGCAGCAGCTGTATTTGTTTTATTCACTGCATTACTGACCATGGTAACGACTCCTTTTGTCTGATTTGTTTCTACCACATTCTTGCTTAGACAAAAATATATATTTTAAAAATAAAATATAAATATTTATAATATAATTAAGTTATTTAATTGATAATTTAATGTATACCCCACCCAGCCTTTCTGTAGCTACCAAATGGTGCTCGTACAGTTTTATAATTTCTTTCAACACTTACATTGGCTGCAATCACTAAACGGTCGTCTTCGAAAGTGTCCATTGGCTTATCTGCTTTTTGCATTTCAATCAAATTGTTGCGAAAGTCATCCTAAGGCAAAATTATGTAAGCAGAGAAAAGAGGTTTGTTGCTTAAATATTTCTTAAAGGAAATGCTATTTAACACAAAAAAAACTAATGCAAGCTTATTGCTTCAGTCCTATATTTTCTGCTGAAATACTGACTTTTGCTAATATACTGCAAACATTGAGTAATTTTGTATGCATACCTTAATATAGAAAGGCCCCAAACTCATGATTTTGTTTGAAAGCGAGATTTTTGAATTTTTCGATACATTAGATTGTTCTTCTAGAGAAATGTAGAAAAAACTGAATGTAAAAACAATACTGAAATAGGGCCTTTAAGTATTAAGGTAACGATATATTTTGCATAAATATACAATTTGATTTGATTTTTAACTGATTATTCATAAAGTAAAAAAATCATTAAAAGTTAAATTTTTCCTAGAGAGAAACTTAAAATAAATCTTGCGAAACTTCCATAAATACATACCAATGTATGTGTGTGCTCTGCATTTCCAGTATTTAAGAAATCAGCTAAAGGAAAATATAAATTTTAATTGTCAGTATCAGGGCTGTCAGACTTGGGGTTCTGACACTAAATAAAAGAAATTTCATGGAAAAAATTATGTGAATTTTAATTTGGCTTTTCCATTGGTGTTATAAAAAAATCTTATCTTTTGGGGAAATTCATGAGTTTTTTCTCATGCAATAAAAGCACAAAACCACTTGAGTATCCTTTCACAGATATGGAAATTATATTGCAATGCCTTTTTTGCATTGACGAACTTTTGCGTACAGTGTGCTATCGCTACTTGGTATAGTAAATTTTTTATACCTTTACTTGGTAGCACTAGATAATGTTAAATAAGATAAAGAAAGGAAAATATTTATAACATTTAACATGCACTTAAGCACAAAAATTCATTATGTTCGCATAACGCCGTAAACTTAGGATCATCATTTAAATAAATTCATATGTAATCAATACTAACTTTAGCCTATATAAAATATAGTTTTCGCATTTTTTTTCGTTTTTGGTTTTTTCGGTTTAAAGCGTTTTTTTAGTTTTGGAGTTTTTTGCTTTTATTGGCGCTTTTTTCGTCTTGGCACTTTTTTTCTCGTTTTGGCGATTTGTTTAGTTTTTGACATTTTTTAATTTTAGCGATTTTTTTACTTTGGCGATTTTTCTAATTTTGGCAATTTTTTTCATATAGGCGATTTGTTCGGTTTTTGGCGGGTTTTTTCATTTTGGCAATTTTTTTCGCTTTGACGATTTTTTTCAATTTTTCGCCTAAATGAGATTTTTTTAATTATGTCAATTTTTTCGGTTTTTTCATTTTGGCGACTTTTTTCATTTAGGCGCTATTTTAGTTTTCACACTTTTTTTTTCTCATTTTTGAGATTTTTTTCGGTTTTTGGCTTTTTTAAATTTTGCTATTTTTCTATTTTGGCAATTTTTTTTTCATATAGGCGATTTTTTTCATATAAAAATTATTTTGGTTTTGGTGCCTTTTTCGCGTTTTAGCGATTTTTTTCGGTTTTTTGGCGTTTCTTTTTTAATTTTGACGATTTTTTTCATTTGAGTGATTTTTTTCGAATTTGGTGATTTATTTTAGTGTTAGAATTTTTGTTTAATTTTGGCAATTTTTTCGTTCTGGCGATTTTTTTACAATTTTTGGCGATTTTTTTTTTGGTTTTGCAATTTTATAATTTTCGGATTTTTTAGTTTTACCGTTTCTGAAAATTTCAAGAGTTTACCTCTTACGGTTTCCAAGATATAGCAAGTTATCAAAATTACATAGTCAATATTGCATTAACTAATGGACCACCCTTTAATTTAATTTTTTTTTAAATTTCAAGTGTCAATATACATATGTACATACAAATGTATATATATTACAAGTGATTTCAAAATTTTTCGTTGCTCGTTTTGGAACACCCTTTAATTTTTAATGCTCATGTACTTGCTATTGTAGCGGCCAAGGTTCTACATACTCTGTTCAAATTTCAGGTCCGTAGCTCTTACGTTTCCTGAGAAAATAGTGTGTGGCGGACAGACGGACAGCATAGCGAAAACAATAGGGTTTCTTTTCACCTTTGGTGTACCGAACCCTAAAAAGCGTTACCAAATTGTAATTTGGTAGGTGAAGCAATTTCAAAATTAAAAGACAAGTGCCATGCAGTAATCTATTGGCCGAAAACCTTTACTTATTTAAACAACATACTTTAATATTCCAAAATATACATATAAGATTAATAACAGAAACAAAATTTGCTATGGTCAAAGAAATTGTATTGCTTAAATTCATAGATACAAAGATATCCTTTGATGTGTACGACAGTCAGTGGAACAAACTTTCATTTAACATTTATGATTTGAACGTGCTAAAGTTCGTATCGCTTTTTAACCCAAATTACATTTGATAATTATTAATGAACAAATAACACAAAAGTTAGTTAGTTAATATTCTGACTAGTAAATATTCTGACTAACACATAGTTGAACGGAACTACTAGCTTTTTTCGAAAGCCACTAAACCTTCATCATCAGCGTGCTTTTGTGTTTGACCCAGTGTGTGTGGGATCAGTTGATGTAGATTTCTGCTTTATATACGCAACTTTTATGCATATATATAATATATATACAACCTTGGTATGCACTTCGACGATGACTTCTATTATAAATGATTGTTTTCAGGAAAATTTAAGGGCATTTAACTCCACTATGACTTTGGTCAAAGAAGTTTCACATTATGACTGCATCAGTAAATCTTAAGGCCCAACTATAATATGAATAAGCGAACTTAAGCAACTGTGCGGTTTCATATAAAATGTATGTGGCAAACTATAATGTACTTATGGTCCTTTTCGTCAAGTTTCGTCAAATGTCATTTGCTTAAGTTAAGTGCCAAACTGAACGCACATTCCGTGCGGAAAACACTGTTTGTGCATTTTTTAAACTCAAGCAAACATCATCAGAAAATATTCATTGATTTTAAATATTTTTTATTGTTTCTTATTTTAAACTCAGAAAAGAAAGCAAAACTTTTAATTTCATTCTTTGTTTTACAATACACATATACACACATACACATGACTTTATTTATGTATGTTCATTGTTGTACTTTTTAGTAGGCAAACACATAAAACAAGTAATAAAGTGGTTGATATAATTCTACGTGAATTTTTAATAGATTAGAACATTCCAACAAGTTAATTTGATTGAATTGCATTCATTTAGTAGTTAAAAGAAGAAACAAAATTACTAAAAAATTATGAACAATACCTATATGTGCAGCTGTGGCTAAATAATACTTAAGTGCATGTAAGTCCATTGTGGCCACCTAAAACTCACATCTGAATTGCTTAAGTATTTGACAGATCGTCAAATTCTGGCATTAGCTTAAGCCAGCTTATTCATATTATAGTTGGGCCTTTACGCCGAAAAGCAGGATATATAATATCTTAGGGGCGCAGATTGCTAAAACTTAAAAAAATATATTAAGGAAATTCGGTTTTTAACCCAATCAAGCTTAAGAGGTTATCGGTTTATTTATTAGAATTCTTATTTAGATTTTTTTAAAACCGCACAACATTTTGTGCGGTTTTGTGTATAATTCTCTCCTCTATTTCGACATAACCTAACAGTGCACAAGTTATAATTTTTAATTTTCCATAATCACCTCGTTCAATATTGATCGAATTTGTGTGATACGTGCCGGTTCTTCCTTTTCTTCCGTATGCCTTTTCCTTAGCATTTTACTGCTGGCCTTGGCCAAGGGACCATCAGTCTCAGCATGATCGATTAAATAATCCAAAGTATAATCAATCTTATAATTCACAGTGTTTTGTATTAAGTCCACTTGCTTGAGTATCTGTTTCCTTAGCTGTCCCACTCTTTTGCCTACATCACTTTCACTTTGTCCAATCGAATTGTCGTCATTCACTAGTGCAGCCGAGTTTTTATAATTTTTTAAAATATCAATCATTTCTTGCCTGAATGTCTTGGCATCTTTTGATTTTGTGGCCATATCTAAAGATTTTGTTAAAATCTCTAAAGCTTTTTGATCTCTTTTTAATTGCTGCTCTATTTTTTTAATTTTAGGTAAGACTAAACTTTTATCACTCATATTTGTATTAAGCACCAGATCTTTCACAACTTCTATGAGATTTTTCTCAATTTGTTTTTCGGCCTGTTGGGCACCATTTAAAATGCCAATAGCGGTAATGGCCCGTAGTTCTTCGCGCGTTAATTTGGATTCTAACTTCTTATAGGCTGCCATGGCTTTAAGGTAATAAGGATTTAGTTGAGCCTTTAGTTTAGAAATCTTTTGCACTGGCCTAGAGTGGCACCAGCGTGAGTTTATCATCAGTATTAAAAGGCTTAAGAGTATAAATGGCTTAAGCATTTTTTTATTAATTTTTTTTATTTATTATAAATTATTTATTTCAAAATTGTTAACGACCTGTAGAGTTTTCCGTTATTAACTGTTTTTAAAAATGTTTTTCTTTGGCCTTTATATAGGGAATTTAGTTATTTTTTTATTTATTTCCAGTTTGTTTTGGTTTGGTTGGCGGAGGGCGTGGCGCTTAGACTTTATGGTTTCTGATTTTATACGTTTAATTTAGCGTTCAATTACCTCATTTGTGTCAAATTAAGTGATACACAATTTATTGATTGCAATTGGTTTTCTTTTACTGTCATTACTTGTTATGTGCGTTCCTACAGACAATGGCAATAGACTTTTAATTTCACTACTTCTTTAAGGGTGATTGATTTTGGTTGGAAAAGCATATAAAATAAAGTATATTTCCTGATGCGGAAATATCAAAGAAAAAATTCGATTATTAAAATGTCTGTTCCCTTGAATGATTATATGTACATATAGTTAATATAAAACTGTATCATTTTAATTACAGCAAATGTAGTTTAAATGTTATTTAATAATTGTTTCCGAAAATAAATCTGCTGTAATGAAAAATACAACAAAATCCGCTCGTACTTTATATAATAACTTTAATTATTGAGGATTTCAGAAATTTTTACACTTAATAATAAGCCACAAATGAACTGTAAATTAATGAGAAAATTTAACGTGTAACTCATTACTTTCATATGTAAGATCTCACTTGAAACAATATTAAAGTCGAGCTTGATTTTAGTCTGGGGCAGCCTGCCTCCTAAAAATATTGGTTGGTAGTGTTCAAAGGAGACGATACGACTTACCGCCAGATAAATAATAAGTTCTCCAAAAAAATATTATACTTAAGCTTTTACTTCGTATACTCATACTTTTAGCACAAACAATTCGTATAAACATATATTTGCTTTCAAACAACTGTAAGTGTAGACGTTTCCAATACACACAAGAGTACTCTACAACTATAAATAAAAACATGCGTGTCTTGGTATTATATTGTGCGTATTGAGTGTCTGTCATACTTATACTCGGGTTATGCTAATACTCAGAGTATGGATATTTATTCGGACATAATAAATATGCTAAAAGTATTTATTCATCATACGAATCTGTATGTATTTGTGTGTATGAACCCTGCAGGAGATCGAACTAGTGTCCAACTGGTATTTTACTAGTACAGAAACCACCACCACTTGTTCCCAACTGTAAACTTTCCTATAACATCTTAATGCTCAAATTAACATTGAGTGTGTTTTGAAAATTACTAGTGCCATTGGTACTAGTTTAGGACTAGTTTATTAGCAGTTCTTTTGCAAAGAAAAATTCTATAAAATTGGTGGTTTTATTCCTTTGTTACCCAGTGACAACTGCTAGTTAAAATTCGCAATTATTTATCATAATTCAAAAATACAAAAGGTTAATTATAATTATTTGATTATAATTAATTTTAGGTGAACCTAAAACTTTAATTATTGTATAGTACTAATTTTCGTAGAGTGCAAGGGCTTTATCAGACAGTCAAAATTTATTTTGCAATGGGGTGCCTTGGAACTACTTCACATACTAGTATTCATCAAAACTAGTGATTTTATGCAACAACTTTAACCCTTTTCGCACTAGAACAGCAAGAACTGTTCTAGTAATTATACTAGTGGGTTTAAGACAATTGACGCCTATTATTCTGCAGGGAAATAAAATAGAAAATATTCTTTGTTGGCTTAAACAAATAATTAGGATTTGGGCTAGAAATTTGAAGAGGAAAGACCTGAGCCCTGTGTTTGCTCACAAAACGGCAAACAACAGCAATAAAGCGGACTTTTTGCGTCGGTTAGTAGCCATGGACGATACATGAGTCCACCACTTCACACCTGAGATAAAATAACAGTCAGAGCACTGGACTGAAATGGAATAATCGTGTCCACAGAAGGCAGAAACAGTCATATCATCTGTTTTTTTTGCTGCTCTGAGTAGTATGATTATCTTAAATAAATTCAGTAAAGTGCGACTGTGACTCGCACACGAAGGGTTATGTACGTACAACAATCAAATATCTTACGTGATGTAAAATTTTTTTTTACAAGACTAAGTACCCCGTACAATTTTTTTTCGGTTTTTGGCGAGTTTTTTTAGTTTTACTAGTTTTGGCGGTTTTTTTATTTTTGGTGCTTTTAGGACTTTTTTCGGTTCTCGGCGTTTGTTTTAGTTTTAGCGTTCTTTTAGTTTTCGCGATTTATTTTACTTTTAGAGATTTAATAATAATAATCCCAAATTATTATTTTACTTATTCAGTAAAATATTTTTTGAATAAAAATACATTGAAATTGAAAATTATTGAAGGATTTTGCTGGATCCTATGCGCATTTTACTGTTGCTAATAGAGATCATCAGGGAACCTTTACCCTGATCAGGGTCCAGCAAACCCCTTCAGTAATCAATTTCAATGTATTTTTAAGTAAAATAATAATTTGGTGTTATTAGTGCGTTAATAAATTTTAAGCTTAGATTTATTTTAGTTTGGCGCTTTTTTCGATTTGGCGATTTTTTTCGGTTTTTGGGATTTTATTATTTTTGACGCTTTTTTCGCTTTTGGTAGTTTTTCGGTACTTGGCGATTTTTCGGTTTTTGGCGATTTATTTAAGTTTTAGAGATTTTTTTTAGTTTCTTTGGGATTTTTTTCGGTTTGGCAATTATTTTCAGTTTCTTGAAAATTTTTTCGGTTTTTGGCGATTTTGCAATTTTTTATTCGTTTTAGTTTTAGTGTTTTTAAAAAGTTCAAAAGTTTGCCTCTTACAGGTTTCAAGGTACAGCAATTTGTCAAAATTACATTAACTGATAGAATACTTTTTAATTTAGTGTTAATTGTTGCAGTCTGCATAAAAATACATTAACTTTTGGAAATTTCAAGTGTCTGTATATAATTGTAAGTATATTACATGTGATTTTAACATTTTTCGTTACTCGTTTTGGAACACCCTTTAATTTTTAGCTGTCATATGTGTGTTGTGGTAGCGGCCAAAGTTCTATATATTCTGTAAAATTTTCAGGTCTCGAGAAAACAGCCTGTGACGGAGAGACGGACAGCGTAGGGAAGACAATAGAGTCCCTTTTCCCCTTTGGTGTACGGAACCATAAAAAGAAAAAAAATATTATTATTATTTTTATTTTATTTATATTTGCAATTCTTTTTTACGTTATGTGTTTTATGTTGTACATGTTAGGTCACTTTAAAATACATCCTAAAAACTTAAAAGTAAATTGGAATAAAAGATAAAATATGTAAGTCAATGTTTATACTCTATTATCATCAATTGTAATTGCATACATGAATATGTACATATATTAAAGTCGTTCTTTTTTTATATATTACCAATGTTACCAGATTTCAATAAAAATAATTATCCATGAAGATGTTGGAAAATCCCAGCGAAACGTCGGATACATTAAGAATGAAATAGGAAACGTCTTTTATTTACATTTTGAAGAAGTTGAATGACCTTGAATATCTATAAAACTACATTAATTGATATTAAAAATAAGGTCGGGAAATTACATACAAATGAAAAAAAATATTTTGTGCTGCGTTCACGTGATAGTGTAAATATCGCATTTGGTGAGAAACAAAGCTTTTTTCTATTATTTTATATTTTCTATTTACAAAACTCGAAAAAATGGGTCGAGTTTGCTAACAATAAATAGTTGTAGTCTGCGCTTGAAAATTATTTTAAGTCGATAGACAGTTGTTATTACTACTAGTATAAACATAATATAAAAGTGATTGAACAACGCTGGGGAACAACGCTGAATTGAACTAAAAGGATATTATGCTAAGAAATAAAGTAAATTTGTACTAAATTTGCTGTGTTTTTTTAACTAGACTTAATTATTTTTTTGGGCCGTCCTCGTAACTGTTGGGAAGAGATTTATGATTTTTTTAGATACTTTTTAGCATTTCGGGGCACCGCATGTGGAATTGAAAAAACAAACAAACAAACACAGTTAAATGCTTTCCTAAAACGGAAATTAATTTTACATTTCAAATATAAAAATATTTGTCAAACGTTTGCTTTAATTACACATTTTATTTGCTCCCATTATGTAATTATTCAAGTGCGATTGAAACGGTTAAGCTCCTCTACCATGCGATCCATAACATTAATAGCGTTGGGGAATAAACAAAGTCATTCAGATGACATAACTTTAATTGTAATACTCGTAGTTTAGGTGTCTCATACACGAGTTGCTTTAAGTACTCGAAATTGGATTACAATGCAATGACTTGCTTACTCAACTGTATAATTTTTTTTTGCTTTAAATGTAGTTTTGTTGGTATAAGTTTTTTTTCTCAATTTTTTTAATTAAAAAAGATTTAAAACACACATTAATTTATTTAAACTTGAAAGAAGAGAAACAACAAGAAATAAGTAGTTAAAAATTAAATGTTTTGCAATTATTTTTTTTTGGCAAAATTAAATTTAAAGGGCATTTGATATTTTTTTTAAACTATTAAACGTAACAATAAAAGACAATTCTTTTAATTTAGCCTGTTAATGGTAAACGAATGTTTGTTTGATATATAAAAATTTGTTTTTTAAAACTTCATTCCTAATCTAATCTAGTTTGGTCTAATCTGTTATAGAGGTCATGTCTTAAGGCCGTATCTTAAGGTCGTACTAAATATAAATAATTAAGCCAATCTTATAATTATTCTTTTTTAAAAATTTATAACTGCCAAACATGGTAGTATTTATTTAGCGCAGTTTCTCATAGTTAATTTTCTTTTTGAATATTTTTTCATAATAGTAAATATTAGGAAATTTTCAATCGCTGTTACATCTGTGGCAGTAAGCCAAAAAGTGTTAAGACGAAGAAGGAGATAAATTTTAAGCGTTCAAGCCGATTTTCAAAAACTTATTTTTTTTTTAAGTTAAATTGGAAAACTCCCTGTTAACCTTTATTGTTTTAAGCAAACGTCGTTCTACATACTATAAGTAATACATTTAAGTCGAAATATACCAAAGTAAAACCTTAATTAAGCTGTTATTCCAAATGACATTAGAAGTTTAAAAAAGATAAATCACAATTCATAGTGCTATAAATTCCTGAAAAACCACACACATTAATTGAGATTTTGACCAGAGATAGTTTCGAATATGCAGATTACGAAAGTGCTATAAACTCAAAATCAGCTTATCTCGACTTAAGTGCTTTTTCCTTTTTGCCTCAAACATGTAAACGATTCATATACAAGTGAGATTTATTTAGAGATTATTTTATAAATCTTTTATGAAGGAAAGTATGAGGCTCCTCAGTGTTAATATTTTATGAGCCGTCGGGAGAGTCGTAAAAGAACCATTCGATAATGATTTGGGGAATCATGCAATACAATTTAGACAATTTAAATTTTTTTAGTACTTATTAATAAAAAACTTTTCATTTATTGATTAAAGTCTACAACCAGAGAAAAAACGAGCTTAAATTAAAAAAAAACATATTGTATTAATTAGAAACATTAACGAAAGTCTAGTCATGTTGAAGTTTCTTATTTCAATATGGAATAAAAAAAATTTAAAAATTTTAAAAACGAAGATGCGATATATTCTAAACGGCTAAACTGATTTTTTTTAAAACATGGCTAAGAACCTTTTCCTTCAATTTACCTTTCAAACAGAAAAAACTAAATGAAAATCGGTACAGCCGTTTCGTCTGTACGTGAGAACGGACAGACACACAGATACACAGACACACACTACAAACTTCCCTACAGAAAATGCGAATAGTGAAATAATAGCAATTTACTAGTGATATTGTCAGTTGTACTAATGACCACGTGTACCCCAGCCAATGGAATCATCTATTGACATTTAACATTAGCTTGTCATTAAAAATCTAACACTGGACTGTAGCACTGCTGAGTAAGAGTTCTTTCGGGACCACATGGAGACATTTGCACCAAAGATTCACTAGCAAATTTTTGGGTCTCTAGTCTACAAAATCGACATTTCCTCGCTCGATGTCAATAGTAAAATGGTAGTGATTTACTAGTGACAGTCTCAATAGTACTTCTGGGTGTACTCACCCAATGTAATCGCGTATTGACTTGTCATTGAAAATCTACCAGTAGACTTTGGCACCATATAGATAATATATTTTAGTGACCCTCGTCTACAATTTTATAATTTTTATAATTTTAAACACATACATACATACATATGTAATCTTTTAAAATTATTGCACAACATAATAAAAAAGAAAAACAAACTATTGACGCGTTCGTTGACAATGTCACCAGAAATACACTAGAAATGTTGTTTCTAATGTGTCTCTACTCGCGCATACTAGGAAAGTTGTCGACATTCAACAATTGCAATTGTCGCTAGAAAAAGAGTTTTGACATAGAGACATGTGGTTCTAGGCTGACTAGAGGGTTATAACACCCCTTATAATTTTAAGTATTAATTTTTTAACTTTATTTATTCTTAAGTATTTTAGTATACATTTGCTATTGCATTGAAAACTATTGAATTAATGTGACGCTTTCTTATTTTTAAGTTGCAGCTTTTTAGTGTAGTTTATTTTAGTGTAGTTTAAATAGGCAAATTTAAATTTTTTTCAAAAATTGAAGAAAGAAACGATAAATTAATTCAAATCTTTTGCACATTGAAAATGTACATACGTATATAGATGCAACAGCCTCTTTGCATGAGTGCTGCAGAGATCTGTTAATAACAGAGTCCTCCGAACTTTGACTGGCACACATCTATGAAAAATTCAATTAATTAAAGAATTAATATATTTTATTAATAAATATTTGAAGGAAATTACTAACCACAGCGCATAATGCAAAATGCAAAAATTTAATTTAAATAAATCTTAAGAACCAAGTACTCAGCTCGATACGCAACAAAATTTTACATCATATCGTGAATTTTGAAGACTTTTACCAGTGATTTGTAGCTCTGAGATACTGCTAAGGCCAGGAAAGTAAAGAAAATTACATGAGTTTTTTATGTTTTTTTCGGTTTCACCATGTTTTTATGATATTTTTTCTTTGGGGCTTAACGAATAAAGGCATTGTGTTAATTTTTTTTTTGCTGAACGATTTGATTAAAAGCTATTTTTAGTATTAAAAGAAGAAAATTATTTTGAGTATTAATGTTGAAACAATTTGTTTAAAAATTAAAAAAAAAATATAATTGTTTTTGCAAACTAAAACCAAGAAGAAGGTTTTTAGAAGTGAAGATAGTTACATTTATAATTATGTTTTATAACACAATAAATTTTAAAATCTCTAATTTTAGACGTAGGAAAAAAAGTTTGTGCAAATTTGATCAATTTTTTTGTGATTTTTTTAAAATTTAAAATCTTTTCCGCTTTTGCTCATCTTGCATGGATAAAAATGAGAGTAAAAAACCTTTTTGTCAGTCCAAGACAAAAATTTAAGGTTTATGATATTAAAGCACAAGTAGTACATTTGTTTAATATTTACATTATTTTTGCAAACAATATTTATGTCACCGCCCACAAAAAGAAGCGGGACGTAAAGATGCCATATACGGTCTCCTGGGTCTAAGTTTAGGGTTTTGAACTTTTGACGACATTGAAAGTTGCATTTGCTAAGCAAAAGTATGGGAAAAGCTAAGAAAAAAATTAAAATTTTCAGAGGTATGATTAGTTCCTCTGAGAAGAACGGTTTTCCCCCTTGTAAGATATGTCATTTTTTTAGGGGTTAACAGCCTAGCATAGTTAAACATAAAGTGTACAATATCACTCTTCAAATAATCACCAGGACACTGATGATTTTGATGGAGTTTTATAATAAAGACAATGGCCTAGTAAACAGCTCTTATAGTGTTGTCACACTGACATGGTTTTAATACTCTTCAAAGCTGGTTTTAACATTAAAAATTATTAAAAACAACTATTACAGCCTGATCTGATATACATATATGGCTCCATATAATGCATCTTATTTCTATATACATATGTATAAACCCTCTAAAAAGCTTCATAATTATATTTCCGTATACATATGACTTCATATATTAAAATATAATTTATATATTCTTCCATATATCATGTCATGTATAATATATTTCGCTTGTATGATTCTATACAATTCCATACATGAATTCATATATATTTTTATACATTCAAATATTAAAAATATATGGACCATACAGGATTAAAATTGTTATAACCGACGAACGGATTTTTACGACTACCTTTGAATTTTATGAAACTTAGGTGTCTTTTTGCACGTTTCTTAACTAAGATAAATATAAAGTTTTGGACTACCAGCTTCTGTTTTTTCTGAGATATGCCGTGTCAAAGAATGAAAAAATCATTAAAAATATAAGTGGTCTGCCATTATTGCTCATATCTTCAAGAGTTTTTAAGATACAGGGTCGAAATTGGGGAAATTTGTATACTATTTTTTTTTAATTTTTTTTATTCCTATTGCACGGAGGAAAACATCAAAACATTAAACAAATGTTTAATAAAAAATTTTGAAAAAAAAATTTTATAAAAATTTCCCACATAATTTCAAGTTATTGTTTATATCTCAGGAACTAATAAGAGCTCACTCAAATTTTTTGACACAAAATGCAGAAGAGACATTACAGAGAGCATTAACATATATTTTTTTTAACATTTTCAAAATTTCATTTTTTGAGATATAATTCCCCAAACTTTAAATGATGTGACAGTGATCTTTTAGCTTTCAGAAAAAAATTTAAACTAAATGCAGTTTTAAAGCTATTCTTAATAGCTATTAAATGGGACCAATTTGGACCCTGTATCTTTAAAACTTTTGTTGATATGAGCAATAATAGCAGACCACTTAAATGTGTTTTTAATGAATTTCCTACTTTTCGAAGCGTCATATTTCAGAAACCACAAAACCTAGATAGCCAAAATTTTTGAATTTATGTTATTTTAGTACCATAGAATATTCGTTAAAATTTTTGTACAATTCTAATAGGGTAAGATAAAAAATTGCATTTTTTCGTTGATTTAAAATGGAATTACCCTACATATTCTTTTTAGCTGGGTAGTGTAAAAAAATATAGTTTGAATATAAAAAGGTCAACTTATTCTTTATAAAATTTAATTATATTTTTTTTTACAAATTTTTGAGCAGATGCATTTTAAATGGTTAGAACCGCAAAAATATGCACTTACCCAAAAAATATGCAAAAATATGCCAAAATATGCAAACAAAAATCGATGCCAAATTTCTTAAAATTTGATTATTGGCATAATTAATTTGCCAATGCCATTTCATCTATTAACAAAAACAAACATGCATTTATTTGCCTGTTTACTAATGAATAGAGTTGTTATTTCTGTAACACAATGATGTTTAGAAACTTTGATTATTTCAATTAAAGCATTTAATGGAATGAATTGAATAGATAAAATGAGATACTATTGATTTGTATTTCCTACATTTCAACTTGAACAAGTGTAGCGCATGTTTTCACATCCAAACTCACAAAAAACAAAGCCAGAACATACACGATAATTCAAAGATTAAATTTAATAACTTAAAAATTCTTAAATCACGTTTCATCTGTAAATGATTAAGTTTATGCTTAAAAATTCAAAAAAAAAAATAGTTTGAAGGGTTTGTGTGCTTCCTTGATAAAAAAAAACAAAAAAAAAATATTTAGTGAAGGTCACACTTGAGTGAGCAACATCAATTACAAAAAAACATGCAAACATTTATTATCCAATTTGCTGGAGCATGCGCTATTTGTGTAAAAACCTGAGAAGCCATTTGCTATTTATAGCTCTTGCGATATTTGTGTCATACACCACATTTAAAAAAAAACATTAATAACAAATCATTTGCTATATTTTATGACAAAAACACGGAATCGACCATTAAATGAAACCACTAAAAATCCTAACAATCCTAAATGCATTTCAACTAAAGAAAAAAAAAGCATAAACTGAAACTAAACTAAAATCACGTAAGACTAAACAAAAGCTATACGAACACAGCAATTTCTATGAAATAGTAATAAGATTTTTTAAACACTGAGGCCTTGTTTTCTTTTTCTTTTTCATAAAAAACAGCTAGACAGTTAAGGCACTTACACTTGTAGCTCTTTTCATTTCTAATTCTTTTTGCCAGTGAGTGTGTTTAAGTGTGTGTGGGGTAACAGCTAACACGAACCACAATAATGAAAGCGAAAGTAAAATAAAAATTGCTTAGCAAAACGAAGAAATGTTTAATAAAATGAAATGGAAAACTAATAAGTAAATAAATTATTTTTTTCCTTTGCTTTGGCTTAAAAGTTAAAGCTTTTTTAATGCAAGATACGAGTACTATTAAAATAAATTTTAAAGTGAATGAAGAATTGTTGGTGCAATTCAAAGACGGAAGCCAGCCTTTATGACAGTAATAACAATTGCTTTAAGAAAAAGCTTTTTTAATTTATTTTCTTGTGCCTGTTGTGGCTAAATATTTTCCTGTGTTTGGCTTTGGAAACTTCAACAGTAACTTAAGAGAGTTTGTCTTCTTTTTGTCATCAATTAGTATGAAGTTTCTCTTTAATTTTATTACTTTACAAGAAGTCTAGGTACAAGATTTAACTCTTTCAATACCTTGGTGAACTGTAATATGCAGTCAAAAATAAACGGCAAAGAAAAAATAGCGGGACGTTTTATGGTCTAATTATTGATGCTACCAATACCAAGTCCACCTCCCTTTATTCTGTAAATCGCTAAAGATAAGTCTCTATTGAAATTTAAGTAATTTATTATTCGACATATTGTCATAATTATATTTTAATTTGAAATTTATTTGCTGGTGGTTTAGCTTGGTCTATATACGTATTTCATTAGCGCTTGAACCAAATCATCAGTAGACTTCAACCACAAATTTTGAACAGTCACAAACCTCTTACTTTATAATAAATTTCAAATCTCTATTGAAATTTTTAAATCAGGCATTGCCTTAAAATGTTTAATTTTGCATTTGTTTAGCATTTTAGTGATCAAATTTGGGTTTAGCTTTAGCGAATGTATAAATACTCTTTATCACCAAGCTTTCGCTTCATACAACTCTAGGAAATTTTACTCATTTTGTGGTCATAACTACTCTCAGCCAAACCGCAGGACCGATTAAAATCAATTATTGGAATCAAACTTCGAAAGCTTACCTCTTAACATCCTTAAAGCTGTCATCACGAAGAAAATCACGCTCACGTCCTCTCACGCTTGAAAAACTTTTGACTATTATTAATAATACACTTATTTTTGACAATTTTTAATACTTTTTTATTTTTGAAAAACTATATACATAAATGTTTGTTATAAAAACATTTAATTCACTCATTTATTATTATTTATTTGCAATCACACAAAAAAGTAGCTAGATAAAGCGACAGGAAATCAAAATTGTCGAAAAATTTTCAAAATAATTGTTTTCATTTGCCCATGATGAATTAAGTGAGACATTTTTAAATATTAATGAGAATCTCTACCCAAGTAGATAGACTAGGGTGCCGATGAAGTGCGTGGCTGCACAGAAAAGTATCGGCATTTCCCCCAGCTTAAAGTCTAAGTTTATTTTTTCTTCTCTTCTTTAGAAACTCACATTAATTAATAAAAATATTTCATTCAATAAAGAATTGAAATTACTGAACTTAAGCCTGACTAAGAATTATTTCTGATTAATAATTGTTTTCTTTGTTTCTCTTATTATTATAAATTAAAGCAAAAAAATATAAATATTTTCACTCATGCTCATGCCTTCTCACGCGTGACAATTTTTAAATCTTCCTTCCTTAGACCTTTTAGCTGCTCTTTTTGTTAACATTTGGCGAGTAGAACTTGACGGCTATAATTTTTTATTATAAAACACTTCACTACTTTACTACACGACCACTCTTTCTCACGCGTGAACACTTATAAAACCCTTTTATTGGTTTGAAGCTGCTGTTATTGGTAATAGTTGCTATTAAATTGGGTTTTTCGCTCACACTCTTCACTTACGCAATCAAATATTTTTTTTAACACAACCACGCACTCTCACGCGTGGCAATTCTTAAATTTCCATTTTTTAGACTTGTTTATTCGGATAAAGCTGCTTTTCTTTATAACATTTGGCGAGAAAAACCTGACGGTTATAAATTTTTAATATGAAACCATTCACTACACAGAAAAAAGTATTCACCAATTAATATTTTCAATTAATAATTTAATTGTATTGATTAAATTTTTAATTGTATGAATTAATTTGACGGGAAAAACTTAATTGATATTATCAAACTGTTTATAGGTGAAAATTTAATTAATTTTTTAATTGATACTACCAATATTTTAATTAATATTACAAAATCATTCATATTACTTTTTTGTGTGTACACTCAATAGTAATTTGTAATCACGCACAAGACTTGATAAAGTGAGAGTAAATGCAATTGTCGAAAAACGTTAAAAATAATTGTTTTAAATAATATCAACAATTTTTATATGAAAGCAAAAATTTATTTTTCACTCATCTTCACGTATTCTGAAGCGTGACTATTTTTACACATATCTTTTTTAGATCTTTTTATTTGGTTTAAGCTGCTCTTATTGCTAATAATTGCTATAAAATTTGTGAGAAATACCTGACGAATATAAATACATGAATGCATTCAATCGTCACAAACTCACTTGATAAAGTGACAGTAAATCATAATTGCTAAAAATTTGTTTAAGTAATTGTTTTCTTTATTATGATTTTTATAGTAAAGCAAAAAAATATTTTTTTCCACTCACGCATTTTCACACGTGGCAATTTTGAAACACCTCCTTCCTAGTCCTCTTTATTTGTTTTAAGTTGCTTTTATTGATAACATTTGGCAAGAAAAAACTGATGGCTATTGATTTTTATTATGAAACCCTTAACTACACTTAGTCGTCATTTGAAATCACACACTCACTTGAGAAAGTGAGAGTTAATCAAAATTGCTAAACATTTTGAAAATTATTGTTTTCTTTATGATTTTTATATTAAAGCAAAAAAAATTTTTGTTCCACTCACGCTCACAAAAAAATATTTTTTTTCACTCACGTATATCCTTACGTGTGACAATTCTTAAACACTACTTTCGTAGACCTTTTAAATTGGATTTAAGAAAAAAATGATTTTCGTTTTCGTCTTTCTTTCGATTTGTCACTCACGTTTCCTCATGCCCATGTACTCTTATGCGTGAAAATTTTGAAAGACCCGTTTTTAGACCTCCTTTTTGAGGAAAACCCTGAGGGCTATACATTTTGATTATGCAACCCTTTACTAGACTCAATCGTTATTTGAAATCACACAAACACTTGATAAAGTGACAGTGAATACAAATTGCTGAACATTTTTGGAACATAATTATTTTCTTTGTTATTATTTTTATACTAAAGCAAAATAATCATGTTTTTCTCTCACGTTCACGATTTTGAAATACTCATTTTTAAGACGGCTTTAAGTTTTTATTATGAAAACCGTTACTGCACTAAACCAAAATTTTTCAAAAATGTTAAGAATAATTCTTTTCCTTGTTATTATTTTATATTAAAGCAGAAAAAAATTTTTTACTCACGCTCACGCTAACGCACTCTTACGCTTGAAAATATTTTAAAACTCCTTCCTAAGACCTTTTTATTTTGCTTATGCTGATTTAATTGATAACATTTGGCGAGTAAAATCTGTCGGCTATACATTTTTATTATGGAAACCTTTACTCAATCGTTATTTGAAATAACACACTCACTTAATAAAGTGACAGTAAATCAAAATTGTTAAAATATTTTAAAAATAATTGTTTTCTTTGCTATTATTTTCATATTAAAGCAAACAATATTTGTTTCACTCACGCTCACGCGTGACAATTTTTCAAAACTTATTTATTTGATCTTTTTATTTGGTTTAAGCTGCTTTTATTGACAATACTTGCTATAAATCTTGCGAGAAAAACCTAACGGCTGGACCTGATCGGTAATTGGTTTTATATCAATACTGGCCACCGAGCCAAATGTGTACGCGTATGTGTACTCTGGTGACACCTTGGCCAGCAGCGCTTTATATTGTCATTTGTTTATCATATCAGGAAGTGTAGTTACTGAAAGCAAATTTTCTTTAATTTCTGTTAAAATTATTTTCCCCTTAATGGGTTAAAGTGAAATTTATTTTTACTATTAGACGTTCTTCTTCTGCTCAATACTATAGTAACTACAAGAAACCCGATTCAATTTATACTTCAATGCATTCAGTCTATATTTATTTTTATTCATTCCAAGCACATTTTTTTTCAGTTTTCAATATCACATGCATGATGTGTCTTCTATAATAATATGTTGTTTTTGTTTTGTTTTCTTTTGGGTATTAATTATTTTGTTTATGTTTTCCGTTATGTTTTACGACACTCTTCTTTCAAAAATACTTGGCCTAAAATATTTTCTGTGCGTGTTTTAAATACTATTGTAGAAAGACCAAGAAAAAAAGAGTACAAAATATAAACACACATTACTAAAAATGAAAAATGTCAGTTAAGCGTGGATCTTTCGTTAGTGTACTTGAAGCATAAATGAAAGATACTTAAAATTTTTTTTTGTATCTAACGAAAATAACAATAAATTAACCAAACATAAAAAGAAATAAAGCATAAGTGTGTAAAATAAATTAATAAAAAAGAAGAGCACATTGTTTTCCGCATTTTAGCTGCAATTTATAACTAATTGTTAAGGAAACGGAAAGAATAAGAAAAAAAAAAGAATATTTACTTTGATAGCAAAAAAACCCAGTTACTTACATGTTTAATATTTATAAAATAAATAGTTTTTTTTTTAAATAAAAAGCTTAAAATTATGTTTTATTGCAGCTCTTCAGTTTTACAATAAATAAATTCATTAATTTTTGGACTTTATTTTTGTTAAAATTGCTTATGAAATTTAATAATTTTGCAATATTTTTGCAGACTTTGAGGTGTTATTTTGAGCTGACATTTAATTAAATCTAACATTTGAAAGAGGTAAATATAATAATTTGCATTGAAAATTTCAATGCAAACTCTATACATATATTTGTGCGGAATTTCGTTTCAAAGTTGCGACACCGAATGTTGTTGTTGAATCACGTTTCTTTCTTAAGTCTTTTGATTTATAGCACAAAGTTTCTACACTTGAAGACGTTTATAATAGAATTTAAAATAATTTGAATATAATTGCGCACAAAACCACTTGATTAATTACATGTTTCATAAAATATTTCAATTTTTATTGTTAGCTGTTAAAATTAAGACTATTTGTAACATGTTTGTTAAATAAATCAGAATTAAAGTTGAAAGACTTTAACAATTAAAACGAAAAAGAATCATAAGCATATCCAAAACTTAGCATGTTGCAAAATTCAGTGTGAAACAGAGAATAATTAAATTCATGTACAAAAAGACACTCCAAAGAAGTCTTGCAAATGTAGAGTAATTATTTCTAATGATTCTTACATAGTGTTGTCATTGTAAGAAGTTCACTTCAGTTCGATTCATAATCACCGAATTAGAAGCGATTTTAAGACAAATTTTCTTTTTGGCATCTTATAATAATATTTTACTATTGGAAAAACTCAAACGCGAAGCAGTGTTTTCATGTAAATTGAATTTATTAAATTTAAATTTTTAGACCACACAGAAAAGTTTTAACTTAAAATCTACTTAAACAAGGTTAATCTAATATTTTTTTATATGTGTTTCATGTTAATTTAACATGTTTTATAGTAATTGTCATAGAAAATTTTTCCTCTTGAAATAACTTTATTTTATGTTGAATTAACATCTACGTACTGTTAATCATGTTGAATCAAAGTTACTTCAAGTTAAATCAACATGAATTTAATTTAATGTAGTAATTGTATTTTATTAATTATTTAACTTACGTGTGGTTGACATAGATATCAGAAAAATCTTTGTATATAAATTAAATTGGCTTCCCCGGCCAAGATTTTAACTCGAAACTCATCGCGTTGTAGTCAACGTGCTTACCCCTGCAGCCACAACAACTTTAAATATTCTTAAGATACACACTAAATATGTACCATATTATATTAAATTATAATTTAAAATTATTTCTTATCATTTAACATACAATTTATTTGAAAAGTTTTAACTCCAGGATTCGAAGCTGCGGTCCTTCGAATGCAAGACTAGTACATTGCCTGTCAGCCAGTAGCAGTTTGTCGGCTGTTTACAAACATAAAAAAACAACAACAATACTAAAACAACTTATAAAACTAAGCACACAAGTGTATTGCAGCTATGAACAAAGCAAATATACACCAACATACTCAAAAAACATATTATTTCTTGTAAATTTAATGTGATTTGAATGTTGATTTTACATTTGTATTTTTTTCTGTGTGACCACAATTAGTTCATAAATTTCATAAAAAAAAACAAATTTTTTAAAAGACATGGTGAATGGTGAGTATTTCCTAAAACCATAAAGGAATTGGAAGTTTTGGTATGATTAAATTTCTATTTGCTTTGCTGCTAATTAACAGCATATTTAAAATATATTTTTTTTTGGCAGCAACGAAAATGTAATTCCTTAAGAATGACTTCCGATTTCTTTTTATTGGGCTGGAGATATTAAATGTGATGGTAGATTAATGGCCTAACTCATAAAAAATAATTTTGTTTTATAAAAGTTTTATTAATCAAATTTCTATCCAGAATTTGTTTTATAAACCTTTTATAAACCAAGAATATTTTTTATGAATAAGGCAGTAAAGATAAATGTATGCATTTGATTGCGTTTAATGCTTATTTTGATGTTTAGACTTTAGTCATTTTTTTTATATAAATCAAGAGACTTTGTGCATCCTGTAAAGTTCATTAAAAAGCTCCTGTTGGTACCATGAAATAAATCTGAATTCCATATGGTCGCAGCCAGGGTCAATTTTGTTACAAAATTTAATTTTTTTGTGTTAATATATGTTACTTATTCTTTATTTGCTACTTAATTATTTAACACATTTTTTTAAGCCATCAACTTAAAATAATTTGTTGACTTCAAGTTAAAGTCAACTAGTTTGTTGATAATGTCATGGTTTAAATATCATATTGTTAAATAAAAATATTTTTTAATCATTTAAAATTAATATTATATGACATGAAATTTCAATTACATCTCAAGTTTTTTACTAAATGACAATTTGACATATATGCTAATAAAAAAAATTGCGAACAATTTTGCAACACACTGAGCCACCGTTTAAAATGAAAAGCTGGTTAAGTAATGTTATATGTACAAAAAAATATATTATTTTTCAAAAATAAAAACACAGAAAAACTTCAATCGAAAACAAGGTTAATTTTATCTTTTTGTGTGTATTTGTTGCTGTATCTGCTTCTGCTTTTTATAACACTTATTTGACAAACTGTTTAACAAATGTTTTTGTTTATATGAAAAACTTAGATTTTTTACAATACGTTGTAAAATGGAAATTTTTTTATATTTTGTAAATAAAAAATTTAAAATTATGGAACTATTTATAAAAAGTGAAGAAGTGCTTGGAAATCAAGTTCTTGTATATAAAAAATGCACAAATACATTAGAAAGTAAAACTTTTTTATCGGCGGATTGATGTCAGTCATATCATCTATTTTCACTTCCCAGAGGTCAATGACAATATATTCGTTGTTTTCCATCCAAAAAATAATTTTTTTTGTTATTATTGCGGCCTCATCCATTTTTAAGTTGGTATCTATTCTTATTCACTGGCATAAACATTATCAGCTGCTTCCGGTCATTTTAACTTGGCAGCACTGAAGCGCTGTGCTAAGCGAAAACAAGGTTGCATTTCATAGAACTAATTTAAAATCACCCAGCAAAACATTTTCAAGATTTTTTAATGGCTTACAATGTAATGAGTGGTACATATTAATCTAATTATTTTATACGTATAATAACGACTGTTCTGTGATAAATAAAATAACAACTTATTTATATCATTACGTGAAAGTAATTATTGTAACTTTTTCCAGTTTATAACGAAAAATATCTACAGAAAAATTTGTTGATCGTGAAAATGAGCTTTGGAGACAACAAAAGAAAAAAATGCTCATTAACTTTTGAATAATTTTAGGCAAAAAGTAATCTACAAAATTATGCATATTTGTAAGCAAAAAAATAACCCATTAAATTTTCAATACTTTTAGGCAATCAATAATCTATCTATTAACTATTGGATGTTTGTTGGCAACAAGAATTGGGTAGCGCATATTTTTGAACTTCTCAAACAAAAATAATGCGTTATTCAGTCAAATTGTAAGTACTTACAACTGGAGGATAAATACACTTTTTTTGCATTCAAGTAGGCAAACTTTTTTGCTGGGCAATACAGAAATGGTTTTAAGTTGGTTTTAACAGAAACAATTTGAATGGTAAAACCAGGTTTTAACAGTTGATTTTAACATTAAAACCATGTCAGTGTGAAAACACTATAAGTGGCTCAGCGCGAACAAAAATCATGCAATATAAAGGCGTAATTGCAAGTGGTTCCATTTCATTGTCTCCCTTACAAAAATGCTTCCAGCAAGAAAACATTTTTGCTGGCTGTGTATGTTAGCAACTATTGTCATATCAACAATGATAGATGATTGTTAATTTTTTCACAAGATTCAACAAATAATTTTATTAAAAAAATATTCAAATACTGTTTTTGCGTCATACATGACAAAAAAATTTGTTATTTCTGTTTTTCGAAAAAACTTCGTTGTTTGTCGTATCAACAACTAAAGCTAAATTTTTTTCTGTTATTTTCTTTTTAAATTAAAAGTTCTATTTATTAAAAACGGTGTTTGGTTTTTTTTACACTTTTTAGAAAATTCTTATTAAATTATACCTTACTAGCTTATAGTAAGCATTTTAAATAACGAGAAATTTTATATAAATATAAAAAAATAAAATATCCAACTAGAATAAATCAAAGGATCCCTGCCTTTAATTTGACCCTACAGAAATACATTTTTTTTTGCTGGGACATAAATGTGAAAAAAGGCCAAGTTCCTTTCCAAAATTTCGGCCACTAAAAGTAGGGAGATAAAAATTTTGACCAAGTTCTTGTTTGGCACAATACCTATACTGTAATATGCTATGCATTATATAAATTTGTAGCCGTAAGAGTGTCATATAATTTCTAGATAATCTGCTAACTTGTCAATATTTTTCCCGATATAAAGAAATAAACAAATATACATTATTCTCTTCTATTTTAGAAAGTTAAAAATACTGCCAAGTTAGCAGATTATCTAGAAATTATATGACACTCTTACGGTTACAAATTTATATAATGCATACACACCATATTACAGTGATAGGTATTGTGCCAAACAAGAAATTGGTCAAAATTTTTATCTCACTACTTTTAGTGGCCGACATTTTGGAAAAGAACTTGGCCTTTTTTCACATTTATGTTTTTGTGAGGATCTGACTACTTTTTGAAAGGTTTTCTCAATAAAGCTTATTAAACTTTAAATTTCTAGTCGGTTATAGTTTTATTCATAATGACTGCATCAGTTTAAAAGACAGACCTACATACAATAATGGGTTAGAGTGTGATATGTGCACCAATGTGTCATTACAAGGACCGACTTATGTACTTAATTTTTTAAGAATCATCATAGTGGAAATATGTAAAATATAGTGTACATTTTAGTGGAACTGACCTTGCCTATTTTTCTAAAGTCTGCTTAGCCGTAGTACTTTTGAAAATGCCAAATTAAAGGCTAGCTTGAGTGAAATGTGCATGTAAAGTTTCAATAGAGTAGTTTGTGTTTAAAATTTTTCTAGTTGGTAACTTACCTAAGTATTTTTTTCCTAAGTTTCAGTTCTCAGTCGTAT
The DNA here is from genome assembly GCA_905220375.1 of Tachina fera. Lineage (NCBI taxonomy): Eukaryota > Metazoa > Arthropoda > Insecta > Diptera > Tachinidae > Tachina > Tachina fera. Next base: position 79,318,692 of record LR999966.1, read on the forward strand.
AACATTGCGCTAAGTGTTTATAAACATATCCCCAAATCCGTAATGTAACAACCAGTGCTTTCGGACTTTTCCTGTACGCAACTCACCCCTTGTCTTAAGTGGTATCGAATTTAAAATCTCTAGTTCAAATTCTAGCTTTAAATATTATGGCTGTTACCCCCACTCTCCATCACTTTCTTAAACTCAAGATTTTATTATGAGCAGCGCCCAATTATCATCGTCCTCTTTTTAAGATCATATTTTTAAGTTAAAGTTTCAACTAAAAGCTTCAGTACAATATTAGCGTGGCCCCTGCCACTGCTGCTTCAAGTATTTGGTTTTTTAGATTTTTCTAGTTGGTTTCTCATCTAGACCTACTAGCGTAACGAATTTCAGCCTTGAACGCGCAAATTTAATTATTTAATTTTAATGGCGTATTCCTGCCCACTTTTTTAAAAGAAATAATTTTTCTAGTCAGTGCCAATCATGCGTGTCAAGTTTCGCTGGAAACGGACAATAATATCTACATAAGTAGTATAAACCTGCTGATTCGAAGTACATAAAACAAGAGACTAATATTTTATTGTCATGTTAACGCCCACTTTTTTAAAGGAAAATTTATAGCCTTTCATTATTAAAACATGTATGCCAAATTTCAATAAAACTGCTTACGCCAACGATTTAAATTTCATGTTGTAGTTATAAACTTAATAGGCGTAGCCCTGCCCCTATTACTATATTTTCCTGGCTTTAAGATGTTTTTAGTTAGTTTCTTGTTTAGAAATACTTGTCTATCAATTTTCACCTCATTAGCGAAAATTTAAATTTTTTATTCTTATTTGCGTGATCAAGCCCAATTTTTCAAACTCAAGATTTTCTTTGGCGAGTGTTTATCTCTCCTGTTGTGTGTCGCTGGAAACGTGTTATAATGAATACATAAATAGTATATTTAAATGTGCTGAATCGAAGTACATACATTAAATAGGAATGCAAATTTTGTGGTGTTTTAACTCCATTTGTTTAAAGAACATTTATAACCTTGTATTATTGCAACATGTAACCCAAATTACAATAAAATCGCTTAAATTCTGCGTCTCATGGGCGCAGCCCCGCCCACATTGGTAACATTTTTGAGTTTTCAGATGTTTCTAGTAATTTGCTAATCTATAACTACTCGTTTATCAAATTTCATCTCAATAGCGCAAATTTTAATTTTTTATTATTATGGGGGTGTTTCCGCCCACTTTTTTTTAATCTAAAATTTTTTTGGCTAGTGTTTATCTTTCCTGTGTAGTTTCGTTGGAAACGGATAATAGTAGTTACATAAATATTACGGGCCGAAAGTACATGAAATAGGAGGTTTAAATTGTATGGGCGTATTAACGCCTACTTTTTTTTATAAAAATTTATAGGCTTGTATTATTGTAACATGAGTGCCAAATTTCAATAAAATTGCTTGAGTTAAACGCTTGAGACATTTGTTTTTAATTCAGAGCCTTATGGGCGTAGCCCCGGACCCTTGGTACAAATTTTCGGGTTTTCAGATTTTTCTAGGTGACAATTCACTTAGTTCTACTTGTGTATCAAATTTCAGCTCACTAGCACAAAGTTTAATTTTTATGGGCGTAGCCCCGCACCCTGGTTAAAATTTTCGGGTTTTGAAATTTTTTTAGTTCATCGCTCACTTAGATCTACTTGTGTACCATATTCCAGATCTGTAGCTATAGCGCAAGTGCTTCATAATATTGATGAGTGTGTCAGTGGTCAGTGGTCAGTGAGTATGTCTTAAAATATGCACTTTTTGCACCTTCATATCTCCGGAACCTTTCATTGTAAGGCTTTTTTGCATATGAGGTCACATGAATTTATTCTAATTATGGTTTAAATTTTATAATTTTACGATTGCGGGGAACAAAGTTATTTATGACGAGGTTAAAAACAGCTCGAATGGCTTCCTGTAAATCTACACACTGCGTGCATTGGCCGGAACTTGGCTTGGCGCACTGCCAATTCAAAGTCATTCATATTACCTTCAATGTTCTTCTGCATTTTTGACAAGTTTATATTAATGTATTTAGTAACCTATTTGTCTGGCTCCTTATATGAAAAATTAATTAAATTGTTAAAAAATTATTATATCTATCAAATAACTTATAATTAGTAGCGTTTGATAAATATTTAAAAGAAATATTTTAACATGTGTAAAAACCTGTTAATAATTAACTAAGTAAACTAAAAAATATATGTATTTTCTTGAATTGAACAAACATTTTTTAACTAAAAAAAATAAATATTTCATAAATATTAATAGCAAATTGGTTTTAAAGATGAGTTAAATCAACAAAGAAGAATTTTTTTTTTCAATATAATTAAACATATTTTATAGTAACTAGTATCCATTATATTTGTATTAATAGTCAATATTTAAAGAGTTTTCAGTTAAATATATTGTCATTCTTCTGTACCAGAAGGTGAAGTATGGTCTTAAAAACAAGCAAGATGTTTTAGAACAGGTTTAGAGGTTTTGATAAAATAAATCTATGATCAGGGGCCCGTTTCTCAAAGCTACAAGTTGCAAATATACAAGTAAAATACTAACAAAAAAAACAACAATTTTACAAGTTTTATTTTTGAACTGTGGTTTAAGAATAATTAAGGGCCAATCGCACACTTACGTTCAAAACAAAAACAAGTTCCAAATAGTTTTTCGTTGCTTCATATGTACACAGAAAAAAATATTCTTCCAATAACAACAACAATTTTAATTGAAAATAAAACCAAAAATGAATTAAAAACGTATTTAAGTCAACTAAACTTTTGCTTAAAAATTAAATATTTTTGCAATAAACAACTTTAATTAAAAATAAACCAAATCTCAATAAAAATGTAACTGAGTCAACTAAATTTTGTAAATTTTTAAACAAACATTTAATTGAATTAAATAAATTTTTTGTTGATTTTTGGTTTTATTTCAATTAAAGTTTTTTATTACAGGAATATTTTATTTTCAATTGACTTAAATATGTTTTTAATTGATTTTTGGATTAAAATTCTTTATTGCAGAGATATTTTTTTCTGTGTAAGTGTGCGACAAGTCTAACGTTGTCGAACCTAAATTAAAAAAAAAAACTTTGATAACTATCTCTCTTAGGGCGACTTTTTGAGTTGAAGATTAGAGATTAAATTAACCTTAATCTTCATTTGCAATTTTTGGGTAGTCGATTATATTGGTTTAATTGCTAGTTTAAGCGACCAATCGTGGTAGTTTAATCTTACTTTACAAACACTTGTAAAACATATAAATTTTTGTAAAAATTATATGATAAAATAATTTAAAACACATATATATACATATGTATTTTGTATTATTTATATATTTCCTTTAATACGCGAAATATTTACTTGTAAATAATAAAATATGACAGCTTCTTCTTCTTCCAACAAAAAAATCAAATTGTGTTGATAACATGTATGACTTTTGCACAGAAATTGTTGCCAATATTTTGTTTCTCAGTATGGTAATACTACACATAACAAGAAGTTTAAACTACCACTCAAAAACATCAAACTCAATTATGTGAGATTAAGTTAATTTTCGGATTAGCTAACTAGAGAAATAAACTAATTTTAATCTCGAACCCAAAAAGTCGCCCTTAGCATTAACGATAGCACAAATTTAAGGATCCGCATACAATCTCAAAATGTTTTTTATTTATATAATTTTTTACAGAAAAGGCATACTCTGGCAATTAATATGCCTCCCAACAAACATATGTATGCATGTGTGTAAAGCTAAGTCGATATGTTGAATCAACAAATATATGCTTACATTCATATGCTTAAAAATAACAATAAATCCCGCGGTCAGCATACACAGTATGCTGAAAGTACCAAATTTTTTAAAGTCAACATATGTCAGCAAATGATAATACAACATATGAGTTAGCATAAAATTTTTGTGTCTACACAATATGTTGAATTTCGTATTCTGATATATATGTTTAGTCATGTGATCATTTGCTTAAATATAAAAAAATGACAATTCTCTTTCTTTTAGTGAAAAAAATTTATATTATTACAATTATACATGGATATAATAAGAAAGAAATTAGCGCAATGGCGGAAATTGGCAATAAGCTGCAACAGCAGGATGACAAAGTCTAAAAATGTTTTAAATTCTTCAAAACTGTTAAAACGGGTAAAACCCAGACAAAAGGCCGCTTTTATTGCGAACTCAGTAAAAATTCGCAAAATTTTAAACAAGCCATAATATGGATTAAAAATCGCTAAAACTGTAAGGAATGCAAAAAATTCAGTGAAAATAACGAACATTACGTAAATTTGCAAAAATTTATTAACAGCGGGATGATAACAAAGTTTAATACTTTTATGAAATCGGCAAAACTGCGAAGAAGCTGAAGACATGTAAAAAGTCGCTTTTATTTAAAAATTTTGCAAAAAAATCCGAGAAGTTGCATAATTTTGAAACAGCCATAATATTGAGTAAAAATCGACAAAACTGTAAGGAATGCAAAAAATTCAATAAAAATCGAGAAAATGACGAAAATTCGCAAAAATTTACTACATGATTACAGCATGATGATGACCAATTTATTTATTTTTTTTTAAATCGGCAAAACTCTTAGGAGACTTAAAGCATGCAAAAAGTCGATTTTATTGCGAAGTTTCCAAAAATTCGCGAGAAGTTGCAAAATCTGAAGGAAGCTGGAATAAGAGTGATTATCTTCTTCAGAATCGCCTGAATTTTTTTTATGAAATTGTAATTTCCTTTATTTTTTACTCACCCGAATCCACCATTAACATTTTTGCAGTATATTTTTCACATTTACCGTTTCGTTTTAATCAATGCTACCATAGGTTTAATATGCATTAAATTGCCGAATTTAAGAGAAAAAAATTGCAAATCAGCCAACACTACACACAGGAGTAGAGTTAAAATATCAATTTTATTTGCTATCAAATTTGCCGTATGCTAAAAAGCTTAAATAGGCTTTTCAACAAATAAAATATATGATAGCATACATAGCAAATTTGTTACAAAGTAAAAATATGTTGTCTACACGATAAGATTTTAGATCTTGAACAAACGTTTGTTGGCAACTTTAACAAATACCCCTCATATGTAGTTAAGCATACGTATATTAAAAAAATATTGTGTCTACACGATATGTTGGCACTGGTAACAAATTTTTCACCATAAATATGCAAATTAAACATATCGCCTACTCTTAGCTTAACATCAACTAGAAAAGGGAGATTGACGACATTACAGGTGGAGAAGTGTTAAATTAATAAGCTTAACTCGTTTTAAAAATCTAATATTGTGCGTTTTTTAAACATTTATTGCATCTTTACAGCGCCTCTGGTGTTAAGTAGACGCATAAATTTCATTTAAAAAAGAGCAAACACGATTAATCTACTCTTTTTGATACTTATTTTACTTCCCTGACAACTCACTGCTACAAATATGGACGAAAAGAGGGCGCTGTGACATGCATTTTAGTGATACAGTAGAATTCATTTATAGCGACCTCGGTTATAACGACCATCCGTTTATAACGACGGATTTTCAAAGCAAGTTTGGTTCTTAATAGTTTGTACATGCGCAAGCATTCGCTTAGAACGACTCCGGTTTTAGCGACCATCTGCTTTTAACGACCAATTTGCACGTCTGCCTTGGAATGGACATTCGGTTATAACGACGATGTAAGTTCTGTGTACTAATTTTTATTTTTTTCATTCCATTTTTTGTCGTCAGCCAATACTAAATAAAGAAACATATACTGCGGGGAATCACAGAATTTGTTTTCGACTATCCCAAACAGAGGTGGAAATGACAAAGAAGAAATATTCAAACCAGATATATCAGAGAGTTTATATAGTTCCGTTGAAATTATTGAAAGTAAATTATTAAAAGAAATTCTTGTAAATAGAAAACAAACCACAATTCTAAACTATTTCCAATCTCAATAAATATGAATATACATGATAAAAAAAACTTAAAAATATTGTGTACACTTATTTGGATACAACGACGTTCGGTTATAACGACGTATAATTTCGGTCCCTTGGCGGTCGCTATAAATGAATTCTACTGTATGTCTAAGTTTGAACTTGGGTTTTATAAGACAATATTTTGCTTTGTAGTCATCGAACTAACTAGTTCAGTGCCCTCTTGAATTTGTTTCCAACATCTCTTTTCCAGTTTTAGTTAAAAAAATTTAAAATCTAAGATTTTACCCAGTTTTCTTCAAAATTAATTCTGCCAAAAAAAACTGACTTGAATGCAAAAATCTCATAGAAAAAAAAATAAGAAAAAATCGTGAAATATAAAATTAAATTTTAGTGGGCTTGCCTTCGCCCATTTTTTAATGCAAGATTGCGTGTTTTTCAGAGCTCAGGGTGCGTGTTAAGTTTTGTAAAAATCGGTGAAGTAGAACCTATTAAAATGAAATGGGCGTGACTCTGCCCATTTTTTTTTCAATTGAGGATTTTGTCTATTCTAGAGCTCAAGGTGTGTGGTAAGTTTTGTAGAAATTGGTTAAGTAGAACTGCGTTCAGTATTATAATAAATTTTAATAGGCGTAAACTCGCCCATTTTTTCAAATTTCAAACTGTGTAATTAAAAGAACCAAAGATGTTTTGCAGGTTTAGCAGCAATCAAATAAGTAGAATATCATAAAATTAAATATAAAAAATTGTGGGTGTGTCCCGCCCACTTTTTTACGATGAAACCAATAGGAAGCTATACCCTCTCAGACAAAAAATTAAAAAAAAGAATTTTTACAATCGGTCTAAAATGTACCGAGTTATGAAGTAACACCGCAAAATAAAAAATAGAGACAAATTGAAGTCGGTTAAAAAACATTTGTCTCTGCTTTTGCTGAAAATAATTTTAAGAAAAGGCAAAAAAAAGAAGTTCTCTCTTCTAAATTAGCTACAGCCATTTCAGTTATTTACGTACAAAAGTTTGCGTATCCTTTGTAGGACAAATTTTCGGAGAGGATTTCATATTTTGTATTTGATTATTTCAAAACGTTTTTACGAAAACTAGTTTTTTCTCTTTATAGAGTATGAGCAATTTTTCCTACACATATAAAGAAAATAGAGTTTTCTATAAATTTAACAGATTTCAACGATTAAAGTAGCACCAGCCATCGAAAACAATCCAGCAAAAAATTTCAAAATCGGGTAATCGGGTTTGAAATTAAGCATTTTTGGTGGAAGCTCTTCCCTACTTTATTGCCAACTTAATGATTTTAACAAGGCGTGTGACCAAAATATTCGATTCTTGTACATAATTTCTTTAAATTTTAGGTAATGTGATTTGTAAGCGAATAATGGAATTTGGTAATCAGAAAAGTAAGTCATTATATGCCAAGTAGTTCTGATGGCAATGTGTAATTTTTTACTGGGAACTAATGTAAAGCAGTTAAAAAAAATTTAGCAAAAAAAAACGTTATTGCATAATTTCTGCGGTAAAATAAGAATTAGATGTCATACCATCCATGTTATTTCACTATTGTGCAAAAATTTTTAAAATCTTACCTTTTCCTATAAGAAAACTCCTATTAAACACTAAACAATTTAATGCAACTTATTAAAGTTTCAATAAAATCTAAGAAATATACTTTTTTTCAGACAAGTATTATAATTATCAATAATTGCATTTTCATTTAATAATTAATACAATTAATTGAAATGATTACATTCAATATGTATTTTATTTTCAAAATAATATAAATGTATGTTTGTGTGTGTGTGTGTGTGTTGTTATGTAGTGACAGCTTTTTGATATGTAAATTGTCCCTGACCTGAGACAATATAAAAATAAATTAACTTTATTGTTTTGCAAAGAAAAATTGAACATTGATAAAAGTGAAATAGAAAAAAAAGACACTACCAATAAAATTTTAGCTTTAATTATTGCTCTAATAAAACTATCGATAGGTGTAGACAGGGTATTCCAGTAATTTGTTTAATTTTCAAAGTCTTCCCTTATTTTATTTTTAATACTTGTTTCGTAGGTTTATGAATATATTTTTATGCAAATTATTAATTTTTAGATGCATATGTTAAGCGATTAAAAAATTTTTAGTTGCTTGGAATTCTGAGCCTTGGTTTTTAATAACATTTGGTGGAACTTAATATGAATATATTTTTTTTTTTTACTACCCAGTAAAAAAGAGAATCCAAAAAAGTCATGAAAATGTAGAGTTTGCGATCTGGAAGTAGTGAAAATTTCGATCCGATCTAATGATTTTTACATAGGGTTGTCATTGCAAGAAGTTCTCTTTTTCGATGCTTGGTCACTGAATTGGAAGCGATATTAAGAAAAATTCCCTTTTTTGTGTTCTATAATAATATTTTTATCTAGAAAAAATGGTAAATAGTTGCCTTTTTTAACACTTAGTTTCTTTTTATACGAATTTAAGCATGAAACAGTGTTTTGATGTAAATTTAAGCAAATAACTTCTACACTTTAGCCTAAAAATAGTTCATAAATTTCATTACAAAAATAATTTTTTTCTGGTGAGTATTTTCTAACACTGGAGGAGTTACAAGGTTTTGTGTGGCTAAAATAAGCTTCTAGATGGTTTTTTGCTCACGCTCGGCAAATTAAAAATATCGATTTTTTGGAAGCAATGAAAATGTAGTTCCACTAGAATGACTTCCATTTTTTTTCACTAGGTAAGTAAAGGTTCCCCGATGGTGTGCATTAGCAACAGTGAATACGCATAGGTACTAACTAGCTTTACCCCTCAATAATCTACTTCAATGTATTTTTAAGAAACAAGTAACGCTCCCTACTTCCCTCAATCCTTATCAATAACACTGTGTGTAATTTTTTAAGTCCTGGAAATATATTCATATAACGACACCACTACGTGATAAAAGACTAAAAAAAAGACCCATTTCTGCAAATTTTGCCCCAAGTGATGGAATTTTTTTTATGGGCCCCCAAATATTTGGGGACATTTTTGCATTTTCTCAAGCTCATATCTTTCAAACCGTTCAGAGTTTTTATGTACTCTCTGAGGCAAAGTCTGAGGCTCTTGTCATAAAAAACAAAAACTGTGAAAATATAAAATCCATAAAACTTCATCATCAAGGTAAAAATCGCAAAAATTAAAAAAATAAGATTTCTTTACCTTTTTTCTTCTGTTTAGATCCATAGGTAGCAAACCATTAAAAGTTCAAGGAAACAATCTACAACAAAAATATAGTTAAGATATCAATAAACAACTTTATAGAACATATGAACATTGTAGGAATGATTTTTAATACCGTTCAGACAGAGCTTGGTAGCAGCAAAAGTAAAAAAAATTCCCGAAAAATTTTAATTTCATTTGTGTGGAAATTGTTCACTTTTGCGGCTACCTAAGCGGTATTAAGAATCATTCTTACGAAGTTCATATGTTTCAAAAAGTTGCTTATTGAGATCTTAGGTACATTTTTGTTTTCATTGTTTCCTTGAATTTTGAACGGTTTGCTACCTATGGACCTAAACAGGGGAAAAAAATTAAAAAAATCCAATTTTTTTTTTAAGTTTTCCAAATTTTATCTTGATGATAAAATTTTTTGGATTTTATATGTTCACAATTATTGTTCTTTATGACAAGACAAACATGACAAACTTTGCCTCAGAAAGTAAATTAAAATTCCAAACGGCTTGCAAGATATGAGCCTGATAAAATGCAAAAATGAGACTGAACCTCCGAATCTTTGGGGGCATATAAAAAAGGGCAATGCTTGGGGCAAAACTTGGAGAAACAGGTCTGTACTAGGTCTAGGTTTGCACAGCAATTATAATCGTAATCGCACCCATTAATCGCTCGATTACGATTAAAAATTGTCTCCTTTTTTAAGCTAATAATTTATGCCAAATTTGCATACAGTTGAAATTCAACTCATAAGAAAATAAAATTTTAATTTTTAATACAAAATATTTGTATATTTATTTGTATATATGTTGTGCATTTCATTGGCACTTTAACAAATTATCAGTAAACTTCGACCATATTTTTGAAAAGTTTCAAACCACTTATCTTATGCACATACTTTCAAAAATCATTTGAGAATAGGATCAGAAACTTATACAAAACACAAAAAAACGATTTATATTCGAAATGCATCCATTTTCCTACACCTTAATGCAATAAAAATATTATAAGGCAAAACGATAATTAAAATCCAAATTAAGCACTTATTGAATTTACTATTTTATTTTACTATGTTCTCCCAATTTTATTTCAAAAAAGTTGTAATATCTCAAAAATTTTATTATGATTGATACAAATATTTTTCATTCGGTTAGCAGATAGCTGCAGTTTGCTTTATCTTGGAACTTCGCATCATTACAAAAAAAAAACATAGAAATACAAAAAAGGTTACGGTTATAATTGAGTGTACGCATGTGATGAATTTATGTCATGATAAATGAACAACTTCCTATAAAAAATAATGTTTTTGTATGAACTCGTTTATCACTATGATATAAATCCATCAGATGTGGATACAAAATTAAAAAAAGTAAATTAAGGAAGTAGAAATACATATACTTCGTTCTAGAAAAAGTTTCCTACCAAAAGATTGATTTAAGCCAATTTGTACAGTAATAGAAAAATAACGATCTAATTTTAAGAACAAAAATCTTGAATTTAGATTGAAAAAATTTTAAAATTTCAACCTTGAAATTTGTTCAGTAAGATTGACGTTCTCAAATTTAAGCATATATTCTTAATTTATAGAACGAATTCTTAAAATCAGCGTTTAAAAAACTTGTAATGAGGATCTCTTCCAAAAATTGTTCCATGTATTAGGTTCTAAACAATTTTTTTTCACAGAATACGACTGAGCATAAGCTATGTATGCCGTATTCTAGTGTCCTTTTTCTTTAAAACTTACAGCAAGAAGGATAAGCAATAATTGCTATGTAGTCCTTTTGCTTTACCAGCTTATAAATAGGCGTTCAAAGGAACTGCCAAAAAAGGTTTGAAAATTCAATTAAAAAACAAGGCAAGTTATTGCCGGATTACGTTTAGAAATTAAATTCTGATTTTATTGACAATTTGCTCTGCTTATATACTATTTTTACAATTCTTACTTAGCCTTTCTAACTTACGTTTACATATCTACAATTATGTTTTGTTCCTTTCTTCACTATAACAATGATAAGCATATTTTTAAACAACCAATCAAAATTTGGTAAAAAGTAATTAAATTATGACTCAAAAGTATGTCACTCAATTTCTTGCATTCAGCATTCTTATTATGTTGCAATGCTTGTGCATTGAACTGCTATTAAAGCAATGCAAGTAAATTATGTTACAGTGCACTACCATAAGTGTGGTACACTACACCCTCACCCTTAAGAGAAAAATTATGTAAGTAATTTTTCTTACCATTCTCATAGTGAAGTTACAATATTAATAAATTTGTTAAATGTAAATAAAAATGTTTAATGATTTTCTTAAAATAATAGTGTATATAATTCTCTTAAAAAAATAAAATGTAAATAAAATTTTTTTTTTTTGTATATAAGATGTTATAAGATATGTTTAATTATTTTTTTTTATCTAAGTTATAATTTTTTTTTGTTTATTTTGTAATGGCTTTCTTGGTATTATTTGCTTACATATAGATAAAAAGTATTTAAGTATTTAGTTTTTCTTACAGTTTATTTGTATTTAAAATAATGTTCTTATAAATTTTATGTTTATGTACTTATATAATTATCCTAGAAATTATATTTATAAAGTTTTGTAGGGTTTTAAATTATTGTTGTGTATTTCTTTTGCTTTTCCTTCATATTCTATTGTGGTGTTTACACCGTTTCTACTTATTATTTTGTAAGGTCCCTTATATGGGCTCTGATTTTTCTTTCTATTTTCTACTTTAACTAGTACTAAATCTCCTATCTTTAAATTAAATCTGTTTTCGTATTTATTGTTTATTACTCTATTTTCTTTTGCTTTTATTGACAAGTCTCTAGCTCTTTTTAGTGTAAATTGTAATTTGAGTCGTAGTTCTTGTGCATAGTCATCATAATTATAAAATTTTGTATTGTTGTCTATAATGTCAGATGGAAGGGATGGTAATTTTCCGTATACTAATTCATATGGCGAGTAGCCTGTGTCAATGTGTGGTGCCGTGTTGTAGGCAAAAGTAAAATATGGAATCCACTTATCCCACTCATAATCATTTGCGGTTGTTAATAGAAATTCGTTAAGTACCCTGTGATTTCTTTCAATTGATCCAAGTGTTTCATGATGATAAGGTGTTGAAAAATTTTGTCTTATTCCTAACAATGAACATATGTTACTCATTATTTCATTTTTAAATTCTGTTCCTCTGTCTGACTTAAGTACTTTAAATTGTCCGTATTTCAAAATAAATTGTTCAACAAGTGTTTTGGCTGTTGTAAGTGCATCTTTTGTCGCCATTGGGTGAGCAATGACAAATTTTGTCAGTTCGCACTGCATGGTTAAAATGTATCGGTAATCATTTGAAATACGAAGAGGTCCTACGGTGTCAATTGAAATTACTTCAAAACTATTGTTTGGTGTGTCTGTCAGTGTAAGTGGTTCCTTAATATGTTTTGTTTGTTTATTTTTCGTACATTTGTCACAATATGACACAAATTTTTTTACCATTTTTGACATGTTTTTCCAAATATATTTTTGTTTTAATTTGATGATAGTTTTTCTAACTCCTAAGTGGCCTGCGTGTGTGGCATTGTGGAATTCGTCAATTAGTTTGTATTGCAATATTGCATCTGTTATTTTTGTTGGGGCATTGTATATTAATATTTTAAGTTGAGGACTTTTGTTATTTATCTTTATCTTGGCATATGCTTCTTTTATTTCTTCTTTTGTATATACTTTAAATATTTCATCATTATTTGATAGCGCTAATTCTTTTATATTCTCTTTCTTCATTTTAGATATCAGTTTCCTCAGAATCGAATCTAGTTTCGCTGAGTTATCGCTGAATCTTGCTAGCTTATTATTTTCATTAATAATCATATTTTTGGTATGTAACTTCTTCATAGTCGAATCTGGTTTCGATGAATTATCATTACGTCCAATGTGCACAATGTTATTTTCAATATTTATGTCGGCCTCTTTTATATTTTCAATTATATTAAATTGTAATTTCTTCATATTCTTGACGTCATTAATGGATATGCATTCCCATATTTGAAGTTGATCAGGCTTCTGAGAATTACATTTTTCCATATTATTTTCTTCTACACGTGTATTATTATCTATATCATTTTTCTCTTCATTTTGCTCATTATCTATTATTTTATTTGCCTCATTGTTTAACTTATTTTGCATACCCCTTGTCGTTATTAATACTTTTTTTTCTTTTTCGTCATTTTCTTGTGGTATCATTTCTTTTAATATGTCTGAATCTAGTTCTATCCTAGAAAGTGCATCAGCATTTGTATTCATTTTTCCTTTTTTATAAACGATTGTGAAGTCATAGTCACTTAAATCCAGTCTTATTCTTGTCATCTTTGATGAGGGATTCTTGTGTGCAAATAGTGAAATTAATGGTCTGTGGTCTGTGACTACAATAAATTTTCTGCCATATAAGTAAGGTTTAAAGAAATTTATGCTCCAATGAATTGCTAGAAGTTCTTTTTCAATTACTGGTTTGTTAATATCATGTTTTTGTAATGATTTACTAGCGTATGAGATTGGTAAATCTTGACCTATTTCGCCTTGAGATAATACTGCTCCTAACGCATAGTTTGATGCGTCAGTTGTTAAAATAAATGGTTTATCAAAATCCGGATATTGCAATACTGGTGGGTTCATTAGTTTTTCTTTTAATTCTTCAAAAGCATGTTGGCATTGTTCCGTCCAAATAAATTTAGTTGATTTCTTTAATAGTGAGTTCAAAGGTTTTGCAATGTCGGCAAAGTTTGGTATGAATTTTCTGTAGTAGTTGCAGAATGCAACGAATCGTCTTACTTCGTCCGCGTTTTTCGGTATTGGATAGTTTTTGATTACTTCGTATTTGGATGGGTCTGTTTTTACTCCGTCTTTTGTTATTAAATGTCCTAAGTAAACTACTTCTGGTCTTAAAAAACAACATTTCTTTGGATTTAGTTTTAGATTGTATTTTTGTAGTCTGTCCAGTACTTTTATTAAACTTTGGTTGTGATGTTTTAAACTACATCCATATACTATTATGTCGTCTACATAAAGAAATGCTTCGGATTCTAGTCCGGAAAGTGCAATTGTTAGCATTCGTTGAAAACTATTTGAAGAAATTTTTAGTCCGAAAGGGAGTCTTTTGAATTGATAGTGGCCTTGTGGCGTAGAAAATGCTGTAAGTGGTCTAGATTCCTCATTTAGTTCAATCTGGTGAAATGAGCTTGTCATGTCTAGTGTAGAAAACCATTTGGCTCTACCAAGTTTGTCCAAGATATCTTCTAATCTAGTTAGTGGAAATTTGTCGCTTACAATTTTGTCGTTCAGTTTTCTAAAGTCTACTACTAGTCTCCATTTCTTTTTGTCTTCCGTGTTCTTCTTAGGTACTAAGAGGAGTGGAGCATTATATGGGCTAATTGATGGTTCTATTATATCATCATTAAGCATTGTTTGTACTTGTTCGTTTATTATTTCAGTATGTGCATGAGGTAATCTGTAGTTTTTTATGTACACTGGTGTATTGTCCGAGGTCATGATTTTCTGTGTGTAAAAATTGTTGACGCTTAATTTTTCGTCTTCGAAGTGAAAAACATTTTGATATTTCCTAAAAATTTTTATTAATTCTGTTTTTGCATAATTGTCATTATTATTTATTTGCAAGTCATTTAGTATTTGTTCGAAACGTTGGGGGTTATTAACATTATTGTAATTTAATATTTCATAGTTTTTAAGTGGGTCAGTTTGGAGTTTAATGCCTTTTAAAATTATTTTATCATTTGTTGTGTTTAATATTTTTAAATGAGTCATGCCGTTTTTTGGTGCTATTGAATTACTTAGAAATACGCCTGGCTTTAATTCATTGTTAAAAATTACGCTATCTTCAGTTAAGTTTAATTTTATTGCTTGTATTATTTCTGTTCTTGGAGGTATTTTTATTTGTAGTGACGTAAATGATTTTGTATGCATTGGTAGTGTTATAGTTGTATTATTTGTAAATATTGAAATTGTGAATGTTTCGTAATCTATTTTGCAAAGATATTTCTTAAGAAAGTCTCTGCCTATTATTCCGTCTGTTTCTATAGGAAAGTCTGAATCTACTATATGAAATGGGTGTAAGCATATTTCATTTGATAAATTAAGTTCTATTTCTATTGTGCCTAGTGAATGGATTTCTTCTGTGGTAATGCCTGTTAATTTGCATCTTTCTTCTTCATTTAAAAATTCATATTGGAATTCATTTTGCATTCGACAAAGTGATATGTCGGCTCCTGTGTCAATAAGAAATGTGAAAGTTTTATTTTTGTATTTAGTAGTTATAAAATTTGTGTTATTATCAGATACTTTGTGTATTTTTAAATTTGGCTGTCCGGAATACCGATGTATTCCGAGCCTGATGCGTTTCCCGAATCTTGTATAGTGTGTACATGTCTGTTGTTGTTATTTCTGTAAGTGTTATTTTGTCTACCTCTATTAAAATTGTTTCCATTTCTATTATTGAATGTGTTATTTCTAGTGTTGGGATTATTGTTTCTATTAAAATTTGTATTGTTTCTATTGTTATTAAAATTGTTTCCCCTACTAAAATTGTTATTTCTGAAGTTAACAAAATTATTATTTCTGTTATTACTATTGTTATTCATGCGATTTGTGTTGTTAAAATTTCTATTCTGTGATCTATTATTATTATTAAATCTAATTCTCTGATGCATAATATGTGCTTGGGCGTTTGAATTGTTGGATTCTTCTGCAATTTCTAAGGCTTCTGCAAATGTTTTTACTCTGCTTGCTTCTATTGTTTTGACTATTTCTCTATTGGCTAATCCATTTTTAAATGCGTTAAATGCAATGATACCATTTGATTGTATTATTGCATTTCTGCTTTCTTCACCTATGCTTGATATTTGTAATTCGTTTAATTCTGAAATTAAACTTTCAATTTTGTCCGCAAATTTTCGTATGTCACCTTGTTGTTTTATTTTATTTAAGTCATTTAGGATGTTATTTGGTGTTTGTTTTGTCTTATAATTTTTCTTTAGTTCACTGATTAATTCTTCCAAATTGTTTGGAATTCTAGTTTGCTTAATTCTGTTTTGTACTTTTTGATCTAACCTGGTTTTAAAAATGAATTGAAAGAAATTGTGTTTCTTTGTATCATCTAGGGTCTCTTGAATCAATTCCAAATTGGCTATGAATGGGTTAAGTTCTTCCTTTCTACCAGAGTATATGGGAATTAATTTTGCAATTGATGCAAGCTCTGAAGCGTTCATTGTCATTGTTGCAGTTGATTGTGAAGTGTTGTTTGTCATGTCTGAGTTTTTTGAAATTTTTCTAATTATTTGTTGATGTAGAGAGCTAGGTATTTCTAATTCTAGTCTTTTTCTTGTTGCTATTTTTGAAAGTTTGTCTCTTATGTCTAGGAAAAATGCGTCGGCTGCGACTTTGTGTGAAGTTGTCAGTCGATTATAGTTTACGTTTAATATAACTCTTATTTCTTCAAATTTGGTTATTAAATTCTGTATGTGTTTTTCAATTGTCTCGTCTTTTGTTGTTCTATCAGTGTTTAAACATTTATAGGACTTATCAAAATTTTCTTTTATCAATCTAACTTTACAAACAATATTTTGCCATTCCATTGATTTAAAAATGTACGTTTATTTAATTTTGTTTTCTTTTAAAATTAAATTTTATCTAAATTGTCACTACGGCTAGCATACTTTTTTCTCAGGGATCTTTTGTGTAAGATATATAATTTAATTAATATATTTAATGCGTTTAATATAACTAATATTAACATAAGTATAAATACTGAATCTATTTGTTTAGTGTGGTCTATGATTTCTACATTATTTACTACATTGGCATTTGGATTATCTATTTTGGACGTTTTGCCTCCCATTTTAGTAATTTTCTATATTTTTTTTTTTTAATGTATCTTTTTACGTGTTTTTTACTAACGAATAAGTTATTCTAATATATGTATTAAGATTTTAATAATAATTGCTAAAAAAGTAGTTTTTATAATCATCAATGTATTGGTAATTCATTAGAGTGCTGACAATCTTGAACTAATTTTCGTTCGGCAATTACAAAGTGTGATTTAATTACATTGGTATTTAAAAAAGATTTCAAATGTAAATTTTTGTATTTATTGAAGACATCTTGTTGCTTCCTGTTGAAAAGTTTTTGCAA
Organism: Tachina fera; assembly: GCA_905220375.1. NCBI lineage: Eukaryota > Metazoa > Arthropoda > Insecta > Diptera > Tachinidae > Tachina > Tachina fera. The sequence goes on from LR999966.1 coordinate 79,336,049, forward strand.
GTTTTTTGTAGGTATATTTTATAACTTCCTCGACTATTTCTTCGGGCATTTGTTAAAAGTCACGGGATACATTCCAGTTTGTAGAAATGTTAACGAATATTTTTAGTGTACGCTGATTTCAGGACATTATTTGATTGTTTATCAAAAGTCCACTTCAGATATTAACTTTTTGTCACAAGGCTCTTTTTGGTCCACAGGATCGTAGTTGCAGTGGTCTCAGGATCACGGTTGAAGTCTTAGGTTTTTGTCCACAGGATCGTGGTCGCAGGATCGTGGTCGCAGGATCGCCATGTAATGAGGATCTCTTCCAAAAATTGTTCCATGTATTAGGTTCTAAACAATTTTTTTTCACAGAATACGACTGAGCATAAGCTATGTATGCCGTATTCTAGTGTCCTTTTTCTTTAAAACTTACAGCAAGAAGGATAAGCAATAATTGCTATGTAGTCCTTTTGCTTTACCAGCTTATAAATAGGCGTTCAAAGGAACTGCCAAAAAAGGTTTGAAAATTCAATTAAAAAACAAGGCAAGTTATTGCCGGATTACGTTTAGAAATTAAATTCTGATTTTATTGACAATTTGCTCTGCTTATATACTATTTTTACAATTCTTACTTAGCCTTTCTAACTTACGTTTACATATCTACAATTATGTTTTGTTCCTTTCTTCACTATAACAATGATAAGCATATTTTTAAACAACCAATCAAAATTTGGTAAAAAGTAATTAAATTATGACTCAAAAGTATGTCACTCAATTTCTTGCATTCAGCATTCTTATTATGTTGCAATGCTTGTGCATTGAACTGCTATTAAAGCAATGCAAGTAAATTATGTTACAGTGCACTACCATAAGTGTGGTACACTACAAACTGCAGTCGAAATAGCAAAAGTCTTAAAATTTTTCTTTTTCATCGACCATACTATCGATTGACTTCCCAATCACAACCTCTTGCTCATAGTTCTTCTACTGAATTTCAAAGCGTCGTAGTTAAAGTTAACACAATAAACGAATAACTATACAACTATACAGCTTCAACTGTCGACCTGTTCGAAAAGTTTTCGGTTTGAGTGACGGCTGCTTTAAATAAATACGAAGTTAACGAAGCAGAAATGTTTGTGTGTATGTGTTTGAATGTGTGTTTTGTGAGTGCATGAGTGTTTTTTTCCTATATGTACAAATATAATAGTAAGAAAACAACAACAACAATTCTTCCAGCAAACAATTAAATATGCAATTAAAACTGCAAAATCAAAAGAAAATAAAAAACACACAATATCTCTACTACGATAACTTCAGAATTTGTTTAAAACAGCGCGCTGACAAACAGAAAACTTTTCGAAAATGTCGAAAGTTGAAGCTCTTCGTTTTGTATAACTATTCGTTTTTTGTGTTAAATTCTACAACGACACTTGAATTTTCAGAAGCAGTAGTATGAGCAGAAGCAAAAGAAAATACACAAATGGGAAGTTTTTAAACGCTGCTTAAAATCAAGAACGTGGTCTTAATTTTAAGATTATATTCTTAAATTCTTAAGAATATGATCTTAATTTAAGATTTTTATTAACAAAAAAATCTTGAATTCGGTCTTAAATTGAGATTTTATTCAAGATTACAATCTTAAATGCGATCTTAAAAAGAATTAAGATTTTATTCTTGAATCAAGAATTTTTGCATTTAACATTTAAAATTGAAATGATTTTATATCGAGCATGAAATCTTAATTTTAGTACGATTTTTTCAGTTAGTGCATTGTTTTTTATACTCATAAGGTCTGATTTATAAACTTCATCTTACGCGCTTTACAATTTTCTCAAAATAAAAATAAAATTTAATTGAAAAATTAAATTAAAATGCGAACTCAAGACAAAATAAATCAATTTCGTTGGCTAAACCCACACAGTTCGAATAAAACTCATGACGCAATCTATTTTGGTTTTAGAAAAAATTACAATAGTATATTTTCTTGATTAATCGCGTTTAACCGATAATCGCGATTAATTGCATATTTTTAAATCGTAATCGCGATTATGAAAATCTGCGATTATTTGCAAGCCCTAGTCTGTTCGTATATGGTTATATTTTTACGTGTTGCACTGTGTAAATTAAACTTTATATCTTTTTTTTTACTTAAATTTTGTTCATACAAAATTAACTTAAAATATATTTCAAACACATTTATATTTTTTTTATGAATATGAGTGTTAACATTTTGCTAACCAAGTTAAGGTATTAATTTTGGGAAAAAAGTGCAATAAAAATTGTAAACCGTAATCTTAAAATTCCAAAATTTTTATTTATTTATTTTTTTTTCGTCGGAAATTCTCACTTCACTTGCAGCGCCATTTTTATCTGTTATCATAAAAAAAAAAATTATCTCATCAAAATGACAATCAAACTCAAAGTTGAATGAAAAATTACATAAAGAACTTTAGACACTTCATTTATTTTTTCATTTAATACCTATTAACTTGTAGAATAATTATGTTCTAAATGTAGAGACTTGCTTTTGCTGCTTGTTTTATTTGTTTTTGCAAGAATTTCAAAGTTATAACTAACTTAAGTGAATTTTAATTGTTCTAAATCATGAAATTAAAACAATTTCATAAGAAAAATTTAGAAAAAAAATTAAATGGAATTTAAAGTCCAATGTTTAGCTTTCAAGATTAAAAGTTTTAGTTTAAAAGTGACAAACCTTAAGGTTAAAAATATAGATTGATATGATTTATGTTAATGAGTAAAACCACAGGAGCCAATATATATTAATGAAAAGAGTTAATCTGTGCTTTTTTGTGAAATTAAAAGCTTGTCTTATTTTTTGTTTATTTAATAAGGCATATTAATGGGTTTTATGTTAAACAGTTTTACAAATATTGTTGCGCATTTTTAATTTTATTGCTAGTTTGAAGACTTGTCTTAACAAATTATTATTTCATAAAATCTAAATGTTTGTTAAAAAAACGCGTATGTTTTTATAAAATCTCTGACATTAAGAATTTTTCGTTTAATGGCAAATCAAACATCTAATTAATACCAGTGTATAATATAAACATACAAGACTTTAACTTTAACTTTACTATGTTGCTAATTTTCAATAAAAACTTCTTATTGTTCAAGGCTAAATTTTATGAAAATAATTTAAAAATTATTGATTTATGCAAGAGTATAAACAAGTTTAGACAAGTATTATATATAGATAGATAGATGTATTTTCCAATGATCTTCTAGAACAATTACATTAAATCAAAAGACTTAAGCAACGAACTTGGCTTTTAACCTGCTGACAAAAGGTGCATGAACGCACACGCACACGCGCACGCACACGAACACGCGCATGCAGACAAAGAAAAAATAATTATTTATTGTACATTCACACAAAGGCCATTCGATCATTTGTAAAGATGGCTTTGAAATGTAACAACACTGTACAAAAAATTATACTTTTTCCAAGTTTACAAAATTCTAACAAATTGCTGGTGAACGAGTGATTGTCTCACTAACATGTTTTTCAAAGTCTACGACTGAAATTTTTATAAAAAGCCGATGCTATATTTCATCTTTTTTTATAACCTTACCAAAAAATAGTTTGTAATTTCCACAATATGAATATGCCCCCCATAAAGTATATATATTTTGAATATTTATGAATAGGGAAGACAAATAAGCGATGTCCGTCAGTCCATCCATCCGTCTGATGTACGTGAAATCGGTTTTTCTAATCTTCCGGAAAACTTAAACTTTATTTTGCCATACAAAATATTTTTTTGTTCAATAAACTTATTTTATATTTCAATATGAATAACAAAAAATATAAAAAATATTAAAAAAATTATAAAAATGTTTGCAGGGTTGGAAGACGTTAACTTTTTTGTTATATAAAAGTAATCTACTAAAACTAATTTTTTTTCTTTTTCTATATAAATTAAGCATATCTTATATTCTTAAAAGAAATATATTGGTGTGAGAAATCAGAAAAATTTAAAAGGCTGATGGCAGGGTTGGGAAACTTACACTTTTTAAGATAAATAAAAGTAACCAGGTATAATTAATTTTTTTCTTTTTCTTTATATATTAAATATAATTGATATTTTGGAAAGAAACGTTTGAAAAATAAAAACTAAGCCTCCAAAGGTGAATTTTTTTCTTGTATATTAAAATAACTAAATAAAGGTGATTTTTTTCTTATTTCCTTTTTTTGTTCGCTAAACATATTTTATAAAATTTTTTAACAACTAGATTGGTATAAGGAGTCAGAAAAATATAAAAGGATGATTCAAGGGTTGAAAAATTTAATATATTTTTGTATAAAAAAAGTAACAAGGTCAATTATTTTTTCTTTTGCTTACAAAGTAAATGTACTTTATGTCTTAGAAAGAAATAGTTGGGAATAAAAAATTAGAAAAATAAAAATCATTGCTTCACACCTGGAAAAAAAACTAATTAAATCAAATTAGTTATTTCTTTGAGAAATATTTTAGAAAGAAATAAATTAGTATTAAAAACCAGAAAAAACAAAATTATGGTTCCAGGGTTGGAAATTGAAAAAATTTTTTGGAAAAATAAACCAAAAACTATTTTTGCCAGTTAAACATATTTCATGTTTTAGGAAGATCTTTATGCAAGATTTTGTATCTATCCTAAATTTTTATATAGATATCTCACTTAAGTATAAACGAAGGTTTGTACCATGTTGCTTATTATGCTCTAAGGACAGTTTTATTTCAAATCGATAGCCTTTCGTTAAAAACTTGTAACGAGTTTTTATTAATTTTTTGGTAAATGGAAATAGAAATAAAATAAAAATAATAAATAAAATAAATAAATGGAAAATAGAAATAAAATAAAAATAATAAATAAAAAAATAAATAAAAAAAAAGATTCCTTAAGCCTATATGACACTTCATTTATCTTTCATTTATCAAGTTTTATAGAAAAGTGCAAACATATTGTAATAGGAAAATTAAACAGGTGCAAAGGGTTCAGCTTTATTCAGAAAAATTAAATAATGTCAACAACTTGGTTCAACATATCGATAACAAATGAGGATCCGTAAAAAAAATTTAAAATTTTTCAACTTAAAACTGACATTTCAAGCTTGAAACATAAAGTGTTCGCTATTAGCGGTTATGGTCAAACATAGCGATTTTTAGTTTGTTTTGTCTCTATACTAGCGGGTTTTAATTGTGAAAAGTTTAGGCTACTTGCTATAAATGTACAACACTAAGACTTTTTAGAGTTTTTAAATAAATAAAATAAATTATAATTTTTTTTTTACAAAACAAATATGTATGTATGTACTTACACAGAGAAAAGTAAAAACAAGATTCAATTTAAAAATACAAAGATTCAGTTAAAAAATTAATTAGTTTTTAACCAATCCCGGAAATTGTAGTATTAACTCATCCATCTTAATTAAAAATTTTTTTGATTTTTTTAATTAAAAAATATTACATTAACCAAAAATTTAATTGATGGTTTTTTAAATATTCAATTAAAATTCAATTGAAATATTTTTAAAGATTCAATTAAAAAATTAATCGAAATATTTTTGACTATTCAGTTAAAAAACTAATTAAAAATTTTTAAAGATTCAATTAAAATAGTTATTGAAATATAGAAAAAATTTTATAGTATAAAAATATAAAAAATGATGCTATGTATGTATGTATAAATAATTTCCGAAAATTAAAACGTTGGTATATTGTGCCATAAACCTAACTCATGCACCGTATGGTTCACGAAAGTACGTCCAATGGCCGTATTTAGCGTTTGATAGTGTTCCGTAAGTGTAAATGTAGATATCGCAGCATTTCTTTGAATTTTGTGTGTATTTTGTGATTGGATTTTAAAGAAAGTCTACGATATTTTGCACTACATATACATACATACATACTTACGCAAGAACATTTGCATCGAACCCCAAATACCGTCAATGTATGAACTTTAACATCCATATTTAGTCTGTCAGCTTGTATTTCTTTTTATTATATGCTTTTTTTTTTCAAGAAAAAAGAAGAAAATTAATTTCTGTTTTTTTCATTTTATATTTTATTTTTATTCCACTCATGTCAAAATTACTATGAATTAAAAACATAAAAAATTAAGCTGAGTAGTTTTTTTCTCCCATATAAAATATCAAACCCAATTAAAAGATTAATTGGGTATTTTAATTGAAAATATTTTTTCAAAACAATGTGGCATACTATAAAAAACAGCTCAATTTGCATACATAAAAACAAAAGATTCATTATTTACTTACAATTTATATGTAATAATTGTTAAAAATTTCATAGTATTCTGAGTTAAGCTCTGTTGATAACACTTTTTTGATAAAGCAGTAAATTCAATTAAAACAAACATATATTCAATTCAAATATTAATAAAAAATTTATTTTTTTCTAAACAAACACTTAATTGAAAAAAAAATTCAACAATAATTTTTTCTGTGTATGCATGCATCTATACTACATATCATACACTCAGGGAAAAGCTGCAACTTAAAAATAGGAACGCATCAAATTAATTTAAAAATGTTCAATATAATAGAAAATGTATGTTGAGATACTTAAAAATACCTAAAATTAATAAATTAATACTGTAAATTAATATTTTTCGATATATAAATAAAAACTTTCAACTGGGCTAGACTTTCGTTAATGTTTCTTATTAATTCAATATGGTTTTTATTGATTTTTTGCTGTTTTTTCCCGGGGGGAGGGCGGTACGAACTTCGATAAAGGGTATATAAGATCCGGTACAGCCGAATATAGCTCTCTTATTTGTTTTTAGAACATTGTGATTTTAGTTTTCTGGTATTCAAATATAATTAATGTTTCATTATCTTTGTTTGGTAGACGTTAGTATCGAACAATTGTAATTACCCGCGTTAAATGAGGGTATTTAAAGATTAATTTGTGAGCAATTGTTTTGGTTTAGCACAAAGTTTTTTTATTTTGCATGACTTTAAACAAAAATTGTAAAGAAGATGTTTCTTAAAAGAATAAAACTATAAGTAATGTTTATTTTACGATATGATGATCTCTTATCTTGAAAAGAAAAAAATCAAGTTTTCTGTTTATTGTTTTTAGGGATTGAAATATTACTTCTAATATTTCATGCATTGAGGAAGTTCTTTAAATGAACGTATAGATTAAAGTTAAATTAAACATTAATTTTAGAAAGCGAAAATAAATTTGTATTACATAAAATTAAAAGCTTAAGGCCACTTAAACTAATCAAATGCTTCATGTTACTTTATGAAATATGTCTTAATGAAATTAGGTTGTCATTATAAATAAAACCTAAATATAAATTTGTTTTACGAGTGCTAATTGATCAGTAAACCTGTATTTACATTATAATTAACATGATTAACGTTTTTATTTTCAAAATTATTATTGTTTTTTTTAATAGTTTAAGGTCCACCATTGTGATGCAAGTTATGTGTGATAACAAAGATATGTTTTATATATTTTTTTTCCATAATTTGCCAACAGATTAACAATATTTATTTATAGCTTGTAATTAAGATGTACTAGAATAGTAGAAACTTGTGAGTCAGGTTATATTAAATTCTATTTTATTAGTATCAAATGCTATAAAAATTATTATTATGATGACATTGATGACATTATTTTTGTATAGCTTTTGAAGTGTGGACTTAAAAGTTATTAGAATTTCAATGCTTTTCTGTTTAACCATGAAAAGTAAGTGCTTTGCTTTAAGTAGGTCTATCAACGAGAGATGAGTCTGTAGTCCCTTTTCAAATCGCGCTTCTAAAAGTGATGCTTTTTGTTTGCAATGCCCCACATTGGAGATGCTTTCAAAACATTCAAAGTTCATTACCAGCAGCTTTATATATTTAGTATTACTTTTTATAAACTGCACCTAAAAGAAAATATAGAAGGAAATTTTATAATATCTCAAGAAGTCATGATAATGTAGAATTTTTCATCTGCAAAAGTGCAAATTTGATTAATTTCTAATGATTCTTACATAAGCTTGCCAATTCAAGAAATTCTCTTTTAATATTCTATATCACCGAATTGGAAGCGATTTTAAGAAACATTTCCATTTTGGCGTATTATTATGATTGTTTGCTTTGGAGAAAAGGGAAAGATATTAAATTGTGTTCATTTGTGGAGCTTGTGTCATTTTGAGCTGATTTGATATACTCATCAGAGAATGGAAAAGAGTATGGTTTTAAGTATGTTCTTATTAAAGCTAAAATTAAAAAATAACGCTCATATATAAACACACGCATTAATTTTAAACCGAATACGTTTAAGTATAAACATTTAAATAACTACATATGTTAATACAAATTTTTTTAAATTACTTAGCACAAACAACTAAAACAACACAGCTACAATCACACGAATGATTATAAAAATATTCTGACTATTAGTCGGCTACATATGCGCATATACAAGGCTATTTTACTTACACACACACATGGATAATTAAAACATGTTTTAAACTAAAACTACACAGCTACAATCACACGAATGATTATAAAAATATTCTGACTATTAGTCGGCTACATATGCGCATATACAAGGCTATTTTACTTACACACACACATGGATAATTAAAACATGTTTTAAACACCTACACACACCCACACATTTTCCATTCCATTTTACATATATATATATATATATATATATATATATATATATATATATATATATATATATATATATATACTCAAATGTATACATATGGTGGCGGATGATAAATTAATATCCTGAGTATCATGCGTAAACTTTTTTGTCCGACCAAATATGCCTATCCTGAGTATAAATATACACAGACTGTAAGTATCAGAGAGAGAGTCAGTGCTTTTGATACGCTTGTGCCTTTTTATTTACTAATATATGTACCCAGCTAAAAAAATTATATATGGTCCATATATTTTTAGTATATGAATGTATATAACTATATATGAATATGTATGAATTCATGTATGGAAATATATGGGATTATACATGGCAAACCTATTATATATGAACTAATATATGGACTAATATATGAAATGTATTATAACATATGAGCTCATATACATATGAAAATTTAATTATGAAGCTCTTCATATGTGGATCCATATATAAATATAAGATTTTATTTTATTTTTTTATTTATTTATTTAATAGATATAAAAAATGTTTACAAATATTAAATATAGAAATAATTATTATCTATAAATGGCTTAACATATTAGTTGTAGCCAGATTGGCAAAATAAGAATAAATTCAATTTTAAAGATAGCTTTGCTTATATACGAACACATAAAAATGAATGTTTTAAATACAACTAATGACAATATATAGATATTATTCAAATTCATTTATTAGCAATTTTCTGTATCTTAAACAAGATTCTAAGTAGTTAACAAGTGTGTCAAAAGTAAAAGATAGGCCATTAAGTATATTTATCACCTCAGCTAGATTAAGTTGGCATTTATTAAAGTATCTAAGTCTATAACCATTAAAAATAGGACAAATACCAATAAAATGTAGGGTGTTCTCCGTTGCATCAAGGTTACAAATAGTACAAAGACCCAACGTATCATTTCTGAATGGTTTCGCATTAATGTCTAAGAGACATCCTCTAGCTCTTATGAGAAGACTTGTAGCACGAGAAGACAGCTTTGAAGAAGATAAATCAAGCAGAAAGTAGTCTAATTGCGAGTATAGATCATGATATTGAGAATTTCTTGCATCTAAGACAGAGTTTCCTTTTTCATATGTTACAACTAGCGGTAAAATAAACTTGGAATATTTGCTAATTGGGATTAAGTTATTAGATGGAACGAAATTTATAGTAGAACACAAAATTGACCACTCTTCAGCCCAAAAAGTATGCTTTGCGATAACAAGTTTATAAGATTTTATATATGGAGCCATATAAGAATATATGCATAAATGATATCTCACATAAGATTGTTTTTGCAATCAAAAAAGCTTGGAATTTTATCACTGCTGAATTGGAAATCCATTAGAAAATACATACGGTATGCAAAGTTTATATATGCGTACCCTCAACGTTTAAAAAAGAAAAACTTTTTGTTACAAAAAAACCATTCTTGTATGATTTTATACATTGTGGCCCCATTTAATATATGAAATAATCAAAAGGATAATCTTTTCATTAATTTTATAGAAAATAACAAAATTCTCTAGATAAGAAAGAAAGTTCATATTACTGTATTGAAAACTATTGTTAGACGGATTATTTTTTCTTTTATAATTAATTGCATTAGTTTTTAATCTGATTTCTTAAGCTAAATGTTATGTACCAATATGATTTATGTGTTTTTTAAATAATTGAGTCACCTTTTGATGAATGAAATGACTTTTAGTTCGTTTTGAATTATTTGTCCAAACAAATGTTTCATTAAATACAACCTCTCTTTCAAGTCTAAAAAAATTTAATTTTAGTAATTTAATTTATTGCACAGCAGTGCGCTTTTGTGAATCAAGAGTGTATGAATATGAACTTTGCATACTGTGGAGGGAATTTACACATACATGCATGAAATTGTTTGAATATATTTAATCATATATGCCCATATACCCTCATTTTTCGGATCCGAACCATATATGGAATATCATATATGCTCCATACATATTTTTTTAGCTGGGTATATATATATTTTTTTTTAGTACTGATTGTCTTTCTCTGATACTCATACCATATCGTACAAAAAAGTTGTGCTCATTTTGGCCAAAATCGGTTCACCAATCAAACTTTAGCCTTATCAAGACATAAATATAGAAAATAGTTCTGGAAAAAACCGACTTTAATGTAAAAATCTGATAAAACATTTTCAAAAAAAAAAAAAATTATGGAATATAAAATAAAATTTTAATGGGCGTGACTCCGTCCATTTTTTATATCCAAGATTTTGTGTTTTTCAGAGCTCAGGGTGTGTGTTAATTTTTTTAAAAATCGATTACGTAGAGTCAGGTAAAATTAAATATTAAAATTTAATGGGCGTGACCCCGCCCATTTTTCTAAATGATAGATTGTGTCTATTTTAGAGCTCAAGGTGTGTGGTAAGTTTCATAAAAATCGTTTTTGTAGAACCACATGAAATATAATAATAAATTATAGTGGCCCCGCCCATTTTTCAACAATTAAAATTGTGTAATTGCAAGAACCAGAGGTGTTTGCTAGGTTTCGCAGCAATCAGAATAGAATATCATAACACCAAGTTTAAAAATTGTGGGAGTGTCCGCAGAATTGGTTTATGCAATATGGAAACAATGGGAAGCTAACAAGAAAATAAAATAATTTTTATAATCGGTTTGATATAAAACAAATTGATAAACCTCCTCCTCTTTTTGAAGTCGGTTAAAAATAAAGTCGGAACAATAATAATTCCCCTTAGGGCATAATTTTATACTACGCAATGCTTGGCGTTGATAAATTTTGCATGTATTTTAGTCTTGTAATTTAAATTGTTTGCATATAAAATTTTACAACGCTTGGCTTTGATTAGGACCTTAATTTTGTAAAATTAGTATTAATTTTTAAAATTATAATTAAACAAAAATTATCAAATAACTCGCATAGAAAAAAGCTATAAAAATTTTGTTTTGGTAGCACGTTTCATCAGCCACCCTGAACTATATATATAATGGGTGATTTTTTAAGAACTATCGGAAATTAAAAAAAAAGAAAACACACAAAATTCAGAAAAATGCATGAAATATTTATTTGGATTGATAGTTGGGTCGATATAATTTAATGTTTGAAGATTATTTCATGCAAATGTTGGCCGCGGCTGCGCCTCAAATGGTCCATCCGCTTAGTCCAATTTTGGCATACTCTTTCCAACATTTCGGCCGGTATCTCACGAATAATGTTGGCAATGTTGTTGTACTGTTGTTGTAATGTTGGTGTTGTACGAAAAACTCCATTTTAAAAATATTATGAGTTAAGGCCTTTCTTTATTAAGGTAGCGATATGTAAATTCATTTTGTAAAAAAACTGACCTGCTCAAAAAGTGTAGGTTTTTAATTCAATTAACCACCTTTTGTTTGTTTATTTTTTTGAGTAATTTTCTTTTATCATTTCTACTGCGAAACAATTACCTAACTCGATCTAGATAAATTTTTATTAATGAATATAAAAGTTTGTCTTTTCCCGTGCACTATTTTATTATTTTGTATTTTAAATTCAACCATAAATATTTATTATCAATGGCTTTGTTGTAGCCATCAATAATATACGGGCAGTAATCAGCATCGCAGACGCCGTGTTTTTGTTACAGTTTCATTGCCGTGCTCTGTCGAATAACTCATTGGCTTAACAAACGACCTTGAGATTATTACCGGTTTACTAAAAAAAACAAAAAAAACTTTAACGCATCTATAAAATTTTTTTAAATGTTTGTCTTTTTTTTTTGCTTTACTTTTTTATGTTTACTTCGATTGTCTTCTCATCTTTCTTTCGACTTTGGCTGGCAGTTAGTACCGCAATTAAAATTATAATTTTATTGTTCACACAAACACTGTTGCATTTGTGTATGTGTGTACGTGTGTCTGTGTGTGTGAATGCGTTTTTATAGGAGTGTTTAATTAAGTTTGCAGTTCATTATTAATGCTATGTTAATAAATTTTGTATCCATAACCTAAATTTTTTAAATTTGTCTTTTGCCCATTTTGACCACTAATGTAAAATATATTTCTTTATTTCTCTTGCATACATATGTATGTATGTTATCATATAAATGACGCTTGCTTTGAAGATGTTGATGTTGTAAGATACTTGCTTATCTTACCAATTTGTTAACCACCATTTTATTTTGCAAAAGAAAAAAAAAACTAATATTGCAGTTTTTAAAAAGTTAATAAGTATAAAAACATATTTTAAATAATTGGGTAAACCTCATAGCAAATGAAATAGTGAACAATGCTTGGAAAGTGTACCACCAGTGAGTGCTTGTTTCATTGCAGCTCAGCTTAAAGTATTTTCAATATTTCGCACATCTTATTCAAAGATATTGATTGCTTCTTTTTCATTGATCAGATAAAAACAAATTAGGAAATCTTTTGTTTTTTAAATTTATAACAGGTGTTATTGCTTAATTTCTTAAATTTTGATAATAATCTTGAAAAAAAACGTTCGTGTCTTAAGTCTTTTGTTTTTACTGTGGTGATGGGAATATAATTTTTTTTTAATTTGATAACGATGTTATTCGTGATTGACTTATACCAAGACTTTTAAACGTTATTTTTGTTTAATTTTAAGAGCTCGTAGCATAAGTAACAAATTTCTTCTATGATTTTTTTTTTTTGAAATTTTATATTTTGTGGCGAAAATGGGTTAAGAAGGAAATATGAAGAGCATCAAATATATTGGCGATCAGTAGTGCGATTCACTAACTTTTTTTTAAGGATAATCGCATCGTTTAAATACCTATAACGAAAACTTATTGAATTTGCTATTCAGTAACAATTTTAACGATATTCGCTGTAGGTTAATCTTAGCTGCGTCGTTATTTAAGCGACAATAACCCAGCAAAAAATTTCAAAAAATGTAAGTAGTTTGAAATTAAGCATTTTTGTTGGAAGCTCTTCCCTACTAACTGGATTACTAACTTAATGATTTTAACAAGGCGTGAGACTAAAATAATAGATTCTTGAAAAGTACTTACTTTTTTTTATTTGACAACTTGTTCACGTAATCCATTTAATCCAAAAAATCATTCTCCTCATTTAGCATCTTGTACATAATTATATTAAATTTTAAGTAATGTGATTTGTAGTCGAGTAAGGAAATTTTGCAATCAGAATGGTAATGTGTAATTTTTTTTGCTGGGAATTCATGTGCTGTTAATTTTATTGACAAAAATCAACAGATAATATCAGCTGCTTACTATCGTTAAGAAGAAGTTACAGAATCATACAGTCGATATTGCAAGCGACAAAATATGGACAAAAATTACGATTGTCGTATCGTTAAAATTTACTGAATCGCACTACAGAGCTTCAAATAAAAAATAATTTCAGTTTAATATTTATTAATGCACTAATAATCCCAAATTATTATTTTACTTATTTAGTAAAAAAATTTTTATTAAACATACATTGAAATTGATTATTGAGGGGCTTAGCTGGAACCTATGTGCATTTCACTGTTACTAATGCAGATCATCAGGGAAACTTTACCCAAAGTTTCTTAGAACAACTAGAGTTATTATGTTATAAACATTCATTTAAACTAATGAGAAGCTCAACAAATAACAAAGTTGAAACAAGAACTCAATAATCAACATGTTTTTTTTTCTTACTTTACTACATTGGCTGACTTTTTTTCAGCTCTAATTAATTGTAGTTGTAAAATTATGTAAAAAAAAATAATTTCACTCACAATATTTTAGAAATTCATTCAAAAAAATTTGGTGAAGAAAAACGCCGATAATAATATAAAATTTTTTTTAAAAATTGCATTACTGCAACGTTTAATTAATAAAACGGCAGGATTACTGTAAATCTGTTCTGGTGTACCAGATATTTTTTTTTTAATTTTAAATTATTTTTAAAGTTTGAAAAAAGAGTTTGTGCCAAGTTAATTGAGTTGAAATAAAATAAATAATTACATTTAATTAATAGTTTTTATAAAGATTTAATTCTTGGTAACATATCTGTTACAAGGTATGATAAAGGGTTAAAAGTTAAAATTATATAAACATTTGTTTATATTTAAAAATTGTATTAAAGGAAGTAGCAATTAATAAATCAAGGTGTTATTACCAAGAATACTCGTAAATAAATATAACACTGAATCTTATCTTCATATTCCTTTCAAAATTTAAATTAAACTATTGAATTTTACCACTTTTAAAATTAAAATTCCTTGATCTTTAAAACAACATTAATATACACATACATACATATGTACATAAATGTTGAAATACAATATTTACAGAAAACAAATTAATTAATTAATTACCATTTCTCGTGTATCTAAAGTGCAAAACTTTATGTGTTTTTTTTCGTAAACTAAATTTATAACTGGTTTAAAATTTAATTACAAAATACATATAAAAAAAAGATGTAAAAAAATGAATGGGAATACATTTAAATAAAATTACTGTTTAAAATTCAGTTCAAATAGTTTTTCTTTTAGTTAATAAATACAAAATAAAATCGATTAATTTATATTTCAAAATAAAAACACCGCAATCGAGAGAGACAATTTTAAAGGTCTTGCATAACACGTGTTTTTTGTTTGTTATTTTGATGTAAATGAATCAAAGATTTTTAAACTACAAGATTTTGTTGTTGTAGAGAACAACATAATAAATTTAATTTCTATTGCTAAAGCGTGTAATATGTTTAATATGACGAGTAGTTACATGCGAATGTTAATTGTATTCTTGTTCAAATTATTAAAAAAACTTTTAGATGTACTCAACTTTAGATCTACTACTGTACTTTGCTACTTTATTAATTTTAATATACTGCATAAGTTCGTTTGAATGCTTGGTATAACTAAATTTACACGATGAAATTGTTTAAGATTCATTTTTCATCATTTATTTAAACACTAATACGCTGTTCATCGATGTAGAAGGAAAAAAATAAACAAATTTTAATGTAACTTTAAGAAATAACCAATACCGATAAACTGCACTAAAGTGTCCATACAATTTTGTTAAGTGTGCCAAGATAGCGCCGATGAAATAGCGTCGATTTTGGGAATTCAAAAACCGGGAAAAAATTGGGGAAATTTTTTGGGTATTTTCAAAAATATACCAGCAAGCTAGCAACGATTTTGGGAATTGAAAGGGGGAAACAAAACAAAAACCGTGGATGACTTTTCCCAGGAGCACCGTTCAACTGTCATGCTAGAGAGCTATATTCGGCTGTGCTAAATTTTATATACCCTTTACCGAAGTACGAATGATATAAAGTGTACAGATACATGCATAAGTACATACATACATACCTTATTCCAGGTGTCAACAATTGTATTGACGTCACGTCAATACAATGCCAAAACACGCTCTCGAGATGTTCAAAAACCGTGCTACTCTTTAATAATCCTAAAATACTCTTAGTATTGTACCCACATAGCAAGTAACCTAACTTGTTTTATATTTCCCGTATTTAATAATCTTCGATGTTGCAAATTTGTTTAGTGTCTCAATTGAAACATCCCATTACATCCATATTCCTAAATAATCTTTTTGATTTTCTTCAGCAGGAAGGAACGTTTTCAGGGAAATGAAAAGGAACATTTCGTTTAATTTATTCTAGAGTTATGTCAGTTCTGTAGCAAGATATTCATATAAAAACTGAGTAAAGATCTTCCTGCAACATGAAATATGTTTAACTAAAAAATAATTTTGGGTTTATTTTACAATTTTTTTTTCAATTTCCAACCCTGGAACCACAATTTTGATTTATTTGGTTTTTAATACTAATTTATTTCCTTCTTAAATAGAGAATATATTTATGTAATTACCAAAGAAATAAATAGTTTGATTTAATTAGTTTCATATACCAGAAAAAGGTAGCAATGATTTTTATTTTTCTAATATTTTATTCTAAACTATTTCTTTCGAAGACATAAAGTACATTTAATTTGTAAACAAGAGAAAAAATAATTGACCTTGTTACTTTTTTTATACAAAAATATATTAAATTTTTCAACCCTGGAATCATCCTTTTATATTTTTCTGACTCCTTATACCAATCTAGTTGTTTAAAAATTTTATAAAATATTTTTAGCGAACAAAGAAAAAGGAAATAAGGAAAAAATTAACTTTATTTAGTTATTTTAATATACAAGAAAAAAAATTCAGCTCTGGAGGCTTGGTTTTTATTTTTTAAACTTTTCTTTCCAAATATAAAATATATTTAATTTATAAAGAAAAAGAAAAAAAATAATTATACATGGTTACTAGATATATAAAATCTTAAAAAGTGTAAATTTCCCAACCCTGCAATCATTTTTTTAGATTTTTCTGATTTCTCACACCAATATAGTTCTTTTAAGAATATGAGATATGCTTAATTTATATAGAAAAAGAAAAAAATTAGTTTTAGTAGGTTACTTTTATATAACAAAAAAAGTTAACGTTTTCCAACCCTGGAAACGTTTTTATAATTTTTTAAATTTTTTTTTATTTTTTTTATTCGTATTGTATATAATATAAAATAATATAAAATAAATTTATTGAACAAAAAAATATTTTGTATTTATGATTTGAACGGGCTAAAGTTCGTATCGCTTTTTAAGCCAAAAAATATTTTGTATGGCAGAATAAAGTTTAAGTTTTCCAGCTCTGAAAACGTCTGCTCGATTTTGCTGATTTTCAATATCAATCTATTTTGGACAATTGACTGATGATGCATCAGTCCAAGACCCAAGTTTCTAGCTTTTCTGGGAGCTTCGGAAAACCAATTTCACGTACATCAGACGGATGAACGGACTGACGGACATCGCTTATTCGTCTTCCCTATTCATAAGAACCCAAAATATAAATACTTTATGGGTGGCATTATTTATATTGTGGAAATTACACACGGAATGGCAAGCTTATATATACTCTTTTACCTTTTGGTAAAGGGTATACAAAAATGTTGTATATGAAAGACTGTCTTTGGCACAAGTAGACCTACGTCCTCTAATATTTATTATGTTTATTAGAAAACTGTAGAAACTTATAAAAAGTGAAGCAAATCTGAACAGGTTCAGTGAAAGCTTGAAACGGTTGATATATAAATTGGGTAATAATAATTTATAAGTTTGGTAGAGTTCACGACCAGTAAGAAGCCTCTTGTGACTACAAACAAAAAAAAACTGAACTGATAAACTCAACATCAATCTGCATTAAAACTCTTTCAATTAAATAAACCCTGATAATTTTTTTATTAAAAATTAGATTCTTTTTACCTTGTATTATATAATTTGGTTGGACAATTACTTTTTATTTTTTTTTAACCAAATCGACTTCATTAAAAGTGTTCTAAGTTCCATTTAAAATAGTATTTAAGTGCGAAAAAAAAAATTGGTTAGATTCAAAAAGGTCGAATAAAATAAAAAATAAATAAGCTGGTTCGAATTAATTCGTACTTGTTGCGGTTATTAAGTTTTTATTTAATATTTTTTATTATTATTAATAAGTCTATGACTCAAGGGTCATAAGGTCTGTAATTTATGCAAATTAATTTTTTGCTTAATCAAGTCTTTTAAAATTTTGCAGACTTTTTTTTTTATTGTAATATTTGCACATTCACATTGCATTTTTTTTTTTTTTTTGAAAAGCTTTTATTCACTGCTTGTTGGTTGCTAGAGCAAAAGAAAAACTCCACTCAAAACTAAAGTTTTGAGCATGTTTTAAAGGCTTTATGGTGGTGTTAGTGTATTTTTTTTTCTTTCTTATTAATTGAGATTTCGGCGTTAATAATACCCACACTTGTAAACAGGGGCTTGAAATATTTTAACAATCGTTTTTTTTTTCAATGACAACAATTTGCTGTGTTAGAGCTTTTGCTACAGAGCAGCTCTATTAAAGCTTTATTTAATTTGCAGCAATGAGCAAATTATAGTTTAACACTCTTACATTTATTTAATGGTGTAAAGCGCAAGCTTAAGCAATTATTATAACAAATATATATATGTAAATATTTTTTGTTAAACTTGTCATCGCATATGTTTGGAGAGCCTCTGGCTTGCATTTAATGTGCCCGATACCCCGCACCGTTCGATCAGCAAACACAAAATAAAAATAAAAAATGTTTGAGCGTTCATGTTTAAGCTAAAATGTTGGCTAAATGGGAGTGTAGTGGTATTCAAGTTTTGTGCAGTTGTAGTGGTAGTGCGCCTGCCCGTAGATTGTTGTAAGCGCAATTTTTGGCCACTGCTAAATCACAGCCAAAACTTATGTCTGCAGTCATTTGCTTAAAGTTACTGAACGTAGTTATAACGTAAATTTTTGCTAGCGTCGCTCTGTAAAGTTGCTCCTGCCCAAGTTTAGCGTGTCGTGTTTGTAAATTTGGTAAATAGCTGCTTGTTAAAAAAAAATATATACACTATATAGATCTTTTAATATTTTTAATTTTTAATTATTATTTTACATTTTTATTTTTATTTTTAAATACTAAGAAAATTTATTTTTATTTTCTTTGCAGTTTTACTTAAATTAAAAGAAGAAAAAGAAAAGTTTTACCTGCTCGAGTGAAATTTTTAAGGCATTAGCAAAGAAAAGTATTTTTTTAATTGTCGTATATGTTTAATAAAATAAATTTCTTGCAAACCGACATTAAGAAAGAGCCAACATAAAACCAGAGCCATACATACAAATATATATTTTTTGTTCGAAACAAATAAATATATACATTCGTTCCGAACAACGCAAAGCGTAACGAATACCAGCTGAAATTTTAATTTTGCAAATTAAACAGAAGCATAACAAAATAAATCGTTAACAATAAAACAGCCAAGCCAGCAAAATGCCATCGCTCAAATGCTGTTTAAGTCTAGTGGTTGCTTTGGGCTTATGTCACATGTGCGTGGCCAGGCCAGGACGTTATATGCGCGCTGCCGATGATGAATCTTTAGCGTCACTGCAATTTGAAGATCTCGAAACAGATTTGAATCCCCTCAATGCTCAGGTATGTTTTGTTTATCTAATTTCCTTCTTCAGCTTAATTTTAATTGAATTTTGTTGGGCTTAAATTATTGTGGATTTATTTTGTATATAAAAAAATATGTATCATTTTATAAACAGTTGCATTGACTTCATGTTTGGCAACTTTGCCAGTGACTTTTGTGTGTGTTTGTGTATCCGTATGCTTTAATTTTTGTGCAATTTTTTCTGGCAAATATACTTTTTTGCCATTGTTGTTAACTGCTCCAAAAAAGAAAAATCAAATATCTTAAAAATATTAAGAAAAAAAGTGAATGTTTTTATGTAATCTAATTTGGGGTTTATTGGATTATTTCTGCAAACATTCACTTTGTTGTTGTAAAGGCAAAGAAGTAAAACCAGTAATTTTATTGGCTTTAATTTGAGGTTAAATTTTTTTGTCAACTAAAAAGCCAAAAGAATGTTTAAATTTATCTGTAGATAAAAAAATGTCAAATGTTAAAAGTGTTGCAAAATTTAGAACTACTCGTAATAAAGTTTTCTATTTTAGAAATAGTTCAACATATCTTAAAATTTTATTAAGAAAAATACAATTCAGCACTTGTTTATAACAAAAATTTACACACGTAACACAGAAAAAAATATTCATGCAAGGAATAACTTTTATTGAGAATAAAAAAAAATTAATTAAAAATGTCTTTAAGCCAATTCAAGTTTTGTTTAGTTCCTGCAATAAGCAACTTTAATTGCAAACAAAACCAAAAATCCATTAAAAATGTATTTAAGTCAATTAAATTTTCATTAATCAATTAAAAATGTCCGTAAGTCAATTAAACTTTTGTTTAATTGACTGAATAACATTACAAAATGTTTATTGCAGGAATATTTTTTTTCTGTGAATAGATGATAAAATAATTTTTAACAAAATCTTAGTGTCAAAAAAAACCCTTTTATTGCGAATTCTCATTGAAAAGTGCAATAAATGTAAATAATTTTTTTTTTAACCACGTAGAGGGTTATAAATTTGTCCGTTTCAAAAGTAAAGTTAAATAAAACACACCTCAAGATTTAATTTCGATGAAGGTTAGGAAGGGTGGTGCCGAAAACAAACCTCCCCTCGGAGACCCAATTGGGTCTACACCGAAAGAAATTTGCTTCATAAATCCAATGAAACAATTTCATTAAAAATTTTTCACAAATCTAATGATAATTTCACAAATCCAATGAAAATTTTATGAACATTGTGAAAGAATTTCATTGGAATTGCTTCCTTGATAACCTTGAAACCCCTTCATATTTAAGTTATTTTATTCTTTTCATGAAAATATTTTATTGTTTCGGTGAAGTTATAGCACTGCATTATTTACACTGTTAAATAAATTTGATGAAGTTTTCAATAAAATAATTTTAATGAAACTGGTTTCATTATTGGTTGAATTTTAATGAATTTTTCTTTAGATTAATGTCGAAATTCACTGAATTTCTGCCGAAAATTCTTTCAGTGTACTGTGATAAAATTCGATGAAACTTTTATTTTAATAAAATGCTTGGATCTTACCAGTACGTATGAAATACAATATCATTTAAATGACATCCCCTAGAGACTGCAGCAGTGGACTTTTTTGCAACAAGTTTCTGCATCCCCCTCGTTTCTTTAAGCACTTTTAGGGCGATATCGCGATTTGGTTTTCAAGTGCCTCAAAATTATGGGATTATCCATACAGAAGCGGTCCTTAGCGTAGTCCCACAAAAAAGTCTAACGGTATCAATAGCCGACAGACGTCGCCAAACATGAAATTACGAGTTATGGAAACTTCTAATGCTATAATGTGGAATAAGGTGGATTGTGACGCCATCTTGTTGAAACTATTACCACGTCCAGTATATAATCTTCAATTGTAGGAAAAAAAAAGTTGGTAATCATACGGCCATAGCGCTCTGAACTGATGGTTACGGTTCTTCGGAGTATGCGCTACACTTTCACTGACATAAGCGATATTTTTGGCAGTGCGCTTATTCCGATAATGTAAAGGCATAGCCTTTATTATATTTATATGTTGTTGCACAGTAAGTCGATTATATCGATCATAATCATACCGAAAAGCTCAAAAAGTGACCACCACTTTTTCTGGGAAGTTTTAACTGTTATTACTCTTTCATCGGTAAATGCCAAACCTTACACTAAATAAATAACCTCTCAGCCCTGCCAGACTGGTGGTTTTGAAACCATTAAATGAATAATCATGTAAAGGAAGAAAATTAAAATATGAAATTTCTATACACTTTGCTCAACGTGTATATAATTTGTTTTATTAAAATTTGTTGAGATCATCATCACAAATAAGGGGCGAACAAGTTTGAGGTTAGGAAGTAATTATTTTTTTTAAGAGAAGTAACACTCAGGCGCTGAATGCCTATGACTATTAATTACTAGGTGTTATCTTCTTTAGGAAGGGGATATTGACATAGAAGACAGTTGATGAAACTTTGCTTTTTGTACGTTTTTGAATTCTTTGTTCAGCAGCCATTTTATTGGTCATTTTACTTCGCCGATGATTCTGGTATACAATACCGACTAAGGAGGGTGAACTTATGTTTAATTAGTATTAGTATCAGATGAAGCCGGTGTAGTTTAGTTATTAGTGACTATGCCTTCATAACTTGAACTTTCCTTGAAATGTAAAGTATTCACCTGTCGTCCCTTAACATTTTTTTTAGTAAAAAGTTGGAAAATTTGTGAAGTTAAATTTGAAAAACTGTATTAACGTTAACAAACCAGAAGCAAGAGATGCTCTGAAAGATGAAATTCGGCGCTGCATTGAAGAGATAAGCGATGTGCTTAAAATTTTTTTGTAAGAAACAGACGTCGGCAGACGTGCTAAAATTTAACATTTGCCCGTCCTCATATACCATTATTAATTCCTATAATGAAACTGAATTTGTCAAAGAGAAAAGTGTGTGTTTAAGCCTATTTACTTCCTTACTTAAATTTGTCCACCCTTTTTACCAATTGTTTATTAAATGATTGTATAGATTGCGTAAAACTTCTACACCATGACCTTTTGCTTTAGGTTTGGGAAAAAGAACTAGTTAATCGGTTTTAAATTCAGTGAATAGGTCTGTAGCCTAATTCATAGATTTTTGCCATGGAAACTGCATATTTGCGTATCAAGGTTGAAAATAATTTTTGTCTGCTTCCCAAATGCAATCGGCACCAGGTCAAGAATACTTGTGTAGCAACACTCTGTTCTTGAATAGCTGTTGTTGTTATTTACATATATTTTCTTTACATACTTTTACAATTAGAGATGAAAAAAAAGTCAGCCAATGTAGTAAAGTAAGTAGATAAAACATGTTGATTATTGAGTTCCTGTTTCAACTTTGTTATTTGTTGAGCTTCTCTTTTGTTTGAATAATAATTTAACATAATATAATAATTTTGTTAAAGTTTATAAGATAATAACTCTAGTTGTTGTAAACAACTTTGGATAAAGTTTCCCTGATGATCTGCATTAGCAACAGTGAAATGCGCATAGGATCCAGCTAAGCCCCTCAATAATAAATTTCAATGTAGTTTTAATATAAAATTATTTAACTAAATAAGTAAAATAATAATTTGGGTTTATTAGTGCGTTAATACATTTTAAACTGCAGCTATTTTTGTTGTCATAACATTCGCTTTTGTTTTGTTATATATATATTCCCTTATTATGAGCAACTTTCGATTATCGACTGTAGTCGAAAGTACTAATCGAATGAATTTTCATTTGGTATTATGAGGAGCATTTGACAAAGAATGTCCTTATTGTGAATGTCACTCAAAGTAATTTTTGAAATTTGCAACAACTTTACCTAAAGATAAAAAAGAATAGTTTATAATAATTTTTTATACTTAAATACTTCATCGAAAGCTAAATTCTGTTCGAAATTTTCGATGCTCATAACACAGAAAAAAGTAAAAAAAGGATTCAATTAAAAAAACAAAGATTCAGTTAAAAAATTAATTAATTAATTAATCAACCAATCACGGAAATTGTAGTATTAACTCATCCATTTTAATTGAAAATTTTTTTGGTTTTTTCAATTAAAAAAATATTACATTAACTAAAAATTTAATTGATGGTTTTCTAAAGATTCAATTAAAATTTAATTAAAATATTTTGGAAGATTCAATTAAAAAATTAATTGAAATACTTTTTTGGATTCAATTAAATAGCTTATTAATATTTTTTAAAGATTCAGTTAAAATATTAATTGAAATATAAAAAATCTAAGAGTATAAAAATATAAAAATTTGTAAAAATATAAAAAATGTTATGTACATACATATGTATGTATGTATGTACATATATATCTCCATATAAAAAATTTACACAAATGGAAACATTTGTAAGTGTAAATGCAGAATATTTTCTGATTGGATTTTAAAGAAAGGCTATGAAATGATGCATACGCCTTAAGCGTGTGCCATAATACAAATTTTGGTAGGAAATATTAAAATTTTTCCTAGCAAAAAAAAAAAAAATAAGGTACAAAAATTAAGGCAGCCTTAATGAGGTATTTTCACGGTGCCTGGAAAAGTTCAGATTTCATTGATATGTTTTTACCGTGGCTTTTCTTAAAAAGAAAAATTTCACAGTTTTTCAAAAAAAGTGCACAAAGAATTAATTTTTTGGCTTGATATGCTAACAAGATTTGTTTGGTAGAGTCTTAGCTACATTATAACCATACACAGAAAAAACTAATTTTCCATTTCAAACACAAAATTCTCTGAATCAAATACTAATTTTTTCAATTTAGGTCCTACAAAGCAATTTGTAAATTCAAATACAAAATTTTGTAATAATTTGTTTGGAAAAAATCCCCAATTTTTTCAATCAACAGATTGTCTGATTCAACAAACATTTTTAATGAAAATAAAAAGTTGTGTACAGTATGCAATTTCTATATTGGAACAGAAATGTTCTCTTAACACTTTTGTTACAAGTATTACTTTATATTAATTGTATCAACTAGAATTTTTCACTCCATATTGTGTTTTGTTTTGTTTAACACAAAGTTGGATCAAACTATTTACTGTAGTAGTAAAAAATATTTACTGAATCAAAATTTTATTTCAAACAAACTTTTGTTTGACCATTTTTTAGAAATAATTTTTTCTGTGTATATAGTTAAGGTCTATAAACAAGTCTGAATTAGCTGTTGAGCAAAAACTGACGGCACCATTTTTTGAAGGCGCAGTGATTTGGAAATCTTTGGAGGCCCATAAAAAAAATTTATCACCAAAATCGCAAAACTGTCCACTCCGTGTGTTTCTCCAAAGTCTCAACTTGTTGTTTATTGTAATGTAGGGTCTGCCTTAAAAACCAAAACATTAACTGCCTTTCTGCCACGATGTCACCAGAAATCGTTCGTTCTAATACTTATATTCAAAACAACAAAAAAATTTCTAATGTTATTGTTGTTTGCAATACAAGTTGTCGATCGAACGATTTTTGGTGACATCGTGGGACAGGCCATTAATTTCATAATATCAATATAAAATTTTTCGTTTGTATAAGCCAAACAAAGCGAATAAATTAATAAAAAGCAAACATTCATTCCGGAAACAGTTCATACATTAAAGAATTATCCATGAAGCAGTAACTGAATAAATTATTTTTCTCTCAGTGTAATCGTGTTTTCACACCTAAAGTTAAAACCTGGTTTTAACGTTAAGTCCGTAAACAGCTTATTTTGCGTTCCCACTGAAATAATTGATAAATTCAGGTTTCAACTCAAAAATTGTCTAATAACTTTGTTCAAAATATAATAAATCGCCTGCAGAAATGCGTGTATTTGTTGCTGTATTTGTTGCTGTATTTCTTTCTGCTTTTTATAATATTATTTAAAAATCTGTACAACAACTATTTTTTTATAAAACAAAGCTCAAATATTTTACAATGCGCTCTAAAATGAGAATTATTTTATATATTGTAAAAAAAAAACTTTAAAATTATGGAATCCTTTATGTAAAGAGAATCCCTGAAAATAAAATTATTATATATTAAAATATGAATGCCAGTAATATAGTGTATTTTCAAAGGTAAATGAAAATATTTTCGGCTGTATACATTTTTAAGTTGAAAATCTCTCAATCGGTATTTATTCTTTTTCACTGGCATATACATTGTCAAAATCAATTTATTAAAACCAAAAATCATTTATTAAATCCATTTTGTATAGTAAAACCAGGTTTTAAGGTTCAAACCAACTTTTGTTAACACCATGTCAGTGTGAAAGCACTATAATTCTACAGCCATGGCTTGAAATAAGCGGCATAAAAAATTTAAATTGTCTTCCTAAAGATAATACAAATTTTCACGCCTTCTTAAAAAATTTTAATTTTGATAATAAAAAAGTAATGCCTAATTAAAAATAGTCCACGATGTCTGCAAAAATCTCTCGATCGATTAATTATACTTAAAGTAAAGACAATTTTATTTTTATTTCATTATTGTTGTTAATACAAGTGGTCGTAGGCCAAGCCATAAAATAAAAACAAACTTGAACTTGACCAAAACCATTCACTCAATTATAATTAAGCAGCTTGACAACAACAATAAAATGTTAAAAAGCATAACAATCATAAAAATGACATATGTATTCATAATTAGTGTCTTCTTAATTTGTATTAAAAGATGCATTTAAAATTATATATTCTACCAAGTTTTAAAACATATTTTTTATTTGAAAATAAAAAAAACTAACCATTTAAAGTTAAGATTTAAAATAAAACAAATTAGTTACATATATTCTTATTGATTTGAATTTATTTTATTAAGACATGGTAGCAAGTAATTAATTAACCAGATTTTATTGAATATACTGATTTAAAATCATTGACCCTTAACAAATACATATATCCCATTTCATCAATCGTTGTACATTTACATCAAATATATGATGAACACATTTTTCATAAATTAAAAAAACACGTTTTATCTAATATTTTACTTACGACTTTTTGAGACCTAGACATGATAATAAGTAATAAAATTTTTTTAACAGCAATCAAATGCTTCCAAATTTATTGATTCTCCTTCAACATCAATGCTATCTGCTGCTTGCTGGTACATTTTGTCTTAAACCCAGAATATTAATTAAACAACCATGGGTTTTTTTTTGTGTGGACTTAAATATGTTACCGGTCTAGCCTAATAACAGAATGACCATTAAGTTTTAATTTTAATATGTGACATGAATTTTTTAATGAAAATTATAGTTTATGGCACATAAAAATAAAAGACAACGTTTACTGCTTTTCAGTTCACATATTTATAATTACTCACCGTAAGTGAAATAAAAATACAAGAAAAAAAATTGTATTTAAAATTAGATTGGACATCACTTAGAATACGTATGTACATTAGAGTGGCCGTTAGCTGTATGGAGGATTTTTTTGATTTTCTCATACTCTCCCCCAAATCGGTTCTGTTCTATGTGAAAAAAATACATAAAAATTCATAGCGATAAGGGCCTTAAAATTGGCCCTCAAGCCCATTTTTTCGTATACTTTTGTTTTTTTTTGTTTCTTTTGATTATATGTGTGTATGAAATAATTTAATAGATAAAAGCTCTTATTATACAAATGCTTAGTTTAAATAATGTTGCTGACTAGAAGAGCTAAAATATTGCCATATATCATATTCTGGTACAATGATTTTTTAAAAAGATAGTCATATGCAAACAAATAACATTGAAAAATGGACTTGAAGGCCAATTTTGAAGGGCGGACACACTCCCTAAAACACAACTTATCGCTATGAATTTTTATGTATTTTTTTCAAATAAAACTAAACCGATTTGGGGGGAGAGAATATAGCAAAAAAAATAGCTGCCACTCTAGTATAAATATTGATTAATTTAACTTAAAATTCATTGGAGGAAGAATGTAACACACGAGCCCGGGTCAATAAGTCTGTGTTTCTTTGAATAAATAAAATTCTCATTTAGTTCATACGAAAATCATTAATTAAATCACTATTTGTCATCATTATCATATTAAAATGTATAAACACATAAATTTCTTACATACATATTTCATATCAAGGGTTTTTATTCAATAAGTGCTATCTGCAAGGCTTGAAAATTTTAGAAGAGCGCAAAAAACTGTTATTTTCTCAAAGTGCAAGAACTAATAACTAAATTTTGATGAAAAGTAAAATTTACAGAAGAGATCTTAATTCTACTAACGTTAATCAAATACAGTTAGCTCTAGGACTAAAAAAAATAACAGTTTCATTTTGTCTACTAAAATATTCAAGAATTGCAGATAGCACTTTTTGAATATAAGCCCTCGATATGTAAATTAGTAAAAGTATTCGAAGCTAATAGACATTCATTCACTCCTGTGGGGAATAAAAGTTCATATGACATGTGTTCCCTTTCCTTAAAGTTTTAATTGCCAATTGTTGCATTGTTGTTTTGGCAGTTGTTCACCATTTTATATTCATCGGAAAAATTTAATTTCAACAAAATTATCATCTCTCATTCGCGTTAAAGATTCACAGATTGTTATATGTGGACTCTTGTTTGCTTAGTGATAGTTTCTTGGAATAATTTAAATATTAAATTTTTGGTCACACCTGTCACAATAACAATTTAGGAAAGTTGAATGAAATTGTTAATGTACATAATAAATACGGGATACTTTCCAACAATTCAAAAATAAGCGCTATTAATCACATAATAAAATTTTGTGAACCTCCATTTTAATATTCGAATTATTTGGTTATAACTGCCACACTAACGTTAAAGCGCTACTGTTTCAATGAATTTAAAACCTAGAAAACAGGAACAAAGGAAGAAAATTAAATTAAAGCGGTAGATAGAGATAGATATGCAGATAGAGATAGAGTAATAAATAGAAATAGAGATAGAGTAATATATGTATATGTAGAGATAGAAATTTGAATAGAGATAGAGATGATAGAAATAGAGATAGAGATAGACATATAGAGATAGAAATAGAGATAGAGATATTAATAAAGGTAGAAATAGACAAATATAGAGAGAGGGAAACAACGAAAAATAAGAAATGCTAACAAAATGTTGTTTCATCCAATTCTTAGAAAAAGGAAAAATAGTAACGATAAAGAAACTGAAAGTGCAGAAAACAGAAGGAGGATGAAAGTCAAATAGTAAGCGTTTCGAATACATGCAATTTAAAATTGATCAAAAAAGACAGTTAAAAAGGTTCCTTCAGAATCTCTAATGCCTCAAATAAGTACAAAAAATCAATATTAAGGTCAGAGAACAGAACTTTTCCTCGATTTTGTTAACACTAACTCATACCCGCCAAATAAAGAGATTACAGCCCTCAAATTTTCATGTCAGTAAGTATTTATTGTAATCAAATAGACTTTCAGCTATTTATCACAATAAAATTATTGTGTGCATTTGACTGAAGATTTTACAGAATATATCCCAAAAGTAAAAATTCTGTTAAAACAGAGATTTGTGAAGTCACACCCGTCACAGCCTGTTAATCGTCATTCTGAGCTGAAATCATGTTCTTTCAGCATCAACTTATTATTAAATAAATGTTTTTTAAGATTAACATGCTTGGAAACCGCACCTATTAATTACAAAAAAATGTGAGTGGGCCGGTCACACCCATCACAATAGAATTATTTTGATGTAACTCTAAAATTTTACTTTTCAATATAAAAAAAAAATCGGTAGAAATTGGTTAAAAAATTCTAAGTGAAAAAAACTCGAATGTATAAAAAAATTAACATTTTCAACAAAATAATTTCAGGAAATGATTTTTAAATATTTTTGAGTCTCAAATTGAATTTTTTACAATCCGGAGAGTCGACCGACTTGAGTATAAAATTTATATATGAAAAGCACTAATTTTTTTTAGTGACTTTTATATAAATATTGTAGACAAAAATACGCTGCTTTAATCATAATATATAATATTATTAATTATAATAAAAAATAATAATATATTTAATAATAGGGTTTTCATGAGAATGTTCAAAAGTGCAATTGTGCATTTCTCGTAAATAAAATGTCAAAAATAGTATAGACATTTATTAACACAAACCTGTTAAGTTTGCCCAATTATTTTCACTTGTAAACTTAAGCTGTGCAATTGTGCATTTTGTAAACAACAACTTCTTGCTGTTTTGGCTTGCCTTAGGAATTTTTAGATACGCACACACTCTTCTTTATAAATAAATATTTTTTTATATTAAAAATTTTTTGAAATTTTCTTATAATATTTTTATTAAATGAATTTTTTGACGTTTGCTTAAAATTTACATAAACTGCTTGCGCAAAAGTTCAAAAGGGGCTTCATGAAATAAGTCCCGCAAGTTTGACCAATTGCACAAATGGCAATTTTAAGAGCTCTCATGAAAGCCCTTAATATAATTATTTTTTATGTATAAGGTGTATGGTAAATTTCGTATTGTAATCGAAAAAAAAAGTTATATCTTCATTAACATAAACACTTTAATTAATTTATTATATTTTTAATAAATGGTTTTGCTATGCTACAAATAATTAATAACAACCACCTGCACTAGTGAATTTCCGTTCACAAAACAAAAAAACAACGCCGCCCTAATGTGTAAATTAGGGCTGCGTGCTCTTGTAACGTTGTCGTAAGTCACAAAAGTTTAATATTGGCACTATGGCGTACTCGGTTTTTCACTTTTGCCAATAAATTTGCTTCTCATTAAAACTTTTATTTTATATTATTAAAAATAAGCCAAACAATTGTTGTTGAGTTTTTTCCAAAACTTTATTAAATTTTTTGACGAATGTCATTGCGATTAATTGATTTTTGTTTCTTTTACCTTGTCTTCTGCTTTATAAAGAAGTTATTGTTTTTATTATTTTGTTTTTTTCGCTTTTGTGCTTTCGGACTTGTGTCCGGTGGGTGAGAGAGTGAGAGTGAGAGTGTTTTTTAGTTTCAAGGTCGTCGTCGTTAATGTAAAAGTTATTGACGTCAAATTTTTTATATACATATATTATTTCAGTAATTTTAAGGTGTGTTTAGTAATTTAATGTGTTTTAGTAATTTTTTTTAATCGCTGTTCTATATTTGTTTTAATCGGTTAAAAGCCTTGAATGATTTATAATCTAACATGCAACAAATATACATATTTTTTATGATTTAATTTTTTTCAATACATACTGGTTTTAATAACTAAGATAACATTCTTGCAGCGATATTGGGTCAAGTTTAACAGCCGTCGATTAGTACAATTAAATATTTAATATATTTGAAAATCTGTATAAATAAGGCTTGATATACTTTGGTGGTTTAATATAAATATATATATTTTTCTCATTAAAATGTTAATTAAATGAATAATAAAAAGCGTGACTATTGCTTCACATGTAACAAAATTATACAACATGTGTGCAAGTTTTTATTAATTTTTATTTTTTAATCAATAGCAAAACTGTTTCAAAATAGTGCAATATTTTGTGTTTACAACCAATATTGTATTACTTTTACTTTGTCGCTTAAAGCAGAGTATTAAAGCATTTTAGTATGTTTCATACACCCAGATCGCATCCCAGCACTTAGCGTTGCGTACCGCTGTCCATAAAAATCTGTATATACCATTTTGTATATTAGAGTGGCCGTTATTTCTTTTTTGGATTTGTTATATTCTCTCCCCCAAATCGGTTCAGTTTTGTGTAAAAAAATCTAAAATAAATTCACAGCGGTAAGTTGCGTTTTAGGGGGTGCATCCAACCCTCAAAGTTGGCCTTCAAGCCCATTTTCTATGTAATTTGTTTGCATATGACTATCTTTATAAAAAATATTTTTAGAAGAATATATATATATTTTTAGAAGAATAATATATGGCAATACTTTAGCTCTTCTAGTCAACAGCATGAGTCTTACAGAAAGTGTTTTGCTAAAATTAATATTTTAGAAAGTAATTAAGAAAATAACCAAACAACCAACCAATAACCACATTTTATATACCAAAATATATTCATATGGAAATTATTTATATTAACCATTTACAATAAGAAATTATATATATTAAATTATTTCATACATGAACATATAGTAAAAAGAAAACTAACAAAAAAAAACAAAAAATGGAATAAATGGGCTTTAGGGCCAACTTTGAGGGGCGGACGCACCTTCTAAACCACAACTTATCGCTATGAATTTTTTTAAAATTTTTTTTTTTGGGAGAGTATAAGAGTATAAGAAATAAAAAAAATTATCCATACAACTAAGTGCCGCTCTAATGTATATACTATATGACAAAAACCTTCAAATTAAAATAATTGTAAAACTGGCAAAAAAAATTTTTAAAACTAAAAATCCTGTATGGTTTTTAGGTATCACGAAACTCGGTTGGATAACTTCCGGGAAAATTTGGAATTACCATTTACCAACATCGTACCTAAGGCTTAAAATAAATTCCGCACGGGCACTAAGCATGTATGTAATACTACACGAATTTTAGCCTATATAATCGAATATCTTATATATCTCGTAGATTTTAAAAAAATTTTTAATATATTTTTTTTAGTTTGAGCTCTTTTTTCCGTTTTGTTTTTTTTCGGGCTTTTGGCGATCTTTTTTTTTTAGTTTAAGCGACCTTTTTTTAGTTTCAGCACTTAATTTAGTGTTGGCAAATTTTACGTTCTTGCCGATTTTTTCGGTTGTTTTTTTAGTTTTAGCGATTTTTAACGTTTTGGCGCTTTTTTCGTATGGTCATTTTTTGCTTTCTGCCTTTGGCTTTCAAATTAAAAATTTTTTTATAAAAATTTTGTTAATTTCCGCGTTATTTTTTGTTTTTCCGAGTTTTTTGGTTTTTGGCGATTTTTTTTTATTTTAAGGGACTTTTTTTACTTATATTCGTCTTGGCTACTCTTTCACTTTTTAACGATTTTCTTCGGTTGTTTTTTAGTTTTAGCGACATTTTTTTCGTTGGAGCGCTTTTTTTGTTTTGCCGATTTATTTAGGTTTTAGGCGATTTTTTTATTTGAAGAGACTTTTTTTTACTTATAATGCTTATATTCGTTTTGGCAAGTTTTTCAGTTTTTGACAATTTTTTTCGGTTGTTTTTTACTGCTAGCGATTTTTTAAGTATTGGCGAGTTTATTTAGTTTATTTTTTGTTACCATTTTACTATTGATGATTTTTTTGCTCTTCAGCCATTAATTTAATTCTTGGTGATATTTTTCATTTAAGCGTTTTTTTTCATTTTGGCGATTTCTTGTTTTGGTATTTTTTTTAATTTTGGGATTTTTTAGTTTTAATTTTTTTGAAAATTTCAAGAGTTTTTCCTCCTATGGAAGCAGGATACAGAAAAGGTAAAGGTTGTCAATATTATTTAGTCCAAATTGCATTAGCTAATAAAATATCCTTTAATTTAGATTTTTTTCTCTTAATTTCAGTGTTAATTGGAGTAGCCTGCATAGAAAAACACTAACTTTGAAAATTTATGGTCTGTTTCATAATAACGAAAGAAAATTTTCGACTCAAAATTTATATTGAAAACAATATTAAAATATGAAAATTTGTTTTCAATATAAATTGTAAGTAGAAAGTTTTCTTTCGTTATTGTGAAACAGGCCACTAAAGTATCTATAAATAACTGTTTGTATGTTACATTAAAATTTCAAAATTTTTCGTTGGTCGTTTTACAACACCACGTAAATTTTAACTGTCTTATATTTTTGTACCGGATAATGTTTTACATATTGTGTGAAAATTGCAGGCCTGTAGCGCTTACGATTCTTGGCATAACAACCTGTGACCTTCGAGTTCTATTTTGTATATTGAAACTAAATTTTGCTCACATAAAGGCAAAAAGTAAAAAGTGACGAAATTAAATTAATGAATCTAAAAATTTCTCACGAAATTAACTTAAGTTAAAATAATACAATGATAGCATTTAAATTTTAAATGTACCCCTGGACAAAATTTCAGTTTTGTTTGTGTGATTTTTAAATGATAAACTAAAACTTATGCATATGTATGTACTAAATGAATAATTTCTTATCCTTAAACCAATCAATTAAATGTTTTTTTAGGCTTTACCTAGTGATGAGTTAGAACGTAATAAAAGAAAACTCCCTGATGCCGCGTTCGAGGCTAAAAATGCTGTCTTGGGTTTCGTCTTTGGCGTGAGTATTTAGTTCTTCCCATTCAATATGAACCTTTCTAATCTCTCTCTCTATTTCTTTTCAATAATTTAACTTGTGTTTTTATAGAAAATCGACAATCTGCTTGATACTAAGACTAGAGTAATCGAACAATTGGATCGAACCAACATTGAGAAAAATAAACAATATGATATTCCAAAACCGGTGGCAATCAATGATTTCCAGTCTTTAATCACTGCCATTGTTCAACCCAAAATACGTTCCATTGGCAATATTGCCAATGATTTGACTACTGGCGTTTTGACAACCATTACTGCTTTCAGCGGCGGCTCCTCGGGTGGCAATAGTAATAGCGGCAATGCTGGTTTGGGTAATGTAGTGTCGAAATTCCTTAGCTTCTCTGGTCCAATATTGCAAGGTTCCTCAGGTGGTGCTGCCGGCGGAAGTACTACAGCTGCTCCCGATTCCGATGAGGCTGGCTACTAAAAATTAGAAAAACATATTTAGGTGTAATTAAGTGTTAGATATGTATGTACCTAAAAACAAAAAGCATCCTTTAAAGCTAACAAAATTCATGTTGTAAATTTTTGTTGATTTTTTTAGTTTTAGTTTAGAAATTTTTTCCACATACCCATAAATTCATTCTGTACATTTTAATGAAAATATTGTTCAAAACTCAAAGTCTTGTATATGTTGTATAAGAAAAGAAAGAAACAAAACACAAATGATTGGTTTAATTTATAAAATAAAATACTTTTTTTTTTCCTTTTTGCCTTAAGAAATACAATTCTATCTAGCAGTTCTAACAGCATTATTTATAAGAATTATTATGGCTTTATAAAGGATGAATAAGAAAAGTTTTTTATAATATTTTTTTAATCCCTTTATAAAGCCTTAACAATTTTTATAAACAAGGCTGCTTTTATTCAAGGTATGCTTTAGAAAATACTTTATGATCACCCCCTAAAGTATGCTAAATATTTTCTTTTTGTTAATGATAAAAAGCAGTCTTACAGCTGTTTATTAATTATTTTATTTAATATTACTTATTTTTCCGTATGATATATTTTTTTTTTG
This sequence comes from Tachina fera, assembly GCA_905220375.1. Lineage (NCBI taxonomy): Eukaryota > Metazoa > Arthropoda > Insecta > Diptera > Tachinidae > Tachina > Tachina fera. The sequence continues at coordinate 79,370,883 of LR999966.1, forward strand.
ATTTTTTGTTTTGCTCGTATTCTATTGTAAATAACTGCATTATCTTCAAATACTTCGAAAGGTCGTCCTAAATTTATTCGTTTTATATTTAATAAAATATTAATACATACATACTTTTTTTTTTTTTTTGTATTTTTGTAATAAATTATTATATAGGAAAAACAATTGTTTAATTTTGAATAAAATAAACTTGTTATTTTAATATAGGCCATTGGAAATCAGTATGAATTGTTGGTTATTTCACAAAAAAATATATTTCGAATTTCATTAACTTTGAATCGGTCTAATGTCTTTCCTCGTTGAAGAGAATTTACTAAGTGATTTAGTTTTTCGAAATCCAAACCTTTAAATTGCATTAAACCACATAAAAATGTTGTTGAATACTATCAGCCTTATTTATAAAAATTATTAAGGCTTATTAATAAAGGGTTTTTTTTTAAAGATTTTAATTTTTTATAAAAATTATTAAAGCTTTACAAACGCTGAATAAGAAAAATTTTCTATGAAGAACTGTTTCAAAAACCATTTATAAAGCCTTAATAATTTTTATAAATAAGGCCAAACATATTTCTTACCAAAAATTATTATGGCTTTATAAAGGATAAATAAAGCCATAGTAATTTTTCAGCTTTATTTATAAAATTTATTAAAAGGCTTTTAAAAGAAACATTTAAGAAATTTCTTTTTCGACATATTGTCATAATTATATTTTAATTTACCAAGCTAAACCACCAGCAAATAAACTTTTAAAAGAAATTTTCATACCAAATTTTTCTTATTAAGCCTTTATAAAGCCTTAATAATTTTTATAAGTAATTCTGTTTATAAATGAGGCCTTATTAAAAAATTCGCTTGACTGCTCTTTTTATTTAAATATGAATTTCACAACGAGGGCCATTGGTTAGGTTAGTGATAATAAGCCCAATTATGAATAACAATTCCTCGGGGAAATTTATCCTTCTTCCCATTTCCCCTATAATGAATTACAATTTCTCGGAAAAAAGAAAGTATTTCAAATATGAGATAGAGAGACATTTTTTTTTAATTTTCTCCCCAAAAAATTTTTTCAAATAAATTCAGTATGAATCGAGCACGATTGGTTCCATACAGTGCTTGTTTTTTTTTGGTGATTATTTCGGTTTGAGGCGCTTTTTCTGTTTTTAGGAATTTTTATTAGTATTGAAAATTAATTAGACAAGTTAATTTTTTATTTTGTGTGTGTTTTTTTTCAATACATATTGCACTTAATCCACTGAGGGTATTTACTTAGGGAGGGCCCCATTCATAAAAAATATTTTGATTTTATAAAAGGTTTCTTAATAAAAATTCCATAGAAAATGTGGTTCGCAAACCTCTTATTAAACAAAAATATTTTTTATGAATAAGGCGGTTAAAATTTTAAAATTTTGAGTAGTCACATTTTAAACGAATTAGAAATTCCATTGAAAAATGTATTTACATTATTTTTATCTTAAAACCTTGCAATTATTGGGAAAGAATATCTATGTTTGGAAACGAGTCACAACTCAAAAAAGAGCAAATTTCTCATAAAAACAGTACTAAAATCAAAGTAAAACAAATTTAGATGATGAGGTCTGTTCTTGTTCAATTTTCTTTTGAATCTGCATTTGCGTTCATACACACCGTCAAGTTTGTTTCATCAAGTTTCATCAATTTGCGTTGTCGTAGAGTATTACGAATGAGAAAAAAACGAGAAAGCAAACTTGACTGCTACGGCCAAGTCTGTATCCCTCCCCTTTCTCTTTTCCTCTCTCTCCTTCTCAAACACTGAAGGCTTGACCAGTGATGCCAATCCAAAATCTTTCTTAGAGGTAGATTCGATGTGAAAAAGAGGTAGCTTCGAACAAATCCTACTTTAACAAGTAAAAGTGATATATTCGGCTCTGCCGAATCTTATATACCCTTTACCAAAGTGCGTTTATGTAGTATAGAGATACATACATAAGCACAGAGATATGTAGGTACATATTCATTTTGTGAAAAAATTCATACTTTTTTCTAGTGCAATTTTTAGGTTTTTGACATTATGTTTAATTTGGTGCTTTTTAAACTTTGGCGATTTTTTTTTCATATATGCAATTTTTTTTTTGGTTTTGGCGATTTTTTTCGGTTTTTGGCGTTTTTTTCATTTTGGCGATTTTTTTTTCGTTCTGGCAATTTTTTTGATTTTGACGATTTTTTTCATTGAGGCTATTTTTTTATTTTTTATATATTTAATTTTTTTATTTTTTTTAGTTTTGACACTTTTTTCTCGTTTTGGCGATTTTTTTCGGTTTTTGACGTTATTTTTATTTTGGCGATTTTTTTTCGTTCTGGCAATTTTTTTGATTTTGAGATTTTTTTTTTTACATTTAGGCGATATTTTTATTTTTTGGCAATTTTTTTTTGGTTTGGTGATTTTTTCGTTTTTTGGCGTTTTTTAATTTTGGCGATTTTTTTTTCGTTTTGGCAGATTTTTTGATTTTGCCGTTTTTTTTTCATATAAGCGATTTTTTAATATTTGGCGATTTTTTTTCATATAGGCAATTTTTTTTTGTTTTGGCGATTTTTTCCGGTTTTTGGCGTTTTATTTTTTGATTTTGGCGATTTTTTTCATTTAGGCGATTTTTTTTATTTTTGACGATTTTTGTTCATATAACCATTTTTTTTTGTTTAGGAGATTTTTGCGGATTTTTGTCATTGTGGGATTTTCCTTTTTTGTTTTGACACTTTTTTCTCGTTTTGGCGATTTTTTATCAGTTTTTGGCGTTTTTTTAATTTCGGAGATTTTTTTTCGTTTTGGCGATTTTTTTGATTTTGCCGATTTTTTTTCATATAAGCGATTTTTTTTTAATTTTTGGCGATTTTTTTTCATACAGGCAATTTTTTTCGATTTGGCGATTTTATTTCGGTTTAGGCGTTATTTTTAATTTTGGCGATTATTTTCGTTTTAGCGATTTTTTTTTGATTTTGACGATTTTTTTTCATTTAGGATATTTTTTTTAATTTTTGGCGATTTTTGTTCACATAAGCATTTTTTGTTTGTTTTAGCGATTTTTTTCGGTTTTTGGCGTTTTTTTTAATTTTAGCGTTTTTTTAGTTTGACCGTTTTTGAAAATTTCAAGAGTTTAACTCTTACAGTTTCCAAGATATAGCAATTTGTCAAAATTACATAGTCAAAATTTCATTAACTTATGGACCACCTTTTAATTAAAATTTTTTTAATTTTAGTGTTAATTGTTGTAGCCTATATAAAAATACACTAATTTTACAAATTTCAAGTGTCAATATACATATGTACATACATAATACAATTGTATGTATATTACATGGGATTTTAAAAGTTTTCGTTACTCATTTTGGAACACCCTTTAATTTTTAGCTTTTATATATTTGTTGTGTAGCGACCAAAGTTCTACATACACTGTTCAAATTTCAGACCCGTAGCTCTTACCGTTCCTGAGAAAATAGCCTTCTTCCTAAAACATGAAATATGTTTAATTATTAGGAAAAAAGTTAAAGTTTTCCAACTCTGGAAACGTTTTTTAATTTGTTAAGTTTTTAAAATTTTTTTTGATTATAAATACCAATTTTATTCATACCGAAGTATAAAATAAGTTAATTTAATAAAAAAGTAATAAAAACTTGTTTTCGTTAGTTATTTTCTATGGGTAAATTGAGTTTGAGCTTTCCAGCTCTAAAACCATCCGCTCGATTTTGCTGATTTTCAATAGCAAAATTTTTCGGAAAATTTCTGACACACCAGTCCAAGAACGAAGTCGCTAGCTCTCCTGGGAGCTTGGGAACAGACGGACATCGCTTGTTCGTCTTCCCTATGCATAAGGATCCAGAATATATATACTTTATGTGTCTCTTATTAATATTGTAGAAATTACAAACGGAATGACAAACCTATATATACCCTTTTACCATTTTTTGGTAAAGAGTATAAAAAGAGGTAAATCTGCAACACTTATGTTCTGGGGTATTTTAAACACCTTAGCAAAAATTTTTTTTACCTCAATTAACCTTTCGTTTCGATAATAAATATTTTATAATTGCGGATGGCTAATATTCAATATTTGAATATAAAAAATAACTAAAAAATATAAGAATTCAATTGTCATTGTTATTTAATTACAGCCTTATTTGTACAAATTATTAAGGCTTTACAAAGGCATAATAAGAAAAAGTTTGTATGAAAATTTGTTCTAATAACCCTTCATAAAGCCTTAAGAATTTGTATAAATAAATAAGGCCATTAATTTTAAAATTTTTATTATTCTCATATTAACAGGAATGAATATTTTCATTATCAGTAAAGATTGTTTCTACAAATACTTTTTAACATATTATGTAACTTTCAACATTCGAACTGTGTATGCAATTTTCTCACAAACTGGCCCAGTGAAGGAAATATTTGGGCTTGTAGCAGGCTTTAAAAAGTGAAATCAGCACAATGTTGTTTAGATGCATTGCTAAAATATATTTCGGCTGAACTTCTAGCTTGGATTAGATAAAATAAACTCGATTAACTATAACTTAGCATTATTATTGAAAAACTAAAAAAAAGGTGTTATTTTTTCTTGGAAAGTGGTAGAGTTGAGTGGGATACCCAAAAGAGGTAGATCTACCACAAAAGTGGTAGAGTTGACATCGCTGGGCTTGACGAGTCAGAGCTGACGTGTGTGAATCAGAACTAAGTTGATTTCTAGCAAAAAGTGATTTATTAGTTGTTTGATATGTACATATCTTTAGTTTGAGAATTTTTTTAGTTTTGGTGCTTTTTCGTTTTGGCGATATTTTTTAAGTTTAGTTGTTACAAATATATATAGTTTAAGCTTTTATTTTTAAGTATAGGCGTTTATTTTAGAATTTGACATTTTTCGGTTCCTGGGACATTCATACTTTTGGTGAATTCTTTTGCATTTAATGGATTTATTTTATTTTCATAATATTTCTTATTAAAGCGCTTTTTTAATTTTGGCGATTTTTTTGTTTCGTAATTTTTTTTAATTTTGGAATTTTTTAGTTAGACAGTTTTTGTCCTTTTAACCAAGTCTTCAATATTAATTATTTTTTAAACAAGAGTTAACCTAAAAAAAAATGGTTGGCATTATTGGATTTAGCGTATTGGAATTAGGTTTGGTTAAGCTTGGTCCCCGGCTTGTTACAAAAAAAAAGTTTCAAATTCAAGTGTTATTAACTTGATTTCACCCGGTCAAAAATAATTGTGTGGCAACACTCTATTCTTGCTAAAGCAATGAATAGTTGGTGTATTTTACATACATTTATTTTCCTTACATATTTCTTACAACTACAATTAGAGCTGAAAAAAAGGCAGCCTATGAAGTAATGGTAAAGAAAGAATATAAATAAATTATTGATTATTGAGATCTTGTTTCAACTTTGTTATTTGTTGAACTTATCATTTGTTTAAATGAAAATTTATCATAATATCTCTAGTTGTTCTAAGAAATTTTTGAATTTTTGATCTCCATTAGCAACAGTGAAATGGAATGGAATGCACTTCAATAAATTTAATTATGTCTGCCTTTAAAAATACAAAAATGCACTAAACTTTGAACTCCTCCTTTAAGTTCTAATAATAGTTAAATGGAAGATATGTTGCAGTCTCATATTTTCAAGAACAATGATATGAAAATCTCTATAAAATTTACAATTTTAGTTGTTTTTACAATCATTAGAAATGTTATAAATTCACATTTGGCAATGAAAATATAAAAGTTTTAGTAATTGTATATTACTGAACTTTTGCGTTAGTGCATAGTAAAATGTAAACATTAAACAGGTGATCTAGATTTTATCTCCCCTGTGTTTGTATTGGAGCCTTTTGTAAATTCTATCGGTGTTAAAAAAATGCCCTCTACATTTTCTATTTTCCAATTACTGCGTTTTTAAAATTACTTAGTTGCTTATTGTAATATTAGATTTAGATTTGGGGAATTTTTCCTCATTTTGACCGATGTGACAGTTTAAAATGCCTCTGAAAACCCTTTAAAAAAGAGAGTTGGCAAAGGTCAACTAAATATGAAACAAGTCAATGTACGGATGAAAACATATGTATATGCATATGGCGAGCTTGATCATTACCATATGCTTAACTTATTATAACTATTTTTTAAGCTTTTTATATAACTCAAGAAATGTCATAATCAACTTCATATCAATTTAAATAATTTTCCATTTGTCGCATGTAATATGTTTAAAAAAATGTTGTGAACTAGTTAAACAAAAAAGTGGGTTTAACCAAGATAATGCCACAATACTTATAAATAAATGCAATGTCCAAACTAAAATCAATGTTACATATGCAGCTTTTGTAACAAAACTTGATTTTAAAAGATACTCGCTCGCAGCTTAACTCATCACACAAATTAACACTGTGAAATTATTTTTAAAGCTACCTGAAACTATCATGCGTTGTCTTAAGCCTCAAAAAAAATATTATCATATTGCTTTGCTGCGTGTCTTAAAGTGATTGCACGTATAGTGATTAAGACTAATATACTAAAAAAATGTTAATATGTAAAGTTTATTTAAAATAAAATCCATTAAAATGCATCATCATGCAAACGCTTAGCAAGAATTTGGTAATTAAAATTAATATAGTTGCAAAACAATTACTAATTAATCTCTTGTTTCATTTAAAGATCTCTGCAAAAACTTTAAAGCCGGCCAATAGCACCTTAAAAATATATCCTCCTGATACAGTCATATTTGATCGGGCGAGTGTATCGCTGCAGTTACCTGATGTACTTTATACAAATGCATTTACTACAGCAATAAATGTCTCGAACATTTTTGGAAATCTTATCAAGGTAAATGGGTTTTAGTGTTAAAAAAATTAAATTACTTATAATAGTTTTTTTTTATAGAATTCATCTAGGCGCTCCTTATACTTTGCTTGGCTATTCAAACCGATTTTTGGTGATGCCTTAATGATAGGAGATGTTGCTGAGCAAATGAATTCCACTACTGCTGTTGATAACTTTGTAGATACCACGTGGAAACCAAATACAACACCAATACCAGATAAGATCAGCTCTAATGAAACAATAATGGAAAATCTAAATTTAAAAGATAGTTCTAATGTTATCTAAATAAAACTAATTTTTTTAATTAAGTAGCAAAAATTTTTGTAATTTCTTATTTTTATTTAACATGTCACAAAATAAACTGTTGATTAAGCCGCTTAAGCAGCTCACCCACAGACTTCAACCACAACTCAAAATATCTTCTATGTTTATATAAAAACTCCCAAGAACGATTAGGAATTCCAAAACTACAACTATAGTCAGGTAAAAAAGTTAGTAGAAAAACAAAACTGGCAATACTTCTTGAATAATATTGTTTGTTGTGCTTAAAAACTGTTTCTTGAATCTATTATTTTTTGTAATTAATTCTCTATAGTTTTTTAAAAGCTTGTCTATAAACATTGGGGGTTTTATAAGCTTTTTTTAATTTTGTTTGAAGTCTATTGATGTGATGATGTTGCTTAAGGAGCAACGAAATGCATCTAGACGTTCTTCAAATAACAATGAACAAACTTTTTTTTCAGTTCGTAGCAAAAATTATTTTGAAAATATTTTAGCAACATCTGCATGCACTCGAATATGCATTCACATATGTATTAAAAAATATTTGAATGTATAAAAAAATTCAGGACAAAGTAAATGAAATTTAAAATTTTACTTTAAAGAAATTTATTATTTGACATATATATTGTCAGAAGTGTGCATATGTACAGTAATAGAAATATATTTGTTTGTGCTCAAGCATGTCCTTTATACGTATTTCATTGGCGTTTCAATCAAATCATTAGCAGACTTCAAAAATTTTGTTCATATAAAGTTTTTAATATAATTGACATATTGTACCCTAAAAACTTTGAATAAAAATAAAATTTATTTAATGAAATTGATTTATGTAATTTAAAAACTCTTATTTTCTTAAAATAAAAATTCAGATTGTAGAAATCCATTGCAACGGTTGTGACCATGATACTCACATTATTTCTTATAATACCAAAATATAAAATATATAATATCAAAAATGGTGTCTAGAAAACAATAGACAAACACTGAAAAAACATAATTTCTACTCAAAAGTCAACCACAACATTGTGACTTGTGTAACTTTACAAATCTCGGTTTTACTAGAATTAATAATTTTAGGATATATTCTTTAAAATCTTTCATAGAATGGCACATTCTAGTATAATTTTTTTATGTGCCGGGTGTGATGGGTGCGAGCGAGTATGAAAATAATTGACTTTCTCCTTGTCACCAGAATGCCCCTAATTTTGATTCTTTGGCTTATTGAAGGCACCAGAGATTTTGAAGAAACCTCTTTGAAGAGATGCTTGATAACAACAGTAATTCTTAAGATGAGCTATAATGAAGGTTATGTTTGACTTTAGAAACTGCCCTTTTCAATGAACGCTATAATTTTAAACTATAATTTAAAGTAAAATTTGAGTTTCATCTATTTTCTGCTCTTTATGCATCATTTTATTCCAATTACTTTACTGTGTGACAAAAACAAAACTGTGCTGAGAGCATAATAAGCAACATGGCACAAACTTTCGTTTATACTTAAGTGAGATATCCATATAAAAATTGAAGATAGATAAAAAATCTTGACTAAAGATCTTACTAAAACATTAAATATGTTTAACTGGCAAAAAAAAATGTTTGGTTTATTTTATAATTTTTTTTTGAATTCCCAACCCTGGAACCAAAACTTTGATTTTTCAGGTTTTTAATACTAATTTATTTCTTTCTAAAATATAGAATATATTTAATTACCAAATTAATATCTATTTTGATTTAATTCGTTTTATATACCAGAAAAAGTTTAAGTTTTCCAGGTCTGGAGCAATGATATTTATGTTTCTAATTTTTTATTTCAAACTATTTCTTTTTAAGACATAAAGTAGATTTCATTTGTTAGCAAAAAAAGTAAATTGACCTAGTTACTTTTTTATACAAAAAAAAAATAAAATTTTCCAACCCTGGAAACATCCTTTTATATTTTTCTGACTCCTTATATATATCTAGTTCTTTCAAGAAATTTGTAAAATATGTTTAGCGAACAAAAAAAGGAAATCTGGAAAGAATTACTCTTCGTTAGTTATAGTAATATCCAAAAAAATTTAAAATTTTTCAGCTCTGGATTTGTGGTTTTTATTTTTCTACTTTTCCATGCCAAAATTTTCTTTCCAAAGTATAAAAAATATATTTAATTTATAAAGAAAAACAAAAGAATTAATCATACCTACTTAATTTTATATATCACAAAAAGTTTAAGTTTCCCAACCCTGTTTTTACGCCAATATATTTCTTTTAATAATATAAGATATATATAAATATAGAAAAAGGAAAAATTAGTTTTTAAAAGTTACTTTTGTTTAACAAAAAAAGTTAAACTTTTCCAAGGCTGGAAACAAATTTTTTTTTAATTTTTTTTTAAATTTTTTGTTTGTTTTAATAACAATTTTATTCGTACTGAAATATAAAATAAGTTTATTGAACAAACAAATTAAAATAAGTTTTAGCTAGTTACTTTTATAGGGCAAAATAAAGTTTAAGTTTTCCAGGTCTGAAACCGTCTGCTCGATTTTGCTGCTTACCAATCTATTTTGGGCCATTTTTGATACAACAGTCCAAGACCGAAGGTTCTAGCTTTTCTGGGAGCTTCGGAAAACCGATGTACATGTACATCAGACGGATGGTCATCGCTTATTCGTCTTCCCTATTCATAAGGAACCAAAATATATATATTTTAAATATATATATAAAATATATATGTATATATATTGTTGCAAACCTATACATACACTTTTTAATATTTGGTCAAGAGTATAAAAAAGTCTATTAAGTATAAAAATATTCCCTAACAACATCAAATACGGGGGAAAAAATTTAAAATATGCACAAACATACTTTAAAGTTAAAATATGCAAAAATATGCACTAAAAAATCAATTCCAAAATTTATAAAAAGTTCTGAAACGGATAAGTATCTTATCACCGCATTAATATGTCATACAAGAAAAACATATTCAAATGCATTTGTTTATGGGGTTTCCCTGATCATATTAAATATTAAAAGTGTGATTTTATAATTTTTTATTATTTGATTTTAATTTACGTACATCGATCAATTCCGAATAGCAAAATAAGGATTTTAACAGGAAATAAATGAATTTGACATGCTTTAGCCGCTCAGTTATTTTGTAGGCATACATATATGCACACAAATTATTTTAATTCATTAAGAGATTTTCTAATATATCAAAAGAAAAAAATTTACTTGTATGGACCTCTTTCAGTAATTTAAATGGGTTTAGTCAAAGGTTCGTGTCTAAAACGATCTACTGAAAGAGTTCGATATAAGTAAAAAAAAACAACAATGACTATAATTATGCGCTTGGGATATAATTTTGTTTTCTCGTATTGTCAGAAACTCTTAGTTTACCTCTTCACATACTCCAAATCTTAATTTAGATACATTCGCTCATATTCATAGTCAAAGTTTGCTTTAAATATTTAAAACCAGTATTATTATACAAAATACTGGTTTAAACTCTTAAAGCATACTTTGTTTTTTCAAGAATATGTGCAATTATTTTTAATATTTATTTTATTATTATTTTTTTATAGTCAGAAATAATTTCCTCTAACTGGTTTAATATTTCTTCTCTTCTTTGGAAACTAACATTAATTAATATAATATTTCATTCAATAAGAATTGAAATTACTGAACTTAAGCCCGCTTAAGAAATTATTTCTGATTAAAATTTACTATAGTTCAATTTAATTAAAAAAATTTCTGAATTATTATTTTTTCTAATAAAAGTTTGCACACATAAATCACAAAAACGATTTGCTAAGAAAACAATTATTTTATATTGAAACGTATTATGAAAAGTTCTTTTGGTGGTGGAGCTTTTTTTTACTATAATTATAAACTGTTGTTTTTGACAACAGATAGTTTAATTTAAAGTGATTTAAACCAACAAATAAACAAAAAAAAACAGCTTTTACATATGTATACAACACTTTGGTTGAAGGGTATTTTAATAATTTAAATCCAAATTTTTTTTTCATATTAAACCGAAAATATTTTGTTATTTTAGCTTGAACACAAGCGTGTCAAACGTGCAGGACTTGGCACAGGACAACCTTATCCCGCTGATACACCCGAATTTGACCGCAGCAATGTCTCTTTAGATTTGCCAGACGAACTGTTCAATCAGTCATTTGCAACGGTAACGAATGTTTCAAAATCCATATCGCGGCTAATTATGGCAAGTATTTCAGTAGATACAAATAAAAGCTTTTTGTTTGCTATAATAATAAAAGCTTCGGCTGTAATTTTACAGAAAGCTTAAAAAAGTTTTGAAAGTTTTAAAAGTTTTGCTTGCTTGTCATGTTAAATTATTTTACAGAACACTGCTAGACGTTATGCCCGTTTTGTTTTATTCTTCAAGCCCATTTTTGGGGATGCCTTGGTGGTGCAGGGTTTCGAAGATCCAACAACTACCACTACAACAACTACAACTACAGCCAGGCCTAGTGATAGTTTAAATGAAATTTAAACTTAAGCTTAGAAGAAATAAATTTTTTTCACAACTTATTTATAATCAAAATTCATTTCAGGCGGAAGTGCTTCATCAAATAATTTCAGTGGAATGAAAGAAGTTGTCATATAAATACATACCTAAGCTATGGTCACACTTGGCAAACAAACATTTGCTCAAAAAAGCGTAACCAGTAAATGCTAATTAAAAATCTTTCGATTCAGACAAAAGTTTGTCAAATTAAAGAGTAGTCAATAACGTTGGATTCTATGAACTGTTTAATTTGATAAACAAGTGTCTGGATCAAAACTTTTTTCATTAGTGTTTGTTGGTTACGCTTTTTTGAGCAAATGTTTGACAAGTGTGACCGTAGCTTAACATACATACATATTTTATATTTATTTACATAAGTATTAATTACTCTGTCATTATGTATTATAAAATTTTTATATTTATTGGGGTTATTGTTGATGTTATATATAACTATCTGCCTTTTTTAATAAAAAGAGTATTAAATTTACAACGTGTTTCTTTAATTATTGCTACCTTGAAATATTTGGTTATATAAGAACTTGAAATGCATATGTTGTGCAACTAATAATAATCTTAGATATGAAAGTTCCTTTGTAAGATTAAATCGTTACGTTAAAGTTTGTGCGTACAATAGCGGTGGGTCTTTACTAGACAATCGTATTAGTTGCAGGCATGTTCAATTATGTGTAATTGTGTTATATGCAATCGTTAAAGTAATATCTGTCATTTAAGAGTAATTGGTTTATGAGACGTTTGTTTCATTAGAAGTTAATTAAATATATTATATGAATACATATATTGTATAAATACATATATATTTATAAACATAAACGGTGTTTTTATAGAGTGACACAAGTTTAAATCATTTTAAAAAAAGGAAATATATTTTTAATATCAATGAAACGAACTTTATTTGAAAGAAAATGTTATGAAATTAATGTTTAAATATGATTTTTGGCATATGGCCGCCACGGATGACGCGTAGAAGGCGCAATCTGGAACAACAATTTTGAACAACTCTTCGCCGATAATTCTTCGAATCTTGATTTCCAGATGTTCAGTTGTTCGTGACTTATCGACGCAGACAAGTGACTTAACATGATCTCAAAGAAAATAATCCAATGGGGTTAAATCACAGGATGTTTTGGCCACTTAATAGGGCCATTACGTGAAATTATTTTATTTTCAATAGTTTCTTTGAGTAAATCAATTGTAGCGCCGGCTGTGTGGCATATGGCTAAGTCTTGTTGGAACCTCATATCACCAAGATTAATGTCACATAGTTGAGGTACGAAAAAATTTCGAATCATGCTCCTATGCCGTTCTTCATTGACAGTTAAATTCTGACCATCATCGTTTCTGAAGATATATGGGCCAATGAGTCCAAACAGTAAAGCCCATAAAGCGCACCCAACAGTAATTCTGTGGATGTAATGCTGTTTCGAGAAAACCACACAATAAGAAAACATATGGTTGTGGAATGGTTGAGAAAACAATATTATGTTCTCAGAAACAAATCTGTGGTCGCTGAGAACAAGTTATTTTTATTTTAAACATTAATATTGTTACGGTAAGCAAAGTAGTGTTTGAGTTTAATAATTACATTATTATATTCATAAAAAAGTGTGATACATGATTAGAGTTTAACAATATAGATTTGTTAAAAATTTATGACTGCAACATAATTTTTGTTATTATTTAAAAATAATATAAAGTAAATAACAATATAATGTTATCCACAACCATACTATTTTAAGTTTTTCAGAAACATCTGTCAGTTCAGTGTTTCGTTTGTAAGCTATCGGTATTGCACGCATCGTGTTAAATAAATAAATATAGTACAAACAAACAAAAGAGTAGATAAATAAAAACATATACGTAAATACGTACATATGTTTAGCTGTTTATACAGACGTGTCTGTATTTTGAGTATACACACATATGTAAGTATACATTTCTATATATACATTTAATTTCAACAATATTATATTATATTTATTTCGGATTTAACGCCCAGCTTTTTTAAACAAGAGATCCACCAATAAATATATGATTGAAAAACATAATACTAAATAATACTGTTGTCGTATTTAACAATATTATTATAATATAAGAACATGGTATAGTGAGTCTCAATTATATTTTAGTCACATCTAACAATAGTGTTGTCATATTTACAATAACAAGATTAGGTGTAACAAAGGTCATTGCTTTTGTTGATAATATTATTATTAACTCAGATAATAATATTATTAAAAGTTAGCTTTCCTATTGACAATAATATGATTTAACTACAACCATATAATTCAATCATAGTATGCTGCTGTTTGATTATGGTTACCTCAACCATATTTTTTTCTTTGCGTGCATGTGGATTCTTATCACTCTAAATGCAACAATTCTGTTGTTCTTCATCAGTAAAAGAAATTTTTAATGGAAATCCAAAATCAATATCAAAATTAATATCTGGTGCAAGTCGATTCATAAGGAAATAATGAAACTAAACAAAAAGCAACTATCAGCTGTTAGATGGGTGCTCAACTAAAGCTTTGATGCCAACTCAAATTCCAAATAGGAAATGCCGAATTATTCTGCATTATTAGATTAAAAAAAATGCAACTCTATTTGGGATAAGTAAACATTTGCTGTAAATTTCTCTCTCGGAATTTCTTTTTCTATCTCTCTATACGTCTCTCTCTCTAAAACCTTATATTCTAAGTGCTCTTTTCAAATGTAAAGAAAAAGTTTGTATAATTTTGCTTTCAACTGTGTGTACATGAAATAAAATGTATTTTAATAATAAATAAATTATAATTTAACTACATGCGAGTTCTTTCATGCCAAATCAGATGTTTAAATATATAAATTATAATTTTACTACACGTGAGCTATTCCATGCAATAGAAGATCTTATACATAGATAATTCATACGGTGCGTATGAATGACACTCACAGTAATTGACTTTCTATGATTGACACTCATATGCAGAAGCGTGTTTGCTACGTGTTATAAATTTATTAAATATTATCTCGGTAAGTGTTGTAGAACATTTTTATTTAATTTTATAATTCAATTTAATATGTAATAAAATAAAAATCAATTTAATATGACCAACAGATAAGTTAGATATACTAAATTGCAACGTTGGTGATAATTTCTATATACAATTTTTAGAATTTTATTATTTCTTAAAAGTAATTGAAATAAACTTAAATAATTATTTTTTTTAATAATACTGAAAATTTTCTGTCCATAGATAATTCAGTAAGTACACAGTACTCAAATAATTTTCAGAATTTCCTTAATAAAGATGTAAAATTAAATTATTGTCTGTTCAAAAAAGTAAATGCTAAAACTCACTATCATACACATTAGTATGATTTTTGAAAAAATTCAACCCATATCCTATGAATTATTGTTGTCTCTTGATAATTTTAATAAATCACACCAGTGTTGTATTATCTCAAGAGTCGTATAATTGTGTAGGATAGTGAATTTTAGCCTTAAGCTGCTTTTAAAAGATCCATGGGTACAAACTTAATTAACAATTCTCCCTCTTTGAACATCTTCCAGAAATAATGCAATCACAGTTGAGCTTCACCTTGTAAACTGTTCGAGTGCTATAAAATAAAAATATAAAAAAAAAATTAAAATAATAACTAATAAAAATATTTGCTTAATTCACAACAATCTTTATCGTGTATTTGTGTATCAAATACACTTTTTGTTTTTTAATTGTGAACACCCCCTGTGTATTTTGTATTTGAAATGAAAAAAGAAGAACAATTTACATACAAATTCTCTCAGAGAGCCTCTCTCTCAATACAACATTTTAAAAACATATGAAATGAAAGTGTAATAGTGTATTTCATTTTTATATGAAAATTTCATACAACAAATGTTACACTTTTGTATTTAATATGATAAAACAATCCATACAGAGATACAAGAGGTTTTGTGAATTAAGCAATTATATTCTTTGCCGTAGAGTTACTAATGGGTAGTGTAAATATAAAAAAAATATTTGCTTTTTACTTAAAAATTAAAAAAATACACATATTTGGGATTTTTAAAACAAACAAATTTTTAAGTAAAAAGCAAAAGATTTTTTTATTCACACTACCCAAATAAATGCATATCTAAAACTTTAGGCTATATGCAATAACTACAAGGCGTGAGTTTTGTTTTCAAACATTTACCAAACTTATTGCAACACTTGACTTTCAAAATAAGCCTACATAAGCTCAGCCGCAACCAATATTTAAACGTCAACTCCACACAGTGGTTCAAAATATTTTTTCAGCGGTCAAAACTCTATTTTGAGCTAATGAAGCTTTTTTTTAGTATATAGATAACATCATAAGGTTGTATCCAAATTTAGTTTCATTAGAATCAGTACAGCGGTTGTTGAGAAATTTAACGTAAAAGTTAAACTTTTGTTTTTTTTAATCATATTTTTTGTTAAAAAAAGGACTTATAATAAAAATTAAATCATCTTTATGAAAACAAGAAAGCATATTTTTGAAAATTTAATATACATATAGGGCATGTGCCAAATAGTAGCAATATGCTATTAAACATTTTTGAGGTGAGTAAAATTCCACCAGCCCTAGTAGCATTTTTGACACAACAGATAAATTTTTGTGACAAGCATCAAATACGAAGCATGGTATCATAAAATTGTTTATTTTAATATGAGAAAAATTTAACATCATATTATAAATTTTTTTGCAACAAGAATATTGTGTTATATAAAAATGCCCTATTAAAAAATTGTTTGTAGCCGGCGGCTTGTAGTAAAATTTTTTGCTTCTCCACCGCAGCAATTTTTGCATCAGCTTCTTTTTATGCTATAGCGAATTTGGCAAAATTTTACATTGTCAAAAAAGATATCATCACATCCACAGGTAAGTAAACCCTTACAAATAAACACAGTGGAAAGGGGGTAGAGCCATTGCATCAGCGATTTTCCAAAAAAAAAATTATGAGTACAAACTGCAGGCAAATGAACCTCTTCAAATAAATAGTTATAAAAATTGGTTTACATGGAATATTTATGTGTGCTTTGAGGGTGGGGGGGAATTTTCCAAAGATCTTTAAAAAAAATTGGAGGCCAAACTGCATGGCAAACACTTTCAAAAAAAAAAAATTTGGAATATCGGTTTGACAAAGGACGAAGTTATGCATGGGAGAGAGAGAAAATTTCCCCGCTACGAATAAAAAAAACAATTTGAGACCAAACTGCGGACAAATTCTTTTAAACAAAAAATTTTACAAATCGTTTTAAAAATGACAGAGTGTTGCATGAAGGATAAAATTTCCCCCTCCGAATTAAATATATGTAGGCAACAAGTAACACATTTTTGTCATCCTATAATCCTATTTTTTTAAGGTAAATTTCAAAGGGATATCCTATATTTCTGTGGCAAAAAAGAAAGACTGCTTAATCTCCATAATCTGCACATTTGAAACTTCTCCTGGCCAAAATCTCAATCAATGGCACAATGACTTCCAACTTATCATCTTTCGACTTCTTATCTCATTTGGAATAATAGCTTAATTTAGGTTATACTTTGGTGTCGTATATTTCAGCTTGAGTGTATTACTTATATTTTGTAGAACGATGGTTGCTTGAAAAAATAAAGGCTAACAAAAAACTTCCCAATTTAATGGTAAAAGAAATAAATTTCTGAAAATCGACTTGAACGCTTAAAAGTGCTCTCCTGCGAAACAGTCAAATATGACTTAAGCACCTTCTCCTTAAGGCCACAGATTTGTTGACCTTCATAAACACACAAAACAATGCTCCAGTACCTACAACTGATGACTACATACCCTTTTATTCATTCTGGTATGTAAGTGTTTGCTGGGTAATTTTATTTTTTTGAATATACTTTTTTTAGGTTTTGAAGTAACACTATTATTTATTTAATTAATCGAAAATTCTTTTTGTTCTTAATCAATTAAATATAATCATTTTAATTATAGCCGATTGTAAACCATATGATTTTTTTGTTGTTTCATAAAATTGTGTTTATTGTCTTATCAATAGTAAATAGGGGAAGTCCTACATCTGCATGTTATATCTATGACGTTCATATCGTATTAAATATTGAAATTGATAGCAAGTAAATCAAATAAAATGCAAATATTGTTATTTAGTCAACAAGTATTTATTGGAAGATTATTTCTGTCTGAAAACATTATCTTATTTAGATAAGGTTAACAAATTTTTTTTTATGATTTAGTGTTAAATTTCGTATTTGCCAGTTATTTAATGCAAAGTTTTTAAAGTGCCATTTAAGAATTGGCATAAAAATATTTTTTATAGATATTATTTATGCTTTAAATATACCAAAAAATAAAATATTTAGAAGTGGCACCTTAATTGAATCGAATTTTCCAAAAAATAAAACAAATAAAACTTAAAAATATTTAAAAATTATAACTGAACTTACCCCCTTATTACAGTTCGTTGTTCTTGGCCCAATGTTAAATCCAAAATATCCAAGTGTGCGCTCATCTTTTTTGATATTTCCAACTGCTGAATATTACGCATCATTGCTTGATTGATTTGACCAATCAATAAAATGGTCAACAATAATATTGAACACAAGTTAAACATTTCGTCAACAAAAAATACTTTTATTGTAAATGTTTTAATAATTTATTATCTTCTTGTTTAAAAAAGATGACCTTAGCCGTTAATAGAGAGAGAAGGTAATTATATATTAGAAATATTATACGGCTTGCACCTTACTGATCTTTTGCTTGAATGCTTTAACTTTATATTCTTCTTAGCCTTGTAGTATTTTTTATTTCTAACTAACTAACCGTACGCACCGAATGAGTAATAAAGTGAGCTTTTTAAATGATTCGATTTTTTTAAAATTAATTCATTCATAAGATAATTTCGCAATGTTAAAGTGTGTGTAATTTTTAGTTTATTAGTTATGAATAAAACAAGTCTTATTGGAGTTTAATATTATTTATTTGTACACAAAGTTATTTGATATAAGTAAAAAAATCACCGGTTTTTTTTTGTTAATGAATGCAGCAAGAGCGACAGAAAGAGAGAGCGTTTTGGCAAAAATCCCACCGTCTAACTGAACGGCTGATAGCGAAAGTGCTCAGAGATATATTAAATTTAGTTTTTTTTTTGTAAATCAATAACAAAACTGCAATCGCCATTTGATTATATTTATTTTTATTTTCAATTATTGAACATATCTTATCTTAAAGAATATACTGTAAATAAATGTCTTATTGTTGTTTTTTTTTTAATTCAATTAATTGATACGAAAAAAATTTTGTTAATTAGAAAATTTTTTGAAAATGCTGAATTTTTAGTAGAGTTAAAATAAAAATAAAACGGAGAAGGGAATACAAAAATTTTGTTATTTAGAGCATAGTTAAGTATTTTTGAATTTTTTATTTAAACTATTAAAAATGGAAACTAAAGCCCTGGTATTATAACACTTGGACTTTTTGAAAAACAGGCCCCAGTAGCTTAAAATTTAAATAAAAATCTGAAACCAAGAGAAGGTCTTAAAAATGCACCATAAGAAATGCATATTAAACGCAAAAGATGCTCGAAGAGCATAAGTGTAATCCATTAAAGGATTAGGTCAACATTGATCGCTCCTATTTTTAACCTCCACACAATATACATGTGCATATATAAGAGGTGTCTTTTTTTAGAGTGCCACAACTTTGAGTTGGCATCACTGCTTTATTTGAGCATCCATTTAACAGCTGATAGTT
Organism: Tachina fera; assembly: GCA_905220375.1. NCBI lineage: Eukaryota > Metazoa > Arthropoda > Insecta > Diptera > Tachinidae > Tachina > Tachina fera. The sequence goes on from LR999966.1 coordinate 79,390,288, forward strand.
GATTTTTGTTTAGTTTGCTTAGCAATTGCATTATAAATCGACTTATACAAGAGCAACGCGTGAAAATTTTTGAAATTTGGAATCAAAATAATTATTCTATTCGTCAAAGTCCTCGTGCACTTCTTCCATTTTCTGATGAAGCCCAATTCTGTATACGTAAATAAGGAGAATTATCACATTTGGAGTGAAGGGAATCCACAAGCTTTTGTCGAAACACTATTACATACACAGAAAATTACTCTTTGGTGAGCTTTGTGGGCTGGCGGACCATATGTCTTCAAAAAAGATGGTGGTCAGAATCAGGTTAATGTCAATGGTGAACGTTTTAGGCTGATATGTGGTTATAACATTATGAAGCACAATTGGTATACTCAAGAAAACTTTTGATGAAAAAATAATTTCACGTAATGGCCCAAGTAATTCATCCTGTAATTTAACCCCCATTGGATTATTTTCTTTGAGGTTATGTTAAGTCACTTGTCTACTTCGATGAACCACAAACAATTGAACACCTGAAAATCAAGACTCGAAGAGTTATCGCCGAAATACGGCCGCAAATTGGTGTTCCAGATTGCGTGTGCTACGCGCCAGCCGTGGCAGAAATCATATTTAAATATTAATTTCATAACATAAAATTTTCTTTTCAATAAAGCCCGTTTCGTTGATATTAAAAACATATTTCCTAGTTTTGTTATGATTTAAACTTGTGTCACTCCATAAGAAACACACTTTAGTACAACTTCCCCAAAGGGGAATATTTTTTTTATATCTTCATTTAGTTCCATGAAAATTTAAAACTTTAAACACGTTTTCTGCAAAAGTAATTAAATTTTGAGTTGTGATAATAATGAGCTAAACGAACGATATGCAGATGTTAACTTTTAAAAGTTTTAATAGACTCCTGATTAAAAGAAAAACACTGAATAAGTAAAATTAAAATGAAACAAGATTAAGTAAATTACTTCGTAATTTCATAATATTTCTAAATTTCTTCTAATGAAACTACTCTTATCTGTGTGTGCAACGCTATCATTTATTCTCTTCTTAGTAACAATTGTCTAATAGTGTTAATACGTATTAAAATTGTGGCTAACTGATGATGCAATAGATAGATAACGATAAAATTGTAAGAAACAAAATCTGCATTATTATTTCCATTTTGCACTGTGATTTCTAAACTAAATAAATGCTGTAAAGCAGTGAATCGTTAGCTCTTTTAATATTATCAGCTAAGTTTATATTTTATACTACAATATAATTTAAATAAGAAATAAAATAAAATTACCGTGTAGCTGATTAAAATGAAACGTGACCTAGCTAAATCAACTACGTATTGTCTGGTCAAAAAGTAGTCTTATGAAGAATTTTAAAGGTGTCTTAAAAACATCGCATACGGGAATTGATATTAATAAGCACTAATTTACAAAAAAAAAAGCTAAGGATGAACGCGTGTCGATTTTTTAAAATGCTACACGACCCTAACACGATGTCTTACCAAGATATCCAACACGATTACAAACTGTTTTATTACCGAATTTTAAGTTTAAGAGACCTCTATCTCTCTATCCACAAATTTGCTCGCATGGCGTGTTTGACTATTCAAAATATTATTATTTATTTTACTGGAAAATAATTTGCAAAATTAAATCTTTTCGTGTTTTTTTCTTGTCAATTTTTCTCAACACGATACGACCCTAGCACCCACAAAATCAGTGGTCAAATCGTACATTAGTAACATTCACGTAACAACACAATTTGCGGATTGTGACATACGTGAACGTACTGGAATACCATTCAGCTTATACGATAGAAGTATCACTAAATTTTTTTTGTACGATTGTCGATACGACCACAGATATGACGATTTGAGCCCAGATTTTCTGGCACAAATACTTCGTGTTGAGTCATGAAGCCTGAGAAAGCAAAAATTAGTTTTATTTCTTGGGGTACCTGAAAATAAAAGCATTATTTCCAAACATATTGTTTTAAAATTTAGAATAATATTTTTCAGGAAGTAAGGACTTAATATTGCTAGTACGAGTATATGTAATCGTATATATATTAAGTCCTGGGATTCCTAGGTGGAAAAAAGGGCCATTGTGCTGGCGCTATGTAGATCGGATTCAATCTGGAGCCTCCGCGTATTTGCTGGTCTTCGTCTGCGTCGGCTGTCTTGGAGATGGTAGCCAAGAGCCTTCTTGGTGACGACGTCATGAGCTATCCTGTTCATCTTTTTGATACGGATGTCAGTCGCGATTCGATTTTCTTTAGTTTACTTTACCATAGTTCGGTGTTTGTGCTTGTTTCAGCGGAGTACATATATTTTAGTCTGCTGAAGTCATGATTCATGTTTCACATCCATATAATAAAAATTTACTTTACGTTCGAATTAAATAGTTTAATTTTAGTGCGAAGAGTTAAAATTATTTGGAATGATTTAAAATTAACCAAAAGCTCCTCTCAAGTGTCGCAGTGCCGGTCTTTGGACAGCTCTTCTAACCAAAAAAGGAGAAATTCTTGAGATGATAAGTTGCGTTTTATTAACTGAGAAAAAAAGTTGCTCAGTGATGGCCTATATTATCACGAAAGTGTTTTTCTCCCTGATTGTTTTTGTCTACATATTTCTACGTTACTCTTGCGACAAACCTCGTATATATATAGCAGATATGAACTTTTTCCAATTATCGCTTTTGGCTACAAACGTTACGTCGGCAGACTTTATAACGTTGTGCAATGATAAGGAAAATTGCATACTGATATGAATAATTTGCAAAGATGCAGGTTTTCCCAAAGCGGCAACCATTTACAGACGAAAGGAATCTAAAAGATGATAACGATTGGCTAATAATGATACAGTAAATGAAAAATTTTATTGAAAAACCAGCTAAAAATTAATGATTGATTAAAAGTGATTGACTTTGAATAGACCTGTATATAGGTAAAGCATTAAACCTGTTCATATAATAATGGTTTAGTTTACTTGTAACTAAATTATTTTAATTTCTTTAAAGTCTGTTTATTTAAATACTCTTTTTAAACACTATTTTTAAAATCTCCCGTGTGGCACATGTTCACAGTCGAAACAAAGTATACATTAAAAAATTAAAATCAGTATTTCCATACAAAATACCGGTTTTAATTCTTAAAGTATACCTAATTTTGACTAAAATTAAGGGCCAGTGTCATTAAGCGAAATCATCGTCATTAAGCATTATCAGCTAAATGGCCGCTATCACTACGCTTGAAGGACCAAGTTCTTTTCAAAAAACTTTCATTATGATTTGCATTAGTTTCATTAACAATTTCTTGTATAACTTTATGAATTAAATTTTTTATGGTTTTGAATTGATTGTGAACCATTTATATTACGACGTTATCTTTCACATATGCATTAAACCTAAACCCAAACCGCAGGAAGCTACCGCCTACGAAATGTCGAGGATAGAATATACATGTTAATATAAGAACAATTCTTTTGCTGACTTTGTCGTTGTAGCAGTGTTGCTAGTTTATGGGAGTTGTCCCCAAAGTGGGGATTTTTTTTCACGATTGGGGATGAAAATTTCGTATTGGGGATCTAGGGATTTGTTGGGGACGATAACAAAATTTTATAGCTGATGTTAACAAGAATTATATTTTAATTAAAAAATATGCCTCTGGCAAGTCTAAAAATGTGTGTTACTACTATTCATATTGAATGGTTTCTGATAAAGAAGAAGTATTAAGGCAGATTAACCAATAATTAACACTACTAAAGCAAAAATATGTAACAAAGTGCAATATGACTTCTTGGAAGCACTTCTTATAATAAACACACACTTCAAAAATAACTCAATTTAATCCTTCTGCTGAAATGCTAAAGCTTTTTAATACAATTACTAAGTACAACAGACTTTCTGGTGGCTGATGAATCAGAAGATTTCGATTCTGAAGTTTTTGAAATGGTAAATTTTGGTTAAACATTTTTTATACTTGTGTATATTAAACTATGTGTAATTTTTTATTTACAAATTTTATAAGTATAAATTAAATTAATATAAATGTAAATATAGCAATCGATATAAATGAATTTCATTCAATATAAATTTTATTTTTTTCATTATTTTATTTGAAATAAATTTTAAAAAAATTGTATTTGTTCACAAAAGAAAAAATTCGAATAAAAAACACAATTTGGGGATTTTTGTAGATGACAAATCAAAAGTTGGGGATAAGCTCTAGAAAAAAACTGGCAACACTGCGTTTATTTTCTATTTCTTTTGTCGACAATAACCAATAACAGTGTTGCCAGCTTAATTCAAAATGTTGAATGAAAGATATCTTACAATTATTTAATATTATTTAACAGAAATAATATTCCGAAATTGACGTTAAGAAAAAGTATTAATTTTAAAATTTTTACTTGATACAAGTGTAATAGGAGTAATTTTATTTTTATAAATGCGAAATATTTGATTGTCGCAATACTGATATATATTTTTTTACTTATATGTCAAGTGCTGATGATGCTGCCGTCTTCAAAAAAAAAATTAAATAGCTGGCTATGAGGCTACAAATGTTGCCAGCGGCATTTGAAGTCGAGTGTTCGTGTAGCCTACTACGGTGTAGAGATGGGCGCGTGTCTTATATTTTTCCGTTACGCATGATTCACCATGAAATGTGCATGACAAACAATCCAGTTTCGCACGTGTTCGGTTCGTTTCGTGTTAAGCAAAATTGACACGAAAAGCACGAAACGATTTTAGATGTAAAATATGTATGAATGAATTACCAGTATAGAAAAAAATTAACTATTTTGGATCTTCAAACACACAACACCAGCATATTTGTTGATATTGAATAGGCCTTTGAAGTTCTGTACGTAAACCGATAGTATCAGCTGGCAGTGCCAACTCGGTGACATATTTTAAAAAGCGACTCTTGAAAAAATCAATTAAATTTTCTGATCTTCAATAACATACCAATAATATTTCACGCGTGTGGTGCAGTATCGTGTTGACGAAATTTTACGTGTGCGTGTTTCGTACGTGTTGAGCGTCTTGGTATTCGTGTTTGTGTCGTGGCGTGTTGGAAAAATCGACACGTGCCCATCTGTAATAGCCTCGAAAGAAAAATTAAAGTAAAGATCTCTGCTAATTGTACCCACCTCTTCGAGAAGTCACACGGTTAATAAACTTTTCACACAAAAGAGCCTTGGTATTATTGCTTTATTGTTAACGTCGTCTATATTAACACCTTCCAATTCCAGCCATATAAAATCCTGCCATACTCCCAAGATCGACAGGAAATAAGCATCCCAAATACAATATTCGAAGTTGATCTTGAGCGACACAAACGAGTTGCATTCTTCCCATTATTGGATTGTCTTAACAATTCCAATTTTCCCACAAATTCCACAATTAATGCTCGAGAATGTACTTCACTACGACCCAAAAATGGGTTTTTTCATTTTTGCTAACTGAAACCGTGAAATTTATAAATGTGTTACAAGAGCACAAATGTGCTTGCAATATTTCGAATTAATTGATTGGTGTTAAGTACAAATAAATTGTTATTTAGTTGTAATGGGGATGACTTGACCAAATTTTATAAACACAAGATAGTTTCCAAGGCAGATTCATATCAGGTGATCTCTATTGAACAGCTGACCGTCAGCTGTTAATTTCTGTGGTGTCAAATCAAAGCAAAATCTTCTGAAATTTTCGACAACGTTCGACTTGTCGCACACTTACATTCAAAACAAAAAAAAATTATATTTTGTTGTTGTTTCAAATGTAAGTGTGCGTCTAGTCGAACGATGTCGACATCGTAGGATTGGCGTTTACACTATCAAACATACAAGTTGTAAATCGAGACCACCTGGTATCAATTCACCTTGATTGTGTCATTGTAAGATCCTAAGGTGTGTGGCAAAGTTTCGTAGTAATCGGTTTAACTTTTTTTTAACCACTGAGACTAAAATAAGATATGCCCTCTCTCACAAGCAATTGCATTTTTATAACCTGCTAAAAATAACAGACATAGTTTTGAACTAGCAAATATGAAAAATGTATACAAAATGTCTACAGCCGAATTGGCAACCATTTTGAAATTTGCACAATGGGTTAATCCATTACAACTTTTGCGATTAAATCAACCAGCAGTAGAAACCCCTTATCGGGTTTTCCTGTAAATTAGTCTTGAGTATAAACATCATGTCAATGGAATAAAAGTATTAATGATAGTATTATATTTATCTTCTCAATTTAATATGTGTACATACACATCGCACTTTTTCCTCTAAAGGAGGTCAACTCAAAATTATGCGAATTTCACTTTCTTTGCTGAGAAACGGTATACAGTGGTTATATCAACCCACTGTAAAAATCTAGTAATAGTTTCTTCAACTCTTCCCCCCCCCCCCTCTTAAAAAAAGAATACAGTTGCATCAAAAAAAATTAAATTTTTTCTTCTTTGTGTTTTTTCCTTGTCAAATATTCGACATTTTTGAGTCACAACAGATATTTTAAAATATTTTAACAAAAAGTCTTGCATTTTCTGAAAAATTTTCGTAAATATGATGCATGCATATTTGGTTTACCCTCGTATGAGGGAAGTCCGCCTCAACAACTGTGTGTGTTTTATTGTTTACTTTGTAGTAATGAAAAGAAGAAAATATAAATTTATTTGATAAGAATACTCATATTTATTAATGCATGTGCTATGTACATACATACATATGTATATGTATATAAATGAATATGAATGTGCATATATACATATGTACTTATGTATATAAAGTTATTTCAATCAAGTGGTTTTGAGTTCATTTATTTAAGCGCAATTTGATTGAAACAGTTGCGCACAGCAACTTGTTAAACATAGTACAAGCTTAATAAACTTACAAACAAAGAAAAATAAAAATATAAATATAAAAAATATTGAATTATAAAAAATATAAATATCGTATCCTAAACCAACATAAATCAAAACATAAAAATGAATATTGCAAGCAGACCGTTTGAAATCAACAACAACATTAAAATTTGTTGTCTGCTGTTAGTGCTAATAAATTTAAGTTGTGGTCTACCAGAAAATATTAGAAAAAAATATTCGATAATTTTTCCCACCGAATCTGAAGAGGAAGAACGATACAAAGTGAATACCTTAAACAGTGGAATAGTGTTAAGCAGATCTATTTTATATCCGAAAGACGATAGCCATGATGTTGATGACATAAAAAATTATCAAAGTAGAACTTATCAATTTAGTTCGATGAGTAAAAACTCTGTGAAACATAATCCAGAATATCATCATTTTAGTACAAGTGAAACTAAAGTAGATGCAAGTGCAACAGATACTACGAAGGAAGGAGAAGGAATGACATTTGATGATCGATTTCTATTCAAATCTATTGCTAATTGTCCATGTTTAATAAATGGACGATGTTCGAGAAGAAATATTTGTTAAACATGTAGTTTAATGTAAATTTACTTACTTATAAGATCTAAAACACTTCGAGTAAAATTTTAAATTTAAGTATAGTTGTTATAGTATAGTTGTTGTGCATAGTTTATTAGATTTTTTTTTTATATAAAATTTCAATAAAAAAATTTTGGTTTGAAATACAACCAGACAGTAATATAACAAAAGCTCCTGAAAAAGAAACCTTTAGTGCAATTGATTAACATATGACAATAATAAGAAATCTTGAAAATTATTTATTGTGTTCGGAAACTTTATAGACGATCTAGACCATAAATATGGATTGTCTGTTATACATATATGGTTATCACAAATTTACCCACCAAAAAAATTTAACTTTAATTAAATAATAATGTATTGATCCAATAAGACGTTTCCTTCTTAAATAACAAGCCATTTTACCAGCTGTCACGATTCCAGCTGTAACTAACTTAACAAATGATAAACAAAAATTACGCAATTTTTAAAAATAAAACTATAAACGCTTCTAGAACGTTTTTAAGGGTGGCATTGGCTGAAGTAGTTAGCACGTTGATTACAAAACCGAAAGTCCTGAGTTCGAGCCCGTTGCACAGACAGCCATAAAAAATAACAACAGGACGCTCGAAATTTTCTGATGTGCATTGATGTTCCATTGTATCATTTGTTTTAGGAAAGTTCAAGTGATGAAGGCAAAGACAACTACACCGGCTTCAGCTAATACTAATCCCAATGTAACATCAGAGTGCCCTCCTTCGTCGTTATTGTGTAGCAGAATCATCGGCAAAGTAAAAAAACCAATAAAGTAGCTACTAAGCACAGCTTCAAAAATTAAATACTCCTCATTGACACCAGAGGCGCTACAGCACTGCATTATTAGAAACGTGTAAAAAACATAGTTGTAAGAGAATGAAGCTTTTCTCTATCGCTTCCTTCATGACCTGTCTTCTCTATCACTGTCCCTTTCCAAAAGAAGGTAACACCTAGTAATAATAGTACGCAAATGTTACTTCTCTTAAAAAATTTTTTTAAAATTCATTACAAAAATGATGAAAATTTCGCGGTGTGAGTTTGCAAAACTAAAGCAGTTTTAGGTTGTTGCAAAGCACTTCCCGGCCAGCAGTTGTCAAACAAGTGGAATACTGATGAAAAAAATCGAACTCGCGCATTTCGCTCAAGAACAACTGATTATATTACTGTTGTACATCATAGTGTTGAGAAAACCCCATTTGTCCATTTTTTGTCGATCTTTGGAATTTTCGGACCGGCTGGTTTCTCGAAAATCACAATGGTTCACTGATATCTTGTGATTAAACATCTTTAGACATTTTTCTTTTAGGTTATGCAAAAAGCATGACTTTAACACTTCGTTTACGAATTAAGGTAAAGGAAGTGTGTTCAGGTAACATAATTTTAACCATAGTTCCAGTTGTGTAATATGTTCTTGTAGATATCGGGAAGTCTCGTGAGGGTTTTTGTCCATACTTAGGCAGGCTGTATCACCGGCAAACGTAGCTGTATGGATATTACTGCTAAAAGGCATATTACAAGTATAAATCAAATACAAAACTGGGTTTTGGTTTGCTATTTATTTTATTTTTCGTGATGGTTTTTCATTCAAGAGCTTTTTTAATTTTGGCAACTTTTCCTTTAAAAAAATTTTTTTGGATTTTTTAGTTTTAGCGTTTTTGAAACTTTCAAGTTTCTGCTTGCCAAAATTACATAGACAAACTTATAGAATATCCTTAAATATTTTTTTTTTAATTTTCAGTGTCAACTGAAGTAGTCTGCATTTACACTGTACACTCTAAAACATTGGCTCAAATTTAGGATCATATATTGTCTATTTGTTGTTGAAATATTCTTAATGTCTAAATTTATATAGATTTTATTGTTACTTGTATAAAATAAACAATATTTGTGCTCTTTTACACAAAAATTGGAATCTACTGCTAAAAATGTTTATTTTTAATCAAATTGTACTTAAAATACAGCCAGATATGTCTAATAACGTCAAAATGTTGAAAATTAAGCATAGCTATATTCGTAAAACACCAGAAATATGTTTAACAAAACAAGTAGAAGTACAAAAGAGTAAAATTTGCAAGAAAAGCAGGCCATTTTTTTTATTAAGTTAATTAAAATTAAATTTAAAGCAGTTTATATATCAATAACAATACTCGTAGTATGTTTTTTTTATGTAAATAGTGAATAGTAAATATTGTGAAACTGAACAAAAAATTTATGTGCAAAATTAAAAGAATCTATCATTTACATGTAAATTAGTATGCATTTGTGCGTATTTAAAATGCAAGAAGGTGCTTACCAATTATAATAACGGTTTAGTGCATTTCACGGAGTCTTTCTAATAAAAACAGTGTTTTTAAAAATAATTTGTGTTCCGATATTCTGATCAGGTGTTTGGTGAATGTTTGCAGTTTTATTGAAAAGGGCGCATGTGAAATTCATTTATTTATTTATTTTCACGGGTGATTACATGATTAAACATATTTTATTCAAAATTAAACATATTGTGCTTAAAAATCAACGAAAGGTTTAAAAATATATTTGTGTAATTTTAGGTCGAAAGTAGTCTGTAAAGTGTTGCCTTCTATTATCGACCTAATTTTCAACAAAACTGTTTTAGAGTGTATGTTACATTAGGATTTCAAAATTTTTCCTTGCTGGCTTTAGAAAACCCTTTACATTTTACCTTTCAAATATTGAATGTTATGGCGGAAATTTTTTTACATATTCTGTGAAAATTTTAGATTCGTAGCTCTTAAGGCTTGCCAGAAAACAGCATGTGACTGACAGACCGGCGGACGGACAGACATCGTATCGAAAACAATGAGGTTGCTTTAGGCCCAAATTTACAGTCATTAGTTAACTAATAGCAATAGTTAAACCAATAATATTTGATTCATAGCTCTTTGGTTACCATTAGTTAAACCGCCAAATCTCATTGGTTAACAAATAGTTAGAGCACAGCTGATTCGTTGTTAAATTTGTTAGTATTGTTGCATTGTGAAAATTTTTATATACATTTCACACATACATTTTCAAGCACCTTCTTTGTATTTAGTTGTAATACATTCTTTTTATTTTATTTTATATTATATTTTGGGTTTTCCAAACCAATTTCAGCAATAATTCAATATTTTGCACGGTAAAGTTAGACGAGCGTGCACTGTTTTATCCATTTTCAAGAAACAATACAGCAAACGTAAACAAAAACCATATGATATAGCAGAGCTGTCGATAATGAAACTTACTTGTTCGATAGGGTTGCCATTCTTTCCTAATATTAAGAACTTTAGTTAAACAATGCACTGTGAATATGAAGTATTAGTTAAAAAATAGTTATCATTTTAGTTCACTAATAATTAACTAGTGACTTTAAATTTGGCCCTTAGTGTATTAATTGTATTAAGAAGGTTTGGGGTAGTATTTTTTTTATAATTTAATCGATTTTATTATGAAATGTACTAGACTTATGGTTTATTTCAAGCGACATCATTTTCAAACTTAATTTTTTAACCTAAATCGATTAGTTGCGATCTTAAGTAATCGATTTTTAAAAAATGTATTGGTTAAACCTTTTTGGAGATTATGGCCCGATACAAAAAAATAAAAAAAATTTTAAAAACAAGCTGAATTCGGTGCTTTAAAATTTAAATATTCCATAAATTTTCAATCAAAGACGATTTTAGCTGCAGACCAGTGTTATTGCTCGATTTTGTTTTTATTTATTTTTTGTAATCGCTCAATATTTGCTATTTAATTAAATTTTTATCTCTCAGTAGCTTTTTATTAATATTATTTAGTAAACACTTGTGGAATTAGAAATAACAATAAGCAATCAGATAAAAACATCAACATTGAAGAGTGCTCGACCGATAAAGAGAAATACGAGAAAGGCCTTAAAAATTAATTTTAAGTAAATATCGATTGCCTTGATTTTGTTCATGAATTACCCCCTGATGCAAAAACTATTTTACTTTAGCCTTAAAGTTCATAGTAGTTGCCAAGCACTTTAAGACTAACATTGCTTTGTTAAGAAATTGTATGCAAAACACAACTTTAATTATTTTCTTATTTAATAATAAATAACGGTAACACCACCGTATTCAACAACCACTTCACAGCTTATGATGTACAAATTCGAATACAATTTCATTCGGGTATTCAAATATTTTTTTATTTCATTAGATACATTTTTATTTTCTTGAAGTAAAGCAACCTAATTTAAACAATATGAGCTTCTGACATGGTAGAAAATAGATAAACATTTCTACGAAGTATACGTATAAAAATATGAGGAACAAAGAAGAATTATCACAATTTCTTTTATTCCAACGAAATGAGTATTTGAATATCTATCCATCTTCTTTCGATTTGTTTTGATTGTATGTACATCACTAAAACATTTTTATATAATTGTATTTATTTTAATATTTTCTTATGGGTTTTACCATGTATTTTGATAATTTGATGATGTTTTCCATTACATGGCAAAAATAGTAAATCTAAGCTGAGAGCTGACACTTCTAGCTTCATTTTCTTGAATCAATATGTGCTATAGTAACAAAAATATTTGAGGTACAAAATACTTATTTTGAAGATATCAACTTAAGGTCGTCTTAACAAACATGGGGACCCACTTTAGAAATTTGATATAATAATTTTTTTAGAATACAACTTTACTTAACATTGCTTTGCAAAGCTTTGTTAAGTTTTTTTTGCAGAAGACCCTTATTCTTTAGTTTACCGCTCGTTTGTAATTTCTTTAGAAATACTCATACGCAGATCTAGTAATCGCATACGGTTCCTGTAAATGCAGTGATGGACATCTTTTACTCTGTTACTTTATTTATACAAATAAGAATTACACATATCTATATAAGAACGAGATTTTATACCTAAATTTGGCTGAGTTACTTAGTTGACTACAAAACCGCAGGTCCAGGGTTCGAGTCTGGTCGCCAATAGCTATTAAATAACAAACAATATCAAGCAATTTTCTGACTTAAATTAATGTCCATTTGTGTCAGTTGTTGTATTAAAGTACAAGTGATGGTCACTGGTCACTTAACTGCACCGGTTTCAGTGGATACTATTCCTAATGTAAACTCAGAGGGTCTACTCTCGAATTCAAAACGAAAGAAAATGCTTTAGAACATGCAAATTTGTGGAAGAATTTTCTTCCATTTCCAAATACAGTAACAATAGCTTTGAAAATTTAATACGCTTTATTGACACCAGAGGCGGTGCAACGCTGTATTATTAAAAACGTGCAAAAAACCAGAGTTGTAAAATAATGAAGTTTTCCCCTATTTCACCACCTGTCTTCTCTTTCACTATACCTTTGCTAAAGAAGGTACTACCTAGTAATAGTAGTAGGCATTCATTGCGTGAGTGTTACTTCTTTTTTTAAAGAAAAAATGCAATTCAGTCTACGAGAGTCCTGGCAAGTGTATTTCTTTGAGATAGTTGGTAAAAAGAACTTTAACCATTGAAATAAGTAATGAAAATTTACTTAATATTTCGGGTAATCAAATAAAGTATCGCAAGTTCTATATAATAATCGAATATGTTAAAGTTTGATAGCTCTATTCTCTTATCACTTAAGCTTATAGAACACAAAAAAGTTGCTGAAAAAAACTCATAGACATAAATTGTTTACAATTTTTTTAGTGATAAGAAAAAACAAACAAAGAACAGACATTTAAATTCGTAATTTCATATACAATAAGGTTAGTCAAGGCATAAACAAAACATTAGCTAGAATTGGCTCATAATTCTTTTATTGATATCAAAATTTACGCTCGGTTAAGAAAGTGCATTCGTGCACTTCTTCCATTTTATGGTCAGTCTGGGCGATGTTCGTGTGACTAAATTTCGCAAAAAATGTAAATCTTTAGACCACCAACGCAATTACGTAGAGTGCAGACAGAGGAAAATATCGCAGCTGTACCCAGCAGTGTTGTTGATGATTCCGCGCCGTTCGCAGCAATTGGGCTTCTGTTTTTGTCCAACATGAAAGAACTAGACTTGGCTGACATGTGGTTTAAGCAAAACGGGGACATATGCCACACAGCACGAAACAATAGCCCAAGTGAAGGGCGGGTTTGGTGTAAACAATTTATTTCACGTTTTGGGCCAGTAAATTGGCTATGTCTATAAGGACAAGCTCGCAACGGATGATGCACTATAAGCCAATATTGAAGAATTTATTCTTGAGATACCGGCCGATATGTTGGGGAGAAATATATATGTAGAGTCGTTCTATCGACTCAAAAAAAGATTTCATAAATTTTTCTAAATTGTAAGTATTTTTTAAAATCAAAGCTGAAAGCTCTTAGCAAATCACATTACAATATTGCAAGCTGAGCTTTTAGAATAATTTTTAGTTTGTCCAAATAATTCCTTTTCGCCAGTGAATTTTGCTTAAAACTGCTAAAAGTATTTCCATTACAAATTTTTTTTTGCACTAAATTCCTAAGAAAACAATAACAATATTTTTAATTTTAATTTTAATTTTAATACCTTTGCCATTCAAAGTCCCAGAAAAACTAGAAGAATTGATTTTTGAAGTGTCAGAATTTTTCTTAATTGAATTGTCAGCAAAATCATAAATACTGTGTCAGGGCTGGGAAATGGTAACGTTTTTAAATTATTTTATAATAGTTTACTCAAACCAACTACCATCGCATAATAAATTATTAAATACAATCCTTTAAATATCTGGTAACAGCAGCTACTTATATTAGACCTACACACATATACTTGAGTTAGACAATTCACTTAATAATTTATTCGGTTTAGAATATTTTGACTTGATTTGTTAGTACTTAAATAGAAATTGAATAACAAAGAACTAATTTAGTGAAAAAAATTCAAAACTTTGTCATACAAAGTTATGGCGCAGTTGGAATTAATTTTGTTATTTGTACTTGCAACTTTGCAACACAACACCGGCGCCGCGCTGCCTCATAAGTCTACAAATTTAAGTCAACGTGTGAAAGTACATGAAGATCGAAGAAATTTAAATAACTACAACTTTGAAGATGTAAACGTGGAAAGTAATTCTGATAACAAAAGCCCAAACAATCATTACTATAACCCCGAACTGCACAACAGAAGTGTGCAGCAAAATCGTGCAGATAATAATCAAATCTATGCAACAGCTTACAATCGCCTAATTCAGATACCAGTGGATCGGCATCACAGTCCAGATTATACAAGCCACAACAAACTCACAAGTACTTCTCACTATACGGGGAAGCAAAATGAAATATACGCTGATCCTAATGAGGAGGATAAAGAAGTTGGCTTTAAGTTGCGCACAGTAATGGATGCTCCAAAGAATTGCAAGCAAAAAAATTTTAAAGGAAAGTGTATCAAGTATTAAAACATTTTTATAATATAAGATATATTAATTTATAAAGTATAGCATAGCAAATAAAAACATTTTTCATTTAACTTGTTGATATGAAATTCTAGTGTGGACTTTTATTTAAATAAATTACATGAGAACAAAATGTGCACGTGGATAAGCCCAGCGTCGTTTGAAGAAGATTATTTGACCTTTGTGATCATTCAGCGAACCTTTTTTTAATCGTCTAGACAATCTTTGTAGTAAGATTACATATGTATATTTTCAAAACAATGCTTTTGCGAATCTTTGCAAAGATTGTTGGACGTGTGGAGCATTGATTACGCAATTTGGCGACCACTGGCAGATTGTTTGTAGCTAACGATAATATTAATCAAATAAATTAAATGATATTTTATCGAGTCATTCTAATGATTGTTCGACGAGTTTTTGTGTGTTACTCTACAATCGTCGCTTGAATATTCTAACGATTATTGCAAGATTGTTATTTTAACGTCATCGCAGTTTACTATTGTAAGTTATGCCTTTGCGAGTTATTTTCACGACTATCGCACAATTTAATCAAGTTATGCTGATTACACATCTGCCATTTCATGTGTTGGTATCTGCTGGTGTCATGTTAAAAAAGTGTGCAACGCGGTGTACACTTTTTATATGGAAAGCAATTATACACAACGAAAAAGATGGAAATATATCAAAATTATGTACCAGAGAATGACAAAAGTGTTGTTTTAAATATAATATCGAATGTGGCAAACGTTGCCACTATCGCGTTGGCAAAAAATGCCATAGTGTGAACTCGGCATACTTGTACACTGAACCAAATGTCGTAGGTAATATTAACGAAAAAATTTAGTAGACCCTTAACGAAAAAAATCGTTAAATATACTGGCTTTTTATTCAAATGTAAAGAAAATTTATTAATATAAACAAATTTTCTTCAAAACAAATAATAGATTTTTGTTAAAAATGTATTAAAATACAATCTGTTGGCTTGAATAAAAATTAGTTAAAATAGTATCTAAAACTCTGTTAAATAAACTAAATTTTAGTTAAAACAGTGGTTAAATAGTAGAATCGCATGGTAATCAAAACTACACCTAAAATAGTTAAATTAACGTCGTTAAAGGAAGTAAATTAGAATAATGTATCGTTTATTTTAATAAATTTTGTTAATTTAACTCCCAAAAAAGTCTTGTTTTGAATATTAATCTGTTGAAATTTCGTTAAAACAAGAATAAGACTTAATGAACTAAAACGTTGTAGATTTGAACAAATTTCGTAAAATTCAACTAATTTAATATATTAGAATTGAATAAAAAATTTTTAAATAACTAAAAATACGTAAAATTGAAAAATGGGCTGTAGAATTGAAGACATTTCGTTATTTTTAACAATTTTATTTCATTTACATTAAATAAATACACATAAAAGTGAAGAAATTTCTTCATTTCGTACAAAAAAAAAACAGTTAAGCTTGTCTAGCGAATACTTTATTTCATACTGTGGTTCCTTATAAGTAGTGTCATTATAAAAAAGATATTGTTGTAAATTAAGTTTTAAAAGTTTAAAAAAGTGGATTATAAAAGAGACAAAATAGTAAATGTGTTTAATGTTTAATAAATGATCCAAATATTGACCAAATTTTTAGTACCACTGATAATAATATTTTACAAGTTTATTGAAAAACTATTTTCCTGCAAATGCTGCTAATTTCAAGATAGAATCAAAAATTAACGGCTCCACGAACTCTCCCATGCTTCTGAGGTACTAAGCAAATGGAGACATTACACAAAGCTATTTGGTTTCAAGTTGGTACGTATTTGATTAATAATAAAAATAAAATCAAATTTTTAAGAAATTCATTGCACTTTTGTAGGTAGATATACATATATGTATATATATAAATATGTATGCATATATCCAAAACCAGAGTGCTTTCGTGAAAATTTTGAAACGTTCGGCTCAAAAATTCACTCCGTGTTTGAAGAGAATAGCCAATCTAGCAAACTTGGACTTGCTTATTAACAAAACATGTAATTAGTTATTACCCTTATTTATACTTATATATTTAAGTACGTACATATTTATTATTAATGAATATCAATACATGCTGGCATTTTGTATAATAAATTTCTACTTTTGTAATTTGTATGGTTTTTATTTTAATTACAATATAACTTTATTAAATTTTGTATCGTTAATAGCATTATCTTTCACCAACAGACAATTTTATATAATTTGTAAATAGTAAACAAACACACAACTGCTTATACGATTTGTAAAGTAGTTTACCGCTTACAATTTATATAAAAATTTCTTAAATGGTGAAAGAAAATGTTCCTACAGGGGCTTAGTAATTGAATAAAATAGGGTAGTTAAAGTAAATAACAATTCTTCATTATGAATAAAAAAATTATTCATACAGACTAAATGCATTACTTCATTTGAACAAATTTTCTTCACAGTAAATAAAATAATATTCAAATTAACTAAATTAATTAGTTATCGCAAATAAGAATTTTTAGTCAATTCGATTAAAATTTAGTAATATTTACCACTCACTAAATAACGAAACAGTAAGAGTCAAAATGAGGAAATTTCTTCCATTTAACTATTTACGAAAATTATTTTCTTTAACGAAATAAATCCGTAGACTTGATTAACGAATTTGTTAGCTGTATAATAACCTACATTTCTTCATTTTTACACCCAATTTTGCAGTATTTAGGTAAATTTTTGGTTCAGTGTATTTATGCTATTTTAAAATCGCATTTATGTCTACAAAATTTTACCAAGAAAAAGTTTTTTTAGTTTTCAACAATTTTGTTTACACAAGTACTTGCCAACAGAGAGAAAAATCAAAATGTCAACAAGTGAAATAACTGGCTGCTTCAAATGCAGTGACACCACTTATTAGTTTTTTTTGTAGGGAAAGCTATTTGCCATGAAAAATAAATTCCCAGAGAGTATTCACGATTGGGCTGAAAACGAGAAAATTAAAAAGTAAAAAAAGTGAAAATCTGATTGGGATGAAAGCACTTTTTTTCTATTAAATATTTGTTTAATTTATTAAATTATATTAATAAAATACATATATTTACATGTAATGTTATGGACTAAAGCAATAAGATTAAATAACAAATGAGAAGCAGAATAAATTCAGTGAAGTGAGACTTTGAATCGCACACGCAGGGTTCCGTACGGGCACTAGATATGCAATACTATAAGAATTTTGGAATTTGTTCCATTTTTGGATTTTTTCGGTTTTTGGTGGCTTTTAGTTATAGTTTAGTTTGTCTGAGGTAGAACAAAAAATTAGCAAATTACATAACATGTGCATAATTAGTAAAGAATAAACGACAATGGTAAGTCTGTTGTAAATTAGAGATGGTAAATTTGGGCTTTCATTACAAAACACGTTTTCAGCAAATTGAAATACGATGAATCAAAACAATTCACGTATTACATTTGCAAGAAAGTTTCGTATATAAGGCAGAAATCGGCATCAACTGACACCACACACAGTGGACCAACACAGAAGAACCCTGATGATGAAGGTTTAGTGGCCTTCGAAAACAGCTGGCTGTTCCGTTCAACTATGTGTTGTCAGAATATTTACAACTAACCTTGATGTTATTTGTTCATTAATAATTATCACATGTAATTTGGCTTAAAAAGCGATAAGAATTTTAGCCCGTTCAAATAAATCATAAATATAGAAACAAAGGAAGTTTGAAAAATAATAATTAAAAATTTTTTTTAATTTGGCTTTTATTTTCGTTTTGCCGGATTTTTTTGGCCATTTTAAAATTTTTTTACTTTTTAGTTGCAGGGTTAATTGAAATTTCAAGAGTTTGTCTCTTACGGTTTCCAACTTGCTGTAAGTTGCCAAAATACCATTAACTGATAGAACACTCTTTAATTTTGATTTTTAGTTTTTAAATTGTAGTGTTAATTGTTGTAGTTTACAGAGAAGTACACTAACTTTCCAAATTTCAAGCGTCTATACATAATTCTTTGTATATTACATGGGATTTTAAAATTTCTCATTGCTCGTTTTAGAACACCCTTTAATTTTTTACTGTCATGTATTTGCTGCTGTAGAGGCCAAATTTCTACATATTCAGTCAAAATTTCAAGGTCTTACATTTGTTCCGAAAACACCCTGTGACGTATAGATGGACAGCGTAGCGAAAACAATAGGGTTTCCTTTCACCTTTCGTGTATCGAACCCTAAAAAGGAAATAATGGAATCCGCTTATAATGAAACATAATCTAGCTCTTCAAAAAAAAGTCAAGAAAATAATCCTTTATGCTTTGTAGTTCACTTTCAATCATCTCAGGATGAAAGACTTAGGGGAAAAAGTACATTTTAAGAAAATGTAATTTTGAAGAACAAGTGCTTTTTAAAAAAAATTTGTTTATTAAGAAAAAGTACTTAATGAGAAAAATAACTTTTTAAGAAAATTTACTTTTTAAGAAAATTTACTTTTTAAGAAAAAGTACTTTTCAAGAAAATGAACTTTTTGACTAAAAGAACTTTTCAAGAAAAAATACTTTTTAAGAAAAATAAGTAATTTTTAAGAAAATTTACTTGTTTAGAAAACCTACCTATTAAGAAAATGTACTTCTTGACAAAAAGTACTTTTTAAAAAAAAGTACATATTAGGAAAAAGTAATTTTTAAGAAAATGTACTATTTGAGATAAAAAGTATTTTTTAAGAAAATTTACTTTTTGCGGAAAAGTTCTTTATGGGAAGAAGTACCTTTTCGAAAATTAACTTTTGAAGAAAAAGTCCTTTTTAAGACATTGTACTTTTGAAAAAAATACAAAATGCGTTTTTAAAGAAAATGTACTTTTGAAGAAAATGTACATACTAAGAAAAAGTACTTTCTAAGAAAATGTACTATTTGAGAAAAAGTACTATTTAAGAAAATGTAATTTTTAAGAAGAAGTAGTTTTTATGAAAAAATTTAAATCTTACGAAAATCAACTTTTAAAGAAAAAGTACTTTTTAATGTACTTAAAAAAATACTTTGTAGGAAAATGTAATTCTTAAAAAAAGTAAGTAAATATAATTTTTAACAAAAAGTACTTTCTATGAAAAAGTACTCTTAGTAAAAGTGTTTAAAGAAGATATTGCTAAGAAAATGTGCTTTTAAAAAATGGTACTTCTTGAGGTACGAGTATTTTTTTAGAGGCAGAACAATAAGTTCTTTTATAAATTAATATATCGTAAAAAGGTGCTTAACAAAAACGAAGTACTTTTTGTTTTAAGTTTATTTAAAGAAAAATATTTTTGAGCCACTGATAGAAATATGTCATTGACTTTGTCTTAAATGAATTATTTGTTATAAAGTTATCAATGCAATAGCGGACTTATTTATTATACTCGTATATGTACCTTTCAGTGCTTTTCTGCTGATAAGATTAATAAGAAGTGATTTTGTTTACAAAAATATTTGTACGAAGGCATCGAGAATCATTTATTTGCTGGACGTCACCTTAAATAGTGTTGAAGATATTTAACAAAAAATAAAATAATTTATATAAAATATCTTCATAATAAAATAATAATAAAAAAATATAAAACAAAAATGCAAAATGTTTAATTTAATCATATTTTTTGTGCTGACAAGTTTTATACAAAATTCATCAATCTCGTATGGCCAACCTGTAAAAGGCCGAGAAATTGAAATGCATTACGCTAGTCCAGAGCGGAATTCTATTATAAATCATAGTACTGCAAAATTGAAGCGTCCTGAAATATTATCTGAAGTGTATCGCCCTGGCCAAACTTATAATGAGAACTTGGATTTTAAGCATGATTATGGTTATAAAGAGGGATATTTAGTCGTCGCACCCGGCAGAAGTTTTACGAAACATGATAATAGTATCGCTAATGAAAATAATCTAACTAATGATAGTAACAACAGTGGTGATGTCAATATAGCATTGAGTACTATTTTCAATACTCCTGCAAATTGCCAGCAAAGAGACTTTAAAGGACGTTGTGTATAGTGTGGCATGAATATACATATCAATACCTTTATTATAGAAAGGTCCTAACTAATTATTTTGTTGAAATCATGTTTTTTGTATATTTCAATAGAATAATATCAAATCTATTGAAAAATGCAAAAATATTAATTTCAAAAAAAGAATGCGTTAGGGCCTTTCTATATTAAGGTAATGATATAAAGTAAGCATTTATTGAACTCGTTACTATTAAAAAAACTTTCATAATGTACATAGCATAATATTTATTTTATTGAAAAAAAATACAATAATAATAAAAAATCCCTTAAACATGCATATATTATTCTCATACAAATTAAATGTGTAGAGGACTTTTTAAGAAAAAGTACTTTTAAAAAAAATGTACTTTTTGAGAAAAAGCACTTTTTAAGAAAAAGTACTTTTAAGGTGAAGCACTTTTTGAAAAAATGTACTTTTTAAGAAAAACTACTTTTGAAGAAAAAGTACCTCTTAAAAAATTTACCTCTTAAGAAAAAGTACTTTTTAAGAAAATGTACTTTTTAAGAAAGTATGTTTTTTTAAAAATAGTACCTTTTAAGAAAAACTACTTTTGAAGAAAAAGTACCTCTTAAAAAATTTACCTCTTAAGAAAAAGCACTTTTTAAGAAAGAGTACTTTTAAGGTGAAGCACTTTTTGAAAAAATGTACTTTTTAAGAAAAACTACTTTTGAAGAAAAAGTACCTCTTAAAAAATTTACCTCTTAAGAAAAAGTACTTTTAAGAAAATGTACTTTTTAAGAAAATATGTTATTTTAAAAATAGTACTATTTAAGAAAAAGTACTTTTGAAGAAAAAGTACTTTTTAATAAAATGTACTTTTTAAGAAAGAGTACTTATTAAGATAAATCTAATAATTTATGAATTCACATTCACAATTATTTTATTTTTCCGAATATTTTTGTCATTTGCAAATAGATTTTAATAATAAAACATCTTAATATATTTTAAACTATTTTATATACGTATATTATTAACTATAATATATCACTATCTAACAATTTTTACGTTGCAGACATCTTCCACTCACTGTTCTGCACTTGCAATTGGATCTTGCGAAAAATATTGTTCCAGTATAAACTATTGCATTGTCTTGCTGCATTGTTTTATTAGAATTAGTTTTATTACGATTGTTATTGATGATCAAAACTTTATTGTTAGTTGCATAAGGTAAACTTAAGCTGCTGACTGCAATTATTATTATAAGAAAAAATATAAGTATTGCACTCATGTTATGTGAAATAATTTTATTAATGATTTGCTTTCTTGTCCACTCGACTTAATAAAAACGACTGTTTTGTTTTCTAATATATTTCATCTTTGCTTTTACTGTTGGGAATAGCTTTTTATGTTCCTTTGTTATTATTAATTAAGATTTCTTATCAAAATTAATTAATTAATTTTATTTTGTTGTGATATTCGTGCCTAACAATCCAGTTTTTATTTAAATGTCAGCAGAAAGAGATTTAGCATTTGGGTTCCAACAAGTCACTCATACGTATCAAATGGCTTAAAATTTATAAAATTTTGTAATGTAGCACTCAAAGTAAAATTTAATATTTATTTGCACACTGAAAGAATTTTTTTCATAAGTTCTATGAATATCAATATTAATCCAATAAAAAAATTCATTAAAATTCAACCAACGTTACGCTTTGTTGGATTAATGAAACCAGTTTCGTTTCATCAATGGAATGAAAAAACTTCATCGAAACAATGAAATAATTTCATTAAAACGACGAAATAATTTCATTAAAACCACGAAATAGTTTCATTAAAACAACGAGATAATTTCCAACGAAATTTCTACATTAAAATTACGAAATACTTTCATTAAATCAATGAAGTAACTGCACAAAAGCAAAATGAAAAATAACTTTATTATAACAACAAAATAACTTAATTGAAACTGTATGTGTAAATAAGCATACAAGAAGTACAAGAACAATCATAAAGAACTACATTTGATGCAAACTTTTCGTTGACAACTGTTGAAATACATTTAATTTATCAGACTTTAATGATTACAATGAAATTTTCATTGGGACAACGAATACATTTCATAGCTATAATGAAATTCTAAATTGCTGTGTATTTTATTAATTTTTTTAGTTTTAAAGAAATTAATCTTTTACTTAATTGCTTTAAGATATGTACTTTTCTATATATGTTTATTTCAAGCAACAACTGCAAATGTTTCTTAAATATAAAGGAGTTTCTTAATAACTAGAAAATAATGTTGTCATAAATTCAATGAAATATTGTTACGAAACTAGAATACCAACGAAGCAATTCCAATGAAATACTTTCACAATATTCGTGAAATTTTCATTAAATTTGTGAAATTATCATTAGATTTGTGAAAAAAGTCTAATGAAATTGTTTCGTTGGATTTATGAAGCAAAATTCTTTCGGTGTATGTATGTATTTAACTAAATTAAATTAAAATAAAATTTAGTATTTATTATTATACATTTGTGTATAAATGTATGTAGAGTTTGTCATTAACGCATTTATTAATAGCTGAATAAATCGGTCCCAAACTTTCATGAGCAGCTGCAGCAGCCTTATAATTACAATGGTTCGTGTCGTAATGCGTAGTTGGATCAATTTGGGAAATACAATCTTTGTTGTATATTCTAACTTTTTCAATGATATCATCAATTTTTCTTCTATATTCTGTAGTTACACATGCATTGTTTGGATTTGCTTCGAGAAAATTCTTCACATCAGACTGAACTTTTTCCAATGGATTTGAAATAAATTGATCTTGACTAAGAGCTCCGGCCACCAAGCACAAGCCAACAATTGCCATAATTAGTTTCATTTCTTGTTGTCTGAGTTTTATATCTAATGCTTAAAGTATTGATTTCTGTTTAACACTGTAAAAGTGTGTTCCAAATTTCTAAGCTTTTATATACTCTAAAAAAGTGATAGTTTTTTTTAAGAACAAAAAGCTACTTTGCTTTACTTCATTAACATTTATGATAATTTTGTTACCAAAATTCAACGTAAAAGAAATATCATAATTAAAATTATCTTATTAATAAAAAGAGCTCAACTTTCTATATTTATGATTTTATTAGGCCAAAGTTCGTATCGCTTTGTAAGCCAAATTACATGTGATAATTATTAATGAACAAATAACACCAAAGTTATTTGTAAATATTTTGACAAACATGTAGTAGAACGGAACAAATACCTGTTTTCGAAGGCCACTACATCTTTATAATCAGCGTTTTTGAGGTTCCGTACACCAAAGATGAAAAGAAACCCTATTGTTTTCGCTACGCTATTCGTCTGCCCGCCACACGCTATTTTCTCAGGAAACGTGAGGGTTAGGGACCTGAAATTTGGACAGAGTATGTAAAATCTTGGCTGCTACGGCAAATAATACATGACAATTAACAATTTAAGGGTGTTGTAAAACGACATCTATACGTCTTTATATTATTTATGGATTAGTGTTTAATATGAATGAGAGTTAGGACCTTTCTACATTAAGGTAACGATATGTAAGTTCAAAATAGTTTTAAAACTAATTTATTTTTTTAATTTTAAAACTGAAAAATTAATAATGAACTAATTATTTAAGATATTATAAAACATATACATAATTAAATTATTAAATAAATATATAACAAGGGCTATCATTGAAAAAAAAAATGTGATATTTTTTATGTGCGATTCCAAAATAATTACTTAACTTTTGTAGCAATTTTTTAAAATTTGTTTTAGGTTCCTAGCTCTGTTAGTGGATTAAATATATCCCTGTTAGGTGCAATAGGTTGGCTTTGCCTGTAGTAGTAAGCACTTTGGCTACAAAACCGAAGGTCTTCGGTTCAAGCCCGGTCTCCAACAGCCACTAAAAAAAATAAAAACACCACGCGTTTTTCGCACTGGTCACTGATCTATACACCGGCTTCAGCTAATAATAATCCAAATGTAAGATCAGATTGCAATCCTTCGTCGTTATTGTGTAGCAGAATCATCTGCGAAGTAAAATAACCAATAAAATGGCTACTAAACGCAGCTTCAAAAATTTAATACTTCTCATTGACACCAGAGGCGCTGCAACACTTCATTATTAGAAACGTTTAAAACAGCAGAGTTGTAAAAGAATGAAGCTTTCCTGTATGTCATCTTTCACCACCTGCCTTCTTTATCACTATCCCTTTTCTAAAGAAGGTAACACCTAAGTTATTTTAATTTCAAGGTTTTATACTTTCTTAAACTAAGTTATTATATGCTACAATATAAATATCAATTGCCTGAGTGTTACTTTTCTTAAAAAAAATTCAAACTATGTTAAACAGAATTTCGTTCACATCAGAAACTTTTTTTTATAAAATCTCACGACCTTATTTTGTTAAATGCGACACTAAGGGCCAATTTCGCCAACTCTATTTAAATATTTATTCATATTTAAATGTCGGTTTCATTAGTTTTTGTGTGGAAAAATGTTTTAAATATGAATTGTTATTTAAGCAAGCTGGTGAAATAGTCTCTAAGGGTTGAAAAATTTTGTATATGTTAAAGAAATTTATATGTCAATAAAATGCTTGTACAGGGTCCATAAAAACATAAAAACCTTTAAGGTTTGATACTGATTTAATTAATTTTAGCTAAATCTGGCACTAAATCTAGCAAATTTCAATTAAAATCTTTATGCAAATGTATACAATTTACATCAAGTTTTTCTTTCACATTTATCAAGATTGTTTAACAGAAAAATTTCCAAAACATTAAACAAACAACTTCAATGTAGCCAATGCACATACCTTTTTATGTACGCGGGCTGATTTTTTAGTACGTATTTAGTACGTATTTGAACAGAACATAGTTGCATCACTAAGTTCTACTAGATTTTGAGGAGATTTAGACCAAACCTAGGGACGTATTAATTTTTGTTTTTGTATGAGAAGTCTACTAGATTTTGAACGAAGTCGTATAAGTACTAGATTTTGCTCATTAGCGCATTATTAAGTATTTTTCCATTATTACATTTTCTTTAAATCAGTTTTTTTACTATCAATATTATATAATATATGTATAACAGCGGAGATATCGAATCCGCTAAAATTTTAAACTCTCATTTGTACTTAAAAAAAACAGTGAATAAAGTATATTATTATTATTATAAAATTTAAGCTTTTTATTTAAAGTATTTTAACTACCCATTGTGCAAAAAATAATACTTAAAGTTAACTTTAAAAGGGTTCCATTCATTTCAAATCTAATAATTATAATTTTTGTATTAAAAATAGAAATAAATGTCATTATCATGTGTACATACAATACAATAAATATAATATTAATTTTTTGCAATAAATTAACTTAATATTAGATGTAAATGTAATTTCTTTACAATAATTGTGAAAGAAATAATAATTTTTGAGATAAATTTCAATATTTTATTCCTAATTGAAAATTGTGTTGGTATGAATTTTTATAAATTTTAATACTTTTTGTGCTTAAAATTATAAGAAGTGAATGAAACTTAAGAGAATTAAAATGATTACAATTTACTTGCGGCTTCTCTAAGTTATATACTACTAATTAATTTTATTTTAATAAGATTACACTGAACTTAAAACTTTATTTCACAACTAAATGCAATTAAAAAATATTGATCATCATTTAGTTTCGTTAGTCCATGTTTAATGCTAAAGCAGGTTTAACACGACTTGTAGGTTACATATGACAAAATAAAAAAATAAAATGAAACTTTGCATCCCTGAAAGTCAGGCAATGACTGGCAATGTCAGATGACAAAATTTTAATTATAACGCGTTTAATTTTGTTCTAACAAAGCAGCTGATGACATCAGCTGTTTAGTGGAAGATATGTGAAGAAGAAGAAGCAAAAATTATAGTAGTCAAATTATAAACTAGGGCAGGTCAATAAGTCTCGTACTTAAAAAAACTCTAAATAAATTAAAAGAGTCTCCGACTTATTGAACTGTCCACAAATGGGTCGTACAGGTAAAATATCAGATGTGAAATACAGGATAAGTGAAAGCAGCGTAATATAAATTGGACAGATGCCGACTTGTCGTAGCGACTATTTTTCTTTAGTCTACATGCGGGAGAATATTTGAATTCATCTATGATAATAGGTTAGAATTTAGGATATTAAAACGCAGATATACATATATTTTTGTTTTATCTCCCCTCTGCTAAAATCAGCTATAACGGCGTTGTTATTAAAAAATTTGGTTTTGTCGAACAGTGTAATTACACGGCAAACGTTTGAATATATTTTGAAAAAATTTTGTGTTTGAAAAAGCTTTTTCCAAACTAAATAAAGAGCTAAGAACATGGCGAAAATTGTTGCCAGCGGCATTTGTAGTCGTGCAGCCGGTAGCCTGCTGTCTAAAATGTATTTAAAGCCTAACATTAATTTTTTTCGTTCTAATTTCAATTCTTAGTTTCTGTCAACGAATTTATTATGAAACACGAAGAGAAAGGCATCCTCAGTTTTGTTTTTTATTATAAATTAAAAATGTTTTCTTTATAAAAAAGTTGATCATTATTTGTTTATGCAAATAAATTGCTTAATAAAACAGGGAGGAATAATTAAACTTGGGACTGGTTTAAATCAAGTTAAGAATTAAACTGCTGGTTTTTTTTTATAAAAAAGGTTTATTAACACAGCATATAGTATAACAAATCAATCATAATATTTCACAATGCAAAAACTAGTTCATTCGTTCATATCGTCGGCATAGAGTGTAAACGTGCTAAATCATTTAAAAAAATTTTACATTAGCGAAAAAAACTGTTAACATATTATATGCAATGCTTATAGCTGCTACTCACGTTTGAAAAATTTAAGCCTGATCTAATCAGTTCAGTGTGTTGGAAACTTTCATAAACTACTTTAAATCAGGCTTAAGGTAGAATTAGTAAAATCGTATTGTGAAGTTGCGTGTCATCTGCCAAAAACCGTACCATATACAATGCATGTTACTAACTATAAAACATGTGTATATATGTATGTTTCTCTGTAGCGAAGCCGCATTAGTACAAAAACAACAATAATGTGCTGTGTAAACTGTTACATTTTCTATAACTTGTACACAAAGTCGAACGATACGGCAAGCTGCAAGGTAGAACGATACGATTTTACTAATTCTACCCTTACATTTTCTGGTTTGAATGTGCAGGATTGTTATACCAGAAATAAGAATAATAAATAAGATATATAGAGTTTCAAATTTAAATAACTATTTTACTTAGTTATTTCGTTTTAAGAACGACCTTAAAATTTCATTTGTTCTAAAAAAAGGATTTAGCCGTTTACACTCCAAGCCCACATGATGTGTTTCTTACCGCAAATTTAAAAATATTTTTTTGGTTTGTCTTAAGATTTATTTTAATATAATTATAGAAACAAATATGTACAGTTAACTCTTGATAATTTAAAACTCGTTAATTTGAATCTCTCGATAATTTAAATTGTTTCTCATGTCCCTTAAAAAATATTTAATTTAATAATTAATCGAAAAAACTCTTTGTAATTTGGTCACCTCGGTAAATTGAAATAATTTAAATGGTATCGAGGCGAATTCATATCAGGTGATCTCGATTAAGCAGCTGATGCTCAGCTGTTAATTTCTCTTAGGTAAAATCAAAGCAAAATCCACGAATATTTTCCTACCGCAGGAAATTTTACACTAGTAAATATACAAAACGGATATGCAGTGTTGCAAATCGAGACCAGTTGTTATAAATTTACCTTAAATGATGTCTTAAGCCCCCACACGATATAATGGAAAATATTTCGGTATCTAGGCCTTACAATTTGAATTATTTCAATGTGCTGTGTAGTATAACATAAAATTTAATATGAGATCAAACGGTTATTTGGTTTTGTTAAAATGCATTGCTCTTTTTTTGAAACAACTGAAAAACGAACACATTTGTTGATTTCTTTTCAGATCTCACACACACATTGAAATCGTTCACTCAAAAAAAAAAAAAAAAAAATACAGTCAGAAACACTAATAAAATTCTCGATTTCTTGGACTTTTTCTCTGGCACCTGAATTTCAAATTATCGAGAGTCTACTGTAAATACTGTATGTATTTATAAAAAATTATGTCTGTGTGAATTTAACTTTGTATTATAAAGTTTTTCTTTTGCAAGAAAAACTTCAAAAACAGAATGTCAATAGTATGTAAACATATCGTTCATTTACTTCAAAAAGGTAATAACTAAGAAAACAAGTTTTACCAAAAACGAGCTTAAAGCTTTCCATATGCACACAACATAATGGGAAAAGAAATTTTCTTCTTCTTTTAATTTTAAATCGATTATTTGAACTTTTTCTTTTTTTTTAATCGAAAGTCTACTGTATGCATAAAAAATAAATTCAGCTTTACTCTATAAAGTTTTTTTTATTTTTATAAGAAAAACTTACAAATACTGGGGCCAAATCGAGACACTAGTTATCGAACGAAATTACGAAATATTTCAATAGGGTTTATATCGAACGAAATATTTCGTAATTTCGTTCGATAACGAGTGCCGCGATTTGCCCCCTGGTATGAGATTTCTTCAGAATATTAATCACGAAATGACAATTAGCTCTGAATTTTTTAAGTTAATACGTTTTTGAAATAAACGAGCCTATAACATGTAATATCACCTCTTAAAGTGATGAAAAACAATATCTACGTTAAAAATAATTTGAACACTGCTCGTTTTAAAGCTGCTCCTCGCTCAGCTCGGACCGCATTTAGATTTCGTAAGCATTTACTTAGCTTGCTGCTGGTTCCTTAAGCAAGACGTACTTTTAGCACATCTATTACGTATAACACAGTAACAATTCAAGCGTGGACGAAAATTTGTTCTACTAGCCAAAGATATTTTTTTTCCATCACTGGTTAAAATTTCTTTAGAGTTAAATTCATCTGACGTTGTGGGTGCTGATGTGGTTTTCGGCTTGATGTTTACTACAAAAATATCGTCAATTTGGCGTTCGATGTCATCCAATATGAGAGAATCGGTATCGATGGCTGCTGACATTTCCTTGGCTGGAGGTCCCTCTGTTGTAATTTTATCAAGCTGTATTCCTTTTTCTAATCCCAGTATAGTAGTTTCTGGTTTATTTATTTGATCCAATGCCACACTTGCACTTTTTATTAAAGTAACTTGGCAATTTATTAAAATAATTATTAAAAAAATATTTAGCATTTTATTTTGTTTATTTATGAGTATTAAATGCATTTTTAGTTTGTATACTATTTGTTTATTTGTCGGAAAACAATTTTATTTTATCTTTATTAATTTATTTTATTTTTATAAATCAATATAATTTATCTTAGATGTTTAAAGCTGTTTGAACAAATCTAAACTGAGACTTGTTTGCGATTTTTTTATGACTTTAAATGTTAAAAAGTAAACAAGATATTTAATGTGTGGGATTCACAGTTGACTGACTGATAACGACTGTCGAAAAGCACTACTTTTGCATAAATGCAACATTTCTTGCATATTAAATACCAGTCAACAATTATTAATTAAATTAGCTTGAAAGTTGTTCTTAACAAATTTATTACATAGCAAGTATTTTTATGACACTAGTGTTTTATGACAATCTCGTTGTATTTACATATTTATTTATTCTTAATACTTTTTGTCTATATGGAATTGAATTCGTTACAGATATTGAAGAATTCTTTAAGGATATATAACTATAATAAAGTATAGAAATAACAAAATACTAACAACCTTATTAATAAAAACTATTAAGGCTATTATTATAAAGAGTTTTTAAATTAGATTTCCATAAAAAATTTTGTTAATTAAGCCTTTATAATAATATATTGATTGATCGAAATATTCCGAATTATTTTTGCTGCTCACTTGACTCAGAACGGTTTTTGTTGGTCAATATAATAAATTTTATTTACTACTATAGTTTAAATAACCAACTTACAACAATATTAGTGTGATGTCATTTAAATTTGTGTTGAACTTTGAACTTGTTTTCTTAATTAAAATTTCTGTCTTTCTTTATATTTGTTTTGTGTTAATGACATTGTTGTTGGTTTCACACATGCGTTGAATTTTGTGGGCATGGATTCACTCAGTACTTAAGCTTCTAAACAAAATTATAAAAAATATATTGGTGCTTTATTGCAACATAGAGATATCTTAAAAAAAAAAAATTTGCTAATTAATAATGCCATATGATATTTATTGTTGTATAAAAATTTCATTTAAAAGGCTTGCACACGAAAATCTGGAATAAAGAAAATATTTTAATATCTTCATCTTCCATAAAGCAAATTGAAAATTTACATCTTATTCTATACACAACTATGTATATATTTTGCCTTATGCTTTCCTTGCAATAAAGGAGCGATATGTAATATAAATTATTAACAATATACGACTTAAAATTCTTAAATTATTGTTAAACTGCCACAGTGAGTGAGATGGCCTTTAAATAATGTAATAAAAGTTTTTAGTGACTAACGTAATAAAACCTTTTTACGACTTTTTTTTTAAATGAACAATAAATGTTCTGTCTGACCCACCCCAATAAACACTTCATTGGCGTGAATGTGCATATAAAGTATATTTATATACATATGTATATACTAAGCGCAATTATTACGTTTTATTGCTATAAAGGGGATTCCCATATCCATTGGAATATCAATTAGACAACAATTAAGCTCATTGTAGACAATATTTTTTTTGCACATAAATGACCTAGATGTGTATCAATATGTTAATGCAGAAATGTGATTTTTTTTTGTAATAACTCATGTTTGACTGTGGTTACGCACGTATGTTCACACATACATACATATGTAAGTCCATATGAAGCCAGACAATTGCTTTAATTAAAGAAGTGTTATAAAATCAATTACCTCACTATAAAATCAAATTCTATTGAAAAAAGAAACAATAAATGCAATACGCAAACGTGGCTGTATTAGGATTGTTATAACACTTATCGCGGAAGCGTATTTCAGTTCTGTCCATTCTGTGCAAAAGTGTCCATTCCGGTTGCTAGAAATGTTCAATAGACTTCAGGTGACAATTTTCCTAGACATCGGCTGCTGGATTATGACCAGGGCTGCCGTTTTTGGTTATTTCTAACCAAAAGTGGTTATTTTTTTCTTTATTGTGGAGATGTGAATATTTTGGTTATTTTTTTTTTGCCAAAATAATGATACACATGTACATATTTTTTATGTTATACTTTTAAGCTTTTATGTTCTTCAATTTTTAGTATTGCTACCAAGGCAACTGAAAATTAAACAGCTTTGACTAAAATCGCTAGTGTAGCCACCTGTTATGAATTCGCCTTGATTGCTACTCACTTGTTTACAATACTTTTCTGTTACAACACTGTCAACAACTTTTAATTTAACTACATAGTCGCAACTCTGTACTACAGAACACTAATTGGTTCATAGGAGGTGACCACGATTGTTCGCCCGTATCGCCTATTTCCAAAAAAAAATTGGTGACATCTTGAAAAATCTTAATTAGTTGGACAAATTTAAAGTTTTTAGAAATTCTCCTGAAAACTCGAACTTCCAGTACTTCTGAGTATGCATATTTTTAGAGTACTATGTGGTCCATAATAGGTGACCATTTTTGTCCTCCCGCATCGCCTCCTTCGCAAAAGTGCATAGCCCTCAGAAAATTCCAAGTTGCAATCTTGACGATGTTTGGTTCAAATTCATGTTTTTCAGAAATAGGTTCATGGGTTTTAATAAAGGAACACCTTATCTATAAATTTGCATTAATTTTTCCCGTCTCGGTTGCATCATTTAATGGAAAAGTCCTTTGGAAAAGCATTATTCGATTTTTTTAACTGTTAACACGCTAACAGAGCTCTGTTAAAGCACAACGTATGTGTCAAGGGTTAACAATTTTAAAATTTAACATCACACACATTCAAACTATTATACTGTGAACTGCAAGTTTTGTTTCCCTTACATTTAAAAAATTGTTATTTTTTATATACTTACATACATATAAGGTAAAATAATTACATATATTTGTTATGTTTTTATTATTTTTAACTGTATTCAAATCACATGCGTTATATTATAAATACGTATGCATTTTAAATCCCAGTAAAACAAATTGAAGTCATTCTAGTCGAACTACATTTTCATTGCTTCCAAAAACTCGATATTATTAATTTGCCGAGAGTGAGCAAAAAACTATGTAGAAGCTTATTTTAGTCATACAAACCCTTGTAACTCCTCAATAGTGTTAGAAAATACTCACCAGAATTAAAAAAATAATAATTTTTTTAGAAATTTATGAACTAATTTTTGTCTAAAATTTAAAAGTTATTTGCTGAAATTTACATGAAATCACTGTTTCGGGCCTAAGTTCGTATAAAAAGAAACAAATTGTTAAAAAAGGCAACTATTTACCATTTTTCTAGGTAAAAATATTATCATAGAACACAAAAAAGGGAATTTTTCTTAATATCGCTTCCAATTCAGTGACCAGGCATCGAAAAAGAGAACTTCTTGCAGTGACAACCCAATGTAAAACTCATTAGAACGGATCGAAATTTTCACTACTTCTAGATCGCAAACTCTACATTTTCATGACTTTTTTAGAGTGTCTTTATTTGCTGGGATGTTAATTAATAAAAATACTACATATTGAAATTTGGTTATATTTTTTCTCATTTGGTAACTTTTAAATTTGGTTGTAAAAATTTTTTGGTTGTGGCAGCACTGATTATGACCCTCCAATGCATCTGTTCGTTTGTATGAGCTGTTGTAGAAAATTTCAAGGGATGAAGGAAGAGACTCTGGTCAGTGGACTACACCGGCTTCAGCGTATAGTTATCCTAATGTAACATCAGAGCGCCCTCCTTCATTGTATAACAGAATCATCCGCGATGTAAAGTAGCCAATAAAATGAATACTTAACACAGCTTCGAAACTTAATACGCTTCATTAACACCAGAGGCACTGCAACTCTGCATTGCTAAAAACGTATGTAAATCACAGGTGTAAAAGAATGAAGCTTTTCTCTGTCTTTTCGTTCACCTCCTGTCTTCTCTATCACTATCCCTTTCCTAAAGAAGATGACACCTGGTTATAGTAGCAGGCATTCAGTGCCTAACTGTACTTCTCTTAAAAAAATAATAATTGAAGCACCATTTCAGATGCCTTTGGCTTCCACAATCTCTCATTTGAAATTTTCTATCGCCATATCGTGAATTTTTTTTAATTGTTTCAGAAGCCCAAAACGTTTGGAACATCCGTGCTATTAATTTACTATTGAAATTGATGGTAAGAAGTGCCCATAATGTTAATCAAGCTTAGCGTTGTAATGTTTAATGAGCAGACGAAATTAAATTTTTTCCAAACTGCAAACTGCAATATTCAATTGCAATAACTTGACAAGTGAAGTTCTGTGATATTAGTTTTAAGTTTGCTTGTGATATTTTACATTAATTTTTATTATTATTTAAATTATACAATTAATTGTTCGTGCTGTCGAGTTTTATAATTTATTTAATAATGTAACTGAAGATCGTAAGTCAAACATAAAAATTAATATTACAAACATATGACAAAAAAAAATAAAAAAAACTTGTAATTTGTTGCCAGAATTTAAAAATAAAAATTCTCCTGAAGACGTCGGAAAAAAGCTGACAAAACGTTGAGAAAAAAGATGAAATAAATTGGTTTCATTTGCATCCTAAAAATCAAGAAATCTGACCATAAACAAAATAAAAAACATAAACAAACGAAATTGGTCACAAAACATAAACACTTTAAATTTGTTCCATGATCTTCTCAAATCACGATGTAGTCTGCTATCAAAAACAAACTAAATAAGGCAGCATGTTGAAATTTTGACAGGAGTCGACTAACAGTTGCTTGTTGATAGGAGCAGTGTTGCAATTTCAGTTAAAACCCGGGAAGTTCCAAAACTCGAGAACTTTTCATGGCTTGTAGCATCATGGTGTGAATCAGCGTCAATAAAATTTACGAAATTAAATTCCCAACATCAATATGTATATTAGCGAAACATATATAGAAACATTATATGAAATTTTTTAAATTCCCGTTTTTTTTTGTTGGTTATGTGCAAACATGCAATTGCATGTTTTTTCTTGTCTGGTATATCAATGCGGAATTAAGATATTTATCCAGAACTTTTTATGAATTCTGGCATCGATTTGTTAGTGCATATTTTTGCATATTTTACCCTTTAAAGCATGTTTGTGCATACTTCGGTCTAACACGCATATTTTGAGCATTTTTCGAATTTTTAGAGCTTATTTGGCGTTTTTAGAGCATATTTTGGTACTTTAAAAAAATATTTTAATATTTAAAAAAAAAATTTGGTAAAAATTTCAACTTTTTTTGGTCATTCATTTTGTAGCGAAAGTAACATAGTATGGAGAAGCAATATTTTGCTACCATTATGAAGTTAGACTTTAAAAAAGTTGAAATTTAGAATATACTAATTATTATTATGTGTTGTAACATCGAAATTTAGAATGAACGATTTAAAACATTTTAATTTTCACTCACTTGTAAACAGTCTTGTGAAAGAAAAAGGAAACAAGAAAATTATAACATTTTAAATCGTCCATATGAAATTTTTTTCTGCTAAATTTTAATGCTGGAACTAATACTTTTGATTTGTATATTCCAAATTTCAACTTAAACTGTTGTAACATGTGTTTTAACATCCTCACTGGACGCTAATTTCAATAAAAACTTGGTTTGGTAATTGTGACGAACGCTGCCCCGAACATTTTCAATGTACAAAAGTTTATTTAGATGTGACAGGCGGCGATTTTTGTAAAAAGAAGTGAAAAGTTTTTCTTTATTGCAATAACAACTATAAATAAAAAGCTTATCTTATTATTCAAAATACAGTTCCAAAGTCATAAATCTGATATCATGATCGCTTTTAAAGTAAAAGTTAATTTTTTTTTCTTAATTAATTTTTTATTGTTGCCTACTGTTTATTTTATTTTTGTCTTTTTTACAGTGAGATTACACGAGACATAAGTTTGGAAATTTTTGTGTTGGCAATTGTCAATTTCTGTTGCTAACACAAAAAATTACTGTGTAAACCGTAAATGTTAGTGTTCGAACACATGTTTGGAAATAATTGCTCGAACATAAGTCTGAGCAATTATGTTAGAACACAAGCTGTCAAATTTACCTTTTTCGTAGAAAATAATGTCGGGAAACTAAAAATAATAACTTTATTAAAAAAAAAAATCAAGCAGAAGCATAATATATAAGTTTTGTGACAGAATTATTAAAAAATCAAAACTTAAAACTCGCATTTTGTATACATACGACAAGCCCAATTTTGATTTTTAACATTATACGTCTAGCCTCCCCTTTAAATAAGTTTGAACACAAACTTTTTTCTGGCGTCATTCTGCCGACGTTAGTTCTTATGCTCAGAAATAAAAACTGCTCGTGCATTCGTACTGTTATATGTAAACTTTATTGAATTGCTGAATTAAAATTAGATTTTCATTTCCAAATAATCCAATTTATGTTATTTTTAAGAATGCGCATAAAACACTTTTTTTGGAGCATATTTCTGGTTTCCCTGGTTATGTGTCTGTGAAATTTTTGTATTGAAATTTTCAACTTTGCTTCTTTAATATTTCAACTTTTTATTTGCTGTCCATGAATGCCTGTAGATAATTTGTAGGGTGTATTACTTTTATTGATTAGTTTTAATTATATGTGTATTGGAAATCAGATAGATATATTGCGCTGTACCGGCGCGATCATTTTCAATCTTCAGATTTTATTTATAGTCAATCGTCTTTTAATTACATTTTAATAATTAATTGTTTCCAGATTAAAGTTCGCTATTATAAACTGCTAAAGGTGTTTAAGTAATAAAAGTTGATCTCTTTTTTATATTTTGAAGTCATAAAAAAACTTAATTAAAGCATTTGGGGAGTGAGAAATGCTTGTATGGCAACACATTAATTTGCAACCGCATAGTTAAATAATTATGGCCAGGAAAATTAGAAAAATACTTGTATACAAACAAATATTATGTGCTCATTAATTAATTAGTAAAAATTCACTAAAATGTGTCCTAGACTCGCGCACGAAAGGACACTAGATATGTATTTGGAATTTTTTCCATTTTTGGGGTTTTTTCGGTTTGTGTCTTTTTTTTAGTGTTGGCGTTTTTTTCGGTATGGCGATTTATTTTAGTTTTGGCGATTGTTTAGTGTTGGCCCATTTTTGAGTTTGGCGGTTGTATTTGTTTTGGCGTTTTTTTTTAGTTTTGAAGTTTTTTTTTATTATGACGATTTTTTTCGCTTTTTGGCAATTTTTTTCGGTTTGCCGTTTTTATAGTTTTGGAATTTTTTATTTTTAGCGTTTCTGAAAACTTTTTTGAGTTTGTCTTTTACGGTTTCCAATATACAGCAAGTTGTCAAAGGTATATAGCAAAATAAAATTAACTGATAGAGCACCCTTTAATTTTTGTTTTTCTTTTTAAATTCTACTGTTAATAATTGTTGCTAACTAAATTTGCAAATTTCAAGTGTCTATAAATAATTGTATGTGCAGGGTGTCCGCCGGGAACGATACTTCTTTGTTTTGCCGCCATTTTGGTAAACATTAGTGTTGAAAGTTCATACTTGGCAGTCGTAAAGTAGACACGTGGCAAATTTATTATGCAAAAATATTCGATAAACCAACGTATTTTAATCGTTAAAACAGCTCGCCCATGACAACCTCGATTTTCATGAAAAAATCATAATGAGTGATGTTGCAAATTTTTATTTGAATGGATATGTGAATAAACAGAATAGTCAGTTCTGGACAATGGAAAACACTCAAATTATTCATCAGTCTCCTTTGCATTAATTAAAAGTGGCAGTCTGGTGTACAATTCATTGGATCTTACTTCTTTGAAAACTGCATGCTTTGGGCTTGATTAACAAGTGGTATCAACAGGGCGGTGCTACATCGCATACAGCCAGGATTACAATGGATTTACTGCGGCTAGTATACCTTCCTGATGGACACCCTATATATTACATGGGATTTTGAAACTTTTCGTTACTCTTTATGGAACACCCTTTAGTTTTTAACTGTCATGTATTTGCTGTTTTAGCGGCCAAAGTTCTACATACTCTGTCCAAATTCGTAACTCTTACGGTTCTATGGAAAATACCCTGTGACGAACTGCCGTCCTTGTAGCGAAAACAATAGGATTCCTTTTTACCTTTGGTGTACGGAACCCTCAGAAAGTAATATTAACCTTTAAAGTTGAACAAAAATATGCTAGGTTACGTTAGGTTAGGTAGGGGTGGCAGTCAGAAACCCGGGCTCACTTAGACCGTTTTGGTCCATTGTGATACCACGGAGACTCTGCTTATGCGGAGTCCCCACCGTCGAACCATCCAGAGCTCAGTATAAAGCTGCTAATACGTTGAAGTTTAACACCAGCAACGTCAGAAAGTTCCCTGAATTCAAGAGCGCCCATTGTGGCCATTCTCTTTCCTGCAAGAAAAAAAAATATGCTAAATACTGCTAGTATTTTTTATTTTATGTTTGAATGTCTTTTACCGTCTAAAGCCAAAATTGCTTATGTTGGAATTTCAGGTCATAAATGTTCGAATTCCAAATCACAAAATAAATACATATAGGCATTTTTCCGAGAAAGTCCACTATTTTGTAGCGTGCGACAGCAAACAATTAACCTTGTATTTCTGAACAACGTGCCTAAGTTTTTTTTTTAAATTTTACCTAACGTAAAGCTGCTGACGGCCTGCATAAAATTTATAAAGAAGTAAAAGAAAGTTTAATTTTTTTTTTTAAAAAACGAGAATTTTCGCTTGGTGTCGCATGCTACAAAAATTTGTCATTCCTGTGAAAATGCCCATATATGCAAATAAAAAATATTTAATTGAATATTTACGGTTTCCTTGATTTATTAATAAGCATTGCAAAGTAATACAAAGTATTTTTATTTTGTTGTTAAACTTAATTAATAAAAACAAAAAATATATGTATGTAAAATTTTATATTTCTTTAGAATTTAGTGTAATTTGATTTTTGAAAAATCGTATACATACATATACATATGTATAGGATAAAATTACTTTTAATTGATAGTAACCGACCGATTAATAAGATTCGGCTGTCCTTATTGTGCAAAAGATTTTAATCAGCCAATAATACTGAACAACACACCCAAAAAAAATGTCAATTCTGCCTCAATTGATTCCTGTAGAGGGGACTAAAAATAGATATAAGTGTATCGGCACCTTAAAAGTTCACATCTAAAACTTATTTTACGGCCAATTTAATACTGCACCCTTGTGTAGTAAAAAATTTAGAAATTCGTGTGATACTGGTGATTTTGGTAGAAATTGTCTTGTCAGAATATTTATTTAGTACATTACAATCAAACACTGTCTTGGTATACATTAACCCCTCTAACTCTTTTACAAATAAGTATTTTTTGCAATTTCGAAGAAAAGCAAAGATCACCTTTAAAACAGGGATGTAAGTAGTTGAAATATTCTACGAAAATATTTGTCACGTAATTTTACTATAGGTCTCAGAATATACTTGAGTCGAAAAGTCAACTTTATTACAACAGAAAAATAAAAAAATAATTATAAAATTTTTTCTAACTTTGTTTGCGCTGGCAACACTTTAGCTATATTATCGCTTAAACCATCTTTTAAGGTTTTGTTTATTTCTGTTATTAAAGTTAAATTTTCGATTTTACTATCCATATCAAAATTGTTTCTCTTCTTATTAATTTAATAAATAAAGTACGGTCGCCTTCATCTTGAATTTAGAAAATTCGGTCGAACTTAAGCCTCGACTTCGGCATTGGCTTACAAATTTACTTTTAATTGACCACATATTGCACTTGTTAACACAAGTAGTCGTGTGTACAGATATTTTTCAATTTAATAAAACCGGTTGTGTGTTATATTTTGTTTATTGAATGACATAAACGTGATTTTTCCATGGTAATTCCAACGTTTTTTTTTCTCAACAACAAATTGTTTTATAAAAAAAATCTTAATTTTATTATAGAATGAAATTGTATTCGAGTACATTTGTAGTATTTTATTAAATAAAAAAACTTCCAGGAATATATTTAAGAATTTATGGACATTTAAAAAAAGTTTAAAACAGAAGCTAATTAGCATATCTCTGATTGTAATATTTAATCGTTAATAAATTCAGTTAATTTTATAAAAATATCTAGTATGTAGTATTGTAAATTATTGTTGTGTGTTTGTTGCTTGTAATGCACAGTTGCTACAAAAACATCATAAGCCAGATATGCAATTGCATGTTTTTGTTATGGTGTGACGTATTAACGTGTAGATATGATACTTATCCGTTTCACAACTTTTTATGCATTTTGGCATTAATGTATGTGCATATTTTACCTTTTAAAACATGTTGTTGCATATTTTTAGCATATTTTTTTTAAATTTTTTTAGAGCCTATTTTACGCTTTTGTTACTTAATACACTTTTTTTTATTATATTAATGTACTTGGCCGAATATGTTGTTTAAACTTTTATAGCTATGCTATTTTTGCCACGACATGGGAGGTTAAGACGTGATTTTTGTAACAAAAATAATCGACACTATTGCAATTATAAATTTATTTTTGTTTTGATTTCTTTGTACTTAAAACCAGACTACAAAAATAAACGAAACAAATTGTTTGAGTTTGTTTTGTTTGAGTTTGTTTTGTTTCCTTTTGAGAAGGTTTGCTCAATTTGTTTTAGTGTTGTTTTTGCTTATGATCACAAACCAGAGAACAAAGGCGGCTAAAAGTCCTTGCCCGCCCAAAAAAAACATTAATTTAATCACACACCGCTAAAAAATACAATAATTGAAAATCAATGGAAACGTTTTAAAATTTTTGCGGCGAATTTGATATCATCATATATTATAATTGTTTTTTTTATTAATGAGTGTTATTTAATACATTAAGTTTGCTTTATATAGCTTAGCAGCATAGCTCTGATTGGGTGTCCTGAGATACCTCTCCTCTTTTTTATTTTTGCTTAAATCTCATTTCCAATTTTCTATGTTCGTATACACTGAAAGAATTTTTTTATAAGTTCTATGAATTTCGATATTAATCCAATGAAAAAATTCATTAAAATTCTACCAACTTCACGCTTCGTTGGATTAATAAAACCAGTTTCGTTAAAATTATTTTAATGGAAACTACGTCAAATGTATTAAACAGTGGCATCGATGCAATGAAAGAACTTCATCAAAACAACGAAATAATTTCATAAAAACGACGAAATAATTTCATTAAAATAAAGAAATAATTTCATGAATACAATGATATTATTTCATTGAAACAATGAAATAACTTCATTGAAACAATGTAATTATTTCACTAAAACAATGAAGTATCTACATAAAAACAATGAAATAACTTTATTTTAACAACGAAATAAGTTAATTGAAACTGTATGTGTAAATAAGCATACAAAGAGTACAAGAACAATCATACAGAACTGCTGAAATACATTTAATATATCAGACTTTAAGACTACAATGAAATTTTTATTGGGACAACGAAAACATTTCATGGAATATTTTATTGGATTTTCTAATTATTAAGAAACCCTTTTATATTTAAGTTATTTCATTCTTTTCATGAAATATTTTATTGTTTCGATGAAGTTATAGCACTGCAAATAATTTTAACGAAACTGGTTTCATTAATCCAAAGAAGCGTGACGTTGGTTAAATTTTAATGAATTTTTCATTAGATTAATGTCGAAATTCATTGAATTTCTGCCGAAAATTCTTTCAGTGTATAATGAAATTCTAAATTACTGTATATTTTATTATTTTTTTTAGTTTTAAAGATTGAATCTGTAACTTAATTGCTTTAAGGTATGTACTTATCAGATAATATATTATGTTTATATCAAGCAACAACTGTAAATGTTTCTTAATTATTAAAAGCTATTGTTGTCATAAATCCAATGAATTATTGTTACGAAACTAGAATATCAACGAAGCAATTCCAATGATATTCTTCCACAATATTCGAGAAATTTTCATTAGATTTGTGAAACTATAATTAGATTTGTGAAAAAATCTAATGAAATTGTTTTGTTGGATTTATGAAGCAAATATCTTTCGGTGTAGAATAATATTCGACTCGACATAGGCAATACGCGCAAATGTTTGCTGTTTATTTATATACATCATCATCATCCGAATGATGATGAATACAAGTAATGCTGCTAAAAATAAAATATCAGTTTATAATATATATGGAGTCAACTTTTCAAAAATTCTCTATTAATTTTAAGTTGTTGCTAAATTTTATTTTAATAGTTACTAAACTCAAAAAAAAATATTTACTAAATTTTGCAAAATATTTTAATTTATTGCTGATTTATTTGCAAACATTTTTTAAACTTATCCTGTCTGTCTCTTATTGTGATCTTTGTGCGGCTTTACAATTCATAAAATGTCCATTTGATATACTTAAATAAATTTGTTAAATTGTTGTTGTTGTTGTTTTTGTTGCAAGATTTATTTTCCAATTTGTTAAGTTTTATTGCAAAAGTAATAAATTGTCACTATTACTCTCAATCTCAATCTCAACTCTATTCTACATATTTTTCTTTTAAACTTTTTATTCTATTTTACTTTACTTTATTTGAATTTTTTTCTTCTTCCTTTTTGCTGTTTATGTATGTTTAAAACTTCCAAGAAAAAATTGTACATAATTCAAAAAGTATTTTTACAATTATTATCTAAGTGGAAAGTGGTATTTTATAACCAACAACTTGTAACTCTACAATTTGTTAGCCTACACGCTGCAAAGCGATGGAGATATTGTCAGACACTCAAAAAATTTTATGCATTCTTTATTGAAAGATATTGTTTTGAAGTCTTTATTTTTAAGTCGGTTCTTAAGGTGGGTTTCATAATAAAATTTAAACGAATTCCCATAAATTTTATATGGAAAAGAGCTATGCGCATAATGCATATTCATAAACATTTTTCAAAGTTTTTTTTCCCAAACAATTAATGAAAGCAGACTTTTCTAACGCATATTTTGGTTTGTAAATCGATTGAATGGTTCTCTAGTTACAAAACGATGAACAAAGAGTTGTCCTTTGTTCGTCGTTTTGTAATTTTTATTTTTATGTGTATATGTTATGCGACACTTTTACAAGTTTAAAAAAATCGTTTAAAATTAGTATGAAAATTCAATTCGTTAATGTTCGAAAGTCATCATGGGACAATTTCATAGGCATCGAAATTTAATATTGTGCGATAGTTTATCCGATGTCTACAGCGTATAATATACCCTTGGGGTCGAATAACTGGCATACGATATCGTTTGAAATCTCCGTATAAAACATAGATAATTAAAATTGTATGAACATATTTACTATATCGAATGCCGTAGTTTGATTTCTTCTACAATTCGGTTAAACATTTTATTTGTTATTTTTTTTATATTTTTTTTAAGGAGAAGTAACACTCAGGCAATGAATGCCTACTTCTACCTTTACTTTCTTTAGGAAAGGGATAGTAATAGAGAAGACAGGTGCTGAAGATAGAGGAAAGCTTATTTCTTTTAAAACTCTACGTTTTGCACGATATAATGCAGAGTTGCAGCGCCTCTGGTTTCAATGAGGCGCATTAAATCTTTTAAGCTGTGCTTAAGTGGCCATTTTATTCGTTATTTTTACTTTGCCGATGATTCTGCTGCACAAAACCGACGAAGGAGGGCACTCTGATATTACATTAGGATAAGCATCTGCTGAAGTCAGTATAGTTCAGTGACCAGTGACAACTGATACAAAGCGACACTAATGCACATCAGAAAAATGCGTGGTGCTGTTATTTAATGACTGTTGGATATAGGGATTTAACCCAGGATCTTTGGATTTGTAGTCAATGTGCTACCTACTTCAGCCAACGCCACCCTTAGGATAGCTAGGGTTTCATGGCCTGTAGACTCCCG
This sequence comes from Tachina fera, assembly GCA_905220375.1. Lineage (NCBI taxonomy): Eukaryota > Metazoa > Arthropoda > Insecta > Diptera > Tachinidae > Tachina > Tachina fera. The sequence continues at coordinate 79,434,185 of LR999966.1, forward strand.
TTTAAGTAAAAGTTAGTTTATTGTAACTGATTTAATTGGATGTTATTTTATTAAGTAAAAAAGAAAATTATTTGAAGTACCTAAGAGACGCTCAAACTAAAGCATCAATCACGTACAGGGTGTCCGCCCGGAAGGTATACTAATCGCAGTAATTCCATTGCAATCCTGGCTGTATGCGGTGTGGCACCGTTTTGTTGATACAACATGTGGTGGGTAATCAAGCCCAAAGCTTGTAGTTGTGGATTTAAAAATTTTTCAATCATATCACGATATCGCTACCCATTCACAGTTACCGATATGCCATTTTCATTTTCAAAGAGGTAAGATCCAATGAATTACAGACCACACTGTCAATTTTAATGGATGCAAATGTGGCTAATGAATAATTTGAGGGGTTTCAATTGCCCAGAACCAACTATTCTGCTTATTCACAAATCCATTCAAATGAAAATGTTTGCCTCGTCACTCATTATGATCTTTTCATGAAATTCGGGGTTGTCATGGACGAGCTGTTTTAACGATGAAAACACGTCGGCTTATCAAATATTTTTCCATCATAAATTTTCCACGTGTCTAGTTTACGACTAACAAATATGAACTGTCAAGACTAACGTTTACCAGAATGGCGGCAAAATAAAGTAGTATACTTTCCCTTCGGACACCCTGTAGTTATATGCATGCAGTTGTGCTTTTTCGGCTCCAAGTACGCCTTGTCGTTAGTGATTGATGAAAGTAAAATAAAAAGAAATTGAATACAAATTTAAAATGCTGATTGAGGATTCTCTTGAACGTTCTAAAAAAACATCAATTAAACGACCGTAATACGCATTCACTGATTGACAACTTCATCTGATCGTCTGCAGAGCTTATTATTCTTGCAAATGCCGCAAAAACGTTGTAATCAGATCATTAGATCTGTTCATGCGACCCCAGTTAAAGATCCAAAGCTACTTGAGAGTAAAAAATCTAACTTCTCTAATTATCTATTACTTTCGAGTGTAGCCTTGAAAATGGTAAATAAAAGTGCTTAACTTTTGCAGCTGCACGCTATTCTAGGTCTTTCGAATTTCTTGTTACAACAACCTATCTATGGTAAACATGACTTAATCGTTATTTAAAATCTACTTAAATAAGCAACAGAATTTTCAATTCCATAATTTGTCTTAGAACTTGTATTCACAATTATTTAAACTTAAACCTTTCTAATGGTTCTCACAAAGCTTTACAATTTCTAAAACTTCATATCTTGTGTGTAGCGCTTTTTTGTTATCTGTTATTAAAATGAATTGCGTGTTTGTTGTATTTGTTTCATAACTTTGTCCAAACTAAAGCTAAATCATTCTTCTATTTGAATATAAGTTAAGCTGGTAAAACTTAAATTGGATTGTAACAAACAGTAAAAAAAAGAAGAAAACTTTAGTATCCACACGCCTCCGTTCGAGTGTTTGTATGTTTTTTCTGCTCTGCGTTTCGTGCAAAACTTTCACTGATTTTTTTAATACTTATCTCGCTACAAAGCGTTAAAAGTTTTATTTTTTTTTGCGTTGTAAATAAAGAAGAAGAAGTATATGTTTGCATAAATTTTGTTTTTGTATTTTATATTTTGTAATAAGATTTTGTGTCTTGTTTTTATATTTTACGTTTAGGCCACTAATTTTAACTTGATGTTTGTATCTGCATCTTGGCTACAGTTTTATTTGAGTGGTTTTATTTTTCTAAAGCTTGCTAAAGGATGAGCAGAAGTGAAAAGGCTTAAGAGCTACAAATCATGCCAGAAATGAATGACAAGGCTTTTAATTTACTGTACATACATACATAATATATTAAAAATATTATGTTTAACAAATAGAAATATAAGAATCATTTATTTTGTGTGTTATAAAAAAATCTAAGCTCTAATTAATTATGTTAGATTTATTTAAATGCTTCAAAAAAACACATTCCCTGAAACGACCACACAACGGAGTGGCTAAATATTAGAAAAATAAAAAAATATATATATTCAAAAAGTGACCTCAAGCTCGAATATTCAGCAAAGATTTTTTTTTGAAAATTTGTTTTATAGTGTTTTCACACTGAAAGTTAAAACCAGGTTTTAAGGTTAAAACCATAACAATTTTGCTTTCACACTGCAGGTTTGTTAAATTCAGGTTTTAACTTACAGACTGTCTAATAACTTTGCTCAAAATAAAACAAATCTCCTGCAGAAATTCGTGGGTTTGTTGTTGTATTTTTTCTGCTTTTTATTACACTTATTTGACAAACGGTAAAACTGTTTTTCTTTGTATGAAAAACTCGAAAATTTTACAATGCGTTGCAAAATGGGAATTATTTTATAGTTTGTGAATAAATATTTTAAAATTAAATTGAATTATTTCTACAAAGTGAAGAAGTGCTTGTAAATCAAGTAATTGTACATATATGTATAAAAAAAATTAACAAATACATTACAAAACAAAATTTTTTATCAGCGAATCGATGTTAGCAATATCGTCTATTTTCACTTCCCAGAGGTCAATTAAAATATTTTCGTTGTTTTTCTTTTACAAAACTGATTTTTTCCATAATTTTTTTATTATTGTTGCTTTGAAATTTATTTGCTGGTGGTTCAGCTTGGTCTATATGCATTTCATTGTTGCTGTAACAAATCATCTGTAGACTTCAAGGACACATTTTCAATAGTCACAAACCTCTTATCTTATGCTCAGACTTTCAAGAACTATTTGAGAATTCACAAATAATAATATTTTTGAAGATAACAGAAGAAAAATAAGCATAGTAGGCTAAGAAACTTATACAAAACCCAGCAAATAATTTATATTCGATATGAATCTATTATATTTTTCTACACCTTTATACAATTAGAAATCCATTGGATAACAATAAAAGTAATTACAAGGCAAAATTATTGTCATAATTATATTTTAATTTGAAGAAAAGAGGTTTGTGACTATTCAAAATGTGTGGTACTGATGGTTTGTTACAGCAACAATGAAATGCATATAGATCAAGCTTAACCAACAGCAAATAAATTTCAAATTAAAATATAGTTATGACAATGTGCTGCATCCAGTTTTAAGTTTAACTTTTTTCAAGCTACATCTATTGTTATTCACTGGAGATAAACATTATCAGCTGCTTCTGGTCATTTTGACTTGGCAGCACCGAATTTATCACAGCGAAAACTAGGTTTAAATTCATAAAACAAACTTAAAAACAAATCAAAAATGGTTTTAAGTTGGTTTTAACAACAACAATTTGTATGGTAAAACCAGGTTTTAACAGTTGGTTTTTTTTTAATAATTTGTATAAATAAGGTTACATACATACAATAACAAATAATATAGTGACTCATTTTGATAAGCATAGTAACACAGACCTTTTTTATTCATTAAAGTGTGGTGCGAATCGAATCCATAACCTCCGCGCTGTTAGTTTACCGTACTCCCCACTGTTCTAGCGGTGTATAATTCTTATATAGAAATAAGAAAATATAAAACCTAAAGCTTAATTGTTCATATGAAAAGAGGTCGAAAAATTAGATAAAAAAATCGGAAATATCTTATCTTATACACTGACTTCAAAAATTATTTTAGAATTCACAATTAATAATATTTCCAAAAATCACTAAATAAAAATAAGCGAATTAGGATATGTGGTTGAAGTCTACTGATGATTTGGCAAAGCACCAATGAAATATGTAGACAAGAAAAAAAATTAAATTTTTTCGATATTTGTTTAATGTGGGCCTTGAAAAATGTTCTTTTATATACTTTATACTTTTATAGTTACCCAGCTAAAAAAATTATATATGGTCCATATATTTTTAATATATGAATGTATATAACTATATATGAATATGTATGAATTCATGTATGGAAACATATGGCATTATACATGGCAAAACTATTATATATGAACTAATATATGAAATTTATTATAACATATGAGCTCATATATGAAAATTTAATTATGAAGCTCTTCATATGTGGATCCATATATAAATATAAGATTTTATATATGGAGCCATATAAGAATGTATGCATACATGATATCTCACATAAGATCGTTTTTGCAATTAAAAAGCTTGGAATTTTATCACTGCTGAATTGGAAATCCATTAGAAAATACATACGGTATGCAAAGTTTATATGCGTACCCTCAACGTTTAAAAAAGAAAAACTTTTTGTTAAAAAAAAAATCATTCATGTGTGATTTTATACATTGTGGCCCCATTTAATATATCAAATAATCAAAAGGATAATCCAGTCATTAATTTTTTTAGAAAATAACAAAATTCTCTAGATAAGAAACATAGTTCATATTATGTATTGAAAACTATTGTTAGACCGATTATTTTTTCTTTTATAATTAATTGCATTAGTTTTCAATCTGATTTCTTAAGCTAAATGTTATGTACGAATATAATTTTTGTGTTTTTTAAATAATTGATTCAACTTTTGATGAATGAAATGAATTTTAGTTCGTTTTGAATTATTTGTCCAAACAAATGTTTCATTAAATACAACCTCTCTCTCAAGTCTAAAAAAATTTAGTAATTTAATTTATTGCACAGCAGCGCGCTTTTGTGAATCAAGATTGTATGAATATGAACTTTGCATACTGGGAATTTACACATACATGTATGACAATGTATGAATATATATGAATCATATATGCCCATATACCCTCATTTTTCGGATCCGAACCATATATGGGATATCATATATGCTCCATACATATTTTTTTAGCTGGGTATACATATATTTTAACACTATTAGAAACTAGCAAGTGTCGTAGTTAAAAGATCACATTTGATGGATTTTAAGAGATTTTCGATTTTGTCACACAGTATAATTTTACGAGAGTTTATGTAAAAAATAATATTTGTACAAATTTGCTACGAATTATTTGCATTAAGAAGAACAAAAAAAAAATGTATATAAAAATGTATGGATAAATAAATCATAGTTTTACTACTACACACGTATATTTGCCTTAATTTCTATGTGCGCACAAAGGTATGCAATAAAATATCTTATAAATATGTTATTCAGTGCGTATGAGTGACACACACTGTAATTTTCGTTCTATGAGTGACACTCATTCGCAGTAGTGTGTTACGTGTTCTACATAATATTCAGTAATATATAAAAATATGTACGTGTGTGATACATATGGACTTATTTAATTTCATAATTCAATTTAAAATGCAAAAGAAACAATAAAAATCACTTCCCAGCAAATCTTGCTTACAGTCGATAAAATAAAAATAAAGACGGTCACAGCATACACAGAAAAAACAAAATTTAATTTTCAGTAAGCAAATTCATTGAGTCAGTAAATATTTTGTATGAAAGCGTACCTACAAATAATTTTGTAAATTCTCATAACAATTTTTCAAAAATTTTTATTTAACAGAATTCGGTTGAGAGAATTTCTGATTTAAGTGTGTTGGTGTTTATCTAGTTGTACTGTTGAACTTTTGGGTTTCTGCTCTATACAGTTTTTTTAGAAAACAATTTACTGGAATGGTAAAAAATATTTACTGAAACTAAATTTTAATTCAAATAAATATCTGTTTGAAAATTTTTTGAGAGTTCAACAGGAAAAAAGTTCAGTCTTCGAATATAATTATAATTTTTTTAAGAGACTTATTTAACTTTTAACCTCCAGCTAAAAAGGGGTGTTATAAGTATGTAGTGTGTGTCTGCGCATTCACGCATCTGTGTGTCTGTCCGAGTGCACGTACAGACAAAATGGCTGGACCAATTTCCATTCAGTTTTTTTCTGTTTGAAAGGTCATTTGATCGAGAGAGTTCTTAGCTATGTTCGAAGAAAATCGCTTCAATTGTTAAGAAAATATCACATCTTCTCTAGATATGTTCGGGGGTTTTTAAAATAATTAATTTTGGTTATTATTATTATTATTATTATGATATAATGTTGACATTATAATATGAATATAAAAAAATAATAATAACTTTTAAGACATGAGATATTATTCACATGCTTTACTATAGCGAAATATTCTAAAGCAAACGCTAAGCAATACTGTTGGCAAGACAAACAACTGAAACAAAAAGTGTTGCTTAGCGTTTGTTTTTGAATATTTCGCTGTAGTCAAGCTTTTGAAAAATCTCTCATGTCTTGAAAGTTATTTATAAATGGTCTTGTGCAGGTCTGTAATTAACATTAAATATTTCAAGAATACCAGCTCTGGTTTAAAAATAAAGTATGGCACTTCTAGCTAAATTGAGAACTGTGCATGGGCGGTTAAACCTCGTTTAAATTTTTTTCTTGATTAACTCAAACATATGTATGTTAAACTTAGTTTAACTAATAAGTAAGAAACTATTTCTAGGAACACAACTGGGACGAACGACGAATTTCGTCCACGTCGACTAATTCGTCGATAACCATGCGTAAATTCGTCGTGTGAATCAGAATAGCGACGAATTTACTAACCGAAGTCTTCCCTCATATTTGATAAAGTTGGTTGTTGTGTGTACAAAAAGAGAGAGAGAGAGAGATAGGATTTTATCTCAATTTTGTTTTTCGTCGTTCGTCGGCGCACAAAATAGAAATAAATCTATCTCAGAGTTCGTCACGCACGACGAATTTCGTTGTACGGCGGTGTTTTGTTCATTTTCATATGCACAAATGTGTTTTATTTTCTATGACGAAAGTTCGCACCGACAAATTCGTCGTTCGTCCCAGTTGTGTTCCTAGCATATCCCATAGAAGAAATATTTCAAGCTTTCTTTGCCACAAAAAATATCCCCACCTTGCATGACTTATGGGCCAGTCGCATTTTTTCCCCCGAAAATTCGACTTTTATTTTTTAGTGTTTCCTTAGAATTATTTTTGCAGTAAACAATGAAATAACGAATGAAAGCTGCTTGAAAAAATATCTTTTCTACCTTTTTGCTTTATATGTTTATTTAATGCTTCTTAAGGTGTGTTTTTTCTGTGTTAAAATAAAACGGGAAAAAAGCAGAAATAAAAAAATTTAAAAAATAAAAATTTGTTTCAACTACTTTGTGAAGAAATCATTTTTTAAAGTTCTTATTGTGTCGGTGACGAGTGTGGTGTCTGCCCGTTGCTGTTGTTGTTGTTTTAGCTATTTTGACATTAGATGGTTTTTAAGCACATGTCGGTAGGTGTCATTGCGTTTTTCCCTTGTTTTGTTTTATGCTATTGTTGTTTTTGTTTTCTTTTTTTATTAAGTTTACTTTCCATTCTTACATTTTTTTAGAAACACTTCTTGTATTCAAACATTGTATAATTTAAAAGCTTTTGTCATTACTTTTTGGTCATTAGCTGACATCTATGGCGACAGCATATTGTCAAAAAAAAAATCTCACCAGTAAGTGAAAGACATTGTTTACTTAATTTTTATTGGGTTTCTTCTCGTTGTTTGAATTTTTGTTTTGTTTTTTTTTTATTTTTTATTTTTCTTTTATAGACTTTAAGAAGCGTGTGAACTCTTAGCAATTGCGTGCTTGTTTATTCAAATATCAAGCAACAAAACTGCACCTGTTTACTTAATATTTTTCTTAAGTTCTTAAATTTTTAGTTGATATTAAAATATAAAGCAAAAAATGTTGCTTCTAGTTATTAGTTTTAAAATATATAGGTGTATTTTTGTAAAGCTTTTGATGCTGGCAATAAATTTTTCGACTGCTTTAAAATCTGTTAGATATTTATTTATGTATGTATGTAATTTGGTATAAAAACTTTAAAAAATATATTTTTCTCTCTCCTAAATTGGCATATTAATGTAATCCAAATACATAAACTAATTTTTGTTATATTCAAATTGTTAATCTTACACAACACATACAAATAATACATTCACTAAAAGTCCTGCTGAGATATTTAACCAATTTTAAGTTAAATCAATTCAATATGTATCGATATAAATGCATACACATTTAAACTAAAATATCTAATTAGATATGTACATCGTACATACATACGAGTATGTGCACAGTAACTATGATACAATAAATTCTTAGATTTACAATCTATAATTATTTGATGATTTATTAATTACAAATCATTTATTCTCTTTAGTAATAGCTAAACTACAATTTGAAATGAAATCCTTAAATGCCAAGCCATGCATGGCTGGTGCAACAGTTGATTCAAACTATGGCAACAGCAACAATGAACACTAAGAATAAATGAATGGCATTAGTTTTGAGAAATATTTTGTATAACTTATTTCATATACAATAGACATTTGAATCAAAAATAACTAGAAATATTTCAACTACTAAGTAGTAATTATGTTGCTCAACAAATGCATAAGGTCTTTCACTGGCCAATACACACTCGTACTAACATACATACATGCATGCATACATGTATATCAACGGCTTAGAGTGAAAAGCTGCTAACTCACTCAAACCAAATTTTTATAGAGAGTCAAAAAAATATTAATTCTTTCTCTACATATATAAATAGATTAAGAAATTATTTTAATACATCAAGCTATTTGCGACATGTAGAATTTTAAATTAAAGTAAATATTGTAATAAATTTATTATTCGACATATTAGGTCTGTTCACTTACTTTCCCAGCAGAAACTAGTAACGTGAGAGTAAGGTAGAAATTTAAAAAATTACTCTCCCAAACATGAAAAAATAAATGAACGCTTTACTTGTAAAAACTTGCAAGAAAATGTTATTCATATCAGAAATCGTGATACAACAACAATTTTTCTAATGTACTTTGTTTGATAATATCTTAAATTGATATTTTTCTTCAAATTTACATTTTATATGAAATAGTTTACACAATTTCATGTATTATTTAATATTTTTATGCATTTTCAAAATATTTTAATTATTTTGCATTAACGAATAAAAAAATTCGACTTTCCATCCCTGATCAGATATGAGAAACAAAGAAAATTCTTTGACAATAAAATGGAATTTATGGGGCTTAATGAATAATAAATTCAGTGAAGTGCGACTTTGACCCGCGCACGAAGGGTTCCGTACTGACACGACATATGTAATTGAATACGAACTTTAGCCAATATAAACTATAGTTTGGGCATTTTTTCGTTTTTGGGTTTTTTCGGTTTTAAGCTTATTTTTAGTTTTTGGGTTTTTTAATTTATTGGCGCTTTCTGAGTTTTGGCACTTTTTTTCTCGTTTTGGAGATTTTTTTTTTTGGTTTTTGAAGTTTTTTTTAATTTTTGCGATTTTTGTTATTTTAGCGTTTTTTATTTTGGCGATTTTTTTATTTAGGCGATTTTTTTAATTTTGGCGTTTTTTTTCATATAGGTGATTTTTTTGGGTTTTGGCGATTTTTTTAGTTTGACACTTTTTTTCTCGTTTTGAGCACTTTTTTTGGTTTTTGGGGTTTTTTTAATTTTGGCGATTTTTTTCGTTTTGGCGATTTTTTTTATTTTTGCGATTTTTTTTTTAATTTTGGCGATTTTTTTCATTTTGGAGATTTTTTTTCATACATTTAATTATATTGGTTTAGGCGCCTTTTTCGCGTTTTGACGATTTTTTTCGGTTTTGGCGTTTTTTTAATTTTGGCGATTTTTCGCTTTTGTGCGATTTTTTCGAATTTCGCGATTTATTTTAGTGTTAGAATTTTTTTTTTAATTTTGGCAATTTTTTTAATTTTGGCGATTTTTTTAATTTTTGGCGTTTTTTTTTAATTTTTGGCGATTTTTTTTGGTTTGGCGATTTTATAATTTTGGATTTTTTAGTTTTACCGTTTTTGCAAATTTCAAGAGTTTACCTCTTACGGTTTCCAAGATATAGCAAGTTGTCAAAATTACATAGTCAAAATTGCATTAACTGATGGACCACCCTTTAATTAAAAGTTTTTTAAATTTTAGTGTTAATTGTTGTAGTCTATTAAAAATACACTAATTTTACAAATTTCAACTGTCAATATACATATGTATATACAATTGTATGTATATTACATGGGACCTTGGCATTTTTCGTTGCTCGTTTTGGAACACCCTTTAATTTTTAATTCTCACCTTTGGTGTACGGAAACCTAAAAACTATAAATTGAGAAAATATGCTTTATTTTTTATACGTATACATGTTTTTTTTAACAAAGAAATTCACATTTTTCAATTTTCATTTTTCAGATAATTTTAAAATAATTAATTTGACAACCAAATACGCAACAGATGTTTGGATAATTTTCGCAAGTAAAAATTTTACTCTTTTTTTTCTCTCTTTTGACGCTCTCTCCTTGCAAACTTTTTGAGTTAATGAACACTTTCCAGTAAAACTTGTTACAAATTCGTAAAAACATTTAGTAAATGAACAGACCTATTACAACTGTTCAAAATGTGTGGTTGAAGTCTACAAAAAACAACAAAATGCATATAGACAATGTTTAACCACCAGTATATAAATTTTACTTACAATAATAAATATTTAAGCCAGTCTATGCCACGTCTCTTTCTCTTTCGAATGACATTAAAATGTCATATGTATTGTAAAAAAAGGTGAATTAAGCAGGTTTACACTCTCAGCCGACGATATGTATCAATGTGTGTTGTTATGAAACATCATGCTGACATCATGCTAAGCCATCATGGAAGCGGATTAGGATGGGACTAGAGTTTTGTTAAATATTTGCCTGCGTATTTTGCAATTTCAACTTGAAATAAAGTTATTTCAAAAGGAAAACAATTTGAAGATTTTTGTAAATCATGTTGAATTAACATGAATCACAAAAAAAATATTACAAAAAAATTTTTAAATTAACCTTGTTTTCGTAGATTTTAATATGAAAATTTTCTGCGTGCGTATGATATTTTCTAATCATAATTCTTATATAAGCATGATGCCTGCATTGACCATCATAAGATTAACTGAAAAATTTCTCTATGGCTAAATTATTGCTTAAAGTATCACACCCACTCGTACAAGCAGACTTCATAAAGTATTTTAATTCCTTAATAACTTTAGTATTCTAAAATATCTTAAGATTTACGGGAAATAAGCTGTATTTATATATGGACAAAAATTTGTAAGATGTGTCAATGAAAAAAAAAGAAAATAATACAAAATCAATTGAAATTTAATCAGAGATTACAGCTACAATGATTATTACTTATTTAATTTAAAGAAGCTTTTACTCAGGTTTCATTTCTGATTCCATTTGTTTTCTGTAGCAAAATTGTTAATTTATTTTATCTAAAGGACACCAATTTGTCACATGTATGTACGTATAAATTCATTTATGCTGGTCAGTTATTAATTGTGTATGAAAATGTATGGAAATGCAAATGTGTGTGTGTTTTATTTATGTTTGTATTTAATATGTCACAGTTCGTTTAGTTCATTTTTACTCTTAAACACCTTTGGTTCAGTTTATTTTCACAGAGATTGCTACGAACTGTGAATGTGAGTGTGTCTTTGGTTATTTCGAATCATGAGGATATTTGCTTGCATGTATTATTAAAGAAAGCAATTTTCAAGAGTCTGTGTATGTGTTTAGAAGATTAAATACTTAAGACTTACATATGTATTTAACATACAGTCGTATTTGAATTAAATGCTTAACGTAGGTCATCTGATAAGTTTTTCTTTTAAGATATAAAGCTTTACATATTCCCCCTTATTGTGAATGGCGTCGTCGACGTCACATCAAGATGACAGTAAAAATTGGCACTTGTATCCACTTTATCGGCAAACAATTGATTCTTATTGACAATCTCTTACTAATCTGTATATGGCTTTGTAAACTAATTGAGCATATTAATATTATTCAAATATTGTCGACAAAGAGTACACAAGTGGCAATTTTTACTGTCGTCTTGATGTGACGTCGACGACGCCATTCGCCATAAGAGGGCTTATAAAGAAGAGTTTTTTAAATATTATTTTCTTATTTTAAGAAATTTTTAAGAGGGGATTTGACAGCCTATGATTAAAGTGGATTGTGTAGAAGTTTTTACTACAAAAGAACTCAATAGAGCTTCTTTAAGCTTCAAATTGCTTAACAAAATAAATAGTATTATACAATATGTTTAAGCTATATTTATATAATATTTTTATCGTGAAAATTTAGTCACGGTTCCATCTCTAGATAAAAATAATTGAAGGACATCTGTAACATACCCTCTACTATTGATTCATTTGTTTATTTATTGTCAGGCAGTCATTCAAAACACACAGAAGAATTCCATATTTAAATCTACGAAACCAAGGTTTCATGTTAATTCAACATGATATTCAAAGAAAATGTTTCCTTTTGAAATAATTTTATTTCATGTTGATTTAACGTTTCACTGCAGTTAAATAAAAATGAAAATTCATGTTGAGTCAATGGTTACTTTAAGTTAAAACCAGCGTTTAAAAACGTCTCGTTTGTGTATTTATTTAATCGCTTGCTGTTAAATATGTTGTTGTTGTTTGTTTTACTATTATATTTGTTCATACACACACAAAACACACATTCAAACACACAAACATTTCAGCCTCATTAACTTCGTAATTATTTAAAGCAGCAGTCAGTGAAATCGAAAACTGCATTAACATGTTGCCAGCTGGAACTCTTCTACTGTGACTCTTGAATTTTCAGAAGCAAAAGTATGAGCAACAGAATGTGATTGGGCAGTTAAAAAATAATAAGTCGAAGAAATAATAAAATTTTACGACTTTTGCTATTGCGACTGCAGTTTTTTAACACTGGTTAAAACAATGAGCATATAAAAGATACTGAAGCATCAGTATCAGTATGAAACAACATGAATTTAATTAACAAATATTGTAGCCGTTTTATGTGATTAATTATTTAACTTAAGTGATTATGTGTATTGGATACGGGCATCAGAAAAACAACCTTAAATATTTGATAGATAATCAATTAATAAATATTGTATTGAATTATATTTGAATTCAATATTATTTAATTGATGGTTTCATTAAAAAATTTTTGAAATTAAGGTTGTGGTTAAAAAAAAATAATTTGCGAAGCTACATTGGTTTGTCTCTGCCTGCAACACTAGCACACTGTTTACTAGCCAGCAACAGAAAGATTTTGCTGGTAATGCGAAGCTTGTCGGCTATTTACACAACACGGACATCAAATAAAGACCAATACACATAAACAACATACAGTGCTTTAGCCGGCAAAGCAAAACTTAACTGACATAATTTTCGATTTTAATGTTTGGTCCAAAATCGATTATTTGTGATCATAAATAATCGATTTTCATAAAAAAAACAAAATCCATAAAATGTGTCGCATAAGCTAAGTTGCAGCTGATGGCTCGATATTATTTCATACAAATTTAATATGATTTTCAATCAACATTCTTTCATGACGATTTTACTGTTTTTAGATTTTTACGTAACTTACATTGACCTTGCGAGTACAAAAAGGAGTAGACGTCGTTTAAGTTAAAAATTAAAGTTTTTTTTCATAAATTCCATATTTTATCGTCTGGCAGGTTTTAAAATAATTCTGTATCCAAAAGTAAATTTCTAAAAATATGACTCAATTATTATTGTCGCCGTTAAGGCTCGCTATCATCTAATAAGTTGTCTTAAAAAAACACAAATTCTAATTTGGAAAATTTTAAAATTTAAATATAAAACAAAGGTTCAGAATTAACGAGTTTATTTTAAAAATAAACATGATACATTTTAAGTCAAAACATTTTTCTTAAGAAAATTCACTTCAAGAAATAAAGAAAATAAAAAGTGTTTTTTTTTGTAACTCATGCCAATAAAAAGCCTCAGGTATGTATGTGTGTGTTTAGGAATATAAAAGTTAAGGCATTTAACAAAGAAATATATATGATAAATCTAAAACCATGTTTGTTTGAAAATACAACATAAAAACAAAATAATATACATATGTAGTCGTATATATATAAATATATAAAAAAACATACGAGTGAAAAACTGAATGAAACAAAATAACAAAAATAACAGGGTGTAAAAACAAGCGCAATTAAATAAAGATGTACGCTAATATTCTTTTAGTTGCGAGCTGGCAAAACTGTATCCATTAAAAAAAACTGTTTGTGGGACTGGCTTGATTTATAGCTGGACCCACAGATAACCTAAATTAGGATAATATAGCCCACATAAAATAAACAATTAAAAATAAAAAAAATAAAAAAAACCTGACTGCGACCAACCTTAAACCGTTAAATATCTTAAATGGACATTCGAAATGAAAAATCTTAAGAAAAACCTAATCATTTTAAAATACCTATCGCACGATATCCACTTTGATATAGTTCGCCGACTTTTTATTTATTTTCGTATTTACAAAATGGCGTCTGTTGGCGCCATCTTGGGAGTGTGTTTAGTGACAGAAAAATTATCAAAATCGACCTATGCGTTGAGCTTATATAGTGCTGCAATGGAACACACATCCACACATCCATGCATACATACATACGCAGGCTGATAAGCACAATAAAGCACAATACACAATAAAGCGTCGCGCAGTCGGTAAAAACTTTAGTTATCACTTTCTGCTCTGTATTCTATACACCTTTTTATTTACTTTAACGTACCTTTACACAATGTATGGTTAAAAGATAACAGGGACTTTAACGGCAAGTTTTGTATGAAGAACTGTCAGTTAAAGTTCACGTTAACTCTTAACCATACATTGTGAAAAGGGACGTAAGTCCTGTTGGTTGTCATTTAGTAAGATGTTGTAAGATTTATACACGAGTATGTATAACTTTTGGTCTGTGGTTAGCTTTTATAGGTTTTGACTAAGACTCATCATAAGTAAAATTTTTCACACACCTTAAAACTGCACCCTGTACAAATGTAGAAAAATATCAAAACCTTAAAAGTGGAAATGAACACATACGACAATGATACATTCATCTTTTACTTTGTTACAAAAGATGAATAAATGCCACAGACAACAACAGCAACAACAACAACAACAATGAAAAATAATACCAACAGAAACAACAACAACAACAACAAAAGACTATAGCACACATACGCAATGTCGATAAAAAAACTGCTAAACTTCTTTGAAAAAGAAGCAGATATGTACTGAAGAAGTCTTAAAGTTTGCAAGAGTGGAAAAATTATATCACGTTTGACTTCGCGTAAACAAAGTCATGTGAAAGTAATATGGCAAACAAACATTACAAGCAAGACATTATACATACATTAGAGATGGGCGCGTGTTGAATTTTTCAAACACGACACGACACGAACACGAATACCAAAATCCTCAACACGTACGAAACACGCACGCGAAAAATTTTGTCAACACTAACGAAATATTATTGGTATGGTGTTGAAAATCCAAATATTTAATTGATTTTTTTTAAGAGTCGCTTTTCCAAATATGGCACTGAGTTGGCACTGCCATCGCAGCTGATACTATCTGCCACCACAGCTGATACTATTGGTTTACGTACAGAATTTAAACCTTCAGAGGCCCATACAATATCAAAAAATATACTGGTCTTGTGTGTTTGACGATACAGAATATTAAACTTGTTCTCTACTGGAAATTCATTCATACAAATTTTACATGTAAAATAGTTTCGTGTGTTTCGTGTCAATTTTGCTCAAATTGAAACGAACCGAACAGGCATGAAATCAGATTTTTTGTCACGAAAACTTCGTGTTGAGTCGTGCGACACGCGTCCATCTCTAACATACATAAAACGTACAAATATACATATTGTGTATTTAACCTATTAGCCATGTCTGCAAAACTTTATCCAAGACACATGCATGTACGAAGGAAATCTACTCGGATGTTTTTTTGGCGACATTCTTGTTTAAGGTGTCCTCAAACTAATAAAATTAAAATTAAAATGTTAAAATTAAACTAATAATACCACTGCACAATCTTGTGCTTTTGTAACAATTTTCTATCCATCGTGAAAATGTGTTTTTCTCGAGCTAAGTATTTTGTTAAAATTTGTGAATAGGCTTTTTATGCTGGAATCTCTTGTCGGGAATCCCAAAACATAAGAATTACCAAATTTTCTAACCCCAGTAAAAAAAGAGACTCCAAAAAAGTCATGAAAATGTAGAGTTTGCGATCTGGAAGTAGTGAAAATTTCGATCCGATCTAATGATTTTTACATAGGGTTGTCATTGCAAGAAGTTCTCTTTTTCAATCGCTGGTCACTGAATTGGAAGCGATATTAAGAAAAATTCCCTTTTTTATGTTCTATGATAATATTTTCATCTAGAAAAAATGGTAAATAGTTGCCTTTTTTAACAATTCATTTCTATTTATACGAATTTAAGCCCGAAACAGTGTTTTCATGTGAATTTAAGCAAATAAATTTTAAATTTTAGACTAAAACTAGTTCATAAATTTCTATAAAAAAAATAAAATTTTTTAAATTCTGATGAGTATTTTCTAACACTATCGAGGAGTTACAAGGTCTTGTATGACTAAAATAAGCTTATACCTCGTTTTTTGCTCAATTTCGGCAAATTAAAAATATCGATTTTTTGGAAGCAATGAAAATGTAGTTCCACTAGAATGACTTTCATTTTTTTCACTGGGACCGTTTGCCTTTTACTTTGTATAAAATATATACACAACTAATTCAATGTAATAAAATGAATAACTTTAGTAAAGTGCGACTTGAGTCATACAGGAAGGGTTTCGTACGGACACTACATACATATCGTTACCTTAATATAGAAAGACCCTATCTCATTATTTTTTTTTTGGAAACCAAGATTTTTAAATTTTTCTATACATTAGATGTTCTTCTATCGAAATACACAAAAAACTAAATACTGAACGAAATTTAGCCTACATAATCGAATATATTGCCTGACAAAATAATTATTGTGGCGTTTTTAGTTTTAGCGTTTTTCTTATTTTTGCCGATTTTTTCTTCTTGGGTTCTTGGGACTTTTTTTAGTTTTAGAGATTTTTGGCGTTGGTGTTTTTTCCGTTTTGGCGATTGTTTTCAAGTTTTTGTGCTCTTTTAGTTTTTTGGAGACTTCTGGTATTTTTTTTGAATTGCATCGATTTAATTTACTTTTGGTGACATATTTCATTTTGACGATTTTTCCTTTCTATATTTTTCAATTTTGTTTTTTTTTAGTTTTAGCGTTTTTAAAAATTTTCCGAGATACAGCAAGTTGTCAAAACAATATCTGATAGATTATGCAATAATTTTTATTTCAGGGTTAGTTGGTGTAATCTTGATAAAAATTTGAACTAAATTTTAAGATTTCACATGATTTAAAATCAACATGAACATTCCTTGTGAATTCATTTTAATACACTTCATGTTGTTTGCTTTGGGCATGGTTTTATTCAAATATCAGTTAAAAAAGTTTCCATAATCTTCGCGTAAATAAATCGCGAGAGTCAAAAAGCCACACTATTCTTTTATCGAAATTGTCTTCAACTCTATTTGATAGATAACAGCAAGCAAATCGATAATAAATGACATCTATGGCCAACTGGGTAAATGTATATCTTTTCATACGTTTAATGTGTATTTGCGTCAGGCAAGGCAGACAGACGGTTATAAAAATACCTGATTTCATAAATAAATAGATTTAAGAAGTTTTTTTCCGTTTTTATTTCACTTTTATACATTTTATTTGTTTGCCATTTTCTTGTGTGTGTGTATGTGTGTGTGTTAATGTGTATAATTTACTTCTGTGAAATTGTTTGTTCATGCGTTTATCCTTCAAGATGTTTAGCCATGCTTTTAAAAGCGATAATATGTACAGGTGAATACATACATTTGTTACCAGCATATAAGATTACATATATATAAGCATACATGAGTATGTAAAAGCATATTTTGGTTACTAGATATTTAATATATGTTTGTATGTACATATGTAAGTATACGAGTGTGTGTTGGAAGCTGTGCTTTTTAAAGGTTTATCATCATCTGATAAGAATTATTAACTGATAAGCTGTAACAAGTGCGTTTGAATTTGAAGTAGTGAATTAAACTGAATAGATTTTGTGTTAACAATATGTTAAAGTATTTAGTAAATATTTAAAATTATGCCACTTAAACTACAAAAATCGTTTAAATTGTAATAATTTCTTTAATGAACATAAAAACAGCGAAGTATATTTATTTAATGCGAGTACTGATGTATTAATATGAAGATTATTTTGTTGTCAGTTAAGCACTTCGAGATGTGTTTCCTTTCCGCTTAGAAGCTGCTGCAGTAGACTTTAAGCAAAAAATTGCCTAAAAAAGATAAACAAATTCCATATATTAATACAAACCTCTCAAAATTTTATTAGGAATTACGGATATAAATATTAATAATTATATTAAAATAAAAAGCCTTAAACAAACATTTTAAACAAAAATTCTTCATATTTTCTTTTGTACATTTTTTTTGTTAAATCTCTATCTAACAAATAATTTTTAAATCATTTTTTTCTTATCTTTTCAGGACACCATATATTACATCAAAAATAAGGGTAAGCAGAACACAGTATTACTATTTTTCTATATATATTTTTTAAATAAAATTGGTGCTTAATTACAAATATATAAGACGGATTTTCGACACGCAAAGCTTACTTTGCAAAATCTTAAGTTTGTAGAAGAGAAGGCAAACAGCTTTTATTCCCTTTTCCCCTTCTCTACTATGAACTTAAGAGTTTACCAGGTAAGCTTTACGTCCTGATAAGTCTATGTTAATAGGGTACAATATTATGATACCTTACTTAAATGTCGTACAAAATTAAATCTTAAAATCGAATAAAAAAATTATAAATAACAGAGATGAAGGAAATTTTTTCACAAAAAACTTTTCCAACTTTTTTTAATTTTCTAAATATTTAATCGTATCATAATCGCCAAAAAAAAGCTTAACCGACACATATTTTGAACCTCCTTTTTTTACGAAAATCGATTATTTACAATAGCAAATAATCGATTTTGGTAAAAAAATAAATTGAAAAATTATGTCGCTTACGTGTTTGATCATGTTTCTCGATAAGTTTAAAATCTACAATACACGAGTATAACAATTTTTTTCTTTTCACATGAGCCGCATTATTCTGACAATTTTGTTGTAATAAATTTATTACTAAAATTTTGTTACCTTACTATATAATGTAATATTTCTGCCTTTATTTTGTCACTTAAGTAATAAAAAAATTTTATATATAAATAATTAGCCCAATGTTTTGTTTATTATTTTAAGAATGTAATATTCTTAATAATTATTGTGATTCTCTAAAGAATAGAAGAAAAGTTAAACTCAACATTTGGTTGCGGGAAATGTCGCATTTATTTATGCCACGCACTTCATCAATACACACGAAAATGTTCTTTTCATAAAATTTTCCACACAGACAACGTTACCATCGCCGTTTTTTTTTTGGCAATTGTCCACGGAAGTCTTATGAATTATTAACTTTTTGCTTTTGAACAACATGAAAATTAAGATCTCTAGACTCAAGACCTCAAAGCTAAAAGTAGAGAAATTATCAAGGACATACCGCCGCAGATAAGCGATTAAGTGATTAAGAATACGCCGTTCATGCAATCGTAGTCATTAATAATGAGCATTGCATTCCCTTTACATATCGTCGCACAGTGGGGCCAAATACCCTTTTCTCGCGCAAGAATTCATATCTCCACAACTTAAATAGAGAGTATCAATAATTTTTAGAATAAACTGCTTGTTGCAACAAATTTTTTACGGCTACCCAAAATACCAAAGCAGTTATTATTTTTCTTATATCTTCAGAACAAACAATAGTGAGGCATATTAAACTTCATGTGTATAACTCTGAAAACAAAATATGTATATGTTCTACCAAAATCTAGGGGTTATAGAGAGGTGAAAACGGGTACCCCAATACAAAATGATTATTCAGAAAGAGGAACTACATTTTCATCCAATACTTGGATCACACGATTAACATTTGGATCTCGTGATCCAGGACTTAGATCACGCAATCCAGGATTTTAATCACGTGATTCAACATGTAGATCACGCGATCCAACATTTAGATCACGCGATCCAACATTGATCACGCGAATAAACATTTAGATTACGCGGTTTAACATAACAACTGTTTGATAACGTTATCTAAATGTTGGATCGCGTGGTCCAAATGCTGGATCGAGTGATCTAAATGCTGAATCTGTGATTCAAATCCTGGATCACGCGATTTAACATTTTGATCACGCGATCCATCAGTTGGATCATGCGATCCAACATTTGGATTATGCGATCCAAAATTCGGATCAAGCGATTTAACATTTGGATCACGCGATCCAATATTTGGATCACGCAATTCAGGATCACGCGACCTAACATATTGGATCGCGTGAACTATTTGAACTATTTTAGTGGACAAAATATGTAGAGCCTTTTTTATAAAACTTATTAAGGCTTTAAAAGGGTTTTTTAGAACAAACTTCCATAAAAGCTTTTCTTAAAAAGTCTTTATAAAGCCATAATAATTTTTATAAATAAGGCTGTTACTATTTAAAATTAAGTTACATGAATTTTTGTTTTCTGGTTGCACTAGTTCGCTCATTATTTTTTTTTAAGATAAATTTAAAAAACTATTTAATTAAAATCTTTTTGAAATACGACGAAGTAGAAACTAATGAATTTTATGAAATCTCATGCTTTCATAAATTTGGCCTCTGCCCAAACTTTATCCTTAACGCAAGAGTATTTTTTTTTATATATTTTTGCAAAAAATATATATTCATATTTTGCTGTTATTTTTCTAATTAAAGTGTTAGAATATTTTGTTGTTATATTTTTGTTTTTAATCTGCTATGTTTTTGTTGTTGTTGTTGTTCATGTTTTTGCTTTAAACTCTCATGTCCAGTGGGATAAAGTAATTCGATTGGTTTTGCATGTAGACTGGCTGTTAGATATTGCCTCTGAGCAAGCGGTTTGTTGCCGAACGAACGAACCATTCATTCCACTGCAAAATATAAAAAAAAAAATCTTATCGTATCGAAGCGATACGAGAGCATAGTGTTGAAATTGAAGAAACTTTAATGAGTTTTCTCGTTTGTAGCCACAAAAACCACTAAACCGGAATATAACATAAAGTTTTTCATTCTGCAATCTCTTCCTCCTTCCTACTTTCACTCTTGTCTGTAGAGTTTATTCTTTTTTTTATTTTATTTTTTTGCATCCAAGTTTTCTGTTTATTTGCTTTTTTTCGTAACATTTATTTTTTGTTGGCCTACGAAAATATTGGTAACTTGCAACACGTTTTGTTTGTGTTAGCTTGTTACTTTATGTTTTTATGATTTCTTTTCTTTTTTATTTATCTTGTTATTTGTTATTGGTTTTGTTTTTGCTTCACTCATAGAACATAACTCATTTATTTGTGTGGATGTAGGGTAAAATGTTTTAAATATCTAACTGTTTAGTACGAGTTTCCTAAATTACTCGTACCTTCAAATTGAAATAATTTCAGCAATATAATATACAGGGAAACCGCAAATGTGTAATTCCTTGGAAGCTCTTTTTTCCTAGGGCATTGTTTGTACAAAAACTTCATCTGGGTACAAAACATTCGCCATATTTTATTACTGTCATGTGTCGGCGTCTATTTATGTGAAGAGTGACTGAAAGTTAGTGATCTGGCCACATGCTGGAATCCAAGGAAATAAAAAATATATTCAGTAAAGTGCGACAGATAATAATAGGATACTAGAACCTTGGCCTTGCTTTGGCGATTGTTTTTATTTGTTTTCTTTTATTTTATTTTTAGAGTTTTTTTTTAATTTTTGATTACTTTTTTCGTTTTAACGATTTTTTGGCCTTGAGCTATTTTTTTCTAACTTTTTTTTTAGTTCTAGCGATTTATATAGTTTTGACACTTTTATCTATTTTTATTTTTGAAGTTATTTATTTTTTGCGTGTTTTTTTGTGCAGTTTTTGACGATTTTGTTTTCGTTTTTCAACTACATACCTATACATTTTATTAGTTTTGAGTTTTTTTAGTTTTGACGCTTTTTTTAGTTTTTGCAGTTTTTTTTCTATTAAACGATTTTTTCGGTTTTTGACGATTTTGACGTTTTTAGCGACATTTTGCTATGTGTTGATTTTTTTGTTGCGTTTTTTTCGTTTTTGGAATTTTTTGCATTTCTTGACGACTTTTTTTTTGTTTTTTACAATGCGTATTTTTAGTTTTGCGTTTTGAAGTTTTGGTGATTTTTTCTTTTTTGAGATTTTTTTGTTTTTGGAGATTTGTTTAGTTATTTAGCGACCTTTTCACTTATGGTATTTTTTTTTGAATTTTGGCAGTTTATTTTATTATTGGTGATATTTGTTATTTTTTTCACGTATTTTTTATTTCTAGCGTTTTTTATTTCCTGCGTTTTTTTTGTCTTTTTTCAAGTTTTTCAGTTTTAAGAGACTTTTTTCTGATCTCTTTTAGTTCTATCGATTTTGTTAGTTTAGGCAATTTTTTAATTTTTGACACTTTTTTCACTTTTGCGATTATTTTTTTTGTTATCAATTTTTTTTAAGTTTTTAGCGACTTTTTCACTTTGGTGAATTTTTTTTCAATTAGTGATCTATTTTAGTTTTGGTGCCTTTTTCCATGTTTTGGCGAATTTTTTTGGTAGTTTTAATTTTTTAGCGACTTTTAGTTTTGAATTGTTTTCCATTTGTAGTTGTTTCATTCAGTCTTTGGAATTTTTTTAGTTGTTTAGTTTTAGCTCGCTAAAGCTTTTTATTTTTGTTGATTTGCTTTTTTGCATTTTAGAAATTTATTTTATATATGTTGATGTTTTTCATTTTATAGCTTATTTTATTTTAGCGATTTTTCGTTTCGTTTTAGCGTTTTTGAAAATGTCACGATATTCAAGGTACCCCATGTTGTCAATTTACATTTAATAATAGAATACACTTTAACTGAGGTTTTCAAAATTTCAATGTAAATTGTAGTTGTCTGCATAAAAATACACTAACTTTGAAAATTTCAATTAGTAACAATTATCACATTCAAACTTTTATTCCTCTAAAAATTATCTCTTTAGAAGAGAAAAAACGAATTCTGCAACTCATTTCAAATTCGTTATTAATTCAATGATTTGAACTGTTTAGTTGCTGCTTTGTACTTTTCTTTTATTTTGCCAAAGCACAAAGTTACTTTACAAAATATGAATAATGTGCAAGTAAAATTTTGGTATATATTTTTTTTGTTTAGCCTAATAATAACACATTTAGTTGGTTATAAAAGTCCAACCAATCAAGTGTGAAACATGGTAAAAACAGCCTTGTTGCAAATTAGAGAGAGCATGAAAAACAATAAAGAAAATAATAAGAAATGAAGAGTAAGTTTTTGCAAAAGTTTTAACTAGTCAAGTGTAGTCGAGTTATTTTAACTTTTCGAACTTTTCTACCACTGCTCCGGCTGCTTGTGCTAATGTTCGTTCGTTTCTTCATTCTGCTGAGTCAAAGTCAAAAGAGCCTCCTGCTCATATATAATTTTTTTTTACTATACATGTTAAAATTTACTTAACAAGCGGCAAGGAATTTGGGTTGAAAACATAAATTACTTATGAAATGAAAACATGTCTAATATATTTTGTTAAAAAAAAAGAAATTTTGCAACTGTCCAAACAAGAAAAGGGAGCTGTACAAAAATCATTTTAATTTGTTTTAAGCTGTTCTTTTGTATGTATTGCAAAGATAAATATTTCTTTAACCTCTAATATTAATTACATAAGATGTACAAACATATAGATATACATAAGCTTTATAGTTGATGTTGCTGTAGTCGTTTATATTTGCTCTGTACTTCTGCTTTTCTTGTTTTTTTTTGCAATATTTCCCTTTTCATGACATTAGGCGGCAATTAGTCAAAATTTAAACTTTAATGGCCTGCAGTGAAATTCATGATGTAATTATTATGCAATTTAGTAAATAATGTTTTGTTAAGTGAAGCGGGTAACCGAAGAAGCACTTGCAATCGTTTAAGATATTTAGGAAAATTTTGTTGGACTTCGATATAAATTTAAAAGATTAAAAAAATTTTAATTTAACATTTAAAATTTTAACATCCCAATAAGCAATTTTGCCTGAAATCAAGTGTAAAACAATTGTTATTCAAGTCACATATTCAATTGTCAATGCTTTATTTCAATAGCATTCTCCAGTGATATTGGAACATGAATTCAATTCTAACATTTCAATTGCAATACAGTTCAATTCAAGCCTTGAATTATACTGTAATTCAACCTTGTGTTACAATTGAATTCAAGTATATTTCAATCTTCCAAAAATAATACTTTTAAAATAGAAAGGAAAATGCAATCTACAAGTTTTTTTATAATTACTTTCTGTATATCTACCTTCAGTATTGTTTCCACGATTTTAATAAGCTTTTGTTTAAAAAAATCACTGTTACTTATCTTTGATATATTTCATCACAATTTCAATTTTATTAAAAAATAAATTACTTATTTGACATGGTTTGAACATGTTGTATGTTGTTTGATTTTTTTATTTCAAAATATTTTCAAACTTGAATATTACTTGAAAAATATTTTGAATTCAACTTTGTTTCCAGTTAAATTTCAAGTGCTTGAATTTTAATTTTTTGAATGCTTATTTGGATTTGTTTTTTACTTTGTTTATGTTTATAAAGAAGATTTATTTTTTTTATTTCTTATGCTGGAAACACAACTGCGACGAACGACGAATTTACTACTGTTTGTGCAAAGAAATAAAAAATTCATGTTTTGTCGTTCGCCGGTGAAAAAATGAAAATAAATCTATTTCAGAGCTCGCGGCGTATAACGAATTTTAGCATACGCCGCGATTGTGTATATTTTCATACACAAAAACAAAAATATAATAGTCAACATATGCTGAATAACTATATTTGTTTTTATTTTCTAAGTCTACTGTTATTGCACTTTTGTGATGCCAGCCTCTCAGTCCAGAGGTCGTGGACTCGTGGGTATTTTCTGCAAACCAACTAATCTATTCGCGGGTTGTGTTTAATCAAAAAATAATTGTGGTTGAAGCTTACAGTTAGTAGACACAAAAGAAATAAAGTTTTGTAAGTCAGCATAGTGACTTTATTTATAATTACTATATTATTATAATTATAATTTATAACAAGGAAATTGACCTTTCATCATATTTAGACGTTTAAGGTCCTTCGAGTTGAATCTAATTCTTTTTGCGATGATGTATGTATTTGTGTAGTTATGTATGTATGTGTGTTTATATGTATATGGGAATTTCCTGGTGTCACGAACGTACAAAGAATATAGAAAACAAAACTTTTCTTAACATTTTTTTTGCGAATTAATAGCATTTTATTAGCGCTATGTTTAGTGCAAAATATGAATTTTATTGCGTTTGAGTTTTCATAATGATAGTTGTAAACATGTTGTCAAAAACATACGCTAAATAGAAGTAAACTTTGGCAGTAGTGAATTGTAAAATTCTGCTAAACGGACAGAATATTATTAATGTAGGGCTTTATTCAGTATTTACACAAAAAATATATATATATAGTTTTTGGTTGATTAGCTTAAATACAGATTGCAAACGTACGTGTCGCGAACGTACAATTTTTCCACATGTTTTTTTTATTATTATCATCATGCCTTTTCCCATTTTCGAACTTTTTTGTTCTCCTTACACTTCTCTCTTCCGAACTGATTTTAATAGAGAGATTTTGAAGAAAGAGTCCAAACATAACATAGTTTCGGCAAGTAAAATTATTTTATGTAAAAATGTCCTTAGAAGTAGCTTAAAAAGAATATATAAAATTTTCCAGGTTCCAGCCCCATTTCCTCAAGTAAAACAGCTGAGATGTGCTATGAAACGATTCTATTATAAAAACATAGCCTTTTTTATAATTATAAACAATAAAACACGATGATTATCCATATTTTATTTTTTCATCCTGGTTTCGATGCGGGGGAAATGCCTATATGTAAACATCTCATAACCCAGCTAGCCATCTCAGCTCATCTCATAACCCAGTTAGACATTTTCGAACAAATGGCCACAAAATCATGCAACACAAGCGGCAGCATCCATTGTGGTTCACAAAATGCTAGCGACAATGTCACCCACTAGAAAAGACTTCAATAAATAGTTTTAACCCACAAATTTAATGTTCTTTGCTTTCTTGTTTTTTTTTCGTTTCATTTAATTATTGATTGACTTAGTTGGGATGTGAATTGAGGCAGCATGTGTCTAAGTTTTCGAAATTAACAACCGTCTACAGCCCCATCTAAAAGTTTCTCCACAAGAGGCCAATATATTCATGTGTTTGATTTAAAAATAAGCAAACATGACTTGTCGCTCAGGTTGTCATCAACGATGAATCAAAACAATTCACGTATTCCATTTGCAAGAAAGTTTCGTATATAAGACAGAAATCTACATCAATTGACACCACACACAGTGGACCAGCACAGAAGAACGCTGGTGATGAAGTTTTAGTGGCCTTCGAAAACGGCTGGCTGTTCCGTTCAACTATGTGTTGTCAGAATATTTACAACTAACTTTGATGTTATTTGCTCATTAATAATTATCGCATATAATTTGGCTTAAAAAGCGATACGAAGTTTAGCCCTTTCAAATCATAAATATAGAAATTAAAAGTGTTAAATTGTCGGCTAGAAAACTAAGCAAAAGATGAAAAGTCATGCCAGATTCAAAGATGACAATGTCGTGCAAGGCAATCTGGCCTAGTGGGAACTCAAGAACAAGCTAACGAATTTGACTCAAATTGCCCAAATTGTTGAGCTCACTTAAATGGCGTAAGATAGTTAATAGATTCGGTGAGGATTTCTTTTTGTATTTTTATATATCAAACTCTCAAGGCCATCAAGCTCAACATCTAAAGAGATATTAACCTCTAAAGGACACGTGAAATCGGGTGATTTATTCGTTCAGGAATATTAAAAAAAAATATTTCTTTCTAATAGTATCCGTTAAACCGATTCACGATTTTTATCGATTTTTATAGACTTAAAAAGTGTTTTTATGCCCTAAATTTTACTGGAAGTCTGAAGGATGGCCTGCAACGCCAAAGGACTCCAATATATATATATATATAAATTTTATTTTAATTTTAATTAGAGTTATTTTCAGAAGACAAAAAAGTGTGCATACGGTTTTTAAGGCAAAACTGAACACATGAAAAATTATAAACTTTACAAAAATTATAATTTGTACGTATAATTCTAATGTATGAAACTATCGTGTGGTGCTCTTCCCATGAAAAAAAGATATGTATATTTCAGGCGTGGTTGAGAGTTAATTAACTTATACACTCACAATCGTGCCCCTATCACGTTCCTAAAATATTCTCTTCTAAAAACAACAAATGCCCTCGAGATTCGAACTCCTTTAAACCAAATGACAGACAATTTTTTATTAGGAGTATCTTTCACTAGAACCCTAGGGCAGAACTGGGGCAATACTACAGGTACCATTTTCGTGCAAGCTCAGACTTGTGGAAGAAACCAATAGAAAATGTGAAACAAGAAAGAACTGCATGATCATCATGGACTCACATAAACAAGAAAAACGCGGTTTCTTATATTTCAAGAAATAGGAAACAAATCAAGTAACCACGTTGATCCAAAACCGTCTCATAAACAGTCATGCTCAGAGCCCAATGGTCGAGTCGAATGACTTTTGTCGTAGTTGCTAAGACGTTACTGAAAATAAAAGTAAGAGAATTGGCATATGCGCTCTTGAGTTCAGAAAATTTTCTAATTTTCTGCTGGGTTTGAACTGCAACGTCTTAGTACGAGTAGTTTTATTTTGACTTATGTTTGGTATGATGGTGTGTACCAAAGAATGACAGTGACTACTTAACAAAAAATATACATAAGTAAATAGTCTTAATTTTAGTAACTGTATATAATCATAATCGCAAACAATTCATGCACTCACATATTTTCTCTCAAGCATCTATGACTATAGGCGATTCCAACACGCAAGAACATCGCTACTTCGTTTATGCGAAAACTTAAAATACGCTAAAACTACAAATAACATTGACATTATGGTAATACTTATAGTGTAAGTATGCTTGTACTCAGGCTATGATGATACTCGGGATATTTATTCATCATTCGCCACCATATACATACATATGTGCATTTGTATATGAAATGAAATGAAAAGTATATGGGTGTGTGTGCGGCTGTTTGAAAGCTTGCTTTATGCATGTGTGTATATAACATACACATTAGTGTGTCATGTGTAGCCGAATATAGTCAGTGCATTTTTATACTCATGCATGCATGCATGTGATTGTAGCTAAAACGATCTAGAAATTCTAGTTTTAGTTATTAGTGCTGCCTAATTTAAAAAATGTGTATAAACATAGTTGTTATATGTCCATATTTATACGTATGTATTTGGTTTAAAATTAATGCGTGTGTTGGAATATGAGAGTGTTTTTCATATTTAGCTGTACGAATTTGTAGATGCTTGACGGCCAATACTCAGAGTACTTAAAACGACACTTTTGTTATTCTGTAGTGGTGAATCCGCTCAAGCATAGTCTTCATTGTATTATCATTAACCAGAATATCCCTTACTTTATATTATGATTCAAACCGCAACATTTTTCTTTAAAAACAAATATTTTCATTAAATCTCCTTGTTGCTGATGTTGTATAATATTCCAAAATTTACTTAATTGCAAAATTTCCAAGCCAAAAAGCTTACAAATACTATGTCGTGTTATTAAATGAAAACTTTCAATTGATTATGTGTGATGTCCAGGAAATATGGTGCCTTCTTAGACTCGAAAGCAGAAAACTTGTTTTTTTCATTTAAAAGCAATTAATTGGTCGTACGCTGGAGAAGAAAAAAAAAATTAAAATAAAGTCGGGCAACAAAAAGTATCATTTGGCCTGGCTCACAGCTGCACTTAACACAAAGTAATCAAAAAGTTTTGCTATATTGTGGTTAAAATTATCATCAAACTCCTCACCAGCATCATCAACCACATCACAGACGTTATAATTATCATCATCATCATCATCATCATCATCAGTATCACACTCCTTGTCATCATTGTGTGTATGGGAGTACATCAACCAACGGCAGTTGGAACAAATGAAATGTTGACATAAAAATTGGCTGCTAAAAGTCGCGAATGTGTAGAATGTCATAAAAAAGTAAAACTTAGTTTCCGTATGTAGTTTTATTTGATTATTGTTGTTGTTTTTTTTAACTTTTTCATTGTTCTTTTTTTAAGCTAAAATGTTCATTTATTTTTTGTTGTTGCTTTTTTCCTGACTTTCAAAACGGTAAAAGGAGTCTGGGAATGTACAAGTTACTCGGTTCTGCTTGTGGTTGCAATTGCAACATATTCAGTTGCTGTAATACTTGTATTGCGTATCAGTTTGAGTTGGCAGATTGGTTGTATATTTTGTGAGTCACTATTTTTCATTCAATGGAATGGCAGGTATGTCTCGCAGCAACTGGCAACTTTACGGAATGACAAAACAAAACTCATATTAATGGTTCGTTGTTGGAGAAATTTTTAGAAAAACAAAGCACAGACAAATGCGAGGAAATTAAAGTTGTGTTTGGTTATTGTGTGATTTTTTAGTTTGCTTGCAGCATTTTCAGTTTTTACTGAAATCGATTAGCGATGATAATAGCCATTGCCACAAGGCATAAGTATGTACACACATACATACATACATATGCATGTGTGATATGAATGCATGTGTTGTCGCACAAAGCATATGAAACATATTACTTTTGGCTTTGGAATATCATACATATGTATGTATACATATGTCGACTCCGCTTTACTGGCAATAACCAAAACCCAGTTTTTTCAGTTATCCCATTTTTTTTCTAAAACGTAGTTCGAATTACTGGAATTTGTTACAGTTAAGCGTACTGCTTAAAATTGACAATATAATAGAAAAATACAATAAAGTACGTAAGAGCGAAAAGGACAAACAGAGTTTGCCATTTAATTTTTTTTAATTTAATTTTTTAGCGGACAAAACATGCTCAATTATTTTTTTACTAAAGCAAAGTAAGTTTCAAAGAAAACGTAGCAGTGGGCTTGCTTTTGGTTTTCAGTAATAGGATATTTTCAGTAATGCGATGTTTTGCTAAAGCGAAGTGTATAAGACTAGCTGCGTTTAAAATCAGTGCGGGGATTTGTATCGCTTTCAGTAATCCGATTCTTTTCAGTAAAGCATGTTACGAGTATTTAATACATATAACACAAGGTGCAGAAAAGTAAATATACGTATTTATAGATATAAACTGATATATGTGGAGAGTTTTCAAATAAAAAGTATTAAACAAAATTCCACAACTAAATTCGTGCCACTTGTAACGACACGTTTCCTCTGGTTGCTTGGATAGATCAGTGGAGGCCAGGGGTCGTGTTTGTCCTTAGTAAAACACAGCTGTTTTCTTAAAACGTTATAAATTAAGGTTTATTTGTCTTCAAAGTTTTTACAGGGGATTCTAAAGGAGTAGTAGCTGGTGAGTTGAGTCTCCAGCGAAATTACACCAATCCCGAGTGTGCGTTGTCAGTGGGGAAGTTCAAACTGAGCGAAACACTGATGGAAGTATTCAGAACACTCCCTCCAATGCTTCCAAAGGAAATAATAATACCGGTAGACTTCAAAAGCCTGTGGTATTGATGTCTTCCCCAATTGTTACCAAACCAGAAATAAGAATAATTTGAGAAATTCAAAACTTCTCAAAGAAATGTCTTACCCACAGCTTGGCTGCACAGCTACTAACTTATTCATTTCCAACGTACGGCCTTTTATACCCATCGGCAGCATACACATATACACACACGCAGCAGATGTTGGCTGTCAACATTTTGTTTACTTAATATAGGAAGTGTTCGTAATGTATTTATACTGAAAGAGATGGTTGTTAATTTCAAATTGACACATAGATAGTGTTACTCTATAACCAGCTGCTACTTTACAAAAAGAACTCTAAACTAAACTAGTAAGTATTTAAAATTAAAGTTAATGTTAAAACAATTTCTGGTATTTGTTTTAGTGCGCCCAAAAATTAAAATCATTAATTCAGTGGAAGCTTAAGTAATTCGATTGTTGTTTTATGTAAAAACAAAGGTAAAGATAAACAATTTCTTGTATAAATAGAAACTTAAAACGCTGCTTCTTCTTTACAGCTTATGTTTGCCAAAAACGAAGAATACTGACTTTTAGCATGACACACTTTTAAATAAAATTATCATTTACAGTGAATCACAGCCAAAGTTTGCCAGCCATTTATTAAAAAATTTCAAATTGTTTTTCTAAGTACTTTCCAAATTTATTTGATTGCTGCTTAGATTATTCTTTTACCATTACAATTTGCATTAAAATATAATTTTTTTAAACCATAATTATAAAAAAACAACAACAACTATCTTAATGAGCGACACACTTAAAGTGAAGCACTTTAATTTAAAATTTTTTTTGTTTGCTTAAAATAACGTACACGTTTTTGTAAGCATAATTTAATTTAATAATACGAGTACATATTTTTATGATGCTTCTTCCGTTGTTAAAAAAAAAAGAATTAGCGAAAATTTTAGTCAGCAGGAAAAAATCCGAATGATTCAATTTTATCTCAAAAGTAAAGTTTAGTATCTATATATATAAATAAATTCCTGATGTGTCTAAAGACAAATAAAAATTTAACTAGCAGAAACAAAAATTAATGCAAAATATGGTCCGAGATCTGAATAATAAAATTATACTAATGGAATATGCAACAGATATATCAATAACACAGAAACTTAATTTAAAAAAAAGTCATTTTTTAGAACGAAAAATGGTCATTGTGGAAAATAGGAAATGAGTATATATGTGCCCTTAATTATGAAAGTGGTCTAAGTCAAGTGCATTTTTGCTTCGAAATATCAAATAAATCCTTGAAAAAGTTCAATAAATATTTAAACATTATTAAATAAATTTACATAAATCGAGACTAGTACATCTCTTAATTAAAATGGAACAAAATATAAAAGCACTTTTAGATTTGTTCAAATGTAATCTACTAAATATCTCGACCAGAGGAATATATAAATTAGACCACTTTCATAATTAAGGGCAAATATATCAAACTATAAAAAAATTTTGCTCCTGATGACTCGTTAAAGAGCAAATTAAGTGGCATATCTGAAATCACTTAGGGAAAATTAAAAATTTGTATATAGTGGGATATATGTACTCATCTCCGATTTCCCATAATGACCAATAGTAGAATGAAATTTTGCGCAAGCAACGTTTTATAAATGTTTGCAGAACATTGAGATTGAGCTGGTCTGTTCCAGCTTTCAGTGTCATATATTGCCACCGCTTTGACACAGCTATTAAATATTTTAAATTTCGTTCGTCTGGATATATGTATGGTGCGAGTTACAGACTGAATTGACCTGACCAAATGACTTCCCGACCTTATTAATGCGGTTCGATACATCTTCATTTGAACAACCGGTTATAGATAGCTGATGGTTATTTGAGAGGTACGAATGGGGCAATGATGCGTCTTCTAGAACCTATCCTACCCATATATTAACCTCACCTGCTTTTGGTGTATGCTCCAAAAAAAAGGAAGATGCTCTGACGATCGATCTTATCGATCTTGGGCATAATACATGGTTCAAAGAAGATGCTCTTTCTTTTCTGAAGGCGAGCTGACCTGGCAGCCCCATACCCAGGACGGAGAAGTCTAATCAGCTACTCGTCTTAAACTAAATGATCTCTTAAACCGAAATGAATGAAGATGTACACACAAACCTTAAATTTTTTTTACTTTTGAAATAAATTTATTTTATTCCACGTTGAATCAAAATTATTTTAAGTTAAAACAACATGAATTTAATTTATTGTACTATTTGACATGTAGTATTCGACGTGACATACGCAATACTGGTAATTATATGTAAATCGAATATATTTTTATATTATGAATAAGGCCCTACTATTTATTTATTATTTAAATTCGTTTGCCTATCACTACAGTAAAATTATACCATAACTGATACTCGGACCATTAATCATCTATACTTACACAATTTCCATTTCATTTTATATACACAAATATATGTAAATGATGGCGTATGATTAACTAATATCCGAGTATCTTGCGTACACATATTTTCTTTTGTCTGAATAAATATCAATATTCTGAGTATAAAAATACTCCGAATAGAAGTATATCAGAGTATTAATGCACTTGATATGTATGATACTCTGACTTTTAATCGGCTATACTTATGCACAGAAAAATACGTAAACGATGCCAAATGATGAATAAATATCCCGACTATCATGCGTATATATTCTTTTGTGCGATTAAATATCCATAGTCTGAGTATAAGCATACTCAAACTAGAAGTATGTCAAAGTATCACTGCGCTTGATAGGCATGTGCCTTTTATTTTTAGATATAACGTATTTTAGTTTCTCGAATAAACAAAGTAGACGTGCCCTTGTATGTTGGAATCGGTTATAGGCGTAGTTGCTGTGAGAGGAAATATGTGAATTTTAAGAATTTTACTTATGTATATATGCTTCTGATTACTCATTGTCATTATCTGATTAAAGTACAGTGAACTCGTGGTAATGTGAACTTCCACAATACTGAACTATCCACTAATGTGAACACTTATTTTCTTATATGAACTCTCTTAATTGTGAACAAAGTTTAATGGCTCTAAATCAATGATGCGCACACAATGCCCCCGGGGGCCGAACAATTTTCGCGATTTACACATACACAACAGGAATGTTGACGAAGCACACTGCAAAGAGTACAAAAGTTATAATTTTATTCAGTTGTATGCCAACTTTTAAGAAAGAAGGTTGATGTCGCTTGATTTGTTATAATACAACAACAAAATACACAGTTGAGATTACAAGTTAGAGAAAAAGAGAAGAACAACTGAGTATTTTTATGATTTTTTTCCCAGCATTTGAATACACTTGGAATAATTTTATGCTTACATATTAACCATTTTATTATTATTTTGAAATGTAGAAGGTATATTATGAGAAAAATTTTCATTTTCACTAAACATATTTAATGAAGCTGAGTGCCTTGTATGCAATCAAAAATTAAAAAGAATAAGTGCATACAGTTTTAAGCGTCATTATGAAAGTCGTCATTTAGAAATGTGTAGTTTGTCAGGGGAGGACAGAGATAAGCTTATAACAAAATTAAAAAAGAATTTGGAATTGAAAAATAATAAAGCTTTGTGTGATTGTAAAATCAATACAAATACCGCAACATGCAGCCAACTAATGGCTACATACAGTATTTAAAATTGAAATTTTTCGACAAAGCAAATGCTTTACATTACGTAAAACAATCAATCGTAATTGAACTTATTTTTTATTTCCACTCAATCTTTTCATTCATACTTCAGTTCATGTTATTAATTAAACATAAAAAATGTTGTATACAAAAACATTATTCAATACATTTACCAGCAAATTTCTCCCAGTGCACTCACCACTACACACACATTTTGAATCTGTTTCTCTTTGTGGACAACGCTGCTCTAAATACTGAACAACAGTTTTTTGCAGAAGTCAACTCATTTGCTCATGTAGCAAAAGACATGCATTTAAATTTTAAGACTGAACATTTATGTTGCTATGTGTTACTCTAAAATGTTTTATAAACTCTCAAAGCAATGCTTGTTTTATGACGGTCAGACTCACACAATTCTTTTTATTTTTCTCTATTAATCTCTCATTCATTTTCATTTTCCTTTAAACTAACTCACAAGAAGTACTTCAATCGAAAAATAATCAAATTTGCATTAATTTGCTATTGAAATACCATCTATTTAATTCCCGTATCATTGATAAAATAAATTAAGTAAGTTTATATGCAAATAAACTAAAGAAAAAATTTGTTTTTACAATCGCCACTTCTGCTACCGTCAATCGCAACGTGTGAGATACGCACACAAAAACTCAATCTATTTGTTGGCTTTTCCCTTTTTTATTTTAGCTGCAAATTTTTGCCAAAGTAAAACTAGCATTTTTTTAGGAAACATTTTTGCAAAAATCTGAGCGAAAAAACGATAAAATTTAATTTATCAAAATGGCCACTAAATTACACATCTTCTTTCGCATAATATTGCCTGCTAAAACATAAAAACACACAAGTTCGTTTTTATTTGACAATTTTCGAAAACATTAGCCATAGTATCAATACAAAAAAAAGAGTGCATGTCAGTGTGCAGTGTTGTGGTAGCATTTGAAATTTCCTACTTTCCTAATTCAAAATTGCATGCTTATGTTGGCGTAAGTATAAAATGGAATTTGAAAATTTTAACTGAAATAGCAAGAATTGCTTTAAAACGTAAAGACAGGCTAGATGATTGCCGCAAATCAAACATACGAGTGAACGAATGCTAGAAAAACCAACAGGAAAAGCAAAACCGCACAATTTCAAATGCAAACACTAAAATTTTTTAAATGGGTGGACTCTATTTTTTGTAAAGTTGTTCTTGGAGGGAAAAAACTAAAACGTAGCAATGAAATTTAGCTTAATTTTTTGCTATTAAATCAAATTTATTTAATAGAGTTGAGTGGTGTCCTGCTGAAAGATATAATTTCTGAAAACATGTTTTTTTTTGTTAGGTACTACTTGGAATTTATTTTTTTAGTGTACTAGGACTGCTCTTTCTCTAAAACATAAGAGATGCGCATAGATTTCGAA
Source organism: Tachina fera (assembly GCA_905220375.1). Classification (NCBI taxonomy): domain Eukaryota; kingdom Metazoa; phylum Arthropoda; class Insecta; order Diptera; family Tachinidae; genus Tachina; species Tachina fera. The sequence continues at coordinate 79,469,870 of LR999966.1, forward strand.
TCGAGAATTTATGTTCTATCCGTTATAATACGAGTATACATACATATGTATATACGTATGTATGTATGTATATGTATATTTTATCAAATTAAGCCTTAGAAAACTATACAAAATTCAGTAAAATGCGACCTTGGACCTTGACACGCACATGAGGGGTTCGTACGGACACTACATATCGCTCATTTACTCAAAGAATGTCATAACCCAAAAAATAGATATTTTGAGTTAATGATGCAGAATGAATTCTCATATCGTTCTTCATATTGTGTAAAAATTTCATACCAATATCTTGTCTGCTCAACTCTTGGGAGAAAAATAAAATTTTCTTTTTCCATTAAATGATCAAACAGAATAAGTCCGTAACTTCAGGAAAAATCGCTGTCTAATTAACAAAGCCCATAATAAAATCTATGGCAGTAACTTCAAATGCTCTATAATTTTTGTTTTATTTTCTTCTGCTATTATTTTCCCAGTGAAAAAAATGGAAGCCATTCTAGCGGAAGTACATTTTCATTGCTTCCAAAAAATCGATATTTTTAATTTGCGGAGAGTGAGCAAAAAACCATGTAGAAGCTTATTTAAGTTACACAAAACCTTGTAACTCACCAGAATTTAAAAAAAAAATATTTTTTGAAAGAAATTTATGAACTATTTTTAGTCTAAAATTTAAAAGCTATTTGCTTAAATTTACATGAAAACACTGTTTCGGGCTTAAATTCGTATAAAAAGAAACGAATTGTTAAAAAAGGCAACTATTTACCATTTTTCCTAGATGAAAATATTATCATAGAACACAAAAAAGGGAATTTTTCTTAATATCGCTTCCAATTCAGTGACCAGAAAAGAGAACTCGGAAAAGAGAACTTCTTGCAATGACAACCCTATGTAAAAATCATTAGATCGGATCGAAATTTGCACTACTTCCGCATCGTAAACTCTACATTTTCATGACTTTTTTGGAGTCTCTTTTTTTACTGGGTTTCTTTGTAGTTTTGTTCACAAAATGTATGAATTTTGAGAGAATGAGTATTTATATGTGAGAGCAGTTGAAAAACGTTGTCAAAATAAAATAGATTCTATCTCTCGACTGCTTTCTGGTGTTGCTTTTTTTGTCAATTTGTATGAAAAATATGTTTATGCTGCAATTCTGTTTGATGACTAAGTTGTAACTTTAACTACCATATTCATAAAAAATATTTCAGGTTTATTAATTTTTTATTATTTGACGTATTTGTATGGGAAATTTGACAAATAGACCTGTAATAAACCTAAAATAATTTTTATGAATTATACCGTAAGTGAGTAAATTTAAAACTTAAAACGCAGTTTCTTGCAAACTAGTTTTTCTTTGAGTTATGAAGTTCTTTGCGTAAATGAGCGATATGTAATACTATACCAACGTTAGCCTATATAATCGAATATATTAATTGATGTAAAGAATAAAAAAACTCTTGGCAGTACTTTTTTAGTTCTGCCAATTTCTTTTGATTTTAAATGAACGATTTTTTTAACTTTGGCGATTTTTTTCTTGAGGTTTATATTGGTGTTTGGAGATTTTTTCGGTTGTTTTTTAGTTGAAACGATTTTGTTAGTTTTGGCGCTTTTTTTGTTTTGGCAATTTTTTTTGGTTATTTTGCAATTTTTTTGGCGTGTTTTTGGTTGTTTTATAGTTATAGCGATTTTTTTAATATTTGCGACTTTTTTCCGTTTTTAAAATTAATAGGTTTTGCAACGTTTTTAGTTTTATCAATTATTTTTTAGTTTTAGTGCTTTTTTGGTTTTAACGATTTTCATCGGATTTTGGCTATTGTTTCGGTTTTTAATTTTGAGCGACTGCTTTTAGTTTTGGCGCTGGTTTCGGTTGTTTTCAATACATATTTTGAATCGCTATTTTCTAGCAGAGAACAGACTGAGACCATTCACATTTGCTAACAATTCATAAATTCATATAATACAAGCAGCAAAATGAAATGATGCAGCATGAAAGAATGGATTTCTTTCATACCATTCACTCAGTATTCGCTGATCTTTTGTATATCACGTTTAAATAATAAGTTAATTTTAAGTGATTGTAGTGTTCATAAATAAAAAATGCAGTGTTATGAAGGCAATTTTAGAAAAAATAAATGCCGATATATACGGTGTTAAAAAAGAAAATACTAAAATTAAAATTTGGAAAATGTAAAATAGATCTGAAATGTATTTCAAATAAATGTTTTATATAAAATTTGACATAAAATACATTTCAAATCTTTATCGTGTTTTATGAATTCTAATGTAAGAGCAAAAGGTACAAAGTCTACGTTGTAGTCAATCACAGTAAAAAGCATTCCCTCTATTCACTGAGTATTCGTTGCTTTTGACAAGTGAACATTTATATAAAACAAGCAATGCATGCAATAAAATCCATCACACTCATCTCTTTCGATTGTGCAATGTGTTGTTTATTTCAAATATTTTGGATTGACATATTTATGCAGGTTTTTTGTGAATGCATTCAAAACAACAAAATGTGGCATTCAATCTGTTCTCTGTTTTCTAGCGCTTTTTTGTGTTGGTGATTTTTTGGGTTTTTGGCTTTTTTTTTACTTAGTTTTACATGTTTAATTCTGGTGGTTTTGTTTTGCATTTAAGCGTTTTATTTTATTTTGATTTGATATTTTCATTTAAGGGTTTTTTATTTTGGTGATTTTTTACTCTTAGGATTTTTTAGTTTTCGGGTTTTTAAAATTCAAAAGTTTTTATTTTACGGGGTTCAAGATACAGCAAGTTATCAAAAATACATAGTCAAAACTACATTAACTTATAGAATACCCTTTAACTGAGGTTTTTAAAACTTAAGTGTTTAACTTTGAAAATTTCATGCATTTCAGAAAAAATCGATGATGTTGAAATGACTGACCGTCATATTATTGGTAGTCAGCTCGCTAAATACTTCACCTAACAGCAGCCTCTCAGCCTCTCAGCCTCTAATTTGCTTATTCCTTGAAAGAACTCTGAAAAGAAATCTAATATTTTTTTTGGTAGAGAAGTTAAAGTTGTTGCAGTGCATACATGCATAACATTTTTGCCGTCATATCTTCTTATATCAACAGCAGTTGTTCTCTTTTCTTTGTTAGATACAAAATAAATTTTGAAAGGCAACAAAATATTACTCACATTTGGAGCAAATCATTTTTGTAATCTAAATGTAAAGTGTATTTACTTGCTTTTAATGAAGATATAAATGCGTTCATTTCAAAATGTTTGAAAGTTGAAATCTCTTACAACAAATGCAACTGCAATGAAATGAAAGCAGCAATTATTATGAGGACCGGTAGCATTTTGAAGGACAAATGGCCAAGTACAAAATTGAATTGTATGTTTCCAGGACTTTTATCTCACAGATACACAAGTAAATGTGTGTATATATATGTATGTATGTATGTTTGTATATATTTAAGTATAAACAACAGTGGCAATACAAATAGTTGTGTGTCTAGTGAGAAATGGAGGGGAAACGAAATGGAAGTTGAATAATTTGAAAAGTTCTTCTTTTTTCATAACGTGTTCTCTGTGTGTAGTCTTGTCTTTTTTTTTTTTTTGTTAAATGTGGTTTTGCTGCTTAGGCCGGCCTATGCAGACTGTGAAAAACAAATAAACAAACACACAATCCCAAACACTACACTTGTGTATTTGGCCGGACAACCACTTGCACTTTATGAACAGCCAATATTGCAAACAAGAAATGGAGGTAAAATATGAGGGCATCATCATAAACTCATCAGAGTTTTTAGGCACATGCAATTCTAAATGTATTTTTATAATGTTTGGCGGTCTGTTTGTCTAACTAACTGCTCAGTTGACCAACTGACTGACTGATTGTGTAGCTGTCTGGCTCTTTGTGTAGGCCGTATGGATATGCAAAAACTTTGACCACATAAAACAGTTCAAATGCCACAAAGTTCGAATGTGGTTTCAATTGCAAATGTAAACGTTTTTATTATTGTTGTTGTCCCACTTGCAGCTGTTATATGCCGTTATGTTGTTATTGTAGCTGCTGCTGTTGTTGATATTAAAATTAGAAAATCAAAAAATCAAAAATACTAAAGCATCAAAAAAATGAACATTGTGCTATTTCGCTTAATTTTGTTCTTTGTTGCTTTTCGCTTGAGTTTATTTAAAAAGCAAATATATAATTGAATGTTATGGTTGGAAATACAAATCCATTCACATTTGCATATACATACATATGTACAAATTGCTTTAATACTAGTAAAATATATTTGAAAGTACTTGAAATGCTTATGGACACAATCACTCACACACATCAAGCATGTATATTTCAACACATTCGTGATTTATGTTGTAGTGTTTGCTGAAATTTTTTCAAAAAATTATTTTTGTTGTTGTTGTTTTTACAAAAAGAAAATCATCAAAGAAAAACCACAGCCTTGCTACAGTGGGTTTGGCTGAAGAAATTTAGAGCTGTTGTAATCTTGTTCCTTTTTACACGAGTGCGCAAAGCAAAGAAAAGTATTGTATTTATCAGTCTATGTATGTGTGTGTATGTATTTTCAGCACTATATAAACTGAACGCGTGGACCGATTCTTGTGATTCTTTGTCTTAATCCTGGGATATGTCAGTTTTCAAAATTCAATATAGCGCCCAACAGACTCCATTTTGTAAATACGAAAAAGTAAAAAGTCGGCCAAATATTTTAAAATGGGTCTCATTCGACAGGTATCTTAAAATCATATTTAGGTTTCTTGTATATCTATCTTCTTTTCTACCATATTTGGTATTATTTTTTGAATAATTATTTATTTTTTTAATATTTCTTCAGGGAATTTTTTATTTTATACTTATTTATTATGATTTTTAATTTCGAAGCACCATTTAAAATACTTAATGGTTCAAAATTGGTCGAAGTCGGGTATTTTGATTTTTTTGTGAAAAAAAATTTAGATAAATTACTTAATTTAAGTATAAATATGGGGTTGGTATTTTTACAATATTTTGTAATAATAGCGAAATAATTAACCCACTTTTTTTTGCAAAAACCCCGAAAAATCGAATTAAAAACTTTTTTAAATTTGCATATAACTTCTGACTGCATTGTGCTTCTGGTACCATTGATTTTGATTTTCAAATATTATTATTTTTTTTATTTAAGAAGTTATTATTCGACATATTGTCATAACTATATTTTAATTTGAAATTTATTTGCGTGTGGTTTAGCTTGGTCTATATACGTATTTCATTGGCGCTTAAACCAAATCATCAGTAGACTTCAACCACAAATTTTGAACAGTCACAAACCTCTTACTTTATGCACAGACTTTCAAAAACTATATGAGAATTCATAGAAGAATAATATTTTTGAAAATCACAAAGACAAAATAAGTTTAGTAGGCTTTGAAACTCATACAAAACCCAGCAAATAATTTATATTCGATATGAATCTATTTTATTTTTCTACACCTTCATACAATAAGAAATCCATTGGATAACAATAAAAGTAATTACAAGGCAAAATGAAAAATAAAATCTAAAATTTAACATTTAAGAAGTTATTATTCGACATATTGTCATAACTATATTTTAATTTGAAATTTATTTGCGTGTGGTTTAGCTTGGTCTATATACGTATTTCATTGAATTTCATGAATTCTCATATAGTTTTTGAAAGTCTGTGCATAAAGTAAGAGGTTTGTGACTGTTTAAAATTTGTGGTTGAAGTCTACTGATGATTTGGTTTAAGCGCCAATGAAATACGTATATAGACCAAGCTAAACCACACGCAAATAAATTTCAAATTAAATTATTATTTTTTTTTAATTCATAAGAAGTTTCCTTCTCCAAATTTCGTTTCTCCATTAGCAGAACCAGAGAAGGAATTTCTTCTGGCTATCGAATCGTTTTCACAAATTTGCTTGTCAGTTGGAATGTTTAATCATATGGTTACAGTTGTTTAGGTTGAAATTTAAAATATACAAGTTAATAGCATATGTGCTCTAGTATCTGAATTCTGAAGAAAAATTATTCAGAAAAGGACGAGTTCACATTTTTTTTTCATTTTCTCGAGAAGAATATGAGAAGAATATGGGAGTGAATGAGAAGAATATGAATTTCATGGTTCAAAAGTGAAAATAGACATATGAAATATGAGCAGAATAGTGGACTAAGCCAAAATTTAAATTTTTTTCTTGAATATTTGCCAACTCTGAGCGAAAAGCCATAATTGTAGCCAACTCTTTTTAGATCTTGAATAGAAAAATTCACTTGTAAAAATCTATTTAACCAGGTCTTAAACATCAGTTTGGCATCGCCTTGAATTGTTCATGCTTAAATGCTGTATGAAATTTCATAACAATTGGACGGCCCGTTTCAACTTCAGAAACTTCAGAATTATTTAAATTTTTTTTTAACTAAATCCCTCAATGTGTACCATTGCGTATTTTATAAATTATAATGCATTAGTTCTGGAATATACATTTTATATTTTTTCGCCTACACTGTACCACATTTTAGTCACTGTAAGTAGATTTTCTAAATTTCTATATGAATAGACTCATTTTGTTCAAATGCAAATACGTGTGTATATATCAATGTAATATCGGTGTTTGTATTCGAAACGTACTATATTGCCATTTTCTGAAATTGGCAGTTAAATACATATACAAAACATACATATGTATATATATGTGTATGTGTATGTTACATGCACATTCATGTATGTGTCTGTGTGCATTCGTTACAACTTCATGTGCAATACTCTCTATAAATTTGTAGCATTTTTGTTTTTCCATTTTCGTTTTGTTATACAAAAATCCATGTTCATTTTGTGTATGAAGAAGCCAGCAGGAAGGAGTGGAAAATGTAGAAAATGAATTTTTATGGAATTGAAGTATGTTTGACTAAAACTTGAAAAAAATATTTTCACAGTTAAGTTAATAAGGTTTTGTGTTGGAAAAGTAATATGTACATACGTTCATACATACATACTACACCGAAAGAATTTAGCTGCATAAATCCAACGAAACAATTTCATTAAATTTTTTTTCACAAACCTAATGACAATTTCACAAATCTAATGAAAATTTCACGAATATTGTGCAAGAATTTCATTGGAATTGCTTCGTTGGTATTTTAGTTTCGTAACAATATTTCATTGGATTTATGACAAAAATATTTTCTAATTATTAAGAAACCCCTTACTATTTAAGAAACATTTATAGTTGTTGCTTGAAATAAACATATATAGATAAGTACATACCTTAAAACAACTAAGTTAAAGATTAAATTCTTTAAAAAATGTAACAAAATATATAGCAATTTAGAATTAAAGCTATGAAATGTATTCGTTGTCCCAATGAAAATTTCATTGCAGTCATGAAAGTCTGATAAATTAAATGCATTTCAACAGTTGGCAACCAAAACGCTGCATCAGAGGTACTTCTGTATGATTATTCTCTTTGTATGCTTATTTACACATACAGTTTCAATTAAGTTATTTCATTATGATAATAAAGTTATTTTTAACGTTATTGTGAAGTTATTTCATTGTTTTAATGAAATTATTTCGTTGGAAATTATCTCCTTGTTTTAATGAAACTATTTCGTGGTTTTAATGAAAATATTTCGTCGTTTTAATGAAATTATTTCGTTGTTTCGATGAAGTTCTTTCATTGCATTGATGTCATAGTTTAATACATTTGACGTTATTTTCATTAAACTAATTTTAACGAAACTGGTTTCAATAATCCAATGAAGTGCGACGTTGGTTGAATTTAATAAATTTTTGCATTGGATTATTGTCGAAATTCATAGAATTTATGAAAAACTTCTTTCAGTGTATGTATATGCAAGCTGGTTTTACTTAAAAATATTAAATGTGGCTGTAAAAGTATAACTAACTGTGTATGTATGAGTAAGCATGTGTGAATATTTTTGCCCAAATTACACAGTAGACTCATAAGCACAAAGAAATGTTTACTTTGGTCTTCCAGTTGTTGCAAATAAACACATACATACATATATATAGTATTTGCGATTCACATTGGTCAAAATGGGTTTTGTAAAGCAATAAACAAAAATTATGGTTATTGAGTTTTTAACTTGAATTAACTTTTTTTAGCTCTGTCCCTGTGACTGAGTGGTAGCGATGCTAGCCTCTCAGTCCAGAGTTGGTGGGTTCGATTCCTGCCATAGACCCTGGGTGTTTTCCGCAGAAAAGCTAATCGCTTCGCGGGTTTTGTTTGTTCAATAATAATAAAAAAATAATATATGAACAATTAAAATGTAAGCCCAAATAATATCTATCAGCAATATCAATAATACATTAATTTTTTTTTTATGACTATGATAACTTTTTTGACCAATGTGCCTCATTACAAAGTCATATAAAAACTATATGAACTAGTAAGTGCCAGTAAAATGAGCATTTAGCCAAACACACATACATACACACAAGTAATCGCTTATAGAAGTCCCACGCACACATGCTCGCTTTTAAATACATTTATAAATTTCCCAACTTAACACAATTAAGTGCTTTTTTGGTAAATAAAATTTATCATTTAATTAACACAGCTTCAAAAACGAAAGAATGAAATAAAAATGTATATACTAATAAAGTGAAAGTCAACAAATATTATGATCACATTCTCTAATATGTAATTTCACAATCGAAGTGAATTATTTTCTTTGAATTAACCTGCTAAGGGCCGTTTTCACAACTTACCTTTAGCTAAAGGTAGGATTTTGTTTGCCCTATAAATGCCCAGTAAAAAACGAGACTCCAAAAAAGTCATGAAAATGTAGAGTTTACGATGCGGAAGTAGTGCAAATTTCGATCCGATGTAATGATTTTTACATAGAGTTGTCATTGCAAGAAGTTCTCTTTTTCGATGCCTGGTCACCAAATTGGAAGCGATATTAAGAAAAATTTCCTTTTTTGTGTTCTATGATAATATTTTCATCTAGGAAAAAAGGTAAATAGTTGCCTTTTTTAACAATTCGTTTCTTTTTATACGAATTTAAGCCCGAAACAGTATTTTCATGTAAATTTAAGCAAATAACTTTTAAATTTTAGACTAAAAATAATTCATAAATTTCTTTAAAAAAATTAATTTTTTTTAAATTCTGGTGAGTATTTTCTAACACTATGGAGGAGTTACAAGGTTTTGTGTGACTAAAATAAGCTTCTACATGGTTTTTTGCTTACTCTCGGCAAATTAAAAATATCGGTTTTTTGGACTCAATGAAAATGTACTTCCGCTAGAATGACTTCCATTTTTTTCACTGGGTGGCTTTGCATTATAAAATCTTCATTTCTTATTTTTATATCCATTAAATATTACTATTATTGATAATAATGTCAATAAAAATTTAAATTTTAATAACACAAAAATATTTATCGGTCAAACAAAATCCTACCTTTAGCTAAAGGTAAGTTGTGAAAATGGCCCTAAGTATTTTAAAGTAACTCGAGAAAATTAAAACTTGATTCTTTCTCAGTCTTTCTCAGTTTTTTTTGATACAATTGACAAATCTGTAGTAAAAAGGAAAAGCTAATTTTCAGTTAATAGTACCTACATTGAAGTGTACTTCACTTACTGTAACACACTGTATCATAGTATAATTGCATTGCAACACAGCTCGATCTAGTAATTAACAGAACGCTTACTTTGTAAAATTTAAATGACACACTTTTATTTTCATTACAAAATTATGTGAGTATAGATGGACAGCAAAAGCAAAGACGTAAAGAAACAAATAAATAGTCAAATGTAAAATAGTATAACAATAACAACAATAATAACAATAATTGGGCTATAGGGAAATGGGTTAACATTTTTATATAAATATAAAATTTTGCACTTCCAGCTTCTATTTTTCCTGAGATATGGCGAGTCAAAAAATAAAAAAATCATTAAAACACATATACATAAGTGGTCCGCCATTATTTCTCATATCTTCAAAAGTTATTAATAAGCAGTGTCGAAATTGCTCTCATTTAATAGGTATTGAGAATAACTTTAAAACTTGTTTAAGTTTAACTTTTTTCTGAAAGTTTGGGGAACTATATCTCAAAAAATTAAATTTTTAAAATTCAAAAAAAATATATTTTAATCCTGAGAGTCTCTTCTGCATTTTCTGTTAAAAAAATTTGAGTGAGCTCTTAGTAGTTCCTGAGATATAGAAAATAACTTTTTTTTTAATTTTTTATTCCTAGATTCCTAAATTTTTTTTAATGTTTCAATTATTAAACAAATGTTGAATAGTTTTCCTACGTGCACTAGGAATAAAAAAATTTAAAAAAATAGTATACAAATTTCCTAAATAACTTCAAGTTATTGTCTAAATAATAGGAACTAATAAGAGCTCACTCAAATTGTTCGACACAAAATGCAGAAGAGACTGTCAGGATTAAAATATATTTTTTTTTAAAATTTAAAAATTTCATTATATATATTTCATTATATAGTTTCCCAAACTTTAAATCATATGACAGTGATCTTTGACCTTTCAGAAAAAAAGTTAAAATAAATGCAACTTTAAATCTATTTTCAATACCTATTAAATGAGACCAATTTTGACCCTGTATCTTAAAAACTTTTGAAGATATGAGCAATAATGGCACACCACTTATAAGTGTTTTCGGAACGCCATATTTCGGGAACCACAAGAGCTAGATATCCAAAATTTTTGAATTTATATTATTTTATTATTATAGAACATCCGTGCAATTTTCTGTACAATTCTAAGAGGGTTAGATAAAAAATTGCGTGTTTTTTCATGGATTTAAAACTGAATTACCCAAATAGATCTTAAGCAATACACTGACACTTAGACAACATCATCCTTTGAACATTACATGGCCATCTTGATCAACCCTTTTACCCCTGAAAAGCCATTTATCAGGCAGACAAAATCTTGCCTTTAGCTAAAGGTAAGTTGTGAAAATGGCCCTAAAAATGATAAAGATGTTTTTTATTTTACTAAAAAAGTTGACTTATGTATAAAAAACCAGACTTTACCAAAGAACTGTAATTCTTCTAAAGGAATTTTGCGTATAACTGTTTTAATTACAAATACATACCAGAGAATAACAGTGAGTACCCAAAAAAAAATGTCATAAGCAAATAGTGCAAATTTCAATAACTGCATTTAATCATATTTTTATCATAAATAATTCGTAGGCTCACATATTTTTTCCCAAGCAACTATGACTACAGCCAATTTCAACTTTTGTATGTCTCTACTTTGTCTATGCGAAAAACTAAAATACGCTACAACTCAAAATAAAAAAGGCACATACTTATCAATCCCTCTGACTCTCTCTCTTTCATACTTATTGTTTGAGCATGCTTATACTTAGGCTATGGATATTTAATTAAACAAAAAAAAATATACACATAATACTCGGGATATTCAATCGGACAAAAACTAAAAATCGGGCATATACATAGATTTGTGTATATAAATGGAACGAAAAATCTGAAGGTATACAGTATATTAATTTTAGTTACACTTGTTAGTGCTACGTTATTAAAAAAAATTGTATAAACACAATTGCATAATAAACACATTCGTAGTTGCGACAATACCCAAAGATTTTTATTTAAAACAATACTTTTGCCATTCTGGACATAGACACCAGTAGTAACTTTTAAAAATCCGACAATCGAATCTTTTGTCTATACATTTTGTCGCTTAAAATAACGATGAGTGATTCTGAAACTTATTTTTAACGATAGTACGCAGGTGATATTTTATTTTGATTTTTGTCGATAAAATTAACAGCACATAGATTATTGTCGATTAAATAACGATACAGCGAATATCGTTAAAAAATTTTACTGAATACCAAATTCGATAAATTTTTGTTATAATTACTTTAACGGTGCGATTATCGTTTAAAAAAGGTGAGTGAATCGCAATACAGGCTTGCACTTCTATTGCTCGTTACGAAAACGAATTTAAATTTTAACTCTGACAAACAAGTAAAATTTAAGGGTTTTCCCCTAAATCTAACATGAGATTTTAGAGAATATTTCACATGTGTTAATAATAAAAGTATTTTCTATTAAAAAAGTAAACAATTAAATAAAATTTCCTACACCAACTTCGAGAATTTTTGGTCAAGTGCGTGACAGTGGGTTACGCATGTAAAATATGATCTAGATTTGCTCTGCTTGTTTTTTTTGCCACGTTATGCTATTTTTACTTTTACTAAAATCTTAAAGAATAATCTAATAATTTTCTAAATTCAATTTAATGCCCTACAGCGAACTTGTTGTTGATATTTAAATTAGTGATATGTTTATGTAAATATGCATGTATGTTTGTATGTGTGTATGCAGGTATGTTAAACTCATGAAACCGTATATTACTGTTGATTTCAGTGACTTCCAAAATTCCCTTGAACTCCATTGGAAAACGCACATGGTTTTCTTATACAGTGAATACATTTATTAGAGAGCACATATCCTTGCAACAAAACCAGAGAGTACAATTACAAACAATTTTAAAACTAATCAAAACACTGAGGTGAAATTCTTTTCTATGAGTAATTCCACTAACACGCATGCGCTCATTTTATTTCAATTTGACTAACGATTGGACGGTCGTAAAATTAAAACGAAATAAAACAAACAAAAATCAAACGATAAACGAACATTTTTATGTGACGACGACATAAAACTTGAGGATAACAAGTCTTTAGTTATAAAACGGTACGCTTAATGCAAGGACGTCTCTATAAAGAAATTTTACAGCACAAAAAAAAAATTGATAAATAAATCCAAATCAAATCCTTAAATAAAGAACAATCAAAAGGGATTTCTGTCAAACTTGCAAAAAAAAACAGCTAAAACGAATATAATTAATTGCCTTGAACGGAAAACTAATAAAGCAAATGCGTTTAAAACTTTGCTTAGCGGTTTTGTTAATGTGTCCAACGGAAATGGAATCAATAATTAATGTGATAAATATTCAATTAAAATTAATGAATGTAGTAATGAAAATATTTATTGTGGCCGTAAAAAAAGCAGCATAAAAAAGCGCGCGCAATTTTCGTTTAGAATATTAAAATACAAGTTCGAGTAAACTGCGGTAGCAAACTAAACTAATGGTGAGGCAAATTTGTCCTGATTACCAAAATTATTATTGGCATTAGTTGAATTTTAGTGGATAATTTTTATAGTTATAGTGCTTGTGTGCTGTGTGTACTTTGGAAAGTTAATGAGTTTTTGTGGCTGCCGTATTTGAGTTGTGGCTAAAATTTTCAACACAGAAAAAAAGGACACAACATATCGTAATATTAAACAAATATTTAGCCGGAAACCGGACATGAAATCAAATCACAAAATGTGTTAAGTTTTAATGCACTTAAACACCAATAAACAAATGCGTTTCCATTTAAAGGTGTGTGTTGTGTGTCTGTTTTAGATTTAGATTTAGTAGTTGTGTGCAAATGCAGGATATTAAACCAAAAAACACTTTTTCCAACTACAGCATACATTCCGTTTGCTGTATGTTGGGGTTTTGATTTCACATATTCGCTTTCTTTCTTTTTTTGTTTGTTTGTTTGTTGCTTGAAACTAACGGTCGGTCTCTACTGTAAAACAGTGTTTTTCACTTGCTGTTAAGGCAACTGCAACAATCTACCCAACAAAAGTGTTTATGAATACAACTACAAACCATTTTGCTGGTGTTGTTGTTGTGCGGGTATACGCGCATTTACTCGTGTGCCGGTGCCGGTCTAAGTGTTAGTACATGTTTATTTTTTGGTGCATTACAAATTCACTTCGTTTGATAGAGCGGTGAAAACAAATGCTTCCTGTTTATGCAGCATAAACTATAAATACAATGGCGGTTAGTTTTTCTTTAGCTGCCATAGTGGGGCTAACGCTTGTTTGCCATTAGGTAAGTTCATACAATTCCATTTCCATGTTCATATACATGAGTAAATATTCTCTATTCATTAAAATTATATTTATGTTAGTGATAATATAATAATATAAAATGTAATTATGAAAGTTTTTGAAGTCATAAATATTTGAGTTCTAACAAAAAATTAAATAAATATTAAAAACTTTAAATAGGATTCATTTTAAAATTAGTTATATTTGATAAAAAAAAAATTATAATCAAAAAATTTTCAAGGACTAAACTAAAAACACACGATTTTAAACATCCTTGCAATAATAGTCGGATACCCTGATATACTCATCAATAATGTGAATCTATTTATATGGAAGGGATTTTTGTGTAGATTAATAGTCCAGAATAATTCAAAAAGAGGTGGAAATTATGCAAATCCTAAATAACACTAGATCTTCAGAACTAAAGCTGATAGAGAAAAACTAATGACACCATCGTAATCAGGAGACAAAAATACATAAGAATCGGAAATTTTTATTTTATTTAATGAAAAAACCTCTATTTTATTTTTATTAATGCAAGTTTCTAAAGAAGAGAATAATATCAGCATTTCTCATATTCCATTTCATTAAAAATTTACGTTAAATATCTGATGTTAAAAACAATCTCTACCCAAAGTAAATAGACTAGGGTGCTGTTGAAGTGCGTGGCTGCACAGAAATATATCTGAATTTTCCCCAGCTAATAAAAGTCTAGTTTAATTTTTCTTCTATTCGTAAGAAACTCACATTAATTAATAAAAATATTTCAATCAATAAGAATTGAAAATACTGAACTTAAGCCCTATCAAGAATATATTCCTGATACAAATTAATATTATATTAATTTGACAGCATGCATTTTAAGATTTATTGCTGAATATATGTATATTAGAACAAATATTTATAAGGTCCACAATATTATTAAAGACAATATAATAAGGTCGGCAATAGAATTTGAAAATTGCAACGGCAATAATTTCCAAGATTATTGCTCATGTTGATGGCTTGCATTGCACTATAACTTACTGCAAATTCATACAAACCAATTAAAATCTCTCTCTTTTGAATATGGGTACTGCATTGAGGCCATTGTCTAGAAATCAACTTACCTAGACTTAAGCACTTCTTGTTTTTTCTCACAGAACTATGAGCTCAATTGTGATAGAAAGGTCTTGTTAATTTTGAAAAACATTATATTAAAAGGATTGAAACTGTGGCCCTAGAATGCGATGTATAAACGACTTGTTTATTTTTATAAAAGTTTGAAAAATGTGATGTTTAAGAATATTCAATTTACTGCGGTGACCAGCGTTGTCATATTTTGTTCTCAAAAACCTTCAAGTCGAACAAAAAATCTTTTTTTCTCAATAAAACTCTTTTTTTTTACTGATTTTACTCAAAATATATTAATGTGCACTGATTTTACTGAATTCAAAATCAGGAAAAATTTACTAACCCTACAAGAATAGTATCAGTCAATTGACTGGTCATTTGTAAAGATAGAAATAAGCAAGAACAGAATAATTTAGGCTGTATTTAGTTATCTTCCCACCTTTTCACCACCAACGCATTTTGCTCTTTAGAAATACTTATCTAAAATTTTGAAAAGAAACATATACATTTTAAATTAAATTTTTTTAATTTCTTTTATTCACTATTGTTTTTAGTTATCTTTTTTAAAACTTATAAATTTTAATATTCACAGAAAAAATTAATTGTATTTTTTTTTAGATAAAACTCGAGTTTTAAAAGTTTCGGCATATGTATATTAGATGTCCCACTCTAATATATGTGCTAGAGTGAAGCAACTATAATTAATAAAAAAATCCATCATCACTTCCGATCAAATGACTAGGCAATTGACTGTCACTATTGAATTGCAATATGTCAAATTGTTGCAAATGTGTTAGTGAAAAACTTTTGTTTTTGTTAGTTTCAGTCATTCATTGCTTGTAAAGGTAAATAGCTAAATATGAATAGAACATATATACATATTAGATAAATATATGTATGCAAATAGATCATACTTTTGATGAAGGAAAGAAGAAAATATGTCAGTACTTTATTCAAAAGGACATTAAATAATATACTAAAAGTATCAAATATCATATTCTTAAGAATCTTATTTTTAACAAAGAAATCTATAAGTCTCTTTTACAACCCGAAAAACTTCGAAAATAATATAAATCTTCACATATGGTAACGCTGATGATGGGAAACACAAGGCAATTGGTTTTAATTGTTTTCTTTTGCAACTAACTTCATTGTGAAACTCATTTTCATTTTGATTTATACTTGTGATATGCCTTTGAGCAGCAATATCCATACATCTACGTTTGCCGATGTTACAGCTTGCCTTAGTATGCACAAAAACCAGCACGAGGCCTCCCGATATCTTCAAGAACATATTACACAGTTGGAAATCTGGTTGAACTTATGGAGAATTAAAGTCAATGAACAAAAGTGTGTCCATACAACGTTTACTCTAAGAAGAGATACTTGTTCCCCCATTCGAATCAACAATCAAAATATTCCTCAACATTCCCAAGTGAAATACCTTGGTATACACCTTGATCGAAGGCTTACATGGAAACATCATATTGACTTTAAGCTAACTCAGATGAAACTTAAGTTATATCAAATTCATTGGTTGATTGGCAGAAATTCAACACTTAGTCTGGACTGCAAACTTTTAATATACAAGTCGCTTTTGAAGCCAATATGGTGTTACGGTATCCAGTTATGGGGCACTGCTTCAGCTTCCAATGTAGAGAGAATCCAACGAAGGCAAAACAAAATTTTAAGGTTAATAACATCTGCTCCATGGTACATTAAGAATTCAAATTTGCATCGTGATTTAAAAATGCCACTAGTGAATGAAGAAATTGCAAGATACGCAGGCAAATACTTAACAAAACTCGAGTCACATCCTAATCCGCTTGCTCGTAATATTTTGAATTTTACTGGTCACATCCGCCTAAAAAAGAGGGACACAAGGGCTCTTATACTCAACACTCTAGATGGGAATGCTTGAAAATACATTTAATTTTCCTTTTTGATTATCACTACTTTGTATTATTTAAACTATCACTAAGTTTTGGCCGACACTGGTCGGGCTAAATAATTATATTTTAGCTTTAAGATTTGATCACTTATTGTTAGTTCATATTTGAAGATACAATAAATAAATATATGTATTAAGAAAAAAAAAATAAAAATTTTCAAAATCGGATTTTCGGTATGCTCCATACAAAATTTATAGACATTAGAACTCTTGACAGCTAAAAACCACTTGCCGCTTTTCTTTAGGGAAGGCTGTTAGACTCAAGCGCCAAGTCCAAAAAATTAAAATTTCCCAGAATTTTTAGTAGTGTACATGTGTAGTTAATAAAATCAGATTTAAGTCCGAGTGTTTCAAAAAAATGTTTTATTTTTCGATTTGAGTCAAAAAATGTTGAAATCAGCTTTCCAAAAATAGCTTGTAAAGTCTGATATCCTAGTGATATGGTAAACAAATTTTCATAGCCCAGCTGAAAAAATATGTATGGAGCATATATGATATCCCATATATGGTTTGGATCCGAAAAATGAGGGTTTATGGGCATATATGATTATATATATTCATACATTTTCATGCATGTATGTGTAAATTCCCTCCACAGTATGCCAAGTTTATATTCATACACTCTTGACTCACAAAAGCGCACTGCTGTGCAATAAATTAAATTACTAAAATTAAATTTTTTTAGACTTGAAAGAGAGGTTGTATTTAATGAAACATTTGTTTGGACAAATAATTCAAAACGAACTAAAAGTCATTTCATTCATCAAAAGGTGAATCAATTATTTAAAAAACACATAAATCATATTCGTACAAAGCATCTAGCTTAAGAAATCAGATTAAAAAGTAATGCAATTAATTATAAAAGAAAATATAATCCGTCTAACAATAGTTTTCAATACAGTAATATGAATTTTCTTTCTTATCTAGAGAATTTTGTTATTTTCTATAAAATTAATGACTGGACTATCCTTTTGATTATTTGATATATTAAATGGTTCCGCAATGTATAAAATCATACAAGAATTGTTTTTTTGTAACAAAAGTTTTTCTTTTTCAAACGTTGAGGGTACGTATATAAACTTTGCATACCGTATGTATTTTCTAATGGATTTCCAATTCAGCAGTGATAGAATTCCAAGCTTTTTTGATTGCAAAAACAATCTTATGTGAGATATCATGTATGCATACATTCTTATATGGCTCCATATATAAAATCTGATATTTATATATGGATCAACATATGAAGAGCTTCATAATTAAATGTTCATATATGAGCTCATATGTTATAACACATTTCATATATTAGTCCATATATTAGTTCATATATAATAGTTTTGTCATGTAAAATCCCATATATTTCCATACATGAATTCATACACATTCATATATAGTTATATACATTCATATATTAAAAATATATGGACCATATATAATTTTTTTAGCTGGGAGTATTTTTTCATGCTTTATTTTTAGCTTCTTTTATTTTGAACGCAGTATTCTTATATTAAGTGCATGCAACCCATTAAACATTAGACTTTTCTTGGTGTAAAATTTGCTCATATTTCTCAAAAGAGGCAATAGCTACTCGTACAACAGAGAGATACATAAGTGGATGCAAAAAATAAATATTACAAATTAGATGATGATCAAACATATATATTTTATATATGTATATATAAAAAATCAATTATATTATAGAGATCATAGTGATTTAAAATAAAATTTAAATATTTGTAAATAACACTGAGCAACAACAGTGAAAACAAACAATCCTGACGGAATATATTCGATTTTCCTACAGTCAAATCCTAAACACAGTTTGGCGATTTTGGTGACCAATTTTTTATTTACCTTAAGTTTTTGGCTAATTCTGACTTGGCGATAGTCCCATTAGAGTGCCTAAACTCGTTTATTCATACTCGTATGTTCACAAAAGTTGTTAAGCTTTCACGTAGATACAATTTTCCCAAATATTGTTAGCAAAAAATTAGGAGTTCCTGGAAATTATTTTGAAAAAAGTGAAAAAAAAATTTGTTCCTTTATTTTTTCCAGAAAAAAAAGGTGCATTAAGAAATATTTTTTTTTGACATAAAATGCCAATTAGATTTGTGCGGTAGACTTTTAGCTACATTTTTTCAATACATAGTTTAAATATACCGCCAATAGCTGTTGGCCACAAACTGATAGCACCATTTTTTGAGGACAATCTTTGGATACCCGTAAAAGAAATTGGTCCTTGGTACTACTATCGAACCTATACTGCCCAGTCTATGTGTTTTTCCAAAAGTCTTCATTTGTTACATAGTTTAATATAACAAGATCTCAAATAATAATATTACAGGTCCTTTAAAATCTTTTTTAAAAGGTTTGCAGATTGTTTGTCCTTGAGAAGGTAATAACATTATTCATGTTTGCCAGAAAGGATATTCAATATTCTATGTGAAAATGTATCAATATATTGAATTTCTATAGGCAAAAGAACCGGCACCAAAATAGAATTTATTTCAAATATGATCAAATAACATCTTATAAAAAATAGCAAGAGGAGATAAGATGTTTGTTAAATGAACATACTAGTATAAGAGTGATTGTAGGTTTTAAATCCATTTAAATATGACTTTTAGAAAAACAAAATTTTAATCCTTTATATAAACACAATATGAATGTAAATACTTTCAATTTATTTGATTATTAAAATTCATATATAATGAATGTTAACACTAACCTGATAAAAACAAACATATGAGCAACATATTATTATTTGTTTTTTTTTTGTTTGCTTATTTAGTTTGAAGGACTTTCACTTACTTTTACAAATATAAATGTGCTTGTGCTCAAATACTTGCACATTTATTATTACTAATATTATTAGTTATTTCATTTTTGTTGTATGGTAGTTTTGATTATTTACCTTTTCATTATTATTTACATTTATTATTTGTTTGATTAGCTAAACATATTTGTCGATTAAACACAATCATCAATTATTTAATACAATAGTAAACCTGTCACTGTTATTTCAAAAAGGGTAAAGAATTATGTTTGTAATTGACAAACAACAATAACAGAAAAAAAATTATAATGCTTACCTGTGCACTTCTTAATTTGAAGCAGTGATTTCTGAGCAGGCACTGATTACTGTAGTTAATTCTAAAACATATTTTATATAAATTGACTTTTTATTAGATAAAAATTATGTGAAATTTTGACCTCTAACTTAGTTTATTTAATGTGTTACAAATTATTCAAATATATGAATGTATATTTATTATGATTGATGATAAACTTTCAAAGGTGAACATCGATAACTAATTGCATACATAACAACATTAATCTTAGAATAAAATTAATTGAGGCTATTAAACATGTCGCCAAATTACGAAAGAGTATTAATTTGGCTTTATTAACAGATTTCATTATCTTTATTACTCGCTTAAATTTATTACGTTCGTAACAATTAGATTAGATTGACAGCTGGCTGAGAAGAAATTGACATATTCAGCTTAATTGGGCCCTATACCAAAAATATTCCCTTTGCGTTACCTGAAAGTAAAAAAAAAACACAAAGGAAACCCAGCGGTAAATTAAGCGAAGTACTTCGATAATAATTACTGACGTCAGTATGACATCGCAAGCGAGCAACGTAAGTTCTTGGATTGTAATGTACGTGTAATCTGATATATCATGTGTTACTGATACATTCTATTACGATGTAAGCAGGGATTCAGTTATTGTTTAAAACCAATAGTTTGTTCTCAAAAATTAAATTAAAATACTGGCCTACTTTTAGGGTAAATTTATTATCATGCCCGCTTACAACTCCGCTGTCAATGTAAGTGCAATGCTAAAGCCACGTACTGATACCGTAGCTTGCATTGTAAGCGAGAGTGCACCACTTACGCGTCCTATGATACTTTTATGTTAAATCTAAATAGCAAAATAAGTGAATGAATCACCACTGACTGCTACTAAGTATTATTGATATCATCGATTACGTAATGTATATTTTTACCACTGGGAATGTGAATGAAGAGTGAAAATTGAGTGTAACAACTCAGATTCACTAAATAGAAACTATTTTCTAAGCTCTAAAGTACCCCACATACTATCAAATAAAACCTTCAGTCATATAGTTGTGTGCGTGTAATCATGTTTTTTTCGGCTACACATACGCGTTGCCGTCAGCGATTGATGAGAATTAAAAAAAAATTATAAATTAATTTATTTAAATAGCTGATGTTAATAAGAATCTCTACCCAAGTAGATAGACAAGGGTGCTGATGAAGTGCGTGGCTGCACAGAAAAGTATCGGTATTTCCCCCAGCTTAAAGTCTAAGTTTAATTTTTCTTCTCTTCTTTAGAAACTCACATTAATTAATAAAAATATTTCATTCGATAAGAATTGAAATTACTGAGCTTAAGCGTAACTAAAAATTATTTCTGATTAAAAATCACTAAAGTTCAATTTAAAATCTATAAATGTCTCACTGAATTCATCATGGGCACGTGACAAAAATATGTTCACTTGGCAATCACTGTTCACTTGGATATCACAGTTTCATCAGGCTGGAATATCCAAAATAAAAACTGTAGAATGCAACAACAAAGTAACATAAGACCACTACAATAATAATTACATGCATGTACCGATGGTACATCGAATAAATAAAAATAATTAATGATCGTAAAAGATAAGTAAGAATAGTTAAACATACTTAGGTAGAGTAATATAATTTCGTGCCTCACCTAAATAGAAAAATGAAAAAATGGAAAAACAGAAAATTAATAGTGATACTTATAAATGTGTTTACCAAAGGTAAATCAATTGTATACACAACAATCGTTTCTCATATTCCGTTTCATTGTAAATTTAAGTTAAATAGCTGATGTTAATAAGAGTCTCTAGCCAAGTAGATAGACCAGGGTGCTGATGATGTGCGTGGCTGCACAGAAAAGTATCGGTATTTCGCCCAGCTTAAAGTCTAAGTTTAATTTATCTTCTCTTCTTTAAAAACTCACATTAATTAATAAAAATATTTCATTCGATAAGAATTGAAATTACTGAGCTGATTAAAAATCACTAAAGTTCAATTTAAAATCTATAAATGTCTTACAAAAATTTATAATTTATTTTCAAAAATGATTTTTTGATTGTCTCCAATTATGGTTGGCGAGAAAATTTACTTTGCTGGGTGACAAGTGCGCTGATGAAAAAAAATCATTTCGTATTTTAGGAAAAACCACCTCTGTTTTTTAGAAAAGAGGAATAGCGTATAGTATACAAACAGTTTTGTTATTATCTATTATTATTAAAAAATAGTAATATAAACAGATCTAAAGCTTAAAAAATAGTTTATTTGAACAATTAAAAAGAGAAATTAGTTAAACAATTTTATTAAACTATGTAACAAATGAAGACTTTTAGAAAAACACGCGGACTGGGTATTATAGCTTCGATAGTACTACCAAAGTAAGGCCCTGCCTACACTCAGTTTTGCGATTTTGGTGACCACCTTTTTTTGGAGCCCCTAAAGATTTCTAAAATCAGTGCGTCTTCAAAAAATGGTAACATTAGTTTTAAACTAAACGCCGTTTATCGGCTTCTTATCGGCATTTCCATGTATATAACACGATCCAACAAAATAAAAAATAACAACACTGAAAAAACTCTTTCTAATAAAATCAATGAATCAAGTTCATTGACAAAGATTCATTAATATTTTCCTAAAAATACGTTGATTCAATGTACTCATACATTGTTTCAATGAAAATATTAATTGAAATTTACTATGAACTTTATTGTACATACAAATGGTACGTTGAAAGCATTCATTAAAGACAAGTGTCACAAAGTTTAACGAACCAGTTCCTTAACTCAACGTACCGGTACATTCATATTTTTATACATAGAAACTCATACTTAAAGAAGTGTGTAAAAGTAAAACAAATGAGGAGTAATAAAAATGTAAAAAATAAGTGACTTGATTCAATGAAGTTTTTCATTAACTAATACATTGTTTTCCAACGGGAATTAAATAAAAAAGCAAAGAAAAGAAAAACATAAAGATAACTAGTTTGCAGCTGTTTACCAAAGGCTTGTACACATATAAAATTTTGTTTTATAAACCTTTTATAACTCAAAAATATTTTCAATAAATAATCATGTGTTTAATGTAAAAGTTCATTGAAACAATGTATCAGTTCATTGATATATTGAACAGTTTCATTGAGCCAATGAACTTATTTGTGCATTGATTCTAAAAACAGTAAATTTTCAATGAACTGCAGCTCATTGTTTCAATGTGCCTGTATCTAAGATCAAAATTAAGGCACAATTTAATTAAAACAGTGAACTTTTTTGTTGTCTTTATATACTTTTTTGGTTCTGTGAAGAGCACACCAGTGCGTTGTGACAATCCAACAGTAAAAGATATACACCAAATTCTCTCGGCTGAACTCTGTTAAATTTAAAGTTATACAGAGATTTTTTATTTTAAAATGGGCGGTATTGATAAATAGTGTAGTAAGTTAATTAATGACAAATTTTATTAAAATTAAAATATTTTTCAATAACATACAGCCAGAGAAAAAACAGTTCAAAATCAATAAAAACCATTTTGAGTTAATAAGAAACATTAATTTAAGTCTAGTCATGTTGAAATTTCTTATATGAGTATGGAAAAATATTAATTTACAGTATTATTTTTTAGTTTTATTTATTCTTAATTATTTAATTATTTTCTATTATATTGAAAATTATTGAATTAATGTGACCCGTTCTTATTTTAAAGATGCAGCTTTTCCCTGAGTGTAGTTGTATTGAAGATAATTTTTGTCCATTTTTTCTGTGTATATATAAAAAAAAACTAAATATTAATCAGAAATAATTCAAAGTCAGGCTTAAGTTCAGTAATTTCAATTCTTATTGAATGAAGTATTTTTATTAATTAATGTGATTTTCCAAAGAAGAGAAGAAAAATTAAACTCAGACTTTAAGCTGGGGGAAATACCGATACTTTTCTGTGCAGCCACGCACTTCATCAGCACCCTAGTCTATCTACTTGGGTAGAGATTCTTATTAACATCAGCTATTTAACTTAAATTTACAATGAAACGGAATATGAGAAACAATTGTTGTGTATAAAATTGATTTACCTTTGGTAAACACATTTATAAGTATCACTATTAATTTTCGGTTTTTTTCAATTTTTTAATTTTTCTATTTAGGTTAGCACGAAATTATATTACTCTACCTAAATATGTTTAACTATTCTTACTTATCTTTTACGATCATCACGTTAATTATTTTTACTTATTCGATGTACCATTGGTACATGCATGTAAGTATTATTGTAGTGGTCTTATGTTACTTTGTTGTTGCATTCTACAGTTTTTATTTTGGATATTCCAGCCTGATTAAACTGTGATAACCAAGTGAACACTGATTGCCAAGTGCACATATTTTGTCACGTGCCCATGATGTATTAAGTGAGAAATTTTTAGATTCTTTAATTGAACTGTAGTGAATTTTCTGATTAAAATTCACTACAGTTCAATTAAAGAATCTAAAAATTTCTCACTTAAAACTAAATATTTTTAAAAGAATTTATCATTTATCTTTTAATTTGTTCGCAATCAAATTAAAAGCCCATTATGCGGGATGTTTAGTTACAATTTGTAGCTTTATGTTTCGTTATGATGTGGCGGTAGTGGTTTAACAAATTATTAAACCTTAAAAATAACTAAATTCATTGAATCTGGTACGTGTGACTGGTTTTTATAAAATTAAATATTCATCATTTTCTTTTGAAAATTTATCGTCAAAAAATCCACTTTACAAACTTAATTAGCATAAGCAGATTTATTGAATTAAAGACCAAGCTAAAAATATTTTTCAACAAAACAAGAAACCTTAAAAAGATTTTTGAGCTATTGCACATAACTTGTATTAAATACTTCATATATGTTTTGAAAGCAACATTTTATGAATTGTAAAACTAATCAAAGTTTATGATTCATCATCAACCAACTAACTAAACAAACAAACACTCACTCACTGACTTAACCCACTCCTACATATAAAGTGTTGGCCAATTAAGAAAATCTACTGGTAGATTGCATTTTCTTATAATTGCTGCCATACGTACGTACGCTGCTGTTTTAAACCTGTTTCTTTAGTTTTTATATGAAAATATCAGCGGTTGTTAATTTGTTACAAACTATTTGCTAGTGGCATATGCAAATGACACTAATAATAAAATAAAAAAAAATGCAAAAAGAAATTAATTTGCATATCTGTCTTGTTTATACAATTAATATAAATTATAATATAATTCAAAACTAATAAAGTTGCATGTGTTTAATTCGTACATAAACAACATGGAAAATGTGGAATTTTTAAATAATTAAAACTTATTTGTTTTTCCCTTAATTTCCATTAACGTCTAGAAAATAATTTTACGGAAAATCCATAATAATTGGATTTTGTTATTGTGTTGCATTTTTTTTGTAAATCCAGCTTAATTAACAAAACTAATATTGTTATAGCAAATGCGTTGAAACACAAATGAAATTAATTTTTAAAAGCGAGATAATGGAAAGCATGAAAAGTTAGGTGTGTGAAGTTTCCTAATAAATAAATATTTGTGTTAAATTTAATGCTCGATTTTTATTTATCTGTGTTTAATTATTATTTTGTGGTTAAAAATTGTTTATGTTTTCAATGAATTTCTGAAAAACATGGCACGGTTACTTTTTTTTTAAATTGTTAGTACTCAGTGAATAAGTTTGAAATTCACTATTTCTAAAATTTAAATTAGACGTGCAATAGCCATAGTCAAAAATTCAAAATTCAATTGCTTTCTAAGGTAATAGCCTTGTCGTTATAATCAAATACAGTGTTGACCCCAGTGTTGCCAAAAGGGCGGTTTTCCCGCTATATATGACGGTATTTTGTTGTCATTAGCGGCAAGCCTATTTAAAAAACCACCAGCAAGAATTTTAGTGGAAGAATTTCTTAGTTGACGGATTTTCAGCGTTTTTCTGAAACTTATAAAGAAAGATATTGAATCAAAATAAATTATTTTTAACACAGCTATGGGACACGTACTCTGGTATTTATGTTGAGTTTTTTTCTTTCTTTTTTTCCATATAAACATGTACAGCGAAAAGAAACTAACGTCACTTTTTTGCAAATAAAAAATTGACATATTGTGGTCGTGTAATAGAATGTGAAACTTTAAAAAGAGGTTAAAAATAAAAACAAATCTCATTTTTAGTAAATAATATTTAACTCGAGATTAAAATTGTATTACAAACCAATTTATTCATTCTTTTCGTATTAAAAAAAAATAGTAAACAAAATTTTAAACAAACGAAAAACATACCGAAAACTGGGTGATTGGACCAGTGAGTATGAGGAAAACATAATATCAACCAAAATCTCACAAAACAATATAACTTTTCCTGAATAATTTATTTTTGATTATAGACTTTTTTTATTGAAATTTTCCTTCGAAATTAAACGTCAAGCCAATTTGAATTGAGCCACAGAGTTTATTTTATCAACACTATTTTTTAATTTCAGATAGTCAGAAAATATGGGAATTTTAACAATATTTTATAAATACTTCAAGCAAAACGGCAAGATATTATTCCACACGTGTAGAATATTTAGGGTCTATCGCAGAAGATATTGAAAAGTTACTGCATCAGATTAAACATTAATATTAATATTAATATTAATATTAATGTTTAATCTATATAATATTATGTTTAATCCATATAATATTATAAGATGGAATAGTCCCTTGGATTTTACATTTTCCTGGTTCGAAGTTTGTGTATGGAAACTCTGCAGGAAATAAAATACTTACTTAGAGAGTAGGCTGAGTTTTACTTACAAATATTGAGGAAATATGAGATTCCAACATATATACATATATCTATGCATATGTATACATATTTTATAAAATTTATCTTATTCTTTTTTTTTAATCAATAAACCATAAAAAAGACATATGTTGGTTATAAAAATTCAGCGGTTATATTAGCGTTTAGAGTTATTTAGCTAGCGGGTTTTCAGGGGGTATATGGTGGGAAATGCCTACAAACATTTTGGCAACACTGGTTGACCCATAAGTTTGGTTCGAACAGCTGTTTTCTATGGGTATGATTGTGGCAAGTCTGATTGAACCTGAAAGTATCAATAAGACAGCAAAAGAAATGCCGTCCATAGACAGTAAAGAAATAAACTTTGTCGCCCAATAGCTTGCTCAGAAACTAAAGCGAAATTCACGGTTGGCTTTCACATTTTGTAGCTTTGGTAAATTTAAAACTCGGTTATAACAAATACATACATACATTTTTATTTAACTAATTTTACACCATCTACAATACTAAAAACTATGTATAGTAGATATATAGGGAATTCACAACACGTATTTTAAAATGTTAATGTGGCAACATTGTGCCATCTTAAAATGTTCATTGTGAGCAGGTAACGATTGTATCTCACATACACTTTGTTTTATTTAAATGTAAATAAAGAAGTGCTAAATATTTAGAGGCCTACGTAAACATTCTTGAAATATAAATACTTCTTATTTGTAAATGTATTCTCGTGGCATGTATTATATTAAACCAATAATAAATGCTGTCATAGAATAAATGAAGCACGATGGTTGTATTGATGTTCATGTATATCAGTGTTAACAAGCGATGTCGCGAAGACTTCTTATTCGTAATATAAAGGATACCAGAGTTGTAGAAAGTGACTTATGAAAAAAGCTAGAATCATTTATTGGGCAGGATCTGCGAGAAACGGACAACTGGAGTATATTTGCTATTAAGATGTTAACAAAATAAACAAAACAAACAAGAGAAAATCTGTATTTTGTGAAATGAAAAACACGTGTACATTAGAGTGGCCATTAGTTGTATGGAGACTTCTTTGTATGGAGACTTCTTCTACTCTCATTCCCCAAATCTGTTCAGTTTTATGTAAAAAAAAATACAAACAATTTCACAGTGATAAGTTGCGTTTTAGCGGGTGTGTCCGACCCTCAAAGTTGGCCTTCAAGCACATTTTTCAATGTAATTGTTTGCACATGACTAACTTTTTAAAACAATATTTTACAAGAAAAAGACATATTGCAGTATTTTAGCTCTTCAAGTCAACAACATTAGTCTCAAAAAAGTTTTTTGCTAAAATTAATATTTTAGAAAATAATGAGGAAAATAACCAACAAAATACCAACAATTTTATGTAACAAAATTATATTTATATGGAATTTTTTTATTTTAAGCATGTACAATAAGAGCTTATATATATTAAATTATTTAGGTATGAAATACATATAGTCCAAATAAAACTAAAAAACAAAAAATATTACATTGAATATATGGGCTTGAGGGCCAACTTTGAGGGTCGGACGCACTCCCTAAAATACAACTTATCGGTATGAAATTTTTTTGTATTTTTTTTACATAAAACTGAACTGATTTTGGGGGGTGAGAGTAGAAGAAATCCAAAAATTAAATTAACGGCAACCCTATCGTAAATACATACATACAAATTTACAAATTTAAATTAAAGAACTTATTGCATTAATATAAAAATAAAACAGAATGTTACCGAGATTATTGGTATTAAAAAGTGGTTAAAATTTGTTTGCAAATGATTCCTGATTTTACTTTAAGCATTTTCATTGAAAAGTTTTAACTTTTAGCAAAATCAGACAGCGAAAGAGACCACAAAGCGTAAAATTAAAATTCATTTGAACAAGCAAACAATTTTACAAAATTAAATGGAATAATGTGTTGTGTTGAAATAAGAAACAGAATGCGAAACAGCTTATTACTATTAAAATGACAATTAAAATTTTTTTTAAATGATTGCGAATTTCATTTGAAGCAATTTTATTAAAAAATATAAATTTTTTACTATTTATTTACAACAATCGCAAAGCAAATCAGTTTACAAAGCATAAAATGATAATAAAAAAATGCCACCACGAAAGAAGTTTTAAAGAATACGCAGTGACAGAGTGAGCGTGACCTCCAAAAACACAAATTGTCTTCCCCCTCGTGACATCTCTCAGAAGATATACCTCTGTGCTTCATACAAAAAAAATCAAAAGAAGTAGTGTTAATGCGTGTATGCTTGTTATTTTGCATATTGTATGTTTGGGTGTGTATGTGTGTGAGAAGTAGATGGTAAGCTAGTATGTGTTTAAGGGTGGGTTTTTAAAGCAAGCACACACAAATAATGTCAGTGCACGTGTGCGTTTGTATATAAGCAGAAAAATAAAAGATCATACACAGAACGTATGAGCGTATGTACAAGAATGACGTTTCTACGCCTATGCGTATAAAGAAACAAGCATCACAAATTCTTCAGTCACGAAGTATTTTCTTCTTTATTCCCATACCTTGAAATAACTGAATCAAATGTCTTGCCAAAAGTGTTATTTAGCGTTTCTTTTAGAAGATTTCGCTGTAGTAAAGCATTGGAAAAATCCCTCATATCCTAAAATTTCTTATAAAAGGTCTTGTGCATGACTTTAGTGCTTAATCATAGGCCAGGAAAAATATTATTTAATACCAACTTTGAAAGTACACGTATTTATACCCTTGAACTAAAAAACTTTTCATTCTTTGTAATTATTTAACATCACTCGAGGCAAATGATATGAATTTATGAAAGACAATCATTAATATTATTTATTTATTAAAGTAATTACTTTTGGTAATATATGCGCATATTTGTATTTAAGGAATAAATTATTATTGTTTCAACACTTAACATTTCAAAGGGCAAAAGTATACGAAAATGTTCTTTTTGTTTTCAAATTTACGTTTGGCTTGAATTAATTTACATTTTCACTCATTGACTGTTTTCATTTAATTTTTTTTTATTGCACAGTGTCTTAAGTTTCGTCAGCATGGAATTTTAATATGGTTTAAGTGCTTGTGTAATATTTACTAAAGAAAAATTTTGTTAAAAAATGTGCTTTTCTCAAAAAAACTTAATTTTTCTTGATATAATATGTTACGTTATATTTATTAAAGGAAAATGTTACTAAAACACTGTACCCCGCCCTCAAACTCAATTTTCCTTATTGTAATCTGATACATTACTACAAAAGCATGTGTGGTAAGGTTATAATGAAAATTTTATTGCTTAATGGAAAAATTAAAGTTATTTAACTTGAATCCACTACGAACCATAAAATGTATGCATTTTATTTGTTTTTTATTGATTTTTTAGTCAGTTTACAATTTTTTTTTTGCATTAAATATCTCGCATAAGGTCTTTCTTTTAATCGCATAATTCGAGTTAAAAAGTTTAAGTACTTTCAAAAATATTTACTCAAACGTTGTTTCATATCAACGAGTAGCATATTGTCAAAGTTGATACGAGTGGATATAGTTAAGAGGAGTCAAAGTTAGTTGCCCTCTGCATATTTAATTTTCCTGCTTGAGCAAAAAAAATTCATTACATTTTAAGTTTTTTTTTGTTTTGCACTTTTTTTAATATTATAAGTAAGTTTGATAAAAAAAATTTAAATGAATGGCGGTATTTGGTGTTTAATGCAAATGGTCTGGCGTAAGTGCACGCAAAGAAAAAATATGGTTGAGGTAACGATAATCAAACAGCAACATATTATGATTGAATTATGTGATTGGAGTTAAATAATATTATTCTCAATAGAAAACCAAACTTTTAATAATATTTTTATCTGAGTTAATAATAATATTATGAACGAAAACAATAAACTTTGTTTCACCTTATCTTATTATTGTAAATATGACAACACTATTGTTAGATGTGACGAAAATATTATTGAGACTCACTATACCATGTTCTTATCTTATAATAATATTGTTAAATACGACAACAGTATTATTTACTATATTAATAATATTTTGTTTTTCAATCATATATTTATTGGTTAAAATAGCTGTGCGTTAAATTCGAAAAAAAAATAAATTAATATTATTGAAATAAAATATATGTATCAATAGAAATGTATACTTACAAATGTGTGTATGCACGAAATACAGCCAATCTGTATAAAGAGATAAACATACATAGTATGTATTACATATATATGTACATATATGTTTTTATTTATCTACCCTTTTGTTTGTTTGTACGTTATTTATTTAAATCCACGCGTGCACTACCGATTTATTACAAACGAAACACTGAACTGACAGAAGAGGTTTCTGAAAAAGATTTTTTTCAAAACTGAACATAGTATGGTTTTGGATAACATTATATTGTTATTTACATTATACCATTTTTAAAAAATAACAAAAATTATGCTGCAGTCATAAATTTTTAACAAAACTATATTGTTAAACTCTAACCATATCACACAATTTTTTATGAATATAATAATTTAATTTTAATTTGAAATTTATTTGCTGGTGGTTCAGCTTGGTCTATATACGCATTTCATTGTTGCTGTAACAAATCATCAGTAGACTTCAACCACACATTTTGAACAGTCACAAACCTCTTACTTTATGCACAGACTTTCAAAAACTATATGAGAATTCATATAAGAGGTTTGTGACTGTTCAAAACAAATAAATTTCAAATTAAAATATAATTATGACAATATGTCGAATAATAAATTTCTTAAATAATAATTTAATTATTATATTCGAACATTGATTTGCTTACCGCAACAAAATTAATGTTTAAAATAACAATAAATTGTTTTCAACGACCACACATTTGTTTCTAAGAACATAATATTGTTTTCTCAACCATTCTACAACCATATCTTTTCTTTGCGTGTGTAAATGCAAAATGTTAGACGGACGAAAGGACGGACATCACTTATTCGTCTCCCTATTCATAAGGTCCCATACATATGTACTTTATGGGTCGCATATTCATATTGTGGAAATTACACATGGAATGACAAACCTATTATATACCCCTTTACAATTTTTGGTAAAGGGTATTAATAAAAATTTTGTTTGGCTCTATGTCACAGACGCTCCCCCGATTACATCACTAGACCATGGAAGAACATTTTCAATGTATAAAAGTTTATATTTGAAAAACTGAGTCAATATTTTGTTATTTGTAGCAATACTTTTAATTCCGACATTGCGATCTATTTTGAAGTGAAATTTTTTCTTTAATATATTAAATATTTAGTTTTTGTCTTTTTTAATTTATTTTATTTTTGTCTTATTTATTATGCTAATCTTATTGAATTTTTTAATTAAAAATATATTTTTATATTTCAATAAACAAATTTATTTTGTTTTTAAAAGCATATTTCTTAAATTTTTAGTGTATTTGCATAAAATACTTATTTAGATTATATATCTGGTTTCCCTGGATACAACAAATTAATCGCATGATTGCTGCTTACATCCAGTACATCACATGTCTCATTGCTTTATTTCCTCTTTTTTTCTTTATTCCATATTCAGAAAAGCTCAGAGTCAACAACTGCTTACATAGTCGGACAATTACATTTCTTAGAACGTTTTGGCAGTTGATATTAATACTTTTAGTTTTTGCTGAAGCTGAGTTTTATAAGGGCGTAACTAGGAGACTTTGTGCAAAAAATATATATGAAGTACTTCGGTGATCCCCTATAATTATTAAAAAAACACTAATTAACAGCCTTTATACCATTTTCTTAATTTTTTTTGCCAAAAGAAAATAGTACTTAGCACGTCACTCAAGAAATAAATATGTATTAAAAATTACTGAAAAAGTGTTTCAGTTGCAAAAAAATTGTGTTCTTTTTTTGCAAAACTCTTGGGTAAAAAATTAACCAAAAGCCAAAATTACAACTGACACACCTTCTCTTCAAAATTAAGAAATTTTGATCTTCTTTTGAAGCATTTTATCTGATGCAAGATAATATTTTCATTGCTATAAATTTTAAAAATAATATTTATCTTAATTAAACTTTTCCATTTAAATATTGCTTGAATGAGTTTCTTTTCATTAAAATACGCGTATTTGTTTGTACCGTAAGACGACATATTGCATTAACTAAATGAACAAAAGGTATATGTTAAAATATTTATGCATACATATGTACATGCGTAAGGATACATATGTATGTATATGAGTACAATATATGCATGTGTACAATATAAATTTATTTACACTTCAGTAATAAATGAAATGAAATAATTCATGAATTTATTTCACTTTTGTTTCGGTTTATTTATTTATTTCATGCATTTTTTTTTGCTGTATGTCTTAAATGATGAATTTATTATTATGGCCACAGGCTGTTTTTCATTGTAAAATGTGTCGTCATTATATGAATATTGAAAGTGCATTAATAAATATTCTGTCTCTTGGCTGGCGAAAAGGCATAAGGTTTTTGTTTTTGTAAGGTTTACCATTACGATTATAAGTTTTATAATAAAACTTAAAAAAACTGGTGCAGCAAATAACTATAAACAAAGGCATGGTCATTTACAAAAAAAAAAAAAAAAAATAGAAAAAAATTTAAATTCGTAACCAGAAGTAGATTTAATAACGATGCACATCGCTATGGTGTTAATTTCGGTATACTTTGATTGAAGTTAGACATATGTGGCGGGGTCAACCAGCTACAAAATTCATAAATAAATTCAGTAAAGTGCGACTGTATCTCGCACACAAAGGGTTCCGTACGGACACTACATACATACATATGTAATAAAGGGTATTTTTTTTTTTTTTGAGTGACACAAGTTTAAGTCATAATAAAAAAAGAAATATATTTTTAATATCAATGATTTGGGCTTTATTGAAAAGAAAATTTTATGAAATCAATGTTTAAATATGATTTATGCCATGTGGCTGCAACGACTGGCGCGTAGAAGGCGCAATATGGAGCACCAATTTTCAACAATAACTCTTGGAATGTTGATTTCCAGGTATGCAATTGTTCGTGGTTTATCGAAGTAAGCAAGTGACTAACATAATCGAATGGGTAAAATCACACGATCTTGGTGGCCAATTAATTGGGCAATTACGTGAAATTATTTTTTCACCAAAAGTTTCTTTGAGTAAATCAATTGTAGCGTCCGCCATGTAGCTTTAGATTCTCCTCACTCCAAATTCAACAATTCTGCTTATTTACGCAGCCATTAAACGAGAAGTGGGCTTAATCAGAAATAGAAGAGGTAGTGCACGATGATCAGTTTGGTGAATAGAACAATTATTTTTATTAAAAATTTCAACAATTTGAACACGTTGCTCTGGTGTAAGTCGATTCATAATGAAATTTCAAAGCCAACTTAACAAAAAGCAACTATCAGTTGTTAAATGGGCGCTCAAATAAAGCAGTGATGCATGCCACTGTAAAAAAACACCCTTTACTATACAAACTTTAGCTTATATAATGGAATACCTTACCTGTACGTGGATTCTGTAACTTTTTGCAAACCGAAAATCGTAATATTTATCGACATATTTATTGGGTTCAGGTAACGATAATGTGATTCCGTAATTTCTGTGATTTCCGATATTCTCCAGCTTTATATTACTCACCATTTAATTCAAAATTTGTTGTATCTCTGTATAGAAAATGTTTTAATAAGCGAAAAGCACAAACAATTTTAAAGAAAAACTCAATACATTTAATCTTGTGATTCGTTAAAATATCTTACTGAATAGCAAAGTCGATAAATTTTCGTTATATTTATTAAAGCGATACGATTACCTTAATAAAAGTTACTAAATCCAGGTACTGATGTAGACATTTTTATAAAAAAAAATTTTGTTTTTCAGGATTTGGCGATTATTTTATTTTTGGGCTTAATTACGTTTTTGGTTTTATTTAATTTTTGGCGTTTTTTTTTATTTCAGCGACTTTTTCGGTTTTTTGCGACTTATTTTAGTCTTAGCGATTTTTTTAGTTGAGCATTTTTTTTGTTTTGGCGATTTTTATTAAGTTTTCAGCTATTATGTTTTTTTTCGGTTTGGCGCATTTTTATTTTTGGGATTTTCAGTGTTAGCGTTTTTAAAAATTTCAAGAGATTGCCTCTTACGGTTGCCAAAATACTCCAAGTTGTTAAAATTATATACTCAAAATAACATTAACTGATAGATTAATCTTTAACTTTGATTTTTTTTTAAATTTAAGTGTTAATATTTGTAGTCTGCATAAAAACTTACTTTGCCAATTTCAAGTGTCCTTGAATAATTGTTTGTATGTATATTACATGTGATTTTAAAATGTCTCGTTGCTCGTTTTGGAATACCCTTTAATTTTTAACTTTCATATATTTGTTGTTGTAGCGGCTAAAACTCCAAATTTTCGGTTAAAATTGCAGGTCCGTAGGTTGTATGGTTCTCGTGAAAACAGCTTGTGACAGCGCAGCGAAAACAATAGGGTAGATTTTCCTCTTTGCTGTACGAAACCATAAAAAACGATTCCGCTTCTACGCAAATTCATTGTTTCATTAAAATATTTCGTTTTTGGCATTATTAGGGTTTGTTACTATAAAAATAACAAAATACATCTTAAATTTTTTTAAATTTTAATATGTACCAGAAAATATAATATATTTTGCAAAGCACAGCCAAACAAATAGTTTATTCCATTAAGATTACATATTTATTTCCTTTTTTTTATTTGGCCAGTTTTTTGTTCAGTCTGCTTTATAATAATTTTTGGGTTACAATGACTTCAAATTTAAGTCTGTGAGTGGCCTGCACTCTCTATTCAAATACACGCACTTCTATTTTCATATTTGTCTTTTAATATTTATTATTTATTGTAAGAAAAGGTAACAAAGAAACTAAAAAATTTGTATAACTGAATAGGAAATTAAACAAATAGTTTTTCAGGTCCCCCGTGGGTGTGTAGTTGTGTGTGAGAGTGAGTGTGTGTACATATACATACATATATGTAGGAATGTGTGTGTGAATTATTTTTTCCAATTCATTCGTTACTTGCATAAATGCATGACTTTATTTATTGTTATTATTTTTATATATTTATATCATTGTTTTTATTTGTTTCATTTAAAACGTATGTATTATTTGTTTTTTTCCACACAAACAAATTCTCGTTTACTAATACAGACGCATACATTCACATGTATAGTGCAGTAAATCACTGTGGGCTCGTGTTGTACGATGTGGCAATTTTTCATCAATAAATCATTTAAACTTTTTTTTTGGCGATTCATAAAATATAACAGCCTTATTTATAGAAATTATTAGGACTTTATAAAGACTTTTTAAGAAAACTTTTTATGGAAATTTGTTCTAAAAAACCTTTTTAAAGCCTTAATAAGTTTTATAAATAAGGTTGTAATATTTTACTAAATAACTTAAATAATAAATTGGTATAATTAGTCCGTTAACTAATGTTAAACTTAATTGATTGATTTATGAATTTCTTATATCAGGTACCATTTTAAGAGATATTTATATGCAGGCTATACTTTCAATGGTGGTATTGAAAGTTATTTAAAAAAATATATCGTTATTAGTTTATTCAATTAAAAATTTAATATTAATAATAAACTCTGTACTAGTTTAAAAATATAACAAGCGGAGGACACTTTGCGTAAACCTAATTCGAGTACGCTGAATGTAGTGATTTTAACCATTTATTAATTTTTATATCGTTTAAAAAACATATTATTTATGAAAATGCGTCCTAAAGAAACTTTTGAAAAAAATGCATGCAAAATTTAAAAATTGTCCATGTTAAAAAATTTAAATATTAAAAAAAAATAAATAAAAAGTTGACATTTTTTTAAAAGTTTCCTTTGTACGCTATCGATATACTCGTATATCGATATAAACTTTATAAGTGGAGAAAACTGGGGAAAATTTATTTTTAAGAACTTTTAACCATAACCTAAATAACAGTTGACACCACCTGGATTCAGCGTACTCGAATTAAGTTGACACACTGGGTCGATTTGAATATTAATAACTGCATTTAGCTTTTACTTGCTTCAATTATTTCATACATAAAAGCTGAAGCGATAGCATTGCTTACATTAATAAAAAATGTGTCCAATTCACAGGCTCCTTCGTATAGTTTGTCGTTTAAAAACCCGATATTTATTTATGCGTTTGAGAACATACAAAATTGTTAAATTGTTATTGTGTCGTACTTGGTGCAAAACAGATGAACATAAAATTTAAATGAAGTTAATATATATTGATCATCAAGAAGGATTATTTTCTAGTGTTAGCTATCACATATTAAATATAGAACAAATTAATCTAAACAAAATATTCGCAGACATGTAATTCGCTAAAGCTAAAGCCAAATTCGATCGCTTGAATCCTGAACAAATACAAAATTAAATTAAATTAAAAGGATGACATAAAACATCATCATTTCGGAGAATTTGGGAAATAAAATCGAACTCAAATTTTTTTCCAGATGTTTTAACTTGCATGAAAGTTTGCAAATATCTTTTAAAACAGGAGTAAATACAAAAAATAAGAAATAAGTACTCAATAAATTTTTATTCGAAATAGTGCTTTCTTGTTTTTAAAATAGCCGCAAAAAAATTATTTCAATTTGCTCTACTGTGGCGGAAATAAAATGCATTGTTTTACCATTTCATCATTTCATTAAATCGTGTTTGGTTCAGTTCTCAGTTGTGCTGTTGCATATTTTCCATCGTTATTGTTATTGTTATTTTGATTAATTGTATTTCCCTGCAATTCATTTTCACAGCACTGCAAGCCAACACAATGAACAACACAACACAAGACACAGTGGTAGGAACAAAAACAACAATATGAAAAAATAAAGAAAACCCAAACGAAATGTCAGTTATTGTGAAAAATTAATGTATATAATGTATGCATTTTATTTTTGTTTATTATAGTCAATAATAATGAAATGCATTTCCATAGAATTTCAAGTTCATTTTCTTTTATTTTGTTTTTCTGTGGTGGCTGATATTCATTATTTATTTAGATTTTACACTTCGGCGTATTAAGTTGAATGGAATTTAATGAAAATTGGATTTTAAAAAGAGTTGAAGAGCTTAGATATTTAAAAATATGTATATGCAGAGAAGGCCTAGCGGTGCGAGGATATTGTAAATTGCTTGTTGTTTCGAAATGTATTTTAATATACACAATTAATTTAACAGGTTTTATTCATTTCTGCACAAGATTTTATGAAAATAATGCACTCAAATATTTTTTACTTTAACTTTTTTTAATATAACTCACAACTGTTTTACAACCTTTACATGCTCATTCACAGAAAAAGTCTTAAGTCAGTCACAACTTTTGTTATGACTGAGTTCCATATTTACTCTTGTGACTCGGTTTTAATTTTGTATTCTTCTGACATAGTCACAAAAATTCAAATTTTATAGTTAACATTCCATGTTACATAAAAATTATGACATTTGAATATTGAATGAAGTTAAATAAAAAATAAAAGGTTGATAAATTCAAAATCTTTTGGTTTGATGAGTTTTATAAACGGGATCAAAATGCATAAAGACAATTCTTAAACATAAAAACAAGAACCAATTTCTTAATAAAAAATCGAAAAACATAATTTTGAAGGATAAAATCTTACTTGGTTCTTAGCACAGCTTTTTCTACGATTGCCTGTGGATATTTAACACCACCAACAAAATAAGCTTTAGCAAAAGTGAGGAATGACTCACTGGCATCAAATAGCCATTTGAAATGGGTTTCTGGTATGCTCCTCTTGGGCATAAAAATGCAGATACGAATCTTGCTTATAATGTCATTTGCATTCTTTCGTCATTAGAGGGTCTTAATATTTAATTATTTGTCGGCAGATTGCGTTTGGCAGTCGAGGAAACTTTTAAAATGTGGACTGTTGTAAAGCAGCGGATTGCTTTTATCACACAATAGTTTATGTCTCCTTTTCTTTTAGTGACTTGACTCCGGAGCTACTCTTCATCCAAATTTATAAACATTAGATACATACATTTCTTCTACCATTGCCAAATTAGTTTCTTTTTAAATTTTTTTTTATTATTTTAAAATGCCTGTCACAATTACTAGTCTTTATTTTAAAAATTTATGTTGATAGAATTTTGTTTTGAGAATCGGAAATTTTAGTCTTTAGTCACAATATTAAAGTTATGACTGTTTTTCAGTAACAATACTTTCTGTGAATAGGCATGTTAGTTTCAATACCTCATTTGTGTCTGTGTATATATGTGTGTGTGCTTGGGTGTCTCTGTTTCATTCAGCAACTTGAGTATGAAATGTTGGCTTAAAGTATTTTGCAGCAACAACTGATTACTGATATTAACTGTAGTACAAATGCAAACAACCCCAGTAAAACAAACATTAAAATTTATTTACTTATTATTATTTTTTGGGTGTCTCATTCTACTAATATACATATGTTTTAAAATCTGTACATTTTATTGTAATTTATGATCCTAATGGGAACTTGTGCACACAAATGTGTACATTTTATTTGCAAACATAACAGAAATGCCAAAAATAGAAATAGATTATTTAATTTTAATCCGCCCTCAGTGTTTTACAGTAGCTCCCAAGGTTTTAGTTTGAAAAACTCTATTGCAAGTACCAAACTAATTTGGTTATTAAATATAAGTATAAAAATTTTACTTCTTATTTTTAATAAAAATAGTTTAACTGATGTTCATAAGAGAATGACAAATTAAAATGAATAAAAATATTTTTTGATCTATTTGAAAACGTTTCCTTATGAGCCTCTGGCGTAACAAAGAAGTACAATCGTTTCTTTGAAAAGACTATATCCCGTTTTTTTTGTTTTTCTGAAGTTTTGACTTAATATGTCGTATAAAAGGAGCTTTATGAATTTATTAATATATTGAAATGTTAGGTCCCACCCGTCACAATAAAAATTTAAAAACTGCTTTTTGCTAAACTTTTTTAACTTCATATGTCGTATAATGAGAGTTTTGGGAATTTATTGAAATATAAAAAGTTAAAAAATATTTCTTTTTGCTGAACTCTGGACCTAATATAAGAGTTTCCTTAGGAAACTACCAGCTAGAAATTAGATGTTGTTGCAATTTTGGATCTTGGAGTTTTCTTAGACTCTAAATTGAACTTTATTAAGCATATTTCCGTAACGGTAAACAAAACACGTTGTATTCTTGATTTTATTAAATGATTGGCAAAAGAATTTAAAGACCCATACGTTACAAAACAAGTTTATATTTCCCTCGTGAGACCTGTACTTGAATATGCATCTATAGTTTGGGATCCAATATATATGACTCACAACAGTTACATTGAATCTGTGTAAAAGCAATTTTTGTTATTCTTCCTTCGTGGTCTACAGTGGAACCCATTAAATCTTCCGTCATACTCTAGCCGTCTTGCTGTAATCAAATTTCGAACTCTTGAAAGCCAAAGGATAATGTTGAATGTGTCATTTATTTTAAATTTAATTAATGATGATATTCGTTCTGATTTCCTGCTCGATAACATTTCACTAAATGTTCCTAATCGTCCATCTCGACGCTTTGAGTTGCTATCAATTAAATACTTCAGATCTAATTACGCAAATGCTGATCCATTTAGAAGGATGTGCAGTCAATTTAATAAATATTATAAAGTTATAGATTTTTCTCTATCG
Source organism: Tachina fera (assembly GCA_905220375.1). Taxonomy (NCBI): domain Eukaryota; kingdom Metazoa; phylum Arthropoda; class Insecta; order Diptera; family Tachinidae; genus Tachina; species Tachina fera. The sequence goes on from LR999966.1 coordinate 79,510,445, forward strand.
TCTTGTTAAACACTCGATAATTTTGTATTTTATTTGTATTTATTATATTGTTTAATATGTTGTTATATTGTTTAACTGTCTGTTAGGATTTGATATCCATAGACAAAAATTGTACATAAATAAATAAATTATAAAATGTTAAAGTTTTCAGTCACACCCGTCAGAATAAAAGTTGAAAAGGTTGAATAAAAGTGCTTTTTGCAGAAGTTTGGTCATGTTATGAAAGTTTTGTGAATTGATTAAAATGTTAAAATGTTTAGGCACACCCGTCATATTAAAAACTGAAAAACAATAATAAACTTGCATTTTGCTGAAGTTTCTAGTTAATATAAGGTATGATGAGAGTTGTGTAAATTGGCTTTTGGCTGCAGTTTCGAGTTAATATGTCGTATAATAAGAGTTCTGTGAATTGATTAAAATTTTAAAATTTTCGGTCACATCAGTGACACTAAAATTTGAAAAGGTTGAATAAAATTGCTTTTTGCTGAAGTTTCGAACTAATGTGAGGGTTCTATGAATTTATTAAAAAATAAAAATTTTCCGTCACATCCGTTACAATAAAATTTTTACTGTACACAATAAATACTCGTACTTAATATCTTCCACACAAGAAAAAAGTACCGAAATTAATGATTAAATAAAACTAGCTGCGGGAAATATTTGGTCACACCAAACCTCAATTGTTTTCAATGGATGTCGGAATAATTAACGGTTACAAATAAAGAAACTTAAAAAAACCAAAGAAAAATAAAAACTGCATTCGGGTTCTGTAACTGTGGCAAGTGCTTTTCAAGGTGAACATTTTTTTAACATTCTATGAAACACAGAATGAGTAAGAAAAAACAATATTTTCTCGATAGTGCTGCTATATAATTTAATATAATTGCTTGATTTTTCTCGACACAAAAATTACTCACAAGTTGCAGGAAACAGGTACGGAAAACCAGAAAAGCTTAGAAAATTATGATAGAACGAACGAATCAGTTGACGAAAAATTAAATAAGTTCAGTAAAGTGCAACTTTGATTCGCTAACGAAGAGTTCCTGTTCTTTTTGGCGATTTTTTCCGTTTTTGCCGATATTTTAGTACTGACGCTTTTTGAGTTTGTTATTAGCGATTTTCTCAATTTTAGTTCTTTTACAATACAGTTTTAAGTTTTAGTGATTTTTTTGGGTTTTTCGCAATCTATTTTAATACCAGCGTTTTTTTTAGTTGTGGCGTTCTTCTCATTTTGTGCGAGATTTTTCGTTTGTTTTTTTAGTTTGCTTAAATTTTTGAGTTTAAACGATTTTTTAAGTTTTGGCGCCTTTTTGCTCTGGCATTTTTTTCGTATTTTTTCAGTATTTGTACTACTTTTATATGTAATTGGTGATATTTTTTAATTAGGCGCTTTTTTCATTTGGGCGTTACGTACGAATTGTAATTTTGGGTTTTTTGAGTTTTAGCTATTTCAAGAGTTTGCATCTTCCGGCTTTTAATATACAGCAAGTTGTCAAAATTATATAGTCAAAATTACATTAACTGATAGAACACCCTTTAAGTTTGAATTTTTCCACTAGGATTTTAACATTTTTCATTGCTCGCTGTAAGTTAAACGTTAGCTTTTTTTGTATTCCATCAAAAATAATTGCTATTATTGAGCAACTATTTAAGGAAATTCCTTCAAAATCTATAGTGTATCAAGAATCAAAATTAGCATTGGTGATATTTAACTTGACCTGCAGTTTTCATGCTAGGTCACACCGATCACCGATACGTCCCGTTTTCAAGTATTTAAAAAATATATGTTTTGAGAGCCATTCTCAGCAGAAATCATATTCTTTTAATATTTTTTATATTAATGTGATTGGTGTCATCACTCTTTTTTAAATTAAAAATTTTACATGTATACAACAGTATTAGGATCACACCCGTCACAATGTAAGTACTTACATTATACCACAATTTAAGAGCATTTGTATTAATATTAAAATATTAAAATTTAAACATTGTGATCACGCCTCATTAATGACAGTTATTATAATAAATTTTAAAATCATTTTAAAGATTCTTCATTTCATTTAACACGGAAATGGTAAAACACTTTTTTTATCCAAAATTAAAAGGTTCAATTGACTGATTCAGAAGGAAAAATACGGCAATCAATACCCATCAAAATTTTATAAATATTTCCATATAAACTCTATTAGAATATTTTTTTAATTTTGTTCTATATCAATTCCTGTAATTTGCCACCTGGTAGAGGACGAAAAAAAATGTAAGATACACAAGTCTTTATTTTAAATTTTTTTAACAATGTGTTCTGCCCATAGGTAGTTCCAAGTTGCTGCCTTCATAGCAGCCATTTAACACGTACACTAAGGGAAAAACGTTCTCAAATTAAGATTTTACGCTCGAAAACAAATTATTTTAATCTTCATAGTCTGTTAAATGCAAACATTTTTGATTCAAGAATAAAATCTTAATTTTTCTTAAATCTTATTTAAAATTTTAATCCTGAATAAAATCTCATTTTAATATCGAATTCAAGATTTTGCTCTCAATAAAAATCTCAAGCTAAGATCATCTTCTTGGAAATTTAAGAATAATAATGTAATAAAAATAAATCATTGTAAGAATGCGCTTTTAAAGTTTAATATCACGTTATAGATTTTAAGAATTCATTCTATAAGTTAAGAATTAATGCTTGAATTTGAGAACGTCAGTCTTATGACCAAATTTCAAGATTGCAATTTTAAGATTTCTGCAATCCAAATTAAATAATTTTGTTTCTCTTAGTGTAACCATTTCTGGGAAAAATATTTAGAAATATTCGTAATGGTGATAATCTTGTAATAGGTTATAATTTAATGAGTTGTTTTAGTGATTAACTAGTTATTTTATTATTTACAGAAACGGGATTATTAATTTTTTTAATTGAAAAGTAAAGTTAAATAAACCACTCACACACATACATAAATAAATGCTTAAAATATCGCATTTAAATTCACCACAGATTTTTCCCCTTAAATAATAATAATATTTATATTTTTCAAGGCTTCTTTAGTTAACTGACATATTTTTTATTTGAAAGCCTGCACGACCAACATTAATTATATTTCCTGTAAACAAAACATTTTTATTGTTTCTACAAAGTGCCTTTCAACATTATTATTTTTTGCTTTGTGTCTCCTACCAATTATCTAAACAACATATTCCCTTATACGAAAACAAGTTCTCGTGTTATGCGATACCAAGGTAATAATAATATTTTATAACCGTATTTGGCATATCCTTTTTCCTTCTTATAATTTTTTTTTTGTAAGTCAGATGCTAATTTGTTGCTTGCTTTTATAATTAGTTTGTTATTAGTACAATTTTTTTCTCGCTGCATTTTTAAAATGCACTTACCTATACCTACAGTTAAAGTGTAAGTGTGCATATGTTTATACGTTTGCTGGCAGGCTTTAAACATGCAAATGATTCATAGCAAGCAAATGGCAAAAGAATGCTATAAAGTACGTCATAAAGTGTAGAAAAGTCAATGAGAAAATGTGAATGGAAATAGAAAGAATAATAAAAAAACTCTGTCACATTTACCGTTTGACATTAAATGTAAAAATGCAAAGTACGAGTATTTACAGAAATTAAAATCAAGTAATGCACATGAAACAATAAACAAAAAGAAAGAATATTGTAAGGACAAATATAAAAATATTAAATTAACGCAAAGGTCACTTGTAAAAGACTTTTATTTTCTTTTGCTTGAATACCTTTTGCAAAGCAAATAAAGTTTAATTTTTTAGCGATCTCTTAATTTTAAATATTTTATCAATTATTTTCCAAGCACATAAACATAAATTATTAGACTACTTCGACTGAGATCTTTATTGTTTTTTTTTTTAGAGATTCAAAATCTCCATTTATTGCAGCTTATGGATCATTCTATACGTTAAGAGGTGCTATCGACGGCTACATCAACAAATTATATAAAACTTGAAAATTTTGCGGAAATATGAAACATATTTAATAGTAAATATCAATCAATTACAATACCCCAGTGAAAAAAAATGGAAGTCATTCTAGCGGAAGTACATTTTCATTGCTTCCAAAAAATCGATATTTTTAATTTGCCGAGAGTGAGCAAAAAACCATGTAGAAGCTTATTTTAGTCACACAAAACCTTGTAACTCCTCCATAGTGTTAGAAAATACTCACCAGAATTTAAAAAAAATTTAGTTTTTTTAAAGAAATTTATGAACTATTTTTAGTCTAAAATTTAAAAGTTATTTGCTTAAATTTACATGAAAACACTGTTTCGGGCTTAAATTCGTATAAAAAGAAACGAATTGTTAAAATAGGCAACTATTTACCATTTTTCCTAGATGAAAATATTATCATAGAACACAAAAAAGGGAATTTTTCTTAATATCGCTTCCAATTCAGTGACCAGGCATCGAAAAAGAGAACTTCTTGCAATGACAACCCTATGTAAAAATCATTAGATCGGATCGAAATTTGCACTACTTCCGCATCGTAAACTCTACATTTTCATGACTTTTTTGGAGTCTCTTTTTTTACTGGGTACCTTAATTAGCTTAGTTTAGTCATAACTTCATGTTTACTATGAAAAAAGTATCTACCCTGGGCTGTCCTTTTACTATTCTGTAGCAAAATCTTTGAAATTTTGCACATTACTACTTCATTAAACATCTAAACGTTGTTGATTATATAAAGTAGTATAAATAACAATGATAATTATTTAAAAAACTCTCAAATTACTTTTATATACTATTAGACAATATTACGCCCCTCGTATTTTAAGTCTCCTCCCCTGCCTATTTTCATTTGTTTAAATATGCCGACAAAATGCGTTGACGCTGCAAACTTTAATAGCAGTAGGGAAGTTGCCTTGAACTGAATTTAACAATAAGCATCGCTCGAGCCACTAGCGAGCTCTCATTGGGCCGATAATTCGACCACGCTACTCGTCTCGATCGAAAGTTTCAGTGACTGATGTATCTCCCCTGGGTAGTTTTATTTACTTGTTATTTATCGCTTAAGTTTGTTTGTAATATTAATTTATTTTAACTTCAGCATAGTTTGCCGTGTTAGTTTGGTTTTTCATCACAGAGCATATTTTTCTGTTATGTTAGTTTTTTAATGAAAACTTTTCTCCCCTGCCGTATATCCCCTGCTTCCTCAGATGCCATAGTAGAGACTTTGCGTCCAGGGTAGATGAGGAAGTGAGACATTACTTCTCTCTTAGTATTTCACGTATACAGTTTATAAACCTCGCCTTAATGTTGATAATGTATATGGGACTGAAAGTGAACCTGTCAATAAATTAAAGAAAGTCAAATCAGCTTGTAGTATCTTCTCAGTCTTTTTCTCAGGCAGTTTCCTAGAAGGCATGTCAGTTTGTAAGCGAACAACCATCAACATAAAAGCCGCTAATTTAAAAATTTAAGGACAGGCGATTTTTTATGCTTTTGACGAAAGGGCTAATGTCTTTGAAGAGGCGTGATCTCAATCGTTATATTTTTTAATGCTTGTTTTTATATGTAAAAGTTCTTATTTAAGGTTAAAGTTTTGATCAGAGCATTGATGCTCTATATCATCATCATCACGTTGCAAAATATGTGCAATTATATAATTTACTTTCTTTCGCGTATGTTATTTTAGAAAAAAGATGTTATGTTATTTTTGTGAGCAGATACTAAGTATTTTTGTTTTCGAATTTTAATTCAAGTTAAACAAAAAAGACTATATGTATGTGGAAATTATAGTCTGAGTTTTGGTTGATATAAACTATCATCAAATAATGAATAATTCAAGTTGATTTTTACGAAAATAAAGTTTGTTTTACAATTTATCTTCCCCTACAAAGTAAGGAGGCCTTCATCTCTCTACCCTGTATAGAGTATCTCACCTGGTTACTTAAAATACCCGTAAAAGTAGATAAATTGCCTGGAAAATGTTAAACGTGCATACAAAATACATGATTAAATACTATTATCTTATAAACAAATTATTCTTTTCAGTATTTTTATCATGCTGCCCTTCCTAATATCAAATGACCTCTTAACGTAGAATGACCCATATATTTGTGATATTTGTGCTGAATTCCAAAGTTTCATTCGTCTTCATTTGTCTTCGCAAAAATTGTATCGTTTAATAACGCGCCAGTAAAAAACTTTTACAATAATCACTCTTTAAACAAACATCGTCAACAAGTATAAGAACGCTGCAAACATTCAATCAGCGCATCGGTTTCAAAGTTTATATTGATCATTATAATGTTTCGAAAATTTGTATTTGTACACGACACAAATACCACATTCGAAATTGTATACAAACTTTGTAATTTATTCGTTTCGGAAGTTAGTTAGCTTTATTGTGCAAGTGTTTTTGTGCGGATTTGTCATGGCGTATGATTTATATATCAAGCATTCTTCATGTATACTCTTGTTCCAGATATCTTGTACCACAAATAACAATTATTTTCGAACATTTAAACTAAAAAATCAAAATAAAAGAAAAGTGATAATCGCACAACGAATACACCAACATACACCTTGTAATATGGACTAACTTAACTGATTATTTTCTGAGTTTTATTTACTCCCTAAATTTCCAAAAATAGTTCATTTTCATAGTGCGCCAAAATCGATTATTTACGAACTGAATATTCGATTTTCCTATAAAAACGAAGTCCGATAAAAATGTGTCTCTTAAGCTGAGGTCTTAGAAAAGCGAAGGCCTTACACAGGAAAATATATTCACCAATTAATATTTTCAATTAGGAATTTAATTATATTAATTAATCAATTTGAGTGGAAAAGCTTAATTGATATTATCAAATTGTTTATAGGAGAAAATTTAACTAATTTTTTAATTGATACTACAAATATTTCAATTAATATTACAAAATTATTCATATTACTTTTTTGTGTGTACGTTCCAGCCGGTATCCAACAGTCACTATAAAACAACATCATAAATTTTTCTGAAGTACATTAGTGTCCATATGTATCAGTTATTGTAGGAAAGTTTAAGTGATGAAGGCATATACATTGGTTATTGTACCGGCTTCAGCGGATACTAATCCTAATGAAACATCAGCGGTATCCTACATCGGTGTTGTATATCAGAATCATTGGCGAAGTTAAATAACTAATAAAATGGCTAGTAAAGGCTTCAAAAATTTAATACGCCTAATTGACACCAGAGGCGCTGCGAAACTGCATTGTTACAAAAACGTGCAAAAAGTTGAGGAGTAGAATAATGAAGCTTTCTTCTATCTCCTCCTTCACCACCTGTCTTCTTTATCACTATTATTAAAGAAGGTAACACTTAGTAATACTGCTAAATGCTACTTCTCTTTAAAAAAAAATTCGGGGTTATGGCTCGATTTCTTGCGATTTTCAGGGTAATAAAAGGTTGTTTAGGAGATTTCTCAACTTAAACCAACTGTTATACACATGTGTGATACCTAAAACTGCGGTTTTTCAAAATTTTTATACTTTACTTATATTTGAAATAAATCAACCAAAGATTTTAGTTTATAATTAAGAAAAAATAATTAAAAATATTTAACTGGAAAGCCTAAATGAGAATTAAGTATTCATAAAATTTCAAACAAATACAATTAAAATAGAAACCAAGTTAATTTCACAATAGTTTTCCTTTCTTTCTTATTTGTAAGGAGTTCAAGATTTAAATGAAATAAGTTTCTTAAAAATAAATTAAAAAAAAAACTTAGCTACACACATATGTGTTAAGCTGGTCTATATGCATTTGAAAAAATCTGAGGAAATATTTCAAATATTCTTTGGACAGACAAATTAAACTATGAAGGGTATACTTGCAAATATTAAATAATACATGTATAACAATGCATCTTACGATTTCATTTATTTTATGTTTATTTTTTGTAAGAAAATAAAAGAATAACGAATCCTACAATTACTGAAAGCAATTAAAGTTATAATTACTATAAAGTATGTTTTTATATGCAAATGTGCTTATATGTTAAAGCAGATGTACACTTAGTAATTTACATGAGTTAACATGTAGGAAAGCAAACTTTTGTGTATTCATTAGGGGGGGATACATTTTACAAGAAAAATTTCCCAAATTAACAAGAGTCTGCAATTAAATCATCAAGATTGAATATGTATGATATGATTCTTATTACCATATATTTTGAAAATATTTTCTATTAAATATCTTGAAAGTTTGTATTTATTTGATATTTCAGTATGGTTTGTTTCTTTTTTTAATTGAGCTTAACCTCTGTTTTTTTTTTATAAAAATGTTTAATTATTTTATTATTATAAAGTATTTTGCGGCCTCATGGATAGCTTCTTCAGTGATATATTTTAATATATTTTGATTTTCAATTGGTGTTATTATTATTATTGTGCAAACAAAATTAATTTTTCTGTGAAACGAAAAGTCAACGTCCAAATGTATAATAATTTTTTATCCCTACAATTGCAGACTTCCTACTACACTTATCTTTATATATGTACGTCTATACATATCTATGTATGTATATTTATGTATGATTGTAACAAATTCTTCTTTTTCCCTGATACTATAACAATTTAGTCAAGCATTTTCTAAAAATTTCTTCCTAGTCTATACTGTGAGCATTCCGGTAGAACATTAAAGCTATTTGTTGAATTTTTTTGATAGTTGAACTTCTCCAACACATACAAATATACATACGTGTAGAACGTGTGTTTATTCGTATGTGTTGACTTCATAACACAATATTTCATTCCTTCTGTTTGCAAACATATATTTTATTTTTTGTAATTTTTCGTTCATTGTACTCAGAAATACACACACACACACACATAATGTTGGCTTAAGGTCAACAATAGGGTATTAACTTGAAAATTGTATATAAACACTTCCCAACTGGCAAAGGGTAATTCATTACATAAATAAATAATTAAATAATACATTTAAGAAATGAAGTAGGTAAAGACATTAATATATCATTGACTATTGCATTTAATAAATAAGGACATAATAAAGAATGTATTGTTCCTATCGTCTGATGATTTTTTGATTTTTCTTTGCTGTGTATAATAAAAAAAATAATTCTCGTATTCCATTTCATTTTAAAATTAGATAAGCATATATATAAGAGTGAAAATGATATAAATTGACACAGCTCTCGGGGGATTTATTAAGCGAACTCTGGTAATGAACTTGTGTGGGCATTAAAAAAATTGATATCGTTTTTTATGTTAGAGTTTGGGGAAGTAAAATAACAAAATTCCTTTGATCTATAAATCACTAACTTACATCTATCACATACTTAATAAATATTCTATGAACAATTCGTTTATCTTATCTTTTGTAGTAATTCTAAAGCCGAGATCGTACTTTTGGTGCAATGTACCCACTTTTATCGGCTTACTGCTATAAAGTCATGAGTAATTAGACAAAATGGCCGCATATCTTAACAAAATGAAAAGTAAAAACGAGATTGTACTACACTGCAATAGTAATTAAGTGATATTGACTTATTCCCGAATTAATTAAGGAGTAAGGTCATTTTATTTTATCACCAGGGAAACCGCAAATATGCAATTGCATGTTTGACGTATTGAAGCGAAGATAAGATACTTATTCCTTTCGAAACTTTGTATGAATTTTGGAATTGATTTGTCATTGTATATTTTACTTTTTAAATAATGTTTTTGCACATTGCAGCCTTAAAGGCGTATTTTTACCATTTTTTCGATTTTTAGAGCATATTCAACGCTTTTAAGGCATATTTTGATCTACCTTATAGATTTTTTTAATATTAATATGTTGGCCAATTTTTTTGTTTAATTTTTTCCCGTCTAAATCTCATTTCCAATGTTATATGCATGTGGTGTATTGTATATATATTTTTTATTAATGAAGCCATACTCTATGAGCATAAGTTGTTAATAAGCACACATGCTTTGAATAAAACCAATCACCCCACAATTATAAAACTTTTGAGTATTAATATTTTGGACGTTTCCCCGTTCCTATCGGTAGAAGTTTGAAGAAAATTGTCAATGTATAAAATTATATTCAGATGTTGCAGGATTTTTATTTGAAAATCTAAACGAATATTTATCCACATTACTTATGAATTTATTGTAGTGAACGGCCAAAAATTATTACTTTGCGGAGATAGTGGGATCTCGAATTTAGACTAACTCAATATTTGCAATATTAGCAGTTTACAATACTTAAACAAAGCCGCAGAAATACGTCTTGTTTAAATGTAGTAATCTAGTCAACATTGAAAACCTCAAAATTGGGGCTGCCAAAAATATTACGATCGAGGGATAGTCACAGAGTGCCGAGTATACACTATGGCATTTTGTGACATCGCAATAGTATTAACTACAAACAACACTTATCATTTCTTATGCGTAGCATTGCTTTCCATATAAGAAACATAATGTGGCCGGCGTTGCACCTAATTTCAAAATGACAACACAACAAATTCCAGATAGGTAGTCAGCATATGACGGGCACTCCTAACCTTTAAATAAAAATTACTGGAAGTAGTTTACAGTTTGTAGAGCTCTCTAGTAAATCACATTTTAAACAGGCGACCAAAATTGTATCCCTACAAAATCTACATGACATAGGAGTTAAATACCAGGAGGCGAGAAAAACGACTAATATCTAGAAGAGATGATATAGGAGATAGTAAAACTATTCAACTCCTATCGACCTTTTTCTGTGGCATCATATCAATTTAATACTTTCTTGGCGCTTATACAAAAACTCACAAAATAACAGCAACCGCAAAGTGTGCCACGATTCAAAGATGGAAAACATATACATTGGAACATAGCGGCTGCTAAAGATTATTTCTTTGCCAAATTTCCAAAGAAAGTTTATATTGTTGACGTATTCCATATAAAACCAACCAGTGATTTGGCCCGACCCCTTCCAAATCGAACCAAAATCAATATGGTAGTTAAATTTTTCACAACTAAAATTTTTACCAAAAAATTTTAATAATATTGCCAGAGGTTCCCAAATTATGATGTATGTAATGTACGAAAAAATACCAAATTTTCTTAAATTTGCATTCATATTAATTGTTATAACTATTTTAATTTCTAGGGTAGCCGAAAGATTTATGCCTTTTTTAAAGGTATTATAATAATGATTCAACGGATATAAAAATCAAAAAGGTCATCAGAATTATAGATGTAATTTTTTTGCAATGGTACATTTAAAATTTAAAAAAAAATATATATATTATTGTTTACCCCCTTCGCTATTTCATCACGATTTTTTGGTTGGTTTTATATGGAATAAGTCTGTTATAGATTTCAATTATTTTAATATAATTCTTTTTGCTTTTGTTTTTTCTTTTAAAGAAAAATTTTTAAAACCTAAATTATTTTTATCTATGACTAATTGAGTTTTTAATCGATAAAATTTATAAACTTTCTTTCGAGATACCCCTTCTGATATAAAAAAAAACTTTTTGTTTGATAAAAAGTAATATTGGAATCGAAAAAATTTAAATTTTTACTAAAACACAATTTCCAAAATAGTATGTATTTGCTTACAAATCAAAATCAAACAAACATAAGAGTTTTAACGCGTTTCTCTGTCTTTTGAAAACGGTAAATTTCTTATGACAAGCAAAACCAAATTTTTTATACTTAAGAATCATTCACATATTGCGTAACGCTATTTTAAGAGCGTTACGTGTAGCAGTCTATGCATTACACAATATTATTATATATGTTCTTGTACATATTATTGTCGTTTTGAACTCTACTATGCAATAAATGATACAATATTTGCAAAGAAACTATTGCCCAATTTTTCTGACAGTAAAAAAGTAAACAACATTGAACAATGTTACCAACATATTACAAAGTAATTGACTTGATTGTGGAACAAAAATTAAAATTCATTTGATGTTTGCCAATAAATTTTGCCACCTTCGAATATGATATACACATTGGCGACATTATTGTACAATACGTAAAATAGCACAATTATGTTGTAAGTGGGTGGTCCGCTTAATATACATATGAGCAGCCCCTTATTTACTTTTGTTTTGTTTATGTTTTCAATAAGTCGACGTAGGCGTATGAGTATTATTTCACCAAAATATTACATTGCTCATACGCTCCCTTTCACTGAATGAAATGAGAAAATAAATTTTTTTGGGCTATTTAGATTTTTATTTGTGTAATGAACACTTTTTGATAATACGAGTATCAATTTTCAGAGGATACAAACTTATTATTAGTATATTTTAGCCTTAGGCGTCACAAAATATCTAATAGAGAAAACATATTTACTTAATTTATATCTTGTTATGTTTCTGTAAACATTATTTTTGTGTTCCTTATTAGCAATAAATAATTGTATTTTATTATTAGCTCTTATTTCACTAAACAGCTATTTGTTGGGGAAAAAGTATTTTTAAATATTATTCATTCATATGATTTTCTAATAATTTTTTCATTAAAATGTGTACTATTAATAATAAATTTATAATATGATAGTTTTTATGAAATTTGTAGCATTTGCATATGAAATAGTAGGCTTAAAATGTATGGGCGTGTTAACGCCCACTTTTTTCAACGTAAATTTATAGCCTTGCATCATTGCAACGTGTATGCCAAATTTCAGTTAAAGGCCTTAGATTTGTATTTTGAGCCTTATGGTCGCAGCCCCGCCCACCTTTGTAAAATTTTTGAGTTGTCAGATGTTTCTAGTAATTTTCTAATCTATAAGTACTCGTTTATCAAATTTCAGCTCAATAGCGCAAATTTTAATTTTTTATTATTATGGGAGTGTTTCCGCCCACTTTTTTTAATCCAAAATTTTTTTTGGCTAGTGAGTGGTTACCCTTCGCGTTTAGTTTCGTTGGAATAGGATAATAGTAGTTACATAAATAGTACATTTAAATGTACTGGTGGGAACTACGTGAAATAGGAGGTTTAAATTAAATGGGCGTGTTAACGCCTACTTATTTTAAACAAATTTATAGCCATGTATTATTGTAACATGTGTGCCGTATTTCAATAAAATCGCTTGAGTTAAACGCTTTCGGGTTTTCACATTTTTCTAGGTGATTACACACATAGTTCGCTCTACTTGTGTACCAAATTTCAGCTCACTAGCACAAAGTTTAATTTGTATGGGCGTAGCCCCGCCCCCTGGTTTTCAGATTTTTCTAGTTCATTGCTAACATAGGTTTGCTTGTGTTCTGAATTTCAGATCTTTAGCTGTAGCGGAAGTACTTCATAATATTGATGAGTGAGGCAGTAGGTCAGTGAGTCAGTGAGTAAGTCTTAAAATATGCACTTTTTGCACCTCCATATCTCCGGAACCTTTCATTGTAAAACTTTCAAACTTCGCATATGAGGTCACATGAATTTATTTTAATTATGATTTTAATTTTTATAATTCTATGATTGCGGGGAACAAAGTTATGAGGGGGTAAAAACAGCTCGAATGGCTTCCTGTAAATATACACACTGCGTGCATTGGCCGGAGCTTGGCCTGGCGCACTACGGTGCGCATAGATTTTTTAAAGTATTTTTTGTTTGTTTGTTATTTAAATCATTAATCAAGCAGTTTGCCAGTTACAGTCTTATGAATTATATAATATTTTTTTAATGTAAATTCTTAGCCTTATTTATGATATTATATTTAAAGTCTAATAACTAATTTTGTTATTTCTTTCTCTCTCTCCCTCTCTTTTCAGTATATTGCAAATTGTTGATATACATTTTGTATGCATTATTTAAAAGGTGTTAAATTCTTTCATATAACTTTTTTTGTTTATTATTCAAATTATTATTAACGTAAAATACTAAGTGCATGCAAAACAAAACAAAACAAAAAAATAAAAATAAACAACTGGAGTTCACAATGACTTCTTAACAGTGTTATTGCTGTTGGTTAACTGCAGCCAGGCCATTATTTAAAGTGGAGTTGGTTTTTCTGCTCTCCCTAAACTACAATCTAATAAAAAAATACTTTACCCACTTACAACTCCATCACACTGATGAAATATGGATTTTATACAAATATTATGCAGTTATTTCTTAGCACTGCTAACAAAAACACATGGTAAGTGGAAAACTTTGTTTTTTTTCTTTCTTCTTTTATTCAATTCTAAGAAATATTTATTCGATTATTTTGAGACTTTTTATGTGAGAACAAAGTGGAAAAGAAAATGTGTATGATTCATAAGGAAAGAAATTATTTGCGGGGATTTAAATTAAAGTTTTCTATTGTTAACAAGTTATGAAAATAATTTTAATTTCAAAAGTCCTTAAATTCGTGGAAATTAAAACTTATATTGAAAAGAATTTCCCAGAATAACCTATTACTATACGTATTTATAAATTATATTTTAGGTTTATTTGTCTAATTTGTAAAATATGTCTAACAAGGCGGTTATAAAACTAAAATATTATTTATGAATACGGCAGTTAATGCTTTTTTGCTAACTGATTTCATACATAAGCTAAACTTTCATTCTAAAGTTTTTATAATTATGCTTTCATCGTTGTTGGGTGTCTGTCGGTCTATCCGGCAGTACAAATTAAATGTCTCTCTGTTCTTTTCTTTGTCAGTCATAAGGTCTGTCTGCCTGTTGGCATGTCTGATTATATTTCTGTCTTTTTGTCTGTAAAATCTCTGCATCACAGCCTTGTTTCTTATGAAACATACATATGTATATAATTTTATTAAATTTTACGTAATTGTAAATCAATTTATTTACCTCAACTCAAATTTTTCCTTCATTCTGACAAATTTTCTCCAGACTTGAAAAACTGTTGTCTATTGTATGTACGAATACATACTTCATTTATTGAATTTAAATTTAATACAATTTAAGAAATAAACAAAGATATCTTCAATCTATTGTTTTGAATATTTTAAGCTTAGAATGTCTTTTTAAAATATTTTTAAAGATGAATTTAAAAGTAGGAAAAATTATTTCAATGATTCTTAAAACTCAGTTACTCCCTTCTGCAATTCAAGTTAAAATATTAAAATTTTAAAATATAGGACCAAAAGTATGATAATGTATTGTAAAGGAATACTTTCACAGGACATTTTGTGCTGCCTCATGTGTATATTCCAAACCAATGTAAGTTAAAAGTTATATACGATTTATTGATCCAATATATTAGTATAATATTCACAATGGAGTATTTTTCCATATTATTGAAGGTAGTATATGTATATTTTGCGGTGTGCATGAAAAATAAAATTCGCCATTACTTTATTGGCTGGCTAAAATATTTTTTTAATATTTCTCCTCTCCCGAAAGGTTTATTATGAATAAATATGTTAACTATTAGCCTTTTTAAAAAATTATTAGATATAATTGAATTTTATTGGTCTAATGTATAATGAAATTATTCTAAATGTCTGAATGAACAATTTTTCTTTCGATGAACTAGACATATGTACATACTTATAAATTTATAATAGGAGAATATACCCTGTAGTAAATAAAATACTCAATTGACAAAAAACACTAAATAATAAATTAATTATTTTGCAAGTGACTACAAATTAGTTTAAATCTCATGCAGATATCAACCAAACATATTGAATAGAAGCACACGTAAGAAATAAATAAAAGCAAAATAAGTAAATGAAAGGAAAATAAAAAAAAATCAAAAGAAGCATGCCATGAAATCAAATGCCAAATGTTTGTGTTGAAAAAAAACTAAATAATTTCAATACTTAATATGTAAAATATTTTCTATGAGCGGTTTGTATTTTTAGTGAATAAAATAATAATAAATATTTATATATATGTTCATATGTATATCTATTTATATATTTACATAGATATATATAAATATACATATATATGTATGCATATATATATAGTTAAAAAAATATACATACATACATATATATTTTTTTACTATAATATTAATTAACTAAAAATTAGTTGAAAAATAAGTAGTTAGTAGTCAATTTAAAAGTCATGCAGAGATGGCCAATTGACTACCGCCTATAAAATACCTATGTTAAAATAGTGAGTCGACGACAAGGAAAAAAGTCACTTAATCAACCAGTTGTGGTTATTAAAAAACCAGTTTGAAGTTACTTACAAATGGGTTTGAGTTCCTATAGGGTATTTTTATATTTCAGAAGTCATGTTTATGCATGATTATGTTTGCATTTTAAACAAAAAAAGCAAAATTTATATTTTGTAATAGTTTTTTCTATACTATAAAACATATTTCATAAATAATTCATGCTTGTCTCTGAGAAATTGTTGGTTTGATTAGAAAATCAATTTTTTATGATAACTAGATGTTTGGCAAATAAGTTGTTGAATTTAAATTGTACGGAAGAAATGCATAAATAATATACATATATATATGTATATCGTCACCTTAGTATAGAAAGGCCCTAACTGAGATTTTTGCATTTTCGTATACAATATATGTTCTTCTTCTTTTCAAAGTTAAGTCTTTTCTATATTAAGATAATAAATAAAATAAACATAAATCTGCTTTTAAATTAAAAGTAAAACAATTGAAAACTAAATGAATCAATAACAAAATTGAGGAAAAGAATTGAAACTTAAATCAAGTAATAAGACTATTTAGGAACAATCAATATTTGAAGTTCAATATTTTAATTGGTTACCTTTTTCTAGTATTTTTAGTTAGGGCTATTTACATCACATGTAAACACGTACAAGCATATTTATAAGTATGCACTTATATACGTACCTACATATGTATGTAGGAAAAGACAGGTAGACCAAAAGTAGCTAAAAAATACCAATAAATTTTAAAGACTACTTTACCGGTTTTTTTTTTGTTCAAATATTTCTGCAATATCTTGCATTTTTGTTGAAAAATTTTACTAAAAAATATCGAAAATTCGTAAAGTTTAATTTAATAAAAAACACAATTTCTTCCTTATTAAATCTATATATTATATCTATGTATGTATACAAAATCGTAGTGTGTGTTTGTTCGTGACGCATGATCTTTGGTTTGTGTCAATACCTGGTAGATTTTCGTTTTGTTTTTGACCTAAAAAGTAACCAGTGTGTGGAGTGATTTGTATTTAAAAACAACCAATATAATTGAGAGTAAGACACAGTTTGCCGGGCTCATAAATTCATTCAACATAATAAAAAAAAACAAACAAACCTAAAATCTTTTTGGAAAACATGTTTGTTAAAAAAAAAACTTATCATAATTGTTTCTACACCCAGAGAAAAAACAGCTTAAAATCAATAAAAAACCATATTGAATTGATAAGAAATATTAACGAAAGTGTAAAAATTTTAATGTTATTATATTTGATAGCTGAATTCCGTAGCATTATATAAGTTTCAAAGGCGTCTTTTATATTAAAACTTTTCAATCTCGATTGAGGATCGAATTTTTACCAATCAGCCAATGTAACTGAGTTAATTTAAGTTTCATTTGTTATAGCTTAGGGTCAGTATGATGTTTCCATGTAATCCATCGAACATGTGAATGTTAAGAAAAAATTTGGTTGTTGATTCTAACAAACAAATACCTTTTTGTAGGGAAAATGTTACCTACTTTTCTTTATTAAATTTTATAATCCATACCTTCAACAATAGTTCCAGCTGGGTAATTTTTTTCTGAAGATGTAGGAATGTCTATTGAAGGTTTCCGTGCTTACTAAGGCAGACTGTATCATCGGCAAATGTAGATGGACGTATATTACTGCTTACGGTCATATCGCAAGTATATACAAATACATTTCTGACCCCAGTATACTCCCAGTATACTCATTCGGCCACACTCAGGAAGTCTCCTTCTACAACAACGAACTTCCGGGCAATAATGTAAATTTCCTACAGCTTTAGAAAATTTAGTATTATTTATTAATTCGAAACATCATCAAATGCCGGAAAAACATTTATTAAGAGAGCACAACAAAACTTCTTTTCCTTAAATTTTCTTCTTGAAACTTGAACCATTTGCCTTTCTTCAATGGTGCTATGCTGACTTCTAAAACCAAATTGATGATCCGTTATGCACCCATTATCAGTTAGAAATGGGGACATTTTAGTCATAAGCAGCTTTTCGAAAGGTTTTGATATTGTTGTTAAGAAATTTTGCCCTATCTTGGAATTATTTTGAGCTTGCGAGCTTTCAGTGGTGTGGATAATACTGCAGTCGTAGAATGGTATGAAATATAAAGAGCAGGATTCTATTTTTAATAGGAGGCAACTTCATCAAAACGTGGAACATTTTCCGGGTTAAATTTTAAAATTAGTTTTTATAGATTACACATTTTAAACTTTAGGGGACAAAGGGTAGAGCAACTACACTCGGCAAATCAACAACGCCAGTAAATACGGATTGTAAATGCTCAGGAAATATGTTAACTTTTTCTGTATCGCTTCATGCCCAATCTCAATTACAAGTGCGTAATGAGGATTTAAACTCGACTGGTCTTTTAAGCTTTCTAGCACCGCATTGCAAAGAGTATTTAAATGTTGGTGTGAATTCGAGATCGTTCAGATATTTTTTAAGAGCTGCAGGTTTTTTGGATGCCAGAAACACTTTGAATCATTTAATGCATTCTTGAAGTCTGATTTTATGGTAGGGTAATCTGTATTGTTGCTTCTAGCTTCTTATTTTTCCACATACAAGACATTCAATATCTTTAAAATAAATTTTATTAAACCCAGTCTGCGGATGGAAGGTAAAAGCATGTTCAGCAGCCTGTTTAATCCTTTCGTTAAGGTTGGCAGTGTTAGATTCGACATACTCAGATATTCTTAGTTAAATGTTTTCAGTACAATGAGTACTGTTATATTTTTTGAATCCCAGCCAATTAACACGATTGATAATCTTCCCATATGAGTGAGATAAATCACTTCTTAGTAGTTAGGACGAGAGATCTAGAGAGACTACAACATGAATAAAATCCCCAACGATATTTTTCATGATGCCAAAATCCATAACATCGAACCTGAACAATAAAAAGCTTTAATTCGAGCAGCCATGAATTGTTTTGATTTTCAGATTTTTCGTAATATAAATTTTGACCGGATATGTGAGTTTATTCAGGAATAGAGAGCTTGCAGGAATCTTATACCTTAAACCGGGCCCCATTTGATTATCCGGCTCCCTTATACATAATATCTGGTTTTAGTATTAGGTCTTTTTAACATAATTAAACTATTCTCAGTCTCTAAACTAAAATAAGATTAATTTATCTTTGAGCTTTGCTATATGATTCTTACAAATCCATAAATTCTATTTTAATAAATTTTTAAAATGTCAAGGCAGCAGCAAATATCAAGAATATGTAAATATATTATTTTTAATTAGTTTTATAGCCTCAGACAAAGCAATTGTTTGTGTGTAGATACAAAAATATAAATTTAGCATATGTCTTTATTAATCTATTTGATAATAATTAAACTTCAATAAAAAAAATACCTCTTTATGTTTGTGAATGCACAAATAATTTCCTGATAATGTATCTTGAAGCATTTGTAAATCTGTGTGCACTCTTGAAATATAAATACAAACTAATTTGTATGCAACATTTAATATCTTTCTCAAATGCAAATATAAATTATTTCAAACAAAGTGATTTGTTAGTGTTCTCAGAGACAGACTGATGTGACAAATTTTCATAATATTATAATTACTTAAAATCTAACTGAAAATTCTTTTATACACAAATTTATAAACATATACATACACGTTAACAAATTATTCACAATGTATTTAAAATGTATTATATTTTAAATCTATATATGTATGTATGTTTAACATCTCTTACTTCTAAAATGACTTTTTGCTTGCTGGGAAAATTGATGGTAGAACATTCTTATTAAAATTACATCCATATATATCTACTCATATTATTACGAGCATTATCAGTCAGTAAAATACTTGCATCAAGTTGCAACAAAAACAAAAAAAAGATAATATTTTGTAATTCAAGTGCATCAATTTGAAATGTCTGACATGCTGGCAGTGTGGTTAAATTTTTTTTTTGTTATTTAAAGTTTCTCATTGTATAAAGAAGAATTTTATATTCTATTGTAATCTTTAAGACACTTAGTGTTAAATTATTGTCAAATATTTGTGTGCTGATTAAGACACCAGGAAATTGTATAAATTTTATTGTCGTACTGTAAGAATAATTATAATTTCTGCCATTCAGTTGTAGTTCGTCCTTGATTAAAGGCCATTTTGAAGGCAAACTATAACATTTTAATAAAACAACCTCTCTTGGAATATAATTTCTAGCTCTTATGCCAGTCAATTAGGTGAAAATTATTTAAGAAGATCTATTATAACGTTCTAGTTCTCAGGTAGATGTTATGAGGTTCTTCATCTCTAAACATTTTGTATCTTAAAAAACACAAAATTGTTTAAGTATTTTTATTTAAAACTTTGGCAAGAAGTTTTTGTTCTGTATTGTTCTGTGCATGCTCTGTTTTCACTGCTGATTAAAAAGATAAGTCTTAAAATATGAATTTTGAGAACTCAACCAAAAATTTCCTTAAACATAATATTTTATTGTTAGATAATATAGTTGTGATGGGTGTGACTATGTTTTGTTTCTAACAGCAGACTCTGATAAAATGATTTCTGCTCAGAATGGCCACATGAGGGGTGTGCCCTTGCAAGTCTCATTTTTAAGAGAATTATAACTGTTGAGATATTCTGTGTAAAATCTTCCATACACACAATAATTTTGGTATAGTAACGACGTTGTTAAATTTTTCGATTGTTATTAAATATTAAAAGACTGAAAAAAAACAATTTCTCCTTGCAAAACTGTTTTCGAAAATCTGACGGGTGTGACCTCTTCATGTGCCGGGTGTGACCCATTATGAAAACTTGAAGAAAATTTCAATGTCATCAGAGGAAATTATGAGTCTTGAGCATTGTAGGTGCAGCCTATATTCTGAAATAGTTTAAATAGTTGTTTAATAATAGCAATTTTTTTATGATGGAATATAAGGAAAGATACGCTTTTTTAATAAACGCTGTGATTTAAAACTACTATCTTATTTAAGTTGTATTAAAAACATTTACGCTTAGACTTTCATTTGTTTTTCGTGAACTGTTCTTTTATTTTCTTTATCGAAAATTATTTCTGTTTTGTTCCAATGATTCCTTATCCATCTTAGTATTCTTAGCGTTTCTGCTTTTTTATTGTCCATTTCATATTTTGTCCTTATTTTCTTTAAAACTCGTTCTTAAGTGCAGTTTTTATTTTAGAATTTTAATGAAAACATATCAATTCAGCGTTGGTGTGACGGGTGTGGCCAATAACTTTTTCCAATTTTAACTGCGACGGGTGTGACCGAAAATTTTAATATATCAAATAATCCACCAAACTCTCATTTTAAAACATTAAAGTGGAAACTTCGGCAAAAAACATACAAGAGTATAGAATTTCAGAGATCACAATTTTTAATAATGGTGAGAGAGAGGGAATAAAAGCAAAGGTTACATAATAATATTATATTCTCTTGGGCCTCTCCAATCAAAAGTTCCAAGTCTGGTACATATAAAAATATCATTTATTTTGAAAAAAATTTCTCTTTCTGTTGCACAGTGTTATTTATCTTCAAACATAAAAATCTCATTAAATTTGATACCATTTCTTTTTATTGCATAAAACATTTGGCTTAGAGCACTCGAATAACTAAATATAAATATGTATCTTTGTTGTCATTATTTTTATTGCATCCTTGCTGCATTTAATAAGTAAAACATTAAATTATATTAAATAAAAGCAAAAGACATTGTATGAAATGTTAACATTGACAATTGAAATGTTAAACCGAGTTGCAAAAAGAGACAAAAGTTGAGTTGGATGACTTCTTAATTTTATGTCAGACATTAAAGAGTTTGTTTAAAATACATACACATATACGTATGTATAAATATTACTCACTTTACTGAAATAGTTAGAAAATTCAAAAGTTTTTTCACTTTTATTTCTTTTAAATATTTAAAAATGTTCTTTTTTAATATTTTAAGCAGATTTTTAAACATTTGTATACAATTTGTTGTTCATACATAAATACATATCTAAAACAAACGTTCCTAAAATTGTTATTAACGTAGCCATTTCATTCAAAAAAATTACTTTGTACATCAATTTAGCTCTTACTTTTTAAAAAAAATTATGATTCAATTACTTACATTTCGACGACTCGTTGGCAACTCTGTTTAACTATAAACAGCTGTGAATGTTTACACATCTTAAAATAAAATTCTCAGTCTGTTGAGTGATAAAAAATTGCAATGAGTGAAAATGGATTTTTTTTTTAAATTAGTTACATATAAAATTTTACCCCAATGGATTACAATACTGGAGGTATATACTTAACAAAAAATAAATAAAAATATTTTACTAAATGTTGGTATTATGTGTCAAATTTCATCCTTTTATTAGAGGAGAGAGGCAGGTGTTACCAAGATGATTGGGGGTTATTGCCAACTTTTTTAAAAGGCTTATTTTAGCACCAGGGTTGTTCGCACAAAATTTTGGGATACTTTCTCATTTAAAAATAATTTTTGCGCATTTTCAACTTTTGGGCACATAGTGCATAGTACCGAAGAAGTCTTACATTGGCCGCTAGAGGTTCGCTAACGAAATCAGTCATTAAATCAAAGATAAATGTACTGAAACTCTTCGTTCAAAATTGGAATAACTCAAATAGTTATTTAAGTGATTCGCAGTGCCACTTAAATAAGATAAATTCTTTATCTTGAGTGAAATTTAAAAATAAAAAATAAAAACTTTTGCGTTAAGCACTAAATTATTCCCTTCCTATTCAAGATAACAAACATTAACTCTTAATAACAATCTAAGGGTGCATTAACTTAAAAAGGAAGAAAGCGTAACCAATAAAAAAATTTGTACTTTTAATGAAATTATAAATTAAATTAAAGTTTAAGGTAAGCTTTTAAAAATACCGAATTTATCAAAGACAATTTAAAAGTTCCTTATCCAATATATATTAAATAGTGGTCACATTTTTCAATAGCTGCCTTTTTTTGGGCTCTTCTAATCATACCCTAGACTTTAAGCAGATGGGAAAACGCAGGTGCAAACAAACCTCTGGCTATAACTTTTTCCCACTGCACTTTTTCATTAGATACACAGATACACTCTTCCATATATAAATAAGACTACAAAAAGCTGTGAATTTTCCAAATTCTTTGCTTCAGTTGCATTAAGAAGGTTTGTTAATGTTTTTCTTTTTTGCAAGCATTTAATTTTATTGTTACTGCCACTGCTGGCTGCAGCACATTGTGTTTGTTATTTTTGCTTTGACTTTTAGTTTCTGCTTACTGAAAACATTAACGATATTTTCTTTCGTGAAATATTTTATATTTAAGAAGCTCTAAATTCTAAAGACAACGAGCAAAATACTTAGATTAAAGTTACCATAAATTTAATGGTCCATAAATCAGTTGGCAAAGTGCAAAGCCGAGGCAAACAACAGGCAACAGTATAAAAACATCTCGTATCTTTGCAGACGTGAGTTGCACAACTTTGAAATTAAAATTTATAGAAATTTTACCAAGAAAAGGTGAAATATACTTTAAATGTTAAGTTTGTAGTTGTATTTTAAAACTTAACATTATAGTAGAGTGTTTGCAATATACTTCTATACAACATACGAGTATAATTATAAATCCCATATTCATATGTATATATTTGTGTAATTATGTTTGAGTAAAAGTTAAAGACAGGACGCAATGCCTATTAGGCATGCATGAACACCATAGGAAGAAACTGGAGTCTGCAACCGAAGATAATAACATGCGCTTACAAATTGGTTCTCAGACTGGTTATTTTCAATGGCTGTGTGGTATGGTAGGAGGCATTGAGGAAGGAAATTCACAGGAGATTACTAGCTAAGGTTCAGAGTCGTGCCTCGTTGGGCTTCACAGGTCCTCAGAAGCGCACACGTCAGGTTGCCTTGAAAGTCATTCTTCACCTATTTCCTATAGAGGACTTTGTAGTGAGAACAGCGACTGGAAGTGTCCTTAGACTTGTGGAAGCAGAAACCCCTCACTAATAATTTTGCAAAGAGATCAGAGATCTGCATGATTACGAATTAAATGGCATAATTTTGCATTTTATAAAATTAATATTAAGCTAGTCCTTAACATTAAAAAAAATTAAGGATGCTATTGCTCATATCAACGACTCATATCAACGAGGCTGTTGTTAATAAATGCATGTCACTGCTTGCAATTTCTACTCATTCACATGATTCACTAAATCAATGAATCAGTATGATTGTATTGAAAACTTTTTAAAACCCCTTCTGACAAATATAGTTTTATGTAATATTATAAAATAAAATAGCTGAGATCATTTTATTTTATAAATTATTTTAATACATGAAAAACTATTAATTAATACGCAATGTTTTATTTACTTAAGACTTTATCTACTCAACGTGATTTTGTGAGTTATTTGATTACTATACAAAACAATCAAACAAGAGTAAAAATTGTTTATTTATTTTTATTAAAATATAGACCAAGCTAAACCACCAGCAAATAAATTTCAAAATATTTTTATTAACGGCACTTAAAAAAAGAGAGTAAGTTAATGAAGACAGTCAGTTGTTAAAGAGGTAACTCTGCAAAAAATTTTAGTTCATATTGATGTTAAAGAACAAAACAAAAACATTGTAAAAATTAGTGGAGTGTGAAAGTGAATCAACTCATACAGTTCCCTGATAGGGACTATTTGGTCAATTCGGCTATATGAGGGTAGACGGATCAAGGCACAGGGGATGGTGTCTATATATTGGAAACGAACATTCGTAATTCTTTCAGACTGCCGAATGTATGCAGCGTTTTCCAAGTTGAGGTCGTGGTGATACTCAAGGCCACGGAAGTGGTGGCCAGGAATGTAGCTAAAGGTGCAAAGGTAATCATCTACGTCGAAAGTCAGGCAGCGCTAAAAGCTTTGAAGGAACACAATGTTAAATCGAAACTTTTTAGTGAATAAGAAATGAAATAAGACCCAATAAAATAAAACCCAAAAAAAACTATATAAGCCACCAGAGAAAATCTATGAAAAAGCAGTCAATATAGATGAAATAAAACCTAAATAAAAACCCAATAAAACCAAACTAAGATGCCATAAAGCCAAAAAAAATTAAATAAAGCCCAACCAATCTTAAGATGAAATAAAGCCAAAAATAAATGAAATATAATCGATTTTTTAGTATTGACGCTCTTTTAGTTTTGGCGTTTTTTTCATGTTGACGATTTTTTTGGGAATTTTTTTGCAATAAAGCCCCAAAAAATGAAATAAACCCCAACTAATATTAAGATTAAATAAAGCACAAAATAAATGAAATAAAGCCTAATTAAAAATAGTTTAATTTTATTGGGATTTAATTCATTTTCTTATTTGGGTGTTATTTCCTTGAGCGTGCCACTGTAGGAGAGGCCACAACTTGCTGATGGAAAAATTTAATATCAGACTATGTTGGGTTCTGGGCCACAGTAGCGTTAAGGAAAATTAAATTGCCGACGTGCTGGCAATAATAGGGTCGGCGTTAAATGAGTGAATGTTTGACAGATGAGTGAAATTAATGATTATCATAAATAACTCAGTAATTGGTTTGAGAGAAGGAGGGTTATGTGGAAGAATTTTGACTTAAAAAGATTCAAACTGCTACTAGATATGAATGGGAAGGCAATGCAAATCGTGATAGGCGTGTGTTGACTGGTCACTAGAGATCCTAATTTCCCGGACTTTTCTAATTCCCAGAAATCAAGAAGTAAAATGTTTTATTTTATTCTGGGAATTTCGTAAACATATAAATTTAACAAAATTACCTCAATAAAAGATATAATTGTGTGAAAAACCTAAAACATTAAATTAAAAACAAAGCAACTTTATTTGTTCATTTCATGAACATCAATGTTCAAAAACAAACAAATAAACTCATATGCTTTGACTTATAGCATGGATCGAAATTCCATCTACATCTGCCAGCCTAGATACTATAAACACGTTTTATATTGAAAATATTTTATAAGTCTTTAAGTTGTTGCATTATGTTATATTATGCATCGCTACAGAGTTGTATTTTTAAGTAATAAAACAACGAACAGTAATTTTAAATAACAAAAATTAAAACTTTTAAAACCCTCGAATATATCTAGAAAAGATGCGATAGCTTTTAAACAGTTTTACCGATTTTCAAGCATAGTTAAAAACCATCTCGATCAAGTTCCCTTTCAAACAGAAAAAACTAAATCAAAATCAGTCCAGCTATTTGATCTTTACGTGGAAATGGACAGACACACAATTACACAGAACGGAAACGGCCACTCCAGATTTCTGTAGAATGTGCAGGAATGAAAGGAACCAGAAACCATTGAACATATTATCTGTCAGTTGCAGAAGCTACAACGTCATAGGCTTAGATAGCTGAGCAAACGTTTCCATGAGAGCATTAATTATATCGGGAACTGTAAATTGAAAGATATCAGGAGCGGGCTTCATCACGGGAATTCAGTGGCTTAATGGCGGATAATTGGGATCACTTCTGGGTGCAAACGGGCTAAGGATGGGAATCACAATGGACCCAGCTGGGTCTTCGAGTGAGGTTGAGTTATATCACCACCCTTCCTAACCTAACCTAACCTAACCTAATTATGTATGTAGTATGTCTGGGATACTACATACATAGAGCTGTAGTGCTCTGAAAATTGTTGCCATTCCTATACTTGTATTGCTTTTCATTAGAGAGCATCACATATTTATAAATGCAACCATGCGTTGCACAATTTTAAGTGTTTCAAAGAGATTTGCTTTGCTTTATTTAAACCCCGCCTTTAAGGTGGATACAAATGTTTTGGATGTAAAAATTATCGAAAGTAGTGAAAAGTACAAATATTTATGTACCTCTATTTCGCGCTATTCGACTGTCATTTAAGTGTGCATAAATTGGAAATTTTAATTAAGAGTACCGAGGTATTTTTATTTGATAAAATAATTTTGTGTTACAAAAGGTTTATGAAAAAATTGTTGTAAGGAAATTTGTTTGTTAAACGTTTTGTAAACCAAAATTATTTTTTTTCTTTAATGTATTAAGAATATTTTATTGTTCTGTTGGTTTAGCAACGTCTATATGCGTTTCGTTTCTGCTCAAAAAACTCCTCAATAGACTTGAGCGCAAAATTGTTTAAACAGACTAAGTCTAATAAAGAGTCTTTAAAGCAAAAATCAAGTGCATGCAAACGTTGATAAGTCAACAGAACAAGCGTTGCTTGTTGCTTGATATAGCTCTTTTCTTAGCTCTTAGCTCTTCTTAGCTCTTTTTCTTAGCTCTTTTTCTTGGCTCTTTTTCTTACCTAATGATATTATTCAAGAAAATGAGCGATATGTATGCATATTATCAGCAAGTTTACAGGATTTAATTTAACTCACCAATTCTGTGAGTTGCAAAGTACATCCCGTTAAAATTCTTTAAACATATAATTCAATTATCAGACGTGCCATAAAGTGTCAATTAGTCATATTTCTTTCATTTGATACTTCTAGATTAATGACTGCTTAGTCTACATGTAATAAAAGATGTTGTTCCGCACATATAAAAACATAAAACCGATTTTAGCAATTCACTAATAAAATAACAAACATACATAAATAATGTGATATGTAAAAGGTTAAGGAAAAGTATATATTTTTTATTACATATTGTGTTTCCCTACCTCTTTGTTTGAAGGAGAGGGAGGGAGGTCGTAAAAGTTGGATGGATACGAGTATAAGGAAAAAAACAGTTTTTAATAAAACGTTTCTTTTAACGTAAAATCATAAATCTCTCAATCTTCATGTAGTATATATATACATTCATTTATATACATGTATGTATGTGCCTTAAGTAACCCAGCAAAAAATAATGTAACCCGTCAAAAAATTTGTTGTAAATTATTATAAACATCGTCCATATTAAGGCTGAGTAATTGCAAGAAAAACAAAAATAATGGCAGACTGTTCAAAATTTAGCATACATATACATATGTATGTGCCCTTAATTATAAAAATGGTCTGAGTCATATGCATTTTTGCTTCGGAATATCAAATAAGTCTTTAAAAAACTTTAACAAATATTCCATAAATATTAGATAAATTTATGTTAATCGATACTAGTACTAGTACTTTAAATTAAAATGTTGCATAGTATAAAAATATTTTTTGATTTGTTTAAATGTAATCTACTAAATATATCGACCAAAGAAATATATTACTTGGGCCACTTTCATAATTAAGGGCACATACATATGTATATGTATTTCCATTTTATGGAGGGTATACAAGATTCGGTAAAGCACACTTACTTATTTTATATATCTTAGCACTTTTTTAAGATAATAAAATATTTTTAAGTTTACCATCATAGTTTAATGCAAATATTTTTGTTGCTGGGAATAAGCACATGTCTTGGTATATATTTGCAAATGTGACAGCATGTCATTGTGTATGTTAAAATAACTAATACAAATATGTGCATACATACAAACATATGCATGAAAAAAAGGATATGAAAGGAAAAAAATACACTTGCAATTGAATGTGTAAAAATGAAATTGATTTACAAATGAACCGTAAATAAATGGTAACATATGCGTGAACAACAAAACGAAAAAAAGTGCTAAAAGTACTTGTACGAGTACGAAATGAAATCAGAAATAACATAAATCTTTTTGTTTCCTCTTTAATTTTGTTTTGCCACCGTCAAAGAAAACAGAAAATCATCCTAAGAAATATGGGCAAATGTAAATGAGAGAATTGAAAAAAAATTTAATAATTTTATAACCAACAAGTATTGAGTCCAGTGTTGCCATGAGTGATATAAAGGTTTATTCAGATTTTTAACAAATAATAAAATAGAAAATAATTATAATTTGAAATTTATGATAATATAATAATGATATAATAAAAAGATATGTATACAAAAAAATAAATAAAATAAAATATAATTGTATAATAAAAATTAAATATATTGTTGAGGAATAATACCGAAGTATGTTTAGAGTTTTTTACATAAAATTTTGAAGTATTAAACATTGTAACATTTATAAAATATTTACTAAAGTCCAGGTAAAAATTGTGATTTTTCTTCTCGTTTTTAATATTGTATTAAGTACAATTTCATAAAAATACTATTGGTTTTCGTTCAAGCTGCTAAATGAGTCTTAATTAAAAATTTTACTCTAAAGCTCAAAGGTCTCATTTATAAAAACTATTAAGGCTTTATAAAGGCTTAATAAGAAAAATATTATATTTTATAATAATAATAATAATAATAATAATTTGTATAAATAATGCTGTAAGAGTTTCAGAGTTAAAACAGGAGTCTAATCTTCGCTTTCCATAACGAGCTTATTCGATGACGTTTTTTCAGTTTGAGATTACTGTCATAACCTCAAACTGAAAAAACGTGATCGAATCAGCTTATTATAGAAAAAGCGACTATTAGACCCCTAGTAACTATTTAGCAGCTTAATCAAATACGCCTTTTTTATTTAAATTTATTTGTAAAAATTTTGTATTTAAATAATTATTCAGATGATGGCAACGCTGACTGAGCTATAACATACATACAAATATAAGCAACACATATCATAGACATAAACATAAACCATAAAAGGAGAGAAATTGAGAAAATGAAAAAAAAATACTACTTGCACTACACTTATGCAAATCAGTTTGAAGTATTAAAAAAAGCGCATGATACGAGTACATATTAATATTTGTGTTTGCCAATGGCACAATAAACTGGCACACATTGACGAGGTGACAGTGGGAGGCAAAAATGTTGTTGACAACGAATAGAAAATCGTCAGCTTTGAATAATGTACTTAATGAATTGAAGGTTTATTTATAAATCAGTAAGAGCTAATTAATTTTTAAACAATTATTTTTGATTGCCTTCATTAAAAAAAAATTCAAAAATTAATTCAGTAAATTTTGACTGTAACTCGCACGCGAAGGTTTCCGTACGCAAACTACATACAAAAAAAAACTCGCAAAAACCCGATAAAATCCCAAACACTAAAAATTAATAATTAGTGTTTTTTAATGGGAATTATTGAAATTTAAGTTTGACATTTATTAACGCACTAAAAATCCCAAATACTTATTTAGTAAAATATTTTTTATATTAAAAATACAATGAAATTTATTATTGAGGGTTTAGCTTGATCCTATGGGCATTTCACTGTTGCTAATGCAGATCATAACGGAACCTTTACCCAAAGAGTTATTATGTTATAGACTTTAATTTAAACAAATGAGAAGCTCAACAAGTAACATAGTTAAAACAAGAACTCAATAACCAACATGTTTTTTATTTTTTTACTTGACTACATTGGCTTACTTTTTTTCATGACGTTATTTTTAGTTATAACGATTAATTTTTAGTTTTGGCGGTTTTTTCGATTTTCGCTGACATTTTTTACACTGACGTTTTTTAAGTTTTAGCATTTATTCTTTTTGGCAATTTTTTGTATTTATTTACAATATCTAATTTTAGTTTTAGCAATTTTTAGTTTTGGGTGTAACGATTTTTTTGTTTTAGGCTATTTTTCGGGTCTTGGCGATTTTTTGTTGTTTATTTTTTACAATAGATATTTTTAGTTTTTTGAAGTTGTTGTATTTATTTATTTACAATATTTAGCAATTTATATTTTGTTTTAGGTTTTCGGTGACCTTTTTGCTTTGGTGATGCATTTTAGTGTTTAAGCGCTTTTTCATTTTGGCATTTTTTAATTTTGGGGTTTTTTAGTTTTTGTGTTATTAAAAATTTAGAGTGTTTTCTTTTGGCGGTTTTCAAGATACAGCAAGTTGCGAAAATTACATTAATTAAACTTAAAATACATTTTAATTTTAATTTTTTTAATTCAGTATTAATTGCTGTAGTCTGCATAAAAATACACAGACTTTGAAAATGTAAAGTGTCTATAAATAATTGTCTGTATGTTAAATTTGGATTACAAAATTTTTATTTCTTATATATTTGTTGTAGCGGATAAAATTTTACATATTCTGTGTAAGTTTCAGGCTAGTGGATTTTACGGTTCTTCAGAAAATGGCCTGCGAAAGCAGGTAGACTGACAGATTGACGGACAGATACACAGATGGACGAACTGGCATAGCGAAAACAATAGGATGCCTTTTAACCTTTGGCGTATGGAACCCTAACTATTCACAAAATATTATGGAACAAAAAGAGAGCGGAATCATATTGTACATACAATTGTGCACTTAACTATGAAAGTGCACGAAGTCATATATTTTTTTCGTCGCGATATTTAGTAGATTATAATTGAAGGCGCTATTAAATAAGGTCCAAAGGAATACCGTCCAAAAAAGAAAATTAAATCAAGACCAATAAAATTAAGGATTTTTTAATTGGGCATTATTTAATTTTTTTGGACCTTATTTCATCTTGTTTTTTTTTTTGTTTCATTGGAATTTTTAATTTGGGCTTTATTTTATTTATACACTAAAAGAAAAATGACGATCTTAATTTAAAAACACAATTCTAGAATTTAGATTGCAGAAATCTTAATATTTCAATCTTGAAATTTTGACAGTAAGATTGACGTTCTCAAATTGAAGCATGCATTTTTAATTTATAGAATGAGTTCTCAAAATCAAGCACTTAATCTTAATTTTAAGATTATATTCCTATATTTTTAAGAATATGATCTTAATTTAAGATTTTTATTAAGAATAAAATCTTGAACTCGATTCCAAAATGAGATTTTGTTCGCGATATAAATCTTAAGTGTGATCTTAAAAAATGTAGATTTTATTCCCTTAGTGTATGAATATTCAAAATTTTTTTTTGGAGTTTTGGGCTTATTGTATTTATTATTTGGGCCTTATTTCCTTCGACTTTATTTTAAAGCACCACATTTGAATAAATCAAACAATTTTTGTATGTTACGAGTATGTAACATTTTAATTTAAAGTTGCACTAGTCTCGATTAAAATAAAATTGCAGCCTTATTTAAAAAATTTACTAAGGCTTAATAAAGGATTTATAAAACAGAGTTTCATAAAAAATTTTGTTAACTTAAGCCTTTACAAAGCCTTAATATTTTATTTATATTTTTAAAGATTTATTTAATATTTTGAAGCAAAAATGCAATAGATTCAGACCACTTTCATAATTAAGGGCAGTTATTATCAAATCAGAATACTTCATTCATTCAACAGTGTTATGACGAGCTTTTAAACACACAATGTTAAATATTGCACTGACTGAACACCACCATGCTAACTATGCTGTTTTATGCTTTACAAAGACTGCCTTTTCTGGTTCTAAAAAAAAAGAGTCTGAAATCGAAGTTCCAGTCTACATAAAGTATAATCGATGTTAAAAATATGTAGTTTGGTATGCTTCAAAAAACACGGTGTCTATAAAAGTATTACCCATTTCTTCTACACCCCAGGCAGACGATTTGAGTATAAAATGTATATGGAAAGCAACACTCATATTTTTGAGGGATTTTCATAAAAAATTTCTAGACGAGTCGTCTGCTTGAATTGCAGAAACTGCACATAAACCTTCAGATATTCCAGAACAAAAACATTTAATCTTCACTGTACACATCTGCACACGTTTTATGTTCATTTATGCTTTTTCTCATTTGTTCGTTCGTTCATTGCGGTAATAGTGAAAAAAAAATTACAGCAAATGCAAATATTGTTTGTGGTAAAAGTTAGTAGCGCTGTTATGGGAATTAGTTATTGAAAGAGTTTTATAGAGAAAGGGAGGAAAACATATAAAGTAGTTTTTGTTATTAGAAATAATAACATAGAGAACAAACCCGTATTATGCAAATTAACAAAGGAACTATTAACAATTATATCGGATTAGTTGATTAATTGCATTTAAAAAAAAGATAATAAAACTAAAGGAAGTTTGTAATTATGGTTAAGGGATTAAGAATTAAAACCAATTTAATTTTTCTAAAGGAATTATAAAATATACATATGTGCGTATAATTTAAAGCATTATTGCTTGCAAGTTGAATGAATTTAGTTAAAAATTTTAATTAAAAAATTAAATTAATTAAACATGAATAACATAAATTAAATTATAAATTTACCCAATAATTAATTACATTCCCTGTATATCTGCGATTTATATATTTTTTTGTAATTGTTAAACAAAGCAATTAATCATTTAAAGCTTATCTTGTGTCACTTTCATGCAATTATAACAAAAATTGCATACCAATTTCCTTAATTCTTCTACTTCTCTATTGTTCAATAATAATTAATTGTTTGCATTCACTTTTTAAATCGTTATAACTGCTATTTCTGCACTGCAAACTCAGAAGAAAATATTTGTAGCTTTGAATTTTTTTCTGGCCACATTTTCATACTACCAAAGAACAAAAAACTAAAATCATAAAAGTGTCCTTTTTTCCTAAAATTTATTGTTATGACTTCACAGATTTCATAAAAAAAAGTAAAGAAAATGATGAAAGAGAAAAACCAGTTCTTTTTTTTTCGTTATGGAACTCAAATGACTTTCAAAATGAACTTTAACAAATTAGTTGAAGTTGAGCTGAATAGAGTCGTGGAGTGGCCAAAACAATATCAAATGGTCATATTCATGATGCTAAAATAACTGGTTGTATAAATAAATGTTTTTGTGTTACATTTCGTTGCTTAATGTTTAGCTGGATTTTAATCTGGTTTTTGCTCTTTTCAATACCCACAAATTGAAAGTAAGAATTATAATTCAAACACACAAAAACAAATTTTGATCCTTATAACTTGTCTAATGATACTTTTAGCTATTTGCTTTTCTTTGTTTTGATAGACCAACCTCCCCTTAATGCTGCTGCAGTCCTTTATAGAAATCAGAGAGCAGCATAATCTTCATTATTATCCTGCACGTTGACTCGAAATCCTCATTATTATTTCCATTGTTAAATGCTTAAAAAAAGAAAAATTAGAAATACATAAAAGCAAAAGAAAACAACTGTTGGAAAAAGAAAAACAAA
Organism: Tachina fera; assembly: GCA_905220375.1. Taxonomy (NCBI): domain Eukaryota; kingdom Metazoa; phylum Arthropoda; class Insecta; order Diptera; family Tachinidae; genus Tachina; species Tachina fera. Next base: position 79,544,515 of record LR999966.1, read on the forward strand.
AAAAACAGAAAAATGAACATATTGTTAAATATAAAGAAGAAAAAAAATAAGAGACTAACAGAATGAAAATAAAAACAGGAAAAACAGATTGAAATCAGTCTAAAAACAATTCAAGTGTAAAACTGCATTTTTACAATGGTTTTTTGTTAAAAAATGGAAAAAGGAACATAATAAAAAAAAATCAATGTTGGTAAAATCCGAACTTTTAAGCACTAGAGCGTTGCGGTAAATGTTTTATGCTAATAAATATAAATTACAAATCTATAAAAGAAAAAGGTTTGGCAAAATAAGGCATATAGTTTTTTTTTATTAAAAATAAATCGTCATTGAAATTAAATTTTAATGAAAAACAATTTAAAACAGTGACCTTTAATAACCTTTTTTCATGCGTGTAATTTTTGTTATAATGAACTAACTTCAAAAGCATCTTCTGGCTTCACTATTGGATACATAGGAATCTAAAATAATGCACAAGGATATGTGGTAACATTCATTTAAAACAACTGAAGTCATTGTTAGCTTCAATTATTATTATACAAGGCGATACGAACTTTAGTCTGTTCAACTCATAAAATAAAGAAACAAATTAAGTTCGAACAATAATAATTAAATTAATTATTATTGTTCGAACCTTATTTGTTTCTATAAATATGATTCGATTAGGCTAAAATTTATATCGCTCTGGAAGCCAAATTACATTTTATAATTTTTGTAGGAACAAGTAATACCAAAGTTAATTATAAATATTCTGACAAACACTAGCGGAACGGAACAACATGGTGTTTTCGAAGGCCACCATACCTTCGTCATTAGCGTTCATCTATTTTTTCCACTGTGTGTGATGTAACTTGTTTAAAATTTCAGCTTTATATACATATGTACATGTTTTTCAGTGCCAATGGAATATGTGAATTGTTTGAAATTATCTTAACTTACTTTTAAATTTCCAAACACATACTGCTATCCCTCGTTAATAGATTTATTTTGTGGTTTCAAATGGCTTTTTTTATGACAAATGCAAAACTAACCCACTAATGAAATACAACTTAATTTTTATCAGAGTCTAACTTTTTATTTTATTTTATTTTGTTGCAAACAAAAATATTATTTATTTTTTTTAACTTGCTAGCTATAGGGAATTTGCTTTAGAGTTTGAATTTGTAGAACATTTTATAAATACCCTTTTGATTTGTAATATAAATTTAAATAAAAAACAAGAAAATTAAAAATAGGGAAGTTACTGTCTGATTTCCCAAAAATTTTAATACAAAGTTTGTACACTTTTCCGATGCAGTATTTATATTATGTACAGATACGAAGTTGTAAAACAATGTACCCAAGACGATCAACTTTGAAATTTATATGCTGATTGCTTGTTCTTAATACTTGTTAATAACGTTTTGAAAGGATGTTCATTGTCAATATTTTGAAACACTACACTTTGTTCGTTAGACGTTTTAGAAGTCAGGCACACTGTAATTAGAATTTAAAGAAAAAATTTTGATTTTAAATGTGAAAAATATAAGGACGAGCACAGTTTTATTTTCGAACCGAATTAGAAAGTTAACCACATGAGTTTGGATCATATCGAATAACAAAGCTCATGCTTTGTTAAAAATATTTTTGTGGTATTGTAACAATGAAGTTTTTTTGTAGTTAATTTGAATTATTATTGTTCGAACTTCATTTGGTTCTGTATTTATGATTTAAATGGGCTAAAGTTCGTTTCGCTTTCTAAGCCAAATTGCATGTGATAATTAATAATGAAAAAATAAAACTAAAATTAATTGTAAATATACTGACTAACACATAGTTGAACGGAACAACAAGCTGTTTGGTGTAGATTCTGCTTTATATACGTAAGTTTTATGCAAATGGAATTGGTGAATTGTTTTGATTCATCGTATTTCAATTTGCTGAAAGCTTTTTTGTAATCAAAGCTCAATTTTACCATTTCTTAATTTACAACAGTCTTGCCAATATTGTCGTTTGTTTTTTTTGATTTGTTTAAAATTTTTTTCCATTATTGTACTCTGAAAAAGAAGGATAAGCAGCAATTTGCCTGATATTTAAATTTGGGTTAATTAATTAAAGCTCATACAAAGTGGCTCCAAAATACATAATGTCATAGCTTGAACTTACTGCCGTTTTATTATAAATGAAACAAAAAGTTTATTTGGAAGTGTAAAGTTGTTGAAATTACTTAAACAAAGTTATTAACCCGCCTCTCGGGTTGATGCAGAACTGATCACGTTCTCTGGCATATGGAAATGTTGCCTGCAAGCTATTTGGCTACTAATTGGATCGAAAATGGAATACAACTCTGATGTATGGGCTGCCGCATACATAGCATGACAGTGACCTCTACTGTCACCGATGAGCTTCTTCGCCGACTTTATTGATTCATTGGAGTGTGGAGTGCATTTCATTGTTCTATCGTTACTACAACGGAATGTGTTCTAATGAAACTAGGGAACCTGAAACTCGCACATTTATACGTACAACAAGTGCCCCATTCAGAGCAGATCCCTTTGTGGTCGATTTGCCAAGGAATCGAACTACGCATTACAGAGAAAATTCCTTTTTTAGCCGCACTGTTCGTATGTGGAACCAACTACCTGCGCAGGTCTATTCTGTCACTAACAGCGTGGAAGACAATAATCTCTCTATCCTTCTTCCCTATAACCTATTTTCCTAGTTCTAGTATAATGCATTGCATGAGTAGGGATTATCCCTGAGTGCAGGTAATATTTAAAAAAAAAGTTATCGATTTCTTCTTCAATATTAGTGCCCAAGACTTGCATGATTTGTTTTTCTGCTGATAAATGTGATATTTTAAAAGGAGAGATCAGTTGACCTAAAACCTTTTTTTCTGTTTTTTTATTTTTATTGAAACTCTTTGTAGGACAAGAACAAGTGTTCAAATCTTAAACTAAAAATTAACATGTTTATACTCCCACTGAAATATATAGCTTTTAGTGTTATAACAAACATAGTTATATCGCCAAATCAAAAACGTAAGTGATAGGAGTAATTTCTCTCTCAAGTGGATTGGGATCAAAAGTAGTTTTGGTAAGGTGCTCGGCTTTTTAATCCCTTCTCTGATTGTGGCTGTATTAAGGTCCCTATGGATGTTACAATTTTTTATGTAATAGGGCGCACACGTGATCATTCTTCTTTGCAGTTTTATTAAAGTTTTAAAATCTCCATTGTTGCCCAAGCTGTGTGAGCTGTTGCTCCTTCCTATTGAAATTAACAATGATCAAGCTAAAAGTGTTACAACCTGCGGCAAAAATAACTCGTATATCAATTGCATGCGACGCTCAACATTAACGGTTACACGAATAATATTGAAGCCTTAAAAAAATGACTCCCAATTACTTTATCAATGCAAATGACACACAGTAACTTTAGAAGGATAAAATAAATGTCCCTTCATGCGTTTCATTTTTGTGGCCTGTAAAAATACAAATTTTATTATTCAATATAACCACTTAATAGAAATTAGCTTTATTGTTTGTTATGATTTTTGATATCATTCCCCTCTCTCATCAAGTTTAACAAAGTGTGGCAGTCCGACGATCACCAGGCAGCAACTCATAAACAGTTTGCACATTAAAGGAGAACATTTTTAAACCTTTTACCAAAATTTATTTGCAAGGAACGATTACTGGTTCCTATTTGTGTGCGTCGTCATCCGTTAATGTTTATGAATTATCTCAGAGCTCTTCGCTAAAAGCATTGATTTTCTAAGTCGAAAAAGTAATTCGAGGCCGGGGACTGCTTATGACATCTTTAGTAAACACAGTTTGCACGTGGTGGTCAGCCAAAAATTTAATTATGCGAGTAGATGCTACTCGACGACGTGGAAAACTACGATGAAATTTAGTCTGCGTTCAAAAAAAAAAATTACGGAAAATTTGTCAAATAATTTGTGACAATAATTTATTGAGAATATATAATATATTGCACTGTGGCTGTCTTGCAACTAATTCTCAATATATCTACATCGTATATGTCAAATCCAGTGACATTTAGCGCCATCTGAAAAAAATTTGAGATAATTCATATTATGACATAAAATTTGCTCCGTACAATATTTTATTTATTGATTAACAAGACATTTATTATATTCCAAGTTGCTAGAAGCGTGACGAGCTTACAATTGTAAGACTCGTCAACTAAAATAAAAAAGGATGATTTAAAATTATGGGACAAATTATGGCATTCGATACGACTCGTAATTTAAAGATATTTCAAGAGAGTTTATATGGAAATATTTTTAGAGTACGAGTTGTATCGGATGCAGTTATTTGTCCCCCAGAACTTTTTACTGCGTTGTGTTTGGTACAAAAGAAGTGATTTTAGTTTAATGATATTAGTTTGTGCCAATTCAGCAGAAGTAAATTCAATTCAATTCTGAATTCAACAGCAGTAATTTCCATTTTTTCGGATCTATAATCTTATATATCTTATCTTATCTTATATCATTTAGTATTAAGGAGGCTGGGGCAAGTTTTCTCCATAAAAATTTAAGACTTTGTACTAAACGCCATCTCCTAAAAATATTACTCTTTACCTATTGTATCTTAATAAAGCTACGGCCAAACGTGGAAAATATTTGTCCAAAGAAGCATAACCACAAAATACTAATACTAAAAAGCTTTTGATTCAGTCACTTCTTTATTAAGTTAAAAAGTTTCGCACATATGTATATGTATATATAATATACATTGTCATAGAATCGAATGTTACTGGAAACTGTTTAAATTAATAAACATGTGTTTGCATAAAATGGTTTTTCTCTAGAATTTTTGGGAAAATATTTGCCAAGTGTGACCGACGTATCTTGAGTAAAAGTTTTTATATTTAATTCACTGTGGATTAAGAGGAAAATGCATGCATGTCCAGTTGGATGATTGCATTCTAATTGCTTTACAATTATGATTGATTGGAAATAACTTTTTTGACTTCTTTTTATAAATAAGCCAATATGCTAGATAACCAAAATAAGTTTTAATTTATAATTTATAAAAAATATATATATATAAAACTTTAAAGCTTAAATCTCTATTTCAGAGAAATAATTAGAATAAAGAGAAAGATAAAACTAATTTAATTTATATATATATGATTTGATTAGGTTAAATTTCGTATCGCTCTGTGAGTCAAATTATATGTAAAAATTATTAACGAACAAATAACACCAGTGTTAATTGAAAATGCTGTGTGCAAGAAACAGCTAGTTGTTCCGTTCTGCTAGTGTGTCTCATAATATTTTCAATTATATTTGTTGTTATATGTTCATTAATAATTATCGCATGTAATTGGCTTACAAAGCGATACGAGCTTTAGCCTAATCAAATCATACATATAGAAACAAATGAAGTTCGAACAATAATAATTAGAAACTAACTATATTATTTAATTTCTTATGATTTGTTCCCACAATCTACCAACGTAAAAAGTGAAATAAGACTCGCTTGCATGTTGCTACATGTACATATGCATATTTAATTTTAACACACTTTTAAGCTAAATTAAATTATTTATGTAATTTTTTTATTTATAAACTCGAATAACCAACGTAAGATTGTATAATGAAAGGTAAAAGACTATTTGAAAATTTCATATTCAAACTTCCCTCACCCCTTTTGCATATTGTTATGGAAAATTGTTATAAGAATGTCCAAACATTTTCATTTTGATGAAAAATTTGATATGAATTATACATAAAATATTAGAAGGAACATTTTTGTGAAGCATTTTTTCCTTTCAACTGTTTTCTCTATAGATCTGTTTTGTCCGTTTCGGAAATATATTGAAAATAGAAGTAAAACTGGTACTAGAATTTAAAGCATAGCAATTTCTACACAAATATTTTCACGTTATAATACACTTTTCATTTTAAAAGTTCTTGAATCTTTTTTGATAAATGAAACTATTGATTTGATAAATTTTAAAACTTTATAAATGGGTCAATAAAGTAAGAAACCACCACTTACAAAAGCTTGATGATTCTCTCTATGTTAGAAAATGGCGCGTGTCGTATTTATTTCGTGACACGAATGCGCACGACTCGACATGAAGTGTTCATGACAGAATATCTGCAAAGTTGACACGAAAAAATTCGACATGATTTTGGGTCTAATATGAAAAAAAAAATTTTTTTTTGCATGAATTGCAATAAGGAAAAAAAATTTAACATTTTGTATCGTCAAACCGCATCACAAGCAATTTTTTTTGAGAGTTTATGGCTTTCTTAAGCATGGAACTCTAAACTTAAACAAAAATATGGTCCCATTTGCATACAAAAATTAATAATATTTTGTTATGTCGGGCTGGTAACATTTTTCCCGTGCGTATTTCATACGTGCAAGACATCTTGGTGTTTGTTTTCGGGTCGTGTCATGATAGAAAAACTCGTCACGCGTCCAGCTCTAATATGGATGATATTAGTACATTAAAGTAAAAGCCTTGATTCAAAAACTTTTGCAAATTGTTTCCTGAATATTTAATTTTTATTTAACGGGTTTCAAAATAAGCGCGGATTTAAAAAATGTATTTGTTGTTGCTTTGGCATGTTGCATCGCAGTGCACCTGGATGTGCTAAGCGAACCAATAACAAATTTATTTTTTCAAATAATTTTATGTTACAATTTTATATAATTTTAAGAGTTCCATTTTAATCTTAATCACAGTGACAATTATGCAAACGGTTGTGAAGGGAATATGAAATCGATTGAAATTCATCGCATATGCTCCGATTTCAAAAACGATTTCCTTCTTAGATTATCTTGTTTGTAGAAATACTACCTACACAGAAAAAACTAAATTTAATTTTCAGTAACCAAATTCGTTGAATCAGTAAATGTTTTGTATGAATACGGTCCCACAAATAATTTTGTAATTCTGATAACAATTTTATAAAAATTCAAATCTAGCTGAGATCGGCTGAGAGAATTTGCTGTTTAAGTTTGTTGCTGCTGTGCTATTGTTGTTGTTTATTTTGATTGATCGTGTTGCATACATGTAATTGCCGAAAAGTAGCCGAAAAACCACAAATAGAATTTGAACAAACAATTTACTGGATCAATAAAAAGTATTTACTGAAACTAAATTTTATTTCAAACAAAAATTTGTTTGAAATTCTTTTGTGCGTATATATTGCTCTTCTTTTCGTAGATTTTCCTCTATGTCTGTTCTTGTGATTCTTTAAACCATTAGATCAGGTGCGGAAAACAATTGTTTCTTTCATTCCATCGATTTTGTGAAGATAATTATATGAAGGTATTTAAATTGTTTTATCTGCTTAGAAATAGATCATCAGCTGTAATGCAAAATCAGGTAACTTACAAAAAATTCTAAATTGCATTTTAAATAAAATATTTCCCAGTGTTTTTATTGGGAATTTTTACGTTTAAAGTTTAAGTTTTGTTAGCGCACTAATAATTCCAAATTATTATTTTACTTATTCAGTAAAATATTTCTTTTATTAAAAATACATTGATATTAATTTTTGAAGGATTTAACTGGATCCTATGCTCATTTCATTTCTTAGAACACCTACGAGTTATTATGTTAAACTTTTATTTAAACAAATGAGAAGCTCAACAAATATCAAAGTTGAAACAGGAACTCAATAATCAACATGTTTTCTATTTTCTTATTTTACCATTACTATATTCGCTAATTTTTCTGCTCGAACTGCAGTTGTAAGAAGTATGCAAAGAAAATAATTGTAAAAAACAATAAAAGCTATTCAAGAATAGAGTATTGCCACAGACGTATTCTTGACCGGGTGCAGTTAAGTTAATAATTATTGTTTTTTTGGAATTGTTACAATTTAAGTTTAGCATTTGTTAACGCATTTCAATATATGTTGAACTTCTCATTTGTTTAAACGGAAGTTTAAATTAATATCTCTAGTTGTTCTGCGAACTTTTTGGGTAAAGGTTCGCTGATTGTCCATATTACTAACAGTGAAATTCGCATAGGATCCAGCTTAACCCCTCAATAATCAATTTCAATTTATTTTTAATAAAAAATATTTTACTGAATAAGTGAATAATAGTTTGAGATTATTTGTGCGTTAACAAATATTAAACTTAAATATATTATTGGATATTACACCCGAAAGCACATGTCCTACAAATTTTCAAACCTTTATCATAACAATCAACTAAAATAAAAATTAAAATAATGAAACTTTATTTCAGTCACTTGAATAAATTTATTTAATTTCTGTTCTATCCTATAAAATTTAAAAAAGTGTGGGCAGGTGATTTTGCATTGCAGCTAACGATACATACATGGGTTGGTTCTGTTTAAAATGAATCTTTCTTCGAATTTTAAAGAAAAACTGAATTTAATTAAAAATAGAAAAATATATCAAAAATGGAAATAATTTACTTGCAAGATTAAACAAAAAAATTTATAAAACCAAACTATTCACCTTCATATATATATATAAATTAAATGCTTACTTCACATGTTCAATTTCTAAAATTAATATTTCAGTTTCAGTTGTATTTGTAGTGAAAAAGCAACACTCTTGACACTTATCATTTACAATAGTAATAAACATAAATGTAAAATCGGAAATGTCGAATTTCAGTTTAGCACTTTGGCAGGCTTACTAACTTGCTTATACATTTTTTGTTTTTGCAGTCAACAATGCTTAGTTCTGGCAAGTAAAAAATTAAAAGTAATATAAGGCACATTAAATGAAAACGACAACAAAAAAATTTTGGCAACCTGCAACTGAGATTTTTTTCCTTAAATAATGAAACAAAAATAAAACTTTCCAAAACAAAAACTCATGGATATTACAATCCTTGTTTATGTGTGTAGACGTACGAGTACAAGTAAAAATAAACATTGAACTTGTGTGCCGAACATGGTGAAATAACAAAATATTTAGAATTGGTTAAGTGAAATGAGAAAAAAAAACAAAAACGACAGCTCCAGCTCCAGCAACAAGAGCAACGTAAATAAAAAAAAACTTGGGAAACGGAAATTTACTAAAGTTGCAGTGCCGATGTTATAGGAATGTGTAAGTAAAGCCATTATTTGGCGACTGTGGCACAAACACATAAACACACATACATACGTATGTATATGAAGACAAATACTAAAATTTGTAAACTTAAATTAAAAACAGTCATACAAATTTTGTTTTTTATGTCGATTTTGTGTGATATATTTTTTGAGTTTCTTTTTTATCCGAAAACTTAAAACAAACACTAAATTTTTATTTTTGCTTCACATTTTTCAACAGAGAATAAACTGTGCAAAAATTCTTTGTTCAAATTTAAAAAACAATTAAAACAGTGATACCTAAAAAAATGTTCCTGATAAAAACTTCTTCTTTATTAATTAATTCCACATAATAAAATATGCAACAAATTAAAAAACGCTTTTGGAGAATCGTTCGCAAAAATAGTGATAGTCAACACAGTGGAGTTTGGGTATAACGAATAGTGGTGAATAAATTTATAACGCATTAGGAATAATTTCGTTGGGCAGAATAGCTTTGAAATAATAAAGGGTGGGCAAATTTGAGATAACTAAGTACATTGGCTATGAAACGATGAAATGTCAAGAATTGAGCATAAAAAATTTTGAAATTTTAATTATGGAGTGCTATAGTCTTGAAGGGTTGTTGAACATTTGAGAATTGAACAAAAATAACTATTTTTCCAACAAAATCATCTTTAGTAGTAATAGGCCCGTTTTCAATTAGGCGGTTATGCAAACAAACAAAATTGTCGCATTAGGGACTCACAAAATCCTCAAACAGTCCTTGAAAAACCCTTGCATTCAAAGAAAGTGATTGTATGTTGCGGTTTGTAAACAGCGGCATCATCGTTCATCATTTTTTCGAAAATTACAATCTACAAACCATGATAACTGATTTTTTTTTATCATAGTTATAGTTGATCTTAAGTTTTAGCAAGACGGTGATACAACCTACACAACCAGCCAAACAATTCATGATAAATTTCGCGGTCGCGTAATTTTCGATTTAGGAATGTCAATTGGCCGCCTCGTTCTTGAGATTTATCGCCGCTGGATTATTTTCTCTAGGGACATTTGAAAGACCGAGTTTACGTGATAAAACCAGTGACAACTGACGCTGTGAAAGATGGAGAAAAAGAACAACATTTCCAGGGAAAATGGGGTGTTTGTTTATTTTTTTTTTCAATTTAAAGTTCTAATGGAATACAGTTGATTGCATGCCATATCTGAAACTTTGATTGGGCGCTGTACTGACGTGATAAGCGAAGCTTTGTTGCAAAATATGTTTAAAAATTTTGTGAAAATAGTTGATGTCTGCCGACGAGCTAGAGGTGAACATTTGCCCGACATCATATTGCATTATTAATTTCCATTTTTTTTGGTATCAATAAAACTGAATTTGGCAAAAAAAAAACTGTGTTTTTAAGACAATTTACTTCCTAACCTTAAATATGCCCACCCTTAATTTCAGAGAAAAAAGTAAGCTTATGTTAAATTTCGGTTAAACAAATTTCTTTGTGGGTTGTATTAAAATAAACTTGCACAGAAATGTATACAGGCTTAGAGCCTGTTTTTCGAAAATGAATAAGTGTATACGTTCTTTGAAATAACGAACAAAACTATGTTTACGTTTTTAAAACATTTATTTATTTTCATGTGAGTGACAAAAAAAGAGCTTTTAGTTTCCTACACTCATGAAATTTTTTATGTAAAATTAATTAAAATTTGGTCTACATATTTTTCATTTGACTTTATCGAAAATTCTATTTAGTTTTTAATGTTGAAATGTTAACTGACTTAAAACTCTAAGAAACAATTATCTGTTCTTTTATTTTTTACTTTAACTTACAAAAATAATTAAATAAACGAGAAAATGTGAAATGTGTGCATGGTTATATTATGCATCGTTTCAGAGTTGTATTTTTAAATAATAAAACAAGGAACAGCAATGTAAAATAAGCAAATTTCAAAAAACGTAAATAATAAATTCCCGAAAATACCCGTTGAAAATTTCCCGGGATTTGTAAAAAAAAATAATTCCCGGGAATTGCCGGTTTATTTACCCCGCGTAGAAACTCTAGAAACAGCTGATAACTTACTACAGACAAAAAGGTCTGTTCATTTAATTTCTCAGCAAAAACTAGCAACGAAAGAGAAAGGTAGAAATTTACAAAAATGAACGCCTTACTTGTAAAAAATTACAAGACAATTTTATTAGCATTGAACTTTTTATTATGTAGTTTGTTTCATAATATTTTAAATTGCATTTTTTTTTTGAAATTGTCATTTAACATAAAATCCTTTACACAGTTTCATGTATTTTTACTATTTTTATGTATTTATCATAAATTTGTTATTTTTTATTCATTAACAAATAAAAAAATGCCATCCTTGATCATATGTGAGAAAAAAACTAAATTATTTGCCAATAAAATTGAATTTATGTGTTTTTTTTGTTTTCCTTTTTCGGATATTTTTTAAATAATTAATTTGACAACCAAACAGACCACATGGATAATTCTTGCAAATAAAAATTTTACTAGTAATAATTTGTAGAAATTTTTGGGTGTCTACATTTTTTTCTCTCTTTTGGCGCCCTAGCCTTGCAGACTTTTTTAAATCAGTGAACACTTTCCAGTAACAATTGTTACAAATTCGTAACAATTTTTAGTAAATGAAAAAACCTAATATGAAACTAGATATTTTCTTCGATCGCTTTTGTACTCGAACAATCGGCAACGCTATACACTTCATTTGTCATTAAATTGGCGCAAAACTATAAGTTTTTAATTTTTTTATATCATGAATATTATTTTATGATTATTTTTTCGTTGGTTATTATAGTTTTCATTTGCTTTTTTGGGCTAATAAAATTTTGTAATTTAAATGCAAATTTCGATTAGTTTGCAAGAGCTGAAATATAAAAACAACTTACAAAAGAAAGGTGTGGATTTTGTTCAGTTATATTTTCTTCTACTTGTGTCTTATTATTGCCTTAATTTTTTTACAATAAAATGTAGTATATATACATATATATAAGTGTATATACACTGCATATATACAGTCAATATCCAAATTGAAAACAACAAAAAAAATGTTTAACAAAATATGTAAGAAAATATCAACTGTTACCACTGAACTATTGAATGTTAAATTTGCTTTTCTTTTACGTAACGTTAGAGAACACACAAAAAAATAAGCACGGATACGCAAACACACACACACACTCACATGTGAATTCATTCAGACGTATATTTGTATATGCTTTCCCAGGAATATAGAAACTTTGCCAAATTCAAGGTGTGGTTGTCAATGATTATTAGCAAGGAAGGAAGGAAAAAACATAATAATGTAGAGTAATAAAAAGAAATGCAAGAAAACGTAAATTAGTTATTTGAAAGAAAAGGAAAAATTAAATACTCCATAAACACCGACGAGCAGGCAGACCTTCAACTAGAGCCACACAATCTTAAATCTACAAAAACATAACAGACATTGATTGAAGGGTTTCATTTGTAAAGTTTATATATCGATACAGTGATATGGATATATATAAATGTAATTTCACATGAACATGTATGTATGTTTAGGTGAATGTGCACGAAAACCTAAATTTTTATTTTTTATTTTATTATTCTTTTTAGTAAGCTTTGTTGTTCAATTAATTGTTTGTTGCTTTTGTGAAAACCTGAAGCCAAAAATAATAAAAGAAAATAAAATTGAAAAACATACGTAGTGAAGGCAACACCCACAAATACATAAAACATCTGTCTATATGCTATTCTCTATTTAACTGGTGTTTTTGTTATTTTAACCCCACCTTTAAATCACTTTGCTTGTTTATATTAGATGCTCTGCTAAGTTTTCAAAATGTTTGTTTTTTTTTTATTTTTGGTGCTGTTATTGTTTATTGTGGGTAATAACAATTATAATTGTAGTTTATTTTTATTTTATTGCGACAACAGCTTGTCGCAAAGCTTTTAAAAATTGTAAATTTTTTATTTTGTTTTATTACCGTGGACTTTGTATAACCTGTTGTTCTAGTTACACACTATAATAATAATAAAAAATACGCCTTATTTTTATTTAACACTATGTTTAGGGGCTTCTATTTTCCAATTGTGCATATAAGATAGTTGTGGGTCCTTCTGCTGTGGCATAACCCCTGTTATAAAAAGTAAACTGTCACTGTCACACCCTAATTGTAGATTCTTGTTATTTCACTAACAAAAAAAAACTTAATATTTTCATTCAATTTAAATTGCAACGTCTATCTGCATGACAGGTGGAAGGAAAAGTGTTAAAACTGGGTGTGATTTTTAAACCGCAGAAGTCATGAAGGGTTTTGTATAAAAGGATTTTTTCAAATAAATAAAATATGAAGGTGGGAAAACAATGTTTGTTAATTAAAAGTAGTTGCAATGTTTTTTGTGTTATCGTAAGGGATTTATAGTTTTCACATTGACAGGCACGTCAATAATAAAAGCAAGATCTTTTATTTATGCAAAGGCTTAAACTTGTTTAAAAATATTAAATTAATCATACGTCCTTTAAAATGCGATGGGGTTATAAAAACAATGATTAAAAATTGATCTAATAGATCCAGCAAATTGTGAAGTGTTATACTAATACAGTCTACAATATAGTAAATTAGCGGTAATTAAGGGTGGCACAAAGTGGGGGAGTACTCTAATAATTTCTAAACATGATAAGTTTTATTATTCTCTATAAAGGAACCGTATTGTTTTCGCTACGCTATCCGTCTCTCTTTCTGTCCGTCACATGCTATTTTCTCGAGAACCGTAAGAGCTACGGACCTGAAATTTGGATATACTATGTAGAATTTTGGCTGCTACAATAGCAGCTACATGAGAGTAAAAACTAAAAGGGTGTTTTAAAACTAGCAACGAAAAATGTTGGAATCCCATGTAATATAATACAAATTCTATGTATTTTCACTTGAAATATGTAAAGTTAGTGTATTTATATACAGACTACAACAATTAACACTACAATTAAAAAAATAAATTAAATTAAAGGAAGTTCTATCAGTCATTGTAATTTTGAGTATGTAATTTTGACAATTTGCTGTATCTTGAAAACCTTAAGTGGAAAAATAGTGATATTTTCAAAAAAGGTATAAACAAAAAATCCCAAAACTATAAAATCGCCAAACAAAAAAAAAATGTCAAAAACGGAAATAAATCGTCAAACCGCAAAAAGTGTCACATTAAAAAAAATTCTAAATCTAAAATAAATCGACAAAAACCCAAGAAATCGCCAAAATGAAAAAAATCACCAAAAGGAAAAAAATCGTCAAAAACCGAAAAAAATCACCTAAAACCGAAAAAATGGCCAAAACGAGTAAAAAGCGAAATTCCAAAACTTTATACTATCTACGCTAAAGTTCGTACTGTATTACGTATCTAGTGTCCATACGGAAACCTTCGTACGCGAGTCAAAGTCGCACTTTACTGAATTTATTTAATTTTGAGGTTTATTTAATTTTGACGGTTTTGGCAATTTTTTTTAGATTTTTTACGATTTATTTTAGTTAAAGCGATAATTTTCAGTTTTGAGGCTTTTTTCGTTTTGGCGATTCTCCATAACGGTGAATGCTGTGATCGGAAACCATTAATGAGAGGCTGTTAAATTTGTGTTTTTTATGTTGCTAGAATTCTTCAAATGCTTTAAATTGAATATAAAATATTCGATGCTCTAAACAAAAGAGAGAAGTTAACATCGTGGTATTCCAATAGTGGTTTATGTAACATTGTGTATTCAAAAACTCTTAATATCAGTGTTCAGTAAATAACGTATTCTGAGTTGCTATTTTTTTATTTAAACCTAAAAAAATTACCTCCATACGCAAAAAAAATTAAAGTGGGCTTGAACTGTACGTTAAGACTAAATTTCCATACAAAAACCGATTTAACATACACTTGAAGCATACGGTAGATTTTTGCATATGGGGATTTAGCTTTTAAAACTTGAAAATGTGTTATCTTCTTCTTACTCTTCATAAAAGTCTTTTTAGGCTTTTTTAACTATTTTATCTGCTAAACTTCCTTCAAAGCTTGCTTGCTTATTAACATACAAATTATTCTAATTTTTTTGCTAATTATTTTCTTAGAATGATAAGTATTAAATATTAAATATTATTGTTTTACTCATTTATATACAGTGGGGTTCGATTATAACTAACGCGAAGGGACCACCTCGGAATTTTGTTCGCTTTAGAAATAGTTCATTACAATTAGAGGGCAAAGCTAGGAATTAAATAAAATAAAAGAACATAAACAAAATAAGGTATTTTATATAGAAAATAACAAATCTGTTATTTTTCTTTAATACTACAAATCTAAAAACTCAGGTTTGAAAACACGGTATGTCCAATAAATTTGTTCAAAATAGTCTTTTCTCTTTTATTATTCAAATTGAACTAAATACCCAGCTAAAAAAATTATATATGTTCCATATATTTTTAACATATGAATGTATATAACTATATATGAATATGTATGAATTCATGTATGGAAATATATGGAATTATACATGGCAAAACTATTATATATGAACTAATATATGGACTAATATATGAAATGTATTACTACATATGAGCTCATATATGAAAATTTAATTGTTAAGCTCTTCATATGTGCATCGATATATAAATATAAGATTTTATATATGGAGCCATATAAGAATGTATGCATACATGATATCTCTCATAAGATCGTTTTTGCAATCAAACAAGCTTGGATTTTTATCACTGCTGAATTGGAAATCCATTAGAAAATACATACGGTATGCAAAGTTTATATGCGTACCCTCAACGTTTAAAAAAAAAAAATTTTTAATCTGATTTCTTAAGCTAAATGTCATGTACGAATATGATTTATGTGTTTTTTAAATACTTGATTCACCTTTTGATGAATGAAATGACTTTTAGTTCGTTTTGAATTATTTGTCCAAACAAATGTTTCTTTAAATACAACCTCTCTCCCAAGTCTAAAAAAATTTAATTTTAATAATTTAATTTATTGCACAGCAGTGCCCTTTTGTGAATCAAGAGTGATAAATATGAACTTTGAATACTGTGGAGAGAATTTACAAATACATGTATGAAAATGTATGAAGATATATAATCATATATGCCCATATACCCTCATTTTTCGGATCCGAACCATATATGGGATATCATATATGCTCCATACATATTTTTTTTAGCTGGGTATATAATTTTCAAAAACAGGATGACGGAGAATATCAGCCAATTTTCTGCTTTTATAAAAAAACCAACAGACGCTGAAAGTAGGTATCATAGCTTTGAATTAGTGATGCTGTCTATTATATATTCACTTCGCAAATTTGATGTGTATTTAAAGGGAATCAAATTTAAAGGCCACAAATATCTTAATGTTAAATGAATTCACTTAAAAATTGCTTGCTAAACATTCCTATTATACATTAATTTTTACATTGCATACCAAAATAGAATAAAGAAAAAAGTATAATATATGAAATGTTCGAGCCCAAACCCACTATCATATTGGAAATTTTGAAGCCCCATTAACTTGTAACAAGACGACCAGTTCGTACAAATCAAACGTATAAATCACACGTGTGTGGAAATATCAAGAAAAAAATACAATTTTGTAATCGTTGCTTTCTGACGAACGAACTGATTCGATCACGTTTTCTAGGTTTGAGATTAGGGCATTTGCTATCGAACAATGTAACAGCTCGCTATGGAAAGCGAGAATTAGACCTTAGATTTAAAAAACACGAAACAATAACTGGAAGTCTGCTTTTAATTATAAGCATATAAATTTGCATTTATTTGTGTTTATAACTAGAGTTTGCATAAAAATATAATTTGTCTCAAACACTAAAGAAAAAAATTTTGTAACTGCAGAAGTGATTCACTATACACAATAAGTCATTATAACCAAACTCTACTGTATTGTACTGTATTGGCAAACCCATTAATAAATTTTGCAAATTTTTTCTTGCATGTCAAAGAAATTTAAAGGTGTTTAAAAAGAAACGAATTTAACAAATTCCTAACGAAATCGATTTTAAAATAATTTACTTCACACTATTTGAATTATAGTCCTTAATAACACGCATTTTAAATGAAATCGAATGTTTTTTTATTTTTTATTTTTTTTTAATAAAGCCAAAAGGCAAAAGAGAAGGTTAAACACAAAATACAAGTAACATTGAAACGGGGTTAAAAGTGTTGATGATTACAAATTAATTTTGAAACTCAATTTCAGTTGGTATTTGATTTTGCCACTTGAATAATAGTCAAATAAAATAGCAGCAATATATTACAGCTTTCAGGCGATATGTATCAGCCTGAGTGCCTATGTGTGTGTTTGAGTGTGTGTGTGTGTGTTTCTGGGTAAATGTACGAAAATGTGGGCTTTCTTTTTGTGCCAATATCAAGTCAATTACCGAGTTGTGCACTTTCAAGGCCTTTCTGTTAGTGTGGGTTCTTTTTTATTTTGGCACGAATATGTTTTAAAGTTTTATATATGTATGAAAAATATACGATGATTTTATCAACTCAGTTCTTTAAGTGTTTTAACAAAAAATAACAACCAAAAATTTTGAACAAAAAAGTTTTTTTTAACTTACGTGTTCAAATGATGTTTTCTTGTTAAAGGGGCGTAAACATACATACATATACATATATATGGATGTTGTTTATGTTTATTAGAATTTTCTGTGTATGTTATAATAGAGAAGAAAAGTTGTTCTCTTTTGGTATTAAAATTTGTTTAACGTTGCATGTGAGTGACCATGCATTACTTAACTTTATTATATAACACTTTTACATTTCGATATAAACAGCGGCAATGAAGAAAAAAAATATAAGAATAAATATTCGTTTCTATATAAAAGCCATGCCTTTTTTGTTATTTATGCATGCATGCTGCTGAAAGAGTTGTCATAAATGGGGAGTTTTATATTGCTATCAAATGTTGGCCAAAAAGCGAAACTATTTTGGTAAAGTTATAATATTATAATGTAAAAGTTAGGTTCGGTAGGTACTTTAATGAAAGCAGTTGTGCGATTCAGTAGCTCTTTGCAAATCGAAAATTGTGATATATATCGATATATTTATTTCGTAATGTCGTTCTGTAATTACTCTATTAACGATAATATTCAAGTGTGTATTTCTCACTTATTAATTTTATATCAAGTAACATCTACCTCCACACAAAATTTCAAAATAAGGGAAAAGCTTTAAGTAATTGGGTTTAAGCTTTTGATTTTAATCTTATTACTACAGCCAATAGCGAATAACATTAAAATATGTTTGCAGGTAGCAAAGTCAATAAAGTTTCGCTTTCTTTTATTATTAAAGCTTTATGATTATCACAATACAAGATAATGAATCTCACTACAAGTATTTCAATTGTTTATTTGTGTTTAATGTCTGGGCTGTCTTTATTCTCCAACTATCCAGTTTATAAAAAAAAATTGCTATTAGTCCACTTGTTGACATCGACGTCACTTTCACAAAATACCAAAAAATTGGGACTTGTGTATACGCTGTCGAAAATAACTGACTCCTGTTGGCAGGTTTATGCTGTTTCTTAGACTTTTAGGTACGGAAATAGTTTGTAAGTAGCAAACAATTGTTCTCGAAAGCGAGCAAACAAGTCTCAATTTTTTGGCGAATATGAATCATGTGTAACACAATATAACTGAGATACATTTTATCTTTTTTTTGTTTTTTACAAGGTTGGAAACCGAAACAAATAACGGTATCGGTATTCATACCAATACAACTATTTTTTAAATTTCGGTATCGGTAGCGGTATCGGTATTTTTTTTTATTTCGGTATCGGTATTACCGGTATATACCTTTACCGAGTTTATAATACCGGTATACCGATATAACTGCTAAATTTGATAATTCAGACAGTGGACATAGCAAAAAAAATTTTTTTTGTTAAGTTACTTCGAAAAGGGAGTATTTTTACATTAACATAAAAAGTATTTAAACTTATATGTTTCTATGTACGTTTTTATATTTTTATTAAAAAATAATTTATTAAAAAAGTAAAATAAGAAAACTGCAGTTGAAACTTTGTATTTTGGTTAATTAAAGAAAATAATAAAAATAAATACATAAAGTGAATGTATTATTTATATTACACACGAAATTACACACGTATTCGAATTCTCGAATATTCGTCCGTTTTTAGATATATTCGTAGTCGCCAAATTCAGACCAAACGAATATTTCAATAAATCAATTCAAATTTTTTGTAATTTTTTTTTGGAATTGCCGGGAACTCAAAAGCAAATTCTATTTGTTATTACTTTCTACCTAAGAAAGACTTTTCAGCCGAAAATATTTATTGGCAAATGTTATGTTTAATGTAACAAATTATATCCCTTATTCAAAATAAGCTTCATTTTCTAAATCTAACAACGTTTGCCTTCTCCATTAGCAGAACAGTGGACAAAGGTTGGTAAAAATGCCAATTTTTTTACACTTTTTCTTGAATATTTCCTAAACTGTAAGCGAAAACCCATAAATGTTTCACACTTTTTTTAGCTTTTGGATAGAAAAAAATTCACTTTCAAAAATCTTTTTTATCTGATAAAAAACATGAGGTTGGCATCGATTTGAATTTTTCATTAACTAAAAGTTTACCCATTTTGGTGCTTTGTGACTCCGCCCCTTTGAAGGATATATAGCATAAATTCCAGGCTTAAGCTCTGTGACACTTCCTCAAATGCTGTTTAAAAATTCATAAAAAATCGGACAGCTAGTTTAAAAACTGTAGAATTATTTTAAATTTAAAAAAATCCCCACTATGTATCGGGTACTTTAGGCCCCACCAGAAGGCAGCGTCGGATCGAGCTAAAAAATTAAGACCGCATTTATGGCAGCAAACCTCATATTTTAGACAGCCCACATATATATTATATCAATTAAAGAAAAAAATCTTTAATGTGCATACATAAAAAAGCACTCTTCAAAAATTTAAATCTCGGCATTACCTTGTGTATCTGGAACAACCGATATACTAACTTTCGCGATTTCATATAAATAAGTTATTTATATAAAAATTTATTATTTAAAATAACTGTCCTTGTAAGGGCTTTGCTCTAGAGATACGTTTTTCGTTCCTAAAGGCATTAAGCAGCTCATGAAGTTCGTTAGTATTTCGCACTGGTGATGATTATGATATGATTGCACTTTCCGGTTGATTAAAAAAAAACAATGCTGAATAAGAATGTGTAAAGGCGAAAACACGTGTTTATATAAGAAAGTTAATTGAAATATATTTTTAAAATTTTATTTTTGGTGGGAATCGGTATACCGGTACATACCGGTATAGACCTAAACGGTATTCCTGATACCGGTATTTTCTAACCGAAATGTGTTTCGGTATCGGTATCGATACCGGTATCTAATTATAGCGGTATTTGAATCGGTATCGGTATTTTTACGATACCGTTTGCCATCCTTGGTTTTTTACGTTTAAAATCTCTATATTTAAGGTTGTGACAGAGCAGATTTTCAGTACTTTTATGCTCTTTATTATCCTGACAACTTCTGCCAAAAGTATGGCCTAATTTTGCAAAACACAAACGTTAAGCATTGAGAAATTTTGGAGATACTTTGTCTTGTAATTTATATTTTTCCATATCCAATTTTTAAGCTTTGGCTTCTTACTCAGCAATTCGCTTAGGCTAAAGCTGAATTTGGTTGTTAAAATATTGAAGAAATGCTGAATTAAAAATGTATGGCGATGACATAAAACACTAAAGTTTTTGCCAATTAAATATGTCTATTTAAGAAATGAAAATTAGCAATTGTAGTCGAAAATCCAAGTTGTAAACTTTAAGCTATAGGAATTTAGTTTTTTCTTTTCTTTTTAACCCTCGACCAAAAAAGGAGAAATATAAGTTTGTAGTGTGTGCCGTACAGAACAAACGGCAAAAAAACTGTAAAATAACAAATTTTAATTTTTGTTATTTTTGTTTGACTTTTTTTAAATTTATTTTTTATTTTCAAATTCAAATTACAAATAAATTTTTTTTGTACAAATTTCCTAAAGAAAAAATTAATAAAAGGTTAAAAAAGTTTAAACTAAATTATTTTTAAACGTTAGAGGGCTTATTCAGAAAAATAAATTTAGTTTTACGAAACATTTAATAAACAAATTTCTATACAAAATGTGTTCTGTAAACTTTTTGTAAACCAAAATAATTTTTTGGAATACGGCGGTAAGTCTTTAATTTTATATATATTTTTTATTATCGATATTTCATTAACCTGGGGTTAAATTATTCATTAAAAAAGAACCCATCTTCAATTAATATGGAACTCCTTTTAAAGTTCATGTCTTTTGATTAAATTCTTTATAGTTTTAACATATTCTTGGCCAATGCATGTCATAGTTTCTTGTATATGTTGCCGATGACACATGTTTTTGCATGCTCGACCAACACCATCGATATAAATGGATTTTATGTTTTTAAGTTTTTCTTA
Organism: Tachina fera; assembly: GCA_905220375.1. Lineage (NCBI taxonomy): Eukaryota > Metazoa > Arthropoda > Insecta > Diptera > Tachinidae > Tachina > Tachina fera. Next base: position 79,566,065 of record LR999966.1, read on the forward strand.
GAATTTATAAGTTTTAACATGCTTTTCTCTTCCGTATACATATAAAGTTTTTTTTTATCCTTTATACAAAACTTTCGTTTAGTTTTTAGTTTAGAATATTATTTTATTTTTTCTATTTCTTTCATGTTTTTAAATTAATATGTGCGTGTTGGTTTTGATAAAAAAAGAAGTGTTGAAAATTTTGTTCAACTTCAAATGAAATTTGATTAAAAGTAAAGATAAGAAAGAAACAAAACATTACTGTTTCCGTAATTTGAGAGTTATAAAGTTGTTTTTACCAAAATAATAATAAATTTTATAAGAAATAATAAAAATGTTTATTAAGTGAAATATATGAAAAACTAAAAAATTAAATACAATTTGCTGAGCAAATTATAATTGAACATTGTCTTTACTTGTGAAAATCATTATTTTTGATGCTGCTCACTTAAACTTTATTTAAGTCTTAGTTATAACTCATAAACTCATTTAGTTTATTTTAGAAGTTATTGCTGATGGTAAAATGTTTATTTATAGCTGTACGACTTTCTTGTGTAGTAAAAATAAATTAGCGTAGTCATCACAACAATTTTATAATTTAGATTTTATAACAGACTTGATAATAAAAAAATTTCCTTTTAACATTTGTTTTTCTTTCTATAGTAAGTTATAAAGGATGATTTTTTAAGAGCTTTCGGATTTGATTTATAAAAAAAACATATAGAATCTATAAAAATTTATGAAATTCTTATTCGAATCCGTAAAAAACCCTATATATTTTAATGCTTAAAGACGGTTTCATGTACATATTGACCGTGGCTGCGCCTGAAATTTTTCATACGCTGGATCCAATGTAGACATAATTTTTCCATCACATTGCCCGATATCTCGCGAATAAATACTTCAATATTGTCTTCCAGTGTTATCCATGTAGACATTAACCTTAACGTAGCCCCTTAGTAAATAGTCTAAAGGCATTAAATCGAACGATCTAGGCGGTCAATTGACCGGCACAAACGTGAAATAAACTGTTGACCGAATTCGCCTCTCAATTGCGCCATTGGCGGATACAGCTGCGATATTTTCCTCTGTCCAAACTCTACGTGTGCGTACCAAAAACAGTGTTTCCAAAAAGAAAGTTGCTAAAAATTCACCGTTTAAAAGTTATACATTTTTACGTAAATCATTTAATACTTATGTTTATTATATTTATTTACATATTAATCATACGCAACATATTACTAATTTATTTTTACATATTTATCTCAAAAAGTAAGCAACAGTTATTTTTAATTTCACAGGTTTGTGAGTTTGTGTGGGTTGTGTGGATTGAGTGTGACGCACTTGATGAGTAATGCTAGGAACACAACTGAGACGAACGACTAATTTTTCGATGCGAACTTTGATCTTAGAAAATAAAACACAGTTGTGCATATGTAAATGAATACAACACCGCCGTACAACGAAATTGGTCGTGCGTGACGAACTCTGAGGTAGATTTATTTCTATTTTGTACGCCGACGAACGACAAAAAACAAAATTGAGAGAAAATTCTCTCTCTTTCTCTCTCTCTCTGTTTTTGTACACTCAACAACTTACTTTATCAAATATGAGAGAGAAATTCGTTGAGTAAATTCGTCGTTATTGTGATTCACACGACGAATTTACGCAGCGAATGCTTATCGTCGAATTCGTCGACGTGGACGAAATTCGTCGTTCGTCCCAGTTGTGTTCCTAGCATAATATGTGCTGCCTTTGTAACAGAGTTGCCAGCAAAAATTTAGTAAGCTAAGTAAGCTATTCTTTCCAGAACTTTCTTTCATAGTAGTTTACTTTTATCGAATTTCTAGACAAAAAGAAGCAACAGAGAAAAACAAATTATTTTATTAAATAAACAATTAACTGCCAGTTTATAGAAGCTTTTATAAAAATTCTCGCCTGTCTGTTTATATTGATAACAAAAACAAATTTTGAGTGCTTTGTTTTTGTTTTCAATATAAATAGCAAGGCGAAAATTTTTACATGGCTTCTACAAACTGGCAGTAAATCTATTTGCATACCCATAACAAATTTAATATAATGCAGACTTTGTAATTTTCATGTCTTCTTAATCATTATAAGATCGCTCTCATAAGTCGGATTAAATTCGTTATTACTGAACTGATGAAAATTAACATAAAACATTAGGGTCCGAAAACAATAAATATTCCTGAATTTAAAAAAAAACAGCAGACATCGTGACCTATATATGACACTATTTTAGCTGTTCTCAACAAAATTTTTTGAAAATTTTTATTAGGCAGAAATATTATTATTATTTTTATTATTATTATTTATTAGAATTATTTTTGGGCAGAAATAATTGTTATATTTTTATTTTTATGTTTTTGAGCAGAAATTTTTATTTTCTTATATAAATTTTTGAGCAGCCATAATTGATTTTTTAATTGTAATTTTTATTTTTTTAATCAGAAGTAAAATTTGTTTCCTGATTTTAATGCTTTAAGAAGAAATAAATATCAATTTTTGATATTTCTAACTATATTTAACAAAAATAAAAGTTGTATTATATTAAAAATATATACATATACATATGTATATGTACATAACTACTACGATGGATCAAAGGGATCGATATTAATTTTAAAAATTAATATCCTTATATATATAATTCTACTGTACGTGTGTATGTCAGTGATTTCCTCCCAAAACGGCTGGACCTGTTTGAATGATTTTTTTTAATGCGTTTGGGTTGCGCCCCGGACGGTTTATATTTACAAATCAGCCCGGCAGATGGCGCTGCAAGTGGTGTTCAGGTTATTTATCTATATCTTTTTTGACTTGTGTCTCACTTAAAATCCTACTTTTACCTGACTTAAAATTGTAAAAATTGCCCTTAGAATATTAAATTCATTGCCTGTATGAAAAGTGGTAAATCTTTGGAACTGGCTCCGATGTTTTTGCTTTGCTTAAGTTATAAATTATTCCCGATTGGAATTTAAAAATTGTTCACCACTTTGCCTTATTCAAAATTATTAAAAATAATGCTTTCAAAGAAGAATTTTAGTTCTTACTCGTATCTTTAATTGTACAGGAAGTATTTTCTCATTTTCATAAAAAATTGTTTTCATATTGCTTGTACAAAAACGATAATCATTTATTTATTTGAAATTTTTTTCTTAAATATTTTTCTTCTTTATGGTGCTCTTAAAATGAAATTAATTTTCTTTTTAAAAATTAATACATTTGAGATAGATTGTTTAATGTTAATGGGAGTGTTTTAACAAATAAATCGTTTACTTTTTTTATTTGATAGCGGAAAGTTATTTAAAGAAATACAAAATAAATGCATTGTTGTCTTAGTGGTTTTAAATAATGTGCAAATATTTGCTTTAAATTAGATTAACACGTATATACACATACACTTTCTTATTAAACTGCATACACACTGCAGACACAAAAATAAAACAAGCCACAAAGAACAAACTACAAACTAAAACTTCAACTGACCCGCATCAAGTAAAATGGAAACACAACTTAGAAAAACTTCAAAGATTACCGCAGGGCAAATAAATACAAAAATACGTATATAATAGGGGCATTCACTTATATACAGCGTTGACAGAAATATATAAAATTTTGTAATACAAACTAAAAGACATTTTACTTTTTCCAAAGAGAGCATTTAAATAAAATAGCACATATCACGAGGGCATCTTTATAGCTCAAATGCAAGCTGAGGTCAAAATCGTTACCTTTGTATAAAAGTAAAATCAGTTGAGTTACTCTAGATAAAAAAATTAAATGAAATTTCAAGTAACTATTTTGTAAGTTAATTGAATACTTCCCTATTAACAAACTTATGCCATAAAGTACAAATTAGGTTTTACAGTTTATTACATAGAAGCAATTTAAAACTTATCTAAATCAATTATGTTTTTACTTAAATTTTGAATTAATAAAATCTTATTTTCTAATTGCTGTTACGTTTTTACCTTTTACAAACGGTCTTTAGGCTCGAATTTCGGAATTTTGCAAAAAGTTATCTGAGCACAATTTTAATTATTACAAAATTGGAACACTTTATTTACTCGACACTGATGTAATGAGCTTTTAAATACCCAATGTTAAACTATTCACGAATGAAATATCACAATGTTAAGTGATCCATTCATTAGACAACACTTCGCTGCTTAGCTAATGCTTTGCCATTTTGATATTTAAGATAATGTTTCACAGTAGATTTTGGATACTTCACGCTAATGGTGTGTGTAACAATTCTTTATGTAGGTTTGTGTGTGTACATTGACAATAGAGCATGTGTAAACGTCTGCATTGGCTGATGTGTTTGTTTAGTTGTATAGTTTTTAATAGTAAAAGGAACAACGTTATAGTTTTTATTTGTTTTTTTCCTTGTCTGTTTTTCCTATGTCTGTGGGATTATATATTCGGTTCTTATCTATTAGTTGTCTAAGTTGTTCGAATTGTTGTCAATGTTTCTATTGAAAAAAAGTTGTATTAGGTCAGTTCACGGTACATTTACGTAAAAATACATATTACTTAGCAGCAGAATGAGAAGATATATATACATTTAATTTTTTTATGATGAATTCTTGACCGGGACTGCAAATAAACAATAGATACACATTCAAATTTTACTTTTGTGTTAAATTCAGTTGATTTTGTATTAGTCAATCTTTAAACAATCACACAACGGCAAAAACACTTTAGTTCACATGCTTCTCCACATACTCAAACATTCTTGCGTAAAGTATTTCTATGCATATTCAAAGTGAAGGAGATTTCCATGTATGCATGTAAATACAAGTTAAAATCTAAAAAAAAAGAATTTGTACGTGTATGCAAGGATCGAAATACATACACATTTGTTGTTGTTGTTTGCAAGAGCAAATGATTGGATGTGTTGCTTAACAACACAACACATTTGAAAATACCTACAGACATATATGTACATACGCACACCATTATTTCGTACCAAAACACTAACTTTGTATGCTTTTATATAAAATAGGTGCTTGTTAAGTTAAATGGAGCCAAAGAATGACATGATTTGTGTAAGGTTAGTTAGATGAAAACACATCTAAGCCGCAAATGGCTTTTGCACTTAAAGAAAAAGAAACAAAAAACACAACACGTAAACACATAGTTGACAGCTTTCAAAGTGGACTAAAGATTTACTTTAAACAACAAGCATCTGATTTTTTTCATACATACTTATACAAAATAAATTAGTTTAAAGTCCTGTGTCAGATATTTTATTATAACAACAACAAACCTTTTATTTTATGTTTCCCATAACATAATGTATATTCCTTTAACTTTCAAGAAAATCCTTTTATTTAGTTTATTTTTATGGCTGTTCATAAGCTTGTCAGAATAACTTAATTTTACACACGATAGACTTTTTATTATTGAACATCTTTAGGAATAACAGTGAGACATCGTAGCCGCCAGCATTAAAGTCTTATCAACATCCATGAACATTGTTATTTTATGACCAAATATGACTCTTGAGAGAGACGTGATAAAGTGACCTGTGAGATTAGGGTGTTCAAAAAACTAATATTTGCAAATGAAATCGGATTTAGAATAATGGAACCTAGAAAAAACTAATTTTAAATATGTTTCATGTAATTAGTAACCAGATTTTTATTTATTCTACTAAAAAGTGCCACGAAATAAAATGCTGTTTAACATATTTAATATTGTTTCTTGGTTTGTTTTATGAATTTTAAGTTAGATACGCTTAAAGTTGAAGAAACAGGAACTTTATTTTACTTAAAATTATATACTTTTATATGGTTCAACTAGATTATTATATCTACATTAATATATTAAATAGTAAAAAAAATTTTCTAAAATCTAAAGTGTGTTTAATTAATTAACGCAAAAAATTTAAAAAAAAATTTATTAAATTAATTTTTTCTTTAAATTTTCCATCTCCTTTGATTTGGATGATTTTCAAGATCGAAGTGTCTGTTATATAACAAATACCGAAGCACGAACAAAATGTATATAAACGGTGCTTAGCTAATAAAACAAGCAAAAATTCATTATTTTTTTATTCACGTACGCCTGCCATTGACTGACTTCGGATACGAATTATCAAAAAAAAATATTTTCTTAATAGGTTAGCAAAACTCACACACGTTATTTTTTTTAAATGATTATTATATATACAAAAATACAACCGCGTTTATGCGTGACTCATGCGTGACTCACACGTGCCTAATGCGTGACTCACGCATAACAAATCACGAAATTGGTGCATTTTAAAAACAATTACAAAAACAACTGCAAACTGGAGTCGTTAAGAGCTGATTGTTGGAAAGCTCAACGCTTGAGGCTATTACTATTTCCTTCATAACGTCTGAGGTACACCGCTGCGCAGCATAGACTTTTATAAAATAACGCTCATTCGTTTAACCTTTAAAGTTAAATTAAAATACCTGTCTAATTGAGCCCAATCACAGAGAAAACAGTGCCTACTAAATACCTCATAAAATAGAACAAAATTAATAAGAAATCTCTATGGGTTTCTTTTTCAATAAGGAAATCTTATTAATTTCATAGAGAAAATCAAGAAGAAATCTTGTAGTTTTTATGAGGTTATCTTATTGATTTTTTTAATAAAGTTTTCTTCTTGATTTTATGAGGCAACCTCATAAAAAAATTTATGTCTTTATTCTTTGTGCTTTGCTTATGTATTTTCATTTAAATTCTATGCCATATACTTATGTATATAGATATAGATGTTATTTATTTATTATTATTATACATACTTACATACACACATACATATTATATTGGATTCTTAATTCTTAATTAACTGACTCAACATACATACATATTATTACTTGAAAGGAGACAAGTATTGAACCAGCAAACTTCTGACTGATAGACAAACACTCTAACCGCTATGCTAACAAGCAGTCTGAACAACCATTGAAATAATTGTACAAACATGCTTCCAAAAAAACGCAAAAGATCATGAATAAATAGTTTTGTGTAGGTATTTATAAATATGAAATAACACCTCATAAAATCAAAAAGATTTCCTTATTAAAAAAATCAATAAGATGCTTTACACATATTCATTTAGGAACCTAATAAAATCAAAAAGAAAACCTTCTTAAAAAAATCAATAAGATAACCTTATACAATCAAGAAGAAAACATTTTTAAAAAATAAGGCAACCTAATAAAATCAATAAGAAATCCTCATAATTTACAATTTATAAGAAAAGCTAATAGAATCAAGTAGAGTTTTTCTATGGATTGTTTTTTTTTGTGACAAAAATAACAGAAATTGAGTAAAAAAGTAGTGAATAATAACATTTCTTCTTGATTTTGTGATTTTGGCTTTCTTCTTGATTAAATAATAAGATTTACCACATAAAAACAATAAGAAATCTCTATTAAAAAATCTTCGCTTCTTTCTGCTGGGATACCCCTTTGCCTAAAAACGTTTCATAGAGAAAATCTCGATTTTATGAGCCAGTTTTTTCTCTGTGATTAATAACTTTATGCTCTCTTAAACTGAAAAAATCAGTTTACCTTAGTGCATTTCCGATATAAACATTAATTGAATTACAAATTTTAGCAAAATATTTGAAAGAATACCCAAACCTGATAATTGCATGGTTAGATTTATTATTTTCTTATTTTCTTATTTAATTACGCAAAGTTTTCAGCTTTTTTATGATCATTTTTCTTTTACAATTTGAAGCCTTAACGCGTCATTACAAAATCCAAGTTACCTACTTGAAAATTATTTTTTGCCTAAGAAAAGTACTTTCACTTTTCAAGTTCGTTTTTTTTATAATCCATGAAATCACCGCATTTAGCCTTTGTATGCAGCGTTTTGCTGCGAATCGAAATTTTCTTCATTTGATGTGTTCCATTCCGTATTATTTCGACTTTTTCCAATATCGTATTCTTCTTAAATTTATTTAAAATCAAAACAAAACTTGAATTTATTTGTTTTCACCGCCAAATAAAAACTAATATCCAACATTTTTTACTTCATAGAAAAATGGATCTCAACGGATTCCGTAGAGTTTGATTATATTGAATTATTGGATAAGTTTAATATTTTTAAGACAATACTTTTATTTATAACTCCTGAGTAGTAACATGTATGATTTGGTAATATTAATTAAAATATTTGTAGTATTAACTAAAAAATTAATTAAATTTTCACCTATAAACAATTTGATAATATCAATTAAATTTTTCCACTCAAATTAATTAATACAATTAAATTCTTAATTGCAAATATTAATTGGTGAACACTTTTTTCTGTGAGTATAACACAATTAAATTTTAATACACATCACTAACACAACTTGTATCTAGGAGGCATCTTGCTCTCTTTTCGTAGGAAGTTTCTTGATCTCCTGCAGCTGCTTAAGAATGTTGATTATTATCAAAACGAAAAATCACAGTTCTAATTTATTGTTTGTGAATCAAAAGCACACACGAAAGATAATCATATTGATTATATGCTTCAAATCCAAATTATAAGATGAACCTTCAGCCTAAAATTAGAAATTTCTCTTCAATCATATCAAAAGCTTATGCAGCATAAGTCATGAAAGATTTTTTAAAAATTGAAAAATTTGCTCTGCTCCATCAATCAGCCGTGTCACAGATTCCGTTCGGAATGGTTTTGATTCCGTATTAACCATTCCGTTCAATGTTCATTTTGGTGCTTCGGATTCCGATCGTTTTCATCAATCCGAAAGAAATGGTAAAATCGTTTTTATCTTGTAAGTGTGGCAATATAATTTTGTAGTAAAGCAGTATGTGGCATATGTTTAGGCGTTTTAATTTTTTTTGTATGCATATTTTAATTTTGCCTTGTATTTGTATGTTTTGTGTGCTATCAACAGATTTTGATAAAGCACATACAAAAATGGTATGGCAATACTAAAGAAACCAATTCCGTACATTTGGTTCTGTTGATTTTATTTTTGAGAATTTGTAACGCAGTTTTTGTTTCCAGCTGGGGTAGACGTCAGCCTGTCCAGGTTCTTACCAAAGGTCTGCTTTCTTTGTAAATGAAAACACTGAGATGTTGGTGTTTAGTGTTCAGAGAATATACAATATTTTTATTTACGAAACTTAGCTTAACTTATGCTATTTTACACTCAATATGTTGGTTATAAAATTCACTTGTGTCGTCTGGTTGCCTTTCGGATACCCTGTCCTGAAACTGGAGGAGTGCTCGGTGAATATGGTTACCGCCTGTGAATAAACGAAATATTCCAAAAAGCGTATGCTTTAATAAATACAATTTAACTAAAGATTCTGCTGTTCGTGTATTAATTAAATACAATTTACGAGTACACGAAAGATTCGGGAGTTCGTGTAGTCGGCTAAAATACGAGTTATGTCTACTCACTACAAAACACACGAAAGATTCGGAAGTTCGTATGCTTCACTAAATACAATTTACAACTCTACTAGGTAATATATGTGTATCGAACAAGAAACGGCAAAGCTTGCGGATGATAGTTCAAGTGGCCTTCTTATAACTACCATTCGTACGGTGTCGTAACTTGCCCACCGTACGAATGTAATTACCGTTTCTTGTTCGATACACATATATTACCTAGTAGAGTTGTAAATTGTATTTAGTGAAGCATACGAACTTCCGAATCTTTCGTGTGTATTGCGTGACTTTATTTTGAATTTGAGAAATTTACATAATAAATATATAAAAACTAATTAATTGTAATTCAGCTTTTAATAAGTAAATGAAAAATAGTATTCTATATTGAAACAAATTTTTTTAAATATTTTTTTTACTTTAACACGCAGAAAATGTTAATTCCGTCCATGAAACTAAAAGAGATTTCATTCCGAATTGAATTTCGCTTCCGAACGGAATTGAGCTCTTTGACATAGCTGAATATCGTGTTAATTTTTATTTAAAAAAATTATATGATTTCGACAGTTAAAAAAAACAAAAAAGTGTTCTGTAAACCGCAAAAAACTGTTCATTACAGTTGAATCTTATTAGACAAGAAATAATCATTTGGTTGCTTTCTGACCACAAATAAAGATGCAGAGAGGTAAAAACATTAAAGATTTGTTTAGACTCAGCTTATTACTATTCTGCAAATCCAATAAAAAAATACTCATTGAAAATAAAAAGTTAAAAACACATTATAATAAAAAAACATTTTTATTGCTAATTTTCTTTATTGCACTTGTTCTTAAAATTACCTTTTGCTAAAAATTTACTTGTAGCAGCATTCCATTAGCCTCAATTAAAATGAAAGCAAAATGTGTTTAACAGCATTTGTTAAATGTTCAATATTATTTTGTTAAGCAATTATTAGTACAATGTTTGCAACCATTAAGTTTTGTTGCTTTTTCTTGATACAATTGCTGCACAATATATTCCTTCTTAGCAAATATACATAAATGTTTTACTGATGGCGAGCTATTTAAGGCAAAGAGCTGGCAGTATCTAAATAAAATAATTGTCTTAAACACATGTTTGTTCATTTGGCAACAGACAACAAAATTGCCACTATGAACATTGACATACACATTGTTTGTTTATTTATGGCAATCACTTGTTCATACTTAACATTCATTCACGTGCTTCCACCAGGGTTTAAATACAATGTCCCTAGACAATATTTCTTGTATCTTTATACCGTTTGATAGTTAATTTCTATTGCTGCCATTGTTTCAGTTGGTTGTTTGCTGTTTTGGTACCCTGCTGTTTTATTTTTATTTATTTATTTTTTTTTTTTTTTTTTTTGCTATAGCATATCTCTTGCTTTAACATCTCTCTTATGTGCTTTTTAATGACAGATAGTTTTGAAGTTAGTTATTGATTCAGTATCGAAATATATTAAGATATTTTCCTAGTACTATGGACTTATAAAGGCGTAAGTAAAAAATTTAATAAACATGTGAGAAAATTATATTTGAGTTGGTTTTGTTGTGAGTAATTTTGTTTGAAATTATCTTCCCAAATACAAATTTAAATAATATAACAAGGCCTGTAAATCAAACAATTTTCCTTCTAATATTTTTTTTTATTATTTAGACAGCTGAAAATATTAATCATAACTTGTTTAGCACTCTTTCTTAAAAAAATAAAACAAAATTTTTCGAAAAAAAATTTCTCAATATACAAGCCTTGCCATATTGTTTAAAGTTGATTTTGAATAAAAAATATCGACCCAATTGTCTCTAAACAAAAACAACTTATTTATAAAATATTTTGGTTTTGAGAGATTTTGTTTGAAATTATTTTTTCAAATTAAACTCAAAAAAATACAACATAACTATCGTTCAATTAAATGCACATTTCATATTTTAAAATTTCTATACAAGATTTTTGAAATAATAAAAATTATTCCGCCAGCATTAAAACTTAATAACGACTCCAAAAAGTATGCTATTGTTTTTTTGTAATGAGAGTATACGTCAGTGTTTAAAAAACTGGAGTCGAAATAGCAAAAGCCGTTGTTTGAATGTCCAATCACAACCTGTTGCTCATAATACTTATACTGAATTTCAAAGTGTCGTAGTTGAAGTTAACACAATAAACGAATAACTATACAAAACGAAGAACTTTAACTCTCGACATGTTCGAAAAGTTTTCGGTTAGAGTGACGGCTGCTTTAAATAAATACGAAGTTTTTTTGTGTGTATATGTTTGAATGTGTGTTTTGTGTGTGTATGAGTGTTTTTTCCTATATGTAGAAATATAGTAGTAAGACAACAACAACAACAATTCTTCCAGCAAAAAATTAAATACGCAATTGAAACTGCAAAATCAAAAGAAAAGAAAAAACACACAACATCTCTACTACGATAACTTCAGAATTTATTTAAAACAGCGCGCTGACAAACAGAAAACTTTTCGAACATGTCGAAAGCTGAAGCTCTTCGTTTTGTATAACTATTTGTGTTTTGTGTCAAATTCTACAACGACACTTGTATTTTCAGAAGCAGTAGTATGAGCAGAAGCAAAAGAAAATACACAAATGGAAAATTTTTAAACGCAAGTATACCACTGTTGGTATTTGTGGTACAATTGTACCAAATTTGGTACAATTACATTTGCATTGGTACACTGGTACACTTTAAGCATACACAAGCATTGTTTGTATACGTGTGCATGAAGAACTCAGCATACACGTGCATTCATTGCATGATAAATTAATAGCTTCTTCTCACAAGCTAATTGCAACGCAATTGTCAAACTAGATACAAAAACTTTTCACGTATAGAGTTTGACAGTTCTTTGTATAACCTTCTGATTTGAGCAAAATTTATCCTGTTATGGTTTGATGCATACATGCATGTGCAGAAATCAAAAAATTTAGATTTTGCTTCATGCATCGTTGGTGTGACTCATACAAACAAGATTTTGCTAATACTATTATAATGCAGGTCATGCATTTTGACCGTGAATAATGCGCTTTATACTTCAGTGGTACAATTTGAAAATATGTGCTTTGCATTACAGTAATAATAATTTCTCGTAACATAGTTGCCTAATAAATGAAAAATTGTTATGAATTCTTATTGTTTATGATTAGTTAGCAGATGTCTGCATTTTGGTACAATTGAACGTAATTTAGTACAGTTGTTTTAAGAATAGCCATATCCCAACCCTGTAGCATACGTATGAAAATTTAATAAATTAATCATACGCAAATTACCCGGAAGGGTATGCTATAGTTATTGCAATACTTTTGGTTTTATGACTAAAGCCTTGCAGTACACAACAGCATGTAAAAAATTGGGACCCTAACGGTTATAAATTTTATTTTAAAAATTACTTCTTAATTATTATTTGTTGAGTTTTATTTATTTGTCAGAAAATAAATATTTCTCAAGTTTTAGTTATTCTTCGGAAAAAAATTTATTTCTTCATTTTTATTTCTTCATCAGAAAATAAAAGTTACTTTTTGATTTTATTTTTTTTGCTTAAAAATGGTAACTTTTAAACTGAATAAAAAATAAAAATATAAATTTAGTCTAAAATATAAGAGTTTTTTACAGACTGTCGAATAAATTCCATTTGAAATCGGTTAATATTAATTTTAGCGCAGAAAACGCGTTATCTACACAGTTTCAAAATTACCTTATTTTATGTTAAAAAAATTAAAAAGTAACCGTTATTTTTTTAACGAAAAATAAAACTCAAAAAATAATTTTTAATTCCCGAGTAATAAATAAAATTAAAAAAAATGTTTTTTAAGTTTTTAATTAAAATTCAACAAGTGTATTTAAAAGTAGGCATCTAAAAGTAGGCCATAAAACAAGTAATATCTTGGTGTACTCCCTGCGCAAGTAGCATTTTGTTATTCGCGGTCCCTGAACAAAGCACATGCGCATATTTCTCTGACATAATTTTGACGCTACAAGCCGTGTACTAGTAATATACATATGTACATGTATTTACATATGTGCTGTCTACAAAAAAATATTTTTTTGATAGATGAAGCTCTAAATAGAAAACAATGAACACCGACATTATTACAATGAATGGAATGGCCTATGAATGAGCTGTATTAAAAATCCTTTAAGCTTAAACTTTTACTACAAGTCCTAACAAGTTTGGTTTTTCCTTTGCCTGGAATTATTTTCTCAGCTGATACATTCAGCGAAATAAATCCAACCATTATTCTGTGGGTATTACTATCTATTATTGGATTTCGATACCTTATTAAATAATCCCTCTTTTACCCAATCAATATAAATAAACAATATTTTTAACTGTCTCCTTTATTTCTATTCGTATTTTCCAACACATTATAAAGAAAACATTTGATAGTTATTTGTTCTACGAATATCTAATTTTTATATTGTTTGTTTTATTTTGTTATTTCTATTATTAGCACTGATGTTTGGCATATTGGCATACAAATATTTGTATAAATTTACTTTTGTATTTATTTAAGGATGAACGTATTTGGCATTAACAAACTAATTTGTCTATAAGTGCTGGGATGTTAATTATACGAGAGCTGAATATTTATTTATATTGTATGTTGTCTACTCAACCAGAAAAAGAAAAGCAGACAGTTTTACAACTTGCTGTTATTATTGATGTATTCGACACTTTAATAGAGACCATTCAGACCGAAAATGTTATTGAGAATATAAATGTTATACAATACAAATGTTATTGAGATAAACTTTGTGCTGCTTAAATGAAATGTCTAGTGAATGCAAAAGCATATTAAATGACACTTAAGATTAACATAAATATTTCTTTCATGTTGGAATTTTTTAAATTTTATATATCAAATATAGAAGTAGGAAACATAGATTATGTCAAGTTAAACAATTGATAGCTAGATGCCCTGGTTGTAACTGGACCAATGAGTGCGCGGGTAGTTGGGTTCGATTCCCGTAAAAGACTTTTGTCTGTTGTCTGTCACTTCAACAACATTGATGTTGGTAAACTCATTAGCCAAGCATGCTGTAGTTGCTCAAAAGCCTCTCAACGTTAATTGCAGAGTTAAGACAGAAGAAGAAATTGCAGCCGTAGCAGTTACTAAAGCCTTGAGCTTGTAGGAAAAAAAGTACAGAAACACAGGGCCTCTCGTTGAGCTCTCATTCTCAAACTAAAACACTTTGAGAGTAATCAGAAAAAAATTACCTTTAAATTAATAATCTGTAATGCCATCTTGTTGAAAGACAAAAAGTAAACTCAAACTAAACTTTTATGCATTCGAAGCACTTAGCTTTATTATCTCTGCTTATTTATTAACTCAAGAGTAGTAAAATGGAAAATATTGATTTTTGATTTTCTTTAACTTAAATAAAACTTACAAGCAAACACAGCTTATTTGGTACTCACATACTTGTTTACATACACAACTACTCATGTTTATTCCCCAAATAACATTTGTTAGTTTATTACCTTACATACATAGTATGAAATAACCTTGGCCCTGTCTTTCAGTTAGTTTTGTTTCTCTGTCAACCTGACTATCTACCCACGTAAAATTGGGTAACAAACAAGTAAGATTTTACCTTGTTACAACAAAGAACACAAAAAAATAAAAAAAAATATATAAATATATAAAAATCTAAAACAGTTCTAACGAAATTTTTTACAACAAGGACGAGTATTCTATTTTCAATGCAGGTATTTCAGCTACTTTTGCTTTTTGCACTATTGCACTACACTATTAAATAGAGCATGAGTTACTTACGAACAAGTTTGTTTTACTATTAACAAGTGAGTTACGAAACTACTACAACAATGGTGTCAGTATTAAATGTTGGGCTACTTTCCTATTTTGGCTTGCATTTACTTTTTGCTTCTTTGGCCTTATTCCTTAACACAACGTGATTTGAATGTTGCTGTTTTGTTAAGTCATGGATAATGATTACAATTAATGCAAATTTTGTTTGTAGTTTTGGTAATTGCAGTGTTTTTAAATACAATTAAACTTTTATATTAGAAAAAACCAAAATCGACATAGAAAACTTAAAATCGAAATATAAAAACAAACATTTTGCATTGAAATAATAAAACGGTACTAGGGTCGTCTATGAAGACCCTAGACTTCAAAGAAATTATTAAAAAATTAATTTCGAAAGACCTATTAATGATCGATTAATGAGCATTGGCCTAAATAGAAGCAAAACATGTTTAATTGGTCCAACACTAGTAGTTACTTAGCATAATAAACTCCACATTTCATAAGATAAATAAACTTACAATTATTTACTACAATTCATCAGGGTAAGATTAAGAGAACCACAACATTTATGTGGCTAATCGTGCTGAGTACAGCAACAGAAATTTGTACGGTTAATATAACTTTTAGTTAATTTGTCTAAATAACCCTTAATGCCTCACTAAACTGAAATAATTTAATATCTTTATATCTTTAATTCTTCCTTTATAAAACACATACTCGAGCACAGACAAGAACAAATACTAACACACCCAAAGCACTTTGCATATTTGTATGGAGATTTTAAAATACACAGACAAATAACATAATCAACGTGCATATGATGTAATTTTCCCAACTTCCACTGCTGGGTGTAAGAGCACACAGCAAACATTTTTATTACTACAACTGATATTCTAGATAATGAGACATTCCAAGGCACCAAGGTAATTCTAAGATTTTCCGACATAAATAATTTAAAATCACTACATTTCGCCTTAATGCGGCTATATCTGGAAACCACGGAAAGAAATATCCTTAAATTTTACAAATGAAGTTAATTCAATACTTCTCAATCACACAGCAGGTATTTTTCGTTGATTTTGAAATTATAATCTTTATTTCAGTTTGAATGATGAAATTTTTGTGGCTTGAAGCAAAAAGGGCTCCAATAGTCAGAGGTCTCAAGTTCGATTCCTGCTGAAGACTCTGGCAGAATTATGTTTAAGAAAAAACTGGTATGAAGTTAGCATAAGTGAGGAAATTGAACTGGATGCTAATGAGTTCCTCCATATACAATTTAACATTAAAAATCGGGACGTAATGTAATTTTAACTCACTATTAAATCCTACACAGAAAAAAATGATTTGTAAATACAATTAATTTTTTTGTTATATTAATTAAATAATTAATTGATTTTGAACCTACAACGATTTTTGTAAATACAATTAACGAAATTGTAAATTAGAGGAAAATCTGAACAATTTTTTCAATTAATTATATCAACAAATAGTTTGTTAAAATTTATTAATTTTTTCAACATTTATTTTTGTTAGATTTCAAAGTTTATTTAATTAAATCTATTGTTATATTAACAATCTGAATTGTTAAATTTCCGCAAAAATTTTGATTATCATTATTGTTACACTAACAATTTTATTTTTATACACAATCAAAATCCTCGAAACGATTTTTTGCTTGTCTGCAAAAAACACTAAATTCCTTTGGGCGGAGTTGAACCGGCAACCTCCGGAATAATAAACTGAGTTGCTCACCTCTAAGCTAAAGAGCAACACTTTATTATTATATTATATATATATATATATATATATATATATATATATATATATATATATATATATATATATATTTTTATATATTTTTATATATATATTATATTATTATGATATAATTTAACAAATAATTTTGTAGGGTAATTTAATTGACTACAAAAATTTAAATTTGTTATATTAACAATGATAATTGCTAATTTTTAAATTAAATGTTAACAATTTGTTTTGCTGATTGCATTTCGATGATATTTTTCTTTTGTGTAACGTGATTTTTTATGTAAAATTGTACAGCAAAACTAGTTAAGATCGTATTAAATTTTGCAATTTATACCAACTTCTTGCCAGTTGTTTCTTATATGTATATAAGGCCATGGGTATTTCCGCAGAGAAGCCAAAATAGATACACAATTTTGTTAAAAAAAAAGCTTGAAATTTATTCTTTTTGTTCTTGTAAACACTACGGTGAAGCCAGCTTAGGGTGTTTATATTGTCAATGTTTAAATTAGCTGCCCTACTAGACTTTACAAAACAAACTACAATTTTTATGACTGTAAGCATTACTGCTGTGCCTATAAAAGTAAAATCATTTCATTTTCTTAAGAATGCCTGTATAAAACAATTATAAATTCTGCTCTCCTCTAAAATTTAAAATATGTTACTTTTGTCAGCTAGTTAATACAGCGACGATATGGGAAACCGCAGAGCAAAAGGTGATTTTCCTCAGTTTTGTTTTACAAATTGTTTGATTTTTTGCACCTTTTAGTTTTGCGGCTCTTGATAAAGGCATATATGTATCTGAAAAATCCTTTCCACAAGACTGTTAACAAGTGAAAAGAATACGAATTTTTTGCTCAAAATCGGAAACGAAAGAATTTAAAAATTTGAAATCGTCTATTACCAAATTGTTTTCATCTAATTTCGGATGCTAGAACAGATGCTATTAATTTCTATTTTCTAAATTTCAACTTAAACAGGTGTATCATGTGTTTTAACATTCGATCCTACAAGAAAACATGTGAATACGATGTGGAAGCCAGGAAATAGACGATAGTCATATTTCTATTATAAGTGAATTTTACTTGCAGATGGTGAAGCATTATTTACGTGCATATCATTGCTGTTTTAACAAATCGTCAGTAGACATTAACCACACATTTGGAACAGTCGCAAACATCTTATCTTATGTACAGACTTTCAACAACCATTTGAGAATTCACATATAATAATATGAAATTTATTTATTTGACATATTGTCTGAAGTGTAAATACAATAATTGAAATTTATTTACTGGTGG
This sequence comes from Tachina fera, assembly GCA_905220375.1. NCBI lineage: Eukaryota > Metazoa > Arthropoda > Insecta > Diptera > Tachinidae > Tachina > Tachina fera. Next base: position 79,584,329 of record LR999966.1, read on the forward strand.
TTTAGCATGTCTATATACGCATTTCATAGGCGCTTGAACCAAATCATCGGAAGACTTCAACCACAAATCTTTAACAGTCACAAACCTCTTACTTTATTCACTTTTTCAAAAACTATATGAAAATTCATAAAATAATAATAATTTTGAAAATCACAAAGAAAAAATTAGCATATAACTTTTATTCGATTTATTTATTTATACGCTTTTTAACGCAGAAGTTTGTTTAACAAAATATTCGGTAGGAAGTGTAGAACTTGCAGTCCTTTTTTTTACTCATTTATCAATGTGGGTGCCATGCAAGTTTTGTATGAAAAAAAGTAGCATTCATTCATTAGTATTTAGCTTTGAAAGAAACACCACTTAGAAAAAAAACAAAAGAATTCTGAACTATAAAAGCAGATAAAGGTAGAAAAAAATAAGCAACACTTAATGAGGTGCAATCGTTTTAAATAAAGTAGCAATTAATTAAGTTAAATCACTTGCAAATCCTAAATCAACTATTCGAGTGAAAAAATGTTGAAAGTACAAAGTGAAAATATAGAAAAAAAAAAAAATAATGGGAAAAAGAAAGATGAGACGCAATGCAAAATGGAATATCTGTTTATAAAAGAGAAAATAAAGTATTATAAGAAGTATTAACTCATCACCGCAGGATAAAACTGTTTAATTTTTGCGTATTTATTTTACAAATGTGATTCAGTAAAAAAAATTAAAAAAAGATGCAAAGAATTACGAAGGATTTTAAAGCATTTAATTAATTTGTCCTTAAAAATTCAAATCGTTCATGTACATATGTACGTACATCAAAAATTTGATGTCCTGATTGTTATACTGTATCCTAATATGGGGGCCACTTGCAAAAAATTACATTTGCTTATTTTTCCGTTTTAAATATGGATTGACACCAATTCCTACGAACAATTTTGTGATCGGATTCACCGCTTGTTTCATAAATATGAGCATAAATCACACTTGATTCGGCTTCCTTAAGGCACGACTTTTAATTTAATTAAAAACACTAGCAAAGAAAAAAAAAATAAGCTCGAACGGAAATTAACTTAAATTATATTTTGTTATTCCAATGTAGCATAATAATGTTGACTAACTGTGGTTTTTATTAATAACAACGTATGTCCAAAAATTAAAATATTTTCAGCAAACCCAACAAAAGGAATTGTTTAAACTATGACCATGCGTCCATATTTTTTAAAAATTTCTTAGAACTTTCTAAAGAGCTCTAAGAAATATCATAAGTTTGAAAGGAGAAATATATAACATACGTTGATATTGATGAGAACCACAGATATGTTCTCAAAACAAGAACAATTCCCAGTGAAAAAAATTCCAAGTAATTATTCAGGAAGTACTTTTTCTCTACTTCCAAAATATTCATATGTGTGTACTTTTGACTTTTCAGGATTAGCTTAGTAACAACACCCATATATATAATTAAAAAGTTTTAGATCATTTGTACTTTTCGCAAATACTTACGATATTTATGAAATTTTTAGGAAAATTAAATTAATGTCATGAAGTATTAAATTTTTATTTATAAAACTTTATTGATTTATCAGAAATTTAAAAAAATAAAAAAACAACATACAAAACATCGAATTTTCTCAACAACATGAACATGACTTCGTAATCACTGAATATGGATAACAAAGAGAACTTTTTGCAATCTAAATTTGCACTAATTTCAGATAAGAAGTTCAGCATTTTATTAACTTCATTGGGAGGTCGTTTTTTACTGGGGAAGCCAGCATAAAAGGCAAAATTTTGTACATGGTTCTAACGAATTTTGCCATAAAACTTTACATTAAAAATCAAGCTAGGATTTTTTCACTTATGTTGACTCAATGCCAGTTTTTCCGTTATGCAGGAGAGTTAATTTTTTTTTGATGGAGAGAATTGGATGATGGGAAAGAAAAAGAGCCAGCACAACATCGTAAATGTGACTGCATGAGGTTTTTGAGACCCTTAAAAGAAAAGAAAAAAAAAATTAAATATAAGAAAGAGCTTATATTATTTTTAAATTACATTGTAAAAAGTACACACAAATCTACGAAAACAATGTAATTTAACAGTTTTTTGCTTTATGTTAATTCAATATGATTTACATTTATTTTCAAAGTAAATTATTTATTTTCCAATTACTTTGTTACATGTTATTTCAATACTGTTAAGTTAAAATGAAGGAACATGTTGATTCAAAGTTACATCACGTTGAAAAATCATGAAGTTAAGTAAATGCGCTCATTTTATTTTTTTAATTATTTAACATACGTAATTGGGTATATTGGCACAGACATCCCGAAAAAGTGTATGTGTTATTTACTTTCCCTGCCAAGTTTTGAACCTGAACTCATCACATGGTAGACAATGCGCTTGCTGCTGCGGAAAACAACCTTAAGTATTCGTTAGATACACTCACACAATAAATACTATCACCCAGCAAAAATGTCAAAAAAGGGGATCGGGTTTGGAATTAAGCATTTTTGGTGGAAGCTCTTCCCTACTGAATTACCAACTTAATGATTTTAATAAAGCGTGAGAAGTATTTACTTTTTTATTTGGCAACTTGTTAACGTAATCTATTTAATCTAAAAAAATCATTGCCGTCATATAGCAACTTGTACGTAATTTTTTTAAATTTTAGGAAATGTGATTTCTAAGCGAGTATTGAAATTTGGTAATCAAAAAAGTAAGTCATTATATGGCAAGTAGTTCTGTTGGTAATGTGTAATTTTTTGCTGGGCATGAATTAAATTTGATTCAGCATGATTCAATTGATCATTGAACATACAATTTATTTGAAACTGAAACGCAAGCTGCGAAGGTACTTTGGCTGGACTACATGACTCGAACCTGCGACCCTGCGACCCTGCGACCCTCCGACTACAAGACTACTACACTATAAAACAGTCAGTAGCAGGAAGTTTTAGCTAACAATGCGAATTTTTTTTGCTTTTTACACAACACGATCATTAAGACAAAAGACAACAGTGTACCGTAGCAATGAAGAAACCGAAAATGGTTTGCTATCAACACTTTTTTCAGCGTAATTTTACATATTCATTGATCCTTCAAAAGCTCATTCTTTTCAGTTTTTCGACTAACAAAGGATACGAGTGACACACTATTATTTATTTATTTTATCACTCATCGTGCTCACCAATAAAGTGTTTGTAATCACCCACATTCACGCACGGAAAACTTCTTTGGTGGCCGCTGTAAACTTTTTATAACAATAAAAACCAACTTTAAAAAGTTTATTGAACTCTTTTTCTCATATAATGAATAAAAAAATCTTACAACTTGCACACAAAAATAAATTCTGCTTTTATTAAAAAATATATTTTTTATTTATTATTTCTTTCAGTACTACATGCAGTTAGCTGGGAAGAATGGTGGACCTATGACGGCATATCAGGTACGTTTTAATATACACAAATAAAAATAAATTTTAATGTCAACTACGTATACAAAATTTGGGTTGGTTATGCAAAATGAAAAGTCAGCCTGAAGTTATGTAAACTAAAGAGACAACAACAACAACAAATTAATGTCGTCCTGTATTAAAATAAGTTAAAAAAGCTGTACAATAAAACTATTAAAAATTCCATGAATATAAATTTATATCCATGAATTTTTCTTATTGCTAGAGAGCACAATAATAACAATAATACTAACAGCAACAATAGGTGACGTTAAGCCAAATGAAAGTGTCCAACTGTCTGGCCTGCCTGGATTTCTGTCTGTCTATCTGCCAACTTGTTTATTTCGTTTGTCTGGTGGAGCGCATCTCTTCATGTCATTTTTATTCCATTTGCATGCAATTTATTTTACTTTTTGTGTTAATTTTTCTAAATCATTGTTTTTATCACAAAACAAGACAAAAAAAAAACGTTAACAGATTCTATTGTTTCTGCATTTAAATGAAAATGTAATTTTTTGCAATTAAAAAAAAGTATATTGCTAAAAAAAATTTAAACGTAGAAAATAATTGTAAAATATTAAGAGTTTTTTATACTTAAAATTTTAAACTGCAAATAAAATATTGCATTTGTGCAAAGTTTTTGTAGCTTTTAGTAGTCAAGTCCTTGTTGGCAGTAGATATTAAATTTTTATTATTATTGTTATATCTTTTATATTCTATAGAAATCGCAGGGAGTTACAACTTGCTTAACTGACAAATTTTTTGTGCCTTGTTTTTTTTACGAAAATTTATTATTTACGATCTTGAATAATCGATTTTGATAAAAAAAACTTACCCTCAGGAAATAGCTTTAATTTATTCCAGCATATTATATTGAGTGAGAGCTTCTTTGTACGGGGTGGCGCAAAATTAATCCCGCTATTGGAATATGATATAATTTTTGCAAATAAATAAATGTTAGTTGTATTGTATTGAATGATTTGATTATGTATTTTTATCTCTTGATTACGATGGCGTCATAAGCTCTAGTTTTAAAGATATAGTGACATTCAGCATTTGTAAAATTTACACCCCTTTTTGTATTATTCCGTTAATATTACACCAATGATCTTCCAGACTTAAAAATAACTCCTGGATTCTTAAAATCTCTTTAGTGTAGATAGAGAGTCACATTGATGAATATATCAGGATATCTTACTGTTATTGTAAGGATGTTAAAAAACGCGTGTTCTTAGTTTCGTCCCTAAGATTTTCTTGATAAGTATAGCTAGGTTAAATAAACTATAGCCAAGTAGTATAACTACTATAACTAATATCTATGTAATAGGTTTGTTATTTTTCTAGCCTCTCTAGTTTCAGAGATATTGTGCATTACTTAAAAACTTACCTCAAAATTTTCTTTTCGAACGTCATATAAAAAAATTAATTTTGATATTACATTTGTAAATTTACAAGTCATCATCAGTATGAAAAAGTCCATAAAATTTTTGCGTTATTTGTAGTTAATATTCGATATATATTTTAAATTTGCAGCTTTTACGAAATAAAAATAATATACGATACAATTAACAGAAAAATTTTCTGCACTGGTCCATTCAACATATTTTCGCCGTAATAATTGCATTAATGACTTGCTAATTATTATATTATTTTCATTACATACTTCTTTCACCGACAAAATGAAAAAGTGAGAACATAAAAAACATGTTGATTATTCAGTTCTGGTTCTTCTCATTTGTTTAAAAAATATTTAACATAATATCTCTAGGTGTTCTTAAAAAATTGTTGTATAAAGTTTGGCTGATGATCTGCATTAGTAGCAGTTAAATACGCATATGATCCCATTGAAACCCTTAATAATCAATTTTAATGTATTTTCATTAAAAAAAATTCTATTTTACTGAATAATAAGGATTATTAGTAAGTCAACAATAAATTATAAATAATTTTCTGTATTCTAATTAACCACTACCGTCCTTTTCTAATTATATATTTTCAACATGAACACCGTAGCTTGAGCATAAAAGATAGCAAAAGCTTTACTTTTAAGTATTAATATATTGACATTTTTATGTAAAACAATATCACTTAAGACAATTTGCTACCAATGGGTGAATATACTGAGAAAACATTCAACAAATTGTTGCAAATACTTGTGCGTACAGTATTCGAGTGGCAATGGAGCTGCAATGAAATGATTTGTAAACAACTTTTGAAAACAAACTCTAAAACAAATAATAACACGACTCCTCTGAAGGAATTGCAAAATTATTATTGCACTGTAACAGCAACAGGAAGAGAAGTTTAAAAATCAAGGAAACCATAAACGATTTTCTAAGATATTTCCACACTAAAATAGAAGATACACAATGAGGAAATTATTTAAACTAAAATGTGGAAATGAGGACACTCACTGTGAGTGCAAGGATGCCTTCACAATGGAATAATGCATTCTTATAACTTACTGCTGCGACGATGAAAACAAAATATGTACATATGTGTGTGTGCATGTACATGCACTTGTATTTTTGTAAAATTTGGTGTTGAGATGAAAAGAAAATATTATGAATGAAAATATTGCTGGGGAAATCCTAATGAGATTTGGAATCTGTAGAAAGGCGTGCGATTATGATGCACTTGGATTGTAAGAGATATCGTAAGTATATACATATATACATACATACATATCTCTTCACATACTACCCTGCAGGAAATGTCAATAGTAAAATTATACTGATTATCTATTGACTATGTCACCAGTACTACTGACAAATTATACCCCAACTAATGCTATCTACTTTTGACATTTAACACAGGCTTGTCCTACGAAATCTACCAGTAGACTACGTCAGTACTGAATAAGTAATTCTTGTTGGACCATGTGTCGAAAATGTCAATAGTAAGATTGTACTGACTTACTATTGACGATATCACCACACTCCGGGAAATGTCCGTAGTAAAACTGTACTGATTAACTATAGACGCTGTCACCACCTGCAGGAAATGTCAATAGTAAAATTATACTGATTATCTATTGACTATATCACCAGTACTACTGACAAATTATACCCCAACTAATGCTATCTACTTTTGACATTTAACACAGGCTTGTCCTACGAAATCTACCAGTAGACTACGTCAGTACTGAATACGTAGTTCTTGTTGGACCATGTGTCGAAAATGTCAATAGTAAGATTGTACTGACTTACTATTGACGATATCATTAATACTATTTTAATTTTTTTACGCACTATAATCCCAAAATATTATTTTAATATGTATGTAATTTAATTATTCAGTAAAATATTTTTGTTTTTGTTAAAAATACATTGAAATTGATTGTTGAAGGGTTAGCTGATCCTATGCGCATTTCACTGTTGCGTGTACATATCATCAGAGAACCTTTAGCTTCAAATACATGTACATTTATGAGAAAAATCCTATATACAGAAGAGTTTTTTTTTAACAAATTACAATTTTTTATTTTCAACAAAGCCAGAAAGCATCTAGCAGAAGTTTTTGAAAGTTGAATGCAACAATGATAGATGTACATGTATGTCTGTAAAATAAAAATTCCCCCACTGAGTCTTTCAGCCAATTCTAGCCGGCGGCGCCGACGTCAATAACAACAATTGCCGTCAGCTACCCATCGATTTTAAGCCCATCAGCTTGATGATTCGTTTTTAACCGTCAATAATTTTCTCTACCTATCAAAAACAAAAGCAGAAAAAAAAACAATTTGTTGACAGTGTCACCAAAAAGACACCATAATTGTTGACAAAATTGTTGACATGGATACACTTAACCCCACGTTTCCTTCAGGGTAGTTTGTAGTTTTATATGTGTTTGTCTACCACAAATATTACCAAAGGATTGTTATGTCAACGATAAAGCACGCTCCCTATTACATAGCTACAAACATAAATTTGTACAATATGTGAACACTAAGCTGCACAAATTTAAGTTTTGGCAGCAACGGAAGCATCAGCAATGCCAACTATGCAGCTGGGTGTCATCCGTATTTTGTCATCAAATTTGAATGAAGCATAAATTTATATTTTTGTACATACATACATATATATATATATATATAGTATCTGTATTTGTGTGTGTTTGAGCAATTGTAGATCTGTAATGCTTCTTGTTGTCTGTTGCTTTGGGTTGCTTCGTTTCGAAAATTTAACGTATGCATTAAAAAAATGTGCTGCTCCTTGCAGATGAGACCGTTCTGGTATGTGACTGCTAACGCAGCATAAAATTTGCCAGGAATTCTTCATTTCTTCAAGCTAAAATATATAGCAAACTAAAAATTAAGTAAAAAAATACAAGAAGGTAATTCTAACAAAAGTCTCTGTATTGTTTAAGAAAGAGAATTGAAAAAATTTGTGCCTTTAAATTTTTATCTCCAACTGGAATTAAGAATATTTTATTTTTTCACAAGAAAAATGTGTTTAACATCAATTCTTTTCAACATATAATTTCTTGGCTTTTTCAAGTGAAACAAGTGTCGTTATCACGTTTCATCAGAAAAGCAGTGGAAAATAGAGAGAAAGAGCTAAAGAGTGTATATGTGTGTGTGTGTGTAAAAACTTTTTAAGAATTATGTGGCCAAGGCGAGATGCAAACTAAAAGTAATGATAAGGAAAAACGTAACTTTTGTTACACGTTTTCTGTGCGCTGCACCGAACAGCGACAAAACAATTGCATAATAGCATTTTAGTTTAATATGCTTGAATGCCATTAAATGCATGTCTGCTTCCTTCACTAGACTTTTGATTATTAAACGCAAAGGTAGTTGGAGCGCTTTACCAAAAAGTTGAAAATAACAATAGTTGTGAATAATTAAAGATGCTAATATTTTGCGATAAATACAATTATATTAAAGGGCATTTTTATAACAAGTGGCGTTAAAGAAAATGGAAGAATTTTAAGTTATTTTAATTTAAATATACGAAAGTTTTAAGCGTGGAATACTAATTTTCACTAACGATAATTAAATTTTAATTTTTTGAATTTTTTCAATTTTATTGAAAAAATTTAATGCACTGTAAATCGTCAATTTCGTGTGCAAAAAATTAATAGACTATACATCGTCTATTTTTCATGTATAAAATTTAATAGAATATACATCATCCACTTTTCCTGCAAAAAAAAAATTTATTAAAAAAATTTAATAGGCTTAATAATATCGTCCATTTTTCAATTTTTGCTGAAAAAATTTTATGCACTATAAATCGTCCATTTCGTGTGCAAAAAATTTAATGGACTATACATCGTCGATTTTTCATGCAAAAAATGTATGTAGTAATGTATACTCTATACATCATCCATTTTTTATGCAAAAAATTTTGCATATTTTAATTTTTTATCTATTTTTCATGCAAAATATTATATGGACTATAATACAAAATTTAATGGACTAAACATCATCCACATTATAATTTTTTTTTAATTTAATAGGCTATAAATTGTCCATTTCGTATGCAAAATTTTAAATGGACTATATACGTCGTCTATTTTTCATGCAAAAAATTTAATAGACTCTATGTCATCCATTTTTCATGGAAAAAATATTTTTATGAAAAAAATTTAATGGATAAATCGTCTATTTTCAATGCAAAAAATTTAATGGAGTAAACATACAAAATTTAATGGATTATACATCGTCCCTTTTTTTAATTTTTATGCAAAAAATTAATGGACTATAAATTGTCCATTTCGAAGAAGAAAAAATAAATGGACTTTGTACGCCGTTTTTTTCATGCAGAATATTTAACAGACTATACATCATCGATTTTTCACGCAAAAAATTTTTTTATGAAAAAATTTAATGGGCTACTACACATTGCCATTTTTAATTTTTTTTATGAAAAAATTTAATGCACTATAAATCGTCTATTTTGTATGCAAAAACTTTAGTGAACTATACATCATCCATTTTTCATGCAGAAAAAATTTTTATAAAAAAAATTTAATGGACCATATATACATCGTAATTTTTTAAAAATTTTATGGACAAAAATTTATTAACTATAAATTGTCTATTTCGGATGCAAGAAATTAAATGGACTACAAATGTCGTAAATTTTTCATGCAAAAAATTTAATGGACCATACATCATTAATTTTTCATGCAGAAAAATTTTTTATAAAAGAAATTTAATGGACTATACATCACTTTTTTTAAAATTTTGGGAAAAAATTGTATTAACTATAAATTGTCCATTTCGTATGCAAATGATATACATCGTCTATTTTTAATATTAAAAATGAAATGGACTATGCATACAAAATTTAATGGGCTATACATCGTCCATTTTTAAATTTTTTATGAAAAAAATTTAATGAACTATAATTTTACTATTTCGTATACAAAAAATGAAATGGACTATATACGTCGTATGTTTTTCATGCAAAAAATTTAATGGACTTATACATCATCCATTTTTCATGCAGAAAATTTTATGGACTATACATATGTATATACATCGTCATTTTTTAAATATTTTATGAAAAAATTTTATGAACTATAAATTTTCCATTTCGTATGCAAAAAATTAAAAACACTATACATCGTCTATTTTTAATACTAACAATTAAATGGACTATACATACAAAATTTAATGGCCTATACATCGTCCATTTTAATTCCATTTCGTATGTAAAAAATTAAATGGACTACATATGTCGTCTATTTTTCATGGAAAAAATTTAATAGACTATAAATCATATATTATTCATGCAAAAAAATGTTATGAAATAAAATTTCATGGACTACAATACATCGTCCATTTTTCAAAGTTTTATGAACTATAAATCGTCCATTTCGTATGCAAAAATTTAACAACACTATACATCGTCTATTTTTCATACTAAAAATTAAATGGACTATACATACAAAATTTAATGTGCTATACATCGTCCATTTTTTAATTTTTTATGAAAAAAATTTAATGAAATATAATTTAACCATTTCGTATTTGAAATGAAATGGACGATATACGTCGTCTGTTTTTCATGCAAAAAATTTAATGGACATCATCCATTTTTCATGCAGAAAAATTTTTTATAAAAAAATTTAATGGAATATCGTCATTTTTTAAAAATTTTATGAAAAAATTTTATAAACTATAAATCATCCATTCGTATGCAAAAAATTAAAAACATTTTTTATTTCTTTATGAAAAAAATTAATGGAATATAATTTGTCCATTTCGTATGCAAAAAGTTAACAACACTGTACATCGTCTATTTTTCATACTAAAAATTAAATAGAATATACATACAAAATTTTATGTGCTATACATCGGCCATTTTTAGGGTGGTGTACGACCAAAATTGGGAAAAGGACCCTTTTGTTTTCGCTACGCTTTCCGTATGTCCGTCACACGGTATTTTCTCAGGAACCGTAAGAACTACAGACCTGAAATTTGGACAAGGTATGTAGAACTTTTGCCGCTACAAAAACAAATAACTGAGAATTAAAAATTAAAGGGTGTTCTAAAACGAGCAACGAAAAATGTTAAAATCCTATGTAATATACATACAATTGTATGTACATATGTATATAGACACTTGAAATTTGTAAAGCTAGTGTATTTTTATATAGACTACAAAAATTAAAATTATTAATTAAAATTAAAATATTAAAAAATTTAAATTAAAGGGTGGTCCATCAGTTAATGCAATTTTTACTATGTAATATTGACAACTTGCTATATCTTGGAGACCGTAAGAGGTAAACTCTTGAAATTTTCAAAAAAGGTATGACTAAAAAATCCGAAAATTATAAAATCGCCAAACCGAAAACAATCGCCAAAACCCGACAAAATCGCCAAAATTTTAAAGGTTATAAATTTTCCATTTCGTATGCTAAAAATTAAATGGATTATATACGTCGGCTATTTTTCTTACCAAAAATTTAATATCATCCATTTTTCACGCAAAAAAAAATGTTTATGAAAAAATTTAATGGGCTATCATAGTCCATTTTTAAATTTTTTCATGAAAAAATTTAATGGGCTGTACATTTTTTATAATGGACTACAGATCATCCATTTTTAATTTAAAAAAAAATATTATTAATTATTAATATATAATAATTAATTATGCAAAAAATTAAATAGAATACATTGTCTATTTTCATGCAAAAAATTAAATAGACTATACGTCGTCTATTTTTTAATTTTTTTTATGCAAAAATTTAAAAGGGTATAAATTGTCAAGTAGTTACTTAATTGAAAAAAAATTCCACAATAATTTTTTTGTGTGATTGGAACCTTTTGAACAGCTTCAGATAAAGTTTTTTTTAACTTATATGGAGATTGGGTATTTACAGAATGTCCAGCAACAAGTTGGTACTGAACCCACCTCTAGGCTCTTCAAAATGCCTTCTTATATCTTTACATAATTCTCAAATATAAAGAGATTTACACAATTAACAATAGTGAAATTGTTAAGACTTCCACTTTCTCATGGTATGCAAAATAAAGCTTATAATAAATTGGTATGTAATGGTTTGGTCTTTATATTATTAAATTGTACATATTTGAACTGAATGTACTAAGGCCATATCATCTACAGATCTTACTTTATAAAATAATGAAAACGGATTATCATTACCGCTATCCAATTTTTCGCGAGAGCCGTTGAAAAAAGTCTTACCAAAAAACTTAGTTTGATCTAATTATAGGCCATAGTTAAGGCAAAATTATGTACAAGAAAAATTGTGTGCTATTTAATCTGCACAAAAATAGTTTTAAAATTTTTTTTTAAAAAACGCCGCTTTTGAAAGTTATGGGACCAAAAGTGCTTATAGTTTTTTCTATGTGAAAAATGCAATCCGCATGGCCGGTTTGCCCGGTATTAGAATACAATTATTACACTCTACCAGAACCTGCCGGTGGAGCGAATAAAATAAAAACTTGCTGCACATTGGGTATGAAAAATTTATTATTTATAGCCCATTTAGTTTTTACATAAAAAGTGGAGAATGTATTTATTTTTTTTTGCATTGAAAATGGATGATGTATGTATATATAGTCTATTTAATTGTTTGGATAAAAAATGGACCGTGTACAGTTCATTTTATTTTTCCCATTAAAAGTGGGCTATGTAGAGTCCAAATTTTTTTTTGCACAACTGATGGACGATTTAATTTTTGTATAAAAAATTTACCATGTATAGTCAATTTAATGTTTTGCATTAAAAGTTGAATTGTGTAGCCTATTTAATTTTTTGCAGAAAAAATTAACGATTTATAGCTAGTGTCATCTTTTTTGTATCTTAAATGGACGTCGTACGTATAGCCAGAGCTGTAAAATATTGCAATCAATTTAATTGCAATCACTTGATTTCACGTCACTGATTTCTAATTCTTTTATTGCAATCAATTTACGATTTTGATTGCAATCAATTTTTTTTAAATTAATTTATACATCAATTGATTGCAAAACAATTAATTTGATTGCAATTAAATGAAATCAGAATCAAAATAATCGTTCTCTTCAAACGAAACTCGTTCTTCTAGAAATAAATCTAATTCTGATAATTTTGAATTGCCAATAATGGTAATTTTTGTTTGAAAAATGATTTAAAAACATAATAATAATAATAATAACATAATAAATGTTCAGTAAACATAATTTTTAACTTCAATCCGATAAGTTTTAAATATTTTATAAGATACGCACACATCTTTTGAAATGCTTAATCGGTATCCGACTTTGAAATCCACATTTATGAGATTTAACGCACCTTTACGATCATCCGATGCAGTAGAAGGGTTATTTTTCTTTGCAACGTTGCTAAATTATCCGTGTCGTGGATCACTTTCAGATATCAACTTTGAATAGATACTCCTATTAAGAGCAAACAGACAGCTAACTATTGGAAAAAATGCTCAAATTCATCAAAACTGAAATATTTTTCACATTGGTTTTTTAATGTTATGTTTTTTATCACTTTTCCCAATAAAGGCACGAAATTACTATTTTTTTTTCAATTTTCCGCTAAGATTTGCATTAAAATTTGTTGGTTTCCACCACAAATTTAGTGGTTTCCACTAAAATCGGGGGCTTTCCACTAATCTGTGGAGGATCCTATAGCCCGTGCATTTTCAGGACACAAAGGTCAAAACCGCAAGCTTAAACTCAACCTCTCTAAGCACTGTACAATATTTTATTGAATGCTACCACTCTAGACTTGATTTCAGGCAAACTTATTGAAATCCTATGATTTCAATAAAAATTTGATTGCATTGATTGTTTTATTAATTTAATTGCAATCAAATTAATTGCAATTAAATTGGTTGCAATCAATGATTGCAATCTTGAAATGATTTCATTTTGAAATCTGAAATCATTTTGAAATCAAAAGAATGCAATCAGTATGGCTGAAATCAATTTGATTGCAATCACAATTGATTGCAATTTTTTACAGCTTTGCGTATAGCCCATTTAATTTTTTTATATGAAAAAATGGTTGACGTATAAGCTATTTAATTTTTGTATGAAAAAATTAACGATATATAGCCCATTTAATGTCTTTGCATGAAAAATGATCTTCATTTGACGTTAACACAAATCCAGAATTAAATCTCGAATTGATGACTAGGATGTGCAATACAAATTTTTTTATGAAAAAATTAACGACATATAGCCCATTTAATTTTTTTTTGTATAAAAAATGGCATTTAATTTCTTTGCATGAAAATTTATCTTCATTTGATGTTATCACAAAACCAGAATTGAATCTCAAATTGATGGTTAGGTCATGTAATGAAGATATTAAATTTTATAATAATTAAACTAGATTTTTAGAAAAAGAGAAACGTAGTACAGCAAAAAAGACAATAACGACTATCCTGGTAAAATAACATGACAGATACTCTTTCAAAACATAATATTGATCCTAATGATCCAATGCAAAAAACCTTACTCGCCCTAACTCTGAACTAAAACTTTTGGGTGGAAATGGAATTCTTATTGAGCAACGAATTTATTGCCGAATATACTTTTACTTTTGATGCTGTGCATAGTCAATGGAAACTCAAAAGAAAGGTTTCAATTATAGAGTAAGTTATCATGCGAAAGAGTTTTTCAAGAACTGACTTGCATAGTGTTACATATCAGTTTCCAATATTGCAGGAAGAATTTTTTCGTAAATGAGACAACTTTGAAAAGATTTATTTCAGTTTTCCTACAAAATTCAAAAAGATTATTTTTATAGGAAAAAAACATTTTTTATTACAAAAGTCCTCACGAAATGATACTCTAATACTCAGTCTGACATTATCACGTTTGAACTTTTTCCATCTCTTTATACAAACTGTAAACTACTTAAAACTAAATAGTTGATGATAAACATGATTGATTTTAAATTTAAGGAGAATTATCAAATAAAATAAGCATGTTTTATTTGAAATTATTTTCTATACTTCAATAATATTATAGTGTTCGTTTTACAATAACAACAATGATGCTGCACACACACACACACACACATAACAACTGAGTATCCAAAAAGCACTTAAACATTTTATACGTTTATTTTTTTTATTTTGGTATCCATGCAAAGTATCTTAGAAATTCTATCACATAATATCAAACAGAGTGTATAAAACGTGATTTGATTTTTTAAGATTTTTCCACTAGAACTGGAGAAGAAAAAATTTTTTTCAATATAATCAATTTTTTCATGGTAGACAGACACATCAATAAGTGCAGAAAAAAAAATTTAAATTTGAATACAAAGAAGTATAGAGCTTGACGCCATGCAACCTTTTAAAAAGGGGACGATATAATGGGGACCAAGCAGTTTTCTGTGTATAAAAGGAAATTGCATTTGTAGTCTTTGTTAAAGTTACAGACTGTCAATAGGAAGCGATTGTTAATGATGCTTTACTAAAACCACTTGTTGTGATAATTTATAATCACATAAATGCGTTAAACGTGTTTTATCTTTTAACTAAAACACTTCAGCTTGTTTTGTGGCCAGCAAAATTTTAATACATGATTTATTTTGTACTAAATTTCAGGTCCTGCCTTTTGGGGTTTGATTAATCCGGAGTGGTCTTTGTGCAATAAGGGAAGAAGACAATCCCCAGTCAATTTGGAGCCTCAGCGTTTATTATTTGATCCTAATTTAAGAACAATACATATAGACAAGCATAGGGTAAGTGAATGTGAATGTGAAAAGAACTTAAAATAAAAAACAAAAAAATGATTTTTAATTCCAGATAAGCGGTTTAATCACCAACACAGGCCATAGTATAATATTTACAGCAGGTAATGATACGGTGGCGAATTATGATGGCATGCAAACACCGGTAAATATAACAGGTGGACCGTTGTCGTACCGTTATAGATTCCATGAAATACACATACACTATGGGCTACATGATCAATTTGGCTCCGAGCATAGTGTTGATGGTTATACTTTTCCAGCTGAGGTAAATAATTATTATTTATAAGATGATGAAATTATATCAATTGTCTTCCGTTTGTTATATGACAAGGGAAAAGTCAATATAAAAAACTTTCGAATATTTTCTGTTTTTATGTTTTGCTGGGTGTTTTATTTTTTTATTTTTTTTTTATAATAAAAAAAATGAAACAAAGTTATTTGTTTACACATGTTCATCATTATGTTAGACAAAATAAATATGTATCCTTCTGTTTATAAATTTATATTATAAATTTCATGCTGCGGTAGCCAACCAGGGAGGAAGTTTATTATGTAATTCGAATCGAATGGAAATGTTTTCGCTTTCAAATTAAATTACATAAAAACAGCCCAGTATGAAAAATTTAATTGTAATTGGAAGCGGTTAGATATTTAAGAGTTCAATTTCTGTAATTCTTTCGTATCAAGTACATTTTTTGTATTTGTAAAAGATTTGAACGTGTAAACATGTTCACCCCTATCATGAGTGAACTTTTTATTCCCATGAAATTTTCATTCCCCATGAAGGGATATTTGCAGTCGTGAATTTCATGGGAACATTTGCTCCCGCTATCAATGTCAAAAATGGTAAGAAGACTTGTAAAGCTTAAAAATTAATTTTGATTAATAATGAAATTTTTGAGCGTAAAATTGTGCTTTTAACTATTTTACCCTCATACCTAAATAAGAGCGGCAAGCGTTGCATTAGCAGTAGGGTACGTGTTTTCAGTACAATGAAATAATATTTTCACATTTAAATGTACTGAAAATGCGTACCCTGCTGGAAACGCGACGCTTGCCGCTCTTATTTAGGTATGAGTGTTAGGAGACATGGAAAACATTATTTACTATAGCAGAGCTATTAAGTTTACTGCATGTGAACCAAAGAGATTCATGTTCAATGAAAAAATGTGTTGCAGGGAATTATTGTTATTAATCGTGGACATTACTACCTGATCTTGTCCTAAAGATAATTATTTATAACTTTTGGTAAATGATTACAAATATAATATTGAAATTACGCAAAGTATTAATTTAGTTCGCCTGCAATAATAAAATGAACAGGAAAAATTAAAAAAATCCATGTGAAAAATATTATTCACGATGAGGGGAATAAAAAAAATGGAAAAATTATTTACGATTGCTATTTAGGGAAAAGGGAAGATATTTCGAGGGAAAAACTGTTCGCGAAAGAGGTGAATATTGTTAAAGTTTTTACTTTTAAAAACATTATTTTTGAAGGTTAGCATATCTACAATTGAATAACAAGTCACCAGCATACAATTCTTAACTTTCCTTACTCATCACTGATATTAAGAGCTTTCTAACACACAATGTTAAATCATTTACTACGTGAATACCACGATGTTACGTCGCTGTTATAAATTTAACACAAATTTTGCAAGAGAATCATAGTGAAATCCAGGAGTTCTTAGCACATTTGACAGCCTCTCAATTTTAGCTTTCGGAAAAAAGTCAATGATTCTTCCTGCCAAACGTTGAAAATGATGATTCATCGATGACAGCTACTGAATTTTCTTTGGTATCATATTTGAATTTGTGCAGTTAATGTTCAAAATGTCATAGATGACTGAATTTGATTTTGTCTGTTAGGCGTCCCCGTATTAGTCAGTCCAAACAAACAATATCATCGCAATTCATTAGCAACTCTTTGTGCTATATTTCGCTAACTCAATGATTAATGGCGGCCAATATCTTTCTAAACTAGCTCAAAGATATTTTTTTGCCACGTATAAATCACTTTTGAGAGAAATATTTCACTTAAACATTTTACAAAAGAGAATTGTTTTTAATTTTGACTTTCGCGTATTCTAGTTTTACCATACCAGCTCTAAATGACTTTGATTTTTGTATAAATAACAAACATCATTACAAAAGACTACAAAAGAAATTGAGGGGAAAATACTTGAAATACGTATAGATTTTTTAAATTCACTGTTTTTCTTATTATTTGCCGTTCTCTTGTTCCTTTTATCTTTTTGTTTATGTTGCTGATGTGAACATTATAACAATCACTGTCGTCAATTGTTGTAGATTTTTATTTATTTTTTATTTCAAATAAGTTGTATTCTATGCATTTTTCTTCCTAAGTACATACACATACATAGATACACATGTACATATACATATACATATGCATATGTATGTACCCAGTAAAATATTACACATTACTATCAGAACCACTTGCTATATAATGACTTACTTTTCTGATTGCTAAATTTCCTGACTCTATTACAAATTAATTATTAAAATTTTTAAAAGTTATGTACAAGTTATCAGATGAGATTAATGATTCTTTTATATTTAATAGATTACGTGAACATGTTGTCAAATAAAAAAATTAAGGAATCAATTGTTTTAGTTTCACGCCATGTTAAAATTATTATGTTAAAATTATAATAATATTAATTCCAAACTCGATTACCTTTTAAAATTTTTTGCTGGGTATATTTACATATATCCTTCTTTTATTTTTCGACTTCTGTCATTTCATTTTATTTTATTTGATATCTGAGTTAAATATTTATATAGACAAACGAGCGGAAATATATTTGAGTAGTAGCAACAAGAATAGTGGTAATATTTGCTCAGAATTGACTGAGAAAACAATCATTTAAATCGTAACAAATGTTGAGTGATTTATTTGTGCAATTTTTCTTGTCACAAGGACATTCGCACACATAAAATTTATTCTTGAGCAGCTACTTAACATGACCTTTTTTTGGGAAAAAAAAGAAAATAAACTTTCAATTTAATTAAGGTGCTTTTGTAATAGCAGCGAAGGCTTTGTAAATCATTTTGCTAAACTCCAACCCATGTAACATTCCGAATTCGCAATTATTTTTGCTCTGATATATCTATTACGTTATTATACACAATGCGGTTTCTAAATGGGTTAACTAATTCCCTACTTGTTTTGCAAATTTTAGATGAAGGTTTCAAGAAAAGTAGATTTTTTGTATTAAACAAAACTTTGGTAGATTCGTGTAAAAGTTCGATTAAATCGAAATAATTGAAGTGACCTGAAGTTTAACTAAAAGAACTATAGTTTTTTCTTATTTGTATTTAAAATTAATTCAGTAAGGTGCAAATGTGACTCGCGCACGAAGGGTTACGTACGGACACTAGATACGTTACCATTGACAAATTACCAACTGAACTAAAGGAGCATTCTAATGCTTTTGCAATGTACTATAGAGTTCTTAACTATTGTTTTGGCTACAATTTTTGTCATGTTATTGGATCGAAAATTTCAATGGTTTGGCTGTTATAGGCCAAAATATCCATAAAACGTGACAAAGGTTTGAGAAAAAACTGCAAATCAAAATCTGGAAGCTTGATTTTCACCGTAGACGTATGGTCTAGTGGACTTTTTTGCTCAGTACAATCCCAAGAATCAGAAACGCGAAGCGCCCATTAAGATGTTAAAATCGCCCCCACCCTAATACCTATACATATATTTTTGTAATTTTTCCGGTTTTTTACGATTTATTTTAGCTTTAGAATTTTTTTCTTTTTTTTTTTTTTTATTTTAGTGTTAATTATTGCAGTCTTGGCAAATTTCAAGTGTCATACAACTGTATGTATTTTACATGGGATTTTAAAATTTTTCGTTGCTCGTTTTGGAACACCCTTTAATATTTAACTCTCATGTATTTGTTGTTGTAGCAATTCTACATACTCTGTTAAAATTTCAGGTCCGTAGCTCTTACGGTTCTCGAGAAAATAGCCTTTGACGGACAGACAGATAAACGGACAGACGGACAGCGAAGCGAACACAATAGCGTTCCCTTTCAACTTTGATATACGGAACCCCCTTTCAAGAAGAGGAGAAACCGAAATAAAATTTTTTCTTAAATCCAGTTCAATACTATATTTTTTTTAATGCATGCTTAAAGTAAATTAAAATCCTCACAAAAAAATAAATGTGAAAAAAGGCCAAGTTCCTTTCCAAAATTTCGGCCATCAAAAGTAGTGAGATAAAAATTTTTACCAAGTTCGCGTTTGGTACAATACCTATCACTGCAATAGGTATGCATTATATAAACTTGTAATCGTAAGGGTGTTATATAATTTCTATTTGGTTTCTCATCTTGACCTACTTGCATATCAAACTTCAGCTCTCTAGCGAAAATTTAATTATTTAATTCTTATGGGCGTATTCCCGCCCACTTTTTTTAAATAAATTTTTTGCCAGTGCCAATCATACGTGTCGAGATTCATTGGAAACGGATATTAATATTTAAATAAATAGTATATTTAAATCTGCTGATCCGAAGTTCATGAAATAGGAGGTTTAAATTGTATGGGCGTGTTAACTTCCATTTTTTCCAACGAAATTTTATAAGATTGCATTATTCCAACATTTGTGCCAAATTTCAATAAAATCGCTTTAGATAAACATTTTAAATTTGCTCTTGTAATTGTGTTCTTTATTGGAAAAGCCCAGCCCCCTGGTTAAAATCTCCGGGTTTTCAGATTTTTCTAGTTAGTTGCTAATCTAGACCTACTTGTTTATTACAAACAGCTAACTAGCATATATTTTATATATTTTGTTCTTATGGGCCGTAGCCATTAGTTATCTTTCCTGTTTAGTTTCGTTGGAAACGGAGAATAGTAAATACATAAAGAGTACATTTAAATGTGCTGACCCGAAACACATGAAATAGGAGGCTTAAATTGTATGTATTGTGTTAACGCCTACTTTTTTCAATAAAAATTTAGAGCCTTGTATTATTGCAACATGTTTGCCAAATTTTAATAAAATCGCTTTAGTTAACCACCTTAGAAATGTTTTTTTTAATTCTTAACTTTATGAGCGTAGCCCAGGATCCTTGGTTAAAATTTGCGGGTTTTCAGATTTTTTTTAGGTAAATACTCACATAGTTCTACTTGTGTACCAAATTTCAGCTCACTAGCGCAAATTTAAATTTTTATGGGCGTAGCCATGCCTCCCTGGTTAAAATTTTCGGGTTTTCAGATTTTTCTCGTTCATTGCTCACCCAGATCTACTCGTGTAACAAATTTCAGTGAGTGTGTCAGTGGTCAAACTTTGCATATCAGGTTACATGAATTTATTATAATTATGGTTTAAATTTTATAATTTTACGATTGCGGGAACAAAGTTATGAGGGGGGTAAAAACAGCTCGAATGGCTTCCTGTAAATATACACACTGCGTGCATTGGCCGGAACTTGGCCTGGCGCACTGCCGTGCGCCTAGATGTCCAAGAAAGAAGTGTTTAAAATTTTTGTTATAATGCTTGAGGGTGAGTGAAAAAATATATTTTTTTGAAAGAAAACTTTTTTCAGAAATAATTCATAGTTAGGCTCAAGTTCAGTAATTTCAATTCTTATTGAATGAAATATTTTTATTAATTAATGTGAGTGTCTAAAGAAGAGAAGAAAAATTAAACTTAGACTTTAAGCTGGGGGAAATACCGATACTTTTCTGTGCAGCTTAAAGTCTAAGTTTAATTTTTCTTCTCTTCTTTAGAAACTCACATTAATTAATAAAAATATTTCATTCAATAAGAATTGAAATTACTGAACTTGAGCCTAACTATGAATTATTTCTGATTAAAATTCACTACAGTTCAATTAAAATATCTAAAAATTTCTCAGAAAACTTTTTTGTAATATTCAAATTTGTTTTACATACGCAAATTATCGCTTACAACAAAATTTTTCAGCCTGAATCTTAATAGTTATCAATAATTTTGGCATTTTTATAATTCTATATTATTGTAAGTTAATTTAAATTAAAGTTTTTACTACATCTTCCTCACGATTGAACAGAAGTGTGTTATGTATGATTTCAAATAGCAAGGTTTTCATAATAAATATTAACAGAAAGTTAAAAAATTTTAAATATTGAAGAAAATTAGTGAATTATTAATATTAGTCAAACGTTGTCACGCGCGATGGTACTTGAGGGTGAGTGAGAAACATAATGTTATGCGTGGGATGAAGTGGTAATATTTTTAAGAACGTTAGCAAGGAGGTTTCGAAAGTTCGATTCTGAAACACCATTTTAATCGGTCCTTTCGTTTGGCTGTAATTAATAATGGCCCACAAATGATGTAGAGTTTAGTTGACTTTCGCCGAATACCAAACATGATTGCGAAGTATGAAGTTCAGCTTTTGAGTTAATCCTCACTTTAAATAAATTTCAATCCTCAATTTCAATCCTTCGGAATAGCCTAATGTAGCACTATTATTTGTTTTTATTAGTGCTTTCATAATTCCAAAATTTAAGTAGCATTATAGAAGTACTTCGTATTACTAAAGATATTGTTATGTCCTGAATAGCGGTCTTATAACCTGAATGTAGACTTCCAAATAGTGGCAAGCTTCTTAGTTGTCACTGTGTTGCCAGACAATTTTGTTGGCTGTTGGTTTGAAAACTACACAACTTGTAAGAAAAGCCACAGTGAAAAAGTTTTTGTACAATCTTTTATTTAGTTTCACTTGTTTCACTGTCTGTCTGTAATCAAATCCTGCAAATTAAATTTAATCTTTTTTCCCATTTCCGATTGAGCTGAAATTTTGCATGCATGCATAAATCCGATGACAATGCAATATTATTATGATCTGATGATGGCGGATAATTTTTTTTTGGATATTTAACTTCTTAGTTCATTTTATTAACAAATAATGAAAGCTTGTTAAAAAAAAAGTTTTTTCTATGTAGTTTTGTTTTCTTAATTATATTTATATTTCACATAAAATTCTGAATCGAGAAGCTTAAAAATATTTTTTTTAAATAAAACTCGTTTGCTTTTGAAAATATTTAAATAATTTAAATTTTCTCCCTTTGTGTACACTTTAAACTCTCTAATTACACATACAAATTTAGTTTCTTTTATTAACGAGCCCCTATTTATTAATAAATAAGATATATAAACTTAAACTCCAAAAATCAAATACAAACAAATTAATTAAATGCTTTTGAATTTATAATAATTTTTAATACGTGTGTATGCATTTGTATGTAAAAATTAAACTAAATACCTGCATGTTTTGCGGTGGTTAAATTTTCAACCACAAAAACCAACTAAAGCAACCGCGAAAATCATGCTAAACTAGATAACAAGCTTAAACACAAATTAAATAAATACACAATGTTATTAACGCACATTTTAATGTTATAAATATCTTCAAACTCACACACGCACACGTACTCACACTCAATAGAGAACTTTTATTCTAGTTACAAAGAAGCAAATATGTATATAAAACTAAAAATTAACTCAAACCCTTAGAAAATCTCGTTAAACATATTCTCATCATTTAAAGTTATTCATTCTCAGTGTAATTGTAATATTATTTATGAAGAAAGTACTTAGACAATATTTATCTTCTTCCTACACAGAGCAAACAAAAAAAGGGAAACTTATACTGAAAGTTAGAAAACAAAAACAAAAATAAACAAAACCATAATCATCTCTCGGGAAAGAGGATATAAAGCAAATTGTGTAAATATTACCAGGATATTATTATTAGCAACGGAATTGTGTCTAACAATCTTGTCAGATTCCTTACAGCAGGATTAATTAAAATTACCAATTAAGAATTCATTAATTTATTTAGCTAAACGACAGATCCGTTGGCAAACACTCCCATACTCTCAAAATACTTTAAGGAATGAAATCAGTTGGTTAAATGAGCCTTTCAAGTTCAGAGTATACATGATATCATTTACAGAGATTAAATGAACACAAACAAATACGTTTGCTTAGTCGCCCTCCTTATAAATATCATAAATGTTTGGAGTTTGTTTCACAGTAGCAAAAGCTGTTTAACATAAAAGAAATGAAGAAGATATACCCACAGCCAAAATTGTTGTTGTTGTAATTTCTTTTTCTTTAATTTCATCGTTATTTGGCAACAAATAACAATATCATGTCTGTTGCTAATGTTTCTATTACAAGTTAAAGGATTCTTTCGTACGTTTTGACTAAATAGCTTTGCTGCTACTTGCTGCTACTTGAAACGATGTAATGTGTAAGCGAGTGTGTGTGTGTGTGTATGTGTTTATCATACAAAAGTGTTTTTCGAATCTGTTTTAACTATATGGTAATTGTGTGTTTATTTCTTTTCTCAATCTTTATCTTAACTCTTGTTCAGCGACCTAGAGGCTATTTAATATTCTATTAAACATTGTTTTGTGAGATGAGATGGTGAAATGTACAAACCGACACGTGAGCATATTTATCTATATAAATGTGTTTGATTTTTTTTTTTGGTACAAATTAATTTGGCTCACATTTCATTTTTATGCTTGCATCTTTTTCTATTATTTTTTTATGTTAGCAAATTTTTTCCTAGATTTTGGGGAAGGTTTCCTTATAAAGGCATAAGGTGAATGATTTTCAACAATGTATGAACGTAGAGAGGGGACCTACAATTTTAGATCACATAAATACCAGCATCAATTATTGATTTGTTTTAAAAATTTATTGACTCATACGGCAAGCAATAGCAATTTCCTGCTTATTTGGCCCATCGTATAAAATCATAGTGCGGTAATCATGTGAAAGGCAATTGGGTAACCACGCTCCAATAAATTATACAATTTTTTTCGTGTGGCTATAGAAAACATTTTTGTTTATAATTTAAATGATTTGAGGCTATTAGTGTAGCATTGGTATAACCAACATTATTTAATCGCTTTATTACTTTGCAATATTATGATTTGTGCAAAAACGATTTATCAGTTCCATTTTTTTTAGAATAGCAAAAGTTGGTTTATTCTTTTTTAATTTTTTTGATATTTTGTATGTAAATAATGTATTTATCACCACAACAGCAACCCAAAAAAACGAATTTGAGTTACACTAACTCTGCGCTGATAGCTTAATTTTAAAGCTGTGCTCTTTATGTCAGACATATGCTCTTTATGTGCTCTTTATGCTAGCATGTTATTTTAGTAACAAAAATAATAGACACTATTACAGCTATAATTTTTTTTTGTTATGTCAGATGACTTACTAATAAGAACATTAAGTGCCTGTCTCACGATGTCACCAGCAAACGTTCGATTGAAATATATTTAAAACAAGAAAAATTTTTTTAATGTTATTGTTGTTTGCAATACAAGTTGTCGATCAAACGTTTAGTGTTGACATCGAGGGACAGGTAGTAAAAAACAGGGGTGCTAAGTCTGCATTTACATATACGAAATATTCACACATGCAAATATGTGTGGCGACTTTATTTTGTTTTACAAATAACACGTTGAATACAAAACCGAATGTCCTGGGTTCTAGCCCGGTCTCTAACAGTCAATAAATAATAACACCACACATTTTTCTGATGTGTATTGGTGTCCCTTTGTATCGGTTGATGTAGGTAAGTTCAAGTGATGAAGGCATAGTCACTGGTCACTGAACTATGCCGACTTCAGCAGATCCTAATCCCAATTTATTATCAGAGCGATATCCTTGGTTGTGTAGCAGAATCATCGGCGAAGTAAAATAACCAATAATAACCAACACAGGTCCAAAAGAAAATGTATCCGTCTCTTTTAACTCCAGATGCGTTGCAACATTTAAAACGTGCAAAAAGTAGAGTTGTAAAAGAATGAAACTTTCCTCTATCTCTTCCTGCACCACCTGTATTCTCTATTACTATTTCTTTCCTAAGGAAGGTAACACCAAATAATACTAGTAGGCATTACTTCTCTTTAAGAAAAAAAAAATTGCTGAACTATGCGTTAACCTGGTGTCCTAAGACAGCTTTCTTTTTTTACATATGGTAAATTTTATAATTAGAAATAAATTATTTGAAGTATAAATATGGAGTTTTATGACTTACATTAATGTTTTTTCAGACGCACCATCAGTGCTTCTTTTTGTGAGCTACTCTCAGACCCATATACTTTTTTAATATTTTTTTATTAATTACACATATGATAATTAGAGAATAATAAATCAATCATCTTTACGCAAGGAAAAGTAACATAAATTTTAAATTTTTATATAATTTTGTAATCTACCACAATATCTCGTTCTTGGTATTGTCAAGTTTTGTCATTCGAACAATAATTATTCGAATATTGGAACAAATATATTTCTAGAACGAAAAAAAATATTCAAATGTGCAAATTTTTACATCTGTAGAAAATTAGTTAATTTAAATAAGCAATTCTCAGCTCTCAATTTTTATGAGTTCAAAAAGTACTTAAAATTTTTGGCCAAAAACACATAATGAATCAATTGTTTTGATTCGCTTAAGCCACTGTATACAATTTTTTAACGCGCAATTTTTAATGTACTTAAGAAAGTTATTTTTACGATAAAAGCTAACACTCTTCCAGGCCAACGGTTAGACTAGGCTTTATTTTAAAACTGTAAAATCCCTTGCAAGTTTTTTCTCACCACCTTTTATTTCACAAATTTTCTTGTGAATTCGGAGGAAATACAAATTAATATCATTTATTCTAACATCTGAATTCAAAAAAAAAAATTGGAAATATACGATTTAAAATTGTTGGATTTTCTCGTTTTCACTTTTGAGCCAATAATCTCGTATCGTATTATTTTCACTTGAAACAGTCTTGTGAAAGCAAAATGAACTATTCATATTACTAAACAAATAAATAAATAAATAATTCACAACAATCTTTATCGTGTATTTGTGTATCAAATACACTTTTTGTTTTTTAATTGTGAACACCCTCTGTGTAGTGTATTAATGTATTTTGTATTTTAAATGAAAAAAGAAGAACAAGCTACATAAAAATACAATACATACTGAATACAACATTTTAAAAACATATGAAATAAAAGTGTAATAGTGTATTTCATTTTTATATGAAAATTTCATACAACAAATGTTACACTCTTGTATTTGATATGATAATACAATCGATACAGAGATACAAGAGGTTTTGTGAATTAAGCAATTGTTAAAGTCGTATGAGCCTTGTATTATTTAAATTAAATACTATTTTTTTCAAATTGATGGGGAATAATTTTTTCTGCCAATAAAAACCGACTTCAATGCAAAGCAGATCTTTGCATTGCATAAAATAAGATAAGAAGAAGTACGTGAAAAATAAAATAAGATTTTAATGGGAGTGCCTCCGCCCATTTTTAAATGCAAGATTGAGTATTTTTCAGATCTCAGGGTGCGTGTTAAATCTTGTAAAAATCTGTAATGTAGAACCATTTAAAATATAAAATCAATTTTAATGGGCGTAACTTCGGCCATTATTTTTAAATGGAGAATTGTGTCTATTTTTTAGCTCATGGTGTGTTGTAAGTTTCGTAAAAATCGGTTAGGTAGAACGGCGTGAAATATTATAATAAATTTTTGTATCTGAAAAATCCCAAATTAATCAGTACCAATATTCCTTTTTAAAACTTGCTATGTAAATTTTTTTTCTGTACCATTAACAGTATTATTTGGAGCAGACTTCCCACTTCTTTTGTTACATTATTTCATGAAAATTTCATTGGGGTTAAATAGCAGCAGTTGTTGTTTAACAATGTACTTTTGCAAGAAACCAGCAGCACTCCTTCACATAATAGTTGTAGCAAATTAGAATTTCAATTAATTTTTATTTTTCCCTCATATTTCTCTAACACAATTTCTCATTTTGCAAAGAATAACAAAAAAAAAGAAAAAAAAGTAGCAAAATTTTGACAATGCGAGTAACATGATATTACTAGAAGATACAAATCAACAAACTAAACTATATCTCTACTCGCTGTGATATGACTGCAAGTTATTTCGTTTTTTTGTATTTTTCTTTTAATTATTTCATTTAACCATAAATTTTATGCAAAACGTTGTGCTACATGTGCACATACAGCCAGCTCTACATGCAAAACTATACATAAATGTATGTATGTATATGATGCAAAGTCATGCATATAAATCTGGCTCGTGCTCAGCCAGAAGAAAATGGCGCGCACTGTTATTTTTCAAGTTCTTCTTAAGAATACGGCGACAACCGCCAGCGAAGACAAAGAGTAAAAAAAGCACCATGAAAAAAAATATATATATGTATATTTATATATAATTTATTTTTAAATCATAAGTAATTTTTTTATATTTTTTTGATACTTTTTTAAAATACGAAGAATTAAAAAAATAATTATAAAATAAGACAGCAGCTTTTACAAGTCTGAATTTCTCTGTCACAACTTATGATTTAATGTAGTTTTATAGTTTATCTAGTTGGTGGAATAAAACACACAAACATTGTTATGATACGAGTTTTGTTCTTTGCACATTTTACTATTTTAATGCTTTCGTGTATATGTATGTGAGCTCTTTTATTTTTTATTTTTTGCCTACAATTGCCACTTTGCCTTCGTATTGTTTTCGCGCTGAGGAATATCTTTTTCCGGTTGTGATTTGCATGTCATTTAATGTCGCTGTAAAAAAATTATGACTAGACAAACAAGAAATTATGTCGTTTTTCAAAACTTTGCAATTGTCATATGACAAATGGCAGAGAAATTGTTATAAATTAAATCATTTGTAAGTCCTGCTTTTTTAATACGTTTCCTATGGTTTGGTGTTAAATTATATTAAAGACTTTTGACAGTTTTAACAAAGCGGTGGTGAAGAAATATAAAAGCGTATTCGAATAGGAGGTTTAATTTTGAAGTGAAAATTATAATTGAAATCATTTGACATTTATTTAATTGTAAAGAGAAGGGTAAAACACCATCAACGGATAATAATATCAACAAAATGGCCGCCACCGCTACATATGTTGACATAATCGATAAATAGCAATATTGCCGTGTGATTCGGATTTTCAATAATAATTTGTCAACGCCAAATATAATAAATGCATGTCGTTCACCACATGCCGTTTTTATTTTTCGTTCGCTACAAGCTTATAAATATTCGTGATTTAAAAATAATTCGGTATAAGCACAAAGTTTTTTCATACTAATTTGTGTAAAATATTCATGAGCGATGATTCGTTTTAACCACTTGTAGTTGTATTCTGTACAATTACTTGTAACTTGTACAACTGCTTGTAACATAATAACAATATAAAAGTAAAGTTTTTGTGCGACATTTTTAGATTCTTTAATTGAACTGTAGTGAATTTTAATCAGAAATAATTCTTA
The DNA here is from genome assembly GCA_905220375.1 of Tachina fera. Taxonomy (NCBI): domain Eukaryota; kingdom Metazoa; phylum Arthropoda; class Insecta; order Diptera; family Tachinidae; genus Tachina; species Tachina fera. Next base: position 79,613,331 of record LR999966.1, read on the forward strand.
GTCAGGCTTAAGTTCAGTAATTTCAATCCTTACTAAATGAAATATTTTTATTAATTAATGTGAGTTTCTAAAAAAGTGAAGGAAAATTAAACTTTAGACTTTAAGCTGAAGGAAATACTGATACTTTTCTGTGCAGCCACGCACTTCATCAGCACCCTAGTCTATCTACTTGAGTAGAGATTTTTATTAACATCAGCTGTTTAACTTAAATTTTCTATGAAACGGAATATGAGAAATGATTGTTTTGTATACAATTGATTTACCTTTGGTAAACACATTTATAAGTATCACTATTAATTTCCTGCTTTTCCTTTGTTTTTATTTTTCTATTTAGGTTAGCACGAAATTATATTACTCTAACTAAGTATGTTTAACTATTCTTACTTATCTTTTACGATCATTAGTTATTTTTACTTATTCGATGTACCATCGGTACATGCATGTAAGTGTTATTATAGTGGTTTTATGTTACTTTGTTAATTAATGTGATGGTGAGGTGCTGATGAAGTACGTGGCTGCACAGAAAAGTATCGGTATTTCCTCCAGCCTAAAGTTTAAAGTTTAATTTTTCTTCTCTTCTCTAGAAACTCACATTAATTAATAAAAATATTTCATTCAATAAAAAGACTAAGAATTATTTCTGATTAGTATAGGTTTTTTAAGAAAAACTTTTACAACATATGACAAAAATTTATAATTTATTTTGAAACAGATAAATATACGAGTAATATAACAGATTCCGGACATTTGCTTAAGGAAAAATATGTCATTGTTGTGTATATCCGGTTTTAGTGTTTTTTATATTTTAATTGGCATTATATTATATTATATACTTATGTATATTAGTAATGTGCCGAATGTCAATTTTTGATATTCACGGACATGAATATGAATATTAAATATATGATATTTATAGACATTAAGTTGTGGTTATGTTTACGGCAGCAAAATTAAATATGAAATAGAACTTTATATTCCTGTTCGCGTAAATTAAAATTAACAAAAACTATCAAACATTTTATTGAATGTCATTAAATAATATTTGAAAGTAAGACATAAAAAATGTCTATAATAAATTAAATTGATTGATTGACACCGCTTATCTAATTTTAATTTAATTTTTTTTTATTTTTTTTTGCAGAAAAATCATTTAATACCACACAATATAGACAAAAATTTTAGTCAACCTATTTACATGGTTTTCATTTTTTAATCTCTTCTCCTTTTATATTTTTAAATATTCTTAATATGTGACCATCGCCGAGAAAAGGGACCTAGTGTGTGAAAATGAAGTTTTGAGAAAAACTTATTTAAAAAATAAAATTTTAATGTTTTTCTCATTTATATCGATTTTCCCAAATTTCCGTTTTTTGACACACTAGATCTACAATATTTGTTACAATTAAAGGTTACAATTACATAAAAGAAAACGGATTTGCATTTCCTGCATATTTATTTCAAAAACACCATTCTTTCATGTGTATGACAATACAAATGAATATATATGCAGATGCAGTATAAATACTGAAAAAGATTTCCTTTTAGCTGCCAAGAATTGTGTAAAAAATATAAATATTTTGTATTTATCAAGGAAAGCTTTGAGCTACTTAATAAAAGGTGATAATAAAAACAATTGTTGCGTATTTGAATACTAGTGCTAAAGTTCTGCAATACAAAACCAAATACTTAAAATATAAATATTTGTTACCAAAAACACAGTAAGGAGCTTATATTTTAAATTTATATAAATTTTCAAAACTTTGAACTTCACTCCTGCTTTTGGATAAAGTTTTCAAACTATATTTGAAGTTACTAGATCCGTTTCTAGTAAAATTTCTATTAGCAAATCGCATGCGTCCCACCCGTGACGCTACAAAAATTAAATTTGTATGCAAAATATAAACTTGTTCTTCTTCTTAACTTTTAGTGAAGGACAACTTTATACCTCTGCTGCAGTCATAGATTTGCTACATTTTGATAAACTGTATAAATTCGCTGAGTTTTGAGTATGTGTCCTAGGCACTCGAAACGCATGTCTTTTTCATGTCCCACCCATGGCGAGCCTAATGTGTACTAAATTTTGCATTAGCAAATCTAAAATAGTCTGTTTCAGTGTAGTATCTGTGAAAGACAAGTCTGAACTTTTTTTTATAATAAAGTCATGTAAAAAATAGTTGAAAATTTTCTTATTTTTTAAAACTGAGCACTTAAACTACGTCTAAATGTCCCACCCGTGTCGATGAAATCAACCATATGACAATATTAAGTTTTAAAATAGTTTTGACCCAATATCAACTACTACATGCTACTACGTAAATATTTTGAGATATGTATGTATTACTGGTTATATAACCGAAATTAAAAAATATTTTTATAAAACAACAGTAAAATTCGTTTAGGATCTAGATTATGTGCCCCTCTCATTTTAAGGTATTTAAATAAACTATTTAATACTTTAATTTGAAATTTATTTGCTGGTGGTTTAGCTTGGTCATATAGACCAAGCTAAACCAGCGCTTGAACCAAATCATCAGTAGACTTGAACCAAATCATCAGTAGACTTCAACCACAATTTTCACAGATTCATATCGAATATAAATTATTTGCTGGGTTTTGTATGAGTAACAAAGTCTACTAAGCTTATTTTGTCTGTGATTTTCAAAAATATTATTATTTTAAGAATTCTCATATAGTTTTTGAAAGTCTGTGCATAAAGTAAGAGGTTTGTGACTGTTGAAAATTTGTGGTTGAAGTCTACTGATGATTTGGTTCAAGCGCCAATGAAATACGTATATAGACCAAGCTAAACCACCAGCAAATAAATTTCAAATTAAAATATAATTATGACAATATATCGAATAATAAATTTCTTAAACTATTTAATACTTTAATATCAAAAATTTGTTTTGCGACAAATATTAACTATTAAAAATGCAGTCTTTTAAAATGAAAACAAAATTAAGAATAGAAAAATCATATAAGCAACTTGATTACTTTTTTTTCTGGATTAGCGGATCTGCATAGCTTTATTTTATTGTATTTTGTTATTTGTCGCACAGTGGAGAAATTATTAAAAAAATTTACAAGCTACAACAATAAATCACATTTCTGTATTTCGTAGTGGGCATTATTTGAAGTCATTTGATCTTCTAAAACACCCCCAACAATGTGAATCCCTCCCACTAAGTGCACTCGTAAAAAATTTTTACTTTTAGAAAATTAAATATTTTTTTCCATGGCAACCTTTACTGATCCAAGATATAAAATAATTTAATTTGAAATTTATTTGCTGGTGGTTCAGCTTGGTCTATATATGTATATTTCATTGTTGCTGTAACAATTATAATAATTATGAAAATATGTCGAATAATAAATTTTTTAAATGTTAAATTTTAGATTTTATTTTGCCTTGTAATTACTTTTATTGTTATCCGATGGATTTCTTTCTAATTGTATAAAGGTGTAGAAAAATAAAATAGATTCATATCGAATATAAATTATTTGCTCGGTTTTGTATAAGTTTGTAAGCCTACTAGCTATGCTTATTTTTCTTTTGTGATTTTCAAAAATATTATTATTTGTGAATTCTCAAATAGTTCTTGAAAGTCTGTGCATAAGATAAGAGGTTTGTGACTATTAAAAATGTGTGGTTGAAGTCTACTGATGATTTGTTACAGCAACACTGAAATGCATATAGACAAAGCTGAACCATCAGCAAATAAATTTCAAATTAAAATATAATTATGACAATATGTCGAATGATAAATTTCTTAGATATAAAATACTTTTTTTAATATTTTATTTCACATTTGAGATTTATTTAAAGACGGCCAAATAGAGTCATCTTCAAGCTGAAGATGAAATTAAAAAATGCACATGTATGAAAAACACAATGACTTCACTTATAGACTCTAGTGAAAGGGATCGTGAGCCTAATGCCAATTTTCATCTTACTTTTCCAAATGTTGCTCAGTCAGCAATACTGAGAACTATAACATGCTATTTGGCGGAAAAACGGATAGAAAATAACGTCGGTCATCTAACATGGTTCAAACTAAATATATAAAAGTGCAGGATATTTACACCTTTAACTAGGCAATATTTAGTCAGTGTTGGTGTTGATTTTGTTTACACATCTCATCGTAATAAGCTTAATGAAGAAAAAGCTTCTAAACTTTTATTTTCCTCTCTTGAGGTGAAAAAAAGTAGTTTAACTTTTTTAATGTTAATTGCACAAGAAGTTTGAATTGAAATGAATTTCTTTCTAATTATTGCAAACTAATATTTTTGTGCCATTTTTTTTAATTTCGTTTAGGATTTATGCATTTATTTATTTTATTTTTTGGAAAAATATTTGCCAAATTGAGGCGAATACGAATACAAATATTTAAAAATTACCAAATATTCATGAATTCGTAAATGTTTTAGAAATAATAGGCTTGACCTTTTTGGGAAAAGTTTGGTAAAAACCAAACATTTTAACGAGTATATAACGAGTACAAACGTGCTTCAGCATATCTAGAATGTTTTGTTTCTTAGTTTTATAAAAAAAACTCATAGGACTTTATTCACCCCAGTTTATATATCTGTTTTGATATAACTTTTATATTTTTTAAGTTTTTTAACTTTGTTATTGGTTATTTTACAAACAGCTGATTGCTTTTCTGCTTGCCTAAGCGCGCCGAAAGAAAAATTACTGGCTGTTTCGTACAAGAAGAAGAAAAGCACTACGCTCTCAAAAACTCTCTTACTTGCCGAAACATTGATTACGGGAATAGTTTTCGGTAAAAAAAAAATGGTAACCCGCGTATCGTTTAAATTCGTTGGTGCTTTTTTTATTCATAGATAAAATTTTTTATTGTTGAATGCTTTCAGCCTACAAAAATGGCACTTTAAGTCAAAACTACCTGCTACTGACTAGTAGGCAATGCACTAGTCTTGTAGTCCGAGGGTTTCAGGTTCATTTACTGCCGGAATATAAAGAACTGTTTGTGCAGACAAGCCAAAGTAGCTTCGTAGTTTTTTTTTTGTTTTTACTAACTGTGATGCAAAATGATTCTGCTTTTTGCCTTAAAAGTTCTGAAATATTAGATCAACATGAAGTAAAGTTATTTCAAAAGAGAAAATTTTATTTTAAGTGTAGGGTAAATCATGTTGATTTGACATGAAACTCATATGAAGCAACAATCATTGCCGAACATATTTAAATTAATCTTGCTTGTGTAGATTTTATTATAAAATTTTTCTATGTGTGTATATAACAAATGAGTAGTATTTAAAAAATTTTATTGACTTTATGAAAGTATTTTTTAAATATGTATATTTCCTACTAAATCTTCTAAAAATCCCTTGGAATATGTAAGGTTGTCAGTAAAAATAAAACAAAATAGTTAAGGCAATTTCATGCATTTTTAGCTACGCATACCTCACAGTTTTATGCATTTTTTGTGTTTTATATTCTTGACGTACCTTCCTGGATTTTATTTTGCACAAGAGCATGTTGCTTTTAACTCTCTTCTCAACAACCCAAATTGTATTAAAATCTACCTTGCACACAAACATGCGAATTGATGGAAAATTAGTTTTTTCTGTTCTAAAGCAAATTTTTAATATAAACGGCAAAAAAAGGAGATATGGGGTATTTTTTCATACACGTAAGCCTTGCAGAAAAAATAAAAAAAAATTGTTTCAATATGCCTTACATTAAGTTTTATCAATTTCGTTTTGCGACAAAAAGAACTACTATTCGTTAGCTAGAGCTTTCCTAGACTTTGCGAGGACCGTCTTAGGTGCTTCGTAGAGTGAATTTTTAATTATAAGTGGGTTGGAAAATGTTTCAAACATGTAGTATGGATCCACAAAGTTAATATCAGAACAAACATGCACAAACTACTACACTACTGCTTCCTTTACTACGTCACTTGCGTAAATGCTGGGCCATCTCTACTACTTACGTGCCAGTAGTTGTCTTTTTGTGTATGTAAGTAGGGTTCCCGGGAATTCCAGTTTACAAATTTCCTGATTTCCCGGGATTTTGGCTGCGGGATCCCCGGAAAGTTGTCAACTAAGTGTTGACAACTTTACATATAGAAAACAACTGCTTTCACTTTGGTATGTGTGAAAATTTATTTCGAGCAACGGTTTTTCTAAAAAAAATTTTTATTTAACGATATATCTCGTCACATAGATTGATGTTTTAAGCAGGAACATAACAGTTAAAAGAGAAATGGCGAAAGCTTTTATTGCCATTTATTGATTTTAAATAATGTTGGTAATCGTAACCAATATAAGTGAGAAATATTATTTTTCATAAATAACTAACTATTACAGCAACCAAAAAAGTTTTTTGGTTACCTATAACCATTGTCGAAAGTAATTTTATTTTTCCGTTATCGCTACAAGAATACACATCGTATTTTATATATACTGGATGCATTTCTAGGGCAAGATATTGAAATGTCTTTGGAAAAGTTAACAAAACGGTATAATAATACATGAATATTTCACGACAATGGTTAATAATAACCTAAAGTAGATAATGGTTATTTTCAAGTTACCTTTTCTGCAGAAAGAAAGAAATAACAATTATCTTCGGTCTCTGGTTTTAAAGAAATTTTTTGAAGTGATTATTCTCTTTTTTTGTTTTTAATAAAATTGTTTTACATTGAAAAGTCACTTGTATGGACGTTTTTTAATAACAAATCTACTGATCTGTTTTGAATCTTAAACCTCGAGTATTTTTTATTTCGTTTGTTTTTATTAACTATTATGTTATTACTTATATTTGTAAGTTTACTTTTTTGATATCATTTAAAAAAATTTTTCATGTTGGAAAAAACCTTTAAGGAATTTAAAAACTAAAAGCTAAAAAAAAGTAAAGTTCTTGTTCTAAAACCCAATGCGAATTAACATTCGAGTATTTATGTACATATATAAGATGTGTTTTTTTTAGTGAGTGTTTTAAGCTTTCTAATCAAATGTGTGTTAACGCCTTATAAATTGAATATTTATTATTTCTATGAAGCGGGATCCCGGGATATGTAAAAAAAATTCCCGCTTTCCCTGGAAATGAAAAAGTCCGGGAATAAAAAAACCCTAGATGTAAGGCATACACAATAGTTTGTGCTAGTTATTTGTCTGAGTTTTGTTGATAGTTTGGATTATATTGAGCAAATGTATACCAAACAAATATAAATTCTGTATGCGCACATTCGTATGTGGATGCATATCTCATCTGTTTTTTATTTCCTTTAACCGATAGGCATGTAGAGTAAACTAAATATATTTTATGTTTGTATTTGGGTGTATGACGGAAGGTAAAAACTACAAATATATTTTTATTGTATGCAGATTAATTTCATTTATTTATGAGCAAAGTATGTGTGCTCGTGTTTTCGGATGGTCTTATGAATTTAAAGGATTTAAGTGGTTTATAAAAAATACTAAATAAAAATTATTTATGTTGATTCAATCTGAAAAGAAAATCCATTTACTTTGGTTTAGTAAAATTAATAAATTTCTGCTATAAAGAAACGTAACTGGCTTACGCATCACAAAATAAAGCTTTTTACTAAAAGTAATATAAAAATACTTCTTAAAGCAATTTGTGAAGCTTTGTTCTACTGATTCATAAACAGAGAAATAAATTACTTTAAAAAAGTTATTCGAAACGAAACAAAATTAATAGCTTTAGGGCAATTTTCACAATTTGCCTTTAGTTAAAGGTAAAATTTTGTCTGCCCAATAAATATCTTGCCATTATTACAACTTTAAATTTTTATTGATATTATTATCAATAATAATAATAATATTTAATAGATAAAGAAAAAATAAATGAAGATATTATAATACAAAAGCGATTTATCGGGCAGACTAAATCCTGCCATTAGCTAAAGGCAAGTTGTGAAAATGGACCTTAGACTTGTAGCAAAATTAAAGATTAATAATTAATTAAATTAAAAATCAATTAAAATTACACAGAACTAGACATGTACATTAGTGTGTACCAAAAAAATTATTTTTCGATTTTTATAGGTATCCCAGCATATTTTGAAAACGTAAGGTATTTTTGTGGTTTTTTCATATTTTTCGAAAGAAGTTTAGAGGAAAATAGATTAAAAGTTTCCGAAAGATTTCACGTGAAATCGTAAAATGGCACAAAGTTCAACATTTACAAGTGTTAAATGATGTTGCTTTGGTTAATACTTACATCAATGTAACAACTTCTAAGACTGATTTTCAGAATTTATTGCGGGGCATAGAAATTTATCGTAAGAACCTAAATAAATGGTTTTTGTAAACACAGAAAAAGGTGTTTACCAATTAATATTTTTAATTAAGAATTTAATTGTATTAATTAAAATTTTAATTGATATAATTAATTTGACCGGAAAAACTTAATTGATATTATCAAATTGCTTATAGGTGAAAATCTAATTAATTTTTTAATTGATACTACAAATATTTTAATTAATATTACAAAGGCCCAATTCATACGAGTATTTAAAAAGCTTGGTTTATTTAAAAGTTGCGTCCAAAAACATTTTACATTCATACGATGATTTTTTCATGTTTCTAGGTTTGATTATTTTTGCTTTCAAAAATTGTATCAGTGTTGCCAGTAGATTTAAAAAAATCCATTTTCCCTACATGTTAAAAAATTTTCCCATACCAAAATCTACAAACTTTATTACTTTTAATTTATATAAAAGATCACACAAAAAAGTAATATGAAGGATTTTGTAATATTAATTAAAATATTTGTAGTATCAATTAAAAAATTAATTAAATTTTCACCTATAAACAATTTGATAATATCAATTAAGTTTTCCAGTCAAATTCATTAATACAATTAAAAATTTAATCAATACAATTAAATTCTTAATTGAAAATATTAATTGGTGAATACTTTTTCTGTGATTAATTAAAAACATTTAAAACCTTATTTTGACATATGTAATTCTTGTGCATTAAATTATTTAAAATGAATACTTCTCCATTCGAAATTAATGCATACTTCTCTACAGCTTTTCTTTATGTAATACAAATTTAACATACAGCTACATTTGAGATTTCTCCAGTAATCGAGCTTACTAAGATTTAAGTGGGATAGATGTAAGTGAAATTTCTTTAATTATTAAATCATTGTTTAATTTATGCCTATTTTCTGTTTCCTGAGGTGCCTGCCATTAGATTGGAGCAAAAACTAATTTTGAAACGATTTATGAGCAAAAATATATTTTAAGTATAGTTCTTGTTATATTTATACACAAAAAAATGCAATCTGCGAATTAAAAATTCCTACGTTTTGGCCAAAATAAAATATTTGCGGATATTCCCTACACTCGTATAAGTATCTGCATCTACCGATTTCTCCCTACTTCTGGCAACACTGCTTTGTATAATAAAAAGCTTTTGTCACATTGAATAAAAAAATTAAATAAAGCAACATACCAAAAATTAAAATATATTTACAGAAAAATTTAAAAAAAAACTCGGAAAACGGAAAATGTGATTTTTTTCTACTCCCTTTACATTTCTATACCGGTCGCCTACAAACTAAAAAAATCGTATTTCAAAAAATCATTGAAAAGTCAATGTTTGAATTATGTTAAAATCATTCATATTACTTTTTTGTGTTAACAAAACAAAACAAAACGAAAACTTTGATTTTGTTTTTTGAAGGGTATAAAATCAAACTGGGTACAAATTTGAAAAGGAATATAACTCATAAACAGTAAGAACTAATTTAAAACTTGTTCTTACTCATGTATTCAGAATTAATTGACCATTCAAACTACATCATTAGTTTTTTTTTAATTTTTATAAAAATTTTAAAAGTTATAAAGTGTTATTTACAAAATTTATGAAAATATTAGGACAAATTTCAATGTAGACTAACTAAATGAGCAAGTTTATTGCAAAAACTTTAAATTTTGCACACAAAAATAAAACTTAGAAATTTTTCATTTAAATTGTTTCCTCAAAAGTGAAGAAAATCGTAGTAATGGTTAAAGTTGTGAAAAAAACACAAAAAATGGACTTGTGCGAACTCTAACCTCTTCCGGAAAATCTGAAAAAATTTCAAAAATACTGTATAAGCTTTCAAATTATGCTTGAACCCAAAAAAAAATTTTGGGACAGCCTAATGTACATGGTTAGTAAAGAAAAAAAAAACACAGAAAATTTTCATATTAAAAACTGCGAAGACAAGAATAATTTAATTTTTTTCAGTAATGATTTTCTTTCATATGTTTTTCATGTTAATTTAACATGATTTAAAGTAATTTTTAAGGAAAATTTTTGCTTTGGAAGTAACATTATTTCATGTTGATTTAACATTCCAGTACTGTTAAATCAAAATGAAGAATCGGCCATATTGCATCAAAGTTATTTCACGTTAAAACAACTCCAGCAACAATGTTGAATCAAAGTCATTTCACGTTGAAACAACATGTATTTCATTTACTGTAGCCATTTTATTTTATTAATTATTTAACTCACGTGATTGAGTGTATTGGCAGGCAAACGTAAGGAAAAGTGTATGTGTGCTGGCTTCCCGCCCGTATTTTTGAACTTTAACTTATCTCTTGGTAGTCAACGCGCTTACCGCTGTGGTTACAGAACCTCAAATATACACTAAATAAATACATACCATTATGAATTAAATTTTAAATCAACATAATGTAACTGATCATTTAAAAAAATATAAAATGCTACTTGGACTTGTCTGCAGGATTCGAACTTGCGACCCTTCAGCTACAAGACTAGAGTACGTTGCATACTAGTCAGTTTTATACACAACACGAATATCAAAACAGTCAACAAGAAAACAAGAACTAGTCACATAACTGATCATAATGGTGCATTGTAGCTATGAAAAACGTAAAGAAACACCAGCACGCTTAAACAATATATTTCTTCGTGAATGCGATATGTTTTTAAATCAGTATTTTTGTATGGCGATTTTGCATTTTTAAAGGATTATTTAAAGTAATTAAAATTTTTCAGAGACTTTTTTTTGAATCTTAATGTGATTTTTTAAGTATAAATTCAGTTTTATACAAACTTTGCTACTAACACGCTTGAACGTTTAAACAACTCATAGTTTAAATGCAGGCAAATATGAATATTCATACTTTGCCTTCAGCTGAAACAACCAAAACTGGAAAATAAAAACTCAAATGTATGAAACTCACAATTGCAAAAAACATTCTTGGAAATATTTTTCTTTGCTCGGAATTAAAATATTATTGTTATATTTTATTTCTATAGTTGCTGGTGTTCCTTGCAAATAAACAAGATTATTTAACATTTTCTCGTAAGCCTGCCATTGTATCTGTTTTGTACTACATACACAATTACACTCACACTCACTTGTTTGCATGAAAGCAAACATACATATTTATTCAAACCTTTTACACATGTAGTGACCGACATTAAGATATTATTTGGATTTATACTTCAACATAATGTCAATATAAATTAAGACATCTTATGCAGTAAAAAAAGTAGCAACAAAAACAACATCAACAGCAACAATCATATACACAGATATTTAAAGCAAGAGTGAATAAAACACAGATTCATTCATTTATAAGGGTCTAGTTATTTCATACGTAGTTATATATGTTGCAAGTACATTCGACAACAACAAACATGAAAGCAAAAACCCGATACAAAATCGTTTTCATTTTTACTATCTTCTTCCTTTTTTACTTTAATTTGCAGATACAAATATTTGGTTATAATTCTCAATTATACAACAATTTTTCGGATGCATTAAATAGAGCTCAGGGTATTGTTGGTGTTTCGATACTACTGCAGGTAATTAAAATGTCAATATTGGAAAAAAAACATTAAAAAATAATTAAGAAATATTTATTGCAGTTTACTGAAGTCTTAAAGAGTTTAATGAATTGAAATATGTTTGTTATTAAAATTGCTTTCTTTTGCTTTTCTTTTATTTTTATTTTAAAGCTGGGGGACTTATCGAATCCTGAACTACGCATGTTAACAGATTCTTTAGATCGCATACGTTATGGTGGCGATGAGGCATTTGTTAAACGTTTATCCATACGTGGCTTACTACCGGACACTGATCATTATATGACGTATGATGGGTCGACCACAGCACCCGCCTGCCATGAAACCGTTACGTGGGTGGTTTTGAATAAACCAATTTATATCACGAAGCAACAGGTTAGTTATCAAATTAAATATATAGCTATGCAAATATTTTATTAAATGGGAGTGGATTGAAGTGGATGTACAAGAGTAAATTGATTGTATGTATGGCTGTTGATTATTGATGCAACAATTTCATTACTATTATGCGTGATGATATATGATTTGATTTTGGTCTGTATTTTGAAGTATATACCTTTTTGGCTATTGAATTTCATTTGATATTTAATTTAACTCCTCATAATACTAAAAAAATCAAATGTTAATTATTTTATTCAGAATTAATTTTTACTTCAAAAAACAAATTTCTAAATTAAAATTTAATTTAAGATTGCAAATGTTTATAGTTCAAATAAAAATTAATATCACTTAAAAGCATACAAATTTATTCTATGAATTTGTTACAATCTGAACATAAAACGTTAAATTGTTAAACAATTTTACGCTCAATAAACTTAAATTCAATTATACAATCCAAAATAAACACTAAAATCTTCAATGATTAACACAGCTACTACGTCTACACTAAAGTATATAAAATAGAAAGAAAAATAAGTATCTACGTGTTGTCTGATAGTATTAAACCAATAAATAAAATAGTGATGCTGTACACAAAAAGCTACACAAACACACATGTAAAGACACACAGACAAACATGCAAGGAAACACCACTAATACACCAAAGTGTAGAGGAGGATGATGATGATGCTGGCATCCAACGAGATAATACCAGTGTGATGTATGTTTGAAGGGGATACTTAATTGAAGGAAGTGTAGTAGTCAACAACACTTAATCTACTTAAACTGTTTATCAATTGATATTTTGAAGAGACAATATTTTATAAAACGTTATTTAGTATTAATTTCTAGAGAACATTTTTAATCAAGGGTTTTATGTCAAAGAAGGGAAAAACATATTGCTAAATATGGCAAAAAAAAGAAAGAAAAATTATAAAAAAACATAATAAAAAAGTACACATTTAATAAAGTTATTTTAGACTGATGTAAATCGATTTACTTAAGTTAATAACATTTTAAAGATGTGTTACAGTTTTGATTTAAAATTTTCGACAAGAATATAATAAATAGGAATAGAACTAATACTTATGTATTTAATGTTATCAATAAGTATACTTCCAATAGGTACTTTAGACCTTCTACAGTTAAAAAAAACATGTTATTAAAGCTAAATCTGTAAAATTGGCTATAATTTTCACATATTCACTATTTGAGTTATGATGCCAAGGATAAAAAAGTAATGTGAGTCCGATCACAGGAGAGATGTGTAAATATCTAGTAATAATTTTTTTTAATATTGGCTTATGTTAACTAAAATAAGATATATAAATTTTTGACTCTACTATATTTAAAATCTATGGAAAACTGCATTTATAGGAGTGGAATTATTATTTGGGGGGGGGGGGGGGGGTTTGTGGAGAATTGTTCATATGCAAGTGGAAAACGTCAAATAAAAATTTTGATAAAGCTTCCGACTGTTGGTTTACAAAATTTGTATTAAAATCTCCACCCGTAATAATTGGCATGATATGCAGATTGTTACCCAATTGTCGTGCACCAGCTTCAGTGTAAGGCAACAGTACGTAATGAAGATATCTTATAATATAATATTAGAAATTCTTCATAAATACTGATATATATCTTTTAAACAAATATTTGACATTTAAAACGCTCGTTTATTTAAGAGTTTTTATTGATTTTATTTATTTTATATTTTTCAACTTTTTAACAAAATTATCCCCACTGGCAACACTTTTACACTTCACAAGCAATTTCTATTAAAATTAACATTGCTCCTGAAAGTATGCTTTAAAATTTGGTTGAGTGTATTTCTATGCAGCTTTTAAGTTTCTCTGTACTTCTTGTACGTGTGATTAGACTGATACACTCATACATAGCTCACACCGATTTCCTAACGCGGTGTGTATCTTACTCAAAATTTGTGATTGTATTGTTAAAAAGATTTTTACCCCCTAGCGTATAGATTTTTACACATCAAAAATATGAACTGTTTTGAATCCAAAACTTTATCGAAAAAATATGCGATGCCAAATATTTAAGAAAAAAAAGTTAAGTCTATGCATTAAGTAATTAATTAAATAATTTAAAGAACATTTTGTATATTTTTTTTTGGTAAATTAACGTCTATATCTTTACCATAATATAGAGAGACCCTTACTCATTATTTTTTTTATATTTCGGTAGGAGATACCAAATGTATCCAAAAATAAAAAAAATATTGATTTCAAATAAATAATGAGTAAGGGCCTTTCTGTGTTAAGTAAACGACATGCATTTCTTTTTGCACTTAAGATTTTTTTCTTTTTGTATTATTCATTGATGATGATGTTGCACTATTCTCCACCAGTTAAAGATTTCCAGCTGATTTTATTAGGAGCAATTCTTGTCACCTTGTATCATGTGTAACGGGCCAAGTCTAGAGTGTACGCTTTGTATTCCTTAGCCAACTCTAGTCTACCTTAGAATGTGAAGCGAATCGAACGAATTAGAGTTTGGAGTTACTTAAGGAGCTTTCATTAAGCGCTACTTATCTTTTCACTAAAATAAAAACAAACGGCCTTCTTCTGTAAATCGAATTGGTTTGAAATCGCACAATTTTAGAAAACATAGTGCTATAATGTAAATATTTTTTTAGACTTTCTTTAATTTTTCTATTATATAGATTCTAAAATATCATATCTGAAATAAAACTATCGTGTATGATTTTAAACACGTCTGGACGACTGTTATTATTATTTTTTTAAAACGAGAAATTTACTCAGATTCGGTTTATAGAACAGTGCCAAAAGTGTGTGATAGAAATCATCGAAAAATTATATGCACTTGAATGGCCAGTATTTTATTCGGAGCTAATGGACATCTTAGTATTCCTCAAAAGAGCAGGTCCAGAGGATGTGCTTTAGCACTTGGCAAAAGATGCAATAGATGTTTACGGCTGCAGTACTTTATGCTTCCTATTACAATTGAAGTTCATTCAACATTGTAAAATTTTCCGCCCACTCTTCTTTTGGTGGCACGCAATCAAAATGTCAAATTTTCCATTACTCTGGTGTATAACTCAGGTTTAATTTGGCCAATGGCACCATCATTCAGAGACTCTAAGGTTTGTGTCTTATTCATATAGACCTGCGAGGGTGAATATTCCGGCTGGTAGGACAACTGTACCGAACGAGTGCGGAACGTTGCCCGAATAGAACACCAAGTTCGATAAAACCTTTTTGATGTGTTAACAGAATACAATCACACATTTTGAGTAAGATCGTAAAGCGTTATCAAATCGATGTGAGCTATGTATGAGTGTATTAGTGCAATCATACGAACAAGAAGTACAGAGAAATTTAACAGCTACATAGAAATACACTCAACCGAATTTTAAAGCATACCTTCAGGAGCAATGTTCATTTTAATATACGATATACGATGTCGACAAGAAATTTTCGTTCGCTTATTTATATTGAAAACAAAAACAAAATAAGAAAATTTGTTTTTGTTTGCAATATAAATAAGCGAATGAAAATTTTTGTCGACATCGGGAGCCAGGCGGATAAACTTCTAAATAAAAGAACGTTTTAAATATCAAATATTTATAGCAAAGAATTTATAATATTATATTATAACATATCTTCATTACGTACTATTGCCTTACACTGAAGCTCCCATCTCTATCTCATAGCAATTATTATGGGTGGAGATTTTAATACAAATTTTTCAAACTCACAATCGCAAGCTTTATCAAAATTATTATTTGACATTTTCCACCTGCATATGAGAAATTCTCAACAAACCCCCACAACTAATAATTCCACTACTATAGATGCAGTTTTCAATAGATTTTTAAGTACAGTAGAGTCATAAATTTATATATCTTATTTTAATTAACATAAGCCAATATTAAAAAAAAAAATCATTATACATCTCCCCTGTGATCGCACTCACATTGTTTTTTCTTTTAAAGAAAACTGGGTTCTATTCTGTTTGCAGCTTTTAAATAATTTTCAGATAATTGCAAAAATTTCCGTTTCAAAAACATTTTTGGTATGTTATCCAAAACTTTAAATTTTGAGAGGCTGATGCTGAAATCCAGGTCTTAAGTTAACTAATCACGGTAGTTTAACCACTGAAATTTATAATGAAAATCGGTAGTTAAAACACGCACGTTAGTTAACTATAGACTGTGAATTTGAACCTAATAAAATTTCTTAAAAAATATAAAATGGTATACTCAAATAGATATAAATACATATTAAAGCCATTTTTATTAAAACTTTTTCACTGTCACAGAGTGCTATATTTTTATTATTATGTTTTTGTGTGCAATAAAGACTCACATGCAACTGCTGCTACATATTACCCGGTCACCTGTTGCAAGCTAAATGCATGTGAACCCATTCATTTATCTGATGTTTGAGCTTATGTTTAATGGCTTTTCAATAATATAACTTTACGCACTTACAATGTTGTGTTTGTGAGGCCTGCTTTTTAATTTTCTTTTAAACACACAAGTAAATGTCAGTAATCACAATAACTGAGAGGCAGGACGTACATATTTGTAAAGGAAAACCCATTACATCCATTACAACGCTTACACGGCCTTTGTTTGAGGTCAGTTTTGAACATTTTTGAAATTGAATGAAATGAAATGAAATAAAATGGTTGCTTCATCACTAAAGGCAATTCAAATAAATTTTAATACTTGCAAGGAAATAACGTGTGGTAGAAAAAATGTAACACGAATGCCATTAATTAATGTACGTATAGATAGATCAAGTACATATATATAATATTTTAATAATAAAAGCCATAATTTATTTTAAAGGAATTTTAAATTTTATTTTATTATTCGTGTTTTCAGTACAAAGTTGTCAATCGAACATTTTCTGTCGACATCGTGAGACATATAAATAAAATACAAAAGCAAATTATAAATATAAAATATTAAATAAAAGAAATACTTTTTAATGAAAAAGTACACAGAGAAAACTGATTTTTTGTGATAACCGTATTTGTAGCCAATCGTATTTTGTCAGTTCGAACAACTAACACACAATTCTGTTGTAATGAACGAATATAGCTTTTGTAAGCACCAAGTTTTCATTAGCGATATGCGAATTTTTATAATGAATTCGTTATTACAAAAGAAAATTATAGTTGTGACTATGGAAATAATTAATTGATATAACCAATATAATTGGTATTTCTAAAGGAATCATTGGTAGACATGGCTAAGGATATACATACATACATAAAAACAATTTGTGCAGAATAAAAAAGGTAAGTTCATTATTATTTATCGCACATTATTCTAAGGTTGTTATATTCTGAAGTGAAATTTGCAAATTTTTCCAAGTGGTTCAATGTAACTTACCTTGCCGGTGTTCGGCTTTATTTCACTGAGACATTCTCCTATCACTTCAGAATAATAAGAATAACACTGTGAATATTTTGCGTTATATTTATATAATAATGACCCTACCTTTTTTTTATTAAAACGAGATTTTGTGCAATTATGCTGCTATTTCTATATGACATTAAATTTTAATTTTTATTTTTTTGTTCATTACATTCCACAAATTTTTCCTCAAATGTACTCAGAATAAAAAATTGTTTGGGTTAACATTTTTTTCGGTTAGGAATATCAACAAAGTATTTCATTTCTTTTTCTTTTCTCTTATATTACATTACAATTACAGTATGGTGGCAAATGATTAGTTATTTACAATAACCGAATTTTTTTTCAAATTAAATATTGTTTAGAAGAACAGTTTTTTTAATTTCAAAACCCAATGTTCAGTCACGTAACTTTCTAACTTAAAATCATACATTTGATTGATAATTTATAGCAAATATGGAACATTGGAATACATGAATTAATATTTGTTGCTCTAACAGATTTTTAACCAATCTGTATTTAAAAAAAAATATTTTACTGATTAAGTAAAATAAAAATTTGTTATTACAGTATTGAATTGACAAATCTTGGAAATGTTTAATGTATTATAAAAATCTTAACCCAAAATATAGTACTTTTTATTTCTGAACGTTTTTAAAGGCCTCCAAAACTTTCCCCGCTAAACGATTCACAAGTTTTATTATTTTTAAATATTTAAGCAGTCACACACTTATACACAGATAAGTCTAATGTATACAGGAAACAATTGCCAGCATTGTTTCCGCTTGGCTAAATGCAAACCAAACTGTAAATTTAACTATTGGTGTCTGTAGAAAAAAAAATATCACCACTACAACAAAATCCACCGTATACTACCACAAATAAAATCGTTACATATTCAAGCTAAGCAAATATTTTGCCAGTGGAAAGTGTTGTAGGATATATACTTTTTTTTATTTTACATTAAATTATCAGCCGTGTCGTCAGTATCATCGCGCCATCGTTATGCTGTAACTTCCTGTTTGCATTAGAGTTGAGCTTTAATTGCAATTTCTGGTACTCCAAAGGCATAAACATAATCAAAGGTAGTATAAATATACTTGCATTGCCTTAAATTCAGTTTCCTTTCTGTACCCTTGCATTTTCAAGGTATGGAGAATAAATTCAGCATTGAACACTGTTTCAATGTTAAATTTTAAAAGGTTAGTTTTTCTGTTTTTTATATATTTTCATTTAATATTAAAGTTAAAAATAAAAAATTAAATCGACTGCTATTTCAAAAAAGCCAGTTTTAAGATAAACGCCTTCAAAGTTTATTGATGATATCTCGGGAATGTTATGAGATAGAAACTTGAGACTTTTTGCAATCATATAATAATTGCAATATAATTTTTTTAAATTTTTTAAATTGAATACTTAAGATTGTACACAAATCTGTTACGTAGTCCTCTAAGTAGCCTTAGCATCTTACTGGTGGTTCTTTCTCACCTAGTATGGTCATCTAGTACATAGAGCATTTTTTTTTAGTTTGCAAGAAAAATTTCAATTAATTTGTTTTTACTACTTAATTTCAAACTAAATAATGCTAAGTGTACTTAAAACATTTAAAAAGAGAAGGATTTTTAAACTTGACGAATAATGCTAAGTACATTTTTGCTCATAACTTTTGATAGAATAGTTCGATTACTATCAAAATTTTACAAAATCTAAGGTAATAAACGTTGAATTCATAAATGCTATTTTGAGCATGACATGTTACTTGTATGTCGCCTTAACATGTTTTGGAATGGGACCATCAAAAATATATTTTATTTTCATTTTAAAAACTTGGTCTCGATAAGGGGAAGCGCTGCTTCATTTTTGAATGAAAATAAAGTTTATAAGTGAAATAAGTCTGAAAGGATTAAGCTTAAAAAACAAAATTCACTTCATAAAAAAAGAATTAACTATTCTCAAAACATAAAATCAAATAAACCTAGACTTTGGATTTTTTCTCACTAAGAAATAAATGATATGCCATTGTACAATTATGCCAGATATCACCGAAACTAGAAGAAAATTACAACACCAAAAAACGCACGCATTTTGTTATTAGAAACAAGCAGATATGTGAAAAACCCATTCAGTGTTGCCAATCTCCGAGTAATTACACATATACGCCCCATTTGCAAAAAAAGAACAACATCTGCTTAAAGGATGAAGTCATTGCCCAAAATTTAACGTGCAGAATGCTCTTTGTCAAAATTTAAGTCCATTATTGATCATTCGAATAAAAAACTTGAATTTTAATTAATTTTTTTAGTTATTTTCGAAAGGGTAGATTTTTCGTTATACAATTTTTATGGAAAAACTATTATTTTAAATGAATTTTACTTTGCTGGAAATGTGGTGCTACCTTTTTTATAATTGTACCACGTACCATGCCCTGAAGTAAAGTAAAAAGTATGTGAAATAATTCCAAAAGCTGGGAATATCAAAATATTTCCAATAAGTAATAAGAAATTATTAAATTATTTCACGTTCAATCGACATATTGTATTGAAAACAACAATAATAGAAGAATATTTACAACAAACTTTAGTGTTATTTGTTCATTAATAATTATCACATGTAATTTGGCTTCAAAAGCGATACGAACTTTAGCCCGCTCGAATCATAAATATTAAAAAAACGACATTTTTTTTTGTTTTTAGTATAAGTAATCGATCGAAGGTTTTCTGTCGACAGGGCATTAATTTATTTATGTCACACAACCTTTCGTTCTCTTTTATTATCGTTGTTCGCAGCAATTTGGGCTCTTTGAGTCTGCTACGCAAAAAATTTCCCGCAAACATCTTGGCCTGCACCCTTTAAAGAACAAGTTGTTGTAAGACTTAAAACCATGGGACCATCATATACGTCAACGCTACATAGCAAAAATAATTCCAAAAAAATTTTTCAAATAAATGTTTGTTTGAAATAAAGTTTTGTTTCATTAAATATATTTTACTGTTTCAGTAATTTATTTGCTCCAAAAAAAAAAACCGTATAGAGCAGAAAAAGACCTCAACGTTTGTCAGCTACTTGTCGGCATTTACATTTATACAACAAGATTAATACAAATAAATGACAATAAGAGCACAGCAGTACGTTGTACCCATCAACGAACAAGATAAACACCAACACACTTAAATAATAAATTCTCTCGAAAATGGAAAAATGGAAAAACAGAAAATTAGTGATACTAATAAATGTGTTAACCAAAAGTAAATCAATTGTATACACAACAATCATTTCTCATATTCCGTTTCATAGAAAATTTAAGTTAAATAGCTGATGTTAATAAGAATCTCTACCCAAGTAGATAGACTAGGGTGCTGATGAAGTGCGTGGCTGCACAGAAAAGTATCGATATTTCCCCCAGCTATAAAGTCTAGTTAAATTTGTCTTCTCTTTTTTACAAACTCACATTTCTTAATAAAAATATTTCATCCAATAAGAATTGAAATTACTAACCTCTTAAGGGCTTACCCGAATAAGAAATTATTTCTGATTACAATTTATTTTTCATTATAATGAATTTAATTTCTGTCATAAACTTATATCAATTGCTATTTGGAAATGGTGTAATATTACTATTTAAATGAAAATGTTTTTGTTTTTCATTTGTGTTTTTTTTAACTTTAAGTTAGAATACACTCTTCTGCAGCCAAGTGACTGAAACTAACAACTTCTGGGCCACTGTGAAATCAGAATGAGTCACAGTGTGTAGGAGTGCATGTCTGCTACTGTTAAGTTCATGTTTTCATTATTTTTACCAGGATTCCTATTTTTTATTTTCATTTTCATTTCTTTTTTGTGTGGTATCATTGAACTCATTAAGTCAGCTTAGTGAGCTTATACGCTCACACATTTTTGATACGAGTAGTATTTGCAGGCAAACACATGCAAACACCAAAAGTGTGTATTTTTAAATATTTGTAATGAAAAGTGTGAGTGTGTGTGTGTTAGTAGGTTTTTATAAATTCGTATGCATGTGTCTGCAAGGGTAAACTGAAGTGTCACAGATAATTAACGCTAGCAAGAGTTTTTTAATTTATTTATTTATTTATTACTATCTTTGCTGAGAAGTTTAAGTATTAGCAGTTGTTGAGTTGTTGATGCTGGTTTTCATACTTTTATTACTTCCTTAATATGCAGTCAGACGGAAAGATAACTTTTAAGAGTTTAAGCGATACTTAACATTACAGATTTCTTGTATTTATATTTAAACATAAGTAGTGATGAAGAGTGATTATCTTTTATTCTTACTCTTGGCGAATTTTTTAAGCTTTTTTTCTTCTTAATGACTAATTAAGGTGTTAATTTTTCTATTTTCTTTTTAGTTACACGCATTACGTCGTCTGATGCAAGGCAGTCCTGATCACCCAAAAGCACCTTTAGGCAACAATTATAGGCCGCCACAGCCTTTATTGCACCGGCCCATACGTACCAATATTGATTTCAAAACAACTAAAACAAATGGTAAAGCCGCCTGTCCAACCATGTACAAGGAAGTTTATTACAAAGGTAACCATATATAGACTGCCATTATTATAATTTGAGCAGGTTGAAGTGTTTGAATCCCATATACCAAAAATTCCTTTAAAACCTATAAGCTCTCTCCTTGTGTTCACCAACTGAGTGTATGTCCAAAATATTATTAAGGATCGTGCATCTCAAATAACTAAGAAATTTAAAATTTCAGTATCAAGCCTCGCTCAAGCAGACTTTAAGGCAGACATAAAAGTTTACCGTTCTAGTTATTAATTAATAAAATTTAATTAATGTTGTAAGAACTTTATGTTTTTCGAACCATTTAATATAATTTTGTAAACGCGCATTTTCGTACAATTGTTAAACTTTTATAAACTTCAAAAATTAACATAAAATAATCTTAAAACTTATGTAAATTCAATAAGCATAATATATTCATTTATTCATTTATTTATTGCAGCAACTAGTTGGAAACAACATTGAAATTAAACTGCTGCTTGCAAACACCACCCAGACAGAGGCTGAATGAGGCGAGAAGGTGAAAATAAAAACTATAAATAAAATAAATAAAAGCGTGTAACAGGAGCTTCCACTAAAATGTAATTAAAACACTACTGAACAGAGTCTATATTTAATTAAAAAAATATGCATATATATAAATTAAAAGTATAAACACCATAGACATATTATTAGGATTATATGACACAAAAAATATAATAACGCCAACGATATAAATAAATAACTGGGCTTAAGTCTTTATTAACTTGACGAATATTAACAAATATTTAGTTGAGTTGCTATAAGAAGTTAAAGCCATTTAATATTCCAGTTAATTAATAGTAATTATTTAATAAACTTATATAATACAATTACAATTAATAAGTTATTGACGCGACAAATGACAATTAAATTGAATGTAGAATGGATTGACGTTTCTATAATGTCCAATAAATAAAAAAAAATTGCAATTATTTAATATTTAATTAAACCTTTGTAAATTTTTAAATATTTTACTTTATATTCATACATATGTATGTAAATATGTCTAAATAATTTGTTTGAACTCAATAGAGTTTACTTCATGAATTGTGTAAAAATTAAATTGTTTCATTTATATATTTAGCTTGAAGATATTTTGTATTTGCTTTTATTTTTGTAATCAATTTTGATTTTTTTTCACTGTTGTTTCAAAATAAATTCCAAAATTAATTTTTCTAATTTCCTAAACAGAAAGTTAGTTGTAGTTTTCACATAACAAACTGCCAACTGGCCCGGAAAATTTTAATAAAATTAGTCAAAAACTTCTAAGTACTTCTAATTTTAATGTAGAGTCTATCTTACCAAACAGCCAAATTGTCTAGAGAGTTCTTATGAAAATTGCTCAAACCATTTAATAATTTTCGTATAAATTTTCTAAGCATGTTGACTGTTTGTTTGTAACCTAAAAATTATACCTGAAATTTTCTACAGATATTGCTGGTTTGTTATATGTATGTACTTTTTTTTCTCAAATATAAAAAAAATTCTTGGTACATTTGTGCCCTTAATTATGGAAGTGGTCTCAGCCATATGCATTTTTGCTTTGAAATATTAAATAAATCTTAAAACAACTTCAATTAAATAAATATTAAATAAATTTATATAAATCGAGACTAGCACGGCTCTAAAATAAATATGGTGCATAATATAAATATATTTTTTGGTTTGTTTAAATGTATGTATAATAATAAATATATCGACCAAAAAACTATATGACTTTGACCACTTTCACAATTAAGGGCACATTTGTGTTCTTTACTTCAGCAATTCCATATGTATAATGCCTGATCCTCAATTGAGATTTAGAAAAAAACGATAGACTGAGGAAGTGTGTAATTTTTTTGATGAAAGATGAAAGATGAAAGATGTGAGTAAGTGTGAAAAGGCTATAAAAGTAGGCAATAGTTATTGCTAAAGTTTTTAGTAATGCTTTGAGTATTGTTCATACTTTTGTTGCTTAACTTGTAATTCAGCTGTAGGAACGACGGAGATGGAAATACGAATATCTCTTTTTTTCTTACAGCTGAATTATGAGTGGTTAATTTTTTTATACTCAGCGGTTTTAGTATGCTGGCATAAATTATTAAATTAAAATTAATCCAAAATTTTTTACTGATGAAATAGACATCCAATTCTTGTTTACGCTATTTTTTACACGAATTCGAAATTAGACGGTTCCTAAAAAACAAATTATCCTTTCTTTAATATTTTTTAAATTTTTAAAAGCATATACATATATACATAATTATACTTATGCATGGGCGATTTCAATTAGGTTTTAAACACTTGTTAAATTACTACATCCATAAGCATTGAGTAAGTAAAGAATTAGTTCTGGGTGTTAAAAAGTAAAGATTATTTCACAAGTAATGCAATGTTTGTAACTACTACAACTAACATTAGTACAAAATTCCTTTACCAAAATTTTAATGTACTCATAACATTAAAATGATAACGCCGAATGACCGTCTTCCGACTCTTGTTTTCAATGTTGTCACAATACTCTAAATACAAATTTATAAGGTCATCACAATGTAAATTTCCCAACTTAAGTAAAATTTTTGTATTTACGGTGTTGAAGCGGTAAATAATTATTGTAAACGGCGTATTTGGGGAACTAAAGTACAATTTTTGTATTTACGGTGTTGCAGCGGTATAGAATTATTGTAAACCAGGTATTAGGAAACTAACGTTGGATTTTTGTAACTACAGTGTTATAGTAGTAAATTATTACAAAGGACGCGGTATTTGTAAACGTTAAGTCATATTTTTGTGTTTACATTACTGTGGTGCTACAAAAATTTTGGAAGAGTCGTAATTTTGTAATTGTATTTGCATTGTTGTGGTGGTACATATTTTTTGGGCAAAGTCGCAATTTCTGCCTGGGTATCTTTAATTTATTCCTTGTAACAGAACCCTCTCTTTCTTTTTATTTAAAAAGAACATTTTGTTGTTCAGTATTTTGTGTTAAAGATCTT
Organism: Tachina fera; assembly: GCA_905220375.1. Classification (NCBI taxonomy): domain Eukaryota; kingdom Metazoa; phylum Arthropoda; class Insecta; order Diptera; family Tachinidae; genus Tachina; species Tachina fera. Next base: position 79,638,477 of record LR999966.1, read on the forward strand.
ACTAGGGGTATTAATTAAATAAAACGATTTGATGTTCACTTGTTTTGCAAGTTATACTAAGTAAATATTTGTTTTTTTAACTTGTACGATTTTTTATATGAAACGTATCACTAAATTTTCCATATTTCGAAAGTATTGTTTTACACGAGGTTTAAGGAACATAGCCACCGTGTTTAAAAGGAGTTGAATGTAGTAACAAGAAATTCAGTGAATGTTCTATGAATAATTAGTTTTAACTAAGCAAAAAATAAACATAAAAATCATTAGTTACAGCATTGATGAACTCAGCTCTGGTGAAACATCAACGAATTAAATACATGATTATTATAGGATCCAAGCAACAATCTTAGAATATTAAATTCAGTACCTGTAGTGCTGATTGGTATGCAATGAAAATGGTACGCCTTTGGAACTAGTTATGATTTTCTTTTTGGCTAGGAAAAAAAAGTTATGAAATGAAAATAAGTTGCACAGTATAGTGATTCCATGTAGACATTTGTTGTCCCTGAACTTAAACTATTTAGACAAAGAAGATTTTTTCTTCGCTACTGCAGAGAAGTAGCTGTATTTTTTTAACGCGACAATCTGAAGGTTTGAGTTTGAGTGGTGATTTCAGGGAGTAATAATTTTTAATAATAAATTTTTGTATTAAAAGTTAAACAAAAAATTTTAGCGAGTGATACCAGACCATATAAAGTAAGAACTGAACATTAAACTAACTACCCAGCTAAAAATATTATATATGGTCCATATATTTTTAATATATGAATGTATATAACTATATATGAATATGTATGAATTCATGTATGGAAATATATGGGATTATACATGGCAAAACTATTATATATGAACTAATATATGGACTAATATATGAAATGTATTATAACATATGAGCTCATATATGAACATTTAATTATGAAGCTCTTCATATGTGGATCCATATATAAATATAAGATTTTATATATGGAGCCATATAAGAATGTATACATACATTATATCTCACATAAGATTGTTTTTGCAATCAAAAAAGCTTGGAATTTTATCACTGTTGAATTGGAAATCCATTAGAAAATACATACGGTATGCAAGGTTTATATGCGTACCGTCAACGTTGAAAATAGAAAAACTTTTTGTTACAAAAAAACCATTCTTGTATGATTTTATACATTGTGGCCTCATTTAATATATCAAATAATCAAAAGAATAATCCAGTCATTAATTTTATAGAAAATAATAAAATTCTCTAGATAAGAAACAAAGTTCATATTACTGTATTGAAAACTATTGTTAGACGGATTATTTTATCTTTTATAATTAATTGCATTAGTTTTTAATCTGATTTCTTAAGCTAAATGTTATGTAGGAATATGATTTGTCTTTTTAAATAATTGATTCACCTTTTGATGAATGAAATGACTTTTATTCGTTTTGAATTATTTGTCCAAACAAATGTTTTATTAAATACAACCTCTCTCTCAAGTCTAAAAAAAGTTAATTTTAGTAATTTAATATATTGCACAGCAGTGCGCTTTTGTGAATCAAAAGTGTGAATATGTACTTTGCATACTGTGGAGGGAATTTACACGTACATGTATGGAAATGTGTGAGTATATATAATCATATATACCCATATACCCTCATTTTTCGGATCCGAACCATATATGGGATATCATATATGCTCCATACATATTTTTTTTAGCTGGGTAAGTTATTATATTTGATAAAAACCGACTATGATCACCGCCTACAGCCCATATAATCCAAATCGATAATTTTGCATAATATTTTTCTTGTATAAGCAGAACCCTAAAATTCTGCACTTTCTAGAGTAAGAAAAGGTCATGCGATTCTGAATCCGCTTTTGCTTAACTTTCTTACAACTAGTTGGCATTTTAAATAATTTTTACTTTTGTAAGAAGTTCTTAAAACTTAAAAACGGATTCACAAAATTAAATAGTGTTTGAGGCTTTTGAACTTACTATGTTTGTAAACGTAATTTTTTATAACATTTTGAGATTTTTCATTTCATAAAGAGATTTTTTTAGCTTTTATCTAGATTTTTTTTTTAAATCTTCTGACCATTTTCTTAAGCAGAAAAGAAACTTTGTTTAAACAACAACAAAAAAAATTATATTATAGAAAAATTTTCATCAAGGACAAACACTTCAGACTGACAATCTAATATACGTATGCTGATGATGTAGTTATGTTTTTCCTTTTTATTGTTTTCCCTCATTTAATTAAATATTCCTTGATAATTGTGTTAACTACAAAATATTCTCACGTGTTCACAACAGTTTAAGTAAATTTTTAAGTATATATTTTATATATTAATTAACGTATATTTATGTTTGTTTCAAATGGATTAGACTAGTATATATGAAAAAAGCTTACATATATATTAACCACAATTTTGTAATTTTGAAAGAAAAGATTTTAAATTTAATGGTCGATTTAATTTTGTTTTATTTGTTTTTATTATTGTTTATATTAATAAATGTAAAAAAAACAAATTCAAGCATGTAAATAGTAGCTGTGCCTAATCCGTTACCAATAACCCATGAAGGATTAAATTTATAATAAAACAAAATACCATATAATAATATTTATATGGTTAAGCAGATGAATAACAAATGAAACTATATTAAACATAAGTATTGATACAATAAATATATATAAAAAATAGCATAGCACGGTAGGAAAAAATATTTAAACTAAGTAAACTACATACTTGTTTTTACCCACCAAACTGCTATATTGACTTCTGTTTTAAGTTCGTCGCCACAATTTGAATAAAATAGAAAATAAAAAAAATTTTAGATTATAAAATATTAAATAGCTAAATAAGAGTAAACAAAAATAATAAATTTAGTGCATATAAAACATTTATGTTTATAAATTTATATATGTATATTTATGTATTATTTTATTTAGTTATTTTTTTATACAATAACAGCCTTTTATGGCGGATATTGGAAATACAAAAATATGTGTTTGCATAATTTTATTTAATATTATTATCATTTTTTATATTTGATTATCTGCAAATAATTAAAATTAATTCCGTTGCATGTTTAAAATTTGAAAAAAATGTGTCAAAAAAAAAAGGTTAATCTTACTCACAAAAAAATAGTTTTTTTTATTTTCTACTAAAGGCTCTTAATTATGTTATCATTAGTTTATAATAGTAAAAATTTTATGACAATAAATCATTTAAACTAAATACATAACACACATACCTCCACACACTGCGCTCTTACAACACATACACACACATGCAAACTTCCACATGAACGAACTGTAAAGTATGAGAGCATGTAAAATTATGAACATTATGCACGTCAAAACAGGATATGCTTTTGCCTTTTGAAGCCATAACTTCAAACTAGATATTAGTGTTTTGCGGTTAAACTTTTATTTGGTCAGTGCTAAAAGGTTACAAGAATGATTTTACCCTTTAAGTGCAGGAAATTTTTAAAGTTTTTAACTATGAATAATAGACCAACCATTTTTACAAAAAAAAAAAAAATAAATAAATAAAGAAAAAATGGTTTCAATTAACAATTGCTTGAATTAATTAAAAAAATTAAAATTTTTCAATATAACAAAAGTTTTGAGGCCTTAAACCGAGATCGCACTATCTGTACAATGTACCGATCTTTTTTCTTTGGCTCACTGCAATTAAGTCCTGAGTAACAAACCAAAATGACCTTAGTTTTCAATTAATTCTGAAATAAGTCTACATGGCTATATTGCCAGCGTTCTTCGGTTTTTAGTCCACATTCTGTGATGTCAGTTGATGTAGATTTCTGCTTAATATACGAAACTTGTTTGCAAATGGAATGTGTGAATTGTTTTGATTCATCGTGGACCAAACATAGAAGAACGCTGATGATGAAGGTTTAGTGGCCTTTGAAAACGGCTAGCTGTTCCGTTCAACTATGTGTTGTTGTCAGAATATTTACAACTAACCTTGATGTAATTTTTTCATTAATAATTAATTTCGATTAAAAAGCGGTACGAACTTTAGCCCGTTCAAATCAGAAATGTAGAAACAAATGAAGTTCGAAAAAAAATAACTAAAATTAACTAAAGCAGACTTGGTTTATGGCTTATGACTTTATTTCAGTGAGCCGACGAAAATCGGTACATTGTGCCGATAGTGTAATATAAGCTTTATTCCTAAAAAATATTTTTGATTTATAAAACAGTTTTTCATACACAATTTTTTGTATAAACTCTTTATAAAACACAAAATGGGTTTTCATGAGAACTCTTTCAATTGGGCAAGTATGCGAGACTTGTTTCCCTTGGCAACTTTTGCCCAAACAGATAAGTCAATTTGAATGAAATGTTAAAACCAAAATTTTGAGCAGTTTTAAATTTAAAATTCACAATTGCACAGCTTAAGTTTGCGAATTTCTCCAAAATGAGTTAAATTACACAATTTCTCCGAAAGTATGTCCGCCGTGTAGTGGTCTCCATGAAGGCCATACTTCCATCTTTAAGTAATGTTTCATTATTTATTATGTTTTATTTATTTATTAGTCTCTACTTTTTTATTGATTGGCGTAACATAATAAGAAAGCTTTCAGCACATGCCAAAATCACCAGAATTTAGAAATGTGCTGAAAAGGTTAGCTAAAAGACGTACTGGTGTCGAAAAGTACTGATTCACGATCAGGGCTCGAATAGTCACATCGGCCGTTTCGACAATTATACTAAAGATAATTATGTGGTACGTAAATCGTATGAAGGTAGTTTCATTATGACATATGATTGCAAACGAATGACAATTTTCCATAAAATTCACAATAGTTTGAATAGAAAATGAAATTCACAATATATGTAGAACTTTCCAATTAATAAAAAAAAATAATTAGAATCTACGTCATTATTTTATTTAAGATCAAGTGATGGCGAAGAAGAAAAATTTAATGTGGAGGCACATGACAAATCGGAACAATTCATTGGAATTGAAGAACACAGCATATGATATAGAAAAAAATTCATTAAAATGAAGGGACGTTTTTATGTCTCCTGGATAAACTAAATTTAAATAGTATCCTAAGACTGCTTGTCTGTGACTTTTGGCCAAATATTGTTATTAATATATTAAATATTATTAAAATATATATATAAATATTGTTAAATTAACTGCACGGATTCTTCTTGATGTTGCTCTGAAAAAAATTAACAAAATGACCATAAGTTTTGCAAAAATAAAAGTGCACGAAGAAATTATTTTGTTCACAAAATACTAATAAGATTTTATTTTCTTATTTACATTATTACCATATACGAGTATTTATAGTTAAGTGCTATCATCAAGTCTGAATCAGCTGGCGGTCCAAAACTGATGACGTCATTTTTTAAGGGCGCAGAGATTTTCGAAATCTGAACAATTGGTAGCCAAACTGAGTATATTGGCCTATTACCCTTTGATAGTACTATCGAACATATGCTTTCCAGTCCCTGTATTTTTCCAAAAGTTTTTATTTGTTGCATAATGTTATTAGTGTCATTTACTCTTATATTTTAAATTACTGATACCTCAGTTTTATTTTAAACTTTTATTAAAATAAATATCATCGCGTTCAATCTTATTGACAGAAATTTGTTTCAGTTCACTACTAACATCCGAATTTGTGTGAAATATTGATGCAAAACTATCGAACCCCAAAAATTTTTTTCGTTATAGGCAATAATTCATTATTAGCGGTGCTCGTTATAAATAAACTCCACCGTATACCTTTTGCTTTGCATATTACAATGTTTGTTTTTTCATTATGATGCTGAGAAATTTATATAAGATTCCTTAAAGTAATTTTAATACTGCACCCTAGTTTGGCTCTTAATTCATTTTCAAATGCAAGCGTGAACGCACCACATTAACATCACTCTAATGCAGAAACATGCTAAAGCAAGGATTTGAATTTTGGTCTCTACCTCTTTTATGTGCACTAAAATTTCATATTTTTTGTTTGAGCTTTTACTTTTACAATATAACAACAACAGCAACAACAACAACAACAACAACAACAGTAACATTAACAACATCAGTAATAGGAGTCAATTTGTTTGAAACAACAGTAACAGCAATGTAGCAGAATCATAACATATGAGTGAGTATACTACGAGTATATAGATGAATTTAATTAATCTTACGAGCGTCATTTCCACACAATTGCAATTAACTTGCAACTTTGCTATAATTACAAATGACCTCATGTTTTGCTACTTATCAACATCACAACACTAGCTAACCACACCAACACCAGTTTAGTGATGCACGCACACACAAACAAACACACCCACACACATACTCACACTAGCCTTCCACTTCATATTGGGCATTTTTGGATCATATAATTTATATAGATTGAGTAAAGCGGTGGCATAAAAGAGAAATTGATGGGCCTATGTCAGTGTTGAGCTATGCCATGTTATAATAAGCAAAGCGTGTGCAAATTTAAAGTAAGGAAGTAAATTGGCTTAAAAACACAATTTCTTTAAAGCAAATTCAGTTTTATTGACACCAATATAATGTAGAAATATGGGAATTGACAATGGAAAATGATGTCGGGAAAATGTTAACCTCTATCACGTCGCCAAATGTTCGCTCTTGTCACAAAATTTTTTACCACATTTAGCAACAAAACTTTGCTTATCTCGTCAATGCAGCGCCGGATTTTGTCTTTCTGTACGTTAGTTATTTCTGGTTTGTTCACGTGAACCCAGTCTTTTAAATGGTCCCAGAGAAAATAGTCCAGCGGCTTTAAATTACAAGAATAAGGCAGCCAATTGAAATCTTCAAATCAAGAAATTATGCGACCGGGATATTTCTCATGCACTAACTGAATTGCTTGGCAGGCTGTGTGGCTTGTGGCGCCGTCTTACTGAAACCAAAGGTCACTAATATCAACATTAGCCAATTGTGGCCAAAAAAAATCGGTTATCATAGTTTGGTAGCACAGAGCATTCCTTGCTTATTTTCGACATCATCTCGGCTGACTACAAACAGCACCATACGGCCACTTTCTTTGGATGTAATGGTTTTTCGAGAAATGTTTGTGCATTTTGTTAGTCCCCTAAGCGAAAATTTTGTTTGTTCACATAATCGCCTAATTGAAAATGGGCCTAATCACTAAAGATGATTTTGTTAAAAAATGCGTTGTTTCTCTCGGTTATTTTACAGTAAATTTTTACAATTAAAATTCTTTGTTCAAGAGTGTTGCGTTCTTGGTTAAAATTTCCCAAATTTTTAATAAATAAATGTCAAAGGATGACAGCTTAATTATTGACATTCAATCATTTGACAGCCAATTTACTTTCTAACCTTAAACAAAGTATGGACATTGTTAATGAATTTTGAAAAAAAAAATGTTTGGCAAAGAACTAAAAACGTTTTACAGTTCAATGCGATAAAAATTATATTAAAAGGATCTTCATATTTCAGATTTAATTGAGTAATAATGCCGTCTTGGCTCATTACTTATTATGTTTTTACTGCAGTGAGCCGACGAAAATCGGAGCATTGCACAGTGGTTCAACTTTCTAAGCAAGGCGGTCATACGAAGTTTACTCAGCTATAGTCATAAAAATTAATATGAATATTTATGCTTACAGTATTTATGGGCCAATTAGGGTAAAACAAGATAAAACAAAGTCTTTAAATATAATATTATAATAATTTATTTACCAAAAATGTTAATTAAAGAAAAAATAATAAATTTTATAACGGCAATTTAATACAACATTTGTACATTATTTTCAAAAACTTAACATACGTAAAGCCTCAGGTGATAGCATAGACTTCTTTTTTTGTGATAATTTACGTAAAGATGAAATCATTGGGTCAGAATTTAAAAGAAGTCTAGGCAAAAGATCAGTGTTAGTGACAAAACGAGACATTTTTCATGTGTTGTCTCGTCTGAATTGCATAAATAATTTATTGCAAGATTTAGCTCAGCTGCTTCTTCAGAGAGCTTGTCTATGGAAATAAGACAGTGATCAACTACTTCCGATCCATGAATTAACACTTTATCAACTGAAGCAGAAAAATTATACCATGGATATGTATTAATAAGCATTCCCGCGGTTCCTAACGAGTAATCTTTAAATTTTACACTATTATTTTTGTGTTCCGACGAAAGATATTGCAAAAGATGATGACACCGATCAATAACTGCTTGATCTAAGCTAGTTATTTCAGCTGTTATAGCTGAATTCAAAAAAATTCGTCGTAGAGACGAAGACCCTCTGTACCATGCACATACGCAAGCAAACGCAGATGAAATCTTTTTAAATTAAAAGTACAGATATAGAATAACATTTTGATATGTAACTCGAAAGCGTCATAAGACGGCAACATAGTTAATACCTTAAGGGAAGAAAACGTCGTAAAAAATATACGTAAAAATTGATTTGTAGTGTGAAACCGCTTTCCGCAAAATACGTTTTGTTAAAAAAAGTATTAAATTCTTAATAATAACGGTAAACATCTTCAACTTAAATATCCATTGTAAAACAATAAGTCAAAAATGTCTTCTCTTTGAAAAAACACGCACTAGAAATTAACTTTATTAGCACTGCTGAAAAAGATAAGGAAAGTTGTTTTGATTTGTTCAGTACCGATGCACAAAAGTAAATGAGAAAAATACTGATTGCAAATCTTTTTGCATGTTTTAGTAGTACCACTAATAGTGAGTATTAGAGCGAACTAATGGTGAAAAAATCAAACATCGTCTTTGACCACTATGTCCTACTACTGAACCACTGTGCATTGTACTGATAGTGTGATCCTGCACTTTAAATATGTTTTTTAAAGCAAATTTTAAGGTCCAAATTTTGTTAAATTAAAACGTTAAGCCTTGACTATACTTACCGTTTTCATTTTAAAAAATTTGGCCCTAAACGTTATTGTTTATAAACGAAACAATAACTGTAACGTCTGTACATCTTTCTTTATCTACAAAATGCCCGCTAAGTATTTTATTGATTTTTGAGAACTCAAAGTATAACTATTTCTAAAGTCTAACCATCTTATGCAAAAAATAATTTGAGGTAGAGAAGTGTGCTTTAAAAAAAATTTCCACAAATCGATTTTTTTATGCATAAGGGGATAAATATAAAATCCTGTCGCTTAATACGCCACTGCCTCCCACATAAACAAATTATGAATGAATGTGTTTATTGCACCCAACATATAAACAAATGATAAACACAGCGAATGACATGCTTGTAGTAAATGAAATATTGCGTGCGTGTGGGTGTGTGTGTGTGATCGGTGGGATACTGAGTAAATGGTTGTTTAATGGTTAAATTTGGGTTTTTTGTTCCGCATCTTTAAGCGCTTGTACGCTGCGGCTTTGTACTTAATGATGGTTTTATATTACTTTTTTTAATACTCGTACTCCGCCATGCCTTATTAAGCAAAATCTTTACCCTCCGCAAAATTTTAACTGACCAACGGTGTAATAAATAATGCATTTTACTTGAAGTGTTGCAACATTAACACACCTTCTGCCACAATTAATTTGCATATTATAAATATGAAATGCAAAAGACACATACATGATGCATTTATACACAATTATTTATTTATTAGCTTTTTCTGATGTTAATGCAACTATAGGAAAATTAATACTAAAAGAATTTTGATACAAATATTACTATTATTTCTTTTTTTGTAACAAGTTCTCTTTAATTAGATATATTGCTTTTTGTATAAAACAGCTACTTAAAAGTACCGAAAAAAAACTAATATTAAACTTAAAAGACATAATAGCAAATTAAGCCACATAATAGAATTAAATGTATGAAAATAGTTGGGTATTTAGAAAAACTACAATTAAAATTATAAAATAAAAAATGTAATTAGTAAAAAATAGCTAAATGTAAATTTAAGGCGCATGTAAAGAAATTGTAAAAAAATCAGTAAAAATGAAATAAATTTGCTTAGCAAACAATTTGTTTGTGTTGTTTTGATATACATATAACAAAAATATTGTATAAAAATTATTAGGTGGAAAATTTAATAACACAAAAAAAAACCAAGTAGCCAGACTAAGCAGTATGGAAATATTTATTAAACTGAAATGTTTATAAAGATTTATTTCATAGCCAATATATTTATATAACACAAATTTAAGGAGTACTTTAACAAACAAAAATTTGTAATATTAAACAAAACAAATAAACATAATTATGTATGACTAGAAGCTTACAAAATTTAATTAAAAAAAGCATTGTATAAAAAATCAAAGTCTATTTGAGCAATAAGAATTATAATTGAATTGATTTCTAAGTTGAGTTTATAATTGCTATTAAAATAAAACATCATCAAATCAAAAAAAAAATGTAACAGAAAATATAAAAAAAAATTGTTTTTAATTCATTTATTACAACAGGTAAGTTGGAAATAAAGATGTACACAAGTAGTTGGCTGTGCCTTCAACGACGTACGTACATCCCTACGAATAAACATGACTCCATATAGTAATAACAATGACTCATAATGCTCAATTTTATATGTATTTAATTTTGATGTTAAACAACAAAAACTCCTACACACAAAATCTGACAGAATTCAACTATGATTTTTATAATTATAATTATTTCTGCAAAAAAAACGACTTCAATGCAAAGATCTGATAGAAGAAGATAAGAAGAAGTACGTGAAATATAAAATTAAATTTTAATGGGCGTACCTCCACCCATTTTTAAATGCAAGATTGTGTGTGTTTTCAGGGCTTAGGGTGTGTGTTAAGTTTTGTTAAAATCGGTAAAGTAGAACAACGTTAAATAAAATAATTAATTTCAATGGACGTGACTACGCCCATAGAGCTCAATTTATGTGGTAAGTTTCGTAAAAATTGATTAAGTAGAACCGCGTGAAATATTATAATAAATTGTAATGGGCTTAACTCCGCCCAGGTATTTTATAGGTTTCGCAGCAATCAAATAAGTAGAATAGAATAGAATAAGTAGGTGTATCCCTGCCCATTTGCTTACAATGTGACCAATGGGAAGCTATACCCTCTCAGGCAAAAAAAGAATTTTTAAAATCGGTTTAAAATGTACCGAGTTTCGAAGCTCCACACCTAAAAAAATAGAGGCGAATTGTTAACTTAATTCTTTTTTTTTGAAGTCGGTTAAAAAGCAACACAAACTATGCACAGTGGGGAATTTTATAAAAAAAAATTTAAATAATTCTGCAGTTTCTAAACGAGCCGTCCAATTGTTATGAAATTTCATACATTATTTGAGGAGATGTCACAAGGTGTAACTGTAGAATTTAGGCTATATATCTATAAAGGGCACGGATTGAAAAAGCCGCAAAGTGGGCAATCTCGGGTTAATGAAAAATTCAAGCCGATGCCAATCTGATGTCTTTGAATTGATAAAAAAAAAGATTTTTTGCAAGTGGATTTTTCAATCTGAGGCCCAAAAATTGACTTCTCAACTATGTGTCATTTATCTTTAAGCGCCACTTAAGTACCGAATTAATTTTTTCAGTACAAAGTTGAGAGACATTTAAATGCCCAAGCTTGTGTAATTAAATTACACTTAAGTTTCGCGAGCGTACCATATGTTATTGTGCTTGTGTGGGTTTATTGAAAACATGTACATGATCATCACTTGGTCGTATTAAAAAGAATTTCCTTTAATTTTCATAAATATATAACATATACAATATATAGTTTCATATCAAGGAAAAATAAAGAGAAAAATGATTTCTGATACTCTTTTTTTTCATAAAATGTGTTTTTATCAATTTTTGTTTTCTTAATTTTGATAACATAAATTTTTTATTTATAAACATCTGCTTGTTGTTTAAAAAGCCTTCCATAACACTGGACAATTTTGTAGTGCTGCCGTACTTTCAACGTAATTTAATAAGAACTTTAATTAACCACTGAAAAGATTAAGCTACATTTAAGTGTCACTTAAATTTAGGCGGTAATTAGCTACATGATATATAATTGGGAGGTCAATTATTGGGCCGAAGAGCTAAAACAAGTTTGCAACATTTATGGAGTTTCGCTTAAAGTTTTTCGTCGTTTTTTTGCAAAAAAAGTGGGTTAAATATTTCGCTTTTATTAATAAAGATTTCAAAAATACCAGCCCTATAGTTTTACTTATTCAAAGAGTAATAGTATAAAAAATATTACGAACAAATTTTTGTTCAAAATTTCGTTATTTAAGCAGCCATATCGTTTCAAATTCCAAGGCTTGAACTAAAAAAATGTATCTTGCTACCCTAAGATAACATGTAATGTTTTCAAATATTTCCAAAAATTTTATATATGTATGTAGTCCGGCGAAAGTTAACAAAAATACCGCAACAATACTGAAAAAATCCCATTTTGGGGATTTAGCGAAATTTTTTTGGGAAAGCAAACCTTACTTGTTGTTACTTTCCGAGTACTAATGGCATCATTTTTCACCCAAGAGAAAATTTTTAGCCAAAACTATTAATAAATACGAATTTTATAGCATTATTTTGTGTAAGATCTCTGTCGTTTTGGAAAACTTTTAATGTGTTGAAAGCAGATGCAGTAAAGAAAATCAGTACACATTTATTTTTATAAGAAAATTAGTAATGATATATTTTATTATTATTGCAGGTAGCTACATATATTAAGTTAATATATTTCTGCAATATTGATGTATGGAAATATACAGTCACGGCTCGCTTAAAAACTGCAGAATTATTTACCTTTTTTAACAAAATCTCTCATTGTGCTATGGCAAGGTTGGAAAAGATTTTGTAATCGTAGTTTTTTTATAACATATAATGTTAAAAAATCGTAATACTATTTGGTAGTACTTAAATGATCCTCCATACCAACAAAGATAACTTAATTCCTTTTTTCAAGTTTTTAATAAAATTAAATATTACACAATTGTTTGAGAGTCTCAAAGTTGCAGGTTCACTGCGATATTATGTAAACTATTTATTTGCAAATAATTTTTAAATTTTATTCAGCGGAAAGGAACTATTTTAGGGAAACGGCATTTCATTTGTTCTTTAATTTATTTTGTAGTCATGACCATAATTGTGCTGAGAACATAACATATCACAAAGTTTCCCACAAAAATTTTGCTTCAAAAAAGCAGGTTTTACTATTATAAAGTAAAAGTAGCTCTGACAAACCTGCTGATATTGCTGCTGCTTTTTGTGTTATCGAGTTCTCGGTTTGGAGCACTACATTATTGCTCACTATTAAATCGATTTTGTCCTGTAGTTTGCTTCATATACGCATCACTGCTTTTTAAAAAGGTCGTATTTTGAAGTGAATTATGATGCGATTTATTGCCCTATTGCTTCAAAAAACATGAAAATTTTTTACTGGGTAATGAATGACCATGTTTATAGTTAAATTATATTTTCATACCAAAATTTAACAAAAATAAAAAAACTCTTGAGTAAAAATATCCCTGATATATTAAAAATTTTTAATTAAAAGGGAAAAATATTTTTATTTAGTTCCTTTTATGTACAAAAAAAATAAATTGTCCAGCTCTGGAACCATATTTTTGATTTTTCTACTTTTTAATACGAAATTATTTCTTTCTAAAATATAAAATATGTTTTATTAAAAAGAAAAAAAGTTTTAAGTGGTAACTTTTATATAGCAAAAAAGTTTAGATTTTCCAGCTCTGCAGCTGTGTTTTTTTATTTTTCTGAATTTTTATACTAAACTAATTCTTTTCAAATTGTTTTGCATAGTTAACTTTATATATCAAAAAAATTTAATCATACTTTTATATATTTCTTTCTAAAAAAACAAAATATGTTAAATTTATAGAGAAAAAGACAAAAATAGTTTTAGTAGGTTACTTTTATATGTACACCGAAATAAAATTTAAATTTTCAAACCCTGTAATTGTATTTTTAATATTAATTTTATTCTTACTAAAATATAAAATAAGTTTGATTAACAAAAAACAAAATAGTTTAAGCTAGCAAACAAAGTTTATACTCTCCAGCTCTGAAACCATCTTTGCGATTTTGCTGATTTGCAATTCCAATCTACTCATATTTCGGAAAATTTGTGGCGCACTAGTCCAAGACGGAAGTTTCTAGCTTTTCTGGGAGCTTCGGAAATCGTACAGACAGACGGGCTTAACGACAGACGGACATCGCTTATTTGCCATTTTTGGTGAAGGGTATACAAATATAAAATTTTTAAAAAATTAATACTCTTAATTGAATTTTGAGGTAAGTTTGACTGGAAATACTCTGATTTAAATACTGTAGCACAACAAAATTCATAAGCAGAAAATTTTTACAAAAAAATCGCCTTTGCTTATTTTTCCACAACAAAGTGACCCCAGCGGCAAAAACAAGCTCTTATTTGACAGACACAAGGTAAAGTTTAAAAGAATCCCAAGAAATATTGTCACAAAAAATGTACACTATCACACTAAGTTTTTGTTGTACCCAATTTTTCCTCATGATTTAAGCTCGTTAATTTAAAAATTATACTACAAATTTACAATTTTAGGAAATTATGTTTGTATTTCTTACAAAAGACAGCGCGAAAATTCAAATGGGAAATGAAAAGATTTTATCCAGTGGCACAAAGAATTTTTTTACATATAAAAAATCTTTTTATTATCTTATTATTCTTTATATTCTGTCTTTTCATTTCATTTTGTGCATTGAATTTTTTTGTGAGCTCTAATGACTTGATACCTATTGTGGTAATTTTATTTCCTAAAGCATACTTTTTTATTTAATTTCTTTTTTTCCATACATATTTTTCTTTTATAAGACGTTGTGAAAATGTCCTGCTATTTATTTGCACCACATACCGCTTAAACGCTCAATTCAGCTTTTTTTGAATTATAAGTTTCAGCTTTTAATTATAAATTGTAGACATGAGACATGGCAAAGCCTGAAGGCCGTTGTTATTAGTGATGGTCGGTAAATTTTCCATATGAATGGAGTGACTTAAGATTAGTCACTCGTTAAGGTGAGTTAATTTTTCCTTCACACAATTATTAATTTTGGATTTGAAGTAAATTTGAGGACTAATGTATTAAAAATCTATAAATGTATTTGTCTAACTCCTATAATAATGTAAGATGTATATTTAAAAAATTAATTACAATTTATAATTTCTTAATTATAATTGCCTAATCTTAATTATAATTTACGCTTTCTGAATTATAACTGACGCCTTCTGTATAACAAATAGGAAAGGTGTGGACTTAACTTTAGAAAAATTTATAAATTAACAGCCTTATTTATAAAAAAAAACATATTTAGTTGTACACATATGTATTTCGTAGAGTTTGTGAATTGTTTTCATATACAAATTTTTTAAAGGCTTTATAAAGGCTTAATAAAAAAAAATTTGTAGGAAAATTTTTTTAAAACTGTTTATAAAGCCTTTAAAAAATTTGTATGTGAAAACAATTCACAAACTCTACGAAATACATATGTGTACAACTAAATATGTTTTAGGTATATGAGTATCCTATTAAGGACTATACAGAAGCAAATAAGTTTTGAAATCAAGTGAGAAACAAAAATTGGTGAGCGGCAAAAAGTTTAACATGACTTACATATCAAAGTATGAATCTTTGAAGCTCCATCTTTAAGCAATAAGGACAAACGATAATGATCTTCTACTATGTCCGTGCCGAGTTTCAAAAATAACTGATTCATTACCTTAATACTTTTTTTACTTATTTTGTCACACTGTGGAATGGTGTCCATATGATTGAATCATAAATATTGCGATTTGAAATTTTTCAACTGTGTTAAAAACGTTTTTAACTAAATATTTACTAGAAATACATTTATATATACATTTAGTTGCAAAAAATATTAATTTATTAATTAATATGCAAATTTTACAAAAATAAATTTTAAGAAAAACATCAATTGTTTATAGTTTATATTTATTCTAGAGTTGTCCTGCTAATTATCTAATTAATGTTTTCAAATAGTAAAAGCACTGTTTCCATTTCATTTTATACACATACGAGGGCGTATGATGAATAAATACTGTAAGCATCATGAGTATATTTATGTTGTCCGAATAAATATCCATAATCTGAGTATAAGCATATTCAGAGTATAAATATGACAGACTCTCAATACGCAAACTACTCATGTGCTTTTTTTATTTTTGTAGTGTATTTTAGTTTTTCGCAAAAATGAAATAGAGAAACTTTTGGTGCGTTCGATTCGTTTATAGTTATAGCAATGCTTGCCACCGAGACAAATGTACTCGCGTATGTGTATGCATTTGTATGAGAAACCGATTGATGTTCGGCACTCTGCTGCCACTTTAGCCGACTACGGTTTATAGTCATAGTTGTTTGAAAATAAATATGTAAACGTACAAATTGTGTTTGCTATAATTATGAGTATACGCAGTTACTAAAATTAAGAGTATACAAGAAATACATTTTAATTTATTGCATCCTCCTTTTTTTTATAAAAAAAACCTTTGGTAATTTTTTCCATTTAAATTCAATAAGCTGTTACGGTCACCTAAACTCACGTGTTTGATGCATAAAACCACAAACGTACAAAAATTTTTATAATTGCCATCCCTTATCAGTAATAAAAATTACTATATGAAGTGTAAAAGAATTAAATCTGTTATGAAAAAAAAATATGTATGCCGCTGCAGCATATTTAAGAATTACAGAAAACATTTTTATTTTTGGTTTAACGGCCTGTCCTACGATGTCACCAGCAAACTTTGGAGCGAAAGCAACTACACATTTTCTAATGTTATGGTTGTTTGCAATACAGGCACAGAGCGTAAAACAGCTTCGTGCACACACACACATACTGTAATCCGAATTGTATTTGCATTTGGGGTACAAAACTTTAAAAGCTCCTAAATTTATTCTTTTTTCTTTGCAAAATAATAGCTTGCATATTTGTCGCCGAGATCTGGTTGGCTGTTGTGCTGTCGTCGATGTGCAAGCACAAAAAGTTATTTATAAAAGTTTAAAAGTTTTGCATATGGCTGGTTTAAAACTACATAAGTAAAATTAAAATGTATCACTACTCCCTTGCAAACGTAGTTTAGATTTAAATCAGCTACGTCCAAGTCATATGCAAAGTATGCAAACTTTTATAAAGAGCTTTTGTGCTTTCACACCAAGGAGATTACAACATCCACAACCACAACAGAACACAACAAAATACAATGCCTGCTCTTACTTTGCAAAGAAACAAGAACAAATTTAACAGCTTTTAAAGCTGTTTACCTCAAATGAAAATATCAGTGTATGTGTAGCTGATTTAAAGCCAATTCCTTTATAGCTCTGCATGTGGTAAATGTGTCCACAGCTAATGTAACAAGTTGGTAAGTGTTAGAATATTTTTTTTATTTGTTGGACTCAAGGCATATTCAACGGAAATTCTACTTTAAGAAAACTCACAGATATGTAAGAACATAGTCTGAGAGCTGTACATTTGGAGCAGTAAAAATAAATTAACCATAATATCAAGGAAAAAATTGGCAATTTGTTAAAGTTTTTTTTCGTTTCTTCTTCTTATTTAGGTATGACAAGTTAAATCTTATCAGCCAAATTAATTCTTATTTTATTAATCTTCTTTGCAGCACACTGTTTGGCAGTTGATATTTGTCATTGTTACAGCTGTTGCTATTGTTGTTGTTATTGTTGTTGTTGTAGTTGTTTCACAGCTCAAGGTAATTTCCCACTATTGTGGTTTTACTTAATACTCGTATAATTCTTCAATTAAATGTTGCATGTTCTAAGCAAATTTGTACAAACGCTTAAACATAAAGGCATAATTTACTTTACGGTTGTTGTTTGGAAAATATTTACTCGATTAATCGAAATTTTTTTTTGAATAAGAATTAATTTTTTAAATGGGAATAAAAGATATTTTGCATTGTTTTTTATAAAATATATGATATACATACATATATACGAATATAAGGGAGTGTTCAGTGGGAATTTTTAAATGTCGTGGGATTGGAGTGTTCGATTGTCAAACTATGTTGTTGTTATGATGGTGGTGTATACGCCCCTGAATTATTAAAAAAAAATTTCGCTGTATTTATTATATACTTTTCTTAGGTTAAACATGATTTTTAACCGAATTCAAAAAAGGAGCAGGTTAACAATTCGTGTCTATTATTTTTAGGTGTATAGGTTCATAACTCGGTGCATTTTAGACCGATTGTAAAAATTTTTGTTGTCTGAGAGGGTATAGCTTCCCATTGGTCCCATTTGAAAAAAGTAGGCAGGGACACGCCCACAATTTTTTATAATTGATTTTGCGATCTTCTACTCATTTGACTGCTGCAAAACCTAACAAACACCTTTGGTTCTTGTAATTACAAAATTTTAAAGTTGAAAAAATGGGCAGGGCTATTACCATTAAAATGTATTATAACATTTCACTTGGTTCTACTTAACCGATTTTTACGAAAATTAGCAAACACCTCGAGCTCTAAAATAGACACAATATTCTTTTAAAAAAATTGGAAGGGGACACGCCCATTAAAATTTTATATTATATTTCACAGACTTATATTTAACCGAATTTTACGAAACTTGGCACACACCCTAAACTTAAGTAAAGGCACAATCTTGATTTCACAAAAGTGGGCGGGGACGATTATTATATTTTAGTATAATATTTCACCTGCTTGTGCTTAAGCAATACTTACGAAACTTGGCACACACTTTGATCTCCATAAAATTTAATACTATATTTGACTTGCTTTTACTTAATCGATTTTTACGAAACTTCGCACCCACCCTGAGCTTTAAAAAATACTTAAGCATGTGTTAACAAAAAGTAGGCGGGGCTGAGCCCATGTAAGTTTAATATTAAATTAAATGTACTTCTGCTTATTAAAAGTATGCACTAAAAAGGTAAAAATAAAACTTAAAAAAAAATTAAACCGACTTCAAAAATAAGCACTAAAAAGCTAAAAATAATAAAGATCTAGTTATATAAAATATTTTTATATATATTACCTATAGTGCTGTCTGAAGTTGGCGCCAGTAATACTGGTACTAAACACATAAGAACATGCCCGGTGAAAAACTGCAAGTACTTTTTATGTACACTAGATGTACCAACGGACGAGACGATCGTCCGTATTCTAGAATCTTGATGTAAATAATTTTATTAAGATTCAAAGAAAATTTATCTAAACGTCATACAAAATGCATTAAAACCCACATACTTACATACATATGCATAATTAAATAACACAGTTTTACAAATTTTTAATTTTGAAAAATACTAAGAACGCCACACGATTAGATTACTTAATTGGGACCTCCTGAACAGGAAAAACGCTGTAATTTTTTTTCTGAGTACCGTTTTTTAGATAACGGTAGTTTTGTGTTTTTCGGTATATGGTATCACTCGAACCCTTGTGGAGCCCAACTCAAAAGTCGGTTCGAAATAAGTTGCATATCGTTGGAAAGGTAATTGAATACCTTTTCCGTCTTGGTATTTTTTGGCTATAAACCATTGCAATGTAATGTAATGTAATGTAACATGAAATTAAAAACACAAACGAAATCCTTTTATTTATTGAACTCTCTTCCTTTAAGTATTATGGCTTTCATACAATAGCAAATAAAAGAAAAAAATTTTTAGATCAAGAGAAATACTACAAACGCGCACACAATCTCATATTATGTTTCTTGTTACAAGTAGTAAGCTAATAAATGCGTGTGTAATATGTGTGCATGTAGTAGTAGCAACTTTAAACGCTTATAGCTCCCAAAATACTGAACCGATTTCAATAAAAAAATAATATAGATTTTGCACATTTGCACCGAAAATCCATATAAATCTTTTTAAAATCGGTGAAGTAGTACCAGCGCAAAAGGGATTACAAAAAACATGTTTGCCTATTAATTATATAAGATAGATATACATACATATGTGTATGTAAATATGTATGTGCTTAGTTACCAATATTGCTGGCAATAATTGCTGGTAATATATATAAAAATATTTTATCTAACTAGATCCATATTATTTTTAGCTTTTTAGTGTTAATTTTTGAAGTCGGTTTAATCTTTTTTTTTAAGTTTTGTAATACAATTTAATCAACCAAGGACATAAAACATTTTTTCACATTTTTACTCGAATAATTGATACACTAATGCATACATATGTATGTATGTGTTTTTTCTTATAAAAAAGAACAGTGGCTTTTTACTGCTAAACAGTAAATTGATTGAAGTGTGTGTTTAAGTGGTTGACAATTTGAGAACGTTTAATTTTTGCATTAGTTTGATAAAAATATGGTGTTTTAAGCATATATGTTAAAATGGTTCCGTGATATTTACAAAACTATGAGAGATAGAGAGCTGGGCACTGGTTGGATCGAAAGATTTAATCACTTTCTCCCGGCTGTACTTCCATCTCAATTTTTTGTTTCATAATATACGTAAAGACAACTTCGAGAAGAAAACATGATTGCATATCTAAAACTGTATTCGCTTTCTAAAGCAATTTTACGTTGCCAACCTGCGAACTGGCGTAAACACTTTCTCTTCTGAGATCCGACCAAGACTTACTAATACGCATAAGGAAATTGTGACTTCTTGGCGTTTGTTGACGAAATGGTAAGAAATGGTTACACCTCATATTCATTATACGTTGCGCAGTTTTGGTGCATTTTTTGAGCATTATTTCCTTGGGACTTGTTTCATATTTGGAACATACGTGGAATAACAACCTGTTTTTCGAAAAATTAATGAGTTCATACCATATACCTTAATATAGAAAGGCCTTAACTCATTTCTTTAAAATCAAGTTTTTTTGTATATTTCAATAGAAGAACATTGAATGTATCGAAAAATACAAATATCTCAATTGAAAAAAAGTAATGAGTTACGGGCTTTCTATATTTAGGAAACGATACGATAAGTTTTTGTATCATTTTCATGTGAGTGATAAAAAAAACTTTAAGTTTTTTCAACCCATAAGATTCTGTTCGTAAAATTAACTAAATGAAGACCGGGCTCAAAGCCAGGACCTTCGGTTTCGTAGTTAACGAGCTAACTATTTCAGGCAACGCCACCTTCAATGCCACAGAATATTGAATACCCTTATAAATCGCCAATTTAGTTAACACTCAAGTAGTTCTTAGGGGTTCTATTTAAAGTTTATTTTATGCTTCTTTTAAAGCTTTTTTTAATTAATAATTTTAATAAAATAAAAACATTTTACAGGAGTGTTTCGATTAACTAAATGAAATGTCAAAAAAATTCAACGTATTATGGTGAAAAGAAAGTAATAAACAAATAAACAGAACCTTATTCTTGATGATTTGAAGAAGTAAAAAAGCAAAACATTGACACATCAATGACAAGACAATACAAAAAAGAAGTGATTATTATGACTGAAAAAAAAACATATAATATTTTACCATAAAATGTAAACACGCATAATTGTCACACATTGTTTATCATGACACCGATAAGATCTCAGCAAGAGACTCCCAAAGCAAGAGCAAATACGAAAGCAAAAAACCAATAATACAAACACGCACTTTCTCTCTTACAAAACCTAATTTTAGAACTTATTGACTGGCTTAAATATTCTAGTACAAAGCAATACGAGTACAATAGAAAACTATTTTTATTATCCCTAAAGATTTTGGAAAAAAGTAAAAAAAATAAAACATGCATGTAAACGAGAAATACATATGTGCGTGTTGAAAACGCACGCTCAGCTGGAGGTGAGGTATTGGTAAATGACAAAAGGTGTGTTATCCTCATTTAGCTGATTTAAATTTTGCCATTTATTTCATTACAAAACGAAACAAGTTAAAGGGATTTTAATGAAACATGAAGTTGGCATCAGATAAAACTTTCCAAAAGCATATCCTTTGCTCCTGATGTGTGCTGCACCACCGTGTATGTAAATATAAACAAACACAGTCGTGCATACGAGGGTGATGTTAAAAAATAAACGGGCACAACATATTTTGCAAAAATTTTCTTTATTTCTCAGCACACATCATCAGTTAAAATTTTGCAATATCAATTAAAAAATTAATTAAATTTTGATAATATTAATTAAGTTTTTCTACTCGAATTAATTAAACAATTACAAATTTAATTAAATCAATTAAATTATTAATTGAAAATTTTAATTAGTGAACAAATTTTTCTGTGTAGATTGTCTCTAATTGGTGAACAAATTTTTCTATGAAGATTATCTCGCTTTAGTTCGATACACTTTTCAAAGTGATATTCAATTGCTTTTATACGCTATTTATAGCAAAAGCTATATAGATCCTTAAAAAAGCGGGCTCGACATTTTCATTCTTGGCAAGCAGTTGGAGCTTCAATTCATTAATTTTGCATATGGCAATAGGGAATGTGTGAACTGCTGCACTGCATTGATGAAACAACACTTAAACGCTGCAATAAATTAGCATGACACTCGCTGTTGCTCTTCTTTTTTGAAGATAAATTATACCACATGCATCCCAAAGAAACAAACAACATGACCTTGCCTGCAAATGGAAAGGTCTTCGCTTTCTGTGGACACGGTTCTGCCATTCCAGTCAACTACTTTGATTGTTCCTTTCGACCATGATAAGTTATAAGTTTATATCTCATTCATAGTTGCGAATCGATGTAAAAACTTGGCTTTATTGCGGTGAAGCATCGTCAAACAATATATTGAAAATTTTTTATGACCAGTTTTGCACCAGTTTTACGCACAGATTTTTCATCTTCAAATTCTTGGTACATTTTTTGATATCCCTATAATTTAAAAAGTTCAAGCACATTCAGCTGACATTCATGCAATACCATTTTAGGGAATTTTTTTTAATTGTTTCTGGCATGAACACCTCCATTTTTCAACCAACAAAGGTATTCCTCTTGGTAGCCCCTTTGACCTCGTTTAAGCTCAGCCACCCAATATTTTATAGTCGTAAATGAAGGAGCAGACAACTCTAAGGTAAAATCTAATATTTATTGGACTGAGATCTTTCAAATGAAGGTATTGAATTACAAAACCATGGCCGCTTTTTCCCATGTTTCCAAGTTCACTGAGAACGTTTCTTTTTGATGGATAAAAAAAATAATAAACAACATATCGCCTTGAGTTTTGGTTCTTGTGATAAAGGCGATTCGTATAGGAAGAAGGAATATCTAAGATCCATTTACATAGATTTTTATGATCTCCTCCAGTATAACTTTTTATCTTCCATAGCACAAAATAGCGACGCAGTAAATTGGAGTAACGATTAGCAAATGTGATTGATGCGCAAGAGTTTCGAAGGCCAAATACCAGACATAAGCCTGATGGCACTCAGCAAATAATTACTTTGACTCGAAAGCTGCTTTTCAGCGCAAACTTAAATATTTTTTTTTTATATGACTGTCAATTTTTGCCCAAGTAATTTTTTTTAAATTACTGCCATTAATTTTAGTACCACCCTCGTACACCTGTACATACATATATATATACATTAACATTAACAAAAGTAACAGTTTATAGTATAGCATACTGTTGTTGGGAGCATGTAATTAATTATGTTAAACAGTAACAGAAAATACAAAATTGAATGAGACATACAAAAAAGAAGTAAAGCAAAAAGCGATTGATTTCAAGATTTATTACTTTTTGCAAACAAATATTAAAATTTCTTTCTAAACGAAAAACTCATAGAAGTTATTAATTATAAATAAGCTTATGGAAAATGATGTATGTGTATAGAGATATTAATTTTATCTTACATATCTGCAGGTATGGCTCTGAAAAAAGTACACTTTGAGGTAAAAATTATTGTACGCTACTTACTATACCTAAACATGACTACATGCACATACATACATATGTACATATTTGTACATACTTTTCAAACATATTTGTGCACATTTTTACGTGTTTACCTTTAAAACACGTTAGTATGTTTGCATTAGTGATGTCAACCCAAACTCTTTCTTAGATGTAGATTCGTTTGCATATTAGCGATTAAATAAACATTTGCCAGTGAACTCTTCTTTAGACGAATCAGAACCCATTATTTACTTAACACCGATATTTTGAAATTTTTAACACACAATGTTAAATTATTCAGAGATAAAATACCATGATGTTAATTTTTTAAACAAACTGTATTTAATATAAACTTTTATTTTTTAGTTAATTTTAATTATTATTTTTCGAACTTAGTTTGCTTCTATATTTATGATTTGATCGGGCTGAAGTTCGTATCGCTTTTTAAGCCAAATTACATGTGATAATTATTAATAAACAAATAACATCAAAGTTAGTTGTAAATATTCTGACAACAACACATAGTTGAACGGAACAGCTAGCCGTTTTCGAAGGCCACTAAACCTTAATCATCAGCGTTCTTCTGTGTTTAGTCCACTGTGTGTGGTATCAGTTGATGTAAATTTCTGCCTTATATGCGAAACTTTTTTGCAAATAGAATATGTGAATTGTTTGTTGATTGTTGATTCATAGATTTCAATTTGCTCAAATTT
The DNA here is from genome assembly GCA_905220375.1 of Tachina fera. Taxonomy (NCBI): domain Eukaryota; kingdom Metazoa; phylum Arthropoda; class Insecta; order Diptera; family Tachinidae; genus Tachina; species Tachina fera. The sequence goes on from LR999966.1 coordinate 79,662,981, forward strand.
ACCATCTCTAATTTACAACAGTCTTACCATTGTCGTTTATTCTTTACTAATTGTGCACATGTTAGTTAATTTGCTTATTTTTGTTCTACTTAAAAAAAACTTTTTTTTGGTTTGTTACTATTAAGTATATTTATTTAATTTTTGCCACAGGCACAAATTACCTGAATTTTCACATCTTTCCTGTGTTCGTAGACTATATTTATCAGACTGCAGTAGACACCAAATATTTTATATATGAGCAGATGACTTTTGTAATCAATGGCCATGTCATCTCAGTAACACAAACACCCAGTAAAGACATCTATCGAGTCATAACCGCCAAAAAAAAACTTAACCGACACATTTTTTTGAACTTGTTTTTTTTCGCGAAATAAAAAATTAAGTTCAGAAATTATGTCGCTTGAGCTTTTGGCGGCTATAGCACAATACGCTAAGATAAATAAAGGTTTACTTACAAAACGTCAATTGCTTTGTCTTCAAACAAAGTTTGGTGTTTCATAAAACATTAAAAATTCTCAGAGTCTCAAAACGTCGTCGACAAGTATTAAGAATGCCGCAAGCAATCAATCACCGTATTGGTTTAAAAATTAATGCTCATGGCTACTATATTTTCGGTAAGTATACAAACCTTTTCTTGATACTTTTTGGAACTCAACCAAAATGTACTACTGACGCCTACTCCAACTGGAAAAGTTAACTTGATATTTTAACGTCCTGTTTAGTTAATTATATATGGATTTTATATGGATCATATTTATTGTGGCCAAGGCGGTCCGATAATTGCAAGGTCAAACGTGGTGATTCTTTTACATGTTTGGCGTCAAAATTTTTAATTTGGCGATATTGCAATACAAAAGTATTTTTCCAATTTGTACTGCTATTTTTTTTTCTTAAATTCATATTCAACTTTTTTTAAATTAGGATAATTGCATACTTTGTTGAAAGAGTATTTTTCTTATATCTATTAAAGTCATAGGCGCATAGTCAAAATAAAGTAAACTTTAAGGGCGACTTTTTGAGTTGTAGATTAGAGATTAAATTAACCTTAATCTTCATTTGCAATATTTGGGTAGTCGATAATATTGGTTTACGTGCTAGTTTAAGCGTCCAATCGTGGTGGTTTAATCTTACTTTACAAACACTTGTGAAACATTTAAATTTTTGTAAAAATTATATGATAAAATAATTTAAAACACATAAATATACATATGTATTTTGTATTATTTATATATTTCCTTTAACACGCGAAATATTTACTTATAAATAATAAAATATGACAGTTTCTTCTTCTTCCAACAAAAAAATTAAAGTGTGTTGATAACATGTATGACTTTTGCATAGAAATTGTTGCCACTATTTTGTTTCTCAGTATGCTAATACTGCACATAACAAGAAGTTTAAACTACCACTCAAAAACATCAAACTCAATTATGTGAGATTAAGTTAATTTTTGGATTAGCTAATTAGAGAAATAAACTAATCTAAATCTCGAACCCAAAAAGTCGCCCTAAGAAATTAAAACCAGTATTCCCATACAAAATACTGGTTCTAAACTCTTAAAGTATACTTTGTTTTGATTATGACTTTGCCCCATAGTGTTTTGACTTTCGATGAAAAGAATTTCTTAGAATTAATTTTTGGTGATATAATTTGTACTTTTGGTGATTTTCTGCTAAATACTTTTACTATTACTATATAAAAATTTATTTAAAATAAGTATTATATAAACACAAATTTACTATCGAATATATATTAAGCAAAACTACATAAAAATAATTTTGATGACTTTAGGTGATTTATTAAACCCACTTTAGCGAAATAGGTCGGAAAGAATCTGAGAACTCTGGTTGTGGCTGAATTAGTGAATTTGTATGCTTGCAAGTGAGAGTTAAAATATGTATAAACAAAAATTTAATGGAATAAGTATACGCTGACTTGTTTTGAGAATTTTATGTTAGGATGTACGAGTAGATCCTAGCTGCCCAAAGTGGCACCAGAGTGCCGAACTTCTTATACAAATGAATACACATACACGAATACAATACTCTCGTTGGCCATCTAGATTCTATATGGATAATAGACAGCATTCATAAAAGTATGTTTCCCTAAAACTGTGTGATTGATAGGGTGCCCCTGTGGCTGAGTGGTAGCGATGCTAGCCTCTCAGTCCAGAGGTCGTGGGTTCGATTCCCACCATAGACTCTGGGTGTTTTCTGCAGACAAGCTAATCGCTTTGCGGGTCGTGTTTGTTTTAAAAAAAAAAAAAAAAAAAAAAAAAAAAATTTTTACTATGAAACTTGTTAAATTAACCTATAAATTTTTTAATGTTATGCAATAGTTTGTGGTAAGAAAATTTTGGGATAAGATTTAATTATTTCACATGGCTTCACTTAATCAATTTTGTGTACCAACAGAACAGTTGTAAGATTTGATGAATTAAAAGCTTGAAGATATGTTTAAAATTGATTTTACAACATCAAGCAATTTGTTCTAAAGGATTTTTATTAGCTTAAAAGCTTTTAAAGTCCAAGGAAACTTACATATTCGAATAGGAATTTCTCATTTCACACAAACAAACAAACACTGCCAAATGTGGTAACGAAATATTGTGCAGTTAATCATGTTCGTTATAAAGTAAGAAATAAATTCCTTTCGACTTACAAGCATTCATAGATTTATTTCTATGTAGGTATATACACAGAAATATGAGTATTATAAATTTTAATATCAAAGAAATTATATTCCATTAAGTTGGAAGTGCTGTAGATATTGAAAACGATTTACCTTAACGCTTAAAGCTTCTATGACATTTGTATGGCAAAATAAGCAAAACTAATATTTCAATGCCATAAATCATAAAAATACCATTGGCAGGCAGGCACCAAACATCTGCGTTTAAACCCACCTGAATTGAACACATGCACACTTGCACACATCTCCACTCACAAAAATACATTTATTTAACGAAAATACTCATACACACCCTTACGAATCAACTACTTTCAATATACTTTTTACTGTAGTTAGTTGTTACTCATGCTATACATGTTCATGCTCATGTTTCATAATACCACTTCAATTTTAAATGCATTACACTACACTCATTCCTTATGTTTAGTATAGTAGTTTTTGTTTATGCATATTTGTTATTGCTTTTTTATCTACAATCATTTTTAATGCCCTACAAAATGAACAGGTGACAGGATAAAAGCTTTAGTTTTATTATTTCAAAGTGAATTAAAATTTTACAATAGCTGAATATCAGGGTACAGCTTATAACAGCTTTAAAAATTATATAAATAAGAACATCAAGCAATCTGCTTCGATCAAGGTTTGTCGGGAGCGTTTAAACAGCCAATTATATAGAAAAAGCTAAATTTCTTTAAAATCTGAAATAAGTATATATATACTTGTTCATTTGTTAATTTTTGACACAAACCTGTGATCAAACCCATTTAAATTAAATGAGTTTGATCATTGGTTTGTGACAAAAATGAACAAATGAGCCAGTTGGATCCAGCTCTAAAAAATACAAATACTAATAAATTAAAAAATGTTTTTATAGCATATATTATGGCTATATGGTGGCTCGGATCCAAAAAACTTGGCTATGTAGACATATATTATAATATATATTAGTTCACATGCATAAACGCATTCGCGTATGTATAAATATTCAGGATTTTTCCATATATTCCCAATATACCATGTAAAAAAGTTTATAGAACGAAAAATTGTTTGGTTACAAAAACAATTTTTTCCTATTATCTATATGTATTTGCTTACCAAATAATGAAAAAAGTGGTCAAAACAATGTACTTAAGTTTTACTCTTAATTTTGGTAACTGCGTATTTATTTATGCAAAAAACTTAATTGCTCTACGAGGGCTACTATTTATATTTCGAGAACTGGCAATGTCAATAGATAAAATCTGGCAACACTATAATAAAGTTCGACGGTTTTAAGCATAAACGTAAGCACAACGTTTTGATGTATAAGTGCTACTTGTTTTATTTACAGTGACTTGAGAAAATCAATTGAAAAAAATGGAAACTTCAAGAGAAGGTTTTCGTTGAATTATTTTTCACCGCTTTCGTATTGGATTTCCTCAACAATAATGTATCAATGAACTCAGTTCATTGTATGACAATAAGGCACTATCAACAACTACAGTGTATCGCTAGTGTAGTGAATACAATCGTGATCGTATTTCTCTAGCCGTTGAAGTTCGTGAAGGTTGTCCAAAATCGTTTTTTGTGTCACAAAACATCGATGCAGTGCGTAAACTGATTATGCAAGATCGTCATGTGACATATTGTGAGACAATGACATTCTTGCAGATTAGTTCCAATTCAATACATTCGATTTTACATGAACACTTAGTTCTTAAAAAAATTTGTTCTCGTTGGATACCCGATAATTTACTAATCGATCAATAAAAGCCTCGTGTCAAGTGGTGTAAGCAAATGATTAAAAAGTTCAACCGCGTTCGATCGTCAAAGATGAGCTAAATTCATCAAAATTTGTTCGTGGAAGAAGTAAAGCGAAGCAAATGGTAGCCTGTTTCTTCAGCCGAATGGGTCATGTGGCCACTGTTTCGCTTGCGTAAAGTAGAACTATCAATTCTGAGTGATACACGATTACTTGTTTGCCGGAAGTGCTCGGAGAAATTCGTAAAACTAACCACTGAAGAGAAATCATTCTTCATCATGACAAAGCAAGCTCTCAGACATCGTCCCTACCATGTCAAAGTATCCAATAAGCAAATTTGTAATTTTCTGAAGAATGACCCGACAATTTTGAATTTAAACTCAGCGTATTCCTAAAATTTCCAGGCTACAAATATTTATTTTTGAGTTATCTATCGTCCATGAGAATTTCAGCATTTTAAAACGGGGCATATCGTGTAAATTTTTAGTACCAATATAACGAATCTAAAACACGAATTTTGCATATTGGATAATTTGACGTGGTAGGGACTACATCTCGTCAAGGAAGTGAATTTTTCATCATCAAAACAACGAATTGATGACTCATCCTCCTGACTTGGGACTCAATGCCTTTTTCCCCGAGCATCACATTTAAACTTTTTGGTCCACGATTTACGGGCGCCGAAGAAGCAGTTGAAGCATTTGAAAACTATGTTTTAGGGGTTTTAAGAGGAATACAAAAGAAAAAAATAGAAAGACTCATACGAATTGAGTATATTTCATAGTTATAATCAGATGATGCTTATACTTAGATTATAAATATTTATTTGCACAGATTAATTGTGAGAATGGTAATGAGGGTATTTTTTTCATTTTACTTGTACGCAAGTGAAATTCTGCTGCATATAGTCACATTTAGTCCAATAAATACTCAGATTATTTTACTTATAGTCGCTTGTGCTGCATAGCTTAAGGGTTGTGGTTTATTATGTTTGCATTATGATTTTTTTTAACTCTACACATTTATAATTGCAAGTGTGACGGCCAATACTCAAAAAGTACTTCAAAGATGCTGAATATTTGCCAAATCCAATGTGTCTAATTGAATTAATATGTTATTCATGTGTTCATGTCGAATTGAAACACTGGATAGATAAAAGTTATTTTTCCATACAAAAATTTATGATATACATAAGAGAAGTAACACTCAGGCAGGAAAGGAATAGTGATAGAAAGGACAGGTGGTGAATGGTTGGTTCTAAATATGGCTTACAATTTTGCTGGTTGCTTATGAATTTTTTTCGCAGTGTGTTTATTTATTTTTCATCATTTTAGTGTTCAGCTATACTAAATTACTATTTTCGAAAATCGAGTTTCCATCATATTTTGACGTCGATTCAAACTATTTTTAAGATGTCCCAATGGATGTGTATGCGTGTATATGTGTATATAGGTGTGTGTATGTTTATGTGTATGTGGGTTTTTGTTTGTGTGCTTGTAAACATCTCATAACTTAAGAATGGATCAACGGATCGGAAGCAAATTTGCTCCATTCGAAAGATGTTGAGCTCATTTATTTGTCGTAGATAGTGAATTGATTCTGTTTGATAGATTTTGAATATTTTCGTGAATAAAATATTCAAAGTACTTATTTTTTAAATTAATTTTAAGCTCTTAAATCAATCAAGTGATTAAGTGATTGATTGATTGGTTTGATTGTTTTGCAGTCAATTCAATTTCTTTGTTTCAATAACTAACTAAGGGCCTTTATTCATAAAAAATATTTTGATTTTATAAAAGGTTTATTAATCAAATTTCCATTGAAAATTTGTTTCATAAATTACTACTAAACCTCTTATTAAACAGAATATTTTTTTCATGAACAAGGCAGTAAATATCTATGTAATAACTTATTTGTAATTGTAATTGTAATTATCAATCATGAACATATTTTTTCTTCACTGGAAATTAAAAAAAAAATTGTTGAATACCGGCATTTTTGTTATTGAAATTTATAAGTATTTTTTAGTGTGTTAAACTATTCTTCTATATGAGATTATAAGTCGAAAAAAGATAAGCAGCAATATTTAATTTAGGAGTTCTTTTGTCATTAACTCAAAACTATGTTATCCCAACTTAAACAGAATTAAACAGAATTGCCACATAATTTATTGGGTTATAATTTCTTTAACATTTTTAGAAAATAATTGAAATTTTTCTCAGGGGTAGCTACTTAATTATAATTAATGACATCAATTGCAAAGTTTGTTGCTTATTTTTACAAATTTTGCCTTTTTGATGCTGAATATGTTTAAATAAACTATAAAATTGTTTTAACTTAACATTTGGTGTAAAGTGTCACTCAGTGCAACTTCATAAGTCTTAGATATTTTTCCATGTTTTGTCCCTCTATTTTGCATATAGTATGTACTATATGTATATATAAAAAAATAGAACTCAAACGTAATTGCCTCTGTATGTGAGCAACTGACGGCTGTGTTGTGGGTCATACCACCAGTAGAGACAAAACAGCAGTAGTTCAAATCGATTTTTATCTCAACAACCATAAATCGTTTGCCACTTGAACCGCAAGCTAAAATAGAAATAACCAAACAAACATAAACTGCAAAAACAAACATATTTATGCATGCATGTATGGACATACAAGTATCGATATGTGTGAGTCTTTGCAGGTATTAGAGAATTAAAGCATCAAGATAGACCAAGTACAGCTAATGTGGGTGCAAATTCGAATTAATGGATATAAGCGTGAGTAAAGGAATATCGGCGTTAGACGTTGTAGTATTGTGAACAATAATTTTAAAGTTTTACGTGGAAGCTGCCGCCAACGTCAGTAACAATAACCCCAAACAGCCAGAACGAAAAATTTAAACAGCAACCCAGATTGTGCTCCAGTGGCAATGACAGTATCAAAACTACAACACATGTATCCAACTGAATTCCTATTTTCGTGCATTTACATAAAAATTTTCACTTTTGCATACGAGTAACAAACAAACGATAGATCGATATTGATAAATACATACTTACATGTGTATGTATGTATGTATGTATGTTGAATCGGTTACATTTTCCTGTGCTACGATATGTGTTTATGCCCAGTGGCATTAATGATTTAAACATTTGTTTTTCCTTGTTTAAAACAAATTCACTTTTTTCTTCCTGCACTCGTCCGAACACACACACACACACACACATCCATACATATGTAAATACTTGTAAGTATTAATGTAAATGTTAGCAAATTTCCTTTATTGTTTACATGATTTGTTTCACACTTTTGTTATTGTTTTTGCTTTTGCTTTTACTTATTTCCGTTGTGGGTTTTTTGTACTGATTTTTTATTTATTTTGTTTTTGTAATTTATGCTAAAATGTATTTGTAACATTTGTATAATTTTGTTGTTTATTTTTAACACTATTCTATTTCCTTATTTCCTTAAATTTCTGCTGTTATACGAGTATGTACATACTTTTTTTCTCAGTGATATTAACAAGATTTTTGTAGTTTATGCATAAATTTATTTAAAATTTATATTTTTAAATACAAAAGTAAATATTGGTTGATGTAACAAGTAATTTCATGAAGACCTTACTTTGATATTTTGTTATTAGAGATGCCAAATGGTAAATCCCGGTATTTTAGGGATTTTTGAAATCCCAAAGCCCGCTGTTTTTAAGTAATGGGATGTTTGGTATTTTCCAAATCCTTCCAAAATCACCAATATCATTGACATTAATACAAATATTAATCAGAGTTGAGTAAAAGAAGAAGTAGTATTACTCTTATTGCTATGTTTCCACGCCTCTGTTCATTTATGAGAGATATTCTCCCTTATTTTGAATGGCGTCATCGCTTTCAAAATAATATTTAAAAGAAAAATATCTTTACTAACTTGAGGGTTACACGATCAAACTTTGCCTTTAAAATTTCAATACATTAACAACTTTTCACTAATACATTCATATTTTGAAAATTTGATGCAACTTTGCTTTAAAATTTTCTTTCCAATTGTTTGTTCAAATTTATAGGCAAAAAAAACCACTGATAGCAATTTCAATGAGCACACCTTTCGGTTTAGTTTTCATTTATTCTATCCTCAAAGTTTTTTTTATATTTATACTTTTTATATTTAAATAAATTTGTTTGTGAACACAAATAATAAGTACAATATTTGTTGCGTTGTTTATAAAGCTATCCAGAAGCTATGAATTTTTGTTGTTTTAAGCTATTTTTTTGACAGCGGCATCTTAAAAATAAATTTACTTTGATATTGCGTGCAGCCTATATCACAGCTTTCAATTAGAATAACTTTTGACAACCAGCATGTGTAGAAAACTTGCAAGCAAATATTGGTCGTGTAACTGCAGCGTATTGAAAGAGACAAACATAAGGATTTTATTTTAAATCATTTGGAAAGTATTCAAAAATATAAATTAAAATCTACCAAACTTTTTCACTTATTTAATAAATATGAATTAAAGCCTCAAATGTAGTGGTGGATATTTAATTTCCTATTGTGCAAAAAATTTTTTGTAATTGTTTGTAATTTATTTTGCAGTTTTTATAATTATTTTGTAGCCCACATACAACATATATAATGAATTAATGTACATAGATTAAAAAAAGAGCACTTGATAATTGCTTGAAAGATCACAGAATTATACAATATTTGAAATGAATTTGCTGGTGGTTAAGCATGTCCATATACGCATTTCATTGGCCCTTGATCCAAATTATCAGTAGACTTTAACCACAAATTTTTAAAAGCCACAAACCTCTTTCTTTATGCACAAACTTTTATATGAGAATTCATAAAATAATAATATTTTTGAAAATGAAAAAAGAAAAAATAAACTTAGTAGGCCTTGAAACTTATACAAAACTCAGCTAATAATGTATAATCAGGTTAACTCATTTTAATTTTCTACATCCTTATAAATACAATTAGAAATCCATCGGATAACAATAAAAGCATTGCCAAGGCTAAATGCAAAATAAAACATTAAGGGCCATTCCCAGCAAAAAATTACACATTACCATATAATGACTTACTTTTCTGATTACCAAATTTCATTACTCGCTTACAAATCACATTACCAAAAAATTAAAAAAAAATATCTACATCACTACAATTTTAGCTTAACCTAAAGTGAGCGCTAAGATATAGGCAAATGTATCCTTCCTGGTAAGTTAAATTGAATTTATAAAAACAAATAGCGTTTTATGCGTCCAATAAAATCCTAATTTTAACTAACTTAAAGTTGTAATAATGGTTCTAAGTGAACTTTAAAGAAATTTATTATTTGACATTTTGTCAGAAGTGTACATACAATATTTGAAATTTATTTGCTGGTGGATTACCATATCTATATACGCATTTCATTGGCGCTTTTGTGATTTTAAAAAATATTGTTATTTTATGAATTCTCATATAGTGTGTCCGACCGTCCGTTTGTATTTCTATCGGTATTTTGTCACAGACTGTTTTCTCGAGAATTGTAAGAGCTACGAAACTAAAATTTTCACAGAATTCGGCCGCTACAACAACAAATATATGACAGTTAATATTTAAAGGGTATACTAAAGCGAGCAATGAAAAATATCGAAATCCTAGTGTAATATTCAGACGATTATATATAGACACTTGACATTTTCAAAGTTAGTGTATTTTTATTTAAACAAGTTCATTTAAACTTGAGTTCATTGAAATTTAAAAAAAAAATCTAGATATAAAGCTTATGTAATTTGGACTGTGTAATTTTGAAAGCTTGCTCTATCGTGGAAACCTTAAGAGCAAAACTCTTGAAATTTTCAAAACAGTTAAAACTAAAAAATCTCAAAACTAGAAAAAAAATACAAAAAAGTGCCAAAACGAAATAAGCGCCACCAGAAATAAAATAAATCGCTAAGGTGCTAAAAAAAAATAATATAAAATAAAAAACGCCGAAACTTAAAATAATGTATTGCAAAAGAACACCAAAAACAGAAAAACTATCGCCATAACGAAAACTTGCTCAAATAAAGAAAACCACTTGATTGAGAAATATCGCCAAAAATTATATACATTGCTAAAATGCAAAAAAATCAGAAAAAGTAAAAAGGTTGCCAAAAAACTAAATAATAAAAAACCACCAAAACCGTAAAAAACGCTTATGAAAAAAATAGCCAAAATTAAAAGAATCACTAAAATTAAAAATATGTATTGTAAAAAAACAAAAAAAAAATACTAACAACAATTCGCGAAACGAATAAAAATCATCAAAACACCAAAATTAAAAAAACCCAAAAAAGACCAAACTAAGAAAAAGTGTCAAAAAAAACTTAAAAAAAATCGCCGAATTTCGAAAAAATTCGCCAAAATTAAAACTAAACTACGAAAAATACAGCGTAAATACTGAAAAATTGCCAAGCATCGAAAGAGGTGACTAAAACTGAAAAAATCGCCATGAAGAATCAAGCAGTGTACGGAACACTTCATGTGCGAGTCAAAGTCTCAATTTAATTTATTGATTATTAATTTAATATTTTTATTTGTAAGAATACCATTGTGCTTGCTTAAACGTTCCTAGCTTTCGGTTAAGTTTACTTAGTTCCAAATTAAGAGTTTTTTCTAATTCATACTTAAATTGCTTGACAAAATTTTATAAAAATTTGGTGTGAGATTACTTTGCATTTGAAAATAATTTTTTCTTTATTTCATTTCATTTCATTTTTCAGCATGAAGAACTGTTTTACAAATCCAGGTTTATAAAAAGCGTACATGATTTTCGTTTTAACTGCACACACCCCTCTAAATTCTACTTCGTTTTGTTTGCTGAGTTTAAAATATTTATGCACTTAATGCATAATTTTGCAACAAATACCAAATTCAATATACATAATTGCATGTTTTCTGCAAACACAAATGGATCTGAAATTTGCATTTATGTTGTATGGACTTCTGACGCTGTAATCCAGCTAAAAGTAAACTTCCTTTTCCTGTAGCTGAAAAGTATTGAAAACAATGCAAAAATAAATATGAACAAAAGTAACCAAACAAGAGCTGCAGTGGATATATGACCACAAACATGGAGACAGCAAAAATTATATAAAGATTAAAGGGGGAAAAATAGAATAGAACAGCAAAAAACAAAAGTCAATTTCAATTTAACGTTTTCCATTTAACCAGTTCGAAAGTTGGTTTCAATTTCCAGATATTTTTATCATGATAGAAAATCCAACAAAGAAATAGAAAAATGAAACAAATACAAATACTCTATTCTATGTTTCACATTTTAAAAAGCTGCATACTAAATATTGAAATGTTTTAGTTTGTTGGTTTGTGCTTGGTCGGTTTTTTTTACCGTATGTGCAGATGGCGATTTTTTATTTTATCTTTTCGAAATTCAATTAAATTTCTTCGCCGCCTAGAGTATTTTAATTTCCAAATGGCGGGAAATATAGATCGGAAAATATATATTGTAGATAAATAAATTCTGGTTCATTGTTATTTTTTTAGCTAAATTATGTTTTATTTGTTTTATGGTTTGAAGTGTAAAAAAATACGACAGTTTATATAAGCAAAACTAAGCTTTGAAACATGTTAATGATAAACAAGGTACTATAAAATTAAGTACAATTTTCAGTTTAGTATTTCTAATACAATGAAAATAGTTTCACGCACTTCGTCAACATCTACGTCTACAAACTTCCACATACAACATCAACTATGTAGCATGAACTTTTAATGAAATGAAATGAAATACGAGAATTGGCTTGATACTTATTCTTACATATAATACAGCTACGTCCTAGCAATATGCACAATGTGCAATGGCTCGTGTTGGTCAACAGCCAACAAGATCTAAGCGACAAAAATGCTTGCTCTTATTTTGCAAATAAGCAATAAAAAAATTTAATTTTTACCTCAAATACAAATATCACAGTGTTTGAACAACACAGCTACTATAGTGACACAAGATGGAAGCACAACTGAAGATAGACCCCCTTGGTTTAACAAACGAAAAATCGGTTTTAACGCTTGCTTTAACTTTAACAATCGTTTTTGCATTAGAGCAAGACTCTTTAAGGAATAATTATATTTAAAATTGCATTCAAAGCTCTAAGCCGGCAACTTAAGCTTTAAACAACCAATTCTCGTATTCTGTTTCATACAAAAGTTCATGTTAAATAAGCACAATGGTTTTCAAAAAATCTAAAACCACACCAAAAACAATATCATTGTTTACCTTGAATTTTTCTTGAAACTATGATTTTTCCTCTAATATAATTTGTATTCTGTATCTTTCTTGCATTGTAACACTATGAACAATGCATTTTCTTTTTCTTGTTGCATACGACTTCTTTCTATTTCTTTTATACTACAAGTTTGTTTTCAATTGAGATATAATCTATTAAATTTCCAACATAAATCTTTATAATTTATTCGGAATTAATGTTTTTATGGTTTTATTTGATATATCTTAAAAGTTTAAAAACTTTAAACAAAAGTTTTTTTTCTTCAGCCTTTTCCATTTATTATCAATTTGAGTGTTTCCTGCAAGTATCCGATAGTGTGACAGAGAGAAGCAGTATCTTTCTTTTAGCTTTTATTGTTATTTGTTTAACGTAACAATACAAGTAAAGTTCATCATGCTGGTGTTGGCCAAAAGAAAACTTTATTTTCCAAAGCCGCACTTATGCACTTACATAAATATGTATATTTCAAAAGGTCTGTTATTAAGTAATAACAATGAATAAACATACCAGCGAACATTGGGGCTTTATGCCCGTTATTTCTACAAAACAGGTAATTTACCTAGGCTTTTACCAACGAGTTTGCCTTATAAAATTTAACTTACACGATAGAGTGTACAGATAACTCTTAGATATCTATGGCTAGAAATAACGAGCAAAAGTGAAACACGAGTAGAGAATGCTTGAAAATATATTAACTTAGTTAGAGGTTGATAAGTGCCTATGGGTACGAAAAACCGATTTTTGCCCGTAACTCAAGATTTTGGAGATGTTTGGAAAATTTCAAATACAGATTGTTGTTATACTCGACAATACCTACCAGAAAAACAGGTATTTTTTTTGTCACACTGTGCTTTTATTTAAATAATTGCTGTATTATTTTGCTATAATACCTTTTCTGCAAAAATGATTTTTCATCTGCATCTTCTTTTGAATATCAAAGGCTGACTTGCGCTACCTTGATTTAAATGCTAAATTAAAGTAAAGAATGTATTTATCATCAGCTGATGGCTTCTGCATAAATCGCTCATTTACTCAAATAACGTCATAACTCAAAAACCCCAGTTTGGCTAAAAACGAATTAGAGGTTTTCAATTTACACACAACTTAATGCAAAAACAAATTTAATTTGCCCTCAAGAGTTGAATAAATAAAATATTTGTATGAAATTCTTACAGAATGTGAAAAATGACATAATGATTAATTCTCCATCACTAACTACAAAAAATTAAAACTTTTGAGTTATGACGTTTTGTGGGTAAATTAGCGATGTTATTGAAATTGAAATGCTTGTTTAAACAATTATTATTTATTTTTATATAATTTTTAACACAGTAAACTCATTTTGAAATTAATATATTTGAATTATTTCACATTAGTTAGTTTAACCAAGTTTGTTGGTCAAATTGCAATTTTAATTGTACTTTACATTGATTTTTATATATCTTGTTTTTTTTTTTTTTAAAGGTGTATATGCATTATAATCTAACAAGAAATCACTTTATATTTTATTCATTTGCTTAACATTTGTTTGCTGGTTAAAAGTAAAAAATTTGGGTATGCTGGTCTTTTGACTATGCCAGTATAAAACTACCTACGTATCTATTATATCAATTGGCTTCTGTCAACGATTGGTCTCTGACAACACTTTTCAATAGAGTGTGTGCTTTCAGGCGATAAAACTATTTTAGTAAGTGTTTATGAAGACAACGAAAGCAATTCAATGATATTCTTTTTATAGGTCATGAATACAAGGGTGTAGCAAAAAAACATAATACTCGTAACTATTAACAAGATAATATCCAACACAATAGTTCTGTATCTCATTTTAGCTACAGTGTAGCTTAAAATTAAAATAAAAATACATATTCCGAAGGCAATAAAAACGATTGGCCTTATAACATCACATGTTAAACACTCATAATATTTAAATTATTTACGCTTTATATTAAATAAAGACTTAAAGTAGTCTAACTTAAGGATACTTACTTACTTGTAATTTTTAAAATATATATTTAATTTTATTCTCTCTTCAAAACATCTAAAAGAAAAACAATTTATTTGCTCATTAATCTGCAATGCTGTTAAATTTATTCCAATCACGTTTTAACGTGTGTCAAGTCATTAAAATTGTACGTTTAAATGTGAATTTTTTTTCTCTCCCGCCATGGCTTTCATCCACAACACATCATCATACATTGTATATATATTTTCCTTGGAAACAGTTAACATAAAAGGAAATTGTATTTTATTTTGATGTTTCTTTAAAATTAACATATCATTGTAAACGACAAAACACAAACGTTACGAGTGTCTCAGCACGCCAAAAGAAGGTGTGAACATTTTTGTGTTAATGAAAGCTTATGTTGGTTGATTGTGTTAACAACATAAACTTGGCTTCTATATATGCTTATTTAATATATTGCCTAATTTGTGTATTTATTTTTGTCATTTAAAATTATGTTTAAGGAAATTAATAAAAATTTTTACTAATGAATATCTTTTTTAGTAGCTTAACACTTTTGTGACCAGAGGCCTGTGTGAAGTAGAGGCCTGCGTAGACAGTCCTGAAATATAAAAACGTCTTGTTTATAAATGTATTCTCATAGCATGTGTAATACTATACCAATAATAAATGCTGTCGTATAAGCGAAGCATGATGAATTGATATTCGTGTATGTGAGTGTTATTTATTTATTTATTTATTAAACATATTAATGCAAAGTAAATTTGCATAATATGGTGTTGCACAAATATGGGCGGAGTAACGTAGACCATATGCCCAAGATGGTATTAACAGTATTTTATAAGGTTTTGTGACTGACTGTACACGACCTATGCCTTCACATAGGAAGTAGGCAACGTGGTTGTTAAAGAAATTCCACAAAAAACCACAAGATTATACGGTTATCCGTGGCAGATCAGTCAACCAGTGCGAGCGAGACGAAAAACTCTCGAAGGCCAAACAACACACACAAGCCTGACCGCACTTAAAAAATAATAACGATGACGCGAGAGCTGTTCCCCGACCCAGAGCTGCTTAACGACTGTATGTGAGTGTTAACAAGCAATGTCGCGAAGACTTCATAACAAACAATCAAAATGAGTAGTGGTGATGCGTGTATGCCTGCTATTTTGCATATTGTACGTTTGAGTGTATGTGTAAGATATAGATGGTAAGCTAATATGTGTTTAAGGGTGGCTTTTTAAAGCAAGCGCACACAACTAATATCGATGTATGTCTGCATTTGTATGTGCGCAGAAAAATAAATGAGCATACACACAACGTATCTATGTATTTATATGCATGACGTTTGTATACTAGACTTGGATCAAACTCGTTCACTAATTAATTTTTTCCTTAAACCAATGACCAAACCCATGTAATTTAAATGAGTTTGATCATTGGTTGGCGCAAAAATGAACTGGTGAACGAGTTCGAACCAAGTCTATTGTATATGCGCCCATGCGTTTAAACAAGCAGGCATCATAAATTCTTCCGTCACAAAGTACTTTATTCTTTACTCCTACACCTGCAATCAGTGAAACAAATGTTTTGCCAACAGTGTTGTTTAGCATTTGTTTTAGAAGATTTCGCTGTAGCAAGGCATTTGAAAATTCCCTCATGTCTTTAAAGTTCTTGTAAGTAGTCTTGTGTAGGACTTTAGTGTGAAGATAACTTCATTGAGTTAAATGCGTTTCTAAAAATTATCGCAGGTGATATTTTCTCTTTTTTTTATTTGGTATACATTTTGTACTGAAATTAAGGGGTTTTTTATACAAATTTTTACTGAGACATTTTTAGATTTAATTGAACTGTAGTGAATTTTAATCAGAAATAATTCCTTATTTGGGCTTAAGTTCAGTAATTTCAATTCTTATTGAATGAAATATTTTTATTAATTAATGTGAGTTTCTAAAGAAGAAAAGAAGAATTAAACTAGACTTTATAGCTGGGGGAAATACCGATATTTTTCTGTGCAGCCACGCACTTCATCAGCACCCTAGTCTATCTACTTGGGTAGGGATTCTTATTAACATCAGCTATCTAACGTAATTTTTTATGAAACGGAATATGAGAAATTATTGTTGTGTTTAATTTACCTTTGGTAAACACATTTATAAGTATCACTTTCTGTTTTTCCATTATTATATTTATATATTTAGGTTAGCACGAAGTTAGAGGAGTAGAATAATACATAAGGGGACTTGGAAGCCAACATTCGTGGCGTTATTGCCAACATACGGCCCCATATGCTCGAAAAAGTGGTTGAAAATTGGACCTGTAGAATTGGCTTTATTCGAGCCAGCCGCGGCGGCCACATGCCCGAAATCATATTTAAACATTAATGGCATAAAATTATCCTTCCAATTAAGCCAAATTGATGGACATTAAAACGATTTTCTTGTGTTTTAATTCAATTCGAAGTTCTATACCTCTAAAAAAACACCCGTTACAATTGAGTAATTTCTATGAGTATCGAATTCTTCAGTTGCATTCTCTGTTAGATTATTTTTTATTGAAAATTATAAGCAGCGGTCGCATTGCTCTTTTCTAGGCTTAGTAAAGGACTAATTATAATTGTGGTTTAACAAATCAACATTTGATTTATTTTCAAATAAAAACTTAACTTGATTTTTGATCTAATATATTTTAAGTTTATATTTAAGAGCCTTCAATTAATACAGTCCAACAATAAAGTAACAAATTTTACACAAATAGAAATAGTTAAAAAAATTAATTAAAATTGAAATGTGATCTCTTGAAAAACTGTTGAATTGGACTTAAAGAATATTGCCTTAATGCCGCACATATTAGCATTTAATAATATTACCCAGTAAAAAATTACACATTACCATCAGAACTACTTGCCATATAAAGACTTACTTTTCTGATTCCAAATTTCATTACTCGCTTACAAATCACATTACCTAAAATGTTAAAAAAATTATGTGCAAATTGCTTAATGAGGAGAATAATTTTTTTTAAGATTAAATAGATTACGTGAACAAGTTGACAAATAAAAAAGTAAATACTTTTCAAGAATTGATTATTTTTGCCTCACGCTTTGTTAAAATCATTAAGAGCTAGTTTTTAAGATAAAGATAAACTCTACTTGTCAGTTTGCTGTAGCAAACATTAGCAGACATTGCTCAGCTAAACTATAATTAGAACTGTCAAAAAAATTTAACTAAAAAGTAATAAATAATGAAATGCATATAGACAAAGTTAAACCCACAAGCAAATAAATTTCAAATTAAAGTAATAAATATATATATTCATACATAAATAAAATGGATGCTTGCGACGAAGATTTTAGTGATTTTGAAATCAGAATAACTTGGATAGGACAATTGTGAGAAAAATAAGAGAGATAAAAACATGTCCAAATCATTTTTATGTGTATAATGAATGGAGTTTTTGCAAAGATTTCGTTTAACAAAGAGGTCTGTGAATGATGATTTTAGAATTAATTGGAAAGAAAGTCTATTTTGTTGGGTTTAAAATTTGATGACCTTATTTGGTCTTATTTTTGGAACGTCACTATTTTTTAAGTCCATATCATTTCTTTTTTTATTTTACAAAAGTTCAGAATTCAGTTATTGAAGTTTATTTAAATAAATTAAAGAATTGTCACATCGCTTTTTAAGTGTTGCCCTATTTACGTAAACTCTTTTCAAGAATGCCATATCTTTATTGAAAACAATGTATGGCATTTCTAGCTAAATTGACAACTGTTAATCCATTACTGAAAAACAGCATGGACGGTTAAATCCCGTTTAACTTTGTTTCTTGGTTAACTCAAACGCATGTTAAACTAAGTTTAACTATTTAGTAGGAAACTAGCCCTAAGTTGGTAATCCAGTAGGGAAGAGCTTCCACCAAAAATGATTAATTCAAAACCCTTACTTTTTTTGAAATTTTTTGCTGGGTAACTGCACGTAGAGCAAAATCTCTATCAGTAATCAATTTCAAGACTTTGTATTAAAATTTCAAAATGGCACAAAAAAGTTCTGTTTTCAGTGATATAGAGCAAAATGAACACGATTTATTACAAAAACAAGATAGCTGAAAACGTATTACAGATTTGGTAAATTTTGGGTCGAAAAACTAAGACGGCATTTTAACTCCAAATTATCGAAATAGCGTATATAGCATTTAAACCCCCGGATGGCGATATATTAATGGGGTTAAGAGTGGCTGTTAATTGTATGGAGACTTTTTTATTTCTTCTACTCTCACCCCACAAATCAGTTCAGTTTTATGTAAAAAAGAAATGCAAAAACATTTCATACCGATAAGATTTGTTTTACGGGGTGCGTCCGGCCATCAAAATTGGCCTTCAAGCCCATCTTTCAATGTAATTTTTTTGCATATGACAATCATTTAAAAAAATCATTTTACAAGAACATAACATATGGCAATATTCTAGCTCTTCAAGTCAACAACATTAGTCTCACAGAAAGTTTTTTGCTTAATTTATATTTTAGAAAATAATGAGGAAAATAATTAACAAAATACCTACATTTTGTTAATATGGAAATTTTTTATATTAAGCATGTACAATAAGAGCTTATACATAAATATTAATTTATTTCATACATATACATATAGTTAAAATAAAACTAAAAAAAATTACATTGAATATATGGGCTTGAGGGTAACTTTGATGGCAGGACACACACCCTAAAACACAACTTATCGGAATAAAATTTGTTTTCTTTTTTTTTACATAAAACTGAACCTATTTGGGGGGTTTGAGTAGAAGAAATAAAAAGAATAACGGCCACCATAATATATAGTATATTAACTCCTAGGTGGAAGAGAGGGCCGATAGAAGGTAACGAACGCCGATGTGGCCTCAATATATTAGTTTAATGTGTTCCTGTCTTATGCCATCGCTTTCACTCCACCCAAGCTTTTACTCCTGGCAGCTATTTCATTTGTGCGTTAGCCTGTTTTTTTCACGTGAGAATATGACGTCAACTTCTTCGATTGTCCTGTGGGTTGCGCTGTAAGGCTATTCTTGTGATCTTTGTATTTGGCCAATCCACCGCCATTTAAGTTTTTTCTTTTGTATTTCGGTAGCACATTTAATTACCAAGTTAAAAATTGGGCATAAGTGTTGTGCATACTAAAGAGATTGATTATTTAATTTCTCTGTTTTCCTTTTACCTAAAAAGCAATTAATTTCTCCTCATTAAGCATTTAAATGTAATAATGTCTTTTTAATTGAATCGCAATGGCACAAAGCTTCAAGCGTTGCAATTATTTAATTTGAAATCTAATTATAAAAAACAACCGCCAATTTAAATAACATGACACTGTACGAATTTGCAAGCAGAATGAATTAAATATTTTAAAATTACAAATCATTATTAAAACTAATAAAAACCACTAACCAAAAAAAATAATCATTAATACAAACAAACTAACACTTTCATTTATTTTTGGTGTAAACCAATTAAATTGTTTAGTTTGAATTTCGATTATAGATAGATTAACTAAATATTTAATTAATACATTTTAAGGGAATTTGCCAAAATAATTAAGTTTGAAAATATCTCAACTGAATTTTGTGTAGACTGCAAGTTGGAAATTTCAAGTGAGTGAGAGTATGCATGTTTATTTTTTAAAGTATCCTTGTAAATAAAATATTATGTATGTATGTATTGAATATGAGTAAAACTCTTAAAACCATAAACTATTTTTCGGATTATTTTTCACATTTTTTCCATTCAATATTTTTTTTTGTTAACTCATATTTTAAAGTCATTTAAGCGAGTTCTCCCATACAGATGTGATGTGTGGCTTAAATGCCAGTCGTTATTGGTGGTTTTTACGGTTACACTTGACTGTTACATTCACAAAATTACTGCAACGTTATTGCCAATTAATGGTATTAGAGTACGAAACGTTTCAATTTATTTAACATCCATTTTATTTCTTTTTTGTTCAACATGCCAAAGCACATCAGCAAAGTTTAGTGGTTTTAGATTGAATGTAAAATATTTGATATTTTTAGTTTTATCTACAAAATTTTTGTATATGTATGTATATGAAATTATATTTGCATGTGTCAGAACATGAGTTTTTGATGCGAGTATCGATGCGTGCAATATTGTATGAAAGTCAATACATTGCAAACATAGTATATTAAAAAAAAAGAATTCGCATGAACACGTTAGCAAACTTTAAAAAGGCAGCCTGAATCTCAAACGAGACCACTTGATTACTGTTTCAAGATTAAAGCATGCATTACATCCGAATTTTCCAATGCTCAAATGAATCAAACATTTAATATTATATGCGCTATGGTATTCTATTTGTTAATTTTTTTATCTTCCATTATTACAGCTCATTTTCCAACTGTGAAAGAGCCTAATCATTACCTACTTTTTTTAAATCGCCAAAAAAGGTTCGTTTTATATTTTAAACTTTTTTAATGGAAAGTATCATTAACCCTTGACTTTCTTTATATAAATACATATATATATAAAACTAATTTTGTATTATGTTTTAACTTAAACCACTACAACTGCTCTTCAGACTTGTTGTTCAATTTTGTATCTGGTAAACTCACTAACTGTTCATTTGAAGGTGAAAAAAGGAATCATATAAAAAAAGCTAAAGGAACTGAAATGAGAAGAACGAAAGCATCAACCAATTGAATATGGTTAATCGATTTCCATACGGAAAATTTTTTCAATTGCCGTGCTTCAATTAATGCTACTTTTAGCTAAAAAAATTTAGCGTTTTACCACATTTCGGTTTCATCTCCCCCTTTCCACACCCCATCGCCTTCTGAGCAAGTGGAAAGATGTATCAGTTGCTTCTTTTTCAAATTATAAGTACAACAGCTCTATAGAATTTGCATAGTTTGAAAAAGGTTTACTACCTCAAAAACTTAAAAACATTACTTTTCTGAAATTTCTTATCAAACTTAAAGAGAGACAGTATAAAGGAGAATGACATCCATTTTCCACACACAAAGTTTTCTTTGCAAAGTCTTAATTCAGCTCGGAGAAAGACAGAAAGAGCCTGTACTACTACTTCTGTCTTTAGCACAGCTGAATTTTGACTTTGCACAATAAACTTTGCGTGTAGAAAAGGGGTGTGAGTTTAGCCATAAACAGTTATGAATTAAAGGTACAGGAGAATACGCAATAAGGTTCTGCACAATATCACATATAAGAACTTTTAAGACATGAGGGATTTTTCAAATGATTTACTACAGCAAAATCTTCTCAACACTGTTGGCAAGACATTTGTTTTAGTTATTGCAATTATAGGAGTAAAGAAGAAAATATTTCGTGACGGAAGATTATGTGATGCTTGCTTCTTCATACGCACACACGTTTTGTGTATGACCTTTTATTTTTCTGTGCACACCCGAACATACTCCCATTGACATTAGTTGTGTGCGTTTGCTTTTAAAAACCACCCTAAACGTATAAAGGCTTACCATCTACATCTATACACACACACACACACTCAAAAGTACAATATGCAAAATAATAGACAAACACGCATCAACACTACTTCTCTTGATTGTTTGATATGAGAAATAAGTCTTCAAGACATTGTTTCTTAACACTTATATACACGAAGACCAATGCAACCATTGTGCTTCGCTTATAATAATACAGCATATTTTATTAGTTTAGTATAATATATGCCACGAGAATACACAGAGAAAAAACTGGCTCATAGAATCAATAAGATTTTCTCTATTAAAAACGTTTTTAGACAAAGGGGTATCCCAGCAGAAAGAAGCGAGGATTTTTTCATAAAGATTCCTTATTGCTTTTATGTGGTAAATCTTATTAATTTTATCAAGAAGAAAACCACATGAAATCAAGAAGAAATCTTATTATTCAAGACTTTTTTTTACTAAATTTCAGTTATTTTTGGCACCAAAAAAACAACCCATAGAGAAAATTTTCTTAATTCTATTAGGGTTTCTTATAAATTGTAAACTATAGGGATTTCTTATTGATTTTATTATGTTGCATTATTGATTTTTTTAAAAAGGGTTTCTTCTTGATTTTATTAGGTTCCTATATGATTATGTGTAAAGTATCCTATTGATTTTTTTTAATAAGGAAATCTTCTGGATTTTATGAGGTGTCTTGTTATTTCATATGTATAAATAGACATGCAGAAATTTTTTTCATGATCTTTTTCGTTTTTGTATAAGCATGTTTTCACAATTATTTCAATGGTTATTCAGACTGCTTATTAGCATATTGATTAGAGTGTTTGTCTATCAGTCAGAAGTTTGCCGGTTCAATACTTGTCTCCTTTCAAATAATAATATGTATGTATGTTGAGTTAGTTCATTAAGAATCCAATATTATATGTATGTAAGTATGTATAAATAAATAACATGTTTAAAATCTATTTAACTTATTTAGCTGAAATCTGTTAGTTGGTTACCTTCCCTTCGAAATAATTGCAGCCATTCTTGTTTTAGTATCATTCTTTACCCTGTCGTCATTACAAATACAAATAGAAAAAAAAATATATGTAATAAAAATAAAAACTCATTGCAGTCTTTTATTAAGTTAACTTTTTCAAACTTCATTTATTTTCGTTTTGTTAACAGTTAATTTCAATCCATTCAAGTTTTCTTTTTATTTTCTCTCTTCACAATATCTAGTTTTTTATTTAAAAAAAAAATTAAATAAATAAAAGCAAAATATATTGACTTACAAATGAAAGGCGATATGCAATAAAATGTTGCTAATATAAAAGAAGAAAGATTCCATATAAATTTTACATAAATAGTTACTACAAATTAATGATAAATATAATAAATAAAAGATTAAAATGGATTATATTCGTATTTTACCACATTGTTTGAAGAGTTTTATAAGAACGTTTTATTAATTAATGCTAATGAATATAAATTTTGTAACTTAAATCTAAGAATAACAAAAACAATTTAAGGTAATTTAAAAATTGCTGGAGATAAAAAGAGCAATAAATTTGTAAATAAATTTAATGTTATAGCATTTCGAAATGCTATTTTTAATAAATAATACAACCAAAGGTCGCTAGAATATTTGTTATAAATATTTCGAATCATAATAATACATTGAATACATTTCCTTCTATTTTTTGTAAATTGTTTTCATTATTTATATAATAATAATATAATATATTTTTTAATATCAAGGGCTTAATTTTCTAGTGTTGAACTGCCATATTCATAAAAAATATTTCTGTTTAATAAGAGGTTTATGAAAAAAAATTCTATCGAAATTTGATTAATAAACCTTTCATAAAACTGAAATATTTTTTTTTAATTAGGACCAACATATTTTATATAATGGGTGATCCAAGTAGAGATACTTTTTTCAATAACCTTTTTTTGACAGATCACATGTGAGTCGTGTTATTCTGTCGTGTTATTTTTGTTTAGTATTGAATTGCATTTCTTAATGGAAAGCCTTACGCCTAAACAACGAAATCGCTTTGCTCTGTGGACTCTTGAAAAGTTCCAAGAAGATCCGACTTTTTCGAGGCAAATTTTGTTAAGCGATGATTCCCAATTCTGGCTCAATGGGTATGTAAATAAACGAAATTACCAAATTTGGGATGAAGAACAACCTAAACAGATTCCAGAACTGCCACTTCATCCAGAAAAAACAAAGGTTTGGTGTGGTTTGTGGGCCGGTGGAATCATCGGTCCATATTTTTTTAAAAATTATGCCGGTGCGAACGTAACCGTCAATGGCGATCGTTATCGTGCCATGATAACTGACTATTTGATGCCTGAAATTGAAGCTCGGGATCTCGGCGACATTTGATTTCAGGAAGACGGCACCACTTCCCACACATCGCATTAATCAATGGATTTATTGAGAGAACATTTCGGTGACCACATAATTTCATGTTTTGGGAAGGTTGATTGTCCACCAAGATAGTGTGATATCACACCGTTAGACTTTTTCCTGTGTGGATATGTAAAGTTTAAAGTTTATGCGGACAACCCCGCTTCGATTCAGGCCTTGGAGGAAAACATCACGCATATCATTCGCCAGTCGAAATGCTCGAAGTAGTTATCAAAAATTGAACTCAACGGATGGATCATCTGCGACGTAGCAACGGCCAACATTTGATAGATATAATCTTCAAAAAATAAATGCCAAGGAATGTTCTTTCAAATGATAAGAAACATTAACCATTAAATTTTAATTTTGTGTGTTTTTTTTTTCTTTAAAAAAGTAGGGAGCCTCGAAATTAATTACGCTTTACATTTTATTTTTGTGATTTAAATTTTTCCTCTATAAAATTTGTCAATTCCTAGCGTTTCATTTTATAAAATAATGCCCTAAATTTATGGTAAAACTTGTTTATAGCGATCTATTAGGAGATCGAAGAAGAAGATATCATTAGAATAGAAAATATATCATTATAGAATAAAAGAAGCACAGTAGTAAAAACGATTAAAATATTTTAATAAGAAATATTTTCAACAAATACACATTTTATTATAAAGAATATTTTTATCCGAATTAAAAAAGGGGGTAGTTGTTATCAATTTGTCTGTATTTTTTTTATTGGTTATGTAACTTTACAACTCGGTACAGTTTAGAACGATTGTAAAAATTCTTTTTTTCTCTGAGAGGCTATAGCTTACATTGGTCTCATTCTAAAAACAAAAACAGGTGGGGTCATGCCCACTAATTTTTATTTTTTATTTTATATTTTACTTAAGCAATTGCTACGAAACTCAGCCAACTCATTGGAATCTTATAACTTCACAATTTGTAAGTTGAAAAAATGGGCGAAGCCACGCGTAATAAAGCATAATATTATATTTCACATGCTTCTATTTGACCGATTTTTAAAACAATTTGCACACACTATAAACTCTAAAAAATACACAATGTGGCATTCAAAAAAGTGGGCCCCTTAAATTTTAATATTATATATGACGTGCTTGTACTTAACAATTTTTAACAAAATTTGGCACCCATTTTAAGCTTTTACAAAAACACAATGGCGGTATTCGATGTTTGAACTCTGTGTATATTTTGTTTTGGATTTTAAAGAAAAGCTACGATATTTTGCATTTGCACTTACGCAAGAGCATTTGCATCAAATATCGAATACCGCCAATGTTGCGTTCAAGAAAGTGGGCGGGGTGACGCACATTTTATTGTGCGTGAATATTTTATATCACATTCTTTAATTGACAAATTTTTGCGAAATATGGCACACACCCTGAACAAAAAAACACTATCTTGCATTCAAAAAAGTGGGCGGAGCTATGCCTTTAAATTTTTTATATTGGCGGTATTCGATGTTTGATGCAAATGGTAATGCGTAAGTGCAAATGCAAAATATCGTAGGTTTTATTCGGATTGTGTGTGTATTTGTTGTTGGATTTTAAAGAAAAGCTACGATATTTTGCATTTACACATACGGAAGATCATTTTGCATTAAACATCGAATACCGCCATTATATTTTACGTGCTTGTCTTTATCTTTTATCTTTACGAAACACATTGAGATCTGAAAAAACTGAATCTTGTGTTTAAAAATGTGAGCGGTATTATGCCCATTAAAGGTTAATATTAAATTATATATAGCTCTACGTATCCGTAGATTGCATGGGCAAAGCCATGCCTATTTAAGATTGATATTATATTTCACATGCTTCTATCTAATCCATTTTTACGAAAACTGGCACACACCTTGAGCTCGATTGACGCGATCATGAATTTATAAAAGTGGGCGGACACAAATATTTGTCAAATTGCCCCTTAAAATATATAAAACTGGAACTAAACATTTTAAAATACACTAAATAAATTTAAACCGAAAATAAATAAGCACTAAAAAGTTAAGTAAACTGGAGCTTATTCACAGTCAGAACAAAGTATACTTTAAAGGCCTTATCTAAAAAAAATAATTTAGGTTTATAAAACGTTTCCATACAAAATTTGTTTGTATACCTTTTGCAAACAACATTATTTTTTCTGAATACGGCAGTAAGTGTTTAAAACCAGTATTCTGTGTGGTAATACTGGTTTTAAATTTTTAAAGTTTACTTTGTTTTTACTATGTCTCAGTATTTTTATATGTGTTTTATGTAATAAAATTCAAAGTCGATGTTCTGATGTTTGTACAATGATCCATGTTCCAAGAAAAAGTGCTTAAGTTATAAATATTTTACTGCTTTGCAGAAGAGCACTTAAGCCTTCAAGTCGATTTTCAGAAATTGGAAAATTCTCTTTTAACCTTAATTTTTGTTAAGCAAACCTATTTATACACTCAGTTGTAAAGCAGCTCTGGGCAAGTCAACATCACGCGTAGTTGGCAATTATTTCTTAAATGCAACCAACCCACTGTTGTTTATTGGCCTTCGAGAGTTTTACGTCTAGCTCGCACTGGTTGACTGATCTGCCACGGCTTACCATATAATCATGCGGTTCTTTTGTGGAATTTCCTTAACAACCACATTGCTACTTCCTATGTGAAGGCATAAGTCGAGTACAGTCAGTCTCAAAAACACTCTTAAGAATATTGTTAATAAAATAATAACCATATGGTCTTAGTCACCCGTCCATTTTTTTCAACCATATTCTGCAAATTTACTTTGTAGAATATGTATTATAAATAAATAAAAATCTTTATACATACTTTATTTTTTTTATTTATATATTAAATGTTACAAATACAATTAAAAATTATATCATAACTTAATTTAAATGAGAATAGTAACATAGACATTCACTACCTGGAGTGAAACAGACCAGAGTATATGGTAGGAATCGAACCCAGAACCTCCACACCGATAGACTAGCATACTACTCACTAGTCTACACACTATAAATAATACACAAAAGTTAATTGAGATTTTGACCAGGAGTACTTTTAAATATGCAAAATGCCGAGATATCATTAACTCAAAATCAGCATATTTCGATTTGAGAACTGTTTCTTTTTTCCCACCTCCTAATATCGAAAACAAGATATTTATCATTGAATTTAAATGAAAAGCAATATAAGAAACAGTTTTTCAAATCAAGAAATGTATAAACAAAAAAGAACTACTTCTCGTATTCTATTTCATCAAAATTGAACATTAGCGACATTTCCTTAAAATGTCTAAATAAAATTTCTAAGATTTTGTAACAAAGAAATAAATAGATTTAACTCATTAGCAGGAGTTATTTTTAGAATTATGATGAGTTTAATTTTTTAAATATATATAAAGATGAGGTAAGTACAAAGTGTAATCGAACCTTGAAAATTATTTTTAATAAATTGCTTTTTTATAATGAAATATGTTTGTATAAAAATTTTAAACATAAATAGTTCATTTCAAACGAGTTCATCATAGGCGAGTAGAATAACTGTTGCGTTGCATTTTTATATATTATATACACAACATATATTTTATTATTTTCCTATCTTTAAAAATATCCATAATATATTAATGATAATAATTTTTTTAAACGGACTAAAAATTTTTAATAAGTAAGATTTGTTTAAATATATTTTTTGTCAATAATTTAGTATTAAAATTCGTTTAATTTTTATAACATTTTAAACCAAATGAACTTCTCATTTATATAATAAATTCCATAAAACAGATCAATGTAATAATTTATTATTGCTTAGTGCAGGCATAAAATGGCATTTAGTCCAACAAAAATAATAATTTTGGAATTAAAAATTAATTAAGCTAAAAATATTTTAAATTCGTGCTTTTATAATATATATATCGCAGCCTTATTCAGAAAGAGTCACAGCTTAAGATTTATTAATATATTTTTGAGACATTTTAAATTTAATTTAACTATAATGAATTTTAAGCAGGAATAATTTCTTAATAGGGGACTAAAGTTCAGTATTTTGAGTTCTTATTAATGAAATACATAGTTTTAATATTTTTCTTCTCCTATTTAGAAATTTTCATTAATTAATACAATTGTTTTATTTAATAAGAATTGAAAATACTGATTTAAGAAATTATTATAAAGAAATTATTCCTGATTATTATTATAAATAACAAAAAATAAAATAAAATAAATAAATAAATTATTTAAGAGTATATAATCTAGGTTTAATTTTTCTAAATAAATATATTTAAATTATACTTAATTTTGTAAATAATTTAAGCTAGTTGGTGCATTGGAGTCCTTAAATTTCCTTCCAACAGCAGATATAAATGTAGTTACTCGCCTGACACTCTATAGAGAGTTCCATTTAACGATGCAGCACTTCAATGCTTCAAATTGTTGCTTATCGCTTTAAAGTTGTTCTAATCAAAGGGATTGTAACACATTCTAACAACATTTTTTATATCCAACGATGGCACATGCTCCTTTTTCAATATGACTTAAGCGCAATTAGAGATTCATTCACAAAAGAACATTTTTTTCTTTTAACTTTTTGGCACTATTAATTAAAATATTACAAAAATAAATCAATAACAATTGGAATTTATTTGCTTCTCAAAATAACACAAACACTTACATCGACTAAAATTTAAGGCTCTTCTACAACGATTACGATAATCTCTTAACAGACCTTTTGGGCAGGGCTTAACACGACTCTGCGTGATCAGAAGTTGAGTAGAATATAGGGAGGGTTTGCTGAAATACATAATTTTTTTGCCTTCACTGGGGGCAGTTAAGGTAAACAACAATAAAACTGCCAGCAATAAACTTTTAAACACTATCAGTAAATGCATTCTGAATTTAATTATTTTTTATGGAACAGTTCAAACTTTATGGCAAATTTAAAACTCAATACTTTTTATCAAAACTTGAGAACTTTTTTTTTATACCAAATAATCCTCGTAACACCTTCTTGTATGTGTGTTTTAGTTTGTAGAAGAAAATTGATTGAATATCAGTTTTGCTTGTTTTTTCTTTTATGTGTTTTTATAAAAATTAAACCTGCATATCAAAAATAAAAAACAAAAAATGGTAATAAGGTCTTTTATTTAGATTAGATAAGAATAAAAAAATATTTGTTTTATTACTAATGTTAAGCAGATTTTGTACTATTGAAATTTCTTTGGGTTTGCATTACAGCTGTCATTTGAATGTTTTAAACTTTTTTAATTTTTGCTTAATATTATGTCTTTGTCGCTCGGTAAATCCCAATACCTATAAATTCTTTAGATAAAAGCATTAATGAGTCTTTTCTTGACACAGTGTTACGACTTCTCCCAATTGATTTCGTAATTGACTTTTAACTGTGAAAATTAGCAAACATTTTAAACTGTGTTTAAGAATACAAATCTTATTAAACAGAAAAACATTTAATTTTTAATTTTAAAAAGTGTGCCCTCCCCCCCACCACACGCCTATTAAATTTGATATTTTATTTCACTTGTTTCTACTTAACAAATTTTTAGGAAACTTTTCACACTTTTGGAGCTCTAAGAAATACTTAATATTGTCTTCAAAAAAATGGGCAGGATTACGCCCATTAAAGGTTACTATCAAATTATATGTGACGAGTTCTTGGAATGACATAATTTCTCACTTCTAGAAATGCGAGCGGCATTGCCCATTAAAGATTGACATTATATTATACGTGCATCACCACGCTTCTTAAATTATAAAATTGCCACTAAGCCTGCGCATATCATAGTCAAAACAAATTATACTTTAAGACTTTAAAACCAGTATTTTGTATGTTAATACTGGTTTAAAACTTTTTAAGTTTACTCTGTTTTTATTATGAATATGTTCCAGTATTTTACGTGTGTTATCTATAATGATATTTAAAGTCGGTGTTGTGATATTTGAGCAATGCAAGAGAGTAATTGTAATATAAAATATTATGTCTTTTGCAACAGTCTTTTTCATTAAAAAAGAAAAAAATTATCTTATTTAGTTAGTTTTTTATGCCAACAAATTTTAAATTTTCCAGATCTGGAGTTACTTTTATATACCTCAAAAAAGTTTAAACTTTCCAACTCTGAAAGCAGCCCTTTATATTTTTCTGACTTCTTA
Source organism: Tachina fera (assembly GCA_905220375.1). Lineage (NCBI taxonomy): Eukaryota > Metazoa > Arthropoda > Insecta > Diptera > Tachinidae > Tachina > Tachina fera. The sequence continues at coordinate 79,693,665 of LR999966.1, forward strand.
TATTTCTATATAATTCTAAATATAAATTTTTTATTTATAGAGAAATGCAAAAAATTTAATATCAAAAAAGTTAAAATTTTCCAACCCTAAATCGTTTTTTGATATTTTTTTAAATGTAATCACAATTTGATTATTATCTCAATTTAAAGTGGGTTTAATTAACATGCTAGCTCTAGTCTCTAGCTTTTCTGGTAGGTTCGAAAAACTATTTTCACATGCACACAGAAGAACACACGGTCAGACGGTCACCGCTTATTCGTCTTCCCTAGTCATAAGGACCAAGAATATATATATTTTATGGATCGCATGTGAATATTGTAGAAATTACACGCGGAATGATAAACCTAGGTATGTATGTAGTATATCTTTTAAAATTTTTGGTGAAGGGTATAAAACCCTGTTTGTTAAAGCCAAAACTTGTCATAACTTTTTTAGTGTTGTCGTGTTTGTCCTTTTCGTAAAAAGGGATTATGTATATTTAAGCAGCGGTATAATGAGTTAAAATGCTTCGTTTAAAATTCAACTTTCCTTTTAAACATTTTAGAGTTAGATATTGAAACTAGTTGTAGAATATATATCTAGATACAAATACAGTATATGCCACAAATTTTCATCACCAAATATGAACATAAGATCAAATAAGAAAATTACTTTCTTTATGAGTTGCCCAATATCCAACTTTTTATTCATCACTAAAAGTATATCGTTAACTTAATGCGAAAAGGCCCTAACTCAAAATTTTTCGAAAGCGATATTTTTACATATCTCGATAGACCATTACTAGATTAGCTTGCTTTATATTAATAAAACTAATACAATACTAAATTTGTAAAGTGTTTTTAATAAAAATTGCGTTTAAAAAAATTTTGTATCCATATTGCATCTTTTTTTATTTAATTTTTTCCTTCTCCTGTAAACTATGAAAAACATGAGTTAGGGCCTTTTCGTATTAAGTTAACTAAAATTTTCTTTTACAAATAAATCAAATTTAATTAACAATTTGACAACATTTTATTCCCACTCTTGACACTGTGCCACTGCATAGCATGTATTCTTGTAGCAACTGACATGTATATCCAATTGTATAGTAAAATACCTATCTAATTAGACTATTAAAATTATTTTCCAGAAATTCCATATGGAATTACTTAACATTTATTTCCGTACAAAAGGAAGAACAAATCAAAAAACACAAAAGTCATATTTTATATCATGGCATGCACCCACTGTCCTGACGCCAACCAGCTATTTATTACGTGCCTATCGCACAATATTTATTTTTAGATACGAGTATTCAATGACTTACATTCTAAAGAATTCCGTTTGCCAAATATCTGACTAAAGGTGGCAGATAATAATTATTTTAATTATCTTTTACTATCAATTAATGACTTTAATAGAAAATTGTTGATTCCAAAGGTGAGTTGACAACAATAAGTCATTTAAGTTTGAATAGTATTTCCGAAGGAAGTAATATAAAGTTCTTAGAAAACACTACTGATATAAAATCATTTGCCGGCAAAGAAATAGATTTTTATAAGAAATATGAAGTTTGTAATAGTTAAATATAAATGATGTATTCAATGTGTGTTGCACTTTATATTGGAACTGCTTGCAATTGCAGTATTTGAAAAAAAATTAAAGGAACTTTGTATTCATAAACTTTTTATTTTATTTCCAGACAACATATTCCTCATTAACTACAAAAACATTATAACTCTAGCAATTGGATTATTGAGTTAATAATAATAACATCAAAAGTCTGTGATATTTTGGAAAATAAACAAATGTTATTAGAAAGTTTATTCATAAATATCTTTTAATAAAGTATTGCTACAGAACTTTAAAAAAGTTATTCCTAAGAACTTTATAAAAATATAATATTTAGCAAATGAACAACTAAAAATACTTCAGACATACTCGTCATTATTAAAATTATTTTATTTCATAAAAATTCTTAGTTCAACCAACTTTATTTGCTCTATATGCATTTGATATCTTATCCGTGGGTTTTTTTTTAACTTAACAATGTGAGTATTGACAAAATTTCAGCGAATTACTCCGTAAATTTTTTTGGTAAGTGACATGGTTTTTTTCCAATAACTTCTGATAAATGAGTAATGCGTTATCGCATAAAATATTTTAATTGTTATGAGAAGAAGATTAATTCTGAATACTTATTCAGCGTTATTCCACTTTGAAATAATAATTGGCAAACAAAACTGCAAGAAGACTCAAGAAGTTTTTGTTTGAAAATATTTTTGAGTTTCTCTTTTTGAATTCTGTTAATCGTTTTATTGAAAAATGGTTCTTGTCTTTGGTGAGGAAAATTAAAATATTTTCTATTAGAATATTTTCTATTAGAATTAAATTAATGTGGCATTTACATTGTCTCGAAATGTAGTTATCTCGAAATCTACTTTTTGAGTGGATTTCTACTCAAAAACTATTATTTTCATTTTACTTTACAAACTTTCTATTGAATGTTTGTGAATAAGCTAAGTCAGCACTTTTTGGCTTGCAGTTGTGATTCTTTAAAAAAATTATTATTTATTTTCAATGCTAGAAGGTTCGTGTATTTGCAATACACATTTTTTTATATATTTTTTAAACCATTGTATAATACTTTAATTTAATTTTTATGTTTTAAGAACATGGCAATAATATTTTTACTTTTTATTATCCAAGACAACAACTATTTTTGAAGAAAATAATTTACTGAATTCAAACACAAGAACTCGAAAATATTTTCAAACCAAAACGTCCTCAATATTTTTACTGAATTAGGGCATTAGATACAGCATTTTGTCTGGGGTACGAAATCTTGAAATATATCAAAAAAGCTGAATGTAAACAACATAGACATTGATAAAGGTTTTAATTCAAAGCTACTAGATTTCCAGACAATTTCCCTTATCGTGGTTAGCATTTTTCAACTTCAAATTCGACTATTTGTAATTGATTAAAGAAAACAAACTTTTTTGTTTTTAATCTAGTACAAAGCGCCTGACTTTCGCCGCAAAATCGGCAATCACAATAAGGGGGAATGTAAATGTAGTATAATGCAGTATAAAGTATTATACGATAGTTTAAAAATTATATAATTATTAGGAACAACAGCGTTAAGCATATTCATGAACCTTCTAGCATCGACAATAAATAATAATTGTATTAAAAATCACAATTGCGACTTTTATTCATGCAAAGACGAGACGACCCAACTAGAGACTTAGGGCATACGTATGCCTATGTCCGATATGTATTCGCTGGGTGACACGAATTTCACTGATGTTATTGTTTATGTTTGCCTTAAGGTCCGTTTTGGTATGTGCTTTAGTTGCAACTACTTGCGACTTAAGAAAACCTCCCAAAAAAATTCTGACGTAGTTGAGTCATATGATCTCGACGGCCAGTTGACTTTACGTTCACAAATATGGCACAAACTTTCACACACGTCGCCCTATTCTGTAAAACCACCTGTCGTGGGTATCTTTATCATCCACTTCTTGCTAAAAAGAAGTTGAAAGATATAATAGCTCATTCTGCTAATGCTCTCTAAGAGAATTGTATAATTTGGTTCAAAATTTATTTTTTATATTAAAAAAATGGCTTCTCTGTTATCTTAATTATAGAACGTTATTACCCATTAAAAAATAAACCTACAAATCATTAGTTACGATAATGTAGTTCTATTTCTGGTAAAGCATCAATGAATTTAAAAAATGGTTGTCATAGGACGGAAGTGATTCAAATAACTGACTGATTAAACTTTATCTTACATCAAGAAGTTCCTTTTTACTTCAGGAAACACAAATAAGGGTAAAGAGGAATAGAAGTCTCACCCTACTTTCGTCCCTCCAGCATTCGCCCAAATGGAAAATTTTTTGTGTAGAGCGATACATATAATCGAATTTATAGTGGTGGTATTCGGTGTTTAATACAAATGGTCCTGCGTCAGCGTAAAAGCAAAATATCGTAGCTTTTCTTTAAAACAGTGATTCCCAATAACTGTGCCGCTGCATATTTATGGATTATGTCTATTTTAGAGCTCAAGATGTGTGGTAAGCTTAGTAAAAATTGGTTAAGTAGAAAAGCCCGTCCATTTTTTTAATATTAAAATTGTGTAATTGCAAGAACTGAAAGAGTTTTCTAGGTTTTTGCAGCAATCAAATAAGTAGACAATCATAAAATTAAATTATAAAAATTTGTGTGCGCATCCCCGCCTTCTTTTTTACAATGGGACAATGGAAAACTATAATCTCTCAGACAAAAAAGAATTTTTACAATCGTTCTAAAATTTACCGAGTTATGAAGTAACAACCCAAAAAATATATAAAATAAAGACAAATTGTTAACCTCCTCCTTTTTTAAGTCGGTTAAAAATAAAAAAGGAATACATTTCGACGGAAAAACTGTTCACGATCGGGGTAATTATTACAATTTTTCACATCTTATTTGTTTGAATGCAGATTTTGAGCATAAACCAACATTAAAACTAAAATAAGATCAACATTGTTAAATGTGTAAGACGATATGAGAGTGGAATTGTAATTGTTACGACCCAACATAAATAAAAATGATCGAAAAACAATAAGCTCAAATTTCGTACTAAAAGTATTCCTATTATTAACTTAAAATTAATCCTTTCATATATGATCTATTATTTTTGCAGCACAGTATAATTTATTATTATAAGCTATTTTACACAACTAAAGGTAAGCTATTTTACTCAACTAAAAAACTTTTAAACTTATCTTTTTCTTTGTGTACCGCCAAATTTTTAAATCGTTAAAAGTGTACCGCAACAAAAAAGTTTAAGAATCACTGCTCTAAAATTTATTAATTTATTATAATATTAGTTGCAATTGGAGTCGTGGAGTAGTAATTCAGATTAAAAACGTTAACAAATATTTTTCTGAAACTCGAGCTGCACAATTTTTGTTATGTCCTTGTCTTTCCTAGCGCTGCTATTATTTCAGCAACAAACTTCATGAGATTTCATGCAGAATTTCATATTGTAACTTCAATATAAGTTTCTTGTTGTTGTTAAGTGAAAAGCCCAGAAGAACACATTTTTTTTATAAAATTTAATCAGTTTGTTATTTCGTTATTATTTATTTAATAGTTATTTTTTTTAGCATTTTTTAATATTAATAATGCATTTTAGCTTATTATCAAGTTCAAGGAAACATAGATATACATTTATTAGTATTTTAACCTACTATGTAATAAATAATGTCCTAATTAAAAAAATAAAAAATAAAAGAAAAGCAAAATTAAAATTAAATTAATTTATTCTTCTTAAATGCTAATAATACTGCACGGCCTTGACTTTTCGTTTTGCCCATTGCCTTATACAGTCTGAAGAGATTCCATCCAAAATAAATAGGATTTTCTTTGTAAAGTCTTCTAACACTCTTCATCTAAAAAAGAAAAAATAATAACGATTATAATAATACATATTGTTTCTTTTTAGCAACATACTCATAAGTCCAAAAATGTATACTTTTATAGAATATTAATTTAATTTTTACAGAAAGCTGAAATGAAACGAAAAAAATATATTTTCTTCTCTTATTTGTCTTAAATTTTTATACATATATGATAAAATACGACATAGTGGTGTATATTTTTGGAAGATATATTTTTGAGTTATGACTATGTTGCAACAAAGTATCGAAATAAAATTAAAAGTAATTGTGCGAAATTGAATATAACCGTAATTTAATCACAACTTCATCTATCAAAAAAAATTAATCAAATTAATAATCAGTAATAGAAATATCAGAAATATCCCAAGTCTAATATGGGTTGTCAATTGTCATTGTTTGAATATCATTTAAATCCGGAAAAAAATATCTTAAATTTTTCAAAGATTTAAAACAAAAATTTGTATATTTGTGCTTAAAAGCAATAACAGCTTAAGTCATTTTATGACAAAATCAAGCTATGTACATATATGCTATATGTAATCTAATAAACTTAACTTCTGGTATACATACATAAAATAACATGTTGAGCCCTAGCCTAAAAAACAGCTTAACCGACATATTTTTACGTACTTTTTAAAGCAAAAATCTATTAAACACGATCGAAAACAATCGATTTTGGTCTAAAAATTAATTTCGAATATTATACCGCTTAAACTTGAATATAGCACAATGTGTCGAAAGAAGTTTATTATAAAGATATGAACAAAGAAATATTGACTTTAGTCTAAATAAAGGTTTAATAATCCTTCTTATTGTGAACGCCGCCGTTGACGTCACATCAAGACGATTGTAAATACTGTCACTTGCCTACTCTTTCTCGGCAAAAATTAGGTCTTACTAACATTCTCTTACTAATCTCTAAGGCTTTGTAAATTAATGAATCATGTTAATAGTAGTCAAGTGTTGTCGACAAGGAGTATACAAGTGACAATATTTGCTGTCGTCTTGAGGCGACGTCAACGACACCATTCACATTACGGGCGAATATTTGTAATAAGCTCCAAATTATAATAAAAAAGAAAATTTTCATAAAATTCCGGGTGCACACGGGTGCAAAGTAATCTTTAAAAAAAACATTCATACATTAAAAGTGATATTTCTCGAAACTGTTTTTTTTCGACTTACGCTATTATTGCTTGTAACTACAAATGTTTTTGTTTTTCGATGTTAGAGTTTGCCGAATTATGACAAAACAAACTTGTTTAAAGACAATTCATGGGGTTTCTATTTCTAGGTCAAGCTATTTCAATTCTAGCGGACGATATAAAATAGAACCTACATATCAAACACACACGCATACATTCACACAATATTAGAACCATAAACATAGCGCTCATTTACTCATTTACGCAAACAATGTCTTAACTTAAAAAAAAACAAACCAGTTTGCAAAAAAATAAGTTTGAAGTTTTTAATTTACACACAACTTTTAATGGAAAAAGAAAATTTAATTTTTCTCTCAAGAGTTGAGTAAGCAAGATATTTATATGAAATTTTAAAACAATTAAAGGACCAAAATGAGGACTCATTATTTTCCATAACTCAAAAATTCCATTATTTGACTTATATCGTTCTTTGAGTAAATGAGCGTTATGTACATGTATCTGCTGAAAATGGATTATTAATTGCCATGGCTTTAATTGAAACTTATGTGTTTCAAGAAATTTATGGAGTTAAATTTTTATTCAAATTGTAAGCAAAAAAATATGTCTTACATATTTTCAAGGAATATTTTAATTTGTTTCAGAGATTTTGTTCTACTTCAAAGATAATCCCTGCCACATAAATTAATTAAGTGCATAAAATTCAATTAATTAAATCCATCTTGTGCAAGATACAAGTATAATAATGAATAATTTTATAACTTACCTGAGTTAAATGATATTATACGTCGACAGCGTCCACGATGATCCCTCATTTGACATCGTGGACATGGCTCCGATCTGCGTAAGGTGGCAAATAATTGTCCCGTGTATACATATGGTCTTGAATAATACGAGACTTGTTTCGACTGGCACGTTTGCGTTGGCACTGGCGCCAAAATCACAATTAAAAGCAGCATTACCGTCAATGATGTTGCAAATATTTTATGCACTTTGAATGTAAACATCATAATTGTTTGTGTTTATAAATGCTGTTGCTAATTATTCTAAAATCCTTGTGCGTGTGTGTGTGAGTGTCTCCCAAATTTTAAGCTTAAGCACGTAAAATCACTTTGTTAACACGTTCACAAAACTTTAATAAATAAAATATTTCTTGCGTACATATATCTAAATCGAAATTTATGCGATTTCTTGAAATGGAGCTGAATGCAAAAAAAAATCAATTTAATGTGAGTTGTTCAAATGCTGATACTTAACTGATAAGAAGTTATAGAATTTTAAATTTTATATTGCTACAATGAAGGTGGCCGGGTTTTCTTTAATAGTTAAAAATAAAGTTGAGTTTTTTTTTGTTAAATTTTGCGATAAGATATGAACAATAAGGTACGTGGTATTCTTATAGGAGGAGTGAAGTGTTGTAATATTCGTCTTATCGCACAATAAAACATAAAGAATGTATGTATGTATGTATGTTAGCCCCACAAAAAAGGGACTGCGGAAAAAGTCACTAAGATTTATACAAAACTCAAAACATCGCTGTTCTCCCTTCGATGTGCCTCCAGTCTATCTGTTTGCTGGAACATCCCCTAACCGAATGCGAAATTGACTCTTGCGTTTGCTAGGCTTTATCGGCTATATATCTGGACCGATTTTGATAAAATTGCAAATATAGGCTTTTTATTTTTTTTTTGTAAAGTTGGTCCAAGAGGCGTACATAGGGAAAATATCTAACCAATTTTGATGAAATTTGAAGCATAGAAAGATCAGCCTAAATAAAACACACACGCCTTATATTTTCTTTAAAGCTAACCAGCAAAAAATTTTAAGAAATGTAATCGGGTTTGGAACTAAGCATTTTTGGTGGAAGCACTTTCCCGCTGGATTACCAACTTAATGATTTTAACAAGGCGATTCTTGAGAAGTACTTACTTTTTTTAGTTGGCAACTTGTTCACGTAATCTATTTAATCTAAAAAATAATTTTCCTAATGTAGTTACTTGCCCATCATTTTTCTTTTAATTTTAGGTAATGTGATTTGTAAGCGAGTAATGAATTTTGGTAATTAGAAAAGTAAGTGAATATATGGCAAGTAGTTCTCTTGGAAATTTGTAATTTTTCACTGGGTTTCCTACCCTATGAAGACAAGATATTCGACATTATTTTACCGATTATGCATTACCTTTCAATGACGGAATGTGTAATGAAGGATTGATACTAAAAGAAAATAAATTATTGGAATTAAGCGAAAACAGTGTATGTGGGTTGGGATTATCCGTCACAAAAGAATATCGTAGCTACAAGTGTAGTACATCAGAATAACGTCAATGATTTGACAAACTTTGTTAGCGGAAATTTACCTAACTTAGTGGCAGATCAGTTTTTAGCAGTCAGCATTATAATTTACACTGTAACTATATCTCTTGGACGTAGGACGTACAGGAAAACGTTTCTCACCAACTTATTACTTGCAAGTAAGACAACCTTGCAAATACTATTGAGTAAAGGAAAACTATATATTCCAATTTGAAACTCCCAGTATGTTCTATACACAAGAATAGTTTCTTAAAATATTTTGAAACGAGTGTACAATCAGTGTTGAAGGATATTAGATACTCTAGTGCAATTATGCGTAGAGTAACTTTTGTATTTATTAGTGATTTTCATCAAATGTTCTACGAAATTAAAAAGAATCGGACAAATTATTATAAGGGCTTGCATAAAAAATCCCCCTTATGAAGTTCTGTTTAGAGACTGAACTTGGGAAAAAAATATCTCAACAAGGATATGAACTATGAATTCCGACTACAACTGCTTAAACTTGACAATGAAATTTTTCCCTCAACAAATATAAATTCCAACCTCAATGAGATTGTTTTAGGTGAAGCATTAAAAGGAATAGTTGACATTTTGCATTATCTTGAGAATGTAGTATATCCGAGTATAGAAAATTTATCTCATAGAGATTTTAATTGGCTATGCTTATGAGCAAGAAAAGAAATATTTAGTGATATAAATCATTAAATTGTGCAAAAAATTACTGGCAAACGTCTAAGTCAATTGATAGTATCGAGGACGTAGTTAATTATTTTGACCGTGTGTGAAAGTCAATATACAAATATTGAAAAATGCATGAACACGTTAGCGATATTTAAAAAGGCAATCTTTATGCATCCGAAACGAAACCGCTTGATTAGTGTTTCAAGATTAAAGGATGCGTTGTTCAACTTGAAAATATTCCAAGAATTCCAATGGTCTAGCAATACTCTTTAAACGACTATGTCGCAGGGGAAACAATTTTTCCTTGGTAGGAATCGATTTAATAAAACCGTGTTTATCTCATGGTCAACTATATGTATGTGGGTTTATCGGTGGTTGGAGCTTCAAGCAAACAAAATAACACGACATCGAATATTGTGCTCCAGGATGTGTTCATAAATAATTGTCTTTTTACATGTATATTCTGCTTTCAATGCTGCTTATACTTCTACAAGCCTACTCCAGGTATTTTTTGATCTATCCAGTCAACAGCTCCTACTAGAATACTTTTTGTAGATTATTTCAATCAAATTGTTTATACAATTTTTCGACCTTTTTTATATGTTCAATGAAACAATTTTTTTAAGCTTTAGGTCAGTAAATTTTATAAATTTCTTTATATTTTTATTTTTATATCGATATTTCGTTAACCTTTGGTTAACTTCTTCAGGATTATTAGTGTTTTTATATTTTGATAATTGTCAATTATATTATATTGATCAATTATTTTAGTGTTACTAATATACTAGTATCAATGACAAGCACATGCTAAATGGCTATAGCACAAAGTGTTGAACGAGGAATAATTAATTTCACCATCATTTCCTTCAGGGCACGTACAGACAAAACGGCTGACCCATTTTGATTTAGTTTTCTGTGTTTGAAAGATGACCTGATCCGAAGTATCTTTAAATATGTTGGAAGAAAATCGATCAAGATATCACATCTTTTCTAGATAGTATTCCTGCAAAGAAAACAGTATTACTGATCTCGTTGTGTTTTCATTTAAAAACTTAATTCGTTCAATAATTTTTTTAATTGATTCACTTAATTGATTTACTACAATAAAGTTTTTAAATGCTATTATAACATAAAATTTTAATGATTTTAATTAATTAGTGTTTTTTTATTGGGAATTGTTACAATTTAAGTTTAAAATTTATTAACGCACTAATAATCCCAAATTATTATTTTACTTATTCAGTAAAATTATTTTATTAAGTTTCAATTAAAATTTTAATTAATTCCACAAAATCTTTCATTGATTAAATTAAAACTTTATTTAATTGATTTAAGTCAAAACTTTAGTTAAAGCTCTGATTCATTTAATTAAACTTTTAATTGTTCCCTTTACAGAAAATAATATTCACTTTTTTTACTTTTAATAATAAATTTAATTTATGAAAGAAAATTTTTATTTTATTCCAATAAAACTTAATTCAGACTTTATTTGATACAAATTAATTTTAAACTGTTTCACTTTATTCAATTGTAAAAATTTAATTCATTTTTTTTTATTTTTTTCAATAGTATCAGAAAATAGGTTATAGGGAAGGAACATAGAGGGAGTAGTGTCTGTGAAAATTTGATTTAAACTTCCTCACGCTGGTAGTGACAGGAAAGAGCTCCGCAGGCAGTTGGTTCCACATACGAACAGTGCGGCAAAAAAAGGAATTCTCTCTGTAAAACGTAGTGCGATTCGTTGGCCAATCGACCACAAAAGGATGTGATTGGCCAATGAATGAGGTACGTGTTGTGCGTATATACATATGTACGGGTTCCAGGAGCAAGTTCCCTAATTTTAGTAGAAATAATGGCAAATGCTGCTGTCATCTGCGAAAGAATTAGGGTTGAAAGTTTTACATAGAAGGTCATTTATAAAGATAAGAAATAGAGTTGGTAAAAGAACGGAACCTTGCGGTACCACTGAAAATAACTTGAACTCATTTGATGAGATCCCATATATCACAACTCTAATAGTGCGATCCCTGAGGAAACTCGATAAGAATCGAGAGAAGTTATTACCGACACTAAGGACAATATATTTTGACAAAAGTGCAGCATGTCACATTTTATCAAACGCCTTGGAGATATCTAGAGCTACGACCTTACTTTCGTCAAAATGGTGGATTAAATTACACCATTTCTCCGAGAGGAGGGCAAGTAGGTCTCCGTTAGAGTGACCTCAACGAAATCCATACTGCCGGTCATTGAGTAAGCTGTTGTACTCCAGATACCTTACATGATGGAAATTCACCATTCTTTCCATCACTTTGGAAAGTGCAGAACATATTGCGATTGGGCGATAATTTTCAGGGTTAGTAGCTTCTCCTTTTTTAGGGATTGGCGTAAAATTAGCAATCTTCCAACACACTGGGAACTCAGCAACATGTTACAACATGCTGAAGAGGTTAACTAATGGACTTGCTAGCGTCGGGGATCACTGCTTCAAGACCAGTGTTGGAATATCATCCGGCCCGTAAGATTTGTTTTTGTCGAGTTCCAAAAATCCCTGATTAATAATGATTTGCTTGCTTCTATAAGTTATTTAAATAATTTATTAATATTACCAAATGTCCCCTTTAATTGTTTATGTGTATTTTTATTTATGAGTATAGCTTAAGGTCTAGGTCAATAACAGTGTATCCGTAATATTATTATGCTTAAAATGTTCAGTTGATATTGACACACTTTCAGTTTGATTTATATTTTGTTCATATTACAGCGAATATAAAGTTTCAAATAAAAAACAAATAAATAATAATAAAGTATTCTTAGAAGGCTTAAGTTATTAAATTTTGCAAGTGACTTGGAATCAAAAACAATAATTTATATTAACAAACAGCATAGAAAAACCTTTCGTAATTATATTACGAAATGTAGATAAGTCTGTAACTACAAAGCGGTCACCTCAAAATGAACAATGTTTGAAATGAAATTGTGAAATTAATATCAGTCTGTTTATACAAAAATTTGCTTGTAATTGCTTATAACAGGTGCTTACTAAATTGCTATATAAACTCTTAAAATGTGTTTTGGTTAACAATATGATATTTGAATAACTACCCGGTATCAAAACTTATCAATGAGTAAAGCGATAACCTACCAAGATATTAATGTTATTAAAGTATTGACCCTTTTGCGCTTCATTGTCGCATATAAAATTTTTAAATGTTTGCGTTAACCTTTTCCAAACATTTTACCTGTTAGATGATAAAATATTAAAACAGTAGTCAGTAGCTTAAGAAGGGCTTTTAATCACTTCTTTAAGAAGAATGTTTCATTACGATCGAAACACATGATTGTGAGAGAACGAAGTACAGGTTTTATTACCACTTGAGTTTTATACAATAAAATATATAGTCCGGTGTTGTGATTCGCTTTGTCATATACATACATTTTGTTATAAAAAGAAAAAAATATTAAATTCATCCTGATCACATCCTTATAATCTTGCAAATGTAAAAATTTGGATGTTTGAATATTTTCAAACCGGTTTAACCCATTATGGACATCTACTAGTTAAAAACAAATTAAAATTGCACTCAGGGGCATACTTTTGATATCAGAATGAAAAATATTGTTGAAAAAAAAAGTTGAAGATTGTTTACATAAATTAAATCATTGCTGGCCAATAGTTCTACTAATATTATAGATTTTAAGGTTAATATATTTGTAAGTTTGCATGTTTTTATGTTTGTCTAATGTATCAGTATAAAAAATTTGTGCACTCATTCGGCTTTTTTTAAAAAATTTTTTTTTAAATTCTATGGTAAGTTTCTTAAGCAAAAACAAAATGCAATTATGTACACGTTTTTAACTAACAGCATAAATACAATAAATTCAGTGAAGTGCGACTTCGACCCGCGCAGGAAGGGTTTCGTACGGATACTAGATATGTAATTTAGTACGAACTTTAGTCTATGCAGAACATAGTTTTGGCATTTTTTTAGTTTTTGACGGTTTTTTTTATTATATAATTTTTTTTTTAATTTTGGCGATTTTTTCTGTTTTTGGAGTTTTTTTTCATTTAGGCCCTTTTTTAGTTTTGACACTTTTTTTCTCGTTTTGGCGATTTGGTTCGGTTTTTGGCGATTTTTTTTTTAATTTTGGCGATTTTTTTTCATTTTGGTGATATTTTTTTCATGCAAACAATTATTTTGTTATTGGCGCCTTTTTCGCGTTTTGACGATATTTTTCGGTTTTTGTCGCTTTATTTCATTTTGGCGATTTTTTTAATTTGGTTGATTTTTTTGAATTTTGTGAATTATTTTAATATCTAAGAAGTTTATTATTCGACATATTGTCATAATTATATTTTAATTTGAAATTTATTTGCTTGTGGTAGAATAAAAAAAAAATAGAAAAATAAAATAGATTCATATAGAATATAAATTATTTGCTGGGTTTTGTATGAGTTTCAAAGCCTACTAAACTTATTTTGTCTTTGTGATTTTCAAAAATATTATTATTCTATGAATTTTCATATAGTTTTTGAAAGTCTGTGCATAAAGTAAGAGGTTTGTGACTGTTCAAAATTTGTGGTTGAAGTCTACTGATGATTTGGTTTAAGCGCCAATGAAAGACTTATTTTAATGTTAGAATTTTTTTTAATTTTTGGCGATTTTTTTTGGTATTGGCGATTTTTGTTTTTTTGGTTATTTGCGATTTTTTGTGGTTTGACGATTTTATAATTTTGGGGTTTTTTAATTTTACCGCTTTTTAACATTTCCAAGGATGCAACAAATTTGTCGAAATTAACTGATAGAACACCCTTTAATTTAAAATTTTTTTAAATTTTAGTGTTTATTGTTCTAGTCTGTATAAAAAGACACTAATTTTACAAATTTCAAGTGACAATATAAATATTGTCAATTGTCAACAATTGTATGTATATTACATGGGATTTTAGCGTTGCTCGTTTTGTAACACCCTTTAATTTTTAACTCTCATGAATTTGTTGTTGTAGCGGTCAAGGTTCTACATACTGTGTCCAAATTTCACGTCCGTAGCTGTTACGGTTTCAGAGAAAATAGTCTGTGACGAACAGACGGACAGCGTAGCGAAAACAATAAGGTTCCGTTTCACTTTTTTTGTACAGAACCCTAAAAAAGGACCTTCACAGGCGGTTAATTTTAATAAAATATTTGAAATAATTTTTACAGCCTTTTCTTACTTATGCTTTGTTTATAAATAAACATTTATTAATAACATTTTACATTACATCTATTTTGAGTTAAAAAGACCTTTTTTTGGTACAACCAAAAACACTTCAAAAATTAAAAGCTCTTTTTTGTCACTCACCCGAAAATTATTCAAAATTACAAATACGTAAAAACGTTTTCGTTTTTTATTTTCCAGAACGTACATATAAATCTATTTATTTGATAAAAAAAACATGCTGCTAAATTTAATTTGCTTATTTCAGACCCACGCGGCTTGTCATGAGAAGCCCATTATAACTAAAGATGATAAGAAGTGACGTTGCAAGCCATTCGTATCTGCACGTCACATTATATATTTAATCAGCACTTTACCGTGACTGTTTTACTTTTCTCACATACTCTGTTATCAGTGGAAATATTTAAACAAAATTTAAGGTAAACAATAAATCAAATCGAAAATTTTTGGAAGTTTAATCTATTAATGCATTATTATTTTTAAAAAATTATCCAATAGCAGCAATTAAAATTTGCAGAATTATATTATGAATTGCTGGTTAGTAACAGCTAAAACTCAAAAAAAATTCAATAAAACAGTTTTTACCTGGAGGTCGGTGTCTGAAATGAAATGCTTGGTTTAACTTGGTAATTTTCCATCATAGAGCAGTTGACGTCAGAATTTTTTTGAAACAATTCCTAAGAAATCTAATTCATATTAAAAGTGTTTTATCAATGTTAAATTTTTTTCCTGAAATAGTTATTATGTGTCTGCCATAAAATTTTTTTGGGAATTTTAAACACTTCAAAAAATAAATAGTGTTATTGGTCATGCAAGAAGTATGTATGTGTCCAGATAACGTTCACACGTGTGAAGTGAATATTTGAGTTTTATTTTTTTAATTAATTAATTGTAATCCATTAAAAATATCTTTAAGGACGCCTATCGTGAAGTGCTGGTTTTTTATCGAAAATTAATCATTGTGGGAAAATTCCAAATCTAAATATACTAGTCATTGTATTGTAAGGGTAGAATATAAATATTTCACGGCATACCTTGGAAGTTAGTCTTTCTGCTGCCTTTACAAATAGATAGTTCTATGAGGGAGAGAATGATTGAAAGAGGTGTCCATACTTAAGAATTTGGGATAAAGAACAACTTTCGAGTCACTTATGAGTGTAGCATACTACAACACCAATAAATGCAATTAAAAGAGTTGCAAGCTGGCCGAGATCTTATAAAGTATCACCACCAGTATCGCCACCTTCATTACGTGGCCCATAGGTATGTGCCTCACATCAATCCTGGTCGCAGTTGTAAATGGCAGCATTCATTCTGCTGGAAACTTATCGCTATTGCAAGTGCAACAACAGCACGAACTAGGTGAGAAAATTAATGTGCCTGTTCCATAGAAAGAACCCTATGTCATTGCATCACTGAACAAATTATACACAATTGAACTCATAACATTTTAAAAAATTCGGCTACTGAAAATGCTTAAAATATAAGCAATTATTTGGTTCAATAAAAAATGCCTCGAATTCGGTGAACATTAACTTACCATTGGAGAACAAAACCGAATCACTAAATTTTTACAGGAAATAGGGTAAAACATAAATAAAATGAAATAAAAAATTTGGAACACCAAACTTGTTAAACTCATACAGACTACAAACAATAGAATACACAAGAACCACACTTTCCATACAAAGATTATAAACTTTACTGAAGTAATAATCAATAGATGGGAAGCTCTCTACTAGAAAAGGGACTAAATATTCAATTAGATGTACCATAACCATAACCATGCAAAAGTAAGTTAACAACGCACAATAGGTCCAATTTCCAGTTTAGAGACAAAATTTAAAATTTTCCAAAAATTAAAAATAATGACTTAATTACTAAAACTTTTACTAAATAAATCGTCGGGTTGTTATTGGTTTGCTGCGATAATAATGTATTCTTAATATACTGTGCGGCAAGCCAGTAATCACCCGACGAAATGCCACTCTGTTTAAATGTTTACAGCTGTGAATTTTACTATTTTTTATAAATTAAATTTTCATACTTTAAAAAAAAATAGTTATATATAAAATTTTACCAAAATTTATTACAACTGAAAGGAGTAAAAAAGAAAATACTTCGTGACGGAAGAATTTGTGATGATTGATTCTTTCTACGCATGGGCGCGAATGCAAACGTCCTGCATGTACATACACACACACGTTGTATATTGCTTCTTTATTTTTCTGAGCACATACAAACACGCAGATGGATTGACATTAGTTGTATGGGCTTGCTTTAAAAAACCACCCTTAATCCTAGTACTCTGTTCAAAGTTGCGAAAAACTTTGATTATTTCGCATGAAAAATTTGACATGTACTAAATGTAGTCCAACTCGCGGTTTTTTTTATAAATTTCTTGCTTTTATTGCTTGAAGGTATGCAACATTGTTAAAATTCCGTGCGAAAAAAGCAACCCTACAGGAAGGCTAGCAGTCAATTGACTAGTGATTTGACTAGTAGCGACGACCAAAACTTCGGTCACTGGCCCCAGTTATTTTATTAGGGGCTTGGTGAAAAAAATTACCAAAACATTTGTGTACGTGTGATTTTTTCTCTCTCTCTAACTTATTAATTTCACTTAATTAAAACACATATATCTGAACTGCTTACTCTGCTACGTTTTTGCCAGTCACAGATTACATAAGCATTGGTGAACTATGACTAGTCAATGATTACAAGGCAACTAGTCACCTATTACTAGTCAATATTTACGTAGAAACTGGTAAAATGTAACTCTTAAATAAAAAAACATAATTTATAATACTTTTTGTTTAATTTTATTTGCTTTTTTATTACAAAAATAACTCTAAAATACATAAGTAAATACCATTTAAAACAAAAAATACAAATACCTCCAACGCACCTTGCTCTCTACAAATATCTAAAATTTTGAAAATGAATATACATATTATTTTAAACTTCGTGAATATCTTTTATGCACTATTTTACTTATCTTTTTCAATACTTTTATAAACTTTCACAGACTGCATGAATTGTGCCTTCTTCACAACGCTTTTTCCCCTTTTTGAATATCTAAAAATTTGTAAAGAAACGAATACATACATACATACATACATACATATGTATGTATGTATATTTTTAATTAAACTGTATTAACTTTATTTTATTCATTATTGTTTTACCTTACTTTTCCACAAACACCATAATTTTTTTTTAACTCATGCATTTTAATTTTAAAAACCGAACGAACTATAATTATTTTCAGTAAAGTTCAATATTTTAAAAATTTTGACATATGTATATTAGATGTTCAGTCATTCATTTCTTGTAGGGAATGCTCATGTTGTTTTGCAGCTAAACTAAAATGATGCCAGACGAATTTTGCATGGAAAGACATGACTTTACGTGTTTTTCACAACAAGAACAGAGTAGCTACTACTTTTGCGAATTTATTTCACAAATATTTCATACCAAACACTTTTATATGTAGTTTGACAGCATTTCGCACGAAACTGTGAACAGAGTACCAGGCTTTAAAGACATAATAGCTTACCATCTACATCTTACACACACACCAACACACACACTCAAACGTACAATATGCAAAATAAAAGTATACACGCATCAACACCACTTCTTTTAATTGTTTGTTATGAATGGGTTTGCAAATAACCGCAGATTTTCATAATCGCGAATTCGATTAATCAAGAAAAAACTATTATAATTTTTTCTAAAACCAAAATAAATTGCTCTATGAGTTTTAGTCGAAGGAAATTTATTTATTGTCTTTTGAGTTTGCGTTTTAATTTTATTTTTCATTTAAATTGTATTTTGATTTTGAGAAAATTGTAAAGAACGTAAGATGAAGTTCGTAAATCAGAGCAAATTAAGAACAATACATTAAGAGAGAAACATGCTAAAATTAAGACTTTACGCTCGAAATCAAATCATTTCAATCTTAATAGTCTGTTAAACGTGAAAATTCTTGATGCAAAAATAAAATCCTATTTTTTAAGATCGCATTTAAGATTGTAAGCTTGAATAAAACATCATTTTAAGATCGAATTCAAGATTTTGTTCTTAATAAAAATTTAATTAAAATTAAGATCATATTCTTAAAAATTTAAGAATAATATCTTAAAATTAAGAACACTTTCTTGATTAAAAGAATTCTTAAATTTGAGAACGTCAATCTTACTGAACAAATCTCAAGAATAGTATAGCGTTAGCTAGGAGCTTGACAGATAAGAAAATGATAAGTAAATAAACAAAAAAAATGTTAGTCGAATCAATAATAGTGATGTTCTACGGCTGCATAAAAAAAATATAAATACATATGTGTACGCCATACATATACATATGTTTATACTTAAGTGATCATATAGAATTCAAAATGCTTAACATACGTATATACTTCTTACATTTATATTAGACTCTCGTCAAATTAATAATTTACACTATATTAAATAAATTCCATACACAAAATATAATTTAAAAGACTTTTATTTAGTTTAAATTTGCTTTATACATTGTATTATCTACACTTTATATTCAATCACCATATTTTTAAGAAATTTAATACAAAATACTTTCATGTAAATACATGAGTATATTATGTTATATTTACATATTTTGTCTATGTATTACTTGTGGATCAATGTCGACATTTGCCTCTGTGATCCATTTGCTGGCATCTGCGCCTAATACTAAATATACTGGCTTCTTGCACTAGCGTCTTATTCCGATTACCTTCAGTTTTAGTTCGATTAAAAAATATTAATTTTCTGCAACTGATGGGCTTTATAAAATTATTTACACTTGATAATAAGACAATTATGATTAGCGTATATAATCGAAATTTCATCGCTACTCGTACGTTTATAATTCACAATGTTGTGTTGTGGAACTGTCAAAGTTTTGATTTGTACTAAATATGTATATTTATGTAGGCATGTGAAACGAAAAACAAATACAATTTTGTTCTAATTTTATTGATAATTTTGTTTTCTTTACTAACCAATGTTGTCAGGTTAAGCAATTTGTCTCCCAATTGGGAATTTGTTTCAAGATTAAAAACGCAAATATCATATAGAAATTTTTTCGTATAAAATAACAGTCCAACACACAAAAAAAGAATGTTCTCTCAACTAATTCTTGTAGAGAGCACTAAAAAAGATAGAAGACTTCCGGTGTTTTCAAAGTATACATCTGAAACTAATTTTACGGCCTATTTAAAGTTGCACCCTTTATATGGTGAAAAATTTAGAAAACCGTGTGATACTTAGGTTTTTGGTATAAAGTGTCTTCAAAACATTTACAGTGAAACCTCGCTAAATGGGCATCTCCCAAAACCTGACACCTCTAATAACCGGACAAGTTTTGTAGAAGCAAAATTAAATTAAAAGAATTTGTACCAGTATCATAAGCAGACATCTGCAATAACCGGAAAAAAATACAGCGACGGTGAATGCCCGGTGTGAGGTTTCACTGTACTTTTTCAGACCTTAACCCTCTCTTAACTCTTCTCGAAAAATGTTTTTTTTAGATTTTTTTTAAGCAAAAATAACTCTAAAAAAATTTTTTGCGAAAATTTTTGTCATGGCTTAAGGTGGCTTAAGGGTTAATTTAGTTAAAGTATTGGCAGCCCAAAAAAAAATTGAACCATTATATAATTATTTTTTATGTTTATGTTCTACATGTTAATAACTTCTTAATTAGTTATTTAGATGTTCTTAACAATCATTTCCTGAAAACTAAAATATAGAGCCGTATTCCAACCTTGGAAGTAGAGAAAATTTTATTCCTCAACAACTACTTTCAATATTTTTATAGTTATAAATTTATTTTTGTTTTGATTTCTTTGTACTTAAAAGCAGAGTACAAAAATAAACTAGAAAAAAATTGTTTGATTTTGTTTTGTTTCGTTCTTTGAAGTGAGTCAAACAAAAAACAAATTACAGAACACAGCTGATCGGCTGTAAGCCGGCTAATAGCCGCTACTGTTCACAAACAACAATTTAATCGTACGCCACTAGAAAAGAAAATAATGGGAAATAAATGGAAACGTTTTGAAATATTTGCGAAGCGTTTGACATCATCATATAATATAGTTTTATTACATTGTTATTTAACATATTAAGTTTGTTTTATATATCCAAACAGCATATCTATAAACGGATATCCTGAGACAACTCTTTTCTTTCTCTTTCGCTGAGAATTGCACAAAATCTAATTTTGGTCGACTAGTGCAGCCATTAGTTATGGTAATATTCCACAAATATTTATTTCAAACTTTTCAAATGACACCTTTTCTCTATTTGCTTTTATTTGCTAATTAATGAAAATTTGCTCGTTTTCTGCCTGTTCTTATGGAAAATAGCAAAATATTTAGTTTTAGTTCTTGCGCATAAATTCTTATATTATTGTTATGATCTATCAAAAAAAAAAGTTTATACATAACTAAATCATTTTCAATTATTTA
This sequence comes from Tachina fera, assembly GCA_905220375.1. Classification (NCBI taxonomy): domain Eukaryota; kingdom Metazoa; phylum Arthropoda; class Insecta; order Diptera; family Tachinidae; genus Tachina; species Tachina fera. The sequence continues at coordinate 79,714,964 of LR999966.1, forward strand.
ATGAACATAAACAAAGATTAACAAAATCAATACATTTAAATATAAAAATTCGTATACGTACTCGTAAATTAAAAATTGGGAGTAAGCCATAAATTATTTTTTTTATGATACAATTTAACAAATAAATGTATATAATAAGTTGCAAAATAAGGTTAAGCATGTTCCTAAAATGCATGGGTGTAATGGGTGAACTTTTTTGAGGCTACCAACGTTGAGTTGGGATTTACCCATTGTTTACGAACAAAATGTTTACTAAGAGTTTTTTTGCAACACGATTACTCCGTTTCAAAAAATTTTTCCAAACACATAATTTTAAATTTGAAGTGTATTTAATAAAAATATTTAGTGATGTTGTTATGCAACGAAACGACCTTATATTTTCTCACTCCCTTATTACTGCAACTCAGTGGTTTATTGTGTTTAGGAAGCAAATACAATAAACTTTAGTACAAATATTCTTGTTTTTACATTGACATTGCAGAAGAAATATTAGATTTCTAAACAAAAATTTTATATTCGATTATTGGGTATGTAAATTAAATTGAACTAGAAATAATTTTAATCAAGAATAATTTTTTAGTCGGTTAAGTATTTTAAATTCTTATACAATGAAATATTATTCTATTAATTAATGTGATTTGCTCATAAAGGCAAGGAAAGCTTAATTATACTTTAGCTGGGGGAATTATTTCATTCCTTAAGAATTAAAAATACTGAACTTAGGCCCGATTGAGAAATTATTCCCGATTAAAATATTTGATTAGGTTTAAGTAGGTGAAGAGAACCAATACAGAGGGAATACAAAAGGCACCGAGAAGTCCAATTTGTTAAAAAAAGGAAAGTTGGGAACTATGTACGTCAAATTGTGAACAGACTTTGTTTTACTGAAAGACTGGATAACGTAAAACGAATAAAGTTTGCTTTTAATTATTCACCCTTATTCCAGTTGTCGCCATCGACGTCACTTTAACACAACACCAAAAAATTGGTGCTCGTATATCCATTGTCGAAAACAACAGACTCCTGTTGGCAGGTTTATGCTATTTTCTAGACCTTGGGGAACGGAAATATATTGTCAGTTGCACAAAATTGCTCTCGAGAGCGAGTAAACAAGCACCAACTTTTTGGTATTGTGTTAAAGTGACGTCGACGACGACAACTAGAATAAGGGTGATTATTGTTCGGATTTTATTTGTTTCTATATTTATGATTTAAATAGGCAGAATAAAATATCGCGGCTGTTGATGAGTTTGAAATATCGATTCGGCGCCATTCGCAGCAGTTTGGCCTCTTTTATTTTATTTTTACCCAAAATGAAAGAACTGGACTTGGCTGACATGTGGTTTCAGCAAGACAATAGCACATGCCACACACCACACCAATAGCACATGACACACTCGCCCAATTGAGAGGCTAGTTTGGTGAACAGTTCATTTCACGATTCGGGCTATTCAATTGGCCGCTTAGATCGAGCGATTTAAAGCCTTTATACTATATATTGTTGGGTTATGTATATAACTCATATATATATATAGGCACAAGCTCGCAACGATTAACCCATTTGAAGATAATCTTAAAGAATTTATTCGTGAGACCGGCCGATATGTTGGAGAGTATGCCAAAATTGTATCCAGCGCATGAACTGTCTCAGACGTATATATGTAAATCGTTATATTAACTCAAATAAAGATGTGTTTTGTTTTACATAAAGTCTGAAAGCTCTTAAAAAATCACCCTTAATATATATTTTTCAGTGCAAATAGAATATGAGAATTGTTTTTATTCATCGTTTAACAATTAGCTGAAACAGTTTTTTGCAATAAAAGCTTAATTTTACCTTATCTAACTTACAGCAGTCTTGCCATTGTTATTTTTTATTCCTTACTAAGTACACACATATCTGTTAATTTGCTTATTAGTTTCCGTATTTGTAAATCGTGTAATTTTTAATATTTCTTTTAAGATTTTAACACTTTTGTAGAAAAAATGTTTTCTTTCAGATATAAGAAGTTTAAAAATATATATGGTAACACTTTGACTTCTCTCTTAGTGTGAGAGAAATTTTGGTTTTAGACGAATTTTTCAAAGGCAAAGTTTACTTTGCAAGGTCTTTAGCTTGCTAAGAGGAGGGAAAAAAGCTCCAATTCCTTTCTCCTTTCTCTCACACAAAACCAGGCCTTTGCAAGGCGCAAACTTTACGGGTGGAAAATGTGTCTAAAAACAATTCAAGCTGATAGTTGTGACGACAAATCCATTTTATTTTATAGTTTGCTCTTAAAACTTTTAAGGCTGAGTTTACATCCGGCATTTCTTGTGTGTCATTTGCCCAAAAAAACGTAACCAACTTATTACTATTGAAAAACTGTTTGCAATCATTTTGGATTCTATAAAATTGTCTATTAACTATGTATGAAACTGTTTAACTCAACAAATACATGTCTGAATTATATAGTTTTTCATTAGTAATTAGTCGGTTACGCTTTTGTTACGCTTGTGTGGCATTTGGCACACAGATGTTAGCCCGGCCTAACTGAGTTGCCAATCCACTTTTATTTTTTTCAGTCAAAGTTAAACTCAGTTGCCAAATTAAAAATTCTGATTGTTAAAAAAATTACATTTGTCTTGATAAAGTATTTAATAACCAAAAAAAAAATTGTGGTATAAAATACAAATGGAATTTAAAGAATTGGTTGCTCTAAGGCTTAATATCAAAAATTAAAAGTAAAACTAATACCCTTTATATTTCATATTAAAGCCGAAAAAAGATTAACCTACACATTTTTTGGACATGGTTTCTTTGGTTTGGTAAAAAATATTTACTTCGAAAATTATTCCGATTAAGCTTTTTTTTGGCGGATATGGCTCGATATGCTTTAATATTTGTTTTCCAATACAAAAAAATCGTGCTGCAAAAAATCACATTTAGCATGGGAATCCAGAGTTTTTAAATCTAATTAGTAACGTTATAAGAAAAATATTGCTTTACCTGGGTCACGTAAAAATTAGAACACAGATGTTCTTACCTGAAAAGAAAGAAAAAAAGTTATTTTTACTATTAAATTTTTAATAACACTGTCCAAAAAAAATATAATAAATGATTTTGATAGAGGAGCTACAAAAACGAAAAATATAAAAGGGAATGAGTTGGAGGCCTCCATCCGTGCTTATATATTGTTTTTGGTATTTTAGGCATTTTAAAATTTATATATTAATATGTAACATTTTCCGAAGAAAAGTTCTGTAGAACATTTTGATACTCCTAAGCTTTTATTTATGGGGTTTTTGGTCTACAAAAATATTTTCAATTGACATTAAAAATAATTTTTTCCCAGATTTTTTTTATTTAAAATTCGTCATGCCAAAAAAAAACACCTTATATAGGAGCATAAGATGATGCAATTTGTTACTTAATTAAAAAATTTTAATATATTTTTAATTATAAATGAAAAGGTAAGCAAAGATTTCGCAAAAAAAAACGAAGAATATATAAAAGTATATTTTTATAGACAACTGTTTGGTTTATTTATAAATATATAAATATTAATTAATTAACAATTCACCATTAAGTTTTCAGATAAATAAAGAATTTTTGTTTAATTTTTAACACATAAACAACAACTTAATATTTGTTTTCTTTTCAGCGAGAAATGAGTGCAGCAAAAAACAATTCAGAGCGAAAATTTGCACAATTATGACAGCAGGGGGCGAAAATTGGATGGCAACAAAATAAATATTGCAGGAATAAAAGGAACAAGAAATATATGGCAATTGCAGAAAAAAATTTAAAAATGAAAAAACAGTAAATATGGCAAAAAGGAATCAAGGTTGTAAAGAATGCTTTTAGCAGAGAAGACCGTAAAAAATATTCCTACAATAAAAAACTTTACTTGAAAATAAAACCAAAAATCAATTAAAAGTGTAATTGATTCAAATAAACTTTGCAATTAATAAAATGTTTAACAAAAAGTTTAATATACTTAAATTAATTTTTTAATTGTTGTTTACTGCAGGAATATTTTTGCTGTACATAAACAGACATAAGAGAATGTGCATTGAAGTTGTGAAAATATATCACTCAACCTATTTTGAGAGTTGGGTAGAACTGCCATACCTCAAGCAGATTTTTACATTTGAGGTAAAAAGCTTTGAAAGTTCTCAAATTTGTTCTTCTTTCTTTGCAAAATAAGAGGAAGCATTGTATTGCGCTGTGTTGTTGTTCTGTACTGTCGTCGGTGTGAAAGCACAAAAAGGTCTTTATAAAAGTTTGCACATTGTGCATATGACTTGGACGTAGCTGGCTTAGAGGAAAAGAGCAGCCCTAAACGGGCACAAAGCATTCAAAATCTTTCTGAAGAAGTTTTCGGCATAAAATAATAATAATTTTATTGTACTGAAAATTAGTTTAAACTTAAATTCGCTTTAGCACACATTTTCAGCTGCAACTTATTTTATTATGTTTTTAATAACTCCCTTTCGTTGCTGTTATACCAAAGGTGAAAGAATGTCTGTTAGACTGTTTGTATGTCTGCCTGCCACAGGCGGTTTTCTCGACAACAAATATAAAACCGTTAAAACTTAAAGGATAAATCAAAGCGAGCAACGAAACATAAAGAAATCCTAAAGTAATATACAGACAGTTACGTACTTAAAATGTTCAAATTAGTAAGGGTTTTCATGAGAATGATCAAAAGTCTCGCAAACTTTGCAATTGTGCATTTTTACACTCTCGTAAATAAAATCTCAAAACTTGTATAGAAAATTATTTAAAGAAATCTGTTAAGTTTACACAATAGTTTTGACTCCTAAACTTGAGCTGTGCAATTGTGAATTTTGTAAACAACAACTTCTTGCTTTTTTAGATTTCTTTAGGCATTTTTAGACACATACACACACTTTTTTGTTTTTTAAAAATATATAAATATGTTTTTAAATTAAAAATCAATTGAAGTTCTCTTATTTTATTTTTATTAAATTAACTTTTTGACGTTTGTTTCAAATTAACATAAACTGTTTTTGCAAAAGTCAAAAAGAAGCTTTATAAAACAAGTCTCGCAAGTTTGCCTAATTGCACAAATAGCAACTTTAAGTGTTCTCGTGAAAATCCTTTATGTTTTTATAGTATGTAGGCTACAATAATTAACACTGAAATTTTAAAAAAATCAAAGTTAAAGGGTATTGCATCAGTTAATGTAATATTGATAGCTTGTGGTAAATTGGAACACGCAATAAGCTAACTCTTGAAATGCTAAAACAAAAAAGTACGCCAAAAAACTAAAAAGATCGCCAAAAACAAAACGCCAAAATTAAAAAAATTCCAAGACTTAAATTATGTATGGTAAAAATTAAAAAAAAAAAACTGAAAATTAAAAAAATCGGCAAAACGGAAAAATTTTTATAACTAAAAAAGCATACAAGAAAAATCGCTAGATCTAAGGAAATTTCTAAAACTAAAAAATATGTATTATTGAAATCCAAAAAAAAAATTGCCAAAATTTGAAAAAACTTGCTATTCGAAAAAAGCTTCAGAACTAAAAATATGTAGGGTTAAAAAAAACAAATTGCCAGATGTAAAAAAATTGCTATATCTTAAAATATGTAGGTAAAAAATAAGAAATAAACGGCAAAGCTTGAAAAAAATCGCCAAAACTAACAGCCTGGTCGTCGAAGACGTTGACGATGGACATCTTCGCGGTTCTGTAGTAGATGAAAGGAAAAGTTTTTTTTACAAAAACGCTAAGATTTCTAACGTCAATGTCTTACACAAACCGGCTGCAAAATATGTTAATAATAAAAAAATCACCAAAACCTAAAAAATCACCAAAAAGAAAAAAGTTCTCAACACTAAAAACAGATTCTAAAACTAAGAAAAAATTTATAGTAAAAAACTAAAACAAAAATTGCCAAAAACCAAAAAAAAAACGCCAAAACAAAAAAAAAGTTTTAGTAAAAAAAACTCTAAACACTGAAAAACTTGCCAAATCGAAAAAAGTCCTGGATCTAAGGAGCGGCAATACTAAGAAAGTTGCCAAAAACAAAAAAAAAATCGACAAAAAGAAAAAAATCGCCAAAACTAAAGAGACTGCTAAAACTAAAAATATTTATTATACCAAATAAAAAACACTAAAACTGAAAAAATCGCCAAAACGAAAAAAGCGCCACAGCTAAGTAAATCACCAAAAACCAAAAAAAAAAAACGCCAAAATCCGAAAAAACCGAATCTTAAAACTAAAAATATGTATGGTAAAAAATAAAAAAACGCCAAAAACTTAAAAAAATGGCAAACTAAAAATAAAATAATGAAAAAACTTAAAATCGCATAATAAAAAATTAAAATAAATAAATTGCCTCAAACTGAAAAAATCATCAAAAAAGTGCAAAAAACTAAAAATTGCATTAAAAGAGAAATGCAAAAAATTGCCAAAGTGAAAAAAGCGCCAAAACTAAAAAGGCGGTAATGCTAAAAAATCGCCAAAAACCTAATAAAATCATCAAAAAGAAAAAAAATCGCCAGATCTTAGATAATTGCTACAACTAAAAATTTTTATGGTAAAAATTAAAATAAAATTGCCAACAACTGAAATAAATTGCAAAAAAAAATGCTAAACCTAAAAATATGTATAGTACAAAATCAAAAAAGTGGCGATACTAAGAAAATCGCCAAAATTCAAACAAAAAAAATCGCCAAAACTAAAAAAACTCGTTTACTATGATATACATACGTATATCGTGCCATAACCTCCAAAAAAGCTTAAGACACATAATATTCGACGTTGATTTCTTACAAAAATCGATTATTTAGATATCGGTTTTCGTAAGAAAAACGAATTTCAAAAAATATTTCGCTTGAGCTTTACTGGTGGTTATGGCTCGATATATTGTGCGTATTTCAAATCAATTTCAAAATTAAATTCCGATAAACAAGCCTAGAAAGTAGAAAATAATAATAAAATTAAGAAGAAACTTTTAAAGTACTATACTTTTTTTTTTACTAAAATGGCAACATTTTGTATTGCTTCAGTGATAAATAAGATTGTATTTTTTTAATTCACTTAATCGACCAATGCTGAACGTAGCGCGCAAACATAATGTGATAATACGAGTTGTTTAAAAAATAAAGCATTTTTTAACTATAAACTATAGACATTGTATATCAAATGCGAAAAGATTAAATATTATGATTCAAGGCAATTATTATGACCCATTTATCTGTCCATGTAGTTTTTGGCAGACGTTCTCTAAGCATTTCAATAAGTAAGATTAAAAACCAAAACACTTTTCAACTCACCTATTTTGGTGAATATTGTTTTCTTATAACGAATCAGTTCCCTGACCACAATAAATATGTGATGAGTGCGAAAGTACATGAATTTTATGACAGTGGGAGTGTAAAATTATTTTGCTTTGCTTAATTTTTTTATTTTTATTCTTTTTAATAAATGTTAAATATATGTATACACATTCTATGTACATACATATGATCTGTTGATAATAAAATGTATACAAGATGTTTAAATTTCTCAGACTCAGAGAAAAATTAGTAAAAAAAAAAGAAAACATCTGAACATATGCTGATGAAACACTTCTGCTGCTTTCAAATACAAAATTTTTCATAACAGTTGGGCAAAATGGCTGAGAACGGTCGCACGATTAATTTTCGGATAGCAAAATAATAATTTAACCAAGACATTTTTTCTAGAAAATAAAAGCATTCACATAAGAAAATAGCAGGAAAGCCTACAACATTAGAAAAACGAAACAAACAAAATATGTATAAAAAATTAAAAATAATTTAATTGTTTATAAATGTCACACATATGTTGCAGATTATAAAAATAAACAACAACAACAAGAATACAAACAAAAATATATATAAAATAAAAAGTCAAATCACACTCAATTTAAATAAAGATAAATAAACATTGTAAAGATTTTTGGAACAGCAGGCATAATAAACAAACAAAAAACAAATACTCGTACATATGATTAGAGAAAAAGTGAAATTAGAATAATTTTTATTTGATGTGCTAATTTGGCTTTATTTTGGAAAAGCAATAAAACAAAATAAGAAAACAACACTTAAAGATCTAGTGCCAATAAAACGCGATAAACTCAAAGTGTGAAATGATAAAATAGGCAAGTGTGTGTGTGTACATATGTATATGTGTATCTGTGTATCTGTGTGTGCTTCAGCTGCACATTGCCTATAAAATAAAGTGTTTTTAAGTGAATGAAAATATTGTATTGTTACTAAACGCATACTCGTGTGCACTTCACCTCGCCCCCTGCTCAACAAAATTATCTATTTTGATTCTATAAATATTTCAAAGAACAACAAAACAAAAAAATTACATAAAAATAAACTACAAACGGCTCATTGAAATTTGAAATAAATAACATGAACTGAATCAAAAAAAAAAAAAAATTATAATATTTTTTTTGAAAAATAAAAGAAAATTATTTTTCGTCGCTGATTTGGCCTCTAGCCAGCGGCTAAATGCTGATCTTCATAAACAAAACGACGACCATTTCAATTATAATCGAAAGTATATGAAATATGCGAGTACCTACATACATACATATGTATGTATGTACATGAGTACCCAGCAAAAAATTACACATTACCATCAGAACTACTTGCCATATAATGACTTACATTTCTGATTACCAAATTTCATTACTCGCTTACAAATCACATTAGCTAAAATTAAAAAAAAAATTATGTACAAGTTGCTAAATGAGGAGAATGATTTTTTTTAGATTAAATAGATTACGTTAACCAGTTGCCAAATAAAAAAGTAACTATTTCTCGACTAGTTTTGTCTCACGCCTTATTAAAATCATTAACTTGGTAATCCAGTAGGGAAGAGCTTCCACCCAAAATGTTTAATTCCAAACCCGATTACCTTTTTTAAAATTTTTTGCTGGGTATTTATGTATGTTTTGGCATTTTACAAAATATATACATACTCCTACATACATACATATGTAATCCTCGATATAAAATATAAATTTTATGTCGCCTTATTCTGTTTCATATTAGTTTATTTTTTTGATATAAGACTTGACATTATAATTTATATATATTTACGGAATTTACATATGAATCAAAATCACTTTGGTCGCCAATGTTCATAAAATTTTTAAACAACAGGTGGACAATAAATGAATACTTAAATACACCATTTCCAATTGCGTTTGATTTAGTCTCCCTAATTCATAAGTACCAGTTTATAGGCCACAATTTTTCATTTTATTCTCTAAACTTGCATTTGTGTTTACAGTAAGAAATTTCGCTGGCAGATCTTTTTTAAACTCGTATGTATGTATATGACTGTAACAACCTTTCGAAAAAATTTCAAAGAACATCATGCACATGAATGTGCTTATTTTTCCCCCTTATTTATTCCTCTTGGGAGCATAGGACTTCTCCAATTGAATTTTTACTAATTCTAAAGGGTCCGCCATCTAACTTTTTTTCAACTAGTGCTTATTTCGTGAATGGTAACACTTAGCTCATGTCTGATTTGACAGATAATTAGGTTTATTCTTCCGCTGAACGAGCCAACTGACCATCCAATGCGTTTTCGCTTCGCTAAGTGGTCCTGCAAACAAACAAGCAAACTTGTCGCATTTGGGGCACAGAAAACCCGCACGCATACATTGAAAAGCCGACGAACCCAAAACGAGTCACTGTTTGGTGCGGATTTTGGTCCAGAGGCATAATTGGGCCATTGAGCATTTACAGAGAGCCGTTACAGTCAATGACGATCGTTATCGGGCCATGTTGAAAAATTTTTGTTCACAAAAATTGAAGAGAAGGATATTGGCAACATTTGGTTTCAATAGGACGGCGCTGCGTACCACACAGCCGAAGCTTCAGTAGTATTTTTTATAGCATTTTCAAACAAAAAAAATTTATCTGGCGGACCTTTTATCATTATAATTTACATTTTAATCAGAAATAATTCATAGTTAGGCTCAAGTTCAGTAATTTCAATTCTTATTGAATGAAATATTTTTATTAATTAATGTGAGTTTCTAAAGAAGAGAAGAAAAATTAAACTTAGACTTTAAGCTGGGGGAAATACCGATACTTTTCTGTGCAGCCACGCACTTCATCAGCACCCTAGTCTATCTACTTGGGTAGAGATTCTTATTAACATCAGCTATTTAACTTAAATGTACAATGAACGGAATATGAGAAACGATTGTTGTGTATACAATTGATTTACCTTTGGAAAACACATTTATAAGTATCACCATTAATTTTCTGTTTTTTCCATTTTTTTTCATTTTTCTATTTAGGTTAGCACGAAATTATTTTACTCTACCTCAGTATGTTTAACTATTCTTACTTATCTTTTTACGATCATATTTCATATATTTCATTCAATAAGAATTGAAATTACTGAACTTGAGCCTAACTATGAATTATTTCTGATTAAAATTCAATACAGTTCAATTAAAGAATCTAAAAATTTCTCACTCAATTTAAACTTTATTTAAAATTGTTCTACGCCTTGTATTTAGTGGACAACCGTAGCTATTACATCCTTGGAGATTTAATTCTAAAGCGGCTCTAGTCACGCTGCCAATAGGTTTACGGAGAGTATGACCAAACCATCTCCATTTTCTTTCACTTATCACACGAACTTCTTTTGTCAGCCTCCGCACCGTACAGGGGAGTCTATTTTGGACTACGGGTATGGCAATCCCAGGGCCCCAGCTGGGTTGATGTGGCTTTTTCCATTGACGTACTTTTGGTACATTACCCATAGAACTTATGTATTACTACCCGATCTCTGGCACCAGAGGAAAGGATGTGCACATATTTATAAAAAAAAAGACTGGTTCCTGTTGATGTCAGTTAAGTACAGCATCACCTAGAACTGCCCCTGATTTCAAAACACGATAGAGTTGAAGCCCTTGGGGTGGAACTTCGAGGTCTAACCAGAGGCTACTTCTGGTGTCACGGGTGCCAGTAAGCCGACAGTCGAGCTACTCTGAAGTTTTGAGTGTATGTAGCGGTCGTCAGGATCTTTTGCTAAAACGCCGAGTTTGTCCTACCCCAGGGGGTTTAAGGGATGATTGTGGTGTGTGTGGAGTAGGCACTGGATTATTGGCAACAACGGCATACTTTCATCTCGGATGAGTGGTTGCCATTCAACAGAAGCTGCTATGGGTACGGACATAGAAACAGCTATGACTTTGTCATAGCAGCAGAGTTTAGATAGCTCAAAGTACCTCAGCAAGGTACTTGAATATAGTACAGGGATATCTACAAAGATTGCAAGATATGTGCCCTTGAGACATGGCCCATAGGTTCATTGTAAAAGGGTGCATGGGAGAGTTGGTCTGGCGTTGTACCTGCACTCGGTGCTTAGCACCCGTGAGATAAGGCCGTAATGCAAGTCCTCACGGAATTCCAAGCACAATTGTCAGCCTTCAGAGATGTGTGTTTGTGATTTTCAAAGATACTCCCCATATTGTTCTTAGGTACTTGCTTATAAGTACTCGCACCTGGAGTCTCTGTACTATAGTATTTGTCAACAACTAGGTTTCACTTCCATAAAAGATTTTAAGCCAGAAAAGAATGGGCCTTCGCTTTTTGTTATATTTACATGAATATTTTACACATTTTAAATGGAAATAATCTCCAAGAATTTTAACCTTTCGTTTAAATTTCGTATTATATTGGCAGTAAAAAATTTGGCAATTGTCAGGAATATAAAAAAGTCTGACTTGGCAACAACGGCAAATGTGGTCGTATGGTCGGGTGGTCGTGTAGTCTTAATGGCTTCAAAAGAATCGATTTCATATAAAAAGCATACAAAGAAATAAAAAAAATATTTTTTATACACGGGGCAATCCAACTCAAATCGGATAGTTTGGAGAAAAATATTTTTGATTTCCTTTATTTTTTTACTGTGTTGATTTTCCTTCTCCACAGCACATCTCAGCAAATTTTCAGATTTTTTGGGCTAATGGTTACAGAGATATCAATATAGCTGTTAAGTAATTGTACTGATTACTAATTTGATTACTTTTTTTTGACAGGTAAAGTTTTGATTAAATTACGATTATATTCAGTTTTGCACGATTGCTAATTGATTACGATTACTAATAAATATAGATAAGCTGTTTCCTACGTTGCAGTTACATTACATCACAGTCGGCTAACTGAGCCTTCAAGCTACTAATACGCTGTAGTTCGACACTGGAAACCTAAAAAATTCCCGAAACTCAAAAACGCCCCCGTTGTCATTATTTCTTTCAAATCAAAATTATTCAAATAAAAAAAATTAATTTAAAAAAAATAGCTCAGCTGCGTTTACGCTACTACCTGGTGAATGTGCCTTGCATATACAAATATCTATATGCTTACGTATCAATACGAGTATAATTAAATATCTGACTACACAGCAGTCAAAATCATTTGTATTATTGTGGTTCTGTAGCTTGCTGTGGTCTATGTGCTCAATGCATAAAGTCCTATGAAATTTCAACAAAAAAAAAGAAATATATTTTTTCAAATAATTTGCCATAAAAGTTTCCTAAAATGTATTATTATACTGAAGTATTTTTAATGAAAAAAAAACCATTTACTCTTATAATACAAATGCAATTGCAAATGGTGTAAATAATTTAAATATCATATCAAAACTGAATCATAATTTCATTTTATTATTTTTAAAAATTTAAAAAAAATCTAGAAGAGAAATTTTGTTTAAGAAAGAAATCAAAGACATACAAAAAAATCAAAGGAAGGTGGGTGAATAATGAAAAAATAATCGCACAAGTGTTTCCTTATGTGATTATTTTCAACAATGTCAGGTTTGTTTATGGATATGCACCGTCGTCATCGCCACCGTTGGCATAACCATCAAAACACAGCACCAACGTCAGCATCAGAAACAACAGCGACATCAACCTCAGAATCGTCAAGTTCATTACAACATGTAAATGATCGCATTGCCTGCAGTCATCGTAATGAAAGTTCTACAGCACATCATGAGAATGCAGCCCGCAACGCTAATTATAATAATTTTAATAAGCGAACAGAAAAAGAAGATGACAAATGTGACGATAATGAACAGGATGATGCATTTGATAACATACTAAGTTTGAAATTACGAAAGCCCAAACATTGGAAATGGGAGCTTTCTACTTCAAAATCTTGCTCCAACATAGCTTTACCACGTATTTTATTGTACAATCATAAAGGTCAGCTGCTGGTACATGCACAAGGAGACAAAGAAGCAGTGTATACACAAGCAGATTATGAGCAAGCCAAGGGTGAAAAATCGCAGAAACGCTACCACCAATCGCACAAACAGCAACCGGAATATCGCCAACGCTCAGCCACTACAAATCTAACGCATTCCATACATAAGGCTTTGGCAAAGGATTTGAATGGTTTACACATACAAGAAGCCACTCCATCTCCCGAACGAATATCAACGAAATCTTTAAGTCAGCATAATAGTCGCAAAGCTATCGACTTTGATACGGCTGATCTGCCAGATCAAGGTCTCTCCAGAAGATCATCCTCTCTGAGAGGTGTTCGCTTTAATGTTGAAAACAATGCAGATTATACTTTCTATGAATCACACACACCGGAATTTCTACCCACACCACCTTCAACAACCACGCCCACTACTTCTTCCTCCTCGGGACCCCGAGAGAAACGTAAATACCGCCGCTCACAGAGTTCGGGTAGATCATCAGCCAATTCGGGTTCCATACTCGAAAGATTTAGCTTCCAAAAAGGACGCTTCTCCTCACCCGAAAATGCAGAAGAAACTGAAGTGCAACATAGTCCTCGTTACTTCTTACGTAGCTGCAATGCAGGCACTTTGGTAGTCAAAGAAGATAGTTTCCTTCTACATCCTAAGAGAAGAAGACGATTGCTAAGACATCGCTCAACAGAGTCACTTCAAAGCATGCACAAATGTGCGCTTTCTTCTTCGTCCTCCACCCAAAAACAATCGGCAGGCAAAAGTTCAACTCCCACTCCTACTCTTAATGGCTGTAAAAGAAAACAACAACCAATACGTCGACATTTAACAGACGGAAATATTTTAACTAATAAACAATTATCAACGTCAGAAGAAGATGATGCAGATGATGTGGAACAAAAATCAATAATGGACAATGTTAGTACAAGACATCTGCACAAATATCCACAAAAGGGAAATGAAGCAACAGGTGAGAAATAAATACATTTATACATACGAATTAATACAAAACATAAGTTGGATTAACAATAGCTTTTTGCATGCTGTATAGTAAAAATCAATGCAAAAGTGAGAGAGTTATGAAAATAAGAAAATAACGTCAGGAGCGTTTTTTTAGTCAGCTAAATGCTGAACACATGAAATATTTTTTCGATACTTGTACATTTGCCTTTAGGTTTACTTTAAATGTAAAGTGTACAAACTGGGATGGGTCAATTATTTTCGTCAAAAATTGTGTAGCACATATGGGCATTTCTACAGAAAATGCCACCTTTTTTTTATAGCCATGCTTACTATGTTTTACAATAAAATGTAAAAAGTTATGTAAAATACTCGTAAGTTTTTCGTTGAATAACAGGCCACGTCACTAAGCAACGTAACGTAATAAAAGACGGAATTTTCTACGGCAATGCCTATGTACAATCCATGGAAAATTCCCATCAGAAAGTTTTATAAGCAAGCCATTTATCGAAATAATTTTTCGTACTTATCTAAATACAAAATTTGGAAAATTATTTCTTAAATAAATAATAATATCATCTTAATGTAAGGCCTCGTCTCATTAGCGACACCCATTTAAGTTAGTAGCAAGTAACATTTTTTATGACGACTTGGCTTGTAGATACAAGAGAGCTATAATGAGTACAAAAAGAATATATATAAGTTTTAATTTTAGTATTAATTTTAGTACCTGCGTATATTTATAATATTTTCTCTCAAGCAACTATGATTTAACCCGATTTTAGCATACAAGAGCATCTCAACATCGTTAATTTGAAAAATTAAAATATGCTACAACTAAAAATTAAAAATGCACATGTGCATCAAGCTTATCGACTCTGTGTATCATATTTATAGTCTGAGTATATTTATTACGGCTATGGATATTTACTCGGACACAAAAAAAATACACTAATACTTGGGATATTTATTTAACATTCGTCACCGCATATATACATTTGTGTTTATAAAATGACACGGAAAATATGTAGATGTGTGTTTGGCTGTTTGAAAATATTTTGAATGCGTATGTGTGTTTAAATAAAACATCCTTGTATACACACATGAAAATATTTTGTATGCGTATGTGTGCTTAAATAAAATATCCCTTTATACACACATGTATAACCGATCAATAATCAGAGTATTTTTATACTCATGTGTTTGATTGTGGCTCACACAGTGTATACAGTACCGGATTTATATTTGATTTCGCCAGGTCCCGCGAGATATGCCACCTTTTTTGCTCTATGAAGAAAATCTTTTTAAAATTAAATATGCATTTTATAAAAATTTAAATTACACTGTGCAATTCTAAAAAATTCACATGGTCCTGACAGTATAGTTTCGATATTACTACCAAAGGGAAGTAAACCTCTATACACAGTTTGGCGATGTCAGCATCTAAGTATGCCGAATAACAGAGCGCTCTCAAAACATTTTGCGATCATTTTTTGGCCAACAGCTAATTTAAACTTAGTGATATCGCTTTACTATATATGGAAGTAATTTAGCTAAGACACCACTAAATAAATCTCATCAAAATTTTTTGTTTATGAACTTTCTTTTGCAAAAGTAATTTTTTTGATTTCTTTTAGAATAACTAACAGGGGTTCCTAATTTTTTGCTAACGAAATTTGGCAATATAATGTGAAAGTGACTAGGCATCCTAATAGGTTATACAAACTACTTTTTAGCCATACTTTCGTCATTCTTTGGTAGACACAGAGATGACTGGCATTTCGAGAAAGATATTTTCGTTTAAAAGCAACTTGGTTTTATAGCATGTATATAAAATTATTTTAAAAAATCCAGACGGCCAAAATCAAGCCAACTTACGTTACTTCTACCAAAGGTATTCGAGTTTCCGGGAAAGTTGAGTTTTACACTGGAATTGCAGCTGCAGCTTTTTGTGTAAATTGCTGGCTAACTACGTGGAAGGTTAGGCTCGCCTTTAACACACTGATTAACAGGAAAACCAGATATATGATTTAAAAAAGTATTTTATACACATTCAATATGCCATTAAAACTAAAAAATATGCTCTTAAAAAAATTAATTTGTTATTTGCAAATTAATATATATTTTCAATTACAAAATTCACCAAATAAAATAAAATAAAAATTAAGTCTCCTGACGAGTTCCATAAGCGGCACCAAAATGCAATATTACTGTTTTATCCTTTAACCCTTAAGTGTATACATGGGCCTGGCCAGGCCCTTTTTGACTTTTTTGCAGTTATTTTAATATAACTATTAAATATATTAGAACGAAACTTTATGTATTCCTCAGTCGAAGTGTTTTTTACACGAAAATTAGAAAAAAAAAATAAATTTTAACACCGTGGGCTTAACAATTGGGCAAATGAAATTTTTGTGCATATTGTATCCACCTGGGCCTAGCTAGGCCCAACCAGTTTTATATTAACGTCAATGCAAAAACAAGCAAAAATTTTTAACATTTATTGTAAAGTAAAAAATCAAATGCAAATTCTCTGAGAGCTCAAAAGCAAAAACAAAATAGAAACTCGTAAGCAACAACACTCTTCAAATGTAAATGCAAAAAAAATTCTTACTAATAAGAATACGCTTAAAATTCTGATTTTTGTTGACAAGTTTTACTCAGCAAAATTCTGTTTTTGTTTTATATTAGTACAGAAAGAGAATTACAGTTATTTTTCTGTTTGAAAAAATGAATACATTTTTTTCCTTACTTCACTGAGGAATCATTATAGTAATTTTCTGTGCTGCTAGTTGGTGTGTTGCAATGAGTTGTGAAGTTGATAAAGTTTTGGAGACAGTTTCAAAATCTGATCCAACTTATTTTGAAAAATTGGCTGAGGCAATTGCTAACGACATTGAAAATGAATGTCATATTGAATATGAGGATGATGATATAGATGGAGAAGCTTCTGATATCGAAGAAGATTTACATATTGACAATGAAATGGCAGTATCAAGCGATAGCGAAGATGAAAATGAGAACGAAGAAGAGAACCAAACAGAATCAGCTTCAAAATCTTTTTTTTATGGTAAGGATGGAACGGACTGGTCAAAGTCACCACCAGCTCTAAGAAAATTTGCCCCGCATAATATATTGAGAGGTTCCGGGGGACCAACTTGCACCGATGTTAGTCCATTGGATATATTCAACCGCTTTCTTACAAATAATATGAAAGAAATAATAATAATTGAGACAAATAGAAATGGGAAGAAATATTTCGAAGAAATGAACGAACATTGGAATCCAATAACAATGTCGGAATTGGCGGCTTTTATGGGAATCTTGATATGCGGTGGAGCAACACATAATAACACGCAAGATGCCGCTTCGCTGTGGCAAACAAAAAATTTACCCATATTTCATGCAACTATGTCGTTGAAAAGATTTCAGCTACTTTTAAGACTTATTCGGTTTGACGACAATCGAACTAGATCTTTTAGATCTCAAACCGATAAAGCAGGTCCAATAAGGGACATTTGGAATCTGTTAAATATTAATTTAAAAAATAATTTTAAGCCATATGAAAACATCACAGTTGATGAACAACTTTTTCCGTTTAGAGGAAGAACGAAGTTCACTCAATACATCCCTTCCAAGCCAGCAAGATACGGGATAAAAGTCTGGTGGGCATGTGATGCTAAAACGCATTTTCCATTGGAGGGAAACATTTATACAGGTAGAGAGTCAGGTGAAACACGAGCCAAAAAACAAGGAGAAAATGAACTAATGCGCCTTGCTATGCGGTACAAACTTTCCGGAAGAACAATAGTTGCTGACAAATTTTTTTTTTATTTTTCATCTTATAAATTATCTTAATGAATTGTTCGTCTTTTTTATTGTAATGTTATGTATTCCATTATTTTTTTGTTTAAATAAAAACCTTTTTTATCAATATATGTCTGTTCTTACTAAGAACTTTTAAACATGCTGTTAATTTTCATTTAAAATGCAAGTGGTCCCAGCCAGGCCCAGGTAGCAGTTTGTGCCACACAAATTAGGTGGATACTTAAGGGTTAAGAAATTTATGCAATATAAGCAAATGGAAATAGTTGAATTTGTCTGTACGTGAAGGTGGAATGCTCCATCAGTAATTTCTACCGGCACTGTAGCACAATTAATTATATTTTGGAAATTTTACTTTCTGTCACTTTCTTTATGTCTCCCCCTCTTTTTTTCTCAATATCGCTCAACCTCTCTCGCTATATCTCCCTCTCTATCTCTATATCTATCTCTACCTCTATCTCTTTCTCTAACTATATCTCTATCTCTCTCTTTATCCCTCTATCTGTTCTTATCTTTGTGTCAATATTCAATAGCTACTAGTTTTACTTTTCTTATTCTTCTTTACAACACATAAAAATCTTTTGAAGTAGAAAGTTTTTAATTTGTTAAGGCGCTATCACGGTCACTAATAAAAAAACAGCTTTTAGTTCCATTTCTGTAAACCGAGGCTCTATATAAGAGAAAAATTAAAAGGAGTCTGAAATATGTCTCTATTATCGTAGTTATTTTTCTGAAATCGTGTGATTTCAAATAGGCTCGGCTTACAGAACAGGACCGATTATTTAGGATTGCTTATTTGTAGTAAACACATGCTAGTACATATGAACATATTTTTTTCATAAGAGCCTTATGAAAACAACAAATTATTAATCAGTTCTCTATTTATACAACACAGATCAAAAACAAAAATGTCAAAGTTGCAGCTGAAATCGATAATCGTAATTGGAACAAGATAATCGGCATCAACTTGCTCCAATAAAGGGCTCTAATACACATGTATAGACACATGTACATATGTGTCAACATTTTTGTTAAAATAAAAAATTTTAGTACATCCACAAACATACATACATACATACATTCATATCGTATCCTTAAATGCAACCGGACATAATTACACAAAAATTCGAAATCGAGTTTTTGATTGATTATCGTTCACTTTATCAAACTACATGTTCACGCAAATATTCAGACCTATGCGATCAAAAATTACAAATTTATTATAGAAATTCAAAAGGACGTAATTACGAATGCATCTATTTTTTATGGGAAGGAACGTAAATAACATAAAATCTTAAATATACATATATGAAAATTTAATAAATGGTTAAAAACATCCACACTACAACTAAATTTTAAAGAAATTTTTCAAGAACACTTTATTATTATTGATTTTTGAAAGTTTCTTATTACTCCTGTAACAAATATAAAAGAGTAGTTACGTCCGTTTGCATTTAAGGTGACGGTATTTGTATACACTTATAAGCGTTTCAAATTTAGTCTTTAACATTTTATGTCATTTTTTAAACATAAAAAATTAGCTTTGATTCTCTTTTGTTTTTTTTTTTATTTTTCTGTTTAATTTTTGGAAGTTGTCCAAATGCAAAATAGAAATTTCGTTTCTTAAATATTTAAAAAATTTTGGGACCTTTAGGAATAAGTGAGCATATACTTATATATTTGTATACATACATATGTTTATATGTTTGTATGAATGTACGTAAGAATGGACGTATGTCGATGTTTTGATAAATTATGCAAAATCTATTAAAGCTCAAAAATTCATTGTGCAAAATTCCATAAATTAAGACAACAACCATATTAACAACATGAAAAAAAATTATTATTTTTTTAAAAATCATTTGACCAGCAGGAAATAAATCAAAAATTAATTTTGAAATAAATTAACAGCCTGTGGTGATACGATGTCGACAGAAAACGTTGGAACGGCAATATTTTTTGAAAAAATGTAACAATAAAACATAAAAATCAGTTTCTAGTTTGAATTCCAATCGCATGTAGAATAAGTTTTTTTTGGGCATCGTGAACAGAACACTAGAAACATCAGTAATATTAGCAAATGTGTCTTTGTTTTTAATTCAAATTATAAAACGAACTTATACTTTCGATATCGTGAAACAAACACTAAATTGCCTAAGACGGCTTTACTACTCGCAAAGTTTAAAGGCTCAGTTAGCCGACTGCAATGTAAAGTAACTATATCAGTAGGAAACAGCTGATCGATATTATTTTGTGAAAATCAATGAAAATGGTTGTAGAGATGTAATGTAACCTGCTTTTCATATAAAAATATCGATCAGCTGTTTCCTACGTTTTAGCTACATTAAATTACAGTCGGCTAACTGAGTCTTTACTTTGCAAAGTCTTGAGTTTATAGGAGGGCAGGAGGAAGAGAATGGCAGCTCGGTTTTACATCTTCTACAAACTTAAGACTTTGCAAAGTAAACTTTGTGTTTGATAAAGCCTTCTTAGGCAATTTAGTGTTCGTTTAACGATATCCAAAGTATACTTTCGTTTTATAATTTGAATTGAAAACAAAGACGACATTTTTTATTATATTGTTGTTTTCAGTATATAATTCAAAATCTATGGAGGTTTTCGACATCATTGAGCAGGCCTTGAACAAAAAAAACAATTTTGATATTCAAAAAATATACCAGATATTAAAATATAATTTTCTTTTTCTCTTTTTTCTTGCACAGACTTAAATTGTTCAACCGATTTTCATCAAAATGGAAAAGTTAGATGAAGCTGTTGATATTGCTTGAAGCTGTGTGAATTTAACTTAAAGACTTGGTTGTGAAAAGAAAATTATATAATTAAATATAATAAAATAATGTAAAAAATGTAAATAAATAAATATTTAATCGAACTATTTTTATGAATTTTTTTTCTTTTCTACTTAAATTAACAAAAACCAAGATCCGTTTTAAAAAATCTACTTTAAAATTGCAATAGTGTCAAAATTATTAAATACAATTTTTTTTTCAAAACGTCGAATATACCCTCCAACTTTAAATTAACAAGTGGGAGTTTAAAAAAAAAGAGAAATGTAGGGTACATGAAACTGTGTGTCCGCAGCCCAATCTTCTCACCTCTCCCAGCAATAAACTTACAAATTGCTGCAACCAAAATTTAGAGCTTGGACAGGGAACAAAAAAATTTTTTGGTTAATGCAAATATAATACGAGAATTATATTGCTGCATCTTATCACAATGGGTTGAATGAACGATTTCTTGTTAACATTTTTTTTTATATTTTTCAATGTCAAATAACAAGATGTGTGTTTGTACTATTCAACCGTATTAATTTATTTATAAAAATATATATAAGAAAATTCGTTATAAATACATACATATTTATGTATATGACATACATTTTTAATTATTTAATAAATTCCGGCAACAATTTTAGGTTTTATAAAAAAGTAAAATAAACATTATTGCTTTATGAAAAAAAAAATAAATTAAAATGTTTTCCTTTCTTCACCCAAAAGTATACAGCACAATAAATTATCTGAAGCAGAAAGAAATAAAAAAAATCATCATTATTATATTTGAATAAACGATCGCCATCGAAAAGTTCATGATCTTAATTAAAATTATCGCAGAAACAAATGACCAAGTTTGTTTTTATTTTTTTATTTTTTTTTGTACCACATAAAGAATACCAACTTTACCAAAACATTTCATTCATTTCTCAACAGCGAACGAAAATGATTATTTATAATTTACTATTGCTGAGAGTAACTCTAAGTATTTTCTTTGGATTAAACTACCTACAGCCAGCGAAAAGTGCACCATATCACAGTCATTATACTGACGTTTATAATAAGTATCCAGTAGTCTATCAACGTTACGTACGGCGCAGGCCACCAATGTATCTGCATGACAAATACATGGAAGAAATTGTGGAAATTTTTGATACCAAAGAAAGACCTCCTGCATATGATGGTCTAATGACAGATGAAGAAGTAGATAAATTTATATTTTGTGATTTCAATCGCCAATTGGATATTTGTAAGTTTCCTAGTTTTTTTATCTTTATGAAAAAAAATTAAAAAAAATTAAAAAAAAATTAAAAATTTTCTTTTCAAATTTACACAAAGGCAAACAGTATTGGGATGTAAGAGAACACACCGGACCTTTTGCAACGACACCCTCAAGTACAGGCAGTAATGCAAAACCCCAAACATCAACTGCCACTTCCACTAGTAATCATCAAATATTAGCAACAGCTGCTGATGATATTTCACTTTTAAAAGAAACTGAATACATATATTCTGATGAAATTCAAGAAGTTGAACACAAGCCGCCAGAGAATACGGAAAATTATGATTATTATGATGAAAAATACTTTTGATATATTTTGTGTTCTATAAGTTTATAAATTGTTTTATAAAACGTAATCTTAAAGTATTTTTTAATATTTCACATTCTTAATATTATTCGCTTCATTCACAATCTATTTTGGGAGTCGTAGTTCATTTTTGAGTTGGTAATTGTAATTTAAAAACATTGTTTATAAAGAAATCAATATAACCAAATGTTTAGATGGAAAATATCAACAACCTTTGTATGACCCACAAGTCCTAACAATATCTTTCCACTGGCATGGCTTAAGGCTCAGTTAGCCGACTGTAATGTAAAGTAACTGCAACGTAGGAAACAGCTGATCGATATTTTTATATGAAAAGTAGGTTACGTTACACTACATCTCTATAACCACTTTCATTACCTTTCACATAACAATATCGATCAGCTGTTTCCTACTGTTGCAATTACATTCAGTTACAGTCGGCTAATTGAGCCTTTAGACAAATCATAATGATTTGTGCTAATCATTTTAACTATATATTTTGCATACTGATAAATCACCTCAAAGAAGTTGATTTATTTCCAATAATTTTGAAAATAATCGTCCTTATTCCAGTTGTCAATATCGACGTTACGTCAATACAATACCAAAATATTGGGGCTTGTATACTGGCTTTTTTTTTTTTGACGTGACGTCGATGTTAACAAATGGAATAAGGGTGAATATTTTTCTAACTGGATTTATCTATGCAATCTAGCGTTGCTTTTAAAACTAAGAGCTCCATCCCTGGATCATCCATGTATAGTGATTGAAAATTTTTAAATTTTAGTTTTATGGTAGGTAAAGACTTTGCCAACTTGCTTACGTAACATGTTTTCGAATATTTTGATAAAGACACTGCAACCTGCAATGCAGCCCATAAACATTAAAACATTTTGATATTTTCGAAACATCGAATGCAACTTCCAACGCAACCATAAGACACACTATGCGACCAACAATAAATTCTGCCTGGTTGCATAAACACGTTGCTAAGTCTGTACCTACCATTAAATGTCAATCACATGTGGATAAAATTAACAAGACAGCTGCTGCGCTCTGCTCATAATTTACGTATGTACATAAATTGAATACGAAAATTGGAACAACAAATCACTCGCAAGCCTGGTGGAAACACTTCTTACTTGATTTAAGGTCGGTGGAAACATACTTTAAAATAGATTGTTAATTGAGTAATTATATAGGTATATTTGCGATTTGTCACAACTAAACTCATGACTCACACAACTTTAAAATGTTCCCATAATTATCAAAGTGATCTAGAAATATTATATGTAAATTTAATAAATGTTTCTCGATCATATAAATCTGCTCCTAATCTACAATAGTCCTCGTCCATACAGTGAAACATTTGCTGCAAAACATTTTTGTTTTCACTTTTGAAACTGCATTCGTGTCCACATTGTGAAGTTTTTGCTTTGCAAGTTAATACATTTTCTCATATATTTTTCATGAGAATGAGGTGAGAATGACGTACTCAACAAGAACTTCGTGTACATAAAACAAAGTACCCTTTGCCATTCCTCTTTCCCCTCTCGTGAACAAACTCAAATGTTTTGCAGCAAATGTTTCACTGTATGGACGACGACATAGTGCCTTATTTATACACCCAAAAAAATCAATCCATCTGTATTTAAATCAATTCAAAGCAGTGCCATAAGTACGGATTTTCTGAATTACTTTATAATTTTATTTTTTTATTACCAATCCATTACTGGACTTAGGTAATTACGAGCATATTTAAAATTAAGTTTTCGCTTAATTATATTAGTGTTGTATGTTATACTACCTTCCATTATAAATTGCAGGATACCACATTTTTCCCACGTACAGAATAAGCTGTTTGGCTTCATTTTAAACGTATTATTAACTAGGGTGCTCAATCGGTTAACCGGTTAATTACAACCCGATTAACTGATCGGTTAGCTTAAAATTAACTTTTTTCGATTAACGATTATAGCGGTTAATTTCAGTTGAATAATCGATTAACCGACGTTACAAATTTGTTCATATTTTGTAGTATTACAAATATTTTTTCGTTTGAATAGTTATTTGTTTCGTCTAATTTACAAAAAGTAAGAAATTATTACTAGAATAAATATTCTAACAAAATTAACCGAAACAATTAGAAGTGTCAAGAATTTCAGCAGCCACGTAATTTATCAGCACCCTAGTCTATCTACTTGGGTAGAGATTCTTATTAATATCAGCTATTTGACTTAAATTTTCTATCTCTTTAGAAACTAACATTAATTAATAAAAATACATATTTAATTCAATAAAAATTGAAATTACTGAACTTAAGCCTGACTAAAAACTATTTCTGATTATAATTCACTACAGTTCAATTAAAAATTAAAAAAAATTTCTCATTTAAACATTACTCTAGTGGCATAATAAAGGATTTTATATGCTTTTTAAAAATCCATTAAGGGGACTGAGAAGTAAAAGAATTTTTCCAAGTCAGGTTTTACCAAAACTAAAGAGGAGAATCGCTTAAATCCTACACATCTAAAGCAAATTAATTTTCTGAAAGATTGTGTTGAAGATATCTTTAAACTATTAACGTAACTAATATAATGACCTCAAAAACTTATTAATTTTTAATGAATACATATTTATGATTTTTTTTCGTGATTAAGAATTATTAATTTATGCCCTTATATTTGCTGAAAACACTTGATTTATAGAAAAAACTTTATTGATCGTTTAACCGCTTAATACTGAAATTAACCGATTATTAACCAGTTAAGAGAAGAGGGATTAACTGATTAAAGCAAACCCCCGGTTAATTGAATACAGTAATTGTTAAAACACAGACGAGAAGAAAATAAACACCATAGACAATGATTTACAGGCAAATTAGCAATTCGTTCCCTAAAACGAAATTATCTTTTGTAACTGCATAAAATTCTATTAGTAGCAACAAGGTTTGACTTTACTGTTATTTACTCTTGGTAACTGCGGATATTGTAATTATAAATAATAAAAGAAAAAATAAAAATTTAAAATTTGGGATAACAACCAAAACATACCTGTGAACCCTGACAATCAGTTTGGCACTTGTAGCAAGTATATTACATGGTTAGTGTCTAAGAAAAATTATCATGTTTCCACAGATAGAGGTTTGTGGCTGTAATAAAACTGAGTGCCAATTCCATTAAACAGGGTGTCAGCTTAATTCGCTCTCATAAATATGCTCACTAACTATTACTAAAACAATCGAATTTTAAAATGTCCCATGATATCGATAATTATCGAATAAGCAAATGTATAAATTGTCGGCTTATTTCTGTTTTGATGTGTTGGACAAAAATGTGTTTTCGAGAAAATCGATGAAGAATGTTTAGTTCATTAGTTTTATAAAAATACACGATAGAATTTTTGGTTAATAATAAAAGTAATAGATAGATAGATAGATGTTTTTTATTCAAACTTAAAGTTGGTAAACTTTTTACATCCAAATTACAAAAATCCTTAGCAATGCATTCCACATTCATAACAACAATATTGTTCACTACTTGCTCACGTGGTTTAAATTATTGTATATATTTAAGTATCTACTATAAAAGGTGAAAATATCAGTTTCATTCATATAACATGGCTTTTATAGGTAAAACAAAGGAAGAAATAAAAGACAATGATTATATTTAATAAAAGAAATTGTATTAATAAAAAATAAATATCAATTAATTTCATTCACAATAGTTAAATTATTGTACTTTGCTTTGATTTACGTTCTTTGAGTAGAATATGCATTGATATACATTATAACAGACTTGAATATTGAATTGTTAATACTTTTACTTGAGAAATATGCCACATATGAAAAAAATTTTCTATTGCCGTAAAACAGACTTTACAATGTTCAAAAATTGCGGAAATTACGCAAATTTTTTTTTTCATATCTCCAGATATATTCAAGATATCGGAAAACTGATAAGGAATTTGGAAAGAGGAAAAATTATTCATATATAATCAATCAATAACTCAATTTTATTAAAAATTTCCCATACATCAAAACAGAAACAAACCGACGAAATGTTAAAATCTTCATTCCACTAAATTTTTGCGATCGTAAATATTAACCCACTGTTTCCACAAGATTTTTGAATACACACAATTTCTACTCAAACCGACCGTTTGGGTTGTGGAAACAGTGGTTTAGGTTTATATTCACAAATCAAAATAAAATGTATTTTAAATCTACACACAAAAAAGTAATATGAACGATTTTGTAATATTAATTAAATTATTTGTAGTATCAATTAAAAAATTAATTAAATTTTCACCTATAAACAATTTGATAATATCAATTAAGTTTTTCTAGTCAAACTAATTAATATAATTAAAAGTTTAATTAATATAATTAAATTCTTAATTGAAAATATTAATTGGTGAACACTTTTTTCTGTGTATGTAAATATTTTAAGCAAATTTGGCATGAAAAATTTTAAATAAAATAAAAATAATAATTGAATACATAAAATTTAAAATGTTTATTTTTCGATATATTGTCAGAAGTTTATTTTAATAACCTCTTATTAACCTCTGGTTTTTACAGCAACAATGAAATGCATATAGACAACGCTGAACCACCAGCAAATAAATTTCAAATTAAAATAACACATAAAGTAAACTTTATGAATATAGGGATAAAAATTCATAGGTTTTTTAATTTTTTTTTTTAGTTTATTTTTAAAAATATTAAGATTGTAAATTTACGATGTCGAAAAGTGGTACAGAAAACGAAAAAATTTCTTTTTGATTTCAATATACATATGATCATACTAGTGATGGTAACGAATGTCAAGTTTTGATATTCGCGAATACGAATATATCAAACAATATTCGCGAATACGAATACGAATATTTGAAACGATATTCGCGAATACGAATATTAAAACATTGTTATGAAAAAAGACTTCACACTCTTGTTGGCATACCTTAAAGTTAATAAAAAGTACCCAAAATTTTAATGATCGTCATTGAATAACATTTAAAAATGATACAAAGCGCAAATTTCTATAAAAAATTTAATGTATTTGTATGAACTAAAATTTTTAGTCATTTATTTAAATTTCGTTTAGGATTTATGCATTTATTTGTTTAATTTCTGTGGAACAATATTCGTATTCGTATTCGACTGAATATGGAGAGTACGAATACATTCGTATTCGCCTGAAAATGGCCGAATATTCGACAATTGGAATACGAATACGAATATTCGTGCATCACTGGTACATACATACATAAGCAATCCATGGGATAGGAGCTTATGCCTGCAAAAGTGCAAACTAGTGTGTATGTTTTTATTTCGTAATCTGCATATGATTTTACTGGTAATTATAGACGATAAGTTATACATATAAATGTTGTCTCTTTGGCGGCATCCGAGTATTCTAATCTTCATAATCCGTTTATAACATGCGTACATTAATATTATTAGTAATGTTTAAAATATCAGATATTCTTTAAGCTACTTCTTGGATTTTATGGGAAAACTAAGCGGATTTGTTAAATCAAAATAAATACACACACACGTACGTACATATGTTTGCAAGTGTGTGCTATACCTGATTTACATTAAGCATTTTATTCATGAAATTATTTGCATGAACAATTTTTATTTTGCAATATGAGGCCTGGAAGAGAAACTTATATCAAAAGAGTTGCCCGAAATGCATCAGAATATCATTCTAGGTCCTTTTTTATATAACATTCTCTTTTATATCGCTACAATTAGCAAATAGAAAAAGTTGCGTGCAACAAAATTCATGAAATTTTATGAAAAAATGCTTAATGTAAATCAGGTATTATTCAAAAAAAATTATGTATGTACGCATCAGAGATCAGCAACGAGTAGTAATAAAGTGATTAGACTTTTAATTTCTTGTACTTATGCGCACTCATTCTTATTATAATGTTTTTTATGAATCATATTCACTCGAAGGTTTGAAGTGCGCATCAAACTCATAATTAGAAACAATTATCACGTGTTTGATTTCGACTCTACTTAACTCAATGTCTATTGACGATGCAAAATAAATAAGTATGAGTTTATGTGTTTGCTCTGTTCTTTTTTTCTTTTTACTTAATTGTTTTTGTTGTACTGTATTAATTCAAAACCACCGCTTTCACATAAACATATGTATATGGATGAGTTGAGTGAGCTGAACCAATGTAAGCATTATAAGTATTTTTCTGAAATTATATATCAAACTGAGGTGATTTATGAGTGGGAGTGTGGTATGAATATGAATGTCGATGTCACATTCATATTTATTGCAACCTACACTTATAAATCAATCTTATTGTGAGTGTGCGTAAGTCAGAGTAGTTGAGTTCAAACGGTGTCTACGCATTTATATTTAAAATATAATAAGTCAGTATGACTAGCGAAAAAACTATTTATTGCACATCACTGGTATGCATATATATATGTATGTATATATTTTCAAAATGTTAAAAGCATTGAATACTATATTCAATGCTTTTAACATTTTTTTTCATTGGGATGCGGAAATTTTATCGTAAATCTTGTTGCCTACTTCCATTATTTTATCGCTTAAAATGTAAAACCCACCATAGGCCCATCATATGTAGTTACATGTATATACAGTGGAGTTCGGCTATAACAACTTCCATGTCAACTGGTACTTTTATTCGCTATATGCACAAATATCGTTTAAAAATTAATAAATATTTCCTCAGGGTTCCAATAAAGTAACTAAACGTTAGGAAAATAATTCAATTTATACCTAAAAAAAAATTAAAATCTTCTTGAAACACACCTTCATTAAAGTAAGGCACGTGCCCATAGCGGCATAATTTAAAGGGCACCAAGATGTATAAAGGTAAAAGAATGTAAGTGCAATTGAAATTCGAAAACTGATTTGGCTAAATTTCGCTTTAGACAAATACAACATTTCTAATTAGTTGAGTTGGTTTGGTTGGAATAATTATATGTGAATTAAAAAAAAGCAGATGTATATATTTTTATGTATTATGAAATGAGTACAGAATCACTAAAGTATTTGAAAATTATATCGAACCTTAAACGACAAAAAAGCTTAACCGACACATTTTTGCACCTGGTTTTTTTTTGACAAAATACGATGATTTACGATCGCAAGTAATCCATTTAGGTCAAAACATCGTGTTCGTAAATTATGTCATTGAAGCTTTTGTTTAGGTTATGACACGATATTTTTTTATACCACTTCTATATAATCAAATCGGGAGGCAAATAAAAGAGTGGTCAGGTCGAGTGCAGTCCTAAATCTGCTACTACTGACATATACAAGGTTAGTATTAACTTTTGACATTTGTGTTCACCTCAGCACACAATTTTGTGGGGAAGTGTTTTCATTTTTATTAGCTTTGGCTTTCGTTCGACTTCTTGTACAAAGTTTCGTCGTCTAACAGGATCACCAACGAATACATGGTACGTATGGACTTTTATATGTCGAGCTTAATTTTCAATTTTATCATAATCGACAGAAATTAAATTTTTCAGCAGGTGGGTGTCTTTTAATATTCAAATACGTTTCTATACGTAAATTTTCGCTTACAATAAAATTTTACAGCCTGCCTCAAAATTTTGGAATTTTGATAATTCTAAATTAAATTCTAAATAAAATCTTAATAACCAAAATAAAACTGTAGAATGCAACAACAAAGTAACATAAGACCACTACAATAATACTTACATGCATGTACCGATGTTACATCGAATAAGTAAAAATAATTAATGTGATGACCGTAAAAGATAAGAAAGAATAGTTAAAACATACTTAGGTAGATTAATATAATTTCGTGCTAAAAATTAGTAGTGAGATTTATAAATGTGTTTGCCAAAGGTAAATTAATTGTATACACAACAATCGTTTCTCATATTCCGTTTCATTGTAAATTTAAGTTAAATAGCTGATGTTAATAAGAATCTCTACCCAAGTAGATAGACTAGGGTGCTGATGAAGTGCATGGCTGCACAGAAAAGTATCGGTATTTCCCCCAGCTTAAAGTCTAAGTTTAATTTTTCTTTTCTTCTTTAGAAACTCACATTAATTAATAAAAATATTTCATTCAATAAGAATTGAAATTACTGAACTTAATCCTGACTAAAAATTATTTCTGATACAGTTTTTATTTCAATAAAAAAATCTATTTTTGATAATATGTCGTTGCTTACGTAAAAATCGAAAAAAAGGATCGATATAGTACGAAAGAAAATGCTATAATCAGTACAAAATAAATAATCGTACACATACGAATATATCGAGTCATAGCTGCCAAAAAAAAAAAGCTTAAGCGATACATTTTTTGAACTTCGTTTTTTGACGAAAATCGACTACTACCTATGATCGCAAATAATCGATTTTCATAAAAAATTAAGCGAATAATTATGTCGCTTAAGCTTTTTTTGGCTGTTATGGCATGATATTATGATGCAATAACTGAAATAAAAACGAGCTACACAAATGTTTTTTCTGCTCATGAGAAATGTGACCCAAACTTCGAATCGTTTAAGACCGATTTTAAGTTAACGACCACGGAAAGTAATTCTGACAAATAGTGGTCGTTATAGACGTGTTTTACTGTACATTCTATTGCAAGTAAAAAAAACTTGTTTATTTTTAAGATTATAATAACAGAGAAAGTGAGAATATTCGACGGAAGCAAATAAGTGTTTGTTGCATTTGTTTCAGCGTGATATTTCAAATGACTCATTTCACTTATGAGTTTAAAAAAAACACATGTAAGTAACTTTTGATTCAATTTGCTGAATGGAATTCTCACTAAAACTACATGTATGCGAATAAAAACAATATATATTAAAGCAAAATTTCTTTGTATGAAAAAAAATTGCAAATTTTTAAATGAAACAAGATTTACAAGTTACTTAAAATCGTAAGTAATTTGGTCAGACATTCAGACCTCCAATCAATAGCAACATAACACAGCAGCAAATCTTTTTATGGAATTTTAAAGATAAATAAGTGTCGTGCACAGAGAAACAGACGTACAGTACACTCAAAAATGTATGTTAATCATAAAATGGGTTCTGAGTTATTTGCAAGCTTGAATGCTCCACTGTTCTACCTGATTTATTTTGAAAATATTTTGATTCTACTCCACTGTAAGGTTAAAAAGCGTATTGTTCTTGGAATTAATTGAGGACTAGAATATATTTAACAGGCATGCAATCAGCTAATTTATGATTTAATGATGGAAAATTTTATTTATATCACTTAGAAAGAAAGTGTGATTGGTGTAGGCACGACTTAATTAAAACAAGCGACTTAAAATTTTGATTTGCTAAATCCTGTCCTACTAATATTATGAATGTGCAAATGCTTATGTTTGAGTGTTTAATAACTTATGTCGAAGGACCGACCCACTGTGACATGTGACTGTAATTTTTTTTTAAATTTAAAAAATTCCAATCAGGATCACATTTTTGGTAACAGAATAAAAATTATTCTTGAGAAAAAAGTTGAATGGCGGGGGGGGGGGCGTTGGCTGAAGTAGTTAGCATGTTGACTAGAAAAACGAAGATCCTGGTTCAAAAATAACAACACCATGCATTTTCCTGATGTGCATTAGTGTCCCCTTGTGTCAGTTGTTGTAGGAAAGTTCAAGTAATGAAGGTATAGATTCTGGTCACTGAGCTATACTGACTTCAGCAGATACTAATCCTAATGGAACATCAGAG
Source organism: Tachina fera (assembly GCA_905220375.1). Taxonomy (NCBI): domain Eukaryota; kingdom Metazoa; phylum Arthropoda; class Insecta; order Diptera; family Tachinidae; genus Tachina; species Tachina fera. The sequence continues at coordinate 79,747,104 of LR999966.1, forward strand.
CTCCCTCCTTCCCTCCCTCCTTACCACCTTCCCTCCCTCCTTCCTTCCTATTGTGTAACAGAATCATCTGTGAAGTAAAGTAAAACAACGAATAAAGATCGCTACTAAGCACAGCTTCAAAAAATTTCATTCTCCTAATTGAAGCCGGGGGTGCTGCAACTCTGCGTTATAACGTGCAAAACGTAGACTTGTAAAAAGAAAGAAAGAAGATTTCCGTTTTTTCCCCTTCCTATCTCTTCGTTCAACACCTCTATTCTCTATCACTTTCCCTTTCCTAAAGAAGTTAACACTTATGAGTACTAGTAGGCATTCATTGCCTGAGTGTTACTTCTCTTTATAAAAAAAAAAATATATAAAAATTTTGTTATTAATTAACAGTAGAACCTCAAAAAAATGTAACTTGCGTAAAAATTAATCGCTTGTGTAAGTTAACTGAATTTCAAGGCTCACGTGCAGCTAAATAAAAGTTAACTTTTCATTTGACTTTTCTGAGTTTAAGAATTTTTTACCGCCGCAAGCTATTCCTATAAAATTGTGGAATAAGATAAAAAAGTGCTGGTCATCAAGACTTTTTCTGAATCTTATTCCACGATTTTATAGGAATAGTTTATGGCAGTAAAAAAAATTTTTTAAGCACAGAAAATTAAAATGAAAAGTTAAATACGATAGTGAAGACGACATTCCGTTATGTAAATTTATATTATTTTTATGTTATGAAAATTTACATTAATATATAGAAATTTGCCAAGAATGACTGGAAATTTAACAACAGCCGGTACAAATTAAATCTTAGTTTATTTTGTGTAATGATAACAACTGAGTAAGATAAATAAATTGAATGAGTTATTTCCGAAAAATCCATGTTTATTAAAGTTAACTATCCATGTGATATTTTGGTTACCTTTTTTAAGATTCTACTGTATTACATATATAAAAAAATTGTATGTTTGAGAGGTGCGATGTTTGTTCTACTTTGAATGAAATTTGGTAATTTGGTTTATGCAAAATTGTTTTATACTTTGTTTGGCTTTGATTAGGCTAAAGTTTGTATTTTTTAGGAAGCAAAATTACATGTGATAATTTTTAAGGAATACATGATACCAAAATTAATTGTAAAAACGCTAACAAATTTTAGCAGAACGTAACAACATGCTCTTTTCGAAGAGCGCCACAGCTTTATTAGCAGCGTTCTCGGGTTTGGTCTACAGTGTGTGGTGTCAGTTGATAAAAATTTTAGCTTTTTATACACAAATGGGCAAATCGAACATGTGAATTATTTTCTTTTATTGTACTATAATTTGCTGAAAGCTTTTTTAAGGAGAGCTCAATTTAACTTACATTTTCATTGCAAATGATGGTAAAATTTAGCTTTTATTGCAAAAAAAAACTTTGAGCAAAATGTAATACGATAAATAAAAATAATTTACATATTCCCTTTGCACAACTGTCATCACACACAGTGCACTAATTATAAACAAAGCTGATGATGGAGGTGTAGTGACCTTCGAAAACAGTGAGTTGTTCCATTCTACTAAGTGTTTGTCAAAATATATTCAATTAACTTTGGTGTTATTTGTTTATGAATAATTATCACATGTAATTTGTCTTATAGCCTAATCAATCATAAATAAAGAAACAAATGAAGTTCGGACAATAATATAAAGTAAAACTAACTAGAACTGACTAAAACTTTTTGAGCGTAAGTTAAAAAAGAACAGTTGTTACAAGTACATGACGCATGCGAGGAGTAGGAAGGTGACGATAATTTGCTTGATTGAATTAAAATTTAAGTCGTACTCAAAACAGCCACATTAAATCAAATAAACGAGAAGAAAAAAAACACAAAGTGTAACATAAAGAAAGAAATTATTATTTGAAGGCAACTAACTACACATAAATAAACCGTTCTGCTTACAAAATCCCCATATTATAAATAAAACAGTTTTTCGCGATACGCCAACGGAAGCACACACAAAACGATATACGACTTGCGTAGAATTTTAAGTCAAACTCAAGTTTGGAAGTTAAAATAGCAACAAATAAATAATAAAGAAATGAAATATTACACCGTTTTAAGCTTTTTATTACTTTCCCTGCTAATAATCCCCGCAAAAAGTGATCTACTGGAATGTGATGAAAAAGGTTTACTACCCTCGTTGAGTGAGATTCCCGGCATAAGTCTCAAAAAAGCCAGCACCGAAGAGTCTGGTGAAAAATTATTTAGCGATTTCTTTAACAAATGGGGCTGTGAAGTGAAAATAGGAGCCAAGAAGTTTGGTGCCAAGGTAAAGGAAAACGCTGAGAAATTAAATGAAAACGTTAAAGAGCGTGTTAAGAAATTCGCCATAAGAGCCAAGGAAGTTGGTTCGGATATCAAATCCAAATTTAATGACTTTAAAGAACGCCTGCACAAGGACTCCGACGAAATGGTAGTCAGTGATAAGAAATTCATTTTGGAAAATGTGGAAATGATTGATCCCGATATCTTGAAAGCCGATCAGGAATGTGGTCATGGTCATATATTGGATTCATTGGGTAATTGCAGAAAATTACGAAAATAATTTCTAGTGCAAATTAAGTTTTAATTTGTAGAGGAAAATAATATGTTAAACCAAAGTTTATATTTATATTAAATTTAAAGATAAAAGCGTGTTTGTGTGTGGTTTTGCTTATAAATGTAATATTCGAATAAATAAATAAAAGAAATGTAGTGAAACGCAGCGAAGAAGAGTTCTTTCTATTAAATTCTTTTTAAACAAAATAATCCAGCTGAAATCTATAAATAAATTGAAACCATTGTTCTTTGTTGACAAAGTTTGTCAAATATTTGATCGCCTAGTGTGATTAGAAACTATTTTAGACGGGCAAGTAACACAACTGCAGGTTTTGGAAAAAAAGCTATTTGGCTATAAAAAAACACGTCTGTTATACGATCACATTGCGTAAAAAATATTAACCATTTTCAAAAAATTAATAAATATTTAATTGATCCATCCTTCTAATTATTTTTGTTTCACTCACTTCAAAGAACGAAAAAGAAAAAAATCAAAACTTTTTTTTTCGTTTATTTTTGTACTCTGGTTTTAAGTACAAAGAAATCAAAACAAAAATAAAATTATAACTGAAAAACCACAATAAATTTATAACCCCAATAGTGTCGATTATTTTAGCTCCTGTGTCGTGTCATTAACAGCAAAGCTCTAACAGCTCTTACATGTGGTATTGTCAACATTTGCAAAGTAATCACAAATATATAATCTAAGGTCGTCTACTACCTGACAGTAAATTATATCATACAAAAAGAAAAAAATTTACCATGAGGTCCATTATTAAATATGTAACGAAATAAGAATTGTCTGTAGATCATGGATATATGTATAAGAGTTTTCTAAGAAAAACCGTGCATTTATTTTACGTTTTATATTATTTTTTTTTTTTTAATTTTTGTTATTAGTTAGCTCACTTTAGGATGCTATGATTTCACATCGTTTTCATTGCTTGGAGCTCTTTTTTATTGGTGCCTTAAAATAAGAAATAACGTACTGATAAGAAATGAAATAAGACCCAATGAAATAAAACCAAAAATATGAAATAAGGACCAAAAGAAAATTGATGAAAAAATAGCTCAATTAAAAAACCAAATGAAACAGAGCTCAAGATGTTGTTAAATTTAATACTACTCAAAATAAAAAAAAATAATTTATTATTTATTTGTTTATTTATTTAATTATAGTCTATGCGCTGAGCCCTTATAGATACTTATTTTATTCCACACTCCATATTAAATTTTTTATTACTAGATATACCAACGGACGCCACAATCGTGCGTATTCTAGAATCATAATGTAAATAATTTTATTGAGATAAAAAGAAAACGTATCTAAAGGTCATAAAAAATGCACATCCACCCACATACTCACATACATGCATATGGATAATTAAATAAAACATGAAATTAAAAACACAAACGAAATCTCTTTAACTAATCTAATGCATGGCATGTATGGCTTTCATACAATAACACATAAGAGAAAAACAATTTCAGATCAAGAGAAATACTACACACACACAATCTCATGTTTTGTTTCTTGTTTACTTGTAAGCTAATAAATGCGTGTGTAATATGTGTGCATGTATAATTTTCAATAAAATATAGACTCGGCACATCTGTACTGAAATCCCTTTAAAACCATATAAATCTTTTTATAATCGGTGCAGTAGTACCGGCGTAAAAGGGATTACAAAAAACATGTCTGCCTATTAATTATATAGATTAATATTTTTCATTTCTTCAATGAATAAGGAAAAATTAACAGCGATCAACATTCTCTTATGGCAATTTATTCACCCAAATCTAAAGCAATTATATTATTCCCCAACACTTTTACGGGTTCTTTTCAGTAGAAAGGAACAATTTCAGGAAAGTGAAATGGAACATATTCTAAATTAATTTTGTAGTTTAATTTGAAATTTATTTGCTTGTGGTTTAGCTTGGTCTATATACGTATTTCATTGGCGCTTAAACCAAATCATCAGTAGACTTCAACCACAAATTTTGAACAGTCACAAACCTCTTACTTTATGCACAGACTTTCAAAAACTATATGAGAATTCATAGAATAATAATATTTTTGAAAATCACAAAGACAAAATAAGTTTGGTAGGCTTTGAAACTCATACAAAACCCAGCAAATAATTTATATTCGATGTGAATCTATTTTATTTTTCTACACCTTCATACAATTAGAAATCCATTGGATAACAATAAAAGTAATTACAAGTCTACTGATGATTTGGTTTAAGCCACAAGCAAATAAATTTTAAATTAAAATATGATTATGACAATATGTCGAATAATAAACTTCTTAAATTAATTTTGTAGTTATGACCATCGATTTGAAACACAATTGCGCAGAGGGCACATAATAAGCAACATATTTCAAAGCTTTGACTTATATTAGATTTTCATATAAAAATTAAAAAACAAAAATATAAAAGAACTATCAACTAAAGATTTTCCTAAAATCAAAAATAGGTTTAATTAAAAATTAAAAAAAAACATATTTTTACTTAGTACTTTTATATAATAAAAAAAAATAAGTTTACCAGCCCTGAAACCATATTTCTGATTTTTCTAATTTTTAATACGAAATTATTTCTTTCTAAAATAAAGAATAAAAATGTGTTTTGTTTTTACTTTTATACACCAAAAAAAGTTTAAATTTTTCAGCTCTACAGCTGTGTTTTTTATTTTTCTAATTTGTTTTATTCTTATTTCTTTTTTAAACATAAAAAAATATTTAATTTATAAAAAAAGAAAATGTTTATTTGAACTAGTTACTATTATACACAAAAAAGTTTAAGTTTTCCAGCTCTGGAATTATCCTTTTATATTTTTACAATTTCTTATACCAACTTTTGTTTATCTAAAATACAAAATATTTGTAATTTGTAGCGAAAAAAAATAAGTTTAGTAGGTTACTTTTATGTATATACCAAAAAAATTAATAACATTTTTCAACCCTGGAATCGCCTTTTTTATATTTTTATTTAATACCAATTTAGTTCTTATTTAAATATAATATAAGTTTAACTTAAAAAAGGCTAAAATTAGTTTTATGCAGATACTTTTATTCACCAAAAAAGTTTGAATTTTCTAGCTCTGAAACCATGTTTTTGATTTACTGATTTTCAGTACCAATTTGTAGGTTTAGTTCAGTGATCGGCAAATTAAGAGCACAGCCATTTTTTAATTAAAATCGATATCGATATGAAATTTTTTTGTATTTTTTTTTACATAAAACTGAACGGATTTGGAGGATGAGAGTAGAAGTAAAAAAAAATAACGGCTACCCAGTGTACTCACACATTGTTGAGGACAATTTGTGCGTATCCCTTAATGTTAAGAATCAGCGCTGCCAGAGAAAAAATTTATCCCAATAATATGAAAATGTGTGTGATGAGAATTTAATAAATTTTTTATTTACCTAAAGTTATTTTGGCAAACCAGAATGTTTGATCGACGTAGCAACACCAAAAGATGCCTTTCTTTATAAACAAGACTTGAGTGTTCATAAACACTGACAATAAAATCAATGTTAAAATTAAATTACATGTGCTTGAAGTGTACGTTAAAGGCGGGGTTTCTATGTAAGTTTTGTTTTAATGTACACTTCAAGTACGCCAGTATGGGGAAAATGAGACGAAACTTTACTGGCAACACCGGTTCGTGTTGAAAGTATAACTCACACAATCGTACACTGTAATGGTATAGGTTGCCGACCACTGGTTTAGTGTACAACTATTTTTTATTTGTATATCCTTACCTTAAAAAAGGAAAGCCCTAACTCATTATTATTATTTTTTTAATCAAGATTTTTATATTTCCATAAAAGAAGATCTAATGTATCGAAAAATGCTAACATCTCGAATCCAAAATATGTAATGATTTCGGTCCTTTTTCTATATTAAGGTATTTCAAAAAGTCTCTTTTTAAACCTCTTTTTCCAAAAAGTATTTTTTGTGTGTTGAACTTTTATATTAAACGAATTTTAGTATGTACTTTTGCGTTTACCCTTTTCGTCACATTTTTTATCGCATTTAATAAACTCAAATTTTTATAAAAAAAATTATTCGGACTTCTTAAAGAGAAAAGAACATAATTTTAACTTTAACTTAACACAAGCACAAATCATATTTCGAAAGATAAATACGAGAAGCAGCCGAGAGCTATTTTGCGACTGTGCATAATTTTATATTCCATTAACAAATAATAAAAATTCGATGATATCTCATACACAGTTAGTTTTATTTAAATTTAAAGATATAAAGTATTTAATGAAAGATCCTTTAAAATGAAAAGTAATACCGAATAAACTTGAGGCCCGAATAATTTCCATGAATTCAGCAGTTGTTGCAGTTATTTCTTTCTTAAAAAAGAAATTAATAACAGAGCGATTAAATTTAATTTTAGGCAACTATTTAAAATTGTATTTTATAAAATATTTTGTAATAATAATAATAGTAATAATTTTAACTGATCTATTGTACTAGTTCGCATAGACCATTATAATCTGCCACAAATCCTTCAGGACACAAATACTGTGATACTTCCTCATCAATGATTTCCGTTGAATTGGCCGACTTATCTTCATTATTCGTGGTAAAATTATGTTTGTTTGCTGTTGTTTCGGCAGTTTCCTCAACCAATTTATCAACAAAGTTACCAAATGAATTCAATATGCCTAGACCCAAAAGCTTAGCTGCTTCTTGCAAACGTTTGGCTTCCTGTTGCAATTCGGTCACCCACGGCTTAGCCTTCTCCAATGTACATTGTATATTTTGAAATAGTTTGTTTAAAGAATTTTTATTAACTTCTTTATAATTGCTGTTTAAATCGAACTCCTGCTCAGTGCTGTTGTCATCAGCATCAGATTTATGATCTGCCAGATCTACAATTTGTTTACTATCGGAGCATTTTAAAGTGGCTGCCTGTGTATTGCTTATATCCTTGAACAAAAGAAATATAAAAGTTCCAGTGAAAATTATAAATGTTTTCATGCTGTATTCCTTAGAATTCCTAGTTTTGTTGTATGTTGAATGAGTTGTTGGCTGCACAAAACTTCAATTTAAACTGTTAAGTTGCAGTTTATTGAGTATCGATGTTGGCCAAACGAACAAAGAGGATGTTAATACTGCTGTTGTTGCTCGTTAGAATGTTGATTTTACAATTTAGCCAGAACAACCACTTGGAAAAGAAATAAAAATTAAAAAAAGTGGTTAAGTAACTGTCGAGTTTGGGTATTTTATGGTGAAACCATGATTCTTACCTTTTATTATTGTGTTATTATTATTTCCGTTTTTTTCTTGTATTTTGTTCTTTCGCTGTGCAACCAATTGTCATCTTTATTAGTTCATTTCAAGCAGTGGAAAAAGGAGCTTTCAAGTTCTGGTTTAGAATGCTCCACATTTTTCCACAGCACTTTTTTTCCTGATTTAATTTAGTTTTATAAATATTTACGAGTACGTACTGTGCTTCTGCAATAACGCAGGTAGAAAACTTGCTTCAGGCTTATGTAATTTTTTTTTATTTCATATTAAGCAATGTATTTTAAACTGCACCATTTTTTATTTTAATTGCCTGTGTGAAGATGATGTCGTATTCTCTTGTGAGTGCTGTTTAAAAAATAAGGCAAAGAAAATTTTCTTTAAAATTTTGTGTAAACTAATATCTGTGCCAGTAATAAAGTACTTTTTGTTTAAGAGTGGTACAATTGCCTTTTCTGGTATCATTCAATCTCGAAAAGTTCAATGGTACACACAACAGATCGTGCTCAAAAACAAAGACGACAAACTGAACGACAAAATCAACATAAATTTTATTTACAGAATACCAAACATATGTTAACAGTCATCGATAAATAGCAGTACTGTCAGCGGGAATACCGATTTGAACAAAAAATATTAAAAACGATGTTTCGTATATAATGCAGAAATCTACATCAACTGACACCACACACACTGGACCAACACAGAAGAACGCTGATGATGAAGGTTTAGTGGCCTTCGAAAACGGCTAGCTGTTCCGTTCAACTATGTGTTGTTGTCAGAATATTTACAACTAACTTTGATGTTATTTGTTCATTAATAATTATCACATGTAGTTTGGCTTAAAAAGCGATACGAACTTTAGCCCGTTCAAATTATAAATATAGATGTTGTGTTCTGTTGCCGACGCCAAATAGAATAAGTCCTAATTTACACTATGCAAGTCTTATTGCTAAGCTGATTAGTTTGTTAGGACAGAGAGACGAGGGGAAAATGAACGGTTATGTTCCCCTCGTCTTTCCTTTCCACAAACTAATCAGCTTAGCAATAAGACTTGCATAGTGTAAATTAGGACTAAGGGTGATTAAAACTTTTTTATTTTCAACAATCATTGCACGTTAAGTGAAGCCGAAAAAAAAAGACTGCAAGACTGAGGTTACCCAATTGACCTGAGATTAGATGAATACCTACTAAAGCGAAGAAATTTTGAAACAAAATTCTTGGATATTTGTTCGATAATTTAAGAAAATTTGAGTGTTCGCTAAAACTTCGAGCTTCGAACTTCTTCGATAGTTTTTCGAATGTGTGATGGTAGCCGATTGGATGTGTACTAGACTGTTATTCTATATATATTTGAAATTGATAAAGTTTTAAGAAAAATAATTCAAACAGAATTTGTATTTCTTGTGGGTTAACCGGCTTATGTATGTGTGTATATAAGAATATCGTTCCTGCTTAGTAGCCAAAAAAAGGTAAGCAACTTTTTATGTTTATATAAAAACTCTCGCAATGTTAATTAGAATTACATATACAAATAAATTAAGTCAAAGAGCCTCAAATAACAAATGTCACAACAAACACCTTTTTTAGATTAAGAATCCGATTCTTATTTTAGGTTAATATACGGGTACATATTACAGACTAACGACTTAATTCAGAACGTCCCGGTCCAGGCTTAAAATTTTTTGTTGCAGAAACTTTTTATATTTTGTTACAAAATAGCGAGAGAGGAATACAAAAGGTATATATGTATTTCTATTTAAACACCCTCACTCAAATTGAAGAATTACTGTACCAAAAAATATAAAGTCTGGACCGGGACTGAAAGCATTTAAGACGTTTTTGTGGGAAAATATTTTTGAGTGTTTGGTTTTCAATGATATACATCATTTTCTATTTTCATGTTTTCGAAACTCAAAAATTATATTAAAGTATTATACGATAATTTTAATAACAAAAATTTAAAATTTTAAGAACCCCCGATATATCCAGAAAAGATATGATATCTTCTAAGTGGCTGGACCGATTTTTTTCAACTATAGCTGAGAACACTCTCGATCAAGTCACAAAAGAAAAAACTAAATCAAAACCGGTCCAGTCGTTTGGTCTGTACGAATATTTGTACAGACACACAGATACACAGACACACACTACAAACTTATAACACCCTTTTTTGGTCGGGGTTTAAAAATATAGGTTGATAAAATATGTGTTGGATATACAATGGTTTAGGCAATAGCCTAAAGTACATACCTAAACCTCCTGGCGTAGACAATAAATAACAACTGTCTTAGCTGCGTCTTTCTTGCATCCTTAGACAAGACCGCACAGTTGTCGAAAATAATTAAAGCAAAAATGTCAAATAAATAACTTCGGTATTCCTTATATAAAATTTAATATTTTGTTTTTCTTTTCGCCTCTCAAATAATTTTATTGTTACCCAATAAAATGGATACATAAATCGAATAAAGAAGTTTTTTAAAGACTTTTGTTTTATGCCCTTAAATATACTATATCTGTGGCAATAAGGAAAAAGTACTTAAGTCATACGTGTATTTTACTGATTTGCAGGAAAGCACTTTTAATCTTTAGAAATGATTGTCGATTTTTAGAATTTTTTTTACGGTTAAACTGGAAAATTCTCTGTTATAACTTTATTTTTTAAGGAAATATACCAAAGTATAACTAAAATTAGGTCATTATTGCAAATGAGATTAGAAGTCTAAAAAAGATAAGTAGCAAGTCATAGTTCTATAACTTCCGAAAAATCACTCAAATTATTTGAGATTTTGACCAGGGTCACTTTTGCATGTGTAGATTACAGAGTACTATTAACTCAAAATCAGCTTATCTCGTCTTAAGCACTTTTTCTTTTTTACCCACAGATATTTGTATATGCAGTTCCCTATTATATATTAAAAGTCTTTCATTAAACATATAAAGTTTTTTTTATCTTATTTAAAAAAGTTTGGCTTAAAGTGCTTGTAGACGATATTTAAACAACCAATGAGACAAGAACTCCTAATTTCTGACTGAATGTCAAATGAATGTGTTTCGGTCTTTCCTATATAAAATATTAGTTAATAGTTAACATAAGGATATATAAGTATCAAATTTTAAGCTAGTCAGTACAATTTTAAAAATTTACATTGACATCCCTGTTATACACATACTCATATTTATTAGTGGCCTGCGTAAACAGACTTAAAATGTAAATACGTCATGTTTTTTAAATGTATTCTCGTGGCATGTATTATACTAAGCCAATAAGCTGTCGTACTATAAACGAAGCACGATGGTTGTATTGGTGTACGTGTATATGACCGTTAAAAAGCGATGTCGCCAAGACGTTTTGCTTAAACAAACAATGAAAATAAGTACTGTTTATATGTACATGTATTCTTGTTATTTTGCATATTGTACATTTGGGTGTGTGTGTAAGATTTAGATGGTAAGCTATTATGTTTGTGTTTAAGGGAGTTTTTTTTAAAGCAAGCGCACACAACTCATGTAAATGCATGTGTGCGTTTGTATGTGTGCAGAAAAATAAGAGAGCATACAAAAATTATGTAGGCATGCATGACGTTAGTATACGCGTCAATGAGAGAGAAAAGCACAAACACCACAAATTCTTCAGTCATGAACTATTTTCTTCTTTACTCTTATACCTGCAATAAGTTAAGCAAATGTATTGCCGAACACGTTGTTTAGCGTATGTTTCAGAAGATTTCACTGTAGTAAAGCATTTGAAATTGCCCTCATGTCTTAAAAGTTCTTATAAGACGTCTTTTGCAGGTCTTTAATATTTATCGTTGCTGAGTGAGTAATACAAATGAAGGTATGCTATTTTTACGCTTGTGGTTTAGATTAAAGTCGTGCACAGTTTTATTTTTTTGCACAATTATTTGTAAACAGATAAATGGGAGTAAAACACTCCAGGTACTTTTTAAAAAAAAATTGTTTTCACTACGATTTCCGTCTGCCCTGTCACAGGTTGTTTTTTCGAGAAGAGCTATGGACCTAAATGATCACAAAATATATGAAACTTTGGTCACTGCAGCAACACACATATGAGATTTAAAAATTAAAGGGTGATCTAAACCGAACCTCGAAAAATTGTAAAATCCTAATGTAATATAAAGATACCCAGGCAGAAATTGTGACTTTGCACAAAAAATATGTACCACCACAACACTGTAAATACAAAATTACGACTCTTCCAAAATTTTTGTATAAAAAAATCTAATATAAAGGCTATTCTATCAGTCAATGTAAATTCAACTATTTAATGTTGCCAACTTGCTGAATCTTAGAAACCCTAAGAGGCACTATTGAAATTTTCAAAAACGCTAGAAATAAAAAATCCTGATTTTAAAAAAATTCCGAAAAGAATCATCGCAAATATGAAAAAATTGCTTTAATGAAAAAGATCGCAAAAAAATAAAATATGCCGCTCAAATGCAAAACAATCACAAGCAGAAAAGTTGCCAAAAAAATAAAAAAATCGCCAAAAACCGGAGATAAGTCCCCAAACCGAAAAAAACGCGCCAAAGTTTAAAAAATTTCTAAAATTAAGAAACAAGCGAAAAAATTGTCAAAACAAAAAAATAGTCGCCAACCACATAAATAAAAATAAAATAAAAAATAAAAATAAGAAAATCGCAAAAAAACGCACAAGAGTTAAAAAACTCTCTAAAATTAAGAAACATGTGAAAAAATCGCCAAAACGAAAAAAATTCCAAAATAAAAAAGCGCTTAAATGAAAAATATCACCAGAAATAAAATAAATCGCTGAAATACAATTAAATCACCAAAAATAAAAAGGTCAACAAAGAAACAAAAAAAATCGCCAAGGAACGGAGAGAAGTCGCCAAATCGAAAAAAACGTGCCAAACCTTAAAAATTTCTAATATTAAGAACGAAGCGAAAAAAAATCGCCAAAATGAAAAAATCGCCAAAAATAAAAAAGAGCTTATATAAAAAATATCACCAAAAGTAAAATAAATCGGCCAAATAAAAAAAATAAAATATAGCCAAAAACCGAAAAGAAATCGCCAAATCGAAAAAAATCGCCAAGTCGAAAAAAAAATCAAAAAAATGGCAAAAAATAAAAACAGCCGAAATAAAATCCTAAAAAAATAAAAAATTCGCAAAACGAAAAATGCGCTAGATTTAAAAAACGCCAAAACAATAAAATATAAAAAAAAAATTCTACAGCACGTGCGTTAGTCGTATTAGATTATAAAGGCGTAAGTTCATTAGTGTTACATATGTCGTGTCCGTACGGAACCCTTCGTGTGCATGTCAAAATCTCACTTTAATAAATTTATTATATCTGTTTGGGAAATAGTTTATTGTCTACTCTAGCACAAGTTTAGTTTGCATTTCTAAATAAATTTTTAACTTCTTCTTAGTCATATTTTATTACTACGATTTAAATTAAACAGATAAAATTTTAAAGATATGTTTTATTTATTCAAATTTACCTCAAAGTAGCTAATGACTAAGCATATGTAGATTATCACCTTCCAATTGTTTGATGTTTATCCCAAGTAATGAAACATTTTATTATTAAATCGCCAAACCAACGCATCATTTGTCTATTCGCAGTGTATAAAGTAATATACATGTGTATTTTGTTTATTAGAAATGCTTAAGAATAAAATGATACTCGTAATATTAATAGTACTTGGTAGTTTAAAATTTTCTGAAATAAAATCATTCCCAGTAGAAAATAGTGATTCTAGGCGTTATGAAAAACTTTTGCTTGGTATACCTTGCAAATATATTAAGCATGATGGAACATGTTTCGACTACAGCATAATTCAAAACAACAATAATAATGTGGATAAGTTAAATGTGCAGAGTTCCACCGAAATTCCAGTAGATGCTAAGGTAAGTGTGAAAATTAATATCTATTTTATTATTTTTTTTTGAAACTGATGATCTTAATTTGCTTACAGCGAAACGAACATGATTTAAACGAGGAATATAATTTGCTTAATAGAATTTGGCATTTTTTGGGGTACAAGTAAACAGCAAAATATACATAATAATATAAAAATATATTTCAAAACCGATTGATGAATTAATATATAATATCTGAAATCTCTCTGAAACAGATAATGTGAATTAGTTACCATCAAAATAAAATTTGTTAAAAAACAAAACACACATAAACAATATTTATACTGAGATAACGAAAACCGTTGGAAAACGAGAGTTTGCTTTTGGTTTGCGTTAACAATAAGTAAAACAAATATAAAACATTTTAACCATGATGTAATTATACAGGTGACTGCGTAAGGATTTGTCATACAATAATACGACAACCATAGCTGTGTAAAGAACCGAAGAATGTCAAAAGCACAAACATTTTTGTACCAAAACCAAAACAAAACGAAGTTTTTGACATTGGTATACAAAGCACATAGAGCAAAAAATTATCAGCTGAAGTAGCGCTGCAATCTAGTTAGATACACCTTAACACAAAAAATAATATCTTGCAATAAACACGTTTAATGGAAAAACAAACCATAAATGGATTAAAATTATAATTGATTCAATTAAACGTGATCCATTTTTGATACAAAACTAAAATAAACAAGTAAAATAGCTGTTTTCGGCTATGCCGAATCTTATATACCGAAGCACGTATGATATGTAGTATATAGATAAATGCATAAGTACATACATCCATATTTGTTTTTTAAAAAATGTTTAAATTTTTTTGTTGTAGTGGAATTTTTAGTAATTGACCGACTTTTCGATATTTTTCGACTAAAGAATTTGATTCAAATATTTTATTTTTGATATTAGCAATAGTTAAATATTTTATTCTATACTCTATAATTAAGAAATAAATTACATTAACGCTTATTTCAGTTGTCAATATCGAAGTCACGTCTACACAATACCAAAAAATTGGGGCTTGTTTACTCACTCTCGAGATGTTTAAAAACCGTGTTACTATTTAATAATAAAGTATTGTACCTCCATAGCAAGTAGCCTAACTTTTTTCATATTTTTTCGTATTTAATAATCTTTGATGTTGCAAAACTGTTTAGTGCCTTAATTTAAACATCAAATTCCGTCCATACTGCTAGAGAATCTTTTCGATTTTCTTCAGCAAGAAGGAACGTTTTCAGGGAAATGAAAAAGAACATTTCCTTTAATTTATTCTATAGTTATGACAGTTTTTTAGCGATAAATTTTATTTCTATTTCCATTTACTAAAAAATTAATAAGAACACGTTATAAGCTGCAAACGATTTGAAACAAAACGGTGCTGAGAGCATAATAAGCAATATGGCACAAACCGTCGTTTATACTAAAGTAATATTTTCATATAAAATTGAAGATAGATAAAAAATCTTGTGTTGAAATATATTTAACTGACAAAAATAGTTTTTAGTTTATTTTACAAACATTTTTTTCAATTTCCAACCCTGGAACCATAATTTTAATTTTTCTGGTTTTTAATATTAATTTATTTATTTCTAAATCATAGAATATATTTAATTACTAAATACATATGTGTATAGTTTGTTTTAATTAGTTTTGTATACCAGAAAAAGTTTAAGTTTTCCAGGTCTGAAGCAATTATTTCTATTTTTATAATATTTTATTCCAAACTATTTCTTTCTAAGACATAAAGTACATTTAATTTTTGGGCAAAAAAATAATTGACTAGTTACTTTTTTATAAAAAAAAAAATAAATTGTCCAATCCTGGAATCATCCTTGTATATTTTTCTGACTCCTTATACCAATCTAGTTCTTTAAAAAATGTATAAAATATGTTTAGCGAACAAAGCAAAAAGGAAATGGAAAAAATTAGTTTTATTTAGTTATTTTAATATCAAAAAAAAGTTAAAATTTTCCAGCTCTGGATGTATGGTTTTTATTTTTCTACTTTTCTTAACCAAACTTTTCCTTCCAAAATATAAAATATATTCAATTTATAAAGAAAAGCTAAATTAATTATACCTAGTTATTTTTATATATCACAAAAAGTGTAAGTTTCCCAACCCTGCAGTTTTAAAATTTGTTGATTCTTTACACCAATTTATTTCTTTTAAGAATATCTATATGCTTAACTTACATAAAAAAGAAAAAATTATTTTAAGTAGGTTTCTTTTATATAACAAAAAAGTTAAAGTTTTTCAACCCTGGAAACGTTTTTATAATTTTTAAAATTTTGTATATATTTTTAATACCATTTTTATTCGTACTGAAATATAAAATAAGCTTATTGAAAATAAAAATAAATTTAGTTTTAGCCAGTTACTTTTATATGGCAAAATAAAGTTTCAGTTTTCCAGCTCTGAAACCGTCTGCTAGATTTTGCTGATTTTCAATACTAATCTATTTTGGACCATTTTTAATTCACCAGTCCAAGACCAAAGACTCTAGCTTTTGTGGGAGCTTCGGAAAACCGATCTCACGTACATCTGTTGGATTGACGGACGGGGGAAGGGCGGACGAAAGGACAGACGGACATTGCTTATTCGTGGCATATTATGGGTGGCATATTCATACACACGGATTGATAAACCTATATATACCATTTTCCATTTTTGGTAAAAGGCATAAAGAGAGAGAGAGAGAGAGCGACAAAACTGTTCCTAGGCAAGAATGCGTTAAAATGTCCTTATGTCTCTTTCATGCAGCATTCTCAGGCAGACTCAATTTTACTAGCTGAGCAAAGGGTGGGCACAACAAGCAGTAACAATTTTTCTAAAACTTTGAAATATTTCAAGTTTTATAATAAAAACATTTTTGTATAACCCTGTAGTATATTGGCAAAGAATGAAGAGTATTTTTATTCAAGATACATATTCATTCCCTCGCTCTACACCTTGCACATTTTCTAATGTTTCATTTAATAATTAAATTCTTTCAAGCTTCTTAAGTTTCTTTCTGAATTTTATTTAAATAGTAACACAAGATTCTTTGATCTAACCAGAACATTCATATATAAAAATAATTCATTTCAAAGTGTTTTAAAATGACTAAAACACTATTAATATTAGTGTTTATAACATTTATATTAAATTTAGTTATATGTTCAAAATTAATCATTTCCAAACGTTCGATAAAAGATTTGACAACTAATTGTAAAACTATCAAGCACAATGGCAGATGTGTGAATAGCCTGCCTGGAACTATGCAAGCAGGTTTTGCCAAACAATTGGTCAATCCCAAGCCATATCAAGCTGTAAAGTGTTATAGACTTTCTCAGTGAAAGGGAAAGAAATAATTAACTATTTGATTTATTTAATTTCAGGTCAAATTAGTTCAACAAACTGAAGATGTGCCTTTCTATAAAAAGATTTTTGGTAAATGGTTATAATGTTTTTAAATGATTTTTAACATGAATAAATGAGAGACTATAAATGATGTATTTAATTATAATTGGAAAATATGTTTTTAAATAAATGTAATGCTCAGTTGAAGTCTTAAAGTTTTAAATTTATTTAAGTTAAATTGACTGCGAGTGCTATAGAAAAAATCAATGATAAAAAAATTTTAGTTACAAGAAATCAGGCAATTACATATCGCTCATTTATTTAAAAAAAACGTCATAATTAAAAAAATATTTTTTTAGTAAATGCGTTTAAAGTTTTTATTTAACAAGCAACTTAATGGAATAAAAAAAAATTCAAAATTCAAAAAACCCCCAAAAATATACAGAGAAGATGCGATATCTTCTAAACGGCTGGACCGATTTTCTTAAAACATAGCTAAGAACCCTCTCGATTAAGTCCCCTTTCAAACAAAAAAAAAAACAAAATAACATCGGTCCAGCCGCTTGGTCTGTACATGGACACGGACAGATACACAGACACACACTACAAACTTAGTAGGGGGTTAAAAAGAAATTTTAGTTTTCTCTTAAGAAATTTTTGCACAATATAAAGAATGATATGATTAGTAATTCTGCATCATTAACTCAAAAATTAAATTTATTGAGTTATAACGTTATTATCGGAAATAAGCAAAAGAATCAATAAATTAAGTTTAACAGAAAAAATTGTTCTAGAATATTATTATTATGTTTGTTTTTTTTTTTTGTTAATTTTTTGGAAAATTTTAGTTTCAAAATGTTTCTTCCCAAATGTACATACTTTCGTTGTCTATCAAGCAAAATATTTAAGGAAATCTTTGTTTAAGGAAAGACATTTCCATGACTTTCATGTCTTAACAAAGCTCATAGTTTCGGCTTCCTAAAAAAGTAATACTACCAACTGGCGAATGTGGCCATAATAAGTATGTTTGGTTTAGTATAATCAAATGTGCTTAACAATAATCCATAAAATTCCCATTTGTTACGTATTGAAATTAGTATAAGTATATCAATGATTAACTAAAACGAGTCACTTTTTGTTAAAGGAATTTATTACATGTTCAATCGTAAAAACTAGTTCTTTTTCATATTTGAAGCTAACAAACCCAATTGACTTAGAAGGTTTATATCTTGTAAAATTTTTTGATAACTCACTTCATAGGGCAATTCCACGCAAAATGATTTTACCAAGGGAACAAATAACTCACTTATTTATTATGTTATTTCAACGGGCTATTAGTGGTTAACAATTTGTATCCAAATGTAAATAAAAATTAAATAATTTTTATATTATATTATTAACCCTTTCTACCCCAAAGTTACTAGATAGTGATAGAGTGAGAGGGAAGTGGCAAGAGGGTGAGAAGGGTACAAGTAGAAAATATACTATAGTTATTTTGGAAGCGGAGCCACTGTTCCTAATAAAAAGATTTTCAGCTAAATTTCTGATAACTCGGATAGTCTGCCGAAGGATATTCTGCCAAGGACGTTATGACGTAGATCCTCCTAAGAGGTACTAAAACAGAGGAGATATATGATACTTTCCTCCTTTTGCCCGTCATTACAAGTATAGCAGTAGTCATTATACAAAAATCCCATACGTTTGGAATGGGTTTGAAGTCATGGTGACTTCAACGTGGCGTCGAGGTTCCTCAAGTGCTTCCTATTGATGATCATGAGATTTTTCGTTCTACAGGAGTTAAGGCGAGGCCAGAGGGTTTTTTTATCTCTTATATCGCCTGAGCAAATTCAAGAAAGGTAACATCGTAACGTCTACAGCAGGATGAGAGTGGGATACCACAGAGATTGTCGATATCGTATTCTCTTAGTAGGGTTTCCCTCTTTGCCAGTTTATCTGCAACTATCTTGCCTAAAATAATCCCGTATCAACGCACCCAATTTAATATAATATTTGTAGTGTAGAAAGTATGTGACATACACACCTATAAGGTACTTAATTGCAAGTTGACTGTCAGTTATAACATGGACATCTTTATTTAAAATTTGATTTGAACTTTAACCAGTGTATCGCTCTTTTAATGGCAGTTAACTTTGATCATAATATATTACATTCGTGCGGGAGTTTGAAGGACATTTGAATTCCATATTCTGGTATACCAACGCGTCCATAACTTCTCTCCCTCCCCTAGTTTTTTTAACCGACTTCAAAAAAAGTAGGAGGTTTACAATTCGTCTCTATTTTTTTTTAGATGTGTATCTTCATAACTCATTACATTTTAGACCGATTATAAAAAAAATTTTGTTGTCTGAAAGTATATAGCTTCCCATTTGTCCCATTGTAAAAAACTGGGCGGGGACACGCCCACATTTTTCTATTATTTTATGACATTCTACTTATTTGATTGCTGCGATATAGGTTTCTCAACACGTTTGGTTCTTGTAATTACATAATTTAAAAGTTAAAAAATGGGCGGAGTGACGCCCATTAAAATTTATTATATTTCACGCGGTTCTACTAAACCGATTTTTACGAAACTTACCACACATTTTTAACTCAAAATTAGACAAAATCCTTCGTTTAAAAAAATGGGAGGAGTTACGCCCATTAAAACTTAGTTTTTATTTCACGTACTGCTTATCTTCTTCTATCAGATCTTTGCATTGCAGTCGGTTTTTTTTGGCAGAAATAATTATTTGAACCATCCGTGAAAACCTGTACGGCTTCGTTCAGTGGAGAAAACCCTTCTGTCAATGAAATTTGAAAATTCTTATTGAAGTACGGTTTCGGAGTGTAGTAGTCAATAAGATCCGGTATATTATGGACTTTATCAAAAATGCTTGTATGACCTTAATGTCGGTGGTTTCATGGTAACCGTTTAGTCTGAAAACCTTTTACTTTTCCTAAAATATTTTTTTTATTTAATCCCAACTAATGCATTTTTTTAATAAATATATTTATGGTGCGATTAATTTTTTATGCATTTTATTTTCTCGTTTTGTTGAGCTTCCTGATTCCCTAAAAAAACTGCATGAGAAATTATTATTAATAATAGCAAATAATAACAAATTCCAATTATGCAGAATATAATTTATTCTATTAATAAAAATATAATAAGATATGGGTATAAAAATAATTTTATACAATAATCTTGTAAAAACAATATTCAAGTAAATGATTCACGCATATCTTTGCAATTCATATGTTTGGCATCTTTGCCGTTTACTCTCGTATGAAAGCTTGGAAATTCAAAATAAACTAAATATTTCATTAAGAGATATAAAGCTGTCTCATTTAGCACATTAGATTTCTATTGTTATTTTATTTAGTTAGTAAACAATTTAAATAAACACAACAATAAGTATAAACGGAAAATTTATATCTAAAAAAATATCTATAAGTACATATATGTATAAATTGATTAAAATAAAAACGTAATAAATAAATTTTTGCGTTACTTGTGTTACATTGAAAAAGAAAATGTACAAACTTATTTATGCATTTGAGCTTTTGTGTATTCTTATCATCATACTATTTGCTTTGTCGCTAAGCACGAGCTTAAATCTAAATAAATTGGAAAGATCAAAACGTTCATTTGGTGTTGTGGATAATTGCCCACATGGAGTGAAACATTCGGGTGGTTGTGTCGAAGACACTCCCATGTATGTGAAAACTAGGCATTTAAAGCAAAGAGAATTTCAACATATCAAACCTTATGCAAGTGTAAGAGCAAGCAATATTTATTATGTGAACAGTAGTTTCCGCTTAATTGACTTTTTTTGAATATACGATTTTTGATGCATTGGTGAGATACTTTGTTATTTGATGCTGGAACGCAATGACATGCTGTTCGAATTAATAAGCGGGCAGATCATTTAACCTAAAACTACTGTAGTTTTATATAAATATTTATGTAATAGGAGAAGCAGATTTTCGCAAAAATTCTATAAGGGGAAATAAGTAAATACAAAAATATGTTCTCATTATTTTAGGAGAAATAAATTTACAGTCATATTTTTTGCAACGGTTGCATGAGTAAAAAAATTTTAGTCACATTAAAATGAGTGAAGCGCGTGAAACGTTTCCCGAAAAGAATCCTATTTTGATTAAGCAATTTAATTAATTGTACGTATTTAAATTAAAAAATATTTTGGAGCCTTAGGTCAGTTTACATTTGGATTTATTAGTCCGATATTTCGTTAACCTTCGGTTAACTTCCTTCGTTTGATTCTCTTTTTGGTTTTTTTTTTTGATATTTAATTTTTTCTTTTGTCTTTTCTGCTTTCAATTACAATTTTTTTAAAGCAGAAAAGACAATAGATTTTTGTCAAAATTCGAAAATCAAAAAGTATGTCGTTTGATCTTTTTTTTTGGCAGTTATGGCTCAATATATCCTGTATTAACTATTTAAAATATTTAATAAAAAATATCTTATATTATTTTCAGGTTAAAATAACAGCAAGACAAACTCCAAAGTTAAGTTGGCTACAAAGGACGTTCTCCTGGGGATGATAGTATGAGTATTTGCAGCTGGTTAAAAATAATAAATCGATATTAAAATAAATGTATACACACATATGCTTATAAAACATTAGATAATTATATATCATCACCAAAAATACAAAAGGCCATAACAAGCAAAAAAAATTAAAATAGACATTTTGATGGATTATGATGTGATTAACCAAAATACAGCTTTCCTTGAAATTTCACTTACATATACCAATTTTATTCATTTAAAATATAAGATATTAAAACAAGTGAATATACACATGCACCCAAAAAAATAATATGAATGATTTTGTAATATTAATTAAAATATTTGTAGTATCAACTAAAAAATTAGTTAAATTTTCACCTATAAACAGTTTGATAATATCAATTAAGCTTTTCCACTCAAATTAATTAATAATTACAATTAAAAATTTAATTAATACAATTAAATTCTTATTTAAAAATATTAATTGGTGAAAACTTTTTCTGTGTACACTTATAAAGCATTAGATAATTATATACCCTCACCTAAAATACAAAAAGGCCGTTACGACCAAAATAAAGCAAAATAGACTTTTTGATGTATTATGAAAATTTCACTCACATATGTGTGTTCCAAAATACTAATTTTATTCATTAATTTCGATTTGGCACCTAACAAGTAAATAGTTTTAAATTTTTAAGATTTTTTGCTTCTCCTGTAAAAAAGTAAAAAATGTACTCACGGCCATTTAGATGACGATATTATTAGGTGACGATATTAATTTTTGGGAGTTGTTTGCCATTAATTATAAATAAAAGCTACATAGCTTCGTTATTGAATAAAATCATTGGAGAGATTTTAACTATTTGCTACAGTATCTCAATTCCATTAACACTATTATTATTTTGCGGCATTGGACCCACTTCAAACGTGTATTTATTTAGGTTCGTAATTGCCAGTAAAATAAGACTCACTTCGAGTTTTTTGTAATTAGTACATATAATATTTTTTTATTCAGTACTGTTATTTAGAGTTTTTTATTCACAATGCTAAACTATCGACTTCTAGAATACCATGACTTTGAAGTGCATCAGTTGAATGGCAACACGTAACAGAGTTACTTAGCTAACACCATCACATTCTCAAAACTGTTGATAGCATATAAATTAGTTATAAATTCTTCGCAGGACATCATTTTCTGGCAACACTGTTCTGACAGTTTTCTTGGCGTAGCTTCTATAATGCGATTTACTAAAGTCTCAGTGAGCCGACTGTAACGTAAAGTAACTGCATAGGAAACAGCTGATCGATATTTTTATATGAAAAGTAGGTTAAATTACATTAGATCTCTATAACAACTTTCATTACTTTTCACATAACAATATCGAGCAGCTGTTTTTTACTATTGCAGTTAATTTACATCATAGTCGGCTAACTGAGACTTAATTCTTTTCAACGATAATCGCATCGTTAAAATAATTATATCGAAAATTTATTGAATTTGGTATTCAGTAACATTCTTAACGATATTCGCTGTGTGGTTAATGTCTTAATAATTTATGTGCTGTTAATGTTATCGACAAAAATCAACAGAAAATGTCAGCTGCGTACTATCGTTAAAACGAAGTTACAGAATCATATAAACGTAATTGCAAGCGACAAAATGTATAGACAAAAATTACGATTGTCGGATCGTTAAAAGCTACTGAATTGCACTACTGGTATGACTGGTCACTACTACACATCATTGTATATTTATTCAAACAACGCTATAACTCAAAAAAATAATTTGTCAGAACATTAGTTGAAAGAAAAGAAATTTTTATTATTCTCTCAATAGTTGAGTATATGGCAATATCGTATCATAACCACCAAAAAACTTAGGACACGTAATTTTCGAACTTTTTTTTTAACAAAAATATGCAGAAATATAATGAGTATTTCTGCAAAAAAAATTTGGAATTTTTGAGTTATGACATTGTTTGATTAAATGAGCTATATACATATTATAAAGTTTACTCCTAACAATATGCTAAATTTGTGCAACTGCAACAAATCACAAACCAAAAGCAACTACAAGAAACAGGGATGGAAAGCGTGACATAATATTATTAAATTTTTGTAAATAACATCATAATCAATATCGTGGTTATTCTTCACAGATACTTCCAAAATTGCTATGGCCTTAAAAAATAGCAGACATCTTAAAAATATTATGAGCAAACTCGAAAAAACACAAGCAATAGAAATCAAATTTCTTATATACCAGTTTGTATGAATAAATAAAGAAATGTACTCTTCATGTTTTGAGAAAATATAGTTGACAAAAATTTAAAATAAAAAAATTATTTCTTGAATTAAATGTTTTCATTAGTTCAAATAAATACAATTAATGGCCATTTTTTTAATATACACTGAGAAAAAACCTTCGTATATGCAATGATTTCTTACATTATATTAATGATTTTGTCATTATTTTTCAACCAATGCAATGCTTCATTCGGATTACAAAAATTGTTTCATTAGCTGGAAAAAAAAATTCACATATACAACGAAATATTTTTATTCATATAACAATATTTTCATATTTTAAATGAAAAATGTAATCATTGCAACCAACCTTCTTAGTTTATACAATGTAGTGACGTTAGTCTTACAATTTTTTTAATGAACTATTTAATTAATTTAGAAAATTGTTCATGTTTATCATGACATTTCATTACTGGCCAATCACAAAAGAACGCTGATGATGAAGGTTTAGTGGCCTTGGAAAACAAATAGTTGTTCCTTTCAACTATATGTTAGTCAGAATACTTAGAACTTACTTTGGAGTTATTTGTTCATTAATAATTATCACATGTAATTTGGCTTAAAAAGCGA
Organism: Tachina fera; assembly: GCA_905220375.1. NCBI lineage: Eukaryota > Metazoa > Arthropoda > Insecta > Diptera > Tachinidae > Tachina > Tachina fera. The sequence continues at coordinate 79,771,595 of LR999966.1, forward strand.
TACGAAATTTAACCCGTTCAAATCAGATATAAAGTTTTTCGTCAATTTACAAAACAAATAATTATTTACGTAAATAAAAGTTTGACTTAACCTTATTTTGTATTCCATATGATTAGAAAAATATTTGTTAAGAAATCGTGTAAGCTGAGCTTTTTGTGTTTTAATGACCAAATGTTTGTTAAATAAGGAATGAAGTTGATTTTCTAAAGATTTAATGTTGAAAGAAAACGTTCGACTTACAATTTATATTGAAAACAACAATAAAATATGAAAATTTGTTTTTGTTTTCAATATAAATTGTAAGTCGAACGTTTTCTTTCGCAGGTGAGAAAGAGGCCATTAATAAATGCATTTTCCATTAGTTTTAAGTACGTATTTTTTATTTTTTATTTATATTTTAAATGCATGAAAATCCTTTCCCTACTAATGAAGTATAAAAAAAGTTTATTTAATAAAAAATAAAAATAAATATTCGGTAGTTACTTTTATATGGCAAAATAAAATTTAAGTTTTCCAGCTCTGAAATCGTGTGCTCGATTTTGCTGATTTTCAATACTATTCTATTTTGGACCATTTCCGCTACACCAGTCTAAGACTCTTCCGGGAGCTTCGGAAAACCGATTTCACGTACATTAGATGGACGGACGAACTGACAGACGGACATCGCTTATTCGTCTTCCCTATTCATATATTCACACATGTTTACATACGTGTCAAGTGGTCTAATTTAGACCACCAGGCAATCCTAGTTATAATATTCTATCCAGTTTTAAAAAGCGTCTAGAAATGAATTTATGTACACAGAAAAAATTTTTCCCAAAAATTTCAAACAAACGTGTGTTTTGAAATAAAATTTATAGGCAGATTTTGTAAAAAATTTCGTTTCTAAACGTTTCCAATTTGTATGAAAAATAACGAAAATTCGTTTCAAAAAATATTTTTTCCATACAAATTTCAAAACGAAAAAAACGTTTCTATTTACAAAATTTGGCCTTTAGTTTCAGTAAATAGTTTTTACTGTTCCAGTAAATTATAATTATAAAATTTTATTTTATGTAAAAAAAACTGTATAGAATGAAAATTATCTATATAAAGTGTAATTTGTAACAAAATTTTTTAGATTTATTTTTTTATATATAAATTTGTTATTTTTCAGTTAAATTAATTTTTATTTTCTGTAAAAATTTGTCTGATCTTTTTTAATTTTTTCAACAAATTTTTTTATAGAAAATTTTATTAAATAAAAAAATATACACATTTTAGTTTTTTTGTAAAGATTTTTGTTTGCGGTTTTCAAACGTATTATACTTGTATATTGTGAATTTCAATATAGTGTTAAGAGTCTTACTATAAACATACGGAGTTTGTAGGCTAAATTTAAAAATTTTTTGGGTTGAAGTCTACTGACGAGTTCCAAAAGCGCGAACGAAATGCTTAACCATAAAAACAAGCCAATTTTTGAAAGTAAAAAAATAGCTGAACCCTTTATTTGATTCACTTATTTTTTCTGAAATACAGTAATTTTTGTAAACTTTGTTCCAGTGTCAAATAAAACTTTTACTAATTTTTTTAGAAAAATTGGTAAGAATTGTTATTGATTCAGTTAATTTATTTTCTGATAATACGAACAATTTTAATGAATGTGTGTGTCTGTAAATTAAAAAAAAAATTTGCTGAATAATACAAAAAAATCTGTAAAAATGTTTTTCTGTTCCTACTAATACATTTGACTGAAAATATTTCGAGTTTCAGTTAACTTTTTTCTCTAATGCCATAATAAGTTAACTGAAAATCATTTTTTTTCAGTTAAATTTTTACAAAATTGTTATCAGAATCTACAAATTTCGTACAAAATATTTACTGATTCAATGAATTTGGTTAATGAAAACGAAATTTAGTTTTTTCTGTGTATGTATGTGAAACTAAAAATTTTCCTTTGAAGTAGTTCTCTGTGAAAAAAATTTTGAGTTAAAATAGCATACTAGGCTTTAAATCTTTAGTTTACAAACCATGAGAGATTAATGATTCTTTGTTTTGATTTATTCTTGTAAGTTAAAAAGCACTAAATTGACACCATCGTTTTACACACAATGATCAGAATTTTATTTTAAAACCAGCCACAGGTATCTCTAACAACTAAAATTATGATCACAATAAAATGAGAAAACAGTTTTACACCGACAGCGCAAGCGATAACTACATACGTGATAAGTTTAAACATTTGAAAGAGAGAATAATCAAATTAAGAAAATTATAATTAAAATAAATAAAACAAATAAAAATTTTATTTGAAATGAAAGCTTATTTAATTTGGACCTTTCTGGCCTTCATTTTAATGTCGGCAGCAAGTGTTCAGGCCGACTGCGAAGATAGTGTGAAAGAAGATGACGCTTGGTACAAGAAAGTCGCATGTCAGGTTAAGCAAGGTGCCGAGGAGGCATATAAGACAGTTAAAAAGGGAGCAGAAGATGGCTATGAGGCGGTAAAACCACTTGGCGATAAGATCGCTACATCTGCCAAGGACTTTGGCAGCACAGTGTCTAAGAAGTATGATGAAGTTAAGCATAAATTGACAGATGATGATGTCAAGATTGAAAATACACCAGCCAGTTTTTATGCCAATGAACCAACCGAAAAGATACCTTTGGCCCCCATATCCGGACCTACGGATACCAAATACGAAACAAAATCAACTTCAGGTGAGCTAAACACACCCCCCCTTGTTGAACCCGAAGGTTTTGACGATCGTTTCCTTTTGCAGAACAATAATCCCTGTCCGCCGGGCCTAGCACTCGATTATACGAGAAGACATTGCCGACAAGCAGTTTAAATAAGAATCTTTTTTATTATTATTATTTTTTAAGAAATTGAAATACTTTTGTTTTTTTTTGTTTGACTACAAATAAAGTGTTGCCAAAATGTGTATGACTGTGTGTGCTTGTATTTTAATCTCGGAATTAATCACTTGTTAAAGCGAGGAAATAGGTACAGACTGATAGATAGGAAGGCAGGCAGGCAGTTAGGCAGTCAGCCAGGCAGTCAGTTTGTATGGATTCATAACAATTAGTAAACCACTTCATGTACTTGGAATTTAAATTAAGTTTATTGTGTGTAGTTCGTTCTCATTTATTGTTTAACGCGGCTGACATTGAGAAAAAAAATCATTGTAGAAACGAGTAGGTACTAAACATACATACTATACATATAGTATGTACATATGTTTGTTTGTACATATTTATGTATTTATGTAGTTAGTTGCTGTTGTTCAAGCTCATATGTATTATATTTAAGTGTACACATAGAATTTTTATGAGAATCGAGACCGGTTTTTATACTAACGTTCAAAGATTAAGGCTTTCTCTTATTATTGCTGTTGTTTTTGTACCCATTACAAACTAAAATTTTAATTTGAATCCAGAATATGTTTTCCTAATTTTTTTCACAGCTAATTAATTTTATTATTATTCTACCTTAACAAAGATAGGTATATGAAACTCTAACAACACGAAATTTATTAACATTATTTTTAACTGAAAATTAAAAAAAAAGCAACAGATATCATGCAACCAATAGCTTCAACACAACAAAAGGTCTATATATATATGTACATATAAATGTATGTAGGTATATACGAGTACCATAGTGTATAATTAATAATATGCTGATCATTTACAGTGAATGTAGAAAAATTGCACAACAGTTTAAGTGTAGTTTTCTGCCTACTGGCGCTCGGCTTTCTTAGATAAACAAGTTTTTAATTTTATTATTATAGTACATATTTTTATAAATCAATCTTTAATGTTTTCATATATAATTAGCAGTGTGCGACATTCTTACCATCATACGTGAGTACAGTAGCACACATTACTAATCCAACAAAACTGACATTATTTAAAAAAAAAATTGCAAAAAATACCTAGTAAAAAAAATGGAAGTCATTCTAGTGGAACTACATTTTCATTGCTTCCAATAAATCGATATTTTTAATTTGCCGAAAGTGAGCAAAAAACCATGTAGAAGCTTATTTTAGTAATACAAAACCTTGTAACTCCTCCATAGTGTTAGAAAATACTCACCAGAATTCAAAAAAAACATTTTTTTAAAGAAATTTATGAATTAATTTTTGTCTAAAAATTAAAATTTATTTGCTTAAATTAAATTCGTATCAAAAGAAACGAATTGTTAAAATATGCAATTATTTACCATTTTTCCTAGATGAAAATATTATCATAGAACACAAAAAAAGGGAATTTTTCTTAATATCGCTTCCAATTCAGTGACCAGGCATCGAAAAAGACAACTTCTTTGCAATGACAACCCTATGTAAAAATCATTAGATCGGATTAGATTAGATTTTCACTACTTCCAGATCGAAAACTCTACATTTTCATGACTTTTTTGGAGTGTCTTTTTTTGCACAATATGCAATCTGTTGTCTCAAATAAAGTTATTCAGTTATGAGGTTAGTACTTGAAATAGTATAGTTCAATAAACATTTTCCTTGTAGCAAAAGTCTGCAAAAAAATTTATATTTTCAAGATATGTATCAACCACAGATTTTTATGTTAGCAAGGTCATTCCGTTAAGAAAATATACTAGTTCCATATTTGTCTTTTATTTTTTAGCGGAGCACTTGCCGAATACACATGTGCGACACTGTATTTATTTACATACCCACGTCAATGTCTTCCTATAAAATGAGAACATATAAATTAATTAATGAAAGGCTAATATAATACTACATAAATATATTTTGTTTGTTTTTTTTTTAATTGTAACAAACTTGTTATTCACAAAATATACGAAGTCTTTGGTTGGCTAAAAAAATTCCACTTTTAACTTTTGCGAATATATTTATGCATAAAAAGAAGTACATGTAAACCAATGTCGTATGGTCACACATTAGGGTGAGTGCAATTCTATTGGTGTGCAAATACAATATATAAAATACATGAAACAAAACTCGCTTAGCCAAAATATAATCTGCAAAAAATTTAAAGAAATTTTTCTTAGAAAATTAAATACAATTTCAAGCCAATTGATTTAAGTACTAAGATATGTATTAAAACATTCTTGTGTCATTAAATTTTTTCGTCTTGACATACATATATGTACATTTGTGTACCATGACCAGAACTATGCTAAAACACAATTTTGTTTTGCCATACAAATTTCATGGCATAAGTCAAGATATAAAAATTTCATGATAAAGCAATGTCATCAAAACTTTATGTTATATACATATATATCATGATGTGTAGTATACCGTTAAGCACAGAAATATATTTTTTTTGTCAGGACAGTTCAGTTATTATATAATTATATCATGAATGTCGTGTTGTATATTACATAAAAATGCCATTGCATAATTATAAAGCTATGCATTTTATGTCTTATCATAGATATGTATTTCATGATACATGTCTTATCAATATCATAAAATGTGCACTAAATAACATACTCATGTCATGACAGAATGATGTCATTGTAGAATTTTGTCTATAAATGTAAATATGTTATGACATAAATGAAGGGATGAAAACTTAGGCAGTATAAGTTGCAAAACTAAAAACTTAACTACAGGCAGGAGTAAACAATTTATCTAATATTCTCACTCTACAAAAATTCAGATCTTTCTATGACTTCAACATGCTCATTTTTTACCACAAATGGTAATTAAAAAAAATATAAATATAAAGCACTTAGGGCTCAAGAATTTTTTCAGCTCTTCAGTTGTGTCATACTATTTATAAAGCGACATACTTAGGTTAGGCAAAATAATGTCATTACATTATTTACTTATATTACAAAAACTGTTTGTTAAAGCAATTTTTTAAAAGGTAAGTAAACTAGTGTTTCTAAGTTTACTTTTTGTGATTTAAACCGTAATTTTTTTATTGCAGTGCGTACAGTGGAACGTAGTTATAATGAACATCTCTTATAGTAACGATTTTTTTCTAAAAAATAAAATGTTTTCTCTACTTTTTCTATCACAGTCTCTTTCCTAAAGAACATAACCCCTACTAATGTGTATTAGTAAGCATTCATTGCTTGAGTGTTATTTCTCTCTTTAAAAGATATATATAGTTTTAGTTATATTAAATGCTTAGTAACAAATACAAAATATATAATTCATCACAAAATATGTAATACAGCAAAATATATACAATTCCAAAAAAATTGAGCCCACTTTGCCTGTTTGAATAATGGGCTAAATGGTATAGTATATTGATACTCACCACTAAGAATTGTTTATTAGTGAGTATGAATATACTATACGATTTTGCACATGCTACGATGAAAGATGATTTGCAGAAGATTGTGAATTCGGCTAATATGTTTTTATTAATAAGGCTATAGCTAACTACGTATTTATATAACTTATTTACTTTCTTAGCCGCTTATAACTTTTAATAAAACAAATTTCACTGTCTCTTGTTTACTACATTTTCTCAATTAAGGGCATATAACATTTATATATGTATCAGGTTACATTATACGCATTATCGCACTAGTTACTAACGTTTTCATGGTTTAAAACATTTGATGCCATCGCAAACAACGATTGAAAAAATTAACTCAAATTTTTTTGTTTTATGTGCTCTTCAACCGTAAATTATCAAGTATAAGTTGAAGGTGGACAATTTGGTTAAATTATATTTATTTTTTGTGAATCACAAATATTAAACTAAATGAATTTCAAATTAATAACTCATTTCAACAATTTGTCACTTTCAATTTATAGATAAAGTTTAACATTGCATACTTACATACATATGTAGTTAGAAAGTTATTTCGACCACAAAAAAATTTATAATTATTTAATTGAATTAAAGCACAGTACGACGGAACTTAAAAAATGCGGAATAAAACTCCACCTATAGTATTTCATTATAAGTTTAAATTTTGTTTGAGTGAAACAATTTTTGATAGATTGAAAATTGTCATTGAATTTTAATTCAAATATACGTACATATATGGAGAATAATGTTTACAAACACCTGAAATGCACAATGAAACAGAATTATTACCATTTTTATCTCCAAAACCCCCCACTGTGCGCCGACCAGTAGTTAAAGAATAAAACGGATTACCTTTCTGCTTTTAACTGACTTAAAAAAAGGAGAAGGTTATCAACTCGTCTGTATTTTTTATTTCTGTTACTTCATTACTCATTTATTTTTAACAATTTTAAATTATCTTTTTTTATCTGATAAGGTGGAAACACGCCTATTATTTTCCTCTGATTTTATGAACTTTAACTTATCTAGACGATGATAATGACAAAATCTTAAATATTTAATTTTAATTTTAATTTTAAGTTTTATATTTTCTAAAGCTTTTTTCTTAAGGCGGTTTAATTTTTTTTTTAAGCTTCATTTGAACTATTTTTTTAGTTGTAAAATATTTTTTTAATTTTATGTGGGTATTTATGATCAAAAATTAGTTTTATAGTTTCTTAAATACTCATAAAAATGCATATAAATATCGAACCTTATTTTCGATTTAATCGCAAGCGACAAAAATTGAATTTTTTAGGACAAGGTTTTTTTAAATGTTGAAATATGTTTTTTACGTAAATTGTCGTTTGGATACAATTTTACAGCCCGTATCTTAAAAATTATCAACAATTTTGTCGTTTTGATAAAAAATTAATTTTAATTTCAATAAAAAAATACATTTTCAAAAACATATCGTTTACGATAAAATCAAAAAAGGGCTCGATATGAAAATTTTATTTACTTTTAGTATTGTGAAAAAAATTGCGCCATATACTGAATTATTATTTTCTATTCTACTCAATAATATTGAGTAGTCTCTGAGTGCTTTTAGTACTTCAAACTGCCTTAAAAACAAAATAAAATCCCAAACTGATAAAAATGTTGCCTCAATTTTGTTGGAAAGTGTTATAAGCAAATTACGTGAATTATTCAAATTAACAATAACAATTTGTCATACATATATATTTAAATTTATTTATTCATTTTTATTCATGCAATTATTTGAGACATGTCTATATCCAAATTAAAATTTTTCTATTTGTCTGCTCTTTATAATATAGAGGTGTTTTAATTACATTTGCTATTTTTCATTTTTAATTAATGATGAGACTCTTTGGTTTGAAATTTTTTTTTCAAAAATCACTCAATTAAATATGTGTATTATTTGTGATGTTAAAAGTGAAGTACATATATTTAATATAAACATGACTTGTTTTAATTAGAATAAAATTAGTTTTTATTCTACTCTACACACTATCTAACATTTTATCAAGATTTTTTAATTAATAATAATAATGATTCATATGTTGTGAAAACGTGATGAATTATTTTGATTTGACTTCTACATGCTCTAGTTGTACACAGCTTTAATATAATCTAGATTTTAATTTTTTTAAGGAAAATAGTTTACAAAATTAAAAAATTAATTCCCAAAGTTGCGTTAAATTAAAAAAAAAGTCATTGGACTTATACTTTATTTTTTACAAATTCCGCTTTTATATATAAAAGACCTAATTCATAAAAAATATTATGATTTTATAAAAGGTTTATTAATCAAATATCAATAGAATATTTGTTTTATTAACCTTTTATAAAACAGAAATATTTTTCATGAATAAGGCAGAAAGTATATAAAATTTCTCACTTTTACATTTTACATTTTAAAATTTTTTTTAAACGCTGTGGAGGTGTTTAAAAAGCTAAAATATTTTATTTTATCATTCACTCCCATTCACGACGAACTGTTTAGTACATGCAGGTGTAACATGAAAGTTTTACACATACTGCTATTGTCATGTCCGCGATATTTATTAACAATAGTATTAGTATTAGTTCTATTTTCCCACATGAGTGTCGTGCCAGATATGTATCAGTGTCAATGAAAAGTAAAATATCGTTGCTTCAATCCATAGCTGTTAAGTAATGATTATTAGTCGTACTGTTTACTAATTTGATTAATTTTTTTTGAGAGGTTAAGTAATGATTAAATTACGATTATATTCAGTTTCAGCACAATTACTAATTTATTACAATTACTAGTAATGGAAAAGTAATCTGAATTACTTGCAATTACAAAAAATAATCAAAAAGAATCAAAAGTAATTAAAAATAATTCGATTACTTTTAAAGATTACTTTTAATTATTTTTGATTATTTATTAATTTAATTATTTATTATTTATCAAAAGTAATCTTTGAAAGTAGTCGGATTATGGTTTGATTACTTTCGATTATTTTTGATTATTTTTTGTAATTTCAAGTAATTCAATCGTAATCAATTATTTATCAGAAATTCTTTTGAAAAGGAATTATATAATCAGTACAATTCTTTTTAAAATGAAATCTAATTTATTACTTATCGTAATTGAAATTTAAGAGCTCTGCTTCAATCTCAGACACGTTCGGTACAGTGACGTTTTTTACCATCACTGCTGCTTCGGTGTCTGTTTCATAACTTTTTTTACTAATTCGAAATTAATATTTTTATATATTTAACTGACGAGATAACGTAATTCTATTGCAAGTTGTGCTTGATTTAGAGTAAATCTTGCGTATGTGCATTGCTAACACGATACAGTACCAATTTTTCTAAATCAGCGATGGGCACAAAGAGAGCATTGAATTAAAGATAGTAAATAAGTTGCTTTACACTTAAAGAAATTTGTAGATTTATTATGTTATCAGAAAATTAAATAGTTTAAACAAGTGGATGTTTAACACTGCGTGTCTATTGTACAAAAAAGATAAGGCTGATAAAGTGTAGAGGTGTTGTTACGATCCGCTGGTGTTTGTCAGAATATTTACAATTAATTTTGGTATTATTTTTTGCTTCAAAATTATCATATACACACATATAGATAATCTCGCTCACAGAGCAAGACTGTCATTAGTCCAGTCAAATTATAAATATAGAAAACGAAAACTAAGTTCGAACAAAAATAATTAAACTAACTTAAAATTCTTTATATTCAAAGTGTATTTTAGTAAACTTAATTACAATCTATAAAATATGTTTAACTTAGTTAAGTTAAATTGTGCATAGATTTTCTTACCTGAAAAAAAAAAAAATAATTCCAGTTAGTAGTGAATATCAAAAGTAAATATTAGTAAGAATGTTTAAATAAAAATATCTGCAAAGATCGCTGAAGTAACTTAAGTCTAATATTGGTCGCCAATTGATCAACAAAATTTATTATTTTAGTTAATTTAATTATTATTGTTCGAACTTCATTTGTTTCTGTATTTTATGAATAGAACGAGCTTTAGCCTGAGTAAAAAATGAGTATAAAAATAAATGAAGTTCGTACAGTAATAATTAAAATTAACTAAATTCCATTAACTTTGGTAATAAAAGACTTTGAAATTACGAAACACAAACGACAATAACTAACATTTATAGACTGTATGAGCTCAAATTATGCGTATGAGTATAATAATACTCTAACTATTAATCAGCAACACGTGCGTGTATACATGGCTATTTAATTTGAACACATTCATAAAGCATGTTTTCAAACGGCTACACGAGATGCTCTTCATAGTTGATTGAGAGATAATATGTGATCGTACGAATACTTTGCGCTACAATTATGATTATACGAAGTTACTTAAACCATGACTACTTATTTAAGTATATTTTTTTTGTACTCATTCTCATTCTGTGGTGCAAACTATAACATCTGCAAGCTTTTTTATGCTAAACAACTTTAATTTTTATACCAATTATTTCTCTGATACATTTTTTAAAATTAATTGTAGTATATTGAATATCATTTTGTTTTTGCTGGCTAAGCTTATACATATAAGCTTATATATATATATATATATATATATATATATATATATATATATATATATATATGCATATATGCTTAAGAAAACTTCTAGTCTAGAATACTATAAGTTTATATGCTGTAATCAATTGCAATATAATTTTGTTATAAAATTTTAATTACATTATCAAGTTTTTTGGTGTGCATTTGTTGATAATAGTTTTGAAATTTGCAAGATTTGACATTCTCTATTAAAAGGTTATCAATTTGAAATGAATTAAGTAGTTCATCATGAGTTTTTGTAAACAGAAAAAACGTTTTAGTAAACGATGGTGGATCATTAACTCAGTGTCTTTTTGAATTTCTTTCCCCTTGATTGAAATTGCAACATTGCTCCTGTCAAGAGGCAACAGTCAGTTGACTGCTGTCTAAATTTAAACAAGCTGTGTCATTTAGTTTGTGTTTGGTAGCCGTTGATTACAGACTACGAGTAACCCGCCTTTATCAAAGAAAACTTTGATAAATACTAAGGGGGCTCTGCACCATCGATTTCAATGATAAAAAAATTGTTTACTGACTTTCGTTGTGGTCGCAAAAGTACAAATGACGCTTAACGCTATGGATGGTCAATTGAGGTCAGTACATACGAAAATATTGAAAAATCCACGATTTGGTGTTGGCCGATCGAAGAGTAAAAGTGCGTGAGATTGTTGATGCCATAGGCATTTCATATGGCAGTGAGGTTTCGATTTAAAATGATAAGCTGAATTTAAGAAAGTTGTCTGCAAGATGGGTGCCGCGATTGCTCTCAATTGACCATAAACGTGAACGTGTGACAACTTCGAAGGATTGTTTTGAGTTGTTTAACCGCAATCCGAGTGAGTTTTTGCAGTGTTTTGTAACTGTGGATAAAACACGGATCTATTACTGTACTCCGGAGGCAAAGCAGCAGTCTAAACCTGCTCCGAAAAAGGCCAAGGGGTAATGGCAGCAGTGTTTTGGGATGCAAGTGGGATAATCCACATCGATTACCTTCAAAAGGGAAAAACAATAAATGACAAATATTATGCCAACTTATTAGACCGATTTAGTGAGGAATAAAAAAGAAAACGACCCTATATGGCCAAGAAAAAAGATATTTTTCATCAAGATAGCAAACGAGTGCGCACGTGTGTAGTCTCAATGAGAATTAGGCTACAAATTGGTACCCCATCCGTCATATTTTCCGGGTCAAGCCCCCAGTGACTACTTTCTATTTCCATACCTATAGAAATGGCTCGGAGGAAAGAGATTTAGCTCCAACGATGAAATTAATGCCTATTTTCAGGACCTTGAAATATCATATTTTTTGGAAGGGATACAAAAACTGGAGAAACGATGGACTAAACGTTGACTTAAAATAAGATTATGTTGAAAAATTAATTTTCGTTTTGAAAAAAAAAATGTTTCATTAAAAAGTCAAGGGCTCATTGATCCGCCTTCGTACTATGATTTTATACATAGTTAGTCCGCATCTCCAATTAACTACGTACTTCTCTATTGAAGTGTTTATAATTTATATAATTTTATAAAAAAAATGATTCCGTATATATTTATTTAATTATAATAATACGTTTAAGCGATATTGGCATTTTAAAACTAAATATGAATTGTTACTCGACAAAAAACAAAAAATGTCAAATGCATCACCTCCATTCATCGCAGCAGGCTAAAAAATATCGGGGACTGCATTTGCCGCCTCGTAGCCAGATACTTAGTTCTTTTGGAGATGGCACCAGCATAATTAGCACCTGATTGATATTCAAGTTCAAAAACATGTATCAGTATCGCCACCATCAAATATTTTATATATACATATAAAAATTATATTAATCTTTTAAAATGTACGTCAGTTTCGGAATATTATTTCTCTTAAGTAATACTAAATAATTGTAAGATATCATTCATTCAACATTTTGTATTATACTGTCAAGACTGTATTTGCTCATTGTCGCCAAAGAAATAGAAATTAGTTGAATTGGATTACAGCGAAAAGATCAGCACAGATAACAACCTGCCACCCTGTTGTCTTGTTGTCATTCTATCCTTGACGTTTTGTAGTTAGTAGCTTGCTGCGTTGAATGGGTTTAACGCAAAAGAATGTAAATTTTTTTGTGATATTATATTTAGAGTACTTTCGAAGTCATGCTAAGTGCAACTATATAACTTGGTGATAAATACCTAGATAGCAAGTGAATGACGTGAATGTGAATGAGGTGAATGACACGATAAAATAAAGAAATAATATGTGCCAAACTTGTTGTTCCAATAAATTGACATAAATGATTGTTTTTTTACGAAAGTGGATAAATGCACAGTTGCCCAGTTTGCGAGACTTTTGAACGTTTTCATGAGGACCCTAAATAAGTTTAATCTAAACTATTATATTTATTTTTATTTTTATTTTGTGGTTTGCCTAATATTTATTTGTTTTATGTCATATTTAATTCAAAAGCTGTCGCAATTATTTCTTAATTGCGGCCAGGCTTTTGTTTGTTGTTTGGCCTTCGATAGTTTTGCGGTTTTTTTCTGGAATTTCCTTAACAACCAAGTTGCTACTTCGTATGTGAAGGCATAGGTCGTGCACAGTCCGTCACAAAACTTTTTAAAATACTGTTAATTACATCTTGGGCATAAGGTCTAGTTACTCCGCCTATATTTGTGCAACGCTATATTATGCAAATTTACTTTGTATAATACGATTCAATAAATAAATAAATATATCTGTATATTTCTGATATAAAACTATTGCCGAATTTATAATTATTCATCAGAAAGTATAGCAGTTTCAAAATCTTAAGGTTCCCTTTTAAATTTACCAGAATAACACATTTGCCATTAGGATAAAATTAAGGGCATGTCCCACGATGTCGACAAGTTTCGACTTGTCGCACAGTTACAACAACAGCAAAATTTTAAAATTTGTTCTTGTTTTGAGTGGGTATCATATTCATATTGCGGAATGACAAACCTATATATACCCTTTTCCATTTTTGGAAAAATATTTACCTGCACGATAACGACTAGGGGCGACTTTTTGGGCTCGAGATTAAGATTAGTTTATTTCTCTAATTAGCTAATCTCTAATTAGCTAATCTAATTAGCTAATCTTATATAACTGAGTTTGATGTTTTGGAGTGGTAGTTTAAACTTTTTGTTATGTGTAGTATTACCATACGGAGGAACAACGTAGATGTTATCAACACACTTTGATTTTTTGTGGGAAGAAGAAGAAACTGTCATATTTTATCATTTACAAGTTAAGTATTGCGCGTAATAAAGGATATATTTATATATAATATAAAATATATATATTTATTTAAGTGTTTTTAAATTATTTTACCATATAATTTTTACAAAAAGTTATATTTTTAACAAGTGCTTGTTGTCAATACTAAAGTAAGCTTAAACCAACACGATTGGTCGCTTAAACTAGCAAGTAAACCAATATAATCGACTACCCAAAAATAGCAAATGAAGATTAGATCAAAAAGTCGCCCTAAGAAGTCAAATAACTTTAATACAAAATGATTTAATCTTAACGCATTTTTTTAAAACAAGACTTTTAATAGTCCGGTAACCTTTTTATCAGCAGCCTACGAAATCATTTTTCTATTGCATACGCTAAGGCTGAATTTATAATAAATTGCTGCCAGACTTTCTTCCCCCATTCTGGCTATGTATTTCGGTCACAATTTGCTCTTGACAGTTTGATCCTTAAAATAACATATGTATATATGAAGAAAGTCTAATTTGTTATGCAATATTTCGGTAATCAAGATTACAGAGATAAAAATTTCGACCATGTTTTTGTTTGGTACAATACCTATCACTGCAATCTAATATAAGTTTGTCATCATTACGATGTCATCTCATTTCCAGGTTGTCTGTTAACTACGCAACGTTTTTTAGGGTTCCGTACACCAAAGGTGAAAAAGAATCCTATTGTTTCCAATAAACTGTCCGTCTGTCCGTCACAGGCTGCTTTCTAGAGCACCGCAAGCCCTGCGTACCTGAAATTCACACAAAATAAGTAGAACTTTGGCAACTACAACAACAAATATATGACAGTTAAGAATTAAAGGGTGTTCTAAAACGAGCAGCGAAAGATGTTGAAGTACTAATATAATATACAGGCAGCTATATATAAACACTTTAAACTCGAAAATTTACTGTATTTGTATGCATACTACACCAATTAAATAAATTCATTTTATTTTGACTATGATATTTGGATAACTTGCTGTAAGAGGCAAGCTCTGGAAATGTTCAACAACGCTAAAACCCAAAAATCTCATAAATCAAAAAAAGATCGCAAAAAAAACGCTTAAACTAAAATAAATCGCAAAAAACCAAAAAACATCGTCAAAAACGAAAAAACGCCAAAACTAAAAACAAACAAATAAAAAACTGAAAAAAATCCCAAAACGGAAAAAACCGCCGAAAATAAAAAAAAGCTGTAACTAAAATAAATCGTCAAAACCGAAAAAAATATCCAAAAAAGAATCGGAAACGTTAAACAAAAAAAAACGAAAAAAGCACCAAAAGTAATAAAAAGCTCCAAAACTAAAAAAAGCCAAAAACTGAAAAAAAGTTTAGCGTGTTCTTAATTTTTTTAAGTCTACATCAGGTAAGATATTTGATTATATTAGCTAAAGTTCAAGTACGTATAATTGCATATGTAGCGTCCATACGGATCCCTTCGTGAGCGAGCCAAAGTCGCACCTTGTGCTTTCGTTTTGATGTCAGCTTTGAAACTTTTGGCAGTCAAAGCGAATGAAATAAAAAAATAACCAATTTCAAACGCTAAATAAAAGTTATCAAATTACCGAAACACACACACATAAAATAATAAATGACCATTAGTTTTCATAAACTATTCCCTCATCAGTTACAAACTATATTTTTCAGATAAACATTAAAACTTACCTTTAGTGTTATAATCACAGCTTAGTGGCTAAAATTGAAGTTGTCCAAGGGAACTTACAGAAAACTATATGGCTGCACAAACGCATACATACACACACACATACAAACAGATACATAGATATACTCCTGTAAAAGTAACTGCATCCCAGCAAACGCTAATAAATACCAAACTTCTAAAGACACTTTAAACTAAAACTATAGCAAATCTGTTTTATCTTGATCACTGAATCAATTAGTCAAGCTATGGAATTTATTCAAGTATGTACTTAGAAAACTTAGCCGATGCTTCTGTACTTTTTATATTGTTTTTGTTTTTAACTACAATTTCATTATAATTAAATAAATATTTTTTTTTCAAACACAACCCCGCGAAGCGATTATCTTTTCTGCGTAAAAAAAATTGGGGTCTATGGTGAAAATCTAACCCACAACCCTTGGACTGCAAGTACTGGCATCGCTACCCCTCAGCCATAGAAAACTCTGTTTTTCTAAGAAAAATATTAAAATGGAAAATTAAACTAAAAAAAATTATGTCTGATAAAAGCATTTTGGGTCAAAGAGTACGAACGTATTTCATCTTGTATTGAGTGAGCTTGCGTGAGTGTGATTGGTGGCAAATTTAAAATTTATCAAAAAGGATTCCGAAAGTTAGATCAAGTTCTGAGATATATGTAAATAAAGCTCGTATAATACGTCCAGATATCTTATTTTTATGCTTTTGTCTAAATTTAATTGTATATATTTCCATTTAGAGTTTAATGAACATGAAGTTTAGTAATTGTGATTAAATTTTTTCAGCTCAGAAGTGAGCAGTTCTAATCTTATGCAAAAAAAATAATCATTTGCATAAAGGTATTCGAACAATTCTTATATATGAAAAATACTATCGAAATATTATATATTTGTATAATAGAATTATTTATCTAAAGAACGAAATACAATAATTAAGTAACAATAATTAAAGAGCTTATGTTTGTTACGAAGATACACGTACATATGTACATTAGGGAAATTCAAAAAACTAAAAATTCTTTTTTTTTCAGAACCGATTCAAAAATTTTGTTTAGATAAAAAATAGGCCTGTTAAAATATCATCTTATAATAATAATGATGAGATGGTGCGCATCGCACTTTTCCATTTCGATTAATAGCGAAAAATAAAACACTTTTATACATTTTTCAATTTAATTTAGCCATAGCTGTAAAAAGTGAATTAAATGAAAAACAAAAACATTTTTTTTCAGCTTTAGTTTAAATTTTAAATTAAATAAAGCGTTCAACTGTCTACAAAAGCGTACCAAGAAGTTTACTGTAGGCCATTCCGTTCTTTACTTATGACAATCAGAATCAATAAAATCAATTCATACCATGAAAATCGTATGGGAAATCGAAAACTGCGATGCGCACCATCTCATCATTAATATATCAACAGGCCTAGTAGTTTTTTACCTAAACAAAAGTTTTAAACCTGGTTCTGAGGTAAAAAACTAATTTTTTTTATTAACTATTTTTTTTTAATCACCCTAATGTACATACATACATGGTAGTACAGCAGCTATATCCAAACACACATACACTGATATTTGCATTTGAGGTAAACAGCTTTGAAAGCTCTTAAATTTGTTCTTGCTTCTTTGCAAAGTAAGAGAAAGCACTGGGCGCGAATCACGACATTCGATACGACTCGTAGTTTAAAAATATTTCAATAGAGTTTCTATGGAAATATTTTTAAATTACGAGTCGTATCGAATGGCGTGATTTGCCCTCTGTATTCGGTTGTGTTGTTATTGTGAATGTTGTACTTTCGTCGGTGTGAAAGCACAAAAGCTCTCTTGTAAAAGTTTGAACATTGTGCATATGGCTTGGACCTAATTGTAGTACAGACAAAAATACAAATAAGAAACCACCATAAATTGCTTATTTAATGATTTACATACATATACGCACACACATAGTTAACTCATGTACTTATGGCGCGATCAAAAACAAGCACTGAAAATGCTGCTGAGATTGTCTAGATATTGCTGTAACATTCTGGAAACCTTGTGTGAAGTATAAAAGTGGCGATGCATCTGCTGCCAGTCAGCCAGTCTACCGAACATCAATCGGGTTCTTATACAAATGAATACACATACGCGTATGCATTATTGGCCAGCATTGATTTAAGTATTTTGAGTTGTGTGTGTGTGTATTTTAGCTCTTGATTAGTATAAGTGTATTTATTTGGTAAATAAAATATAATTTTAATCCTAATTAATACACTGGAATCTTTTGTTAATTTTAAAATCTTCTAGTCCACAGAAAAGGGTTTTAAAGGGTAAAAATATAACAATACTAATTCCATATTAAAACTTCCAACAGTCATATAACAATCGTCCGGAAGATGAACAGATTCAACGTCTATTCCCAATTAAGTGGTTATTTTAGCAAAACCCGCATGTCAAAAGCCAATACTTGTACTATGCCCAGTCGCCAGCTGGGAACGAAAAAGGAAAACGAAATTGGAAACTTTTTAAACTACTTTCAAATTATAAACAAAACAGAAAGGACAAGAAACTAAAATTGTTGGTCTATGATGGTTGGGATGATAATAAGAAATGCAGCTGTTATACGAACTTGCAACTGCACAACTGCAGTGACATTCTTAGCCATAAGAATAAAAGAAAATGTGTGTAATAACAATACAAATCCTTTGGCATGAAAAAATGTAAAGAAGAAAACGTATTTGAGTTTCATAGTTAAATCTAAACATTTATGTATGTACAACTTTAGGAATGCATACATATATTTTTGCAAAAGTTTTGTGCACTTTGGTAAACATTTGTGCAAAAGTTTTGGTAATAAGAATGTTACTGTGTGAGATACCAGAGCGCTATCGCATAGTGGGCTATAGAGAAAAATATAATTTAAAAAATAATTTGTAATATCAATTAAAGAATTATTTAAGTTACACATTTTGAAACGCACACAGAAAAAAGTATTCACTAATTAATGTTTTCAATTAAGAAATTAATTGATTCAATTAAATTTTTAATTATATTAATTAATTTGAGTGGAAAAATATATTTCACGTGGAATTTTATTCACTATAGACCTGTTTATCATATAGGTGAATTTTTAATTAATTCTTTAATAGATATTAAAAATATTATAATTGATATTACAAAATTATTCATACTACTTTTTGTGTGCACTGAGAATCCCAAACTATTATTTTTCTTATTCAGTTAAATATTTTTTTTTATTATGTTGACTGTGTTAATTATTTTCTTCGACCTTAAAATTGGTAAATATTTACCATTTTCTTCAGGCTCAAGGTCATACCATTTATTTAAATAAAACTCTTTTTTGTTTTATTAAATATGTATTGTTAATCTTGTAGATTTTTATTTTATTTTCTTTCGATATTTCGAACACCTTCGGTGCTCTTCCTTAGGAAAAAACTATTATGTTTTTAATGTTTTTGTTTTGCTATTAGAAGGATTATTTACAAATAATGTTAATATCGGTTTTTTTTTGCAATTTGTTGTTTTTTATAATAGTTTTTTCGGAAGAGCACCGAAGGTGTTCGAAATATAGAAAGAAAATAAAATAAAAATCTACAAGATTAACAATACATATTTAATAAAACAAAAAAGAGTTTTATTTAAATAAATGGTATGACCTTGAGCCTGAAGAAAATGGTAAATGTTTTTTTTAATTAAAAATACATTTTAATTGATTATTGAGGGATTATCTGGATTCTATGCCACCTTTCTTTACACTTATCTAAAATATTAAATACTAATATGAAGTTGCTTATTAAACTAAGAATATTGGACTTTCTCTTAATAACATGAAAGTGTGCCAAAAATATGGAATTTTGCTCGAACTCTCAATATGTCTGTAGTTTTTTTATTTCACTTTATTAGCCTCACTTACTCGTAACATCTACTGCAGACTTTTAGGAGCGGACTTGTTGCATATATGCTTTTATCTATGGTTTTCATGAAGGACGCCCTAAGTTATAAATTTCTCATTTTGATTTCATACTGTCAACTTGTTATATTTGAAGTGCTTTTTGGAAAGATCTAAGAAATTTTAGAAATATATGTACATAGGTATGTAAAAAAAAATTATTTTTTGCTAAAACAACAACACAACTTCTAAATTTTTTAAATAGGTTTTAAAAAGAACTTTCTAAGAGACATAAATAAAAGCAAATCATTACAATCTAACGCTTTAAAAGGCACTACCAATTAGCAAAATTCTAATTTCTTATTATTTGTTTTATTTTAAATTTTTCATTACTTCCAACCACTGTCATTTGTCCATCATACTTCTAAACTTTTCTGCTTCTGTCAATGTGGTTTGTCGCCCCTTTTCCCTCTGTGTACTTATGCAGTTGTTATAAATAGTTGCTTTACTTTGAGAATAAATATTTTCTTGCAATTCCTTCTTCCTGTTGCTCAGCACTGAGATCGTTCATATCAAAGTTTTTATCCTTTGCAGATGATTCAGACGTCTCGTGGGCATCGAATTATGACACTTTTAGTGGTTGTTTAAAAAAAAATAACGTTAAATCGAAACTTTTGCTTCATCCTATTTCTGCGGTGTGTGTTTGCTTCCGTTTATTTGTAGCCGAAACTAGTTTTGAAACATTTATTTTTATTTATGTATGTAGATTTGTGTTATACATACACATTTTATTTAATAATGCAATTGTTTTTGCTGTTATTTTAATAAATTTATTTTCCTAATTATGTAATGGAAATCTATGGCAAAAATCTGTAAACATGTGTAGTGTCTTTGTTTTTACCAGCATTGCATAAAGTGATGGTCAAGTTCAATAGTTTGTGAAAAGTTTTTTTAAGAATTGGGTATAACTGCATATGCTCTACAAAAAATTGTAATAACCTTTTTCGCAATATATCAAAATGACAATACGACACATTGACATTGTTAGTGTGGAGCCAGGCCATTTGCCATATTTTCTTTTGCCTTATTATTCGATTTTTATCTCTGCGTAAATTATACGTAAACAAAATTGTATTGAGTTATACCTATTTGAGTAGTGTACATAAATATATTTTTTTCCAATATTTAGTTTTTTTACATACTTCTTACAACTACAATTCGAGCTGAAAAAAAGTCAGCCAATGTAGCAATGGTAAAATAAGAATATAAAAACATATTGAATATTGAGTTCTTGTTTCAACTATGATATTAATTGAACTCTTCATTTGTTTAAGTGAAAATTTCAGATAATAACTTCAGTTGTTTTAAGAAATTTTTGGTAAAGGTTTCCTGATGGTCTAAATTAGCAACAATTAAATGCTGTGAGGGGTCTAGCTAAACACCTGAATAATCAATTTTAATGTATTTTTAATCAAAAAATATTGAAAAGACCTTTATCTATACATGATATATTTTTATCATGACAAATGTCAAATTCCATATAGGAAAACAGCTAACATAAAAAAATATTCTTCATGATCAAAAATATATATATCAGATATCCATGTAGAGTAAGTAAAATAATGATTTAGGATTATTAGTTAGATTGTATAAATTACAAAGAAAACTAATTGAGGACTTGCTTTCATTTGGATTGCTTTTCTCTCCCCCAAATTTAATAACCACCATGCGCCTTCTTCAGTATTGAGTATTTAAGATAATATTTAAGATGGCGCAGAAGCCGAAACCGATATTTTTTGTAACCAAATCTGACGTTGACTGACGGAAAATCGTTCCAATTAAAGGCCTTACTACCTTGCAAGCCAGGGATGGAAAATTTGGAACAATTGCACTTTTAAGCACAATTATTTTAATGACAGTACCGTACCGTAGGACCCCAATGACCAATTTTGCACTACTGGAAATTGTTTCCTATTTTTTTTTATTATGAAAAAGTTGGCACCTAAAAAATCTTGCACTATAATTAATCAGTTTCGAGTGATGGTTGTTGTAGAAGTTATTAAGTTCTTTATAAAAGGATAACATATGTATGTACCTTTTGCTCAAAGGTATGAAAAACGAAAATTTTAAACAATATTAATTAAAATTAACTAAACTTAATGTTCATACTTAATAGTAACAAACTAAAAAAGTTTGTCTTAAGTAGAACAAAAATAAGCAAAGTATCTAACATGTGCATAATTAGTAAAGAACAAACGGCAATGGCAAGACTGTTGTAAATTTTGGTATGGTAAATTTGAGCTTTCGTTACAAAAAAGCTTTTAACAAATTAGAATACGATGAATCAAAACAATTTTCATATTTCATCTGCATAAAAGTTGCGTATTTAAAGCAAAAATCTACATCAACTGACAAAGAATGCTGATGATAAAGGGTTAGTGGCCTTCGGAAACAGCTAATTCTTCCGTTCTACCACGTATTTGTCAGAATATTTACAATTAATTTTGGTATTATTTGTTTATTAAAAAGTTTGATTTAATTAGTTTTATATGCCAGAAAAAGCTTAAGTTGTCCAGGTCTGAAGCAATGATTTTTATTTTGTAATTATTTATTCCAACTATTTATTTCTAAAACATAAAGTACATTTAATTTGTAAACAAAAAAAAATAATTGACTTGTTACTTTTTTTATACAAGAAAAATTAAATTTTCCAACCCTGAAATCATCACTTTATATTTTTCTGACTGCTTTTACCAATCTACTTCTTTAAAAAATTTATAAAATATGTTTTGTGAATAAAGGACAAGGATATGAGGAAAAAATTAGTTATATATATTTAGTTATTTTAATATCCAAGAAAGTTCAAATTTTCCAGCTCTAGACGTGTGGTTTTTCTTTTTCTAATTTGTTATACCAAAATTTTCTTTCCATAACATAAAATATATCTAAAAAAATTAGTTTTAGTAGGTTACTTTTCTATAAGAAAAAAAAGTTAAAGTTTTCCAACCCTGGAAACGTTCTTATGTTTTATTTTATATTTTTAATGCTATTTTTATTCGTACCGAAATAAAAAATAAAATTAATTTTATCTAGTTGCTTTTTTATAGCAATATAATGTTTAAGTTTTCCAGCTCTGAAAACATATGCTCGATTTCCCTGATTTACAATACCAATCTGTTTTGGACCATTTCTGATGCAGCAGTTTATCTTTATCTTTTCTGGGAGCTTTGTAAAACCGATTTCACGTACATCAGACGGACGGACAGACGGACGGACGGACAGATGGACGGACGGACAGACGGACGTAAGGACGTACGGACGGACAGACGGACATATGGACGGACAGATGGACGGACGGACAGACGATAGTACGGACCCATATATTTCAAATGGGCATGGTACCGCCCATACAAACTATGCGACGCAAAGAAGAGTATGATGCTTATGACTATACGTATGTCTGTCTGTATGTATGTATATATTAGAATTGGGCATAGTTGTTGCTTTTGAGGATTGTTCCTTTTTGTTCCCAACAACAAAAAGAACTAGTTTGTTCTTTTCGTTCAGTAGTTCTTTTTGATCAGTTGTTCAAGACAAAAAATTCTTTCTTTTAATTTAGTAAAAATATTCCTTGTTCATACGTACATACATACATATTTTCATTTGTGCTTTGTGGTCTCATTCGCAGTACTAAAGTAACAGGTAAATATATAATATATATAATATTTTTGAACAAAAATTTTTTAAATGAAATCCCTAATCAGTTTAAAAAAATTTAATTTACTAGGCCCATAGGCCTAGTAAAATTTTATTCACCTCAGAAATGTCAAAAATTTACTTACCATAGTACTTTGCTACCGTTTGGCACAGGCCCTAAGTATACATTTTCTGTTGTTTGTTTTAATTATTGTGCTAAAAATTTTAACCAAGAAAGACCAAAAGAACCATAAAAACCAAATGAACAAGAAGAACCAAAAGAACAAGAACGATCAAAAGAACAAAATGGAACAACTAGATTGAACTAGTTCACATTGTTCACCTAAATAAATAGTTCAATAGAACTAGTTCTTTCCTTTTGTATTCCTTTGCGGCACTATATAAACCGAACGCGTGGATCGATTTTTATGATTCTTACATCAATCGATTTTTGGGGGTGTCACTAAATATGTGACAGCAGTAAAAACTCAATATAGACGCCACCAGACACCAATTTGCATATACGAAAAAAAGCATTCGACAGGTATTTTAAAATCATATTAAGGTTTCTCTTATGATTCTTCATTTCGAATATTTAGGATATGTATCGGTTCAAAGTTGATCGCAGTTGGGTTTTTTTATTTATTTTTTATTACTACTTGCTGTTATCGTCTATAACGACCTAATTAGTAAATCGATCTTTCTAAAAATTACAAAACGTGCTAGAGTATGCCACAAATATATTTTCGCTTTGATTTTCCCCATATTATGGATATATCAAGTGGGCGTGGCAAAGCACTTGTAATACCTAATCTAGAGCTTATTTGTTTTCTAACTAACTAATATAATCATTTAACTGATTGATCTTTCACAAATTCGCATGATGAATATATCTTCTATTCTATTTTCTATTCAATTTATTAAGCAGGCTTGCAACCTTCCTTTTAACTACGTATGTATTTATAAATTTTACAGAAAATATTATCCTATGGAAGTATATATTTCTACCAGTAATTACATATATCATTTGAAGCACACCGGGTTTTAGCTACCATACAGACAAATGTATGTATTTGTATATATACATACATATACATATGTACATAAACGCACATAGGTAATCTGCCGAAACTTTCTTATGAACAGGGTGCAGATTTCAAATGCTTAAATTAAAAAAGAAAATTAATAAAATGACATAAAATAAATTTAAAAAAAATGTATGTACATAAAAAAATTATACTAATGTACGCAATCTAGAACTTACGGGATTTCGAACTAAGTCTAGTAAATTTTTGCTAGATTCGAGATCTAATTTGTTAGTAGATTTGTAGATAATCTACTTAAAATCTAATAATTTTATTTTTATACAATTTACCAAAAATTAAAAAGGGTATATTTCATAGGATTGTATTTTCGTGTCTTATTTCCACAATATGAATATGCCACTCATAAAGTATGTATATATATATATATATTTGGTCCTTATGAATAGGGAAGATGATTAAGCGATTCCGTCTGTCCATCCATCCGTCCGTCTGATATACGTGAAATCAGTTTTCCGAAGCTCCCAGAAAAGCTAGAGACTTCGGTCTGGGATGGTTGTACACCTAAAATTAATTTTTACTTTTTTGTTCAATAAACTTATTTTTTATTTCAGTACGAATAAAACTAGTATTAAAAATAAACAAAAATTTTAAAAACTGTAAAAACGTTTTCAGGGTTGGAAATCTTTAAAGTTTTTTGTTATATAAAAGTAACTTACTAAAACTAATATATTTTTTCTATATAAATTAAGCATATCTTATATTCTTAAAAGAAATATATTGGTGTAATAAAAATCTAAAAGGATGATTGCAGGGTTGGGAAACTTACACATTTTGTGAAATACAGGGTGGCCCAGAAAGACCGAAGTGGTGTAAATTCCTTATAACTTTTTATTTAAGACATATTTTTTTAAGTTTTTGTTTTTTAAATACAGTAAATTTATAGGGAATATTTTTAGATTAGTTGTTAAAAATGATATCCCGCAAGTGGAGGCCATTTTCTGCTTCGCACAAATGATCTCTTTTCAACACATTTTCCATGACCTTTCGCAAAACTTCCGGTGTTATGTTGTTAATTTCGTCTGGAATATTGGTTTTTAATTCCTCAATAGTCCTAGGCTTATTAACATAAACTTTCCCTTTTAAATAACTCCAAAGGAAACAGTCTGGAGCGGTTAAATCCGGGGAACGCGGAGGCCAATTAAAATTGCTTCTACGCGAATTTATTCTTTCCCCAAAGATGTCGCGTAAAATAGCCATTGTGGCCCTCGGAGTGTGCGCTGTGGCTCCATCCTGTTGGAACCATATTTGCGGATGGTATTCCACGGCTGGCCTTACAAAATTTTCCAACATGGCCCGATATCGATCACCATTGATGGAAATGGCGACATCTCTTTCATTTTCCAAAAAATATGGACCAATGATCCTTTCTGAAGAAACACCGCACCAAACAGTACACTTAACTGGGTGTAATTGTCGTTGATGAAGTACTCTCGGGTTTTCCTTAGCCCATATCCTAAAGTTTTGCTTGTTAACAAACCCATTTAATTGGAAATGGGCTTCGTCACTCATAAATAAGTTATGAATAATGGAAATGGAGAGAGCACATTTGTGCGAAGCAGAAAATGGCCACCACTTGCGGGATACAATTTTTAATAACTAATCTAAAAATATTCCCTATAAATTTACTGTATTTAAAAAACAAAAAATTAAAAAAATATGTCTTAAATAAAAAGTTATAAGGAATTCACACCACTTCGGTCTTTCTGGGCCACCCTGTATAAAATTTACTAGGTATAATTAATTTTTTCCTTTTTCTTTATAAATTAAACATATTTTATATTTTTGAAAAAAAAGTTTGGCATAAAAAATTGGAAATATAAAATCAACAGCTACAGTGCTGAAAAGTTTGAACTTTTGTTTGGTTATTAAAATAACTGAAAGTAGTTTTTTCCTTATTTCCTTTTTTTTTTCGCTAAACATATTTTATATGTAAGTTTGTAAAGAACTAGATAGGTACCAGGAGTCAGAAATGTATAAAAGGATAATTCCAGGGTAGGAAAATTTAATTTTTTTTGTAAAAAATATGAACTAGGTCCACTATTTTTTTTTATTACAAAGTAAATGTACTTTATGTCTTAGAAAGAAATAGTTTGGAATAAAAATTTAGAAAAATGATAATCGTTGCTCCAGACTTGAAAAATTAAAACTTTTTCTGGTATATAAAACTAATTAAATCATACTATATATTTATTTCGTAATTAAATATATTCTATATTTTAGAAAGATATAAGTTAGTATTAAAAACCAAAAAAAAAAAAACTAAAATAATAGTTCCTGTGTTGGAAATTAAAAAAAAAATTTTTGGTAAAATAAACCAGTTAAACATATTTCATATTTTAGGAAGATCTTTTATTAAGATGTTTTAACTTAAGTATAAACGAAGGTTTGTGCCATGTTGCTTATTATGCTCTCAGCACAGTTTTGTTTCAAGTTGATTGTTTTTCGTTTACAGCTTGTAACGAGTTCTTATTCATTTTTTTAGTAAATAGAAATGAAATAAAATTTATCGCTAAAGAACAGTCATAACTATAGAATAAATTATAGGAAATATTCCTTTCCATTTCCCTGAAAACGTTCCTTCCTGCTGAACATAATCGAAATGATTCTTTTGGAAAATGGATGGAATGGTAGGATGTTTCAATTGAGACACTAAATAGTTTTGCAACATCAAAGATTATTAAACACGGGACATATAAAAGAAGTTAGGCTACTTGCTATGGAGGTATAATACTAAGACTATTTTATGGTTAATAAATAGAAGCACGATTTTTGAACATCTCGAGAGCGAGTAAGCAAGCCCCAATTTTTTGTCATTGTATTGACGTGACTTCGATGTTGACAACTGAAATAACTTATATCTTATTCTACAGAGTATAAAATAAAACAATCAACTATTGCTAATATCGAAAATATAATATTTCAATCAAATTCTTTAGTGCAAACATATCCAGAGGTCACTTACTACAAATTGCACTATAAAAAAAAATTATATTTTTTTTTTTTTTACAAAGAAATATGTATGTATGTACTTATGCATGTATTTGTATACTACATATCATACGAACTTCGGTAAAGGGTATATAAGATTTTTCACAGCCGAATATAGCTCTCTTGACTGTTTTTACTACCCTGTGTAACATATTTATATAAAAGGAAAGAGAATTAGCTTAGATCTACAAAATTATCTTTTGACGGTGTGTGAACGAGCTAAGTCGGCAAAAAACCTAAGTGTAAGGATTTCGACAAAGATTTCAAATCAAATCTACTAGATTTCGACGCAATTAAAATGCAGTATAGCATGTGGCTTACTTCAAATTTTGAATCTTGTTAATTTTGTATATTTTTTTTCTCGTAGTTTTCTTTAAATCAGTAATATACTTATAATGGCAATGAAAAGTGTTTTATTTAGTTATAAAGTAAATTCAGTTTGATTTAATTTTTTAAGTATTGGACCAACAAAAACCACGCTATTATTGCATGGCTGTGCATTTTGTAGAATTGGCATCAGTTGTAGAGTCAAGTCACCTTGGATATAGTTAATTTGATAAATTTTGAAAAGTCAATATATACTTTTAAGTACTCAAAAAACCTAAAATTTAAATAAGCAAAAAAACTAAAAAAATATATTACACACAATTTTTCAGCTGACAAATTATGATTTATCATTAAAATCCGACCCCTGATTATAAACTTATAACTAAAGTGTAGATTTTATGAACAAGAATTTATAACTACAGACTAGAACTTTTGTATATAAATAGAGCAACTCCGAAATGCTCGAGAGCATAGTGTCAGTAAGTCGCTTAATCAGATAAGTTTTGCAATTCTAAAATGAAATTTTTTAACATAATTTTCGTTCTGGTCACAGTAGTGACAATATTTGTGCAACTTTCTAGTGCCCAAGATGTAATTTTTTTAATATTAATTTATTTTGTTAATTTTTTTTCTTACAATACATAAGAATAATCAATTTTCTTTTAATTTTTTTTTTTGTTTCAGTGTACACCACTACTTTTTGAATGTGAAGCGGACAGCGATTGTTGTGAAGGAAGTTGTGAACCAAACCTAGATATATGTGTAAATGAAGTATATGAAGACGACTATGGTTACAATTAAAAAAAAACAAGTAAAAGTTGTAAATAATGATGTGTTAAAAATTATAAATGGCAGTTAATAGAAATTTAATTTTAATTAAATGTTTTTAACTCAAATTTGTAAAAATAAATAGTACAAAGTAAAGAAAAGAATACTTCAAAAGTTTTTATTTTCGTTTGCTAAAAATACAAACCTTGGATTCAAGTTATAAAAGAGTATATAGCTTTGGTGTGAATACGTATAAATAAATACGTTCCCTTTTTAATTCGTTTTCATATTTTTTTTAATTAAAAGTCGTATTTACTCATAAACAAATAATACAAAAAATTTTTGTAGGTAATATAATTGGCTTCTCCAGCCAAGATTTGAACTCGGAACTCATCGAGTGGTAGTCAGCCCGCTTGCCTTTGCAGCCTTAAATAAACAACCTTAAATATTTTTTAAATATACACTTATTCAGGGCAATTATGAATAAAATTCTCCGATAAATTTCTCACTTTTCGATTAGATTTTTTTGTTTTCTCTATTAGTTGCTATTGTTTGAAATTGTTGCCTGGGAGAAATTTCTCGCGGTGTTTTATTTATGATTTCCTCTCAATATATAACATCATGAATAAAACTTTAAATCAAAATTATTTAATTGACCATTTAACATGAAATTTGTTTGAAAAGTTATGGTTAAACAAAATGCAAGCCTCGAACCTGCGTTTCTCCGACTGCATGACTAGTATACTGCCGACTAGCCAGCAGCAGTTTGTCGGCTTTTTGCCAACATAAAATTAAGCAAAAACTATACAAAAACGAGTCACACAACTAAGCACAACAGTGTATTGCAGCTATGAACAAAGCAAATAAACACCAACACACTTAAACACATCATTTCTGGTAAATTTAATATGATTTGGAATCAACCTTTTTGCATGGTGATTTTACATTGGTATTTTTTTCTGTGTGTGTACAGTTTTTTTATTCGACTGCGCGACGCATTGTGTTTATAAGTCATTGTTTGTATGAGTTTTATATGGTCCGATTTTCATGATTTTTATATTACGTCAATCGATTTGCTTTAATCCCTAACGATGGCTGCCAAAAGGCGCCATTTTGTCAAAAAATAAAAAATTGGCTAACTATATCAACTTGTGTATCATTAGACAGGTTTTTAAAAGTAATCTTTATGTTTCTCTTATAATTTTTTATTCAGAAGGATTATTTAGCGTCTTTAATAGTTTACAGATGGTCACAATCGAGTTTTGATTTCTTAAAGTTTACTTGTCTTAACCTTGTTACATGGAAATCTCCTTATGTGCTTTTGATCAAAAAATTTCAAGATGCAAATATGAGAACTGATAATGCAGCTCGAACATTCCAAGATCCCACAATATCTTGAGATCTGACAATTAATTTCAGTACTTGTTCGTGTAAAATGTTGCATATTTTATATACTAAGTTTATATATTTTCCAATTTTTTTTCCTTAGTTCAATGCAATAAATTTATAACAAAAAACAAATTAAAAAAAAAAACAAAAATAAAACTTAAACACCTTACATTATTTTTCTTAATTTAACTTAGGAAATATTAGGATTTAAACATTTATATACAAAAACAATAAACAAATAGATTTTAACTCAAATACGAAATATTCAACCCTTCAGAGATCTGAGATGATTTTTCTTTTCCACAGCCAAGCTATTGGCAAATTGCTTATTTGCCTCCTGCTGGTATTCTTGTATGTTGTAATGAGATTGCTTAAAAGAGAGAGAGAGAAAAAAACCCAAATAAATCACTCAAGTTTTGCATATCCTAAATACATACATTAAGAGCATCCTGAAATTCAATCTCCTGCAAACGCTGTAGTCCCCGGAAATTGCGACCTATAATGCGTCCCAATTCATAGCGAGAGATACGATAAGGTTCGGTAGTTGTGGTTATTTCTGTGCTCTCAGCACCCTCTTCACTGCTTGATTTCTAGGACAAACAGAACTTACAATTACAAATAAGGTTTAAGTAAATAAACTTTAGCTAAACTTACCGAAGATTCAGTGGTGGTTGAAGGATTTCTGGGTTTTTCAGGGGCTGGATCACTAAATTGATCATTGACTAAGTTGTAAACTTCATTTAAGGTGTTATGGGTATCGGTGTATTGCTAATCAATAAGAAGCCAATGACAAATTATTTTACCAATATTAACACTGAATTAAAATAATATTTACATACTTATGTATATATGCATGCATATGCGTATGTGAATGAGTGTATATATGGATGTATGAGCTTTCGCTAAAGCTAATATCAACCTTATTTAAATGTTTCTGATTTGCTTTAAAGCTTGCAATAGAGGGGGCTGATCTTGAAAATATATTTCTAATGTCTAGCCACCGTTTGGGTCAAGATATACATAGGTGTGTATATACGTATGTTGTCTATGTTGTATGTATGCACATATCGAGACCTAATAGCCAAAACAGCTTAACCGACATAGTTTTTGGACCTGGAGTTTTTGACGAAAATCGATTATTGCCATTGCAAATAATAGATTTAAGTTAAAAAATTAAGTTCGAATATATATGTCACTTACATATATATATATATATATATATATATATATATATATATATATATATATATATATATATATATATATATATAAATGTCGCTTATGTTTTTTTATGGGACGATATATGTACATATGTTTAATTTTGTAAGTAGATGACATTTTGTTAAGTTTTGATTTTGACCTCGACCAGCCAAAAAACTCAACTGGTTATAGAGAGACAATTGTAAAATCCCATGGTTCAATATAAACAAATTCAATTGTTAGATTACATTTAGTGAAAATTATTCTGTGAGTTTATATACGCCAAATTCTTCCAATCGTATTCGCCATTTTATTTATAATGCATATTGTTGTTGAGACTTACATTTTTTTTTAAACAACCACCTCAAATTGTTATAGACCATCATATAAGATAATGGTACATTTCACGTTAAGTTTTCTTTTATTGAAATACCCAATTATGTTACTCTAACAAGAATTTGCTTTGCAGTTACTTAACTCAATACCTTTTTTATACAAACTCTAATAATATTTACTATTTTCTTGGTTAATTCGACAGGTATACACAGTTTGTAAACTCTACCACAAAACAACAGGGAAAGACAATTTGAATAATTGGAATTGTTAGTTTTACTGTTAGTTGAAGAAATAATTCGTTTAGTTAATTTAACCAATTTTATTTGTCAACGTACTGTCAAGGCAAATTGTTATTCTAATTCGTGTGGTACATTAACGGACTGTCCCAGGATGTCGCAACAAACCGTTCTGTCGACAACTTGTATTGCCAACGACAATAACATTAGAAAACTTGTTGTTGTTTGCAATATAAGTTGTCGATCGAAAGTTTGATGGTGACATCGTTGGATAGGCCGTAAATTATGATAATATAATTTAATCTATATTTACGGCCTGTCCCACGATGTCACCACAAATTGTTCGATCGAATACTTATATATATTGAAAACAACAAAAATTTTCTAATGTTATTGTTGTATGCAATACAAGCTGTCGATCGAACATTTGCTGGTGACATCGTGGGACAGGCCGCTAATCTATATTTAAAATTTATACTTTATAGTTTGCCTAAAAGTGAAATGAAATATTAAAAAAATATTTGACCCTTTCGACCCCAAAGTTGCTTATAAGCAACTTTTATTTTTAGCACCGATTCAATTTAACAATCGTTACGACTTTATCCAGCAACACATACGGACATATCGACAATGTTCGACTTGTCGCACACTTACATTCAAAACAAAATCAAATTTTAATATTTTGTTGTTGTTTCAAATGCAAGTGTACGACAAGTTGCAAGTTGTCGATGCCGTGGGTCCAGCCAATAGAATTAGTTCATTATAGTTCTTAAAACTCAAAAGCAAAAAAAAAATTATCAGCAGTGTCACGATCGACATAACTACGATGTATTATTCGGTTCTAAGTCGAGGGAAAGTAAGTTTTGAAATTTTAGAGCTAAAAGTAAAAAATAAATAAAAACACTCAGAGAACATAATTTAAAAAAAGTATGCAAAATTAACAAGGGAAGATTTAATAAAAATAAAAAACGATAAATTAAAAAAGTTTTACCATTATCCAGCAATATTTTTTTGTTTATTAAAGTTGCTTTTAAGTAACTTTGGGCAACGGTGGCAATAAAAGCATTGACAACGAAGAAATGAGCAAACCACACAAAAAAAAAACTTTGTGAAACTTACGAGTACGTAAAAGCGATCCTGGGGTTGGATAGGGCCAAGTCTTCTGATAAAAAAGCTTGATATTGGATCATACGATATGAAGTGTGAAGTCAACCATTGAATTGCTATAGTTCGTAGGTTGCATAACAAAACAAAGCAGTTGCTTTCTGAATTTATTGGAGATGAGGCAGTTGAAACATACTGCCCTTAGATCCCAACAGAAAAGTATTTATTGATGTTGGAGCACCAGCAATTGGGGATAGTTAATCCCTCTGATATACCAGTGGTGCTTGATAAAATTAATCATGGCTCTACTAAATGGTACCGGGCTTTGGGATCAGCATTAACCCATTCTTGGCGCTTGTACGGTGCAGCGTTTCGTTTACAGTTCAAGACTAAAGAAAAAGTACGATCAGTGGAGAGAGTTTAAAGCAAGATGAAATATGTTCATAACTCAAGAAGTCTAACATTTTCAAAACTTATTAGCTTAGAGCTAATAATAAAGAAAATGGTGAAACAAATTTCTGACAGCTGGTTTATGGACAGAGCCGAAAGGGTTAAAATTCACCTTTTATTTTTGCAGTGGCTAATCAAAGTAGTTGCTGTGAAAAGCTTTTTAAGCAACAGCTGTTTAACATAAATTAGAAAGTGGGTAATTTATTGGTGTCTATTCTGAAATACGCGTCGAATTGGTGAAACTTACATGGAAAACAAAAACAAAATTCCGTAAATGTAAAAAATTTGTTTTTGTTTCTCATACAAAATTAACCGTTTTTAAAAGAAAGAGCAACGCTTTGAATTTCTCACGTTTATTTCATTTAAGAAATACATGGCAAACAAAAACAATTTTTGAAAATTTGTTTTTGTTTGAATGTAAAGTTTCACTTCTTCGACACGTTTTCCAGAATAGCCCCCATTATGAAACAAAAAAACAAAAAGAGCTTCAGAACTCATTTTTACAGTTTTTTATTTCATGATATCAAACTACAAATATATTGTGTATGGGCATTTCCACGGGAAATTCATTGTTATTGTCACGTGCGACAGCAAACAATTGAGCTTATACATCAGAACTATGTGACTCGATTGTACTAATTTTAGAGACTTCCTACGCAAATATATAAATAAGTAGAAAATAGTTTCGTTTTCTTTGAAAAGACAAGCATATTTGTTTGGTGTCGCTCGCAGAGTACAAAAAGTTGACATTCCTGTGGAAATGCCAATATGTTATATAAAGGGCGTTTTTACAGATGTATAAAACTTTAAGTTGGCAACAATTTTTTAACTGGTGGACCTTTTGACAGCTGTCGCGTAATTTATGTGCCATGTGCCAAAGAAAGCGTAACCACTAACTACTAATGAAAAACTGTCTGATTCAGACATGTATTTATTGATTTCAACTGTTTCGAATCATGTTGTATTTTATAAAATTATCTATTAGTTATATATGACACTGTTCAAATCAATAAATACTTGTCTGAATCAAACAGTTTTTCATTAGTAATTAGTGGTTACGATTTTTTTACGCTTGTGTGCACATGGCAAACAAATGTAAAATCGGCCTTAGTCTGTTTTGGCATTTCAAGTATTATTTAATTATGCACTCAAAAACTGAATTTCGTATTTAAATACGACTTAAAAATAATAACAATTTAATTATCCAGTCAAGAATTGTACCTTAGCAAATGAATTTATATTTAAATAAATTTTTAATTAAATGTCCTAGATTTAGATTTTTGACGTCTTTCATATTTTTTTGGATATTATTTTGTGAGAAATTATTTCAGTTTCTACCATGGGAGTTTTTTCTTTAGCAAAAATTTTCAAGATTAAGGTTTTATTACATATTAAGATTTTTATCCCCATTTTTTGTATATATTTATTTCATTGAATTTCGCTGTCACTTATTTAACTTATTTTTGTGTTATTTCATGGTAAGTTATTTCATTTAAATTTTGCGAAGCATTAAAGTATTCTTTCGTGTGAATAACTTGGAAAAAAAGCGGTGCAATTAGTAATGAGTGTTAAATATTAATAATTAAAAACAACAAAAATATTATAATCAATTTAATAAGATTAGACTTGAAGCAAGCTTAATTTATAGAATGCCAATTTAAAATATTTATCTAAACAATTCTTACTTACATCGACAATTAAGTTTTTGGTGATCACCATTTTTTGAAAAACATTCCAAAAAAATCCTCTTTTAGTACGTAATTTTGGCTCATCGGAATCATGCAGCTGTGTTGTTCCGCTATTTGCTATTGTTAATAAAGTTTCTTGATTTTCCTCAAGATTTTTATAGATTTGCATGTGACTTGTTTGTGTAAGGCAAACAATAATAAAAATAAAGATCATAAATGCCTTCATGTTGTATTTTCAGCTAAAAGAGATATTTAATAATATGTATGTACATATGTATATCGTTGAATGAAATGCAAAAGCCCCTTTTGAAGATTAAGATGCTTTTACACGGGAAAGAAAAAAATTGTGGTGACAAAATCTAAAAATAAATAGAACAAGATTCTAAGATTTGTGTTGATCATAATGGCGTTTTTATAATTTCGATAACAGCCTTTTAAACGTATTTGATCGATAGAATGCGACTTTTGGAGACTCTGTGAAAATATTGAATATTTTTTGTATTGTAACTTTAATAGCTCGTAACCGATTTGAATGACTTAACACTTTTTTTCTTTTGTTTTTTTTTTTGTAAAAAAAATACATTTTAAAAGTAAATTAACAAAAAAAAATTTTTAATATTCCTTTTCAATCATATATTTTCAATTCAAAACTTTTTACTACACTTAAAAAGTTTTAACAACTCCTCTTTTTAACGCTGCTAATCTTTGTAAAAATGGTTTAATTAAAAAAATATTTATCAAAAATCTCCGCGAAAATCTTACTTAAATGATAAGTCCCGATCCAAATCGAATTTATTAAAAAACGAAAAACTGTACTCTGTACGTAAGCCAACAGGGCATAATATTTCTATAGTAATGGTATTCAGTGTTTGTTGCAAAGGGTCTTCTATAAATGTAAGTAAGAACATCGTAGCTTTTCTTTGGACAATGTTTTTTATTTTTGTTGTAGTCGGATTTTAAAGAAAAACTACGATATTTTTCATTAGCACTTACGCATGACCAAATAACGTTAGTGTTACGACAATATTTATTAAACCGTGTCAAATAAATTTTATTTGTGATTTGCTTCTCTGACTTATTTCAGATTTTTCGCCAGAAATGAAATGAGAAAAAAAATTGTATGTACTCGTATTTTGCACTTGTTCCTCTAACTCAAAATTTTGTATTCTCAATTTTTGCCAGAAAACGATATACATTCATATCTACAGACAGTCAAAATATAACAACATTTTCTCTACTCTTACGCAAAAAAAATGCATTCCGTATTTTCTTATAAGAGTATTATATCGTCACCTAAAACCCATATACTTCAAAATAGACTTTTTGATTGATTATGATGTGATAAAATTTTTTATGTACTCTTTTTGGGTTCTGAATACCAAAGGTGAAACGGAACTCTGTTTTTTTAGCTACAATGTCCGTCTATGCAATTGTCAGTTGGTCTGTCTATTAGATGCTGTTTTCTTGAGAACCGAAAGAACTACGAAATTGAAATTTTCACAGAATATGTAAAACTTTAGGCGCTACACCAAAAAAATATATAATAGTTAAAAATTAAAGGGTATTCTAATGCGAGCAACGAAAAGTATTGAAATCCTAATGTTATATACAAATAATTTAAAATGCTAGTGTATTTTTTTACAGACTCCACCAATTAACACTAAAATAAAAAATGTCAAAATTAAAGGATATTCTATCAGTTAAAGTAATTTTGACCTCTTGCTGTATCTTGAGAACCGTAAGAGACAAACTTTTGAAATTTTAGAAAACTCTAAAAACAAATAATCCCAAAATTAAAAAATGCCGAAACGAAAAATCGCCAATATGAAAAAAGCGCTCTAATAAAAAATGTCACCATAAATAATATAAATCGCTCAAATTCCAAAAAAAAAATCACCACAAAAAAATTGCCAAGAACGGAAAAAATCGCCAAAAACAAAATAAACTAAAAAATGCTAAAAAAAAAGAAAAATCGCCACAACTCAAAAATATCTTAAACTAAGAAAATGTATTATGAAAATATCAAAAAAAAAATCGACAAAACAAAATTAGCTTAAAACATCGTCAAACACTAAAAAAAGAAAACAACCGCCAAAAAACCAAAAAATTGCCAAAACGCAAAAAACTCAAAAACTAAAAAGTATTGTTTCTTTTTAGTTTAAGTTAATAAAAAACAGTTTAGTTAATAAAAAAAAGTTCAAAAACTGAAGAAATCGCCAAAAAGGAACAAGCATCCTACGGAGGGAAGCCTTTGTGTGCGAATCAAAGTCGCACTTTACTGAATTCAATATAATTTGTTCATCTACATACACACACACAAACACATACATACATATTTTCTTCTCACTGTCGGAGAATTTGTAGTAGTTGACTACAAAAATAATCAACTTATAGTTAACTTATAAATTTCACTTATAATATAATTATGAAAACATGTCGAATAATGGATTTCATGTAAGAAATAAACTTTTTCCAAAATCCGAAATAAAAAATCGCCAAAATGAAAAATGAGCTGAAAACATCACCACAAGCAAAAAGGTCGCTATAGATTGCTGAGAGAGCTACTTTAAACTCATTTAAATTTTATATTGTACAACGGTTGTGATACATAGTTCACAACCCAGCAACATCTATTTTCAAATTTACTGACTACCGAGTGACTTAAATTAAGTCAATTTTAAGTTATTTGAAAATTAATGGATAGTGGATATCGCAATGTTAAAATAGTTAGTTGTTTCCATTGGAAAGTAATCCAGTCACCACTACTTGCGAAATAGTTAGCTTAAAGTTAGTTTAAAATTAATTTGGTTGCCGACAAGATCGTTATGACTAAAATAACAAATGAACTATCCCAAACACGCACATATTTCAAGTGTTTTTGCTGTAATAAGTGTTTTATTTTATTTGGATTAACTCGCATGAGTCAAATACTTTGTAGGCATGATGCGGATTAGTATTTTTAGAATAGTGTGCTGGTTTCTACAATCAGTGTTGTATTCTTATTTAGGAAATTCCTGGTAAAAATAGACGTTCAACTAAAATGCATGCAAAGATTTTTAAGACATAAGCTTTTACTTGCAATTAAAAAATAATTCCTCTTTAAATAAGAAAAAAAATATAAAAAACTAAACAAAAGTCTAATATTAATTAATGGCCCTTAAAAACAATAGATTTCTATCTTCTGACAGTTATTAATAAATTGCACTTAATTCATTTAACTCATTTTAAAATTAATTTGCACACATTATTTGAATTACTTTGTCTAATCATGCATGAAATAAAACAATTTAAAATTAATAATAAAATCATCTTAAATTCTATGCTAAATTACAATATCAAAATATATTTGTAGGTTATTGGCACACACGAGTAATGAAGGAAAACCGTGGAAAAGGAAATTATTGTTTTAAATAAAATAGAACAAATATGGTTTAAATATATATATTGAAAAGAAAACCCAGTGTAATTTTCAAATAAAATAGATTTTAGTTGCGTTGCACAAAATTTAATTTATTTGTTGTTTATTCAATTGTTATTTAATTTTAGCCATTATTTGCAATGATTTCGTTATTTTGAGTTATTTTTTGATTAACAACACATCAATTTAGCCACATTGGAATTTAAATCAAGAATTTTTTGTAATACATACAAGTATACAGAAATATTATGATTGTATCTGTTTAAGTAAATAAAATTAGGGCAGTGCCTGCCATCAGCAGCCAGACAGTTTTTTCAAAGCCTTTATGAAAATTTAAGATAATAAGGGCCAATTTTTTACTTTCTAAGTTCTATTTAAATACGAAATTGTATTTTTCAGTGCATATTTAAGTAATATTGAAATACCCAAACTTGTGTAAAAAAATTGTTTTGCTATAGTAAAATTCATCGATATATTAAATTTCAATATTTGACTGTAAATACTGAAGCTATGACAAATTTAAAAAGGTGACCCCTACGGTATGCAGGGGTTGAAATACTTTCTTAGCAAAAGTTTTATGATTTCTCGCGAGCTATAAATTTCTAACATTAGGGTGTCACATTTGGGTGGTACGAAATGAGATTTGGGGGATAATTACTACAACGGTAAATTTGGGGTCAATGGACCTTAGAACAATAATATTGGCCTCCTCCCTGAGACAAAAAAATTCGCCATATCAAACTTTAAGCTGAAAGTGTAAATATGGAAGATATAACGGAAAACTAAAAAGGCGAAGCCTAGGTTCGGCAAAAAATAAAATATTTTTTTTTGAAATGTTCTTGGAACAATATTTTATAATTGCTGGTGTACGGGGCACTTTTGTTTTGGCTGTTGGGCGATACGCTCTAATGTACATATGTATATATGGTTAATTTTCGTACGAAATTAATTAAAATACAAAAATCTGTCGCTGTCTAATAAAAACTGGACAGCACCCAAACATATAATTAAATGTATTTTTCTGCATATCACGTTCGAAAATCTTTGTTTGTTAAATAAAATCGCCGAGTAAAATACTGGGCGTTATTTGAATTGTAATACGTTGTTTATGAAAACAAGGAGCAGAAAAAAA
Organism: Tachina fera; assembly: GCA_905220375.1. Classification (NCBI taxonomy): domain Eukaryota; kingdom Metazoa; phylum Arthropoda; class Insecta; order Diptera; family Tachinidae; genus Tachina; species Tachina fera. The sequence continues at coordinate 79,811,071 of LR999966.1, forward strand.
ATTTAAATTTGTTGGTTCTGTTCATCAATGCGTGTGCGAAAGTCATCATGCATCGTATACGATGCATGGTCATGGATATAAAAGTCAGCAGCCAAAATTAAGTTTGCATTATTACAAAAATACATGTACACATATGCATATCTATATATGTAAATATATATAAGTATATAAGTACATACAAATATATTTTAATTTTCCATTAAATCCACAAGAACAACAAATTTTAACATTACATTATTATATTGGATTTGTGCAGTTGTTATTGTTTTTATTGCATGCATACCCTTTAGTTATTGTAAATTATTGCGCGAACTAATTAAAAGCATCGCTTCTATACATTAAACTACATATTCGAAGGTAATCTCGAAAGGAATTCTTGGTATTCAGTAGATAAAAATAGAGCAAGAGTAATACCATGTTCACACTCATATGTTTAATGTCTCATTCATTTAAGAACTTAATTAAACACAATGATTTTGAGATGTTTTACCATAAATTGATTGGTTTTGTTAAAACATCTCTTGCTGATTAAAAATAATAAAGCAAATAAAAAACATAATTGTTCGAAATTTCTTACAAACACAAAAATTTATTGACAATGCGTCAACCTTAAACATCTCAAGTATAATGAACGGTTGTTTTTCATTCTTAGAAAACTCGACTTAAACATGTTTAAAAGCATATGTAAGTGTAAACATAATATATGTATGTAAGTGTGAACATAGTATAAAGAGAGCTACGGCCAGCTTGCCAAATATTTGCAAATAGAACCCGCTTTAATTCACACAAATCGAGCCATAACGGCCAAAACAGCTTAACCAACACATTTTTTGCACTTAGTTTTTTTTTGTTGAAAATCGATTATTTACGATCGCTAATAATCGATTTTGGTAAAAAAAATAAGTTCGAAACGTTATGGCAGGGCATGTACTGTTTATTGAATATTTTTGGGTTCTATGAAACTGGCAATTGGTTATGTATGAAAATGTTAAACTTATATTTTTTTATATTGAAAGTTAAAACCTGGTTTTGCATTCACACTGCAAGTTTGTTAAATTAAGGTTTTATTTCAAAGACTGTCTAATTACTTTGCTCAATATAAAATAAATCTCCTGCAGAAATGCGTGTATTTGTTGCTGTTTGTATGAAAAACTTAGAAATTGTACAATACGTTGTAAAATGGAAATTATTTTATATTTTTTAAATAAATATTTTAAAATTATAGAACTATTTATACAAAGTGAAGAAGTGCTTGGAAATCAAGTTATTGATATAAAAAATACACAGATATATTACGAAATAATACTGTTTTTATCGGCGAATCGATGTCGTCTATTTTCCCTTTCCAGAGGTCAATTAAAATATTTTCGTTGTTTTACGTCCAAAATATTCCTTTTTCCGCAAGTTTTTGATTATTATTAGGACTGTATCTATTTTAAGTTGAAAATGTATCAATTGGTATCTCTTCTTATGTACTGGAATAAACAACAACATTATCTGCTGCTTCTGGTCATTTTAACCTGGCAGCACTGAATTTAGCACAGCAAAAACAAGGTTGCATTTCATAAAACCAATACAAAAATAGTTTTAAGTGGGTTTCCACAAAAACAATTTGTATGGTAAAACCAGGTTTTAACGGTTGGTTTGTTTTAACTTTAAAACCAATATTTATTAAAACCATGTCAGTGTGAAAACACTATTAATAAATAAATCAGAAGGTCTTGCATTAGTACAAAGTAATGATGATTTTTTGGGCAAATGCTTGCTAAGTGTGACCTGAGCACTCGGTTAGCAGAGCAGGTAGATTATCCTCTCGATCATATATGTATATCTCGATTAATCGAAGAATTTTTATACGATTCCTTTAAAAATTATTTCAGACAAGATATATTTGATGATCAGATTTTTTTTGCACTAGAGAGTTAATACAACTTGCACTTTTGTATTTCCATTCTGGGGGCAAATTACGGCACTCGATACCGTTCGAAATTTTAAAATATTTCCATATAAACTCTATTGAAATATTTCATAATTTCGTTCGTTCACGAGTTCCATAATTTTCCCCCAGGACTCAAATTTACATATGTATACATAATTGTGTCCCAATAATGTGTAATTTCATTAGTGTTAAAGCATAATTTGAAAGCTTATAGGGGGCAGGTATTTTTCTGATTTTTTTTCAGATTTTTCGAAAGAGGTTTAAAGGTCTCACAAGTCGAATGTTTGCCAAAAATCGAGTTTGCCTGCCGTTTTTTATGGTTTCTTTATAACTTTAACCTTCACTTTTGAGAAAAAAATTTAAATACAGAATGTCCAAGCTTTATTTTTGTGTGCAAAAACTTGTAGCTTTTGCAATAAATTTGTTATTTTAGGGTAGCGTACATTAGAATTTTTCGTAACTCTTCCATAAATTTTGTAAATAACGCTTTATAAGCTATAAAGTTTTTATAAAAATAAAAAAACAAAAAATTAAGTTTGAACGGTCTAAATAGCCCGCAAACTCGATTTTGGGGAAGAATCCAACTCGTGCAACCTTTAAACCTCTTCCGAAAAATCTGCAAAAGAACTCGAAAATACTTGACCCTAAAGCTTTTAAATTATAATTGATACCCAAAAAAAACTTTTTTTGGGTCATCCTAGTATACATATGCATATACTAGCTTAACCCGGTGTGCTGTGCTACATCCAACTTAAAGGTTAAACAACCCAGCAAAATATTTAAAACAAAGAGATCAAAATAATACATTCTTGAGAAGTAGTCATGTTGTTTATTGTAGCAAGTAATTATTTTTTCCGTGTGAAATAGTTATTTTTTTCTGAGTCGAAAAAAACCTCTTTTTTTTAAATATGAAGTTGTTTGAGTAAATAGAAGATCTTGATTAAAACCTAAGTTTGATTAAACAAATAATAACTTTTTAAGAAATATATAAATAAATTTAAAAAAAAATATTGTTTTAATACGAAATACACCATTTTGTAAAATTTCTTTTATAAACTCAATTGAAGTGGGTTAAATTTTATTCGTATTCGTAATGTTATTGTTACTTATAAATACTGTATTTAAAAAAATTTCAATTGTAATTTTATTAAAACCGAAAATGATAAAAAAAACTATTTGGAACTATACTTAACCTATACTTAAATAATAGTTTTCCAAAATATAAGTACTTAACTTCTAGTTTAAAATAAATAAGTAGACAATTTGGAAATTTATATAATTTATATAAATTAACTATTTACAATAGAGTGGCCGTTTTTATTTTTTTGATTACTTTTATTCTCGGCACCCAAATCAGTTCAGTTTTATTTTAAAAAAATACAAGCAAATTTCATAGCGATAAGTTGTGATTTGGGGGGTGCATCCGGCCCTCAAAGTTGGCCTCCAAGCCCATGTTTCAATGTAATTTTTTGCATTTGACTATATGTTAAGAAAATCATTTTACAATAATATGATATATGGCAATATTTTAGCTCTTATTGTCTACAACATTAGTCGCAAAAAAGGTTTTAGCTAAAGTTCATATTTTAGGAAATAATGAAGAAAGTAACCAATAATTTCATAGTTCAAAGGGTAATGTTAAATTTTTTGCTGGGAACTTAAAGGTTAAAATGTGTGAACTGGAACTAATATTTCAATCAGTGATTATGCAATGTTCCACTGATTTTTATTAATAAATAAGTATTAAATATGAAAAAAACAAAGAAAAATTTTAAAAACCCACAGTTACTGCCTTCGTAGAAAAACTCACACATCACACTAAATTTTAATGACTAAACTCATCATCAGCGTTGTCAAATTACCATATATTTCTCGCCGAACGTGGCGATTTTTTAAAACATGTTTGGCGTCTAAATTTTTGATTTAGCGATTTTTATGGCGATAAATAAAATTGTTGGCGATATTTGTGGCGATAAATAAAATTGTTGGCGATTTTTTTCTACAAAATTTAATTTTAAAGTTTTTTTAATTCAAGATCCTACCAAAACTTGCCTGCAAGAAAGTAAAATACATAATTTAATTTTGAAATTGTCTTGTATTTTAATTATATTAATTAATGCCTTTTGAATTTAAATGAGAAAAATGTATAAGGGTGAGTTTACATCTGGCATTTCATGTGCCAAAAAAGCGTAACCACTAATTACTAATGAAATACTTTTAAATTTTTATAGGATTATTTTACAAAAGCTTATATTAAAAAAAACTGTTGCACAAAAACAAATTTAGTATCAAATCGAGCCATAACCGCCAAAAAAGCTTTAACGACACATTAAGTTCGAAAATTTTGCTCTTAAGTTTTTTTTTGCGGTTATACCACGAAATATTTATTTATATTTATTTAATTTAGTACATTAAATCGATTTTTGGACTCTTTTGGTGATTTTTTTTAGCACTTTGGGCGAAATGGGTTCAAAAAAAATCTGACAACTCTGCTCATCATCTGACTCGTATAATAACATACATACATACGTACATAATACATTTAAACAATTAAACTTTTGATCGCATTTCATTTTCTAGTAGCTCGTAATTTACATGGCTTTGGTGTGTAATGATGTTTTTTTATTTATTTAATTTGGTAGTTTACAAAATAGCATACTGCTGCACACGTGCCAAGTATTTATACAACTTTATATGTAAATAATTAGCCTGTTTATGCAAACACAGCTATCATGACATGAACGCCTGTATATGTATTTGTATTGTGCACACATGCATTAATGGAGGATACTGCATGAGCTTGATGTGCTCTTGTGGGTGTACATATGTGTGTGTGCTTAAAGGCTAGTGGTAAATTACCACTTTAGCACTGCCCTGACTGACACTGATGCGAAGGCATATTGGTTCCATCACACTCACTTATTTGTGCACACAGAATCGTAATTATCAGAGTGTCTGAACACTTATTGCGAGATGGAAAGTTCATGGATGTGTGAGTGCGTGAATTTGCCTGCACTACTGTCAGTCGGAACTCAGAGGTATTTATGCCGATTACATTTCATTTAAATAAATTGCTTTGGAATCAGTGTGATTTCAAATGCAATTTATATTATAATTTTTATTTATTTATATTTTTTTTTTGTATTGGTAAAGAGGCAATCGCGTGCGTGCAAATTAAACTTTTGTATCATATATCATTATATGCGTTTATTTTAAACATGCATGTACATTAGAGAAATATTTATGCAATGATATTTCTTTCGCTATTGTTAAGCATAATGGAAAGCTTAAGAATTATTTTTATTTTTTTTATTTTTCTCTTTTGATTTTTGTAAGCACAAACAACTTACCATTACATGTAAAATCGAGAATTGTGAAGCAGCTACGTACAAACACACATACTCTGACATTTGTATTTGAAGTAAACAGCTTTTGAAGCTTTTACAATTTGTTCTTTATTCTTTATAAAGTAAGCAGCAAGCATTATTGTCGCCGAAATCTGATTGGGTTTTGTGCTCTCCTTCGTGTGAAAGCACAAAAGCTCTTTTGTAAAAGTTTGCACATTGTACATATGGGTTGAACGCAGAAAATATAAGGATATCTTAAAATTGTACCTATAGTTACCTCAATATAGAAAGACCCTAGCTTATTAATTTTTTTTTTAATCGAGTTATTTGTATATGTCGATAGAAGAACATCTAATGTATCGAAAAATGCAAATATCTATGGACATTTCAAAAATAAATTATGAGTTTGGACCTTTCTATATTAAGGTAACGATATATATTTTCATGCTCTTTAAACATATAAATTTTTAGGAAATATTTATTTAATAAATTTATGTTCTTCACAGCAAGCTAACACAAAATAACATTATTATATATCATTTATACTTTAATATAAGCTTCATATTGTTTAAATGCATAAAACCATTGAGTGCATGAGAGAGAACACCATTAAGGTGTTCTAAGCTGCAAAAAATTTGCTTTTAATGCCAAAAGGAAATGAAATAAAGTTAGGTTTACAAAAGTTCAGTAATCGATTTTATAAAAAGTTATAAATGTTTTTATGAAGCAGTAATGCATCCAATGGAATGTTGAAAGACAAAATCTGCATAAGAATTAAGTAGGCAAACGTAAATAATGATTTTAGTAACTAAAACTATAGCTAAAAAAATTATAAAATAAGAAATCAAGTAGAAACCTGAGATTCGATTTTAATACTTTACCAACTCACTATGTTCAAAGACAGCTCCGATATACTAGACATACAACGTTCAGGTTAGGCATGAGGTAAGGACTCTTATTGTAGTAGTAGTGACTCGATTTAATATCTCTTTAATTCAGCAACAATTAGTGAAAGAAATTTCCCTACTTGTTATTTTATGAAAAAAAAAGTAGCAGGGGGTACCGGCCATGTCACAGAGTTCAATTCCGTTCGAAAACGGAATTCAATCCTCCTGATTTTTGTAGGAGATTGTGTCTAAAAAAGAAAACTAAAAAACGGAAATTTGTCATGCGTGTCCAAACTTTTGGGGGCGCTAATATACTGAGTTGTACTTGTCATTCCGTGTGTAATTTCCACAATATTAATATGGGAGACATAAAGTATATATGCATATTCTGGGTCCGTCTGTATGTACGTTCATCTCTCTGTCCATCCGTCCATCTGTCTGCAGGTGAAATCAGTTTTCCGAAGTTATAAAAAAATTAGAAATGAGCAAAATCAAAAAGACAGCTTCAGAAGTGGATAACTAATTTTTTTGATATACCAAAAAAAAATTAATTAGTGTTTTTATGGGAATTTTTACAATTTAAGTTTAAAATTTGTAAACGCACTAATAATCCCAAAATTATATTTTACTTATTCAGTAAAATATTTTTTTAATAAAATACATTGAAATTGATTATTGAGGGGTTTAGCTGGATCCTATGCGCATTTCACTGTTGCTAATGCAGATCATCAGGGAACCTTTACCCAAAGTTTCTTAGCACAACTAGAGTCATTATGTTATAAACTTTCATTTAAATAAATGAGAAGCTCAACAACAAATAACAAAGTTGAAACAAGAACTCAATAATCAACATGTTTTTTATTTTCTTACTTTACCATTACTACAATGGCTGACTTTTTTTCAGCATCAAATTGTAGATATAAAGAGTATGTAAAAAGAAAATAAATGTAAATAACAACAACAGCTATTCAAGATACAGTGTTGCCACACAAGTATTTTTTTTTTTTGACCGGGTGCCGTCAAATTAATAATTAGTGTTTTTATGGGAATAATCAATAATAATCAATAATCAATTTCAATGTATTTTATTAAAATAATAATAATAAAATAATAATAATAATATTAAAATAATAAAATATCAAAGAGCATATAAATGAAATATGTTTTTCCAGGGTTAGAAAATTAAAATTTTTTTTGGTAATAAAATTTACTATTTTTTCTTTCAATTAAACATATTTTATATTTTATGAAGATCTTTACTCAAGAGTTTTTTAAATTTGCTCAGTTTTCATGTTTAAACTCGCAAAAGTTGTTAACTTTTCTATATGCTAATTTAATTATCCATTAGAAAAAGCTTATCTCTTTTAAAGTCTCTCCTCATTAATTTTATATATATATTCAACTATTGCTAATATTACAAATAAAATCTTTGCATCGAATTCTTTAATAACAAAACACTTAAAGCTCACTTGCTTTAAATTGCACTATAGCAAAAAATTGATTATCTATTCTTTTCACAAAACAAATATGTATGTATATACTACAGTTGAGCACAAGATTCTTGCTTGCTTAATCTTCATGGTGTACAGTATTGAATTGTTTTCTCTTTTTAGTGCTCTTGATTTTATGAGAATACTAAAACTGGAATTCTTTTTTATCAAAAGTATGTAACAGCATTTGTTAATCTGCCAAGCAAGTGCAATTGTTATTGTAGTGTCAAAGCATATTTCAGTAGTGCACACTGAATGACAATTGTAAAATGTGCACAAAAGTGAAAAAATGTGTGTATTTGTGAAAGAAAGAACAAAAAACGTAGATTATTTGAGCGTGTGAGTTTGTGTGCGATACATATCTAGATTTTATAATTTATTAATTTAAGACTAAAAAATAAAATGAATATATAATAAAATAAAAATAGTATCTTACACAATGGATATATTTGTAAAAAGTTTTATTATCAGTTAATATTTTATAAAATTTTCAGTTTGTGAAATGACTACGAAGTGTACAATAAAAATATTGCACACTGTCGATTTAACGATGGTTTTGTTCGTTTTTTGTTTCATTGTTATATATTTTTGCCTTACACTCAATTACGATCAGGACTACAAACAATATTCGCTCTTGAAAAATATACAATACAGTTAAGAAGTTTATTATTCGACATATTGTCATAATTATATTTTAATTTGAAATTTATTTGCTTGTGGTTTAGCTTGGTCTATATACGTATTTCATTGGCGCTTAAACCAAATCATCAGTAGACTTCAACCACAAATTTTGAACAGTCACAAACCTCTTACTTTATGCACAGACTTTCAAAAACTATATGAGAAAGTCTGTGCATAAAGTAAGAGGTTTGAGACTGTTCAAAATTTGTGGTTGAAGTCTACTGATGATTTGGTTTAAGCGCCAATGAAATACGTATATAGACCAAGCTAAACCACAAGCAAATAAATTTCAAATTAAAATATAATTATGACAATATGTCGAATAATAAACTTCTTAAATGTTAAATTTTAGATTTTATTTTTCATTTTGCCTTGTAATTACTTTTATTGTTATCCAATGGATTTCTAATTGTATGAAGGTGTAGAAAAATAAAATAGATTCATATCGAATATAAATTATTTGCTGGGTTTTGTATGAGTTTCAAAGCCTACCAAACTTATTTTGTCTTTGTGATTTTCAAAAATATTATTGTTCTATGAATTCTCATATAGTTTTTGAAAGTCTGTGCATAAAGTAAGAGGTTTGTGACTGTTCAAAATTTGTGGTTGAAGTCTACTGATGATTTGGTTTAAGCGCCAATGAAATACGTATATAGACCAAGCTAAACCACAAGCAAATAAATTTCAAATTAATATACAATACAGTACATTTTTTCATTGCATAAACATACATAATTAATTGCATATAGACTACTAAAGATTTTTCAATTGCTAAATTCGATCTCCAGCCCTGGTTAATGCAGTCCCTCAAACTTTCATATATTTATATACTCGTAACTTACACTTACTAACACACCTCAAAACCTTCCACAATCATGCATCTAATTTTGCTCTTAAGAATTCAACAAAAGGTAATCGAATAACAATATCCTTGTTTTATTTGTTGTAGTTGCAGTAGCGAATTGTTGGCCTTACCGATGGCATACTTGAGAATTTTAATTATACCCTAATGGCGTATAATAGCAGCCAATATAAAATTGTTAGAGGAAAAAAATTAACTGTTTTTTTTTTGTTCGATTGCATCCTTTTTGTTTAACTTTGGCAATGTGCTTTTCTTAGTTAGAAAAGTTCTTACTTTTGATTATATTTCCAGCAGCTTTCTTTGTGATTCGATTCGTGTTTTTTTCTCTTTACCTTTAAATAATAATGGTTTTAATAGTGGACTTTTGCAAGATGATAAAAATACACAAAAGCATTCAGTTTTATCATTATTTTTCAAATAAAATAAACTAAAAAAAATTTAAGAAATTCTTTGATTTTTTCTTAGCAAAAAAACATTATTGGTTCTTTAGTTAATAGGCAGATATGTGAAAAAATAAGTTCTTAGTGAGTCATTTATTTTAAAGGATTATAGCTCCCTACAGAAGCAGAATGATAGGGTAACATAATCTTACTTTGTACAAGCACTGCCAATTTTTCTTGCATCGAGAAAAATTAAATAATTATATTGGTTGCACGTTTTACACAGGGTTACTCTCATTAAAACTTATTTAAACTTACAAGAAATATAACAAATACAGTTTATTTCTTATTCACCCTGTGTTTTACAGGATGATCACAATTTTTTCGGTTCGAAAAGTTTTCGCTTTCCTTGCAGAAACGAGGCACAGGCTGTGAGAGCTTTTCTTTAGTTTTTTCATTTTCTAGACAGGACTTCAAGTATGTAGACCGAAAATATTTATATAATTCTAATAAATGTTTTTATGTATGATAGATAATAATAACAATAAAAGATTTTTGGTCTAATTCATTAAAAATATTTTAGGTTTATTACACGTTTATTTGACAAATTTCCCATAGAAATATGTCGAATAAGCCTTTAATAAACCTGAAATATTTTTTTATGAATAAGGCAGTTTATGTTTATGCTAAAGTGTACCAAAACATTGTTAACAAAGTTCCTCCTTTAGAATAAAGAAATCATTCTTTTAAACTTCTCAATATGCAAGTCAGTACTTGCTTGCTTTTTTATTGTTTTCCTTTTCTTATCATTTGAATTTTCATTAATATTCTAAAGGTTGTAAGAAATGAACTTTTCCTACGAAGAAAATGATTGAAACCTTAAAAGTGCACAAATCTAGCAAAACCTGAATAAATACTCGTAGTTTGTAATATTGCAAGGATTCATTTTGATATTGGTTAAATTCAAATTTTTGCTGCTGGCATTTCAGTTGGTTCACTGGTATTCTTAAGACAGTTCAATGCCATCAGTAGAACAATTGATTAAAGTATTTAATTTTTCTATTGATTGTTGAAAAGATGACATTTTATTATTTGATTAATACTGAACTTTGTTAGTGATTATAAAGCATTAAACACATTCAGCACAGCAAGCTAGCGACTGCAATATTTAAAAACAGAATAGACATGCATGGTGACACGGCGACAGGTAGTTGTCTATGATGATTTTGTGGAATGAATGAAAGCTTACAATTATTTCATATCATTTCAAAGTAAGGGCATCCCAAAATTAATGAAAAGAAATAAATTGATTGATTGATTGATGAAGATGATTGTTTTGTAAAAATTTTTGTTTGAGGTTTTCAAACTTATTATGTTTGTATATTGTGATTCTCAATGTACTCCTAGTATTATTGATTGAAGTCTACTGACGAGTTTCAAAAGCGGGAACGAACTGCATATAAACAACTGCTTAACCATAAAAAGAAGCACAATTTTCAAATTAAATTGTAGATATTTGTAGAAAGCAAACTTTTTTGGTATTTTTTTTGGAAAGCATTGGCTTTTTGCCTGTTTTTTTGTTACATATATTGTTTATTTATTTATTTTTAAGTTACTTTTTATAATAAAAACAATTAATATAACATAAAAATTATATTTATTATAATTATAATAATTATTTTGAGTTAATCAGTACAGCCATCATGTGTTATTGGTCATTTGTGAGGAATATATTACTCACCATTTACTACGTTTATACGGGCGACTTATTCGCAAATAAAAATATTGTCAATAAAGAATTTTGCCGCATTAAAGGCAAATTTATTTTTTATTTGCAAAAAGCTAACTCGTAAAACCAATTCCTGATTAACGTACTATTTGCAAATAAAATGCTTGAGGTTGCGATTCTTACAAATGTTTGATAACAAACAGCAATAAATGGATAAATATTGCACTAAAAACATTGATATAAGCAAATAATGACAATTAAAACAAATAATTATTTGGTATTTTGTACATTTACATTACTATTCTATCAACATAAGTAAGTTTTGCATAGAAGTGCTAACAAGTTTGTTTACTTTTGCTATGCCGTATAAACAGTGAGTAAATTTATTTTCAAATATTTTTATTAGCACATATTGCGCGTGTAAATGTAGTAATTGATAAAATGGAGTTGATAGGTATATCCATTAATTATAATAAATCAAACTTGCAAATATTCACGTTATCATTGACTCGAAAAAGAAGTAGAGTAAGCAGTTCGAGTATATGTTATATAGTCGACATAATTCATTAGTTAGAGAAAGATGCAACACCACATGTACATTTCTTATATTCCCCTTAATAACGTGATAGAAACTTTGTTCTATGCAATTATATATACATATATCCATCATGACTTCCGATCAAATGACCAGTCAATTGACTGGTAATGTTCTTGTAGATTAATTATAAAAAAAGAAGAAAAGCAATTTTTTGTTTCCGTACCAAAAATAGTGCGCTTACATTTGCCTAAAATTTAGTAGATTTCCCATTAAAAACAAAATCTACTTCTCTACTAAGTTTTGTCAAAATCTACTCAAAATCTAGCTGAACTTAGTAAACCAATGATGCATTATGTTTAAACAGGCTCAACAACACAAAATATGAAATCCCATAGAAAATATAATTTTTCCAGGCGTAATCGTATTAACCCTTCGTTTACACGTGCAAGTGCTTACACGAAATTTTCTATAAAAAAAAAATTCAAACTTTCAAAGCATTCAAATGTACTTAAAATAAGTAAAAACTATAGTTACATTATAATCCATATAATATCCAGATAAAACCTTTATTAGAACAGCTTTGTTATTTAATTTTTCGTTTATTTGCTGCAAGTGAAAAAAATACTGTCTTATAAAATTCCTTATCAGTTGAGTTGGAAGTTACTTAGGTAGCCAAGAGCAATTTTGTTTAATATACAATCCTAAACGAATCAACTGATGATTATTTGGAGAGTGATTTTGAACACTTTATGTTAAGGTCTCTCTTATAAGTCTTGCAATTTTTAATCGAGAATGCCTTTATCTAAGAAATATATTTGCTCTAAATTATTTTTGTATTTACTGTAAATACGTTTATACGTGCACTTTTGGCAAATAACTAACATATTTTTAAAAATGATTTTAGTTTTTAATAACAATAAAATTTTAATTTCGGTTAATTTTTTTACAAATTCAGTAAAAATATTATTTGATTTCTTTTCTAATAAAGTAATTGAATACAAAATTATTTTTTTCTGCGTTATATTAATGCCAATCACGTCAGCAGTATCCACCTCCAAGAGATTCTGTTAACATTTTCTTATTATTAACGCTTCTTTTTGTCCGACAATATTTTCAAGTTGAAAAAGTATATTTCATGAATTATTACTTAAAATAATACATCACGTACAGAAAGCATAATATATGTATGTATTTATATAGTGTTTTTATTAAAGCTAATGTTAACAATTATTATGATTAGGTGTACAGTAAGGTAAGGTAACTAAGCATTTACACTGATAACAAAATGTTAGGAGAAAAATAAGATTTCTTTTTTAAGATTAAACAAAAATAACTAAATGAGAAATATTATTATTGTTTAAAGATTTTTTTGTTAAATACAATTTTTATTTTTAAGTTGAAGTTGTTTTTACTGAACAGCTTTTCGCTTCACCAGTGTGAACACACTTAACAGCGTCATAAGTTTATTGTGCATTATTTAGGAGTAAATTTAGCCTAAGTAAATATTTCTTTAAGCTAACTAAAGTGTGCTAATATTTATGTTAAATAAATTATAGTTGTAGTGCCGCAAATTAGGTTGGCAAGAAGAAAACCTTTTTAAATATTTATCTACAACGGTTGAGAGCATATGAGCAAAAATTTAACTATAAATATGATTTTAGCTTTGTTCCCTTTCTCTAGTATAAACATACATATATGAATATACTCACACATAAAAAAAGGTAAAAAAAAAACTTTACAGAATTTATTTTTTGCTTGATTTTTCAACCCTTTGCCCACAAAATGGTTCTCACTTACGGTTGAATTGGTTATTTTGTATGTAAAAGTGTCTGTTGCTTGGCTGCCTATTTATCCAGTTGATGGTGTCTTGGTCACCTTTAGGCTAGACAACATTGCTGGCATTATGAATATGCCTTTCTTTGCAAACAGAGTTTTCTGATTTGTTTTGGGAAATAATGATGCAGGAAGGCAAACATTTTTATTTAGAAATAAAGGTTTTCATATGAGTATTTATATTTTATTCTGTGTATATAAAATCTATATTATAAGTTGTTGAAAGCGATAAAAATTTATCGACTCGAATAAGTCCCATATTCCTTATGGATTTACGAGTCACCGTCTTATTAAATTTATATTGAAAACTTTCGAAAACCATAGTAATTTGAAGATTTTAAATTACAATCCTTTAGCCGGGAGTGAAACAAATAAAATAAATTTGGCAACTCTACTACTCAAGAGAATATACTATATGTATGAATAGAAATTCCTTTTAAACTATTTTTCTAAAAGTCCATACATACCTTTACCATAATATAAGAAAAATATTAATATATTTTTTTTTTCATTTAACATACACATTTTGTAGAATTGAATTTTTTATTATGTAAATTTTATATTCCGGTTTTTAATACATAAAGTGCAAATGCTATTAAATGTTAACATATTATCATCAGCCGTGTTTATTTAAGTAAATTTAGGAAAAATTATTAAATTTTATAAGCGAGATTTGTTTAAACTCATTTAGGAAAATATGAGGTAGACTTTTTTTTTAGGAATTTAGTAAAAATTAAGGTACTAATTTCAAAAGTTTCGTTGAATACTTAAAATAGCAAAGCGCTCAAATTTGTGCTTCAAATAAACATAAAATAATGACGTTCATGTAAACATAAGAACGTATAAAAAATCGAGTATTTAATAGATATACTAATTTTTTTTTGTGATAAGTATGACAAAATTATAAAAGGAAAATTTTAAGCACCGTCTTGAAATGAACTGTGAAAAGAGAACTGATCAACTGTTGCTTGCAAAAAATTATTCTTTTCAGTACTATGTACGAATGAGTAAAGTATCATATGAGACTAAGTCCGAGTTCACACTACTCAAGTTTTATTGCTAAGCTTATCACTTTGTCTTCTTTTAGCTTTCATTGTCGTTCACACTATGCAAGTCTTATTTTTTAGCTCATATTTTTTATTCATAGTTTTGTACATTCATGTGTGATCTTTTCACATTACGAATAAGAAAGCAAAACGTATTGACAGTACATCAAGCTGAGTACTCGTTTTCTTACGCTCGTCTCTCTCTCCAACAAACGAATCAGCTATGCAATAAGACTTGCATGATGTAAACTAGTACTACACATAAAAAAGTAATATGAATGATTTTGTAATATTAACTAAAATATTTGTAGTATCAATTAAACAATTAATTAAATTTTCACCTATAAACAATTTGATAATATCAATTAAGTTTTTCCACTCAAATTAATTAATCCAATTAAAAATTTAATTAATACAATTAAATTCTTAATTGAAAATATTAATTGGTGAACACTTTTTTCTGTGTACGCACAAAAGTTTTGCAAAGTCAGTGTTATCAGATTAAAAGATTTAGTCCTGAAACGGGCATTTTTTTCTGTTCTATTGGTATTTAAAAATTGCTTAGGGGATTGTAGCATTCATAAAGGATTTTTTATACCTTAAAGGTATTTCGTTAACCGCATCATAACACAGTTTTTTGAATTGAGATCATGACCATTATTGTAAGCATTAAATTTGTAATGGAGTACCAGGTAGTATATATTTACGCATAGTAAAGCTGTCGTCCAAGTCTTAATAAAGAATTAAATTAAATTTCAGAACTCTCTACAACGTAAAAATGCAATAAATTCAAACGCATACTGTACAGATTTGCAGATAATAAGAATGCTGGGGGATCAGAGTATTACAAGAAACAATCAGCCTGGGCTTGCTAAGATGGGAATAAGAAACATCACACTTTGAACAACATCCAGCTGCAAAATATCAGATTTTTGCAGATACTCGAAATCGAATTCAAACCGTGCGCGATTTAATGATGTGAGAGAGTTTGGGAAAATATTACTGTGAAAAAAGTAATCTCAATCAAGAGAAGTCCAAAAAAATCCTAAGATTTAGGTGACTATTGAGGAGGCTGGTTAGGGTAACAACTGGCCACAGGTAGATGAGGTCTCATCTACCTCGCATAAGGATGAAAGGGTATCCAAATACATATATGTATTTGTTATGACACAATTAGGTTGAAGCATAATTATGGTTTGACATTTATATGTTATGACATAATTTAATTTGATATTTTTAATTTTATCAAAACATTATTATATCATACCATTATTATTTAAGATCATAAATATGTTTATAGTTATATTACTATTAGGGAAGTAACTGATACTAATGCCACCGTATAGGCGATACTTTCGGTTTGGCAATATATTGCTATCGCCGATATTTCACTGTCTTCTTAAATTTTGTTTGCGTATTTGCAGTAAACAATTTAACACAACATTAAAAAAAACTAACTAAAACTTTGGAAAATTTTCTAAATCTGAGTAAAAAAAAGTTGTCGTATGGCGCCAAAGCTATTTTTTACTTGAAACCAGTAAAATATTTACTAAATTTCTAGTTCATGAATGAACTAGTTTTTAGTAATTATATTTTCATATTTGAGTTTAATTTTTCTAAGATTAAGTAAAATTTCACCTTAAAATACAGAGCGTTGCAAATTTTTTTTTTCATCTTTGATCTCAAATTTAGTAAATTTTTCAAAGTTTTTTTTATGTCTTTAATTCTGGTACTTATTTTTATTTTTAATTAAATTCTATACCAAATGATATGTTATTTATTATATCTTTATATTATATTCTTAATTATAATTCACCATACCTAACTATAAATTCCTGGTGAGGAGACAAGTATTGAACCAGCAACCTTTTTGATTGATAGGCAAGCATTATAAACAATTCCCTAACAAGGCAGCTTGAAAAGCATTGAAATTATTGAGTTTTAAAATTCTATTTTATTTACAAAAAATTAAATTTCAAGTTCAATTATTTCTCGAATATATGAAAAATTTACTTAGATTTTTTGCTAAATGTAAATTAATAATATTTTCCATAATTCAAAGAAAAAATACTTTAAACTGGGAAATATTTTCCTAAAATTTAGAATACCTTTTTATATCTTTCAAGTAAGTCAAATTTGATAAGCTAATCAGGAGTGAGTCATTTCCTAAAATTTATTTTTTGATTTAAAACGAGATTGACTAGTTCTTAGGATACAATTTCCCTAAATTTTTAAACCGTTTTCCAATTTTTGGTAAATATTTCCTTTAAGCCAGTAAACTTGTTCTTGAATGTGAGAATTTTTGTGTGAATTTTAAGGACTATTTTTAAGGATATGAACTTTTTACTAATATTAAGTAATTTTTACTAGATTTTTGTAAAAATTTACTTAAACTTTAAAAATCTGAACATACAATCCAAACAGAATAAAGATATTGTTTAGATGTTTTGCTTTGCATCATAGTAGTGAAATTATATACGTTTGCTAAATCTTGTGGCGACTATATTACCCTGAAAAAGTAGACAATACTCCCAGTTACAAAGTAATTACAAAGTAATTAGTGGTACTTATTTATCTAATTATTGTATGTATATAATAACGACTGTACTGTTATGAATTTTTATATTTCATTACGTGAAAGTTCTTATTGTAGTACTTTATACTTAATAATGAAATAAGTATATATAGAGAAATATTTTATGATCGTTAAAATGAACTTCGAAAACAATAAAATAACTTTGGTTTACTATAATTTTTATTACAAAATTTAAATATATTCGCATATTCTTCAATAATCGAATTCATATATTTTCAATGTTACAAAATTCTATTTGTTTTTATTAGTAAAAATTGCCGTTTAACCTTTGAATAAATTTTAGACAAAAAGTAATCTACTAAATTTTTCATATTTGTAAGCAAGAAATAACCCATTAAATTTTGAATAACTTTAGCCAATCAGTTAGCTATTAGATTTTGGATTTTTGTAGGCAAGAAGTATAGGGTACTGCATACTTTTTGAACTTCTCAAATTAAATAATGGGTTACTCAGTCAAATTGTAAGTACTTACGAGTGGAGAGTACACACACTGTCTTGCATTTTAGTAGACAAAGTTTTTTGCTGGGCTCTTTTTAACAAAAATCTATTACTTAGATTTTTATTATCCATTTGAATTAATAATTTTGCAATTTTGCACAATAAAAATTATAACGTTCTTGAGTTTTGTTAGTTTTAACTTGAATTAAAATTTAATATGCACCAATACTTCTTTTTTTGGTATCCGTATGGTATCGGCAAGAAGGTTACTACGTAAATTATTATGTTATACCATAAGTATGTTATGTATAACCATTGTGGTATTTTATAACGTAATTTTGCATTGACATACATATTTTTGGGTAAATTAATATTTTATGACATAATTTTTTTATGACGTAATGACATAATTATGTTTTAAAAATTATGTTAGGACATAGTTATATTATGATATCAAAAATAGTAAATAAAAATTTAAATTTTTTTTATGTACGCCTTAAGATAATTGAGAATTTTTAGTGATTTTAGCAAGTTTATATTTAATTCTAAAGTATATTCGATATGTAGCAAGTTTGTAAAAATGTAACCTCAGTTTTCTTTAAATTATTTATAGTTTCAAGTAAGAACTGATGGATTGATTTTTTTTATAAAAAATTTCAACTGCCATGACCGAGGTCCACTTCATTCACTATTTATCTTAAAGTTTTAAATATTCTTCCCGTTGAAAACATAAATTTTATTATAAATAGAAATATGCATATTCTTATACATACACACGTACATATCTACATATCATTTCATTTGTATGTAAACAAAATGCTTATTTTTATTTTCAGGTGAAAGGGGGAAATAGTAAAAAAAAAATATTTTATCTCTGGCATGTATGCAATTTACCTTATTAACATTTATTATTCATTTGCTATTATTCCTTTTTATGCCACGCTGTAAAACTGACGTGTATTATTCTACGAAAAGGAGATGCTGAAGGATGTTAACAGTAGTTATTTGTATATGATTGTGTGTATGCGTGCATGTATGTGTAATAGAAATATATTTAATAAGTATCATATTTTAAATTAGAGGTATAACATTTTTAAAAAAGCACTCGTATTATATGGAAAACATACTTATATATATATAATTTTATTATTTTATTACAAAAAATAAAAAAACTATTTCAATTATTACGATGGGTAACCCAATACTATCCGGCCGACGCTATAACCTGGTAAAAAGTAAAATAAATCCAGAAAGACCCTTTTAGCTGTTAAAATATTATTTGCTTTTGTGTTTTCAGGTTTTTTTTTTTGATATAAGTACATTCGTCGCAGAAAACGCAACATATGTCGAAATAATTAGGGACGATCGTGAGAGTTTGTAAGAGAACAAACAACTGGGCGAACTTTTGCCCGTGGCACAGTAGGGTGAATGGTAGTGAAAGTGGCGTTAAGCTCATAGAAGTCGTAATTTTAAAGCATTGTTTTTTTTATTGATGAACATTAATAAATACATAAAAAACCAGCATTTAAAAAAATATTAAAAAATAATAATTTTTAACCTTTTATGGGATTTTTTCTATTTTGGAGAAAATGCTCTTATTTGACAATTTTTGCTGTAACTTTGTTATGTAAAAAAAATAAATTAGCAAATTAAATTGTAAATTAGAGCATACTTCATGCGCCCTTAAAAACAGTGTTTTTTTTTGTTTAAATAAAAAAATTAATATTTAATATGTATTTTTCACATTTATTTTTAGCAACTGGAATTCTCTCAGAAAAACCTACATAACACAAAAATCGCACAAATGCGCAAATAGGTATTCTGGGATTTATTAGCTAAAATCTTATATTTTAAGAGCACAAATGCATTTTTCCTGCACTCATCCGCAAAGTTTTTAAAACTCGATGTTAAAGCAATTAATTTTTTTTAATATTTCTAAAACATTTATCTAAACAAAAAATTATTTTTTAAATGCTCACATACCTCAACTTGACGGATCTATTATAAAACTTTTACTTAAAGAAGTCTTAACAAAAACTATAATGACTTAAAAGATAAAAATTTTCTCTTTTAATCAATCCGCTCAAAAATAACTAAAATTATTGAATTTGAGCACACACTGCAAATAAAGTAATCTACCAAGAAATTTTATTTTTGCAGTTAGTGATGTAGAATTTTATCTACTTTCATATTTTGAATTAATCGACACTTGTGAAGGCTTTCACCCCACAGTGCGTGGGTTTGGCTGGCACTTGTATAAAATTTAATTGACCCAGGACTTTAAGGTAAACGACCATAGACCATTGTCTGTGTGAGTTCGGTGAATTGGTCCAGGAAATTGACCGCAATTTATATTGAAAAATCATCCTCAGCGATGCAGGCAATTTTTGGATGAATGGGTACGTCAACAACAAAAAAATTTTTGAATTTGGGATGAAAACAATCCTCATGCTGAGAAAGTCTTTATTAGACATTTCGGTTGTCTCAGCCCATATATAAAAAATTTTCAAAAAGTTATACTTCTAATGTGAGTATTCACAGGAGTACTTTAGCAGCCAGCATTGCTAACAAAAGATATGTGCTGTTTTTGTTTTTTTTTCTTTCTTCTTTATAATATTTATTTATAGTTTAAAAACAGATATGTATGAACAAAATGGTTACAAATACGTGTATACTTACGTTGTATACGTTGTTCATTGCCCGGTTGACCGGTCATTTTTAATATGTTTTCTGTCTTTGTATCACATTATGAATTATAGTACGAGTAACACTAAAGGGAGTTGTTAGTTATCGTGTGCCCTTGTTTGTTCTTAAACTCGTAAATGTGCAAGATATTTTTCACAAGAGTGTAAGCAAAAAACCAAAATTTGATGTGCCATAATTCTATAAGAACTTTTATTTGTGTAATTCTTCATTTATTTATGGATTGAAGGTAGAGAAAATTTATTTTGAAATTGAAGTTTTTTATGACTTTTATATTTGATCTGTAATTAAAGTCGACTTAATTGAAACCGCTTCTGGAAGCCCTTAATCCATTGTGTTCATGGTTCTAGCAACCACAATTTAGTTGAAAATAAATATAAACATTTAAGCAGTTCATTACCCTTGATATTTGTATTTAAAGCCACACTTATTTTAATTTTCAATAGAAAAAAAACCCCAAAACTTAACTAACCTTGACTTTGTCTTTTAAAACTCATAAATTTTTATTTACTTAAAATACCCAAACGAATTTTAACTCATGTCTGCGTCTGCTCTTTACTTTGCGCAGCTCCAAAAATAAATAAAATTTAAACTAAAATTAAAATTTAAATAAGTCATTTAAATTTAAATTAATAAAAGCAACACGCACGTATTTTTAAGCGTTACGATAAAAAAACGTCATATTTCAAAGTTTCAAATATTTTCCATACTCTTTTTGTCTTTGGCCGTATGACAATCAAACTCATCAAACAAGCAAAAGCCATTATGACGTTTAATTTATACATTTTGTTGTTTCCTAATAGCAAATGAGTGAGTACAAATGGAAGTTTTAAGTAATAAAACAGTGTTACGATGTATATTTCATACAAGCTTTCAAAATCATATAAAGAAAAATATTTCTTTTTTTTGTGAGACGGGCAAAGGAATGAATTTGTTCTATAAAAATCAATTGACAACAATAAGAATGATGCATATACATATTATTAGCTAAAAATATGATACGCAAGCGCACAAACATAAAAGACGATGATATCGTAAACATTCAACGTATAACATATAAGAAAAACATGTGCAATCACACAATTTTATATGCCAGTGCAGACGCCAGCCATAAACATTAGCAACTGTAATGCTTCTACATTATAGTCGGGCAAAGTGGCACCGAAATCCCATCGGCTTCTTATACAAAAGAATACAACACTCTCGGTGTTCTACAAACACGTTATTGTCAACCAACAGATAGAATTTTAGGACACATTGAAGCAACTATCCCCAAACAAATACATTCACATTTATGTTTGTGTTGGTTTTGCATTTTGAGCTTGATATATTTTCTCTCATTATACCAAAGCAGTAAAACGTATTTGTGATATCTTTGAAAAACTATAATTTCTCGTGTTAAAAAAGAGAATAGTAGCACCATGGAAATCATTAAAATTTGACTAATTTTAAAGGAATTAAGTGTTGTCTAATAAAATTAAACTTGTGTGAGAGAGAGAAATATAGATATTGATATAGAGAGAGAAGAGAATTGCAGTGTGTGAACCGGGATTAATATTCTCCTGAAAGCTTAATGCTTAAGTATTTATAGCACTATGAATCAGAAGCAGTCACTCATGTAACGAAGAGCAAAGTTAACATCGTGGCATTAGTGCAGTAAATAACTTAACATTGTGTGTTTTAAAAGGTCTTAATATCATAATGACTAAACAAAATGTAATGATTTGATAAAAATAATTTTTTTAAGTGCAAATATTTGAACTTACCAAAATAAAATTCAAGTAAAAATGTTGCAGTACATTCAAGTGATAGGAATCGCCCAGTGGCGTAAATGTACAAAAATTTGATAACAACTTTAAATTTCCTACAATACTAGATGTATTTACATGAAATAAATTGCTATTTGCAACTGCACGCTCTTATTAAAAAAACTTAAGTTTAATTTACCAATTTATTTAATCGAAAATTTTATTGGAGCAAAACATTTGTTAATTGAGACAAAACAATTCATCATTATGTTTACAAACTTGTTTACCAAAAAAAAAACATGACAATTTCATATTCTATTGAATTAGAGGTGTGTGTTTTTATACTTTTTGGACAAGGTTGGGTAAAATGTTAGCAAACTTTAATTTCTCTTAATAAGGCGAAAAGCAAGAATTTTAACATAAAAAGAAACTTCAATACAATTCATGCGAACATACTAAAGAATGACATAGATAACGTGTTAAGTAGTCTTTGAGTAGTGGCCGTCAAATAACTATGAATGCGTACAGCTAAAAATAAAAAATATACTCATATGCAGCACGCATTATTTTAAAACGAGTATGTATAACTATAAACATATAACAACTGTATACTTATTTTTGAAATTATGCAGCACAAACGACAACAACTAAAATTTATAGACTGTATGAGCTACAATCATAAGCATGAGTATAAAAATACTCTGGATATTAATCGACTATACAAGCATTTTTATATATACACATACACAAAGCATTTTTTAGATGATGAATAAATATACCGACTATCCTTCGTATATTTTTTTTTTGTGATATTATATATCCATAGCCTGAGTATAATCATACTGAGACTATAAGTATGAGAAAGAGTCAATGCGCATGATAAGCATGTGCCTTTTTATTTTTGGCTGTAGCGTGTTTTAGTTTTTTATTCAAAACAGTTGTTGATGTTCTTGTTATCAGACTTCAACACAAAGTTTTTGCTAATACTCTAATTGTCTTAATAAAGTCACCGAAAACATACAAATTTATATGAAATTGGAAATAAAATGGACAAAATATTGTGTTCGTTTTTCATACAAATTCTTCACCGAAGAAGACAAGACAAATTTTTTTCTTCGGTTTTAAAGCAAAATTTGTCAAATAAGTGAAGGCAGATACATCTCACTGACAATCCTTACAGTTTTTATATTTATGACATCTAGTAATTTCATATTTTCGCTTAGGCGATTTTAAGTTTTAGCGATTTTTTGTTTTTTGTTATTTTTATCGTGCAATAGATTTTTCTTTGTTTAAGAGGGGCTGCTGCCCATCTTTTGTTTTTGGCTTTTAGTATTTTTTAATTAATTTTTTAGTTCAGACAATATTCTTTTATCATGGTTTTTTTTGGTTTAAGCAATTTTTTCAACAAACATTCCATTTTGTCGATTTTATGTTTTAGGCTTTTTTCAGATTTAAAGATTTTCTTTCCAATGCGATTTTTTTTAATTTCAGTGATATTCTTTTTCTGCCGATTATTTACTGTTGTAACCGTTTTGTCGTTTTGGCGATTTTTTGTTTATGTGATCTATAAATTTTTTCAAGATTTTGTTTCGGTGATTTTTTTAAAATTATTTTGAGGACGGCAGCAGCACTATCTGCACCTGATAGTCAAGTACAAATACATAGTTCAGTAAATTTTGGGATATTTTTCTTTTAAATAATATGAAAAAATTGTGCGATATCATTCATTCAACATTTTGTATTATACTGGCAACACAGCATTTGCTCATTGTAGCCAAAGAAATAGAAATTATTATATTAATTAGAGCACAACGACAAAATCACCATAGACAACAATCTGTCGCCCTGTTGCTTTGCTGTCTTCAAAAGAATTATTCTCATATAAACATGTGTATTTTATTCTTGACATGTTGTAGTCGGTAGCTTGCTGTGGTGAATGTGTTTAATGCATTACAAGTTTTTTTTCAAGTTGCCGATTAAAAACCGAAAATCTCAAAAATAATAGTTTCATTTAGGGTTTTAATTTTATTTCCTTTAATTGTTGGTTTCATGGAAAATTTTTTTGGTGTGCGGACTTAGACAATTAGGACCCAAGCCAGACAAGAAAATGCTTGCCTAAAAACCAAATATGAAAATTGTTTTATATTTATAAATCATTTCAGAACAGTCCTCGCTCACTGATAGTCCTGCCATGAAAATTTAAATTTACACAGCAAAAAGCTATGACAAGCATGTTTTTGAAACTGTATTTGGTTAAAAGAAAGTTGGTACTATAGTTATTCACTTGACTGCACCAGGTCAAAAATACCTATGTCGCAACACTACACTATTTTCGAAACCAATATACAGTTACTGTTGTTTTTTACATTTATTTGCATTACATACTTCTTACAACTACAATATGAGCTGAAAGAAGTCAGCCAATGCAGCAATAATAAAGTAAGAAAATAAAAACCATGTTGGTTATTGATCTCTTGTTTCAACTTTGATATTTGTTAAGCTTCGCATTCGTTTAAAAGAAAGTTTAACATAATAACTCTAGTTTTTCAAAAAAAAAAAATTGTTTTAAGGTTCCCTGATTATCTGCATTAGCAACAGTGAAATAATAATTTGGTATTATTAGTGCGTTAACAAATATTAAACCTCAATTGTAAAAATTCCCAAACAAAACACCAAAAATACAGTACAAAAAAATGCGTTTTTGATTTTATTAAATTTTTAAAAATTTTGCTATTTGGTTTTACAAATAAATTCCTTTTTTATACATCCTATATTAGTAGAAATGTTATTTTATACAGCATAAAATTTTTCCTGAGTAGTTATGAACTACGCCCAAGTGATCCTAAAATATTGAAAAAGCTTAGAAAATTTTACATATTCTCACTCTGTGAAGACAACAAAAATATGTGTTGGAGTTACGAGTTAAACGTGCTTTAATTGCGATGAATATCTCTTTTCGCGTTGATTTGGCATCGAAATCATGTTAACATTTTTAACCTCATATTTGAGCCATTGTTATAATGAATTTTGGTTGCACTTTTGTTGCGCAGCACAAAAAAAAACAAACAAAAGTAGAATATTTGCTAAATCATGCAAAGCGAGCAGCGAATGAATGAATAATTACTAGACATACAAAATACGCATATTAGAAACTTTACGCACGGAATCAAACTCTTGCATTCATTTATCCATACTTTGGCATCATATACAAACATATAGATCGATTGTCTGTCCGTCTGGCACTTTGTGTTTTTGTCTTGTACGTGATGACTAAAATTACTTTTTAGTTTCTTTTGTCTGTTAACAAACATTAAAACACCAAACGTTGGAACGTGTGTCAACGCATTTTTAACAACAACTTCAAATTTCCCCAAAACCAAATGCGAGTACATACATACAATAATTGATATGTATGTATGTACACGCCGATATTGACGTGAAGTCTGCTGCATTTCCCAGTTGGTCAGATTGGCTTGCTTGACATTTTGATTCTTCTGAGACTTATCCTTCATTAGTTAGTTTTCTATTTGACAATTTTAAAGAAATCGTCGTGCACAACAATATTTGTGAAAATGTCGCGCATATTGTCTGCAATTAAACACTTTTAGCTTTATTGATGACAACCTGAGCAACAAGTCATATGTTTTGTCTTCAGTCAAACAAATGCATATGCTGGCCTCTTGTTTTAAGCTGTAGCCAGGTGGTAAGCGCGAAAACTTATAAACATGCAGCCTAAGTTTGAATCCCAGGTAAGTCAGTCAAGCAAAAAAAAAATCAAAATTTATGTGTTAAAAATATTAAATAAAGTCAGTTCTGTTTGATGATTTCGTGGCCATTTGTATAAAAACTTCGTCTACGATTTATTTGAGCTGTCGTCAATATGTCTTCAAACGACTTTCTATTATCTTGTACCCATCGTATAAGATGTCCTAAAGACATGGCCAACTGGGTTATATCGATTGCTATGGAAATGTGCTCAGGCG
The DNA here is from genome assembly GCA_905220375.1 of Tachina fera. NCBI lineage: Eukaryota > Metazoa > Arthropoda > Insecta > Diptera > Tachinidae > Tachina > Tachina fera. The sequence goes on from LR999966.1 coordinate 79,837,271, forward strand.
GGTGTGTGCACAATAAAGTTTTGCTTTTGTGTTAATTTAAGGCACATTTTTTTCGGTTTGTTCTGAAGGTTAAACAAATTTATTTTTACCGGTAAGTTGACAGCAACTACTGAAAAGGTATTATGTATTGACTTTGACAGGTGGTAATTGATAAGTGGGGGACGCTGGTGGTCAATTAATCGTATTTAGCACACAAAATTTCATTTGTTGCTCTTACGCACAAAATACTATTGACTGACATTCTTAGCTTCGCTTCAAAGAAAACTTTTGTAATTGTGCAAAAGTTTTGATTACAGAAAAGTTAATTTCATTAGTCAGTCATTAATATATGTACATATGTGAGTAAAATTAATTATTCTATAAGCTAAAAGTTTTCTTAAAACAACTTTAATTAATAAATTTAAAAAAAAAATTAAATAAAAAATTTTCAGGGATTTTATAAATTAACATAATTCAACCAAAAAAATAAATGACTTCCATGCAAATATCTTATAGAACATTTTCAAAAAAAAATGTATGGGACCCAACTGGAAGTAAAATAAAAAGAAAATAAAACTGTTGGTTAAGAAGAAGTACGTGAATTATGATATTACATTTTGATGAGCGTGACTCCACCCATTTTTTAAATGGCAGCTTGTGGTAATCTTAGAACTGAAACTGTGTGGTAAGCTTCGTAAGAATAAGTTAAGCAGAACCACGTAATATACACTAATAAATTTTAATGCGCGTAGCTCCGCCCATTTTGTCAACTTTAAAATTGTGTAATTACAAGATACAAATATGTTTTCTAGATTTCAAATCAATCAAATGGGTAGAATATCATAAAATCAAATAAAATAAAATATTAATGGGCGTGTTCCCAACCACTTTTTTAAAATGGAACTAATCGAAAGCTATACCCTCTCAGACAAAAAACGATTTTTTAGAATCGGCTTTAAATGTGCCGAGCTATAAAGTAACAGTGTCAAAAAAATACAGAAGAATTGATAACATCGAGTAACATTTTAGTTTTTTTTTACTTCATCAATGATATATTTGTTCCGTGCATAATTTATTGTTTTTCAGTGATTTTTTGTTTGTTTGGAGACTTTATCTGTGTATGCAATCTATCCATTCCGGCAGGTTTTTATTTAGGCGTCTTAGGTGGCTTTTCCAGACACAAGCTTTGCTTTGCAAAGTCTTGAGTTTGTAGGAGAGAAAGGAGAAGAGCTTCCTCAAGCTAATTTTTTCGATAGAGCGATTTCCTGCTATTTTGTTTATCCCAAGTTTGAAGTTAGGCGAGTTTTTTATTAAATCGATTTCTTATCTAAATGATACTTTTTTAGGGCGATTTTTATTTTGAATTTATTTAAACCATCCATAAATTTTGAAACTTTTAAATTTATGCGATTTTTTTCGTTGTAGTGATTTTTTCGTCCTTGCGAATTGTTCATTTAAACGTTTTTCGTTTAAGAGATTTTTTTCTCGTTTTTAAATTTTTTCCGTTGCATTGTTGCTTTTCTTTTTGGTTTCGCCGATTTCTTATTTTAATTGGTTGCTGTCGATTTTTTGTCGTAACCTTTAGTCTTCTTTTAGGTTATTTTTGCGATATGTCAACATTTTTCTTATCATATATTTTTTAAATTTGACGATTTTTACTTGTGTTTACAATTTTCCGTTTTCACGAGTTTTTTAAACTCTAAAATTTTTGAATTTTAGTGTTTTTTCTTCCACCAAAACAAAGAAATTTTTACATAAAATTAATATTTTTGTTCTGTTTACGGTTTTAGCAATTTTTATCGAACGCGCCTTTTTCTTAATCGATTTTCTTGTCAAGGAAAATTTTTCTTTCAAATAATATATTTGTCCTGGTTATTATTTACCGTTTTAGCGATTTTTATAGTATCCTACGACATCTCTTTTGTTTGTGCGATCTATAAGTTTTGGCTATTTTTTTATTTCGGCGATTTTTTTGTTCAAAGGATTTTTTGTTTAAGCGATATTTTATTTTGAAATAGTTTGTCTCTCCGTTTATTTTCTTTTAGGCAATTGTTCTCTGCTTTGGGTGCTTTTTAAATTTTTATGATTTTTTTTTTGCTTTAGAGTTATTTTCTTAGAGACTAATAGTAAAAAAACCTTTGAAATGTGAATTTAATTTGTTGTTTGGATTTTATTTAATTTAATTGTAAATATTAAGTTTTATTTCTATTACAGTCAAGTTCGGTTGTAACGAACAATGATTATAACTTCTTTGTTCTTAACTATTTAGCAGTAATATTTTGTATACAATAGAACGCTTGTAGTGAATTGAGTTAATAACGAATTTTAACTGAAAATTAACTCTTTTTTGGAGTCTCGGATGTAAACTCCATTAAAATATATGTATACGGTAATAATGAACAAATTCTAATGATTTCTTAAATAAATAATTACCTATTTCAATATTTTATTTTTATTTAAAGCGTGTTGATGAAATGCAACGAAACACATCTAAACCAATAATAAATAAAAAAAAACAAATTTGCTTATTTCTATTTCTGGTAAAACATCAATGAATATAACACATGGTTAACAAAGCACAGAAGTGATCCAAATAAGTGAATGGTAATCTTAAAAATTTGTTGATATAAATAACAGTATTAGAATATTAGATTCAGTACCTGCAGTAATTCGTACGCAATGAAAGTGTTAAGCCTTTGGAACTACCTCCATTTTTTTTGCTGGGATACTATGTACATACGAGTACATATGTATGTACATACAAAAAATTTAAATAGCATTAAAATGAATTGTGATGTTAAAAAATAAACGAAAACAAATTAACTCAACGACCTTCACAAAAAATTCATCATGAAGTTTCTTCAAATATATTACGAGCACATATATATATATATGTATGTATGTACATATATAAATGTTCAATTTATTCGTGCATTTTTTTTAAAAAGTTTTAAAAAATCTTTAAGCACTTGTGCATTCATTTACCTAAATATGGATCAAGCAAAACAACAAACTATCTTGACAACCTTGACACTAAATCTTTTATTTACACTTCAATTTATTTATAGAATAATAATATAGTTATATTTTTGTTTTATATTTAGTTCAGCTTGAGCTAAAATATTTTACACTATTAACCAACTAGCGTTTAAATCAAGAAATCAAATCTTAATTATAGTTTAGATATTTTCTGCTGTTGATGTGGTTTGGGCATTGCTGTAATTAAGTTTAACATTTGTTAACGTACTAATAATACCAAATTATTATTTTACTACTTCAACGAAATATTTTTTATTAAAAATAATATAAAATTAATTATTAAGCTGGATCATATGAGCATTTAACTGTTGCAGATCATCATGGAACCTTTACAAAAAAAATTTCTTAAGGCATCTCACATTTATAAATAGCAAAAATTAAAAATTTTAAAAACCCCGAATATATCTAGAGGAGATGCGATATCTTTATAAACTTATAACACCCCTTTTTTAGTCGGGGGTTAAAAAGAGTTAATAACAAAAACTTTATAAAACAAATTTTATAACGCAATCTATTTGAGATATTTTATTGTGAATCAAATTTACTATGTATTAACTATTTATTGCCGCTCCGAATTAATTTTTAACTAACTTTGATCTATTACAATTTCAATAAATTTGTCAACGTGAGAAGCGTATTCGTGCATATAATATTCTATACCGCTGTTCGATTATTCAAAGTGAATTTTTTTCCAAATTCGCTTCAACATTTATGGCAAAGTCTTTGAAACTAAAACAATCATCAAAATGGCCAACTGCAAGTGTTAAAATAGTCGTATAACGCCTGTTTGCACTTTGAGACGCATATCGATTTATGATCTGAGTTTCATCAAACCCCATTGGAAATTTTGAACAGGTGGAAATTACCCTACACCATCCTCGCAATCCTAGTTTAAAAAAATCTTTGTATCCTTTTAGATATCTAACTAATCATATTTTTAAATATCATCATAATCTCTTGGATGCTTTCGCAGGATCAGAATTTGCACCATATTTGATCCTACTTTTAAGCACATGTAAATCGAGAATGACCTTCATAAAAGTCGGTCAGATAGTTTTGGAGGGATAGAATTCCACCTGCCCATTTTTTGATCCACTTTTTACAGCCCCGCTACAATGTCCATCTGTCTGTCCGTGCATAATAAATAAAAAATCCGAAACGAAAAATCGTCAAAATGAAAAAGAGCTTAAATGAAAAATATCACCAAAAATTAAATAAATCGCTGAGAAACCAAAAAACCGTCATAACCAGTGTTGCCAGTAAAAAAATCCGATTTTTCCCCACACGTTGAAAAAAAAATTCCCCTACAAAAATACCTACGCATTTTTGTCATTAAAATAGAAGAAAGCCATTAGGTATAAAAAATATATATTACTAAAGCTTTGATAAAAAAAACTAAGTAAAAAATAACAAATAATAATAATAATACATTCATATGGGTAATTCCAAGAAAAAGGTCAACTTATAAAATTTGTTGCTCAAAAATTTTTGTTTTGTTTTAAATAATAAAGCATAAAGGTCTATACTTTTCAAATTTAAAATCAGTTTTAATTTTTGAATTTTTTTTACCGAAATAAGGACTTTTAAAATAAATATTTTCTTTGATGAGCCTTTTTTTAGCGATTATTCAAAGTAATCACCTTTATTGCAGGTGTCGACAGCGACGTCTTTTTACTCTCGAGAATAATTTTGTGCTATTGACAATCTATTTCCGTTGTATTAAAGTGACGTCGATGTCGACAACTGGAATAAGGAGAATTTGTATTATTTTTCTTTTTTCATTATTTATAAGTTGTCCACACACAGATCAAACGGCTGAACCGATTTTAATTAAGATTTTATTGTTTGAAAGGTGACTTAATCGAGTGTTCTCAGTTTTGTTTAAGGAAAATCGGTCCAGCCGTTTAGAAAATATTACATCTTTTCTGGATAAATTGGGGATTTTCAATTTTTGTTATTAAAAATTGGTATGAATAACTCTTTTCAAATAAAGTTTTAAAGGATGAATTTAAGTCATCTTTCAACATTGAATGATATCTTAGAAAATGCATATACCAGATAGTCCTTATGTTTTCAGACGCAAACGTACATATTTTGAGGCTAATAAAAATGTTTTGGATAGTTGCGGTGAGGCAGAAATTCCCCTCTGTCTCCTCTTGGTCCTAGATAAAAAAAATTATGTACCTTAATACCTGATTTACATTAAGCATTTTTTCATGAAATTTCATAAATTTTGTTGCACCCAATTTTTTCTATTTGCTATTTGTAGCGATATAAAAGAGAATGTTGTATAAAAAAGTACGTATAATGAATCTCTGATGCGTTTTTGGCAATTTCTTTGATATAAGTTTCTCTTACAGGCTTTCTATTAAAAAATAAAAAAAATGCTTACTGTAAATCAGGTATAAGTGTATTTTTATATGCAAATATATATCTTTCCACAGATTTTCCTAAAAATCAGTTGGGAAATCTTAGAGGGCAGATATTTTCCCTTTGCCACCCTCGGACTGTTTGGTAGATTGATGGACACTCACCAAGCAGTGTTCCTATATAGTCATAAGGACGTCCCTACAAACAGGAAATCGAACGTCGCTTTCGATTCAAAATTCCTGCAGCAATTTTATGTTATTTTATTAGCATTGCTTTAAGATTTAATGTAAAACTTTTATTTTTAAACCAACTCTAAAACGAACAATATAAAAAATAAACATTCAATTCAGTCCAGCCGCTTTTTAAATTTTAGTGAGATTAATAAGCGGCGATTTATTATTTATATATACAGATGAATAAACCTTTTAATATTTAAACTCTAAAAAATATTTATTAACATGGTATAAAGTACGAGTTCACCGCACTAAAACTAGATATAAAACCAGGTCAAGGTTTAAATTGTCTCTAAACTTTAAATTTTCTGTAAGTTATTTATTTATTATGGTAAAAAAATAATATATATAAAATAATTTCATTGAAGCAAATCACAATTTTTTTTAATATTTAGTTCTTAAAATAATTTAATTTCATTATATAGTTTTTTTTTGTATTATTAACTAAAACTTGAGTTTGTTAACCTTTTTTTACCAATTGTCGACTAATATAAAATAATATATTTTTTTTACGCACGCTTACTTCTAAATCTAAAACAGAACTAAAATTTGAAAACAAAACACACTGCGTTCCAAACTCTTTTACACATGCGCTTAAAGTTCCTACAATTCATTTGTAGACTTTTTGAGAAAAGCATAAATAAATAAATAAAAACATTCATACATTAACTTCAGTTAAACGTATTGAACAAAAGCTAGTAAACCATTGATAGTGTACCGCATTACAAACAACGTACCCTCAGCAGACACACCATAAACTTAATGACTGTAGTAGAAGCTTCAATCAAAGTGGAGACTTTTGTTCGTTTTAAAATTTAAAAGTTAAGCGTTTACTCTATGCAGACAGCAAGCAACAAGTTATTTGTTGTACACTTCACTACATGTGCCTATCGTTTGTCTATACGTTTGTGCTTCTAACATATTTAAAGAAACATTTTAAAGATGATTTTTTCCAATGCAAAATCTGGACTATAAGCGGAGTAATACAAAACTTTCCAAACATATTTTTTCTAAATCGTTTTTAAATTGTGTTGAAACATGTGAAACATGGTGTTGTTGTGATGGAATATAATGGCTTCATGTTGTATCGCATATTTCGGATGATTTTCGAACTATGTTTGCTTCGAACGAATCAATTATACTCGTAACAGATTATCTATGATCGTGTTACCCAATATCAAAAAAAACGCAAATTTATAAAAAAATCTAGTCGTCGTAACAAAAATATGTACGTACATATATGGGAGGTAAAAATTGGGAAACGCCACCATATAGCGTGTTTATCGTAACAGTGAGTACTGATTATTAGAATACTTAGATTGGGAATTAATTTCTTTCAAATAATGTCATTCAAATGTAAACTGTCGCATTGGCGCCTCTTATGTAATCGACTGTTAAAATATGCAGCGGTTCAGCAAGTACACTTCTCGATGTCTGCCATTTTGTAGGAAATAAATATCGTTACCTTTGTATATTTCGATAGGTTAAGCATCGAATGTATCGATTGAAAAATTTAAAAATCTCGCCTTAGAAAAATTAGTTAGGGCCTTTCTATATCAAAATTGCTATTGGGAACAAAGGGCCTCAATGAACTCCTTCCATTCGGATATTTTTTTTCTCCAGCCTAGGCCGCTTTAGGTGAGTGAGTTCGTTCTCCGGTTGACGACGCAAAATGTGCGTCGGTGGTCGACCAATTTTACGAGTGCTGTGCTAAGTGTTTCAATCAATGATGATCTATTCAATTTTAAAACAACTCCACGCTTCGTACCAGTAATTGAAAGCTTGAAATTGTTGCGAACATACTGAGCAATACTTTTTATATTTATACCGTTCATGGCACAGTTGTGTGCTGTGCCATGTTACTGTGTAATTATCCAAAAATGGGACAAACAATTTTTGTCCATTTTGGGACCATAAAATTTTTTTGTGTAATTTCGCCCCAACATTATACAGAAATTATTTAATTAAGGATCTTCATTTCATTTAAAAAGAATCTTACTAATAAACATTTTTATAATATTATTACGTTTTTGTTTGGCTATACTTGTCTGGGAAAGGATATTTTTATTTTATTTTCGAACTGTTCAGTAGAAAAATTTTCCAGCGAATTAAAATTAACAAAAACTTATGTGCATGAAGAATAAGTCAGCGTCTGCTACCATAGTGTCACTATTTTTTTTTTGCATATGAAGGTATAGGACAATATTGAGCGGAACATTTTTGAACCAACCAAAAATAAGTTGAAAATGAAATTATGGAATTAAAAATTGCAATATGTTGCATACAGTATTACCGAATTTACAGTTCGCATTTCTTTTCACAAAATTAGTTGAATGCTGTTTTTTTATTTGTTAATAGGAGGCCCGAAAAATCAGATAAAAAAAGTAACTGAAAATGTTTCAGAGATTCATGTCACGTTATTGTTTATAAATCACTCTCTTATATAGCGCTGAAATGACAGAAAATAAAAAGTTTCGTTGTTGACATATCGCTGAGTTTATTGGCATTGGCCTCAGTACGCACTCCTTGCATAGGTATTGGTAGATTACTATTCAAAAAAGTGAAACTGGTGTGAAATTTAGTCACAACAGCTAGAAAAGGTCGATCGAGCATGACGACCATTAAATAGATATAATTTACGAAACACTTTTTTAATTTTAATAATAAAATTCAATGATTTGAAAGTTTCGTGAAGTGTTCGTTTGTTAGTGTATTCATGGTGAAATGGCAAACGTTACTGAGCATTTTTGGATCTGGCACAAGTTACGAATATTTTTTTGGCACTGAAAAAAATCACACTGAAAAAACAAGTAGAAAAAAAGTCAATCGATATACATACTCGTATATTTTTATATAATTTTGTGTTTTTATTTTTATAATTTATAACATTCTTGATAATTTTGAAGGTTCGCCTGTATAAAATCGAATTTCAATTCCACCAAAACTGGTTCATGGTGAGCTTGTTCGTCCCGTTTTTAATTATTTCCAATGTTGTGCAGTTCTCATAAATCTTTTATATAGAATTTTGAATGCGAATCATGCATAATGTATCACTCAAACGGTGCAAGCCTCTATGAGCCACCTGCTTAATATTTTTGTAAAACTTTTGCTGACGCACAGCAGTCTTCGACGCCTAAAAACGCATCAGAGCGGGTTATTTCTCAAGAATCAGTCTTCCAATCAATATACCCGGCATAACACTCAGATCCGTTATGTTCTCTCAACGAGAGATAGACACATAGTATAATAATAAAATATAATATATTCTCATCGACTCTTCAAGGAGCATATGGCGTTTCTGTTTTGCGTCAATGCTTTCACTTTACTCCAGTTCTTATTTGTATTTCTGCTACAACCAGTCTTCTTCCCGTTTGAGAAGGACGTCCATCTTTATAAGGCCTTGAAATGCCTTTTTATTTCGGTTTCTATAGGCTGCTAATGCATATAGTCCTTGGGCAGAAGATGCTTAAAATTATTTTGCGATATTGGTTTATTGAGACTTCTTATGCATGTCTGTAGCATTCTCCGTATGTATTAGAAAAACACTTGTTTACATGACTTATTAAGGGCAGCCAAATTGATTTTAAAAATTGCAAAAAGTTGCCAAAATTAAATTAATGTAGTTTTCTTTAATACATATTTGTTAATGAATTTGTTTTTATATGACACTTTTTTAATCCTCGACCGAAAAAATTTTGTTTTAAGTTTGTAGTGTGTATTGTGTATCTGTGTATCTATGTGTCTGTCCGTGTCCACGTACAGACACCAAACACCTGGAGTGATTTTAATTTAGTATTATTATTATTTTGTACTTGAAAGGTGACTTGATCGAGAGAGTTATTAGCTATGTTTTAAGAAAATCGGTCCAGCCGCTTAGAAGATATTACATCTATTCTAGATATATCGGGGGTTTTTAGAATTTTTAATTTATTTTATTTTTAATATAAATGCTGATACAAAAAACGTATAAAAAATAGCAGAAGATCGCCAAAAATTATAAATTAAATCGCCAAAAATTATATAGGATTTATTTTTGAACCTACATCTTCAACAAACAAATTTTCCTGAATTACTAGAACTTAAGTTCAATTTTGTTTAAAAAATAGCTAAAAAATTTATTTATCGTCAAATTAAGACGCCATACAAGTTGAAAAATTACCATGTTTGGCGAGAAAACGGTTTTATCCGACAATACTGGTTGAGGGTATAAAAGATTCGGCTCGGCTTAATAAATGTATATAGCGCTCTTATTTGTGTTTATCTCTTTTAATGCTTTTTTAATATTTTTTATATACATTCACACATGCATACATTAATATTTGGTTTTGGTATTACCAAATTTTGTTTTGTTTGCGGAACGAATGAACGCAAAGATACAATCCAGCAACAGCGAAGTAGTATTAGTTGTTGGTAAAACTAAAAGTTGCTGTAGGTCAGTTTATTTCGTAGAAATAGAGTCGTATAGAGTAAAGTGAACGACTAACTAACTTACTGACTGACTGACTGACTGACTGACTTACTGAGTGAAGTGCAGAATCCGTAAAAAATTGTGCTAATAGGTGTAACACAATTTATGTTTGCTGCTTGGCTAGTTGTTGTTGTTGCTGTTGTTGTTGTTTTCATGCATGCAATCGTTATTGTATCGGAGTATGCATCTCTATATATTACATAATATATGTATCTCTGTGAGTATAAGTTCGAATTGCAATATGATGAATAAATATTTAAATATTTTGCTGCAGAATTATAATAATGAATTATTTTTATATAAAAGTATCAATTGCATATTTTTCCTATGGAATTAATGCCAGTGTAACTCTAAAAATACAATTATGGGAAAATAATTATAAACAGCTCTCTATGATGTTGAAAAATTTTATTATGTTGGGATTAACAAAAACTTATGTTTTTTCGATACGTTTATATTAAATCTGATAGAGGTGGGACTATGGGTGAGAAACTATGTGTTTCGTCTTTATATTGGCGGTACTCGATGTTTGATGGAAATGGGTTTGTGTAATTACAAATACAAAATTATCTTAGCTTTCCCTTAAAATCCAAAAACAAAACCCACACACAATCTAAGGAAAAGCTACGATATTTTGGATTTACTCTTACAAAAGACCATTTGCATCAAACATCGAATACCGCCATTATAAACTTTTTGTCATAAATTTTTATGTTAAAAAGCTCTCTATATTGAACCAAAATAAACAAACATCGCACACAGTGGACCAAACAACACAATGAACGCTGATGATGAAGGTGTAGTGGCATTCGGATACAGTTAGTTGTTCCGTTCTACTACGTGTTTGTCAGAATATTTACAATTAACTTTGGTATTATTTGTTCAATAATAAATATCACAAGTAATTTGGCTTAAAAAGCTATACGAACTTTAGCCTAAGCAAATCATAAATACTAAAATCATTATTATTCTCAACTAGATGTGTTAATGCTTTATTTAGCTGAATTTAAATTATTTTAAGCTTATTTATGCTATGAAAATTGAATTCGATTAAAGCTGTTTTCTAGAACAGCTTGATTAAATTTTTTACTGCATATTTAATGTATGAAATTTTTTATTTTCACTGTATGTACTTCTTAGAATTCCTAAAAAGGTAAAACATGGTAAAGCTTATAATTATGAAATGCCCACTGCCGAACCAGGCTTAAGAATTGTGGGGTGAATAGAAGTTTAAAATTAAAATTTCTTACAAAAGGAAACACTAATTTTCAACAACATGATATAAAATTTAAAATCCAAAAATCTTAATAAAAAACACTTGGAATATTTATTTTCTATTATTTCTGTAAAAAAAACGTGAAAAACATCAAACATCAAACCACATTAAAAAAAATATTGGACCATTATTACATATGTATGTAAGTTGTAGTCAAAAAACTAAAAAAAATATTTTTTGAAAAGCTTTTATGTTTTGAACGAGTAATCAAGAAAATCCTCTAATTCACCAAGAGAAATTTGGGAAATTGAAACTGTTTCCAAACCGTGCAATTTAGCGTGGAACACCCCATATATAACTTAACCTTAGGAACTCGTCCAAATATTCCGGCGAAGATGGTCACATGATAGCGCCACTCGTCAATTGTGAGCAAACGTGACACCTCCCCGTTTTGCGGACAAATCTCTCATACCCAAGTAATGACTAAAAATAAAAACCACTGTCTCACTCACTTTCAATCTCACATCGGCCAACATCATATCCTGAATTTTAAAAATTTTTTGCTTTTAGAATTTATTTTGAAAAGTCACCCTAAGCTTTGGTTTGAGTGATGGGTTTTCCACAAATAATAATCCTTTATGGTTACGCGTGATTCACTTTTATTAGTTTCTTTTCAAATTACGCAATCGTCTGGTATCAATGGCTGTCAAACGCAAACTTATAGAATCAGCTTCTTCGTATTTTAATATGTAGAAGCAGCAACACGAAACTTTTAAATTCTTTCAATCACAAAAGTACACAATTTTTCATAAACTTTATCTACCTTATATAAAAATTATTGTTAATCTTAAAGTTGGTTTAAGAAGGGTTTTATTTTTATAAAGAGAAGTAACATTCAGGCAATGAATGAAAACTACTTTTACTAGGTGTTACCTTCTTTGGGAAAGGAATAGTTATATAGAAGGTAGCTGGTGAAGAAAGCTTCATTTTTTTATAACTATGCTTTTGTATTGCAAAACCAATTTTAATGCATGTTTTAACTTCGTTTTTCCATAAGGGGGTCAAACTTTTAAAACTTTGTTAAGCCAGGAATTCATTATTGGCACACTGTACTAATTTTGGTCGGCTCACTAAAATAAAGTAATAACACTAATTTAAAAAAATATTGATTTGATGGAACTACATTATAGTGGTAATAAAATGAAACCATGTTAATTTATTTCGGAAATAATTGAAGGAGTAATACCATTTTGGCTTATTAGTTGTGAGCCGACAAAAAGGCAGCTGTACATTGCGCCGATATTGGAATCTCATCTTAACTTACAAAAACAAATTTTAGCGTTGATAGTAAATAGTCCCAATCAAATAGAACTGCAAAGTTTTAAAATCGATTAAAATATTTTGGGAGTTTTTAAATTAAGTTACATATATGTTATAAAAAAAGATGGCTTTACCTTAGTTAGATAAAAATTAGCAGAGATTTTCTTACCTGAAATGAAAAGAAAAAAATATTATTATTAGGAGGACATATTTTAATAATACTGTAAGATAAAGGTTTCTAATAAATAAACAGCAAAGAAAAACCAAAGTTTTTCTGGAATATTTTTACATTTCAACTCCCCTTAAATTGTGAAAATGCGTTTGTGATTAGGAATGCAGTTAACACTTAAACGCTTTTTAAGCTTAAACTAATCTCTTGTATTTAAACTTAACTCTGTTCCAAAATCAAAGAATAGTTGAACCGGTTAAAGATACGCTTTTCGCGATTCACTGAAGATAAAGTGGCTCAAAATTTTCTACAAAAATGTTGGTAGTAGGAGTTTAGTTAAAACTATCAATTAAATTTAGTGACAAACTGCAAGTGCAAATAAGCATAAAATTAACCCTCAAATTAATTTTAAGTTTTTAACTAATTTCTACTTTTTAAATTTGAGTTCGAGTTTTAAAAAAAATCAAAGACTTACACACTTGACTTGGTCAGGATTTTACAGTTTTTATTTGTGATTAACCAAAAACTCACAAGCGTACGATTTCCATTTAATCATAACACTTTATTTACTCTACACTGATATTAATAGCTTTTAAAACAAACCATGTTAAGTTATTTGCTATTGGAGTACCGCGATGTTAATTTCACTGTTTATAACAGAAGACTTTTAGTTTAGTGGGCGTAGCTTTCGATCATGTCATTAGTTCGTGTTGGCTTGTGCACATGTATATTAACAAAATAGCATTCAGAAGTTTTTGCTGTTTGTATATGGCGCCTGAGTTTTGTATGGTTGTATTATTCTTAATAAGCAGAAGTAGCAACATTTAATTTAATGAGCCTAATTATAAGTGTCGTATTTCGATTTCAACTACGATGATTTTGTATTTGACTTAACAACATTGCAACATATTTTCTTTAATCTAGTACAAAATCTTTGCATTCGAAGTCGAAATTCGACACTCGTAATTAGACCCAATGTTATAATTTCAATGCTCTCTTTAACATCGTTTTGTATGTTTCTATACTTGTGTATTAGTGTCCTAGACCATTTATAAGACTTTTCAAGAGATGAAAGATTTTTCAAATGCTTTACTAGAGCAAAATATTCTAAAACAAACGATAAACAACACTGTTGGAAAGAAAAACAACTGAAACAAATTTTTTATTGCCAACAGTGTTGTTTTCTTGAAATGTCTTTTAAATGCTCTTGTGCAGAACTTTATTGTGTATTACGTTTTATAGCTGTCTGTATTATTCTTATTTTTGAGAAAAAATTTCTCACAAATTATTGTCGATGAGATATGTTTTATTTATTAATATATTGTCTTTATTAATAACTTTTAAATTATTTTCAAATATTTAATTTTCTTTGCCCACTGTTAGCTTAAGCAGAGCAAGTTTTTTTATTTAATTATAAACAAAAAATACGGCAGACATGTCGCGTGTTTATTGAGCGGTTATTAAGTAAATTGTTTAAAGTTGTGTAACTGCTTAAACTAACATTTTAATTAGAGTCACTTAACAACAAAAAAAATATATAAAAATATTTACATTAACAAACAAACAGAAAACCAAATTAAATTAGTTCCCACAATGTTAAAACAGATTTAAACAATGTTTTATGTGTGTACTTACATATATTAATTGCTTAATTAATTGCTTAATTCACAAAACCTCTTGTATCTCTGTATCGATTGTATTATCATATTAAATACAAGAGTGTAACATTTGTTGTATGAAATTTTCATATAAAAATGAAATACACTATTACACTTTTATTTCATATGTTTTTAAAATGTTGTATTCAGAGAGAGGCTCTCTGAGAGAATTTGTATGTAGCTTTTTCTTCTTTTTTCATTAAAAATAAAAATTACATTATTACACTACACAGAGTGTGTTCACAATTAAAAAACAAAAAGTGTATTTGATACACAAATACACGATAAAGATTGTTGTGAATTAAGCAAATATGTTTTAAAAACCTAAATATGTCGCATGAATTCAAGTTCAGTTTGTAGCCTCGAGGACAACTATTGTAGAAAAAAAGCGTTTGAGGTGGAAAAGAACTTTTGTTTTGGAATGTCCTTGTCATTGCTAAAGCAGGCAGGCAATGCAGTCATTTTAATCCTTAGTTTTGCATTTTAAAACTAATTTAATTCAAGAGAAGTTTTTGACAATTATTAAAAATAAAGTTTACTACACATGCATGAATTTAATTGTTGTTTGTTTTTATCACACAACCAAGAGCAAAAGGAATAAGAGCGAAACTCTTTATTGTCTTTGTAGCAGAAAGAAAACTTAATGTTATGGACTAACGCCGGTATTCATAAACGATTGATTATTAAATTTAAAGTTGGCTTAAAAAAGGAACTTTGTGTGAGAAAATCGGTTTAACTTTAACAATTGTTTATGAATACAGGAGTTAATGTTAAAATATTTAAATGTCTAAGTATGGTAATGATATCTTTACCGAATAAAATTATAAACGTTTAACATAAAAAGTAGCATTTACACACAACTATTGTTTATTTAAAAAAATAACAACTGTAAACTTTTCATTTTGAAAATACAAAATAAGACTATTAAATACACACACAAAAATACACAAACCAACATACGGGCACTCATGAGTGTGCATTTTGCATTTTGTAAAGTAGCAAAAACTTTTATGCAGCTTTAATGGAAAAAAATACAACAAAATTATAGACTTTTGATAGCAAAGAGCAAACAGTGTAAATATTTTTAGGGGTCCATACAACAAAGGTGAAAAGAACCCCTATTGTTTTCTGTCCGGCTTTTTTTTCTCGAAAACCGTAAGATCTACGGAACTGAACACTTTCATATAATATGTAAAACTTTAGCCCCTACAACAGCAAAATAATGACAGTTAGGAGATAAAAGGTTTTCTAAAGCAAGCAACGAAAATTTTTTAAATCCTAATATAACATACAGACAATTATATATAGACAAACACTTGAAATTTACACCAGATTATACCAATTAACTCTAAACTTTAACAAAATAAAAATTATACGGTATATTATTATTTAATGTAATTTTGATTATGCAATTTTGACAACTTGATGTACCTTGGGGGGCAAACTCAAAATAAAAAACTCGTTAAAACTAAAAACTCGCCAAATCCCAAACATGTAAATAATTATTAAAGAACAAACGACAATGGTAAGACTGTTATAAATTTAGAGACAGTAAATTGAGCTTTCATTACAAAAAAAGCTTTCAGCAAATTATAATACTATAAATAAAGACAATTCACATATTCCGTTTGCAATAATGTATGAGTATATAAAGCAGAAATACTGTGTGTGGGGTACACAGTGGACCAAACACAAAAAAAAAACGCTGATGATGAAGGTGTAGTGTGCCTTCGAAAACTGCTGGTTGTTCCGTTCTACAACGCGTTACAGAATACTTTCAATTAACTTTGGTGTTATTTGTTCATTAATATTTATCGCATGAATTTGACTTACAGAGCGGTACGAACCTTAGCCTGATCAAATAATAAATATAGAAACAAATGAAGTTCGGGCAATAATAATTAAATTTAACTAAAAACCGAAATAAATCGTTGAAACGAAAATGATCACCAGACTTAAAACAAATCGCTAACACTGAAATAAAGCGCCATAAACAGAAAAAAATCATCAAAAAAGAAAAAATCCCATAAACAAAAAAAAAGCGCCAAAACTAAAAACCAAAAAAAAATTTTACCGGGTTCTAAAAATGTGTTCAATAATTTCTACTTTTGGTACGATATTCGATTAAGTAGGCTAAAATTCGCATATATGTCCGTACGAAACATTTTGTGTGCGAGTATAAGTTGCACTTTTATGAATTTATTTTCTCTTCGTTATATGGAACTGCAGGTCCTTCCAGCGGTAAAAAGCAGCACACTGTGTTGGATTTTTCATTAGGCGCTTCATATTTTTAATTTAAATTAAATAAAGTCTGCGTGAGATACCATCAAAATGTTTTATTCATTTTAAAGGCCTATCTATGTTATTACATATGGAATATAATCCTTTTTATCGTAGGGTGGTGTTGGCTGAAGTAGTTAGCATGTTGACCACAAAACCGAAGTTACTGGGTTCAATCCCTATATCCTATAACAGTCATTAAATAACAACAACACGCATTTTTCTGATGTGCATTAGTGTTCTTTTGTGTCAGTTGTTTGTAGGAAAGTTCAAGTGATGCAGACCAAGAGGCACAGGTCACTAAACTATAACGACTTCAGCAGATGCTATACCTAATGTAACGTCAGAGCGCCCTCCTTTGTTGTGTTGCAGAATCATTGGCGAGGTAATATAACCGATAAAAGCACAGCTTCAAAAAAAATTTAATACGTCTCATTTAACACCAGAGGCGCTGCAACATTTTGTTTCCGTGAAATTAAGATTATTTCCATACAAAATACTAAAGTTTCACGTGCACAAACATAAGGTCCAATATCGTGCAAATATTCGACGCAACTTTGCTGACTGGCACGGAATCGAAATGTCCAATTTTCCATAACCCTGACGAATATATCAGGTCGAATTTCATAGACGGCATGGGTTATATTTTTTTTAAAGAGTAGTCTATGAATGCCTACTACTAATACTATGTGTTACCTTCTTTAGGCAAGTGATAGTGATAGATAAGACAGGTGGTGAAGGAAGAGATAAAGGAGACCTTCATTGTTTTACAATTGTTCTTTTTGCACGTTTTTAATAATGCAGAGTTGTAGCGCCTCTGGGTTCAATTAGGCGTACTAAATTTACTTCAATGGCGATTAGGATTAATATCCGCTGAAGACGGTATAGTTAAGTGACAAGTCTATATGTCCTCATAACTTTAACTTTCCTACAACAACTGATACAAAGGGACACTAATTCAGAAATCGGGCTCAAACCCATAACCTTCGGTTTTGTAGTCAGCTAATGCCACCGTCGTTATTGTTGGCTATGAGAACAGATGTTGTTTCTACTTTACTTGCATGAACCAGTGACTTAAGAAAACTCCTTAAGAAATCGTCTAGTAGGTTCAAATCGCATAATTTCGGTGTCCTATTTACATCATCTGCACGTAAAATGAACCGGTCCTCAAATCATTTGTGCAGAATGATCAACGTGCCGTGAAGTATGTGATATATGTTCTTGGTGTCCATATCATATAATTATAGCCAACAAATATTAGTTATAATCGACCCATAAAATGGACAAATTTATGTCAGTAAACATTTACGTAAAGTTAAGCACCTTGTAATATATTTTGCAAGCTTTTATTTAGTTTCACCTGACCTGTTGTATGTTTGTAATCAAATCTTTCAAATTAAATTTGATCCACTTCCCGGTTTCCGATTGAGCTGAAATATGCCATATTATTATGACATAGAGCTGATCTGATAATTTTTTTTTTGATATTTAACTTTTTAGTTCATTTTATTAACAAATGAAAGAAGCTTGCTTTTAGAAAATAAAGATTTTTTCTCTGTAATATTGTTTATAAACTATTTTTAAGGATATAAATTATTTTTTTTACTCATATTAAGTAATTTAAGAAAAAAATTTAAATTTACTTCTCTCGAAATCTAGTATAACTGATTTTAAATTTTCATGGAAATCTATATCGTTTACATTTGATTTTGTTGACATTTTTCAGGGTTAGTAAAAAAAATACATAAAATTATTAAATTTTAAGTAGATTTTGTACAAATCTACTGACAAAGTAGATTTCCTTTTTGTATGGGAAATGTAGCAAAAAGCAACTAGATTTAGCTCGAAATCTTGTAAGTACTAGTAACTATAAATCATTTTCTTTAAACATGGTTGTTGTCTTTGACAATGAAAAATTAAAATATTGTTACCATGTTTTTAAAACATAAAAATTAAATTAAAGCATTATACGATAGTTTGTAAAATATATATTTGATATAATGGTTTGGAAAAAATGCTTTAAGCATATACACAAATCTTGTAGCATAGACAATAAATAATAATTGTATTAGAAAATCACAACTGGGACTTTTTCTGCCCATAGGCAATACCATACAATTGTCAAACATAATTAGGGCATTAAGCTTAGAATCAATTACTTATTGCCAGTTTATGGAAACAATCAAAAATTCTTGCCTGCCTAATTATATTGAAAATAAAAGAAATTTTATTTTTTTTTTCAATACAAATAACTCGACGAATATTTCTGAGTAGTTTTCATAAACTGGTAGTTGTTAAACCTAGAAAATTGTTTTATTAAAATTTAGAAATTTATTTTTTAATTTGTTAAGCTACGGTCATATTTGTCAAACATTTTCCCAAAAAAGCTTAACCACTAAATACTAATGAAAAATTTTTCAATTCAGACAAAAGTTTGTCAAGTTAAATAGTAGACAATAATATTGCATTCTATGACATTTTCTAAAAGTTGTGTTCTCAACTGTTTAATTTGATAAGCATGTGTCTGGATCAAAACATTTTTTATTAGTTTTTGTTAGTTACGTTTTTTTGGGTAAAGGTTTGACAAGTGTGACCGCAGCTTCAGTATTTTTTCTCAGTGTATTAAATTAATATTTCATATGATTTGTTTTTGTGGTATTGCAAAATGTAGTGTATATTCTATACTTGCTATGTCTGCAACATTTTCATCACCAGCTTGCAACCAAGAGCGATTTCTGCTAATGTTATATCAAAATCATTAGATCATAGTTTGCGCTAACTACCTGTGAAAAGTATTTATATTTGCTCTGTCCAAAAATATTTTGGGCTTTTTTTCCTTTACGATAAATGTTTCCGAAATCATTTATGTATTAATTTTTTATACTTGTTTACTTGAAAATTCGTCTTAAAACTAAAAATGCTTAGTTTTTTTTATTATATAATTTTGTATTTTAAAACAAATTTTTAAGTAAAAACCAATTTATTTTATTATACTGACTATAAACGCACTCCACTATATATGAATTTTTATACGTATAAAAAATTCTTATGTGCCTTCTCCAAAAATGCACAATCTATAAAAACAGACGGACGAACTGTTTGTTGTCTTGCTTAAATTTTTGACTCAAATATTTTCTGCTTATATCTTGTTCTCTCTTTGTTTACAAAAATTTCCTAAATAATGGACTTTCCAGAAAAAAAATCCTTGTTCTTGATTTAAGCCACTTGTTGCTTTCATTTTCTCAGTTAAATTATATTGTACTAGTATATTCACCACTTATGTTTGCGCAGAAGCCAAATTATGAAGAGTCTGCTGAGACCGGTGAAATAATATAAAAACGAATGTCATTTACTGCAACAAAACAGTCCTCAATGGTTCGTTTGCCTTGACAATAGCAATGAAATTCATATTAGAACTGTACTAAAAGAATTTTAAAAAGTTAAAGGACAGACAGACATCTCGTACTTGAAATCATTAACGAAAAAAAAAATATTGTGATAAGCTTTTGTTTAAACAAACATGTTGTTGAAGATGATTTTAAGTTTTATTGGTTCGTATGAATAAAAAAATAGTATTTGCTTTTTACTTAAAAAATTGTTTTAAGACTCGAAATGTTTATGTATTTTTTGTTTTTTTTAAACAAATTTTAAAATAAAAAGTAAATACTTCTTTATTCATACTATCCGTTATTTTCTTTACCTGGTTTGATGAATTTATAATAAATTATTTTAATAAAAAAATTCACTTTTCGTTTTGTTAAATTTTAACGAGCTCTTAAAAGTTTTTTCTGTTTTAAGGTTCTGTAAAAATTTGCAACGAATTATTATTGTTCTGAATTTGAAATACGAGTACCACTTAAACTCTTGTAGCAGGAGAGTTCGTAAACTCAGGTAATACCAGGTTATAGTTTCTCACTCTTCTTCATTTTGCAACTAGATTTTTAACCCTAAAAAAATAGGGACACAATAAATATTTTTTATATACAAATTAAAAGTTGTTTTCTATATTTACGATTTGAATGGGCTAAAGTTCGTATCGCTTTTTAAGTGATAATTATTAATGAACAAATAACATCAAAGTTAGTTATAAGTATTCTGACAACAACACATAGTTGAAGGGAACAGCTAGCCGATTTCGAAGACCACTAAACCTTCATCATCAGCGTTCTGCTGTGTTTGGTCCACTTTGTGTGGTGTCAGCTGATGTAGATTTCTGTCTTAAATACGAAACTTTTTTTGAAAATGGAATATGTGAATTGTTTTGATATATCGTATTTCAATTTGCTGAAAGGTGTTTTGTATTGAAAGCTCAAATTTACCATCTCTAATTCACAACAGTCTTACCATTGTCGTTTATTCTTTACTAACTATGCAAATGTTAGTTAAAAATAAGCAATATTTTTGTTCTATTTAAGACAAACTTTTTTGGTTTGTTACTATTAAGTATATTTATTTAATTTGGCTATAAATTTTAGTTAATTTTAATTATTATTTTTCGAACTTCATATGTTTCTATATTCATGATTTGAACGGGCTTAAGTCTTTTTTTTAATTCGTATTAATCTTAAAACGCGTGAAATAAAAATAAATTATTAAAGCAAATAGTTTATTCTTATAACATATCCTTGAATTTAATTAAATAAAATATATTTTCCATGAAATCTTACCTATTATTTGCAGTTAGCAACTATTTTTGAATAAAATTATGTTATTAAAAATTTTTAAATAACAAAATTGAAGCAGAGATTCAATGAAAATGAGCAAACAAAAAAATCTCAGTTCTACCTATTAACTAACTTTTACTTTCACCAAGATGGAGAATGGAAGGGAGGATCGCACAAGCATATTTCAGCAATAATAGATACTTAAACAAAATCATACATGTGTAAATATTATTACGCAAAAATACTCAAACGATCAAATATTTAGTAACAAAAATGGTTAATCAAACGTTTTTTACTTTGAGATTATGACATTCGATATCGTACCATGTTATTCACGATCTTTAGAGAATAAAAGTTCACGTGAAATGTTTTCACTTTCCCTAAAATTGTAATCGACTATGCTTGCGTTATTGTTGTGTCAGTATACTATTTTCTACCATTTTTTTTAACAATTTTTTGCTCACGGGAATATTTCACGTGATAAACGTGATTACATTGCAATTATGACGTTCATAATCTCAAACTGAAAAAAGTGATCGAATCAGCTAGTTATCGAAAGACCCCAGAATTGTTTAGCTAAATAATACACATGTACAAACTGTAGCAACAACAATAATGAAATAGCCCTTACAAAAACACACATACATATGTACATGGTAGTGCAGCCAAACATAAAAATTGAGTAAACAGCCACCCTAAATTGCTTCTTTAACGATCAGCGTGACCATTTTAGCATTTTTCCACAAAAAAAAAATATGCTAAATTTAGCTGCAAAATTAACGATTTAGGAGTTAGCATTTTCTTTAGCATTTTTCAATTTTTTATTTAACCTTTTCTAGCATTTTTTCATAATATAATAACTAACACCGCAAGCAATCAACTAGTGCAACTTTGGATCTGTGCACGTAATAAATTCCGTATTTGAAGACTGTACAAACTTTGTACTTGTTACGTAAAAATGAAATAGACGAAAGCTATTTTTACACGTTGCTTGTAAACGAAACGTGAGTGAGAAACGGATTTTTCTCGAAGAACCGCCAGTGAGTTAATATTTTTTGTTTGTTTTAAATACTTTATTTATAGTGAAAAACTGGTACGCATTTAGCATAACCTAGCAAAAGTTACTTCTTCTCAGGAGCGTATTTATAAGGAAGACAATGTTACAGAATTACTTGCTAGTTGCGCATAAGTAAGTCATTTTTTTCGTTCGAGATGAGCCAGCTAAAATCAATACATTTAGCTTCCATAAAGCCATGAATTTTTTGCCTTGCTAAAGTGCTTCTAGAAGTAATATTCAGATGCAAAAATTACTAGCTTGCAAAATTGTTTGTGATAATTTTCTATTTTGCTAGAGAGCCCGTCTTACGTTAGTGCTGTTTAGAAGCATTTTTTCGAAGCATTTGCTATCAAGGAAGCAATGCATTGCTTCCGTTACGATTTTTTTCCAAATCACAATTTTTTTGCTGGGAAGTTTCTAGGCAGGGAAACTCTGAAAAGACTTAATCTTTATTATGCTCCGCTGTTTCGGGAAATACCATGGTGGAGAAAACTCTTAACACTGGACAAAGGCCGGCGGTCTAGAAAACATTATTATAACACACGAGTTCCTCCATACAATTTGTCATTAAAAGACGGCGCATAATGTGCGTGATTTTTAATGTAATAAAATTATGGGCCAAAATTTTTTAATCTTCTGCTTCATGTTGCCATTTACGATAACTTCATGCCACTTTTTCATTACACATAATGCAGTTTATGTTCAAGAAATAATTTGTAATTAAAAAAAATCTTAGCTGATGGCCTTGGCAGGCAGTGCTATCAATGTATATACTAATGTTATATTTTATATAATTTTAATATCAATTAAATAAATAAGTAAATAAAAAAAATCTGTTTCATTCAAAGGAAATAAATATAAGTAGGCGATGTAAGCAGAAAATTACCAAAATAACAACTTTAAAAGAAAAAATGGATTAAAAAGAAGTAAGATTTAGGTTTTAGAAGTTTGTCTTAGCACTTTAAATATCTTTTAGCATTTTGAGATTGCTTTATTTTATCTAATTTTTCGACCTTTTTTATATATTCAATTAAACTATTTTTTTGAGATTGCTTAGAGATTTCTGTCACATTCTGGAAAGCCTTGTGTGAAGTATAACAAGGACGACGCATCTGATGGCAGTTAAGTCTATTATAAAGTCAGTCAGTGAAATTTAGTTATTTATTATCAAGAGTTCTATTATGAGTTCAGTTTATTATTATAAAAAAGAGTAAATCTCAGTTGAAAGCAGTTGATAGTCATGCTAAAGTGTGTAAAAAAAAGAAGGGAGAAGAAAGGGAGTAACATTTTTGGTTTTGGTTTTTTAGCAAAGCAAAAGCAGAATCTCTGGCGAAAGAAGCAAGAACAGAAGGCATGCGCCACAATGACAATGCGTGTAAAAAAGACATGAGTATGACATGCACCGAGCAGACCTTGTGCATCCAAAAGAAGAAGTATATAGGCCTTATAAAAGGCATCCTTACTCCTTTTTGTTCCCGATGGGAAGTTGTGAATCACTTATGTAACTTAAGTGTGTATGTATTTAAGCTGTTGGTTTGATTAATATATGTCAACCCAAAAGTGTCATTCTGAACCCTAATTAGTACACTGAGTATTTTACTTATTTGCAAATCTAATCCAAAAATGTCTTTTGCAACACAATTTTTTTTATACACTATAAAATACCCTTATGCTTGTTTTTATGTTACATACTACTTGCGCCATTTATTTAGTATCAACAGTTTTTTTGATGTATAAACAAACATCTATACGTTAGGTGGTAGAAATCTTTTTTACAATACAATCACAAATTGTGAGTAAGATCGTAAAGCGTTATCAAATCGGTGTGAGCTATGTATGAGTGTATTAGTGTAATCATACGAACAAGAAGTACAGCTAAGCTTAACAGCTGCATAGAAATACAATCAACCGAATTTTAAAGCATACCTTCAGGAGCAATGTTAATTTTAATAAAAATTGCTTGTGAAGTGTAATAATGTTGCGAGTGGAGATAATTTTCTTAAAAAGTTGAAATAAATAACATAAATATAAATTATAATTTTTCTTCTCTTCTTTAGAAAACTCACATTAATTGATTAAAATATTACATTCAATAAGAATAGAAATTACTGAACTTGAGCCTAACTAAAAATTATTTCTGATTAAAAATCACTAAAGTTCAATTGAAAATCTACAAATGTCTCACTTAGTTCATCATGTTCACGTGACAAAAATATGTTCACTTAGCAATCACTATTCACTTGGATATCACAGTTTCAGCATGTGGAAGATCCAAAATAAAAACTGTAGAATACAACAATAAAGTAACATAAGACCACTACAAAAATACTTACATGCATGTACCGATTGTACATCGAATAAGTAAAAATAATTAATGTGATGATCGTAAAAGATAAGCAAGAATAGTTAAAACATACTTAGGTAGAGTAATATAATTTCATGCTAACCTAAATAGAAAAATGAAAAAATAGAAAAAAACAGAAAAATTAATAGTGATACTTATAAATGTGTTTACCAAAGGTAAATCAATTGTATACACAAAAATCGTTTCTCATATTCCGTTTCATTGTAAATTTAAGTTGAATAGCTGATGTTAATAAGAATCTCTGCCCAAGTAGATAGACTAGGGTGCTGATGAAGGGCGTGGCTGCACAGAAAAGTATCGGTATTTCCCCCAGCTTAAAGTCTAAGTTTAATTTTTCTTCTGTTCTTTAGAAAACTCACATTAATTAATAAAAATATTTCATTCAATAAGAATTGAAATTAATGAACTTAGCCTGACTAAAAATTATTTCTGATTAATAAATATAAACTTTAAAATAAAAGAGCATTTTAAATGTCAAATATTTGTTTAAAAGATATAGAGCATAAAGATAGATATAGAGATATAAAGAACTTATAATATTATATTACAAATCATCATTACGTACTGTTGCCTTACACTGAAGCTAGTGCACGACAATTGGGTAACAATCTACATACAATCTAACATAGTCGCAAGCTTTATCAAAATTTTTATTTGACGTTTTTAACTTGCATATGAGGAATTCTCCACAAACCCCCACAACGAATAATTCCACTACTATAAATGCAGGTTTCCATAGATTTTTAAGAACATTAGAGTCAAAAATTTATATATATAATTTTAGTTACCATAAGCCAATTAAAGAGAAATTCATTACTAGATGTTTACACATCTCCCCTGTGATCGGACTCACATTGCTTTTTTTTGCTACTTCTGAAAATGTGGGATTTTTTGAGTTGCGACTGTTTATGAGTTATTCTGCGATATGGACGTATCAATACAAATCTCACTTCTATGTCGAAATGGCTGTAAAATGCTTAGGTGGGGGAAGTATCCTAGGTAAAGTATATCATAATATTTTATTTAAATAAGTGCAAATAGTTTTTTTATTTAGATGCACATTTTTGATTTAAGTTAAATTTCTTTTTAAATTTTTTTTATTTAAAAGTCCTGCTGCACAGGTGCTCCTAACAAAACAAAATTAAGGAATTTGCATATTTTTAACTATTAATTCCATTAAAAAAAGTACGTGTAGGAAAGAGTTATAAGTTTGCATTTTCGGAACACATGGAAACATTTTTGTACTAAAATCTACGAAAACAAGATTTATTTAATTGAATTTCGCTGATGAATTTGATTTATATGTTGTTCATTTTGAAATAACTTTAATTCGTGTTGAT
Organism: Tachina fera; assembly: GCA_905220375.1. NCBI lineage: Eukaryota > Metazoa > Arthropoda > Insecta > Diptera > Tachinidae > Tachina > Tachina fera. The sequence goes on from LR999966.1 coordinate 79,863,429, forward strand.
TTAATAACATTCCAGTATTCTTAAATCTAAATAAAAAGTCGTGTTGAGTGAATCAAAGTTGTTTTGAGTTGAAACAACTTGAGTTTGATACTGATACCCTTAAAACTTTTCAGACCCCAAGCCTCCTTGAAATAAAACTATAAGTCTGAAAACTCTTTGTGTTTGCAGAAAACTATTTCATTGTTTTGTTTCATTTATTTTCATACACTGATTAGAACTACAGCAAATATTTTAAATTCCCTTGTTTGTATTTTTATTTCGCTAGCCCTAGATCATGCATATTAGAGTCTTGTTTTGTTCTTTATTATTTATTATCTCTATGCTTGTCTCTTACTCTCAATTTTGCCTATGAGGTTTACAAAGCGTGAAATTAAATTTTCACTTACATATTCATATGAAAAACAAAATATGTTGACACACATACGAACGTACACTTAGATCTTCATGCTGCCTGCCATCCTGTACTATTATCCTTTGCAGCAAGTGCCGGTTGTTAGTACGAGTATTTTTAAAATCCTGGCATCATATTATGATGGACAAAAAACATACTTGTATTGAGGAGGAATAATATGCCATATTTTCTTGTTGTTGTTTTTTTAGTTTTATACGCTTTTCCACTTAATATACACAAGTAGAGTCAGTTTAAAGTTGTTTTCGGCTTTTTTTTTCTCTCTCTAGTGATTTTATATTCGTATGGGTTCGCATTTTGTTTTAATACAATTTTTTTATGTATTTTAGTATAAAAGCTTAGAGCTTAAATTAGAATTTTAAGTTTAATATTCATGTCATAAAAAGCTTATGGTTGAATAGATTTACAAAAAAACTCTACACAAAATATCGATAAAGTGGAATTTTATGTCAAATGTAAGTATCTGTGTATGTATGTACATATGTATGTTTCTTAATAAATGTTTAGTATAAGGATTTGACATAATTTATGATATTCATTGTCATAACAAAATTTGGTTTCAAGTAATAAGGAAAATTTCTGGCATTTTTATTAAGGTTAAAATTCTCGCAGAGATTATTGAAATGTCTATAAATTTGCTACGAAGAAATTAATTTAAATTTAAACAAAAAAATATGTTAGCTTATAGTAAAATTAATAAAAAAAAACAAGTAAGAGTGCTATATTCGGCTATGCCGAATCTTATATACCCTTTACCAAAGTACGTTTATGTAGTATAGAGATACATATATAAGCACATATGTAGATATGTAGGTACATATTTATTTTGTGAAAAAATTCATAATTTTTGCTCTAGTGCAGTTTTTAGTAAGTGACCTCTCGGTATTTTTCGATTAAATATTTTTTTTTTTTGATTATAGCAATAAATTGAATGTAGATGCCTTACTTTCTCAACCTCGTATCTTAAAAATTACAACTTGTCAGGAGAGCAAAAAAGAAACTTGAAGCGTTTCTTTCTCTTTATACTTCGGTGTTTGGATAAAAGTTCTAATGCAATTATTGAGAAATTGATTAAATCTATGTATATTTGTATTAATAATATACTAATCTTTTTAGTTTAAGCATGAAACGCATTTATTGAGATACGAGTTTGCTGCATAACGAGTAATTGTAATTCTTGATACTTGATGAATAAGTTACTCGTTTTTTGCCCTCAAAACTATACAAACATATAACGCCATTATATCAAAATTATCCAATGCAAACGATATTTAATATCTCACTCACTTCACCTGAGATTCGATAAAAAATTAATGCTCACCAAAGCGAAGTAACTTCGAAACAAAATTGTTCAATATTTATTCGCAAATCTGAAAAAATTTAATGTTCGCTAAAGCTTCAAACTTCGAGGCTATCTTTTCTTTTTTAATAACCCTATAAAATTGTATAATTATTGTACATACATACCGAGTAAAATAACTTCTTGTATTCAATAATCTTTGATTTTAAAAGGTATATATCGCGGTATTATGTAAACGTTTATTCCTAAAGAATTTTTTGAATTTCTTCAGCTCAATGAAATGGAACATATTCTTTAATTAATTTTATAGTTAGGACTGTACTTTAGCGATAAATTTTATTTCCATCTCCATTTACTAAAAATAATTTAGTAAAGTGAAACTCTGCCTTGAGCACTTGGTGCCTTTTTCAGCATTGCGCACGAAGGGCTCCGTACTGAAACTAGATATGTAATACTATATGAACTATAAAATATAATATTGGAGTTTTTTCGTTTTTGGGGTATTTTCGGTTTTAAGCATTTTATAATAAGGTTTTTTAGTATTGCCGTCTTTTTTTAATTTGGTACTTTTTTTTAGCACCAAATGCTTTTTTGTTTAAGCGATTTTTAAGTTTTTTTTTTCAATTAAGCGACTTTTTTAAGTTTTTCGCGTTTATTTTTATTTGGGCGATTTTTTGACACTTTGGTAATATTTTTCATTTAAGCGATTTCTTTCATTTTGGTGATTTATTTTAGTGCTAGATTTTTTTTTTAATTTTGTGCTTTTTTCTCGTTTTTGTGATTTTTTTAGGTTTTTGCCGTTTTTTTTTTAATTTGACGCCTTTTTTTGTTTTAGTGCTTTTTTTCTCATTTTAGCGATTTTTCTTTGTTCTTTGCGTTTGTTTTATTTTGACGATTTTTCCGTTTTGGAGATTTTTTAGGTTTTTTGCTTATTTTTAATTTGGTGCTTCTTTCTCGTTTTTGTGATTTTTTTAGGTTTCTGCCGTTTTTTTTTAATTTGATGCCTTTTTCTTTGTTTTAGTGCTTTTTTTCTCGTTCTAGCGATTTTTCTTTGTTCTTTGCGCTTTTCTTATTTTGGCGATTTTTTTTTCTTTTGGGAATTTTTAGGATTTTGGCGTTTTTTTATTTGGTGCTTTTTTAGTTTTGGTGTTTTTTTCTCGATGTAGCGATTCTCGATGTAGCGGTTTCTTGCGCTTTTTTATTTCGGCGATTTTTTTTTTAGTTTTGGCGCTGGATTTTTCCCCAATTTGGTGCTTTTTTTGTTTTGAAGATTTTTTTAGGGTTTTTGCTTTTTTAATTTGGTGTTTTTTTCAGTTTTGGTGCTTTTTCTCGTTTTAGCAATTTTCTTAATGTTTTTGTGTTATTTTTTATTTTGGCGATTTCTTTTCATTTAGAGATTTTTTTCCTTTTAGCGATTTTTTTAATTCTTGCAATTTATTTGAGTGCTCGTTTTTTTTTATTTTGGTGATTTTTTCGTTTGGGCTATTTTTTTTGGTTTGGGAATTTTTTTTTTGGATTGGCGATTTTATAATTTTCGGATTTTTTAGTTTTGCAGTTTTTGAAAATTTCAAGATTTTGCCTGATTTTGTCCAAGAGACAGCAAGTTGTCAAAATTACATAAACTGATAGAACATCCTTTAGTTTTAATTTTTATGAATTTTAGTGTTAGTTGTTGTAGTCTACATAAAAATACACTAATTTTACAAATTTCAAGTGTCTTTACACATATTTATATACATACGTACATGGGATTTTAACATTTTCCTTTACTCGTTTTGGGACACCCTTTAATTTTTAACTTTTATATATTTGTTGTTGTAGCAGCTAAAGTTCTACATACTTTGTCCAAGTTTCAAATACGTAGCTCTTACGGTTCCTGAGAAAATAGCCTTCTTCCTAAAACATGAAATATGTTTAATTATTAGGAAATAAGTTAAAGTTTTCCAACCCTGGAAACGTCTTTTTAATTTATTTAATTATTTTTATATTTTTTTTTTAATTATAAATACCAATTTTATTCATACTGAATTATAAAATAAGTTCATTTAATAAAAGAGTAATAAAAACTAATTTTCGGTAGTTATTTTGTATGGGAAAATAGAGTTTGAGTTTTCCAGCTCTGAAACTGTCTGCTCGATTTTGCTGATTTTCAATAGCAAAACTTTTAGGATAATTTCTGACACAGCAGTCCAAGAACGAAGTTTTTAGCTATTATATATATATATTTTTCTTATATTAACATAAGAAAGATTATTAGGAAAATAAAAACAGATATAAAAACACATAAATTTTTAAATCCATCACCAAAAATGGTAAAAAAAAGGGTATATCGATATAGGTTAGTCATTCTATGTGTAATTTCCACATTATTCATATAGTATCTTTATTCTGTGTGCTTATGAATAGCAAAAACGTCCTAAATCTTCTAACCGAATTAGGGCATAAAACTATTTTAGGGTTGGAAAACTTATACTTCTTTTGGTTTATTGAGATAAGCTACTAGGAGTAATGTTTTCCCTTCTCCATTCAAAAAAAAAAAAACAAATTTTATAGTTTTAAAGAAAACTCGAAAAATCGACGATGCCAGGGTTGGAAAATTTTAAACTTTTTTCGTTTATAAAAGTAATTTACTAAAACTAATGTTTTCTCTTTTTCTGTAAATAAAACATTTTATACTTTCAAAAGAAATCAGAAAAATCTAAAAGGATAATTCCAGGGTTGGAAACTTAAATTTTTTTTGCTGGTTAAAAGTAACAACACCAAAAATTTTTTTCTTTTTCCTTATGAACTAAATATATTTAACATTAAAAAAATTAGACGAATACAAAAACAGCTCCAGAGGTAGATAATTTTTAAATTTTTTCTTTGTATATAAAAGCAGCTAAATAAAACTCAAAAATTAAGAATTTAGGTAAATAAAAATGTTTTTTTTGTGGACAATTTACACTTTCCTTAATTGTAGCTATGTATGTAAGTCAAATTATTTTTTTCATTTTCTTTATAAATTAAATATATTTTATGTTCTAGACAGAAATAGTTTGGTATAAATATTAAAAAAAAATAAAAAAATAAAATTTTAGCTTCTTTTGGTGTACATCGCTGCCTTAATATACGAGTAGAAAGGCCCTAACTAATTATTATTATTTTTCTTTTAAATCGAGGTTCTTGCATATTTTGATTAAAAAAAATCGATTTAAAAAAAATAATGAGTTAGATCATTTCTATGTTGAGGTAACGATATGTATAAGTAACCACAGAAAACTAATTTCTACTAAATAAGTATTCAAAATCAGAAAAATCAAAAATATGTTTCCAGAGTTGGAAAATCGACAACAACAAAAAATAATGATATAAAAATTATTTTTTTTCTTTTTAATTAAACCTATTTGCTGTTTTTGAAAGATCTTTACTAGGGTGATTGACTCGGTTTTTCAACCGGTTTTAAAACCCGATTTTTTCACAATACGGTTGTCGGTTTTTTCGAAATGTTGATTTTTCGAATGTCGAATAGTTCTGTTTTTTTACAATACTTTACGAATACTTTTCGCTTTGTATACTTTGTAATAAAATTAGTTTTTACTATATTAAAACTTAGGCCAACGTGTTTTGTTGATTTTCCTTGGTACTTTTTTAAGTAAAAAAGTTCTAGGAGTTTTTTAGACATGACAACCCTTAATGAAACATGAAATTAAATCGAAACTATTTTATGAGGTGGTAGCAGAGGCGAATTAAATTGGCCTTATGGTGTGCAATGAATTTCAAAATCCATTTGTAAAAAGGGTTTTTTAATTTTGTTGATATTTTGCTTCATATTTTATATAAAGGTTGATATCCACCTTGACTATACGTTCATATCTATATATATATTATATAAGTATGTAAATGAGCCCTTTATATTATACAACATTTTAATTCAGATTTCTGCTGGTCTCGATTAATATAAATTTATTTAATATTTGTTAAACATCCCACCAAAAAAATTGGATATATGTAGTTCCAAAGGTTTACCACTTCCATTGCATACCAATCAGTAGAGGTCAAAAATTATTCTAGACAACCTTTTAAGCACATAACATTCAGTTATTTGGATCACTTCCGTCCTATGGCAACCATGTGTTAAAATTATTGATGTTTCACCAGAAATGGAACTACTTGGAGCTGATTTCATCAATGCAGCAACTAATGATTTGTATTGTAATTTTTTGCTGGGATTTATTGATGTTTTTTCAATATTTCGAACCAAAAAAAATACATGTGACCTAGACCACTTTCATAATTAAGGGCACATACATATGTACTATACTTATGTAAGTATATGAAGTTAATTATTATGTTTTTCCTTTAATTTTTTTATTGTTTTATAATAAAGCAATTTAAAATCAAAAAAAACTTTTGTGGAATATTTTTTTCTTAAAAAACCGGTTGACCGGTTTTTCCTGAATTGTAAAAACCGAAACCGGGTTTTTCATTATTTCAAATATTCGAACTATTCGAAAACCATTTTCTGGAAAAAGTCGAATAATCGATCACCCTTATCTTTACTCAAAAGTTTTTTCTATTTGCACAATTTTGATATGGAAATATAATTTGAACATAAACGTGGGCACTTACTAGTCTTGCGAAGATTTGTGATGCATTGTTTATTTAATTTTATTTATTTATTGACCCCCTTCATAGCAGGACATAGTCTTATAATTATAATGAAGGGTTGTACTGTGCACAATAAATTCATAATTATGATTCAAATCGATGGTCATGCGTCGACATCTTATTCTTCTTATTAATTTTTAGTAAATGGTGATAATCATGATTACAAAATAAATTTAGGAAATGTTCAGTTACATTTCCCTGAAACTGTTTATTCCGGCTGAAATAAAATTGAAAAATTCTTTACTTATTCGCAGTTTACTTAATATCGAGATAAAAGTAATTGTACAATAATAACGATGGAATGTTTGATTTGAAATACTAAACAATTTTGTAATATTATGAAAAAAAAAGTTACATAAGATTATTATACGATTATTTAACAGCAGCACGGTTTTTGAACATCAAAAAATCTACGAATATTTCAACTTTTCCACCCTTGCCATATTTTGTGTTTTTTTATATTATTTTTTCAGTTTTCATTGCTAATAACAATACGGTAAGGGTTGGAAAAAGTTTTCACTTTTATATGCACATTCCAGTTGCACAGAGTTATCCTTTTTAATCACAGAAACGTTTATCCCTATGCCTTAAATATATAGTAAAAAGACATAAGAGATTTTAAGTTTATAAAGGCCGACACTTTGGAGTTTGGCAAACATAATAGCCGGACATACAGAGTTAAGAAATCAACTGACTCTCGGAAATGTTGTTGACAATACAATATAAGGAGCTTGCTATACACTGGCAGTCCATCAATATTCAGCGCCGACTAGGCCAACATCCCGAACAATTGAAACCTTGTACTTATCATTAAATTAGCCTCCTCTTAGCTTCATCAAAATAAATACAAATAATCAATTACAAATTAAATTGAATCATTTATTTTTTTTGTTAAATTTTTTTTTATATTTAAAATGCTAAATAAAAAATTTCATTTAGTCAAATAAACTTTTGTTTAAAAGTTTAGTTAAATAAAATTTTAATTGATACAAGTAAATATTTTAAAAAGCTTAAATAATCTTATGGTTGAATAAACATTTTTGCTACAATAGTTAAAATACTTTCAATGCTTTGATTAAATATCAGTAAATCCATTTTTAACCCCTGTGTATCTGCGTGTCTGTACGAGTCCAGGTACTTACCAAACGGCTGGACCGATTTTGATTTAGTTTTTTCTGTTTGAAAGGTGACTTAATCGATAGGGTTCTTAGGTGTTTCAATAAAATCGGTCCAGCCGCTTAGAAGATATCAAATCTTACCTAGAAATATTTTAGGGTTTTTAAAATTTTTAATTTTTATTTGTCATTTAAATTGAGTATTTGCTTATACAAAAAGAAATATAAAGTATTATGTACACATTTGAATATAGACAACGAAGAGAGGGAAAATAATGAAATTTACTACTGTCTTACTACTGACAAGTGGAGAAAAAATGTCTTAGCACAATTTTAATAAATTACATTTGGTAAATGTAAGGTCCATACCCAAGCATTTTTCATCTTTAATGCTCAGTTGCAGTTATGAATGCTCATCTTGTTTCTCTCTTCCAGCCGAAAGCATTGTTTCTGTTCTTTTGTATTTTTTTTGCGTTAACCAAAGTAGATTTCTATCCCACTTCTAGAGGATGAAAGTAAAACAATATATATGTAAAGTAGCCACAACACCGATGGCAGACACCTAAAAGTCTACTTTTGCTTCTGTTCTTTAAGTTTTTTTTAATTTACCCAGAAGGCGTTAAAAAAATGCGAGTACTTAAAGTAAATGAAATAGTAATAGAAATTTAAGGCGGAAGTCATGATGTAAGGTAAAGAAAACAAGATGTTTTAAAGCAGTGTTGCATGTTGTTGTAAAACGTTGAAATATTTCCGTTGCCTTAGTACGAACGCCACAGCATAGAGTGTTAAATGGAAGGGCAGCAGTAGTTCAAGTTAGTGAAAATATACTAAAAAAAATTTATATGAAAATATGCGGCAGGTTATGGGCGGCCTTAAGAATGCTCTAAATAAGATTTCTTCACAAATTTAAAATATATTGTTTGGCTATTTCCAATATTAATGCTGTACAATTAGAAAAGAAGGCGTTTTAAATATGACTACAAGTTGATACTCGTACCTCACAGAATAGATGAAAGAATGACTTCTAATGAATGAAATCAACAATTCACCTGATTGCAATCTTTATTGCTTGTCGTGAATATATAGGCTCACCACTCCCATCCTCCTTTTAATTCCTTTTAACATCCTTATATACGTTTCTTATTAAAGAGACCACTTAATACTTTGTTAGATTGTTCCTTTTTTTGCAATACGCTGCCAGTTTATGTGAAGGAAGGATGGGCAAATTTATTATTATTTCATAAATACGCTTTTTTATGTGGATTTGTTTTTTTTTACTTTCCTGCTGTTGCATATTTTCCCACAAACATTATTATTGTGTGTGCTGAAGTGTGATTGTGTGTGTGTGTGTTTGCGGTTGTAGTCTTTTCTCTAAATCATTAAGTAAGTGTTGGAGTATGGTTATGGTACTTGTGTTTGTTGGTTTTGTTGTTGTTGTTGCTGGTCTTTTAGACCATTTGGTGAATATGGTAAGCAAGTGTGACCATAGATTTTTTTATTCACAAAGTGTCTCAAAATTGGGATTTTTTAGGGTTCGGTACGTCAAAGGTGAAAAGGCATATTGTTTTCGCTACCATGTCCATCTGTCCGTCACAGACTGTTATCTACAATTATCTGCCGCTACAGCAAAATTATATGGCAATTGAAAATATGTATTTTTGAAATCCCCTGTAATATGCAAACAATTATATATACACTTGAAATTTGCAAACTTATTATATTTCAACGAAGACTACACCAATCAACACTAAAATTTAAACAATCAAAATTAAAGGGTATTCTATTAGTTAATGTAATTTTGATAATTTGCTGTAAGTTGAAAATGTTTCAAGCGACATCTATTGTTATTCACTGGCATAAACGTTATCAGCTGCTTCCGGTCATTTTGACTTGGCAGCACTGATTTTAACACAGCGAATACAAGGTTGCAGTTCAAAAATGTGTTTAAATTGGTTTTAACAACAACAATTTATATGGTAAAAGCAGATTTTAACAGCTGGTTTTTAGGTTATAGTTAAGGATGTATATATATGATGATGATATATCTGCGATATTTCTGATTTGCCGATATATCGATATCGCCGAAATATTTTACTGTCGATACGGCGATACTTTTTAAATTTCTTAGAGCTGTTTTGAACAAACAATTCAAACACTATAAGGTCTTTAACTAGGCTTGCCACCCGTACTATATAATATAGTATTGTACTTTATTTCGAGTAGTTGTACTATATACTTTATTAGAACAATAAAGTACGCGAAAGTACTATATTTCGCATGGTTTGATTTATCGTGAATTAAAAACAAACTCGGATTATTTTAATCAGGTCGTAATGAACGGAATAAAATAGTTTTTTTCTGAATGACGATTTGTTAAAGTTTTTTATATGATTCTCTATTCATTTTGAAGACCATATCTCCACTCAACATAAATTGCTTCTTATTATGTTAGGTGTAGCCGTAGCGCGACGAAAGAAACAAAGCGTCTCTGAATCTGATAAAAAATTAACTTTTAATTTATTTTAACTTAAATATAGACTGTAATGATGCTGTGCAATTGTTTAGTAATGATAGTTATTTGATAAAACTTGCGAAAAGCAATAAAAAATATGCCTTTAAACTTAACAATAAAGAAAACTAAATTGTACTTTATTTTGATGTTGTGTACTTTATTTTTTTAACCTTTTATAACCAATGTACTTTATTTCCAAAAAAAAAGGTGGTAACCCTATCTTTAACCTACACACTTGGCATACATACAGATATTTCTGCAGAAAGGTTTGTATGTATATACAGTGAACTTTGGCACAGTATATTGTGCCATGGAAAAAGTACCATCTTGACGTTTAATCCTCCTCAAACAGTCACACTGCCGGTATTTGTCATTGCCTAGTAGCCACAGGCAGCGTGACCGTTTGACCGACTAAAGTGGCAAATTGCCACTTTTTCGAGTGCTTTTGCCACTTTTTCTCTCCCTTTTTTTAGAGTGAATTATGTAAAAACATTAAAAATAAAAAGTTTAGTGTAGTTTTCTCGTTTTTTTTTTAATTTTGCCCCTTTTTTTTGATAAATCCCCTTTTTGGTGCCTTTTTTTGGAAAATGTCATCGGTCACCCTGGCCACAGGAAGAAGACTATTTTCTCTCACTTATCATCATCATTGTTTTTCTTGCAAAATTTATACTTGATATTTTTGTTTTCATTTGCCTTTTTATTTTTATTGTGCAGCTGTATAGACATTTTGATGCAAGTCAGTTTCGCATTAGCAGCATTCTCCAAGTTTCTTATTGTTGGCACTTTGATGTTGATGCCTGCTACTTGTATGTTGTTAAGAGTTTGAATGAAATTCTATTGTCGAGCAGGTGGTATACTATATATATATATATAGCTCTTTGTTTGCTGAAATTGGTGCTTGTTGCTCAAGAAGTTGTTACATTAATTTGTGGTTCACCATTGTCGTCGTTGACTTGATGTTGTCGCTTTAGAAATATGTATATAAATAATATTTGAACTTAAAAATAATTAAAGTCGGTTCCTGAAGATATGTTTCGAAATATATATACAAATATATTTTTTATTAATGATTATTAATTATTAAGTGCATAGTTTTGGGGTATAGTATTTGTCTTTTGCAGCATCCACAATGTAGGCCGTAATTTTTGTTTCACGAACAAAACAGTGGGCAAAGAGCTTAAATTTTTTATTTTTTTTTATTAATAAGCCACTCCACAAGAATTATGTATTTTTGAGTGAATACATGATCGCTTATTTAACTAAAATACTGAAATGACACTCATAATATTTTCTGGTTAAAGGCGTGTGCCAAACGGTAGAAAAGTACTATGGTAAAAAAATATTTGCCTGTGGGGAAAAAATTTCATTTTTCTGCTGTGCCAAATGATATCTTTTTTGACAATGTAAAATTTTGACAAATTCCATTTAGCATAGAGAGAAGCAGATGAAAAAATTACTGCGGCGGCGAAGAAAAAAATTTTACTACAAGCCGCCGGCTACCAACAGTTTTTTAAAACATTTTAATATAAAACAACATTTTTGCAGCAGAAAATTATATAGCTTTATACATATATACGATGCAATTTTTTTAGCAAATTAAAATAAAAAATGCATTTTTCACAGTCTAACTACATTTAAGGGACGTAAAAATTTATGTAATGGGCGACGGGTCGAAGCGACGGCGTTGGCTTTACCTTATATTGTACCATGTTTTTTATTTTCTGCTTGTCAAAAATGTATCTGTTGGGGCTAGTAAAACTTTATTCACCTCAGAAGTGTCGAAAATTTACTTACACTAGTACTTTGCTACCGTTTGGCACAGGCCCCAAGAAAACAATTTATTACAAACTTTAGGTAGGATTTTTGACATGCAGTAAACAATTTTACTCAAAAAAAATACGCCTTTTATTCCTCGCACATCGTCGAATGTCATAAAAAAGTTTAGAGCTGCATTATTATTATATTATGTAATTATTATTATATTATGTAATGATACTATTATTATATTATGTAATTAAATTCACCGCAAATAATTCAAAACGTTTCGGTTTATTTCCCATTGTTTATTTTTGCAGCTGCTGCAGATAAGTCTGTGGTTTTCATTAATAACAAGCGTAAGTTAAATTTCTTCACTAGATCCAGAAAAAGTTCTTTTTTAAGCTCATTAAAAAAGATATAGAAGTTGTGTTGTTGTTTTAAAAAAATGTGATGTCTATATTTTACAAAAATTTCTTGGAACTTTCTAAAAAGCATTTACAAAATTACAATTTGCTATCATAAACTCGAAAGGAGAATTATGTAATTATTATGTTGTTTTCCTATTCTGGGTTTAAGTAAAAAGAAATCAATACAAAAATAAATTTATAACTATTATAGTTAGTGTGGATAATTTTTGTTAGGAGATTCATGTCTTAGCTCTTGTGCCATGGCATAAGGAGCTTAGCTCTAATAAATTCAGTGAAGTGCGATTTTGACCCGCGCACGAAGGGTTCCGTACAGGCACGAGATATGTAATTCAATACGAACAATATAAACTATAGTTTTGGCATTTCTTTCGTTTTTGAGTTTTTTCGGTTTTAAGCGTTTTTTTTTAGTTTGGGGGTTTTTTGAATTTATTGGCGCTTTCTGAGTTTTGACACTTTTTTCACGTTTTGGCGATTTTTTTTTGGTTTTTGAAGTTTTTTTAATTTTGGAAATTTTTATTATTTTGGCGTTTTTTTATTTTGGTGATTTTTTTTTAATTTTGGCGATTTTTTTTAGTTTTGGCACTTTTTTTCGTTTTGGCGATTTTTTTTTAATTTGGCGATTTTTTTTTAATTTTCGCGATTTCTTTTCATTTTGACGATTTTTTTTCACATAAACAATTATTTTTGTTTTGGCGCATTTTTCGCGTTTTGGCGATTTTTTTCGGTTTTTGGCGTTTTTTTCATTTGGCGACTTACTTTCATTTAAACGATTTTTTCCAATTTGGCGATTTATTTTAGTGCTAGATTTTTTTTTAATTTTGTCGATTTTTTTCGATTTGGCGATTTTTTTTTAATTTTTGGCGATTTTTTTCAGGTTTTGGCGATTTTTTTCGGTTTGACGATTTTATAATTTTCGGATTTTTTAGTTTTACCGTTTTTGAAAATTTCAAGAGTTTACCTCTTACGGTCTCCGAGATATAGCAAGTTGTCAAAATTACATAGTCAAAATTGCATTAACTGATGGACCACCCTTTAATTTAAATTTTTTAATATTTTAATGTTTATTGTTGTAGTCTATATAAAAATATACTAATTTTACAAATTTCAAGTGTCAATATACATATGTACATACAATTGTATGTATATTACATGAGATTTTAACATTTTTCGCCGCTCGTTTTGGAGCACCCTTTAATTTCTAATTCTAATGTATTTGTTGTTGTAGTGGCAAAGGTTCTACATACTCTGTCCAAATTTCAGGTCCGTAGCTCTTACGGTTCCTGAGAAAATACCGTGTGACGGACAGACGGACAGACGGACCGCGTAGCGAAAACAATAGGGTTCCTTTTTTCACCTTTGGTGTACGGAACCCTAAAAATTAACTAATCACAAAAATGAAAGCGCTTACATGAGTAATATCACCAAAAATTAAATAAGTCGCTTAAATGCAAAAAAAAGCATCAAGATTAAAAAGGTCGCAAAAAAACAGAAGAGAACGAAAAAACCGAAAAAAAATCGCCAAAAATAAAAAAACCTTAAAACTAAATAAATCGCTAGAATTGTGTTGTATTGTATTGTAAAAATACAAACAAAATTTCTTAAAACGAAAAAATTACCAAACCAAAACAAAAACAAACTCAGAAACTAAAAAAAACTGTCAAGACTAAAGAAAATCGCCAAGACCCAAATTAAGTCGCACAAAACCGGAAAAATCGTTAATAGTTCCTTCTGGCAAAAAAACGACTTCAATGCAAAAATCTGATAGAAGAAGATAAAAAGTACGTGATATAAAAAATTAAGTTTTAATGGGGGTGACTCCGCCCATTTTTTTTAAATGGAGGATTGTGTCTAATTTAAGTAAAACCACGTGAAATATTATAATAAATTTTAATGGGCGCAACTCCGCCCATTTTTTAAACTTTCAAATTGTGAAATTACAAGAACCAAAGGTGTTCTATAGGTTTCCCAGCAATCAAATAAGTAGAATGTCATAAAATTGTATTTAAAAAATGTATACTTTTTTGCAATGGGAGACCAATGGAAAGCTTGTACCCTCTCAGACAACTAAAAAGTTTTACAGTCGGTCTAAACTGTACTGAGTAATGAAGATACACAACAGACGAATTGTAAACCTCCTCCTTTTTTTGAAGTCAGTTAAAAAGAAACAAGTGCCATACGGAACACTTCGTGTGCGACTGACTCCAAGTAGCATTTTACTGAATTTTTTTCTCTTTTTAACTACTTTTAACCCTCGACCAAAAAAAAGGGGTAGTATAATTTGCTAGTGTGTGTTTGTGTATCTGTCAGAGTCCACGTACAGACCAACCGGCTGAACCGATTTTTATTTAGTTTTTTCTGTTTGCAAGGTGACTTGATTCTTAGCTATGTTTTAGGAATAACAGTCTAGCCGTTTAGAAGATATCACATATTTTCTATTATTCGGGAGTTTTCAACATTTTTCATTTTTTTTATTACAAATTTCAATATAAATAAAATTTGAAAACAAAACAATGTTTGCCGGGTCAAGTAGCAAATTAATAAAAGTTTAATATAGAATTTTAAGTATTTAAAAATTATCTGTATGCGTTTTTTCTATAATCACTTCTATACACATGCAAAACATTCCCACATAAGGTAATACTAAATGTTAAAAATATCTTGTTAGCAGAGTTTTATTATATCCAGTATAAAATTAGAATAGTATTCGCTATATAAGTTTTTTAGTGTAAGGCCTTGAACGTTCCTTATATCAGATTTTCCTTAAAGCAAGATTCGCTATAACGATATTTGTCTGTAGTCAAAAGGTACGGCATAATAAGAGTGGGATAGGTGTGCATATGCATTCATTCACTTAATACAATAATACTAAAATAATTTTAAAGTGAGAACGGCATAGTAATTTATTTCGATCCATATATCATGTTCACATTCTTATAGGCTCCACTGTGCTGTGCCCATTATTCCAATTACAAACAATAGCCGGTAGGTAGGTACACATCTCTTTTTTATATTAATTAAATAAGTTTTCAACGTAGATAGTATAGAATTATAAAAAATCATCTATCAATATCTATATATAAATATCCTATTGTTTCTTATAATTGACCATAAACTTTTATAAAAAACAAAAAAATAAAAACCATCTTAAAACTACACTTAATTTATTATTTCAACAAAATGTTAGAATATAAACAAAAATATATTAGAAAATAATAAAAAAAATTGTTTTTCATAACTTTGGCAAAACAATACCTACATAAATAATCAAACACAGGTAACAAGCCAAAGGAAAGTAAAAAAAAACAAGGAACAAATTCATTGCAAAAATAAAGGAGATAAAAAAATAAACAGAATACAAGAGTCGTTGACTTGCAAAAATCAACACTATTTCAACAAAATTTCATACACATGCTCACACAGATCCAAACACACACACACTCACACATTTTCATATGCAGTCATAGATACAATTTTATTAAGCTGCCACTAAATAAAAGGAAGAACAATAAAACTGCCAGTAAATGAAAAACAATAATAAACAATTTTGCAAGAAAAAAGAAAAACTTATAATGCCGTGTTAAAAACTTGAGGTAACCATACAAACAAAATAAATTTAAACAACTTCTATAAACACAACGAACTAAAAAAATAAAAACACAGAGCACAAAATTCATTTGTGTAGTGCGGATCTCTGAAATTCATACTTAAACACAAACACATTTACACGAGTGCTTTACAAAATAAAAGAGGATACTCTCGTACATACATACAATCATAAAACGCGTTAAGTGTTTTTTCCCATTCTTTAGTTGGCGGTTTTTAGTAGATTTTCAAGTGGTAAAGTAAAAATAGAGAGAAGGAAGAAGAAGGAAATAAAAACAACCGGAAAAACTTAAATTCAATTTTAGCATTTCGGAAAAAATTAAATACTAAAAACATTAAATGTTTTGTTGTATGAGTAAGAAAATATTGCTATTGCAGCCACACACACATACATATATCTACATAAAAATATTAAGAATATTGCTGGAACTCGCATACGGTGTTGCCTGGTGTAGCTAAACGTATAATACTTGAAAAAGTCGGTTCGTGCAGTTGTTACAATTGCACTTCAAACAGTCCTTAACGTTCTGGTACCTACAGTACAACTTTGTATTGTTAAACATGTTGCTTAAGTGTTGTTTTTTTTTCAAGTTAAAAAGTTTATTAGTTTTTAATAAATGACGTAAAGGGTGCATACAAAATTAAGGCCTAGAACTGGAGAGCCTTTTTTTCAGCTGGAAATCCCTAAATTGAAAATTTTCTTAGAGAAATTCTCAAGGCTTCCAAATTTGGCTAATCTACTTAGGAACTCTGACACATTACGAACAAACTTCAACAAATATTTGTATTGTGAATATCACTTACTGTGAATATCACTTATTGTGAATATCACTAATTGTGACTGTTACAAATTAGCTTATCAGCTGAGTGAGATTTACTGTTTGTTTTGGAAACTAAATTAAATTTATTTTTTTATTTGAAACAAACAAGACAGCTAGATTCGACTATTCCGAATCTTATATACCCTTTACCAACGTACGTACGTACGTAGCGATATTCAATAGTTTTTCTATTCCGCACTCAACATTACAGTTGTGTCCAATAGCTCTTTCTGAACTAGTTCATCCGGGTTCGAGTCAAAATTTATTAAAAACCCATTTAATTTACATAGACTTTATTTGGGTCAAACTCGTTCAATAGTTCAGTTTTGCCACAAGCTGATGATCAATTTCATGTAAAATTAAGTAGTGAACGAATCTAACTTAGACATTTTTGACCACACTTGTCTCCAACAGCTCGTTTGAGTTCAAAATAGCTGTCGGACACAACTCTACTCTGCATTTGAAATAATTTTTACATTCCTTATATTTTCTATTTGTGAACTAAATAGAGGTGGGACGCCTCTTCATTGAGTAACCACTAAACACATCCTGCTAAGGGACCTGATAAGGGTTATGAACCTGTCTGCTGTGTGAACAATGTCATGATACTTCTAAGAATTAAGGACGTTAATCAACTTGTTTCCAGGCAAAGACCATCCGATAAGATTAAATATTTAGGAGTAATTCTAGATCGAAAACTGTTGTGGAGACATCCTATAGAGGAAAAAGTCAAGAACTTTAACTCATGCTGATCTCTCTGCACAAGGGCCATTTAGTCCAGATGGTGACTTGGCCCTATTGTGATATAATGGCTCTAAGGGAGTGTGATCAAGCCACTTCTAACATACGCATCAGTAGTATGCTGGAGGTCAACAGGTACAAAGTGCAACACTAAAGTAATAAGGTTCAACGAGTGTGCTGCCTAGGTATAAGTGGTGCTATTAAAACTACATCCATCAGGGCATTGGAAACAATTCTTTATGTCCAAGCTATAGATAGTCAAATTACATACGAAGCATCTCTTACTACAACACGTCTACAAGTGATGGGGGAATGTATCAGAAACGACAACTTAACACACCATCAAAACATATGGACGTCACTGGAGAGATACGACAAGTACGTGAGACTAGGGTTTATACCAGAAAGACGGATGGGTCAAAGCTGGGGGAAAGAACGGGACCATAATACAGTCTTCCAGGCGAAAGTGTGTGTGATCTGAGAGGCCTTCATGTAGATTAGTGTCAATATTAGAGGTCAATATATTTAGCGACAGTAAGTCGGCAATTAGGGCAATCATAGCCGAAAGAGTAAACTTTGGGACCGTTTTAGATTGCAAAAGTATGATAAACAATTACGCAGTAAATGGCAACATTCGTCTGATATGGGTGCCAGCCTACTACGGCGGAACCGGAAATGAATCACCAAGTGGACGAGAAGAGAAGAACAAATCATTACCAACAGTAACTGTAACTAATGCGAAGCCTTTCAAGAAAGCAAACACTGCATTACAAAATTGGGCGAAGATGGGTCACAGAACACGATGGAATTGTGGTACTGTGGATAATCTTACTACTGTTCTATGTGGCGAAGCAGACGAAGACCAAACAAGGACACTGTTGAAACCAAACAACGCCGAGATGGGAAAGTTGACCGGCATCTTAACGGGGCACTATAATTTATGAGGGCATTTGTACCGGATCGGAGCCACGAATGTTAATTAATGCAGGGCGGAGACAATGGAGGACTTGCTTTGTCATTGACCAGATTTCAACCAGCCGAGATCCTGATATTTATGGGATGACACCTCACCCGAAATATCCTATTTTAGAGGTATTGAATGGAAAAGTTTGAGGGACTACGTGAACGATACTGAGTTCCTATAAAGATGGGGTTTGTTTGTTAATTTATATGAGGGTGCACAATAGGCCTGTACTGGCTTATGTGTATATCCCCAGGCATGAGCGTTATGTATTCTCTTTCAACCTAACTTAAATAAAGAGAAATTATAAGAGCCATAGTATATTTATGTGAAATTTAGTCTTTATAAAGACTAAAGTCTAAAAGACTATACAAAAGGTTTTGAAATAAGTTAAAAAGCTTAATATGATTATAGTAAGACTTTTAATAAAACTCTTATTAGTTTCAAGGCCTCAACCAAAACTATTTTCAAAGCAAGCAAATCTATTTTAAAAAAATCCATTAAATGACGTTATTTTACAAAGATTTTTGTTTCAGTTTAAATCCTTATTATGTTTCTATATTATGATTCTCAATCAATTAAGAGTCTTACTATAACTTCTCAAATAATACCGCTAAAATAGGTTCATTAATTTAAAAGAGAAAAAACTGCACTTTCTTAGAAAACAAAACCTCATTAGTTTCAGTTAAG
This sequence comes from Tachina fera, assembly GCA_905220375.1. Lineage (NCBI taxonomy): Eukaryota > Metazoa > Arthropoda > Insecta > Diptera > Tachinidae > Tachina > Tachina fera. Next base: position 79,882,417 of record LR999966.1, read on the forward strand.
GAAAAAATAATTATAATTGTTTTCTATTTCTTCGGTTCGCCCCTGCCTTTAATCATTACATCAACTATAAATATTCATATGAATAGTTCCTTTAAGCAGAAGGAGTTAAATGTATCAATAAAATTTATCTATGTAAGAATTACTGCATTTTGCAACATGTAAATTTTATAATACACAAACTCTCAGATGTGATAATTTTCACAGAAACATTATCTTAAGAATTTTCTAATAACTTTGTGTCTTTATATTTTTAATGATCAATTCAGAAAACAAATAAGTATACCGAGCTTAACTTCTTCCACATGCTGCATTTTTTTTTTTGTTCGTTCAACTCAATAAAAATGCTGGCAATAAAATTATTAGTTAGTGTGCTACGAGAATACAAAAAGGAAAACTTGATTATGTAACAACTTTTTTGTTTTGTTTTGTTTTGTTTTTGAAATGTTTATAATTTTGTAACAGCTCTTTAAGTGTAAGAAGGTTGTTATATTGTAGTTGGAAAATTTTTTGTTGTTGTACTTTATTTAGACCTTACTACAAATATGGGGATCTAACGGTTTAAGCATATCTTTTGTTGGTATTTGTGTAGAATTTCTTGTAGTTTATTAGCAAGTATGTACTTGAAGTTTTATGATACATTGTATTCGTTATTGCTATTCTTGTTATTGAATCTTAACTATCAAGTCGCTTCCTTCAGTTTATCGCAACAATGTATATATGTACATACTTGCTTTCAAGCCTACCCAAACACACATTCACATAAACTGATACATACATATGTCGCTATCCCTGCACATGCATATATGTGTATACGCTGCAATTTCTTTTCCCTAATATTTCTACTACTGCACACTTTACAAACGTATCCGTGTGCAACATAAAATTTGAAAGTATTTATATGATATTTTTTTCTCTCTCTTGTTTCTGCTTAAGTGGCAGAGAAAATTGAATTTATTACATTTTAATTATGAACTTTATGATTTATAATAGTTTATTGTATTTAAACACAAGCTTGCTGCTATTCACCATTTTGCAAATGCTGTTGAACTTAGAATTATTTAGTGTCTTGTTTATCTGCCATATTTAGGGAAACGCAGTTGAAGGTGTGCCAACGTGGCAGGGAATTTATAGTTTTGTATTTTGTATTATATATTTTATTTTTTATTTTTAGATATTTTTAGACATCTAATTCATATTTCTTTCTGCATGGAGTTCAAGTGGAAAGTTTTGTGTTAATTTTTCATTATTTTTAGAAGTGAAAATAAAATTATTAGAGCTGGGTCCGGCTCGTTCATTCGTTCATTTTTGCCACAAACCCATGATCAAATCCATCTAAATTACATGGGTTTGATCATAGGATTTTGCAAAAATTAACGAATGAACGAGTTGAACCCAGCTCTAAAAATTATATTCTTTTTCATTTTTGGCAAAACAGGTTTTATAATACATGTTTGACCATACATGTTTGATCGTGCATGTTTGATCATACGTGTTTAATCGTACAAGTTTGGATATACATATGTACATGTTTGATATATGTTTGATGCAACATATCATACATATTAAATTCAAAAATTTTATTAAACATGTTTGGTCGCATTTAAGGCTCAGTTAGCCGACTGTAATGTAAAGTAACTGTAACGTAGGAAACAGCTGATCGATATTTTTATATGAAATTAGGTTACGTTATATTACATCTCTATAACCATTTTCATTACTTTCCACATAACAATAGCGATCAGCTCTTGCAGTTACTTTACATTACTGTCGGTATGTATTTATGTATATCGCTCACTTACTTAAATACTTGTATATCATTATATTGCTAATATACACCTTATAACAATTTTTAACTCCTCCACTAGCAGCCTTTATTAAAAACATACAATCCCACTATTTAATTTGTTTATTAATTAAACATCATCATCACTGTTATGATAAAATACGAGAATGATAAATATTAAATTATTTTATCATTCTTGATAAAATCTACCTTATGCGTTTGGTGAGGGTGAGTACTCAAATAATAAGAGCACCAATCAAACAACAACAACAAAACAATAAACAAATGCAATCATTCCACCACGTGGTTAATTAATGATGCTTTCGATTTAACATGCATTATGCAAAGCCATTTTTAGGGTTCCTTACACCAAGTTTGAAAAAAGGACCCCTATTGTTTTCGCTACGCTGTCCGTCTATCCGTCTGTCCGTCTGTCCCTCTGTGCGTCACACGGTATTTCCTCAGGAACCGTAAGAGCTACGGACCTGAAATTTGGACAAAGTATGTAGCTCCTTGGCCGCTACAACAACAAATACATGAGAATTAAAAATTAAAGTGTGTTCCAAAACGAGCAACGAAAAATGCTAAAATCCCATGTAATATACATATAATTGTATATACATATTGTTACGTTTAAATTTTAATAAACGTGTGAGTTCTTTTGATTGCTCAAAAATAAAAATAAATAACAACGCGATTTTCTTATTTGCAACTGAACTTCCTTTTATTAGTGACTAAACCAATTACAACTTGTCTTTTCTTATTTACTTCTTAACGTAATTATCCACGGCACGATGTCTTTTACTTTCAACGATGTTGACTCTACTAAATTCCAATTTGTACTGACTGACTTCTCACATATGGCAGCTCTCTTTTTATACTGCCAAACCGGATCTAGAATATTCGAAAGTAGATGACGTAGCAACATGCATGCATGTATGTAATTAGCGAAGACCAACACAGAAGAAACGATATGGCTGTTTTGTTTATTGGTAGCCAGATGTTCAAACAGTCTTCTAGCATAATGGGGAAAATTCATGTCGCCGTTTCTAGATGTTTGTAGGTGATTCGATTGGCCGTTAGTCTTTGAATTTTCAAAGTAACGACTTGTATGTTGGTAGTGCAGTGTGCTATTTTTAGTACAGGGTGGTTACCATAAGTGCTCGCACTTTTATTTGTATACGTGTATGTCTGTAGCTTTGTACACAATTGTTGTTGTTCACGTGCTTGCACGTGAATATGTGTGTACGTTAGGGCTTTAGTTAAATACTTCTAGATAATTCTTTGCATTAACCCTGTAGGAATATTTTTACGTAACAATATGTATATTGACACTTGAAATTTGTAAAATTAGTGTATTTTTATATAGACTAATATATGTTAATGTTATTATGTACTTAATGCAATTTTGACTATGTAATTTTGAAAACTTGCTATATCTTGGGAACCGTAAGAGGTAAACTCTTGAAATTTTCAAAAACCATAAAACTAAAAAATCTGAAAATTATAAAATCGCCAAACGCAAAAAAAATCACTAAAAATTCAAAAAAATCGCCAATATTAAAAAAAATTCTAACACTAAAATAAGTCGCGAAATTCGAAAAAATCGTCCAAATGATAAAAATCGCCAAAATGAAAAAAGCGCAAAATCCGAAAAAAATCGCCAAAAGCGAAAAAGGCTTCAGTAACAATATAATTGTTAATATGAAAAAAAATCGCCAAAATGAAAAAAATCGCCAAATTTTAAAAAAATCGACATATTGAAAAATCGCCAAAAACCGAAAAAAATCGCCAAAATGAGAAAAAAATGTCAAAACTAAAAAAACGCCTAAATGAATAAAGTCGCCAAAATAAAGAAACGTTAAAAACAGAAAATCGCCAAAATTAAAAAAAAATCGGCAAAATGAAAAAATTGCCAAAAAATAAAAAAACCCCAAAATTAAAAAAATCGCCAAAATTAAAAAAAAATCGACAAATTGAAAAATGGCCAAAAAACCGAAAAAAATCACCAAAATGAGAAAAAAAAATTCAAAACTAAAAAAGCGCCTAAATGAATAAAGTCGCCAAAATAAAGAAACGTCAAAAACCGAAAATCGCCAAAATTAAAAAAAAATAACCAAAATTAAAAAATCGCCAAAAAATAAAAATCCCCACAATGGAAAAAAAATCCAAAAACCGAAAAAATTGCCAAAGCAAAAAAATCACCGAAATTAAAAAAATCGCATAAATAAAAAAATCGCCATAGTTAAAAAAACGTCAAAAACGAAAAAAAATGTCAAAACTAAAGTTCGTATTGAACTACATATCTCGTGTCCGTACGGAACCCTTCGTGCGCGGGTCAAAGTCGCACTTTTTCATTATTAATTTTAATACTTTTCTATAATATTTTTACACAATTATGAACTTGAAACACTTCTTAACAATATAATGCACTTTTATTTGCATAAACTTCACTTTAAATATAATTAATTTTAATTTTAACCAGCGCGACTTACTTAACACGTGCGTTGACTGCGAATATAATAATTGAACTAATAAAAGAAAAAGGGAACATGGAAAAATGTTACCATAAGGTGGGGAAACTATTAATGAGGTTGGTAAGTTTGTTCTTGAGGTTTTTATGATTAAACTAATTTCAATTATTGTACCTTAATAGCAAATAAGCTAAGTTATTTCATAATTTTCGGTATTTAATTAAATTTAATGTTACAAAGTTGTTTAAAGTCTCAATTCAAACTTCCCATTGACAATGGCACGTGTAATAGTGTACTTAAAAACATTTTATTTTCACAGATTTTTTTTGGGTTTGCTTAGTAGAAATAAATAGTTTCAGGGGAATGTAAGTTAATTTAATTCATGGCTAAGAATTTTATATAGCAATATATTTATATTTATTTGGTTAATTTTTCATATTAAAAAATGGACCAACATTCTTGGGAAAATTTTTAATTATTTTTAGGGTACATTTCATTATTACTTTTTTTGGATATGAAAAAAATCCCCAAGTATTTATGAAACATCGATCGTAATTTTGAGCTATGTTTCATAGTTACGATTATTTATTCTACGATTTATATTTTATTTTATTTTTATACATATTTATTTTTGTATAACATTTTACAGCCTTATATATAAAACTTACAAAAAGGTTTTTTAAAATAAATTTTCATACAAAATTGTTCTTAAAAAGTATTTATAAAGATTTAATAATTTTTATAAATAAAGCTGTTAATATAAAATTTTTTTATATAAAGGGTCCGCCAGATAACTTTTTTTTTGAAAATGCTATAAAAAAACTACTGAATCTTTGGCTGTGTGGCACGTAGCGCCGTCCTGTTGAAACAAAATGTTGCCAATATCCTCCTCTTCAATTTTGTTGAACTAAAATTCGTTCAACATGGCCCGATAACGATTGACATTGACTGTAACAGCCACTCCTTGCTCATTTTCGAAATTTTGCCTCTGAACCAAAATCCGCACCAAACAGTGACTCGTTTTGGGTGCTTCGGCATTTCAATGTATGCGTGCGGGTTTTGTGTGCCTCAAATGCGACAATTTTGCTTGTTTAAATACCCGCCAAGATCAAAATGAGCTTCATTTGAAAATATGATTTTTTTGGCAAAATCGGCATCTTCTGTAAGTCGATCGCAGGCCCACTTATCGAAGCGAAAACGCATTGAATGGTCAGTTGGTTCGTGCAACCCAGTACCCTCATTTTTCGTGATATCATATATGCTCCATACATATTTTTTCAGCTGGGTTGTTTTTTTTAGAACTACTTTGGGTTGGCATCACTGCTTTATTTGGGCGCCTATTCAACAGCTGATATTTAATTTTTGTTTAGTTTGCTTTCAAATTTTATTATGAATCGACTTACACCAGAGTAACGAGTGAAAATCTTTAAAATTTGTTATCAAAACAATTGTTTTATTCGTCAAACACATCGTACACTTCTTTCATTTTCGATGAAGTCCATTTCTGATTGAAAGGGTACGTAAATGAGCAGAATTCTCGCATTTCGAGTATGAAGAATCCACAAGCTTTTATCGAAACACCATTACATCCACAGAAAATTACTTTTTGGTACGCTTTATGGTCTGGCGGGGTCATTGGTCCATATGTCTTCAAAAACGATGATGGTCAGAATGTTACTGTCAACGGTGAACGGTATGCGAAATTTTTTCGTACTTCAGTTACGTGGCATTAATCTTTCTGATATGTGGTTGAAACAGGACGAAGCCACATGTCACACAGCGAGCGCTACAATTAATTTGCTCAAAGTTATTTTTGATGAAAAAATTACTTTGAGTTAATGGCCCAATTAATTGGCCACCAATATCGTGTGATATATGTAAATCCATTGGATTATTTTCTTTTCATTTCATTCATATTAAAAATATATTTCCTTGTTTTATTATGATTTAAGCTATAAAAACCACACTTTACATATGTACATCTATAAGCATAAGCCATTTTATATTCTCTTTGGTTGGCAACTTTCGACATAACCAAAAAAGAACTGTCAATTATTAAGTTGTTTAAAAAGGAGGTCATATGCGATCTGCAAACAGAAATGATATTAGAAGTCATTGTTTTCGGCAAACAAGCCCGCAATACTTTTTTGAATTCTTTCAACCAATTTCCCTCTATTTAGCTTCAAAAGTTAATGAAGGCTTAACAAAATCGTTGTTAGTGCCCTGTCAAAATGATAATACCTGCCGCAAAAACACAACCAAAAATGTCAACCACATCCCTACCGACAGGCGGTAAGCAGACATTAAATGCAAAACTAAGCGAAACAAGAAGAAGTGTTAAATATTTGAAACATAATTACGACATTATTGATGTAACAAATTTTCATGAAAAAAACAACAAACGAATGTTAATGTGGTGTCTCACCACAAAATATGTATGTATGTAGACACACATGCACGCACGAGCCCCATTTACCGGCATGCAAATGAATGTCAAGCATCCCAGCGAGCCTAACAAAGTACATACATACATTATTTTATTGCAGAGCTTGAACTTTGAGCAAAGTTCCAGGTGTTTTGTAACTTTTTATTTACATAAGTACATATAATATGTACACATACATATATGTATATGTGACGCACAAAATATAAAGGGACCTAAGGGTAAAAACCGGTTTTGTTCAGGAGAGCAATTTTAATGATATAAATACGTGTATCTTTCGTGTAGTTCAATTTAATAAAACGCGCATATCTATGGGAGGGAACACTTTTGGGACATGAGATCGGTCTCATTCGATGCTCAGATGTTGTCCACATAAAAAAAAATTGATTTGTTAACCCTTAGGTCCCTTTCTCTATGCGCTGTCACATATGTATGTAAGTATGTGTTATTATCAATAACAAAATATTGAAGTAAAATATATATAGGTAATTCACAATGATTATCTTAAAATTTTAATGTGGCAACATTGTACCATCTTAAAATTTTCATTGTGAGCGGGCAATGATATAAAACACAGTGGGATAAATTTATTTAAATAACGTTTGTTTTGCAAAATGCCTAAAGACAACGAAAAATAAAAATATTTTTCCATTAACTACACCTACGCTGACACTTCTACCTTATTTAGTTTGACAAAATTATATTGCCAGCATATTGACATGACATGAATGACATGATTTTTAGGGTTCCGTACACCAAAGTTGAAAGGGAACCCTATTGTTTTCGCTACACTGTCCATCACAGGCTCGAGAACCGTAAGAGCTACGGACTTGAAATTTAGACAGAGTATCTAGAACTCTTACCACTACAACAACAAGTACATGAGAGTTAAAAATTAAAGGGTGTTCAAAAACGAGCAAAGAAAATTATTAAAATCCCATGTAATATACATATTTAGAATTGTATTTATGTATGTATGTATGTATATAGACACTTGAATTTTATAAAGTTATTGTATTTTTATACAAACAACAAAAATTAACACTAAAATTTAAGAAACCTAAATTAAAATGTTAATGTAATTTTGACTATGTAATTTTGACAATTGGCTGTGTCTTGAAAACCGTAAGAGGTAAAGTCTTGACATTTTAAGAAACGGTAAAACAAAATAATCCCAAAATTATAAAAACTCCAAACCGAAAAATAATCGCCAAACCCAGAAAAAATCTCCAAAACGAAAAAAAGCACCAAATTAAAGAAAATTCCAGCTCTAAAATAAATGGCAAAAATTAAAAAAATCGCTTAAATGAAAAAAGATCGCCGAAATGCAAAAAAAATCGCTAAAACGAGAAAAAACCACCAAAAATAAAGAAGCACCAATTTAAAAAAACGCCAAAAATGCAGAATAAATTCTAAAACTAAAAAAACCAAAATTATAAAATCGCCGAACCGAAAAAAATCGAAAAACCCCGAAAAAAATCGCAAAAATTTAAAATAAACGCCAAAAATTAAAAAATCCATATTAAAAAAACGTTCAAAACCGAAAAAATCCCATAAACTAATAAATGGTGAAGCTATACGCTAAAATTCGTATAGTATTGCATATTTAGTGTTCGTACGAAACCTTACGTGCGCGACTCAAAGTCGTACTTTACTGAATTTATTATACTTTTAAATTTGCCATCTGATAATAAATTTAATTTACACTTTCTTTTATATATGTAAAGAGAGAAATAACACTCAGGCAATGAATGCCTACTACTAATTATAGGAAAAGGATAGTGATAGAGAAAACAGGTAGTGACGGAAGAGACAGAGGAAAGCTTCTTTCTTTTACAACTCTACGTTTTGCACTTTATAATGCAGAGTTGCAGCGCCTCTGGTTTCAATGAGGTGCATTAAAGTTGTGAAGCTGTGTTTCGTAGCCATTTGTGTTCGTTATTTTACTTTGCCGATGATTCTGCTACACAAAACCGACGAAGGAGGCACTCTGATATTACAATAGGATAAGCATATGCTGAAGTCCTTATAGTTCAGTGACCAGTGACTCTGCCTTCATCACTCAACTGATACAAAGCGGCAATAATGCAGATGAGAAAAATGCGTGGTGTTGTTATTTAATGACTGTCGGAAACGGGGATTGAACACAAGCCTCCTTATGCAAAACAAATTTGTAAACTTAAAGTTGGTTTAACATACGAATTTTGTATGGAAAACCCGGTTTGAAGACATGCTTTAACTTTAACAATCGTTTTTGCATAAGAGCAACGATCTTTGGATTTCTAGTCAACTTCAGCCAACGCCACCCTCAACAAAAAACAACAAACTTGCCTGCCGATATTAATTTATTAAAATTTAAACCTTGCAATATTAAGACATATTTTAAAATGTTATTGTGAATATCCTAATTGTGTTTCGCTTGGTACCATAACCTTCTCAAGTTGTAATATGCATTTAAAATGTTTGCCAACACATCATCTTTAATATTTCACTGACAGATTTCAACAATGTGTGGGAGTCTCACATTTATGTAGTTTTCACATTTCTACACTGTACGCATAAGTGCATGCTCATGCATGCAACAATCCCTACACTAATGGAATAATGCGTTTATTTGGAAAAAGCAAGCAGTCGAGCAACCAGCTAAAATGAGTTTTAAATGAAATTTTCAAATTAAAATACTATTACAAAGCTGAGTATTACATGACTGTGCTTTTGTTGCACGCAAATATGCAAGCATGCAACCGACTTCAAGTTAACAAAACGACAAACAAGTATGTTTATATGTAGTATGTAGAGATTGACAATCAGGAGACCGGCTCATGATACTGTTTTATCCAATGGCATTTATTACTTTGAAAAATCACAAAAGATGGTAAGAAGAAAAAATATTGTATTCACGCAAAAATTGACAATTGCTTGTTTACCTTCAGACAATGTCATTTGTGGTAACGACTGTTGTACGAATAGCGTGGGCGTGTAGACCGACGTTGTGCTATAATTGGCTTAACATAAGGTTTATTGGGTTCCGTATCGAAATAAAAATTACCATGACTTGCACGTTGTGAATGAATGCCAAAGCGACCACGACGACTGTTTGCACACAAGCCATTGGCAAAACTCTTATAACTGTCACATTGGTGGCCCATGAACACGTAAGTAGGATCCATGGACTGCTTGAAAAATACAGCTGCTGTAGAATGGCTACAAGCAATGGGATCTACAAGAATGAGAAGATTAAAATTATATTTATTTTTTTATATTTGATATATTAAACAAACTTACTGGTATTTTGCATATCTGGCAGGTGCTGAAAGAGGCGACAATTACTCTGGGGTACCTTACCGCCATTGGGATAGAAATCAGCATGTCCCGCCTTAATTCCTGATCCCAAAGTACCGCCTGATGTGTGTAGAATTTGCACAAATTGCCCATCACTTTCATCCAGCCTAAATTCTGTGGACACAACAGCGGGCATAGTGAACAATGGACCGGCTGGGTCTAGGCCAATTATATGCTCTACTAGACCACCCAGCTTGGAACCAGCAAAACCGGCTGCATGTGCTCCCAAACTAAACCCTGCTATAGTTAAATTTTCGCGGCTAAAGTTACCGGGGCTCAACTGCTCTAAGACCTCTACTATACTCGCCACAGTAAGACCGACCTCAAAAATGGACATTGAGGCAGTTTTATAATCATTCTGCGACAGGTTGCCCCAATCGACCACGCAAACATTGTAATCTGGATCAAAGTATGTCCAGGCTGTGGAGAAACATTAGTATACTATAGAGTTAAAATATGCAATATTTACAATAACAGTAGTTTCTGCTTAACTGATCTCCGCTATTTGGATTCAAATATTTTGAAATTGCATTGGTACATCAATTGACAGAATATCTTATAAATGATTTATTTGATTACGAGTAGTTGCGTAAAATCATTTATTTAAAAAAATTACTGTAGCGTAAATAACTTACTTTTTAACATATCTTGTACCCAGCCAACACTGCCCTCATCCTGCCAACCATGCAGGAATAAGGCCAATTTTTTGTTACCATTTAATAAACGGAAGCCTTTCAGATCTCCCAGCTGCAATCTAAAGTGTGTTTCTTTGCCCATTCTCAAATTTGAGCTGCCAATAAAAAATGCAATGCAGTTTTTAATTGCTTGAGTCAAAGATATCCAAAATTTAATTGGTGTATTAACATACATATGTTTGTATGTAAACACAAAAGTGTCTTTGTCTATGAATAAAAGTGCTAGAGTCTGAATGGTTTTATGCAACAACTTCCAAAAAAAAATCATTTTTAAACTGTTTCGAAGGAAAAAGAATCTGACTTATACCTAATTTACATTATATTTTTCTCATTAAATTTTTTAAGCGAAATTTTTTATATTTGCTTATAGCAGCGCTATATATATGAACGGCCTTATTTATAAAAATAATTAAAGCTTTAAAAAAGGTTTTTAAAAAAAATGTGTATAAAAAATTTGTCTTATTAAGCCTTTAGAAAGCCTTATTAAGCCTTTATAAAGTCTGTGGCAATAAGGAATAAGTGCTTAAGTTATATTTGACTTTTTTGCAGGAGAGCACTTTTAAGCGTTCAAGTCGATTTTCAGAAATGTATTTATTTTACAGTTAAATTGGGGAATTCTCTGTTAACATTTTTTTAAGCAAACATCGTTCTACACACTGTAAATAATAAATTCGAGTTGAAATATAATAAAGTGTAACCTCAATTAAGCTATTATTCCAAAAGAGATTAGAAGTGTAAGAAACATAAGCCGCGATTCATTTTATTATAACTTCTGGAAAAAATGCTCAACTTATTTGAAATTTTGCCCAAGGGTACTTTCAAATATGCAGATTACGAAGGTATTAATAACTCAAAATTAGCTTATATCGACTTAAGTACTTTTTCCTCTTTGCCACAGATATATTTTTATATTAGATTCCATACTTCCTTTTAGAACCATAGAACCATAGAAGAGGGTGAAAAATAAAAAAGAATCATGGTGTCATGGGCCACCAGGTAGGAAAGTAGTACCTTACGTTATATTTACTTCACAAAAATTTATTAATTTCCTGCCGATGAGGGACGTAAACACCTTGTTAGCGGCAAAAGAGCTAAAATATTTGTCTGCGGAGTTGTACACATTTTTTTCTCACAACTAATCATAGTAAGCCGAACAGAAACCGAAGTGTTTATTTTGCGGGATAGAAAGAACAAGTGGATGTGCTAAATAGTGCTTAGGTTAGGTTAGAAAGGGTGGTGCTACAACACATATACTCTGAGACCGAGTTGGGTCCATTGTGAATAAGTAATATTTACCCACTTTTTTTTTTGATCCATAAGTGCCACTGAATTCCCATCACGAAGCCCCTGATATGCACCAGTTTACACTTTCCGATATCACTAACGCATTATAATGCTCGCAAGGAAATGTCTGCTTCTAAGCCAATGACGTTGCAGCTTTGGGCAGTGGCAGATGCCCGCACATCCTAATTAATTCTTGTTCTGACCTAGCAAAGCACCTTTCACGATTCGCATCGCCCCCTATTATTATGCAGCAGCAGTTTTGATATTCCTGAGTAAAGTTTTGGCCAAATAGCCTCCGAAAAACTATATAATCCTTCCTACTTTGCAATGAACTGTTGGTCCTGCTCTCTACCTGGTCATGGTAGTTACCAGTGCTCAATAATGGTATAATGGAACACAACTGAGACGAACTTCGTCCGCAGTGACGAATTCGTCGATAAAAATTCACTGAGTAAATTAGCACAACAGCGACGAATATACATATAATAGCTTTTATAACAACTAAATTTAGTTATTTTTTCTACAATGAGAGAGAGAATTTTTTTTTCATCCTTGGTCGCCGCACCATGGCTAATTTCGCGAGAATTCGGACAATGATCTATAACTTTTGACTGCATTGGAATTTTGCAATGTTGCTTTTTTTGTTTACTTGGTGAGACCAAATGCTTTAAGTTTAAGATATAAAATTTTAAAGATGATCGGTTATAAAACTAGTAATGATAGTTTTAAAATGCATTTTGTGGAACTAATGTTCTGTTACGTGGAAGAGTTTAGAAATATTTGGACCTTTTAAAATAACAAAAAAAAATTTATTTATAAAATGTATAAACACCTTAACCTTCAAGTACTGATAGCTAAAAGATATGGTAAATATACAAAATTTATTTCGATTATATATCTTACAAAACCAAAAAGTTATAGATGCTTAAAAATCAAAAGCTTGCTAAGAAATTTCTCATTTTGGCAAAATACTGAAAATGTCCTTTTTGAGTCACCCTGTTCACTGTGATATAGTTGAAATAAAATTAATTAATTTTTTGGCTACCGAGCTACACTAGTGTCTTTTTTCGAATGAGCTTTAACATTTTACAATCAGTGACCATAAAAAAATAACTTTTTGCCGCTTTCTCGTAAAATGGTCCACAGTGCGGCGTAAAAAATAGAAATAAATCTATCGCAGCTTAGAATTCCCAATGTGTTCATATTGCGTTTATTATTAGAATATGATTATTACTTGCAGATGATGGAAGTGAGTATATACGTAGTTAACCGTAGACTAGTATCGAAATCTTTAAGTAATTTAAATGGGTTTGATTAAAGATTTATAACTAAAACGAGCCACTGCAATATAATAACTCAGATCATAATTTAATTAAGTTAAGTCCTTTCCAAATGAAAGTTCGTATTAAAATGGATGAATTCATTATTTAAAAAAAATTATCTTTAAACCAATTCAACTCAAGCACTTTTTTATGCCTAATAAGTGTGTATTGATATATTTTTCTTTTGAAAAATTATGAATATTTTTGAGTCTGCCAAAATACAAATTTCTCTTATTTTAAATTTTATTCAAACTGTATGTTTTTCACATACAACTACTCGTATTTGTGACAAACATTCATTCTATTCATGTTTAATTTGAGCATAAATTTTAATGAATGAATAAAATTTGCATATAACCAAGAACACAAATTACATTCTTTTTAATACAACAATAGCACTAAATATATTTAAATATTCACTTCGATAAGATAAGTTAAACAAAGACACGAGATTTCATATGTATGCAAAAAATGCCCTAGAGCACTTCGCCATAAACTTACGTTGTTCGACATTCGAAAACAATGTCATAATTAAGTTGAGCGCTGTTAAGATTTGTTCGCAACATGGTCTCTTGCAAATAACGAAATGTACTCAACATTGTATGCCATTTATGGCCAATGGCCGAGCAGAATTTCACTTTAATTATTAAAACAATTAAAAACATCACGAAACTTAAATAACGTATATGCATTTTAATTAAACAAAAAAAAATATATTAAGTCCACACTAACGTTTAATCTTAAGGGAATCTTATACTGAATTAACACTCTTTGAGCGAAAAGATTTGGCATTAACCAAATAAACCTTCTTCTTAAATGTATCTAAGCGATGATACCTTTTTTCACAAAATTTTATTTCAACTCAAAACCTTTCACAACTACATATTTTTTAATTATGACTGCATATATGTATTTATTAGAGAGTTTGAGATGTCTGCTGTATGTCTCATATACACTTTCATGCTGTCTTACGCTGCTGCTTAAGCCCGGTGGCATGTGAAATAGTGTTACATACTCCTATTACGTCTGATACTCTCAATGACGCTGTTCCAATCTATAAGTTTCATTTTTATAATCTTCTTTTTTTTATTACTGTTTCTGTAGTTGTTGTTGCAATATTTATTAGTTTATTAGAAATTTAGGCATCTATATAAAATTTTTTTGAGTAGTCACAATATTTCTTTTCAATTTAAATTTTTATTACTTTTTTTAGGTTTACATTTCTATTTGTAGTTGTTGCAAATGTGATTAATTCGTGCCGATCATTACAACAACATTTATCTGACTTTTGTTTAACGAGAGATCTTAACTTTGCCATCACCATTCAACAACTAAAAAGATCTAGCATGTTAAAGTTTGAATTCAAAAACGCATATGAAATTAACAAAAAATTAATGGTAATGGATGTTCGACAGCAGGCTGCTGCTACTCGTATTTTGAAGAAAAAACAAGCAGACTTTCTACACATATTTAGCATACACACTCAACCATTGAAGTGGGTTAAAACTTCCCCTTGTTTTGAAATTTCTAGAGTAGTCTCTGTCTCTGGCGCCGTCATAAAATGTCCACATTCTAAATTTTTTTTTTGATATAAAAGAATCAAGTGTTATCCTGTACTTTAACGAGTTTCATTAAGAAATTTCCAGGGCCGAATTACAGCGTTCGTGATCGAGTAAAATTGATGAAAATTTTTCAATTTGGCATCATTGCCTGCGATATCGAATGAAATACATTATTACTGCCTTATTCATAAAACATATTTATGTTTAATAAGAGTTTTATAAAACAAATTTTCTATAGACATTTACCCTCTTATTCAAAAAATTTTTTTACTTTAGCTTTAAAGTTAATAGTAGTTAATAATCACTTTAAGGCTAACATTGCTTTGTTAAGAAATTGTATTCAAAAGACAACTTTAATGATTTTGTGATTTAATAATAAATTCTGGTAGCACCACCCTGTTCAACAACCAATTCACAGCTTATGATGTACAACATCGAATACAATTTCATTCGAGTATTCATATAATTTTTTATTTTATTAAATACATTTTTATTATCTTGAAGTTAAGCAACGTAATTAAAAAAATATTAGCTTCTGACATGGAAGCAAAACAGATAAATATTTCTATGAAGTAAAAGTAAAAAATATGATGAACAGAGAAAAATTATCTCATTTTATTTTATTCGAACAAAATGAGTATTTGAATATCCAGCTTTTTTCGATTCGTTTTGTTTGAATGTACATCACTAAAACATTTTTGTATAATTGAATTTATTTTAATATTTTTCTATGAATTTTGCTCTGTATTTCGAATCAATTGGATAATTTGGTGATGTTTTCCATTAGATGGCAGAAATAATAAACTTAAGCTAAGAGCTAACACTTCTAGCTTCATTTTCAGATCTAACATCAATCAATATGTGCTATATTAACAAAAATATTTGAGGTATAAAATACACATTTTGGAAATACCAACTTAAAGTACTCTTAACAAACGTGGGTGCCTACTTTAAAATTTTAATATCATAATTTTTTTTAATACAATTTTACTTAACATTGCTTGGCAAAGCTTTGTTAAATTTTTTTGAATACGACCCTTAATGAATAAACCTTTTATAAAACTAAAATATTTTCTATGAATTAGGCCTTTAGTGTCTTTCTTTTGTGAATTATTACAATTAAAATTTATTATTTTACTAATTCAGTAAAATATTTTTTTCATTAAAAATGCATTGAAATTTAGTATTGAGGTGTTTAACTGAATCCTATGCGCATTTTACTGTTGCTAATGCAGATCATAGGAGAACCTTTAACCAACAATTTATTAGAACAATTAGTTTTTATTATGTTATAAGCTTTCACTTAAACAAGTGAACAAGTGAGAACCTCAACGAATAACAACAATATGTTTTTTTATTTTCTTACTTTACTACATTAGCTGACTTTTTTCAGCTTGATTTGTAGTTGTAAAAAGTATGTAAAGCAGATAAATTTAAGTAATAACAACACCCAGCATAACATTAAAAAAAAGGAATCAGGTTTGAAAGTAAGCACTTTTGGTGGAAGCACTTCCTTACTGGATTGCAAATTTAATGATTGTAACAAATGGTAAGACTAAAACAATTGATTCATGTTCACGTAATCCATTTAATTTAAAACAAGTAAGAGAGCTATATTCGGCAGATATGTGATATGTGATATTCACATCCATGCATAAATAAATACATAAATATGTATTTGCTTTGAAAAAAAAATTTATAATATTTTTTTATAGTGCAAGTTTTAGTAAGCGACCTCTCGATATTTTTCGACTAAAGAATTTGATTCAAATCACTCTTTTTATAAGAAAAAAGTTACATTCACCCTTATTTCAGTTGTGAATGTCAAGACCACTCTTTTTTGGACCATTTCTGATACAACAGTCCAAGACCGAAGTCACTAACTTTTCTGGGAGCTTCAGAAAACCAATTTCACGTATATCAGACGGACGGATGGATAGAAGGACATCTCTTATTTGTCTTCCTTATTAGTTTTGACAGTTCATATTTAGCAGTCGTAAATTAGACACGTGGCAAATTTATTATGAAAAAATAATTGTCATGAAAAAAATTATAATGAGTGATAGAATAGTCGGTGCTGGGCAATAGAAACCCTTAATATTATTCATCAATCATCTTGGCATCCATGAAAAGTGACAGTCTGATGTGCTATTCATTGGATCTTACTTCTTTTAAAATGAAAACGGCATATCGGAAGCTTTGAATGGGGAGCGATATCGTTCTATATTCTCGATCCTATATGTTTTTCTAGACGCAAATGCTGTTTTGTTTGCATGTTTTGAATGTTATAAAATATCGCTTGGATAGTTGTGTCGAGGTTAAACTTTCGCTCTCACTTATAAATTCGTCTTTAATACTCGTACAACTTCCCAACTCTTAGCTACATATTTCTTTAAAAAAAATATACTCGTACATCTATCATTTGTGTACTTTTCAATTATGTGTTACAAACAATGAAAGTAATCAATATGCCCCATCGATTAAAATAGGGAGTAATTAAAATTTCTTAATGCTTGCACACGCTTAGTTTTACCGAATTCATGTAATTAATGTTTATTTATTTATTTATGTTTTTGGTAATGTGGCTTCTTAAGTATCTGTTTCTTTTCTAAAATTGTATTATACGCTCGTCAATGATGTTTGAACAAGTGAAAGTGATCTTAAGAAATGAGAAAATACACTAACGCTGTTAGCTGAAAAACAGCAATAAATACTCGTAAGCAGCAGCATCTTGCTGCCACTAACATACAAAGAAATTTAACAACTGAGTCGATTGTGCTGACTATTCATCAAAAATATTTGGCAAGCTAATTTAACAACAAAATTTAAATAGCAGCTTTAATAGTTGAAATAAATAAATTATGTAGTAGGTAAGTGTAATAATTTTATTTAGGCCCTTATTTTGTAAAATGCAACGCTTATTGTTGGTAAATTTTTTCATGTAGTCGTATTTTGTTTTTGGAATTTTTTCAATATAAAATTTGTCAACGCTTGGCATTCCGTTTTACCTAATTAGCCTAATTAATGTCCTATCAGGAAAAATTATATAAATATTTTGCAATTCTTCCCTCATAAGAATTGTATGATAAAGCTCTTTCATACATAGAACCAATACAACAGTTACAACAATCTTTTGAACATGCTTAATACAAGCGCTACACTTTTATTAAGGCAACAACACAGACACATACATACATACATACATACATACATACATACATATGTTAGTTTGTTCATAGTGTAATTGAGTATATATTTATATATATATATATTTATATTTTATAGTTAACAATAAATACAAATCTTATTATCATTCCATGATGCCTTTCTAACCCTTCCATGTATCCACTTATGTTTTAATATACAAGTACATCTAGCAAACCATTTTCAGTCTCTCAAACTGCCTAATCAGCATTATTTAAATTATTTTGTATAATATTTGCTTCAAAAAATATACTTACTCCTCATCAGACGATATGAGCGAACGCAAAATTGTAAGTCATTTAGAACAACAGACGATACTTAAATAAACGCTTTAATGTGTACTTCATATTGTATTGTAAACAACCAGGCATACCTCCATCGTGTATTGCAGACAATAAACTTTTCTATTACTATTTTTTACCTACGATATTCCTTGTATGCCTGCTTCAATTCTATTTCCAAAAAGATACTATCATCATATTTTTTTTTTTTGTTTTCTCTTTTTTTCTTTTTGATTATTTGACTATTGTAAGAAAATAGTTTCATTTGTTGCAGACTTCTAAAGGAATGGGAGCTTTTGTTAAACAAAAATACAATTGTATGTACTGAAACGAGTTCATATGACTTATTTCGAAAACTTTTACCACATATTTAGTTATTTCGTGAAATGAAATTTCTCCCATACGTGTTTCAGTGCAAGGCATTCTATTATGTATAGCGTTCTATTATATAGACCGCTTAGAGTCTACTACCTTTATTGCAATTGTCGACATCGACGTCACTTTAATACAATACCAAAAAAATGGATTTTCATTCTCCTCAAGTGTCACGGCACAAGTACTGACATGAAAATTAAATATTTTTCGTTAAGAATAAATAAAATAACTAAATGACAGGACAGGATTTTTAAAAATTAATTCTGATCGAAAATTGTGGCGTCCTTAAGACAATTAATAGTGGTTGTCTATGCTAGAAAGTTCGTACTTTTGCTTTATGATTTTATTCCAAAACATTATATCCAACACAAATTTTTTCATATATTTTTCAAAATATAATGTATAATACCTTAATTTAATTTTTATGTTTTAAAAACATGGTAATAATATTTTGATTTTTCATTATCAAAGACAACAAACATTTTTGAAGAAAATAATTTGTAGGCCATTTTCACCTGCACAAAATCTAGCAGATTTTAACTAAAACCATTACGAAAATCTTTAGATCACCTTTTTTTTGACATTTATTAAGATTTTGTTTTCAAAACAAACCCCATTAACTGAAATTTTTTCAAAATAAGAACCTAATAACTGCAATGTAGCCAAATCAAACCGTTTTAAGCAGACCGTAGCTAATTCACTCATCTTTTCTATAACTATCTTGTACATGGTGGTAAAAAATTAATAAAAATATTAGATTTTAATTATATTTTCTACAAATCTTCTGACAAAATAGAAATGGGAAATCTTGTAAAAAGCAATAAGATTAAACTCGAAATCTTGTGAGTACTAGATTCCGAGATAATGTAAATGCCCTATTAGAGAGAAACAAGCACTCCAAAATATATATTCAAACAAAAACGTCTTTAATCTTTTCATAGGGCATTTACAGCTACACAAAATCTATCAGATTTTAATTAAAATCTTTATGAAAATCTATACCGTTTACAAAAAGTTTTTTTGACATGTATAAAAACTTTCTTATCTAAAACAAAAACCATTAACTGTAAAATTTCTAAAACTATAACCAAACAACTGCAACACCTTTTTAAGCAATCCGTAGCTAATTCAATCATCTTTTAAATAAATATGTTTTAGAGTAAAAAATTGTGGTAAAAAATTAATAAAAATATTAGATTTTTGGTATATTTCCTAAAAAAAAAATTAGGTTTCGTTTTATATGGCAAATCTAGTAAAAAGCAGCTAAATTTAGCTCAAAATGTCGTAAGTACTAGATTTTAAGATAGTGTAAATGCCTTAATAGTGAATTAGGACATAAGTCAAAAACCAATTACAGAAAATAATTTTGAAAGTATTCTTTTATTTGTCTGTTTTTGATAATATCATGAAATTGACATTGATGATGATTACAGGGAGTAAATAGAATTGAAAATGTGTAAAAATATTCCAGTAGCAAAAACTAAGAAAGAAAAAAAATAGCAATTGTCAACGAAAAGAAAAACCATATTTACAAACACACAAAAAAAACTTAGAGAGATCAAATCGTAATTTTTTACCTCTTTCATTTCAAAAGAAAGTAAGACACATATGTACATATGTATGTATATATGTATAATATATATGAACTAAATGTAGGTTTGTGTGTATGTATGTATATATAAATAAATATATAGACATTTAAGTCATAAAGCAGACCTACCTATACCAACAAACATTCGAGAGTGATATAGAATTATATGCCAAAAAATTATTGGAAAATAGTTAGTAAGACAAACAACTTAATCAAACTAGAGTTTTGCAGTTACATGAAATTTACACCTGCACAAAATCCAACAGATTTCAATTGAAATTTTTTATCCAATTATAAACTATTTACACCATTTTTTTATATTTATCATGACCTCGTATACCAAACAAAAACCATTAACTGAAATTTTTCCTAAACTACAACCAAACAACTGCAACGTAGTTAATTCACACACCTTTTTAAGTACAAAGGATTACTTTTTAATAGGATTTTGTGAAAAAAAAACACAGTTGCATCATTAAGTTTAAGTGTATTTAAACTATTTCCACAAAATCTAGTGACACAGTAAATTTTGCTTTCTATGGGAAATCTACTCAAAATATAGTAGGTTTATCACGAAATTATTTAAGTACAGTAAAACCTCTCCTAACGTACACCTCCCGTAACGGCATACCTCTAATAACCGGACAAGTTTTGTGGAACTAGAATTAAAATAAAAGAATGTGTTTCACTCTCATAAGTGTACACTTCTAATAACCGCATAAAATTACGGCAAATTTAAATGTCCGGTTATCAGAGGTTTCACTGTACTAACTTTTTTTTAACTGTAAGCACACCATTATCACAAATATATGTCAAATATCGTGCTTGAGTTTTTATAAAACTCAATTTTACTTCAATTTGATTTATAAAATTTTTTAATACAGAAAAATATTATTATAATCAAAATAATTATTATTATTATTTATAATCGTGATTTAATTTTTTTTTTAAATTTTCTATTAATGCCATGTAAATATTCGTTTAAAATTAGTTAAAAAATACTCATAAGTTCAATTCAAGTCTTTAATAATGACCTAATTCTGTTCGACGATTGTATCGTCTTGCCTATGGACGAAAGAAACACGCATGATTGTTTCTTTAAAACAATCATTATTTTTTGTCTATGCTAGAAGGTTCGTGTATTTGCTTTATAATTTTGTTCCAAACATTATATCCAACACATATTTTTTCACATATTTTTATGCACTTTGTCCGAAGTTTCTTCAATTTTGTTATTCCCTTCGAGAAAAAAAAGTTGTATTGAGGTCATCATCCAGATTATACGTGAGTGCCCGCCTGAAGGGTGCAGCTATGTAAGCCAACAAACGATTGAAAATAGGGATCTATCAGCAGTTCGTAATCCAATTCTTGATTTTTTATTAAAATTTAATATTTAATGATTAACTTCTGCAAAGTTCTAAACAAATATTTTTTTAGATTCGTATGACAAAAACCATTTAACACAAATTCTTACTTTTTATGTTTGCTGGGTATAAAAAATGCTTGTGTAATTTTTTGTATTTTTGTTTGCTGGTTAAATTTTTGAAGGAACATATAAATTGCAAACTCAATTGAGCGGTAAAATAGTTGAACATTTTCAATGCTGATGATGACAATGACAAAAAATAAAAAAAACATTAAAATGATAACGATAATGTTGTTGGTGAAGATGGCATTATTTTTCTGATAATTCAAGAAAAAAACCGAGAAAATTGTTTTAAGTCTTTAATGTCAAAAGAGAATTTAGGTAAGAAAAGAAATACTAAAGATTAATTTTGAAACGTGTGTGAACGTAGACATATTATTTAATGTACATATCAAATAATCAATAAGTATAAATATGCCACCCATAAAGTATATATATTCTGGGTCCCTATGAATAGGGAATACGAATAAACGATGTCAGTCTGTCCGTCCATCCATCCGTCCGTCCGTCTGATGTACGAGAAATTGGTTTTCCGAAGCTGGACACTTCGGTCTTGGACTGTTGTATCAGAAATGGTCCAAAATAGATTGGTATTGAAAATTACCAGAATAGAGCTGACGGCTTCAGAGCTGAAAAACTTAAACTTTATTTTACGATATAAAAGTATATAGCTAAAACTAATTTTAATTTTTTTGTTCAATTAACTTATTTTATATTTCAGTAAGAATAAAACTGGTATTAAAAATATATAAGAGAAAATTTTAAAAATTATAGAAACGTTTCCAGGGTTGGAAAACTTTAACTTTTTTTTCTTTATAAATAAAATTCTTAAAAGAAACATTGTTGTAAGAAATCAGAAAAATCTAAAAGGATGATTACACGGTTGGAAGACTTACACTTTTTGTGATATATAAAAGTAACTAGGTATAATTAATTCTTTTCTTTTTCTTTATAAATGAAATATATTTTATATTTTGGAAATAACAGTTTGGTATAAAAAGTAGAAAAATAAAAACCAAAGATCCAGAGCTGGAAAGTTTTACCTTTTTTGGATATTAAAATAGCTATTTCCTTTTTGCTTTGTTCGCTAAACATATTTTATAATATATACATATTTTATTTTATAAAGATTCGTATAAGGAGTCAGAAAAATTTTAAAAAGGATTATTTCAGGGTTGGAACATTTATTGTTTTTTTTTAAGTAACTAGGTCAATAAGTTTTTTTTCTTACAAATTAAATGTACTTTATGTCTTAGAAAGAAATAGTTTGGAATAAAATATTAGAAAAATAAAAATCATTGCTCCAGACATGGAAAACTTAAATTTTTCTGGTATATAAAACTCATTAAATCAAACTTAAATATCTAGTTGGTAATTAAATATATTCTTTATTTTAGAAAGAAATACATTTGTATTAAAAACCAGAAAAATCAAATTTATGGTTTCAGGGTAACAAATTGAAAAAAATTGGGTAAAATAAATCAAACACTATTTTTGTCAGTTAAACATTAAACATATTTCATGTTTTAGGAAGATTTTTATCTCACTTCAATTTTAATACGGTTATATCACTTAACTATAAACTAAGGTTTATGCCATGTTGCTTATTATGATCTCAGCACAGTTTTGTTTCAAATCGATGTTCTTTCGTTTACAGTTTATAACGAGTTCTTATTAATTTTTCAGTAAAAGGAAATATAAATAAAATTTATCGCTAAAGAACACAGTCATAAGTATAGAATAAATTAAAGGATTTTTTTTTTTCATTTCCCTGAAAACGTTCCTTCCTGCTGAATAAAATTGAAAAAATTCTTTAGGAGTATGGATGATATGGAATGTAACTTATTTCTTATATATAGAATAAAATATTATTATTATTATGTATTATTATATATTGCTTATATCGAAAATAAAATACTTGAATCAAATTCTTAGTCGAAAAATTTCGAGAAGTCACTTACTAAAAATTCCACTATAACAAAAAATTATAAATTTTTTTACAAAACAAATATTTATGTATGTACTTATGCCTGTAACTGTATACTTTATATTATACGGACTTCAGTAAAGGGTATATAAGATTCGGCACAGCCGAGTATAACTCTCTTACTTAATTTAATTTAAGTTATTTTTCAATTCACTAATATGAAAAAAATATTTAGATACTTTTTTAACTTCCCGCTAGCAAAAATAGATTTCACTGTGATTTTTATTAAATCGATTTTAATTGGAACAATATTTTAACAATTTAAATTGTGTAATATTAAATCATCTACGATTTCAGTTTTCGTTAGCTCGAAATAATATATCACTCATTTACTACAACAACGTTATAACTTAAAAAATTGTTTTTTTTTAATTTTAAAATTTTAAATTTACACACAACTTAATGGATAAGAAAATTTTATTTTTATCTTAAGAGTTGAGTAAACAAGATATTTCTATGAAATTTTTTTACACAATGGATAGTATGAATTAAAAAAGTATTTGCTTTTTACTGAAAATTAAAAAAAGTTCATACATATTTGGGGTTTTAAAATAAATTTTTAAGTAAAAAGTTAATACTTTTTTAATTCACACTTCCTAATATGAATAATATGAGAATTAATTCTCCATCATTAACTCAAAAATTCCATTTTTTTAGTTATGACGTTGTTTTAGTAAATGAGCGATATGTTTGCATGAAGGATTTATTTTACAACTTGCACTTTGTTTAACTACATATTAACAAAATTATTTATGCAAGAATGTTTATTAAAAGGTATGCTTAACACACTTTGTCCTTTGATAAATACTGCCTTCCACAAACGTTAAATTTACATTAACTTCACTCTTTTTCCAACAGTTTACTTAAAACGTGATAGTTGTGCATGTCTGAAAGTACCTAAACTACAATGTATGTATGTATGACAGTATAAAGGCGTATTTAAAATTTTACTTTTTAACATAAACTAATGTTTATGATAAACAACTATTAATGTTGCTTAACAAATGTTTTATAAAATTGTTAAAATCTACACACGAAATTATGGCGAAAATCTGCTGGAAAAACTTACTGAAACATGCACATTCATTAAGTGGAAATAGTTGAAAACAGTGTTGCCAGTAACGTATGAATATAGAAGCTACTTCGGGTACCATGATGGTACCATTAATGGTAATACTGGCTGGATTTTTTTTAATGAAAACTTTTCTTTTTTTGTTCCGCAGCGTCCTACACCCTTCATACAAAAAAATTAACTGTTCTATATATGCAGAGCTCCGATAGAGGCAGTCCCCAAATGTTTTATATGTTACTTTGAAAAAAGTGTGAATATGCAACACTAAAGCTGGTGGACTAGGACTATCGAGGGGGTGTCCCTAATATGAGAACTATTAGTTTACCTATCAGGCATGTTCTGGAAATCATATTTTTCAATTCAGTTACATATGATTTAAAAAGCAATAATGGTTCTGCAGACATTTTCAAAATCATGTACGATAAGTTTCTTTCAGAAATAATATTTGATGTTCCATATAATAAAAAAATTAAAAAAAATTGGGAAACAATATCTGTATGACCATTATTATTTTTAAAATCACATGCAATTTAAAAAATAAGATTTTCAGAACATGCCATAGTGAGAGTGTGTTAAATTTTGTGTGCAATACATTAAAAACAAAGTAAATAATCGCTGAAAAACGAGTAGAATAGAAGTAAGGGTTCTGGAACCCCCCGTAATAGTTAATTACACACTGTGCTCGAATCGAAAACTGTTTTTGTAACAAGCCAGCGACCCAGTGCAAAAGTATAATTCGAGTATGCTGAAGTCAGTGGTGCTAACTATTTTTAGATTACGTCTTGTTTAAAAAATAATTAAGATTGAAAAATTACCTTTACTTTTACTACCATTTATTGACTTTATTTTTTCAAAAATTTTTTAAGATGCATGTTTATCAATAATATCTTATTTTAATCAATATAAAAATTATTAAAGTAAAGCACAAACGAAATCGAAAGACAGTTGTAAATATTTTAGACGGAAAAATTGGGCTTTCATTTCAAAAAACCTCGATGAATCAAAACAATTCACATATTCCATTTGCATAAAATTTACATATATATAGCAGAAATCTACATCAACTGACATCACACACAGTGGACCAAACACAAAAGAACGCTGATGATCAAGGTGTAGTCGGCTCCGAAAACAGCTAGTTGTTCCGTTCTGCTAGTGTTTGGGAAAATATTTCTAATTAAATTTGGTGTTATGTGGTCCTTAAAAATTATCACATGTAATTTGGTTTACAGAACAACACAAACTTAAGACTAGCCAAGTCATAAATATAGTACTCGTATTGGGCTAACCCAAATGCGTACGACGACCAACCAATTAAGTTTGTATTTCAGATAAATGTGCTTAAATTTTTCCTTACCTTTGCTCTTCTCAAAGGCAGAGCTACTTACAATCTACACAAATACATACAAAGAAATTAAAGTTTTCCCTGACAAATATAAGCTCAATTTTTTAATATCGTATGTATATTGCTGTGGAACTTTATTTTTAAGATGTCTTAAAATTTTCCATTTTTACTTTGAAAACAAACTTCCTATTCTTAAAAGAAATTTGGCGGGCTAAAATCAATAGTATGTAAAAATAATATTTGCAAAAAACAAACGCCAGCAAAACCGAAGGACGTATAGACGTGCAGACGAACAGCCAGGCGGACATTAAGCCGGAATTAATTTAATTCAATTCAGAAAAAGGTTATGAAACAAATATATTCACATAAAAAAAATTAAAATACTAACCAATTAAAAAACTTCTCCCTTTTAAGAAGTATTTAATACACTGCAATGTAATTTTAAAATTTTTATAAAATATACTTCTTTTTGTTTATTTTTCAAATCATTATAACTAAAACTAAAATAAAGAAAGACTAAACAAATCTACACAGCATTAGCATAAATTTCAAACCTAAGGGACATCCCAAAAAAAAATTAATTAAGTCTTCGAAAAAGCTTAACTGGCAACACTGAATTCTATTGAAAATTAGTTTTATTTTCTACATCATTGTTTTGCATAAAAGTGCACGAAACGTGATGATGCTAAAGCTTAAAAAAAATATGTAGTTAAATCAGTAACTTCCTATAGCGGAAATTTAAAAAAGAACACTTTTAAGATGTTTTTGCTATACAACTTGAATCAGGAAAGTATCGGACAGGCCTCAAGGAAGGCTTCCATAATGATAGCGCCATAACTCGGGAAGGTTCAGTTTGATTAGGCTTATATTTTGCCTGCGACCCATGGAGGCTTTTTAATGGAAAGAAATCTTAAAAAATTATGTGCAAGAAAAAAAATTGGTTACTCGTATAAGTTTAAAAAATTTAGTTGTTATTGTTATAGCACATCTAGATTTACTTCGTTGCTTCTTAGCAAAACTTTAGTAGACTTCAACTACAATTTAAAAAACCGTAAAAAACTGAAAAATGTACTGGGACAAATTTTAGAGGCCTTCGAGTCATCTCCTTGTTCAAACCGTTCTTTTATTTATGAAACTTTCTTGTTGCGTGGGTGCAGTAACCACATTTCTGATTTTAGCTTATTTATTAATCGCTTTAATACATGACATAAATATTTTGTTTACAACTATTTACAAGGGTTTCAAAAGTAAGATGGGCACGTTTATACGAATATATACGTGCACCGCGGAATATGCTTGCTAACAAAATAGAAATGTAAACTAAGTCATAGCAAACTTTATTTTATAGAAAAGAGAACTTTGTTACACACAAATATTTTTACAGAAAAGTAGACTGTGTCGCAGCAAACTTTTTTTATAGAAAATTTTCTTATAGAAAAGTTGACCATTTCCTTATAGAAAAGTTGAAACTTTTCTTATAGAAAAGTTGACACTTTTCTTATAGTTAACAATCTTCTTGTAGAAAAGTTGAGACTTTTCTTATAGATAAGTTCATACTTTTTTTTACAGAAATAGTAAGCACTGATCTTATAAAAAGTTAACACTTTTCTTATAGAAAAGTTAACACTTTTCCTATAAACAGTTGACCCTTTTCTTATAGAAAATTTAAAATTTTTCTTATAGAAAGTTTGGCAATTCTATTTTAGAAAATTTGACCTTTTTCTTATAAAAAAGTCTTTAATTTTCTAAAAGAAAAGTTAAACTTTTTTGTAGAAATGTGGACACTTTTCTTATTGAAATGTTGACACGTTTCTTTTAGTAAAATTAACAATTTTCTCACAGAATATATAGTTAACAATTTTTTAACAAAATATTTTAAAAATTCCTTACAGAAAACTTAACAATTTTCTTATAAAAAAAGTGCACATTTTTCGTATAGAAAGAGTTAACACTTTTCTTATTAAAAAGGTTACTTTTTCTCATAGAAAAAGTAAATTTTTTTTCATAGAAAAAGTTAACACTTTTCTTAAAAAAAATTAACACTCTTCTGATAGAAAAAGTTAACGCTTTTCTTATAGAAAAAGTTAACCCTTTTCTTAAAGAAAAATCAGTACATTTCTTGCAGAAAATTCGACAAATTTTCTTATAGAAAAGTTGGCTCTATTACAGCACACTTTTCTTTTAGAAAATTTGAATGTTTCACATCATTCGCTTCCTATCGAAAAATTGCGTGAAAGCTTTTGTCATGAAATTAATGACGGTTTAAAAAATTTGATGACAGGACGTTATAAGTTCGAAAACAAGATTTTCTTTCGATGTTTAAATGTGTAATACAAGCGATGCTTAAAAAGCCACAAAGCTATTATTCCATAATTTGTTTGTACTCTACAAAAAAGGAATCTCAAACATGACTACAATTTTAAAACTAATGAGATTAATACTCGTAATTGGAATATTAAGAAATATTATAAATAAACTTTGTAAAAAATTTATCAGCAAAGAACCACAAAATCATGTCTGTACATATGTACACATGTATGTATAATAATAATTATGTAGATATCCTTACACATACACATGCTTACACTCCTAACTATATTTAAAGAAAAGTTTATTTAATTAACAAAAAACAGCAATTTATGTTAAGTACTCAACATTCATTTGTACAAATGAACAATTAAATGAAATTTCTTAATGAAACAAAAGTTGTTGTTTTTTTTATTTTAATACCAGACCCACAGACGAAGAATACTTTCTTGAACAATGAACAAAGTATTTCGTCTTAAATTAACAAAATTATAAGAAAAATATTACAATACACATTTGTTCTTTTACACAAATTTATTCCATTTAATGGAACCTCAATATGTGCTCGAGTATTAAAGACAACATAATGGCAAGGAAAAATATGTTATAAACATCCTTTTTGCACACACAGATGGATATGCACATAAAAACCTACACAAGTGTGTACTTATGTATACCAGTTGGCAAAATTGTCTTAGTACAAATAGTCTTCGACAATATATGTATGCGCGTTTTTTTCCAATAAGTTCGGTTTTCTTAATATTTGAGATGCTTTGAACTTCCCTCAAAGTGACAGAATAGGCGAAAATGTCTTCAATGCAAACTCCAATGTGTAGGTGACAGAATGGTAGAAACTTTAGTTTGTACAATTGTCGAGGATGCGGTGTTGATCTTCCCTGATGTCGTGGCCAATTTTTTTTTTGGAATACTTCTTCAACAATTTATTTAAGCTTTCTTTAATACGTCTTCCAAGATTTTCTATTGTCTTAAATCCCTCGTTCAAGATGTCTGACAGATATGGCCAACTGGTATGTCTATGCTTTAATTTTGTTGTACACATTTTAACACATGTTTGAAAATATATGTATACAACCAATTAAATTCTATTTTGCCTACTTAACGAACGAGTATGAGGAAAATGAAATAAATATACATTTAATAAAGGCAACAAGTCTTTGTTATTTAAAAAAAAAACTCTTCTTCACAAAACTTGTGCTTCTAACTTAGTGTGTTGTGAAAATATTCATATCATGATTATTATTGAAATAAAATGATTTTATTGTTTTGCATCAAAACAACCGCCGCGGCGCGCCGCCACCACCAAAAACTTTTCTTTATTGAAACCATAATGATATCATAATCATGCGAGTTCGAGTAACTTTTTAACGAGAGTTTAAACAAAAGAAATACGTAGAGTGTGTGATAAATTTTTGGTGTTCATTAAAGAATTTAAATTACACTTGTATATAATAAAGAATTTATGTCCTCGAAATAATTGTAATTAATAAAAATTATTGAAAATTTAACTCAACGCAAAATTGAACTCAGAATTGATGGCCACATGCTATCAGTTCTTTGACGCTTATTCTTGTGGGCAGCGTTGACTACAAAACCGAAGGTCCTGGGTTCAATTCCTGTATTCAAAAGTTATCAAATAACAACACTAAGCATTTTCTCTGATTTGCATTAGTGTTCCTTTGCATCAGTTGTTGTAGGAAAGTTCAAGTGATGGAGCATGATCACTGGTCACTGAACTTTACCGACTTCAGCAGATTTTAATGCTAATGTTATATCAGGGCGCCCTCCTTGGTTGTGTAGCAGAATCATCGCTGAAGTAAAATAACCAATAAAATGGCTACTAAACACAGCTTAAAAAATGAATACACCTTATTTAATACCAGAGGCGTTGCAACACTGCATTATTAAAAAAATCGTGCAAAAAGCCGAGTTGTAACAGAATGATGCCTTCCTCTATCTCTTCTTTCGGCACCTATCTTCTTTAACACTATCCTTTTACTAAAGAAAGGTAACACGTAGTAGTATTAGGTATTCATTGCCTGAGTGAAGTCTTATGGTAAGCGTAAAAAGGATGATGAGTCTGTTAAGTGAACAGTTTTGTATTAATATTTAATTAATAATACATGTAATAAGTTAACATTGCGGTATGCCAACAGCAAAAAACTTCAACATTGTGTGTTTTAAAAACTCTTAATATCAGTGTTAATTAATTAAAGTGTTTATATTTGTTAAGAGTTGTGCACTCCTCACTTTTTATTTAATTACCAATTTGAGAACCTAAAAAAAACTATAGTTCTCAAGAAGTAAAAATGTAATGTAATGTATGATGATTTTTTTACTCAATTACAAATTTGAGAACTTGAACAAATAAAGTTTTAAAATGTAAAAACGTAAAAATATGGTATTGTTCGCTAGTGATTTTTTACTTAATTACAAATTTGATAAGCTAAAAAAATAAAGTTTTGATATAGTAAAAATGTAACAATATGGGATTAAAATTTAGCTTTACCTTAATTTCGTACGAATGAGCACATATTTTCCTACCTAAAAAGAAAAGAAAAAAGTTATTGTTGTTAACAAATACTTACAAAAAATAATACTGTAGAAAAAATAATTTATAATAAATGATTATGGTAGAAGAGTTTTGCATGTCTATAGGCTTTTATTGCAAGAGAGTCATATAGAAAAAACTTTACTTTAAAAACGTATTGT
Source organism: Tachina fera (assembly GCA_905220375.1). Taxonomy (NCBI): domain Eukaryota; kingdom Metazoa; phylum Arthropoda; class Insecta; order Diptera; family Tachinidae; genus Tachina; species Tachina fera. The sequence continues at coordinate 79,913,640 of LR999966.1, forward strand.
ACAAAACGAATTTGAAGTTTTAAATATGCTAACAACTTAATAACTAAATAAGATTTAATTTCTCCCTCAAAATTTGACTAAAGAAAATAATTGTTAAATATTTTTACATAATACAAGGAATGATATGACAACTAATTTTGTATTGTTAACTAAAAAAAAAATTTTTTCATTATATGTTTTGCAATAATGGTCTATTGCTAACATATGTACATAAACCAACAATAATAATGTGAGCGAAAATTAATATTTGAGAAGCTATTAAATGTGCTGTGCATTTCTGAATTTATGGATATGGTTGAGTATAAAAATCTTTTTCATGCTAAATATATTAATTTATCATAACGAAATCGTGGTAAAGTACCACGAACTCAAATAAATATAAAAGAAATAAATATCAATTTAATATAAAACATAAAAGAAAATAAATCACTTCCTAAAAACATTACACAAAATAATATACTTATAAATAAAATTCTAGCATATTCAGCTAAAAAAATTAAAGCAAATCCTCCTCTTCTATATTCTACATTAAATCCTGATACTAATTCAGATTCTCCTTCTGCAAAATCAAACGGAGTTCGATTTGTTTCAGCTAAAGAAATTCTAAATCATACTAAAAATATAGGAAATACTAAGCAAGTCGGTAGCAGTCAGTCGTATTGAATCTAGTGTAAGCAACAGCAATGTTAACATCATCATGTTGAGTAAATAAAATGTCTGATGTGATAAAAATTGTACAATTGGGTCTTTTATTTCAATGCAAATATACGAACCTTTCAAAATAATAATTTTAAAAGGTAAATACTTTTAAATATAAATCAAATAGTATTATCAAGAAAACTATAATATTCTTATAACATTTGAAAATATAAGTCATTTGGTATTTAACATCCTTTCATGGATCTTATTTCGAGTTTTTCTGTATAAAACTGCATAATTTCATTTTTGAATGAGTAATTGAATAATGGGGGTTTGGTACCAAAATCCCATTGTTTCGCTCAAGAATTAAGAGAGAGCGTTTATCTAACAGGACGACATGTTGCAGATGTTAGCGTCACAACTTGAAGAACATCTTAAGTTTTTAGCTAAGGCAATCAGTTTCTCAGTAAACTTAAAGTTAAATTATTTGGGAAATAGTGTGGAAGGAGGAATGCTAATATCTGACTCTGAGAAGATCCAAGTGATTGTCAATTTTTATATTCATCTTTTATGTATTTTTTTTTAATTCTAGTGAAATACTGCAAGATTTTTAAAATCAATACCAAACCTTAGTATGTTTTCACATCTGACCCTAAGAAGATCCAAGTCATTGCCAATTTTTATATATATATATTTAATGTACTTTTTTTTAATTCTAATGAAATTTCTGCAAAACATTTAAATAAGTACCAAACCCTGTTATTCACACAACCATTTTAAAATGATAGTTTTTTTTTATTTATTTAACAACAACTCTACTAACAAAAAAGTTTCTTTACAAAATAATCTCTCAAAAAATCTTTAAACACCTTTGAAAGTGAAGAAGAAAAGCAGATAAAAGTTTTATTAAAAACAAAATTAAAATTTCATAAAACCTCAACGAAAAGAAAAAAAAACACGTTATGGCAAAAGTATTTAAGAGCAACACAGCTTGGGGACCAACTAAAATATATATACAAGAGTTTCTCTCTCCGTATAATGGCTACTAAAAGTATCTTTAAATGTTTAAACAAACTACTTTTAGTGTTTTAAGTCTTATTATACCTTTTTTTCACTTTCGCATTAAAGGACAAACAAAAACAAACACACATGTGAGAGATACAAAATTGATATTTGTTGGTATGAGCATGAAAGTTAACATTAATGTATATGGCTCATAAAAAGGGGTCCAAAGTGACCCTAAAGAATACGAGGTGTCGCTTACTATATTTTCTTTCCATGCTTGCTTATTTGGAAAATGGTGTTACTAAAGGCACAAGCAAACATGAATATGGTGAACAATTTAGTGGAGTGTGTTTATGTGTGTGTGTGTGTGTATGTGTGTATGGTTGGGTTAGTGTACGAGTATATTGTGTTTGTATTAAAGTTAATTGTAACTGACTGACTGCACTTAATGCTGACTGCTTTTTGCCAGCACGTTCTTACACATACGTATACATTTACGTACATGATAGTTTGGTATCTGAACATTTAGTCCGACATACAAATGTACTGTGGGTTAGAGAAGACAATAATTTAATGTTGTTTTTCTGATCTCGAAAAAAAGTAAAAAAATTAAATTTTTAGCTTCCTGCAAGTTTGTTCTCGTTGAACAAGAAGTTGAAATCATCATAAAATGTACTTGCACCAAGTTTAGCAATAACATAAAATTACCACAAGGGCAAATTTGTAGCCGTTTTATCCCCAAAAAAAGAGGACTAAATATATTTTATTTTTCTCATGTATTTCACCCAATTTCTTAAAGCCAATTTCAAGTTAAAGTGAAATAAATATTTTGACTGCCAAACATAAAAACTTTCACTTTCGTAATATTAGTATTATTATTGGTCAGTAGTGGGTAAATGCATATCAAAAATTTTAAAACTGTTTTCCCAAAAAATTGTTCTATTCTGTTACCAAAAATATAATTCTGACTGTAGTCTTTAAAATTTTTAAATACAATACATGCTCATAATGGGTTATACCGTGTATTTTTTTTAAATACCTCTTGTCTGAATCCAATATGTACGCAGTCAATTTGTGTACCGAATTTTATTAAAATCCCTTCTCTTGTTCTTTCGTTATTTATATCGATAGCTATTTTTCTTTCGGTAGTTTTCGTTATTGGTTAATCTGCCTTGATACATCTTCTTTATAAGAAACCATTCACTACAAATAGTAACAGACATTTTTAGACTTTCCGGACGCATATTTCTTAGTTCAAAAATAATTTTTGTTGCCATAAGTTATTAAAAAAAAATCCCCTAAAACTTGGTTATCATCCCCAACAAATCCCCAGATCTCCAATGCGAAATTTCCATCGCCAATCGCGAAAAAAAATCCCCAATTTGGGGACAAATCCCCCAAAACTGGCAAAACTGATGAAAGCCACGATGTCAATATTGCAAACTTTCGTTTCAAAGGGCAAAGAGCGTTATTAGATTACAGGAAAAGCTGACTTGGTTAAGTTAGGTGTGTATGCACAGGTTCCCAGTTTAAGGATTAAGACCAGCCCATTTTGGTTCTACTTGGTGCCATTGTGCTACCTGCAACGAAGTTGTTAAGAAATGTTATTGTCTACATGTTTCCATCTATTTAAATGCGAAACTAACCTGACGATCGAATAAACGAGTTTATCAATCTAACATTGCAGTTTGATAATGCTGCTAAGTCCTGCCTGCAGCGGCAATCTGCCAGAGAAAGCCTTTTCCTATCCTCATTAGAAGACTTCTACAGGAATTGTTATATAGTATATTGATACTCTTGATCTGGTTTGAACGGTCTCAAATACATTTTGCTGAGTTACGGGATGTAAATTTTATGATCTTGGTCACGAACGTGCATTCGAATTTGGCTAGTTCAATAGCAATCCATGTTGGAGAGTTTAACAAAGACTCCTTTATACACGTAAAGTTTACTGCTTTGCAAAGCCTTAATTTAAATGGGTGAAAGACAAATAGGGGGGGAGGAACACTTTCTCTTTCTGTCTTTCTTTCTTTCTGAACTAAGACTTTTCAAAGTAAACAATGCGTGTCTAAAAGAGGTTTAAAGTTAAAGACGATCGAAATTTTAAGATGAGTGAAAACATGTCACACTATCCACATTAAACATTATGTTCTTCATCCTTTAATATTAGTCCAAGTAGTCCAAGCTGTTGACCGATTTTTGCCACTATGAGGTCCCGTAGTTAGAATCTGGAAATTCATAAAGGTTTGCTTCGAAATTTGTGAAATAATATTGACTGTTGGCTCGCTTTTCGATTATTCTAAATTTGTAGAAGTTTGTTTTAGGTTATTTATCATCTTCATCTCTTTAAATGATTTCCTGCATATGGCGACAGCGGCTCTTCTTGACAACGCTTAATATGGACGTTACTTTTTCATCATTGCTGGCCGCATTTCACGTATAAGAAGAACAATATTCACCTCCAAAGTTGGACTCCCTTATTGATATTCTATCAGCATAATCACCGGCTTACGTAAGGAAGTAATCTAGAGGTGTTAAAGCTCACGATCTATCAGGCGAAATTTATTAATCACGCATTTTCTCAATCCAAGTTGTCAGCTACCGAGCGTTACACAAGCTCCGGCTTCAGTTTTGAAGAAATAAATGCGAACCACAGCGTAAGCTTTATTAAACGGTGCAGTTTTCTGAGCATAATGGAACCTGGAGAGGCTTTTGTGGAGTAGCTTTACTTCATTAGTTGCAAGTTTGTTTATTAAAGGCTGTGATACACTATGATACAAAGTCGTCCAAACTTTGAAAAATACAACCCTGGTATGAAAATTTTCAAAAGACAATAAAAATTCATCACAACAGGATTTGGCCTTAACAAACCCGTTAAGAAAAAATTGGCTTCATGGCTGAACAAAATTTTACGATAAGACAACGGATCAGTTTTGTACTGCTCTAGAGATTAATCGATGAAATAATGATGCATATGAAGGTATTGCGTCCTTAAATTCTGCAGCAGCTGGATTTAAAGCAGGTGTAGGCCAATGTCTTTGCGCAGTTGAATCAATATATTTGGATCTTATTCCACACTTGCATTAAAAGCGACAGAATTATGTCGAGTACACACATTATTTTGACAATTTGGTGCTATGGAATCATTTAAAAATTATGTGGTAGGAATTTTATCTATTGTTCGACGGACGGCTTACTCAAAAAAAAGTCACGATGTCGTCTACAATTTGCTAAAATTTATGAATAATAACGAAAAGAAATTTTCGACTTACAATTTATATTGAAAACAAAAACAAATTTTCATATTTTATTGTTGTTTTCTATATAAATTTTCAGACGAAAGTTTCCAATCTTTATTGTGAAACAGGCCATAAGTATAGATATTTTGGTAGCGTTGAATAAGCGCCAATCTATTCATCATAACTTCAAAAAGTACATATAATGATCATAAGTGTCAAAAAAAACCCTACGAGACGTTTGTTTGACAGTTAAACCTTTTGCAAAGTTCTTTCGGGCTAAACAACACAGATAGCCTGTTTCACGATATCGAAAGAAAACTTTCGACTGAAAATTTATACAAAAAAAAACAATAAAATATGAAAACTTGTTTTGTTTTCGGTTAATAATTTTCTTTCGATATCGTCAAAAAAGGCCATTATTAGTTTCTTATTTTGTAAAACGCAAATTTTATATCGAAAAAATTTAAATTACAAAAACAAAGAAAAATAAATATATATGTATTTTGGCTCAGTGTTGCTCCTTACCAAATAATGTTTTTAGAATGAATTAAAACCATTAAGTGTTGGTCCAAGTTTTGACTCATCTAGTGTTCATTTTGTCACCTTCTGTAACCAGTTTATGTAAGTCTTTTTTTAGTTCGAAAACTTTTCCAAATCATAGTGCATGCCCAATTTCGTTACTAGAAAAACTGTGACAGGACATATTTAGACATGTTTATATGTATGTATGTTTGCATGTATGTACACCTGAACTCATATGCCGGTGAGTGTTTGCAATAAAGTCCTGCACAAGACCACTTATAATAACTTTTAAGACATGAGGGATTTTCAAATGTTTTACTACAGCGAAATCTTCAAATATTATAGGTATAGGAGTAAAGAAGAAAATACTTCGTGACGGAAGAATTTGTGATGCTTGATGGGGGCCTATACAAACGTCATGCATGTACTTATATACATACATACATATGTACATAAGTTGTGTATATGCTCTTTTATTTTTCTGCGCACGTACAAACGCACTAATGTATTGACATTAGTTGTGTGCGCTTTCTTTAAAAAAAACCTCCCTCAACCACATAATAGTTTGCCATCTACATCTTACATACACAGTTAAACGTACAATATGCAAAAAAGACCAAGAATACACGCATCAACACTACTTCTGATGATTGTATGTTATGAACAGGAAGTCTTGGTGATATCCCTTGTTAACACTCATATACTCGTGCTTCGCTTATATTACAACAGCATTTTTTTATTGGTTTAGTGTAATACGTGCCACGAGAATACATTTAAAAAACGAGACGTATATACATTTCAAGACTGTTTACGCAGGCCTCTAGTATGCAAGCATGCTTGTGATTGTACTCGTAAATGGTACGTTTAAAGTTCGTGCGACAGTTTATGGTTCACAAGGGAACACTTGATCAGTGTTGTGCTATTGTTGCTGTTCTTTTTCAATTCTACTATTTTCTTTCTTTCAACTCTCCCGTAGTAGTGACATTAGTAGCTGTTACTAACAATCGTAATACTGTAAGTGTACGTTCACATTTCCATAATTGTGTACAATCTACAATGGTTTGAATAGAGAGTCGGTATACAGTGTAATGCTTGGATTATGGTTTATACATGTTTATTCAGATATTGTTTGCTGTTTGTTTTCTATTGTGCAAACAAACACTGTTATGATGGGGTGACTAGTTACACTCGTATTTACACTATCGCAGTTTGTATGGTTTGAAAGGATGTCTTTTATTTTGTAATGGAAAATTTACATTTTATCTGCTCTCCTTTCCTCTTTAATAATGTATTCGTATGTATACGATTAAGGATTTGTTTACAAAGTTTTGCACGTCTTTTTTATTTTGCAGTTTATTTGAGTGATTTCTTAGCACAAGTTCACTACTTGCATTTGTATACATACATTTTTATTTATAATTGTTTTTAATACCCCTTTTGGGTGGGCGGCAATTGTTGTTGTTAATGTTGCTGCTGTTGCTGAATATTTTTAACAAATAAGATTTACATATGTACATACATATGCAAATACGTACATATTTGCATTTAATACACAAATACTGTTGAGCTTTTGTATGTCGTATACAAAAGGGATTAGAAAAACAATTGTGTACCATGTAGTTAATAATTATTAATTGCTGTTAGTTGTTTTGTACCGAATCTAATTGAAATTTAGTGAATTATTACAATAATTATAGATGAGCATGTATAACTTCGCTTCTTGTTTGTTAAAATAACATTTTGCTTTAGGAAAGTGTTTGGTTATAAAATTTTGCTTCGCTATAAATTTAGATGAAAAATTTTAGCACTAAACTGAAATCATTTAAAATGCAGTATGCTGTTGGCTATTAAGTCTTTTTATAAAAATATATTTATCGAATTGGATGTCTTTTATTCAGTAAATGCTTCAACTAAATTCAACAAATATAAAAAACTCTTCAGTAAAGATCTTTATAAAATATAAAAAAAAATTTAATTAACAATAAAAAACCATAATTATTTTTTATTTAGTAACCTTTTTTTACAAAAAAATTTTAAATATCCCAGCTTTGAAATCATATGTTTAGTTTTATAGGATTTTTAAAACTAATTTATTTGTTTCCAAAATATAATACATGTTTTATTAACACAGAAAAATAAATTAGTGTTATTTAGTTACTTCTATATACCTAGAACAATTAATTTTGCAGCTCTGTAGTTGTATTTATTTCTAAAACATAAAATAAAATTTTACAGAAAAAAGGGAAATGTTATTTGGACCTAGTAACATTTATAAAAAAAAACAAAGTGTAAATTTTCCAACTCTGGAATCATACTTTTAGATGTTTCTGACTTCTTTTACCAATCTTTTTTCTTTTAATTAACGAAGACTTTTGCATACCACAAAAAAATTAAGATTTCCAGCTCTGCAGCTGTGTTTTGTATATCTTAAATTTTTTTACCAAATTTTTTTTAACAAAAAAAATATGTTTAGTTTATAAAGAAAATCGAAAAAATTTATTTACCTAGCTACTTTTATATACCAAAAAAGTGTAAATTTTCCAACCCTAGAATCAAAACTCTTAAATTTTTTTGATTTTTTTTTATATATCAAAAATATTTTTTATTTATAGAGAAAAACAAAATACTATTTTTTAAAAGGAAACACCGAGAGCTGATGGCCCAGTTGCTAATGCTCCTTATTTAAGTATTAGATTTTGTAATTTAGTTATAAATCTAATAAATAATTATAATATTTAAGAAATTTATTATTCGACATATTGTCATAATTATATTTTAATTTGAAATTTATTTGCTGGTGGTTCAGCTACTGATGATTTGTTACAGCAACAATGAAATACGTATATAGACCAAGCTGAACCACCAGCAAATAAATTTCAAATTAAAATAATAATAATAATAATAATAATAATAATAATAATAATAATAATTTTAAAAGGTTGTTTTTATAAACAAAAAAATATTTCAACCCTGGAATCCTATTTTTAATTTTTTATTTTTTTATTTTGAAAACCAATTTAATACTGAAATGAAAAATATGTTTATTTAACAAAAACGAAACAAAATTAGTATTAGCTAGACAATTTTGTATATCAAAAATAAAATATTAATTTTCCAACCCTGGAATCATCCTTTTATATATAAATATAAAATATGTTCTATTACTAGAGCAAAAGAAATCCTAAAGACTTTATGTCGCATAAATATACTTCGATATTTCATTTAGCATGTTACTTTTATAAACAAAAAAGAAATCAAATATTCCAAGCTTGTAATCATCTTTTTATTTATTTTGTTTTAGTTTGAATACCAACTGAACTCTTATTGAAATATAAAATGGATTTGCTTAACAAAAAAAAAAAAAAAAACAGTAAGCTAGTTTTAACTAGTTAATTTTATATGCCAACAGTTTAAATTTCTAGCTCTGAAATGGCCTTTTTGATTTTAGTATTTTCTGGTTTCTTTTAAAAATCTTAATTTTTATATTAAATTATAGAGAAAAAAAAAACCATAACTTGTAGTAGATTACTTTTACATACCAAACAAACAAATCAAATTATCCAACCCTGGATTCAACTTTTTAATTTTTTATTTATTTGAAAATCAATTTAATAAATTTATTATAAAATAGGTTTATTTAACAAAAACAACAAAAAATAGTTTTGGCTAGTTAAACGTTATATATCAATAAAATTTAAATTTCCATTTCTGAAACAGTTTCTATTTTTATTTTAGATTTTTTTTTATTTATAGAGAAAAAGAAAACATGACTTTTATTAGGTTACTTCTATAAACCAAAAAAAGGTTCCAATTTTCCAACCCTGGAATCGTCTATTTTTATATTTTGAACGCCAATTTAATTCCTATGAAATATAAAAAGTTTATTTAAACAAAAAACCTAGACTGGACCAGTTACTTTTATGTACCAAAAAAGTTTAGCTTTCCAGCTCTGAAAACGTCTCTTTTCAATACCAATATACTCGTATTTTTCACATCAGTCCAAGAGCGAAGTCTCTAGCTTTTCTCGGAGCTTTAGAAAACGAATTTCACGTACCGACAGCGTAAATCGATTATTGATCTTTCATATTCATAAGAACTCTGAATATACATATATATATACTTTATGGGTCGCATACAAAATATTGTGGAAATTACACAGGGAATGACAAACCTGCATACACATATATATAGCTACTTTAATATAGAAAGCCCCTAACTCATTCTTTTTTAAATCGAAGTTTTCGTATATGTCGACAGAAGAATATCTAATGTATAGAAAAAATTTAAAAATCTCGATTTCAAAGAAATAATGAGTTAGGGCTTTTCTATATTATTTACTAATTTTACAGAAAGGTATAAAAAATTAAAAATGTATGGCCACTCAAAAAATTACTTTTGCACTTAGCGTTCATTATTTTGATTTTTTCCTTCTGCTATAAAATACCCAAAATTCGAGTTATGCCTTTCATATATTAAACCAACAATATGTAGTCGTGTTGTTGTATATACAGCAACAGTTTCTCCTATCAATGGCTTTAAGCCAATCAATGAAATAGCCAAGCCTATAAAACCTTCAAAAGAAGCTTTCTAAAATAAAAATTAATCTATTTACACATCATCTGCATCTTTGTTGTCACCGAAGAGTGACAACAATCTTTCAAAACAAAGAAACAAAATCCTAATTAACTAATGAACAGGGCTGACACACTAATAAACACAAGCAAAAATTTCCTTTTGGCATGAAAAATTAGCTTTGGACTTTTTATCGGGAGGCATTAATCTTAAAATGAAAAAAATATTTATATGTATATGAATACGAATATATTGCATATTGAAATTAAATAAAATAAAAAGCACCAAAGTGACGGGAAAACACATTAAAACCAAATGTAGGCGAAGTCGAGGAAAATTGAATGAAATAAAAAACACGCACACACTCACACACACACACTCAAACATAGAACTGATAACAATTGACAAGCATGACAAAATGAACTGTGCTACGAGTAGTAACTGTATAAAAGCATAAAATTATACACTTACATACGTACAGAGGAGTATTGAAACGCGTTATGGGAGGACGGGATACTTCAAGTACAAGGGAAATGATGACCAGAGGGGTAGAAGTACGAAGTTAATTGAATATATGAAAAAAGTTAAATTTATTTACTACTGCTACTACAAACACATATGTACATACATATTAAAGACCTGCTCAAGACCTCTTACAAGAAATTTTAAGACATGAGGGATTTTTCAATTGTTTTATTAGAACGAAATATTTAAAAAAAACGCCAAACAGCACTGTTGGCAATACATTTGTTTAATATATTACAGGTATAGGAGTAAAGAAGTGAATAGTTTGTGACTGAAAAATTTGTGATGTTTTTATATGTATGCATGTACATACATACATTCCTACATAACTTGTGTTTATGCTCTCTTATTTTTCTGTCACATACAAACGCACTAGTTGTGGGCGCTTGCTTAAAAAAAACCTCCCTTGAATACATATTAGCTTATCATCTTACACACACACTCAAACGAACAATATGCAAAATAATAAGCAGACACGCATCAACACTACTTCTGTTGATTGTTGGTTCTGAACAAGAAGTCTTGGCGACATCGCTTGTAAACACCAACGCATCCATGGTGCTTCGCTTATATACAACAGCATTTATTATTAGTTTAGTTTAATAGATGTAACGTATTTACATTTTAAGCCTGTTCACGCATGTGTCTAAAACATATTGTTACCTTAATATAGAAAGGCCCTAACTCGTTATTTTTTTGAATTCAAGATTTTTGTATATTTCGGTAAAAGAACATCTAATGTATCGAAAAATACAAAAATTTCGATATCAAAAATATTATGAATTAGGGCCTTTCCATATTAATGTAACTATGTTCTCCTGCCAAGACAGCAAGATTACGGTACCATTAAGTAACAAAAATCATTAAGGACGAAGAAAAGAAAATAATAAACAACACACCCTTTAAGTTATCAAAACATCCACAATCTGCACGTATTTATTCATACGTATAAGAAAGTATTTATGAATGTGTCCTTCAAGAAGGCGAATGAATGAATGCATTAAACAATAATACCAGGAAGAACAAGAAAAGTAGGTGTTTCCTTAATCACAATTTATTGAATACTTTGTAACATGTTTCGTTTTCTCAACAAACCGAATGCCTACAAAATCACTTTTTGTTTGTTTTCCTTTTGCTGCTGTTGCTCCTAGTAAAAATTTCGTAAATCATAAAGGAGACATAAAAAGTGTAGGGCGTTACCAAAATTATGATCGGCATGCAACTAAAAATATACAGCCCTAAAAAATATTCAGCAAAAATAACATAAATTCCAAAAAATGTAAAAGATATTTCGGAAGGAAGCATTTTCAAAAGAGGCCACATAATCTTATGGCTGGGGTTAACGAGCAAACAGAAAAAGGGATAAACTCATGTTTGGCAATGAAAATGATTGTATGTTTTTCTTATTTCCATTTCTTCATTTGGTCACGCCTGCTGGCAAGTGTATTTATTCGTTTAATATTAACAAAAAGATACAGCGAGATAAGAAATTACCTATTAAAGAAATTAAATATACTATAGAAACAACCAATTTCCTGAAGTTTTATTGACTAGTTTTATAATTCATAAAATATAAAAAATTAATATGAAATCCTCTTACAAAGATTTCAAATGAAATTAACTAATATTAAAAATGGGAACAAAGAAAAAATTGTAACGAAATTTCAATTTCAAAACAGAGCATTTAATTTTTTTCTGTAGTTAGACCAGTCAATGAGAATTTTATATCGAATTAGAGAAATACAAATATTGATAATTTGTCAAAATTTAACAGCCTCGAACTATAAGACATATTTATGCTAAGTTTCATTTATGTAGGGGCACTCAATAAGTTGTCACAAGCACTCTAGCTCAAATACTCATCCGAGCATCGTAGCGAAGCCAATAGATTTCCTTCTCGTCTTTGGTATGTGTAACCCTAACCCTACGTCTCCCCCTGATATATTTTTATCATGACAAAATTCAAATTCCATATAGTAAAATTAGCTAACATAAAAAAAATTATTTTTCAATATAAAGTTTGACTTTTGTTATGATAAAAAAATATGAGGTGTAGACGTAGGGTAATAAAAAAACCTCAAGCTTAATAAAATAATTTTTAAATAATAATAAATGGTCAAAGAAAAATATATATATATATATATAATTGGCGTATTCACAAGGGTGTCTTAAGTGTCCTAAGTGTCTTAAGTGTCATAATGTCTTAACATTTTAACATAGCTTAAAAAATCGTTGTTGTGGCTCAAACAAAAATGTCATAAGGTAATAAGACTTTCTCAGCTATGTTTATTGTTTGTCATAATTACATGTAGAAATACGTGTAAAGGCAGAATTAGTTTGTACGTGCTGTTCTGTTCTGAATCAGCTGTTTTGTTTCTGTTTAGTTGAAAATCTGTATGTGTGGTTAGTTTTTCCTTTTTCGTTCTGTTCTGTTGCGGACAGATCTGTAGAAAATAGAATTCAACGTTAAGTGACAGCCAAAAGTGTGTATGTATTAGTGTGTTGTGATACTTTTTGTACAAGTGTAATCAATTCTATAGGTTGCCAGGTGATTTTTTTTTCACAGAAAAAGTAATTGCAAAATATTTTATACGGAAAAGAACGGCACAGAGCAGGAACAGAAAGTAAAGACTAATGAAGCCTTAAGTTTACCAAAGGAATTGAGAGAGAGAGAGAGTAAGCAAGGTACAAGGGTGCTAAAACCAAAATAAAAATAAGTACTATGCAGGGAAGGAAAATGACTTCTTGGATTTTGTACCAACTGCGACAACAAAATGTACTTTTTAGACCATGATGGTACCATTTTTTTAATATTTATTAATAAAAATAGAAACGTAAAAAATGTGTATAAAAATTCAAAAGTATACAATAAAAAACAGAAGCTTAACAAAAATGTGTATAAAAATCCAGTATACAATAAAAAATAACAAAAATATTAAATATTACAATCATAAAGGTACATTCTTAGATTTGACTATTATATTAGACATTAAAATAAAACACACACAAAAAAATTAAAGAGAACGTAAGCAAAATTACTGTTACCGTATAGTGAAACATTAGCGGAATTCACTGTTCGTATTAAATTTAAACCCCTTTTAAATATACTACGATTTTAAACGTCCAATCATGAGTGATTTTCCTTCTGTATTGTAAAAAACGTTTATTGTTCAATTCAAATTGAGGGTGGCGTTGGCTGAAGTAGTTAGCACGTTGACTACACAACCGAAGATCCGAAGTTACTAATGTAACATCAGAGCGCCCTCCTTCGTTGGTGTTGTGTAGCAGAATCATCGACGAAGTAAGATAACGAATAAAAATGGCTACTAACACACCTCCAAAACTTAATGCGCCTCATTGAAACCAGGGGCGCTGCAATTCTGCGTTATAACGTGCAAAACGTAGAGTTGTAAAAAGAAAAAGAAGCTTTTCTCTATCTCTTCCTTCACCACTTGTCTTCTCTATCACTATCCCTTTCCTAAAGAACGTAATACCTATAAGTAGTAGTAGGCATTCGTTGCCTGAGTGTTACTTCACTTTAAAAAAAATCAAAGACTCTCTGAGAGGATTTGTATGTAGGTTGTTCTTCTTTTGTACAAACTCTGGTAAATAAATTCAACTACAAAATCTACAACACTTTGTAGTATAGTAGATGGTGCAGGCATAGTTAATTAAAAATTTATGCACTTTGTTATTGCCGTGTTTTAAATTTACCACGATTTATCTAAGCTAAAATATGTAAAAGATGTACAATAGCCAACCGTGAATACCGCTATTGACATTTTTGAATTGTACCAAATAACTCGCGGTAGTACCACGGTACCAACAAGGTCAAAATTGTACCATAAAAAGTACAATTGTACCATGATTTCCATCCGTGGTACTATGTTAATAATTGTAAATTATAAGGGGTTGCTCACAGCATTCATATTTTTTTGTTTTATTACTTTAAAACGTGTTAATTTACGAGTACCTTCTGAATACCCCAAGTATATATTTTGGTCAATATTTCAATTACCGATTTGTTTAATTCAATTATTGGGTTAATTGGTTTTAAATTGGTTTTCAATTAAGTTTTTTATAGCCCTTTTGGATTAATTGATATTCTACATATTCCTATAATTGTTTATAATTAAAAATGCAACAACCACTAATTGGAAATAAATATATTTTTTTTAATTTTTCAGTTCTGATAAATGTTCTCAACAAAACAAAAATTTACCATATTTTTTTATTGATTCAAGGAATTGGGTGATTCAAACAGTGTGCGAACTTATTTTGTGTTTATTAACTATATACTAAAACTTTTGCTACAATTCAGGATTTTATATTATTTACAGAAGCTTTCTGTTTTAAAAGCAAAGAAGATATAGCAAATATCCTTTTAATGCCATAAGGTTACAAATCATTTATTATTATTGCTTTTTCTTTGAAATTCCTTTATAGGCGCTTAAGAATGAAACAAAGTTAATGAAAATAGTTCTTGTGCGTGATTGTAAGAGTTTTGTAATAATAAAAAACAACAAAAGAAATATATATCTAAACTTTCTGTTTGTTTTGGAAAACTTTGTACAACTAAACGTTGTAATAGAAAAAAGAAAAACTCTTTCTTATTATTACAAACATGTTTGGTCAACATTTATCTCATTTATTTTAATATAGCTTGTAATATCCGCTCTAAGAACGAATGCTGTGAAACATTTCAAACTACGCATACAAACAAGATTGGAAAAAAGTAATTTTACAAGAAAAATATTAATGGCAAGGTATGAAATCGTTAAAGGGATATTAACACGTTAAGGGTCAAGACATAAAGTACACGCAGAAAATAAATATGATGTTGTAGAAACTAAATTTGCACAAATTTTATTACGCCATCTACAAACACAATGGTGAACATTCTAGAATCGCTTCCTGTAGTATGAAAGGAGGTACTCTGTATGAAAATCAGCCTATGCTAGAGTGAACATCAATGAAATTACAGACAACGTGCGATTTTTAAGGAAGATAAAAAGTAATAAGTACAGTCAGTGAGTCTTTAGTCTTGTATAAACAGTGAGCGTCAGCAGAATAAGTCTTGTGTGCAGTGATGCAAAATGTGGCACAATTGGGCCATTTTGTGGCACTTTTGGATGTTTGAAAGCCCTGTGGTACTTTCTAAGCTATTTTGGCCCTTTCAACTCAAAGTTCAACTAACTACTTTGAACTTTTGAGTACATTTTTGTTTAATGTTGTTTTCTTCCTGTTTCAAACTCTACTTTTACTTTTGTAGATTTTTTTTGAACTGGTTTCCGAAATTTTCGCCAGATCATGTTTTGAGCAAGCCAATAGTATTGTACCACTTGTTATGAAATTAACAAAAAACAGACAAAATTGGACAAATAAATAATGAATATAGGACACTATCAGAATTTCCAGATCTTAAAAAGTTCAAAAATTTAAGTAAATTTTTAAAAAAATCTTTCTACAATTAAAAATCGTTTGTGTACAAATTTAAACAGAATTGTATAAAGAACTCATTTTGTGCGACACTCTTCAGCATGTGTGGAATGAACATTTTCTTCCCCAAATATGATGAATAGTAATATAAGACGTCGTCTTCAAAATTGTACTATATTCTATTAAAATTCTATTTTTTCAAGCATCATACACATAAAATATATCATCTCTATTCTATTAAAATTCTATTTTTTAAGCATCATACACATAAAATATATCATTATGTACTTTTCTTTAACAAAAAAATATTTTAAAAATAATTTTTTTCATTGCTAATTTGTTTGTTTGCCTTTGTTCTAAACAAAATAAAACTCATCTATTATATTACTTTTACATTCACTTGTTTTTAATTACATTAAAATATTTTTTGACCCTATTAAAGGTATTTTTTTTGCCCTTTTAAAACGTCAATTTGGACCTAAACCAAAAATCTCAAAATGCATCAAAATGCTTGTGTGTATCAAGAACGGTCAAGATGGGTTTTTCTACAAGAGGAGTGCAGTGAGGTGTGTGTGACGTATACACACGGGGTAGACGTAGTGGTATAGTATTTAAGTAATTTAAGTAGCTATGTGTAGTTAAGCTCTTGATTTTATTAGAATAATTGTTATTCGTATACTGGAGACTTTTATTTATTTTCAAATCTTTGAGTACACGAAAAAACATTTTTAAAGGGTAAAAACGTAACAATATTTGTTGACAATAAAGTGTGGATGTTATCAATAATTAAGTTAATACAGTTTTTAATTGGTGTTAGTCAAGACTGAGTGAAAGTTTATAAACAAAGAAATATTTGTATTATTTTTTATTTTTATTTTTGAGCAATTAAAAGAACTCATACGTTTAATAATCATAATTACTGCTCTATTTTTCTCACGAGTAAAAACTATAAATTTAACAAATTAAAATTTTTGATAATAAATTGTAAGGATTTGCTTGCGCCAAATATTTTTAAATTTAAAAACGCTTTTGCAATGAATTTTATTAATTTTCCTGAAAGTGTTAATAAAATATCGTATATCATTCAGCAAATGAAAATGCTAAGCCAAACTGCCACGTACTTTAAGCTCAACGAAGAGTTAGTTAGTCAGTCAATCGAACATAAAAACAATTGCATGTATGTATGTATGTGTAATAAAAAAGTCACTTAAGAAGCAACAATACTGACTTCCTGCAGCAACCTGAAATACATTACACTCGTAAATACGACAGCAAAAAACTACTGAAAGCGCTGAATATGAAGAAAGAAAAGAAAGGAATGAAGCAGAGCAGCTGGAGATTTGGAACAAAAAGTAAAGCAAAAGGATAAAAGTATTGATAGGAAAAAAAAGAAGTGTTTCACTGACAGACAACTACATACAGTATACAATTTCCTTGATTTGACTTGTGAAACAAACATTCTAAACATGACTTATGACCGTTACGTGATGCAACATAAAAATATTAATACGCTAGTTTTCTGTATATGCATTGTATTGTGTTGTTGTTGCTGTTCAATACACAATAAAAACAATAAAGAAAAGCGTAGTGACACGGTACAACTGTAACTTATTACGTGCTGTGTATCTTGCTTTACAGCAAAACACAGTGTATTGTGCCCGTATTTTAGACGTTTACTAACTGAGAACTCATACCTCATACTCATACCTAAAGTCCTGCACAAGACCATTTATAAGACTTTTCAAGACATGAGAAATTTTTTAAATGCTTTATTTACTACAGCGAAATATATATATATATATAATAGCTAATAATATGTCATATTCTTGTAAAATAATTTTTTTTAAAGATAGTCATATGCAAAAAATTACATTGAAAAATGGGCTTGAAGGCCAATTTTTTGGGCCGGACGCAGCCCCTAAAACGCAACTTATCGGTTTGAAATTTTTTTGCATTTTTTTACATAAAAAACCGATTTGGGGGGTGAGAGTAGAAGAAATCAAAAAAATTAAAATAACGGTCACCCTAATGTCCATAGTTAACCCATGAACTAATTGGGCGAATGTAAACAAACATTGAGAATGATGCTGAAATTGTCTAGACGTTGCTGTCACATTCTCGATTATGCATGGCAACCGAACTTTGGCTGCGAACTTCAGTTGCCATATTGGCAACCACAAATTTGTAGTTGCTGCATAGTTAAAAAGCAGAAAATAGCAAAATTTAGACAGTAATTGCAATATTATTTCTGTTTTTGAATTTTTTTTCTATGCATATTTAAAGAATATATGCTTTACAGCTCTAAAAAAATTATAATAAAAGCTTATTTCAGGAAATAACATACATATACTCACAGTAGAGGTGGTAATTCTACAGATCCATCTAAAAGGTTCAACCTTTTACTTCCTTCTCTTCATCAAAAATGAATTTCACTTAATTTATAATTTTTTTTTTCAGTAATGTTTTAAGAACTTTCAATTAATAATTTTCTTTTTAGCACTAGTGTTTCTTATGTTTTGAATTGTTGTTTACATTATTTGCAGTTGCCAATCTGTCATAATAGTATTTTCGATAACTTTTTGCCAAGTGGTGGAAGTTGCCATACGTAATAATAATTTTAAATTCAGTTGCATTCCTAGTTGCCGAGAAGTTCAGTTGCCAACCATAATCGAGCGAAGAATCTATAGTCCGTTTCAGTCTATCGTTCAGTTTATTGCGCTGATGTCAGTTTCTTGGCACAATTGTGCAAAATAAAATCACACACATTCTTAAGCCGAAGGTCCATACCATCCGTTCAATGCGTAGTTGTGTTTTATGCATGTGTCAAAAAAGTAGAATCAAAGTAATTTTATGTGGCAAGTTACAGAACAAAACGCAAAGAACGTATAGACGCCTAGGACGGATAAAGTAGATCTACTTTCTACTTTTGTATCCGTCTCATGCACCATGAAAAAACGTCAGCTGTTTTTGAAAGCGAAAGATGGCAAATTATATTATATTTTCAATGATATCGATAAAAACGTTAGTGTGGTGGATTTAAATTTTAAGTTTTTTTGTTATAAAAAAGTTTATAATAAATGAAAAATATTTTGTAATAAAGATTATAACTATTTTCAAGAATAAAATATATTAAAATCAGTTTTTAACATAAATATTTCAAAAACAAAATTTGCATTCTAGTTATCGATTGCTTTTGTGTACTGAGTGTCATCTCTGTTGTGTTTATTATTATTTAAGCAAGTGCAATGGAGGAGAAGCTAATTGAAGCTGTGAAAAATCACGAAATTTTGTATAATAAAAGCCTACTCCTCTACAAAATATTATATAGATAAACTCAATGAATTGAGTGAATTCATTTAAAATCACAATTTCACTTTCCATTTTTGCAAGAACTGTTTTTATTTTTAAAAATATTCACACTACAGCTAATCACAACAAAAATATTTGGCGCATAAAACGTATTGCATGTAACTTGAACTTATAATCGAAGAGAACGTACAGAAACGCATACAACGCATATGCATAGAACGGATGGTATGGACCTTCAGCTTTATTCTCGTTCATTTCGTTATCAATGAGACAGCGACGATAACACATGCGTAGCACAGAGAAAGAAAAAAGTGAAAAATGTGAAAAATATTCCATCATCTCTAATGCTTCTCGCGACATTCAATGTGTTTTATGTTACACAAATTTTAAGGAAAGTAATGAATATGTATTAAAAAGACATGTTCATTTTTTTTGGAGCACCTTCACTAAACTGTATTTAATATCAGAACTTAACATACCAATAAGTCGGGAAATATGGGTCGAAAACAATTTTTTTGTTTAATATTTTCTTCTTATTTTTCAAGTTTTTATCAGATAAGCTTTTAAAATATTATTTTTAGAAATTCTTCACAGTTTCTTATGCAAACTTCACAGCCCCGTAACTCCTGAAATATGGGTCGCCCCCATTTTTTTATATAATTTCAATTCCTTATTTTTTAATTTTCAATCACATAGGCTCCTTTTAATTGGTTTTGAGCAGCTTCATATACTTCAGAGACGAATGAGACAACTTTTCACACACATACAACTATACTATACTTTTATTTTTTGCATCACTGGTTTATTGTGAAGTCCATATAACTCGTGTATAAGAGTGTTAAATAGAAGCAGTGAGTCATTGTTGTGGTATTAACAGTGATCGTCGGCAGAGTGAGTCTTGTGTGTGCCGAACAGCAGAAAAAAAAGGGGTGTTACATCAATACTAGCGTAGCCAGTTAAAGACGTGCGTATATAATAGCGAAATAGATGCAGTGGTATCCAGTGGTTGTATATTTAATTAATTTAAGTATTGTGTGCGTATTTAAGCTCTTTATTATATTAGTTTAAGTCCGTGATCGGCAAATTAAGGGCGCTGCACTTCTTAATGTACTCTTCTATTACGTACATATGTGTATACATGCACTGTTGAGAACAACTTGTGGTATTGCATACTTTTAAGAATGAGCGCTGCCAGAGAAATTTTTTTCCAACAATCAAAATATATGTGTGATGAGAATTTATTAAAAGTTTTATTTTCAGAAAATTATTTTGGCAAACCAGAAGGTTTGGTTTGTGAACGTGCGTTGTCATGCTTAAAAAAAACGTGACTTGCAAAGATATTTTCAAACATTTATTTTAATTATTTTAAGACATTTTTCTACAAATCCATCTTTGTGCTCACCAATGCATTGACGTAGCAACAACAAAACATAATTCTTTCTGCCAAAAAAAACCGACTTCAATGCAAAGATCTAATAGAAGAAGATATTAAGTAAGTAAAATAAAAAATTAAGTTTTAATGGGCGTTTCCCGCCTATTTTTTAGATACAAGACTGTGGATGCGTGTTAAGTCTTGTAAGAGTCAGTAAGGTAGAACCACTTCAAATAAAATATTAAATTTTAATGGCCGTGACTCCGCCCATTTTTTGAATTTACTGCTCAAAGCGTGTAGTAAGTTTCGTAAAAATCGGTTGGGTAGAACCGCATAAAATATTATAGCAATTTTAATGGGCGCAAACCAGCCCATTTTTTCAACTTTCAAATTGTGTAATTACAAACACCAAAGGTGTTTGATAGTTTTCGCAGCAATGAAATAAGTAGAATATCATAAAACTAAATTTAAAAAAATTGTGGGCGTATCGATGTCCATTTTTTGACAGCGGGACCAATGGAAATCTGTATCCCCTTAGACAAAAAAAAAAATAATAATTTTTACAATCGGTCTAAAATGTACTGAGTTATGAATATACACACCTAAAAAAACAGAGACGAATTGTAAACATTGGTTAAAAACTTAAGGGTTTCTTCTGACCATAATTAAATCAAGTTTGCCAATCTCCAAAGTGCAAATTAGGGAAATGAGGTTTGTGGTAAGAGTATAACTCATACAATAGTAAAATGTAATGGTATAGGTAGGCGACTACGGGTTTAAGTGTATTTAATAAATAAAAATAGTGTTATTGGCGTTTTTAAATGGTAAAAACGTAATAACATATTTGTTATTTTTTGGTAGTTTATTTAAGTTTTTAAATAACTAACCCTGTCTTAAATTGATTGAGAAAACAATCGAAAAGTCGATAAAAATTACAACACTAAGGGACTCTGCAGACTATCAAATAAAATTGTCAATCACTCAAAACATTTCAATAATTTAAAGACTACAATATCAGCTCCACCACACACCAAGGTTTCTTCATGCAATATACTTAAAAAAAATTTAATTTTCCACTACGAAGAATAAATTTTTTATTCATTTTCGTAACACAGAAATTAACACATTTTTATTTATATTTTTTTTGTTCTATTTCACTCTTCCAACCAATCATTTAGTGTACTACAATTGAGAAGATTTTGTTTTCATTAAAAAAGTTTTATGGCTGTAAATGTATGTCTGCATGTTTTATTAGTTTCACGTAATTGTAATGGCATTTTAAAAATACACCGCAATAGAAGGGAATGAAATATAAAAAAGAAACTAACAAACAAATGAAACAGAAACAATAAAAAAAAGTTTGCAACATCAATAGGTGCAAATTACAAAACAAAGGTTTTTCGTTGTTGTTTCAACTTTGTTTATTAACAGTGGTGGGCAAAATTTCCCCACAAGTTTGACTTAAAGAGAAGTTTATTCTGTTTGTAGGACAGGTATAACAATTATTTAGTAGAAAATGTTTAAGCCCGAAAACGTTTATCGAAGTTTTGTTTTAGATTAACGGCCCGTCTCACGATGTCACCAACAAACGTTCGATCAACAAATGTTCGACAACTTGTATTGCAAACAACAAAAAATTTTCTAATGTTATTGTTGTTTGCAGTATAATATATCGATCGAATTTTTCCTGTTGACATCGTGGAACAGGCCGTAAGATTGCTTAAAAAAACAATAACAAAAATATATTGAATATACAAATATATGGAGAGGAAAATTTTTTGCTTAAAGGAAATTTCCTTCCAACTTAATTTGCTATCAGAAAACAAAAAGAAGTTGTTTTGCTTTCTTGGACATCAAACCATAAGCTGGAAGATATTAAAAAGCCTTAAAATTAAATCTTTTCTCTGTAAGAAAATAAAACCCCAATCAAGTAAATTTATTTCACTCTTGTTATCCAAAATTAGTAGAAAATTATTTGATTTTTAATTTTAATATCAAAAATTTTACCCATCACTGCATGTATGTATATATATATTTCGTGCGAAATTACCTTGCCAATGAGTATTTTGAAAAAGAAAACTTTTAGTTTGGATTGTTTGTTATTGTTTTGTTTTCATTTGAAAATGTTTTATGTTGGCTGGCAAATAAATACATACAAATGTAAGTGATGCCGCCAATTCATTTCTAACTTACCAACAATTCGCTTCGTACCGTAAGTGTGAGGAAATAAAAAGTTTTAAAAACCCTGAAATTTTATTTCTATACAACAGTTTTTGATAAAGAAAAACACTTAATAACAGAAGTGATATTGCGTGCAATGAAATTCAAAACTCATTCGAGCCTGTGCAAAAAAAAAATATTGCAAATTGTAAACTTATTCTAAGCAAAGGGTTTTCTAATTAAAACTAGAAAAAATTAATAAAATACTACCGCTGTTAATACTCGTAAAACTCATACCCGGTGTGTTGTGCATTCATTAACAAATATACTTGCATACTTTAAGGCTGCAAAATTAAAAATACTTAAACTGTGTGCAGTGTGGCCATTTTATCATGATTGCATCTGAATTTATTTTTCTTATAATTTGTAACCATTAATTAATTAATAAATAAAATTAATTATAGCTCAATTAAAAAAATAACAGACTTGTTTATAAAAATTATTAAAGCTTTATAAAGGCTCAATAAGAAAAATTTTGTATGAAAATTTGTGTTAAAACACCTTTATAAAACCTTAATTAATAAGTTTTATAAATAAGGCTGTAAATATTTACGGTCTAATTCATAAAAATTCGTTATTTCAGCTTTAATCTGTACATTACTTATGAAACAGATTTTGCTGTAATAAAAATTTGTATTCATAACTGATTAATATCAGTGAATTAACTATTAAACGATTTTGCTTCTTTTGTAATTTTATGTTGGCAACATCATGCTACTTTCGCTCTCATTTTATGTTTAGTGATGCAGACAACGAAGAATCGATTATCTAGGTAGTCCGCTTGAGTCGAAAAAAAGTAAATCATTACGCATAATATTATTAAAAAATAACTTAAAAAGTAGACGTTTCACTTTCTATTAATAAATAAACAAAAAAAAGTATATATGTTACAAAAAATTGTTTTTAAACACATTTATATTCGGCTGAGTAGAGAGGTAGGCAAATACCCATTTTATAGCGGGCGATTATGCATCACTATTTTGTTTTAATTTTAAAATATTATTGTACATACATACATACATATGTAAGCATGCAGTACCATACAAACATACGTATGCTTGCACTTACATATGCCCTTATGTTTATAATGCTATTTTTCTTTTTGCCAATGAATGGGATTTCTTTAATTTTCAACGATTTTTATATGTATGTGTTTTTCTTTTTGTACAATTATGCATACATACTTACATAAATTAATACATTTGCTAAAGAACATTATTTAGGAGACATGCACAAGAATAAACAAGAAACATAAAAGTGAGAAACCACAGAAAATCTCCCATAAAGGATAAAATATTATTTATAATTGTTTATCAAACGCTCAAAGTAGCATGGAGGCTACATTAAAAATATCTGAGTTATGAAACGTTTATTAAACGTCTAATAGGCTATTAATCATTTATGAATACACATTTAGCGATTTTTGACTATCAATGTATTATTGAACTGTTAATAATCATTTATTTTTTTGTTAATTAACTGCGAATTTTCCATATAACACATAAAATTTTTTTTATATTTTTTTATTAAATCACATTTTTCTATTTTTTTAAAATTATTTTGTTTAGGATTTTGCATGTACATATTTCTTTTATTTCTTTTATTTCTCAGTCGTAAAGCAGCTCTGGGCAAGCCAACATCACACGTAGTTGGCAATTGCTTCTTAAATGCAACCAGGCCACTGTTGTTCATTGGCCTTCGAGAGATTTGCGTTTCGCTCGTACTGGTTGACTGATCTGCCACGGATTACCGTATAATCTCGCGGTACTCTTGGGAATTTTCGTAACAATCACGTTGCTACTTCCTCTGTGAAGGCATAGGTCGTGTACAATAAAATTTTTAAGAATGCTGTTAACAACATATGGTCTTAGTCACCTGTCCATTTTTGTGCATCCATATTCTGCAAATTTGCTTTGTAGAATATGTATCAATAAATAAATAAGTATTTCTCCTTTTTCCGATTCCCCCACCCCCCCCCCCCCTAAACCAACCAAAGTTAAGAAAATTTGTAGCCAATTCAATTCAGGTATGTGATGCGAGCATTTTCTATTGTTAAATCTTATAACATTTTTTTTAATATTTTAATACTCTCTGCATATTTTTATATGGCTTTTCTTCGTATCAGATATAATCAATTAAATTTTAATTTGAAATTTATATTTATTCTATATACGCATTTCATTGTTGCTGTAACAAATCATCAGTAGACTTCAACCACACATTTTGAACAGTCACAAACCTCTTACTTTATGCACAGACTTTCAAAAACTATATGAGAATTCATAAAATAATAATATTTTTGAAAATCACAAAGACATAATAAGCTTAAAATATAATTATGACAATATGTCGAATAATAAATTTCTTAAATAATCAATTAAATATTTTATAAAAAAAATTGTTAATTCACACATTATGCAACAGTGAAAAGTTCACACAGACTTTTTTTTGCGATTTTGGTGACCTATTTTTTATGGGCTTGCACATTTTCGATTATCAATGCGTCCTCAAAATGGCTACAACTTTGCCAATATTTGTTACCAAATATCAGGAGTCCCTGTAATTTATTCTGAAGAAAGTAAAACATTTTGTTCCGAAGAAATATTTTTGTTTGCATAAGATGTTAACGAGATTTGTTTGTCAGACTTTTATCTACATTATTACCATATATAGTTTAGAGCTATTATCTGTTTGGTCAAAAAGTGATGACGCCATTTTTTTGAGGACGCACTAATTTTTGAAATGTTTGGAGGCTCATAAAAAATTTTTTTCACCATATTCGCCAAACTGAGTACAGGGTTTTACTACTATTTAATAGTTATATCGAACCTATAATGTCCAGTCCGTGTGTTTTTTAAAAAAGTAGGGTTAAGTTTTTGTGTAAAATTGGCCGAATATAAAACTATTAGTTCTAAAGGTAGAAATGATCTTTCTTATATACGAGTATAAAATTGTTTCAATAGTAAAGAAAAAATTTTAGGGCCACGGAACTGGTGGCCAGGAATATAGCTGAAGGTGAGAAGGTAATATTTCACGTCGACAGCCAGGGAAGGCTAAAAGCTTTGAAGGGTCACAATGCCAAATCGAAACTTGCTATTGGCTGTACTTCCTGGCCACAGCAATATTGAGAGAAATGAAATTGCCAATGAGCTGGCAAGAATAGGGTCAGCATTAGATGAGGAAATGTCGGACAGATTGGAGAGATCATTACTATGGGGAATTCAGTATTTACGAAGAGAGCCAGACCAATACTACATGGAAAAGAAGGGAGGATTGTAGACTCTCAAGATCTATATGACCAAAACTTGACTCAGGAAGACCCAAACTGCTACTGGACATGAATAGAAACCAGAAACCGTTAAACATATTATCAGTCACTGCCCGAAGCTGGAACGTTATAGGCTTAGATGACTAAGCAGACGTTTTCATGAGAGCATTACAGATATCTGGAAGTGTAAGCTGGAGGGCTTCATGATAAGAATTCAGTGGCTTAGTGACAGATAATATGGCCGCTTCTGGTTACAAATGGGGCGTAAATATTGGGCCTAATTACGAGTGTCGTATTTCGACTATGAGTACGACAATTTTTTACCAAATTAAAGAACAATTTTTAAATGTTTTTTAGTCTAATACAAAATCATTGTAGGCGAAGTCCTAATAAAATGCTCCTAATAAGGGCCATCACTTTTCATGGACAATAGAAGGGAATCACAATGGACTCAAATGGGTATCCGAGTGGAGGGAGGGTATATCACTTATAACCTAACCTAACCTAACCTAAATAAAATATAATTTTTAGTGCAGGAGCCACAAAATTATATTTTTTTAAATCTTATACACCAAAAAAAAAATCAAATTTCCAGCCTTGGTTAATAAGTTAATGTCTATATCGTGACCCGCTTTTTTGATGTAGCTAATTTTTAATAGCAACCAACCTAAGACAAATTTTGGCATATCAGTCCAACACCAACGTGTTTAGATTTTCTGAGGCTTCAGAAAATCGATTTGACGTACAGACACACTGACATTTCTTATTGAACTATGAATATTATTTAATTTACAAACGTAATGATATGCCCTTATATGTGCCATTACCCTTAACATTTTCGGCATAAGTCTCAAAGCCCGATTAAAATGCTTAAACTTGAAATGGTTTTAGATTCTAAGTCTTTTCCAAATTTTAATGAAACACTATCAAGTAAACCAAGTAGTGCTATCATTGATGACAAGTAATGTTAAATAAATGCATCAGTCATTGCAATAATGACTTATGTTGTTACCACAATGATACGTTACGTCTCACTAATAAAATACTGTCATGATTTAGATGAAAAATATTGTTTATTCAATGAAATAGTTCGATCAAAAAATGTAAAGCTATGTCACATCATTGTATAAATTAAAAAGTTTCATCGCAATGATTAAATTATAAAAATCATGTCGATACTTGAATGAAAATCTTTCGTTGTATATATGACATTTTTTCAGCTAATGAAACAATTTTCGTAATACGAATACAAAATCTAAAATATAATGTAGAAAATCGTTGGATATACGAAGCTTTTTCTCTCAGTATTTGATACAAATCATATATACTTATGCAGCAGTTACATACTCGTTACTTTGCTTCTCTTCCATTCATTAATTTCATCACATTTATTGAAGGAAGCGTTTGAAGAGTATATTGACATCCAAGGTCTTGCGATTTAATGCTATTCAGACTATTTTCTATTAGGATATATGAAACCGATAGACTACTCCAATAATATACGGCCACAAATGTTAAAAAAAATTTTCGAAAACTGGACCTCCAGATAAGACTGCGTCCTAGACAGTCATGATAGTCATATGCCAGAAGTCATATTTAAAATATAATGCCAAAATATTATCTTTCGAATAAAGTCACTTTCATGCCAATTTAAAAAACTTATATTTGTTTTCTTCCATTTTAAAATTCCATAGCTCTTTAAAAATCACCCATTACATAAGCGTACATCGTAGAATTTAAATTGTCTAGACCTGTTAAAGACAAGATTTTTGGAAAAAGCTATAAAACCAGTAATTTTTCATTCTTTTTAGCGTGAAGTTAAATATAATTAAACTTACGCTTGACTATGGATTTCATTAAATTTTCTTTTATTTTCGACATATCTATATATGTATGTATACACCAATATTCATTAATTTTTATTTAACGCGCTTCATTCACTAAAAATTCATTAACTACGCAGAATAATCCTTAATAACTACAATGAGGATGCTTGAATAATAACAAGTATCTTTCTCACACTCTGCCATTTTCCTCCTCTTTTACGTAATTAATTTAAATCAATGTTTGTTGCATCACAGCAGCATTTAAGTGCTAGTAATGGGTAACTTTCGATATTTAATGCAATCAATATTTTGCGAGAGTTTATAATTAAGCAACGACTTAATATTTTTTGGGAAATCAATAATGCTGCATATTTTAAATAGATCTTCTAAATTAAAATCATTACTCCCATCTGCAAAAAAATAACGTGTGCTTTAAGTGTACGTTAAAACCGGCATGAGCGTAAAAATTTTGACAAATCATTTTTCGAGTGTGGAGTATTTGGAACGAAAGAGTCAAACAAAATAAAGATCAAGAGAAGAAAATGGAGATGGATTGGCTAAGCATTGCGAGAACCATAGGAATCAGAATGACACCCCCAGGTGAAGCAAAAGGCTTGGGCGCCTTCTCATTCCATGGATCTATGCTGTTAGAAATTTACCGATCCATCCTCCCGCCACCACATTATTGCGATATGATATGATAAATGATAATGACGCCCTATGATCCCAAGACGAATAACTTAAGTAGAGAAAAATGTTTTGATTGTCTTTTAAAAATGTTAAATTTTTGTTGCATAATGGCGATTTAAAAATTTATTTTGTTTTATACTTTATAATTTTTGATATGTGTAAACTATCGATATTATCGATACTCTCCCATCACCACAATGCACATATCACAAATATTTAGATTACACTTAATTTATTTTCAATTGA
This sequence comes from Tachina fera, assembly GCA_905220375.1. Lineage (NCBI taxonomy): Eukaryota > Metazoa > Arthropoda > Insecta > Diptera > Tachinidae > Tachina > Tachina fera. Next base: position 79,942,512 of record LR999966.1, read on the forward strand.
TTGTAAAATCATACATACAAAACACACAATACTTATTTAAAACAAGTATGCAATTAAATTCAATAGTTCGATTTTATTTATATCTGTTTGTATTAGTAACTTACTGCATACCGTTTGCTTTTCCATATGTGTGGGTGTGTGTGGTTTTCTTTCTCTCTCCTCTCAATTTTTACATATGGCTGTTGTACCTATTCTACTATTAATTTCACCAATTGAAATGTGTTTTATTGGCATTGCATTCATGTGATGCTACATGTATATACATACGTGAGTATATTTGTGTACCTTGTTTATATATATATATTTTTTTAATATATTTCAAACCAACTATAGTCGATAATAAGGATTGCAGTATTTTTATGGAAATGTAAATTTTTGTATTTTAAAAATATTACCCAGCAGTTCTTGAAATATGTAATGTTTTTTTTGCCACATCAATGCCTTGCTTACATAAAACTCTAGGGCACTTAATATGTCATGAATATAAAAATATTTTTAACATACATTTGCTGAAAATTTTTTAGAGAGTCAGACTGACTGCCGAAGCAAAGAAAAAAATTTTGTGCTTTATTGGAAATTTTAGAAAATAAGGTTTAATATTTTTACCGAACTTTTTGAAAAAAAAAAAAAACAGAAGCAATGTGAGTCCGATCACAGGGGAGATGTGTAAACATCTAGTAATGAACATTTTAATATAGGCTTATGATAACTAAAATAAGATATGTAAATTTTTTACTCTACTAAAAATCTATGGGAAACTGCATCTATACTAGTGGAAATATTAGTTGTGGGGGTTTGTGGAGAATTGTTCATATGCAAGCGAAAAACGTCAAATAAAAATTTTGATAAAGTTTGCTACTGTGAGTACGCAAAATTTTTATTAAAATCTCCACCCATAATAATGGGCATGAGATGGAGATTTTTACCCAATTGTCGTGCACCAGCTTCAGTGTAAGGCAACAGTTCCTAATGAAGGTATGTTATAATATAATAATAAAAATTCTGTATAAAGACTGCTTTATATTTTTTAAACAAATATTTGAAATTTAAAACGCTCTTTTATTTAAAAGTTTATATTTATTTTATATTTTTCAACTTTTTAACAAAATTATCCCCACTGGCAACACTATTACACTTCACAAAATTTTTTTATTAAAATTAACATTGCTCCTGAAAGTATGCTTTAAAATTCGGTTGATTGTATTTCTATGCAGCTGTTAAGTTTATCTGTACTTCTTGTTCGCATGATTACACTAATACACTCATACATAGCTCACACCGATTTGATAACGCTTTACGATCTTACTCAAAATTTGTGATTGTATTGTGAAAAAGATGTTAACCCCCTCGCGTATAGATGTTTACACATCTATAAATATTTAACTTGTTCAGTAAAATATTAATGGTTTTCATGAGAATTTCACTATTGCTAATGCATATCACTAGGGCGCTTCTACCCAAAAAAAATTCCTAGAACAACTGGGGATGTTGATAATTTTAAGTAACAATACTAACTTATAATTGAAACACTGAGCCACTATTTAAAATGCTCTTAAAACACAATAATACAAAAACTTAACTTATAATTGAAAAACTGAGCAATTCTCTAAAACCCTCTCAAAATATAATAATACCAAAACTTATGCTTTCAGTTGGAATTGTGCACTACTTTGTTAAGCTAACATCTAAAAATTTATGTTTGATTTATGAGATTGGATCAATAAGTCCTTGACTTTTCGAATTTCCCTTGTAGTTATATGAAATGCAATACTGTTCCCATCAAGTACCACTTGTTTATAGACAGCTGTCAAATTTTGAGCAAGGACCATCATTTATTTTGCGTTTAACAGCTGTTCAAAACAAACCAACTCGTGTATTTTTTCTAAAAATGGATATAATTTAATTTCTAGTGCTCATTAAACATTATTTTTTGCAAAAAACCGCCAATCAAACCAAAAAAAAAGATCGATAAATAGTATAGGGACTCAGTACCATCGATTTCAATAGTAAAAAGTGGTTTACTGACTTTCGTTATGGTCGCACAATTATAAATGACGCTGAACGTTCTGGACTGTCAATTAAAGTCAGTACACCCAAAAATGTCGGAAAAGTCCACGATATAGTGTTGCCTGATCGAAGAGTAAAAGGTTTATATTTCGAATGATTACTTAGGTATGATAAACCTTTCCGCAAGATGGGTGGCACGGCACGTTTACTCACAATCGACCACAAGCACATGTGCTGTTTCCATTGCAAAAATCCATGAATTGAGCTTCAAATCGCTCCCTCATCCACCCTATTCAGCAGATTTAGCCCCTAGTGACTACTTTCCTATTTCCAAACCTAAAGAAATGGCTATGTGGAAAGATGTTTAGCTCCAACAATGAAATTATTGACGAAACAAATACCCAATTTAAGGACCCCGAAAAATCCTATTTTTTAGGAAGGAATACAAAAACTGGAACTAAGTGGACCAAGTATATTGAGTTAAAAAGAGATTATGTTGAAAAATAAATTTTTGTGTTGCAAAAAAACCGTGTTTCATTCAAAAAGTCGCGGACTTATTGATCCACCCTCGTATATAAAAATATTTATGTGCACACAATGTATGTATGTACATATGTTTACATGTGTATATTGGTATGAGTTGCATCATGTGGTTTTTAAAATCATTAATATTTTATAAACTCTTTTAAACAAAAATAAACTAATTTTTTCCTAATACGAAATGATTTATTTATAAATTATTTTTTCAACGTATTAACTCCTTCTTTTTTGGCAAATTATATTTGAAATAAACAAAAATTGCAAATTTTTTGCATATAAATCAACTGAAATTCAAATAATAATTAATGTTTGATTGAATAAATGTGGCGTAAAAAAGAGAAAATATTTTCTAAGTATTTCTATTCATTACAAAGAGAGAGAGAGAGAGAAAATAGTATAAATCCTCCAAATATATAGTAAATATATTATTATGAAGGAGCTGTGTATGGTATAATCCTCAAGGAATTTCTGCAACAATTAAAAAAAAAATATTAAATGAGATTAAAAAATTTGAATAAATATATTTTAAATATATATAACTACAGAAGTATTAAAGAAAGAAATTAGTCCATAGATTGTTACAATGCTATAATAAACTCAATTCTTTCTAACATTTTATAATAAACTCAGCCAAAAAAGAGAGTCGCGGATTATATGATATCCCAGACGTACTTTGATGAGACCTTCAAGGTTCTTCTCCAATTCAGAACACTAAGAAAATAGTACGAAATACTAAACGACAATGTCAAAAAAGCCTACAGTAACGGATCAAGAAGGTTCGCTGTATTGGGCCTAAAGTTTTCTCAAGTGATCCGCTTGTACATCTTCCCGATTTCAGGCTGAAATACAGACTATAAGAAAGGCATGTAGTATACCGTATTGCCAACCAGACAGCATTTATTGCCCTACGAATACCTCAAACTTCCTCACTTTTATATGATCAACGTAAGAATCTGATATTTAGAATTAGTCGTCAGACTTACACTGTTTTTTTGGGATATTGGACACAGGTTGCATTTAGCAAGAAACAAGTAAAAATTTAAAACAAACAAAAAAAAAACTCGATTGCGAGCAACTTTAAGCCATTAAAGATCTTAAATGGTCTTTGGAAATAAAAAATCACGAGAGAAACCTAAAGATGATTTTCAAATACCTGTCGAATGATACCAATTTTGATATAGTTCACTAACTTTTTATTTTATTTGTTCATATTCATAAAATGCCTGCAATTTTTAATTTTGACTGCTGACATATTTATGCAAATCGATGGTCATCAGAATCATCAAAATCGGGCCACGCGTTGGGACATACACAAATACTCGTATAAACATACATATAGAAATAGGCTGATAAATACACTACCATTCTTGGCGTCGCGCAGTCGGGTAATAGGATGAGTATCTCGCAGAGGGTAGTGGTATTGCCGGTCCACTGGAATATCGTAAGACATGCTAGTAGGCTAGGTCTTCCCTATAATACATTCTATATTAGTTGTCAAGAGCAGCATAAAGAAGAGACAGTTTTTCACTTGCTCTGCCAGTGCCCTGGATAATAAAATACGCAAAACACATTGTAGACGACCTATCGGAGATATAATAGATTGGTATAAGGGGCCTTAGGCGATTCCTGAATGCAATGGGGCAGATCAAGTAGGACTCATAAATAGACTTATTATTGCAGCTAGACATTTTTAATGATTTAGAACAGTGCTGCCCAACGAGAAAAGTTTATTCTTGTATGTGTATTCATTTGTATAAGAAGCCCATTGAACTTTGTCACCTTTTTGGTCGATTATGTTTTAGTACTCGAACGAGTTTAAGAGTATGTATCAAAAGGGAATCTAAATGTTATACTTAATTGCTCTTGGTGGAAGCAAGCAACCACGCAAACCAACCAATCAACAACCTCTTATCAAAAAGGTGCCTGTCCGAGAACTGAAGGCTTGAGAGGGCTTTGCAACATTATCTCTGTATCAAATATAATCTTTATCTGTTAGAAGAATTTTACACGCACCGCTTGAGAAAAAAATATTTTTGTACTTTATTGAGTTGTAAGTACAGAGATGTTGGCGTTGGCTGAATATATTCAACAACAAAACCACGAATTTTTCTGATGTGCATTAGTGTTCCTTTGTATCAATTATTGTTGGAAAAGTTGTAGTGATGAAGGCGCATAGAGGCACTGGTCAGTAAACTAAACCGGTTTCAGCAGATGCTCATCCTAATGTAATATCAGAACACCCTCCTTCATCGCTATTGTGTAGCAAATATCCCAAATGGCTACAAACACAGCTGCAAAGTTCAGTACTCTTCATTTGACACCAGAGGCGTTGCATCAAACCATTATTAAAAATTGGCAAAAAGCAGAGTTATAAAAAATTAAGCTTTCCTCTATCTCTTCTTTCACCAACTGTCTTCTCTATTACTATCCTCTTCCTATTACCCAATCTCACTATATTCTCTTCAACTCACAAATAGCACAAAGGGATCTTTGTATCGGAATCAAATAAGCTGGACCTTAAACTAACACTTCGTTACCAGCTTATACTTAAAACTTGTTTTCTGCAAGATGACCCTTCTTAAATTTATATCTTCTGTGGCAATAAAGGAGCAACGTTTTGTTTTTTGTTAAAGAAAACCTTAGCTCAAGGAAGAACTTAAAAAATGAATCTTAGCGCGTGCTTGTAAATAAAATTTACTCACGCTAGCAGCGCTAATTTATCTATGGCAAAAGGGAAAAAGTGCTTAAGACTAGCTAAACTGATTTTTAGTTAAATGCACCTATGTAGTCTTTATATTAAAAAAACCCCTGAGCTAAATCTTAACTGTTTTGTGCCATTTTTCAGGAATTTATAGGGCAATGACTTGCTGCTTATCTCTTTCAACTAAAAATCTTATATGGAATAATACTCGTAACTTAATTTAATTTAAAATTTTTTTTAATATACTTTTGATCATTTACAATTGAATTTAATATTTATTGTGTTTGGAACGATGTTTTCTTAAATAAAATGAAATTTAACTATAAAAGAAAAAAATTTCTGAAAATCGATTTGAAAGTTTTTAAAAGGCTCTCCTATAAGAGATTTAAATTTGACTTAAGCATTTTTTTCTTATTAACACAGATAGACATGTCTAAATATTTATTTATGTATACATGTTTATATAATGCGAATGTCGTGTTTTTTTGCAAACAAGCTACTTAAGTAAATTATGTGATCTATTCGCGTTATAAAAAAAAAATATTGTACCTTAAGCACACAACAAGGAATTACGCGTATAAATCACTTAAAGCCTAACCCAAAAAGCTTTTAACATATAAAAAATATATAAACATATCTTACTTCATAGTACATAGTACATAAAAATATTGATGGAATACAATAATATTTTAAAATACAATACCTACATTGAGGTTGAAGAAATACATACAAATATTATGACTATTATGGACTCAATTAAATTTCAATAAAATGTGATTGATTTTACTGCCCAAGTTTAAAATATTTCTCAAGGTAGTAATATACAACAAATTGAACTTTTTTTTATTTTTATCACATGTTTCAGCGTCATTTAAATGTGACTCAGACCTTATTATCTATAATTACAAAAATAAATACAAATACTTGATATCAATTTAAATGAGATTTTGTAACTTAGTTGTTTGCAAAAGATAAAAAGATCCAAGTAAAATCCTTAGTTCCCCTTAATTGTTGAATTAAGTAACTCATGACTTTAAACTAACTAAATCATCAAGTTTTATACAAATTGATTTATTTAAATATTTTCCTAACAGCAAATTTAACACACATAAGATCAGCGAACAATTGACGACCTTTAACATACATTGATAAGAAAGTAATTTTGCTTTTATTTGTAAAAAAAAAGAAAATCACTTAATAGAACAAATAAAACAAATGCTTGAAGAGACAAATGCGAAGAATAAAAATAAAGAATATATAATACATTAGATTGATGTTTAATTATCTCGTAATGAAACCTAAGAATAAGAACTAAAGAAATATATATTTACATATAACATTCAAATTGCCGGCAGCTGCAATAATAACGACCAGATGCAACAAATACAATATTTTTTTTTAATTTTTCCAAATTTATTTATCTTACTGCTAATATTATATTTATGAGTTAGTGTCAGGTGATTGAAAATACTGATTATTGATCAGCTGTTTCAGAAATTTTGCTGTTGAAGGAGAGCTTAAACTAATGGATGACACTAATTTAAGAATGAATACACGACAGACCGTGTATCGAAGAACAAATACATTCAGTAAAGTGCGACTTTAACTCGCATATGACACACAGGGACAAATTGAAAACTTAGTGCGACAAAATTATTTACCTCATATGGAGTAGATACATTTTAATAAAACTAATCAAATCATAAATCTAGGTACCTCAAGGTTTTTAGGGTCATTGATTATGAATATGGTGTCATTTTTAAAAATGTAAAATTGTTAATCCAATATGCACAGAAAAAAAAGATTTGTAAATACAAATAATTTATTTGTGAATACAATTAAAATATTAATTAAAAAGGCACCTACAACGATTTTTGTAAATGCAAACACACATTTGTAAAATAAGAAAACAAAATCAATTCAATTATTTCCAATTAAAATATTGTGTTATTAACAATTGAGTTGTTAATAGAAAAAAATTATTTTTTACTGAATTTGTTTTTCAAATTCTAATAATGTGTTGTTTCATTGTTTATATTTTTTATATTTTTTTTAGAATTTTGTTTTTTGTTAAATTTTAAAGATGTTTGGATGAGTCGAACCGGCAATCACTTGATTAATAGACTAACGTACTTACCACTCAGCTAAAGAGCAAATCGTTATTAGATAAGCAAATAATGAATACACAAAATGCGAGTTCTTCTGTTTCTTCTACATGTGCAATACGCATGGTATAATTTAATAAATAATTTTCTTGAGTAATTTAATTGACTAGAAAAACTTTAATTTGTTAAATCAACAATGAATTTTTTGAGTTTTTGCACCATGTATAACATAAAATTTTGTTAGTTCAGTTTATTGATAAAAATTTCTGTGTTTGTCATATCAACAACTTAATTTTTTATATTAACTTACCCCCTGTTTTTACAACCTAGACGGACGACTTGAGTATACAATTTATATGGAAAGCACTCATATTTTTGAGTGATTTTCATACAAATTTTCTAGACGAGTCATCTGCCTCACTTGTAGGAACTACATATTAATATATATTTCAATTTAAATTAACTATTAACAATTTGTTTTGCTGGTTGCATTTTGATGATATTTTTTTCTGTGTGCCGGAAAGTTTTTAAAAAATGTTATGGAATTTGCTTAAAACTTATTACACGGGGTTTTTTGGGGTCACTAGTTACTAATCTGATGTTAGTTTTAAAAAAATCAAAATGGCGGATCCAATATGGCGTACAATTAAAAAAAAAATTTTCAAATTCGCTTAAAACTTATTACACGGGAATAAGGTGTAGGTACTACCTGAGGAAATTATGCTATATTTACTGAAAGGGGAAAAAGGGGGACCACCGCTTTACTTATCTTATAAGGAAAAGTCGTGGAACTGTTTGGAACTTTTTTTATAGCTCTAGCTGAGGTAAATTTTTCAATATATTTCATAATAAAAACAGTATACAATATCTACACTACATATAATTGTGGTTACAATAATAACTGCAAATTTTATTACAAACCTGATGCTTAAAAATGTATTTAAAAAACTTTTAACTGGAAATTTACAAAAAAATTTCCGAGTGCAGCAACAATAAACGCTATAGATGCTGCTGACAGGTATAAGTGCGTGTAATAGATAATAATACTTTGCACCACCGTACAGACTAATGTGATGCTTTAAAAAAATAAATAAGTATAGGTGATTGAGTACTGGTATATAGAACATATTGGGCCTTATTACGAGTTTCGTATTTTGACTACGAGTTTTTGAAAGTTTCCAAAGTTTAGCACAAAAATGTTATTACGAAAGTTGTTCAGCTCTTTTCAGGGCGACTCAGAATCACCACGTGAAGCTACCGTAAACGTGAGTTCCACCCACTCCCTTCCCAAAGGGAGAAGAAAGAATAGAAAAAATTATTGGAGATTAATAAAGTCTGCTTCAGTGTAAAAATTAGGCTTAACTGTGAGGTGAGAGTTAAGTATGGCTCATGCCGTGGCCGTGATGGCCATACACCTTTGAGTAGGCTTGAGTCCCTAGTTTAATGCAGCGCTCTATCGCGTCAGTGTACAAAGTTGATGTTTAACATAATGGGAATTATTTCTGCAATATTCAAATAAAAATCGAATTTTCGAGTTGTGATGTTCCCCAAGTGAATAAGTTTAAGCACAGCTAAATGCTAAATTTGAAATACAATACATATGTACGACTGAATATTTGCATTTTATATTTACACCTTCTTAATGAGACTAAATGACTAAGATTGCAAACAATTTAAAGATGTTTTGTAAAGCTCATTAAACGTTTCAAAACCTTGTCGCGTTTGGTTTTCATTGTAATTAAGGTATATTAAATGAGGTTAGAGAAGTGTGAAGTTTCTGATGCTCTTAGTGTTGATGATATCATTAATCGTATATTTTAGCAAACACAATCAACGACATCACAATAGGTAAGAGAGAATTTGAATAAGAGACAAACATAAAGAGCAAGTAATATTTATTTAAAAGTAGTTTGACCAAGAGCAGTACAGAAAAGCGTTAAGCGTTAAACACATTCACTGCAGCTGGCTACACAAACACAAAAGATTTGAAGCGGGGTCGCCCATTATGCGGAAAAGCGGTGGGCGGCAGACAGGTGATTGCTAAAAATGCCGCTGGCTGCATTTGTTGCCTTGTAGACAAATTTTTTTGGAGAAGAAAATAGCATCATAAACAGCTGTTATTCAAGTACTAATATATATTTCAGAGCTGCCACCTTAAAATTTTTCACATTTATAAAAAAAAAATTACACTCTTAACATTTTTTTATATCACATAAAGGTATAAAAATTAATCAATTTATTTATTTACATGAATTTTGTGATGTTCTTTCTATAAAATAATATTAAGCTATTATTCACTCCAAATTTTGTAATATATTGGTAACACTATATCTTATCATTGCCGTCAACAAAAATATATATGTATAAATTTGATTGGACTACAAGGACAAAATCATTATGGACAGCAACCTGCCGCAGTGTTGCCTTGCTGTCGTCAAAATAATTCTTGTCATATAAGTATGCGTATCAGGGTTGCCAGATTATTTTAAAATTCGGAAAAGTCACCCAAATCTATTTCACACAGTTTTTCTTAATACATATTTGATAATAAATTTGTAAATATATGTATATTTTTTTTAATAAAAACTTTGAAAAAAATATAAAAATTAAAAAAAATCCCCAAAAGTTTAAATTATTTCTTGTGAATTTTTTTTCATCCAAATTCAATTCAATACTTAATTTGTAATGTTGCCAACTTCAAAATTAGTTTGTCGTCTAGACAAACATGTTGAAAAATTTCTGTCACTTTTGGCGAATAATCGCGATATCTGAAAGCCCTGATGTTTATTCTATTTTTAAGCCCCGACCAAAAAAAGGGGTGTTATATTTGATGATGGTGATGGTGATTTGATCGTGATGGTGATTTGATCGATAAGATTGTTAGATGTTACAAAAAAATCAGTTCAGCCGTTTAGAAGATATTAAATCTTCTCTAGATACATTTGGGGGTTCTTAAAATTTAAAGTTTTTTATTTACATATTGAAGTCAGTAGCTTGCAGTGGTGAATGTGTTTAATGCCATATCTTTCTGTTCTTCTGTTTTAGTTGTTGTTATTCTTAGGCCACATTTCTGTTTAAAAAAGTTTATGTTATTTATTATTTTTTCGCTTTCAACGGGTGATTTTTTGTTAAGATTGTAAGCACTCATAGAGTAAAACAAGAGAAAAGAGAGAAGACTGGGTCTGCGTCGGACTTGTAGCAGCAGTTGTTCTGCTTATTTTTCGTTTCATGGTAAATTTTTTTTTTTTTTGAAAAACTTTATTTGATAAATGTTGATTGTATTGATTAGTTTTTATTGGCTGTAAAATAACATTTTGATAAAAAATATTTTAAATTAACTTTTTTTCACATCAGACCCAGTGTGCATCTTCGCCATCTTTTTACAAAATGTCAAATTATTATTTCACTTATTTTCACTTTGAAATAAAGTGATGTGATGAAATAATTTTTATTTTTTGGTTTTCATGGTTCCATACACCAAACATAAAAAGGAACTGCCCTATTGTTTTCACTACAATATTCGTCTGTTCATCACAGGCTGTTTTCTCGAGAAACGTAAGGGCTACGGACCTGAAATTTTCACAGAATATGTAAAACTGTAGCCGCTATATATATATATATATATATATATATATATATACAGAAAAAAGTATTCACCAATTAATATTTTCAATTAAGAATTTAATTGTATTAATTAAATTTTTAATTGTATTAATCAATTTGAGTGGAAAAACTTAATTGATATTATCAAATTGTTTATAGGTGAAAATTTAATTAATTTTTTAATTGATACTACAAATATTTTAATTAATATTACAAAATCATTCATATTACTTTTTTGTGTGTATATAGACATATATATATATATATATATATATATATATATGAATTTATAGGGTGTTCTAAAGCAAACAACGAAATATTTAATTAATTAAATTTTTTATATACACAAAATTATATTTAGACACTTGAAATTTTTAAAGTTGGTGTATTTTAACGCAGACAACTACAATTAACACTAAAATTAAAAAAAAATTAAAGAGTATTCTATCATTTAATGTAATTTTGACAAGTTGTATCTTGGAAACCGCAAGAAGCAAACTGTAGAAATTTTTCCAAAACGCTAAATTTAAAAAATCCCAAAATAAGAAACCCCTCTTATGAAAAATACACTCAAAAATAAAATAAATCGTTGAAATAAAAAATTTCCAAAAGTAAAAACATCGCAAAATATAAAAAAATCGTCAAAATTAAGAACAATCGCCTAAACAAAAAAAATCTCCAAAACAAAAGAACGGCAAAACGAAAAAAAAATCGCATAAATGAAAAAATTGCTTTGCTTGAAAAATATCAGCAAAAATTAAATTAATTTGCTGATATGGTAAAAATTCTACAAAAGTAGGAGAGTCGCTAAAAAACTAAAAAAACGTTAAAACGAAAAACGCACCAAAAACAACATAAACAAAAATATCGCTAAAACTAAAAATATGTATTGTAAAAAATTTAAGAAAAATCACCGGAACTGAAAAAAATCGCCAAATCAAAACAAAACACCATATAGAAAAAAAGTCAATATAAAAAAAATCGCCAAAATCTAAAAAAGGCAAAAAGAAATAAGCGCCATATGTAACAACACTTCGTGTGTGAGTCAAAGTCGCACTTTACTGAATTTATAAAAAAAGAATGATTTATTAAGAATAAGTATGTAAGTAAAACACGTTTTTCAATCTCTAAAACTTTTCCATATATTGCCCAGTCTTTATATTAAAATATAAAACAAACAATAAAAATTTTTCTCTATAAAAACAAATCCAAAAGAATTGGGATTTATTTATTTAATGCAAAAAATAAAATTGTAAGATTATTTTGTATTTGTTGATATGTGTGATTTTATTTTAGCTTTGCTTTTTACTTTACACTTCTAGACTTACTTCACAGTGGCTTTACTTAAGACACTGATTCAATTTTTGACGTTAGTTATTGTCTAAGTGTCGGTGCGTGTAGATCGAACGCGACTTGAAATTATTTTGTGGGCATCGAAAATTATTTTTGTTAAATCGCATTGAATTGAATTTTTAAATTAAAATCAAAATGAAATTTTTGATTTTATTATGCGCTCTAGTGGGTGCAATAACAATTCAACAGAGCTCAGCTGCAGGCAACACACATTTGGTGTGTTACTACGATAGCAGTTCATACATACGAGAAGGTAAAAAGTTTCTGTTTTATGCAAATTGTTTAGTAATGGTCAACAATAAAAATACGACCGAATAGGTCGTCATAATTCTATTTTAATGGCCTTCAATGTTGGTCAATAATTGAAGTTTTATTTATTATCTTGTCATCAAATGTATATTGTGGTTTTTTTTTTAATAAGATCAGAATTCGTGTAAGCTTATTCTATATTTGCTTGTTTAATTAAAATTTCTATTTAATTTTAAATTCCAAAATTGAAAGCAATTATTTTTCGTACCAGGAAGATGTTAAAAGGTTATCAACTGCCTTGTATTTGTTTTAAAAAATCTAAAGCTCAAACTTGTTTTTTATTCAGAGAATTTTTGTTTGATTTGTGTTTAAATTCCAAGAAATCATTTGCAAAGATGTTTGTTTTCTTATAATATTTTTTTTTTTTCAATATTTGCATATGTTAATTTAATTTACAAACCGTGCTACTGGCCATACTCATTTGTGTGTGTGAGAGAGATAGAGAGTTTCAAATATCATACACACTGTTGCCAGAATTGACGATTTCTCTGCATTTTGACGATTTTCACCTCTCAAAATACACTAGTGACGATTTCAGGTCTAGAAATGACGATTTTTCTAAATTTAATTTCGAGAAGTTCTTTCAAAGTCAAATCTTTGTGAAAGTGATGTAGAAGAAATAATGAATAATTGTATACAATTTTACATTGAATTATGAGACCATATACTTAAAAGATTTGATTTTGAAAGTCAATATAAATCTTTAAACATAATTCATCCAAACCTAATAGTAAATGGCGAATCCTACTCTATTCTGGACATTGCAAAGACTTTTCCAAATTTCTTAAACGAAAGTGATAGGGAATTGCAATTTTTAGATTTTAAAACTATTTTTGAAGGAAAGGAAACAAACTTTACAGAATTTTGGAAAAAAAATATCCGAATTGAAAAGATTTGATCCAAGTCTGGCTTTCCCCATTTTAACGAGTTCTATTTTATTTCATTTATTATTATTTTTATTTTATCGAAAGGATATTTAGGTGAATTTAAATAAAATCAAAGTTCGTAGTCGTTTACAAAAAGATTCTTTAGAAGTCATCCTAATCACGAAGGACTATTTAAAACTTAAAAAGTCAAACTGCTATTACACTGAGATAAGTTCGAATTTGTTTAAAATATTAAATTCTGATATTTATACATAAACTGTTTCTATAACAAAAATGCTAATTATTTTTTTTATAAATTATCTGTTTTAAAAATAAATATACATGTACGTATGTGAATTCTGATTTCATTTTGAGTTTTTTTATCTTTTATTTTTAATTTTAATTTTTTTTCATGTTTAGATTATGTACATATATATTAATGTATATGTATGTGTATATTGTTTGGAATCATGATTAATAAGTTTGAAACATTGTAATAATTTTTGTAATAAATAAGACAATTAATATACAAAAAAATTTAATATATTTGATTTGACGTTTTTTTGACGATTTTCTAAAATGACTGGACGATTTTGACGATTTTTTGCACAGAAATCTGTAGTTTTTGACGATTTCACCCCTAGAAGTTCTGGCAACAGTGATCATACATAAATTATTATATAATATTTTAAATGCAATGAACAAAATACACAAATTATTTAAAGCTCAAGCTAACCAAAACAGAGAGAAACTTGGCATTGAGTATAAAACTATTTGAACTACAAATAGAAGGCTGTTACATTTTGTAAAGGCTATTCAAAGTAGAATGCATACCTTTATACTAGGTTTGCAAAATCTATTAATTTTTATTGCTTGTTGTTTTGACGTAGAATGGGGAAAGATCTGGTCCAATCTCAGTCTAATGTTCATATATGTATGTATACCCAGCAAATCATTAACATAAAAATCATTAGTTACAACATTGATGAACTCATCTCCAAATAGTTCTATTTCTGGTGAGATAACAATAAATGTGAATGGTATGCAATGAAAGTGGTAAACCATTGGAATTAGTTCCGAATTTTTTTGCTAGGTAGATACATACATAGTAAATGTCCGAATGTTACTTATAGAAAATAATTTAAAAATTATTTAATTAACTTTAAAAAAATATAAATATGTTCCCAGACGGTGCCAAAAATTTGAGTTTGAACTACAATAAAGGTAATAAATTTTAGTGCACTAAAATTATATTTATCTATTAATTTTCTATTCTATTATTTCTATGTTGAAGCCGGTTAAATTTCAAGGCAGTCATCTTTTTAACTTAACACAACTGCAATTATACATACATATGTATATATATATATATCTGTATGTACGAGTATATGTATGTATTGTTTTATATTAATATACATATATCTGTATTTCCTGAAAATACAAAACAATTTGATAAAAATATAAGCGTTAAACTATAACTGAAAAAAAGATTGACGCATTATTTTGTTTGAAGCTAATTTTCAGTAGTACAAAGAAAAGACATCAGGACTTTATTTAAATAAATTCTCGTGTTACGAAAGTCATTATTTATTTATTTACTAGCTGTTACCCGTGACTTCGAAAGCATAGAATTTAAGAGAGTTTACTTAAAGTTTAATATCATTCATTATCTCTTTAAAAGACAATAATTTATGTTTTTAACGATCGTCAAAAGAGCTAGACCGATTTAGTTATAGTTTTTGATGTTTAAACATCTATACGCGAGGGGCTTAAAATCTTTTTTACAATATAATCACAAATTTTAAGTAAGATCGTAAAGCGTTATCAAATCGGTGTGAGCTATGTATGAGTGTATTAGTGTAATCATACGAACAAGAAGTACAGAGAAACTTAGCAGCTGCACAGAAATACAATCAAACGAATTTTAAAACATACCTTCAGGAGCAATGTCAATTTTAAAAGAAATTGCTTGTGAAGTGTAATAGTGATGCCAGTGGGGATAATATTGTTAAAAAGTTGAAAAATATTAAATAAATATAAACTTTTAAATAAAAGAGCGTTTTAAATGTCAAATATTTGTTTAAAATATTTATAGCATACTTTATAAAGAACTTATAAAATTATATTATAACATATCTTCATTACGTACTGTTACCTTATACTGAAGCTGGTGCACGACAATTGGGTAACAATCTTCATATCATGCCATTTATGATGGGTGGAGATTTTAATAAAAATTTTGCAAATTGACAGTCGCAAGCTTTATCAAAATTTTTATTTGACGTTTTTCACTTGCATTTGAGAAATTCTCCACAAACCCCCACAACTAATAATTCCACTACTATAGATGCAGTTTTCTATAGGTTTTCAAATACAGTAGAGTCAAAAATGTATATATCTTATTTTAGTTACCATAAGCCAATATTAAAAAAAAATTAATTACTAGATGCTTACACATCTCCCCTGTGATCGGACTCAAATTTTTTTATTTTAAAAATGTGATTTGATCACAAGTGTTCTTAGCTAAATTAAAAAAAATGTATGCAGCTGCAAGTAGCAGCCCGTTAGACCTTTTGAACTTCTTCACAAAATTTAGGCTATCCATATAAATAATAATTACTCGTAATAGTTTTCATATAAGGGATGTTTCTTTTCTTTAGTCCTAATCCTCCACACTTATCTTCTCTACCTAAATTATGTTCAAAATAACAGATACCAAGTATGAGGACTCTCACTGAGGAGCTTCCTTTCTTTCAGATATAGGATAAGCAAAAAATTTTTAAGGAGTAGCATTAATCCCCTTTTTATCCCGCCACTCTTCTGCATAATTGCATATATACATGTAGATTGATTATAAAGTAAACTGTACTTCAAATGAAGGCTCACACTGTACCAGCTCTTCAGATAAATCATTTTTTTTATGAGAGTTACTTCTATTCCCCTTGCTATCCTGCCAGTTTTTTTTTTGCTTGAATGTGCACATGATTTTAAAGGTAATTTGTACCTAATATGAGGATTCTCACCAAAGCAGCTCTACAGATATATATATATATATATATATATATAATAATTATAATTTTTTTAATGAGGGGCACTCCTATCCCTACCTCCCCCCTTTAACCAACAAATTTTATAATGAACTATCCACATTATTTTTATATGATGAATCTAACTAAGTCAGCTCTCCAGATATATAATAATTTAAATATTTTCTGTACGAGGGTGAACCATATTATGCCTCCTATCCCGTCAGTTTTCTGTTTGACTAAGCATATTGTCTTTAAAATAAGTCTTACAAAGTTTTAAGACTTACATTGTTGTAGTTAATATACGTTCTATAAAATCACTTTTTTTTCTAAGTGGAAGTCCTGTCAAATTTGGTCCAGCTGTTATGGAGATAAGTCAGAACAAATAGACAGACATAAATTTTAAAATTGCCGACCTGGTTTGTCAACCGGCGGCGGCTAAACAAAATAATTTTTGGCAGCGGCTGAAAGTCGACTCAAGGCGAAAAACATCAGCTAAGTAATAAAAGCTACGGCGGCGGCTTAATCGGCTAAAAATTCACATTTTATTTATAATTTATTTCTTTTGAGCACATAAAATGGATAGATTTTTTTTGTGTTATTATGTTTAAGGTGAAATGCCTAAATAATTTTACCGGCTGAGCCTGTGCCGTTGACTAAAAATTTTAGCCGATGCATTGGCGGCAGCTCATGGTTCTCAATATTTATCGGCGGCGGCTCGAAGCCGGCTCTAAGGCGATCTGCTTTGTTCCCTGCTCAGAAGCACGACATCAAAAGAAATAAAAATAAAATATCCAAATTGATTTTGAGTTCATAAACTTGTTTGTGGGTTAAAGTTTACTTATGTTATTTTTAAGTAGTAAGGAAATGCATATAGACATTGCTCATCAAAAAACAAACAAAAAATTGCTTATTGTTATTTGATTTTTAATTTTTATCGTATATATTAAATGAAATTTATTTGCTGGTGGTTAAGCATTGTCTGTATGCACTTCATTGGTAATTTGCACATCATCAAGTGCAAATAGACAATGCTTAACCAACAGCAAATAAATTTCAATTAAAATAAACTTATGACAGTATGTCCAATAATAAATTTCTTAAAAGTATCGTACATATTTTAACTATATTTTATTGACCTTTTCAGTTTGAGCTCAAGCTTAACAAACATACATACATACATATATATTTTATATGATACATTTGACTCACACAGCGTTATCCAAAAAATAATAATTTGAGCTTAATTGCAAATGCAAGCAAAAGCTCTTATTTTGCCATTAAAAACCGACATTTAAATCCTATTTATTTGTATAGATTTCAATTGTGGTAACACGTTATATTAGGAAATTGTATTTACTTCCTAAAGTAAACCTTCAAAGTATAATTAATTAATATGTCTAACGAATTATTCATTATACTGGATGTGTGTACTCGTAGTTTATTATTACGAGTATTTTTGTATATTTTATTTTCAATTTCTGATATGGATAAACATGGCAAGTGTTATTCATACTAATTTTGTCTATATTAATTTAATGTACTGTAATGTACACTGAGTTTTGTTGTTATTGTTGTTGTTGCCATACAAAATTATATTTTAAAGTCGCACTTATGTACGTTTACATTTAACCTCAACTAATCATTGCAAAGTGTGACATAATATAATTGACAATAAACATTCAAGAACTTCCCCCGCAACAATTAAGTTAAACAAAAAAAAAATTTCAAGTGAACTCACTTCCATGTGTCCGGTGGTTTATTTGTATATCTAATCTATTTCCATAAAATGTAATAAGTACATACATTCATTCTACTTTCGCATTAATAAAACTGTTTATTGTTATTTTTTTTATTTATTTTTTAATTTTTTTTTTGTTTTCTTTTAATAGAATTGTTTTGCTACTTAATATTCACAATTGTGATCTTATGATCTTATAAATATTTATTATCCATTTTACAGTCGTAAAGTGTATTATTGTTGTTTTTGTTGTTGTTGCAAATTTAAGTGTACATATTTTGAATGTGTTATGAATTTAGAAATTTACCCACAGGCTGACGTTGATTTTGCGATAGATGCAAATGTGAGAATACAGAAACAAATTATGACTAATAATTTTTGAAATAAAATGGCATATTGATTTGGCTTTATTTATTTATTTTTAAACGAGGGTCATTACCAGTGATCCCAGAATTGCTTCACCAAAAATGGCTAAACGCAGACAAAAAAACGGCTAAGCGCCATCGAATGCAAAAATCATAAATTTAAAGAAAAAACAAGAATGTATTTCATATGGTATTTTTTTATGCAAATAGGGAACATTTCTCAAGAAATTAAATTCAATAAATTGAAGTAATAAATACAATTATTTTTCTTCAGATACTTATAATCAAGAAACGAGCAAAAAACTGAGCATTTAGTACAAACTTTCAATACTTGCAGTACGCCTTCCATTCAATTGCACATTCAGCTATTCAGTCCTTAAATTTTTGGGTTACTAATCCATTTCTGGCGAAAGTTTTGTTTATACTTTTTGTTCATTTTCTATTTTTTAAATTTTATTTAAGCTTTAATTTATATTTTATTTTCACTCGTGTAAAAAAATTACCCTTGTTTGATTTGATTGATCATAAACCAACAACTAGACCCGACAACTTAAAACAACATTGCAACGATTATAAGAACGGAGTAGCAAATCTTATTGTTACCAATTTAGCCATCTCGTTCATATAAGCTCTTGTAGACTTGCAATTTTTGTTGCAACAATTCTTCAATATTTGGGAGAGTATTGAAATAGAAATACATACTTATGTAAATACATTTTGTATTCCTCTCTGTATCTTTTTCACACAAAAATAAAAAGTTTTTGCAACAAAAATTGCAAGTTTGGACCGGGATTTATTGATATTAATGCGAAAACAATAACATATTACTCTGTTGTGTTTTTTGGTAGTGTCCTTCGTTGCAAGTTAAAATTTTTTATGAAAAATCACAAACAAATTTCAGGTTTGAAAAAATAGCTAAGAAAAAGCTAGATTAAAATAAAAATGGCTAAAAAATAGCTTCTAGCTAAATTCACTTTTCTTCCGGCTAAATGGGATGAAAAATTGCTAAATTTAGCCAGAAAATGGCTAAATTGGCATCACTGGTCATTACCTACCTATATTGTTATGGGAAGTAAACTTTTTCATGTGATTGCAAAAAATTTTCAGCGCTTTGTATTCCACTGTGAAATTTTGGTTTCTTTTGCTTTGCTACACGCTAAGAAAAAATATGGTTGAGGTAACCATAATTTAACAGCAACATACTATGATTGAATTATATGGTTGTAGTTAAATCATATTATTGTCAATAGGAAAGCAAACTCTTAATAATATTATTATCTGAGTTAATAATAATATTATCAAAATATGACAACACTATTGTTAGATGTGACTAAAATATAATTGAGACTCACCATAATATCATGTTCTTATATTATAATAATATTGTTAAATACGACAACATTATTATTTAATATAATAATAACATTTTGTTTTTCAATCATATATTTATTGGTGGGTCTTTTGTTTAAAACAGCTGTGCTGAAATTAAATGTATATATAGAAACGTATACTTATGTACATCTGTGTGTATACTCGAAACACAGACACGTCTGTATAAGCAGATAAACATATGTACGTATGTATATGTTTTTATTTATCTACGTTTTTGTTTGTTTGCACTTAATCTATTTATTTCACACGATGCGCGCAATACCGATAGCTTACAAACGAAACACTGAACTGACAGAAGATGTTTCTGAAAAAGATTTTTTTAAAAACTTAAAATAGTATGGTTTTGGATAACATTATATTGTTATTTACATTATATTATTTTTAAAAAATAACAAAAATTATGTTGCAGTTATAAATTTTTAACAAAACTATATTGTTAAACTCTAACCATATTACACTTTTTTATGAATATAAAAATGTAATTATTAAATTCAAACATTACTTTGCTTACCGTAACAAAATTAATGTTTAAAATAGCAAAAACTTAATTTCAACGACTATAGATTTGTTTCTGAGAACAT
Organism: Tachina fera; assembly: GCA_905220375.1. NCBI lineage: Eukaryota > Metazoa > Arthropoda > Insecta > Diptera > Tachinidae > Tachina > Tachina fera. The sequence continues at coordinate 79,963,101 of LR999966.1, forward strand.
AATATGGTTTTCTCAACCATTCTACAACCATATCTTTTCTTTGCGTGTATGCAGCAAAGTGACGTCTAAGGCAAATAAAGGTTAAAGTTTGAGGGTAATTGTAAATTTAGAAGACTTACTTCCTGTTTCCACAAGTTAGGCAGACGACTCGTCTAGAAAGTTTGTATGAAAATCACTCATAAAATTAGTGCTTTTCATATAAATATGATACTCAAACCGGCCGTCTGTGTTGTGGAAACAGGGAGTAAATAAGACCATAAGTATTCTCATAATGTTTTAAGCTTTTTGTTTGAAAGAAAAATTAATTATGGACTTTGTGACTACCGTCTGATAATAAATAAAGAGCAACAATTTCAAGTTTGAAATGTAACCAGTATTTAAGTAGTAACCCTCGTACCACTTAATTAAGTTTTTAATAATTGTGCATGCAGCTGCTTGCTTTTTTATTGGAATCTTTTATTAATATTTTACTCCAAATTCAGGTTTGTGTTCATATAATTTCCGTATATAAATATAAAAAAAAACCAAGATTGAAATATAAGTAAATATATCGTGCCATAAGTGCCAAAAAAGCTTAAGCGACATAATTTTCGAATTTTATTTTTTGATGCAATCGATTATTCATGATCGTTTGTAATCATTAAATCGTTAAAAAGCAAAATTCAAACAATATGCCGCTTAAGTCTTTTTTGGGGGTGATGGTTCTATATATTGAAAAAAAATTAATGTTCTTACAAATTTTGTTTTTCATCAAAAACTTTTAAAATAAAAACGAATTTATTTATTATTATGGAGAGAAAAAAACTTAAAATTAAATATTCACAAATTGTTTTGTGCTTTCTTGATAACAATAATTTTAATACAAATTTGTTTATATGTGAAGAACCTTAAAAAGTAAATTCTATACCAAGCGTTCTTCGCTTTCTCGCCTGTTATGATTCTGTCAGAAAAGTATTACATTGAAAGCGAAAGATTGCAAAAGGCCCGAAGCGGCACACGAACAAATCTACTGAATTTGATACCAAGTGATGCAAGGTTTCATTCATTTCATTTTTCAAATAAATAAATAAAAAATTCGGCATAAAATAAATGTTTAAGATAAAAAAAATCGCTTAAATATATTAAACATTTTGTGATCATAAGATTTCCGAAGTATAAAATATCATTAAGGCGACAAACAATCGCTGAAACAAAATATTTCTAAAATTAAAAAAGTAGAATTAAATTCAATGAAGTGCGACTTTAGCCTATATAATCGAATATCTTATACAAATATATATAAACATTTTCAAAATTTTTACCCTTTTTATTAGCTTTGGCGTTTTTTCAACTTGTTTTCATTTTTTGTACTTGTGGCGTTTTTTAGTTCTTGGAATTTTTTTTAGTTTTTGGAGATTTTTTCGGTTTTTGGAATTGTTGTGGGCCTTGGCGTTTTTCTTTTAATTTTGGCGTTTTCGGCGATTTTCTTGATTTTTGGCGATTAAGTTTAATTTTAGTGACATTTTTTAGAATTGGCGCTTTTTTTCGTTTCGACGGGTTTTTTTTCGCGATTTTTTGGTTTAGTTTTCACGCTTTTTTTTAAATTTCGTGCTTTTTCGTTTTGGGATTTTCGCTTTTTTTAGTTTTTGAGCTTATTTTCGTTTTTTGCGTTTTTTTACGGATTTTAGCGATTAAGTTTAGTTTTAGCGATTGTTTTTAGTTCTGGCGCTTTTTTTTCGTTATGGCAATATTTCAATTCTGAAGTGTTTTAGTTTTTGGCGATTTGTTCTTGTTTCGCAATTTTTTGTTCCGGTGATTTTTTTAAATTTTGGCGATTTTCTATTTTTCAAGCTTTTTCTTAGATTTGTTTGTCACTTTTTCGTTTATGGGATTTTGGCGCTTTTTAGTTTTGGAGTTTTTTTTTATTTTTTTTTTGATAATATTTTTTATTTTTTTTTTGGATTGTGGCGACTATTATGTTTTTGGCGATTTGTATGGTTTTTGGCAGTTTAAATTATTTTTAGCGATTTAGTTTAGTTAAAGTGATTTTTGTTGTACTAGCCTTTTTTCGTTCCTACAATTTTTCTTCGGGGTTTCAATATTTTTTTGTTTTAGCGATTTTTTAAATTTTAGTGATTTTTTCCGTATCGGCGACTATTTTTCGTTTTTGGAGATAAAGCAAGTTATCAAAATTACATTAATTGATAGAATACCCTTTAATTTTGATTTTTCTTAATTCTAGGGTTAATTGCATAAAATCGAAATATTTTTTTCTTTTCTCTTTTAAGCGGACATTAAAACTATTAAACATCAAATGAATAATTTCAACAGAAAATGAAAACAAAATTGAATACAATGATAACTTTTCACACTAATTTATTTTAGAATTTTGGGTCATCATCAAATAAATTAACGTCTCGAAAGTAATTGTTAATTTCCTCATTTTTAGATTAAACTGCTAAAAAAAATTGTAAATAAATTTGTTTATTTTTTCGAAATGACGTCAATGATTTTGTCGGCCTTCTGACTTTGTTCGTGAAATTTCTTTTGAAAACATTTTTATAATTTTATTTTTTATTATATAATTCTTGCAGGTCTCGCAAAACTTACCGTAGTTGACTTGGAGCCTGCCTTACAATTCTGTTCACATTTAATTTATGGTTATGCAAGCATCAATCCCACCACCAACAAATTGGTGGCTAAGAATGAAAAAATAGATTTGGATGTGGGCACTGGCTTGTATCGTACCGTTACCAATTTGAAGAAAAAGTATCCCCACTTGAAAGTGTTGTTAAGTGTGGGCGGCGACAAGGATGAAGTTGACAAGGACGACAATAAATATTTGACTTTGTTGGAGTCCAGTAATGCTCGCATTCCTTTCATCAACAGTGCTCATTCCTTGGTTAAGACTTATGGCTTTGATGGGCTTGATATAGCCTGGCAATTCCCTAAAAATAAACCCAAGAAGGTGCACGGTGCTTTTGGTAGTTTCTGGAAGAGCATTAAGAAAACCTTCTCTGGCGACTTCAATGTGGACGAGAAATCCGAGGAGCATAAGGAACAATTTACCGCTTTAGTAAGAGAATTGAAGAATGCTTTGCGTCCCGATGGTTATTTGTTGGGTCTTTCCGTGCTGCCCAATGTCAATTCCTCATGTAAGATTTACTTGATTTCACAACAAATTTTATTTATCTGTAACTGAAATGTTTATGCTGTTTTTCTAGTGTTTTACGATGTCCCTGCTATTGTCAACAATTTGGACTATGTCAATCTTATGGCTTTTGATTTCCAAACACCTGATCGCAATCCGGAAGTAGCTGATTTCCCAGCCCCCATTTATGAACTAAATGAACGCAATCCTGAATCTAATATCAATTATCAAGTGCAATATTGGTTGAACAATCATTGTCCGGCCACTAAGATCAATGTTGGCATTGCTGCTTACGGTCGAGCCTGGAAAATGACAAAGGACTCTGGTTTGACTGGTTTGCCACCAGTGCCAGACACTGATAAGGCGGCCCCTGCTGGCATACAGACACAAACAGAAGGTCTCTTGAGTTGGCCTGAGGTATGTGCCAAATTGCCCAACCCCGCCAACCAACACTTAAAGGGAGCTGATGCGCCCCTTCGCAAGGTCGGTGACCCCACTAAACGTTTCGGCAACTATGCATATCGCTCGGCTGACGATAATAATGAAAATGGCATGTGGGTGGGCTATGACGATCCCGATACTGCTGCTAACAAGGCTGCCTATGTTAAATCCAAGGGCTTGGGTGGTGTTGCCCTGGTCGATTTGTCTTTTGATGACTTCCGCGGTGCATGTACTGGTGATAAATATCCCATTCTACGTGCAATCAAATTCAAATTGCAATAAATTATCATTTAATCATTTTTATTTTACTCTTAAGGAATAAACTTGTTTTCAAAATTTATTTTTCAATAAATTAAAAAAAAAAACTTTTAGTGTTCTATTGTAGTGCACATTGGGTAGTTTGAGATAATTTTTAGGGGAAAATAATTTTCAGCAAAATTTTTTTGGAATTTAATTAGCTTTTCACTGATAAAAATTTGTAAACAGCATCAGGTTTCTTCATTTTATACTTATCAGAAATCTAAGCATTGAAAAGTTCGCGTTATTTCAAGCTGAGAGGCTGTCTGAAAGAAAATAATATATGTGCCCTTAATTATGAAAGTGGTCTAAGTCATATATTGCTCTGATCGAGGTATTTAGTAGATTATATTTGAACTAATCAAAAAGTGCTTTTAAACACTGAAAGAATTGTTTTCATAAATTCTATGAATTTCGACATTAGTCCAAGGAAAAAATTCATTAAAATTCAACCAACGTCACGCTTCATTGGATTAATGAAACCATTCCGTTAAAATTATCTTAATTAAAACTACGTCGAAATACGAAATGATTTCATTAAAACAATGAGATAATTTGCAACGAGATAATTTCCAATGAAATAATTTCATTAAAATAACGAAATAATTTCATTAAAACAATGAAATAACTTCACAAAAACAATGCAATAACTTTATTATAACAACGAAAAAACTTAATTGAAACTATATGTGTAAATAAGCGTACAAAGAGTACAAGAACAATCATACACTAACTTTGATGCAAGATTTTCGTTGACAACTGTTGAAATAAGTTTAATTTATCAGACTTTCATGACTACAATGAAATTTTCATTGGGACAACGAATACATTTCATAACTTTTACTCTAAATTGCTGTATATTTTATAATATTTTTTAGCTTTAAAGAATTTAATCTTTAACTTAATTGCTTTAAGGTATGAACTTATCTATATATGTTTATATCAAGCAACAATTGTAAATGTTTCTTAAATAAAAAGAGGTTTCTTAATAATAAGAAAATATTGTTGTCATAAATCCAATGAAATATTGTTACGAAACGAGAATACCAAATATTCGTGAAATTTTCATTGCATTTGTGAAATCATCATTCGATTTGTAAACAAAATCTAATGAAATTGTTGTTGTTGGATTTATGAAGCAAAATTCTTTCGGTGTATTATGCAGCATTTTAATTTAGAGATGTACTAGTCTCGATTGATATAAATTTATTTAATAATGTTTAAATATTTATTGAAGTTTTTTAAAGATTTATTTGATATTTCGAAGCAAAAATGCTCATGACTTAGACCACTTTCATAATTAAGGGCATATATATCGCTCATTTACTTCAATAGTGGCATAACTCAAAAAAGATGCGACATTTTATATTAATCTTGTGTAAAAATTTCATATAAATAGCTTGTACCATCACCTTCTGAGAGAAGAATTTTTCTTCATTTCTCCATTGAGTTGTATGCAAATGGAAAATTAAAAACACGTTTTCTGCAAAACTGGTTTTTTTGAGTTGTTCCACAATTGAAGTTAATCAGCGATATGTAATCAAAAAGAAAAAAAAACAGAAACGAAAAAAAATCATCAAGGAAAAACATGGTAGTCCACGGCCAACATTATCAAAAGCTTATAAAAAATGTATGTTAATGGAAAAAGTAATTTATTTGAGGTTAAGTTAGAATTGCACGTTTTATTAATAAAACCATTAACGTTCCCCAAAATATTATTGTTTTTTTAACCTTCTTCTTCATATTATGCACGATTCTATTCCTCTTGTTTAATAACTCATAAAAAATGTTTTACTCGTAATTTATACAAAAATTTTACAAAAACCAAATATTCAGTTGTTTGCTTTGATATGCTTTTAATAGAACGTAAAAAAATTATTTTTGGCCAAGATTTCGGGTCAAATTACATACTGTGCAATGGTGGCCATTCTCTCAATTTCTTATGCTCGCGAGCACGTGCTGCACACCAGGGATGGTAAAATTGGTACAATTGTAATTTTTTTGGTACTTTTTAACTTTGGATGGTACAATAGTATGCCAATGGTTAATTAAGTATATTCAAGGATTCTCCCCAGTTTCGTCCGTTTCATTTGTTTTTAAATGATTGTATAAAAAATGTGAACTCGTCCATTTCCAAATTATTTTTCTTCTAATTTAATTCGGATGCTAGAGCACATTCTGGTAATTTCTAATTTTCAAATTGCAACTTAAACAGCTGTAGCAATTCATATGCTTTAACACATGAACTTATAAGAAGTTTTGTGAAAACAATTCGGTGCCAGAATATTAAAGACGATTATTTTAATAAAAACTAATAAAAATAGTTTTGAACTAAAAAAATCTTTTAGTATAGTGAAGGTAAAAAATGTCTGGCCACCACTATGCTGCTGTTACTTAATTAGGAATTCGCTTTCATTTTTTCTAATCTTTTCTTTTAGAATAGGAGAACTTTAATCTGGGGAAAGAATAGTTCTTGTGAAAGTTTTCCCTGGGAATATTTAGAAATAGGCAGAAAGTACTATAAGACATTTTTTAACTTAATTTGTACGAATTCCTTGGATGGTTGGCTTTAGGACAATCGACTTTATTCCGAATTCAAAATATTTCAGCTGCAAATATTTGCAATTTTCTTAGGAACAAAACAAACCTTTTTTTAGGTAACTAAATAGAAATATTTACTGTACGGGAAGAAAATCTAAAATATACATATATTTTAAATCCAGTTAAAACACATTTTTTTTAAACCAAATTAAAATGTCTAAAAAAAGTTCTTAAACGTTTTAACACATGAGAATGTGTGAGCGTAAGTGAAAAAGTATTTTTTCGCTTTAACAAAGAAAACAACTCGTCTTAAAATGTTTCGACAATTCTTTTTTATTGGTTTCCCTAATAAATTTTTAAAAATTAGAATAAATTTATACAATGTCGGTATTATTAATATAAGTCAAAAGTTGTAACTCGTGAGAAAATGTAAGCGTGAGTGTTGAATATTGAAGGATGTTAAAAATTTAAAAAAAAATATTTTGTATAATGTCGAAGGTGAGTGTATTATTAATATTAGTCAAAAGCTGTCACGCGTGAGAGGAAGGGATCGTAAGTCATAAAAAAAGTTATTCCTCGTGAGAATAAGTGATGAAAACTTTAAGTACATTAACAATTTAAAAACTTTTGTAAAATGTCGAAGGTGAGTGCATTATTAATTTTCGCCAAAAAATTTCAGGTGTGAGAGGAGGCATAAAAACATTTTTCTTCGTGAAACTAAGTGACAAAACTTTCTTCGTGATACTAAATGATCAAAACTTGAAGGATGTTACCAAAGTTTGATTCCAAAAGAATCATTTCAATCGGTCCTGCCGTTTGCATGTACATAATTAATTATGGCCACAAAAAGGGTAAAATTTCCTATAGTGCAGTGTAAGGTTAGTATGTGCCTAAAAAACGGAGATTTTTGTTTACTTTAAAAAGGTAGCAAAATTCGATGAGTTCGAAAAGTCGCCCAAAAAGTCGCTACTCCTCAGAAAGGTGGCAGGCCTCAACTATAGCCGATGAACGGCAACTCTTGTAAGCAAGAATTAACTTGCAGCTCCTAAAAGTATGCTATACTGATGTTCAGTTATCTTAAATAAGCTGATATTGCACAGTGCTTTGATTCTGGTTTATTATGGCAACAATTGACAAACTATACAATCAGTTAAGATATTTTAATGAAATTTCGCAGATGGGAAATTTAGTTGTTTTTGCAGTGATATTAAAATGCACTGCCACTTATCTGTAGGGGAAAAGGCATTTACGGTCTTAGGTATAATCAAAAACTGGCATGAAATTAGCATAAGTGATAAAATTGAACTACGTGTTGACAAGTTCCTCTATATATAATTTAACATTAAAAATAGCCACATAATGTAGTTTTAACACTTGATTACATCCAAGCATGATTCTTAATGTAAAATTGAATGGCTAAACACTTAAAGACCATTTTAAATTTTGCAACTTATGCTAACTTCATGCCAGTTTTTGATTATACATAAGGTCATTTTTGTTTTAATTTTATAAATAAAATGCTTATCAAAAAAAAATAAAATACTTTTTAAAATTGGTCTACTTCAAAAGACAATCATTATGTTTTGAAAAGAATGGTATGGAGGGGACCATTTTGAGTCAACCAAACAAATGTTTAAAAATAAATATTGTAATTAAAAATTGCAATATGTATGTTAGAAACAAAAAATTATCCTTTCATGATTGTTTGAGAACTTAAAACAGCATTGGATATTGCGGAAAGCGTGAACACTACTTGTCGGAGACTACGAGAGAATAAAGTGAATGCCTGCAGTCGTCGAAAAGTACATTTACTTTCAAGTTAATTTTAATTATTATTTTTCCAACTTAATTTGTTTCTATATTTATGATTTGAAGCGATACGAACCCGGCTTTTTAAGCCAAATTTACTTTCTTTCGAGCACCTGAACCTGTTTTTTATATTTGGTACGTCTTTTCAAACCGCTAAAACAGTTTTAAAAATTCTTTCATTGCCAGCGACAAACAGAGCCTATTTTTATCCGGTTTGGAACCGGTTTTTTTATTTGGTACGGTACCGCTAAAACGAATTTAAAATTTTTTTCTTGACCAGCACCACACATAGCCTATTTTGGAGCTGGTTCGGAACCGGTTTTTCATATTCAGTACGGATTTTCAAACCGCTAAAACGATTTTGAAATTTTTTTCTTTACAAGGACCAAACATAGCCTATTTTTTATCCGGTTTGGAACCCATTTTTTATATTTACTTTTATATATACTCCGGATTTTGAAACCGTTTTGAAAATTCTTTCATTGTCAGCATCAAACACAGGCTATTTTTTATCCAGTTCGGAACCGGTTCTTTTATATATACTCCGGATTTTGAAACCGTTTTGATAATTCTTTTGTTACCAGCATCAAACACAGCCTATTTTTTGTTTTTATATTATATTATATTATATTTTTCAAACCGCTGAAACGGTTTTAAGAATTCTTTCATTGCCAGAATCAAACATAGCCTGATATTTTTCCGGTTCGGAACCCGATTTTTTCATGTTTGGTTCGGTTTTTTTGTTTTCTAAAAAAAACACATCTTGGAGCTGATTCGGGTAATTTTCGTTTGGGGTTTGATTGTTTAACCAGTTTTTAACCGCCTATTTGTCCGATTATATGGTTTTTAACAAATAACAAAACATTCATAAATTGTATGTATATTTTTCAAAATATCTGATCAATGCGAACAGAGGCGGGTAAAATATAGTTCTTAAATAAAAAGCGATATTATCGAATACAAAATAAATTTTGTATAATTTATATTATTCTGGATAAGTTTGAAGTTTTTTCAGTGTAAAATTTAATTTGGATTCCGGCAACACTAGAACATAATAAAATCTTAAAAAGGGAAAGATCAGCATGGAGAGAGAGTATTAATTATACTAAAAGTTGAGGGATTTTTCACATTTAACAATCACTGGAAGTGTGGCGGAGCAAAGTTGGCATCTGTCAAATTTTTTTTCAAAGTTTGCTTTCTATAACTTTTCAATAGCAATATCACTATATTTTTTTTTTGCTCTCTTGAATAGTGAATTTAAAATTAATTGTTTTGTTTAATTAAATTAGGCTACGCCCCATTATTATGTTTTAAATTCCCCTCTTCATCAATCTTTATGAGGTGAGTGGTAGAATTACTAATGCATGCTAAGAGGCTAATTATTTTTTGTCTTTAAGAATATTCTCTGCAATTAACCCGTCAATACATATAAAACATTTTTTAACCTATTTATTGGTTTTTGTTTTAGTTTTTCTTAACACTTCGAGACTCTAGAGAATATTTCTATATAAAGGGCTGATGCGATTAGTTATCGCTGAAGTTTCAAAGTGTTTAGATCGGGGATGCAAGTTATTTTAAAATTAAATTAATTAATTTAAATTGAAATGAAATTTTTTATTGTACTGTGCGCTCTAGTGGGTGTAATAACATTTTGTCAGGCCTTTGTCAAGAGCAAAGAAAAAGTGTTGTGTTACTACAATAGTGATTCGGGAAAAAAACAAGGTAATTTTTTTTTCATATATTTTCAGCCTCAACTAGTTTTTTTTATCACTTTATAATAGGAACAATTTGTGAATATCTTTTAAAAAAAACTTAAATTGCTTTTAAGCATAAAATTGCAATAAATTATTAAATTTTACTCATATCACTAAAAATAATGATAAAAATCATCTGCATAGCAAAAATTATTGAAATAAAATTTATCTTCTCGACTTAATGGATTTTTTTAATCTTCCATAAAAGAAATTTAAAGTACACGTAGCTTCAGCTTAGTTGCGTATTAAATAAACTAAACAAAAATTAATGAAAGGATAAACATGCAGAACAAGCGTGGCTACAATTTAAAAAAAAATTTAATGTTATTGATAAAAAAATTTGGAAATACTTAAAAATTAAACTTAATTTTTGGAATATTTTTTCTTCTTAATACTTATGTTTTAAAAACGAATTAGTTTTTCATAATTTCCTAGCAAATGTTTCGTTTCATTTGATTAAAACTTAGTTGATTCTAAATAACATAATTTTGCCAAAAAAAAACCCCGTCTTCAATGCAAAGATCTCATAGAACATTTTCGAAAAAAAATGTGGAATGTAAAATTATATTTTAATGGACGTAACGCCGCCCATTTTTTTAAATGCAATCATAATGTGTCCTTTTCAGACCTCATGATGTGTAAAAATCGGTACAGTACAACCACTTAAAATAAAATATTAAATTTTAGTCATAGCTGTTAAGTAATGATTAATCGTACTGATTATTAATTTGAATACTTTTTTTAAAGGTGAAGTTATGATTAAATCAAGGTTATATATCAGTTTCGCACGATTACCAATAACGGAAAAGTAATTTGAATTACATTAAATTACAAAAATATAATCCAAAAGAATCAAAAGTAATTAAAAAATAGTCCGATTACTTTTAAAGATTACTTTCAATTCTTTTTGATTATTTAACAATCAAAAGTAGTCTTTGAATTCTTTTTTTCAAGTAACTTATTAGTTATTGATTATTTTTCAATTATTAGTAATCGTAATGAATTATTTATCAGAAATTCTTTTAAAGGGAATTATATAATCATGATAATTCTTTTTAAAATGTAATCTAATTGATAACTAATCGTAATCAAAATTTAAGAGCTCCGATTTTAGTGGGTATGACTCTGCCCATTATTTTAAATGGGAGATTGTGTCTATCTTAGAGTTACAGGTTTGCAGTAACTTTCGTAAAATTTAGTTAAGTAGAACCACCTGAAATATAATATTAAATTTTTAATGGGCGCAGTCCCACCCATTTCTTAAACTTTAAAATTGTGTTATTACAAGAAATAAAGGTGTTTCCTAGACTTCGTGGCAATCAAATATGTATAATATCATCAAATTAGATAAAAAAAACTAATGGGCGTGTCCCTGCCCAATGAATCGGTCTAATATAAACCATGTTATGAAGTAACACTGCAAAAAAATATAGACGAATTCAAAAAGTTTTATTGAAGTCCGTTAAAAAGAAAACTGAATACTATAAACATTATTAATTTTTAAACGATTTATGAGCTTTGTTTTCCTACATTTTAAAAATATTTAAAATGGTTGAGTAAATTATTAAATTTCTATTTACATATTTTGTAAATAAATTGCCCTGCAGACGATCAAATAAGACCGTCGTATGCTTATCGCTTAAAACGAGACGAGCAAATAAACACATCAATCACCATTTGTATTTTGACTTTGTAGCATTCGTTTGAAAGCAATATAAATTGTTGTTCGTTACCACACTACTATATTTTTAACAAGAATAACAAAGAAGGTCAATCAGTGTTTGAGACGATAAAAAAATCAGCAGTCAAATAAAAAAATATATATTTTTTATTCTTTGAATGAATCTTGGTTGGCGAAAAAATACAACTGCACCCACTTAAAAATGTGATTGATGATTTTATTGGATAGTCTACAGGGCATTTAAGATCGATTCTGAGTGTTTTAATAGATAATAAAGGAAAGCGATCTCAACGCTGAGACCAAATCTCTTATAAAGATAAATAAAGGGAAATAAATAAAAAATAATTGATGTCACGTGATTCGTTGGTTCCACATTATGAACACAGAGTGTAAGCACCTTATTTGTTCAATAACTGGTAACTGGTATTAAAAATATAAAAAAAAATTTAAGAAATTAAAAACGTTTCCACTACCTGTGTTCTGTAACTCGCGAGAAGTTTTCGCGTCGAGAAAAATCAGACAATTATATTGGTTGTCCTTTGTCCTTGTCACAGGCTGATTCATATACAACGTAAAATAAGCTTACAAGGAACATGAGCCAGGAACTAAGTTTTTTGTTAGTCATCCTGTGTTTCACAGAATGACAAAAAACTTTTCGTTTGGAAAAGTTCTCACCAAAGTTACAGAACATAGGTACAGGGTTGGAAAACCTTTTTTTTTTGTTATAAAAAAGTAACCTACTAAAACTAATATTATCTTTTTCTATATAAATTAATCATATCTTATATTTTTAAAAGAAATATATTTTTGTAAGAAATCAGAAAAATCCAAAAAGGATGATTGCAGAGTTGGGAAGCTTAAACTTTTTGTGATATAGAAGTGCAACTAGGTATAATTAACCTTTTTCTCTTTCTTTATAAATTAAATATATTTTATATTTTGGAAAAAAAGTTTGGTATAGAAAAGTAGAAAAATAAAAACCAAATCCCCAGAGCTGGAAAGTTTTAATTTTTTTTTTTTTTGATATTAAAATAACTAAATAAAACTTGTTTTTGTCCTTATTTCCCTGTTCGCTAAACATATTTTATAAATTTTTTAAAAAACTAGATTGGATTAAGGAGTCAGAAAAATCTAAAAGGGTGATTCCAAGGTTGGAAAAATAAACTTTTTTTTTATATAAAACTAAATAAAAATTTAATGTACTTTTTGTCTTAGAAAGAGATAGTTTGGAATAAAAACTTAGAAAAATTAAGATCATTGCTCCAGACATGGAAAACTTAAACTTTTTCTGGTATATAAAACTAATTAAATCAAACTATATATTTATTTGGTAATTAAATATATTCTATATTTTAGAAAGAAATAAATTTGTATTAAAAACCACAAAAATCAAAATTATGGTTCCAGGGTTTGAAATTGAAAAAAATGTGGTAAAATAAACCAAAAACTGGTTTTTTCAATTAAATAAATATGTATGTATGTGCTTATGCATGTATCTGCATACTTTATATCAAACGTACTTCGGTAAAGTGTATATAAGAATCGGCACAGCCGAATATAGCTCTATTACTTGTTTTTATTAAAGGTTTTAATTATGTTTATTTATTTTAAATAAAAAAAATTTTTTTATGTTCATCCATTCGCTATATTGAGTTTGACTGTTTTATTTGTTAATATTCTTACAAAAATATTCTTATTGAAGTTTGAAGATAAAATAAACTACACATATATATTATATGTACATAAATATTTTTCAAACTTATAAAAATTAATATCTATTAGAGTAAAGTAAATATGTATCATAAACGCTTATACATAAGCTTATACTGTTGTCACACAGATGTTTTTAAAATGAAAATTTGTTAATAGGCCAAGGCTAAGTAAATTAATTCTTGTTCTTTTATATTTAAAATAAACAGTATCCCACCAAATATTCAGCTTCGATATCGACTAAAAGTTATTAATCAGCGAATAGTTTGGTGATGAAAATAATTTTTTTAAACTTCACCGAAAAATTCAACTTAAAGCAAATTGAATTGAATCCTTCTGATAAGTCTTAGGGTGCGTACAGAGTGGCCGCTTGTTGCCGAGCCGAGCTGATTGACGTTTGTTGCGAGAAGCAATGCGAGAAAACTGGGACTATACAATTTAGTACAAAGAGCGCAAAACTGATTGAGTGCGAGAAAACAGTTCCAAAGCGTTTTTTATGTTATTTTGTTATGATTTAAACTTGTTTGGAAAACATAAAAAAATTTAAAAAAAATTTGAGAAAGAGGCCCATCCGATACGATGATTTAAAAATCTTGCTTCATTCTTGATTCTCTCTAAAAGTTGCATAAGTTGCTTCCAAAAACATTGTACATTAATACCATGATTTTTTCCATGTTTCTAGTTTTGATTTTTTTCTTCCGAAAATTGTATCAGTGTTACCATTAGATTTTTTTCTCTACATGTTAAAAAATTTCCCCCACGAAAATCTACAAATTTTAATAATTTAATTTAAAGAAAGATAACTTGAAAACATTTAATACCTTATTCAGAAAGTAACGTTTACAAAACAAATGTCCATGCAAAATTTGTTTTGTAAACCAATTGAAACCAATTCAATTTCACAAACACGAATGAACAACAAACCCAAATGCATACAAACATTCATAAAACCCCAGCAAAAAAAGAGACTCCAAAAAAAGTCATGAAAATGTAGAGTTTGCGATCTGGAAGTAGTGAAAATTGCGACCCGATCTAATGATTTTTACATAGGGTTGTCATTGCAAGAAGTTCTCTTTTTCGATGCCTGGTCACTAAATTGGAAGCGATATTAAGAAAAACTCCTTTTTTTTATTCTATGATAATATTTTCATCTAGGAAAAATGGTAAATAGATATCTATTTTAACAATTTGTTTTTTAAACCCGAAACAGTGTTTTCATGTAAATTTAAGCAAATAACTTTTAAATTTTAGACTAAAATTAGTTTATAAATTTCTTTAAAAAAATTATTTTTTTTTATTCTGGTGAATATTTTCTAACACTATGGAGGAGTTACAAGGTTTTGTATGGCTAAAATAAGCTTCTAAATGGTTTTTTGCTCACTCTCGGCAAATTAAAAATATCGATTTTTTGGAAGCAATGAAAATGTGTTTCTCGCATGAAATATTCTTGCAAAAAGCGTCAAGCAGCTCGACTCGGCAACAAGCGCCCACTCTGTATGTTTTAAAAGTTTTATTTTTCTGATACGATAAAAAAATTAAAGTAATATGCATTTTCTAGTTCAGAATAGAAATAGCGAACTTCTTTGTTTAGTTGCGAAAAAAACTATTAAAGGTATTCACGTCAAAAGTTGCACTGGTGCGAAAAAGCAAAATTGCAAAATTTTCCAAAAATGTAACAACAACCACATAGAAAATTATTTTGCACAAATGATGCAAAATTGTCAGGGTCTCAGTAAGTGCAAGATTATCAGGGTAAATTTTGCAAAATTGTGCAACTTTTTATGGCATTGCCAATCCAAAAAAATTTACAAAAAGTACTTAAAAAATCAACCATACAGCAAATTACAACGCAGAAATGCCAAAATGTTTTTCTTTTAAATGAAAAAACAAGTGGAAGATATTTTCGGACCAAATTAATTAATTAAAATATTATGAAATAATTTTTTTTTAAATTCTTAGCTAGAAATTATAAGGAAATTTTCAAATTCGATTTTAAGATAACAAGTAAATAATTTTGTTATTTTCAAACGACCTATGGCTTAAATTTTTATTACAATTTTGTTAAATAATACCAGTACTATTAATATTGATATTTTTATAAGTGAATTAATTACAGAATAATTCAGCATTTAGACAAACTCTTTAAACAATCAAGAAACATACGAGTACAATATATCATTGCACATATTGTATTGCTTGATAGACAACTAAACAAAATGGGTTGCTCACGTCAGAAAGTGCAATTATGCTTTTTTGCACAGTTGCAAGAGTTGACGTGAATACCTTTATTGAGAACTAATAAATTATTTCAAAGTACGAGTAATATATAAAAAAAGTGTAAGGTAAAGTTAATGTTGGCTTTAATTGGAAATTAAGCTTACAGTATGCCTTTACTTTAAAAGTTGAATGTGAATACCGGCATAAAGTAGAGCTGAGTTTAGACTTGGGTCGGACTCATTCAGTCGGTTGTTTTTGACACAAACTAATGATCAAACCCATGTTATTTAAATAGCTTTGTTCATTAGTTTGTGTCAAAAACGACCGACTGAATGAGTTCGACCCAAAACTAGCTGAGTTCAACTCGTTCAGTCACTCATTTTAGGCCTAAACCTATGATCAAACCCATGTAACACATTTAAATTACATGGCTTTGATTTTAGGTTTGCGTCTAAAATGAACGAATAAACGAATTGGACCCAACTCTAGCATACAGCTGTGGCTGATCTAGTTATTTGTAGACTTGTATCGAACTCTTTCATTAGATCGTTTTTTGATACAAACCTATGATCAAACACATGTAATTTAAGTGGGTTTGATATTTTTTTTGTGTCAAAAACGAGCTACTGAATGAGTTCGATACAAGTCTAGTTATTTGTATAAACGCAAGACGTTCAGTAGTATAATTTAATATTTATCTTATTTTTTAGGACTTGCAAAGCTTACTATTGACGACTTGGAGCCTGCTTTAGGATTATGTACCCATTTAATTTATGGTTATGCCAGTATAAATGCTACAACATATCAACTCGAAATTAAAAATGAAAAGCTTGATTCGCATGGCAAAAGTCATTTGAGAAAGATTGTTGAAAAATTTAAAAAGGTGAACCACAACTTGAAGGTGCTGTTAAGTGTTGGCGGCGACAAGGATGAAACAGGCAAAGATGACAATAATAAATATTTAACTTTGTTAGGGTCCACCAAGGCTAAAATTTCCGTTGTGAATAGCGCCTTTTCGATAGTTGAGGGTTGTGGCTTTGATGGTCTCGATATTGGCTGGCAATTTCCCAAAAATAAACCCAAAAAGGTGCACGGTTATCTTGGGGGTAAGTGGAAGAGCATTAAGAAAACATTTTCCAATGACCACGTTGTTAACCCGAACGCTGAACAGCATAAGGAACACTTTGCAGCGTTAATTGCAGATTTGAAGAATGGTTTTCGTCCCCTTGGTTATTTGCTGGGGGTTTCTGTCTTACCTAATGTCAATTCCTCATGTAAGATTTACTTGATTTGCGTAGCAGGTTTTTTTTTTGTTTCTGTAACTTAAATGTGTACCTTGTTTTTCTAGTGTTTTACAATGTTCCCGCGATTTCCAGCAACTCCGACTATGTCAATCTTATGGCCTTTGATTTCCAAACACCTGAACGCAATCCCAAGGTAGCTGATTTTCCAGCTCCCCTTCATGAGTTAAATGGACGCAATCCAGAATTTAATATCAATTATCAAGTGCAATTTTGGTTGAAAAATCATTATAACGCCAGTAAGATTAATGTTGGTATGGCTGCTTATGGCCGAGCCTGGAAAATCACAAAGGATTCTAAATTGTGTGATAAGCCACCAGTATCAAGTACTGATGGTGCTGCTCCTGGCGGCGTACAGACACAAACTGAAGGACTTTTGAGTTGGCCCGAGATATGCGTCAAATTACCAAACCTTACCAACAAAGATCTGAAGGGAGATAATGCACCTCTAATTAAGGTAGATGACACCACTAAACGTTCCGGCAATTTTGCTTATCGTACGGCTGACAATAATGATGAACATGGCATATGGGTGGGCTACGAGGATCCCGATACTGCTGCCAACAAGGCTGCCTATGTTAAATCTCAGGGCTTGGGTGGTGTTGCCTTGGTCGATTTGTCTTTTGATGATTTTCGCGGTGCCTGTGCTGGTGAAAAATATCCCATTCTACGTGCCATTAAGCACAAATTGCAATCACATACATAAGATTATATAATAATATAATAGTCGATCTTACGTAATTTTGTTCTCAGCTATCGTGTGTGAGTTTTGGAGATATTACTCTCTTAATATTATCGCCTTGGCGTTTTTCTTTTGTAAAATAGTTTGCATAACTTGGATGCAAAAAAGAATGGTGAAAATTATATACATATAATATAAATTTTTAATTGTTTTATTAGTTTCTATTTATTTCTATTTACATAAGATGCATATAAATGGCCCTGTAGACGATCAAATAAGCCCAAAAATCAGTGTATAACTCATGTTATATGTATGAGTGTCGTTTGTTCATTCAAACAATCAATCACCATTCATATTTTCAGTTTTAGGGGTTTGCTTCAAAGCAACTTAAGTTATTGTTCGTCAGCACACTCCTACATAATTAACAGGAAACACAAAGAAACTGATGTTTTTTTGTCAATCAGTGCTTTAGACGATCAAAAAATCAGCCGTCAAATAAAATTTTTTTAATTGTCATGAATGTGGGCGTGTAAGAGAAAAAGCACGAATGTACCCGTCCAACTAGGTGATTGATCAGTTTATTTTATCGTCTACAGGGCACTTTATATCTATTATTAGTGCATTGAAGAGATAACTAAAGAAAGCGCTCTCAAGAGTTCTACCAAATTTGTATTAAGAACAAATAACGAGAAATTAATAATAATAATTCCGATCCCGCGATTCACTAGCACCATATTATGTAAGTTCGATTATCAGAAATTCAAATTCAAGTAATATTATTCATTTTATTAACATTATGTTGTTCTTAGCATAAATATTTTTCAATAAAGTTTCTGTAAACAGAAAAGCAAAATAAAACAATAAGATTGCTTTTTTAATGTTTCAAAAGTACGCTTCCAGATTTCTATATTTTTAACTTCATGCAAGTTAAGATCACCAATAATACAAAAAAAAACTTCCTATTAAAAAAAAAAAGAATGAAAGAAGATAAAATATTGGAATAAATTGCTACTGAAATACTTAGTACACAGCACACGAGCTGGCTGAAAGAATTCCTGGCGCCTTTTAAGCACAAACTTAAAAACATACATACATACATATGTATGTGACATTCGTTTCTGTGTCACTTTGAGGTCAGTTAGCAATTGTTTTATGGGTGACAAGGCTTTGGTTTGAAACAACTGCCGTTTGATGATTCTTCTCCCACATACACACACACAATCAAGCTTATCCATGCCCTCTAGTCAGCCTACACCGAAAGAATATTGCTTCATAAATCCAACGAAACAATTCTATTAGATGTTTTTCACAAATCTAATGATAATTTCACAAATCAAAAAAAATTTCACGAATATTGCCAAAGAATTTCATTGGAATTGCTTCGTTGGTACTCTAGTTTCATAACAATATTTCATTGGATTTATGACAACAATATTTTCTTATTATTAAGAAACCCCTTTTTATTTAAGAAACATTTACAATTGTTGCTTGATATAAACATACATATATAGATAAGTAAATACCTTAAAGCAATTAAGTTAAAGATTAAATTCTTTAAAACTAAAAAATATTATAAAATATACAGCAGTTTAGAGTAAAAGTTATGAAATGTATTCGTTGTCCCAATGAAAATTTCATTGTAGTCATGAAAGTCTGATAAATTAAACTTATTTCAACAGTTGTCAACCAAAAGCTTACATCAAATTTAGTGTATGATTGTTCTTGTACTCTTTGTACGCTTATTTACACATACAGTTTCAATTAAGTTATTTCATTGTTTTTGTGAAGTTATGTCATTGTTTTAATTGAATTATTTCGTTGGAAATTATCTCGTTGTTATAATGAAACTATTTCGTGGTTTTAATTTCTTTCATTGCATTGATGACACTGTTTAATACATTTGACGTAGTTTTCATTAAAATAATTTTAACGAAACTGGTTTCACTAATCCAACGAAGCGTGACGTTGGTTGAATTTTAATGAATTTTTTCATTGGATTAATGTCGAAATTCATAGAACTTATGAAAAAAATTCTTTCGGTGTAGAGCCATATGTCTCTATGTCAACAATCTTTTCTCTAGCGACAATTGCACTAGTTGAAATGTCGACAAAATTCCTTTTAGAGATAAGTTAGAGACAACAGTTCTAGTATTTTTCTGGTGACATTGTCAATGAACGCGACAATAGTTTGTTTTTCTTTTTTATTATGCTGTGCAATAATGTAAAAAAATACATGTGTTTATGTTTGTTGCCCCAAATCTTTTAAAATTGTAGATGAAGGTAACTAAAATGTATTAGTGAATCTTTGGTTCAAATGTCCCAATAAGGTCGTAAAAGAATAGTGCTAAAGTCTACTGGTAGGTTTTCAATGACAACAGTATGTTATATGTCAATAGGCGATTACATTGGCTGGGGAGCACCTAGTCAGTAGTACTATTGACACTGTCAATAGCAAATGACAACTATTTTACTATTGACATCAAGCGAGCAAATATCGATATTGTAGACTAGAGCCCCTAAAATTTACTAGTAAATCTTTGGTGCCAATGTCTCCATGTGGCCCGAAAAGAACTACTTACTAAGCAGTGCTACACTTTAGTGGTAGATTTTCAATAACAAGCTAATGTTAAATGTCAGTAAATGTTTATATTGGCTGGGGTATAACTGGTCAGTAGTACTAATGACAACCTCACTAATAAATCACTACAATTTCACTATTCGCATTTCCTGCTGGGTTGATATTCTTGGAATGTGTGTTTGCAATGCGGTTGCATAGATGACTCTATACTTTTGAATTTCGTTTTCATTGCCCAGATTATACACGATGGTTTGAATTTTAAGAGTCATTTTTTTTGTTTATTTTTTGTTTTCTTCCTGTTTGTTAGCATTTCAAAATGACATTAAAGGCGTGCACAGTTCCACTTGATTGCAGAAGTTAAGGTACAAGTATTATCACTTAAAAATTATATATATAAAGCTGAAATTTGCTGCAACTGAGGCCCCGCACAGTGAAACAAACATAAGAATGCCGGTGATGCAGGTGCAACCGCCTTGTAAAACAGCATGTTGTTCCGTTTTGCTGAGTGTTTGTCAGAGTATTAACAATTAACTTTGGTGTTATTTTTTCCTTAAAAATTATCACATCTAATGTATGAGGTAGTGTGAGTAAAAAATAGTATTGACTTGTTTTTAAAAAAATTTGTTTTAAAACCCAAAATATGTTTGTTGCTTTTGTTTTTTAATTTTATAAGTAACTACGAACTCTAGGCTAAACAAAACCAAACAAATCATTTATATTGATGGTGAAGCCTTCCTATAATATTTATCAAGCTTATGGCGTTTTCTTTTCTGGAAAAAGTGTAACATATTTTAACTTTCTATAAAAAAAAATATCATTTAGCGTTCGTTTTAAGAAGAAATTTACAGCCTGTTTTTCGAAAATGAATAAGTGTATACGTTCTTTAAAATAACAAACAAAACTATGTTTACGTTTTTAAAACATTTATTTATTTTCATGTAAGTGACAACGAAAGAGCTTTAATTTTCTAGACTCATAAAATTTTTTATGTAAAATTTATTAAAATTCGGTCTACATATTTTTCATTTCACTTTAACGAAAATCCTATTTAATTTTTAATGTTGAAATGTTAACTGACTTAAAAAACTTAGAAAAAATTTTTATCTTTTATTTTTCACTTTAACTTACAAAAATAAATAAATAAACGAGAAAATATGAAAGAATTTATCCGCTATGCAAAAAAAAATACGTTTGATTGAAGTGAACAGTAAATCAAAATTTCCATACAAAAGTCGGTTTTAACGTACACCTGAAACATACGTTAGTTTTTTCTTCGAGGTCCATATAAAGAAAAAAATTTCTCTTGTTTCTGTAATATTTTTGTTACCAAAATAATATTTGCATTATTTTTCATAATTTAACTGTCAAACAAATCATAAAAATTTTTAGCATTGAGTCAAAATAAAGTATGAGTTATAGGAAAAATAATAGTTCTAATAACAACGGAAAATACGGAATACAATGAAAATCTATATTAAGCTGTGTATAATTTTCTAAATGAATGCTTGAATCAATTAAAAATAAAATTGCTTACCCCCTTGTTCATAAAATTTAAAATAATTTTGAAATGAATTTTATTTAAAATTTTTCATTGGAATTTTTTTAATAGATTTTATTTTTGTTATTTCGTCACTGATATAATTTTGTGAGTGTGATTTTTTGGTTATACCTAAAAAGCTCTTTTTATGACAAAACGAAAGCTTTTGAAAATGTTTTATAAAAAGCAAATTTTTAACGTTATTGTTTATAAACGAAACATATAAACGAAAAACAGGCTGTTAAGCTCGCAAGGGATGATACAATAATTTATAATAAAATGAATGTTTTAGAAAATCATTTTATTGCGAATTTTCATTAAAAAGTGTAATAAGTGTAATATATTTTTACAGAAAAGAAAATGTCATTAATTTAGTACTTTTTCACAAAAAAAAATAATGCTTATTTGGCACATAAAATTCACTTATTAAATTTTCTTCTTAAGTCCCGCTGAAAACTTTTATTTTTGGCTTATCAAACACAAACTAAAATATTGCAGCTTACTAAAATTTTAACAGAAGTCAAATGACAGCTGCTTGTTGACAGCACCCTTTTCAGTTAAGAGGCAGGAAACTCAAAAAGTCTACTTCTTATTGACACGCTTTGAAAGTTGCTTTTTTGAGATTGTGAAAACATCATACAACAGTCATTACGCTTATTCTTTCATTTATAAATAAAAACAATACTAGATATTTCGCTGCTGTTATATCTGTTTTTTCAATTATGTTCTGGTCAACTCTTGCACATGTGTAGTTGACATACATATGCATACATGCGACTTCTAGTCAGTCCATTATTAAGCAAACAAGAGAAAATACACAAAAGAGTGTAACTTATTTTATACTCGTACACAGATTTTTGCATTACCACTCTTGTCTATCCCGTAAAATGAATTGTAATGAAGTTGGTCATGGATACATGAGAAAGATTTCATTCATACAACGTACTTTGCTCATGAGTTGTAGGCATAGCAATAAGCATACATACATATAATGTACATATTTATATGCATATAACACCAAACACAAATATAAGCATTCTTGGCTTCGGTAAGATGTATCGTAAAGACTGGCATGACGGGGCAATTAAGCCTCTAATTCACTAATTTTGTTTGCTACTTCTGATTAAGCCGATATACGGAAAAGTTAAATCTTCCATGTCAAATACAATTTCAAATTGCCATTTTTTATTTTTAAAATAATAAAAGTTGTTTTGGTTTCATTTAAATTTCCTATGAAAAATATGAAGATTACATGCTCTCAAATATAAAAAGCATAGATACGCAAAGCTTTTTGTAATGTTCTGAGAATTCCACAATATAGTAAAATTAAAAAAAATCGAAATTGCTTCAGCAATTGGAACTGAAAAAATAACCGAAAGTTCCTCAAAGAAAAAGACTACATCATAAGTGAGCAAAGTAAATGCACTTAATATTAAAAGCCGAATTTTTTACAATGACTGCATTCGTTGCTGATCTGGTAACAAAATTATTCCCTTAGTTTAAGAAAAAAATTATTTTAATCACGTAATTGCTTGAATCAGTCAAACCTTATTAAAAATGTTTACGCATTACAACGTCATGAAAAGTCATTTTGATGGTGTTGATTTAACGAAGGATAAAAAAATTTATGATAAAATATGTTCAAACGTGTATGATCACACATGTTTAATCAAACTTGTATGATCAAACACGTTTAGTCAAATGTGTATGATCAAACATGTATTTTCCAATATATATGATTGAATATTTGTGATCAATTATGTATGATCAAAAATCTATGGTCACATGTATGTATTATCAAGCATAAATGATCAAACATGTTTGATATAACCTACATTATAAAACTACTGAAATCCAACATGTGTACACAAACATATGTGATAAGAAATAAACAAATTAGAGTTGTTTCAAATAGACTTGTATCGAACTCTTTCAGTAGCTCAATGATCAAACCCATGTAATTTAAATTGGTTTTATCATTGGTTTGTGTCAAAAACGTTCGAATCAAAACTTGTCCCAAGTTGCACTTAGAGATAAGTGTATTTTTTCTTCTTATTATTTAACAATTTTGACAAACCTTAAAAGTATTTGTTTTCAATTATAACAATACGAATCGATTTAATACAAATGCTGACACTTCAGTGCAATACGGAAGCATCCAGCTTTTTTTTTTGAAGAGGTAGAAGGGGGGTGAAAAAGTCGATTTCCCGTACATACAGACAGTTTACGCTTGTTGGACCAACCTATACATAAGGACTCATAATAAATACATATGCTTTATGGGGTCGCATGTGAATATTTTGCAAAATATAAACGAGTTGAAAAACCTAC
Organism: Tachina fera; assembly: GCA_905220375.1. NCBI lineage: Eukaryota > Metazoa > Arthropoda > Insecta > Diptera > Tachinidae > Tachina > Tachina fera. Next base: position 79,987,110 of record LR999966.1, read on the forward strand.
ATAGCCTTGCCATTTTTCGTGAAGGGTATAATATTATCCTACGCCAAATCGCTGCTGGAACTTGCTGAGAGACTGTTTGAACATTAGAAAATTCTATGAAATAACATTTTTCTAAGTTCTGCTTGCTGGAATTTTCTATGATTAATTTAATCACTTTTGTTTAAAAAATATTCTTCTGTTTTAATGTTTATCTTTTATGCAAAAAAACAGGATCAAGTAGAAAAAATTATTTTAATTCTCGAAGCTAATAGATCACAATTATATGAAATAGATTAGTAAATTTCATGCCTTAAAGTCTATATTTCCCAGTGTAATTTTGCGGTTAGCGATAACCTTAAAATTTTAACTGTTCAATGATAGTGTGCCCGATTCAATCGCAACTCTAATTGTATTTTATGCGATAAAGTTTTGCTAAACCTTTTTAATCGTACATAAATCCCTTTAAAAAATACTTATAGTAGCAAACAACCACTCACATATTTATTGTTTGTTTAAAAGTTTAAAATTTTTGCTACACATTATTAAACATTATAAATTATGCGTTTGTACTCGTCTGTGCATTAATACAAACATTCATGATGTAATTAGAAATGGGTACTTGCACAAGATGAGTTTTATAACAAATTAATAACAAAACAGAAGATATATGCCGCAGGTTATAGCTATGCTGCTTGGCTATATATAATAAACCTACGTCCCTTTTAAAAATGTATGATTAACAGTTAATGTGAACTTCAACTGCAAGTTCTTAATACAAAACTTGCCTTTAAAGTCCCTGTTAAGTTTTGATTGCACATTTTGAAAAGGCTTTTTAATATGTTAAATAACAATGCAATAAAATTGTATTATATGATGATGTCAAATTCGCTTCAAATATTTAAAAATCTTTTCATTTATTTCCCATTATATTCTTTTCTGGCGGTGTACAATTAAATTGAATTTAATTAATTACAGCCGATCAGCTGTGTTCTCAGATCAGCTTGTGCTCATAAGCAAAAATAATAAAAAAAAATCAATTGAGCAATCATTCTCATTGTTTTTGTTTTGTTTTCGTTTCAGTCACTTTAAAGAAAAAACAAAATCAAAAAAATTTTTTCGTTCATTTTCGTACTCTGGTTTTAGGTACAAAGAAATAAAAACAAAAATAAATTTATAACTGTAATAGTGTCGATTATTTTTTATAGGAAAATGACGTTCTAGCTCCTGTGCCGGGACATAAATAGCATAGCTATAAAAAATGTTTAAACCGATATTGAAATTAATCATACAATAAAAAAATTTAATGAAGTAAAGATGTATTTCATAAGCAATTAGTTAATTAACTACAGGGCAAATTTACTATTCAGTTTGCTGGCGAAACCAGATATCAAAAGAATTGTGCGATACTGCACAACTGTAGCCACAGAAAACGCATGCGAAAATACTCCAAACACTTTCCTTAATTAAAAGTTCAATAAATTAACATTAACTTTTGAAATAACTTGTTAATTCTTAGAGATGCGAGTATAAGCGAGAATATAAAAAAAAATTATAATACATTGGTGTTAATTTAACTGCTCTGTCATTTGTTGTGCTTGCTAGTCAAGTGACGGAATATCCTGGTGTCTATAACTTAATAGTTATTTATGTCTCTCTCTTTGTGTATATATATAGTTTCACAAAATTTACAGTGGGCTCGATGGCCAAATAAAATCTACATAAATCAATATTATGATTAAGATTAAGAAATTTAGCTAGAATAAGTAGTTTATTGCGGCTTTTAGCTCCACCTGACTGTCGACTTAAAATTAAGAAAATTTGTTTTTGTTTTATCGATATCGTACGCCAGACCGATAAAATTTCGGAGTATGTTGGATTCCTGGTCACTGCAATGTTGAGGGAAACGAAAGTTGGCCATGAGTGGGCAAGAATAAGGTCAGCAGTAGATCAGGTAATGTGTGACAAATGTGAATATGCTCAATTGTTCATAAGGGAGCAGGGAGAATTGTAGATGTTAAACAAATGAGAGGAGCGTTAAAAAATTAATGCCGCATCGTTTCTCCTCAGAAGTTTTTTTTAAATTTATCAATAATAATCGCTTAGGTCTTCTTCTGAAGGTACGGTTACACTTGGCAAACATTTGCCCAAAAAACCGTAACCACTGAATTCGAATGAAAAACTCTTTGATTCAGACACGTGTTTATTGAGTGCAAACAGTTTCAAACATAACTAATAGACAATGTCATAGAAGCCAACATTAGTGGAAACTATTTAACTTAGTAAATTCGTGTCTGAATCAAAGGGTTTTTTCATTAGTATTCAGTGGTTACGCTTTTTTGGCCAAATGGTTGTTAAGTGTGACCGTATCTCAAAACTTTCATGGCTGTTTTTTCGCTATTTTATGTGATTTTATTAGATAACTAAAAATTTAATGATTATAATGCGTGAGTCACACATTACTTACGCATCAGCCACGCGTGAGTCACGCATTAATCACGCTTGAGTCTCGAATTAGTAACGTGTGAGTGACACATTACTCACGCGTGAGTCTCACACTTATCACGCATTGGTCACGTATTAGTCAGGCGTGAGTCTTGTATAAGCTACGCACGAGTCTAACTTGAGTCAGGCATTGGTCACGCATTAGTTATGCTTCAGTCAGGAGTGAGTCTCGCATATGCCAGCGTGAGTAACATTAGAGTCACGCATTAGTCACGCGAAGTCTCGAATTAGTCACTCATAGGTCACGTAAACATTACGTATTAGTCACGCATTGGCACACATTGGACCGAATCGGTCACGCGTTGGTCACAAGCGATCGTGATTATATTTGCATGATAATTATTTAAAAAATTTACGTGTGTGATTTAATTTATATCTTTCTTAGGCTTGCTAATAAATCTATTTTTGCATAATTCGTAGCCGAAGTCGGGCAATGGTACACGTATTTGAAAAAAATTATGAATTGTTGTTTAGTTTATTGATTAAGCATTGTCTATATGCATTTCGCCTCTGCTTCGGTATTTTTTATACAGCAAAAAAAATCATGTTTCTTAAATAATTAATAATTACTTTGTAGGGAGGGAGCTGCCCGTCTCTGCACTCCTATAACACCAAATTTTTTTCCCAACATGCAGTTTTCTCTAAGGGCTACTTTTTGGGTTCGAGATTAAGATTAGTTTCTTTCTCTAATTAGCTAATCCGAAAATTAACTTAATCTCAGATAATTGAGTTTGATGTTTTTCAGTGGTAGTTTAAACTTCTTGTTATGTGTAGTATTACCATACTGAGGAACAAAATAGTTGCAAAATTTTCTGTGAAAAAGGCGTACATGTAATCAACACACTTTGATTTTTTGTGGGAAGAAAAAGAAACTGTCATATTTTATTATTTACAAATAAAATATTGCCCGTGTTAAAGGAAATATATATATAATATAAAATATATATAATTATTTAAGTGTTTTTAAATCATTTTACCATATAATTTTTACAAAAAGTTATATGTTTCACAAGTGCTTGTTGTCAATACTAAAGTAAGATTAAACCACCACGATTGGCCGCTTAAACTAGCAAGTAAACCAATATAATCGAGTACCCAAAAATTGCAAATGAAGATTAGGGTTAATTTAATATCTAATCTTCAACTCAAAAAGTCGCCCTAAGAGTTATCCACATTAAATTTAGTGTGTCTCACTGTTGTAATTCTCCAGATGTACAAAATAATAATTACTTTGTATAGAGCGTACTCGTCTCCCCACCCTACCCCTTTCAAAACAACCAAAATTTTGTTTGTAATGCAGTTTGTTTTAAGAACTATTCATATAAGATTTAGTGACCCTTACTATTGTGGTTTTAAAGATATAAATTACTACCACAAAAATGGTTTTTGGAAACCACTGTACATCGGTTCGCATTCAGTGATTAGAAATCGTCAAAGAGAACTTCTTGCAATGCTTAGCTTATGTAGAAATTATTAGAGACGATTCATATTTGCACTACTTCCGGATGGCATATACTAATTTTCTTGGTAATAATGTATTTTTTTTATCGAATTATTTTATACTCGTATGATTTAATGATTTATTATTATTGACTTAGCTTGCAGTTTAACAAGAAATTTTTTTTACAATAAAAATTTACGAGTATTTTGTTTTGTCATCGGTCCCACTGTCCACTAAGTGCAGCAGTGTGTTATATGAATGCATGCATGCACATTTAAGAACATGATGTTGATATGGGTGATTTCAGAATCTAATGTGCACATGCCTTCATTATGCTGCTATTTGTAGAGCTTGTCGCTTTGTTTTTGATGAGAGATAAAGAATGACTTTGTCATTTCCATACATAGATAGTTATTGCTGTTGTTATATTTGCTAACTGCTGATATGTTAACTGCTTCTCATACCACTCATGATGATGATGATGATGATCATAATGATGTAGCTGTTACGTATCTGTATGCGTAGGTACGATACAAATCTACAATGATACGAGTAGAGTAGAGTAGAGTTGAGTATCCATCGCAACTATTGCCAACAACAAAAACAAATTTCCAAGTTGTTTGTATTGCTATATAAAAGGATTTGTTACATGTCATTGCATTAAGTCCGGGATTATGTTTTTGTGCGTAACACACACACACACACACACACGTGTATACTCTCTCCCATACAAGCATGTTTATGTAACTGACCGCTCGCTTATGTGCGCGTATGTGTTACCATGAACTATAAATTACTACAAATGGTCGCCGGCTACTTTGTGTGCACACATCCAACACCAAATTTTGCCAGCACACAAATATTTAAGATTTAAATAGATGAAACAGTTAAGAATTACATGAATACGAGTACGTGGGTAACTTTTATCTATTCTGTTATGTAATCAGTGTAATACAAGTGCGTTCGCCAAGAATAATTATGACGATTAAATTGTTGTCTCATTAATTTGCGCCTGAAGTTGCAGTACAAAAGTTATTAAGGCAATAATAATTCCAAGCGTAAAGAAATGGAATCATAGATGATGATGTTTGGTATATAATTTTTATACCCTTTACAAAAAATGGAAAAGTATATAAGGTTTGTCATTCCGTGTGCAATTTCCACAAGGTGAATATGCCACCCATAAAGTATATATATTCTGGGTCCTTATAAATAGGGAAGACGAACAATCGATGTCCGGCATTCTTTTTGTCCGTCCCTCCATCTGTCTGATGTACGTAAAATCGGGTTTCCGAAGCTCTCAGAAAAGCTAGCGAATTTGTTCTTGGATTGTTGTATCAAAAATAATCCAAAATAGGTTGCTATTGAAAATCATTAAAATCGAGCAGAAGGTTTAAGAGCTAACTTAAACTTAAACTTTATTTTGCCATATAAAAGTCTAAAACTAGTTTTTATTTTTTTATTTAATAAACTTATTTTATATTTCGGTACGAAAAAAAACTGGCATTAAAAATAAAAACAAATAAAAAAACTATAAAAAAGTTTCTAGGGTTGGAAAACTTTAACTTTTTTTGTTATATAAAAGTAACCTACTAAAACTAATTTTTTCTTTTTCCATATAAATTAAGCAAACCGTATAGTCTTAAAAAATATATATTGGTGTTAGAAATCAGATATATCTAAAAGGATGATTGCAGGGTTGGGAAGCTTACAATTTTTGTAATATATAAAATTAGCTAGGTATAATTAATTATTTTCTTTTTATTTATAAATTAAATATATATTTTATATATTGGAAAGAAAAGTTTGCTAAAGAAAAATAGAAAAATAAAAACCACAGCTCCAGAGTTGGACAATTTTAAATTTTTTTGGATCTTAAAATAACTAAATACAAGTAATTTTTTCCTTATATCCTTTTTTCTTTGTTCGCTAAACATATTTTATACATTTTTTAAAGAACTAGATACGTATAAGGATGATTCCAGGCTTGGAAAATTTAATTATTTCAATTATTTTTTTTTGTTGACAAACTAAATGTACTTTATGTCTTAGAAAGAAATATTTTGGAATAAAAATTTAGAAAAATAAAAATTATTGCTCCAGACCTGGAAAACTTAAACTTTTTCTTGTATATAAAACTAATTAAATCGAACTGGATATTTATTTGGTAATTAAGTATATTCTATATTTTAGAAAGAAATAAATTAGTATTAAAAACCACAGAAATCATAATTATGGTACCAGGGTTGGAAATTTAAAAAAAAATTGGTAAAATAAACCAAAAACTATTATTGTCAGTTAAACATATTTCATGTTTTAGGAAGATCTTTATTGAAGATTTTTTATCTATTATGTTCAATTTTTCACTTAAGTATAAAAGAAGGTTTGTGCCACGTTGCTTATTATGCTCTCAGCACAGGTTTGTTTCAAATCGATGGTCTTTCGTTTACAACGTGTAACGAGTTCTTATTAATTTTTTAGTAAATGGAAATAGAAATAAAATTAATAGCTAAAGAACAGTTATAACTATAAAATATATTAAAGGAAATATTCCTTTTCATTTCCCTGAAAAAGTTCCTTCCTGCTGAAGAAATTCGAAAAGATTCCTTAGGAGTATGGATGAAATGGGATGTTTCAATTAAGACACTAAACAGTTTTGCAACATTAAATATTATTAAATACGGCAAATATAAAACAAGTTAGGCTATTTGCTATGTAGCTACAATCCTAAATCCATTTTAGGTTTGTTAAATAGTAGCACCGTTTTTGAACAACTCGAGAGCGAGTAAACAAGCCCCAATATTTTAGTATTGTATTGACGTGACTTTGGTGTTGACAACTGAAATAAGGGTGAATGTAACTTATTTCTTATATACAGAGTGAAGAATAAAATATTCAACTATTGCTAATATCAAAAATAAAATATTTGAATCAAATTCTTTAGTCGAAATTTATCGAGAGCTCATGTATGTATTTCTATACTACATAAACATACATATTTTGGTAAAGAGTATATAATTGTTAATTTTTTTTCAAGATTATTTGTTGTTAGTTAATTACGGCGAAATAAATTTTTTTGCTGCTTAAGCTAATCATCAGTCTTTAGAAACAATTAAAACAAGCTGACAAAATGATAGTGCTTTTAGAAAAACTTCAAACAAATTATTGTGAATTACAAAACTTCAAATACTGGCCTGTGCTTAAAAATATAGTATAACAACGACTATTACTTATGCAATTCTCAATAATTTATTGTTAGTTTTGTATGATTTTTTTAAACTGTGCTTTAAGAAAGTCTACTGATGAGTTGCCTGAGAAATGCATGTTGACGTGCAACAAGTAAACTTTAAAACTTAAATTTGTACTTATTTTCATATGCGTCAATCAAAAATTTACTTATTATTTTTGTTCTTACAACTTTCAGTTTATATACCTAAATATTTATTTTGTCTTATTAAAGCCAAGTTACGTTAAAGAATTGAATTTTAAGCGATTTATGTTCGAAAACATACAAATCAGAAACATTAAAATTAAACAACTACATAGCAAAAATATATATCAAGAATCGAACACATAAAATTTCATAAAAATTCGTACATCGGCCAAAAAAAAAATCGTAAAATATCGACGACTGGGTGTAATGATGACAACATAAATTCAGCTAAGGAAGAAAGAAAACAAAAACACAGCACGTGCAACAACAACATGTAGCAACACAGTGTTACAAAAAAACTACAACAACAACAACAACAATAACAGAGACTCCTTTGGGGAACTAAAGTTGCAAGAATTCGGCACACAAAAATAAAATAGGGATAAAAATGCCAACTTTAAATATGAAAACTAAATATTGCATAAAGATACGTTTGCACAGGCTCACAAACATACATATATATACACAAACACACACATATACTACACTTTGAAACAAACACACACGCATACTATCACATTGTAAACATTCAACTGAACTACAAAATTATACCCATTTAAAGAGAACAGGAGCCAGCCAAACAACAACCAGCACAACAATTGCAACAAAATACATAAATTCATAAATAAAATGACAAGTTGAAATCAACACAACAATTTGTAAATATGAATGTATCTACACATGCATGTAAGTACATGTGCATGCATGCATTTTGGAATGCAGTGCACGTTGGCAGGAAAAACTACACAACTCGAACAACAAACAATTACTCTAACAAAAATATATGAAAGAAATACAGCAGGAGTAGTAGTAATTTTCCCCATCCTTGCTGCCATGCCCACCTCAAACATTCATCCAAAAGATGTTGCAAGCCAAAAAAAAATTTAATGCAATAAAGAGAATTGCACCATCACTGCTATTGAGTTGAGTTACCTTGGCTGCCAGAATGAGGGAAAGTAATTCCACAGATGATTTTAAGTAACTTAAATATTTAACTATAGAATGAAAAAGAAAAATAAAATGGAAAATAATAATGCATAAAAGTATTTGGCTTCCTTTAACGAGATTTAATATTTCTTTAAACATTTTGCTCAAAAAAAAAAAAATACTAAAACACAAGAAAACTAATCATTCAACTCAGCAAAAAAAAAATATTATGTTAAAATAATTTCAAAAACTTTAATGAAATTTATTTATTTGACATATTATCAGAAGTGTAAATACAATAATTGAAATTATTTGCTGGTGGTTTATCATGTCTACATACGCATTTTATTGGCGCTTGAAGCAAATCATCAGTAGACTTCAACCACAAATTTTGAACGGTCAAAAACGTCTTACTTTATGGATTTTTCTACAATAAAATGAGTTCACCTGAATATTAATTATTTGCTGGGTTTTGTATCAGTTTCAAAGCCTCCCAGCAAAAAAAGAGACTCCAAAAAAGTCATGAAAATGTAGAGTTTGCGATCTGGAAGTAGTGAAAATGATCTAATGATTTTTACATATGGTAGTCATTGCAAGAAGTTCTCTTTTTCGATGCCTGGTCACTGAATTGGAAGCGATATTAAGAAAAATTCCCTTTTTTGTGTTCTATGATAATATTTTCATCTAGAAAAAATTATAAATAATTACATATTTTAACAATTCGTTTCTTTTTATACGAATTTAAGCCTGAAACAGTGTTTTCATGTCAATTTAAGCAAAGTTATGTAAATTTTAGACTAAAATTACTTCATAAATTTCTTTAAAAAAATAAATTTATTTTAATTCTGGTGAGTATGTGACTAAAATAAGCTTCTACTTGGTTTTTTGCTCACTCTCGGCAAATTAAAAATATCGATTTTTTAGAAGCAATGAAAATTTAGTTCCACTAGAACGACTTCTATTTTTTTTACTGGGCTACTCAGCTTATGTTTCCTTTGTGATTTTCAAAAATATTATTATTTTATGAATTCTCATATAGTTTTTGAAAGTCTGTGCATAAAGTAGGCGGTTTGTGACTGTTAGCAATTTGATGATGATGATGGTGATGATTTGGTTCAAGCGCCAATGAAATGCCTAAACAACCAGCAAATAAATTTTAATTTCAAAAACATTTAATTCCCAAACATGTGGCACCAAAATGTTTTTAATTTTTTATTTAACATTTTACATGTTAAAAAGCCAATGTACATGTGTAGCTCTCAACAAATTTGTATTATCGTATTGATTTTGATTTTAACTTTCTAAATTTTCACTTCACAGAAGAAAGTCTCATTGGTTAATCTAACTAACTTCAACTGTCAAATTTACAATTAATATGAATTAATAAAATTTTTTATAATTTATTTTAATTTTTTTTATGCAAACAATTGCTGCGATCCAGATGAATAAATAAGTTTTCTGGTTGAAACAACTAATCTGACCTAGTTATTGAAATGATAGTCTAAATTGCTGGTTAAAACAACCAATTAAGATTGTCACGGTATTGTATAATTGTTGCATTTCAAACTTATGTTTGGTAGTAAAAGCCAATACTCTGTTAATTTAAATTATAATTTTTTGCAAGTATTTTATTTCTGCACAATTTAATAAAATTAACATTATTCTGGGTTAATTTAACAGATATACATAGTAAAAAAACTATACCCCCAACAATAAGAAAATTAAATTATTGCAAGCATGGAGCTTAAAATAAAATAATACAAAATCGAAAAACTAACTAAAGTTTTTATTAAAAAAAAATTGTACACTAGTTTTTACAACTCCGAGGGCAGGTCAATAAGTCCATGAGATTTTGAATGAAACACAACCTAGCAAAAAATTTCAAAGAAGGTAATAGGGTTTTGGAATTAAGCATTTTTGGGGGAAACTATTGCCTAGTGGATTACCAACTTAATGATTTTAACAAGGCGTGAGACTGAAATAATCGATTCTTGAGAATTACTTACTTTTTTTATTTGGCAACTTATTCACGTAATCTATTTAATCTAAAAAAAAAATGATTCTCCTCATTTAGCAACTTGCAAATTTTTTTTAATTCTAAGGTAACGTGATTTGTAAGCGAGTAATGAAATTTGGTAATCAGAAAATTAAGTCATTATATGGCAAGTAGTTCTCGAGGTGATGTGAAATTATTTGCTGGGAAGTTTTTGAATAAAAAATTTATTTATTTTTCCACATAATCTCTCTTATTCAGTGTTTGAAAAACTTCCAACAAATCAACAACAGGAAATCAGTACTTTTTAAACTCTTGTTGCTGTCACAGCACCAGCTACATTGCGTTGCGCATTGCGCATTGCTGATGACTGTTCTGTTGCTTTAACTTCAAAATTTCAAAAGCACAGCTTCAAAAGTTCGTAGTCCTTTTTATGCTATAACGGCCGAAGCTATCTATTATCGTTTGCTTGTTGTTGTTGTACGAAATTGTTTAAGAAGCTTAGACTAGCTAAAACAAAGCGTCAGCAAACCCAACCGTAGAGCTTTGAGTGCTGTGAAGATCTGCATTTGATGCATTACAAAAATAATTCACTTAAATTTAAATAACATAACAAGCGAAATGGCATTGATTGGAAAAAAGACTGATAAAAAAGTTTTGCCTTATTTAATATTTTTAATAATAAATATACAAACACATACATACATCTGCTTAACAGCAACAGGAAACCAAGCAATTTTACAAACTTTTTAAGCATTAATTTTTCTCATATTTTCGCTTCCCTTCTCTACTGTTTAGAATTTTCTATAAATAAATTTTTCTGAATTTTACTAATGCTTTTCCTACTTTTATATCTTCTGGCTATCAAGAAAATTTTATTTATGTTTTTTTACTTTCTTTTCATATAATTTTATTGCTTTTATTTGCATATCCTTTCAACTGCAAGCAAGTTGAATGTAACATCTCGGACCTAAACAAATAAGTTATCAATACCACAAAACATACAATGCAAATTCATCTTAATGCAACATTGCCTTGGATTTTTTTTCTCACACAGCTCTTGGAATTGAATGCATCATCATATTGTGCAGTCACAATCCTACTTATCGACAAGAAGGCTTTGTGTTGTATTTGGTTAACAAGTACACGAAGTGTACACAAACAGGATTTGCTGAATAACTTGCCAAGTTGTTCGTAGAAGAAACAGTGTAGAGTAATGGAAAACTTTTTTTAAGTGAATGACGGCATAGTAGTTGGTAACATTTTTCTCTGAATCTATATTAATAATATAAGATCTTGCGTGTTTTATGAAATTAAAGTATTTAAAATAGCGCCTACAGAGTCACAGCTAAAATATTTTAATTTTATTAAACTATTTCTGCAATTTTAGCCCACTGTAGCAGCTCGTTTATCTGGCTTATTGCAAAAATCAGTTATACAAACTTAAATCGGAGTTAACATTCAATACCAACAGCAACACTTCACAAAACGCCTTCTGGTGTTTATAGATAAAATGCAAATACAATATAGGATACAAACAAACATTGTTCATATGTAGTACAAATCAGAGAACAGAATGAAACCATTTGCTAACAATTCATAAATTCGTTTCTTTTGCCATGCATTTATTCGACTTCAATAACAAATGTAATTGCTATGATACAATGCATTGCAATTTGTTGATTGCTCATACGCACTCTATTAATTACATTGCCGATATAACACATGCAGTGAAATGAAATGATGCAGCATTAAAGAATGGATTTCTTTCATACCATTCATTCAATATTCGCTGATCTTTTGTATCTCACGTTTAAATAATAAGTTTATTTTAAGTGATTTTAATGTTTATAAATACAAAAATATGCAGAGAGATGGAGGAAAATTTAGAAAAAATAGCTGATATTTACGGTGTTAGAAAAAAAGAAAATACAAAAATAAAATTTGGAAAATGTAAAATAGATCTGAAATGTATTTCATATAACTGTTTCATATAAAATTTGACATCAAATGCGTTTCAAATATATATCGGGTTTTATGAATACTAATATGTGTAATAGTTTTACACTAGCACAAAGTACAAAGACTACGTTATGATCAATCACAGTAAAAAGTATTCGCACCATTCACTTAGTATTCCTTGCGTTTTACAAGACCAGTGAACACTTATATAAAACAAGCAATTCACGCGATAAAATTCGCTGCAATCATCTCTTTCGATTGTGCCATCCACTGTTTTTTAAATTCTCGTGGATTGACAATAATATGAAGGTTTATTGTGATTGCATTCAAAACAACAAACTAAGGGATTCAATCTGCTCTCTGATACAAACATTTGCTTACAATCAATAAGATCGAAAGTAACCTCCTACCGCACCGCATTAACAGCATAACAGTTTCCAATATGCTACAACTGGCTTATTCTTTTAAAACTGCCCTATGCCTTTATTTTTTTTATTAATTAGATATATGAGTCAGTGTATGAGTGTAATAAGGGCAATGCATTATGACTTTCTCTGATCAATGAAAGAAGTTGATGACTTTTGAAATAAGTCTATATCTGCTCAACTTACAATTCGTTCTATCTTTTTTCTATTGAAAATTTATGAACCTGCATAGAAAAAGAGTTAAAAATTACTCTTAAAAAATTATTAATAGTTGACATGTGCTTAGTACTCTTTCGTTATATGTGCTTTTAGGGGTTAAAGGGGATCAAAACTGAATCTCGTTAACTTTTTTGCAGTCGACACATCTTCTAAAGTATTGAACATAGCAGAACGATTTTTGGTGTGTTCTGTTATTCTGGACAGAATCTTGAATAAATTTTTGCCACTTTCTGAAAATTCGCACTCATTAGGGGATAAAATCGTACCTGTTTTCGGTATTTTTTATTAATCATAAGGTAAATATGACATAAATAAAAAAATAACACACTATTACTTTCTACCCCTAAATAGAAGAAACAAAAAATTCAAGTTTTTTCGAAGAGCCCCAAAAAGGTACCAAAAGAGTGCTACAAGTTTAAAATTTGGGAAGAGTTCATTTCATTAAAACATTTGAAATTTCAGTTATTTATTATTAGTATATTCAGTGTATTCTGTAACATTTACTTTTAAAATTTGCCCCGATACCTAAATATAAGATTCTCAATGGTCCTGCGGATTTAAGGCCTATATGAATTCTTCCTGCAGTTTCGAAAATTTTTGAACACCTCTTAAGAGATAAGATTTTAGATGCTACCTCAACACGCATTTATCATGCTCAATATGATTTTCGCAAGGGTTATAGCACTACCACACTCCTACTTGACTTAATTCAATAAGAGAAGATATTTAAGAAATTTATTATTCGACATATTGTCATAGTTATATTTTAACTTGAAATTTATTTGCTGGTGGTTCATCTTGGTCTATATGTGACTATGCAAAATGTGTGGTCTACTGATGATTTGTTACAGCAACAATGAAATGCATATAGACCAAGCTGAACCACACCAGCAAATAAATTTCAAATTAGAGAAGATATAAATAATGAAAAATTTAGTGTACTTGTTTCATTTGGCCTCTCCAAAGCATTTAATTCAATCGATCATGGAAAAATGATTAGTAAACTTCATGATAAATTTGGTTTTTCTATATCTGCTTGCAAGCTTATTTCCTCATATCTGCACGGAAGATCTCAATTTACTGCACTTAATGGTGTGAACTCCGTCATATCTGGGCTTCATTCGGGTGTTCCACAGGGGTCAGTTATTAGCCTATTACTATTCATTCTATATATTAATGAACTTCCATTCCTAGTGAATTCATCAATATGTAAATCTTTAATTTTTGCAGATGATGTTGCCTTACTATTTAGTTGTGACCGTAATTTTCCTGATGTTTTACAAAGTAATATTGAATATACTATTGAAATTGTGTCTGACTTGGATGCCTATAATTATCTAACCATAAATGCAAGCAAGACTAAAGGTATTGTTTTTAGCCCAAATGATCGTTTTACTATTAATCGCAATATTTGTATTAAAAATGTTAGAATTGAATTTCTAGATCGTATTGAGTTCTTGGGATAGAAGATTAAATTTCGAGCCACATTTTGATGAAGTTGTTGGCAGAATTCTACAAATAATACAAAGATTATTTTCTATTAATGCACATCTACCTATTACTATTCAATACCGGTTGGCTTATTCGCTAATGATGTCGTTCTCAAACGCTTTATCTAAAATTAATAGTATTGTTAATATTTTTTTTTTCGATATGTCTACAATATTGGCCGCAGGGAGCATATTACTGACTATATAATAAAATTTCTATGGTGAACCTTTCTTAGTTTTTTAAGATTACGTTGCTTTATTCTTTTTCATAGGGTTATTAAAACTAGTTGCCTATTATTATTATGCAAAAAATTTATCTTTAGTCGGTCGACGAGGAGTCTACAGATCTCTATTCGTAACTTTTGAAAAAGTTACATTTCGAGAGATGTATTCACAGAAAAATACCAATGTAAAATCAACATGCCAAAAGGTTGATTCAAATGCATTCAAATCACATTGAAGAAAAAATATGTTGTTTGAGTGTGTTGATGTTTATTTGCTTTGTTCAAAGCTTTAATACACTTGTGTGCTTAGTTGTGTAGGTTGTTTTTGTATTGTTGTTGTTGTTATTGATGTTTTTAAACAGCCGACAAACTGCTGTTGGCTGGTAGACAGTGTACTAGTCTCGCATTCGGAAGATCGCAGGTTCGAATCAAGTCAAAGTTTTTTTGTATTTTTTTTAATAAAACTTTTCAAGTTAAAGGATTTTGTTTTTTTTTAAATAAAACTAAAACTTTTCAAATAAATTGTATGTTAAATGATAAGAAAAAATGTTAAATTATAATTTAATTCAAGATGGTACATATTTAGTTTGTATCTTAAGAATATTTTAAGTTGTTGTGGCCGCAGGAATAAGCACGTTGCCTACCACGCGATGAGTTCCGAGCTCAAATCTTGTCCGGGGAAGCCAATTTAATTTAATTTATATACAAAAAAGTTTCTAATGTCTATGTCAACCACACGTACGTTAAATAATTAATAAAATACAGTTACTACATTAAATTAAATTCATGTTGTTCTAAATTGGAATAACTTTGATTGAACATGATTCTTCATTTTAATTTTAACAGTACGTAGATGTTAATTCAACTTGAAATAAAGTTATTTCAAAAGGACAAATTTTCTGAGGCAATTATTGCTGAAAAATATTAGATTAACCTTGTTTAAGTAGATTTTAAGTTGAAACTTTTCTGTGTGCACCTTTTGAAAATGGTATTTTACAAAAACCTAATTTAAATAAAATGACTTTTCAGAAAATGTATTTACTTAAGAAGGTGCTTTAAGACAAAGGCACGATTACGACTCTTATGAGATTGACAATTAAAACTTTTAATTTAATATTATTTCAATATAACTTTTTATTATTTTATTTACTCAAATTCAATTTCAGTAAAAATATAAAAATATTTTTTTTTGATTTTTTTTGTATGTTGTTGATTTGCCATATTGGATTCCACCATTTTTAATTAATTAATTTTGAATAAATTTTTAATCCTATGCTCTAATAATATCACAACAAAAACTTTTAATCAATTAGCATATTCATTTAATTTCATAAAATTTCTTACGTAAGACATGACGCCATATTAGATCGGCCATTTTGAATTTGGTAATTCTAATAACGAATTCGTAATCAGTGAGTCCAAAAACCCCATATACCAATTGGTGGATATTTTTCTACATTTTTATAATTTTGGCCGTTTACAGGGGCCTTTGGAATCAGTGTTGTACACTGCCAAAAATAACTTTAAAGGATTGACCAGGAGGGTCAAGGGTTCGAGAACTTAATAGAACAACTTAGCTAGACAAAATCTTCGAACATGATGTTTTGAAAAATTAAGTAAAGTAATTATAAGTTGAACAAATTTATAACTGATTTTACAAGCCATTTATGGATAAATTTTGTAGCATTTTTGTATGATTCTTTGACAGATATACCATTCAATAATGTCTAAACGTAAGGACAGTTCTTTTAACACTTACACTCAAAAAAAAAACTTTGGAAAAATTTCTAAATTTGAGTAAAAAAAAAGTTGTCGTATGCCGCAAAAGCTCATTTTTTAATTGAAACCAGTAAAATATTTACTAAATTTCTAGTTCATTAATGAATTAGTTTATACTAATTATATTTTTATATTTGAGTAAAATATTTAAAAAATTAAGTAAAATTTTCTAATAAAATTCGGAGCTTTGCAAAAAATTTTTCATCTTTGATCTCAAATTTAGTAAATTTTTTTATGTCTTCAATTCTGGTACTTATTTTTATTTTTCATTAAATTCTATACCACATGGTATGTTTTTTATTATATCTTCATATTATATTCTGAATTAATTCACCATACATTCATATAAATTCCTTGAGAAGAGACAAGTATTGAACCAACAACCTTCTGACTGATAAGCAAGCATTCTAATCAATTGCCTAACATGGCAGCCTGAATAAGCTTGAAATTTTTGAGTTTTAAAATTTTATTTTATTTTCAAACAAATACATTTCAAGTTCAAATATTCCACGAAAATATGAAAAAATTACTTACATTTCTTGCTTAAAGCAAACAAAAGGTTCAAGCATGCGTTAAAACCGGTTTTGCTATACAAAATTCGTTTATTAAACCAACTTTAAATTTACCAATCGTTTTTGCACAAGGGGGATATTCTATAATTTAAAGAAAAAATATTTAAAACTGGTAAATATTTTTCTAAGATTTAGAATAACTTTTTATATCTTTCAAGTAAGTAAAATTGAACTAATTTGGAATAAGTCATTTCCTATAATTTATTTTTTGATTTAAACCGAGATTGACTAGTTCTTAGGATAGATTTTCACTAAAGTTTTAAACCATTTTCCAATTTTTGGTAAAAATTTCCTTTAAGACAGTAAACTTGTCCTTGAATGTGAGAATTTGTGTGTGTATTTTTATGAACTATTTTTAAGGATATGAACTTTGTACTTTTTACTCATATTAAGTAATTTTTAATAGATTTTTGTAAAAATTTAATTAATGTTAAAAAAAATTACTTAAGCTTAGAAATTTTTTTTACTAAAATTTAGAAACTTTTTTCTTAATATATTTATATGTCTTTGTTTTGAGTGTAACACTTTCAAAAGTTCTATATGGATGTGAAAAAGGGCTTGTAACATTAGAAGGGCTTCTATTGTAATTTTAAAATTCCAAAAATTTAGCGAACCGACTGACGTTTGAATTACACTATACAATTCAAAAAGAAATGGAAATCTCGAAGGGTTCTTATGGTGGGTTTTAATGTTTTCGAATTAGCTAATTCCGAACATAAAGTCAGTTTTTAGGGTCATATTAGATTTTTACTGCTACGGCTGAGGCCAGTCATAACCCCGTGCTGTTAAGTAAATTATAGCTTCCCATTTTTGAAGGGATCGAATGGTTTTAATCTGTATTATTACTTTTTCAAAAAGAACAAGAATACTTTATTCTTTTCTTTATTCATTTAAGATTGGTTTCCTTTTCGTTCTCCTATATTTATTTATAGGCAGATTTTGTCAAAAATTTCGTTTTAAAACGTTTAATAAACAACGAAAATTAGATTTAAAAAAGTTTTTTTTTTTTTAAACTTCAAAACGAAAAAATTTTTTGTATATACAAAATCGACCCATTAAGTTTATTTTTGCATTGGCAGGGGAAACATAAAACTGATCCAAACTTTGTTTAACATTAAAACTGTTTTTAGAGTTTCAAGGTAAAATAAAGTAAATATCATACACATGCTAGTGAATTAATATCCAAAGATGCTTTTAAAACAAAAGAGCTATTCGAATTTCTAGGTTTGTATTTAAGTAAATAATTATTAACCGCATTCCTAATTAGGCACATGTACGTACTAGTGATGCACGAATATTCATATTCGTATTCGAATTGTCGAATATTCGGCCATTTTCAAGCGAATACTAATGTATTCGTATTCGCTAAATTCAGGCTGATGCGAATGCGAATGTATTCGTATTCGTCAAATTCAGGTGAATACTAATACGAATATTTTTCCAAAGAAATTACATAAATAAATGCATAAATACTAAACGAAATTTAAATAAATGACTAAACATTTTAGTTTGTACAAATACATTAATTTTTTTATAGAAATTTTTGCTTTGTATCATTTTCAAATTATATTCAATGACGATCATTAAAATTTTTGGTACTTTTTATTAACTTTAAAGTACGCCAACAGGAGTGTGAATGAAGTCCTTGTTCATAACAATTTTTTAATATTCCATATTGCATATAATACTCGTATTCGTATTCGCGGATATCATTTCAAATATTCGCATTCTCTAAAAACGTTTGAAATATTCGTATTCGTATTCGCGAATATCAAAAATTGATATTCGTTACATCACTAGTACGTACACATGAAAAAATATTCAGTTATTGACATAGACATCAAGGGAACACGTGTTTTTATTACCCATGGCTATAAGAACTAAAAATATAATTATTCTACACTTTTTGGTATGCAAGAAATTGTTTTATAATCGTCTAAAAAAATTTTCGTTAGCTTTTGCTCAAACTTCAGCTAAAGTGCTTGAATAACTATTTTATGCTTTTCGGTCTTGTAAGAAAAAAGTTTTAAGATCGATTTTGAAACTATGAAACTCATTAAAAAAACGCACTAATTAAATTTTTTGTTTGGTTTTGTAAAAGTTTCTTATTATTGTGAAATTGTAGTTTTGTAATTTGTAAAAAAGAAATTTTTTAAATTATTCATTCAAATTGGCTCAAGAACCTATCACTCATCAGCTTAAACTGGAGAAATATTAATATGTTATGATAAATATTATGGGAGTGCTGTTGGTTGAAGAAGTGCGTCATTTACAAAACAAATGACGATGTTCCAGAGCCCGAGCTGAAATCCGGACCCAGAGAAAGTCATATAAACATCATAGATTTTTCTGTTTTGCGTTAGTGTCTATGCTAATGTATATACCGCAGCATCTTCCCTCCCCACAACGATATTTGTACCAATTAATCGTTGGTGAAGTAAACTTACTCATAAAATGGCTACATATATAATTGAAACAAATACAGCTGCTTAACACCAGAGGCGCTGCTATAAAAATAACAAATCTCAAATCAGCAGAAGAGACTTAAAGTGATTTAAACTTTTTCTTCCCTCTATCTATCAGTCGCTTCTTCATCTAAGCTTGCACTATCACTTTCCTGTTCTCAGATAACACAAAGGGATCTGTTATTTGGAGTAACTGACCTGAAAACTTACTTTATGTTATTAGCAACCTGCCAACCTAATTTAACATAATCTAAGGGGACTCTTCATCATCAATTTTAATTTTAAAACAGCTAAAAAAAGGTTTAGTTAATTTGTTTGTGGCCATACTAACATGGAAGAAGTCGAAAAATTAGCACACCCAGTGGAAGTTTCAATACTCGAAACAATTAAAAAAAAAATCACGATATGGTGTTGCCCTATAGAAAATTGAAAGCGAAAATAGATAGGCATATAGTTTAGTGATTTCACTTTGGTATTATGGCCTTGGTATGAGAAAGCTTTCTGCGAGCTGGATGTGATAATGTGATCACTTAGCAATAGTGTTTGGCGTTGTTCAACTGCAATTTGAACGAGTTTTTGTGCAGTTTTGTAACCGTGAACGATATATAAATCCATCGTACCAAACAGCAGTCAAAACAATGGGTTTCATGACGTAAAGTGTTGAGGCAAAGAAGGAAAGGGTAGGTCTTTCAGCCAATAAGGTTATGGCGACTGTTTTTTGGTATGCGCGCTAAAAGTATTGAATTTTAAAACAAATTTTTTTCCATATTACCCAATAGCCACCATTCAAGTCCTCGCGAAAGTGGCGGAGTTGTAGGGTAGAGTCCGTGATGGTGATGTATAAATTTTTCAAAAGCCTTTGACTCGAGATAAATTCATACCAAAAATCGGGGCTGCATTGGTCTAATTTACATCATGTCCTCTAGGAACTCATGTTGTAGGGAAGTCAACGCTTTGACTGGCATTATGGGGCTTTAATTTTTAACCCCATTGAATTTTACTGCAATGCAGCTTTAATTCTTTTTATAAAATGTTTTAAATTTAAAGCTTTGGTGCTTTTCCTAATTGAAAAACCGTCACAAACAGACTGGAAAGCACTGATCACACGTTTAACCATTCTCGACAATCGTGGTCGAACTTTTTTATCCATTTTTGAATAAGAAGTATGCTTGGCGCATCAGATTCATATTGTTTCCCTGATAAGCCAAACATATAAAAACTTTATTTAGAGAAATGCGAAAATAAAGTGAAATTGATTAGGAAACACCATCAAATAGCCGAAATCTAAATCAATCTAGTTGAATGATTAGACTCGATAAAAAAAGCTACACATCTACACATTGGGGGGAAAATATTACCTATGTTCGTTAAATGTTACTAAAACGGCACCGCTGATTAGAAATTTAACTAATTTACACTTAAAAGCAAAAAGCGCGCATATTTTTAGGAGTTATAGGTTATTTCCACCTTCAAAATCATTTTCTTCTTAACAAAAATTTTAGAAAAACTTTGTTTATTCGATTTAGTTTTAAGCCTGGCACTCTGTTAACAATTTCATGCGAAGTTCTGTCAAATTACATGTAAAAGTATGTGAAATAAATTCGCAAAAGTAGTACTCTGTTCTTAATAGGAAAAACACGTAAAATCTAACCGGCAGCATGGGTTTTCCATGAAAAATGCTCTGGCATCATTTTTGTTTCAGCTGCGAAAGAACATGATCAGTACTTTTTTCGCACGGAATTTTAACAATGTTGCATACTTTCAAGCAATAAAATCGAGAAATTTATAAACAAAAACGTGAGTTGGACTACATTTAGTACATGTCAAATTTTTAATGGGAAATAACCAATGTTACTGATAATTTTTCACAACTTGTAACAGAGTACCATGCTTTAGGCGGAGCTATCAGGTCTTTCTACCCCCATCGCTAGAACCAGAAAGTAGAGCAGAATTGTAGAAAGTAACTTATGAAAAAAACTAAAATCCGCTGATTTGGTCACTGTTAAAAAGCGACAAGTATTTGTTGTACAATAATCAAAACAAACAACAGAAGGTGTATACTTAGTGAAAT
Organism: Tachina fera; assembly: GCA_905220375.1. Lineage (NCBI taxonomy): Eukaryota > Metazoa > Arthropoda > Insecta > Diptera > Tachinidae > Tachina > Tachina fera. Next base: position 80,008,592 of record LR999966.1, read on the forward strand.
GAACAATTGAACATTTTTCCAAAATTAAATGAAAGATTTTGTAGTGTTGACCTAAAATACACAATGTATAAAAGATTATTGTGGTACTAAAACAAAATAATTAAAACTAGTTTTCAAGTGATTACAGACTCAATTTTAAAAATTTTCATACAAAAATATTGATTTTTAACTTTAACTTACAAAAAGCACACAGCAAATGAGACCATAAGGTATAAAATTAATATACGAGTACATTTGAGCAAATGAACATTTATACAAAATTAAATTTTGAATTAAAAAACACAACGAGAAAAATATTATTAGGATTATAAAAGTGATTAAAATTTGTTTTAAAATATTACATAAATTGTTTAAAGCATTTTCGTTCACAAATATTAATTTTTACTATTTATTTACAAAAATTGCATCGCATCGAATGAGACTACAAAGTATAAATAGAAATTACGTTAGAATAACAAGGCGCGATAGAAAACGTAAAGAGGACTTGATGACTGTGTGAGCGTGACCTCCGAAAACACAATTATCTTCCGTCTCGTGACATCTCTGCATATCTTCTATGGCCAGAATAAGAATTGAATGTCGCTACAAGTTGCCATGATTGTAAATGAGGTTCCTAGCAAGCAGATAATTGCCGTTTTCGTACATTTTCATTGCAATTGCAGCAGTTAAATTATATCTAAGGGAAATTAAACCGCTGTAATTTTACAATTACTTAAGATATGGAAAATTTCATTTTTAAACGAAAGGATAATAAAATCAAGTTTAATAAGTGCAATAGAGATATTAAATACGAACTTTAAATCATTTCTTATGAGCAAGTAAAAAAAATACAAGTAAAATTCGATTAAAAAAATAAGCAAAAGAAGTTTTTAAAATTTTTTTATACGTCCCAAGGAGACGATCAAATAAACTCATCAATCACATAGTTGTGCGGGTGCAGTCATGTTTTTTCGCATAAAAATTGTTCAAAAAAAAATTTTAAATTTTTATTTATAATTATCTATTTTTTTTTTGTGCTATAGCCTTCATGTCTACGTCTTATATTGTTTTTGGAATTATCGAAAAAAAACAAATTGAGTTTGAGACACACTCTATGTGAGTCAGTAAAAGGTTTTAAATATACTCATATACATAATGTACCCTTAATTGTGAAAGTAGTCTAAGTCATATATTTCTCTGGTCGAGATATATTGTAATCTACTATATTGGAACAAATTAAAAAGTATTTTTATATTATGCAGCATTTTAATTCAGAGTTGTCTCTACTAGTCTCGATTTATATAAATTTATTTAATATTTTTTAAATATTTATTGAAGTTTTCCAAAGATTTATTTGATATTTCGAAGCAAACATGCACAGACTTAGACCACTTTGACAACTGAGGGCACATATATCAAATAAATAAGAAACTTTCATATATAAAAACTAAAACTGCGCCAAAGTCTTCAATGGTATTTTAAATATTCATCAAAATTTATCAAGGGTTTTAAAACCCTTGAAAATTTCAATGTTTGCAAACTAAGGCTAAGTAAGAGTTAAATTTAATTTTTCTAACCTCACAGCATGTTGCATTTTGCGCCCAGCCCTTGCTCAAGCAGTTCATAGTTAAAAAAATTCAACTCCTGCAAAACATTATATCAATGGAAAATTCTTCATTGGTCAAACATTAGAAGAAAAAAACAATTTAAATAAACCAGCAAACACAAAACAAATAACAGCACTAGCAGATTGTTTATAAACCATTTTGCTAAATAAGAATAATATTGAAAAGCAAGCAAAACTTCCGTATTTATTGCTTGAATTGTCATTCAGACTATAAAACAAAAATAAACAATCCTATGGTCTTCAACTCGTACTAAGGAGCACAAGTGCAGCAAGATAAACTTGAAAGACTGAAATCTTTGTTAATATTCGAAAAAATTTAAATATACATGTTGTTACGTTTTTACATTTAAAAAAAACGTTATTTTTAAAGACTAGAAATTAAATAAAAAGTTACCAGTGTTTATTTATTATCCAATCAGAATATTTAATTGACTCAACACTGATATCAAGAGCTTTTAAGCACACAATGTTAAATTATTGAGTACTCAAACACCACGATGTTAAATTTGCTAGTTTTTTTTACAGAAGACAATCTTTTTAACTGTTGTATTACCTTTTTTACTTAACATAAATGTTTAAGAATTAATTTTAACAACAACCAAACAGTCTCAGCAAATTCGGCTTATGGTTTTGTGTGGTTGTATATATCTTAATATGTAGAAGGTATAATATTTTAATTGTTTTAAGGCTTTAAATATTTACTTTAATATATTTATCTATATATTTGAGTTAGTTAATAATATTTAGATCATTCGTATTATTAATATTTTTTTTAAACGAAATAATACCTTTAATTTCCTGTCTAAGCAAAACACTATGAAAATATATACGAGTACCAGTGGCAACGGAACTCTCTGCAGAAAACGAAAATTTGTTTAAACACATTTTAACATGAATCTTTTGTAAGCACTCATGCAGGCAGAGCTTTCCAGCACTCCCTCTACTTTTATAGAAAATAAATAAGGAAAAGCCCAAATATACCAAATGAAATACGAGTGCAAAATTTTATTGACAAGTACGTTTTTGAAGAGTAGAAATTTAATTTTTCTTTTTCTTTTGTACTTATTCTAATGCTTCAGTAAAGCAAAACAAAAATTCTTAACCTACAGCCACTCATTGGACTTGCTAACAATTTATTCATCAGATGTATCCCTGCGCTAGAGCAGCATATACAAGCATATTGAAATAAAGTTTAAAATAAAATATGTAGGTTGCTTCTCCATCGTTTCTCAATTTTCAAGGAAACTAGCTGAGGCCACCAAACCTATTCATAACTCATTTTCAAGTTCATTGCAAACATTCATCTTGGTCACGCATCAACACAAGTTCACTCATCTTTTTCCTACGTGTACCAAACACTATTTAATATACGCAGGAGTGTTTCTATACAGAAATAATACTCATGTCCTTAATCAAACTATTTGCCATCCTTCGCAATTGAGTAAACTTTTATTTGTTTATTTTCTTTTCTTTTTTAATTTCTTTTTGCACATTTTTTTCTGCAGCTATTGGTCTATGCCAGATTTTATGGCAACGATCATTTATTTTGAAGCAAAAAAAGAAGAAATATAACGTAATACCCTTGACGTGACACATTCTTCGTTGCAGTCAGAAATGAACAAATAAATGAAGGAAAAAAAAATAAAAAAATATATTTATTAAAAGTTATGTGTTTTACTACAGTGGTTAAAAAATTTTTTAAATTGCCAATATTTTTGTTAGATTTCAAATAAATAAGTGAAATCAAGACTTCAGGTCATGGTATTACTGTATTATTTTTACTTCACTTTCAATACCGAAAATAATCCGAAAATTTAAATGTATTACAGTTTACTACGGGATGGTACGTACAACTGTTGGCTTAAATTGAATTTTAAGGTTTTTAACTTGCTATAATTTGTTTTTTAAATAATATATGTATGTGTGCTTGTATGTATATATAGAATTAATATTAATTTTAACAAAAAAAAGATGAGGCTGTTTATTATGAGGGCTTGTAGTACAGCTCTTCAACTTAACCTCCAACCCAATGTGTGTGAGCACAGTGGTTGCAAATTGAAAAAAATTTAATAAATCTGTATCTGTGAAATTTGCAATCCGATAAACAAATGTTGTTTATAGACATTATAGAGGAAGACCTAAGCTTTAAAAATATTGAAATTGGAACTACCACGGTGATCTACAGGGTGCCAAAAATGACTACCTCGGGTATGAAAAGCCTTCTTGGCCTCATAAATTTTTTAAATATCATCTGATTTCAATCTCTTTAAATAGGCAAAGAAAATGCAAGAAAAAAAAGAGGAGGTTATCAATTAGACTTTTGTCGAACTCGTTCACTAGTTCATTTTTGCCACAAACCTATGATCAAACCCATGTAATTTAAATAGGTTTGAACATCGGTTTGTGGCAAAAATGATAACTCGATACGTTTCAGACCGATTGCAACAATTCTTTTTTTGCCTCACAGGGTATAGCTTCACATAAAAAGTTGGGCGGAGACACGCCTACAAATTTTTGAATCTGATATTCTACTTATTTTATTGCTGAGAAACCTACCGAACACCTTTTATTCTTATAAGTAAACAATTTTAAAGTGAAAAAAATGGGAGGGTTTACGCCCATTAAAATTTATTATTATATTACACGTTATACGAAACTTACCACACACCTTGAACTCTAAAATAGACACTATCTTCCATTTCAAAAAATGAGCCCATTAAAGTTTAATTTTTTATTTCAAGGTGTTGTACTTTACCGATTTTTATAAAAATTTAACACACACCCTCAGCTCTGAATAAACACACAATTTTGCAAATCAGGCGGTGGCACTACCATTAAAATTTAATTTTATTTGGCGTTCTTAACCAACAGATTTTCAAACTATTTTAAGGAGTTTACTTCCATTTTGGTGCTTTAATTTTTTGTCGAATATGTTGTACCAGATTTTTGCATTGAAGTCTGCTTTTTTGGCCAAAATATTTTAGAGATATAAAGTTTCAGTTTGAAGATGACGTTACCTGAAGTAGTGAGTACGTCGACTACAAATGTGAAAGTTCTGGATTCGATTTCAGTATCTTACAGTCATCTAATAACAACACCAAGCATTTTTCTGGTGTGCATTAGTTTTTTTTTTTGTATGTCAGTTTTTGTAGAAAAGTTCAAGTGATGAAGCCATAGTCACTGGTCACTGAACTATACCGACTTCAGCAGATACTAATCCTAATGTAACATCAGAGTGCTCTCCTTCGACTTTCTTGTGCAACAGAAGTAAAATAACCAATGAGATATCTACTATATACAGCTTTAAAAATTTAATAAGCCTTATTGACACCAGAGGCGCTGCAACTCTGCATTATTAAAAAAACAGTGCCAAACCCAGAGTTGTAAGGTAATGAAGCTTTTCTCTATCTCTTCCTTCACCATCTGTCTTCTCTAGCAATATCCCTTTCCTAAAAGAAGGTAAAACCTAGTAGTAGCAGCAGGCATTTAATACCTGAGTGTTACTTCCCTATAAAAAAATATGTTTGGCTTTGAATTTTCAAATTTTGTTTTTCGGCCTGTATATTCCATTCAAATCTCCGGTAGTAGTAGCCAAAATGTTCCAAAAAATATTTTATAATTTTTAATAGCTCGTGATAACTTTTGAAAGAAATTCTTGCGGACAGCCGTGAAAAAAATCAAAATTAAAAATTCGAAATGATTGTGAAAAATTCTAAATTTTGGCTTGATTGTGGAACGCTTATCTCAAAAAAAAAATGTTCTACAAAAAATGTTCCCTTTAAATATTCCAAAATAAAATATTTAAAACAGGACTGCAGTTGAAATTTAAAATTTAGGAGTATGCATGCTACATCCTGTAAGAAAGTAGTAGTAGTAGTAGAAGTTTAAAGTACTAAAGCCGAGATACCACTATCGTCACAATGTACCGATTTTCGTCGGTTCACTGAAATAAAGCAATAAAAAATAAGCTAAATTGGTCTTATTTTTCATCTGATTGAAATCTAAGAATATAATTGCACCACACTACATTGGTAATAGAGCCATATAGACTTATCCAGGAATTAATTGAAAAATAAGGATATTTTGGTTAATTACGTATGACCTTATTACAGTGAGCTGACGAAAATCGGTACATTGTGCCGATAGTGGGATCCCGGATTAAGAATTTTTAATGGTAGTTTTTTGTGAATTTTCATATCGAAAAAATATATGTGTAAAATATAATAAATTCACTACAGTGCGACTTTGACCCGCGCACGAAGGACACGAGATGTAATTCAATACGAACTTTAGTAGCCTATATAAAATATGGTTTAAGCATTTTTTTTTTTGGTTTTTGACGTTTTTTTAATTCTGGAAATTTTATTTTATTATGGCGATTTTTTTAATTTAAGGAATTTTTTTTGTTTTGGCGATTTTTTCGGTTTTTGAATTTTTTTTCCATTTTGACAATTTTTTTAGTTTTGAAATTTTTTTTTAATCTTCGTGATTTTCGGTTTCCGGCGTTTCTTCATTTTGGAAACTTTATTCATTAAAGCGCTTTTTTATAGTTTTGACACTTATTTTCTCATTTTGGCGAAATTTTTTTGGTTTTTGGCGATTTTTTTTAATTTTGGTGATTTATTTCATTTTGGCGATTTTTTTCATATTAACAAATATTTTGTTACTGGAGCCTTTTTCTCATTTTGGCGACTTTGACCCGCGCACGAAGGACACGAGATGTAATTCAATACGAACTTTAGTAGCCTATATAAAATATGGTTTTTAGCATTTTTTTTTTTTTTGGTTTTTGACGTTTTTTTTTAATTCTGGAAATTTTATTTTATTATGGCGATTTTTTTAATTTAAGGAATTTTTTTTGTTTTGGCGATTTTTTCGGTTTTTGAATTTTTTTTCCATTTTGACAATTTTTTTAGTTTTGAAATTTTTTTTTAATCTTGGTGATTTTCGGTTTCCGGCGTTTCTTCATTTTGGAAACTTTATTCATTAAAGCGCTTTTTTTATAGTTTTGACACTTATTTTCTCATTTTGGCGAAATTTTTTTGGTTTTTGGCGATTTTTTTTAATTTTGGTGATTTATTTCATTTTGGCGATTTTTTTCATATTAACAAATATTTTGTTACTGGAGCCTTTTTCTCATTTTGGCGATATTTTTTCGGCTTTTTGCACTTTTTTTCTTTTTGGCGATTTTTTTCATTTGGACGATTTTTTGAATTTTGCGACATATTTTAGTGGTAGAATTTTTTTTTAATTTTCGCGATGTTTTTTCGTTTTGGCGATTTTTTTGAATTTTTGGCGATTTTTTTAGCTTGGCGATTTTATAATTTTCAGATTTCTTAGTTTTACCATTTTTGAAAATTTCAAGAATTTACCTCTTACTGTTTCCAAAATATAGCAAGTTGTCAAAGTTATATAGTCAAAATTGCATTAACTGATGGACCACCCTTTAATTTAAATATTTTTAAATTTTAGTGTTAATTGTTGTAGCCTATATAAAAATACACTAATTTTACAAGTTTCAAGTGTCAATATACATATGTACATACTAGTGATGCACGAATATTCGTGTTCGAATTGTCGAATATTCGGCCATTTTCAAGCAAATACGAATGTGTTTGTATTCGCCAAATTCAAGCGGGTGCGAATACGAATGAATACGAATATTTTTCCAAAGAAATTACATAAATAAATGCATAAATCCTAAACGAAATTTAAATAAATGACTAAAAATTTTAGTTTGTACAAATACATTAATTTTTTTTATAGAAATTTGTGCTTTGTATCATTTTCAAATGTTATTCAATGACGATCATTAAAATTTTGGGTTCTTTTTATTAACTTTAAAGTACGCCAACAAGAGTGTGAAGAAGTCCTTTTTCATAACAATTTTTTTATAATTCATATTGCATATAATATTCGTATTCGTATTCGCGAATATCGTTTCAAATATTCGTATTCATATTCGTATTCGCGAATATAAAAAATTGAAATTCGTTACATCACTAGTACATACAATTAAATGTATATTAAATGGGATTTTAGCATTTTTCGTCGCTCGTTTTGGAACACCCTTTAATTTTTAATTCTGACGTATTTGTTGTTGTAGCGGCCAAGGTTCTACATACTATGTCCAAATTTCAGGTCCGTAGCTCTTACGGTTCCTCAGGAAATACCGTGTGACGGACAGACGGATAGACGGACAAACGGACAGACGGAAAGCGTACCGAAAACAATAGAGGTCCTTTTTTCACCTTTGGTGTACGGAGCCCTAAAAATAGATCTAATTCATAACCCTGCATAAGACATGAAAGAAAAAGTCTAATTAGTAAGTCCTCATGTCTTTCTAAACAGCATTTAAGAACTTATTGGTTCTATCGTCAGCTTTACGTTTACAAGAACAATGGTGAAAGCTATCAATTTATTCTTTTGTATTAACACGACACAAGACAATTTACATTGCTTTTGAATATAATGATAATTTGCATTTGAAAAATTATGAAGACAAAGGAAACGAAAGCATTTTACTTTTTCTCTCTCCTCTTAGCAGCTGATTATTTTTTTTTAATTTCTAACCTTATGCCTTAATATATTAAGTTATTTTCCTTCCATTTTATTTCTTATGATTTGAACACACTTACATTAAAGACACACTTATACAAAATTTATTGTCATAGCAATCGATCAATTTGATGTATGCTGCAAATCACTATTCAAATACATAGAAAATTTATAAAATAGATATACTGCAATATTTCTTACTTGATGCTTTTTTCCTCAACAACACAGCAGTGTCAGTTACAGCAACAATTCAAAATATCAAACCACACAATTTAGTAAGAATGTCCACAAAATATTTGAAGTCGTGATTGCAAGCAATAACAAAATGTTAAAGGAAGACATAAGAGGGTACATCGAATTTTAAACACCCTGCAACTAAACGTGATGAAGATACATACATTAAAATCTACGTAAACATGGTTAATTAAATTTTTATCGGCAATGATTTTACTTCATTTTTGTTTCGTGTGACTTCAACATGATTTAGAGTAATTCTCGTTTTACTTCTCTCTACAGCTGACTCCATACACAAAAAAAAATCACTCTAAAATCTGCGAAATCGAGGCTAGTTAAACTTTTTTTGGGAATGATTTTCCTTCATATGTGTTTCATGTTGATTCAACACGATTTACAATGACCTTCAAAATAATTTTTTTTCCTGAAATACATTTTTTTCATATTGATTTAACATTCCAGTACTGTTAAATCCATACGAAGTATCATGTTGAATCAAAGTTATTTCACCTTAGAACATCATAAAACTACTACTGATACAACAGAAAAACAATGTTAAATCAAAATTATTTCAGGTTCTTTAATTTGTCTAAACAGTACTGGAATATTAAATCAACATGAAATGAAGTTGATTCACAGAGAAAAAATTAATTTGAAGATTACTGTTAATCATGTTTAATCAACATAAAACACATATGCAGCAAAATTATTGCCAAAAAAGTTAAATTAACCTTGATTTCGCCGATTTAAGAGTGAAATTTTATTGAGTGTTCGGTGACAGCAGGGGAGAGAAGTAAGACTGTTAGTAAAGTTGCGAAGCTTATAACAGAAATTATCAAGCCAGCCGATATAAAATAAAATATACAAAGATGAAGAAGCAATAAGCATGCAGACTAATACATTTTGAACGATTATTGTATTCTGGGTAAAAATTTTCTAAAGGAAAAATTGCTTAAATTTCGAACAATTAAACATAAATTAATAGATTTTGCTATATGTAAGATATTCAAACTATAAATTACAACTAATAGAAATTACTAACGTTACAAATAAACCATATGAGCGAAGTATTCCAGTAGCATCATGCAACTCTTTGCTAAAGGATTTAAAGAAAACATAAATTTTCTAAACATTCACCAGGAGACTAGTTACATGTGGCACAAACTTAAAAAATAAATGCATACGAGTATACATAGAAAATCCCAAATAATATAAACAATAAATTGATGACTTTTCCTACACAAAATAAAAATCAAATTGCAATTTCTATGCAAAAAGAAACATAGAGATATTTCAAAATCGATTAAGGGAATTAAAATAAATAAACTTTAGCAGAGAACATTACTTTGAATGTATTTACATAAAATTTATTTGGCTTTCTTTAGAAGACACCAACAATTTGGCCACAAATTGATGATGTTTGCAATAAAATGCTAAATTATTATAAAAGCCTGCAGGAAAAAAACACATATTTTTTGCAACACAAATTGAAATTTAAAGCATCATTTTGTCAGAATTCAGTCCTTAAGCTCTTTTTTTTCTTTTTTAATTTTCCTTTATGGCAGCCCAAATGACATTAGAGCCAGGCTAATACGTATGTGCAATATACCAACATAGTTTTTTTTCTTTGGCATTCAAGAAAACACTCTCGCACAAACATACACACACATGACACAAGTGTATGCACTTTTATAAATTCACTTAAACCACAAGACAAACACAATCACAAGAAGTTAAAAGCATAAAATAAAAAATCATTGAAATGCCAAGAAAACAGAGAGACAGACAGAAAGACACCTTCCACTTGCATGTACATAGTTACTGCTGAATTTTATACTTCCTATATATGGAAAACAATGTATTATGCAGTTTTCAAGTGAGTCTGACTGAATGTGCTACTCTAGAGATTGATAGTGACTGCCAAGTGTTAGACGTGCCATGTGGTTGGTGAGTTTTTCTTTATTTTTTAAATTTTTATGCTATTTTTTTTTTGTTGCATACAAGTAATTGATATTTGAACATATTGTGATCTGCGGCGGGTGAAGCAAAATGCTTTTTACTATTTTATGATTTCAAATAGTTTAATAATTTTAATGATATTATACAAACAACAAAAATTAAAAATTTTAAAAACTCCCGAATATATCTAGAGATTTTCTGCAAACATAGCTAATAACTCTCTCGATAAAGTCACCTTTCAAACCCGAAAAACTAAATCAAAATCGGTTCAGCCGTTTGGCCTGTACATGGACACGGACAGACACACAGAAACACAGTTTCACAGACACACTAAAAACTTACTAAAAACTTATAACACCCCTTTTTTTAGTCGGGGGTTAAAAACTCGTTTTATGTAAAAAAAAAAATTATAAAAAAGGTATTTATTCCAAAAAAGAAAAATAAACTCTTTCTTAGAAGATTTTTTAAGGCTTCTTATTCCAAATATATGGCTCTTTCTCGAAAAAAAAGTATTTTTTCCAGAAGGTTATGATATCCTATTTCTTAAAATAATTATAATAATAATTGATAATTATTTTTTCCAAAAGTTCCGTTTTTCTAATAATATTCAACTTCTTAAAAGGTACTTTTTCCAAATATGTGTGTACTTTTTACAAATAGGAACTAAGTATTTCTTAAAAGAACTTTTTTGTCTAAAAAGTTAGTTTTTCTAAAAATTTACTTTCTCTCAAAAAGTATTTTTTGACAAAAAATTTCATTAAAAGAATTGTTATAAAAAAATTTTTTTTAAAGTGTTCTTTTTCTCAAAAATTTACTTTTCCTAGAAAATAACTTTTTGCAAAAGATTTTTTTTTTTCAGAAAAGGTACTTTGTTCAAAAATGTACTATTTACATAAAAAGGAACTGTTGCTTAGAAATTTTTTTATAACAGGCACTTTTTTCAATAAAGATTTTTTTTAAATATTTTTCAAAATGTTCTGTTTACTAATCAGATCATGTTTCTCCAAAGGCACTTTTGTAAAAATTTACAATTAAAAAATTAAAAAATATTTAAAAAATTTTCTTTTTTTTAAATTTACTTTTGACAAAAACTGCTTTTTCAAAAAATGCACTTCTTCCAAAATGTACTTTTTCCAATAGAAGCTTTTGCAGTGAGGGTACTTTTTCTAAAAAGGTAAATTTTTCTTAAAAGGTACTTTTACTGAAAAGGTAATTTTTCGTAAAAGGTACTTTTTCTAAAAAAGGTACTTTGTTTAAAAAGGTACTTTGTCTAAAAAGGGATTTTTCTAAACGTACTAAAAACATACTTGTTCTAAAAATATACTTGTTCCAAACATGTACTTTTTCGAAAGATTAAGTACTTTCTTTAAAAAGGTACTTTTTTAAATATTTTTCTAAAAATATCCTTTTTTAAAATGATATATTTTCATAACACATACTATATCTAACAAGGTACTTTTTCGAAATAGCACTGTTTTTAAAAGGAACTTTTAATAATGGTAATAATTTTAAAATCACTTTTACTTAAATGTACTAATTTTAAATGGAATTTTTCTAAACAGGTACTATCTGCAAGAATAATTTTTTAAAGCAGGATTTTTAAAAATGTTCTTTTCTAAAAAAGGTACTTTTTCTAAAAAGGTACTTGTTCTAAAAAGAAACTCTTCTAAAAAGGGAAATTTTTCTAAAATGGTTATTTTTCTAACTTTTTAAACTTGTTTCTAACTTTCTTCTAACTTTTTTCTAACTTTTTAAACTTTTTTTAAGGACTTTTTACAAAAGCTACAATTAAATATACCTTTATTTTTTAAACAGGTAATTTTTCTAAAAATCTACTTTTTCCAAAAAACTTAATTTTTTTTATAAAGATACTTTTGCTAAAAAGGACTTTTTAAGAGAAGACAGTTCTTGTTTTGTTCTTAACAAGATAATTTAAAAAAAAAGAATTTTTGTAACGAGGTACTTTTCTTAAAATGTATTTTTTCTAAATATCTACGTTTTTCATAAATACTTCATCAAAAAGAAAAGTATCGCACAAATCTCTTTTTTAAAATGATCGTAAAATCATAATGGAACGTGTTTTTGTTATTTGGTCTGTAGGCGGAGGGCGTGGATATACTTTTTTCATTAGCATATCTATGATAAGCCAAACGACATAAATGATCGTATTTAAATTTTAGATACTCCACAGAGCCAGAGCGAAAGGTGTTTGACCTTTTTTTATTTTGCTTTAATGCAGAAAACTCATTATTTTTTTTTTTTTTTGAAATCGAATTGTTTGCACATTTCAATAGAAGAACATCTAATGCATCGAAAAATGCAAAAATCTCGAATAAAATTAAATAATGAGTTGGCACTTTTCTATATTAAGGGAAGGTATTACTGCAATTTCTTTAAATTGATACGTCTGTGATTTTATTAAACATTTCAAATTTTGCACTTGGCATACAAACAAGTGATTACTTTTTTTAACACTTGAGAATAAAATTGCATGTGCTCATTTCATAATAGAAGGAATATAACTCCATACACTTGTTTCATTGCTGAAAACATTAAATATAAAAAAACATTCTTCAAGTGTTGGAATTTGAATTCCCTAAATCAAAGAATATTTCTTTAATATTTACGAAATTATTAGACATTTATTTCTATCTCCTGCATGTTCCCAAAGGATGCTAAATTATTTAAATTACACGGCTTGAAGTGTTGGCTATAGACACTTTATTCTCTTAGAAGCAAATAAATACACTTGACTTTCCCACCTTCATCATTTCTGGCAGTTACAATCGCTTTAGGTTATCAATATTTATCATTTTGGTTTTGCCCCGGTCTTCCGTATATAGACACACACACAAACGTATATTGCCAGCCACTTTTACCAACGCCCATCCTGTCTAATTCTAATAAACTTAATATTATGATTTTCTTTCTCCCAAATGGAAAATAAGTAAGGTAAATTTTTCTTAAACTGTTTTATCATTTATCATGTCATGACGACAAATTTGTCATCCTCTGGAATCTGTCAATTTTTTATATTCCTTACTTTATTATTCTAACACTCCCACGGTTTCCTATTGTTCTGGATATCAAATGGATAAAGGAAAGTTGGCTGACTTCATTCTAACAATCTGTTTGCCAGGTTTTGATTTTTACCATGAAAAAATACTCTTAGCAGGCAGCATATTTTTTTTCGTTCTTAAACGGAAGAGATTGCTTTTATCATTTTAATATTTATGTGCAAGTGAGCGATTGTGTTAGATTTTTTATTTTGAGTGATAAGTTAAAGCTGCCTGTAAATCATATTACGCTTGCTTAACTATTTATGTTAACTTTTTGGTAAAATCTGAATATCTGGATTTAACATTTCGTGTTTTCTCACAAATATATTGGCGGTATTCCCAGATTAAGGCAAATGCTCTTGGCTGAGTGTAAATATAAAACTGTGAAACTTTTCTTTAAAGCAGCTACGTCCAAAAACACATACACTAATACTTTCATTTGAGGTCAACAGCTTTGAAAGCTCTTAAATTGTTCTTGTTTCTTTGCAAAGTATGTGGATTGTTGTGGATTGTTGTACTCTCGTCGATGTGAAAGCATAAAAAAAAAGTTTGCACATTGTGCATATGGCTGGGACGTCGCTGCTTTAAAGTAAAACAACAAAATACATACACAATGCAAAGAAAAGCTACGATATTTTATACGACCATTTGCACCAAACACCGAATACCGCTATTGTTTCTCATTCTCCATATACATAAATTTAGGGTTTTTTTTATATGAAATAATATAACAAAAGATTTTTAAGATGGAAACAATTTGACATACCTTATGTAAAATACGTTTTAAAAGAGATCCCAAAATCTTGGGTTGACCGCTCTAAGGTTGATATAATAAATGTTAACATACCTGCAAATAAAAATAAAAGTTTTATTTATTAAAATGTGTGTTAGTTTCTTTTTTTAATTATTTATTTAAAGCAGAAATATTATTCTAAAATAAATAATATCACTTCGTTTTTAATTTTTCATTACCAACAGAACCGTAAAAAAACTTTACGTTAATTGAAAAATATTTTAAGCGTCCTAAAGACACTATTAATATATTCGATGTCAAATTTGTGCACATGTACTGAATGCTTTGATCTACACACACGCTGTTAAGCATTAATTTTGACTTTTGTTTGGTTCTGGCAACATCATATGAATGTCAATAGCTGAGAGTTTGATTTTTTATGTGGCAATATCGTAAGAGTCAATAAGAAAAGAAAATTTAGTGGAACTACAATAAAAATATTGAATGTTTTCAGAAAAAAAAATAATTAAATATAATATTTATATAAATATACCAGATTTTTATTAAAATCTTTATGAAAATCTGTACCGTTTACACTATGTTTTTTTTACATTTATTAAGATTTTTTTATGAAAAACAAAGACCATTAACCAAAAAATTGCCAAAATTACAACCAAACAACTGCAACGTAGCCAATTCACACACCTTTTTAAGCAGACCGTAGCTAATTCAATCATCTTTGGTATAAATATTTTGTACAGGTTAGTAAAAATAAAATAAAAATATTAGATTTTGAGTAGACTGCCTACAAATCTATTCACAAGCAAGATTTTGTTTTGTATGAGAAGCCTAGTAAAAAGCAGCAAGATTTAGCAGGAAATCTCGTAAGTACTAAATTTCGAGATAATTTAAATGCCCTGTTATTATTTTTCCTGCGTCAGTTTTAGCAACCGTGCAACTTTAAGTCTCATTTAATATAACTGCGTGCTTGATGAACACAAGCAACAGACACATCAAAGTGTGTCATCAAGCATGCCAAAAATCATAAAATCTTTGGCATAACAATATACTAACTTATTTTTATAAATCCTACCATAATGACCAATGCGTATTTTGATAGTGTACAGACGTCTTTAAAACCAGCCAGCCAAAAATTTCGTAATTCTTTAAAGCTAAATTCTACCGGTAAAATGCTGCATATATTTAACATTTTTGGCATGATGACATAATATCATAAAATTTCGGCGGATTATTATTTTTTTTTAAGTAGGACCAGCACTCAGGGTATAGCCCCTGGCAATGTATTGTGCTAGAACTAGGAAAATAAGTTCTGGAAGAGGGGGGGGGGAGTTAGAGAGGATTAATCCTTTAATTTGTTCGACGATTGTATCGCCTTATATATCGATGGAAAAAAGTCGCAGTTGTGATTTTTTAAAATAAATATTATTTATTGTCTGTGCTAGACGGTTCGTGTATTTCCTTTATGATTTTTGTTCCAAACATTATACCCAACACATATTTTTTCATATATATTTCAAACTATTGTATAATACTTCAATTTAAATTTTATCTTTTAAAAACTTGGCAATAATATTATTATTTTTCATTATCAAAGACAACAACCGTTATCGAAGAAAATAATTTACAGAATTCAAGCACAAGAACTCAAAAGTAGTTTCAAACACAAACGTCCTAAATCTTCTTACTGAATTAGAGCATAAGTTTTTAAACAATACACGTATGAAAATTTTATTTGTAGCCTATAAGTTGTACAGCGTTCTTATAATAAATCTGTGAACATTTCGTGTTGAAAGTTTTTTTATTAACTTGTAAATCACAGGATGAATATAAGAAATTCTTAATTATTGTTTTTTTCCAAATTCCATTTGTGGATCTTTTTGGTAAATTTATTTAAGCAACGAATATATTTTTTAATTTTGTTTCGGTGCGAAAACATTTTCTTACAGAAACGCGGTACAATAAAGTACAAAAGAAATATTTTTCCAAATTAAATTAAAAAGATGCAAATTCGAACAGTTTTATTTTCCAAAACGATTTGCAGAGTACTAAAATTAAAAAAAACCTCTTGATATATGTTTAATATAAAAGGAAAAATATAAAAGTGGTGTCTAAGGACACCCGATTCAAGATATACTGTTTATATAAAACAAATTTCAAAATAAAATTTATTTCCGAGTATTTTCTTTTTTAACGGCTTACGATTAAATTAATATATTCTATGTGTTCATGTGCAAAGAAAAACAAATTGAGCAATCATTCTGATTGTTTTTTGCTTAATTTTTGTTTCACTCACTTCAAAGAACGAAGCAAATCAAAATCAAACATTTTGTTTCTTTTATTTTCGTACTCTTCTTTTAAAAATCAAAGCAAAAATAAATTTGTAACTGTAATAGTGCCGATTATTTTTGTAACGAAAATCACGTCATAGCTCCTGTATCTTGGCATAAAGAGCATAGCTGTAAGAAACAAAATCCTTATTTAGTTCATTTTTTTACCAAAAAAAATTTAATTTTCCAATTCTGAAACCATTTTTGATTTTTCTGATTTTTAATATTAATTTCTTTATTTAACAAAGAAAAAATGGGGATATAAGAAATAAACTATATACCAAAAAAATCTATATTTTAATTAATTACTTTTATATACCCCAAAAAGTGTAAGTTTTCAGACCCTGGAATCATAATTTTAGATTTTTCTTATACCAGTTTATTTCTTTTAAGAATATAAAATATGTTTAATTTATAGAGAAAAGGAAGAAAATAAGTTTTAGTAGGTTACTTCCAAGAAAAGTTTTCATTTTCCAAACATGGAATAATCTTTCTGATTTATTATCATTTTTATGCCTATTTTGTTCTTATTGAAATACAAAATGGGTTAAATTAGCAAAAAAAAAATTGTTTTTAGTTATTTTTGTTTGGCAAAAAAAATATTTACGGGAATATTAAAAGGATCTATCAAATCTAATGCCACAGTCTTTTTATAGTAGCCTTGGTAAAATATAATTTTTTTCTATTTTTCATTGAAATACTTGAGAACTTTTTTTTAATGTTTAATTGAATTTTTTTTTTGTTTCAATTAAATTTAAAAATTTGCTATTTTTCATTGAAATTTTTTTTCGAAAAAAAAAATATTTGCTTTTACTCATTACGCGAACATATTTTAAATCGAATTTTTTTAAATTGTATCATTAATTAATTTTGTAAGTGAATAGGCCAGGACAGTAGCGGAACTTGACGTATTGGTCATTTGCTTTAAAAACGTATCAACTCACGAAAACTGACCATATGGAAAACGAGTTTAATTAAGAAAACTAAATTTTTATATTATTCTCATGAGCAAAAATATTTCTTTGAAATTTTTATACAATATAACTAAATATAACAAAAATTAAAAATTTTAAATTTATTTGCTGGTGGTTCAGCTTGGTCTATATGCATTTCATTGTTGCTGTAACAAATCATCAGTAGACTTCAACCACACATTTTGAATAGTCACAAACCTCTTATCTTATGCACAGACTTTCAAGAACTATTTGAGAATTCACAAATAATAATATTTTTGAAAATCACAAAAGAAAAACAAGCATAGTAGGCTTAGAAACTAATACAAAACCCAGCAAATAATTTATATTCGATATGAATCTATTTTATTTTTCCACACCTTTATACAATTAGAAATTCATCGGATAACAATAAAAGTAAATACAAAATTTTACATTTAAGAAATTTATAATTATAATTATGATTATAATTATAATTATGATTATAATTATGACAATATTTCGAATAATAAATTTCTTAAATGTAAAAATTAAAAACTTTAAAAACCCCCGAATATATCTAGATAAGATGTGATATCTACTAAGTGCCTGGACTGATTTTCTTTAAACATAACTAAGAACCCTTTCGATCAAGTCACCTTTCAAACAGAAAAAACTAAACCAAAATCGGTTCAGCCGTTTGGCTTGTCCGTGGACGCGGAGAGACAGACATATACACAGAAACACTACAAACTTATAACACCCCCTTTTTTTTAGTCGGTGGTCAAAAATAAAAAACATTTATATTAATTCTGCATTTCAAACCCATAGCTAACATTTTTGAGTTAAGACGTTGTTAAAGTAAATGAGCGATATGTTTTATATATTTATGTTTTCTCACCCTTACATTGTTTGCCTTATTAGGTATTAAAATTTTTTCGCATTTTGGCTTATAATTCCGTTTATACTGTTAACGAACTTACTTGAAGTAATTAAAATAGTTTTATTTAAACTTTTTTCTTCAAAATGTGTTACGCGTTTAATGAAAAGTAGTTTCACATCAAATAAACGCATAAGTGTTTTTTTGCCACGAAAGAGTTGGTGAGTGAGTGCAAAATTTTACCTCTACCACTAAACTAATGAATTCGCGTATATGTATGTATGTATATGTATGTATATGTATGTATATGTATGTATATGTATGTATTTGTATATATATTTGTAACAATTTTTCATCCTTTTATTCATAACATCATTCACAAAATGGAAAAAAAATAAGAATATAAAATTTTTCACTGTAATTCTGGTGAAAAAACTACAAAAATGGAAAAAAATTATTACAACACACTACTGGAATAATAACAAAAAAATAAATACAAATAAAATATTTTTACTGAAAATGCCCAAAAAAAAAATGTGTTAAACTGAAATAAAAATTTCGCCAATAAAAGTCAAAATCTTCTAATAAAAATGCAAAATACAGTTGTGAGAAAAATATCTATTTTTTTCTTTTCTTCTTAAGGTATGGCCAAACTTGTGCAAACATTTGCCATAAAAACTTAACCACTATATATATATATATATATGAAAAAGCTTTCAATTCAGACACGTCTTCTATGACATTGTCTATTAGTTGTTTATGAAACTCTTTAACTTAAGAAACAAGTGTCTGTGAATCAAAATATTTATCATTTATTTTTAGTGGTTACGCTTTTTTGGGCAAATGTTTGCGAAGTATGGCCATACCTTTAGTGAGAGAAAAAGAGGCAGGTAGATAGACTAAATAACTGACAGTTACATGCAAACAACAGTTTATTTTGGTTAAACATTTGCACTTCCAAGCAAAATCTACATTTACATTCAGACAACAAAAAAAAGAAAAATAAATCATATAAAAAAGAAATACAATGGCCTGAATTAGGTCCCTTTCAAGGAAATATATTCTCGGCCATGTTCGCTTAATAATACAATTTACAAACCCCTTTCATATTAGACTTCTAAATAACTTAACAAAGCAAAAATAAATTTTTACGTGCCATAACACAATAAAAATACTCCAATGTAGCACAACAAAATAATACATAAGATGACTCGAGATAACATTAAATTATATAGCAAATTAAAACATTACATTCTAACATGATAATATATAGCATAACATGATATGCTATATAACATAACACACATCTTAGCAGAACGTAACATTACATATTTTTACATGGCATAGCATGACAAAATATTATGGTAAATTTAATAACATAACATAACGCAAGATAAAGTAGTATAACATTACATTACATAACGTATCATATAATAGCATATTATTACAATACATAACATAATATGAATCTATTTAATAAACTTAAAGCATAATAATATAATACAACATAATATATAATTAAATAACAAAGTAATATAGAATAACATAATATAACATAACGTACCGTAGAAGAACATCACGTAACATAAAATTACATAAAATAAAACTTTGCATAACATGAAATAACATAACGTGACGTACAACAGCATAACAAAATGTAACAATACAACATAACAAGCAAATTCTATGTCATGCATTATACCATGACAAGGCATGGAATAGTAACATAACATAACATAAAGATAACATAAGATGACATAACACAACATAGGATACCAAAATTAAACATAACTTAACATAGTATAACATCACGTAACATAATATGATATAATGTAATATTTCATAACATGACATAACATAACATGACATACCAAACCATAATATAATGTAACACTAAAGCATAGCAAACCACAGCAAGACATAGCATTCTAGCATGACAAAGCATAGATAACTTAACGTAACATAACATAACATCAAATTACATAACACGACATACCATAACACAGCACAACATAATATAACCCAATAAAATAATAAACAATAGCATAACATGCATGCTAGCATAACACAATGAAGCATACCAGAACGTACCATAAAATAAGATCATAAGATAACATCATATCATATAAAATAAAAAAACATGGCATAACATTAAATAGCCTTACAATAACATAACCTAACGTAACATCCAATAACATAAAATTACATAACATGACAAAACGTAGCACAGCACAACAGAACATAACGCAATAAAATCATAAAGATTAGCATATCATGAATAAATAAAATAAATAAATAATAAATAAAAACATAGCAGAACATAAAATAGCCTAACATAACATAAAATAAAAATACATAACAAATATAACATAAACTAACCTTACATAGCATACGAGTATCATAACAAATACAAAACATAATGCAATTTTTATGGTAACCTTGTATTTTTGTTGGGTTTGATTTTATTTCTCTTTTCCGGAAAATACTTTAAAGAAATATTTCATCGGCTTAGAGTGCAAACCTGCTTAACACACTTTTTGTAAAATATGACATTTTAATGTCGTTCGAAAGAGAAAAATACGCTTCATGAACTTGCTCAAATATTTATTTTAATTTGAAGCTCTAGATGTCGAAAAAACTTAATGTATTATACTAATTTCTTAAGCTTTGTAGAGAAATCGTTAAGAGTATTTTGTCTCTCCTGTAAAATTTTTTCGAAGTGAGTTAGCAGGTTTGCACTCTAAGGTGACGATATAAGAATGGAAATCCATAACAAAAAATGTTTCGATACATTTTCACTGTAAGATTCGAAATTCAACTTAATTTTATTTTATAATAATTTGTCACATTCGAGTTAAATTGCAAAATTTGACGTACACCTTATGACCTTATCACACCTTACCTCCTTTAAAAACAGGCGACTCAAAAAACATTCACACAATAATTGCAATTTTAGTTACAAATTATACGTAAGTTTGAAATCGTAAAAGCAATTTTGAAAAAAAAATTCCTCGATAAAATCTTCCAGGGAACAATTTAAAAAACTAGCAAGCAATGGGGAAAATAAAAAATTCTAATTTTAAAAGGAGAAATTTCTTAATATATTTTATTCAAAATTGCCCTGAATAAAAGGAACGTCCTGTGGAACTGTGAAAATGCCTGCTGTAGAAAACAATATAACAACTTCATAAATTTTTTCAGATAACTATAAACGATAAGGCCCTTAGATCTAAAAGTTACCTTAGCTCTTTACTACCAGCGAATTTCATTTCATTTGGTGAATCACTCTTATCTTCACTTAGTTGCTTGCATGATTGTTTATTTGGATCTAAAGCTTGTTTTTTCGTTTTCAAATATTGCAAAACTTATTTGGCTAGTTCTATTGTAGTGGTAGGGGTATCTAAAAAAAATTTTGTTCTTGTTTTTTTTTGTGGAAAAAAAAAGAAATAGACACTCAACATTTCTATGGGAAAAACGTGTAGCAAAAAAAAATTCCAACAGACACACAAATCACGAACACATGGTCAAATGACTTTTATGTGGTTTTCAACAATTCGCTTTATTTTATTTCCTTATTTCTTGGGTATTTGTATGCGGTTATTATATTTTTAAAGCACTATGGAACAAGCTTTTAAAATGCGATTACGGTTTTAAAACAGCCAGAACATAAATAAAAACTTGAAGAACTTGCCACTAATATTTGAGTTTTTATTTTATGTACGAGTACTTTTGAATTTTTTACTTATTAATATTTTTTTTGGCTATCAGCAAATCATAAGAATTTTAAAGTTCCGCAAGAAAGTTCGAAATGTTTATTTGATGCTTCCTTATGACTCAAAAACAAAACAACTATTTCGATCATGAGTTACTTTCCAAATAATAAATAAAATTTCATGATTATAAGTGCCTCTGAGACAAATGCTAGTATAGTCTTTTACAAATAATCACAAAACTCAAGTCGTATATGCTTCCTTTTAACTACCTTTTGGGAATTATATATAGTGGCCATAGTACCATGTTCCACGTTGGCCTAATCTGGGTTAAACTTAAAAAAAATATGAAAATATTTTTACAGAGAGTAAATTTTTGCTGAAATTTTTTTGTTTGTACGAGTATATTCAACTCTATATTTTTCATAAGCTTATGTTCACATGCACAAATAAATAGTTGGGAAATATCCTTGTGCATAAAAGTTTCTGTATGCGTGTGTATCTTTGCGTGTGTGTGTGTTTGTGTGTGTGTGAGTATATTTATGTTCCCATATGTATGGGAGTGTATAAACATAACATGTATTTTATGTTTATTTGAAAAATTTTTCAATTTTATGGTTTCTGGATAATATGCGTTCAACTAGAAGTAAATACCCATAGAATAATATTGCATTGAGCATTGGAATGGCCAACTAACAAATGCACCAACAGGAATAACATCAAATATACTTTTGTGGCAAGAACAAAACCCAAACACTCATATGTATATATACACTCGGACAGCCAAACAGTGGTTGCCACAATGTAGCATGTCATTGTGTTGCATTCTGTGTGCTGCTTTTGTTGTTGTTGCTGTTTTTGTTATTATTGTTGTTGTGCTATTTACTAGGCTAAACGGGGTTTATTGCCAAGGCAACCTCTTGCAACCAGCATTTGTTGCCATAATATTTTGTTATTACGAGTATTATTTTTATTTAATTTTTTTACTGTTTTCTCCTTTTATATGTACAAACATAAGAGTACATGAGTGTTTATACCAGTATATAGAAAAACGCAAAACTATTCGCAAACGTTTGTTTCAAAGAAAATAATTTTTAAGTTTTTCAATCGTTTTTTACATAAGCTAGAGACTCATTCGGACTAAATGAGTTCGACCCAAGCCTAATAAGCCTAGCCTATGCATAACCACAAGTGTTCAATCATACATGTTTGATCATGCATGTTTGATCATGTATTTTTGTTAATACATGTTTTATCGTACTTTTTACATCATATATGTTTAATAATAGATGTTCGACATGTGCTGTCATACAGTTTGATCATACATCATTCATGCTTAGTTAAGCCCAAAAACTATCAAACATTATATCATGCAAAGTTGATAATATGTCTTTAGTCAGACAATTTTTATCATCCATGTTTGATTATACATGATTGATCAGACATGTTTGAACACACATGTTTGATCAGACAGCTTAACAAATGTAAGAAAAATGTACCTCAATGTGATAGAACATTAAGAAAAAACATCCTCAAGAAATGTAAAGTACTTTAAAGAGAACAAAAGATGAGAAATTAAAAACAAAGTACACAGTTCGATTATACTTTGTATCTTTATTGCTGTCAAAAAAATACTATCACACAAAGTATGTATGTATGTTAAATAAAATAGAAAAATAAATCCTACAAATTTTACTCAAAAGTAAATATATTAGTTGTGTAGTGTTAAAACATTGTCTACCAAACTGATTAAAACAATAAGCAAACGTTTTATAAACGTTTTATATCAAAATAATTAAATTTTTTCCCTATTATTTTGTGTAATGCTAGCTGTGTGCCTTTAAAATACAGTACAACTTAAGTTCATGAGCTATAATAAATCAAAACTAAATAGCACAGTCGTTCGTACTATTTTTTTATCATCTGCAAAAAACAAAATTAAACGAAATGAAACGTTTCCTTGTATATATTTTCGTACCCTGGAATTATCTACATTTGTTTTGTTCTCGTGTTTGTTTTATCCTGCATATTCCACATCACGCTTATTATGGGCATCAGTGACCTGGACAAGATTAGCGAGTTTTATATGCAGTTGGTATGTTTGTGTAAGAGGCCTTGTTCGTATATTTAATCTGTGGTTTTTTAACTATTTTTAAGTCTAAATTCTGGGCGAGTTGTACAAAACACAAAAGCCGTGGTTATGAAATATTTGTTGTTTTAATTAAGAGTACATCATTACGTGAGTCTATGTGTGTCC
Source organism: Tachina fera (assembly GCA_905220375.1). NCBI lineage: Eukaryota > Metazoa > Arthropoda > Insecta > Diptera > Tachinidae > Tachina > Tachina fera. The sequence goes on from LR999966.1 coordinate 80,032,868, forward strand.
ATGCGTTTTGCAATTGTTAAACTGAAATAAATAGCCGCATGTGTGAGTGTGTGTATCTTTGGTTATGTGAGAGGAGAAAATTAATTTGCTGTTGTTCAGTCTTGTCTATAGAAATGTTTCCATATACATACATACATATGCATGTGTGCACAAAGGAATCTGATTTAAATGAAAAATTCCCTAAAAAAGAATATGCAAACTTATCCTCCTGCATTTACATATGTTAAGCAAAAATTTCTTTTTTATTCTTTAGTGTTTAAAAAATGTCTGGCTCTGATTAACAATCTATTGCTGTTCTGACATTCGTTGTTACTTTAGCATGTTAAACTGTATGGATGAAAATTTACTCTTGCTTCGTTGAACATTTTTTTATTTATTAATATGCCAGCCAGCCAAATAAAGCTTCCGAAAGGGTTTCCAAATCGAATGCTGCATTTTATGCTTCTATTCTGATTTCAATTGTTTTCTAAATGTTGTTAAATTGTTATGTATATAAAAATAATTTTTTAGATATTTTTTTATAAAAGGACTAGTACTCAGAGAAAGCATCATACTCATGCAATGCATTGTGTTAGACCTAAAAATATATGTTATGTAGAGAAGGTTATGAGGAGTAGTGTTAGTGTATACTCGATTTGAACCTTTGGACATCTGCAGGTACAGCTTAAAACTAACTCTATCTCGCTCTTTCTCTCTCTCTCTCTCTCTCTCTCTCTGTGTGTGTAAAAGACCCAACTTGTCTGTTTAAATTAGACGTGACATAGCCATATTGCCATAACCATAATCGAACCAAAATTCAATTGGTTTCTATAAGTTTGGTTCGAACAGCTGTTTTGTATGGTTATGGTTATGTTACGACTGATTTAAGTTTAATTCCATCCGCTACAGAAGCCATTCATATTAGTTTGCACTTAACAATTTAAAATGTTGAAGAATACTGCAATATTTTTTCATGACTATTAGTCAATTATGTTTATATGTATTTTGGCAGCATTTCACGTGAAATGCTGAACAGAGTACGAGGGATTAACATAAAGGTTCCAGAGGTATTCTAGCAATATCCAGCATATTCAACTGCCACTCAAAAATAAGCTTTCTATCACCTCGTTAGTTCGTTGTGTTGGTGTGTGTGTATATACATATATATGCTGGCAATAGAGATTTATTGCAGTTGTATTGCTTGTGTCTTTCGTCTGCATGGGCCTAAGTGTTTGTGTGTTTGTATATTTGTTTAATAAGCAGAAGGTATAATATTGTGCTTGTTGTTGTTTTTATGCTTTGAATGTTTATTTTAATATCGTCTTATATGTTTGGATGCTTGTGAATTCTTGTCTTTGTCATTATTGCTGTTCATAAATGTTTTTATAGAAAACTTTTATATTAGAATTTAAAAAAAAAATCTAAAATCGTCAAAATGGAAAAAAACGATCAAATTAAAAATATCACCAAAAAATAAAATAAACCACTAAAATGAAAAAAAAATCAGCAAAAGGTAAAAGGTCGGCAAAAATACTAGAAAAATCACCAAGAACCACAAAAATCGCCAAAACCCAAAACCCAAAAAAATCATTAACACAAAAAAACTACAAAGCAAAAAATCGTGAATAATTCGTAAGTGAAACGAAAAATCACCTAAATATAAAAAAAGCGCTTAAATGAAAAATATCACAAAACTAAAACGAAGTGCTGGAATGCAAAAAATCACTAAAAGTTAAAAGAGTGGCAAAAAACAAAAAAAAACCGCTAAGACCAAAAAACTTACAATATTTATTAAACAAAACAAAAAAAATGCCAAAAACCGAAGAAATCGTTAAACCATAAAACAACCCGCCAAAACTTTCTAAGCTAACGATAAATCGCCAAAATCAAAAAAGTTCTTAAATGAAAAATATCACCAAAAAAAATAAGAAACGCATAAAATCATTAGGCGTAACAAGGCCGGAAAAAAACTCAAAAGATATACCAAGTGAAGAAAAAATCGTCAAAACGAGAAAAAAAGCCAAAACTCAAAAAATTTATATAACTAAAATTATGTATTTAAAAAAAATACAAAAACATTGCCAAAAAAAACTAAAAAAAACGTCAATAATAAAAGAAAAACGCCAAAAAGTTTGTATGGAACCTTTTGAAGCGAGTTAAGGTGCAATCAGACGTGAGATAACCACAGCCATAGAAAACTGCCGTTCGAACCAAACAACACTGTATTTGATTACAGGTGACTTGCCATAACGCCATAGCCGTTACCATAGGAACCAATTGAATTTTGGTTTGGTTATGGTTATGGCATTATGCCCATGTCACCTGTAATTGCACCTTAAAAGTCGCACTTTACTGAATTTATTCAAGTTACTAACGCAGGTGGTTTAATACCATTTAAAGGCCTCACGCAAAACTAAATATTTTTAAGAACTACCAACTACAATCGAATCCGCTTTAACGCAACAACCACGCTTTACTGAAAAAATCAGATTACTGAAAGCAATACAAGTCCCCGCACTGATTTTAAGTGCAGCTAGTCTTATTCACATCGCTTTACTAAAAATATCGTATTACTGAAAACCAAAAACAAGCCCACAACAACGTATGAAACTTACTTCGCTTTAGTGAAAAAATAAACAATGACAAATTTATTTATAAGACATCGATTGCATAACTTAAGGCTAAGAAAATTTTGCATGTTTTGTCTGTTAAAAAATTAAATGGCAAAATGTACGCTTAACTGTGACGAATTTCAATAATCCGAATTACGTTTTAGAGAAAAAATTGGATAACAGAAAAAAATTGGGTTTTGGTTATTTCCAGTAAAGCGGAGTCCACTCTATTCGCAAAACCTGTTATGTTATAAAAAACCATCTTTAACTCACTACATTATGACCAGTTACATATATTATGATTGCAATATAACGATACACTATAGCCTAATCCTTTATGCAGTTTCCCCTTTCCAGTACCTTTTCATTTTACTTACAACGGGGTGGGAGAAATTATAAATTATCAATAAAATGTACTTTATATGCAAAATTATCATATTTAGAACAACATCTGCTGCCTACAACTAAATATTATTAAAATGCAAATATAGGAATATTAAAAATAAGAACACCTTGAGTGTAAAATGGATATCAAATAATATGCGAACATTTGAAGTATATGCAAAGGCACAAGTTCCTATAACAATAGCTTTCAAGAAAGGAGGACATCTCATTATAAAAGGACTACGACTAGTAAGAGCAAAAAAAACCGCTTATAAATATGACAATGGTGATTTTATTATTATGAATATATAGATTGAAGTACATATACATAATAAAACTACACACGACCAACAAAAGCTGCTGCTCACTTAAATGTACGTTTACAATTTAAATTCAAGCACCTGTATCTCTCTAAACCTCATCATAGACAGCATTCAGTAGAGTGGTAAAAAAAAGAAGAAATAAATGGCATACAATAATAGAATGATTCAATATAAATACATACCATACACTTAAGTCATAAATATCAAATAAAATCTATATTTTTTTTCTTGCCTTAGCATAATTTGCCAATAAAAATTCATTGAATTATATTTTGAAAGCATGGCGACACATTATCATCATCCATAGAGGCGATGTCATTTTACTACAACACTGCTCGAAACACACACAATATGTTTTCATTGCCACTGAAATTCATAGTGAGAAAGTGAGAAAGAGAAGGAGCCTGGTAACAGGCATGACAAGGACGTACTATTGCCAACAGTAGTCAACTACTCAATTGTTATTGTTACAGACAGATAGACAGTGAAGCAAGCAAGCAGTCAATTTGACATAGTAAAGTCAATGAGTCAGTCAGTCAGCTAGTTAGATGAACTTACTAACATGAATGATAAAGGTCACTGAAGCATATGTTAAGTTATTGTGCTTTTAAAGCAAATGGCACAACTCGTTAGCCTTCCACTTCTAATACACTTTTATTTTCTATGAAACTACCCAGCTAACCTGAGATTCGAAAATAAAGGAATGTTTGCTGTACCGAACAATTCTCGAAACATTCTCGTTAAAAAAAGTTTAGCAACAAGAAACAATTTGTTTCTCTAAATTTTTTATTATTTTACATGTACAACCTAAGAGGTAACAACGTGTTCTGATATTTAGAAGAAATGAAAATTATGTAAATTATGTAATTATATCGCTAAAGGTTCGCTATTAATTCGCAAGCGAAACATCGATATCAAAAGATTTGCTGCCACAAACTGAGCGACGAGTGAACTTTAGCAGCACTTTCTCTTTCCATTTACGATAGTCGTTCTCGAGTGTTTTGTCTAAGAAATTATTAAGCAACATTCGAATGCGATTTATTTACGAATGTTTTGGTTAGCTGGGTACACACGCGTACACACACACATGTGCATATATACTTATGTATGTGTGTAGTATGTGTACATATGAACGTGCGTCTGTCCCCTCTAACCAATCAATTGTTAAGCTTCATTGGTTTTTATATCAATAATAATAATAAGAGTGGAAGAAAAAAAAAATAAGTAAATAAATATAAAACATTCAAGAAAGGACATCAATTTCCTTGTTGTCTGATTGAATTTTTTTTTGTTCTTTTCTCCAATCAATGTGTTGAAATAATCTCATTTATTTAATGTTGCGTAAGCGCAGCCATAATATCAGTTGGTAACATGTTGCCTTCTTAAGTACTCGTATTATATACTAGTGTTCGATCAAAATCACTTTTGCAAGCCCATGCCGAATCTGAACTCGAAGTTCGGGGCTATTTTTTCTTAATATGGCAGAAGCTGAGCTTAACTTATTAAATTCATAATAAAGAAATATTAATAAAGCTTTTTTTTTTAACAAAAAAAAATATATTAAACACAACATATAAATCTTTTTTTTTAACATATGAAAATAAATAGACTTGTATCGAACTCTTTCAGTAGCTTGTTTTTGACACAAACCAGTGATCAAACACATTTAAATTACATGGGTTTGATCACGAGCTACTGAAAGAGTTCGATACAAGTCTAAAAATAAACAAGAAATCCACATTAAAGCTTGCAACTTGTATTAAGTGGGGAAATTTGTAGACTTATATCGATTTCATTCAGTAACTAATTTTTGACACAAACCAATGATCAAACCCATGCAATTTAAATGAGTTTGATTTTGGGTTTTGTGTCAAAAACAAGCTACTGAATGAGTTCGATCCAAGACTAGACATTTGTACTTAAACATATTTTGAGAAGCAAAAACAATTGGACTAAATTCTGTTGATAAATATGAAGAGCTTATTCAACGTTAAGCGTTAGCTTTTACTTTGTTTTGCTCTTTAGAGTGAGTAAAACAAACCCAATAATAAAACATGGGAAAAATTTCATATTAAAATCTGCGAAAACAAGTTCAATCCCAAGTTTTTCGTTCGGTAGTGAGTTGCTTTACATATGTTCCATGTTAATTCAACATGATTAACAGTAACCTTCAAGGAAATTTTTTCCTTTTGAAATAACTTTATTTCATGTTGATTTAATATTCCAATACTTTTAAATGAAAATTAAGAACCATGTTGAATCAAATATATTTCAATATTTATGATTTGATTAGGCCAAAATTGGTATCGCTTTGTAAATATTCCGACAAACACATAGTCAAACGGAACAACTAGCTATTTTCGAAGGTCACTACATCTTCATCATCAGCGTTCTTTTGTATATGGTCCACTGTGTGTGGTGTTAGTTGATGTATACTTCTGCTTTATATACTCATCTTTTATTGCAAATGGAATATGTGAATTGTTTTGTTTCATCGTATTAGAATTTTCTGAAAGTTTTTTGTAATGAAAGCTGAATTCTACCATCTATAAATTTACAACAGTTCTTGCCTTTGTTCGTTTGTTCTTTACTAATTATGCACATGTTATTTCAATTTGAAGCAACGTGATTTTAATTGAATTAAGTAAAACAGAAATTTTTTTAATCTATCCTTATAGTGTTTAAAATTTACCCTCTCGTTTTTAGGGTTCCGTACACCAAAGATGAAAAGGAACCCTATTGTTTTCGCTATGCTGTCCGTCACACGCTATTTTCGCAAGGAACGGTAAGAGCTACGGACCTGAAATCTATACAGAGTATGTAGAACCTTGGCCGTTACAACAACAAATACATGAGATTAAAAAATTAAAGGGTGTTCCAAAACGAGCAACGAAAAATGTTAAAATCCCATGTATTATACATAAAATTGTATGTATATTGACACTTGAAATTTGTAAAATTTGTGTATTTTTATACAGACTACAACAATTAACACTAAAATTTAAAAAAATTTAAATAAAAGGGTTGCCCATCAGTAAATGCAATTTTGACTAAGTAATTTTGCCTGCTATATCTTGGAAACCGCAAGAGGTAAACTCTTCAAAAACTCTTTCAAAAACGATAAAACTAAAAAATTCGAAAATTATAAAATCGCCAAGCCAAAAAAATCATTAAAAATTTAAAAAACTGCCAAAAATTAAAAAAAAATCGCCAAAATTAAAAAAAACCAAAAACCGAAAAATATCGCGAAAATGCGAAAAAGGCGCCAAAAGCAAAATAATTGTTTATATAAAAAAGTGTTAGAGTAAAAAAAGCGCCTAAATGAAAAAAGTCGCTAAAATGAAATGACGCCAATAAAGAACAAAAAAACGCCAAAATTAAAAAAAATCGCCAAAACAAAAAAATCGCCAAAATTAAGAAAAAAACGCCAAAAACCAAAAAAACGACTATATAAAAATATCGCCAATATTAAAAAAATCGCCAAAATTAAGAAAAAAAACTCCAAAAACCAAAAAAACGACTATATAAAAATATCGCCAATATTAAAAAAATCGCCAAAATAAAAAAATCGCTAAACTTAAAAAAACGTCAAAAACCAAAAAAAATCGACAAAACGAGATAAAAGTGCCGAAACAAAAAAAGTGCAAATAAACGCTAAAAAACCCTAAAACTAAAAAACGCTTAAAACCGAAAAAACCCCAAAAACGAAAAATAAATCCAAAACTATATTTTATATAGGCTAAAGTTCATAATGAATTACATATCTCGTAACCGTATGGAACGATTCGTGCGCGGGTCAAAGTCGCACTTCACTGAATTTATTTTAATTTCCTTTACATCGGGTCTAATGTGTCGGAAGGGCAAAAAGTATGTACTATATATTAAGTACATAGCCTATGTCTTCTTATAAATGAAGGGATACATGTGCTTTAAATTTCATTGAAAGCGATTACCAAGTTTCGGAGAAGCAGGACTCATAGCTTGCCGCCTTGCTTGTCTTTCTCAGAGAGGGTGCATAGAGCATGTCTCCTTCTAAATGAAGGGGTGGTTGGAAATATTTAGCTGAAGGCCTGTGATGCCATTGCCCATATTATTATTAGCTATAATTTTAAATATAAGCCTAAGAAATGAATAAAAAAAAAACGAAGGGGTAACTTGTATATTTTACCCTGCACCAAAATCGAGTTGAGACTCAGAAATTGTCCCCCTTACTTGCTCCTTGTCCTAGTTTAGATAATATATATTATTTTATGACTTTTTAGACGCAGATCCATCTAGTTCTAAATTTCATTAAAATCGGTTTGAATGCTTTGTAGAGGCAGAAATGTCCACCCTAATACCTGCTGATCCTAGTTTTGAAAATGTATATAGTGTATGTCAATTTTTAGATGTAGATCTATCCATGTTCTAAATTTTATTAAAATCAGTTTGATTGTTTCGGAGAGAGAAATTCCTCCTCTCGTCCTCCTGGTCCTAGTTTAAGTCTAAGTGCTTTAAATTTCAACGCAATGAGATAAACAGCTGAGCCGTACATAAAAGACATAGAGCAAACTTTTGCAGCGCGGAAGTTTACTTGTTTTCATTTTATAAACAAAATAAAAAGGTACAGCTGTTGTAGCATTGCAAGCATTTGAGAAAAAGATTGAGAAGTCTGCAATGTGTATTTTGTGTTGCTTATATGATTTGTTGTTCTGTTATTGCAGAATGTGACATATGTATATCCAATACTTGCTATATCTGCAATATTTGTGCCAACATTTTGCAAGGAATAGCGATTTCTACTACTCTAATGGAAAAACATGGTTCCAAAGCTTTTCATCATACAATTTTTGTACAAAATCATGCCATAAGAGTATAAACACATGCATGTATATAAACATATACACATAATAGACATACATATGTACATATATTTTTTTTTGTCAGCCGTTGAAGTTGCCATGGCCATGTCCCTGATATTTGATGCTCATTAAAATTAATGATTATACTAACGTAAGATAACAAAACTAAAAATATTTTTCATTATTATGTATTTTTGATAAGCATAAAACATTCAGGGAAGGAAAATATTTTTTTCTTTTTAATAAAATATGTTTTACTTTTATTTAAGTTCACTCTAATTCATTCGATTTCATTCTCATATTGTTCTTTTACTCACTTTGACAGACTTTTGCCATGCAAATACGCAAAACCGCAAATTCAATTATTCACAACACTGGGGGCTATTTAGAATTTATTTAATAGTATTTTAAACACTTTTGATAATATATTCTTCGTGCCTCATAAAATCTTGACAAATTCTGTAAATGTTCACTTTAATGCTCAACAAAAGGCTAATAACTCACAATTTATGCGTGCAAAAACACACACCTTTACTGTACTTGCACACACATTGTACTATATATGCTTAAGTATGTATAGTATATTTGTAAGGATAATTTGAAATTGTCCTTTAACATGTTGCTCACTCAGTAAATTTACCACTATCAACTTGAATTGACCCTAATGACAATATACAACCGTTGGTAAATTGTAATATGAAGGCTGCTAAACAAATATTATACAACTCAAGGTAAATATCTACATAGGTATGTATGCATAGGCAGGAGTAAATGTGTGTTTTTGTGTCTATTTATAAGTAAATCTTTAGACTTATAAAACAATATAACATACACATGCATAAACATTTGCCCAAATAAAATTATGTCTGCTTATTCTGGGCCTAACTAATGCCATGATGATTTAAGACTTAAATTTACCTTGTTATTTACATGTACGTGTATTACGGACGGGCAGCCGAAAATATACACAAAATACTGCAGGAATAAGGGAAAACAATGAAGAAGAAGAAAAAATACGATTTACGTAGAAAATTAAGCAAAATATTGGAATAAGGTAAGAAATATGTTTAAAAAAAATCAATTATGTGAGAGAAGATACTTTAAGTGCGACACACGTCTCAAAAGTGGCCCCAAAGCAACAGTTTTATTTTACTGTAAAAATAATCGAACAGTTTTTTTAATGCAAGCTGGAGTTATTAGATAACACATATAGATTCCAGTTCTTATTAAATTTTAATCAAATTGGGCCAAACAAAAATGCCCGGGAAGACGTCTGCTCTGTTAATACGTCTAATCAAAAAAAATAAAAATTACAAATAATAAAGGTATTCACGTCATCTCTTGCAACTGTGCAAAAAATCATAATTGCACTCTCTGACGTGAGCAACCCATTTTGTTTATTTGTCTATAAAGCAACACAATATGTGCACAGATATATTGTACTCGTATGTTTGTTTCTTAATTGTTAAAATAGTTTGTTTAAATGCTGAAACAAAGTGTTGGAACTTTGCTGATTAATTTTGTAGTTAATTCAATAATAATAAAATAAGAATAATAAAAATATCAATATTAATAATATTCGTATTATTTAACAAAATTCTAATAACAATTTAAGCCATACATAGGTCTTTTGAATGTAGCAAAATTATGTATTTGTGATCTTAAAATAAAATTTAAAGATTTCCTTACAATTTCTAGCTAAGGAATTTTTAAGAAAATTATAGTTTTTCAATTACTTTATTTGTATCGAAAACATCTCCAACCACTTATTTTTTTTCATTTAAAAGAAATGCATTTAGCTATTTCTGCGTTGTAATTTGATGTATGGTTGATTTTTTAAGTACTTTTTGAAAATTTTTTTAGATTGGCAATGCCATAAAAAGTTGCACAATTTTGCAAAATTTACCCTGATAATCTTGCACTTACTCAGACTCTGACAATTTTGCATCATTTCTGAAAAATAATTTTCTATATGGTTGTTGTTATATTTTGTTAAAATTTTCCAATTTTGCTTTTTCGCACCAGTGCAAGTTTTGACGGGAATACCTCTAATTAAAAACTGTCCAATTGATAGCTAAATTGAAACAAATTCAGTAGAAAAATTGGAAATTGACTTAAGGCCCAACTATAATATGAATAAGCTGGCTTAAGCTAATGCCAGAATTGAACGATAAGTCTGTCAAATACTTAAGCAATTCAGATGTGACTTTTAGGTGGCCACAATGTACTTAAGTATTCTTTAGCCACAGCTGCACATATAGGTATTGTTCACAATTTTTTAGTAATTTTGTTTCTTCTTAAAACTAATAAATAAATGCAATTCAATCAAATTAACTTGTTGGAATATCCTAATCCATTAAAAATTCACGTATAATTACATCCTCCACCTTATTACTTGTTTTATTTGTTTTGCCTACTAAAAAGTACAACAATGATAATACTTAAGTAAACTTATGTGTATAGGTGAATTGTAAAACAAAGAATGAAAATAAAAGTTTTGCTTTCTTTTCTGAGTTTAAAATAAGAAACAATAAAAAAATATTTAAAATCAATGAATATTTTCTGATGCTGTTTGCTTGAGTTTAAAAAAATACACAAACCGTGTTTTCTGTACGGAATATGCGTTCAGTTTGGCACTTAGCTTAAGCAAATGACATTTGACGAAAATTGACGAAAAGTTCCATAAGTACATTATAGTCTGCCACATACGTTTTATATGTAACCGCACAGTTGCTTAAGTTCGCTTATTCACATTATAGTTGGGCCTTTACACATGAAGGGCTCCGTACGGAAACTACATATCGTCAGCTAAAATCCACAAGGCTATAACAACCAAAAAATTAACAATTTACTTTTTGATTGATTATGATGTCATTAATCGAAAAAATATTTTTCCTTAAAATATTACTCACTTGTATTTAAAGATGCCAATTTTATTCATTATTTAACTTGGCTCCTAACAATTTAATTTTAAAATTATAAGGTTTTTTGCCTCTCTTGTGAAAAAGTAAGAAGTGTAAAATCTAAAAGGCCGTATTTTACGTGAAGATATGCATTACTATACAAAAGTTAGTCTATATAATCGAATATCTTCACTGGTGTAGACATTTAAAAAAATTGTACTATAATTTTTTTAGTTTTAGAGCTTTTTTAATTATTCCGACTTTTTAGTTTTGGCGTTTATTATTGAATTTTTCGGTTTAAACGACTTTTTTTAACTATGGCTCTTATTATGTTCAAGCGGTTTTTCAGTTTTTGGCGCCTTTTTTTGGCGGACTTTTCGGTTTATGGCGATTCTTTTAGTTTTATGGCAAATTTTTTTTTTGCATTTTATGATATTTTTTATATAAGCGTTTTTTTATTTTGGATATTGCTTATTTTGCTTACGTAGGATTCCGAACGGACAATTTGGCGAGTTTTTAGTATTGTCACTTTTTAAGTTTTTTTGTTTAACAATTTCTTCGGTTTTTAGCAATTTTTTCTGTTTAATACATATTTTTAGTTTTGGCGATTTATTTAGTTTTGGGATTTTTTTGTTTTTTGATTTTTTTGGTTTTTGGCGATTTTTTAGTTTTTTCGCCCGCCTTTTGACTCAATTTTTGAATTTTTTGTGATATTTTTCACTTAAACGCTTTTTCATTTTGGTGATTTTTCGTTTCACTTAGAAAGGGTATTGTCGCGTTTTTAATTTTGGCGTTTTTTTCGTTTTGAATATTTTGTTCGGTTCATGGAAATTTTTTTTAAATGCATATTTTTAAGTTTAGCGAGTTTCTCGATTTTTTCGTTCTGGCGATTTTTTCGGTTTTTGACGATTTTTCTAGTTTTTTTTTGTCAATGTTTTTATTTTTAATAATCTTTTTGCTTTTTAGTGATTCATTTTAATTTTTTTTGTTTTTTTTTTATTTTTGCCCTTTATTGATTTTGACGATTTATCTTTTCGGCATTTTTTAAATATTTTTTTAGTTTTAGCGTCCTTGAACATTTCAAGAGTTTGCGTCTTACTTTTAAAAATACAGCAAGTTGTCAAAATTACACAGCCAAAATTACTTTATCTGACACAAGACCCCTTAGTTGTTCACTGTTATACATTTGTTGATGTTGTAGCGGCCAAAGTTGTGCGTATTCTGTGAAATTTTCAGACCCGTTGCTCTTGCGGTTCTCGAGAAAAAACCTTTGACAAAGATATTATAATAGGCTTCCTTTTCACCTTTAGTGTAAGTAACGCAAAAAATAATTATACCGATTTATAACTTAATTGAATTCAGATACTGCATTGAATAAAGACTTTGTTTGAAAACAAACTGATGGCAATTTTTTCTATACCAAACTGAAACTTTTGCAATACCAAAAAGCTGTTGAGTTGTCTCTCGTTTCTTAGCGCTGTCTTCATGTTAAATATACATATTGCTCCTTTATTGCAACAAGGTAATTACTCAAAAAATCTAGTTTTTTAGAAAATAAGATCCGAGTTTTCAATTTACATGCAATTCAGTGAAGAAATAAAATTATTTTATTTTTATTTTCTCAAATTAAATTTTGAAATTAAATTTTCAAAAATAAAAAATTAAAATATACTTAATAGTAAGTAACAAACCAAAAAAGTTTGTCTTAAGTAGAACAAAAAATAAGCAAATTAACTAACATGTGCATAATTAGTAAAAAATAAACGACAATGGTAAGTCTGTTGTGAATTAGAGATGGTAAATTTGGGCTTTCATTACAAAACACGTTTCAGCAAAAATTGAAATACGATGAATCAAAACAATTCACGTATTCCATTTGCAAGAAAGTTTCGTATATAAGGCGGAAATTTACATCAACTGACATCACACACAATGGACCAAAACAGAAGAACGATGATGATGGAATTTTAGTGGTCTTCGAAAACGGCTGGCTGTTCCATTCAACTATGTGTTGTCAGAATATTTACAGCTAACTTTGATGTTATTTGCTCATTAATAATTATCACATGTAATTTGGCTTAAAAAGCGATACGAACTTTAGCCCGTTCAAATAAATCATAAATATAAAAATATCTTATTTTCTCAAGAAATTAAATTTTCAAAAAAGATAATATATTATATAACGATTTTTTCGGCCCTTTTAATTCTCAAATAATTTCTTTGAGATATGTGTTTGTTGCAATAAAGGAGCGATATGTATATTTTCACATCCATATGTTTGTGTAAAAGTATGAGTGTGTGTGTCCGTGTGTGCTTATATTTGATTACGAAACGGTGTTGATATTATAATTTAAATAATTTATTTGTAAAGTGCTTAATAAATTAAAAGTGGAAGAAAATTGTTTTTTTTTTATCAAATAAAAGATAAAAATGTTGAAAATATGTTCGGAATATTAAAAAGATTTAGGGGAAAATATTTAAATGAGTGTTATAATATTTTGAAAATGAAAGAATTTGGCTTAAGCAAATTGTTTGTTGTGTTTATCAAAAACTTATGTAAATTTTTTTGGCCTAAATTTTACTTAGTTTCAATTTTTATTAGCCTTAAAGTAAAAAAGAGAAATTGAAAATGAAGAATTATCTAAGGGATATACATACATGTATACGTGCAACAACAACTTTAATTCAAAATCATACCTTAAAATATTAGAATTAATAATAATAAAGAACTGTAAGGTTAGTAAACTTAATTCAATAAATGTTTTTTATTGCAAAAAAATTATTTTAGTTCTTCATATTCTTGTGATCGATGTCATATTCAAGTGAGTGATAAAATTTAATGGAATTATTAAGAAATAATCTTATGTAAACATCAATATCTCATAAGCAGAGCAAGTTTTTTATTTAGTTTTATTTTATTTTATTTAGCGTATTGAACACCAGAAAAATGCGTGGTGTTGTTATTTAATGACTGTTGGAGAGCAGCCTCAAACCCAGGACTTTCGGTTTTATAGTAAACGCTATCCTCAACTACTTATTGGTTTAATCAAAATGGAATTCAAACAATTCACTAAGAAATACAATCATTCCGAGGAAACATACTTTATTTTGTGCCAGTTTTGCCATTTTGTGCAAATTTTCGTGCCATTTATTACACTTTCTTATGCCATTTTGTCAGTCATTTTGAACTAGCTACGGCCTTAACTATCTTCCCAATTATCTAAGTGATAAAATAAAATTTCAACCGATTGACGTTCTAAGAAGCCGTTTTATGAAAATAAAAAAGGAAATGTTTGGTGCCTTTTATTTTGCAGTCACTAAAATGAAAAAATCAAAGAAACGATTAAGAGTTTTAATTTTTTAGCGACTTCAAAAAAAAATTATAGACTTATAAACTCGTATGTATTTTTGTGTCTGTTACCATTTGGACCGATTTAAATTTTTTTTGTCTGATAAATCAAAGCTTCAATTTTGTCCCATTTCAAAAAATATGGCCGGGGATAGACCCACTAATTTTTTTTCCTTCTATTCTAAGAAATCTTACTTATTCGAATGCTACAAGAAACTTATACAACGTATTGGGTTGTCGTAGGAACACAATCTCGAAGTTAAATAAATAGGCGGAGCCACGCCCAAAAAAATTATATATTATATTTTGTGTGCTTCTAATTGACAGTTTTTTTTTATTTTGGCACAGCCTGATCTTTAAAAAATACTTAAACTTGCATTCAAAAAAGTGGGCAGAGTCACGCCCATTTAATTTTAATATTACATCTTACTTGCTTCTATCTGACCGATTTTTTCGAAACTTGGCAAGCACCTTGAGCTCTAAAAGTGAAGTGTGTTGAATTTAAAAAAGTGGGCGGGCAGTAATATGTGCAAGACTAGGCATGACCATGACCTTATAAATATAAAACTAATACTAAAAGTTTAAAATCGTGGATTTACGCCAAAAAAATTAAACTCGAAATATATGTGGCTTAAGCTTTTTTGGCGGTTATGGCACAATATAATGATATTCAAATATTTAGTAAATATGTAGTAAATAAATAAATGGCATAATAAATTAAAACACAGAAAAGTTTTGTACAAAAAATCAACATTCAGAATTACAGCATTGGATTGTAACATTATTTTCACATCATTTAATTTAATGAGTGGGTATTTACAAACATTTATTTTTTTCGCTCGATTATATAAATTTTTTTGTTTATTTTCTTTTTTTTTGTTGGCAACTAATAAAGAGACTATGGAACTCAAACCTTACACACACTCCCCCTCCCCCGCCCACCCATCCAACACCTATAGAAAAAACCTAAGAAATACAAGTTCAAACCATTTTACGTCTTGGTAACAAAATATTTTCCCAACTCAATCACAATCTTCTCCATTACCACCGCTGCCATATACACAAACCATGTAATGAGAGTCAGTTGTTACTTCCATTAATATCCTTTTTCCCCAGCCCCACTTTGTATATTTGGTTGCTAAGCTACGTGTAAAACATGTTAAATTGTAAATGTAGAAAAATATAAACGATTTTTTTGTGGGCTCTCAAAATTTATTACAGTAAAAAGGAAAATAAATAAATTAAATAAAATAGAATAGAATCGCATCCAGGAACAACAACAAAAACAAAAACAACAACAACAGCTAGAGCAGAACAGGAGCAACAAACATAAAAACATGGATGGCTTATGTTTGATGTCGTCTGGGTTTACATTGGTTGCCTCTGCTATTAACACACAAACAAATCCTATTACAAACTCCAATAGACTCAAACTTAAAAGTTTGAAAGCACTCACACAAACTCGTTAAAATATATACAGATAGATAGACAAGGTACATAATTAAAAACATAACTCTATACAATTATAAATAATTTAAGGATTTTGTATGCTTAAATACCGCCAATTTTCACTGTTTGTGTAGTAAACATGTTCTTATTGTTTCCAGCAGCCACGGACAGTGGGCCAGAAACAAAACGGTTGTATAAGTAAATATCAAGTACTTTAGACCTTATTAATAAACAAAAATATGCCACTGCTTAATAAAGAGTTTATAAAAAAACCAAAAAACCGCGAAAACTAAAAAATCGCTTAAACCAAAAATATCCAAAATATCCACCAAAAGTAGAACAGGCGACTAAAAAAATCACAACAATCAGAAAAATCACAAAAACGAGAACAAGAGGCAAAACTAAGAAACCGCTAAAACTGAAAATATTGCAAAAATGACTTTAGCATAAAAAAATACAAAAAGAATAAATTATCAAAAGAAAAAAGCGCTTAAATGAAAAATATCACCAAAAATAAAATAAATCGCTGTAATAAAAAACACCAAAACCAAAAAAAAAATTATAAAAAATAAAAAACAGAAAAAATCGTTAAACGAAAAAAGCGCCTAAACTAAAAAATCGTTAAAACAAAAAATCTCTGAAACTAAAATAGCTCGCCAGAAAACGAAAAATCAAAAATCAAAAAGCGCTAAAATAAAAAATATCACCAAAATTTAAATAAATCGATATACTTCAAAAAAAAAACCAAGAGTAAAGAGTCACAAGAATACAAAAAAAATCTAAAAAAAACTGGAAAAATCACTAGAACTAAAAAATCCTTATAAATAATAATATTGTCACACATAAAACCGAAAAAAATCTCCAAAATAAGAAAACGCTTAAACTAAAACAAAAAAAGTTGTAAAAAAGAAAAGAAAGCGCCAAATTTAAAATCACCGGAATACGAAAAAAATCACAAAAAGGCAACACGTTCCAAAACTAAAAAATCGATAAAATAAAAAAAAATGTTGTATTGTAAAAGAGTCGCCAAAAACCTAAAAAATCATCAAAATAAATAAAGCGCTCATATTAAAAATATCACCAACACAGAAAAAAAAATTCACCAATTAATATTTTCAATTAAGAATTTAATTATATTAATTAAATTTTTAATTGTATTAATTAATTTGACTGGAAAAACTTAATTGATATTATCAAATTGCTTATAGGTGAAAATTTAATTAATTTTGATACTACAAATATTTTAATTAATTTTACAAAATCATTCATATTACTTTTTTGTGTGAAATATAAAATAAATCGTCAAAATCCAAAAAAACCAAAAGTAAAAATGTCACCAAAAACCCTAAGAAATTCTCTAAAAACTAGAAAAAAAAACGCTAAACGAAAAACGCGCCAAAACTAAAAAATAGTTAATATTAAAAATATTGTGTTGTAAAAAATCTCCAAAATTAAAAAAGTGCTGGAAATAAAAATATCAACAAAAATAAAATAAAAAGTTCAAGAAATTGCACAAAATATACAAAAAAAAGGCTGAAACAAAAAAGTGCCAAAACTAAAAAATTTAATAAACTAAAAATAATGTATAAAGTAATCAACTGTAAAAATTTCTGAATCTAGAATAAAATCGCCAAAAACCGAAAAAATGCCATAGACAAAAAAAAACACCAAGTGAAAAATCACCAGAATCTGAAAAAAATCACCAAAACGAGAACAAGGGCCAAAAATAAAAAATCGCTAAAACTAAAAATATTGTATTGTAAATAAGACGCCACAAGCCTTAGAAAATCACAAAAATTAAAAAAGCGCTTAAATGAAAATTATCGCTAAAATTAAAACAAATCGCTTAAGTAAAAAAAAATTGAAAAGTAAAATAGTCACCAAAATACTAGAAAAATCGGGAAAAAAAACAGAAAAAATCCCCATAGTAAACAACATTTTAAACTTAACATTTTGTTTTGTAAAAAGAAGGAAATAAAACAAAAAATCTCCAAACTGAAAAAAGCACCTAAAACTAAAAACAATTTCTCTAAAACAAAAAATATAATAAAAAATCGAAAAATGCAAAAACAAAAAAAACGCCTTATTAAAAATCACCAAAATACGAAAAAATCACTAAACCGAGAACAAATGCCACAAAAAAATGGTAAAATTAAAAATAGTATTGTAAACAAAAATGCTAAAAACCTAAAAAAAATCATCAAAATGAAAAATACACTTAAATGAAAAATATCACTAAAAATAAAGTAAATTGCTAAATTAAAAAAAACACCAAAAGTACCCAAGTGATATAAAAAATTAAAAAAAATCGGCAAAAAAAAACAGGGAAAATCGCCAAAACGAAAGAAGCGCCAAAACTAGAAAATCTATTAAACAGCTAAAAATAATGTTTTGTAAAAACTCCCAAAAAACCAAAATGAATAAGGCACCACAAATAAAAAAATTTCCAAAACTTAAATAAATCGCCAAAAACTAACAAAAATGCCAAACCGAAAAAAACGTCAAATCTCAAAAACGCAAAGATCTGAAATAAATCCCTAAAACCGAAGAATAGTTTACCGGCTACCTAAAATTTAAAAAAAATTTCTACATCATACATATACATATATACCCAGTAAAAATAGACACTCCAAAAAAGTCATGATAATTTAGAGTTTGCGATGCGGAAGTAGTGAAAATTTCGATCCGATCTAATGATTTTTACGTAGGGTTGTCATTGCAAGAAGTTCTCTTTTTCGATGCCTGGTCACTGAATTGGAAGCGATATTAAGAAAAATTTCCTTTTTTGTGTTCCATGACAATATTTTCATCTAGGAAAAATGGTAAATAGTTACCTATTTTAGCAATCTGTTTCTTTTTATACGAATTTAAGCCCGAAACAGTGTTTTCATGTAAATTTAAGCAAATAACTTTTAAATTTTAGACTAAAAATAGTTCATAAATTTCTTTCAAAAAATAAATTTTTTTTTTAATTCTGGTGAGTATTTTCCAACCATATGGAGGAATTACAAGGTTTTGTATGACTAAAATAAGCTTCTATATGGTTTTTTGCTCACTCTCGGCAAATTAAAAATATCGACTTTTTGGAAGCAATGAAAATGTAGTTCCGCTAGAATGACTTCCATTTTTTTCACTGGGTACATATTCGATTATATAGGCTGACGTTCGTATATTTTTAGATATGTAAGAAACATTTCGTGTCCGAGTCAACGATGCACTTTAGTGAATTTATTAATAATAATAAATAAATAAGTGTCATAACAAAATTGATATTTAAGCGAAATTTAAATTTTTTGAAAATCGCACTTCCTTCCCACTGTCTTTCACTCAAAGGTTAAATGATGTTTTTTTTATTTATTTCATATTTTTGTCTGGCTGGTGAAACAGTCTACAAAGAAGGTGAATAATTACATTTTAATAGACTGGTTCTTAAAATGAAATTTAATTTACTTGTTAAAATTATTTCAACATAATATTAACGAAAACATATTTTACGAGCATGATGAGGATAAGGAGCTTGTTGATGCTGATGCTGATGCTGATGTTGATGATGATGGAAGGAAATAAACTGAAGATTGTTGATTGCTGTTAATGAATATAAGATACATCATACCATAATATTTTAATTACTTATTGGCTTTTAAGGAATCTTAGTAAAGGTTTTACCCTTCTTGGCCTTTCGCCAAAATAAAAGCCACATTTTGTCCAGCACATACAGCTTAAACATAAAAGCATTAATCTTGTATAAAAGTAATTAATTTTTATGTGATTTTTATTTGTTTTGGGATAGAAAAAAAATCATACAGCTTATTTTCCACACGTTTAATATATTTGAAACTTATTTTTCTATTTTGATTTGATTTTGATGAATTACAGTTTAACGCATGAACGAGGACATCTATGTATGTATTTCGATAAAAAAAGTTTCCAACAAATAAAATATATAAAAAACAAAAACAATAATAAACTTTGTTTGTCGAGTCTCATCTGGTCACCCAGTCAATTTATATGAATTTTGGAGAAAAAAGTCAAGATTTTGTTGTTGCTTGATTGGCCGACTGACCGGCCAGCCAGCAACTAATTTTGAACTTTATTCTTACTGACATGTATCTCAGCTCACTTAACTTCATTTCATTTGGTTTTACATCATCAAGTCATACGTTCTGACCAGTTAAAGTTCATTTCAACCTTTTTCCCATCCGGTTCCCTTATCATTCTCATACGTTTATTCATTAGTTATGCTTTCAACATTCTTTTGTATTTAATTTTACTTAAAGCTGTTAATATTAAGTATAAAAGATTTATATATATTTTTATTTTTTATTTTTGTGATTTCACATATGAATGCTTTTGTTACAGAAGTTTGTGATGCTTTTGGTATTACTTTTATTTTTTTTCGTACTTTATTTTAGTAGTTGTTGTTCATTTGTATTCATTAAAGTACTTTTTCATTTGTTTCATTAGTTTTTTTTTTTTTGAGAGGGAGTATGGAAAATTTTGCACTTCTGTGTGTGTATGCCAGGTTGAGTGGCTTAATTGAAAAGGGATAAAAAATTAAGTATTGTTATGCAAGGATATTCGAACAAACCTTTTAAATGAAAATGCTTTAAAAAAAATAATATTTGGTAAACAAAAAGAATTATCCAGAACTGTTTGGTTAAAGAGCTAAATGCATATGCGCACCGCACATACATATAAGCAGATAAACAAAAACTATAGCAACAACAATAATCAAATAGCTTCCCAGCGGAAACTAGAATGAGTAGGTATACCTTCTAGAAGGCCTCTGTACGCCTTCTTTTGGATGTAGAAAGCCTGCTCTCTCCATTTCATGCTCATATCTTTTTTACACGCGTTGTCATTGCGGAGCAGTCCTTCTGTTCTTGCTTCTTTCGCCAGGGATTCTGGAAGGCCTTCAAACTAATAGATTTTATCTTATCTTTGGTAAAAAAAACAAAACATGTTACTCCTTCACATTCCACTCTCCCTTCTCATAGAAGCGAGTGTGGAATGTGTATCGTATATTATATGCGAAAGATTCCTTTAATAAGGCCTGCACCAAGAAGGTTTACTGAGCTTTACCGCTGGGTTCTCTGCTTGTTAAGAAGATACACAAACGTGGTGAACCTGGCAAAAATAAAAATAAAGTAAACAACCACCATAAATTGCTTCTTTAATAATAATAAGGCCTGCACCAAGAAGGTTTTCTGAGCTTTACCGCTGGGTTCTCTGCTTGTTAAGAAGATACACAAACGTGGTGAACCTGGCAAAAATAAAAATAAAGTAAACAACCACCATAAATTGCTTCTTTAATGATGTATATACGGCGTATATTATACGCACATACATAGTATGTAGTATGACGCGATCGTTAGCAAACACTGCAGATTTTCTAGACATTGCTGTCACATTCTAGAAGCCTTGTGTGAAGTACAAAATGAACGACTTATCGGCTGCCAGTTCAGTCTATCATAAAGTCAGTCTGAATATCAGTTATTTATTGTGATGAGATGTCTACTTAGGGTTCAAGATTAGAGATTAAATTAACCTTAATCTTCATTTGCAATTTTTGGGTAGTCGATTATATAGGTTTACTTGCTAGTTTAAGCGGCCAATCGTGGTGGTTTAATCTTAAGCTATATACAGACGGTTGTCAGATCTTACAATATTGCCAGTAAAATGTGCTCAAAATTTCTTACAACCGTGTGAACTGACAAATTTTGTCAGACGTCGTTGCCAGAAAAAGTATTATTAGTCCATTGAAGGACTAGCAGCTGACAACGAATTGTCAGACATCTTACAATCGTGTGAACAGACTGTGAAATTATTGCCAGATATTTGTCAGACATTTTAATATTGTCAGATGTGCAAAGTTTATGCATCTGACAATGGCATCATTGTAAGAGAATTATTTCTATGGGCAACACAGCACACGCTTGGTTTTAAATAAAACATTTATAATAAAATATATGCACACAAAATCATTGCAATTGCTTCTTTATGGTTCATAATAATTTATACATTCACTTTTTACATTTAACACAAACACAAACAATTGATATTTAGCAATTTCTAACAAATGCCTTGAGTCTGGCAACGCATAACAACAAATCTGACAATTTGTGCATATGACAACCGTGTAAACTGACAATTTTTCGACTGACGATTTTGTCAGATGAATTTTTTGCCATACAACCGTCTGGCAATAAGTTGTAAGATTTTCTTACAATCGTGTGAACTGACAAATAATATTGTACTGGCAATTTTCGATTGCCAGCACATTGACAGATCTGACAATATTGTAAGATCTGACAATCGTCTGTACATAGCTTTACTTTAGTATTGACAACAATCACTTGTGAAACATATAACTTTTTGTAAAAATTAAATGGTAAAATAATTTAAAATCACTTAAATAAATATATATATTTTATATTATATATGTATATATTTCCTTTAACACACGCAATATTTTACTGGTAAATAATAAAATATGACAGTTTCTTCTTCTTCCCACAAAAAAATCAAAGTATCAACACACAGCATGTATGACTTTTGCACAGAAAATGTTGCCACTATTTTGTTAATCAGTATGGTAATACTACACGTAACAAAAAGTTTAAACTACCACTCAAAAACACCAAACTCAATTATGTGAGATTAAGTTAATTTTCGGATTAGCTAATTAGAGAAATAAACTAATCTTAATCTCGATCCCAAAAAGTCGCCCTTACAGTTCAGTTAATTATTGCGAAAAAAGAGTAAATCTCAGTAAAAAACAGTTGATAGACATGGAAAAGTATGTAAAAGTAAAGTCAGTGAGTCATTATTGTTGTACAATTACTAAGCGTCGGCGGCAGTGTTGCCATATTCCTTTTTCAAAAATCTTCAACTCCAGCAAAAAAATCTTTTTTTTTATTAAAAATCTTTTGTTACTTTATTGAACGAAAATAAGTTAAAATTTATTTTTTTTATAGGGAGCTATTAAACGTGAGGCTAAAAAATACAAAATAATTACTGTATAGAGCATGTGTAAGATTATTATGGAGCAAATCAGAAAATATGTTTGTGAGTAGTTTAGTCAAAAGACTCCTCAATAATATATTAAAAGTACCAAAAGTCACATTTTAAAAAATCTTATTTTTATCTACGAAATCTTTTTGGTAATTTTTTTAAGTTAAGAAACTTCAAAAATAAGATAAATCTTCACATAAGGTAACACTGGTCGGCAGAGCGAGTTTTGCGTAGGTAACAGTAGAGAAGGAGTATTGCTTCCAGACCAGCTCAGTCAAGTATTATCAGACGTTTTTATAAAACAGCGCAGTAGATGTCGTGGCAACTTTATTTAGAAAATAAACTATAACTTTTAATCCTTATTAGTACACTGTGGCGTTTTATTGATTTACATATCTACAAGTCCACAGAAAAACGTTTCTAAAGGATAGACACGTACTTAACCTTAACTCAACAGCAAAATTTCTAACCAAGTGAAAAATAACTCATAAAATAGTTTTCGACTCACAACTTATTGAAGGAGTTGTAAGGCTGCATAATTTCATGATAATTGTGTAGCAATCTGTTTTTCTAACTAAAATATAAACTTTTCTTTTTCGGTATATATTTTAAATTATTTTTATTTTAATTTGAAATTTATTTGCTTGTGGTTTAGCTTGGTCTATATACGTATTTCATTGGCGCTTAAACCAAATCATCAGTAGACTTCAACCACAAATTTTGAACAGTCACAAACCTCTTACTTTATGCACAGACTTTCAAAAACTATATGAGAATTCATAGAATAATAATATTTTTGAAAATCACTAATACAAAATAAGTTTGGTAGGCTTTGAAACTCATACAAAACCCAGCAAATAATTTATATTCGATATGAATCTATTTTATTTTTCTACACCTTAAGCCAAGCTAAACCACAAGCAAATAAATTTCAAATTAAAATATAATTATGACAATATGTCGAATAATAAACTTCTTAAATATTTTTATTTTATTTAAAAAAAATTGTCAGTTAATGTCATTAAACATTCCCTTAAAATAATTAGATAAAACAAGACAAATATAAGTTCCCACACAAAAGAAATTTAAAAAAAATAATCTAACCAATTTTTTTAACAAAAACTGCAACAATCAGCGTATTGATTAAACTACTTAATGCAAAGCAGTTGCATAAAATTAAGCTAAAAAATTTATTGCAATACAGCGGCGTTTGCAGAAGTAGTTAGCACGATGACTACAAAACCAAAGGATCTGTGTTCGAGCCCGGTCTCTGACAGTCATTAAAAATAGCAATACCACACATTTTCTATTGTGCACTAGTGTCTCTTTGTATCATAGACACCGGTCACTGAACTACAGCGAGTACTAATGCTAATGTTACATCAGAACGATATCTTTCGTCGATATTCTGCAATCATCTTCGAAGTAAACTAACTAATAAAATAACTACTAGGCACACCTACAAAAAGTTAATACGCCACAATGACCACAAAGGCGCTGCGTCTCTACATTAGGATCCCCCTGTAGCTGAGTGGTAGCGATCCTAGCCTCTCAGTCCAGATATCGTGGGTTTGATTCCCGCCATAGACCCTGTGTGTTATCTGCATGCAAGCTAATCGCTTTGCGGGTTGCGTTTGTTAAAAAAAATTAACATATTTATACAAAATTATTTTCAAAGAACCTGCAAAAACGCAGAGTTGTAAAAGAATGCAGTTTTTCCTTTATCTCTCCTTTCACCACCTGTCTTCTCTATATAACTATTCCTTTCCTAAAAAAGATAACACATAGTTATAGTAGTAGACATTCATTGCATGAGTGTTACTTCTTTACTTTTTTTATGTTATGGTTTATAGAAGCCATCATCGATAGTTATTTTACTGTACGCAAAGAAGAAAAATTTGGATTAAATTTTAAACATTTTATTTATAAAAAATTTAAAAACAAAAAAAACTTCGTTTAAAAAATGTTAACCATAATTTCTTTTAAAGTACAATTTTTTTTAGTGAAATTAACTAGCAGTGTTTTGTTAAAAATGTACTATTCTATTCATAAAAGAGATATTTAAAAAAAATTTTTTGTTAAAAAATTGTAACCATAATTTTTGTTAAATTACAATTTATTTTAGTTAAATTAATTATTATTTCTTTGTCATATATTTACTTTGATATTTGTAGCGAATTCTTATATTCCTTTTGCATCTTGATTCATCCTTTTAAATTTATCCTCGCATATCCAACACATGTGTCCATCTCACTGAATGGTTTACATGTATTTGTATTAAAATCAAACTAATGAAAAGTTTATATATTTGTCGGTCTCAACTTTTGCTCTCAGCAATAACAACAACAACAACAACAACACGTCAACAAACAAATCAAGAATAATGAAACTTTTTTATTGTTTTCGTAACTAGAAAGTTGGCCATATTTCGAAGAAAACTTGAGCTTTAATAAACAAATAATAAGAATTTTGAATTATTTTCAAATAAACAAAGATTTTAGTGTATTTAAACAAGTGATACTTGGAATTTGTCTTGTAACTAATAAACTCGTTTAGCAGCATGTACTTGTAAAGATAAAGTTTAATTAAAAGGAGCTAAATGTTTTGTAGTTATTTGGAATTTAAAAATATCAGAGTCCCTTGAAGAATGCAAAATGTACAATAAAATCAAATATAGGATAAAAAATATTTTTGATATACAACATATTTACACACAGAAAAAAATAGTCCTGCAATGAACAATTTTAATCGAAAATAAAACCTTAAATGAATTAAAAATTTAATTGACTCAATTAAACTTGGTAATAAAGTTAACTTTTAAACAAAAGTTTAATGGACTTAAATACATTTTTAATTGATTTTTTGTTTTTTTTTCAATTGAAGTTGTTTACTGCATGAATGTTTTTATATGTGCAGAAAATTTCTTGCATAAATTGTGATATAAAAAAAATTTTTGTTTTTTATGATTAAGGCAGTAGATATATTGAGAGACCCATGCACAGTAGCTTCCAGTTAATGGACCTCCGGGTAATGATAAAAGTATGCCACATTACGTTAGTGAATCATTCAATAAAATATCATAAAATTAAATTTAATCGGTTATATTCATATTATGTATTTTAAAATCAATTAAAGGGAAACTACTGTACGGCATTTGCACGAGGGCACTTTACTTTGAAAGGACTTTTGTTTGTAAAATAGAAGAGAAAGGAAAATGAGAGCTCTTTCTTACTCCCTCCTACAAACTCAAGACTTTGTAAAGCAAACTTTTCTTATCTAAAAACCGTCTAAGACCAAGAGATTATTTACTTATTTGGTTTTGATTATTTTACACATCTGTTGATTAAAAATCCCTTCCAACAACTTTCCCGAATTATTACTAACAGTATATGTTAGGAAGTGTGGTGCATTAACTTAACTCCACTCTGGGACATAATTGGGTCCATTGTGATTTAACTTTTGAGACCTAACCGCTGTTTTCAGTTTTTGTACAAGTTTTTGGCATAAGAGCGCGTAATCAAAAAGGGTTATTTCTAACAAAGAAAAAACACAAGTCGCTTAATTAAATCAACACGTTAAATTGTATTCCTTTATATATATATATGTAGATTCCTTCAGTTAAAAAATTATAAGATATGTAAAACAATAATAAAAATAATTAGTGCTTTTTATTGGGAATTGTTACAATTTGAGGTAAGGGTTCCCTGATGATCTGCATTAGCAACAGTTAAATGCGCATAGGATCCAGCTAAACCCCTCAATTTCAATATACTTTTAACAAAAAATTATTTTACTGAATTAGTAAAATGGCAATTAGGTATTATTAGTGCGTTAATAAATGTTAAACTTAATAATAAAAATATTTTGAAATTCTGTCCATAAATGTCACTAAAACAAATACACACAGAAAAATTTCAACTTAAAATCTACTTAAGCAATGTTAATCTAATATTTTTCGGCAATGATTTTGCTTTATATGTGTTTCATGTTAATTAAACATGATTTATAGTAATTGTCAAAATAAAAATTTATCTTGAAATAACTTTATTTCACGTTGAATTAACTTTCATACCATTTAAGTACTGTTAAAATCAAAATGAAGAATCATGTTGAATCAAAGTTATTTCAAGTTAGATCAACATGAATTTAATTTAATGTAGTAATTGTATTTTATTAATTATTTAACTTACTTGTGGTTGATATAGACATCAGCAAAATTTTTGTATATAAATTAAATTGGCTTCCCCGTCCAATATTAGAACTCAAAACACATCGCGTGGTAGCCACAACGACTTTAAATATTCTTAAGATGCACACTTATTATGTACCATCTTGAATTAAATTATAATTTAACATTATTTCTTACCATTTTACACACAATTTGTTTGAAAAGTTTTAGTTTTAGGTTAAAAAAACAAAATACTTTGACTTGAAAAGTTTTAGTTAAAAAATAATAAAAAAATACTTTGACTTGACTCCAGGACTCGAACCTGCGATCCTGCGAATGCAAGACTAGTATACTGCCTACCAGCCAGCATAAAAAAACAACAACAATACAAAAACAACCTACACAACTACGCACAAAGTGTATTGCAGCTATGAACAAAGCAAATAAACACCAACACACTCAAACAACATATTATTTCTTGAATGAATTTGATTCAACCTTTTTGGCAAGTTGATTTTACATTGGTATTTTTTTCTGTGTGTAAACACAAGGTTTTTGTTTTTATTTCACTTTATCCATGCTCTAATTGACAGTCATAAAAAGTTTTGCGTGGCATATGCGGAATTCTAAAAAATTTTAAACTGAAGTCATTGACATATGTATGTATAAACTAACATGCAAATATGCTATACACAGACATACGAGTATTTTCTTTCATATAGTATGTATAGTCAAAAATAATTGGAAAGAAAATATGTATATGTACTGATCATTGACATATTCCATTTCAATTAAGAGTCACAGTAAAGATACACGGAAAAAATCTCATGGGTTCATCTAACCAAAGTCTAATAGTTGACTTGCATATAATGGGCTGCTTAAATAGTACGTAGCGCTCCAAGGGGGTGGGGTAGGTGTGTAAAGGATTTTTTACGGTTTAAAAAATTTTTATTGAATCTTTTGTAAAATGGGGGGGGGGGGAGGAGGTATAAAAAAACCATATGTTAGTGGCCCCTAAAGTACATATAGAAAAATCTCATAGGTTAACCTAACCAAAGTCTGTTGTCCAGTGTACATAAAATATATGCACAAAAAAAATTCAAAGGTAAATGTTATAAATTTTTAATAATTTCAATTTAGCTACTTTTGCCTGGTTAATCTAACCAATTTGAAGTTATTCTTCTATTTATATTGCAAATTAATATTAAGATTAACATTAACAAACTGTTTTTCTATTTATAATAATTGATTTCAAATATTCCATTAAACCGATGCCGTAAATTTTTCTTGGAAGCGATACAAATTTTTAGTTAAACCAACTAAGCAAAATTGTTGCAGCTTATTATGGGGAGTGACTCTTAGTTTGTTATTTATTAATTTCTTATCAAGTTTTCCGATTCTTCTACTCTGAATTATATACTATTGCTATCACTTTATTTATAAATTTGTTTAGCCAAATTTAATAAAATTTGAGAAAGTCTAATAGGAGAGAGAAGCGAATCCAAATATTAAATTTGTACACATAACCAATCCTCTGCAACTGTCAACCTCATTCACTGTACAGCCGAGAGTTGGTGTCCTCTATCACACGAAGGATGCTTTTACGACCGACCGTGGGCGGTATAACCCTAAGCGCTACATGAAAAAAATACCTGCAGCATCTCAAGTCCTAGCCTAGAGGGTTCCTGGTATACCTAGCACTAGGTACGTCTGCAATGGCAGCAAACATTCTTGTCCTTTTTTTCACTTTATTTTATTTTTTTAAAAGACTGGAGGGAAAATAAATAAAGGCTTTTCACTTTCAACTTCAGTTGTTAATTCACTACATATAAATAAAAGTTCTTTTGCCATTTAGCTGAGCAAACTCTTCGTATGGTTAATATATCCAATTTTAATTGTTTACTTACGGTTTTTATAAATTGCTGACATCGTTAGTTATCTTACAATCAAATTAATGTTTCCTTGATTGGACACTGTTCGCACATGTAAAGTTTGCTTTGACAACGTTTTTTTTTAAATATCCTTTTATCATTGTTCAATTCTGCACACGCAAGGTTTATTTTAAGAAATTTTCATTATACCAAGTATAAGTAATGAAGGAAATAATGAAAAAAAAGCAAAAAACAAAGCAATTTTGCTTAAACCTATTCCTTTTTTCCTCCTTTCTAACAAAATCAGGACTATGCAAAGTAAACTTTGTGTGTGAGAAAGAGGTCTTTACTTAAATTAAATCCAAAAGATCACTCAAATTGAGTCCCTTATTTTATTGTAAATAAAAATTTAATTTAAAAGGAAAAAGTTCAGTATCAAAATAACGTATTCTAGTTGAGCCCAGCAAACGTTGTCTTGCTCTCAATCAATTTATTTTTTTTAACTTTTGTGTTTTATTTACGCTTACCTATTTATGATTCAGATATCATCAAAAATAGTTAGATATTTTCGGGGAGGCAGAAATTTTCCCTATGTGCACCTCTTGATTCTTTAAAAAAAAAATCGGTTCAGGTATTTAGCTTGTGAAGCGTAACAGAGGCAAAAGTAATTTTCGTATTCGGTTATTGGATGGTCAGGGGGAAAGATGGGCTGGAGGGAGAATATATTATGCACGTTAAGATGGCTTTGCTTTTCTTTCCTTCTTAATTGATAATTAATATTTTCTGTGTATATGGGGCTAAGGTCTAGGGGCCCTAACCTTAAGCATTTTAGTGAAACCTGATACTATAGCATTTACCCGTTGAGGCGTTCCATTCTATAATTTTCTTGAAAAATTTTAAAATCGGATCGTTAGTTCCGGATATTACCGCTTACAAACATATAAAGGATATTTAAATTACAAACAGGAAAGAAAGTCAATTGAGCTCTTAGGACCACCTGATATAAATTCATCCTGATGCAACTGTAAAATAAAAAACTATTGAAATTTACCTGTAAACTTTTTTTGTTTTACAATAAAGTCACCCTACAATATTGTATCCTTAACCCTTTTAAATGTAACTTTACCACGGGAAATTGTTTTGAAACAATTTTTTTGGTACATTTTGTTTAGCTATTTTGCATTGATATCTGCAATTTATTTCACTGATTAATAATAAATTTTATTCTCAACAATTCGTTAGATTTATCCATAACGTTTTTTCAGTGTATGATTCTCTAAAAGTGTATTTATTTCGAAAACCATAAATAAATCTTATTTGATTTAGTTTGAAGGTTTTGGCTTTTATAAACCTCCCTATAGGAACTCAAACTCATTTGTAAGTACCTTCAAACTGGTTTTTTAATAACCACAACTGGTTGATTAAGTGACTTTTTTTCTTGTCGCCGACTCACTATTTTAACATAGGCATGTCATAGGCAGTAGTCAATTGGCCATCGCTGCATGACTTTTAAATTGACTACTAACTACTTATTTTTCAACCACTCTGAAGTCACTTAATTTCTATTATAGTTAAATAAATATTTATGTAAATCTTCATACACATTTGTATATCATATACATACATACATATGTATATACTATATATAATGAATATATGTATATTGATATATATAAATAATTAGTATTTTTATATTTAAAACAAAAATACATACATTCATACGAAAGTTTTTCCTCCTCATAGAAAATATTATACATATTAAGTATTGAAATTATTATTTTTTTTCAACACAAACATTTGGCATTTGATTTCATGACATGCTTCTTTTGATTTTTTTTATTTTCTTTTCATTTACTTATTTTGCTTTTATTTATTTCTTACGTGTGCTTTCTATGTTTGGTTGATATCTGCATGAGATTTAAACCAATTTGTAGTCACTTGCAAAATTATTAATTTATAGGTAGTGTTTTTTGTCAATTGACTATTTTATTTACTACAGGGCTCAACTACTGCTGCTACTACTCACACATTTATTAAATTTATTCAGTTCGACTTTCATTGTGTTTTCTAGTTTCAAATATGTACGAAAATATACAAAAAGTGAGCGGATTTTGCATTTTTAGCCAAATGACGGAATGATTGTTTGGTTGCTTGGCAATATTGAAAGTTAAATTTGTTTTAAATTTTACTTGATTGTAAAGTGCATGACTGCTCATCTCTATGGCAAGTGCTAACATTAACACTATGAAAATTGACAGCCAAAACAACCACACACATATGACAATGGTAAAATTTTAAAATCACATCATTGAACATTAAAAGTGGTGATATATGTATATTATTTTCTATTTTTGAACTTGCTTGTGGTAATTTTGCAGAACACATTTTTGTTTAAGTAACTAGCAACGTATATATTATTATTACATATTTGCCTTCCAAAAATATTCATTTATTTATTCGAGTTCGTAATTGCGAATAGAATAAAAGTCACTTATCCATTCTCATCCGTTGTACGTCCAGTGTTTTCTGTGACTGAAGATAATGAATTAATGAATTAAAGAAAATCAATTAAAAATCAAAAAAAAAAGGATTCACAAGACTTGAACCAAGCGAGAAAGTTGAGAAGAGTCGATTACCCTGTCTAAGGAATTGTTGGACGATGAAACCAATAATTTGGGGCTTCTCTACCCGTTGTCGATAACAACTGACTGCATTTGATAGTCTCATGCCCATTGCGTAGTAAGAATTAGCGTTAGTGAAGAATTTTTTGCTAGGGGAGATTGGGGTGTCATGACGACGTGTGAAGTTCGTGACTTAATTTAAAATAGATAATAGCAGGTAATTTTTAATAACTCTGGATAGTGGCAACATCAATTTTTTGGAGGGTAAAGCCCAGCTCAGAATAACACTTCTAAAATTGTTATCAAGAGTGGGTAGACAAGCCCCAATATGTTTGGTACGAGTATTGTATTGAGGTGAAATCAATGTTGAGAACTGGAATAAGGGTGATTATTGCAAATATTTTTGTTTAATTACTGCCACCATCTACTCGTATATAAATTTTATACGCTAGTTTTGAGACCGCCCTACATGATTGTAATTGAAAGTAGCTTCTCAAAACCTTCTGAAACAACTCCATAGTATAACTATTTGTATTTGTATAATTCTTCTTCAATTTTTAATTATCTTTAATTATCAAAAAAAAAACTTTTCGCTTATAATCATTAACAACAACCAACTACTCTATATATAAAAAATCTTAAAAGAATAAAAAAATACACAAGACATCAGTGAAGTGATTTTGTATACTTTAATGGCTTCACTGAAATAACGTCTATACAATTCCGTATATAAGATGTTGTTGCTGCAGGACAAAAGAAAATATATGCATGCTTGTGCAACTTTATTAAATGCAAATCGTGGAATACGTTTTCACTTATAAACCTCGCAGTTCTGTGGATAAAAACTTGAATGCAAAGACAAGTGGACTTCTGAAGTGAGTTTATATTCAGCATATTTATATATCTAAAGGAAGACGAATAAGCGATGTCCGTCTGTCCATCTCTCTAAACGTGAAATCGGTTTTCCGAAGCTTCCAGAAAAGTGAACGACGTCGGTATATTAGTATTGAAAGCCAGAAAAATTAAAAATACGGTTTCAGAGCTGGAAAACTTAAGCTCTTTTTTTTGCCATATGAAAGTAACTAACGCAAATTAATTTTTTTTGTTAACTAAACCTATTTCATATCTCAGTGCGAATTAAATTGGTATTAGATTAAAAAAAAAACAAAAATCGATTTCAGAGTTAGAAAATTTTAGTTTTTTTTTTGGAATATAAAAATAACCTATTAAAACTAAGTTTTTCTTTATTAAACATATTTTTTTAGTTTTAAAAGAAATAGTTTGGTATAAGAAATAAGAAAATATTATAGGCTGATTTCTGAGTTGGGAAATTTTTAATTTTTTCGGATATAAAAGTGAATAGATCAAATCAATTTCTTTATCTGAGAAAGAAATATTTAAATATAAAAAATTTTAAGAATAAAAAACACAGCTCCAGTGCTTGAAAATTTAAATTATTTCTTGTGTTATATAAAAAAGACTAGATAAAGAATGTTTTTCTTTGTTAATTAAATATGTTTTATATATTAGACAGAAATAAAGTGGTATTAATATTCAGAAAAAGTATAAATATGATTTCAGGGTTGAAAAATTTAAACTAGTTTTTTTTTGGCATACAAAAGTATGTAAGTAATTTAAATTTTTTTTTTAATTTGAACTTTATTTATATTTCAGTAAGAATCAAATTGGTATTAAATATCAAAAAAAAATCAGAAATATGATTTTAGGGTTAGAAAATTCAAACTTTTTTGCATACATATAAAAGTAACTAGTTTAAATCAATTTATAAATTAATTTATATATTAAATATTTTCGGTCTAATTCATAAAAATTCCTTATTTCAGCTTTAATCTGTACATTACTTATGAAACAGATTTTGCTTTATTAAGCTCTAATAAAAATTTGTATTCATAACTGATTAATATCAGTGAATTAACTATGTATTTTAGTAGTTGGCAATCGTACAACGACTGACTCTTTTATTTCTTATTCACAGTTGACAAGGTTTTTCTTACATTCTATATACATACATAAGTCTCTTTCATACGCATTTGCCTGTTACTTTAGTTTATATTTATCTTACTTCTGCTTATACGTTTATAATGTACAATTATAACTTGTGTTCTATTACACTTAGAAAAACACATAGTTGAATGGTGAAACTACGAATACTTAGAACTAACATAAATTATATTCATACAGAATATTATATTAAGCCTACACTATTAAACGATTTTGCTTCTTGTTTAATTTTATGTTGGCAATATCATGTCACTTTCGCTCTCAATTTATGTTTAGTGATGCATACAACGAAGAATCGATTATCTCGGTAGTCTGTTTTAGTCGAAAAAAAGTAAACCACTACGTATAATGTTATTAAAAAATAACTTAAAAAGTAGGCGTTTCACTTTTTATTAATAAATAAACCGAAAAAAAATTTATATGTTACAAAAAATTGTATTTAAACACATTTATATTCGGCTGAGTACAGAGGTAGGCAAATACCCATTATATAGCGGTCGATTATGCATCACTATTTTGTTTTAATTTTAAAATGTTATTGTACATACATACATACATATGTAAGCATGCAGTACCATACAAACATACGTATGCTTGTACTTACATATGCCCTTATGTTTATAATTCTATTTTTCTTTTTACCAATGAATGGATGGGATTTCTTTAATTTTCAACAATGTTTATATGTATGTATTTTTGTTTTCGTACAATTATGCATACATACATACATGTACCAGCTTACATAAATTAATACATTTGCCCAGAAACATTATTCAGGAGACATGCATAAGAATAAACAAGAAACATAAAAGTGAGAAACCACAGAAAATCTCACATAAGGCATAAAAAAATCAAGAAAATTTTTATTTTAATTGTTTATCAAACGCTTAAAGTAGCATGGAGGCTACATTAAAAATCTCTGAGTTATGAAACGTTTATTAAACGTCTAATAGGCTATTAATCATTTATGAATACACATTTAGCGATTTTTGACTATCAATGTGTTATTGAACTGTTCATAATCATTTATGAATTAGACCGTTTATGTTTTACAAAGAAATAGCTTAATATCAGAAAAATAAAAATTAAAGCTCCAGAGCCGGAAAATTTAAATGTTTTTAAGAAGTTTATTATTCGACATATTGTCATAATTATATTTTAATTTGAAATTTATTTGCTTGTGGTTTAGCTTGGTCTATATACGTATTTCATTGGCGCTTAAACCAAATCATCAGTAGACTTCAACCACAAATTTTGAACAGTCACAAACCTCTTACTTTATGCACAGACTTTCAAAAACTATATGAGAATTCATAGAATAATAATATTTTTGAAAATCACAAAGACAAAATAAGTTTAGTAGGCTTTGAAACTCATACAAAACCCAGCAAATAATTTATATTCGATATGAATCTATTTTGAAGGTGTAGAAAAATAAAATAGATTCATATCGAATATAAATTATTTGCTGGGTTTTGTATGAGTTTCAAAGCCTACTAAACTTATTTTGTCTTTGTGATTTTCAAAAATATTATTATTCTATGAATTTTCATATAGTTTTTGAAAGTCTGTGCATAAAGTAAGAGGTTTGTGACTGTTCAAAATTTGTGGTTGAAGTCTACTGATGATTTGGTTTAAGCGCCAATGAAATACGTATATAGACCAAGCTAAACCACAAGCAAATAAATTTCAAATTTAAATGTTTTTTGTATATTAAAGTAACTATAAATAAAACAAATTTGTTTCTTTGTAAATTAAAAATATTTTACATGTTAGAATAAATAAATTAAAAATCAAAAAAATCAGGGTTGTAAAACTGAAAGTTTTTGTTTTATATAAAATTAACTAATGCCGTAGTTCGAACATTGTGCCGTCTGATTTATGGACGAAAAACAGTCGCAGTTGTGATTCTTTAAGACGGTTATTATTAATTGTCTATGCTAGAAGGTTTGTGTATTTGATATATATGTATGTTGTTGTTCCAAACCGTTATATCCTACACATTCTTTTAAAAATATTTTTTAGACAATTGTATAACACTTTAATACAATTTTTGTGCTTTAAAAACATGGCAATAATATATTTATATTTCATTATCAAAGACAACAATGGTTTCTGTTGATATAGCGCCATCAAATAAATTTCAATTAAAATAAACTTATGACAATATGTCAAACAATAAATTTCTTAAATGAAATATTTTATTAAATTATAATTCATTTTGCCTTATCAATACTTTTATTGTTATCCAATTGATTTTTAATTTAATAAAAGTGTAGAGAAATAGACTAGATTCATATCGAATATAAATTGTTTGCTGGATTTTGTTAAAGTTTTTAAGCCTACTACGCTCATTTTTCTTTGTTGATTTTCAAAAATATTATTATCAGCGTGGCCGTTTGACAGACAAAAATGGCAAATTCCCACTTTTTGTCTCTCTTTTTTTAGAGTGAATTATATAAAACTACATTAAAAATAAAGAGTTTAGTGTAGTTTTCTCGTTGTTTTTTTAATTTTTTTGTTTTTGCTTTTTTTTTGATAAATCCCCTTTTAGTGCCACTTTTGGAAAAATGTTGTCGGTCACCCTGATTATTATTTGTTAATTCTCAATTTACTTAAAACATGTGATTGAAGTCTACTAAGGATTTCTTAAAGCAACAATGAAATGCATATGGCAAATAAATCTCAATTATTTTTTTTATTAATTTTAATTAAACATATTTTATATATTAGGAAGATTTTTACTCAAGAATTTTTTATTTACGAGTATGTATGTTAAACTTTGATATAAAAATATATTTTAAACATAAACTTGGGCACCAATTAGCTTTACGAAGATATTTGGCACAATTATGTCTCAAATCGATGATCATACGTCTACGCTGGCCAAAGTAACACCAGAGTGCCAAACATCAATCGGTTGCTTATACAAACGAATACACACACGCAAATATGTACATTTCTTTCGGTCGCCAGCATTGTCATATGATGACAGTTGTGACGAGTTTTTATTAATTTTTGGTAAATGGAGATAGCATAAAATATAACGCTAAGGATTACTCATAACTACAAAATAAATTATTGCATTATTATAAATTTTATTTTCCTGAAACTTTTCTAATAACTCTTTTGGAATAAGTGATTACATAATATCGCGAAATGAGTGAATATTTTTTAAATCTTACCAGCTGACCCGGCAAACGTTGTTTTGCCACATCAATTATTTCCAGGGAATTTCTAGGGTAAAAAATAATAGCAAACTCATTGCAAATGTGTAAGGATATGATATATGAACGATGGCGGGATTTGAAAATAACAAAACGCCAAAAATTAATTTTTTCAATTTATTATAATTTAAACTTATAGTAATCGTTTTCAAATTGCCAGTTTTAAAACTACAGGGCAAGCTGCTGGACAATATTTTCTCACCAAATATTTATTCTTCAACATTCTTCATTGATTGATCTGTTTTAATATGTTTGTATATATATTTATTTTCCAATGCACTGATACATATTTGGGTCTGGCTGTGCGTGTGAACACTTTTTTGTATTGATGTATACAACCTGGCAATATTTTTTTTGCATTAAGGCCATATTGCATTTGACTGATTTCCGTTTATTCATTTATACAACGGAAAATCGATTATGTTCATTTGTGGCTGCGACATGCACACTCAAACACACGCACACACACACACTCATTCATTCACACGGTTGCATTCATTCCTCGTTCACATTTGCATCCAATAGATTGCCGTTCAACCGACAATCATGTCTGTCGGCTGGCTTATGTTGTCAATTGCTCTGCATGTCGTTAGTTATATATTTTGTTTGTTGCTGTTGTTGTTGTTATTGCTGCTGTATTTTTATTTTTAAATTTTTAATAAAACTTTTTATTTGTTTCGCACATTTCACATGATCTCATTACAGCACACACACACCCATTTATGTATGTATGTGTGTGTGTGCACATAATTAAATGTTGAATAATATCATTGCGGTTTGTGTGAGTGTGCGTGCGGCTGCATGCATTAATCGCGTTAAATTTTTGCTACAATTTTAAAGGTGTGATGAAATAAATCAGAAAATGATGAATTCTTAATGAAAAAAAAATTCTATATGTAAGGATTGCTTAAAGAATTTATAACAGTGACAATATGAAAAAATCGCTTAAGTCGACTTAAGTAAAAAAAAGAGTTTCTCGGAACTTTAGACGCCAAGGCTGAGATATTATAAGGCTCTGAAGCTTGATATATTTGCTTAAGTCAAGTTTAGCGATAAGACAGGTGGTGCAGAAAGATATAGAGGACAGCTTCATTATTTTACTACGCAGTTTTTTGCACCTTTTTAATAATGCTCTATTGCAGCGCCTCTGGTGTCAATGGGGAGTACTACTATTTCGAAGCTGTGCTTAGTAGCCATTGATTATTTTACTTCGCCGATGATTCTGCTATTCAATGCCGACGAAGAAGGGTTCTCTGCTGTTATATTTAGATTATTGTCCGCTGTTGTAGTTCAGGGAGCAGTGTATATGCCTTCATCACTTGGACTTTCCTAAAACTACTGATGCAAAGGAACATTAATGCTCATCAGAAAAATGCGTGTAGTAGTTATTTTTCAATGACAATTCCACCTTCGATTACAATCGATTTGGACTGCATGGACACGGCGCGGCGTGGCTGTTTTTGAAGAAATATAATTTTTTTCCTTAATGAATCTTACGAGAAAAAAGGGCTTACATCTAAGCAAGGTCTCATACCTATGAGTTTTCAAGCAAAATTATGTAGATTTCGAATAAAATTTCCATGCAAAGTCAAATCTACTTCGTGATAAATTAAAAAAAAAACCGGCACCAACGGTACATATTGTGCTAAGATTTCAATTAAAATTTGCTAGATTTCCTGCCAAAGTAAATGTCCTATTATTATTTAACTGTATGAACATTTTTTCCTGAAATCTAGAATATCTATATTATGTAAATATTTAACAATTTGTATTTAAATCACATTTTTCTTTCCAAACGCTTGCAGAATCTTGGACAAAAATCCTTTGAAATTTTACATAAATATCCAATAAACGCAAAATCATTCAGTAAGCAATAAAGGACCTGAACAAAAAAATACTTAAAGAATTAATTTATTCAACATTCATTATCGCCTCTGCAAACACGGCTGCCAAATAATAATGAAATAAACAAAAGTTTCGGCACAAAAATACTTGACTGCATTTCAAGTATTTTCCCTGATGAAGGATTTTACAACTTTTTGGCCGCGAAGCCAAAGTCAATAGTCGCAGCCCAACAACAATATCAAACAGATAAGTATTTTCCCACCAAAAAAAAAAATAATCAAATGCTTAAGGATGTATAAAATAAGATGATTATTTAGTTCTAAAGTACATACATACATATAAATATCCATCATGATATTAAACAAACAAACAAACAATCAGACCGACAGACAAATACTTTGAGAGACATAATTTACCTTAAAAAAATTTGCAGAAATTTTCATGGTTTCCAAGTTGAATATTTTGATGAATAACTGCAGAAGAAGTTTAAAAACTCATGAATAAACAAATTGAAAGGTGAAACAAACCAGCACAGGCATCGCCGTCTATCAACAAGGCAGACAGCCCAACAATCATCATACAGCGCGCCTTAAAAACTTTCACACACAACCACATTAAACACTAAAAACAGCGAAACTTATTAATTTTAGAGATTGCGGGTATCTGCTGAAGATTGTTCTAACTTTTCAATATGATTTCAATATTTCTTCGTCTCTCACGCCCTTCTGGCGCTTTTTTTAAATTGTTGGCAAAGGCAGTTGTCCATAATAAAGTCCGCCCCCATCCCAAAACATTCTTTCATCAATCCTTTTAAAATGAAATAAAATTTATTTAATTTTGATTTGCACTAGGCAGAGCAACAAAATGAAATTGTTATGCAAAATTAATTGAAATATTTCCAAGTTTAAGTAAATGTTTATTGGATAAATTTTTATTTTCTTTTTTGGTTTTTTGCCACGAATTTTGTTAAATGCTCTAGCTTACATTCCTTTTATATAACTAATAGATGGTGTGGAATGAAAATTTTTTTGCCTGATTTAATTTTCACAGTCAATACAATTACAAGTACGTTCACAAAGATGAGCTAAAAGTCACAAAAAGTTCAAAAAATGTTTACAAACGAATGTCTTTCATGTCTTTTTTCCCGAATACTTCATTTACTATTGAGGCTAAATAAATATTTTATTTAACTTTGTTCTTCATTCCTGGATTCCTGCAGAAAAGTACGCACACACTTGGAGGAAAATATTTACAGGGAAAATAAATATTTTATTTCGAATTTAATTAAGGAAATGTTTTAAATTGTTTGTATTCTTTTCAAAAAAATTTTTTTGTGTTTAAATAAAACGACTCATTTGTTAGAAACAATTTAGACTTCTCTTAATGATATTCGAAATATATTGAGTTTCAGTCATAATTGCAACAGATCGTTATTTTCTTATTTAGAAAATATTGATATAAAACAAAATAAAAAAAGTAAGAGAGCTATATTCGGCTGTGCCGAATCTTATATACCCTTAACCTAAGTATGCGTGTACATATATACATATAGTATAGAGATACATACATAAGTACATACACACATAATTTATTTTTTTTAATTTCAAATTATTTTTATAGTGCAATTTTTATTAAGTGACCTCTTGATATTTTTCGACTAAAGAATTTGATTCAAATATTTAATTTTCGATATTAGCAATAGTTGAATATTTTATTCTATACTCTGTATATAAGAAATAAGTTACATTCATCCTTATTTCAGTTGTCTACATCAAAGCCACTTAAATACAATACCGAAAAATTGGGGCTTGTTTACTCGCTCTCGAAGTGTTCAAAATCCGTGCTACTATTTAATAACCCTAAAATAGTCTTAGTATTGTACCTCCGTAGCAAGTAGTCTAACTTGATTCATATGTTCCCTTATTTAATAATATTTAATGTTGCAAAACTGTTTAGTGTCTTAATTGAAACATCCCATTCCATCCATACTCCTAAATAATATTTTCGATTTTCTTCAGAAGGAAGGAACGTTTTCAGGCAAATGAAAGAAAGTTTTCAGGGAAATGAAAACGAACAATTCCTTTAATTTATTCTATAGTTGCGATGGTCCTTTAGCGATAAATTTTATTCTATTTCTATTACTAAAAAATTAATAAGAACTCGTTACAGCTGTAAACGAAAGACCATCGATTTGAAACAAAACTGTGCTGAGTGCATAATAAGCAACATGGCACAAGCCTTCATTTATACTTAAGTGAGATATCCATATAAAAATTTAAGATAGATAAAAAATCTTGAGTAAAGATCCTCCTAAAACATGAAATATGTTTAACTGACAAAAACACTTTTTTGTTATTTTTACCAAAAATTTTCTTTCTAAAATATAGAACAGACATATTAAGTTACCAAATAACCCCGTTATGCAAAAACAATTGGTAAATTTAAAGTTAGTTTAGCGCATGCTTTAACTTTAACAATCATTTTTGCATAAGAGCATAAATATCTAGTCTGATTTAATTAGTTTTATATATCAGAAAAAGTTTCAGTTTTCCAGGTCTAGAGCAATGATTTTAATTTTTCTAATTTTTTATTCCAAACTATTTGTTTCTAAAACATAAAGTACATTTAACTTGTAAGCAAACAAAAAACTTAATTGACCAAGTTACTTTTATAAGCAAAATATAAAAAAAATTAAATTTTCCAACCCTGAAATCATTATTTTATATTTTTCTGACTCCTTATACCAATCTAGTTCTTTAAAAAAATTTATAAAATATGTTTAGTGAACAAAGAAAAAAGGAAATAAGGAAAAAATTACTTGTATTTAGTTAATTCAAGATCGAAAAACATTTAACATTTTCCAGCTCTGGAGACATGGTTTTTATTTTTCTACTTTTCTATACCAAAATTTTCTTTCCAAAATATTACATATTTTTAATTTATAAAGAAAAAGGAAGAAATTATTTATACTTAGTTACTTTTATATGTGTATCTCAAAAAGTTTAAGTTTCCCAACCCTAAAATCATGCTTTTAGATTATTCTGATTTCTTACGCCAATAGATTTCTTTTAAGAATATAAAATATGTTTAATTTATATAGAAAAAGAAAATACTAGTTTTAGTAAGTTACTTTTGTATAACAAAAAAAGTTAAAGTTTTCCAACCCTGGAAACGTTTTTATAATTTTTTTTATATTTTTAATACCAGTTTTATTCGTACTGAAATATAAAATAAGTTTATTGAACAAAAAAATAAAAATTTGCTCTAGACTTTTAAGAAATTTATTATTCGACATATTGTCATAATTATATTTTAATTTGAAATTTATTTGCTGGTGGTTCAGCGTATATAGACCAAGCTGAACCACCAGCAAATAAATTTCAAATTTGCTCTAGACTTTTATATGGCAAAATAAAGTTTAAGTTTTCCAGCACTGAAACCGCCTGCTTAATTTTGCTGATTTTCAATACCAATCTAAGTTGGCTCATTTCTGATATAATAGTTAAGTCTCTAGATTTTCTGGAAGCTTCGGAAAACCGATTTCACGTACATCAGACGGACGAACGGACGGATGAACATTGCTTATTCGGCTTCCCTACTCATAAGGACCCAGAATATATATACTTTATGGGTGACATATTCTTACTTAGGAAATTACACACGGAATGACAAACCTATAGATACCATTTTCCATTTTTGGTAAAGGGTATAACAAAATAAAACTAAATGAAAAAATAAAGTTTAATGAAATAAAACAAATTGAAATAAATACTCGTACATACATATTTTGTGACGCCTCTTATGTTTTCTCATCTGATGCATCTAAAAAAGTTGAACCGTAGCGCTGAAGACTTAAAAACTCTTCTTCTTTAAACTTGTGCCAACGAGTGTTAATCTGCCACATAAATGTCACATCCCTTCGAAAAAAATGAAATGATTGCTTCCAGATTTTCTATAATCTATTTTAAAACTTGACCTAACTACTAAACTTTAAATAAAATTATTTGCAGTTTATCCAGTTGGTTGCTTGTCATTTATTTTAAATTTAATTTTTTGCAGGAATTTTTATTAAAATGTTATCTAACTTTTTAGTAACCATGAAGTAAAAAAATCAAATACAAGTATGTAAGAGATTTGTAATTGATAAATAAAAATATTAATTAATAATAAATGATAAAACTTGAAATATAAATATTTGAAATAAAACTAAGCATTTAAGAGCTGTTGAACGTTAAACCATAAGCATTTGTAAAATAAAAATAAAAGAAAAATAGAATCCCTTTTCAAATGGTATAATAAATGGGACTTGAAAGTATTTATAGCAACATTAAAATATTTCGAAATAAAGCAGAAAGACACACACACACACACACACACAAAATTTTGTGGCATTTAGTACGAAACATAACCGAAGTTAATGCAATTTAACATAGGAATGTATGTATATCGTTACCATAATATAGAAAGGCCGTAAGTTATTATTTTTTTTTTTTTTGAAACACTGAACGTTCTTCTATGGAAATATAAAAAATGTAATTTCAAACAAATAATGAGTTAGGCACTTTCTATATTAAGATAACGATATTTACTTTTGGTTTGTGAGTGAAGCTTGCTTGATTCATTTGAACGACTTGTATTTCATTTAAAACAAAGACGGACGGTGATGTCGTTTCAACTGGGATTGTCATGAAAAGTATGATATATATTTTTATATCTGCACAATTTTTCAAATACATATATTGAACATTAAAAAAAAAATCGAGTATAACAACTGTGCGGGTATGGCAAACCTCTTCCAGTACTTGTTAAAAATTAAATGATTTTGACAAAAACTCAAAAACAAAAAGATAAACTAAATTGATGAACAAACTGTCACAGCTCTTTAAAATAGCAATTTGTCTAAGCTTAATAACTTTTTAGAAGATGATTGACATATGGCCGTTTTTAGCAGAAAACCGCATCAGCTTTAGGCGACAGTCTTCGGAGACGACAAGAACCTATTTGCCTTGTTGATTCTGCGAAAAATTAAAGATTTCGTCTTGGATTTATATGACGACAGCTTGCTGATATTGTGAAATTGTCCTAAAATGTCTACGAAGAGTTTTTTTGCTTAAATAATTTTTAAAGTTGCTGCTTTACGATTATGACGAACATCGCTGAACAAAGTAGCCTTTCCATTAAATTTGCCCAAAACAAGTAGTAGAATACAGAAAAATTCGTATAAGTAAATTATACAGGGTAAAAATTACACACAGAACTGTTTTTAGTACGATTTGACATAAAAGTCTTAAACAACGAACAAGAGGGCAAAATTGTCAAAGATTTTTTATAACCGACCGACCGAATAAATTTTGAAAATGTCTACTCAAGTGTATTTTTTTGTCTCATCTGCCAGAATCATTTGTTAGAACATTAACTTTTAGGGTTCCGTACACCAAAGTTGAAATGGAGTTCTATATTTTCGCTAGGATATCCGTCTGCAAGTCCGCCCGACCGTCTGTCTATCTT
Source organism: Tachina fera (assembly GCA_905220375.1). NCBI lineage: Eukaryota > Metazoa > Arthropoda > Insecta > Diptera > Tachinidae > Tachina > Tachina fera. Next base: position 80,076,984 of record LR999966.1, read on the forward strand.
TCTGCCTATCTGTCTATTAAAGGCAGTTTTCTCGCAAACCATTAGAGCTAGAACAATAAATATGTGACAGTGAAAAATTAATGAGTGTTCTAGACCAAGCGACGAAACATGTTGATATCCTAATGTAATATACAGACAATTATATATAGACACTTGAAATTTTAAAACTTCCCTGCTAGCATTTGGAAAGATTGTTTTATCAAAAATCACCTAATCAAGTCTTCCTCGAGTACTTTTGACGATTAAAAACTGATTAAACACTTGCGCGCTTGAAAAAATACTCGAAAATGAGTCGTGCTTATGCTTTAAAGTAATTGATTTAAATGAGTCGAAACTGATCAGAAAAGCGGGTAATAAAAGACTCCTCAAGAAGAGTCGCATGTAGAGTACCATTTTCTCCCGACAAAACTATCTTTTATGCTCAGAAAACGAGCGCATATTCTTGTTTTTTGATCATTTGAAAGTATTAAAAAAGAATCAAATTTAATTAAAAATTTCCCAAAATGCTAGCAGGGTTATACCTGATTTACATTAAGCATTTTTTTCATGAAATTAGTTGCATTAAAATTTTATATTTTTCAATAGGGGGGGCCTGGAAGGGAAACTTATATCAAAGGTGTAGCCAAAAATGCATCAGATATTCATTCTATGTCCTTTTTTATGTAACATTCTCTTTTATATCGCTACAATTAGCAAATAGAAGAAGTTGCATACAACAAAATTCATGAAATTTCATGAAAAAAAATGTTTAATGTAAATCAGGTTTTAGTATGTTTTTATGCACACTACACCAATTTACACTAAAATTTAAAATATCAAAATTAAAGCGTATTCTATCAGTCAATGAAATTTTGAATAAATAACTTTGACAATTGACAATTTGCTTAAACTAAAAACCATAAGAGCCAAAATCAAAAAAAAAAATTTTTCAAAACTAAAAAATTGCCAAAAACCAAAAAAAAAAACCTAAAAAACAGAAAAAATCGCCAAAACAAAAATAACAAAAAAACTCGCTTAAAGTAAAAAACAAGCGAAAAAATATTTAAGAGATCGTTAAAAACAATCGCCAAAATAAAAAATCGCTAAAATGGAAAAAGCGCTTAAAGGAAAAGTATTACAAACAATAAAATAGGTCGCTATAATACAAAAACGTTACTTAAAATGAAAACTTTGCCAAAAACTGAAAAAAGTTGTTAAACAAAAAAAATCGCCATAAATTAAAAAAGCGCCAAGCCAAGAAATCGCTAAAGTTTAAGTTAATCGTCATTATCTGAAAAAATCACCAAAATTAAAATAAACGCCAAGCAACTAAAGAAAAACTCCAAAAACGCTTAAAAAACAAAAAAAGTGCCAAAACTAAAAAAAGTCAAAAAACGCCCAGATCCAAAGAATTAAATTCACCGGGCTCTGAAAATTTGTTAAAAATTTCTGCATCAGGTAAGATATACGACTGTATTAAAATTCGTATAGTATTACACATGTACTATCCGTACGGAACCATTCGTGTGCGAGTTAGAGTCGCACTTTACTGAATGTATTTCTTTCTTTTACACACTGAAGGAAAAAAAGACTGCAAAATCAACAAAAATTGTGGTCAATATAACACCCAAGTTGTCAAATCTTCAACAACCCTAGTTGTCAAGCTGTTATTGAGAACAATGGTAGTCAACTCGTACGCAATCGTTCACAATACTTCCTTGTCTAATTGGCAATAGTATACGTACAATTTTAGCACATATGTACATTGACAACAAATGTGATCAGCTGCAATATGTTTGGTGTAATATTTTTTCTCTGGGTGTACACATTTAATTTTATAATTAGAAACAATCAAAATTTACAAACATAAAATAATTTTAAGCATCTAATTTATCATAAACAAAGTTGAAACTTATAAGTAATTTATTTGATATTTTGTAAGCATATTACTAATGCAAAAACAAATGGCCCCCTTTACTTCATATTACCAGCCATTTCTGCATTGTGGTTTTTGCAAATATGTTGCCTGAATACTTGCACAAGCGGCCAAGTTCCCATAAGTATATCTCAAGTATTTATCTGTACGTGTGCAAATGTAAGCCGTAAGACAAAACCATATAAACGACCAAAATACACAGTTTGCCCATTCACTAACTTCACTGTGAATAGTGTTAAAATTTTGGTGTTTATATTTGTGTAAATCAATGGTGGCAAGTTTAAAATAACAACACAAAATGTTAACCTCAACAACTTGGACAAATGTAAGTGTAACTAAAGCAGGACTATAGACAAAAACTAAAACATACGCATACACACACAACCACACATACGCAAACCCTAAAAACAAACATTCCCATTGAAAACATGCCCGCAGTTCAGGCAAATTCATACAAACCACTACAACCATAACACAAAAAAAAACAAATAGTCCTGTATAAAATGTATGACCAGCTTACAAATACTGTGCACATACATACGAAATAAAATGCTTAAGGATTAAAATAATCATGCCTACTTTACAGCCAAAAAGACAAACAAACATTCATTCATTCCTTCACTGGAATTAAAGGATTCTTTGTAAAGCAGAATATGAAGAAAAACTAAAAGGATTTTAATATTTTTTTTTTTCAAATATTATTATGAAAGAATTAAATTAAAATACTGAATAGAAGCGGAAAATTATAACAGAATCATTTAACAGCGCTTAAGGACAAACTGAAATTAAAAAAAAAATATAGTTTACCAGAAGAAAGAGAAAAGATAATATACGTGTAAATGAAATATAAGAATAAAGTAATATAACTCATGTTTTGAGCTCACAGTAAAAGAAAAATTGTTATATGCCAATTAGGTTTTAAAAAAAAAAAACGTAGAATCTACAACTGAAAGTAACATCGCAGCAATTCATTTATAAATCTAAAGGATATGATATTTCGCGAGCTTAAAAAAATTGCAATAGAAAACAAGGATTTAAGCCAAATATGGAGACACACAAGAAAAGAATGAGTTGTTCAAACAAATATCAGTACTTAACAACATTTTTGTAACTTCAGTGCCCATTTCTTTACACAGTGACCGCTGCAAGTAAACAACTGACAATTTGAACGACTGCCAGCCAGCCAGACAGACGGACAGACAACTAAACTACTTTGCAGTAACTGAAAAAAAAGCATATATATAAAAGATACGAGTGTAAAACTAAAAGAAATCTCTCTACCATCATTAATTTCTGTCCATGATTTTTTTGTATTCTGTTCTGAAATGTGACGAAGTAGAGCAACCAAAAGAGAAATGAATTGTACTGCAAAAATGGAAGATGATTTCAACAGCAGGCAGGTTTCAGGGCTTAAGGATTAAATGGAAAAACTCATTAAAATTTTGTTACAAAATCGCATTTAAATACTCGTTTGTTCATACACGTCAACAAACCAAAAACAAACAAACAAGCAAACGGCGCATCAGCTTGAAACTGCACCATGGTGCAGGTTTAATGTTGTTGTGTTATGAAAATGTTTCGAGATAAAGAGACATGTTATTCCTTAATCCTACGTCTCCACTAGCCATCGATTTGGACATGTTATGAACATGACGCTGTGAAAAATTCATCAACTTCTTTGTTGTGGTGAACACGTGCGATGTCCATGTTCAGGCATATGAAAGTATTTTGCGTTAGTGTAATAGAGATGGAATACTTACCAATTTTGTTCTGTCTCTTTCCTTTCTATTGCAAATGGTTGCGGGCGGCGAATGTCATTTCGAACATTATATAAAAAAAGTCCTAAAATTCTGTAACTTATCAAAATTTTTCCTAAAGCCTCATACATATGGCTAAATCTGAAAAAAAAATTGAGAAGCAAATGAGAGATTTTATTTAGGGTATTAGGAAAAAGTCTCACGTCTGCAACAAACTAATTTAACATTTTGTATGAAATCAAAAGCTTCACTGGAGCCATTTTAAAACCCAAAAATACTCCTTTTTATACCCTTCACCAAAAATGGGTCCTTATGAATAGGGAACACGAATAACCGATTTTCATCTATCCGTCCATCAGTCCGCCCGTCCGTCCGTCTGATGTACCTGAAATCGGTTTAAAGAATCTCCCAGAAAAACTAGACACTTCGGTCTCAGACTGTTGTATCAGAAGTGGTCTAACTTAAATTGGTATTGAAAATCATCAAAATCAAGCGGACGGTGTCAGAGCTGGAAGACTTAAACTTTATTTTGCCATACAAAAGAAACTATGTAAGACTTATTTTTATAGTTTTGTTCAATAAAATTATTTTATATTTCAGTACGAATAAAACTGGCATTAAAAATAAAAAATAAATAAAAACTATAAAAACGTTTCCAGAGTTGGAAAATTTTAACTTTTTTGTTATATAAAAGTAACCAACTAAAACTAATATAATCTTTTTATTTATAAATTCAACATATATTTTATTCTTAAGAGAAATATATTGGTGTAAGAAATCAGAAAAATATAAAAGGTTTATTCCAGGGTTGGAAAACTTACACTTTTAATGATAATAAAAGTTAGAGGAGCTAATTAATTTTTTCTTTTTCTTTATAAGCTAGATATATTTTATATATTGGAAAGAAAAGTTTGGTATAGAAAATTAGAAAAATAAAAACCATGCCTCCAGAGCCGGAAAATTTTAAATTTTGTTGATCTTAAATTAACTAAATAAAAGTAATTTTTTCCTTATTTCCTCTTTTCTTTGTTCGCTAAACATATTTGATAAATTTTTAATGAACTAGATAGTTATAAGGAGTAAGAAAAATATAAAAGGATGATTCCAGGGTTGGAAAAATAATTTTTTTTTATAAAGAAGTCACTAGGTCAATTAATTTTTTTGCTTACAAATTAAGGGTACGTTATGTCTCAGAAAGAAATAGTTTGAAATAAAAATCATTGCTGCAGACCTGGAAAACCTAAACTTTTTCTGGTATATAAAACTAATTAAATCAAACTAGATATTTATTTGGTAATTAAATATATTAAATATTTTAGAAAGAAATAAATTAGTATTAAAAACGAGAAAAATCAAAATTATGGTGCCAGAGTTGGAAAATTAAAAACAAATAACACAAAAATAATTTTTGTCATGTTGTATAAAAATCTTTACTCAAGATTTTTTATATACGTTTAATTTTACTATATGGATATCTCACTGAAGTATAAACGAATATTTGTGCCATGTTGCTTATAATGCTCTCAGCACAGTTTTGTTTCAAATCGCTGGTCTTTCGTTTACACCTTGTAACGAGTCTTATTAAGTTTTTAGTAAATGGAAATAGAAATAAAATTTATCGCTAAAAAAACAGCCATAACTATAAAATACATCAATTAAAGAAAATTTTCCTTTTCATTTCCCTTAAAACGTTCCTTCCTGCTGAACAATATCGAAAATATTTTTAAATATTTTTTGGATGGAATGGGATATTTTAATTGAGACACTAAACAGTTTTGCACCATCAAAGATTATTAAAACGGGAAAATATAAATTAATTATTTTACTTAGTATGGAGGTACAATAATAAGACAAGTTTAGGATTATTAAATAGCAGCACGGTTTTTGAACATCTCGAGAGCGAGTAAGCAAGCCCCAATTTTTTGGCATTGTATTGACGTGATATCGATGTTATATTTCACGTGCTTTTGCTTTACGTATTTTTACTCAAAAATACTATATCTTTTGTTCCAAAAAGTGGGCGATACCACGCCTACCAAACTTTTGTATTAAGTTATTTGCACTTTTACTTATCCGATTCTCATGAAACTTTGCAAATAGTTTTTTCTCTTGGAATGAAATAACTTTGTGCTTAAAAAAGTGGGCGGGACTATGACAATTAAAGATAAATATAATATTACACGTGCTTCTGCTTGAGCGATTTTTATGACACTTGGCAAAAACCTCGAAACCTGAAAGCGACGCAACTTAGAGTTTAGAAAAGGAGCGGCCACTAATATTTCCCATGCCCCTGGTAATGAAAAATTGGCACTAAAAATTTAAAAGTAAAACAGTTAAAAAAATTTTACGACTTACGACGACTAAGATTCGCTTCACAATCACAATTATTTTTTTTTTCCTAAAATTGGTAAATTGCGGCAATCATGTGATCATATCTTACGTCGAATCCAATTTAGCGCAACACGCTTTACTGAAAAAATCGGATTACTGAAACGGATACAAATACCCGCACTGATTTTAAGCGCAGCTAGTCTTATTCACTTCGCTTTAGCGAAACATCGCTTTACTGAAAATATCGTATTACCGAAAAGCAAAAGCAAGCCCACAACTACGTTTTGTATGAAACTTACTTCGCTTTAGTGAAAAAATAAAAATAATGACAAATTTAATTATCAGAAGTCGATGTTTTGTTCTTTAAAAAATTAAATGGCAAAATGTATCTAAGCAGTACGCTTAACTGTAACAAACTTCAGTACTCCAAAATACGTTTTAGAGAAAAAATCGGATAACTGAAAAAATTTGGGTTTTGGTTACTTCCATTAAAGCGGAGTCGACTAGTTGCGTCTTCCTCGTGAATACGCACGCGCCACAGCAAGTGTGACATGTCTGAAGATGCTTCTAGTCCTGTAAAGTAAAATTGCTACAGTATGTCAGCACAGTTTGGTGTCCGCACCGCGTCCTAAAATTATAAATATACATATATCTACCCATAGTGTTAGCAAACAAAAAACCTACAAGCCAGCGTGTCAACCATTCTTATAACCAAAAAAAATAGTGCTTTGTGGCAACTTCGTGCATACATTACTCCCACCATTAAGCATTTAAGGAATTTAACAAGTGATGATGGCTTCCATTCTCCGCTCATAAATACTTCTTTTGTAGTGTCAATCTTCTTTTCAACATTTTGCGAGTATTATTTTTTTGTTCTTGTTTTTTTTATTTTTACTTCGTCATAGAGTTTGCGGTTTTAAATGAAAATTATTAAAATGCCTGTAGCTGCAGTACAATTGAATACAGCGTTCTATTTAACAACTATTCACCCGTTAGTAACTACAAGTATGGCTGCTTAAGTGGTGTGCATCTAGTCTTTTTTTCTACTTTCATTATGAATACGAGTATATATTCTTTATTTTTCTTTCTTTCGGTAGATATTAAAATGAAGGATTTTTAATTAATTTATATAAATGTGCACAAAAAATAAAAGAATAAAAAGTGAGATTATGAACTCAACTACTATTTGCGGAAATTCTTGCGAGGATAATAAATGAAATTTCGTCAGTTTGTGGATTAAGCAATTGGGCTGGGATTAAGCTTGAAAAGAAAGAAAGCTATAGTAGTAATTGGGTTACATGAACAAGAGTTACTAACTGTAGTATTAATTAGAAACTCATAAAATGTTTTAAAAATTGTATTTTATTAAAAAATGTATGTATATTCTTAGTGCTAAACAAGTTAAGTCTTTTATATGTTTTCTAAACTAATGCCTGATATTTTTTGCATATAAATTTTTTATAAAAACCGAATATCTACAATCGGAAATAATTGACTTTCGGAAAAAAATTTAATTATGACGATTAAGCTTTTTTGGCGGTTATGGTAGAATAAGTAATTGCCATTATTACAAAAAAAATTTTAATTACAATAATTCAAGTATTCTATTTGCATTTTTGTAACACAGTGGACCAAAAACCTAAAGGCTGATATTAAAAAAAACAGCACGCAGCAAGTGGGGCTATACCCTTTTTTTGCGGATTAATTAATATCTCCACAACTATAATAGTAAGGGTCACTAAATTTGAAGTGGATAAAACAAAGTAGAGATTTCGGCAAAATCGTAGCGGTAAAGAAGGAGGAAAAGGGGTAGTACCCCCTTCTTAATTAATTATTTTTTTTCCTTTGTCTGCCGAACAGGAAGAGTAATTATACAGTCGATTCCGCTTTACTGGAAATAACAAAAACCCTATTTTTTCAGTTACCCGATTTTTTTTTTTCAAAAACGGGGACTTGTATTGCTTTCAGTAATCCGATTTTTTCAGTAAAGCGTGTTGGGGTAAAAGTGGGTTCGACTGTGTGCATATGCATATACATATATTTATTCCTTTAACACCCACTGAAGCATATCGCACCAACAACAAGAGTGAGTCGCACTAAATTTGATATGGATAACTCTTAGAAAAAACTACATGTTCCAACAAAATTTTGGTTATATATGTATGTAAGAATGTTTATGATTGTTTTTTATATAAGAAATACTAAGGCAGTAACGAAATGCATATAAGCAGTGCTTTGCCAACAAAACAAGCGAAAATGTATAATTTTTTTACTCACGCACCTTCCTGACAAATTGCCTGCCATTGCTTGACTTCGAATACGAAGTCAAGTCAGCAATTTGTTATTTAATAAATTAATAAGAAAGTAAGCGTTCATAATCCATGCGTGACTCACGCGTCACTAAAGCAGAACTCACGCGTGACTAATACGTGACTCACACATAAAAAATCACGGCACTTGCACATCTCTAATAAAAATATATAAAATAATTACAACAACAATAAAAGTGTTAGCAGAAGTCACTGCGAGCTTATTATTGGTAGAATCGACGCGTGAGACTATTACTAATTTGTGCATGACTTCTGAAGCGCTCTAATGAGCAGCATAAATTTTTTTGAAATAACGCAGTGGTTTTTGGACAGTACGTGCGCTGATAATTAAAAATAGCGCATTGTTCCGTTCTACTAAACTTAGTGGAAAATAGCTTTCCTTTCAAATTGAAAACTTAATAATCAAAGTTACGGAGAATACATTTTTTGAACTTTGAAATTAAAAAAAAATTTCAGAGAAACAGTTGACCTTGCAGACTATCCCAGGATCCTCCCCTTAAGCCCAATACCAAACAAATAAAATTTTTAAACATTTTATAAAATCAACTTCGTCACTAGATTTTGTGAACATCTATTAAAAATCTGCCATGGTATGTTCCTTTAAATTTGTACTAAACAGTTTAGTTCTGTACTTAAAAAGGTGTGTGAATCAGCTAAGTTGCAGTTGTTTGGTTGCAGCTTAGGATAATTTTCAGTTAATTGGTTGTTGTTATGGATAAGAAATCGTGGTAAATGTCGAAAAAAACTTGTTGTAAACAGTATAGATTTTCATAAAGATTTTAATTTAAATATGGTAGATTTTGTACAAATAAAAATGATGTCGTGAATCGTAAAGATTTCAATTAAAATCCGCTAGATTTTGTGCAAGTACTAATGCCCTTATGACTTTGTTAACTTAAATTAACAATATGGTGCTCTTTATTCCTTCTCACAATTATTTTTATCATCACTCTGGCTGAAAATAGACTACTGCTGGTCATAATCTCAAAATTGTCGCTTATATTTTACAAATTTGTAACGATTCTTTAACAAATTTTTAAGACATTTTCTTTCATATCAATTACATTTTACATTCCACACAAAATATAAAAAGTTAAACGATTATGGCAGCGTTATATTAACAATAATCTTTATCCGGTTATAACAATAAAATAATTTACATCATTTCTAACGACTATTTTAAGTATGAAAGCAACAATAAAACAAAAAACCATTCACTTTTATAGCGCTTAAACAAAAATTGCTTGGTGTTTTTTTTTCTTCTTTATTTTCAAGATTTAAATTTTAAGCCAACCATCATCAACCACCCTGACGAAAATTGTTTAACAAACCATGAGGAATTTTTCAACTAAACAGTCAAAAAAAAAAACAATACCAAAAACGACAGGCTAAAGATAAAATTTTTTACTAACACCCACGAAGCTCGTGCAACACATTGTTTCGTTTAAAATTTTTGAAAGAAGCCAACAGTTTGAAAGAAGAAAACAAAAACGATTGTATCAAAAAGAAAAGGATGTTGACATTATGCTTGTCATTTATATGTTAACACTTGTTGTTATTATAATTTCTGTTTTTGTTTGTTTTTTTTTCTATCAATTCATTTTGCTTTAAGACTTTTTACTAGAGCAGGAAGAACGGAAGGAAGGAGTGAATGGCAGCAATCAATGAGTAAAGCAACCAGCAGCAGCGTTGTCTCAGTAGTTTGGAAATATTAAGAAAAATGAATATAAAATTCAATAGGAAACAACTGGAGGGTTAAAATAACTTTATTGTGATTAAATTGACAAGGATAGAGACTAAAAATGAAAGCCAACGAATTGTCAGCATAACAAAATGCTGAACAATTATTTAAATAATAAAAATTTAAAGTTGATTTTAATTAACAACTCAATGACAAATTATTATTATTTGCTTTTATTTTCGAATTTTTGTTTAAAACAGACGAAATAAAACTTTAAATTAAAGTGTAAATTTATTAATCGCAAGCAAAATGCTGTATATATATTATGTTACCCAAAGTCGTAGAATAGAAATAACATACATTTGAAATTATCACAGCAGTCGAATAAATGTTATGCACAGAAAAAAATACCAATGTAAAATCAACATGAAATATATGTTAAATGTAAGTCATGTTAAATTTATTAGATATAATACTTTTTTTAAGTGTTGATGTCGTTTATTTATAGCTATACTTCACCATTGTGCTTAGTTTTGTGACCTGGGGCATTCGATACGATTCGAAATTTCAAAATACTTCCATATAAACTCTATTGAAATATTTCGTAATTTCGTTCGATAACGAGTGGCGTAATTTGCCCCTGCTTTTATTTTGTTTGTTGTTTGTTTAGATTTTCGTCCTGTGCAAATAGTCGACATGCTTTGTATTACCTGCTGCTGACTAAAAAGTAGTGTAGCATCTAGTAATCCAAGGATAAAAGGTTCGATTCATGCAGACAAGCCTAAGCAGTTTGTGCACGCAGTCCTTATGTCTGCCTGTCCGTCACACGCTATTTTCTCAGGAACCGTAAGAGCTACGGAGAATTAAAAATTAAAGGTTGTTCCAAAACGAGCAACGAAAAATTTTAAAATCTCATATTATATACATACAATTGTATGTACCCTTGAAATTTGTAAAATTAGTGTATTTTTATATAGACTACAACATTTAACCCTAAAATTTAAAAATATTTAAATAAAACGGTGGTCCATCAGTTAATGAAATTTTGACTATGTAATTTTGACATCTTGCTATATCTTGGGAACCGTAAAAGGTAAACTCTTGAAATTTTTAAAAACGGTAACACTAAAAAATCCAAAAATTATAAAATCGCCAAGCCAAAAAAAAAGTCGCCAAAAATTTAAAAAAATCGCCAAAACGAAAAAAATCGCTAAAATAAGTCGGAAAATTCCAAAAAATCGTCCAAATGAAAAACATCGCCAAAATTAAAAAAGCGCCAAAAATCGAAAAAATCGCTTAAACGCGAAAAACGCGCCAATAACAAAATAATTGTTAATATGAAAAAAAAATCCAAAAAAATAAAATATAATAGCCAAATTTAAAAAAAGTATCAAAACTAAAAAAAGCGCCTAAATGAAAAAAATTCGCCAAAATGAAGAAAGGCCAAAAACCAAAAATCGCCAAAATTAAAAAAAAACCGAAAAAAATTTACAAACCGAGAAAAAAGTGACAAAATTAAAAAAATTGCCAAAATGAAAAAAAACTCCTAAAACCGAAAAAATTGCCAAAACCAAAATAAGAAAATCGCAAAAATTTTAAAAACTTCAAAAACGACAAAAAAATGCAAAAACTAAAAAATGCTAAAGTTCGTATTTAATTACATATTTCGTGTACGTACGGAACCCCTCGTGCACGGGTCAAAGTCGCACTTCACTGAATTTATTTAACTATAACTTTAAAATTAAATAAATTTTATGCTAAATAATCAATTAAATCAATTTGAATTAAAATTGAATTCATGACGGTACATATATATAAATAATATTTAGGTTTGTTGTGGCTGTGTGTTTAATTTTCGTGATAACTGTGCCAATACACAAATGCATACATTAAATTTAATTTATTTATTTTGTTTCAACTTGAAGTAACTTTTATTCAACATGGTTATCCTTCTGTTATTTAAATATCAAATTCATTTCGTTTTAACTTGAAATAACTTCGATTCAACATGATTCTTCATTTTGATTTAACAGCAAAAGAATGTTAAATATACATGAAATAAAGTTATTTCAAAAGGAATAATTTTCTTTTAAGGCCTCTCAAAACTACTTTTCAAAAGTAACGGGGATATGTTTGGCATCGTTTTGTTGTTTGTTTTTTCATTATTACGATACTATTTTTTTATTATAATACTAAAGAGTTATCAAATTTTTATTTTAAGAATATATAAACGCAATATCAGAGGAAGCATTTGCCAACGGTTGAGCTATTTACCGAAATTACCCGGCAGAACTAGCTGAGCCTCATTCTATTGGAAAGTATTCGTGGTCGAGTGACAAAAAAAACATTTGTCAGCAATAAGAATGATCTAGTTATTAAAAGCTCAACAACATACGAATAATTCACAAGCTAAAAAATACATGATTTTGCAGTGATCATTTAAAGCATAACAACAATGATAATGTTCAGGGAAACCGGAAATATGTAATTGTATATTTTTTCTGGTGTGACGTATTTATGCGTGGACAAGATATTTATTCGTTTCAGAACTGTTTATGAATTTTGGCATAAATTTTTTAGTGCATATTTTACCATTTAACGCATACTTTTGCATATATCAGTCATACACACATATTTTTAGCATATTTTTTAATTCTTAGACCATTATTTACGGTTTTAGGGTATATTCTTTTACTTTGCAGAATTCTTTTTATTTTAATATGTTCACAAAAAAATTTTCATTTTTATTTTTCGCCATCTAAATCTTATTTCCAAATGTATAATGTATAAATTTTTCTTATAAATATTACGCAGTTATTACGGACGTTAGTTTCAGTAAAAGATCGGTGTTGCTATTTGTGACGGACTCTGCTCCAAAAAGACATTAAAAGGAACACTGTCAATGTATAAAAATTTATTTATATTTTTATATATATATTTATATTTCTTTTATATTTTATTGCAATAAAAATTATAAATAAAAATCTTGTCTTATTCCAAAGTTTTAATTCTGATATCGTGATCTCTTTTGAAATTGAAGTTAAATTTTTACAATAGCATCAAAAAAAAATTAATTTGTATTATTTGCTGTAGTAAAAATTTGTATGGGAAATTTGTGTTATCAAGTACTTCAATCCCAAATTATTTTCTTTTTAAACGGCAGCTATTTTTTTGCACATTTTATTGTTGTTTTCTTTCTTTGTTTATTTTACTTTTGTCTTATTTTATGTTTTTATATAAACGTAGTAGAATTTTTGAACTAAAAATATACTTTTTCTTTCACAAATAAACCAATTTAATTTATTTTTAAGAGCATATTTTTTGGGTTTTAGTGCATATTTTCCAGTTTTTGGTACATATTGAATGTTTATGCGCATTTAAATTTTTTATAGAATATTTCTGGTTTCTTGGATGTTATACCTTCTCCTTATTAATAAATATACAACCACATAAGCATCTAAACCAATGAAGATGGTAGACACAAACAACAACAACTTTAATGCTTCTAGAGAGAAAAGCATCACTACCACTCACCCACAGGTGCACCCAACAAACATACCAACATATATCCTCTATTGTCGACATACATGCACACAATCCAACCGAACGAATTTTAGAATATACTAATGACGTAATCGAAAGCTGTTATGAGAGGCTGCTGAATGCGTTAAGACTATAACGATGTTACTAGCATTATTCTAAAAGCCTTATGTTGAGTATAAAAAGAGCAAAACATATGCCAAACGAGTATTATTGTGCAAAGAACAGCAAAGTTAACATCGTGGTATTCTAGCGCTGAATTACTTAACATTGTGTGTCTTAAAGAATCATTATATCACCTTTGAGTAAATAAAATTTTCTGATTTGATAAAAATTGTGCATTGCAGACTTTTCAATATAATTACAAATTTGCGAATTAAAATAATTAAGATTTAAAAAGATAAAAATGTAATAATATGCTTAAAAAATTTAGCTTTACCTTAATTCCATAAGAATAAGTACAGATTTGTATACCTGAAAAGAAAAGAAAAAAGTTATTTGTTAGCACAAATAATAAAACAATTAAGAGAGCTATATTCGGCTGTGCCGATGTACGTATGATATGTAGTATACAGATTCATGCATAAGTACATACATACATATTTGTTTTGTAAGAAGAAATCACTTTCCAACCCTGGAACCATATATTTGATTTTTCGGGTTTGTAATACTAATTTATTTCTTTCTAAAATATAGAATATACAATTACCAAATAAATGTCTAATTTGATTTAATTAGTTTTATATACATGAAAAAAATTTAAGTTTTCCACATCTGGAGCAATGATTTTTATTTTTCTAATTTTTTATTCCAAACTATTTCTTTCTAAGAAATAAGCTAAAATTAATTTGTATATTAAGAAATTAATTGACCCAGTTATTTTTTATACAACAAAAAATAAATTTTCCAACCCAGCAATCATTCTTTTATATTTTTCTAACTCCTTATACTAATCTATTTAATTTAAAAATGTACACAATATGTTTAGCGAACAAAGAAAAGAGGAAATAAGGTAAAAATTAGTAAGATTTAGCTATTTTAATATCAAAAAAAAAAAATTAAAATTTCCAGCTCTGGGGGTGTGGTTTTTATTTTTCTTCTTTTCTATACCAAACTCTTCTTTCCAAAATATAAAATATATTTAATTTATTAAGAAAAAGAAAAAAATCAATTATACCTAGCTAATTTTATATATCACAAAAACTGTAAGTTTCCCAACCCGGCAATGATCCCTATAGATTTTTGTGATTTCTTACACCAATATATTTCTTTTAAAAATATAAGGTATGCTTAATTTATATAGGAAAAAAAAATAGTTTTAGTAGGTTACTTTTATATAACAAAAAAGGTTAAAGTTTCCCAACCCTGGAAACGTTTTTATAATTTTTAAATTTTCTTTTATATTTTTAATACCATTTTATTCGTACTGAAATATAAAAGAAATTTATTGAACAAAAAAATAAAAATTTGTGTTAGCTAGTTATTTTTATATGGCAAAATAAAGTTTAAGTTTTCCAGCTCTGAAACCGTCTGCTCGATTTTGCTGATTTTCAATACCAATCTATTTCTGATCATTTCTGATACAACAGTCTAAGTCCCAGCTTTTCTGAGAGCTTCTGAAAACCGATTTCACGTGCATCAGACAGACGAATGGATGGATGGACGGACGGACATCGCTTAATCGTCCTTCCTATTCATAAGAACCCAGAATATATATACTTTATGGGGTGGTATATACATATTATGTAAATTACACACGGAATGACAAACCTATATATACCCTTTTCCAGTTTTGGTTAAGGGTATAATAAGTAAACCTTTAATAAATGATTTTTTAATCTGAAAAATAAGTAAACCTATAAAAAAGGATTGATTTAATTAATATTGAATAATTGAAAGTAAAATCAAAAACAATTAAACAACAGTTATATGAAAAATACATTTTTTTAATTAAATCAATCAACGGCTTTATTTTTTTAAGCTACTTGCTGTAACTAATAACCCACCAGAAAAGCTTAATTTACAGATGTCAGACTTTACATTCGCCCTAAAAAATATCTCTAGATTTAGGACCTTAGAGCAAATAGAAATATTGAATTGACAAGGTGACCTGATTTCTTGCATGATCTTAATCGAAGTGCAGAAGTCATCAATAAGTATTCCTTTGCGTACATACATAAATATTAATACGAATGCAATAAACACATTATCTTTAAATTTTTATAAGAATTGACAATTTTCTTATGATGGCATTTTCGAATGGAAACGATAATAGTAAAGGGAGTTCTTTGGAGTTTTTCAAAAAGCATAAAACTCAAGAAGACATTCATAAATTTTAAGTGTTTTGTTTCTTCTTTTTTTCTCGTGACTATTAAAAGGCATCATTCGCACGTACATACGAGTACTTACGTATGAATGTATGATATGTAATCGCATGTATGGATGGGTCTCTTGATAAAAGTATCGCACTACATTTTGCTGTGTATTGAATTGTATTGTTCGGTCTATTGTATATTTTAAGATTTTTTTTCTTTTCTTGTATATTTATTTATAACGCAATGACATTCACACACCCTTGCTGCAAGAGTGTGTGTATTAATGTTTGTATAGATGATGGCTCTGTCAATTGCTGTAATCCCCAAATGTTTTGTGATTCTATTAAATTTCTAACCAAACCAAACCAAGAATAGAAAAGAAGAGTTTATTTTTTACTGTTTGTGCTCTTTTTCAATAGAAACGACAATATTATTGTTAGCCTTGTTGTTATGCTTGTTTAATTTTCTTTTTTCTTCTTTGTTTTTTTTGTTTTGGTGTTTTGTCATTTATATGAAGGATATTTACTCTTGTTAACTTTAAATGCTGTAAATGGTTTAGAAAATGGCCAAATTGTTATCTGGCCAAGCAAAAAAAGAAAAAGAAAAAGAATATGTCAAGCTAAATAACAACAACAAAAATCACGTTAAAGTAAAGGAAACGAAACAGCAACAACAAAAATACACAAAATTCTAAAAGGTCGAAAAAAAAATACTATTGACACACTTTGTCAAAAATGTTGATTGAGTAGTTCGAATTATTTTCTTTTTCCTTAGCTCTATTGTGTGGCCTAACCTCTGAATTAGGATTTAGGAAAATAAACTGTGGACCGTGGTGTTTGTAAATAAGATTGAGCAACTATTGGCCCAGAAAGCAGCATTTACTGTTCTTTAAGCTATATGTGCATAAAAGGTCTATTATTTCAGTGTGATTTTATATTTTTATACCCTTCACCAAAAATGGCAAAGGGTGTGTAAATAGCTTTGACATTCCGTGTGTAATTTCCACAATATTCATATGCGACCCATAAGGTATATACTTATATTCTGGGTTCTTAAGAATAGGGAATACGAATAAGCAATTTCGGTCTGTCCATCCATCCGTCCGTCTGATGTACCTGAAATCGGTTTACCAAAGCTCACAGAAAAGCTTTAGCTATAGCTAGACTGGTGTGTCAGAAATCTTTCAAAATAAATTGGTATTGAAAATGAGCAAAATTGAGCTGACAGCTGCAGAGCTGGAAGACTTAAACTAGATTTTGCCATATAAAAGTAATTAGCTAAGGCTATTTGTTTTATTTTTTATTAAGTAAACTTATTGTATCTATATTTATGATTTGATCAGGCTAAGGATCTTATAGCTTTGTAAGCCAAATAACATGTGACAATTATGAATGAACAAATAACACCAAAGTAAATTGTAAATATTCTGATAAACACGTAGTAGAATGGAACAACTAGCTGTTTTCGAAGGCCACTACATCAGCGCTCTTTGTGTTTGGTCCACTGTGTTTGGTGTAATCATATATTTCAGTACGTAATAAATTGGTATTAAAAATAAAAAATATATAAACTACGTTTCCATGGTTGGAAAATTTTAACTTTTTTTTTAACTTATACAAAAGTAAATTACTAAAACAAATTTTTCCTTTTCTCTAAAAATTAAACATATCTTATATTTTTAAAAGAAATATATTGGTGTAAGAAATAAGAAAAATCATTTTCACATTTTTTGTGATAAAAGTAATTAGGTATAATTAATTTTATTCTTTTTCCTTATAAATTAAATATATTTTATGTTTTGGAAAGAAAAGTTTGGTATAGAAAAATAGATAAATAAGAACCACGCCTCCAGAGCTGGAAAATTTAATTTTTTTTAATTAAAATAACTAAATAAATAAAAATAAATTCCTTTTTTCTTTTTCTTTGCTCGCTAAACATATTTTATAAATTTTTTAAGGAACTTGCTTGGTATAAGGAGTCAGAAAAATATAAAAGGATGATTCCAGGGTTGGAAAAGTTAATTTTTTTTATAAAAAAGTAACTAGGGAAATTAAATTTTTTATGAAATAGTTTGGATTAAAAAATTAAAAAAAAGCTCCAGACCTGGAAAACTTAAACTTTTTTTGTATACAAAACTAATTAAATCAAACTAGATATTTAGTTGGTAGTTAAATTTATTCTATATCTTAGAAATAAATAAATTAGTATTAAAAACCACAAAAATCAAAACTATGGTTCCAGGGTTGGAAATTAAAAAAAAAATTTAAAATAAACCAAAAACTATTTTTGTCATTAAATATTCTTTATGTCCTGGGAAGATCTTTGCTCAAGATTTTTATATATCTTCAATTTTTATATGGATAAATATCTCACTTAAGTATAAACGAAGGTTAGTGCCATGTTGCTTATTATGCTCTTATGCATAGCTTTGTTTCAAATCGATGGTCTTTCGTTTACAGCTTGTAAGAGTTCTTATTAATTTTTTAATAAATGGAAATGTAAATAAAATTTATCGCTAAAGAACACAGTCATAACTATAGAATAAATTAATTGAAAGGTTCCTTTTCTTCCTGCTGAAGAAAATCGAAAAGATTCTTTAGGAATATGGACTGGAATGGGATATTTCAATTGAGACACTAAACATTTTTACAACATCAAAGTTAGTTTACTTGGCATTGAGGTAAAATACTAAGACTGTTTTAGGGTTATTAAATAGTAGCACGGTTTTTGAACATCGCGAGAGCAAGTAAACAAGCCCCAATTTTTTGGTATTGTATTTACGTGACGTTGATGTTGACAACTTAAATAAGTGTTAATATAAAATATTTCTTAAAAGCAGAGTGTAGAATAAAATATTCAACTATTGCTTATATCGAAAATAAAATATTTGAATTAAATTCTTCAGTCGAAAAATATGGAGAGGTCACTTACTAAAAATTGCACTATAACAAAAAATTAGAAATGCAAAAAAAAATATATATTTATGTATTAGTCATGCGCGAATATTCGTATTCGTATTCGAATTGTCAAATATTCGGCCATTTTCAGGCGAATTCGAATGTATTCGTATTCGCTAAATTCAGACGGATGCGAATACGAATACGAATATTTTTCCAAAGAAATTAAACAAATAAATGCAAATGCAACTTTAAATAAATTAATAAACATTTCAGTGTGTACAAATCAATTAATTTTTTATAGAAATTTGTGCTTTGTATCATTTTCAAATATCATTCAATGACGATCATTACGATTTTGGGTAATTTTTATTAACTTTAAAGTACGCCAACAAGAGTGTGAAGTCCTTTTTCATAACATACTTTTAATATTTCATATTGCATATAATATTCGTATTCGTTTTCGCGAATATCGTTTGAAATATTCGTATTCGTATTCGCGAATATCAAAAATTGATGTTCGTCACATCACTCGTATGTATGAAGGGTATATATAAGATTCGCGACAGCCGAACATAACACTCTTAATTATTTTAATACTTTTGGTTTACTTTAAATCAAGTATATTTCTCCAATAAACCAAAATCTACTTTGTATTTAGATTTTGGCGAATTCTAGTGACAAGTAGTGTAACTTAGTTTTGCGACTATGGCTTGTACTAAAAAGTACAGTTCTGTACTTAAAAAGGTGTGTGAATCAGCTAAAGTGCTGTTGTTTTGTTGTAGCTTAAGAAGCATTTCAGTTAATGATTTTTGTTTTGGTGTAACCAGCATTGATTTTGATACAGATTTCAATAGAAATTTAATAGATTTCATACAAAAGTAAATATCATATAAAAACAATATATGAAATAAAAGTTTTTAAAACAAAATTTTTGTTTAGAAATAATTTAAAATTTATTTTCGTTATTCCAAAATATTTTCTAGACGTTCAGAATTCTTAAGAATTTTTGTTAAATTTTCTCCTAAAATTTTAATTTAAAAGGCATTTTACACTCGACCACTACCCCCTCATCTTATCTCATTCCCCTGAACTGGTTGTTTCTTAAGCCTCAAGTTTTCTGTTTATTTATTTCTTTGAATTAACTCAAAATAGCTGGAGGTATTTTAACAACTTTAACCACTGATGAATGTTGCTGGTAGCAGTCGAGCGTGTAAGTTGTAAGTGTTTGGGTTAAAGTTTATATTATTTGCTCTCTTATTGACTTTGATAAAGTGTTGACAAATGTGTTAAGGGATTTGTGGTTGATTGTTTAGAATTTTTTTTTAGTCAACCTTTTTCTAGCTTCTTTTAATTTCTTAACAATGTCACAAAAGGAATCTTACAAAATAAAAGAATATCATCTGTGAAAAGTTGTAAAATGGACAGCCACTAGGCCTACAGACAAATAAATGAAACAAAATCCCTAAATTTTTTACAACTTAATAATTTGTGCTCGTGCACTTAATCTTTTTTTTTTTGGAAAATTAGGCAAACGGAAGAAACCTTGAAAACGTGTGTTTAGAATTTTTTTTTTAATTTTAGTTGTTGATTTAGTTTTCTATAATGGGTGGACAAATAATCATTAAACAACACAATGCACGCTCAGTTGAAGAAAATAAGATATAAAATAAATAACACGTTTAAGAAAGTATTCAAGAATTGTAACAATGCCAAAACAATAGTACATATATGTTGAGTATTTGTTTTTATGAAAGCACTTGCATTTAATAGGTTCGTTCGAATCAATTTCCGTAACAATATTAATTGATTTTACTAGTACTTTTAAATAATCAACAGTTCGCTGTTGACTGCAAAATTCGATCTGTTGTAAAATTTGGTTCTTGCCTCTGCTAATTATATTTAAATCTATCTTCACACACATGTTAAATAAATTATTTATTATTTTTAACAATCCTTCCCTCTTACCGTGACATTTCTATTGTTTCTAATAATAACAAACAAACCACTTAAGATCTTGGCATAGTTGTTGCTTCATTCACTTCATTAAGGATTTCATCAGCTCGCACACTCCACTGCAATCAAGTAGAAGAGTTTTACAAATTTTATGAAGCCATTTTTATTTTTCATTCTTGTTTTTGTTTTTTTTTTGCCAGTTTTTGTGCCGTGTCACTTGTTGTAAAGTCTCATATAAAATACATTTTATTTTTATTCATACATAAAATACAATCATTTCTATTTTCTTGCTTGTCTTTTTTAACATTTAGTGTTTTTATTTTTTTCTTTTGCACTTTTTGCAGAATTTTAAGTGACTTGAAATTGCAATTTATTGTTGCATGTCTGTCGTAATAATTGTGAGTTAAAGTGAGCGTTTTTTTTTTGTTAAACTCGTATTAAAATAATAATATTGCTGCTGGTTGGTGGCGTTGATAGTGTGTTGATGTTAGTTGCTGATGGAAATTTATACAATAAATTTTTATACAAATGTCTCGTAAAATATAACCTCTAACGGCTACTGATGAAATATGAGCATATTACAACTTAACCAACAAAATGCCAACAAACATAAAAGTTCCAAAATTAAGAAAAAAAAGTAAAAAATAAATAAAAGACGAACATCAAATTTGTTTAATGTTTCACTTTGACACATTAGGGTGATTGTTTTTATTCTCTTTGTTTTGCCAGCAATCAACACATCTAAATAATAAATTTATATAGTTTTGAAAAAGTTGTTGAAAAAAAAACAAAACTCCCTAAAGGAGTTATCGGTGTCAGTAACACTGATCGACTAATTTAATGTTTTCTGCAAAAATTCGTCTTTAAATAAATTAATGTGTAATTTCCACAAGTCAGGCAGATGACAATAAAAAAAAATTAGTAATATGAAAAATATAAATTTTATATTCAAGTCGACAGTCTGGCGATAAAATTGGTTATATATTAGGACCATGTATGACTAGCTCTGGATGTTCAGGATGTTTTTTTTTATTACATATTTATTTGCAATCTATCTTTCAATAATAAGCAAATGGGTTAAGTTTAAAAAAATAACATGTCTGATTGCTTTCAATTGAAAACAAAAATTTAAGTTATATATGAAAGTAATATTTACATATATAGAGTTAAATTAAATATTTAATATTATAAACAATAACGACTATAAACATTTTATATATACATGTATACATATATTTATATTTTTATTTCATTACTAAGACTGTATGTAAGGGAGATCTAGGATATGATTTCGTTTAAGCCCTCTAACTTCATCAGTCTCATCTAAAAGCGTGTTTACATGATTACTAAGCCTTTCTAAGTAATTGGAGCTGAATCTTCTAATTTCGGATTTGACAAAAAGTATTTTTAGATCGTTGTGTAGAGCTTTGTTCGTTATATAAAACGGAGCGTTTGTTATAGAGCGCAAAGCTTTGGACTGAAATCTTTGTAATATTTCTATATTGGAATTATTAGCAGTGCCCCAGAATGTAATTTTTTTTACATTTTTGTCGATCTGTGTTTCCTGTGCACAAAATCAATGAATACACAAAACTTTTGTTTTATTTCTTCGGTCGTTCACTCATTGTTTGGAATGTGTAAAAAATAAAACAAATAAATAATTTGTTTACTTGTTTGGATGTCTATTATTTTGCCAACATTAAGCTGGTCCTCTTGGCTCCTGATTACTAACGTTTGTTGTCGTTCAAGGTGCCCATGTCAATGTGTTTATTTGTGAAACCAATTGAAAAGTTTTGAAATTTAAGTTCTTCCATTCAAAAAATAAAACTCGACAGATAATAAAAACTTTTCTTTGCTCCTTTGCATTTTTTTAGCCAAAAAAACTTAAGGATGACATTACTAACTACAACAATAGCTAAAGGTATTTTTATATGTTAGACATGTGGTTTAAAAAAGAAAATTTTTAAATAAACATAAATATTTTCTCAAAAATTCCTAAAAGAAAAATAGCATCGAATGCCAGACAGTTAGTTGTCTGTAGACCAATTTAAAGTTTCAGCAAACGAGCATCACTTTGAAAAAGTTAAGAATAAGTTTTTGTTGTCTAGATGCTTTAGTTTCCAATTTAATTTATGTGTTTAGTTTAATGTTTATAGAAAAACAAGCAAGAGTGCTATATTTGGCAGTGACGAATGTTATATACGCTACACAAATTATAAAATAAAAAAAATAAATAAAATACACAACAACACATACACTTAATATAATCCATGCTAAAATGTTTGAAAAAACACCTTCGGACACACGAGAACGCTCTCAAACTTTGAAATTGACTTCAATAAATGTGTGTAAAGTTAAAATTTTAAAATGTATAACCCTTGACACAAACCTTGTGCTTTAACACAGCTCTGTTAGCGTGTTAACAGAGCTATGTTAAGGTAGAATAATTCGATTAGTGCTTTTCGAAAGAACTTTTCCATTGAATGATGCAACCGAGACAGAAAAAAATAATACTAATTTATAGATAAGGGTTTCCTTTATTATATCACATGAATCTTGTTCTGAAAAACATGAATTTAATCCAAATATCTTCAAGTTTCCAATTCGGAATTTTCTAAGGGTTATGCACTTTTTTTGAAAGGAGTCCATGCGTGCGGACCAAAGTAGTCACTTCTTATGTAGAGATTTTCGAAAAACTTTAAATTTGCTTAACCTTATTAACATTTTCCAAGATATGACCAATTTTTTTAGGAAGAAGGTAATGCGGCCGGACAAAAGTGGTCAGCTCCTTTGAAACACATTGTACTTTAAAAACGTCTACACTGAGAATATCTGGAAGTTCGAGTTTTCGGGAGTTTTTCGAAAAACTTTAAATTTGATCTCTCGATAATTTTCGACTAAAGAATTGGATTCAAATATTTTATTTTCGATATAAGCAATAGTTGAATATTTTATTATACACTCTGTATACAGGGTGTTTTTTAGAGGTATAGAACTTCGAATTGAAATAAAACACAAGAAAATCGTTTTAATGTCCATCAATTTGGCTTTATTGGAAGTATAATTTTATGCCATTAATGTTTAAATATGATTTCGGGCATGTGGCCGCAGCGGCTGGCTCGAATAAAGCCAATTCTACAGGTCCAATTTTCAACCACTTTTTCGAGCATATGGGGCCGTATGTTGGCAATAACGTCACGAATGTTGGCTTCCAAGTCCCCTAACGTTTCTGGTTTGTTGGCGTAGACGAGCGACTTCACATATCCCCAAAGAAAATAATCCAATGGTGTCAAATCACACGATCTTGGTGGCCAATTGACAGGTCCATTCTGCGAAATTATGCGCTCATCGAATGTTTCCTTCAATAAATTGATTGTGACGTGCGCTGTGTGGCATGTAGTGCCGTCTTGTTGGAACCACAACTCATCCACATTCATGCCATCCAATTCAGGAACAAAATAGTCGGTTATCATGGCTCTATATCGAATTCGATTCATTCGGGTCCTCTTCAACACTTTGCTCTACAGCGGCAATTGTTTCTTCGGTGCGCACTGTTCGACGTCTCTGCGGATGCGTATTATCACATAGAGTAAACGTAGTGCGAAAACGATCCATGGTTAACCGAATTAATTGCTCTGATGGACGATTATGTCGACCATAAAATGGACGGAGCTTGCGGTAAACTTAGCGAACTGAACCATTATTTTCGAAATAAATTTGCACGATTTGCAAGCGTTGTTATTTTGTCAACCTGTTCATGATGAAATGGCAAACCAAACTAAATATTAATCACTTGACAGCTGACAAAATGGCCGCCAGTTAAAAAAGTGATGCCAACTTAAAGTTCTATACCTCAATAAAAAACACCCATTATAAGAAAAAAGTTGTCAACACCGAAGTCACGTCTATACAATACCGAAAAGTTGGGACTTGTTTACTCGCTCTCGAGATGTAAAAAACCGTGGAACTATTTAATAACCCTAAAATAGTCTTAGTATTATACCTACATATTCCCGTATTTAATAATCTTTGATGTTGCAAGACTTGGTTTATTTTAGCAAAAAAAAATTTTTCCATTTTCCAACCCTGGAACCATAATTTTGATTTTTCTGATTTTTTATACTAATTTATTTATTTCTAAAAGAAATAACTAGTTTGAATTAACTAGTTTTATATACCAGAAAAAATTTAAGTTTTCCAGGTATGGAGCAAAGATTTTTATTTTTCTAATTTTTTATTCCAAACTTTTCTTTCCAAAATATAAAATATATTTAATTTATAAAGAAAAAGAAAAAGAAAGTTAGTTATACCTAGTTAATTTTATATATCACAAAAACTGTAACTTTCCCAACCCTGGAATCGTTCTCTTATATTTTTCTGATTTCTTACAGCAATATATTTTTTTAAGAATATAAGATACGTTTAATTTATATAGAGAAAGGAAAAATTAGTTTTAGTATGTTACTTTTATATAGCAAAAAAGTTAAAGTTTTCCAACCCTGGAAATGTTTTTATAATTTTTTAATTTTTTTTTATATTCTTAGTACCAGTTTTATTCGTACTGATATAGAAAATAAGTTTGTTGAACAAAAAAATTTATATTAGTTTTAGCTAGTTACTTTTATATGGCAAAATAAAGTTTAAGTTTCCCAGATCTGAAACCGTTTGCTCCATTTTGCTGATTTTCAATACCAATGTATTTTGGACCATTTTTAATACACCTGTTCAAGAAGGAAGTCTCTAGCTTTTCTGGAAGCTTCGCAAAACCGATTTCACTTACATCATTCGAGCGGACAGATGCTTATTCGTCTTCCCTAATTATAAGGACCCAGAATATATATATATATATATATATCTCATGGGACGATTATTAATATTATAAGTTTTACACACGGTATGACAAACTTTCCATTTTTTGGTAAAGGGCACACTAATATGTGTTGGAACTTGTTTTGTTTTTTCGTCCATAGATAAGACGATACAAAGATCGGATAGCATTAGAGAAAAATTTTGATAATAACATATGCAAAAAATTATACACAATTTCAATGTAGACTTTAGCATTTCAGAATTTTCGAATTGCATTCAAGAAATTTCAAGCAAAAATTTCTCTCACTCACACACGTTTTAATACTCACGCGGAATTTTATCCAAGATTATGCGTTATAGCGCATGCAAAGCAGCTTAACACAGGCCATCTCTATTTTAAAAAATAAAACAAAAAATATTATATTTCCTAAGGCCTTCTTGGCCATCCATCTACTCGGTAAACTAAAAATAAGCAAATAAATAAGCAAAATGACAAAACTGACCACAATGATTTACTTGCGAATATTTTGAAATTTTTGCAAAAATTATTTATGAACATCCCACAATAGGAATCAAACAAAACAAATAAACAACTCGTACAACAACATTGGAGTCCCCAACATAATTCTAACGAGAAGACAATGCAAAAACCCCACCAAGAATTTTCATTGAAAATCACAACAAAATAAATATATCAACTAAAGTCCTGCACAAGACCACTTACAAGAACTTTTAAGACATGAGAGATTTTTGAAAATCTTTGCTACAGCGAAATGTTCTAAAATAAACGCTAAACAACACTTTGGGCAATAAATTTTTTTTATTGCAGGTATAGGAGTAATGAAGAAAATACTTCGTGACGGAAGAATTTGTGATGCTTCCCTCTTTTTACGCATGGGCGAGCTTTTTTTTAAAGCGCTTGCTTTAAAAACCACCCTTAAGCACATCATCTCTACTTCTTTTGATTGTTTGTTATGAACAAGAAGTCTTCGCGACATCGCTTGTTAACACTCATACACACGAACACCAATGCATCCATCGTGCTTCGCTTATACTACGACAGCATTTATTATTGGTTTGTTATAACAAATGCCACGAGAATATATTTAAATAAACAAGACGTATTTATATTTCAAGACTGTTTACGCAGGCCTCTAATACCAACAAACAGGCAACAACTTCAAAAGCAAAAGTCCACAACTCATTCATTTCAATTTATTAGTTAGTGGCAGTGGTCAGCATAAATGTAAAGGGGTTTTATTTTTTGTATACATATACAATCGATTCTTCTGCTTTTATAAATAATTTATAAAAGTATGTATTCGTTCATACTCAGCTTTTTCTTTCCTTGCATTTCTCTTTCATTTTTCATTTCTTTTTTTGGAGTACATGTCACAGTAACCACTACACATTGCAATGGAGCGTGGAAGGCAAAACAAAATTTCTTTTTATTAATAAATAATTTATTATCGTTGCATAAAAAGCACAGGAATCTCTTCAACAATATGAAACTTCCTTGAGGTCTTTGATTTACAATGGCCGGTCGATGTAAGTGCTTGTATACGAGTATACGTATGTATTTAAGTTAAATTTTATTTTCTATACATAAATTAGCTTTTGTAGATCGTTTTGTATTGCGTTTAAAAAATTTTAAGTAGGTCTTGGAAATATGGTTCATGATTTCTATGAGAATCTGTTTGTACTTCAGCAAAGGATAAAGTTGTGTTTTAAAGGAAAAGTGGGCTGTAACACAGTCAACTTTTCTGTAAGAAAATTTTGCTATGACACATAGACTTTTCTTTAAGAAAAGTAGGCTGGACACCACCACATTTTCTATAAGAAATTTACAATGTGACACAATCAAATTTTCTATTAGAAAAGTGTGATGTGACACAATCAAATTTTCTATTAGAGAAGTGTGATGTATCACAATAAAATTTTCTATTAGAAAAGTGTAATGTGACACAATCAAATTTTCTATTAGAAAAGTGTGATGTGACACAATCAAATTTTCTATTAGAAAAGTTTGATGTGACACAATCAGCTTTTATATAAGAAAAATATCAATCAATCACCTTTTCTATAAGAAAAGTATGATATGATACTATTAACTTTTCTATAAGCAAATTATACTGTGACACAATAAATTTTTTATAAGAAATGTGTGATGTGACACAATAAATTTTTCTATAAGAAAGTTATACTGTGGCACACTCAACTTTTCTATACAAAAAGAGTGATGTGACATAATCAACTTTTCTATAATAAAAGTGTGATGTGACACAATCAACTTTTCTATAAGAAAAATGTCAACTTTTCTATAAGAAAAATATGATGTGACACAATCACCTTTTCTATAAGAAAAATGTGATGTAATACAATCAAAGTTTCTATAAGAAAAGTGTGATGTGATACAGTCAACTTTTCTGTAAGAAAATTTTGCTATGACACATAGACTTTTCCTTAAGAAAAGTAGGCTGGACACCACTAGATTTTCTATAAGAAAATTATACTGTGACCCAATCACCTTTTCTATAAGAAAAGTGTAATGTGACACAGTCAGCGTTTCTATAAGAAAAGTGTGATGTTACGCAATACGCTTTTCAAAAAGAAAAGTGTAATTTGACATAGTAAGGTTTTCGATAAGAAAAGCAAGATGTTACAGAATCAGCTTTTCTATAAGAAAAGTGTGATGTGACACAATCCACTTTTCTATAGGAAAATTATACTTTGACACAATCAACTTTTCTATAAGAAAAGTGTGCTGCGTGAGCACACAATAAATATAATTTGTTTGAGCAAAAAGCTAATTTGTATATATTTAAGCACAGACATTCTTCTCTGAATATGATGGGAAAAAGATCAATATTTAAATTATATTTTCGGATTTAAGATTTGATCCCAGTACATTTTAATTTTTCGTAAAATTTTTTCGCCACGTATTTCATATATTTTTATCCCATTCTGTTGACATTTATATCATTTTGAAGATAACTTTATCTTTTCTTGTATCTTAAATATTTTAAATTCAAAGATATTTCGTGGCAAACAATATTTTCCAAATTTGAACATATACTCGTACATATGTAAATATGCATTAAAAAATTTGTTGCAAGTCTAATATGTAGAAATAATATGATAAAATGAAGCTGCAAGGACAAAACCTGCAGTAAAATGCAAAGCGCAATATAGTTACAGTCATGAGCAAATATTTTCCTACACATAAAGATTGTGCATGTTAGTCCTTAACACAAGAAAGATAGTCTGTTTTCATTTGCTTTATTTTCATACGAAGAATTGAATTGATGCACTTAAATTTTAAATTTATCAACTAATTTGAGTGGAAGAACTCAATTGTTTACAGGTGAAAGTTTTATTAGTTTTTTAATGGATATTGCAAATATTTTAATTGATATTACAAAATTATTCAACTTACTTCTTTGTAGGCATCGGACTTTTAATATTTTTTTATCGGTTACTTTCCTGAAATTTGATTTCCGTTAGAAATTTTAATTCTTAAGAAATTTATGTTCTTAAAATGCATAAAAAGTTTTCAAATTAAATTTATAATGCTCTTATGCAAAAAAGATTGTTAAATTTAAAGTATGCGTTAAAACCGGTTTCGCCATACAAAATTCGTTTGTTAAACCAACTTTAAATTTACCAATCGTTTTAGCATAAGGGGGTAAGTCTTTAATTCACTAAAAATAACTTACAGCTTCTTTGCTCAGATGATTCCAATCTATCTGGCAAGATATCTCGACTTTTCAGTCTTTCTATTGAAAAAACAAAAATTTCAGTGGTCCAAAAAGATTTTGAGGGATTTATAAAAAAAAAGTTCAAAACAATTTTATTAAAGAAATAAACCCCTGTTCCCCGACATCGGCAATTTTCGCCATATCGTATCGAACACTTACATTAGAATAAAAAAAATCGGACAAGCCCCAAAACTTTCCACATTTTATAGCAACAGTGTAGGTCAGAACTTCTGGGAGAGGTACAAACTACCCCTAATTAAATATTTGGAGACACTGAGTATTTTAGAATGTATACAAACATATATATTGTACATGAATATTTCCATGATGTCGAACGTGACTGTATTACCCATTTAAAGTGAAAAAAAATCAAAATAAAACCGATTAGAATTTTAACAATACGCGTAACTTCCCTTGCCTACTAGAATGCAAAAAAGTGTATGCACTCCCCAGTCGTAAGTACTCACAATTTGACTGAATAGCCCATTATTTTCGTTTGAGAAGTTCAAAAGTATGCGGTACCCTATAATTTTTGTCTACAAACATCCAACTGTTAATAGATTATTGATTGCCTAATAGTATTAAAAATTTATTAGGTTATTTTTTGCTTACAAACATGGAAAAAAATTAGATTATATTTTGCGTAAAATTATTCAAAATTTAATTGGCAGTTTTTTTTAATAAAAATAATTACAATTTTTTAACAAAATTATAATGCTTGTATCTTTTTTTGGGATTGTTAAAAATTATATTTTAATAAAGAAAATATGTGAATATGTATTTTAAAGAATATGCAAAAATAACTTAAATTTTTTAATAAAAATTATAGTAAGCCGAACCAAAGAAAGTACTACAACAAGTACTTTAACGTCATGATACAAATAACTTGTTACTTTATTCATTACAGGACAGTCATTATTATACGCATAAAATAATTTAATAAATAAGTACCACTCATTACTTTGTTAGCCATTAAAAAAGTGCTACTACCCATTAAAAAATCTTGAAAAATTTTTGAGCAAACTTTTCTTTTTCAAAAATACTCTGATTTCAGCAAAACCTGAAGTAATATGTTTCTTTAAAAGGGTTTTGATTTAATCCAAAAACCATTTTTATTTTTTTAAATAAATTTTCAACCATAATTTCGCTTGTGTGACAAGTCGCATTTCTTACGTCATTATATCTATGTAGTCTCTGTTACTCTTTTAACGAAATTATAAATAAACAAGTTTAAACAATAATAAGTTTAAAATTTGTAAACTCACTAATAATCCCAAAATTATATTTTACTTATTCAGTAAAATATTTTTTTTAATGGTAAAGTAAGAAAATAAAAAACATGTTGATTATTGAGTTCTTGTTTCAACTTTGTTATTTGTTGTTGAGCTTCTCATTTATTTAAATGAAAGTTTATAACATAATGACTCTAGTTGTTCTAAGAAACTTTGGGTAAAGGTTCCCTGATGATCTGCATTAGCAACAGTGAAATGCGCATAGGATCCAGCTAAACCCCTCAATAATCAATTTCAATGTATTTTATTAAAAAAATATTTTACTGAATAAGTAAAATATAATTTTGGGATTATTAGTGCGTTTACAAATTTTAAACTTAAATTGTAAAAATTCCCATAAAAACACTAATTAATAATAAGTTTAGTAAAATTGCTTTAAGATATTAACAGAGGTATTCAACTACTTTTAATTTTTTCGTCATGTCTCTTGGCAACAAATTTTACACTTTTTTACAGCTTTTGAACATGTTAGCTCGTTTTATGATTATTCAGTATTTCGAATTTCAGTACAAATAAATGTAATCATCAGGGAGGCGAAGGAAAAGAAAATCCAAAAAAAAATTATTCATTAAACCTGCACCAACACAATAATTTTAAAATGATGTGATTGCCATCACAAACTTAAATTATTATGATCATCAATGAATATTTCAACACTGTCAGTTAACATTTATCTCGCACTGTAATGCAAAACAAATACAATTTAACACTTGCTTCATTTTTTTATTGCTACTCGCAACATCTCATAATTTAACGCGCACAATAATTTTCAGTGCTTAAACTTTTTCATAACTCATATTTATACACAACTGGCTTAACGAAAAGAACAAATATGTTTTAAGATCGAAACGAATGAAATGTTCACTACTAGTCATGAATTAAATAAATTCAGTAAAGTGAGACTTTGACTCGTGACAAGAGTATAGTATAGTATAGTATAGTTTAGCCTTTATAATCAAATATCTCATCTGTACTTGGATTCAGTAACTTTTATTACGGTAACCGTATCGCTATAATAATATTTTAACGATATTTGCTGTTAGTTGAAGTAAAAGAAATAACATAAGAAGCTCAAATTCATTTAGTTTTTCTTTAATTCTTCCTTAAAAAGACAGATCAAATTATCGTTACCGCAAACGAAGAAATATATTGATAAGTTTTACGATTTTCGGTTTGCAAAAATTTACTGACTCCAGGAACTGTGGTACGATTCAGTAACTCTTAACGATTGTGTGACGATAGAACGCAGCTGATATTTTCTGTTGATTTTTGTCGATCAAATTAAAAGGAAATAAATTATTGTCGCTTAAATAACGTCACAGCTGATTTTAAGCTACAGAGAATATCGTTAAAAATTTTACTGAATAGCAAATTCGATACATTTTCATTATAATTATTTTATATATTAATATATATATCAATATATATTATATATATAATTTATTTTAACTACTGATGTAGAAATTTAATTTATGGCGATTTTTTTAATTTTAGGGTTTATGTTCATTTTGGCGATCCTTTTCGGTTTTTGAATATTTTTCAAGTTTAAGCGATTTTTTTAGATTTAGTGATTTTTTCCATTTTAGAGTTATCTTTGGTTTTTGGCGATTTTTTCAGTTCTCTTTTTTAGTTTTAGGTTTTTTTTTAATTTTGGCGTCTTAAAGTGCATTTCCATATACGTGTTTTGGAGCAGAAAACTAGTTTTGCTCAAAACCAATGTTTTGCTACATGTTTTCCCATACATTTTTAATATCAGCAAAACACCGAATATAAGTTGTTTCCTCCAAAACATGAGAAAACTTGTCAATGCATTGCTGGCTGAAACTAAGAAAAACAGCCGCAATATCCCAGTAAAAAAAGACACTCCAAAAAAGTCATGAAATTGTAGAGTTTGAGATGCGGAAGTAGTGAAAATTTCGATCCGATCTAATGATTTTTGCATAGGGTTGTCATTGCAAGAAGTTCTCTTTTTCGATGCCTGATCACTGAATTGGAAGCGATATTAAGAAAAATTCCCTTTTTTGTGTTCTATGATTATATTTTCATCTAGGAAAAATGGTAAATAGTTGTCTTTTTTAACAATTCGTTTCTTTTTATACGAATTTAAGCCCGAAACAGTATTTTCATGTAAATTGAAGCAGATAACTTTGAAATTTTAGACTAAAATTAGTTCATAAATTTAAAAAAAAAAATGATTTTTTTTAATTCTGGTGAGTATTTTCTAACACTATGGAGGTGTTACAAGGTTTTGTGTGACTAAAATAAGCTTCTATATGGTTTTTAGCTCACTCTCGGCAAATTAAAAATATCGATTTTTTGGAAGCAATGAAAATGTAGTTCCACTAGAATGCCTTCCATTTTTTTTTTCACTGGGATTCTCATAAAAGATGCACTAGTATAGAATATCCAATCTTTTAAGCAGTTGCACAAACGAGATAAGTTGTATTTATAAGTTTTTTTATATGTAAATGAGTGAAAAATTTACTAATCTAAATAATAAGATTTGCGGCCTTGATAACAAAATCAAATTGATTGCGAAAATTCACTCAAGCAATATACAAAAAAATATAATGGAAACACTTAGAAGTATTTTGAGAAAAACAACTTGTTTTGCTTCTAATGGAAACGTACTATTAAACATCAATTGTTAATCGCCTATATGTTTACATTATTTGAAGTGTTTTCCAGTTTTTTCTTACATTAATTCCATTTGTTTTTCTTGAGTCTGTAAATTCAACTTTTTCACAGCAAGCGAATTGCTAAACTTTACAAGTCAATAATGGAATGTAGTGAATTTTTTAACGGCACAACGAGTTTATTACAAAGTAATAACACAGTCGGCTGTAAGAATATGAAAATATGTATATAATAAATATGAACACCAATAATATTTTCATTGCAATTGCAAAATATACATACAAACATACATACATCACATTCATATATTTACATGCACATTTATATTTCTATTTTATTAAAAAGTGTTACAAAAAGTTGTGTAACGAGTTAATTTGTTGAAAAGAAAACACCAACAAGCGTTTAAGAATTAAAAAAAATAATAGAAGCATTTCAATCGGGCGTGAGTATACTTCATAATCGTATCGTTAGGTAAAAATTTTTTACGATACATATCTCTGAAATTATTAAAAATAATATTGCTGCCGAACTTCATTCAGTGACAGCTGAAATTTGAAGAAAAAGTCATAAAAACTAAAAGAAAGCATTAAAACTAAGACAAATACCCAAACCTAAAAAACGCCAAAAACTGAATAAATACAAGAGAGGTGTCTTAGGACAACTGGTTAGAGCTATGCTGCTTAACTATAAAAAACAAATTTTACGTGTTAAATAGCCATGCAATAAAATTATTTGTATAATTATAACTATTTATTTAATATTCATAAAATTTATTTTATTATTATTTATTAAAAAAGAATGAGTTTGCCGCAAATATTTGCAAGTGCGACCATTTTGTCACTTAACGCCCCTGTTTTTCAAGTTCTTTTTAGTATTTTATTTCATTCTTTACGATTCAAGAAAAATACAGAAAACGAAAAGTAAAAAATGTAAACAAAGAAATAAAAACAAAAATAAATTTTTAACTGTAACAGTGTCAATTATTTTTGTTACGAAAATTACGATCTAGCTCCTGTGTCTAACATAAAGAGCATAGCTCTTAAAAATTTACCAGATACTTAATTATATTTTCTTCTTAATTTCTACATCAGTAGTTCCATTCATTAACTTTTTGTTTAACGATAATCGCATCGTTAAAATAATTATAACGAACGATTTATCGAATTTGCTATTCAATAAAATTTTTAACGATAATCGCTATAGGTTAATGCCAGCTGTGTCGTTATTTAAGCGACAATAATTTATGTGTTGTTAATTTTATCCACAAAAATCAATAGAAAATATCAGCTGCATCCTATCGTTAAAAATATGTTTCAGAATCACACAATCGTTTTTTAAGTGACAAAATATATATGGCTAAAGTTCGTATTATATTACATATTTAGTGTCCATATGCAATCCTTCGTGTGCGAATCAAATTCGCACTTTACTAAAGTTATTTAATTTAAAGCAAAATGAAATTATAAATTAAAAAGTATGGTATTACTTTTTCACCACCTTGTACATAGCGAGAGTGATATAATTTCATGCTAACATGAACACATAACGAATCTAATGCCAAAAATTAATATAATTGCATATGCAATGAAAGAATCCAATTCTCGTATTCCATTTCAATGCAAAGATTAATTTAACAGTTCATCGGAGATATGGGAGATGTTACATTGCATATTGGAACAGAAAATGCTGCATTTCCTCAACTAGGCTAAATAAATAATAATAACTGTATAACATGGTTAATAAGAAAAAATTTAACCTTAAGGTACGTTTTTACTTTTACAAACATATGAGCAAAAATCGTAATCGCTAAATACTAATGAAAATCATTTTGATTCAAATACTTATTTTTTTAAGTTAAATAATTTCTCACATAAGTAAGAGATAATATAATAGAACACAATATTATTTCAAACAGTTCAATTTATATTTAACAAAGGGTTTTCCATTAGTATTTAGTGGTTGCGATTTTTTTAGCAAACATTTGCACCAGTGCAAAAGTACTTTTAGAATACAAATTAAATGAAGACAAACAAAACCTACTGAACAGGGAAACCAGAAATATGCTTTTTAAAAAAAGTGTTTTATGCACATTCAATATGCACTAAAAACTTGAAAATATGCACTCAAAATTAAAAAAATAGTCTCTTAAAAATAACGTACATTAACTTATTTTAAAATAAAATTATATTTTTAATTCAAAAATTCATTGAAATTAATGTTTTAATCAAAAAGTTCCGGAATTGTGGACTGATTGGTTTTACTCACAGCTGTGTTTAAACAGTAAAATATTTTGACTGGGTATTTTTTTTATCAGAATGTAGGACACATGGTATCTATCAGTGCTTTCAAAATATTTAAATCTATAAATATTGATTTTTTGTATGCCTTTGCGATGTTATTTAAGCATTTCACGTAAATACTTTTTCCATATTTTGAACGTAAAAGCATCTGTGAGAGTACTTAGTTGTTTGTATATTCTTTGAAAATGTTTTCAATATGTTCATTTCGCATTTTGGCTTTATGCTCCTTGTAAGGAACTATGCGAACTTATATATATATATATTCCGCAGAAATAATTTCTTATTCGGGCTTAAGTTCAGTAATTTCAATTCTTATTGAATAAAATATTTTTATTAATTAATATGAGTTTCTAAAGAAATTATATTACTCTATCTAAGTAAATTTAACTATTCTTGCTTATCTTCTACGATCATTACATTAATTATTTTTATTTATTCGATGTACCGTCGGTATTTCTGATCAAAATTCACTACAGTTCAAATAAATCTAAAAAAAGTCTAACATATATTTCTCAAAAAAAAGAGGAATGCCGGCAGCAAAAAATTGCTTATAGATGGAGAAATATTAAAATAATAATATTGGCCAACATATTCTTTGTATGCATATTAAAATATATAAAAATGTCCAAAAATATAAGAATATGACCTAGAAGCTTCAAAAACTCGGAAAATGCTAAAAATATGCGTGTAAGACGGAAATATGCAAACACATGCCTTAAGGGGAAAAATATGCAAAAACGTGCACTAAAAATCAATCAAATCAAAATTCTTAAAAATTTCTGAAACAACTTAATATATTATCTCCGCATTTATACGTCACACGATTTACGATTTTCCTGCTAATGTAATAATAACTCAAATAACACATCTCCTTTGCAAAGCCTATGACAAGCAACCAATATAAGCTTGATTTTCATGCATGTTAAACAGTATAAGCAGCAGCATGCAAGTGCATATGAAAACTTATAAACATATGTATGTATGTATGTATGTATGTCTTTATGTGCTTAACACAAATGATATTAAAAAGTCCAGGATGCAGCTGTCTAGCAGCCTGTCATTCTATTTGACTCCTGCAAAACCAGTAGATTCAGTCACCAGCCAGTAGAGTCAGCAAGCCAGTCAGTCATTTAGTCTATCAACTGTGTATACGAATAAAAAGCAATAAAAAGAGCAAAGAAAGAAAGGAAGTACAATGAGTTCTTGTCTGCAAGAGTGTTACTGTATAAACGTGCACCAGGATTCTGTAATATACTTTAATGCTTATGTGTATAACTACTTGGATAAGGATACATGACAAAATGATCAGCTATTTGTGTATAATAATACAAGAAGTACGTGTTTAATAAAATCCGTAAAAAAATAATGAAAAATAAAAATTTTATTTTTTTATTATGATCCTCTTATTTTAAACAATAGTTGTGTAGTTTTAGCTTTAAATTTGGATATAAGATAACACTGTGCGCCAATACATGTCCTTTTTCGAATGTATTTTTTCAGGTTAAAAACTCTATTTACCTGAAAAAAAATTCTGGGGCAAATCGCGGCCCACGTTATCGAACGAAATTATGAAATATTTCCATATAAACTCTATTGGAATATTTCGTAATTTTATTCAATATTGAGCACGGAGATTTGTCCCCTGACTTTCTCATCTGTTAAGTTTCGAGCAGGTTTAAATATGAATATGAATGTGTATAAAAAACAGACATTATCGGAACCTCTGATACAAGAATACGTTTTTTTAACAAAATTAAAATAAAATTAGTCGTTAGAGTTTATATTTCTTATATTTTTTTATTTTAATGGTTGCTACTACATACTAGAGGCCTGCGTAAACAGTCCTGAAATGTAAATATATTGTCGTCGCATTTATTAAAACCAACAATAAGTTCTATTGTATAATAACCCTGTTGTTAATTTTTGGAGTAGTTACAGTTTGGAACAGTCCTATACTATTTATAAAGAGACAGAACTAAGAAGCTTGATGAAATCTAAGCTGCACTTCTCTACAAGCCACGCGCTCTTTTTCTCTCTCTTTTGTTTGTCATGAAAACAACATGGAAAAAAAGATTTTTATAAACTAGTATAACAGCAACTAGTCCTTTAACTAGTATGCAACTCTACACAAAACAACTAGTTGTGCTCCTGTGACAACCCAATGTAAAAGTCGATAGTTCGTTGTATGAAAAAAAAACAGATGTGCAACCAGTCTGAAGCAGGGAAGCAAAGCACGATGAATGTATTAGTCTTCGTGTATATGAGTGCTTGCAAGCGATGTCGCGAAGGCATCTTGTTCGTAATAAACACTCGAAAGAAATAGTACTGTCTTCACCTTTGGTGAGTGTGTTCTTGTTATTTTGCATATTGAACGTTTGATTGTGTGTGTAAGATATAGATGCCCACTTGACCTGAGATTCGATAAAAACGAATGCTCACTAAAGCCAAGAATTTTCGAAACAAAATTCTTAGATATTTGTTCGAATTTTTTTCGAAAGTTTTTCGAATGTGTGATGGCAGCCGAGTGGATGTGTGGATGTGTGTCAGCCTGTTAGTCTAGAAGCACCAAGTTCGATGCATGACAGTAAAATAAGAACACATACCTACACATGCGCAATAATTGGACAGAAAAAATTTGTCACGATGGCCTAGTAGATGTCTGTCAGTCTGTTAGAATGGAGGTACAATGTTCAAATCATGCAGCGTAAGTTTAGATATTAAAAAAAATAATAAGAAAGTTAAAATAAATAAATAAATAAAGTAAAGAAATTAAACTAATTATTTATCGAAATTAGTCCGATATTGCTTCACTTTTGATATTGCTAGCGAAACTTCGATAAAGAATATTTTTTGGGACAAAACTGATTGACAGGTGAATTTTTTCGATTCATATTTGAGTGTCACTCTCGATAAATGTTCGAGACATATTCGAAATAGATATCTATAACGAAAGTCTTGGTCAAGTGGAAGCAACACACAACTTATGTATTTATGTACATGCATGTCGTTTGCTTACGCGCCCATGCGTATGAAGAAGCAAGCATCACAAATTCTTCCGCTACGAGGTATTTTCTTCTTTACTCCTATACCTGCAATAACTGAAACAAATGTCTTTCCAACATTTAGAAGACTTCAATGCAGTAAAGCATTTGACAAATCTTTCATGCATTAAAAGTTTTTGTAAGTGGTCTTTTGCAGGGGTCTACTAAATACAAAGTTTTTTCATTAAACTTAATTCATTATATATTAAACATTGCTGTAAAGCTTTCTAAAGTCCAAATTAAAAAGTTTACTATAGTGTTCAATAAATTACATATATTAAATTTTACCCCAAAAAGAAGTTTAAACTAAATTAATTCAACATGCTAGACAAGTTTATTTTTATACATATATGTATATATTTTTTTTGGTCTCTTCTGGAGCAACAACCAACTTTAATAAAGTCACTTATAAATCTATTATAAAGAACATGTCCAAAAGTTATTGAAAAAAAAATATCAAAAAGCACTTAAACTTGTTTACTAAAATATAAAAAGAAATTCAAATAAAAAAAATAGTACAACATACTCGTATACAAACAACTAGCAGTCACTGTGCAAATTTTTGTTTTTTTTCTTCTATATTACTTAATAGCGATACTCCAATTTGTGTCACATGGTAGAGGGAAAACAACTAGCGTATTTTAAAAGGCAACATGCTACTCTTTTATAAAAATGGAATATAAACAGTATAAAAAGAATTAATATATGTACATATAGTTATGTATATAAATTTTTAGTTACAGATTAGTTGGCACATAATTGCTTAACTATTCGTATAAATATCCTTCAGTATAGCATTCGCCTAAAAATCAATGGTAGCAAGTATTCGTTTTTAAAATTGTTTATTTAGTAAAGTTCAATTAAACTATTTTTTCAAGCTTAAGGCTTGTTTATATTTTAATTTTTTATTTCAACTTCTGTAAAAAAAATATAAAATTATTCTAAAGAAGTTAACGAATTATGGAAATAAAAAATAGAAATTTAAACAAAGCTACAGCTTGAAAAATAGTTTAATTGAACATATAAAAAAAGTTAAAAAAAAAATTACATAAAAAATGTAGTCAAGTTCGTAGCTGCAAATAAAACAAAAGTTACACGTAATGTTAAATTTTCTCTGCTAAAATACCACGATGTTTACTTTTCTGTTCTTAACACCAGACTAAATTACTGTGATATGCACAGTAGGTCTTCCTAGCTGAGACAGTAACCTTTTTTATACTCACCATAAGGCTTCTGTATGCTATTGATAGCATTAAGCATGTCTTAGCTAATGTGTGAACACAAAAATTATAGACCTTAGTACAAAACAACACACAGCTTTAGTTACAGTTTTCTCAAATAAATTGTTTCAGTGGCACATTACAGTGAGAAAAATATGCTGGGCTTCCATCTGTGTGACATGTGCCAAAGAAAGCGTAACCACTAATTACTATTGACAAAAAAATTTTTGATTAAGACATGTAGTGAACTCTTTACGGAATTGTTACATATATCAATGTTATTAATATAATTGAAGACAATCTTGAATTTTTTCTCAATAATTTCTAAGCCTGGCCTCGTTAAATAAAAATAAATACATATGTGACGCGCAAAATAGACCTAAGGGACCTAAGGGTGAAAACTGGTTTTGTTCAGGAGAACCATTTTAAAGATTTAAATACGTGTATCTTTGGTGTACTTCAATTTCATAAAACGCGAATATCTCTGGGAGGGAACACTTTTGGGGCTTGGAATCGGTATCATTTGATGCTCAGATGTTGTCCACATCAAACAAAAAGTGAAAATTGATTTTTTTTACCCTTAAGTCCCTTTCTCTATGCGCTGTCACATATATATATATATATATATATATATGTATATATATATATATATATATATATATATATATATATATATTATACCTTCAGTATCATCAGCAACTTCTATTTTTTTAATATTTGGTCTTTTTCATAACAGACAACAACATTAGTTACATTTTAATAATGTCGCTTCTGTAACGAAAATATATACAAGCTATAATAACAATTATAACAAATGACACAAAGCATTATCATTTTGTTCCACTTAACTACTTGAACGAACTACATACAGTTTTAGTGGAAGAAAAAAATATAACATAGACACACAGATATTCATATCCATATCAGAACAAATTAGGGATGAGCAGGTGAGTGTAGTTTTACGATTTAACTCGCAATCACGGTAGACACAAACCAATGATCAAACCCATATAATTTAAATGGATTTAGTCATAGGTTGGTGTCAGAAATATCCTACTGAAAGAGTTCGATATATGTAAGTGTACATCACGGTATATGTATATACATGGTCCTGTAAAAATTGCAACCGAAGAAAAACAAACATGTGAACAAATCTACTGGACTAGTAAATTACTTATTTCCTTTTATGTACGAAATGTCGCAAGCTTATTTTATTTGACTTAAAGCTTAGGCTAAGTCAAAGCAGTGAACGCCAAACTGGCAAGTGACATGCGGTAGATGGGCGTGTTTTAACAGGAAGTGGCTTATTACTGAACATCATTTGTAAGGGCACCTGTTAAAGGTTATACATATTTCTAAGTTGTACTGCTTACAATTAAAACATATGCAACTCACTGCGTGAGTACTTCCATAGCATTCTGTATGCTCTAATTTATTGACGCCCTTATCGTAATCACGCCCTTAGACACATGGTTGTTACATTTTCTTTTGATGTGCCTTCAAAAGGTTAGGGTTTTGGGTGTTTAATTGTCTAATTTATTATAATCATTTAACCAATGGCCCCAAAACCGCCATTTTTTTACTACTCAGTTTCAAAAATCAAATAATGAAATTTTATAGGGAAATCTTTATCTAAGAAATATGCGTTCATGACATGTAAGAAAAAACTTAATTTTGTCCTTACACTAGTCAGTGGTATACATATGAATATTTTTCTTGCTTATACTTATATGTATTATTTTACTTAAATATATTTGAAAAATATAGCATATCTTCTTAACGTGTCATATTGGGACATCATGACACGTTAAGAAGATATGCTTAAATCTATTTATTCTTCGCTAAAAATTAACTAATTTTTGATTTTGAATAGAACATAATTATGTTCACTCAAGCTGTACTTTGAATAAAACGAGAAATACGAATGCCTTTTTCGTTAAAAAAAAACAATTCTTGGAAATTTTTGGATGCGTAATATTACCATATTGTTATGAGGTAGGCAAAGTTCTAAAACCGAAGTTTTTGTTTGTAGGCTGCACGAAAGCTTGTAGAACCTCAAGTATGCAGATGATATTTTTCTCCTCTCGCATAGCTCTCTTTAAAGTTTCAATAAAACTTCAAACATAATCTGAAATATCTAGAAAAGTAGGTCTGAAGATTAGTATTAACCAGACAAAGATTATGATAATTCGATTCGAAAATAAAAATTTACAACTAAACTTAAGAGGAGGTAAACACATCTTATAATCTATTATCACCAATACTAAATGCTGCAGCGCAGATGTCTCAAATCGAATTAAAATGTCATGATCAGTAAAGGACCACCATACATTTCCAGTAAGACCATCAGTATGAATATACCGGTAAGACTTAAGCCTAGATTCTACTAAGTATACATTGTTCCGATTTTTGTTGCCTAACTGAGCTTAGGGTAGCTTCCAGTAATGGCCAAACAAGGTCAACTATTTTCCTTTTTGATTTCACTTATGTCTAATAAGCTTTTTAATTTCACTACAATTAAGTAGATATGACAGCAGCCTCTCATCTCTAGCATGCATGCAAAATAATGAATGTAAAAATAAGCGAAAAATAAAAAGTTCAGAACAAAAAAAAATACGGGAACAACACAAAAAGAACCAGCAGCATCAAACTGCATCACTGGTGATAATATTAAGCCTCAAGTAGGGAAAAAAATACACTAAAAACAGCGTCTACACAGTTGTTGTCGAATGTCCGGGAACAGCATTTTTAGTTTACCCACTTTCTTCTATAGCACATGTTATATTTTGTTTTAGATTCTTTCCTGAGCATTTTTACATGTTGTTTTGCAAGTAAAAGTTTGTTGTTTGCTCTCACAATGAATAGAATATATTGGGTATGGTTTGAAGCAGAGTTATATACATGATTTAAATAAATTATAATATTTTTAGCTATCAACTTCAAATGACAAAAAATACAGACAGATAAATTAAACTTGATCAAAGCTGAGAGAAATATCAGATTATTTTTATATATAAATCATTACATAAGAATTGAAAATACTGAATTTGAGCCCGATTAAGAAAGTATTTAAACATTATGAAAAAGACAGAAAAGTTTTTACTCCTAATCACATTACACATTTGATTGGAAAAAAATACAAATAATCAATTAAAAATTTATTTTTAAGTAACTAATTAAATAATAATTAAAATAAAGATTTAATATTCTTTATTAAAATTTAAATTAAACTCTTGATCAATCACATCTTTAATTAATAAAAAATTTCTTAATTATGACAAATCATTTTTTTCACTAAATTTGCAATATCGTCAACCTATTATTGGTTTGACCCACCGACCATTTAAAAAAAAGAGTTAAGTATGGGTTATATATATTTCGAATACATTCTTTCTGAATCCAAAACATGTTTCGCGAAATTAATTATGGTTTCTTAGATATTTAGCATTCACTTTGCTCTATTTCAACTATTTTAAGGTTAAATAAGTATTGTTTTGCTGTATATGCCATAGTTTGGCGTTTGCGTCAAATTCTTCATACGAAAACATGCGAAGTAAAATTAACTCTTGTTTTGCTTCATTTCTATATGAAATGAATAATAAAGAAAAGAAGATGCCGTAAGAAAAATTTAATGGCAATTGTTAAGCAAAAACATCATCACTCAGACGCTGCCGCCATTTAAATGTTTTAATATTAACTTATTAAACACTAAAATAAAATAAAAGAAACCTTATTTATGAATGTCTGAGGGCCAATTTCACCAACTCTATTAAAATATCAATTCATATTTAAATTCTGATTTTTGTATGGAAAAATTACTTTCAAATATGAATTTATACTTAAATATGTTGGTGAAATAGGCTCTGAGTAATTTAATTTAATTCTTTATATCAAATACACTTCAATTACTTGTTATTCTTGTGTATGCGGATCGATAGTTAAAAATATTATGGCGGCGGCTTCTTGGTTGGGGTTAAACGATCGACTTATTTCTCTATACAGCAAAAAAATAAATAAATAAAACAACCTAATTCTCAACTCTCAGCAGTAAAGTATACGTATGGAGCACAAAAACCTACTTTTTGAAAATAAATTAAGAAAAGTAATGTATGCGGCACATAACGTATTTTTAATTTTACCATAAAGTAATATTAACTTCTAACTTTATTCATCAAAGTTTACACATTTCTTGCAAACATGTGTCGGAAGCAATGGTGAAAATACAAAAAAATCTCTCGGGTATAGTTTGAGAAAACTTCTTTGCCGTTTTATCCACACACATTCGTATGTATGGACATGCATGACGTTTGTATACATGCCAATGCATATGAAAAAGCAAGCATCACAAATTCTTCCGTCACGAAGTATTTTCTTCTTTACTACCATACCTGCAGTAACTGAAACAAATGTCTTGCCAACGGTGTTGTTTAGCGTTTATTTTAGAAGACTTCAAAAAAGTAAAGTATTTGAAAAATCCCTCAAGTCCTGAAAGTTCTTTCAAAGGATCTTTTGCGGGGATCTAGTTTGCATTCTTAAGCAAACACACGCATACATACACATAGATATACGACTGAACGCAAGTCATCGTAAAAATAGTTGGACTAAATTCTCAGGACCTCAAAATCAAGAGAACTGGGGTCGCTTTCGACAACGAGCTGATTCGACTAAATTTTTTCAGTTTGAGATTATAGCATTCGATATCATACCATATTATCATACTGTTGAAATTATGGCGATCGCTATCGAACAATATAAT
This sequence comes from Tachina fera, assembly GCA_905220375.1. NCBI lineage: Eukaryota > Metazoa > Arthropoda > Insecta > Diptera > Tachinidae > Tachina > Tachina fera. The sequence continues at coordinate 80,121,519 of LR999966.1, forward strand.
AATATGGTTCGATATCGAATGCCATAATCTCAAACTGAAAACACGTGTTGGAAACAGCTCTTTATCGAAAGCAACGATTAGACCTCTGATGATAATACAATTACGTCAGAACTTCACGATCTGGTGCAAAATTCGATTTTCAAAAACCGGGCAGAAATAACTTTTCTCTATTTTTTTTTTTTGTTTTTCTTGTAAATAAAAGCTCAAGAAGAATATTTTCCAAATAAAACAAAACCAATTAGATAACAGAAAAATTAATTGTGATTAAGCTTTTAATTAAATATAATACGATACTCGTCTATTCCATAACAGGAACTTAACACTTCTTTTATTTATTAAACAACGATTTAACTGTCTCCCTACACCAATAAAAATTAAAAAAGAAAATCATGTACATACGTAAAATAATTTAATATTACCTTTTATAAAAATCGCTCTTGTATGTAGTTGTAAAATGTAAGATCTCGCGCTAACATACATTTGAAAAACAGATACATGCTCGCATCTAGTTTATTAGGAAATAGTACAACAAATCGGAGCAAAATAAAAAAAAATATATAAAAACATCACATACAACATCATAAAGTTTGATGTGTTTGCATGATATTAAAACATATTGTTCTCATATGTTGAGTTGTTTTATGCAACTTTAATTTTTTTTTTGCAAATAAACAACAACAACGACCTTATCTACTACATATAATAATAACGAGCACAGCCAACAGCATGTTTTTTGTACATTTCCTTCAGTTGTAACAGTTTTAAAGTATGGAAAATTGTGAATAACTAAAAGGAAAAATAGAATGTTTCCTGTTGTTATTTACAACAACAAAATAATGCAGCAACACTTGCATTTTGAAATGTTACCGTGTTATTGTTCCTCAACTTTTCTTTTTCCTTTTTCCTTTTTTTTTCTTTTTTTATATTTATATTGATGTTGCTTTGTTAGTAATCATTAACATTTAACGTTAAACACATTTGTATGTGTGTATTTACTCTTTCGTTTAGTGCATGTTTTTGAGTTTTATAAGAGCAATATGCAGAAGATGTAATGTAATGAGTTCTTAAGCATGTTGCTTTGCAATAAATAATTTACATTTATATCTTGTGAGGCGAATGATTAATATTTTATAGAAAGTTACAGATTAAGTATTTATGAGCACTAAAAAAGACAATGAATTCTACTGTAGTATGATCGGGTGGAACTCCTTCATTCGGTCAGTTTAGCCACAAACCTGTGAGGAAAGACTGAAATTAAAAGGTTTTGATTATAGGTTTGTGTCACATTATAGAGTTGAATCAAATTTATGCATTCGGTCAGTTGGGACATAAACCTGTAATCAAATCCTTTAGTCGTGCATTGTAGACTTGTTTCGAACTCTTTCAGTAGCTGGTTTTTGCACAAACCAATGATCAAACCCATTTAAAATACATGGGTTTGATCATAGGTTTGTGTCAAAAATGAGCTACTGAAAGAGTTCGAAACAAGTCTAGTGCATTGAATAGTTGTTTCAGTAGCACTTTCAAGACACAAAGCGATCAGCAAACCTATGTTATTTAAATGCTTTTGATCGGAGGTTTGTGTCTACAACGAGCTCCTGAAAAAACCATTCGATACAAATTTAAAATCCATGCAATTTAATTAAATGGTTTTGATCATTGGTTGGTGTCAAAAATTAACTAGTGATCCATTACGATCCAAGTACGAGTGATCAAGTTCCACCCAAGTCTAGACAAAACCCCATATCATTTCCTTGCAATAAATTATCTTTTTTTTCATTCCACTTCAAAAAAGTTAGATACCTCAACTTTGTATTATAGAAACATCCAATTGATTTATTAGTGTGCAGATAATTAATTAAATTAGCTAGCGAACTTAATTAGTGAAACAATCAGAATTCCCATAGAAAAACCAATATGCAAATTTATATCTCATCAATTATGTATGCTGCAATATAACATTTTCAAATTTGTTCGCCCATTTATTTGCCTGTTAGTCCGACTGTCTGCCATTTTATGCAAGCGCCTGCATGCCTGCCTGCCTATATGACTGTCTGTCTCCACCAAAACCCGTTTAATTTGTTATAGTTAAATAAAACGCAAATTTATTTCATAATGACACTTAATGTTGTTTTAACCGACAAGCCAAAGCATAATTATACAACTTAACCGTTTATAGGCTTAATAGTTTTCATATGTTTGTATGTATTTTTTTATGTATGCATGAGTGTTTGTATGTGTGCATGTGTTACATGAATTTTGTGGTTGAATGAATGAATTGAATGGTTATATAACAACTTGTATTTAGCCCGAAAACAACAACAACAGCAACAACAATTCGGAAAAATAATTTCAAGTGGTTTTAAACATATAAATCGCTGTTTTTTTTTTGTTTTATGTGTTGCATTAATAATTTGTTTATTTAATCAATGAGTTTATCATTAAATAGCAGTGAGTTGCATTAAAAGAATATTTTATATTAAATAACACTTCAATGCCTAGCTGCACAACCCCCTGGTATTTTTGTATTAATTGTATTGTTTTACAATAGTTAAAAAAAATAGTTAGTGTTATCAGAATAATAAATAAGTAATGACTGGTATGAAAGTACAAATTTTAAAATTAATAATTGCTTCTGGCATAAGCTATTTGTATTATTGTATCGGTTGTATTATTGTATTTAAATATAAAAAATATAAATTTTTAACAAAAAAAGTTGTAAAATTTTTATTGAAAAATTTCATATATTTATTTATGTATGTATGTACATATCTTCAAAATATTTGGGGTATTCAAACGGTAGTCGTAAGAGTCGTAGTATCATCATGTCGTAAATTGGTACATCATAGTACAACATTATGAAGCTCTCTCTTCTCTTAAGTAAAAACAAAAACTATTGTATATCGTTACAAGCCCCATGACACGAAGAGGCTTATGAATTCATTTAATTATTATTATTTTAATATGACTGCAAGTAAATTTTAAATAAATATTAAAAAAAGCGAAAAAAAATGCTTGCAAATGATTAAAAAAACTTTAGTTCGTCAAACAGAAAAATAAATATTATTTAATTACTTGACAAGTAGTAATTTAATTATAGTGTACAATAATTGAACAAATATTTGCTATTATGATCAAATTAAGACTTGGAAAATAATGTAATGACAAGTGCATCGATTACACTGAAGAAGTTCACTTTTCTCGCTTCAAGGAACTTCTAATGTTTTCAGATACATTCATATATATATATATATATTTAAACTTTATAAGCGTATATTAGCATAAAAAATTTGCCTCTGTTGCATGAGTCAAGCGACAGTGGTTTGTGGGCCACACGTACGGTGCAGACTTTTAAGCAGGAATTGAAAATCGATGTTGTGTGATTCACTCCACTTTTCCATTAGGTATACAGTATGATTGTAGTAGAATGCAATGATTGTAGAAAGAATTCCTGCTGTAAGAGCTGCCATACAAACTATTGTAGTTAAAGCACTTTAAAATATTATACTTAGTTTTATACATTATTAAAGAAACAATATTGCATTGGAATATTAATTCTAGTTTGTAAAAAAAAATATTTCTTTCAGTCTTGATTTGAACTTATTTAAAACTTCAAGTTAATTCATTTGCTTATTTTTATAATGTTTTGAACTTAAACCATAATACAAACCATCCCAAGCATTTCAATAAGAAATTAATCTGTTCAGATTGTTATCAATCGACAGCCTATGTAAACAATTCAGCACAAAGACTTGAATTTCTTTCTCCATAAGGACAAAATTATAAAAAATAAAACTACAAAGAGTGGCCCATCCAGTTATAGTTTTGCCAGAAAGTTCTACGTATGGTAGAAGAGGACGAAATCATGATCAATCATGTCTTTAAATGCTGTTAAGCAAAATTTTCAAATGTACAGTGACTCTAATCTCAAAATTCTTCCAGGGAGAAAATTTTCCTAGATGTGGGTATTTAAAATTTTTACAGACAAGTTTCTTAAATAAACTGCTCCAAAAGACAATGTCTTTCATTGGGCCGTTATGACACGAGTTACACCGAAAATTTCCAAATCAATATATGTATTTGAAAAAACTCAACATTTTTGTGACCCTCCCAATATCCTGATCTTAGTTTAATAAAAAGTTTCTTAAAGGTTTACTGTAAAGAGGAGATTTATAAATCGAAACTCAAAAACTTTTTTTGAAGCGATTCTGCCATCAACTATTTAGGTAGTGATGAAAAACTTTTTGTTCAAATGCCACAATGAAATAAAGTAATCTTACAAATGATATAAAAATCGATAATAGTGCTTTTACATTTGAGCAACATATAGTACTTATGAGATTTCGAACAAAATCTAGTAGATTCGCCGTACAAAACTAAATCTTTATCGTAAGTAGATTTCACATATAAAACAAAAATCTACTTCGTCGCTAGGTATTTTCGAAATCTAATTAACATGTTGCGATGCAGCTATGTTTTTCACATTTGTACTTAAAAATCAGCCTGTGTACTTAAAAATGTATATGAATTGGCTACATTGCAGTTGTTGGGTTGTTGTTTTGGAAAAACTTCAGTCAAAGTTTTTTGTTGTAGTCAACAAATTTTATAGAGCATTTACACCTGCACAAAATCTATCAGATTTCAATTAAAATCTTTATGAAAATCGATACCGTTTACAAAAATTTTTTTGACATTTATAAAGACTTTTTTATCCAAAGCAAAACCCATTAACTGAAAAATTTCTAAAGCTGTAACCAAACAACTGCAATGTATCCAATTCACACACCTTTTTAAGCAAACCGTAGCTAATTCAATCATCTTTTAAATAAATGTGTTGTACAGGGTAGTAAAAATTAAATAAAAATTTTTGATTTTGTGTAGATTTCCTGCAAATCTACTCACAAACCAGATTTTGTTTTGTATGGGAAATCTAGTACAAAGCAGCTAGATTTACCTCAAAATCTCTGTAAGTCCTAGATTTTGAGATAGTGTATATGCCCTATTAATATACATAAAAAAAGATTTTAATTGAAATCTCCTAAATTTTGTGCAGATGTAAATATTCTATTATAAAATATACCAGTGTACATAAAAGGGTTTATGAATTATCTATTTTTCAGTTATTTGGTTGCTGTTAAAGAAAAGATTTTATTTTGGCTACAAATTTTGATAAATTTCATTATAAGAAAAAAACTTTGTCAAATGGATTTCGTGCAGTTGTAAATGTCCTATGATTTACATAAATTATAAAAAAAATTAATTTGTTTATGTAGCAAAATTTATCAGCCAGCCTGTATTTGCGCTATTTAAATTGAATTTTAGAGAGTATCTGTATTCATCGACATATGATAAATAATCAAAATATTCCACAAAAATGCTGCTCGAAAAAGGTAACATCAATAAATGAATGAAGGAACGAGGGTTCGAATAAACGAACTTGCGCTAAGATTCACAACTCTCTTCTTTTCTGTCTTCTCTACCAGAATCAATCATACGAAGTTAATGAAGTTGGTAAACCTTTGATTTTATCTTAAAAGAGTATAAAATAAACACATACTTATGAATCACAAACTATTGTTGCTCAATATTTATATATTATTAATGGCAGTTTAAGTTTTATAATATTAAGCTTTTGACTGTCTATAAAAATATTTATTTGATAACATATCATATAACAAAGTTATGATATTATCCCCAGAGATTTCCCTATCTATCAAAGTTTATTTCTTGAGATAAACATATGGATTAAGCTCATCATTATAAAAGCATTCGCACGGTTGAACACGTGCAGTGGTTAAAAAATAAATAAAAAGGTGTTTTATGTGACAAGAATTATAGACATGAATTGTCGCTGTTGTTTTATTTGTGCTTCTTTTTTATTTATTTATTTTATGACATTCATATATTTAATGATAACAATCATGATGATTGTTTTATTATTTATAAAAATATTTTCTCATTATAAAGATAATATCGCTGAAAAGGATTACTTACTTCCACATTCATTGACAATAGTTAACAACAAACATGTATACCATCATATTTTCAACACCTACGTACATACATATGTATATGTATGAACATATTTCTATATTTCATATGTACATACATATGTATTTAGTTATTAAAATCTGCTTAACATACAGACAAACTAACACCCATTTGCAATAACATTTACAGGACAAAATTATTTATGGAAAATTCATTTACATGTTGAGTATAAACTTCGCTTAACAAACAACAACAACGGAAAAAAATTTCAAACAATGTTGTGGTTATTTAATTATGTGTTGGTATTAACAACTTATTTTTTTATGAATTTTGTTATTTGCTATTGCTGAAATTGTTAGTTTACATATTTATATATAGTATATACTTAAATGCATATTGTTTTTTTTTTGTCTATCATATCGTGACTTTAAGCCATTATTAAAAACTTAACACTATTAAATGCAAACATGCACATAAACTAACATAGATGTTAAAGTTATATTATATACACGGAGAGAAAAACACTTAACTTGATTACTCAAGCTGTATATTTAGAATATACTCGTACATATATACACTCGAAAGCATTGGCTCAAATTTAGGATCATATGTTGTCTAATTTGTTGTTGAAATATTCTTAATGTCTAAATTTATATCGATTTTGTTGTTATTTGTATAAAATAAACAATATTTGTCCTCTTTTACACAAAAATTGGAATCTACTGCTAAAAAGTTTTATTTTTAAGCAAATTGTACTTAAAATACAGCCAGATATGTATGTCTAAATAACGTCAAAATGTTGAAAATTAAGCATATATGCGTAAAACAGCAGAAATATGTTTAACAAAAAAGTAGAAGTACAAAAGGGTACAAGTTGGAAGAGAAGCACGCCATATTTTTTATTAAGTTAATTAAAATTAAATTTAAAGCAGTTTATATGTCAATAACAATACTCGTAGTATGTTTTTTTTTATGTAAATAGTGAATAGTAAATATTGTGAAACTGGACAAAAAATTTATGTGCAAAATTAAAAGAATCTCTCATTTACATACATGTAAATGATTATGCATTTATGCGTATTTAAAATGTAAGGTGTTTACCAATTATAATAATGATTTAGTGCATTTCACGGAGTATTTGTAATAAAAACAGCGTTTTTAAAAATAATTTGTGTTCCGATATTCTGATCAGGTGTTTGGTGAATGTTTGCAGTTTTATTGAAAAGGGTGTGCATGAAATTCATTTATTTATCTATTTTCATGGGAGAGAGCATGATTAAACATATTTTATTCAAAATTAAACATACTGTGCTTAAAAATCAACAAAAGGTTTAAAAATATAGTTGTGTAATTTTCAAGGTTGGAAACCGAAACAAATAACGGTATCGGTATTCATACCGGTACAACTATTTTTTAAATTTCGGTATCGGTAACGATATCGGTATTTTTTTTTTATTTCGGTATCAGTATTACCGATACATAGCGTTACCGAGTTTATAGTACTGGTATACCGATATAACTGCTAAATTTGTTAATTCAGACAGTGGACATAGCAAACAATCTTTTTTTTTTTGTTAAATTACTTCGAAAAGGGAGCATTTTTACATTAACATATAAAGTATTTAGCCTTATACGTTTCTATATACGTTTTTATATTTTTATTAAAAAAGTAAAATAAGAAAACTGCAGTTGAAACTTTGCATATATAAAGTACTCATTTTGGTTAATTAAACAAAATATAAAAAATAAATACATACAGTGTATGTATTATTTATATTACACACGAAGTACATGTAGAATTGCATGCACTTAGTAAAATTTGAAAAAATCGTATTCGAATTCTCGAATATTCGTCCGTTTTTAGATATATTCGTAGTCGCCAAATTCAGACGAAACGAATATTTCAATTCAAATTTTTTGTATTTTTTTTGGAATTGCCGGGAACTCAAAAGCAAATTCTATTTGTTATTACTTTCTACCTAAGAAAGACTTTTCAGCCGAAAATATTTATTGGCAAATGTGTTACAAATGTTACAAATTATATCCCTTATTCATAATAAGTTTCATTTTCTAAATCTAACAACGTTTGCCTTATCCAGTGGACAAATGTTGGTAAAAATATAAATTTTTTACACTTTTTCTCGAATATTTCCTAAACTGTAAGCGAAAACCCATAAATGTTGCACACTTTTTTTAGCTTTTGAATAGAAAAAAATCCACTTTCAAAAATCTTTTTTATCTGATGAAAAACATGAGCTTGGCATCGATTTTAATTTTTCATTAACTAAAAGTTTACCCAATTTGGTGCTTTGTGACCCCGCACCTTTAAAAAATATATATCTTAAATTCAAGACTTGAGCTCTGTAACACCTCCTCAAATGCTGTATAAAATTTCATAAAAAATCGCACAGCTAGTTTTAAAACTGCAGAATTATTTCAAATTTAAAAAAATCCCCACTATATATCGGGTACTTTACGCCCCGCCAGAAGGCAGCGTCGGATCGAGCTAAAAAATTAAGACCGCATTTATGGCAGCAAACCTCATATTTTAGACAGCGCACATATGTAGTATATCAATTAAAGAAAAAAATCTTTAATGTGCATACATAAAAAAGCACTCTTCAAAAATTTAAATCTCGGCATTACCTTGTGTATCTGGAACAACAAATATACCAACTTTCGCGATTTCATATAAATAAGTTATTTATATAAAAATTTATTATTTAAAATAACTGTCTTTGTAAGGGCTTTACTCTAGAGATACGTTTTTCGTTCCTAAAGGCATTAAGCAGCTCATGAAGCTCGTTAGTATTTCGCACTGGTGATGATTATGATATGATTGCACTTTCCGGTGGATTAAAAAAAACAGTGCTGCATAAGAATGTGTAAAAGCGAAAAAAACGTGTTTATATAAGAAAGTTAATTGAAATATATTTTTGAAATTTTATTTTTGGTGGGAATCGGTATACCGGTACATACCGGTATAGACCTAAACGGTATTCCTGATACCGGTATTTTCTAACCGAAATGTGTTTCGGTATCGGTATCGATACCGGTATCTAATTATAGCGGTATTTGAATCGGTATTTTTACGATACCGTTGGCCAACCTTGGTAATTTTAGGTCGAAAGTACTCTGTAAAGTGTTGCCTACTATTATCGACCTAATTTTCAACAAAAGTGTTTTAGAGTGTACATATGAATAGAAAGAGAAGAGCTTTAAATGAGATCCTTGATCCCACCCACTTGTCGCCACCTACTTACGTAATTATTTTTAAAGAGTCAAGGACATCATAAGCACCTGATATTGAAAGAAATAAATATATTTCAGTGCGACCACTTTCAAAACTTTCACATTGCACCAATTTGATATTATGATTCTTCGTGTTATTTCAGTATTAAATTCACGTTGTTTCAACCTGAATAACAAAAACAATTTTTATGGTAAAACCAGGTATTAGCAGTTGGTTTTAACGTTAAAACCAACTTTTATTAAAACCATGCCAGTGTGAAAACCCTATAACGCTCATAATTCTCATTTCTTTAAGTGTATTTTACTGTCTATTACAAAACGAGCATTTTTTTCTGTGTGTAGTTGCAATGTTTGTGATGTTAATGAATATGAATATGTTGGTATTACAGTTACAAGAGCGTAAGCCAACACTTACATTAACAAACTTTTATATTTATATTTCAGATGTTTAAAAATAAATTTAAAAAAAAATATACACATAATTTTCCCGTTCTTTTACAAAAAGTATTTAAAATTTCATATGAGAGTTTATTAAAGCTAAAGTAGGTTCATATTTATATGAAAAATATAAGTTTATTATTTGTTGCGGCAACAAGTGCTATTTTGCAATAAAGTTACTGACTCTCTACCACATTATGCAATAAAACACACAAACATGGACATGCATATGTAAATGTGTTTTTAACAGCCGAGTTCGAGTTGTTGGCAAATGAGAATAAAATAGTTTATTTATGAATTTTATTAAGTGTCTGCTTGAAAAAGTTTAAAGTTCTTGCTTTTCTTTTATTGTGGGAAATTATTAAAAAAAGGCAAAGTTTGCATACGAGTATAAGAGCAAAGACCAAGAGTGCTGGTGATTTAAGTATGTATATTAACATTTTTAAGTGTGCACACATAATGACTTTGAAAACATTAATGATGGCTACTTGTTGATCACATACATAAATGCATAATTAAAGGCATTTATCTTCCTTAAAGCATTTTAAAAAGGACAATTTTTTTACATACATAAATCATACATAAATACACACATATTTATATTGATTCCATATCAAACAAGGAAATCATAATAATCAGATATTATAACATATAACTTTTAACGAAGCAGGTTTTCCAGTAAAATCCATTTAAGCTCTGTTCCAAAACTAAAAAATTATGTAAGTATGCACAGACATGTTTATATACATATTTAATCATAATATTTAATGGATATTGTTATATACTTTAAAAGTTAATTTTGTTTTTTTTTTGTTACAAATATTTTAAATGCTTACACAACACAAACTATTGTGTTGAACATAAAAGTTCAGAAAGCAAACACTGCAGCGCACACCGTACACACAGGACACTCATAATAAAAGATTTTGTTTGTGTCTTCAACTTTTTCAATATATTTGCTCAGCAGATTTCTTGTTTTTATTTTTTGAAGACTGAGATAAAGCGCTATCGATAAATTCTCATCACGTTCTTTAAATATTTTTCTATCACCTATTGTTTACAAAAAAAAAATATTTTTTGTTTTTGTGTGTGAAAAAATATTCTAATATCCCAGCAAAAAAAAAAAAAACAAAAATTATACTTTCATTTTCTGTTTAACAAAACTAATATTTATATATCATCTACTATTTTTTTTTCTTTAGAAATTAAACTAATAATAACTAAAATTTGTTTAAATAAAAAGCATGTTAGCAATGTGCGTGCATGAGTAAATCTTGATAGAATTCCCATTTACTTCTTGCTAAGATTTTAATATATAAATTAATGTATAAAGCCTTAGTCACACCATCGGCACCATGTACCAATTTTCCTTGGCTCCACGGAAATAAAATTACAAGTAATATTCATAGAATTAATTGAGATATAATGCATTTTGGTTTATTACTTATGACTTTATTGCAGTAAGCCGATATAAATCGGTACATTGTGGGGATAGTATCCAGGCTTAAGTTCATATATTTTTAATTATTTTGATTTACAAAATGCTATATTTTTTTAAATATTTTACTTGAGTTGAAAATACTTTTTCTTCAAGATCAGTAATACACGACAGTCGATCCCAATAAGCACGCAAGAAAATTAAAATTTACAAACTTGTAATTTAACTGGAAAAAAGTTCAATTCAAGCTGTTTTTCATGTTATTTTCAAGTTTGAAAATATTATGAAATAAAAAAAAAATATACACGTTCAATTATTTTTTTAATTAAATTGAAATCGTGGTGCATGAAAAGTGAATTTTTAAAAACAAAAAGTGAGTAAAATCATGAAAACAATAGCGAAGGCAAATGTGCCTAGAGTTATTATTATAAAATAAATGGATTGCATTTTCTATGAGTATTTTAAAAGCATTGCTTTTGGAGCTTTAATACTTGAATTTAATTATAATAAAAGTCTTAAAATAAGTATAATACAAGGCTTGAATTTAATTGTACTACTCGGACAATTGAATTATTCGAATTGAATTCAAGTATCCTTTTTACTGGAGAAAGCTATTGAAATTAAGTGTAAATTAAGCCTGATTCAAACCTTGAAAATTCAATATACGACCTGAATAACAACGGTTTTACACTTGATTTGGGATATGTCTGCAAACTACAGGATGGCGCAAAATGAACTATATGGTTTGAGTTCTTTATAACTTTTTTAATTATTAATATTTTTTGGTTTTTTTTAACATTTTGTGAAGAAGACTTGGGGAATTAATTATAAATTATTACACGTTCGAATAATGTACAAAAATTATTGAATTTTATTTTTCAAACCAACAGTCGATTGCGTTGACACAGAAAATCAAAACTTTATTCACAATTTGGTAATGAGTGATGAATCTCATTTCCTATTAAATGGGTAAGTCAACTAGCAAAACTGCAGAATTTGGGTTACGGAAAATCCATCAGGGACAATCACACTCACTTAAGTATACTATTTGGTGCGGTGTATCCTCCGGAAGGATAATAGGCCGATATTTTTTGAAAATATGCTAAAAAGAGCAAAAGAGCACGTATGTGCGAAACAGAGAATGGACATCACCTATACGATATTATTTTTGAAATCTAATTGCAAAAAACTCCCCAATAATATATGTACTGTATTTAAAAAATATATATGTATAATAATCACATAAATAAATAAGTCATAAGCCATTTAAACCATATACCCAGTTCTGCGCCACACTGTACATATCGTGACACAACAGCCAAAAAATGCTTAAGCGAAATAGTTTTCGGGTTTGGATATTTTACGAAAATGGCGGTTATAGCTCGATATGTATGTATGTGTGTTACCTTTTTTAAGCAAGCAATAGTAAAGAGAGGACTGATGTTGAATTATTAAACTATTAAGCTTCCTAGTTCGTTTTACAACACTGCTTTAGTATGACCTGCTATTTTGTATAGCATCGTTGCAGCGCCTCTAGTGTTAAGTAGGTGAATTACTATAAGTTATATGAATGTAGTAATTTTTCAATTAGTTATATTACTTTGCCGATGATTCACTGCTACAAATATTGACCAAGGAGGGCACCGTGATATACAGTAACATTGATTATTGTACTGAAAGCATGTCAGAAAAATATTTACTATTGAAATGACGAGTGTGGATAGGGATTGCACTCAGACTCTCAAAGACTTTCATACTGCAGCTAAGGACAAACATCGAAAATATTTCGGCATAACAATGACCATATACATACATAATTATTTTAAAATAATTTTAATTTTAGGTCGTTTTTGTTTGAAAATACTTTCGAGTTCCTGTGTTTGAATTCCCTAAAATATTTTCCTCAAAAATTATTTTTGTCATTGCTAATGAAAAATATAAAAATATTATTGCCATGTTTTGAAAATATTAAAATTAAATTAAAGTATTATACAATAGTTTGAAAAATATACGAAAAATATGTGTAGGGTATAATGTTTGCAACAAAATCATAAAGCAAATACACAAACTTTCTAGCATAGACAATAACTAATAATTGTTTTAAAAAATCACAACTACAGCTTTTTTTCGTCCATAGACAGGGCGATACAATCGTGAAACAGAATAAGGGCATTAATTTTTGGAAAAAAATTTTAGGCTCATTGAAAATTATTTGCTCAGTTTGATTTTCTTGCTGGGATGCATAAACAACTATTGGAAAAAAGTTTTAGCATTTATATTGGTTTGTTGTTGTTGTTAACAGTTTTGTAAGTATCTTGGATAAGCATTTACGTACAAACATATATCTTAAGGTTTATTTCTACTGCTCTGTGCGTTAGATTGAACAGTAGCGGTGTTGCCAGCTTAGATTTTTTGGGAATAAATTTGCTAATTTTTCAAGTTTCTTTATTTATGCTTTACCCGCTTGAAACAATTTTTCTTATCAAATATTCAGCAGAAAATTAATTTGTTTTTTTTTCGAATTCTTTTTTAACATGATTGAAAATTTTTGTTGGAAGAATGCTTTAAATGTAAACTTTATACTAAACTTTTTTTGGCATAACTAAAAATAGACAAAATTGACTTGAATAATTGACTTAAACATATTAAAATCCAAGTAATCGATGCATAGTGATAACTTCTAATGAGGTAAAGTAGAGTAGATTCAAGCCGTGACCGCCAAACTTAAGCCACAGGTTTTTTATCTCGTTTTTCTGACGAAAATCAATTACTTACGAGCGCAAATGGTCGATTTGAGTCAAAAATTTAAATTCGAATATTATGTCCCTTAAGCTTTTATTGCGGTTATGGCACGATATATTAATTTAACTTACGTGTGGTTGATAAAGACATCAGAAAAATTTTTGTATATATAATAATTAAATTGGCTTCCCCGGCCAAGATTTGAACTCGGAACTCATCGCGTGGTAGCCACAACAACTTTAAATATTCTAAGGATACGCACTAAATATGTGCCGTCTTGAATTAAATTTGTTTGAAAAGTTTTAGTTTTAGTTAAAAAAAAACAAAATGCTTTGACTTGAAAAGTTTTTGTTAAAAAAAATATAAAATACTTTGACTTGACTCCACGATTCGAACCTGCGATTCTGCGAATGCAAGACTAGTACACTGCCCAACAGCCAGCAGCAGTTTGTCGGTTGTTTACAAATATTAAAAAAACAGCAATACAAAAACAACTCACACTCACAACTAAGCAAAAAAGTGTATGTATGGCAGCTATTAACAAAGCAAATAAATACCAACACACTCAAACAACATATTATTTTTTGTAAATTTAATGTGATTTGAATGAATTTGAATCAACCTCTTGGCATAGTGATTTTACATTGGTATTTTTTTTTGTGTGTGTAGCTAATATAATAGAAACTTTCATATTTTAATTAAAATTTCAAATGTTATTGCGCAATTTCCTTGTAGAATCTATGTTCATAATAAAGGCTTCTCGTCGTTCTAACCATTAAATTTTTTGAAATTATCAATATTATTTTAGTTTTACTATTCTCGCACATTTGTCAACAAACTGCCAAGTAAGTTCTTTTAATCTTTGTTGTTACTCTCAAAGTCGCTTTACAATAAAAATATCTCAAGGCATTAAAAAGAAATGCAAAATACGACCACAGAACAAACGAATAAAGAAAAAATCGTTTCAAAATAAAACTTTTTTTTATTATTATTTGTTTTCTATGGCTGACATTCATAGATGATGTTTTGTGTTAAGTTGTAGATACAGCTGAGCTTAAATATTTCTTTCGATTCTAGAATTTCTGTAAGATAATGTAAATGTGCATGAGTGCGCTTACGTTTACTATTGAATTTAGTCTTGGGAGTAACAGTTAGATACAAATGCGCTTTTAGGTTGCAATTCTTTTCAATTGCAATTGTATTATTATAATGGGTGATTTTTTAAGAACTATCGGAAATTAAAAAAAAAGAAAACACACAAAATTCAGAAAAATGCATGAAATATTTATTTGGATTGATAGTTGGGTCGATATAATTTAATGTTTGAAGATTATTTCATGCAAATGTTGGCCGCGGCTGCGCCTCAAATGGTCCATCCGCTTAGTCCAATTTTGGCATACTCTTTCCAACATTTCGGCCGGTATCTCACGAATAATGTTGGCAATGTTGGCTTCCAGTGCGTCAATCGAAGCGGGCTTGTCGCTATAGACATTAGCCTTAACATAGCCCCACAAAAAATAGTCTGGAGGCGTTAAATCTCACGATCTGGGCGGCCAATTGACTGGTCCCAAGCGTGAAATAAACTGTTCACCGAACTCGCCTCTCAATTGGTCCATTGTTTCGCGTGCTGTGTGGCATGTGGCACCGTCTTGTTGAAACCACATGTCATGCAAGTCAAGCTCTTCCATTTTGGGCAAAAAAAAGTTTGTTATCATCGCACGGTAGCGCTCACCATTCACAGTAACGTTGTGATTCGCATCATCTTTGAAGAAATACGGCCCAATGATGCCGCCAGCCCATAATCCGCACCAAACGGTTGTTTTTTGTGGATGCATTGGTAGCTCTTGCAATGCTTCTGGCTGCTCTTCACTCCAAATACGGCAGTTTTGCTTGTTCACGTATCCATTCAACCAGAAATGAGCCTCGTCGCTGAACACAATTCTTCGATAAATTCTTCGATGCGTGCTCTTAACAGAGCACGCATTTTGGTAATACAATTAAATAATTTGCAAGCGTTGTTCGTTTGTAAGACGATTCATGATTAAATTATAGACCAAACTGAAGATGTTTGACAGTGACACAAGATACAAAACGTGCGCGAGCTGTCAAAACTAGTGTTGCCAAAAAGATAATAGCAAAAAAATCACTCGTTATTATTATTATAATAAAGTCTTACAAATAAGGATACTTTCGAAATAAAAGCCTAAAATTAAAAATAAGTTGCCAATATTAACTGCCATTTTATAGAAGTCATGTAAAAATTCTCGTCTGCCAATTTATATTGAAAACAAAAACACGGCACTCAAATTTTTTTTTATATAAATATACAGAGGAGAATTTTTACATGGCTTCTATAAACATGCACTAACTGTTTCATAATTTTATACCTTGTGAAATTAATATGAATATGATAGTTCTCCCCTTTAAAAATTTATTTAAAATTTAATTTATGTATATGTAACTCAATTCTATTCATTTCTTTTGGCATGTTTGTTTTTCAATAGTTAACAAATTTATTTCAATATTATTTAAAAAAAAAACGTTTAATTTATTTGTTGTTGGTTTATCTCGTCTAGATGCATTTCGTTGGTGCTGAATGCATTCATTTTATGTAAAAAGTTTGTAGAAAAACAAAATAGGCAGCTTATGCTGAATTGTAGTCTTGTAATTCTCAATAAACTGTTGAGAGTTTGTCTTTAATTGTGGTTGAAGTCCACTGATGTGTTGCTTCAGCAGCAAATAATTTTTTTTTTTAAATTCGTAATAATTTTGACTCGTGTTAAGCAAAATTTTTTATTGAATTAAAAATATTTTTAAAAAGTTATTTCTATTTACCAAAAACAAAAAAAAAATACACGCATCAGGTTTTTTTGTTTGAATATTTCTTTCACTATAGCGACTGTATTGAATATTTGTCATTAAGTTAAAAATAACTTTTTTCGTTTAGCTTTTCTTTTAAAGAATATAATTATATTAAATAGCAGCATTAACTTAAGTTTTATTTCTATTGTAAATAATATTTTTAAAAAAAGTTTCCACCCTAAGGTGTGCTTTTTATAAATTTTTTTATGTACATATGTATGTATAAGTTACCATCACAAATAAATGCTCTTACAGATTAAATGATTATGGTATTTCCTTGCACAATTTATTTATGCTCCTGCTTTCAACATTTAAGAAGATTAAATTGTGTTGATAATAATCTTCAGGTTTTTTTTATTACTTAAAACCTCAAAAAAGAATAGAAAAACATTTTCTTTAAATAGATATCTTCATCAGGAGTGAGATTGTTGAAAAAAAAGCATACGGAAAATTTAATTGAATTTATATTTTTACACACGGATCCTTGCCTAAATTATGATACGTAGAATGTGATGGGAAAAATGCGATTTTTGGAGTAATGAAATAAATAAAATAAAAAAATCTCATTTATGGATCGAAGTTGAAAGAACTCTTATGATTTGGAACAATTTTTTTTTGTCATCCGACGCTCATAGTGCACCGTTTTACAAGCATCTCTTCTTTATGCTAAAGTTAAGGCAGAATTAGTTTGTACGTGCTGTTCTGTTCTGAATCAGCTGTTTTGTTTCTGTTTAGTTGAAAATCTGTATGTGTGGTTAGATTTTCCTTTTTCGTTCTGTTCTGTTGCGGACAGATCTGTAGAAAATAGAGTTAAACGTTAAGTGACAGCCAAAAGTGTGTATGTACTATTAGTGTGTTGTGATACTTTGTCTACAAGTGTAATCAATTCTATAGGTTGCCAGCTGATTTTTTCACAGTAATTGCAAAATATTTTATACGGAAAAGAACGGCACAGAACAGCAACAGAAAGAAAAGACTAATGAAGCCTTTACGGTTTTATGAGAGAGATATAGAAAAAGAGAGAGAGAGAAGAATGAAAGCAATATATACCTGTCTTTTTCTTTTTCACTAAATTTAATAAAAAGCAATTTACTCTGGCAGGGATGGAAAAGTTGATGCATTCATAATTTTCTTGGTTACGTTGACCTTTAAAAATCGTGTCACCCAAAATTAATTCTAAAGCATTAAACACATTCACCACAGCAAGCTACAGACTACCAAATGTCAGGGATAGAATACACATGTTTATATGATAGTGATTCTTTTGAAGACAGCAAGTCAACACGGCGGCAGGTTCTTGTCTATGCTGATTTTGTCGTTGTAGTCCAACTAAACTATTTCTTTGGCTGCAATGAGAAAATTCAGTGTTGCCAGTACAATACAAAATGTTGAATGCATGAAATCGTACAATTATTTCATATTATTTAACAGAAAGAATGTTCAAAAATTGATGTAAAGCATAAATTGGTTAATTTTTATACTTTTACGTCATATAAGTACATTTTGAAAGAGTATTTTAATTTGTATAAATGGGAAATATTTGAAGGTGGCAGTACTGAACTATGTATTTATACTTAAATATGAAGTGCATATGGTGCTGCTGCCATCTCCAAAATAATTAAGTAGCTGGCTACGAGGCGACAAATGCTGCTAGCGGCATTTGAAGTCGTGTATTCGTGTAGCCTGCTGTGATGAATGTGTTTAATGCATTAAGCTGAGTACATAATCGGATTTGTTGAGAGTCAACAAATTTACCCTCAGCCAGTGTTGTCAGATTTATTTTCATCCTCCTTGCCAAATGACTTGTCGCATATCGCCAAATATCGCCAATATGGTAAAACATTAAATTATAGCTACAAAAATATTTTTTTATTTTGTAATTACATCACTAACATTGCTAAATCTTAAATTTAGTAGGTAATGTCTATCGTAAAACATAAAAATATTTAAAAAAAATTAATAAAAGTGCTTACATTACCATATAAATACTACCGTACAAAAAATATTTAAGAGAACAGCTTATTCCAAAAGATCGATCTAAATAGGATAAATTGAACTTGAGTACCAAGATAAAAATTATTATTTAAAACCTGTGGTAAAACTGAATTAACATATTCTTAAATGTGTATGTATTTAAGTACACATATCATATCCTTGAAGTGGTTAGTACCAGCAGCATAGTCGTATTTATACACTCTAAGCGAGAACTCGTGCAGCCTTTTCGATGCTTCATTATCAAAATGTTGGTTCTAACTTATAAAAGAAAGTTTTCCCTCTGCGTTTCAGAAGCACCAAATGAGATTTTGTGGTCCATATTTTTTTACACTTCGTGCATTTCAGAAAATTTTTTTTGAGATAAAGAGTCAACATTTAGAGTTTTTGCACAAAATATTTTAAAGTTGTAGAAAAAATTCCTTTAAAAAAATTTCATATTGTTAACATTATTCCATATTATTGAAATCGTAAAAATATCACCAAGGAGTTCAAATATCGCCAAGTAAATCGCCAATCGGCATTTCAAAAATTTCATCGCAAAAAACAAATTTTCGTCGCCACGTTTGGCGAGATATCGCCATATCTGACAACACTGCCCTCAGCTACTTTAAACTCATTTTAATTTCGTATTTACATTTTTCTGATAATATTTTAGATGACACCTTAGCTGATTAGCAAGTGCTTTGACTACACAATGTGAAATACATACGTTTAGTTCGAACCCCAGCCATATTTTTTTCAGCTTACTGACTACCAAGTGACTTAAATAAAGTCAACTTTAAGTTAGTTAAAAAGTAGCGCACAGTGGGGCAACTGAGTGAGTTTCACTTAGGACATCGCAATGTTAAAATAGTTAGTTGTTTCCATTGCAAAGTAATCCAAGTTTCAACCAGTACTAGTTGCAAAATAGTTAGTTTAAAGTTAATTTAAAGTTAACTGAGTTTCGCACTAACGAGACAACTGCTTTTACAAACTATTATATATACATACACTCACACACACACTTTTCTCTCGGTGAGCATCACCGATGTAAAGGCAACTAAAGCAGTGCTGTCCACCGAGAGACCAATGTATTCGTGTATTTCTATTGATTTTTATACATAAGAAGCCGATTGAAGTTCGTTACTCTGGTGCCACATTGGCCAACTACGAATTACGGAATGCTGCCATTTAAGTGTTATTTTAATAATTTTTATTGATATACATATAAGTACATTGAACTATATTTAAAAATGTTTACTCTATTTTACTTAACCAAAGCAAATGTACTTTAGCAAAATTTTTAATTAATTTTTTTTTAGCCGCTTTAAATTGGTTAGTTTAACAAACTTTACTGAATGGTGCCACTTCAGTCGTATAAAATGTTCTAATTTATCTAAAACTTATTTGTTTTGTATTTTGCGAATCATAGGACAGGAAAGAAATAAATATTTTACTATTACTCCTTAATATAATAAAATATAATATTGTAGCATTTTATTTAGTGATTTTTATAATTTTTCATATTTCCTGTGCATTATGTTGCATGTTGTTGGTGAATTTGTTGTAATGTTGACAAGTCTACAAATAACTTTAAAACACGCAATATGATTTATTTTTACAAAACTGATACAAAATAGCTTATTGGTGCTGGTAAGCATGTAAGGGAATTTCTTTTCAAGGCAAAATTTATATTGGCTATAACGTTAGAGGTAAGTATAAAATATAAAGTTTAAGTGTAGTTTTATTGAAATTTAGTTTTTAAATTTATAATTGTTCAATTCACAAGCTCAGTCGTAAAAAACCCAAATTTTATTTTTGTATTATTATTTTATTATATTTTTCAATGTCAGAAATTAAAGTTGACATTCATTTTATTTGATAGCATGATGTTAAACTAGGTATAAAAATTTTAATTTGATGCAAAATGTAAAGTTTTAAACGATAAGCAATTTTGATTAAAATATCTTAAAAATTAAATTGAAATGAACTAAATATATATTTATGATTGAGAAGAATTTATTTTCTGCTATTCCCAAACCTTGCCTCAATACATTTATTTGAAAACCATATAATATTCAATCGTATAATTAGAACACAATTTTTTATGAAAATTATTAACAACAATAAGTCAACATTGTATAATTATATGATTAGAAGGTGGCGTTGGCTGAAGTAGTTAGCACGCTGACCTGAAAATCGAAGGTCCTTGGTTCGACATTGGTCCCCGAGACAGTTATCAAATAACAACACCTCGCATTTTTCTGATGTGCATTAGTTTTCTTTTGTATCAGTTCTTGTAGGAAAAGTTCTACTGATGAAGGCATAGACACTGGTCACTGAGCTACACCGACTTCAGCAGATGCTAGTCCTAATGTCATATCAGAGCACCCTCCTTCGTCGGTATTATGTATCAGAATCATCGACCAATAAAATGGCTATTTAACACAGTTTCAAAATTTAATACGTCTCATTGACACCAGAGGCGCTGCAACACTGTATTGTTAAAAAAAACGTGCAAAAAGCAGAGTTGTAAAATAATGGAGATTTCTTCTATCTCCTCCTTCACCATCTGTCTTCTTTCTCTATCACTATCCCTTCCCTATCAATCTCTCTCACTAACTCAAAGGTAACTCAAAGGCATAATTATACTGGACTAAAGTGAGCTGGACTTTAAATTTCACCCTTCCTTACCTGCAGCCTGCTAACCTAACCTAACCCATCCCAGACGATTAGGCAACTCATACAACGTGAATGCGAACTTGTTATTTAAATTTAAATAATATATCGCTTCCCTAAGCGGAAAACGCTTTGTTAACCAAAAATTTAAAATCGATTTTTTTATAGATTCTGTGGTATTTCATCTATATTGATGATATCTAAAGAAAAATTCTAAATCTCTTCCGATTTTGTTTATTTTACAATTTTAACATATTTTTCCTCCTTTTGTAAAATTTTGAATATTTTAGGGGATTTTTGCGTGTCAGGTAACGTTATGTATGTATGTAAAAAAAAGCAAAACGCAGCAGATTAAAAGATCAATTACAGTTCCATTTATAACAGTTTTTCCTCTCACATTATACAATTTTTCTCTGTGTCATTATCGATGGAAACATTATGACGACAATCCTTTTGAATTTTGCACTTAATTGTCAAATAATTTGCTTCAAATAAAAATCGTTTGAATTTTCTGCAACGTTTAAGCAAACAAGTAAAAAAAAATTGCACTTGCAAATTTCGTAACAATGCGCTCTTTACTTTTACCACAATTAACTAATTACTTGCCATAACAATTTGACACTATTGAACTCTTAATTGACAATTCATTTAAAATTGTTCACAAAACAAACATAATTCCGCAATAACTAGTTTGTCCTTATTTTTTTTCAAATGACGTCCTAAAATATGCACACACTAGGCCAATTTTTATAAATCATAAAAATTTGAGATTTATTGCATATGATTTCAATGAGAAATAAAATTGTGCAAAAATAAACCTTTCAAATGCAGTTTAGTGGTGGGAGTATAAAATAAAACAATAGCCAACAAAAAAGGGAAAATATTTAAAAATAAACAAACAAAATTAAAGAAACAAAAAGTAAAAGCCAACGACATAAATTAACTCTTCGCAGCAATATTTTGTTTTTTTCCCGATTTCATGGCTCAGCTGTCAATATGACAATATTTGACACATACACAATTTATTTGTGTAATAAAAAATGGAAAAAAATACTTAACAGATTTATGGTCGACACTTCGAACATAAACATTTGGTTTAATCCCAATGTTATGGTTAAATGTACTCAAGCATGTATGTATGTTTACAACAAAAGTAAATATATAACTATCCTTATGTATTTTTAAAGACAATCATAAAAATCAATCTATTGTTAAAACATGTAAAATATTTTCCAAGTAAAACTGCCATCATACCAGTAGATTACTACAATTTTATATGTTATGCAAAAATCATTTACATCGAAAACTATAATATGTTTACTAATATAAGAGTCTACTCCAAGTTGTGGTTTATTATTTATCATAAATTTGAAGCTTTTAGAAATTTTAGAAATTTTAGAAATACGTATGCGCATACAAACATACTGTGTACATTAGGGAAATGTATATTTTTTGTTATTTTTTTTAATGGCAGGGCTGAATGGTCCATGAAAAAATATTTTGGGTTTTTAGTTTAGGTTTGGGTTTAGGTTTAGGTTTAGGTTTTTACCCTTTAAAAAGGCATTTCTGTGGACTCGATAATTTGTAAATGAATAAAAGACCCCTGTGTAGGAAAGGGATACTGATAGAGAAGACAGGTGGTGAAGGAAGATATAGAGTAAAGCTTCATTGTTTCACAACCAACTCTGCTTTTTGCCCGTTTTTAATAATGCAGTGTTGCAGCGCCTCTGGTGTCCATGAGGCGTATTAAATATTCAAAGTTGTTTTAAGTCACTATTTTCATGGTTATTTTACTTTGCCGATGATTTTACTACACAATACCGACGAAGAGGGCGCTCTGATGCTGCATTAGGATTAATATCCGCTGATTCAGTAACCAGTGTCTATGCCTTCATCACTTGAGATTTCCTACAAAAAATGATACAAAGTGACACTAATTCATATCAGAAAAATGCGTGGTGTTATTATTTGATGACTGTTGGATACCGGACTCTAACCAAGGACCTTCGGCTTTGAAGTCAACATGCTAACTACTTCAGCCAACGCCACCCTCAATTACTTAAATGATTCACAACTGAATAACACTGCGTCTACTCAGCTGTTTTATACACACGTCTCAGAAAACTTGACTACGCTGATCTTGAAGCAAAGCCTCCTCTGTGCTGTTCTTCACACAAGACTCACTCTGCCGACGCTCACTGTTTGTACAGCAATAATGATTCACTGACTTAACACACTTTTACACACTTTTGCATGACTATCAACTGCTATTAACTGAGATTTACTCTTTCTTCACAATAAACAATTGAATTTCAGACTCACTTTATGATATACTGAACTGTCGGCAGATGCGTCGCCTTTTTATGTATAATTCGCACAAGGCTTCCAGAAAATGACAGCAACGTCCAGACAATCTCAGCAGCTTCTACAATGCTTGTTTTCAATTGCGCAATTACCCAGTGAAAAAAATGGAAGTCATTCTAGCGGAAGTACATTTTCATTGCTTCCAAAAAATCGATACTTTTAATTTGCCGAGAGTGAGCAAGAACCCATGTAGAAGCTTATTTTAGTCACACAAAACCTTGTAACTCCTCCATAGTGTTAGAAAATACTCACCAGAATTCAACAAAAATAATTTTTTTTAAAGAAATTAATGATTTATTTTTAGTCTAAAATTTAAAAGTTATTTGCTTAAATTTACATGAAAACACTGTTTCGGGCTTAAGTTCGTATAAAAAGAAACGAATTGGTAAAAAAGGCAACTATTTACCCTTTTTTCTAGATGAAAATATTATCATAGAACACAAAAAAGGGAATTTTTCTTAATATCGCTTCCAATTCAGTGACCAAGCATCGAAAAAAAGAACTTCTTGCAATGACAACCCTATGTAAAAATCATTAGATCGGATCGAAATTTGCACTACTTCCGCATCGTAAACTCTACATTTTCATGACTTTTTTGGTGTCTCTTTTTTTACTGGGTAGTTTATGTACTAAATATGTATGTATGTATGTGCATCATTATAGAAGCAATTCATAATGGTTGTTTACTGGTGAATCTTTTTTTTTTATTTTAATTTTTGTCTGCACTACAATGTACATATGTGTGTGTTTGTATGTGTATCTTCTTTAAGGCCTTGTCAAATAAAACTTTTGCTTCTCGTTGAGTTGAAGTTTCGCTTTTACATCTAAGACTAAATGTACATGCTTATATCATGCGTGTCACATAAAAAACTTTTAAGGCAAAGCGAAGCGAAAAGAATGGGCAACTCTCAACTTCTTTCTTGCTTTGGTGTACTTTTCTTAATTTGTTTGACCAAATTTTATTAAACTTTTGGTAAATTTACATTAAAAAACGACTTAATGGCATCAGAGTAATCGAATTGTGCTGTGTTTTATGCATAAAACACTGAAACAGACATTAACAGCCTGTTTTTGTAACATAAGTTTTTTTATATTGTACGTCAAATAACGAATGAATTGAACTTTTGGTTTTTTTTTTCATTTTATTTTGAGTAAAACAAATAAGCTTTTAGCTTTCGTTTCAAAAATTGGTTCACGTATGTACGACACAAATAAAATCAACTGTCAAATTAAATAATCAGGAAAAATTGAACGTGTTGGTGAATCTTTTGAATTTTTACAATTAAAATTTAAAATAATGGATGTTTTACCAAGAAAATCTAAATTTCAGCATAAAAAAAACTAATCCTTGGCAATTTAAAGTGTTGGTCCAATCAAGTCAATTACCACCTCCGAAAGTTTTGATTTCGATATGTATGAAATACATTCCTTTCCGGCACCAAACTGGTTACCACCAGTTGCGAGAAATTTTAGGAATGTTGTCACTTTAATTATAGCTAGAATGCTAGTGATTCTATTGTTTTGCTTCATTGCAGATTCCATTTTCTCGAGCAGTATTCGAAAAACTTCCTTGTTGGAAGTGGTATATAACCATTTTATTTATTGAACTTACTGCTCGTGTGGAAACTGTAGCAAATTTGCTGTGTCTCGCAATCTTCAGCGTTATCTCGGTCGCTATAAAAAAATCCAAGTGCAACGGATCAAATCATTGTTTTTTCAATAACCGCGTATTTTTTGTACACTTTAAACAAATAATTTTTGAAAACTTTACTTTTTATTTATTTTTACAATTGATTGATAGGGTTGCTTCCTTTTAATTTTTAAAGAAACTTTTAAATTTCTATGAAAAAAGCTCTAAGAATTACAACTAAATGAGTAATGGAAACATTGTTCTTAGACGTTTAATTACAAACAAAAAAAAGCTTTTATTTTCAAACGAAAAAAGAAAATGTACTCAATTTCCAACTCGATCGTTGGCCTAATAATCGCTCGCCTTCTAACGTAAGGCAGTTCGATGAACAGGCTGTAAGTGTTGTCAAAGTTTTTATTGTGTCATACACATTTTGCTTCACGCTTTTTCCCAAAGTTAGAAACGTTACGCAAAGCGTTGAAGTTGTATCTGACACGACCTTAACAAGCAGAAGCTATTATTGTTGTTGCTCTAGTTCAGTGTTGCCAAAACGGCGGTTTTCCCGCTATATGTGACTGTATTTTGTTGTCATTAGCGGCAAGTCTATTTAAAAAACCACCAGCGGTAATTTTAGCGGAAGAATTTCTTAGTTGACTGATTATCAGCGTTTTTCTGAAACTTATAAAGAAAGGTATTGAATCAAAATAAAGTATTTTTAACTCAGCTCTGCGACACGTACCCTGGTATTTATGTAGGGGTTTTTTTTCGATATAATCACGCACAGAGAAAAGAAACTAACGTTACTTTTTTGCAAATAAAAAATTTACATATTGTGGTCGTGTAATGTGAAACGTTAAGAGGTTAAAAATAAAAACATGTATATACATACGAGTATAAAAGTGAAAAATCTAATTTTTAGTGAATAAAATTTAATTAGAGATTAAAATTATATTACAAACCAATTTAATCATTATTTTCGTATTAAAAATAATAGTAAACAAATCTTTAATTTAAACAAACGGAAAACAAACCGAAACTGGGTGATTGGACCAGTGAGTATGAGTACAAAAATGTCTCAAAACAATAACTTTTTCTGAATAATTTGTTTTAGATTAGACTTTTTTAATTAAATTTTCCTTCGAAATTAAACTTCAAGCCAATTTGAATTGAGCCACAGAGTTTATTTTGTTAACACTATTTTTTAATTTCAGATAGTCAGAAAGTCAGGAAATTTTAACAATATTTTACAAATACTTCAAGCAAAACGGCAAGATATTATACTACACGTGTAGAATAATTGGGGTCTATCGTAGAAAATATTGAAAAGATACTGATTCAGATTAAACATAATTATTATAAGATGGAAAAGTCCCTTGGATTCTACTTTTTCCTGGTTCGATGTTCGTGTATGGAAACTCTGCAGGAAATAAAATACCTACTTAAAGAGTAGGCTGAGTTTTGCTTACAAATATTGGGGAAATATGAGATTCCAACATACATACATACACATGTATATATATCTATGAATATGTATACATATTTTATAAAATTTATCTTATTCTCTTTTTTTTATCAATAGACCATAAAAAAGACTCATGTTGGTTATAAAAAATTCAGCGGCTATATTAGCGTTTATTTTTTTATTTAGCTAGCGGCTTTTAGCGGGTTTTCAGGGGCTATATGGTGGGAAATGCCTACAACATTTTGGCAACACTGCTCTAGTTGCAAGTGTAATTAGTTTTTTATCTAAACAATTCTAGATAATTCTGTTTTGTTTGCACAAATGTTTTCTTTATAAACGCACTGGCTTTTACCCATGGCTCCGCTAGCGTTAATATAATATTTTGAAAACTATATTTAAAATTTATGATAATGTTAAAAAAATTATAAAAACCGACTAAAATATTATAGAAAAATTAAAACCAAAATAAAAACTGATTTTAAAATGGCTTTTTCGGAAAAGACTCGAACGAAATATTAAAATAAATCCAGTTCCGAACTGGATACAAAAATACGCAACGGTGGTAATGTAGCTTTTCATTAATGAAAGAATTTTCAAAATCGGTTTAGCGGTTTAAAAATCCGTACCGAATATAAAAACCGGTTCCGAACCGGATGAAAAATAAACTTTGTTTAACGCTGGTAATTGGTTTACTGGTTTGGGCGTGAAATCGTAGCAAGCAAACACTTTCCACTTTCACATTTATAATATAAGTAAGGATTTACGTTAGCTCTGTTCGAATATTGCTTGGGCAACAATATATATTATTTCGTTTTTACTTTTCACGATTTCAGATATTTATAATTTTTTAGATCTATTAATATTGTTATGTTGTCTTAAAAATGATAATAAAATTGGAAGATTTCAGAAAAAGATTAGCTTTCGGTACGGAAGGTTTTGGTTAAAAACTGCCTTAAGATGGCTCAAGGCTGGTACTCACTATCCTTCAAAATACAATCCTGACAAAATCCAGGATTGTATTGTATGATGAAGTTTATGAAAATTAAGTGAGAAAATTTTTAGATATTTTAATTGAACTGTAGTGAAACTCACATTAATTAATAAAAATATTTCATTCAATAAGAATTGAAATTACTGAACTTGAGCCTAACTATGAGTTTATGAAAATTTTCAAAAGACAATAAATAAAAATTGGTGCGTTTGTCCAGAGCAGTGAGTACCATCCTGTCAAATTTTAGTAAACAAAAGTTATATCCCTAATGTACATATAAATCCTTACGGAATCTCATAGAACTATTGGTATTTTACCCTGAATTTATGTATGTAGTTACGAGTACTTTCCCCTGTTTTACAATAAATATAAATTAAATTAACAAATTTTATAGATTTCAGCTTTCTTCTTTTTTTTGTACATAAAAATTTGTGCAAATAAACGGATGATGAATTTTTACTGTTAGTTTGTTGCATTTATGGTAGAATAAGTAAAAGGAAAACGTGCAAAAATTTTAAGAAAAAATGTAAAAGTAGATTACCGAAGGGCTAAGAATTTCGCCAAAGTGTGCTTGTATACATTTCTAACATAATATTTTAAGAATCTTTAACTCGAAAAAGAAATTACTATAGTCTGTAGTTGAAGCTTTATATGTATATATAAGGTCCGTTCGTGTACGATATCGGTGTCGAAACAGTCGACTTGCCAATTTGTTTATTACATGATTTTGTAAAAATCAAAACAATTCACATATTCCATTTGCAAAAAAGTTTCGTACTTAAAGAAGAAATCTACATCAACTAACACCACATACAGTGGACTAGGGATGGGGCACACGGGAAAAATTTATATATCGTGTCGATATTTTTGAACAGTATCGATATATATTTTTTTAAAACATCGATATTTCGAAAAATCGATATTTTTAATATGAAAAATAATTTTTTCCAAAAATATTCCAAATTTGAAATAAATACACTCACTAACATACAAAAATATGTATTCACAAACATGTTACATACATTTTTTATTAAAAATTCAATATTTTTTTATCAAACAATTCAATAAAAACAATTGCTTAATTCACAACAATCTTTATCGTGTATTTGTGTATCAAATACACTATTTGTTTCTTAATTGTGAACACCCTCTATGTAGTGTATTAATGTATTTTGTATTTTTAATGAAAAAAGAAGAACAAGCTACATACAAATTCTCTCAGAGAGCCTCTCTCTGAATACAACATTTTAAAAACATATGAAATAAAAGTGTATTTCATTTTTATATGAAAATTTCATACAACAAATGTAACACTCTTGTATTTAATATGATAATACAATCGATACAGAGATACAAGAGGTTTTGTGAATTAAACAAAAGATTATACAGAAAAATAATAATAGGGCATTTACACATGCAAAAAAACTAGCAAATTTTAATTAGAATCTTTATGGAAATCTATACCGTTTACACTATGTTTTTCTGACATTCATAATAATTTAACCGAAAAAATTCCAAAACTACAACCAAACAACTACAATTTAGCCAATTCATACTCTTTTTTAAGCAGACCGTAGCTAATTCAATCATCTTTTATATAAATATTTTGTACAGCGTAGTAAAAATAAAATGAAAATTTTCGATTTTGAGTAGATTGCCTACAAGTCTACTCTCAAACTAGATTTTCTTTGTATGAAAAATCTAGTAAAAAGCAACTAGATTTTGCTCGAAATCTCGTAAATGCTAGATTTTGCTATAATGTAAATGCACTATTATACTCAAATTGCATTTATTGTGTATAAATGTCAAAATAGCTATTCTAAGGGCACTGCTACACGTTCAATAAATATTGAACGCGATCCAGTATTGCGATATTTATTGAATGCGTAGCATGCAGTATTGATGGATCGCTATCAATATCGCAGACAGGCCTAAATTATGGAATACAGATCACGGATCAAGGATCACGGATGGCGTGATAAATATTGAACGTTTATCATTTTCATGATATTAGATCGTGATACGTTAATAAAAAGTGAAATAAAACAAATAAAATAAAAGACGCAGTGAAAATTTTAACAAAAAAAAGTAAAAAAGTTTATTACATTTGTGTAAAAATTATTAAAGGGTAATGGCAGAAGATAATGAAAGCGAGTGTGTTCTATCGGTGGAATCGAAATTAACGACTGAAAATATTATTTTAAAAGACTTAATATTTAATTTGGAGGCATTGCCGGAGTTTTGGGACTCGTCGGATTATTTTTTTTTCTCGCAACATTTTATTAATAAACGATCCGCACAGCACAAAAATAACGTAAATACTGACGCGATAAATATTGAACGTGTAGCATACGCTTTTGATCCATCAATGCATTAAAATGGATCGCGATCCAAATATCACAATATATATTGAACGTGTAGCAGTGCCCTAAAAATATGTATATTTTTGGCCAAAACAGCTCGAAACTAAAAAACTAATTTTTCATACAAAAATTTTGTCTGACGTTTTATTTTTTTTTTTTGCTTTCAAAAATTATATCAGAGTCTGAACACAGTGTAACGATTATTTATTGCGGTGCGGTTTTCCATACGATTTGGAAGTAAAAATCTGCAGTGCGGGACGGAATAAAATTAAAATATATTTTATTTTCATTGCGAACTTTCTTATTCTCTCAATTTTTGATACTCTTTCTGTTGCTGACGTTGCCGTAGTTTTCGAATACTTGGCTGTGTTCACAACATTATTGAGAAAAAAACATGATATTGAAGCTCAAACATTTTTGTCATAGATTATATGTAAAAGTTTAAAAAATGCGAATGTATAAAATGCGAATGTATAAAATGTTAATAATTTTTTTGTTTTAGTTATAAAAGTGTGTGCACAAAAAATTAATAAAAATTTATACAAATAATGACAAGTATTCCCGTCGCCGTCTTCCGTTGTATTATGTTTATTTTTCTCTCTCGCAATAAGAAATCGTACCGCACCGCAAACATTGTGTTTAGACTCTAAGTCAATGCTGTCAGTAAATTTTTAGATAAATACCTACTTACGTTCAAACTTTCGCTGCGAAATTAATCATTTTTATTTAAAGTAGTATGAAAATTTTTACTTCTATGTAAAATATGTCACAGTACAAAAAAAGAGTTGTATGGAAATTTTTTTGGCTAAACCAATTGTGTGATAGAGCTGGGTCCAACTCGTTCATTTTTGCCACAAACCTATATTGTATTTCCACACGTTTTGTATGTCTTACCACACAAATTGCAAGAAGCGGGTTCGTTGTTGTCTTTTTTTTAAATTTCCACACAAATCCACTAAAGCAATAAACAAAACCAATAAAAAATTACTAGTAGTTACTCCGTATATTGACCAAGGCACACCAAAAAGTTAGCCCTGGTTCACCAACAAATATTACAGCACAAAAACCGCGTGAAATTTGTTTGGTTATTGGTTTGCGACACAGTATATTAAAAATACATTATGTCTGCAGCTAACAAAAGTCACCTGGCTTAGTGGTGTTTCCGTATATATACGCCTTGGCTGTTATTGTGAATTTTTTTTCTTCGCATCACAGAATCATCTTAAGAATATCCAAACCCGATACTCGTAAATAAGAATCGATGTATCGATGTATCGGCTTTTGAAATATCGGCGATATATATCGATATTTCTGTTTTCAAATATCGATATTTCGATATATCGTTATTTTCGCCCATCCCTATAGTGGACCAAACACAAAAGAACGCTGATGATGAAGGTTTAGTGGCCTTCGAAAACGGCTAGCCATACATAATATATATTTTATATTATACATTCATACTACATACATATGTGTCGTCAGAATATTTGCAACTAACTTTGATGTTATTTGTTCATTAATAATTATCACATGCAATTTGGCCTACAAGGTGATAAGAACTGTTCAAGCCTGTTCAATTCATAAAAAAAGAGTAGAAATATTTTTTTAAATTTTTTTTCAAATGTTTTTATTGTATAGATTCTCAAATATTATATCTTACAGAAAATTATCGTGTAAAATTTTAAACACGACTGCAGGACTGTTAATAATTTTTTGGAAACGAGAAATTTACTCGGCCTCGAATTACGGAACAGGGCCGATTAATTTCTTGTATAATTTAACATGTAGCAACACAAAATATTATAACTTTAAAGATATAGCAATGGGACGCCCACTTTAACATTCTTCTTTCTCATTGCGCATTTCAGCGAAGAAACGCTTGATATCTTCTTTAGTAACTACGCTTTTGTTGGTTGCAAATGTTTGTAAATATTCTTTAAGTTTATCTTTCATCCGATTGTATCCGGTAATGACATTAATTTCCTGGACTCTATCGATTGAAGCTAAAGCACGGATACCTTGTTCATATGTTGACTCATTCATTGTATGTTTCTCTATGCCTCGTTCCTCGTAACTCTTAGTTGAATCTTCAGGGTCCAAAAGGTATTCAATGTTTTCCTTCTCGTACACCATCAAACAAGAGGAACATCGACACAGTGCCATCCTCCAATCAGGTGCCCAAAAAGTAGGTCCATTAATATAATCACTTGTTAGATTAGGTTTTCGACAAACTTGCTCCAACTTTTGACGCTTAGCGGATGGTCCATTTTCCAAAATACTTTTATTCAAGGCGCTTTGAAATTTATTGTCATTATCTTCCAAACTATTAACTTTTTTCAATGCCAAGCCTGTATAATGACGCAGTATTCTATGTTCATTCATGCAATTGCCGCATATCATTTCTGTGCAAGCTGCAGCTAATCTTTTAGCATTAGCAGGAATATTTAAGTGTTGCAAATGGTACCAGTCCTCACAAATAACGCACTGTAACATCAATTCATCCACTGATCGTTCTGGAACTGGGTATGGGCGTTGGCATACACAATACAAGCCCTGGAAGTTTTGATTGTACAAATTTTTATCGTTTGCTTTTACAGGCTGCTTAAAACTGGCATTTAAATTGCAATGGTTTCCCTTTATACGGTCTGTGGGACAGTCGCAACGAAAATTCCTTTTTGTGTACAATTCAACCAATTCATGATTCTCATGACACTGATAAGAGCAAGCCAAACAAATTCCTGCACAATTCTTAAAGTTATTGCGCCCATCTGGACAACACGTCAAGCAGGAATAGAGTGCTTGCCTTTTAATTGGGCCCAAGGTATATGTGCAGTTTTTATCATCAGATGCTCCAAATACTGCATCATACTGTTCCTCTAGTTCTTTTGCTTCTTCCAACACATCCAACATGGTTACACTAGGCTCTTCTACAGAATTCTCAGCTAATTCATTGACATTCATTTTAAAAAAAATTTTATGCAAAAAAACCGGACCAATTGACGCTGCAAAGGCGATAATTTATTTTGCAATTGTAAGAAACAAAATGTATATTCACGAAAAATTTTACGAAATTTAAGACGAACAATTTTTTTTATTTATAAAAATAAAATAATTTTTTTTTGTGAAAATACAATTTTATGAAAGCTTAAATCAAGGCCCTTTGATATGCTTTGGGTTAAGAAGCAGCAAAAGTATGCAGAGCAGGAGGGAGTTAGTGGCAAAATATAATGTAGGCTTAAAGGATAGAGGGATGATATCTGTATTACACACATGCACAATATGTAACTTTTACAAAAATTTCCCCGCTGGTTATTAATCCTTCGGGTTTAAAAATATAAAACACAAAACATTGACAAACTTAACTACCATACCACACTATTTATTTAAAATATTTGTTATTTCATGCACAGACATACACACATATGTACATGCATCAATAAGATCGCCGGTTTAAGTAACCCAACATAACAAATGTATTGAGAAAAATATTGTAATAAGCTTACTTACTTACATAAGCCTTAATTAAGCTTGAAAAGGAATTGAAAATATATTGAAAAAAACTTTTTAATAAAAAAAATTAAACCGACTTTACGCACTAAAAACTTAAAAGTAACGCTCCATGCCCAAAAATAAAAATTAAAAATCGCCCAAAACTTTTTTCATACAAATTCTAAGTAATTTTTCATTTGGCGATTTGGTTTTGGTTTTGGGCAATTTTTAATTTTATAATAATAATGCTAAACTGAAAAAGTTTTTATTTTATACTTTCCTGATTGGGAGATTGATCTCTTTGTATGGGAGTGAGCCCTTCCCTTATTCTCACACCATCACTTTTCCTGTGGTTTAGCGCATATTGTTGAAAATGGGACTAGCTGTGGAGTATACCATTTCATATAAAAAAAAGAATTTATAAAATGGCTTCATAAATGGCGGAGAAATCGGTGTGAATCGGTGTGTTTTTAGTCAGTTAAAAATTTATCGTTACAACAGCAGAAAATTCAAAATGGAACGCTTTGCAATTGTAGAATAAGGTCACGCAAATAATTGCTCAATTCACAACAATCTGCATCGTGTATTTGTGTATCAAATACATTTTCTATTTTTTAATTGTTAACACCCTAATTGTAGTGTATTAATGTATTTTGTATTTTTAATGGAAAAAGAAGAACAAGCTATATACCATTTCTCTCGGAGAGCCTCTCTCTGAGTACAACATTTTAATAACATATGAAATAAAAGTGTAATATTGTATTTCAATTTTATATGAAAATTTCATACAACAAATGTTACACTCTTGTATTTAATATGATAATACAATCGATGCAGAGATACAAGAGGTTTTGTGAATTAAGCAAATATTATTTTAACTTTTGTTTGGAAAGCTTATTTTTATAAATATTTCTTATAAGCTTTTTTATATAATTGCTTGACTGCTAAAAAATAAAAATTTAAATTATGATACCTTAAATGTGGGCTCGAAACCCCACTAGTAGATTACTCTATTATATCAAGAACAAATATTTTAATTATTTACGTCAATTTGCCTAAAGTCTAACATTATAATTAATGTTAGGCTTTTCTTGGACATTATAAATGAACTTGCGTAATGTTAAAAATTAATAATTTTTATATATTATATATTATCAAGTTGTATTGAAGTTTGATTATTGTATGGTATGGTGGGTTATTGTATGCACATACACACAAACATACATGCATGAAGTTGTGTAAGAGTACCGGCAAAAGTAAATTTGTTTGTACATATGTAGTTGTAATTTATAGCGATTCCCTCGGTACAACGAGTGACTATATCCATACAGTTGATTTATAGATGTTATTGAAAAATAGCAAGTAGAGCTTTTAATTATGAGGAATGACATTAGTTGGTTGCTGTTTGTTTGTTTTGGCCAGTGCTGCAGTTTTACTCTAAAAATCCATACCATTCCCCCATAAACTTCGAGTACATTTGCTTGCCATCGGCCGTCGCTTCAAGGTAAAACTTTAGTTTTTTTATATTTCATAGTTTATTATTAGTTTTATTACAAGTTTTATACAAAAATAGTAGGGTTAATATTGTGAGGGTATAGAAAAACGTTTGCAAGCAAACAAATACAAATAGTTTTAGCAGATTTCTTTTAAACGTTTCTGCTGGTAATTTAAAAAAAAAAGAAGCAAAATAAAACCAAGGCTGTAGAATAGTAGTGAGTCTTACACACACACATACACAAATACTTTTGCAGAGAATATTTCTGGCGATAAAACATGATTTTACATGTTGGCAAATAATGGAGCGGGTGTGTTTTAATAGAATTTACAACACTTGAGGGAATTTATGGAAACATATCGTGTTGCATATAAACATAAGCTGGTGAAATGTAAATATTTATATAAAACAGATATAAACAATAATAGATTTTATACACAGGACATGGTTATTAATATTGCAGGTGTGTTTCTATGCTGTCCTGCAATATATTTGAGACCATTACACGTACAATGAAAACTTCATATAAACGAAATTGCTAAATTGTTTTAAGTTTTTAAATATTATAGACATAATTTTTAAGACTATCGCTGAAAAATGGTTCACTATAATAAGAAAAATAAATTTTTAAATGATTTAAGACCAGAAAAATTAGACAGTTTTTCAATAAGAAAATTAAATTCTAAAGTGTCTTGTGATATTTGGAAAAATTTTTTTTATTTGAAGCTCCTACTTTACTACATTGGCTAACTTTTTTCAGCTCTAATTATTAAATTAAGTAAAGAAAATAAATGTAAATAACAACAACAGCTATTCAAGTCGTTATTTACATATATTTTCTTTACATACATGCTTTTACAATTAGAGCTAAAAAAATTTAAGCCAATGTAGGAAAGTAAGAAAATAAAAAACATGTTGATTATTGAGTTCGTGTTTCAACTTTGTTATTTGTTGAGCTTCTCATTTTTTTAAATGAAAGTTTATAACATATGAATTCTAGTTGTTCTTAGAAACTTTGGGTAAAGGTTTCCTGATGACCTGCATCAGCAGCAGTGGAATGCGCATAGAATCCAGCTAAGCCCCTCAATAATCAATTTCAATGTATTTTTAATAAAAAATTATTTTACTGAATAATTAAAATAATAATTTGAGATTATTAGTGCGCTAATAAATTTTAAACTTAAATTTTAACAATTCCCAATAAAAAAAACACTAAATTTAATTTTTTTATTAAATGTCTATTAAAAATTTAAGAAGTTTATTATTCGACATATTGTCATAATTATATTTTAATTTGAAATTTATTTGCTTGTGGTTTAGCTACTGATGATTTGGTTTAAGCGCCAATGAAATACGTATATAGACCAAGCTAAACCACAAGCAAATAAATTTCAAATGTCTATAAAAAAGTTCACTAAAGTTAAAGTTTGTTTTTTGTTGGTTAGGCGCGTCTAAATGCATTTCGTAGGTGCTTAGGCAACAGTTAAAAAAACTTACAAAATCCCAATGCTTATACACAAGCTCACAATAAACTATTGAGAATTGTAAAACTACAAACACACTAGGGAAACAAAATAAATCTTTTAAAAAAATAACAACAAACAATATTATTCAGCATGTGTTGACTATTTAATTTTTCTACTACTTGTTTAAAATTGGTATGCATTTTGCTAACGCATTAAATAAAAATAAGAAAAAACTTAAATATTTACAAATATTTATATGATTGCTCATCAACAGTTTGTATTTATTTTTATATAAAAAAAACTAACCCCAAATTTAACTCACACTTATTTATATATACTCGATATTTTAGTAATTCGAATCTGAAACAATAAAAAGTTTTATTTATTTATTGACTCCAAAAACCATTAAACAATGAAAATGTTAATTAAAAGAAAACAACAGAATGACCATTTAAATTATTGTAGCTTTTGGAATCTACTAAACTATATTTTAAAATGAAACAAAAAAATTTTTGAATTAAACAATTGTTATAGCGATATTAAGCTGTACGCACACCATTCGAAGAGGAATTAATTAAGGATATGCGTATTCCGAAAAATATGATGAAAAAAATAATTTCAATTCAAAAACTTATCAACACAAAGTTTTTATACTTTTACGATGCGGTATTTATATATTGTGCAGATACAAAGTTGCCTAACATTGTAAACATGACCATTAAATTTAAAACCGATGCTTGGATAGCTTTCTTGAGTCGTTCTCAATACTTGTCAACGACTTTTTGAAAGATTAAGCATTGTAAATTTTTTTGTGCTGCTACGTAATGCTACTTTGTTAACATACTTCATCTCAAGCCTACTATTTAATATTAATTTACAACATGAAAAAAAATAAATAGAAAATTAAACTACATATTTAAATAATAAGGGAAACAATTTTGAGAAATTGTCTAGATATGATACGCAACTTTTCAGTTTATGCCCGGAAAAGCTTGATACTGAAATTCGATTTTAATAAATTCTTCCATTTAAAAAATTATAAAGATAATTGCCATTATTCATTCCAGTTGTCAACATCGACGATATGTTAGTACAATATCAAACAATTTGTGTTTCACTGCTCGTTCTCAAAAATATAATTTGTTGTATTGACAATCTATTTCTGCTACCTGAGGTCCAGAAAATATCATGAAACTTTCAGTCAGTTGTCTCTGACAACGGGTAGATAAGTCCCGTATTTTTTGGTATTGTATTGACATGACATCGATATTGACAACTGGAATAAGGCTGATTGTTTAATTTGAGTAGCCTTACTGTTTTGATTTGAAAAAAATATCGTAAACTTAATTCACAAAAACAAAAAAAAACCAACCACAATATATGTTTTTTATAACAGGAAATTAAAAGAACATTGTAAATTTTTATTTATACTGCAAATTTTGTAGTCGCTTTTGTTGTCGTATTGTAAGCTTAAACAAACACTGTTTTTTTTTTTTGTTTTAAAGCGACTTTTTATTTATTTTTAGTTGTTAGCTTAATAAGTGTTTATATATTTACACTGAGAGAAATATTTATTGTTTATAATTAAAAGGTAACAACACAGTTCTTTTATTTTGAAAAATCTCTTTAAATATAAAAACAAAATAAACTGAAGTAGTTACCAGGTTGACTAAAAAATCGACGGTCTTGGATTCAAGCCCGGTATCTATTAGTCATTAAAGTGACAACACCATCAACATTTGTATCAGTTGTTGCAGGAAAGTTAACGTGATGAAAGCATAGCCACTGGTCACTAAATTATACCGACTTCAGCAGATACTAATCCTAATGTAACATTAGAGCGCCCTCCTCCTCCTCCTCCTTCCTCGGTATTGAGCAGCAGCATCAATATGCCTCATTTACTACCAGAGGCGCTGCAACACTGCAGTATTAAAAAAACTGCAAAAAAGCAGAGTTGTAAAATAATGAAGCTTTCCTCTGTCTCTTCCTTTAACACAAGTCCACTCCATCACTATCGCTTTCCTAAAGAGGGTAATACCTACTAATAGCAGTAGGCATTCATCGCCTAAGTATTAATTCTCTTTAAAAGAAAAAACGTTTAACTGAACGAAAATTATAAGAATTCTCTTAAAATAAATATAAAAAAACAATATGCAAAAGCATTTCCACTTCATTTATGCGTGAAACTAAAATACGATACAACTAAAACTAAAAAGTCAAATGCGTATCAAGTGCATTGACTCTCCGTCATACATATAGTCGATCAAGAAAATATACCCATGATACTCAGGATATTTATTCATCATTCGCCACAGCATACATATGAGGAGTCGCAGAACAAACCGTGCTTTTTTGATTATTTGAAAATTTTGGAAAATCAAAAATTATTGTTTTCACCCGATTTTTGTATTAGTATGAATTTAGAATATATAACAAGCTATTTTCTTGTTATAAAATTCATCACACCACAATAAGTCGCAACAACAAATGTTAACGATGCACAAAATTGAAAGACTTTTAATATAAAATAAAATGTTAAAATAAAACAAAAAAAGAAACGTTTCGTTTAAAATAAAATGCACAATTAACGTTTTGGTTTGA
Organism: Tachina fera; assembly: GCA_905220375.1. Taxonomy (NCBI): domain Eukaryota; kingdom Metazoa; phylum Arthropoda; class Insecta; order Diptera; family Tachinidae; genus Tachina; species Tachina fera. Next base: position 80,160,756 of record LR999966.1, read on the forward strand.
GTATTTTCGATATGGAAAAGTCGTATATTCGAAATATATTTACATATTTAAAATAAAATCTTTAATAATAACACGGTATACCAGATGCAACTATTTCATTTAAAAATCAAACACGATATAAAAGTAAGAAATGTTAATCTGCTTGATTCGAGAAAATCTCGATATTTTCCCATCTCTAGTTGTAATGAAACAAACATAAATAATTTGTTAAGAAAAAACTATGCTTTTTTAAAATAAAAGAAAAAAAGCACGTTTTGCTCTGCATCAATTTTTTAAAGACAAAATTTTTCTATGAGAAGGGAAGAAATATTTAGCAAATGAGATATTTTCCAATAGAACTTAGCCAAATTAATCCAAAGACATCAAAAAAACATTTTCTAAATAAAATGGAAAAGGCACGCTTTGCTCTGCGACTCCTCATATACATATGTGTACATAAAATTTAATAAAAAATGTGGATGTGCGTTTAACAGTTTCAAAAGATTCTTTATGTGTTTGTGTAAATAAAAAAGCCCTGTACATATGCATGAGCAGCTGATGAATACTTATAGTATTTTTATACTCATGCATATGATTGTAGCTCATGCAGTCTATAAATTTTAGTTGCTGTTGTTTGCTCTGCGTTATTTAAAAAATGTATAGTATAGTTATATGTACTCAATTTAAAATTAATGTGTGTTTTTTTATTTTTAGCTTTACGTATTCATAGCTGTTTGACGGTTAAGTACTCAAAGAGTACTTAAAACAATACTTTTGTGTATTCTATAATCTGTACTTGCACTATCTCTTTTTTATCTCGCGTAACAAAAATGAATCTAATCTGATTACCATTTCCATTTCGTTTTGAGCTGGTAAGTATCAGAGAAGCGCAATGAGTAGTGAAAAAGTAAGTACAGTTACAGCATGACTTAAAGTTTCTTATACTTATACGCACTCATACTTATTGCAATTTTGTCTATGAATCAGATTCACTCGAAAGTTTGAAGTGAGCATCGAACTCATACTTAGCAACATTGTTGATTTCGACTCTCCTATGCCCAATGCCTATGGTCGATGCAATATAAATAAGTTTGATTCACAATGCAAACTTCGCAGGAATTGAAAAGCAACCCTTTTTACTACTATTGTATACTACTTGCAAATCAATGTGAGTAGTATAAGTATTTTCCTGAAATTATAAATCAAACTGAAGTGCTTTGTAAGTGTGAGTGTGGTATGAATATGAATGTCGACGTCGTATTCATATTTATTTTAATCTAAATTTATAAATTAATCTTATTGTGAGTGTTCGTACATGAGAGTAGTTGAGTTTAAACGATGTCTACACATTTATATTTAAAATTTCATGAGTCAGTATGAATAGCAAAAACACGATTCATTGCATATCACACACAAAGAAACGCAAAATAAAAAAAAGCAAAAAAAAAATTCTAAATATTTAGAGCTGATTATTAAATAAATGTTGGACTTTTCCGTACCATATTAGACTTGGGTCGAACTCAATCAGACGGTTTTGTTTGTGACACAAATCTATGATAGTTTGATCACAAGGTTTGGTCTTACGTTTGTGTCGAAGCGACCCAAGTCTAGATCATACATCGAAAATCTGAAAATTTTTAACAGTATTTAAAGAGTTCATTGTTGATTTAGTTTCTTTAAGTGTATTAAAAAATAAACTACTCAAGCACATAAATAAATTTAAACTAAATTTTTTTGTTTCCTTTGCTTTTGACAATAATGTTGAGATATATTTTTTTCTGTAAGAGAACGTGTGGCCCAAAAATGTAGACAGTTTATTTATATGTATGAATCTGATATATGATGTATATATATATATATATATATATATATATATATATATATATATATATGATGTATATATATATATATGATGTATATATATATATATATATATATATATATATATATATATATATATATATATATATATATATATATATTATATATATATATATATATATTTCATATTAAAAAATCCAATTGTAGGGGGACTGCTTACAAAATTTGTTGTTTAAAAAGCGAACAAATAAAACCATTAATGTGTATACGAAAGCATGGATACACGTACTTATGTATGTATGTCTGTAGATTGCATTAGTCTTTTGTACTTTTTTTGTGCACAAGTAAATTTTTATAACCTTTATTGCATTATACACATACACACAAACACACACATACACCACAGTTAGATACTGTTTCATACAGACATCCATGAGCTGGCCGATGCAAGTATTGCTCATGCTATATAACGATGACACTGACACCGGAAATGAACACATTTTCCGGATTTTTTTTCGTTATAAAATGATGGTGTGCTTGCATGTGCTTTTATGTACAAAACTTTACAATAACAATTACATATCACACATTTGTGGACTCATCGGATAATAAAAACTTCATTAAAATAAACAAAAAAAAAACAGCAACAAGCAAATGAAAAATGCAACATAAAACAAAGATACATACATATTATTATTACTCTATATTTAATAACAATATATTGTTGCATGATATACATACATGCCTCGCATGCATACATAGAAATGTATGTATATTTCTTTAAATAAAATTTCTTTATTCCAGAACATTCATGTATGTATATTAAACCATCAACATTCTTATTAGCGAGCTTCTTTTAGAAATCCTTAAAGTTTATTAAAGTCTAAGAACTTAATTTTTAACACTTGTTTTAATAACAATTTAATTTATTATCTCTCCCAGTTGCTAAACTTGTTGTTCAAGTGGAGTATCTATCCCTCGTTGTATATTTCAACTCATTAATAAAGTATTTTTTAATTGTAAGTATGCACTTTAAATAGAAGTTCTTGAAGTCGACAGCAAAAAAATAAACAAAATAAGCGAGAGTAGTTTATTTAGCTTTAACGAATCTTATATACCCTTTATTATATAAAACTTAAATAAATTTTAAAAAACATAACAAGGAAATTAAATTTTCATTGAATAAAATTATTTTATTCGAAAGATCAGTACATGACATTAACATATCAGAATGATTTCGGGTTCAAATCTGGACTGTAAGACAACTGAATTATTCACCAGTGCCTCGTTCTTGTAACAAATGTGAGAATTTTTCGAGTCGAAAATTTTTTATCAACTTGTGAAACATAAGGTTAGTAAGCAAAAACCTATTTCTTGTTTATATTTTTGTAAGTTAAAGTTTTTATGTGAGGAGTCTTGTGTAAAATAGGACACCCAGTATAATCATTTAATTTTTATAGATGCGATAACTTTTCAAGAGTTACATAAGAACCGTACAACCATTCTTCTTTTTTTCCGCATATAAACCGGTTTCGAAAAGTTTTATTTTCGAATAATTCATTGTGCCAGTTTTTATTTGTGGATAATTTTGAATTTTTTTATTGTCAAAATATTGAGTTTTTGATGAAAAAGAAAGCCGAAATTTTTTCTCAGACTTGTTGCATCATACATGTTTGATCCTATATGTTTGATCATATATGTTTGATCATATATGTTTGATCACACATGTTTCATTGTACATGTTTGATAATACATGTTGTATATAATACCACAACGCACACATATTATGTAAGCCGGCATGCAAAGGTCCTTTTTAACTGGTTCGCTTAGGCTCGAATCAAAAGTTGTTTCAAACCTATTTAATTTACTTAAATTTAATATTTAAAAAAAATGGTTTAAGATACAACACATGATCGGAAACAAATTATACATTTCTTTCAGACATGCCACAATTATCAATTGAAAAGATTTCTTGTAAAGAGCAATTCTTCTTAGCTCACAAGCGCCACTTCGTTTTAATGTTTCATATCACACGTTTGATAACATATTTCTTACCAGACATGTTTGGCTATACATAAGACATGGATCAAACTCTCTCACTAGTTCATTCATGACGCATACATAAATAGGTGTGATCATCGGTTTATGTCAATAATGAACAAAAGTACGAGTCGATACTAGTCTTGGGCCAAACTCATTCAGTACCTTATTCTTGACACAAACTAATGATCAAACTCAAGTAATTTAAGTGGATTTAAGCATAGGTTTGTGTCAAAAATGAGCTACTGAATGAGTTCGATCCAAGCCTGTCTGTGCGTTACAAGTACATATAAATATTTTATAAGACATTTTATATCAAACATGTTTAAAAATGCATGTTCAATGGAGTTGGGTCCAACTAGTGCATTCGTTTATATTAGACGCAAGCCTATGATAAAATATTTGTAATTTAAAAGGGTTTGACCGCAGGTTTTTGCTCTGATATTTAATTATACATGTTTGATGATACATGTTTGATCAAACGTGTATGATCAAACGTGCATGATCAAACATTTATGATAAAATATGTATTACATTGATTAAATATGTATCATCAAACATGTCTGATCAATTCAACATGAGTATGTAGTAGACTTCGAACAAACTCTTTCACTAGCTCTTTTTGTACACAAACCGATGCTTAAACCCCATTTTAAATATGCATATGGGTTTGATAATGATCAATCATGAGTAGACTTTGTTCGAACTCGTTCACTAGTTCATTTTTGCCACAAACCAATGATCAATACCATTTAAATTTTGGGTTCGATCATCGGTTTGTGGCAAAAATTAACTAGTGAACGAGTTTTACCCAAGTCTATCATGAGCTCTACCAAGTCACATACATATGCATATATGTGGTTGAACGTATTAAAGTATCAAATGAATGTGAATCAAATCAGAGGAAAAAGATAATGGAACTGGTGTTAAAGATGATGATGCGAATGTTGTGATGGTGCGAAGGCATTAAAAACGATTTGTGGACTATTACTCCAAGCAACTGAAGAATACTTACAGTTGACCGTGACCTATTTAGAGTAAAATTGGAGGCAGCAAAAATCCACCCCAGGTTGTAGTGCTCAAGATGATGACGATGATTTTTATTTTATTTTCCTATATCTCAATAATCTATGAACCGATTTTGTTAATTAACAATCCCCTGTAGGAGCAGACAGGTTTGAGCAGATTGTTTAAAAATATATAAGCTGACTTGTTCCGCTATAACAAACCCATATACACATAAACCCATTTGGTAGAGGGTATATATAAATATAAAAAAATTTTTTAATAAATAAAAGCGAAGTAAATATTTATAAGAGGAAATGTTCAGTCAGTAGGTAGATAAGTAAGTGTCGGTTGTTGTGGTAAAATAACAATTTTGTTAATTACTCGCAATTTTGCAATTCATTATTGCCACACGAAAGGGAGATTTTAATGCAGGGAAGCACAAATTGAAATTAAATTTCTCAAGTTAATCAAGAGATAAGACATTAAAAATTTTTAATAATACTAAAGAAATCAATTGCCGTTACATACCTTATTTGAAATAGATGTATGTATGTGCATGCATGTATGTGCATGCTTTCTGAAAATAAGTTATTAAAATATTTAATAAGAGCAACAACAACAAATGAAAATTGTTCGCACTCATGTTCGAACTTTAATCATGGCCCGTTTGTAAAAAGAAGTTTGGACAAACCAGCTTAAAAAAAACACAAAATTTAACTGGGTTAATGAAAATTGCAGCAACACACAAATACAAAAGAGGAACTGAAATCAAAGACGGACATACTCGTGTTTGAGCGAAACAAACAAACAAAAAATAACTACCAAGATTAAATTTTCTCGTAAAAACTTTTTTTATTTCATTTCAATTTGTTAAAACGTTTTTCTTTATTCTTAAGCGTTAAATATTGTTATAACTTTTTTTTGTAAATGTTATTGTTGTTCATTTACCAGGGGCCCAGAACAATTCTTCTAAAGTAGAGCGTGAAACCACAAGACCCAAATGCCATTGTATATAACCAACAATAAAGCTTAGTTTAACTTAAAAATGCTAACAAACAAACTAAAAAACGCTCTAGCAAAATGTGCGGTTTACAAATCAAAAACAGTCACTTTAGCACCTCAATGTTTTTCACACTTCCTCTTTTCCTTCCTACGAGTACCTTCTTTATTTCGGTTTCTTCCACAGTTGCCTCAGGGAAGAGGTTGAGTACTCGTATTGTTTTAAGTTAAAATGAAATTTGCTGTATTATTATTGTAGCTGGAGCATGTAACTGCATTAAGAATTGCATGTTTGTTGTATTATGTAAGTATGCCGTGCAGCAGGACAATATCTGCAATATACATACATACATACATACCCAAGCACACACACACATACACTTACTAGCAACCATGTTGAAGCAAAATTTAACAAGTGTAAAACATTTTGTTTACTTTCATCAAACAAGACAAAACAGGTGTAGATTTTTTTCTTTTTTCGTTTTTCTCGGTTTCTTTACTCTAAGGCATATTTGTATAAATGAAAAACGAGGTTGCATTCACAAGTTACAGTAGGAATATGAAAACTTATGTAGTTGCACAAGTTTAAGTTTTCTTAGCAAAAAAAAAACTAAAAAAAATACATGGGAATCGTTTGATCTTGCAGGCCATATCTGAAACTACTCAATAAGCAACAGATTTTAAAACAATTTTAAGCATCTGATATACTTTTATAGTCAATCAAAAAAAGTTTTTAACTTTTCGTTAACGATATCTCTTCAATAAATCCCCGGACTTTAGTCCAATTGGCAGCAATAGATGTTTTTTTGAAACTAAGAGCTGATCTGTTTAAAAATAAAGTTTTGTGAACATTTTATTTTAAAAAAATTGTTCGAGATCTACCTAGCGGAATCGATTTACTATCTAACGATTTTTCAGTGACCTTAACATCCTTCGATGTAAAGTTAATTCCGAACCATTGGTGCGCTCTTAAGTTATGACATATTATGTACATGCAGACACATACATACAGAAACGCATCCATACAGGCATCGTAAAATAGAGAGAATATACTCAAAGGACCTCGAAATCAAATCAGTAACTTCCTACAGCGGGAAATTAAAAACATACGAATATACGATAAATTTTTACGCTCTAAAAACACTTTTCTGTGAACTCAAATATTTGCAAAGAATAAAAGGCCTCATTGTACTAATTATGGTTAATAATGACTTATGCATTAAACACATTCACCACAGCAGGCTACCGACTACAAAATGTCAAAAATAGAATACACATGTTTATATGAAAATGATTATTTTGAAGACAGTAAGGCAACATGGCGGCAGTTTGTTGTCTATGCTGATTTTGTCGTTGTAGTTTAATTAAACTAGTTTCTATTTCTTTGGCTGCAATGAGAAAATTAAGTGTTGCCAGTACAATACAAAATATTGAATGAATGATATCGCACAATTATTTCATATAATTTAACAGAAATAATATCCAAAAATTGATGTAAAGCATTGAAGTATAAATTGGTTAATTTTTATACTTTTACGTCATATAAGTATATTTTGAACGAGTATTTTAATTTTTATAAATGCGAAATATTTGAATGTGGCAGTACTGAACTTTGTGCATATGGTGCTGCTGCCGTCTCCAAAATAATTAAGTAGCTGGCTACGAGGCGACAAATGCTGCTAGCATTTGAAATTGTGGGTTCGTGTAGCCTGCTTAAATTACTCAAATGATTCACAACTGCACAGCGGGAACTAGAAGGAGTAGGAATGCCTTCTAGAAGGCCTCAGTACGCCTTCTTTCGGATATAGAAGGCCTGCTCACTCCATTCCATACTCATATCATTTTTACACGCGTTGTCATTGCGGAGCAGGATTTCTGTTCTTGCTTCTTTCGCCAGAGATTATGGAAGGCCTTCCTAATAGATTTTTTTTGCTTTGGTAAAAAAAACAAAACAAAACATGGTACTCCTTCTCTTCTCCTTTCTCATAGAAGCGAGTGTAGAATGTGTATCGTATATTTTATGCGAAAGAGTCCTTTAATAAGGCCTGCACCAAGAAGGTCTTCTGAGTTTTGCTGCTGGGTGGTTGCCACAACGTCTACTCCACTGTTGTATACACACGTCTCACAATACTTGAATGCGCTACTCTTGAAGCAATACCCTATCCGTACTGTTTTTCAAACAAGACTCACTCTGGTGACACTCACTGTTAGTACAATAATAATGACTCACTGACTTTACTTTTACATGCTTTACACGACTATCAACTGCTTTCAACTGAGGTTTACTTCTTCTTCACAATAATGAACTCTTCACAATAAATAACTGAACTTCAGACTGATTTTATGATAGACTGAACTGCCGGCAGATGATACGCCCTTTTTAGACTTCACACAAGGCTTCCAGAATCTACCAGCAACTTCTGCAAACAATCGCAGATTTTTTTCGAAATTTTTGTTGATAAAACGTACACAGAACTTACATACAAGTACATACTTGCCTGTCTAAATGCAGGTTAAGATCCAAATGAATAAATTTGTATTTTTTTGTGTATTAAACTTTACAACTTTTGAAATATGTGTGTATGTATGCATATGCGTGTACCTCTAAAACCTAATATAGGATTTAAAGAAATTTTAAGATAAGTCCACGCCAAGCCAAACTAACTATGTGAAATATATAAGTAATTCTTAAGTTTATATTTTAAATGCACATACGCACATACTATGTAATCGTATACAAAAGTGTTATACCAAAAGGTGTTTTCACAAAAACTTACATACTTGCCACAGCAAACGAAATGAAAATCTTTATTTTAATTCTTAAACGTACAAGAAGAAACAATAGAGTTAAAAAAATCTCAATCTCAGACGCGCAACCTCATTAACTAAAATTTCAGGTATACTTAACTTTAATATTTATAAAGGGAGAAATAAAGCTGTTTATGTAATTAAATAAAAACCATTTGCAGTGGAAAATTTAAGTAAATAAGTTTTGAAACTTGGGAACACATTCATACATACATAAGTATCATGTTGTGTAAATTTGTTTTAGTTATCAAGTTAGAAGTGAAACGAAAAGTTCCTCAACTTAGAGTTTTCTAATATACATTAATGTCTATGTTATAATGTATATCGCTACGTCCTCCTTTGTTAATATTTGTGGCAATTACGTCACCAAAGATATGGTCCACGCTATCCAAGATATGGATAATGAAATCAAGTATTTGGATCATGCAATACACGATATGGATCATGCGATCTAAAATACGGATATGTTATGACATAATTGTGTTATGACATAAATATGCGTTGACGTTGTTATGTTGCGACATAATTAAGTTATGACTTAATTATGCTATGACATAAATATGCGTTGAAAGTATTATGTTATGACATAATTTAGAAATGACTTAATCATGTTATAACATTAATATATTATGACAAAAATATATTATGACTTAACAGATGCGAAAATGAGCATCATCTCTGAATACAACTTTGCTTTAAACTATTGTCTATAATTTGCTGATTTTATAGCTTTGCTCAAGCGTTAATTTATTCATCATCATAAATCTCTAAAAGTGAGCGCAGGGTCATAGTTCGTTTGACAGTTCGTTTAAACTTTCGGAAGTTCTCTCTTGGTGGTGGAGAGAATATAAGAAATAAAAAAACGACCACCCTAATGTAATCGTACAAGAATTTTTCTATCGCAATAATTTGCATCTAATAAAATGTAAGTTAAAATTTTTTGCTACAAACTTATGACCCTACAAACAAAGTAATACGAAAATGATTCGAAATCGTATTGCTTGGAAGAAAAATATTATTGCGGCAACAATACTTCGGGAGAGTTTGTGCGGACAGGGCGATACTTGGAAGAAATACGAATGCAATACTTTTAGAAGATAAAACTGTGATATTACTAGATAATCATCTAATAGAATCATTGATGATATTGTCAGATTATCTTTGGGATGATTAATTATTTATAACGATAGATTATCTCTTAAAGTACAATTTTGCTTAATTATTTCAAGGAAGAAAAATATAGATATCAATGTACATATAGATAAAACTACCATTAATTTAAATTAAATTAAAGCAAATTTTTTATGGTCAACTAAATTCAATTTATCATCGCAGGAGTCTAAACAGGAATGCTTAGTATAAAAAGAAATTTCCTTACATAATGTTTTTAAAATTTTCTGATTGCTTTTATTTTAAATTAAATATGTTTAATCAAAAATAATTTTTAGTGAGGCTTAAGTTAAGTAATTTCAATTCTTATTGATACTTACATGCATGTACCGATGGTACATCGAATAAATAAAAATAATTAATGTGATAATCGTAAAAATAAGTAAGAATAAACTGACATTACACACAGTGGACCAACACAGAAGAACGCTGATGATGAAGGTTTAGTGGCCTTCGAAAACGGCTGGCTGTTCCGTTCAACTATGTGTTGTCAGAATATTTACAACTAACTTTGATGTTATTTGTTCATTAATAATTATCACATGTAATTTGGCTTAAAAAACGATACGAACTTTAGCCCGTTCAAATTATAAAAAAACTTATAAATGTGTTAACCAAAAGTAAATCAATTGTATACACAACAATCATTTCTCATATTCTGTTTCATAGAAAATTTAAGTTAAATAGCTGATGTTAATAAGAATCTCTACCCAACTACATAGACCAGGGTGCTAATGAAGTGCGTGGCTGCACAGAAAAATATCGTTATTTCTCCCAGCTAATAAAAGTCTAAGTTTAATTTTTCTTCTCTTCTTTAGAAACTCACATTAATTAATAAAAAATTTTCATTCAATAAGAATTGAAATTACAGAACTAAAGCCTGACTAAAAATTATTTCTAATTAAAATTCACTACAGTTTAATTAAAAATCTAAAAATGTCTCAATTAAATATTTTTTTCATCTTCCCAGCAAAAAAAGACACTCCAAAAACAGTCATGAAAATGTAGAGTTTGCGATCTATAAGTTACGAAAATTTCGATCCGATCTAATGATTTTTACATAGAGTTGTCATTGCAAGAAGTTCTCTTTTTAGATGCCTGGTCACTGAATTGGAAGCGATATTAAGAAAAATTCCCTTTTTTGTCTTCTATGATAATATCTTCATCTAGAAAAAATTAAAAATTTTTACATATTTTAACAATTCGTTTCTTTTGATACGAATTTAAACCCGAAACAGTGTTTTCATATAAATTTAAGCAAATAACTTTTAAATTTTAGACTAAAATTAGTTCATAAATTTCTTTAAAAAAATAAATTTTTTTTTAAATTCTTTACAAGGTTTTGTGTGACTAAAATAAGTTTCTACATGGTTTTTTGGAAGCAATGAAAATGTAGTTCCACTAGAATGACTTCCATTTTTTGCTACTGGGTTCTATTTAAAAACATATTGATATTATAAATTTATTGCGCGTTTGATAAAACGCCGGGCTGAAAAAATGCAACATTTTAATAACACAAAATACCTTATTAAAGGAAAAAATAAATAGTGAATACATTTTTAACTGTTCATTCAAAAAGTTATACTGAAATGAAAACATTTTAATATAAAAAAAGTATTGCTTTGATGATTTTCTTCTAAATAATATTATTTATTTATAACTTCTGGGTAAGATATCTTCCAAATGTTTGTAGGGATAGAGAGAATATAAGAAATAAAAAAACGGCTACGCTAATGTACTCGTACTTACATAATTTTATAACTAGAACATCATTTTAATGTTTATTCCAAGAATTTTTCTATAGCAATAATTTGCATCTAATAAAATGTAAATTAAGATTTTTTGCTACAAACTTACGATCGATCATACGAGTATGTATGTAAGTATATTATTTCGGTTTTTTCAATTATTCAAAAAACTTTCTAAACTTTAAATCGCCACTCCTCTATCACACCCAGCATGATAGGGAAACAATAGAAAATCTAAGCATTCATCAATAAATAATTATAGGAAAATGCACGAATTATGTGTTATATGTAGAGGGAAGTTTCTCTTTTTTCTTTTGCTGAAAGCATTTGAAATAAATTTGAATGTGTCCTCATAGTTAATCTCTTTATGACGGGTAACAAAAATTATAAAAGATATTAGAACATTTTTAAATATCACGTAAAGTTGAAAAATCGTTTATTTCTTGATATCAAGGAATAAAAAATTAAATGTTCAATTCAATAAATAGACAATAATTTTTGTTGTTGATTTTCTGCATTGATATTTAAATATTCGCCGTTATTCTTCCTGTCAGTATCGACACAAAACGATAATGATTACTATTCTAGTCATCGTTATCAACTATTATCGATGACTGTCAGCATATGATTTACATTCTACTTTCAACAACGACGACAACGACGTTCTTAAGAATCGAAATAAATTCCGTAAAGTGCGACTATCACACGCACACGAAGGGTTCCGTACGGACACTACATTTGTAATACTATACGACCTTTAGCCTATATAATCTACTTTTAAAACTGTGCTTTTTGCACGTGACAAGTGACTATGCTTTCATCACTTGAGCTTTCCTGAAACAACTGATACAAAGGGACACTAATGAATATCAGGAAAATGCGTGTTGTTGTTATTTAATGACTGTCGGAGGCGGGGCTCGAAACCAGGACCTTCGAATTTGTAGTGAACGTGCTAACCCAATAAGCCTCAAAAAATTAAAATTCAAGCACTTGCAATTTAACTGGAAACAAAGTTGAATTCAAAAAATTTTTCGAGTAATATTCAAGTTTGAAAATATTTGGAAATAAAAAATTAAACAACATACAATATGTTCAAACCATGTCAAATAAGTAATTTATTTTTTAATAAAATTGAAAGTATGATGAAAAGTATCAAAAATATATAAAAAAGTGGTTATTTAAAAAACAAAAGGTGCTCAAAATCGTGAAAACAATAGTGAAGGTAAATATGTATAAAGTAATTATAAGAAAACTTGTCGATTGCATTTTTCTTTCTATTTTAAACGCTTTGTTTTTGAAGTTTGAAATATAGTTGAATTCAATTGTAATAAAAGGTTGAAGTACAGTATAATTCAAGGCTTGAATTGAACTGTAATACAATTGAAATTTTCGAATTGAATTCAAGTACCCATTCCACTGGAGAATGTTGTTGAAATAAAGTGTAAATCAAGCATAATTCAACCCTTGACAATTGAATATGGGACTTGAATAACAATTGTTTTACACTTGATTTCAAGCAAAATTGCTTATTGGGAACTAACGCAACTTCCCATATGGGAACCGTTGCTGTATGGTAATATAAAATTCAAAATATTCGCAAGCTTTCAACTTTTTTTCTAGAACAAAATTCTTTATCTTTAACTTTTTACTTCCCCCCTTTAATGGGTTAAACATACACACATATTTATGTACATCTATGTATGAATGTGTGAATGCGTAAATGTATGATTGAATGGATGTATGATGCTTCAATATTTAGTCTATTTTTCCTTTTGTGTTGTAATAACAATGCTCGTTGTCATTTTCAACAAACACAAACAGTTAACTTGCAAAGCACATGAAATAGAAGGAATAGATGTTTAAATGGGGTTAAGAAGTGGATACATGGTGGGTTGGTGCATAGCGAGTAATAAATAAATGTGAATTCTTAAAAGTGTGTAATTCATTTTCTCGATTTTTCATCGGTTCGCTAACAGTTATGCTGATGATGCAGCTGTCATTTTCATGTGATACGAATGATTGGTTGCTGTCATAATTATTACTTTTTCAACGAAATGCTTGCTTGATATATTCGAAAATATTTATAAGGAAAATTTCCAATATTTTCAATGTTTAACGGGAAAATTAAAATTTTAAAATATTGCACCATAAATAAATATGTATGCAAGTGATAAAAGAGAAGTCATTTGGAAGAAGTAATAAATTGATGTTTTGTTTAAACAAAAAATAAAAATGTAGATTAGTTACAGTAGCTGATATAACAGTGAAGAGACAGCAGCAGATTGTTTTTATAGAAAAAGAAATTGTAGCATTAGAGTTGATAACACTAAAGTTAGAAATTTTGTGAACCTAAGGTATCTATTATGGATGATAACACAACTTCAATGCGGTTGCTAGAAGGGAATAATTAACTACGAAACACTGTATCTAGCAACTGGCCCTATACACATCTTTGAATATTTAATAAGAGGCGCTGCACTCTGCATTATTAAAAAACGTACAAAAAGCAGAGTTTTAAGATAATGTAGCTTTCCTCTATCTCTTTTTTCACCACCTGTTTCTATTACTATTCCTTTCCTAAAGAAGGTAACACCTAGGAATATTTACAGGCATGCTTGACGGAGTGTTACTTCTCTTTAAAAAAAGGCTACGCGAATGGAGTTTTGTTATTAACTATAATCGCCATATAACCCACTAATTGTTTTATTTACTAAATCTATATTTATTTTATAAGGAAGCAAAACTTGCACTTTTACAATAAGTCCGATTTCTAAAGTTATTTCGGGATGCGGCATAAGATATCTATCGTTCCGTTGGAGCACAAAGGATAGGTGTTTTGGGACGGAAAGCCTTTCATACTTAGAAAATAGTTATTATCGTTTTAGCAAAAGCAAGATCTTTAGGGTTCCATACTCAAAGGAAAAACATAACCCTATTAACTTGAATATGTTTTCAGATCCGTCTGTCCCTCCAGACCCCTGTTTGAATGAAAAAGTAATTTATTTTGTTTGTTACTCTTCATGGGCTGCACGGTTGAGCCAGTTTTGATGAAATTTTAAACATAGTTCTATCTGAGTCTAAAATAGCACAAAGATGCCGGGTTCGAGCCCGGTATCCAACAGTCATTAAATAACAATATCACGCATTTTTCTGATATTCATTAGTGTCCTGTTATATCAGTTGTTGTAGAAAAGCTATGAAGGCATAGTCACTGGTCACTAAACTATACCGACTTCAGCAGATACTAGTTCTAATGTAACATCAAAGGAGAGCTTCCTTCGCTATGTAGTAGAATCATCGGCGAATTAAAATAACAAATAAAATTTAATGCGCCTCATTTAAGACCAGAGACACAGCAAAATCACTTTATAAAAAAACGTGCTAAAAAGCAGAGTTGTAAAAGAATGAAGCTTTCCTCTATCTCTTGCTTCACCACCTGTCTTCTCTATCACTATTCTCTTCCTAGGTACCACCTATTAATAGTAGTAAACTTTCATTGCCTGAGTATTACTTCTCTTTAAAAAAATAAAAAAATACATAGGCTATATATGTATAACTGAAAAAGTAGGACCGCAAGGGTACCAGGGACAATATCTGCCCTTCGAAACTAGCACACCGATTTTTCCAAAATTCAAAACATAAACTCATTCGTATTTAAAAGAACAAATAGGCTATATAAAATAAAATAAAAAGGAGCATGACGGAGGCATTAGGGCAATTTTGGCCTCTTCAAAGCTGTGAATTTGTGAGTTTAAAAATATATATATGCGTGTAAAAAGAAACACAGACTATATATTTTTTAAGAACTAGGGCCAAAATCTGTACTTCTTCGAAATTATGCAACCTATTTTTTTAAACTTATAAAGATACATATACATACGTCTAAAAGAACACATTTTTTTATTTTATCAAAAGTGGGAAGGTGCGTGGGACAATATTTATTTCCCGCAACCATTCAACCGATTTTTATAAAATTCAAAACATTAATACACTTGCATTTGAAAATATAACTAAGAGTTATATTTGCCTGTCTGCCTGTCCGAAGCTAACCGACCAATTCTTATGAAACTCAAAACAGGCAAACATATAGGATGTATTTTTTAAGAACTACGCTTCTCTTTTCGCTACCTGTCCCTTCACCATATTTACTTGCACTATCCCTTTTTTACTTTCAGGTTACATAAACAGACTAGTTGTTTGCGCCCAAGTGAGCTTAAAACTTACTTGCTCTTCTTAGAAACCTTCTAACCTAACCTTACAGAGTAGTGGACTGATTTTCATGATATTACATATTTCATCCCTGGTATATCATAACAGGGATGAAAAATCGGATTTACAAATTGTACTAATTTTTAAGGAAAATTGTACTTTTTTTTGGAACGATTGTACAAATTTCTTAATTTTTGTTTTTTAATACTATTTTCTTATATTTTTTTTGTAATTAACTAGGGATGCCAATCGGGATTGATTTTTGGAAATCCCGGGATTTTTGGGATCCCGGTATTTTTTGGGATTTCGGTAATTTCGAGATTTCGGGATCTACAATTTTTGGTAAAAGAAATTATTTTTTTTTAATAATTATTACTTTAATAACAAATCTTATGCATTTTAAAAGGTTTTATGGTGATAGTATATCATTACACAATTCTCTTTAAAGTTAACAAACAATCTTCTAATACGAGTATGAAATAAAAATCAAAAGAATTTGTCTCATCTATTTTTATGTTGAATAATTACATTTGATGTTAGAGAATTTATACTGAAAACCATAACTAAATCTGAAAATTTGTTTTTCTTTTCAATATATGTAAATTTTTTCTATAATCTTAACAAAAACGAATATACATACATATCTATTGACTTTTTGAAAAATGAAACGCATTATTCGGTAAATATTTCTTACGTTTACGTCAAACCGACAATAAAAAGTTTTCACTTGCCGTGTATTGTATTCTACTTCAAACTTATGATTTTTCCAAATGTTATTTCCCTTCCAAAGCTCATAAGCTTCTTTTTGTTTTCAAAATAATTCTTAGTTGTATATTATAGCAACTTTGATGAAAATAACATTGAAAAAGTAGTTGATTTGATTTGCTCTTGTTGTTAATTTATAAGAAATGTATCACGAATAGTAATTAAATTGATAAAACTACACGTAAGAAATTGTATGGGACTTTTATATTTTATAAAAAAATACCATAAAATCAACGAAAATTTTAATTTACGAAGGGTTTTATATAAAAATTGCTAAGAAATCCCGAAATTGAAATCCCGGGCTTGAATTTTACAAATTCCGGGAATCGGGATTTGCCAAATCCCGAAAATCCCGGGATTTGGGATTCGGTATTTCCCGTTTGGCATCCCTAATATGTACGTAATGTGTGTAAAAGCTTAAAATTTAACAAAAAGTCACGTTGATATTCAATTATTATATTATTAATTGATATTAATCTTTAATTTCAGAAGGTACACAAAAGACCATTAGTTGTTGAGATCTGACTATAAAAATTACATTAAGGATATACTTTGCCATTCTTTGTTTTCATTCGATTAGAGACAATCGAAGCAACTAGTATGTTGCTTTCTTTGCTAGGAGAATACCCTTTTCACATGTGGAGATGAATTTAGAAGAGATAATGTTTCTCTAGCAAAATTTTTGAAATATCGGCAAACATCGCTTCGCTTACTATATTATTATTTTATTTCTAAAACCTTCGAACAAGAGCTGCATATGTTGTCGTTTCTTAAGGACTTAATAACTTTTATATCAACCAACGCTCGAAACTGGTTATTCACAGATTAAATATATTTTGTGAAATTTATGGAATGTAATATAATAGGAAAAATTTCTCAATAGTGCTAAATTGGTCATTGAGGTGCTACGGTACTTTTGACATTCAAGTAGTGCTGAAAAAAGTACAATTGTACCAACTTTTTTTTTTTTGGTATGGGGCAATTTCTGCCTCTCCGAAACTTTCCAACCGATTTTGATGAAACCTGAAACATGGATAGGTATTCGTACAGGACGCACAGAGTTGTTTTAGGGCAAGACATGAATTCCAGATTTCACGATTTTATTATTATGACATTTATGTATTAGAAAATCCTTGGTGCAATTTGGAAGAGCAATTATAGTTTGAAAAATGGGAACGGAAATCTATGTTTGCAAAAACCACTCCCACAATGATAAATTTATTATACATATCTTCACATAAAATCCAAAAGGCCGTAACAACCAAAAAATTAAAAATAGACTTTATGATTGATTATGAATCACATCATATATAAAATATATCTTCCTTAAAATTTTACTCACACTTACTCAAAAATACCGATTTTATTCATTATCGAATTTCGCACCTAACAAATAAATATAATAGTGTATGGTAAAGTAAAGCAATGCATATTGTTAAGCCAATGTATGATTCGCATAACTTTTATTATTCATATTATTTTCATATATCCTGCGAGCAGCAACATTTTTCATTGCAGAAATTTTAATTTAATCTTTTTTTTTTTGTTTGTGTTCTTAATTAATTCTTAACACAAACTTGTCGTCTCTGAAGTTTAAACACAGAACCAAATCATCTAAATCATTAAACAGCATAATTGCAAAGTATATATTTCCTGCTTTAAATTGAAACGTGTTTTAAATTTAGATTTAGTTGGCAAAGGGACATTTTAGTTTGCTTTTGCTTTTTATAGAAATTATATGTGTGTATGTTTAATGAAATTTTAAATATTTGTAACATTAAGACAGGAATAAATGGCAATCTAAACGACATAATGGCTTAAGCGTTAGAACACGTTGCGATTAACACGAATCTCAGCGTAAACGTGATGATAATATAAATCAGCCAAGCCAGCAAAAGCAGATTGGCATTTCTTGCCATTTCATATAATATTGGCCAAGCAGTGGAAGGACAACAATGATGTGAATATAGATAGTGGCAGTTATAAAAGACATTGACTCCATCCTGTCTTACAATTCCAGCAAAGCCAGCACAGTTATGCAACAACATTGTATGTATGTATGTATTTAGCAGATAATGCGGGAGGGGGAGGGGCAAACAAATGAGAACAGGTATTTTAGCGCAAAATGTTATTTTAAATGGCAGCTAAAAGTTGAAATCTATTTGAAAGATTAAATATCTGAGCCACCTTTAACTCGGTCCAATAAAAGTTCAACTTCATCGTTTTTCTATTTTATTGTTTTGTTGTTTATTTTGTGCTTTTTTCTACCTTTTCGCCTTGAGCAACATTAAACATTGTGACCATTTCTTTTCTTTCATTTTATTCCGATTATAGAAAATTTTTTATTGTTCTTCCGTTTATGTTACATTTAACCTCTTTTACCCAACGAAGAAGACGTGATTTAAATTAAAATTTAACAGATTCCCTATGAAATATTTATTGTGAGCATGGCTTTTTTAGCATTTTACAAAGTATAAATTTCACATCATCATTAACAAAGTCATTGGCATCATATTTTAAAAGGTAAATAGAAAATAAGGAACTTATTTAAGGTATTTTAAGAAGAATCATTTGTATATGCATACATATGTATGTATGTATAAGAGTAAATAATAAAATAATTGGTATAATAAAATAATTGGTATTGAAGGGTCAATATGTAGAAAACTATTTAAACACAATGAGTTTTGCTTTAATTACCTTACAATGCAAAGGAGTGGAACCTAATCGAAATAAATAAGAGCCATGAATTTTATTTTGATTTGTAAAAATACCATAAATTTAGCCTTGAGCATTATATTTAAGAAGTAGTACGTTGATTTTAGAACCGAAGGTCCAGGGTTCGAGCACCGTCACACAAAAAGTCATTAAATAACAATACCACGAATTTTTCTGACGTGCATTATTTGTGTGAGGAAACTTCAAGTGATGAAGGCATATACTATATACACCGGTCACTGAACTACACCGTCTTCAGCGGACAATAATCGTAATGTAACATCAGAAGAGTGCCCTCCTTAATGGGTATTGTGTAGCAAAATCATCTGCGAATTAAAATAATAAATAAAATGGCTACTAAAAACATTTTCGAAGATTTAATACGCCTTATCAGCAGCAGAGGCGCTGCAACACACTGCCTTTTAAAAGCGTGCAAAATGCAGAGTTGTAAAATAATGAAGCTTTTCTCTATCTCTTCCTTCATCAGCTGTCTTCTCTATTAATATCTTAAAGAAGATAACACCTAGTCATAGTAGTAGGCATTCATTGTCTGAGTGTTACTTCTCTTCCAAAAAAAAAAAAAACAAAACAAAAAAAAAACTAAATGTTTTGCAAATTTGTTAATACGCTAATAGAGCACGATGTTTTCGTCAAATGTTATGAAAATTTCAATTTAAGTTCACACGCACATTGCTCATTTACTAAAACAACGGCATAACTCAAAAAATTAAATTTTTGAGTTAATGATGTATAATTTGTCCTCACATTGTTATTCGTACTGTGTAAACATTTCATACAAATGTCTTGTTTACTCATCTCTTGAAAGCATAATAAAATTTTCTTTTTCCATTAAGCTGTGTGCAAAATGAAAATTCGTTTTGCGCTTTTGCGCTACAACCAGAAATATGCTTAAAAAAGTGTCTTATGAGCTTAATAACAAAAGTTAAAAATTTTTAAAACTCCCGAATATATCTAGAGAAAATGTGATATGTTCTTAACGGCTAGAACGATTTTCTTAAAACAGAGCTAATAAGAGACCTGCGTAAACAGTCTTAAAATGTAAATACGTTTTGTTTTTTAAATCTATTCTCGTGGCATATATTATACTAGACCAATAATAAATGATGTCGTATTGTAAGCGAAGCATGATTGATGTATTGAGTGTTAACAAGCGATGTCGCCAAGACTTCTTGTTCATAACAAACAAACAACAGAAGTAGTGTTGATGCGTGTATGCTTGTTATTTTGCATATTGTGCATTTGAGTGTGTGTAAGATGTATGTATATGGTAAGCTAGTATGTGTTTAAGGAAGGTTTTTTTAAAGCAAACGCTCACAACTAATGTAAGTGCATTTGAACGTTTGTATGTACGCAGAAAAATAAAAGAGCATACAAACTTATGTAGGTATATATGTATGTAAATGCATGACGTTTGTATACGTGCCCATGCGTAGAAAGAAGAACAAGCATCACAAATTTTTTAGTCACGAACTATTTTCTTCTATACTCCTATACCTGCAATAAGTTAAACAAATGTATTGCCAACAGTCTTGTTTAGCATTTATTTTAGAACATTTCGCTGTGGTTAAGCATTTAAAAATTCCCCGATGTCTTAAAAGTTCTTGTAAGAGGTCTTGTGCAGGTCTTTAATTGGTAAGAACCCTCTCGATCAAGTCGCCTTTCAAAGAGAGAAAACTATGTAAATCAAAATCGATCTTGCCGTTTGGTCGGTACGTGGGCTCAGACAGACAAACAGATGCACAGATACACTGATACACACACACACACAGACACACACTACAAAATTAAAATACCCTTTTTTTGGGCGGGTGTTAAAAATAAAATAAATTTGTGCATTTGTAAATGAAAAAATATTTTTAATTGAACAATTCAACAAACAAAGAAAAAAAGGAACAATTACAAATTAAAAAAAAATAATGGTGGTATTCGCTGTTCAATACAGATGGTCTTGCGTAAGTGTAAATACAAAATACCGTAGCTTTTCTTTGGATTGTGTACGTATTTTGTCATTGGATTTTAAGTAAAAGCTATGAAATTTTGCATTTACACTTACGCAAGACCATTTGCATTAAGCACCGAATACCGCCGATAATTTGGATTTGAAGTGCACGTTTAAACAAAAAATTGAGACTATGGCATCAGAATTAAAATTTTTGAACTGTATTTTGAATATATAGGACAACCTTTTTGTTTTTAATTATTATTGCAATAAACAACAAAATATTGACAAAAAAATTCAAAGAATAATCTTTGCCTGTCACATCTTTTATACATTGACAATGTTCCTTCAACGTTTACACTGATTCAATTGGGACAGAGTGGGTCTTTTTATTAAAACTGACACATCAACATTCAGCTTCAATATTTGTCGTTGTGTGCGTGTTTTTATCAAAAATAGTCACACATATTACGTACGTAATAACTGCGTAATAAATAAGAAAAATGTCTACAATACGTGGAAAATTTTAAATGAGTTTTAGATGACTTATATGTAGACATACTGTAATGCCTCTGAGCAAAGAAGATGTCACTTCGACCGCTAAGGAGATGTGGCTGTCTTCTTGTGGTTTAAGGCAGGCCAAAGCTTTGATGCAGCCATTTACATATAATGGCATCCTGAACTTCTGTCTGGTCACTTTGGACTGAAATATCCTTTATGGAAAAGTAACCAAGCTCGTTCACCTCGTGCTTGGAAGATGACAAGACGACGACACACATTTTTTGTGAGTGTATCATATTATGTGACAGTAGAAGACGTGTTTTTCATTCTGAGTTTAGTTGTTCAGATGATATTAGGCGGGCTTCTCCAATATCTGTACTGATCTTCATAAAGAGAGTCATACAGAGATTGCATTAATCTAATTCACAGATCTATGGTACAAGAGATCCATCAGGTAACGCAGTGCCAGTCTTTGGACCAGATCTTCCCCCTATTTTATTATATTCTATGTAGGCATATTAATATGTATAAAAATAGTTATAAAGTATCAAAATATGCCTTAAAAGCATAAATTTTGCTCTAAAAATTCGAAAATGTGCTCAAAAAAAGCTTATAAGACTGAAATATGCAAATATATGCTTTAAAGTGTAAAATATGCAAAAATATGCTCAAAAAAATCTATTCTAAAATTCATAAAACGTTCTGAAACAGATAAATATCGTATTTTCACAACAATATGTCACACAAGAAAAAACATGCGACTGCATATTTCCAGTTTCCCTGGTAATGACTTGTATTAGTAAATGGGCGATATGTATGTATATTAGGGTGGCACTGAAAATTAATTTTTTTTTTATTTTCTTAAAAGCTCAGGTGGAGTATTGGGACACTTAGTACAATATTAATATGGTGCCTTTAAAGCCAAATCTCGTTAAGCATTATTTACCCACTAAGTCTTTTCCACGAAAAATTAATACTCATGGAAATTACATAAACTTTTAAATAAACTTAACAAACTTTTTTCAAGCATGTTTTATTATGAGCGATATTAATAGACATGTTTAAATATTTATAGTTGTTAGAAGTTGAGAATAAATTAACTGCTAACCATAGGCGTAGGAAGGCCATTATGGTGGGAGCATGCCCCCCTGAATTGATGTTGCCCCCATCAACTAAAATTATTAAAAATTGCCCATAATTATCTCTTTTAAATTAATAATAATTCCTGCCCCCTCCCTACTAACCAAAATAAATTTCTAGCTACCCCAATGCTGGTAATATAAACAACAAATTTATATTCCACACATAAATATTTTTATCGCATAACAAAACTTTTTGATGATTTAACGCCGAAGACAGCCAAGCACTTAACTGCTAAACTAAATTAATAAACGCCCTAACAGCCGTAAAGAGCAAAAAAAAAATTATTTATAAGTTTGAAAATACATCATCGGACTAATAATTTTACAATGCATTTTATATTATAGTAAATAAAAGGTAATTTGAATTTTGGTTAATTTTCATAACTGCTGTTTAAAGGATGTAAATACGTAATTTTGACAACATTCATATTTTCTTATTTACCACAACAACAACAAGGCAGAATAAACATACATTCACATCTATGTTTCTTGTCATATATACATATATATATAGCACCATCATCATGATTAAAAACTTCATGCTTAACACAAACACTCTCTAAGAAAGAAAATAAAATAAAAATAAAATTTAGAAGAAGAAAAAAAAACACCACAAGTACACTACAAAATAACACAAAACAAGCAAATGGGAAAGTTAAACAGCATAAAATTGCATTTTGAGTACATTTTCTTTAGTGTATACACAGGTTGGCTTAAGTAAATTGTCATTTGGTTTTGAGGTAGAGGCATGAAAATGTAAAGTAAAAATAGAAAAGAAACGTACAACTCAAACAGAAGTTGCACAAAACTCATCATCATTTGTGCCAGTGTACTACTACGACATACTCTCTTATTTTAAATGCATCCTGGATCTTGAACACAGAAAAGTTTAGAGAAAGTTTATATTTACACTCATGCACACAGTCACTTCTTGTATTCCTCTTATAATGTCTCAAAGGAACTGTGCTGGCAAATAAAACAATATTGCATAAAAAAAGAAAGAAAAACCCTATATGAGAGTTTACCTTTGCAAGCAGAAAAGTGCTTATTTTGCCAAAAATTATATGTAAACAAAAATTTTATTTAAACAAAAAACAAACTAACAAATATGTAGAGCATAAATATGTATGCCCTTAACTATGAAAGTGGTCTAAGTCGTATGCATTTTTGCTTATACATATTAATCGAGACTACAGAGTACAACTCTAAACTAAAATATTGCATAATGAAAAAAAAAACAATTTTTTTGATTTGTTCAAATGCAATCTACAGGGAAACCGAAAATGTGCAATTGCATGTTTTTCTTGTGTGACATATTAATGTGATGATAATGAGGGCAATTATTATAGTTTCTACGCGGGAAAAATATCCCGGGAATTCTCGGGAATTTTTTTTTTTTTACAAAAATTTCAACGGGAATTTTCAGGAATTTAATATTTACGTTTTTGGAATTTGTTAGGGTTCCGTATACCAAAGGTGAAAAGGAACGATATTGAAAAAAATAATATAATGAACATGAAAATAAAGTGAATGTAAAATGCTTGAAAGAATTTTTTTCTATCAACTGTCTGCACATTAGAAAATTACACACAAAAAACTCTAAATAAAAATAATCATGTCGGTTCATTAATAATAACTTTAGTTTAACAATTCGTTGCATGTTTTTTCAACTAGTTTATTTTTTATATTTTTATACACAAATTAAAAAATTCATGTGTTTTTCTACAAATTTGGTTGTAATCGCACCAATTTAAAATGGGACTTGTTTTGACAATTCTTGCGATAAACTTTTCACAAAATATTGTAACAGAAACATTTTTTTTTTACATCCTTCCAATAAATGCTAAAAATTTATTTAAATGACAGATAGTTGTCGCAAAGTAAAGATACAGAAACAATTATGTGAGAAAAGCCATTTTGTGTTTCAATTTACACTCTTTTTGTTACGATACCCCCTTTCATGCAGGAAATTTTGCGATGCGAGAAATACATAAACGAGCTACTGATATCGTGATCTCTTTTGAAGTTGAAGTTAAATTTTTACGGGAGTATGAAAATAATTAATTTGTATTATTTGCTTTATTCAAAATTTATGTGGCAATTTTGTTTTAACGTACACTTCAAAACTAAATTTTTTTTAGTACGGCAGTTATTTTTTATTAATTTTTTTATTGTTTAGTTTTGTTTGTTTTTAGTTTTGTCTTATTTTATATGTAAATGTTGTTGAATTTTTGAATTAAAAATATACGGCCAGGTTCTGAAAATGAAGTCGTTTTGAAACCGACAAATTTCAGGGAAAAAATCAACAAGAAATCTCACTTATTGCAGCTTTCTATTTGGTTTTAAGATTTCATATGCTTGGATATTTTATCCGAACTTAGTTTCGATTGCACTAAATTATTTAATAAAGAGAACAATATTTTTCGTTTTTGAAACTTTGCGATTTCAAAACGAAATGTTCTCAGAACATGGCAGATATTTTCATTTACAAATAAAGCAATTTATTTTATTTTTAAAAGCATATTTTTGGAGTTTTTAGCGCATATTTCGAAGTTCTTAGTGCATATTGAATGCGCAAAAAAATCTTTTTTACAGCATATTTCTAGTTTCCCTGGTAATCTACTAAGTATCTCGAAATAAGAAATACATGACATAAGCTACTTTCATAATTATGGGCAGCAATAGGTAAGCAAATTTTTTCATGCCTCATTTTTTAGTTTTTCAGTAGAATGATTTTAAGATTCAGGTTTAAATATTCTAGTTTCCATAAATTTGATATAAGAGTCAAATCCGCTTTAACGCAACACGCTTTACTAAAAAAAATTAATTCCTGAAAGCGATTGAAATCCCCTCACTGATTTTAAACGCAGCTAGTCTTATTTACTTCGCTTTACTGAAAATATCGTATTACTGAAAACCAGCAGCAAGGCCACAATTACGTTTTGTAGGAAACTTACTTTGGTTTAGTGAAAAAATAAACAATGACAAATTTATTTATTAGAAATCGATTGCATGCATAACTTAAGGCTTAAAATATTGCGCATGTTTTGTCCGTTAAAAAATTAAATGGCAAAATGTATTTATCCATTCCGCTCTTACGTATTTTATTGTATTTTTCTATTATATTGTACTGATTTTAAGCAGTACGCTTAACTGCAACAAATTTCAGTAATCCGAACTTCGCTTTAGAGACAAAATCGGATACCTGGAAAAATTGAGTTTTGGTTGTTTCCAGTAAAGTGGAGTCGACATACATACGTACATGTATACATATATGTATATATATGTATATAACTCTGCTCTACTTCTCTAACTCTCCTCGTTTAAAGTTATTGTTGCAATTGGCATATTGAAGCGAGATGAACAGAAAGATTTTTTTGCTATAAATATCTGGATAACTGTGCGACACACGCAACTTCGTTGGGAAAAATGTTTAAATTGGAAAAATATATGTGCACAGGCACACATCTCTATTACTTAAATTTTATCACTTTATTAAAACGAATTTTTTCGTTTCATATCAAGCTTTTGCTGCAAGAGAGTGAGAAAACAAAAAATAATAAACCAATTCACTGTCTTGTGCAAATGGTCTTGCATCGTAGCATAGTACAGGGATGACAAAGTTGGTACAATTGTACCTTTTTTGGTACTATTTAAACTCGAAATCAACAATAGTACTCCAATGACTAATTTAGTACATTTAAGGAATCTCTCCGTATTTCTTTTCAAACGATTGCATATGTCAATTTTCACTTTTGAACAAAGAAATTCATATTTTTCTCTCTGAAAATAGTCTTGTGAAAGAAAACGCAACAAGAAAATAAAAAAATGTAAACTTGTACATTTCCAAATCATCGGATGCTGGAGCAGATGCTTTTAATTTGTATATTTTAAATTTATACTCAGACTAACAAGCAAATTTGTCAAAACGAACAAAGTCCATTATTTTAATACAAAGAAATAAAAATATGTAATTTGAATTAAAAAAAAACCTTTTAGTACAATTAAGGTCAATAAGTATACTTATTATTGTATACAATTTATGAAAGTTGTTGGTACAATTTTAAAATTCTCAATGCCTCCCCTGGCATAGTATATCGATAATCACCACTTAACAGTTCTTATTGGTGAGTACCAATATACTATACCATTTTGCACATGCTGCGATGCAAGACTATTTGCATAAGATTGGGCTATTGTTTTACAGAAATCCGTTTAAAAAGTTTTGAGTTTACTAGCAACTTGAGATAAAATAACATACATATCGCACACTAAATCATAAATAGTCACAACTCAAAATTATCAAAATGATTTTGAAGAAATCTCTAACGACCGTTGCAACACAGTCTACTTGAACAATATATAAATACCGTTATGTTTTGCTCATTTGTACAGTACCAAACAGTTTTTTGCCACTACTGAACATCTGGGCTTTTTTTGGTTTTGAACAAGGCTGCCAGTAGTGGTGACTTGGCCGCAAGTGTATGGATGTTAAAAGAGCTTTGTGGATATTTAAAACCAGTCTGGGGATTTGTTTCAATCATTCAATTCAATACTATTCAAGCTAGCAATAAAGTTTGTTTCAATAGCAGTGATTCCAATTTTTTTTTTTAATAAAACACGCGAAATCTCTGCCAAAATTTAACGGCTTAACCTTCAAGCTTTTATTTTCCAACTCAAAATCTTTAATTTTTCTGGAATGAGAAATTTCTGCATGTATAAAAATTTCAATTTGATTTCATAAAATAGTCAACGGATGTAGCACAAACAAAATGTATGTGTATTTATGTTGGACACATTAAAAAAGAAAAGTTAAGGCCATCATGAATCTTTTAGGTTTATTTCTAGTTGAAGAGGCCACTTCCAAAAAAATTGCGTGAAGCATTTTTAAATTATTGAATAACTGTAACTCTTCAAAATTGTGGACATGGCTGGTAGGAAAAAACAAATCATTATTTACTCTCTTAGGAAATTATATCACTGGAGTTATCTTGATCAAATGTACATACTCGTACCATTTGCTACATTCATGTTGCTCTCAAGCATCGAAGACCACTCCAAACAGAGGATAATTTATTGTAAATGAAATTTACAATTATTTTAGTAAAATCCCTTTAAGTATTTTTTTCTGTTCAATAAAGAAAAAATATATTAATACTGACATCACATTTTTGAGTGGAGCAAAGGCTGGATTGAAAAATTAATAAATTTTCCTAGTGGGTGGTGTCCTTGGTAATAAACCACCATTAAACGTAGATTTGGCACCACTGTTTTAGCAGAACACATAACCTCGAGTGTGTCTGCACTACATTGAAGATGCAGTTATAGAAAATAATACAAATGGTATGTTCCGTAAAATTTAATTCTTTTCATGAATAAAGTCTTATTTTCGATTTTATCGTAAAGCTTTGTACAGACGATTGTCAGCTCTTTCAATATTGTCAGATCTGGCAATGTGTTGACAATGTTCTGGCGATCGAAAATTGTCAGTTCACACGGTTGTCATATGCAAAAATTGTTCAGATCTGTTGTAATGCGTTGCCATACTCAAAGCATTTGTTACAAATTATGTACAAAATATGTATGTAAACAGAGACAATATAAATTATTATAGAAACTATTATTTTTATAAGCAATTGCAATGATTTTGTCTGCATATATTTTATTATATATTTTTTCTTTAATATAGAATAAATTCTCTTACAATGACACCAATGTCAGATGCCTGAGCTTCGCACATCTGACAATATTAAAATGTCTAACAAATATCTGATAATAATTTTACAATTTGTTAACAGGATTGCAAGATGTCTGACAATTTGTTGTCAGCTGCTAGTTTTGCAATGGACTGACAGTGCTTTTTTCTGGCAACGAAGTCTGACAAAAGGTTGTAAGAAATTTTGAGCACATTTTACTGACAATATTGTAAGATCTGACAACCTGTACAGACATATGTAGGTTAAACGACATGATATCGAAAATGAAATTAAAACTGTATGGGCCTACCCACAGTTGTAGAATAATGAAAATGTCAAAAAATTTGCTAACTTTTCAGATACGAGCTGTAAAATTTACTCGTAAGAAACCTTCTCCTGAAAAATTAAATTTTTGTCGTTCCAGATAAAATCGAACATAAGGTTCGATATGTATCTCTCCTTTATTCCAATCCAGGACATTTTTCCTTAAATTAATTAAATTAAGCAGAAATTGTAATGTGTATATGTATAAAAGTTGAATAATTTGAAATAATTTCTTTATAGTAGAAATAAAATAAAATCACTCACCAAATTATTCCACATTTTGTACTGCAATTTGGAATTTTTCCATTTGGTTTCATTTGATGCTTTTTCACACTCTTAAATTCATCACTTTCTTTAAATTGAAACACTAAGCTACAGTTTACCGAAATTAATTTGAAATGTTCCTATTAAAAATATGTAATCGAAAAAAAAGAACACCGCACTGATTTCAACAAATGGGAATCGCAAAATGGATTATGAATTTGCACACATTTTCTTCTATTAATTTTACAATATCGGATAAAGCAATAATATACAAAAAAAGCTTTGCATATTTCTTAACATAATTAAACATATTTTTTTTTAACGCCCAACTTCTTACCACTAATTTATTTTTTTTTATTTTTTTAATACTGCCCACTGCTAAAGCAAATGACAAGCAATAGTGGTGTGAACATAATTTGATAACAGATGATTTTGATATTTCTTACGACGTAATTGGAACTTTTTAATTTGGCGAACTTTTAAATTAAACTTTTTGGCCCTTTTTAATCAAATCGCACTTTTCCCTTTAATGCATCTACACGTATGCTGCAAATAAACAAAAAAAAAAAGATATGTTTGTATGAATATTACAGATATATACAGAAATTGTTTTTCAGTTTTGTTAGAGTATATATTATATGTATGTATGTGGGTATTAAAATTATCAGGGTTGTTCTTAAAATCACTTTTTGTTGAAGTGATTTGATACTCGTGTCACTAAAGGTTGTTCTGCTAGTTAAAATTTTTTAATTTTTGTTGGACAATACACTTAAAATCACTTGTATATATCAACAATCACTTTGTTTTCTACTGCATTATAAATTTGCTAAGTAACAAGTGAATCTTGCGCTAAAAAAAACTTTGGAAATTTTACTAAATATGAGATCAAGCATTAACAAATTTTTTTCTCAAAACACCGCATCTTATAAAAAAATTTACTTACATTTAGTAAAATTTTACTTAAACACAAAAATAAAATTACTATACGAACTATGTAGTTTATAGTGAATTTTTTATTCATCTGAAGTAAAGTAAAATAAAATATGTTAAACTAAAATTACGGCAACTTTTTGAAAATTTCCTAAATTGAGTTAATTTTTTTTATGTATCCTTAAGAGACCTTATAGCAGCCTCAGCCAGTTTATTGGTGCAGATATGTCTGTTCGAAGGATGTTACACTCTTTTGGCAGGCGAAAGAACATTTTGAACCCCCTCTTTGAGGGCCAAGACAATTATAACTCTATCAAATTCTGAACTTTTTTTTGTGTTATTCAGTTAAATGCTTGGAATTATGAAATTGGTCTAAGTCATATATTTCTTTTGTCTAGATATTTAGTAGATTACATTTGAACAAATCGAAAAATATTTTTATATTATATAATATTTCAATTAAGAGTTGTACTGGTCACGATTAATACAAATTTATTTAACATTTATTAAATATTTATTTGATATTTTGAAGCAAAAATGCACATGACTTAGACCACTTTCATAATTAAGGGCAGGTTATTTATTTCTTCACAAAATTTTTATTAAATTGATAAACACGAACAATAAATTCCACGAAAATTAAGAACTTAATTAATAGACAGATTTTATAAAAATTTCAATGAGAAATAACTCGTTGAAAAAAATATTTTTTTGCATACAAATTTCAAAACAGAAATTCGGCGTCTGACAAATAACTAAATACTAAACTATGACAAAGTAGCAAATTCTAGCAGTGGATACAGAACAAAAGCGGAAAAAATATTAAACACATCCAATGCGAATTCACAATTAAGTTATATGAATTTGCCTTGAGCACATCATTTATTATTTCCTAAAGCAAAGCCATTTTTATGAAAACATCTGCGAAATTTAGCAAAGATTCGACCTTCTTTTAAAATGTGTATAACATAAATGTGGTACTATTTTAAAAATTATAATAATTTCAGTACTGAAACTTCAGTTGCACAAAATGCATTTTAATATTTAACATGCAATTTTTCAACGCGTTTCTCTTTCTTTCAAAAACGGTTAATTTTGTATGAGAAACAAAAACAAATTTTTTACATTTACACAGTTTTGTTTTTGTTTTCCATGTAAGTTTCACCAAGTCGACGCGTATTTCAGAATAGACACCATTGTGTTTTGTACATACATATCGTTGACTTAATACGAAAAGGCCCCAACTCATAATTTGTCGAAATCGATATTTTTACATATTTCGATAGACCATTACTAGATACACCTCCTCCATAAAATCAGATGAATTCGGAAAAAATACCAAAGTTATAGCCTAATAAAAATTGCGTTTAAAAAAATTTTGTATCAATATTGCATCTTTTTTTAAATAGTTATTTCCTCCTCCTGTAAACTATGAAAAACATAAGCTGATCGGTATTGTTAGTGAAAAGTAATGAAATTGGTTATAAAGATGTAATGTAACGTAGCCTAATTTTCATATAAAAATATCGATCATCTGTTTCCTAAGTTGCAGTTCATTACATCGATCAGCTGTTTCCTAAGTTGCAGCTACATTACATTACAGTCGCCTAACTGAGCCGATGGAATTTTTGAGTTATGATGTTCTTTGAGCAAATGAGATAATATAATTGCATTAAACAGATAACAATATAAACATATACATACATACATTCTCATGTACATAGATTAAAGTGTTACAGGAGAAAATTTTGCTATGTTTGTATACAAATATGAGCATTCAGATTGATTTCTTACTAAATGAATTAAAACTCACCAAATAATTCCACATTTTGCATGTATTTTTTCCATTTACACTCTTACATTTATCACATTTTTTTAACTGAAACACTAAGCTACAGTTTATCGAAATTAATTTGAAATGTTCCTATTAGTAAATAATCGAAAAAAACACACAAATACCGATGGCAACAAGTAGAAAACCCGCAACGATGGTTGAAGAAACTTTCTACACATTTCTCTCTATTAATTTTAACATATCGGACAAACCAATTATATACACACAAACTCTGCATATTTATTTATATAATTAAACACTTTTCACTAGCAATTTTTAACTTTTTACCACTAATTTTTATATGTTAATAAGAGCTACTTCTTAATATTACGTGCTGCCATTTAACGAAAGTGAAAAACTAAAGCAAAGACAAACAAAAGTGATGACAAAAATTTGATAACAGGTGATGTAAATGTACTGTGTTGCCGTTGTACAGCGTTACCATTAGTAATGAAATCAAAAGTTTTTAAGCTGTTGTTTTTAATTCTTTTTTAAATTTACGTCTGCAACACAAATCCACATTTGCTTAGTATTAATATAGATGAAATGAATAAAAAATATATATAACTTTAAAAAAATTAAAAATAAAAAAATAAATTTAATAGATGTATACATACATATGTATGTATTTTGCAGCAAGCTTAAAAAAGATACATATGTACAAACATAAAAACCTGACAGCAGTATTTATAAAAATTATTAAAGGCTTATAAAGGGTTTCTAAAACAAAATTTCATACAAAATTTTTCTTATTAAGCCCTTATAAAGCCTTAATAATTTTTATAAATGAGGTCGTAAATATATGTATATTTCAATATTTTATTTTTATTTAGCACTACGAATAAAGATGAAATTTTTATTTTTGAACATTAAAAATAACGTCGGCATGATCTCGTTACAAAAAATTTGGTGTTTTTAACTTATTTTAAGCAAATTGAGGGTTTTTACCTTTGATTTTTTTAAGTTTCTTAGCCTACTGTGATTGTAGCTATGCAATCTACTTAGTTAGAGTTTGTCTACAAGCATGTGGTTTTTGTACGATTTTTTGAATTGTGTTTGAAGTCTACTTATATTTTGCTTAGCACCTATGCTCCTTGTAGGAACTGTGGCAAATTACATATGTATATACATATGCCTATATACATATACATACATATATATTTTAGAGCGGCTGAATTTTTTTTTGTCACCTAGCAAAAATGAAGTACACACAAAATTCTAAGAATATTACCCAAAGAAACTAGGAGTCTAAAATCAAAAACTCGCTCAAATATGCAGGCTTATTCTCATACCGATGTGATTTTCTTCGAATCGCCAAGCTTATTTTAGCACATTTTTAAAATTACTTATTTCTCTTGTAGCTTGCAAGGATCACTTACATCAGCTGGATAGGAAAAATAATATAATAATAACATAATGAATATAAATTTTCAAGTAATTGTTAAAAAATATACAATATGTGTGTGAAACTGTTTGCAATCTGTAATAACTTTGCTTTCAGTCTTAAATGTGAACTCAGGCCGGATTCCACAACGACGAATTTTTTTGTTCATTAATTTCATTGTTCAAACTTCACTGCAGTTTTTCAAGTGAAAAATTTTTAGTCTATTGCTCACTTTTACTAACAAAATAATATATTCTTACTCTTGCGAAAGCACAAATTAAAAGTGAACCTCAAAATTAAAGAACCCTTCAAAAGTCATCGCTGCGGAATACTTCCCCTGACTTGCAAGTTGTTTACCTAAGTTTATTGAGTTACAATAAATTATCACAATCCAATTTAAATTAGAGCGTCAAGCATTGCGCTAGCAGCAGGGTACGTATTTTCAGTATATTCACATTATATTTTATACGTTTAAATGTACTGAAAATACGTACCCTGCTGCTAACGCAACGCTTGATGCTCTAATATAGGTTGGACTCTTAAGGTAGCAGACTAGCTGTATTTAAATATAATGGTACTTACAAGGACGTTAATTTATTTCAATTATTGTGTTGGTTGCAATTTTAACCAACAATACTTTTGCAATACTTTTTCAGCAATACAAAACATAAAAACTATACGACAGAAGAGCATGCAAGAAAACGGCAAAAAAAAGTAAAGACTAGTGGGGAACTTATATTTTATTTGCAGTAAATGTATAAATAAATTAAATTTTTAGAATATTGTTTATAATATTAACACAAAAGACAAATCTGAAAATAATTTATTTTTCGTTTCTTTATACTTATGTACACATATCGTTTTTTGTACACTAGCAGCAAAATACATATACATAGGTGCACTAAATTTGAAGGTGCAGTTGAATTGAAGAAGTTAATTACAAAATATATATAAACAAAACTTAAAAACTTTTCATTTTGTCACCAACGGCAACGCTGTACAACGGCAACACAGTCTATCGACATCATCTCTTATTAGATTGTTGTGTTGTCATCACTTGTGATTGTCACATTTGCTTTAGTTTCTTATTTTCGTTAAATGGCGGCTTGCAGTATTAAGAAGTAGCTCTTATTAATAGCAAAAATTAGTGGTAAAAAGTTGATAGCTTTTAATAAAAAGTATTTAATTACATAAATAAATAAGCAAAGTTTGTGCGTATACAATTGGTTTATCCGATATTTTCAAATTAATAGAGAAAAATGTGTGTAAAGTTGGTTTATAAAATGCACGATCTGTTGTGTTTTTACTACGATTTGTCAGCAGCGGTGTGTTTTTCTTTCGATAACATATTTTCTAATAGGAACATTTCAAAATAATTTTAGATAAACTGTAGCTTATTGTTTCAGTTAAAATAAGTGATAAATGTAGTAAGTGTTTAAAAAGCATCAAATAAAATCAAATGGAAAAATTGTGATATGGACTACAAAATGTGCAATAATTTGGTGAGTTATTTTTAATTTACTTATAAATAATTTATTTCAAATTACTCCGCCTTTATACATATCCACATTAATATCCTGCTTAATTCCTTTATACTCGAGGTCCAGTTTTTATTCTTTAGATTTTTATTTAAAAAAAATTACAAAGGTCGTATTGATAAAGAGAAAAAAATAAGATAAAATTCTAGACCTCAAGCTTTAAGGAATTAGGCAACATGCTATGGTTTATGATGCTACCAGCGATGCCAATTTGGTGCTTTTGCACTATTTTTAGTGCTTTTTGAAGACTCAACACGCCAAATTTTGAGCGTTAGTGCCAAACTAAGGAAAGCACTAAGTAGTGCTTTAAAAAAATTTGTGTATTTCTTAAAATTACCTTAAGAGAAACTTGGTGTAATTATTTTTTCAGTCATATATTTCATTAAATAGAGAAAAGCTTAAAAAATATTAAGGATTATTACACATTAATAAACTTTACTCATTTGGATCTTCACTCGTTTTTCACGTTAGTGCTTTTTGCGCTTTTTAGTGCTTTTTTTTAATTTTGATGTGCTCTTAGAGCTAAAAAAGTTGGCATCACTGGATCCTACTGCAGAAAAAAACTCAAATTGGTTTCTTAAATAAAGTAATAATAAATTTTATTTTAGCCAATGACCTTGGCAGCCAGCGCTATCAATGTATATACTAATGTTATATTTTATATAATTTTAATATCAAGTAAATAAATAAATAAATAAATAATTGAAATTTATTTGCTGGTGGTTTAGCATGTCTACATAGGCATTTCATTGGCGCTTGAACCGCCAGCAAATAAATTTTAATTATTATATGTGCACTTCTGACAATATGTCAAATAATAAATTTCTTTAAATAAATAAATTTTATTTTTTAAAGGCTCACATAATTTAAAATATTTTTTGAAGCGAAAACAGCTTAAGCTTAAGTATATTGTGGATTTTTCAGACGTATTCATCGTTCCTTCACAAAACGTCTTTGTATACCCACACATTTATGTGTGATTAAAAAAAATCCCCGGCTTTCATACATAAAATTAAAAATTAAAAATTTCGCTTTGAAAATTTGTATAGCTTATGATGTTATTACGGAGTAAAATTAAATAAAAACATACAAATGTTTTCACATTTTATTTACTTTATTATCGTTTATAATGGAAACTAATTGCAAAATAGCTTAAGTCTTTTGAGGCGATATTGGAATTCTTTTAATCAATATGAAAAACACATAAAGTCAGTTTTCTAATTCGGTTGGCTTGTGACATTATTGCAATAAGTCCTTAATTTTATTTACAAGGAATGTCCCAGCAAAAATTTGGCTTCAAAAAAGCAGGTTTTTACTATTATAAAATAAAAGTAGCACTGAAAAACCTGCTGATATAGCTGCTGATATTTGTATGGCGAGTACTCGGTTTGGAGCACAACATTTTTGATCACTATTAATCGAATTTTTCCTGTAGTTTGCTTCATATACGTTCACTGCTTTTTAACAAACTCGTATTTTAAAGCGAAGTATGATGCGCTTTATTGCCCTATTGCCTCAAAAAAATGAAAATTTTTACTGGAGTATTATATTAATAAATTTAATATTTAGAATCTAAAAATCATTTCATTTTTAATTATTCCTATATTTATGTTTGTATATTATTGTATATTTGTATATTAATGTGTATTCTTTTTTGTATACTTGCAGCAAAATACATATAGATCTGTGAAGTTTAAAGGAACAATTGCATTGAAGTTAATTTAAAAAATTAAAAAAAAAACAACTTAAAAACTTTGGATATCATCACCAACGGCAACGCCGTACAAACATCCAATGGCAACACAGTTCATTAACATCACCTGTTATCAAACTGTTGTCATCACTTTTGCTTGTCTTTGCTTTAGTTTATCACTTTCGTTAAATTACGGCATGCAGTATTAAAAAGCAGCTCTTATTAAAATACAAAAATTAGTGGTAAAAAATTTCAAATTGCTAGTGAAAAGTGTTTAATTATATAAAGAAATGTGCAAGGTGTATGTGTATAAAATTGGTTTATCCGATATGCTAAAATTAATTGATAAAAATGTGTATAAAGTTTGTTCATAAAAAGTATGGCTGTTGTAGGTATTTTATCTACTTGTTGCCATCAGTGGTGTTTTTTTTTCAATTAAATGTTTTCTAATAGGAACATTTCAAATCAATTGCGATAAACTGTAGCTTAGTGGTTCAATTATAAAAAATCTATGTGTAAGAGTTTAAAAAAGCATCATATATTGTTTGAATTTAAAAAAAAAATGCCAAATGTAAGAGTTAAAAAAAGCATCATATAAAATGAAATGGAAAAATTCCGATATGCAGAACAAAATGTGAAATAATTTGGTGAGTTATTTTTAATATACATTTGTACACCTACTGCCTTATTCATAAAAAATATTATAGGTTTATTAAACGCTCATTTGACATATTTCTATGGGAAATTTGTCAAATAAACCTGTAATAAACCTAAAATATTTTTTATGAAGTACACCTATAGTATATTTATTTTAAACTATTGGTATATTAATATAGAAAGGTCCTAGTCATTATTTTCTGATTTTGAGATTTTTGCATTTTCGATACATTAGATACACATATACATATGTTTATCTATCGAAATAAACAAAAACTCGATTTAAATAAATAGTGTGTTGAGGCTTTTCTATATTAAGGCAAAACGATATGTTTATATGAGAGACATATCGTGTCATAACAAACAAAAAAGCTTAAGCGACATAATTTAAGAACTTCATATCTTGACGAAAATCGATTTTTTTAAAATCGTAAGTAATCGATTTTCGTTCAAAACGAAGTTCGAATTTTATATCGCTTAAGCTTTTTTGTCGGTTATGGCACGATAGATATAATAACTTTATTTGGAAAAGGTTTATATATAAACGTAGTTTGTTGTTTTGTTTTTTGGACAAAGCTTAAGTTTATGTTCATAGTTTTTGAGTATTTATTAAGATTGCGCATTTTTTCAAGTTATTTCAGCATTTTTGCAGCATTTCTTTATTGCAAGAGAGACACAACTCAACGCTGAAAAATTTGGAATTCAAAACTGATAATTTTAAAGTAAAACTGATTTGTTTTAAACAAAGAAACTGCTTGACAGCTTCGGAGTTCAAAAATCTACGAAACAAAACAAAAGACAAACCTGCACTCTTGGTAACGCTGCATGAGTTTGTATTATTTTCCATCAGCACAGACATCATCGTGGTTATAATCTCTGCTAATTGAATGGTAGCAAGTGTATGTTTAGTTCGTAAGCATGTAGAAAGACACATGCGCATGTGTATATAGCCGCGTCACGAGAATTTTCAGCATGGGGGTTGGAACCACATGTGTAAAGAAGAGCATACAATATTTACATGTAGCAAATTTAGTGCGCCTAAAAATGCTCGTAGTTTTCCTCAAGGTTTTTAATGCGATAAGAAATGTGTGTATTTAAAATTTAGTAGTAAGTTATTCCTCCATCTAGTGAGTTTTGCAGTTTGGGATAATGTCTGTCATATTAATATGCTTGTGTGTTCAAAATCCAATACGGAGGCCTACATCCATGCATACATATACATATGTAAGCGTATTAATTCAAAGAAGAATCTGAAAACATTTCAAAGAGGTACGACGAATTCTTTTAATAAACATCAAACACGTTTTTAGTCCCACCAATCTTTTTGGTAAACAAGTTTTTCTTTCTATCGGTGGTTGACTATGCTGGATAATTGATTATGTTTATACTGCCATGAGTGTTTGCCATATCTTCTTATTTTATTTGTATACAAAGTATATAGAAATTGCACCAGCTGGCACTTCAAACTA
Organism: Tachina fera; assembly: GCA_905220375.1. Lineage (NCBI taxonomy): Eukaryota > Metazoa > Arthropoda > Insecta > Diptera > Tachinidae > Tachina > Tachina fera. The sequence goes on from LR999966.1 coordinate 80,199,413, forward strand.
TACATATGTCCAATAAACTTTTATTTCCTTGAACACGAAATAACGAGCCTTTGCTACAAGCAGCGTTGCCAAGTGTGCAGATCTATCTGCTTTTCGAAGTTTCATGAACTGTAGATCAGTGAAGAAAATTAGTTTTTCTTTAAATTTATCAGTTTTACCGTATTTTTTTCCTTTGCCTTTTTTAGTTTTCAGTAAAATTTTCAATTACAATACATATCGAGCCTTATTTTCGATTTTATCGTATGCGACAAAATTTAAATTTTTCAGGAGGAGGTTTTTTAGAATATTCAAATTAGGTTTTTGTACATAAATTTTCGCTTACGATAAAATTGTACAGCGTGTATCTTAAAAGTTATCAATAATTTTGGCATTTTCATAATTCTAAACTATGGATAGGACCATGAAATTTTTAATTTCAATCAAAAAGTCAATTACCGATAACATGTCGCTTACGATAAAATCGAAAATAAGGCTCGATATGTATATATGTAATAATGTATTCTTAATACACAAGTGTAATGTGCGGCACAACAGTAGCCACCCGAAGATATATCAAATCATCAGTAACTAATATTTTTCCTGCTGATACAAGCTCATTCATGCACGCTCGCTCATGTCCTAATCATATAAAATAACACATCAAAGTGCTATTTATATTGGTAAATCTTTTAGATATTCATCCCATTTGCGCTCCGAATCAGATATATTCATATGTGTGTAAAACCTTCAGTAAAAATACTTATTTGGGAGTATGTACATATGTACTTTGAAAAGGCATTTGCACCCCTGTAATCTTTATATTTAAAAGTACGCGTGGGCAAAAGTCTCAATTAGTGTTGCGATCTTTCAGGAAGTTATAGGGAAATGACTTGCTGCTCTTTTTTTGACTTATAATCGCATATGGAATAAATCCTTAATTTAGCTTATACTACGGTATTAGGGTTTTTCCCGGGTTTTCCCGTCCCGAGAATTCCAGTTTAAAAATTTCCCCATTTCCCGGGATTTTTGCTGCGGGATCCCGGGAAATAATTAAACAAAGAGTTGGCAACTTTACATATAGAAAACAACTGCTTTCACTTTGGTATTTGTGAAAATTTATTTCGAGCAGCGTTTTTTTTTAACAAATTTTTTGTTTAGCGATATATCTTGTCACATAGATTGATGTTTCAAGCAGGAACATAACAGTTATATAAGAAATGGCGAAGGTTTTTATTACCATTTATTGATTTTAAATAATGTTTATAATCGTAACCAACATAAGTGAGAAATATTTTTCGTTATAAATAATTAACTATTACAGCAACCAAAAAAGTTTTTTGGTTACCAATGACCACTGTTGCCATTTCAGCTATTTTCTCGTCAAATCTAGCGATTTTTAAGTACATTTTGCGGGAGAAATTATGATTTAGCTATTAGCGGGAATTCTAGCGATATTTTGTGCATAATAATTCGCTTTAAAATGTGAGGTTGTTTATATGCACTGAACGTATAAGAGGCAAACTATAGAAAAAATTTATTGAATAGCGGCAGAACAATGCAGGTTTTAAAGCCAGAAAGTTAGCTTTCATACATAAATAGAAATTCAGATAACTGCTACGTCAACATGTTTTATTATATTCAAAAAGGGCTTTTGTGAGCAGAAATACAGTACTCCAAACCGGGAAATCGACATATAAAAATCAGCAGCAGATGTCAGCGCTACTTTTGCTCTATAATAGCAGAAGCCTGCTATATTTAAAAAAAATTTTACTGGGAAAGTCCTGAATTCAGTAGTTATAATATTTTTTATAAACATATATAAATATGTATATAATGAATACATATGTATGTATGTATGTATATGTTTTTCAATAAAACGAAACTTTTATTGCCCTATTACATTGCTTTTATATGGTATTTCATAAAATTCTTAGAAAAATTCAGGAAGTATGAAAAAAGGTAACAAGTTACCGTAAAATTTTTAAAAAATTTTAAAATAAATTTGTTTTTAGCTATTTATCGCTAAATTATCAAATGTTTTTCAAATTTAGCTATTTTCTAGCTATTTTCTTGTCTACTTTAGCGATATTTGTTGGATAAAAGTTGGCAACACTGCCAATGACCATTGTTGAAAGTAATTTTATTTTTCGGTTATCGCTACAAGAATACACATCGTATTTAAATGTAATGGATGCATTTCTAAGGCAAGATATTGAAATGTCTTTCGAAAAGTTAACAAAACAGTGTAATAATACATGGATATTTTCAAGTTACATTTTCTTCAGAAAGAAAAAATTAACAATTATTTCCGGTCCCTGGCTTTAAAGCAATTTGTTGAAATCATTATTCTCTTTTCTTGTTTTTAATAAAATTGTTTTACATTGAAAAGTCATTTGTATGGACGTTTTTTAAGAACAAATCTACTGATCTGTTTTGGATCTCACACCTCGAGTATTTTTTATTTTGTTTGTTTTTATTAACTCTTATTTTATTATTTATGTTTGTAAGTTTACTTTTTTGATCTCATATGAAAAAGTTTTTCGTGTTGGAAAAAACCTTTAAGGAATTTAAAAACTAAAAGCTAAAAAAATATAAAGATCTTTTTCTAAAACCCAATTTGAATTAACATTGGGGTATTTATGTATTTAAGATGTGTTTTAGTGAGTGTTTTAAGCTTTCTAATCAAATTTTTGTTAATGCCTGGAAAATTTAATATTTATTATTTCTATGGAGCGGGATCCCGGGATATGTAAAAAAAATCCCGCTTTCCCGGGAAATGAAAAAGTCCGGGAATAAAAAAACCCTATTTGGTATCCAAAATACAACTTAAGCACTTTTTCCTTATTTCCACAGAATTATTATTTAATTATTTTCGAGTAAAAAAAATCCAGCCGAAAGTTGTTTGGATGTCAACACGCATTTTTAGCAAATTTTACATAGTTATAGTACACTACTACTATGATCAAAACAAGTTGTTTTCCTCAGAAGACTTCGAAGTGTTTTCATTATGCTTTTGTATGTTTTGGTTATACCAAGGCCTATTTATCAAGTCAATGCAATCGTCCTGATGATATTCTGTGTTTTCGTGTTTAAGCTGCCAAAAGTTGTTTGCACCATATACTATAGTTCATGTTTGTGTCTGTTTCTGACAACTTAAATAGGCCTTGAACTCGTGCAAACACACAAGTGCTCAAACAAATCACTTTAATTAACTTTTTATACTCAAACCTCAAACATTCCAAACATTAGCAAATTATTTATTTCTTCAATTGTTTTACTTATGAATAATAATTTTGTACACAATTATTTTCGAAATTGTTATACCTACAACTTACCTTTGTATAGCTTAATGTAGTACCTATAACATGGAATATTTATTCTTGAATTCACTATGCGCACATATACTTTTATTATTTATTTTCGAGTTGCACTCACATTTAAAGGAACATCCCTTTATTTATAAATTATTTAATTTTATTAATTTTGATGAGGAATGTTTATACTTTACAAAAATAAAGCACAAAACTGAACAAACTTCTGTTGCATTTTCTGTTTACTATATTTTACTAACACTGCCTTGAGCACATAAAATTGCCGCCACTCGCATAATAAAGCGTCATTTGCTTAAGGTAGTTTCCCACGACATGTATTTTACAGCTGACTTGTTAGCTATGTGATCCATATGTAATTTGGTTTGTCTGTCAAAAATAACCAATTTATGGTACAATACATGTTAATTAGAGTACATGTTTAATTACAACTGATATAACAAACAACCTCTTTCTCTATATTTTTGCTATCACACGAAGAGTTTTTATACCAAATAAAACTGATTTCTCATGCTTTGCCAAATCAAAATAGAACACGCTCTAAGGCAGGGGGACTTCTCTGTATTTTGAAACCAATGAAAATGCTTTAGAATTTGTATGCCATTAACATTATAAATCCAAATTTCAAAGTACACTCCCAGCTTTCACTCATGCTATATTTTACACCTGACTTATCCCCTTCTCGACTAGCAATAAATATCTCGGCAATAAAGCAATAGCGTCGGCAGAACAGTGAGACAAAATTGCTGATTGCTTTACTTATGCTAAGGATATGGAAAGTCGTATAATATGGAAAAAGACAACAAGGAAGGTGCAGAGAAAAATATAATTTACTTGTAAATATCTGGTTAATCCGATACATTTTTATTTTTATAAACTTATAATAACATAAATTATTTCACTACACACGTTTTCGTGACACTATTTTCCTTTTTAAATTTTACGTTAGCATAGACCTAATAAATAGGCCTTGGGTTATACGAATTTACAATACAAAAATCACTCATTTACATAGAAACATCACATAAATACAACTGATGTGGTTTGCTTGAAAAAATCAATTTTCTGTTAGTTCCATCTTTTATCAGTATATTGCGGCTACATGTTTTTCCATACATTTTTCATATCAGCAAATCAAATGAGTTGTTTTCTTCCAAAACGTGACAAAATTTGTCAGTGCAACACTGCGTCGCTGCCTGAAACTTCGAAAAAAATCCGCAATATTCTGATAAAAGGTGGCACTAATACAAAATATTAATTTTTTTTACCAATTGCACAAGCCACATCAGTTGTATTTACATATATCAGAGAACAGAATGAAAACGTACGCATTTGCTTACAATTCATAAATTCGTTGCTTTTGCCATGCATTTATTCGACAACAATAACAAATGTAATTGCTATATGATACAATTCATTGCGATTTGTTGATTGCTCATACAAACTCTATTATTCCAAGCCGATATAACACAAGCAGCGAAATGAAATGATGCAGCATGAAAGAATGTATTTCTTTCATACCATTCACTCAGTATTCGCTGATCTGTGCCCTATTAAGCAGATCTGGGTCGGGGAACATCTCTCGCGTCATCGTAATTATTTCTTAAGTGCGGTCAGGCTTGTGTCTGTTGTTTGGCCTTCGAGAGTTTTTCGTCTCGCTCGCACTGGTTGACTGATCTGCCACGGATAACCGTATAATCTTGCGGTTGTTTGTGGAATTTCTTTAACAACCACGTTGCCTACTTCCTATGTGAAGGCATAGGTCGTGTACAGTCAGTCACAAAACCTTATAAAATTCTGTTAATACCATCTTGGGCATATGGTCTACGTTACTCCGCCCATATTTGTGCAACACCATATTATGCAAATTTACTTTGCATTAATATGTTTAATAAATAAATAAATATAGTTTTTTTCGTACACACCCTGTGTTTCACAGGATGATAACAATTTTTCGACTCGAAAAGCTCTCACATTCCTTACAGAAACGTGCCTGTTTTGTATATCACGTTTAAATAACAAGTATGTTTTAAGTGATTTTTATTGTTATAAATAAAAAAAATGCAGTGTGAGGGAGGAAATTTTAGAAAAAATAAATGCCGATATATACGGTGTTAGAAAAAAAAGGAAATACAAAAAGTAAAATTTGGAAAAAGTAAAATAGATCTGATATGTATTTCAAATAACTGTTTTATACAAAATTTGACATAAAATACATTTCAAAACTCTATCACGTTCTATGCATACTAACGTAAGAGTTTTATACAAGCACAAAGACTACGTTATGGTCAATCACAGTAAAGGCCGTGATACACTATCCTACAAAGTTGTGCGATCTACGAAAAAGTACATCCCTGGTGTTTATGAAAATTTTCAAAAGACAATAACAATTTATCACACCAGGGTTGTAGTTTTTTGTAGATCGCACGGCTTTGTATGATAGTGTATCACGGCCTTAAAAGGTATTCGCACCATTCACTGAGTATTCCTTGCTTTTGACAAGACCAGTATTTAGTTATGTATGTATATAAAACAAGCAATACGCGCAATAAAATTCGCTGCACTCATCTCTTTCGATTGTGCCATGCATTGTTTTTTTCAAATGTTGCGGGTGGACAATGTGCAGGTTTTTTGTGATTGCATTCAAAACAACAAGATAAGGCATTCAATCTGTTCTCTGATTTATATGTTGTTTATATGTAAATAAGTGAACAATTTACTAATCTAAATAATAAGGTTTGTGGCCTTGATAATAAAATCGAATTGATTTGGAAATAATAATGGAAACACTTCGAAGTGTTCTGAGAAAAACAACTAGTTTTGCTCATAGTGGAAACGTACTATTTATCGTGTAGTTGGCATATTTCGACTTCAATTGTTTTTTTTAATGTAGGTTGAGTGTCGTAGCCGCAATACGGCAGAATATAATTTAGAATTACAATTAACCAACAGGCATACCCTCCAGATAGATAGCAGACTGATAAATCCTTTTAGTATGCTGTATATCTTTACTTAAAGCTCCAACAGTTATACATGCCTTTGAAATATCTCTTTTAACAAGTACCCTGCAAAAAAATACGTGCAAAAGAAATAATTAATGCATGGGTTCTACTGCAAATGCATTGGTTCAACTTAGGTGCAGAACGCATGATTTTAACACAGTCGTCTCATTCACGAGCATGGGTTCACGTATAGCAAGAATGCTCATCATTCAAATGAGTGCTTAGAACCCATGCAAGAACGCATGATTCGATGAAGTTTTTTCACGTAAATACAAAGCGAACAAAACAATTTTTTCGCAACCAAGCTACGAACTGTGTTGTTTTGGCTGTTAAGACATGCTCTCTAACACTGAGCTATTGCACTCTTGTTATTTGTTGGAGATAAAACTTGTTTTATGCAAATGGGCCTGTTCGGAAATGCATCTATGTGCTGCATCTGATGCGCATGTGTGATAAATTTGCGCAGCTGATATAAAACAGCTGATGCAGATGCTTAAATGAAGCGCAGATAAAAAAGTTCATTTGATTGCAATTTCGAACGCCAGAACATTAAAAATTCAAAAATTAGTAATTTACTTATTTTTTGACTTGGATGAATACAAAAATGAGTTGAAATAGCTCAATATACAAAATAAAGAGGCTAAAAAGGTAAGAAGAGAAATTTATTGCTATTTTTTTTGTTCCCACATGAGAAGAATTTCAAGTTATGGAATATGTTACTGTTATAAATTCAAAGAAATTATTAATTTGCCAATTTGACGTCAATATCTATTCTAAAAACTGATCAAAATTAATAAATTAACAAAATAAAACAAATCAAATATTTACTCATCAATTGCACCAGCCATTTTTGTGATTACTTTTTGATGTTACTTTGCGCATCATATACTTCAGTGATGCATTTTAGAACCCACATTTGAAGTGTTGCCATCTGTTGATTTTCAGAACGCACGACGCATCAGATGCAGCGCAGTGATGCATTTCCGAACATGCCTAATGTGTCAATGTGATGATTTAATTCCGTTTTTGCATGCATGCGTTCAGAACGCATTCGAGGAAACATATGCTCAAGAAATCATTTTGAACGCGTTCATTTATTTTTTGCTGGGTAGTAATTAGAAAATTAAAACTGGACTGTGATCAACGTTGAACCGTTAAATATCCTAAATGGTCATTCGAAATGAAAAATCATCAGAGACCTAAAGATGATTTTAAAATACCTGCCGAATGACACGCATTTTGATATACATAATTAGTTCCCAGAATTTTTTTTTTCGTAATTATAAAATGGCGTCTGTTGGCCGCCATATTGAGTTTTGACTATTGTCGTATCTTTAGTGACACTCCCAGGATTAACACAAATGGATTGATGTAAGAATCATCAAAATCAGTATGCGCGTCCGATTTTAAATAAGTGTGGCAGTCAGAATGCCGGACTTACTTAGAACCTTCTTCTTAGCTACTAATATGTTGCAGTTCGACACTGGCAACGTCAGAAAGTTCCCGGAACTCAAGATTGCCCATTATGGAAATTCTCTTTCTTGCTAGTCCAGGGCAGTGCCACAGGAAATGTTTTGCACATCGTTTTTTTTTTCTTTACAAATTCAAGAATAATTATTATTTTCAGCCCCTGCGGAATGCTATTGCTTAAGCATATCCAGCTGATTTGCAAGACTTCCCGTTAGTGGCTTGTCCTTGGGAGATTCCCGCTAATTTTAAATCGAACCTTTTAACATACAAAAACGAAAATTTTTTATTCAAGATACAAAATAAATGTTCTTGGTATAGTGCTAAAATACTAGAATTATAAAAAGCAAACATGAAAACAATTAGATTCGTCTCCAATAATTCTCTGGGGGTCTAGTCTGTAATTCGAAACTAAAGAAAATGCTTTCGAATTTGCATGTAATTAATATACAAATTCGAAAGTATTTCCTTTCTTTTCGAATTACAGAGTAAATCTCCTGAACTGTCTTAATCTAGAACAAAATCCTTGAAGTCAAAATAAGCCAACTATATGTATGTGTATATAGTATATTGTTTGTATAATTTGTCTACATTTTCATTAAAGATTACATTTTCAAAACAATCGACATATCTTAATGTAAACCAAAATGAGTTTAGGACGTTAGCCAAGCAATTGCCCGAAATGGTTTTTTTCATTGTTTATTGGTCACAAATACACAGAACATTATAAGAGTTACTTTAAGCATTTATTTATGTAGCTTCTTTATCTGCTAAGAGAGAGTTTTTAGTTATACGGCATTTATGCTGCTAAAAAAGCTTTGCGTGTAAAAAATCAAATTAATATATAACATTATGAATAAAATCATAATTAAGCGATATCATTTCTTCTTGGCATCTTTTAGACCAGCACCGGCATTGAACTTAAAGAATATTATATCGCCATCTTCCACTGTATAGTTGCGGCCTTGCTGGCGATACTTGCCAGCAGCTTTACAGGCCGCTTCGGAACCTTCCTCCTTAAAGTCCTTAAAATGCATGACTTCAGCCATAATAAAGCCTTTCTCGAAATCAGTATGAATGCGACCAGCAGCTTGTGGAGCTTTGGTGCCCTTCTGTATGGTCCAGGCTTTAACTTCATCAACGCCGGCCGTAAAGAAGTATTCCAATTGCAGAGCTTTATAGCCGGTAACAATAATTTTATCTAATTGTGATTTACATTTAGTTTCCTCTTCATAAGCTATCTGTTCCAAATCGGGTTTTTCGGCCAACGTCTGCTCAAAGGCTCCAGAGAAGGGAATGATAGTGGCACCAGGATCATGTTTATCAACCCATTCCTTAATCTTGATCAACCATTTGTTCTTCTTGCGTATAAAATCCTTGTCTGACAAATTCACTAAATAAATACAGGGTTTAGTAGTCAAAAACAAATATTTGTTTAAGATTTCAATCTAAAGAGGAATAAAATTGAATAAGAAATTGAAAAAGATTTTACTAAACTATCTTACATCATGAGCATTCCAATCAGCAAACCTTAAGTGCTTTTTTTCATCTACCAAAATTCCTTTGATCTTCAATAGAGAATCATATTCCGGTTTTAATTTTTTATCGCCACCACGAGCAACAACTTTCTCCAATTTGTCTAAATTTTGTAACAATTTTTCTTCATCTTTTAAACGCAATTCTTCGGCTATAATATCCAAATCACGCACAGGATCTACTTCACCTTCAACGTGCGTAACATCGGGATCGTCAAAAGCACGACACAAGTGAAATATAGCGTCACAGGCGCTGATGTGTGAAAGGAAGGCGTTGCCCAGACCCTGGCCTTCGGCGGCACCTTTCACTAAGCCGGCAATATCAACAACATTTAAGAATGCTGGCACTTTGCTAAAGAAGAAAATATTTTTATTATACATATAATTAAATTATAAAGTCCTAATTTACACTTTGCAAGTCTTATTGCTAAGCTGATTAGTTTGTGGGAAAGAGAGCCGATGGGAACAGAACCGTTTCATTTTCCCTCGTCTCACTCTCCTAACAAACTAATCAGCTTAGCAATAACACTTGCATAGTGCATACTAGGACAAAGTAATAGTACGCTGTTATTTTACCTGACTGGTTTGTGGTAATTCACCAAAAAATCAAACCTGTCGTCGGGCACTGGAACCCTACGTGAAGAATAAGAATTAAAAATTAATACTGAAAAGTTTAAAGTAAAAAATTCTTAAATTTATGTTTTACGCAGTACAAAGCGACGAAAAAATAAGGAGAGACGTTTTGAAAGATTACATCGGAATTTACATCTGTGGTGTAGGATATTTTCAGACAATTTTTAGAAAATATTACAGAAAATATTTTTGTAGAATATATTAACCCTCTAAGTCCCCACATAGCGTTAATTTTTCTTTCTCGATGAGATGTTCTACCAAAATATTGGCTATACAATTTTACAACAGTAATTTTCTATTAACTATTTGAGTTCCTTCCCGCAATAAAAAAGCGGATGTTACTGACTTCCCCCTACTTTTCGGATATCAAATTTTCATCGAATATATTTGAGGTCAGGGTTATTATTTATTCACACTTTTTTTTAAGAAAATAACTGTAAGGATGTGTTGGTGTGTGTGTATGTAAGACTCTCATAATTTAAGGATGGCTAGACCGATCGCAAGCAAATTTGTGAAATTCTAAAGCCAAAAAAAAAGATTTAGGAATTTTCGGAAAAAAATGCTTTTAACCAGGGGGGCTACTCTGTAATTCGAAACGAATGAAAATGTTTTCGAATTTACATGTTATAAGCATACAAATTCGAAAGCATTTTCATTCGTTTCGAATTACAGAGTAGACCCCCAGAGTGTAAAAATGCACAATTGCACAGTTTGCGAGACTTTTGAACATTCTATATTTCCATAGAACATCTAACGTATCCAAAAATTTCGATTTCGTATAAGCCATTCTACATTAAGGTAACGATATGCATGTGTGTACCTTTTGTTTACTTCAGATTGTAAGAACAAAGTGTCCAACTTATTAACTGGGAGCAAAATTACAAAAATAATAATAGCAATAAAGTACTCAATAATATTGCCTAATCTATGTGTACGTTTAAAAGGCTGAAGTTCAAAAAATATGCTGTGATTTGTTTTCGAAAATGTAGTTTTTTTAATAACTCTTAAATCTTTAACTAATAATTTTTTACTGTTTATTTATTGAACTTGAAAATGTCTTCGAAATACTAAGATCTCAGTTGACTAAATGGTCTGTACTTAAAAGCGATATTCAAAATATGTCAGCGCGCCTACGTAATATTCATCTGTTTTGTATAAATTTTTTTTATTTTGCTATCTCAAAGTATAATTTTTTCTGAAAATAAATGGTAGCTCCCATGTAAATTTCCAAAATTTAAAAAAAAAGAATTAATTTATTATAAAAGGGATATGGTCACTTTTAACATAATAGTACATTGGTACATTAGTCAATGATATTAGCTTTCGCAATTAAAAATTTGGAGCAACCCTGCTACAATAGAGGATGAGTTAGAGAGTGCCAAAGCTGACCACCTCGAGCCGGAAGAGGCTTGCAGTAAGGCTTAAGTTATTTTCTTATGATATTTTTTTCTGTTAAGTTTTGTCTTGTAGCTTTTAAATTCCTATATCTAGTATTGAGTAAAAGATAAAAGATATATTTAAATAATAATGAATACCTTTAGTCTCTCGATAATTCGCCTTGAGGCAAAATCGTTTCATATACATATGATACAGCATTCTACAAAGGAAGCTCATTTTTGGCGAGTTTTTCGGATTTTAGCGATTTCTTTTGACTTTGGTATTTTTTTTTACTTTTGACGTTGTTTTAGTTATATATTTTTAATTTAACCGATTTTATTTAATTTTGGCGCTTTTTCCGTTTTCGCGTTTTTGTTTTTTTTTTAAATATATATTTTTAGTTACAAAACCATTTAAAATACTGTTAATACCATCTTGGTCTACGTTACTCCGCCCATATTTGTGCAACACCATATTATGCAAATTTACTTTGCATTAATATGTATAATAAATAAATAAATATTTTTAGTTTTAAAAATTTTTCGGCTTTTGGCGATTTTTTAGTTTTTCGCGACCTTTTTACTTTTGGTGATTTTTTTGCATTTATTTTTTTTGTGATATTTCTTCTCGCGTTAGAACACCCTTTAATTTTTAACTGTCATATATTTGTTGTGGCTGCCAAACTTTGAAATATTCTGTGAAAATGTCTGGTCCGTAGCTCTTACGGTTCTGGGGAAAACAGCCTGTGACAGACAGAAAGACAATCGGACATGGTAGGGAAAACAATAGGGTTCCTTTTAACCTTTTGGTTTATGGAACCGTAAACAGTCCATCTAATTTGTAATAAGCGTTAGATTATACTACGAGTAAAAATTAAATTTTCATAAAATCTTGAGTGTATTCGTTAATACGGTTCTGGAGAAAACAGCCTGTGACAGACAGACAAACGGACAAGGTAGGGAAAACAATAGGGCTCCTTTTAACCTTTTGTTTAGAGAACCCTAAGCCGTCCATCTAATTTGTAATAAGCGCCAGATTATACTACGAGTAAAAATTAAATTTTCATAAAATCTTGAGTGTATTCGTTAATACACAGTAACCTTCACTTTACTACAATAATAGGCCTAATTACTAGTGTATTTCCACTACGACTACGATGATTTTGTACTAGATTAAAGACAAAATGTTGCAATGTTCCGTGAATGAATGAATTAAGTCTAGTTGGAAGCACAGGACACTGCGACCAAAGTAGATCTATTGTATCCCCTGCCAGGTGCTAAAGCACATCATCTAGACCTACTCCCCTGAAGAATCTCAGGATTGCCAGTGGGTTCAGAGTTGGCAGTTCCCAATCATAAAATAGGTGCTTGCCCAATTGGCTATATCTTCTGTGGCATAACGCTTGACAGTCCTTCAGAACATGCTCTGGAGTTTCATCTTCGTAATCACAGAATCTGCACAGGCTGTTACTTACAATGCCAAGTCTGTTGAGGTGTTTTCTCAGTCTACAATGGCCTATGAGGAGCCCTGTGAGAATTCTTAGATGTTTTTTACTCAGGGACATGAAAGCTATGAAACGATTTTGAATATACGTTCCAATTATTAGTTTTGCGTGCCTCAATCCTTGGAGATTGAGCCAGAGGTTTTCTCTATTACTCTTAATTTCCGTCGATATATCTTCCCGTATTTTGTCCAATCCGAGTCCACAAAACGGTTCTAGTCCGACCATGGGTGCACTAGCCCCCCTTCTGGCCAATTTGTCTGCATTTTCATTTCCTAACACACCGGCGTGTCCATGAACCCAGCAGAGTATAACCTTATTCATGCTGCTTAGCTGATTTAGCTTAATGCGAAATTCCCACGCTAACTTAGAGGTGAACTCATATGAGCTGAGCGCTTTGATAGCAGTCAATGTTCCTTAGTGTAATACGAAATCGTCGTAGTCGAAGTTGTGATACGATACTCGTGATAAGGCCCAATATTTTGTTGTGCCCATTTAAATTTTTTCAGAAAATCGTTCATGCGTTGAAAACATTGGCGTAGCTGAATAAAATTTCGGCAGGAAGGGGCGATTTTTATGAGTAATAGTAAAATAGATAGTTACAGTAAATTTTTAATAATTTTATAGGGCGGCAAAAGCAATTCTTAGAATAATCTTTCTACTTCGATAATTAAAAATGGTTTTTCTCGAAAAGAGCTGAAGTAATAAAGAATTTATAAATTTTGGATGGATTAGCGGAAAGTTCTAATAATGTCTTGTAAAGGCAAAAATTTCCGGTATTTTTTTAATTCAAAACATTTTAAATTGTTATAATTTGTGGCTTGGATTATATTCTATAATGCAACAATTTATCTAAATTTTACTAAAGAATTTTTCTTTTCTTTTTAACTCATGTTGCAGTAATGACCCAATTTAACTTTTTTTGTTAAATATGTATACCTAAATTACAAATTCATTGTTTTAACAAAAAAAAAATCGGTAGTCAAATATGCTTGAAAACATTAAATAAAAAATTTTAAATACGTTTATTAAGCAAATGGTTTGAAATTTACTCCCAACACCTGCGCTTGAAAGGCTAAATAAAATTCTGCCTTAAACTTTGAAAGTCATTTCAGTTTTTTATATAAAACAAAAACAGTTTTTTTTTTTTGCTGTAGTTTCAAACGCTTTTATTTTAAGCCTTTTTCAAATGAATTCATATACAAAAATCATTGCAATTTTCTATAATTTTGTGCCATCAGTATAAAAAAAAACAAACTACAGGAAAATGAAGCAAAAACCTGCTTAAAAAAGAACTAACTGCCTGTAGCCATGACTGTCGTATAAACATCTTTATACTCTACTCGTATGTATGTATCTGTATGTATGCACAGTTACAACGATAAAAATGACTCCATATAATGACCGACCAACTGAACCATCAACAAGAAGTATTCCTGGCCAGTTTACGCAGAATACAGAACATACATAAATGTGGTCAACAATAAATACATTTAAATGCAGGTTCAATAATAATTTGCATACTTTTAATAATAAAAAAGTTTTTTTCATCTTTCAAAACTTTATTTTTGCTTGGTGATTTCTCTTGTTTTATTTGCAATATTGAAAAACAAGGAAAAAATCTTGAATATAGAAAAATAATTTAAGTATATAGTGGAAGAGTAACCAAGCGACCACGCCTTGGTTACAGTGGCCAACGGCAGCTTATTAAATTGTACGTTTTTCTTTCTCCTCTTTCTTGGCTTTTTTTTATTATTTTTGAGCTGCTGGGCAGCAGTTAGATCATGCTAAATAATTTTCTTCATTTTTAAAGTAAAATTACTATTATTATTGGTTGGAACAAAAACGTTAATGGAGTTTAGGAAAAATATCACAAAATACTAAAAATAAAATGTAAAATTTTCATATTAAACGGTTGTGCTGTTTTCGTAATACGCCTTCAACTAAATTAACTAAAGTTGATTTAAAATTAAAAAATTTTAGTTTTTTTAATGTTTATAAAAATTTAAAAACGAAATTTTTTAAATTATTTGTAAAAATTAACATTTTTTCCGAATTGAACAAATTTATGACCGTACCCAAAAAAAAAATTATTTGAGCTTGAAGTTTACGTTAAAAGAAAATTTCCATAAAAATTTTGACAAAAGAGCACTTGAAGTTCAAATTAATTTTTTTGCAAACTTATTTTGTTGTTCTCGTATCAAATAAATATCTTTGTTGATCATATCGATCCTTATTTTCGATTTTAGCGTTAATATTTTCAGGAGGTTTTTTTAAAATATTTAAATCTGTTTTTGTACGTATGTAAATTGTCGCTTACGATAAAATTGTACAGACTGTATCTCAAAAATTATACACAATTTTGGCCCATACAATTTTAAATTCAATAAAAAAGTCCATTTTCGATCACATGTCGCTTACGATCAAATCGAAAAATGGGCTCGATATTAACGTTCAAAAGCCCTCCTTTCGCAACTGCAAATTTGACGAACTACTCAGTCACATTATCAGTCAGTCAGGTACTGACGTATTCGCAATATCTGAGACTTGGTTGAAACCTCACATTTCTGATGGTTCAGTAATAATACAAAACTATCAGGCATGTTGTGAAAATCACTTTTTATAGTATAAAATACTTTAAAAAAACATACACTTACGGCCTGTCCCACGATGTCACCAGAAATCGTTCGATCGAATACTTGTATTGAAAACGAAAACAAATTTTTTTATTTGATTTTGATATTATACTTATTTGATTGCTGCGAAACCTAACAAACACCTTTGATTCTTATTACACAATTTTAGTGTGGAAAAAGTTATCGTAGTCACGCCCATTAAAATTTAGTATTTTATTCTACTTCGTCGATTTTTACATAACTTAACACACACCCTGAGCTCGGAGAAACACACAATTTTGCATTAAAAAATTGGCAGAAACACGCCCATCCATTAAAACTTAATTTTATATTTAACGTAGTTCTTAAAATAGATTTAATTTTTTTTGAAAGAGTTTACTTCCAGTTTGGTCCCATAAATTTTTTCAAATATGTTCTATAAAATTTTTGCATTGAAGTCGGCTTTTTAACCGACATTTTAGACCGATTGTAAAAATTTTTTTATTGTCCGGTAAAGCTTCCCATTGTAAATATATTTTTTTAAATATAATTTTATGATATTCTACTTATTTGATTGCTGCGAAACCTATAAACCACCTTTGGTTCTTGTATTTACACAATTTGAAATGGTCGGTGTTACGCCCATTAAAACTTATTATAATATTTCACGCGGTTATATATAACAGGTTTTTACGAAACTTACCACACACCTTGAGCTGTAAAATAGACAAAATCGCCCATTATAAAAAATTGGGCGGAGTCACACCCATTAACATTTTGTATTTTATTTTACGTGGTTCTACTTTACCGACTTTTACAAAACTTAACAAAATGGGAGGTACGCCCACTAAAATTTATTTTTATATTTCACGTACTTATTCTTATCTTCTTCTATCAGATCTTTGCATTGAAGTCGGGTTTTTTTTTTTGGCAGAAAGAATTATTTAAAATTATTTCTTTGTGAGGATGTTGCATTTACAACAAGTAAAATCAAATGCGCTGGATTGTGATAATTATCAATTAAATTTTCAAAGACTACGTGATACATATTTATTATTTAATTGTACTAGAAGAATGAATCCATCTTAAGTTCAGTATTTGTACTTAATTTATTAAAAATGTTTCTAAAGATTATTTTTCCTTATGCAGTGAAACCTCTCATAACGGACACCTTCTAAGCAATCGGTCTCTTGATTACGAGTTAACTATTCTACTATTGTTTAAAGCACTTTAAAAATATACTTATTGTCGTTTTCTTGCTTTTATATAATAATTAAAAATTAAAATTTAAGTGCTATGTTTACGGAATTAATTATTTAATGCGATTATGTGTAGAGTGTGAGTTTTACAGGCAAAAGGGATACAAAAATTAAAATCAATATGCATTAAGCCGAGACCCTACTATCGGTACAATGTAGCGACTTTCGTCGGCTCACTATAACAATAACGCCCTAAGTAATAAACCAAAATTTCCTTATTTCTCACAATTAATTCCGGAATAAGCCTATATGTTTTTAGTACCAACGCACGGTGGCACTATTATGTCCTTATATTTCGATTAGGTGAGAAATAAGGCCATTTTAGCTTATTACTTATGTATGACTTTATTTCAGTGAGCCGACGAAAATCGGTACATTATGCCGATAGTGGGATTTACGCTTGCTTTAGAAGTAGTTTCCACATTATATACCAACAACCAGTCAGTCAGTCAAATCGTCTAGGATTTGTCTGAAAATAATTTTTTTAGTGGTTCCTTCTACCCAAATTTTATAAATAAGTTGTCAGTTTGTGATGTAGACATTATAATCTGGAAGTGAGCTTTGAGTTGAAGTATGATATGGAATAGTGAATAGAAGTGCAATATACACACATCCCTATGTATGTATGTATGCTGTGCATAAGTACATATCGTACATATTTAAAAAATATATGTATGTATATAAACTAAAATTGATACTTATTCTCATTTGGATCGATGGTACAGAAGGGGAAGTTTTCAGCTGGCGCCGCACTCTTTGTCAGGACATTGAAAAATGTCGACTTACCAACATTGGGCACACCAACAATACCAATGCGAAGATTCGTGCCAATACGACCAATCAATGGTTTACGTTCAGGTTCTTCATGTTTCTTGGGCGGCATGTTATTGACTGTTGTTGTTTTAGTTGCAAAACCTTAAACAAACTGCAAATAAAATATAAAATAAGTCATTCTTAGATCCCACACACTTTACTTTTCAATAATTTTCTATTTTTATATAGACAGCAACACTTTATAATTCCAACAAAAACAAATTTATTTTCTTGGGTTGTCTGTCTGGTGGCAAACGTATCCATTCATTGTTGCTTACAAACATAACCTCAATTTGAATTGTTGTAATTCTAGGTGAAGCACTTTTAACTTTTTCTAATTAGTATAATTTTGTGTTAAATATTTTTAAATTTGTAATAATTTTATAAATTTTTCATAAACATCTACAGAAATTATTTACTTTTTCCAACAAGAGTAATATAACCGGCAGCAATCGTTATAAGATTCGCGTGTTAAAAGAAGAAAGAAAAAAGAAGAAACGTCAGAGAACATCTGACCATGACAACATTTGCTTTTTTGTTTTGGTCTTGCATGCGTAATGTGCTGCTACTCGTTGCTTTTGCCATGGTGAGTGTGGTGAAGAACGAGTGTTATTGACTGTTGAGTGATTGTTAAATTTAAAAAAAAAATTACTTCAGATATAAGAAACTTGTATGTAATTTGATAATATGAATAATTTCTTTTAATTTTAAAAGCATGAATTAATTATGAAAGATGTAGTATTACCTTCAAGTTATTAAAGAATTGTTTTTTTAAATATTATTTAGGTATAGAGGAGGAATATTTCACAATTCATATTTAAAACAAACTCAAGGTATGGGAACTTTTTGTTTTTTTGAGAATTTTTTTATTAGGCCCACAAGGGATTTTTCTTTTATTGCAAAGTTTTTACACTTTTCTTAAAGCTTTCTTATTTTTTTAATAAATGGATTACATATTAATTATGCAATTTTTAATATGTATACCGAATATTCACTATCCGAATTTTAACGAAATTTCATAAAATTTAATGCCATAGAATTTTTTTTGGAAGAAAGTGGTGTATAAAAAAAGTATTTCATAGGTAAAATGAACGAAAAATGTGGTTCATTTTACGAAAATATTCGTTGTTTTTACGGTACGAAATGCTTCGTAAATAGTAAAACTGATATTTGTTTATTTTATGAAATACTTTTTGTCTGCAAAAAACAAAATTTTCTATTTTTACAATTTTTTTTTGTAAATTTACGAAACACAGTTGCTTAATTCACAAAACCTCTTGTATCTCTGTATCGATTGTATTATCATATTAAATACAAGAGTGTAACATTTGTTGTATAAAATGTTCATATAAAAATTAAATACACAATTACACTTTTATTTCATATGTTTTAAAAATTTTGTATTCAGAGAGAGAGGCTCTCTGAGAGAATTTGTATGTAGCTTGTTCTTCTTTTCTCATTAAAAATACAAAATACATTAATACACTACACAGAGGGTGTTCACAATTAAAAAACAAAAAGTGTATTTGATACACAAATACGCGATTCAAATTGTTGTGAAATCAATTGTTGTTGTGAAATCAATTCGTAAATAATGAAAAGCAATTTTGTATTATATACGAAATTTTGTAGAAAATTAAAATCTTTGGAATAAGAAATATGAATGAAAAATAATTTTGTAGAAGGTTCCAATAATTAGGAAAAATAAAATATAATTTGAGGGGAATTTTTACAGCCTGTGTATTCCTCATTCATCACATAGACATGCATACATACATTCATAAATATTTTGCACTTAAACTCACAAATCAAACTGGGAACACAACTGGGTAGAACAACGAATTTTTTGTTGCGAACTTTCTTCATAGAAAATAAAACACATTTCTTCATATCCTTGGTCACAAGTAGAAAATTATGAACGAAATCCATCCTGCAAGACTAAATCTGCGATAGAATTATGCATTTCTATTTATTCTTTTATCTCTCTCTCTCTCTTTGCACAACTAATTATACAATTATCAATTATCCGTGGACGAGATTTATCGTTCGTCCCAGTTGTCTTCCTAGCATAAGTTGAAAACTAGTTTTTGTTACAATAATTTTTAATTTCGATTGTAATTTGTTGAATAATTTTTTATAGAATATACACAATGACAGGAAAATAGTACATAAATGAGAAAATATTAAAAAATAAAACAAAACATTTTTATTTTTATATTTCAAATTTTTTTTTTGTAAATTTCACGAAACTTGTGTAAATTAAGAATAATTTTGTACTGCAAAGAAAATGATAACGAAACAAAATTTGTTTATCTTAAGAAAATTTCCAATTTTATAAAAATGTTTTATTTTCTCCTAAATTCAATGAAATAAACGAAAAATATGGTACTATATACGAAAATAATTGTACGAAATAATTTTTGTAACTTGACGAAATTCGTAAAATTACAAAATCTGTTTTTCTGCACAAGCCACAAATATTTTAGTAAAATTTACAAAATTTTCGTTTATTTCACAAAAATTAAATTACGAACAAATGTTTCGTATTTTTATGTAATGTAATATTTTGAGTGCGGGAATTTGAATTGTGCCATAAATACCGTGTAATAGGTGCCTTATTTTGAACTTCTCTTCACCGAAAAATATTCCATTGAACTTTCTTTATGATAATAAATTTGTTTTTCACTTTTCTTACTTAAATATCATACAGTACTTATATACATATCCTACTAAAATTATAAATGTAAAAGTTTCTATGTTAAGATCACTGTTTCTCCAGCTTTTTTGTTTTTCCACACGCAAAGTTTATTTTGCAAAGTCTTGACTTTGTTTTAGAGAAGGGATAGAAGAAAGGGGTTGAGTACAGACGCTGTTTCTTCCATTCGTTTTTTTCCTTCGTTATGTATAGTTATTTCGTGGTATAGTTAAAATTTGTCAAAGTGAACTTTTCCTATGAAAAAGGAGTCCTATTAAAACTGACAGAGGTCAGTGATTGAACTCGTGCTTTGCTTACCAAATTTATAAACATGGATATTGCAGAACGAATATTTTCATGTAAATATACAAATTGTCTGCTTATGCCGGAATTTGCCCTGACTACACAAATAAATTAAAATGAAAAATTTTCTTTATTAAGTTCCTTTTCACAATGTATGGTTAAGAGTTAACGTGAACTTTAACTGACAGTTCTTCATACAAAACTTGCTGTTAAAGTCCCTGTTATCTTTTAACCATACATTGTGAAAAGGTACGTTAGAAAGATAACTTTATGCCATTAACTGTAGTTAAACTCCTATTTAGAGCATTTGAAATATTCAGTATTCGATGATTTTTTAGAGTTGTGCTTATCAGCTCTTTTGAGTGACCGGCCTTTTCAGCTCAGCTCACTTTACTGAAGTATTTCATTCAGTTAGCTCCGTAGCTCAGTTCATTTGTAGTGAAAATTTTTTTCAAGCATAAACAAAGAGCGAAAACCGAAGTGACAGATTTATACAGTGTGTGTGTGTGTGTGTGGTCATACAGTACCATATGAAATAGATACAAAATAGATACAACTAAAATAGTTTAATGAGTGGAATTTGTTAATAAATATTCCTACATAGTACATACATATACTTTTTGTGTACTTGTGCGACGAAAAAACTTTGCTTAAAAGCACAAGACTTGTATCGAACTCTTTTATTAGGTCGTTTTAGACACAAACCCATTTAAATTACATAGGTTTGTGTCTTAAACGAGCTACTGAAAGTGTTCGATACAAATCTAGAAATCACTCAGTACTGAGCGGACAGCGCTCAGTGAATTGAGCGGCTCACAGCGCTCAGTGAAGTAAATCATTCAATTGAACTAGTTCGTTCATGAGCTACACAACTCTAGATTTTTTCAAGCATTTGGATCATATCTCCCCAATGTTCCCAAATTGTTTATTTTGTTGTAAAAAAAAATCAATTTCCCTATTCCTAAATATAATTAGGGAAAGACGTTAAATTGTTCGATCTTGGAGTCCAGAAGAACATGTTCTCTTATCGCCGACGTCATTTTTACAGACTCAACAACCAATGGTTTCAACGGCTCAGGGGCGGCGTACCAGGAGAATCTTTCGTGTATCATCATTGAACTGAATATGATCATGAGCCTCATAATTGAACATAATGTTGCGTTGAAGACTATTTATGGTGGCAAAGCAAATTTCGAAATAAATTTGCACAATTTGCTTAACTGAACCATGTAGTTCGGGATCTTTTTTTTTAGCTTTTAAGTATTTAAAAAATATGTATATTGTGCTGCTTTTTCCATCCCTGAAAACAAAAGACTTAAGATACAAACTCAGCTTTATTTAACAAAAAAAAAAAAGAAAAAATAATGTTGTCCCAGTTCTTAAACTAACCACAACAACCACAACTTTATTGTTTTCTTTTGTTTTTTTTAATATTTTTATAAAAATTATTTTTCACTTAATGCATTTGACCACATAATTGTTTTACTTTATTTAAAAGTACTTTGGCCTTGAAAAATATGTTTGTTTGCATTCGTGTTTTCTTAAGCACAAACAATAAATGTTTGTGGTACTTTATTGACCTCATGATAAACGTTGTTTTTGTTTTTCCTTTAAGACAAGAATAGTTGCTTAATTAAAATTCCGCTTTCTGCTTGAACTCTGTGTGTGTACGTTTTATTTTTTATTTTTTTTATAAGAAAAGCCGTTATAAAATTCAAGCCTCTTGTTGCTGCGGTTTGTTTTCTTCAAGGAACATAAATAAACCTTTTGTTGTCGTTGTCGTTCCATTTATATAAGCCAAACAAAAAAAAAATGCTGCCCAATTTTACCAAAAATATTTACGTACACAAATTATAACACAAGTCTGCAAATGACCAGTACGTGATACACCTTTATTGCTTTTTCTTAATCCGAGAGTTTGTATTTAATGCTTTTATAAGAATTATTTTTTATTGATGTTTTATTTGAGTTAATTTCTAAAGAACCTTGGCCAATGTTAAAGGGGTCTGCTTTCACTCTTTACTTTAGAATGAAAGCTAAAACAAAATTCATATGTATGAGATTCCAAAATGTTTTTCAATTTAAAATTAAAAGATCTCATGTTAACCAGACATAAAATTTTATTATTGTTTTCGTGTAATTATTCCGCAAATTATGGATAATGATGAATCAATAATTCTTAAATGATTTGACCTTAAAAACATTCAAATGGTTTGGCTGCGAAAAATATTACAGTTTTTTTGAGTTTTAGAAAACAAAAACTGTTGATATATTTGAAGGAACATAAAGAAATAAAATGAAAATCAAAGATATGAAAAATAATCAAAGTAAAATAATTATAATAACACATGGTTAGTTTTGACTAGTTCAGGACTCGGATTCATGATTGTATATCGTTTCTTTTATTTCAATTTTAATGTATCCGACGTTTCGTTCGAATTTTCCAACATCTTTAGGGATAATTATTCTTATTGAAATCTGGTAACATTGGTACTTTTTTTTTGTTAAAAAGTAATTTAAAACAATGTTTTGCTAACTATAGAAAATAACTTACAGCCTTATTTATAAAACTTATTAAGGCTTTAAAAATGTGTTTTAGAACAAATTTCCATACAACTTTTTCTTAAACAGTCTTTATAAAGTCTTAATAATTTTTATAAATAATGCTGTTAAAAAACAACCTTTTATATAAGATATTTTTTTTAACAAAAAGTACTTTAAAACACATAATTGTCAGAGGTACAAAAACGTATGTTTTTACAAAACGTACATGTTGCAAAATGCACTATTTGCAAAAGATTCTTTTTATAAAAAATACTTTTTGCAGAAGCTCCTTTTTCTTGGGGCACTTGTTACTTAAATTACTTTATTCGAAATTTACTTTTTACAAAATGTACTTTTACAGAAGGTACTTTTTAGAAAAGTTATTTTTTGGAAAAGATACTTACAAAAGGAAGTCTTTTTAAAAGGTTCTTATTGCAAAACCTACTTTAAGGAAGTACTTTTTACAAAAGAATTTTTACGAAAAGTAGTTTTTGCGAAAGGTACTTTTTTACAAAAGTTGTTTTTATATAATGCAATTCTTACAAAAAATATTTAAAAAAAGTATTTTTTACAAAAGGTACTTTTTACAAAAGGTACTACTTACAGAAGGTACGTTTTATAAAAGAGGTACTTTTTACAAAAGGTAATTTTTTGCAAAAGTAACTCTTTACAAAATGTGGTTTTTGCAAAAGTAACTTTTTACAAAATCTACGTTTTACGAAAGCAACTTTTAGGTACTTTTCACTAGATGCATTTTTTACAAAATGTACATTTTACAAAGGTACTTTTTGCAAATGATAATTTTTACATAAAATACTTTTTACAAAAAAGACTTATACAAGGAAGTCTTTTTAAAAGGCTCTTGTTGCAAAAAATACTTTTTGCGAAATGTACTTTTTATCAAAAATACTTTTTACAAAAGGTACTTTTTACCAAAAATATACTAAAGTACTTTTTACAAAACGTACTTTTTACAAAAGTTACTTACAGAAGGAAGTATTTTTTAAATGTTCTTACTTTAAGAAAATATTTTTATAAAAGACTTTTTACGAAAGGTAATTTTATCCAAATGTACAAAAGGTACTTTCACAAAATGTATTTTTCACAAAGAAAAAATAATAATTTTAACAAACAGGTAATATTTACATACAGTTCTTTTAACTAAATTTTTTTTTGCTCAGAAATTAAGTTTCAATATTCAGATTTCAAATGTATGATAAAGAAATATTTACGAGATATTTGGGAAGATATTTGGAAAAAGAACAACGAAGTCAAACTCTATAAAATCCAAAAAAATTTTAATCATACATTTAAACCCCTTACTTTACCTAAAACTGATTTCATTAAGCTTATTCGATTGAAAACAGGTTATTATTTATTTTCACATAAACATGTTATTGAAAAGCAACATCCTCCATTGTGCCTTTGTGGAGAACTCCTAACTGTATCTCATATATTTGATGAATTTAGATTATTACATGAAAAACGGCTTAAATATAAAATAAATAACCTTGACATTCTGACAGAACATAGTGAATTCGAAAAAGTTAAAAAATTTCTTTTAGAAATAAATTTATATAATTCGATTTAAATTTTGTTTATATGATATGTTATGTATAACTATAAAAAGGGCCTATATAACCTTATTGTGTTGTGGCCTTCCAAAATCAAAATAAATAAATAAATAAAGTTTTTTTATAGAATGAATTGTTTAAAAATGTACCGTATACAAAAGGAATTTTTTAAAACCTACTTACTTTCTGCAATATGTTTTTTTTACAAATTTTGTTGTAGTGGTTACGCCTTTTTGGGCAAATGTTTCCCAAGTGCAATCGTACCTTTTGGGTTTCTTTTTGTTTATAAAATTTCGAGATTCGGCAATAGAGACAACATGATTTTTATATACTCGTACACATTTATGTATGTGTGGTGCTCGGGTTTTCTCCATTGTGATATGTTGATATTTTCTTAAATAAAAATTGTGATTTTATTTATTACGGAGTTAGTTATACTGTTCTATTCTCTCTTTACCATTACTCGTAAAACCTTTTTAAATAGGAGAAAAATCATGTGTGTGAAGATAAATTTAAATTTAACTAGCAGAGACAAGAACCAAACAATTTTACAGAGCTCATTTTGCATTTCTATATATTGGTTGCATTTCCAAAATAGGACCTTTTTTAGTATTAAGTTTCTGTGTTATTTATATATCTGTTGTATATCTTATTATTATAATTTCATTATTCAGATCTCGGACCATATTTTCCATTCATTTTTGGGTATAGTATCAGTCCCTGTTGCTGGATTTCGCCACCGAAATAATATTTCTTTATTTTACTAGAACTGGTAAGTGCTTAGCAGTGCTTTGTTAACTGCAAAATGAGCTTTGTAAAATTTGTTGGTTGTTGTCTCTGCTAGTTAAATTTAAATTTATCTTCACACACATAGAAAAATCTCCTCAAATAATTCATACGAGTATTAACATGAAACAAACAGCATAACTAATCGCCATGAGCATTGAAACATTTATTTATAAATTTTTTTTAAATTTCCTTTTAACTTTAACATTGTAATAAAATCAACCAGCAGCGCAATTTATTTGTTGTTTCTGTTTTTTAATTTGTTTAATTAAACTCGAGTTTGTATTAATTTATGTGGAATTAAGCTAATACATATTTCTAAAAAGATCATTCAGTAAATTGCATTTATGTATGCATATATACAATTAAATTAATAAAGAGTACAAAATATTTGTACATACTCGTATGTATGAACATAACATGAAATCAAATTATTGTTTTCTTTAAAGATATTCATTCGTAGAAAATGCATGCATACATATGTACATACATACAAAGACACATATGCACTTTAGGGTGGCCATTAGTTTATTTATTTTTTGATTTCTTCTACTCTCACCCCCCAAAATCAGTTCAGGGGGCAAATTACGGCACTCGATACCGTTCGAAATTTGAAATTATTTCCATATAAACTCTATTGAAATATTTCGTAATTTCGTTCGTTAACGAGTGCCGTAATTTGCCCCCAGGTTTATGTACAAAAATACAAAAAATATCATACCGATAAGTTGTGTTTTAGGGGGTGCGTCCGGCCCTCAAGCCCATATATTCATTGCAATTTTTTTTATTTATTTTTTAGTTTTATTTTGACTATATATACTGTATATGTATGAAATAATTTAATATATATAAGATCTTATTGTACATGCTTAAAATAAAAAATTTTAATATAAATATAATTTGGTATTTTATTGGTTATTTTCGTCATTATTTTCTAAAACATTAATTTTAGCAAAAAACTTTCTTTGAAACTAATGTTGTTGACTTGAAGAGCTAAAATATTGCCATATGCCATATATTTGTAAAATGACTTTTTAGGAAAAAAAAAATTACTTTGAAAAATGGGCTTGAAGGCCAACTTTGCGGGCCGGACGCACCCCCTAAGACGCAACTTATCGGTGTGAAATTTTTTTTATTTATTTTTACATAAAACTGAACTGATTTGGGGGGGGGGAGTAGAAGAAATCAAAAAACAAAAAGTCTCCATACAATTAAGGGCCACTCTAATGTACATATGTATATATGTACAGAATAGTTTTGCTTTTTTTGGAATTGCTGAAAGGCTGTAATGTTCAATCGAATTTGCCAAGGAAAAACTTCTTTTGGAAACTAATAGTGTTTTCACACTGAAAGTTCAAATGTGGTTTTAACGTTAAAACCATAAATATCTGATTTTGCATTCACACTGCAAGTTTGCGTGCATTTTTTTCTGCTTTTTATATTACTTATTTGACAAACTGTATAACAACTCTTTTTGTTTGTATGAAAAACTCAGATATTTCACAATGTGCTCTCAAATGGAAATTGTTTTATATTTTGTAAATAAATATTTTAAAGTTATGGAACTAGTAACACAAAGTGAAGAAAAGCTTGGAAATCAAGTTATGTACATATATAAAAATGCACAACTACATCACAAAATAAAACTTCTTTATCGGCGGATCGATGTTATTTATATCGTATATTTTTACTTCCCAGAGGTCAATGAAAATATTTTCGTTGTTTTCCTTCGAAAAAACTCTTATTTTTCATAATTTTTTGATTATTTATTGCTGCTGCATACAATTTTAAATTGCAAATGTATCAATTGGAATATGTTCTTATGCACTGGCATAAAAACATTATCAGCTGCTTCCGGTAATTTTAACTTGGCAGCACTGAATTCAGCACAGCGAAAGCAAAGTTGCATTTCATAAATCAACTTAAAACCAATTCAAAAATGGTTTTAAGTGGGTTTTAATAAAAACAATTTGTATGATAAAACCAGGTTTTAACGTTAAAACCAACTATTAATAAAACCATATCAGTGTAAAAACACTATAAAAGATCTAAAAGATCTAAAAGTTAAGACAGACGTATATTTAATATTTTTAATAAAAGCTTTATTGATTCTATTAAATTTTTAATTACTTTAATTACTCGTAATTTAAGTGTAAGAACTTAATTGATATTATTACTTCGTTTCTTCGTTTACTAGTAGAGTATCAGATTTTCTGTTTATTTTCAAATCATCTGTACTATTTTGCAGTTGGAAAGTGTTTGCACTCGCTGCCACTTCAGTTTTTGCTCTTTACAATAACTTCTTTTGTACTTTCATTTTGTCCATTTGCTCAAATTCTTTTTATTGTTGGTCAGATCTGCTTTAAATTGATACCAATTGCTGCAGTGTTAAAATAAATTCGTTGTGCATGTTTTGTGTCAGTTAAAACAACACATTTTAGATTTCCATAATTATGGTCTGCAACACCACAATACGAATAATAAATAAATAAATAACTATGAATTCTTTAATATTGTAAATTTATTTATGCACAAATGTATAACAGACATACGATAGTGCTTTTCTTTCCTTATTTAATTGTATTTTTATGCGTTTTTTTTCTTTTCATTTTAGAAAATTATATTCCGCTAATTAAAGTTATTAATTAGCGGATGGCTTTGCCATCATTGTATTTCATACGCATTTGGAAAATAGAGAAAACATTTTGTATTAAAGGCGAGTCTTAAACTCCAACAACAGGTGAATGAATATAATTTTATTTTTAGTTTTCCCCACAAGATTTAAGTTTATATGTAATATATACAAAAGATGCATTATTACAATTGATAATAAAAACTATATATTTCATATTTTATTGATGTTAATTATAGAGCGGAATACTTTAGAAACCCTCATATAAAATTAGAAATAGCATTTGAATTTGTATGTTTTAAAAATTATTTTATAGCCATAAATTACAATAACAAACAAATTTGTTTATGGAACTAAAATAGGTCAAGCTTGACCAGGCTACTTGTTTTAAGTTAATTTTTATGAGTGTGTATTTTCCTTGATTTAAATTTATTATTTATATTGGTTTGGCTATCGTATTATGTAATTTGAAACAATGTAGCTTAAACACTTACTATGCCCTATAACTCCTTGTAATCATACATATAACGGAGACACTTTGAATTCCTGTCAGCTTTTGAAAATGCAAAATGCACGCTCATTTCAAGCAATTATAAAGTGATTATAAATGTTAAAATGCAGCCATTAATTTGTAAATTGCGAAACTGACCATAATTTCAGTGTTGCAGAGAAGCCAACAACGACTAGAACAAGAGAAATAGTAATAGCAATAGCATTAGCAATATTAAACAGCCACACAGTATCAAATGGCAGCAGTAGTTATTAATTTGAAATTATTCTTGTTGTTGCAGTAATGGGAAAACACTTAAAGCCAAAAACATGTTTAAAAGTAAAATTCTAGTTTGTCAAGTTGCTTAACAGTATTGCAATTATTTCGCAGAAGTATCCTTCCCTGACATTAATAAATAACTGAAACATTTGTAAATTTTTAATTGAACTTTTTAAAAAAAAAAATATTTCATTCAATAAAAATTGAAATTACTGAACTTAAGCCTGACTAAAAAATATTTCTGATTAATAAATAACTTTGAAAAATTAAAGCTTTCAAGCTTTTGTTTTGTTTTGTTTATTTTTTGCCATAAAGAAATCATGTTTAAAGTTAATTTGTGAAGTAATGTGAAGTATGACATGTTTGTTGTAATTTTGCGTTACTTTTTAATAATTAAACAATTATGACTAATAGTAATAATAATAAGAAAAAATACTAACAATAAGCCATGTTAAAGTTTGTAAATATTTTGTTGCGTGAGTCTATATAATTAGCAACATTGTGCTTAATATACGAGGGCGGGTCAATAGGTTTCGGAATTTTTTGCTGTACTGTCTCTTAACTGAAAGAATAACATATCTCTTAGAAGCAACTTTCACTTGACTCCTGTCGAAATGTCAACAAACTAAATGTGTTAGATCGCACATTATAGCACACTACCTCGTGATTTGAGATAAAAATTTGAGAATTTTAAATTATTTATTTATTTATTAAACATATTAATGCAAAGTAAATTTGCATAATATGGTGTTGCACAAATATGGGCGGAGTAACGTAGACCATATGCCCAAGATGGTATTAACAGTATTTTCTAAGGTTTTGTGAGTGACTGTACACGACCTATGCCTTCACATAGAAAGTAGGCAACGTGGTTGTTAAAGAAATTCCACAAAAAACCGCAAGATTATACGGTTATCCGTGGCAGATCAGTCAACCAGTGCGAGCGAGACGAAAAACTCTCGAAAGCCAAACAACACACACAAGCCTGACCGCACTTAAGAAATAATTACGATGACGCGAGAGATGTTCCCCGACCCAGAGCTGCTTAACGACTGAAGAATTTTAAATTGAATGTTTCTCCAGATATAATTTTTTGAAAGGAATAAAGAAATTGAAGAAATGTTGAACAAAGTGTGTAGAGCTGAAAGGAGACTTGCGTTCAAACCAGAAACATATCGTTACCTTGATACAGAAAGGCCCTAACTCATTATTTTTTTTTTTTTTTGATATCGAGTTGTTTGTATATTTTGATGGCAGAACATCTAATGTATCGAAAAATGCTAAAATTTCGAATTAAAATAAAACTAAGTAAAGGCCTTTCTATATTAAGGTAACAATATGTATGTTAAAAATTAACAAATAAAATAGCAAACAGAAATAAAAGAGTTTTTGCCTGTTGTTGTTTCGTTACGTCTGTAGAAAAAATAGCACAGCAGCGTTGTTGTGACGGGTATGACCAAATATTTCCTATAAGTAGCCAGTTGCTGGAATATTAAAATGGAGTTTCTCAAAATTTTAATATTTTAATTTTAAGTTGCGCTTACTTTCTTGTTGTTGCAAAGTATCACGTGCTTTCTCCATTTGTACTGTGACGGGAGTGACTCAAAATCTTATTATTTTATTACTTAATCCACAAAATTCTCATTATAAAACACACAGAGTTGAAAGTTCAACCAAAAGTTATCAGGAGTCTATTTTAGAGAAATTGGGTTTTTATTAAGTCCGAAAAATTTTGGTATTGAAAATCCGCAAAATCGAGCAGACGGTTTCAAAGAATATTCTGCCGTACAAAAGTAGCTATTGTTATTATATTTTTTATTAAATAAACTTATTTTATACTCCAGTATTAATAAGATTGGTGTTTCCAATTAAAAAAAAATTAAAAAGACATTTCCAAGGTTGGAAAACGTTAACTTTTTTCTTATACAAAAATAATTTAGTAAAACAAATTTTTCCTTTTTCTCTATAAATTAAACATCTTATCTATATTCTTATAGTACTGATCATCAGATTTACCTGATCAGTTTTTGTGCAATTTTCTTTTGAAACTTCATTTGCGTTCATACACACTATCAAGCACGGTTGCCAGAAATGCAGATTTATCTGGATTTTGCAGATTTTTACTCTCCAAAAAGACGAAATCCAGATTTGAAGATTTTTAACCTAAAAACGCAGATTTTTCAACTCCTATTATAGTGATTTTTTTTAAATTTTTTGCCATTACTGTTACTACTACACGTTCCATAAGCATATGAAGTTTTTTGCCTTATTTCAAAAATTTTTTGGTTGAAGTCTGCTGATAAGTTTCTTAAGCAGAAACGAAATGCACATTCTTTGAACATTAAAGACTTCTATGCATAAAAAAATGTGATTAAAAGTTATTTTAAAAAAATTTCGAAAAAATTTAAATAAAATACATTTTAAGCGGAACTTAAATTTTATGAAAAAATATTTATATTACACATGTACATCCATATTTATGTAAATTTTTTTAATAATATATAAAAACGTTGTTTTAAAAATAGATTTGAAGATTTTTTTGAAGATTTTAAAAATAAAATGCAGATTTTGAAGGTTTTTTCGTGAAAAATTGTTAAATTTTGCAGATTTTAGCCTTAGAAATTTTGGCAACACTGCTATCAAGTCTCATCAATTTGAGTTGTAGTAGAGTATTAAGAATGACAAAACAAAACGAAAAAGCAAACTTGACTGGTACGGTAAAGTCTGTACCCCTCTCCATTCTCTTTTCCTCTTTCTCTCTCTCTCTCTCTCTCTCTCCTAAAAACACAAGACTTGACTCGTCAACCTGACGTATGTGAATCAGGACAAAAGAAAGAGATTAGTGTAAGAAATCAGAAAAATAAAAAAGGATGATTCCAGGGTTGAGAAACTTACCCTTTTCTTGATATATAAAAGTTAACTTTTTCTGGAATTCAAAACTAATTAAACAAAACTAATTATTTCTTTGGTAATAAAATATATTGCATATTTTAGAAAGAAATAAATTAGTATTAAAAATTAAAAAAATCAAAATTATGGTTCCAGGGTTGGAAATTAAAAAAAAAACATTGTTGGTAAAAATATAATCAAAAACATTTTTTTTCCAATTAAACTTATTTCATGTTTTAGGATTCTTTTATATCTTTTCAATTTTTATTTAAGTATAAATGCGGGGTTGTGGCCAGGGTAACTGATGACATTTTTCAAAATGTGGCACCAAAAAGGGATTTACCAAAAAAGGTGCAAAATTAAAAAAAAAACGAGAAAACTACACTAAATTTTTTCAGCCTTATTTATAAAAATTATTAAGACTTTATAAAGACTTTTTAAGAAAAATTTGTATAAGAATTTGTTCCAAAAAAAAAACTTTTTAAATCCTTAATAAGTTTTATAAATAAGGATGTTTATATTTAATGTATTTTTATATAATTCACTCTAAAAAAAAACTCGAAGAAGTGGCAATTTGCCACTTTAGTCGGTCAAACGGTCACAATGGTTGTGCCATGTTGCTTATCATGCACTCAGCACAGTTGTGTTTCAAATCGATGGTCTTTCGTTGACATCTTGCAACGAGTTCTTATTATTTTTTGGTTAATAGAGATAAAAATAAAATTTATCGTTAAAGAGCAGTCCTATCCATAAAATTAATTAAAGGACATGTTCCGTTTCATTTCCCTAAACCCGTTCCCTCGTGCTGAACAAATTTGAAAAAATTCTGTAGGAATAAATTTTCACACAATACCGCGATGTATTCCATTTGCAATGAGATGTTTAAATTGACACACTTAACAATTTTGCAACATCAAAGATTATTAAATAAAACAATACCAAGACTATTTTATAGAGTTATTAAATAGTAGCACGGTTTTACAACATCTCGAGTGCCAGTGAAATAGCACCGATTTGTTGGTATTGTATTGACGTGATGTCGTTTTAACAACTGGAATAAGGGTGAATGTAAAATACTTCAGACGAAAATAGGTGCTCGAATAAAGCAGTGATGCCAACTCAAAGTTGTGAAACTCTAAAAAAAATATATTTGATTAGTAAGGATATGAAAATAATTTTTAATTAACAAAAGAAAAAAAATCATTAAGAAATAACGAAAATTTTAAATTGTTAAAGAATTTATCGTAAAATCCCTGCGTGTTAAAAATGTCTAATAGTTCTAGCAAACGTATAATTTTTTATTATGTAATAATTTTCAATTTCTATTTTTTATTTTAATTATTAAAAAATTAAATTAAAATCCCTTTGTCCTCTTTTTCAAACACGTGTTAATGTTTAGCACCTTTTGGTTTCAATTACAGCTGCTTCAGAGAATTTCTTTATGCAACCGCATAAGAGAACTTTTACACAGATCTCGGAAGATGTACTGCAACATCCATTCACAAAGAAATGCAACATACAAGCATGTCTCGTAAGTCATAAATAAATAGTTGAATAAATGTTTAACAAAAAATTATATTTATTATGTACGTATTTATATACTTTTATAACAAAGACTGTGTAAAACATATTTCTGAAATTTAAATATTTTCACACATGTATGTGTGTATACACGACTACATGCTTACATACATATACATAAATGTTTATATGTATTATGTTCGTTTCTATTTTTTTAGTTTTTCTTATTTCCTGTGTAATTATCATAAAGACTTAGATGATGGTTTCTTTTTTCACCTCATTCATTCAAGAGTTTTATTCATTCAGACTTTTGTCGTTTCTAAAAGTGTGCGTTTAAAATTTTTTTAAGGGGTTGTTCGTTTATATTATTTTTATATCATTTCTGTATATTCGTGAATTTTTTTTTTAATTAATAAAAAAATTATTACGCGTTTTTTTATTCAATGGCTGTTTTGCACCCTTAACAACTGAACGAACGAACACAGGGTGTTATTGTGTTCGATTGAAAGTATGAATGTAGCATGACAACCGTATTAGGAGGCGGTGAACGCCTTCTTTTTATATATTTTTTCTGCTTCATTCATATTTTTATTTTTTTTTTGGTAATTCATTTCAGTGAATTGTTTCGGTTTGTTGTTTAGTGACTACAATGCCGTTTGCATTTTTGTAACGTTTCTTCTAATTTTACACGCACTTCTTCTTTTTTGTTGTTCAATTCTTTAAACACTCGTACAGCTATTTTATTTTGTTTGTTAAAAAGGTGTTCGATTTTATTGGCTAAATAAAGGATACGCTTACTTGTTGTATTAAATGTATTTATTTCATCTGCATTTATAAAAGTTTTGGGTTTGACCATAATAAATTGATTAGAATTTTTGTATTCAGCTTGAATAAGGTCAAAAATTATACAATTTTCATTAACAAAAAAAAAAAAAAGACTCCCACGTTGATAAGAGCGTTTAAAAATGGTTTAAACACGTTTTTTCTTACAGCTTTTTAATGATATTAATGTTTAGGAATCTTTTGCCACAGAGGATTGTGGAATTTGTATGCTTGATCTTTTAGCAAAAGAAAAGCTTCCAAGGAAGTCAATAAGATCGCGAATTTTTTATCAGGAAATAGTGCTAATATGAATCATTTATATACAGAAAAAAATACCAATGTAAAATCAACATGCAAAAAGGCTGATTCAAATTCATTCAAATCACATTAAATTTTGAAGAAATAATATGTTTTTTGAGTGTGTACTTTTGTGCTTAGTTGTGTAGGTTGTTTTTGTATTGTTGTTGTTTTTTATGTTTGTAAACAGCTGACAAACTGCTGCTGGCTGGTAGGCTATGTACTAGTCTTGCATTCGGAGGATCGCAGGTTCGAATCCTGGAGTCAAGTCAAAGTATTTTTTTATTTTTTTTTTAACTAAAACTTTTCAAGTCAAAGCATTTTAAAGGTATTTATTTTAGTTTTTTTCCTCGTTGGAAAAATGGAAAAATTTAATTTTTTACAACAAACACAGGGAACAAAATTTGAAAAAAATGTTTGAATTTTTTTTCCTGTGTTTGTTGTCAAAAAATTTAATTTTTCCATTTTTCCAACGAGAAAAACCTGAAACCTGAATACCTTTTTTGTTTTTTTTAACTAAAACTAAAACTTTTCAAATAAATTGTATGATTAATGATAAATGAAATAATGTTAAATTATAATTTAATTCAAGATGGTAAATATTTAGTGCGTATCTTAAGAATATTTAAAGTTGTTGTGGCTGCAGGGGTAAGCACGTTGACTACAACGCGATGAGTTCCGAGTTCAAATCTTGGTAGGGGAATCCAATTCAATTTAATTTATACACAAAATTTTTTCTGAAGTCTATGTCAACCACACGTAAGTTAAATAATTAATTAAATACAATTACTACATTGACTAAATCCATGTTGATCTAACTTTAAATTACTTCGATTCAGCATGATTCTTCATTTTGATTTTAACACTACATACATGTTATTTCAAAAGAAAAAATTTTCTTTGGCAATTACTAAAAATCATGTTAAATTAACATGAAACACATATGAAGCACAATCATTGCCGAAAAAAATTAGATTAAACTTGTTTAAGTAGATTTTAAGTTGAATTTTTTCTGTGTGTGCAATGAGTTTCACGTAGATTTTTCATTTCAAAAAGTTTTCTCTTTGTATACATATTCAGTGAACTTGAGGTAATGTTTATGATATTAAGCAAATTTGATTTTTAATCAAAGATAAGGTTATCAATTCGTCGGTATGTTTTCTTTGTGTTTGATACTTCATAACTAGGTATGCTTTTGATCGATTTAAAAAATTATTTTTTGGCTTCCATTTAAATCTATTGTCAAAAAATGGGCGGGAATACACCCACAAATTCTTTTTAATTTATTTTATGATCATTTCTTATTTGTTAACTGCAAAAACTGGCACACGCATCTTGGTTTATCGTCATAATGACGATATATATTTAATAGGCTACGCCTATTAAATATATATATATATTATATATTACATGCTTCTACCTAAACGATTTTGCAAAACTTGAGACACTCCTTAAACTCTGAAAAATCTTCACAAAGTGGGCGGGGCCGCTCCCATGAAAGGTTTGTATTAAATTATATACACTACTTTTATTTATCCGATTCCCACGCAACTTGCCAAATGCGAAAGTGGGTTATTAGCTCAGTGACTTTTTGAAGAATCACATGGTTCTATATAAAAAGTTATTTTATTTTTTAACATAGCCTCCTTTGAGTTCAATACACTTGGTCCAAATTTTCTCCAATTTTTTTATAACATCCGAAAAATATGATTTGTCGAGGTCATCAAAATAATAGAAATTTTTTTGTGAAGTGATTCATAGTTGGAATCAAATTTCCTTCCGCCGATGCATTTCTTCAAATTTGGGAACAAAAACCAGTCACTCTGGGCTGAATCTGGAGACTAGGGCGGATGAGGGTGCGATTCGTAATCCATTTCATGGATTTTTGCCACGGAAACTGCACATGCGCTTGTAGTCTATTAAAAGCAAACCCTGAACCCATCTTGTTCAAAGCTTTCTCATACCCAAGTGACCATTCAAAATTGAAACCTATGAGCCATGTGGTATGCCTATGGCTTCCGCAATCTCTCTCACTTTCAATCTCCGATGGGCTAAAACCCTATTGTGAATTCACTTACTTGTTTCGGCTGTGCAGACCTCAACTTGGCGTCCAGAACGTTTGGCTTGCACGGCTAAAATGAAATTCAGTAAACCTCATTTTTACAATTTTTTTTAACAACACAACACAACCCGCGAAGATGTTAGCTTGTCTGCAGAAAATAACCAGAGGCTATGGCAGGATCGAACCCACTACCTCTGGACTGAGAGACTAGTATCGCTACCACTCAGCCACAGGCGCACCCTAAGGCTGAAATTGGTGGTGTGTGGTGTTATCTTTGGTTTGAGTCATGGGTTAAAATGTTCGAGGTTCAAATAAAAAAGAAGTGTGTAACAAATACCTGCAAAAAAGGTTCTTCATAAGCGAAAAATTTGCTATAGAGAAAATTAGGGGAGATAAGGAAAATCTTGTTAAAATTGTACAAATTTTATATGAAAAAAAATTAAATTACAAAAACAAAATGCATAAAAAACTTGTCAACGCTAAGCGGTGCGTTTTACAATAGTTCTCTAAAAAATAATTCATCACGGGGAAAGTTTACTTTAGATTATTAAAATTTTCAAAGTTTTTAGCTGAACTTTCATTAAAACACTTCTTTTATGTTCTGTGTACCTAAGACGAGAAAATCGGTTCACTCGATTTAACTCATGGCTAATGTTAAGGGTTTAAATATATGATTAGTGTTCTAGGGTTAAATGCTTATGCTTTGAAACGACTTCAAAAGCAAATAACTACATAAAATATTTAATAAAGCAATAAATTTGCAAATCAATTGCCTTGAAGATGAAAAGTGCGTAAGAGAAACTGTCTGCAAGTTCTAATAATTTACAAAAAAACTTAAACTTTTTACTTCTGAATTTGCCTTCTGAAAAAAAGAAAAACAAAGCTGCAGTAAAAGTCAAAGAGATCAAGAAAAAAAGAAGTTTTGTATACATATATAATAAGACTGCATTCATTAAATCCATTTATTGCAACTGCAAATTATTAAATTAAACCTAAAAAATATTCACTATGTACATATGTATGTACGAGTATGTACAACAACAAACATAATTGCAGGTATGAATTTTGAAAAAAAAGCACAAAAAGCAGCAACTTGCAAATGCAACTTTGGCGAAAAACGCGAATGAATGCAGAACGGATGCTAAAAGTAGCCACCATTTAATGAAACTACAACAACAACAACAAAAGCCAGCGAACGAAAATGGCTGGCAGAAAAAAAACATGAATATACGAGTTTGTTGTTTATTTCAAGTAAGTTTTGTTGTTGTTGTTGCGCCAAGAAAATGGTCAAAATCCAAAGCGAAATAAAAAAATGCTGAAAAGCAAAATACAAGTTAATTGTGGAATGCAGTGCAGTAGCCAAACACAGAATATTGCACGTTTTTTTGTTGTTGTTGTTTTATTTTACAAATTGCACGGTGGGATAAGTTATAAATATTTGGGCGAATTTTTTGCAAATGAAATAGTAATTAATAATAATTAAAATAATATTATATTTTTATTGGCAATTTTCAAACAAATTTATTAGTTTACTAATTGAAAAATGTTTTGAATTAAATAAAAAATTAAGTACGAGTTAAATTTTATACAAAAAGAAAAAATGCGTATAAAATAATAAGCCCCGTATTTATAAAAAAAATTAAATGTGTTTGAAATCCATTTTAAGAAAAAATTTTATGAAAAATTTTAAGTAAAATACATCTTAAATTTTATGGATATGGGGGTTAATATAATAAATAATTATTATATTTAAAATCTAAAATATATGCATAATATAATATATGTATATGTAAAAATATATAATATACAATATTATGGTTTGGGGCTGTTTTTCTGGACAAGGAATGGGTCCTATTCATATTATAAGGGATACATTGACTGGTGTTGGCTACATATCGATTTTAAACGACATAATGTATCCATATGCAGAGGAGAACATGCCACTAATATGGAAATTTCAGCATGACAATGAACCATAACACACCTCTAGGATTGTAACTGACTGGTTACAATCTAATGATGTGAGTGTTTTGAAATGGCCGGCCCAATCCCCAGATCTCAATCCCATAGAAAACCTATGGGAAATTGTAGATCGCAAAATAAGAACCCGTAATTACACACGGAAGGAAGATTTTCCAATGCTGTTTTGAGTGAATGGCAAAAAGTTTCACAGGATACAGTTAACAAATTAATTGGGTCAATGCATCGTCGCTTTGATGTAGTAATAAGAAATAAAGCATACCCAGCAAAGTATTGAGTTTTGTTAACAGGATAACGATTTTAAGTGGAGTAAAATTTTAGTTTTCGTTGTTTTGTCAATACCCCATAATTTAATACTTTAACTTTTACTTTAAAATTTAATAATTTTTTTTATAATTTTCAAAATATGTTATTTACTTTATATTTTCTTTTTTAATATATCAAAAACAATCTACAAAATTAAATTTGAAAGTAATTCTAAGCTTTATTCAAGAAATATTTTTGTTTTTCCACTTATAAAGATAAAAAAATAAATTTTTGAGAAAAGTTTCCATTGAATTGTCAAGAACTGTATTTACATATATGTATTTAAGTAAATTTTTTTTTAAATTTGTACAATAAATACAATACAAAAAGGTCAAATGAAAACTATATGTAGTTAATAAATAAAAAATTTTTCTTGCGATTTTAATTTTTTGTTGCACATTCTAAGCACAATATCTTTGTACACTTAGTAATTCTCAAATACTTTTTGGAGATTTTTTTAGATGTGACATGTTTTATCGTTTTTTTAAAATAATTTCGATTGAGGTCTACTAATGAGTTGGCATTAACACCAACCAAATATGGCATTTATACAAGCTAAAATAACAATACAAATAAATCCTTCATTTATATTTTCATTTACATCCACTTAATTTTTCGTGACTCTTATTAATTTTATTTTTCATTCGGCCCTGTTCCGTAAAGCGAATCCGAGTAAATTTCTCGTTTTCAAAATATTAATAATATTCCTGCAGGCGTATTTAAAATCATACACGATAATTTTCCTTCAGATATGATATTTGGGAATCTTTATAATAAAAAAATTAAAAAAAATCTAAAAAAATATTTCTATTGTCGGAGTTAGATTTCGAAAATCGTGCAATTTGAAATCATCGGTTTACAGAACAAGGCCCATTAAGTTTTTTAAATTATTTTTCAAATACATACTTCAAATAAAAATCAACTAAATAGATATTTTTTTAAATATTTCAATTGATTTTGTGGCATAATTTTAAACAATAGATCATTGATTTTTTCAATTCAGTTTTTCGTGGATAAATTACACCTTTTCAATTAAGCTTTAATTTATGTAATACTTTTTTATTTAAAACTTCCTTAATTTTTTTAGTTTTAATTAATTTAATTTTTTATAAAATTTTTTCTGGAATATCTTATTTTTTGTATAAAAAATATTTAAATTTTTAAGGGCAAATCCAAAAAAAAAATTTAAATAAGTTCGTAGAAGAATTAATATTTTAATTGGAAATTGAAACATATTTCAATTAAGTTTTTATGGATAAATTGTACCTGTTCAATTTAATTTTAATATATGTATATAATATATTTTTTTAAATTTAAAAATACCTTGTTTTTTATTTTTTATACAAATATATTGCTATCGAATCTGTGACGGGACTTAAATTAATGTTTTAGTTGCAAACTAAAAAATATTTGAAATATTATAATATATTATAATTTTTTTTAAAGTTAAAAATACCTTGTTTTTATAGTTTTAATACAATTTATTTTTTATGTATGTTTTTTTTTTGTCGAACTAAAAAATATTTTAAATAATTTTTTTGATAGAAGCATTTGAAAATTTTTATTTATATTTTAAGTTTTAATTAATATATATTAAAGGTATTCATTTCAGGTTTTTTTGTTGGAAAAATGGAAAAATGTATTTTTTTACATTAAACACAGGAAAAAAAATTTCACCAAAAGTTGAATTTTTAAATTAAGCTTTTGGTGGATTTTTATTTTAATTTTTCCATTTTCCAACAAAAAAAAAACTGAAATGAATATCTTAATTATGTATATTTAAATTTTATCAATAAATATATTTTTAATGAATTTTTTTTGTGCATTTTTTGAATTACCTAAATCAATTTTTAACCTAAAAAAATTCAATTCAATTCAATTCATCTCTTTTTTTTTGGCAGTGTTAGATCATAACTCGGTACACTTTAGACCGATTGTAAAAATAATTTTTTTGTCTGAGATGTATAGCTTCCCATTGGTCCTGTTGTAAATTTTTTTCTTAATTTTATGATAGTCTACTTATTTGCTTACTGGGAAACCTATGAAACACCTTTGTTTCTTATAAATACATAATTTGAGAAAGTTGAAAAAATGAGCGGGGTTACGCCCATTACAATTTATTATAATATTTTGCGCGATTCTACTTAACCGATTTTTTGCGAAACTTACCACACACCTTGAGCTCTAAAGTAGACACATCCCTCAACCTAATAATGGGCGGAGTCACGCCGATTAAAATCAATTATTTTACTTTAAGTAGTTTTACTCTACCGATTCTTACAAGACTTAAGACGCACCTTGAGATCTGAAAAAAAAACCAATCTTCATTTAAAAAATGGACAGAGGCGCGCCAACTAAATTTTCATTTTATATTTCACGTACTTCTTCTTATCTTCTGTTATTAGATTTTTTTATTGAAGTCGGTTTTTTTTGGCAGAATTATTTAATTTAATATTTCAATTAATTTTTAATGGAATTTTTAAAAATATTTATTAATTGTACAATGAAAAATATTTCAATATTTCAAAAAGATTTATTAATTAATAATATTCTATTATTTTGTTTAAATTGAAACAAGATTATAGTATATAATTTTTTTCTTGTGATTTCTTTAAGCATTTAAATTTTTTTCTTCTGTTGTATATAATTCTTTACTTGCAATCTGTTAACTTAAAGACAACAGGAACATTTTATTTAACAAGAGATAAATAAATATATTAAAAAAGATAATATTAAATTAATTAAATTAAAGGGTTTATTAAGTTGACTCTGTAGTCTCCTGATTTCTTCTATATCATGGATGACTTAGGTCCAAATTCACAGTCTATAGTTAACTAATGCCGTGGTTTGACTAACGATTTTTCTTATAAATTTTATTGGTTGAATTACCTACATTAGTTAACCAAAGACTGAGAACTTAAGCCTAATTTCGCTAGATCTTCTAATTGCATTATTACCTTTGTTGAATTAAAAAAATATTTACTTGTTTTTTTAAATTAAATTTCTAAGAACACTTTAATTAATTTTTTATGTAAGTATATATACATATTTAAAATTACTTCAATTGATATTTTAATTGAATCATTAAAAAATATTTATCTCTTTTTTCATTACTAAGATTTTTTCAATTAAATTTTAATTAATGTAATGTATGATGAAAGAAAAATAACTTTAAATTTCTTTAATTTGAAATTTAAGGAATACTCTAATTTATTCTGTATTTTGTTTTACTGTTTTACTGTTTTTTCTGTGTAAAAAGTTGAAACTTCTGTTTATTATTGCACTGAAAATATTGCACGACACCCACCCTTCACACTACCGGAGGGTTGTAAATCAGTTACGTGTAGCAATACAGAATATATATGTATATAAATTCAGAAGTTTTATTATGTTAACTCAATTTTATCATTAAAGTGCATAAATATGAGCTTACCAACATATATAACCACAATGCCTTTTCTATAAATTGTCCCACTGTAATCCAGTAGCAGCAGTAACAGCATTAGTGCACAAACTCAAAAAAAAAAACTTATTTTTTCCACTTGACTTTCTAGTTTTTGTTTTTTAATTTTTTATTTTCCTGTTAATTAACTTTATTATCATTATAGTTTTTTTTCTTTGTTGCCTGCATAAATTATTTTATAAAAACCTAAAAGAAAAACATTTATTTTTTTTTGTAAATCGACGCCATTTTGATTCGCATTTTTAAAAGCCAGTGGATGGGGAAATAAGTTTTCTTGCTGTCCATTTCTATTGCCTTCTCGTTCTCAAAAGTTTGTTGAATATTCTTTTGTTTCTAAGAATTATTTGTAATTCAACATTTTTTTCCAATTAAAGCTTATTTTATATTCAGTTTTTATTGCATGAGTTTTGTGTGCAATTGCATAAATATTATAAATTTCTTTCGTTTTGCTTAATGTTGCATATATTTATTATTACTTCTTGTTGTTATCAAAATGTTCCAATTATAGAGTTGGAAAACTTAAAGAAATTATTTGTTCCAAAAAAGAAACACACCAACGGAAATATAATTTGTTTCTATTATTTCAGTTTTAATGCGATTTGAAATTATGCATTTGCTGGTGCATGTTTGGATGGTTTTTTGATAAGTTTTTCTTAAAGATTTTTTCATGCGCGGGAGCTTTAAAAAGCTTTTGAATGTGTGTATACATATGTTTGTGTTTTGTTATTTTCTGGGAATTTATATAATCGGTGCTAGATTTTGCAGTAAAAAATGGCCAGTTCACATATCATTCAATAGGAATTACTGCATATAGATATTTCCACGGCAGTGTCAGCTTTTTGTCCCATGCGGCACCAAACAAATATGCTGGTTTTTTATTACAAAGAAGACGAAAGTTTTTTTTACTTCTTCATTATTATGTATTTGTGCAGGCTATCAGAAGCTCTATATTAGTTAAAATTGTAAGAAAAATTTAATCACATTGTACTAAAATACAGCCCTAATTTTTTGATATTGCACGTGACAAAAAGCAGAATTTCCCGTGGAAATGACCAATATATATTTGGACAATACTAGTTAAACAAATCACAATTTAAAAGTGTTTCCTTATATCAAATAGAAGAGCAGCAATTCCATTAATGTATTTTGTTAATGATTATATTGCGTTCTATAAAACATTAGGAAAACTAGGAAGTCAATTGGTTAATTTACAAAACCTCTTGTATCTCTGTATCGATTGTATTATCATATTAAATGCAAGAGTGTAAAATTTCTTGTTTGAAGTTTTAATATAAAAATTAAATACACTATTACACTTTCATATCATATGTTTTTAAAATATTGTATTTAGAGAGAGGCTCTCTGAGAGACACTCACACACATGTATGCAGTGATTGTCGGTTTTATTTGATCGTCTCCACGGCACATTAAATTCACAACAAGAAACAGTTTCGATATTTTTGAGATAAATTAGTTTAATAAGTAGCAAAAATAATTCATTTAAAAAAATTTTTAATTATAGAAACAAACGGAAATAATTATATAAAGTCCTGTACTGATTTTCGGTGGAATTCAATTTTCGAATTTTGAATTTATTTTTACAGGAAAGAAATTGTTAGACTACACCCAAATTCAGTTATTTTTTATTTATTCGCTATAGCATGAAAAATCATTAAAATTGATCAAATTCTGTAAATTAAGGTGACTAAATAATTTTGGTTTGAGTTGATCAAAATATATTTTTGGTTTTTTTTTGCTGTATTAGTTAGTCCCTCTAATGGACAATAAATGTCAACAAATCCGTTTTCTTTTCATTTGAATTATTTTCTCTCAAGCGGAAATTGAAGAATTTTCTAATCAATCGCAATTTCTGCACGTTTCTTTTGCTCAAAACCCTTATAGGATCGTGCAACTTAAGTAGAGCTTAGTAGCAGCCTTGAAAAAAATCAAATTTGGAATTGCAATAGAGGCCCATGTCAAAAAATTCGCGGTGAAATTCGAAAAACCGATTATTGTCTAATTAATAATTTTAAAACAATACCGAATATGAAACAAAAAATACAAACACCCTTAGCTCGAAAGCCCAATTCATATGAACATATTAATTTAACATTGTTTTACACAATAATCATAACAGATTAAGGAGATCATATAAAAATGTGTGAAAATTATTTTCTTAAGATAAAAACTCATAATTATGATTATTTATGTTCATGAAAACTAGACTTAAAAGTACTTGTATTGCAAACTAAAAGTGCTCATGGCGTAAAAATATTTATGATGATAAAATTAAGGTGCACTTTACAAGCCATGTAGGAAATGTTGAAAATTTTAAAATTATTTAACACTCAGAATATCAGCCCGATTACTTTTACCACATTCTGATTACTCAAAGTCAAACGTCCATCCAATGAATAAAAAATTTAATTTTATATTTAAGTGCTTTTAAAGTATTTATAAATAAACCAAACTATTTATCGCTATGAATAACTGAGTACAACAACGAGCAACATTGGGTTTGGGACTTGTATCCTACAATCAGTGTGACCAGCTCTAAGCATTATTTTGCTACTAAACCGGCCTTGCTA
Source organism: Tachina fera (assembly GCA_905220375.1). Classification (NCBI taxonomy): domain Eukaryota; kingdom Metazoa; phylum Arthropoda; class Insecta; order Diptera; family Tachinidae; genus Tachina; species Tachina fera. The sequence continues at coordinate 80,244,154 of LR999966.1, forward strand.
AATATTGCTAAAAACAATACAAATCTGGTAAAATTAATACTAAAATCTTAAACGCAATTTTAATTAATTAAACGCTGTTTTTCATTATATAAAATAAATTTCTGTGTAAAGAAATGACACAAAAAAAACTCAATTTAAATACGAAAATATATTTTGATTCTAGAGAGCAATATATGGCATTAACATTTAGAACTGATTTCGGTCATATGGTCACCGCCGCTCTTCTGGACGAAGAAGAGCATTGCTGACCATATGTCATTGAGGCCAACTTCAATCGCTATAATGCCAAAAAGCACAAAAAGTAAAAGAATCGCCAGAAATTAAAAAAAAATGCCAAAAACCGAAAAATGTCGCCAAAACGAAAAAAGCACCCAAATTATGAAAACGCCATATTGAAAAAAGCGCTGAAATCAAAACAAACAAAAATGGAATAAGTTGCAATAATGCAAAAAAAAATATTAAAAAAAGTAAGAAGGTCGTCAAAAAATTAATAAAATCGTCAAAAACTGAAAAAACGCCAATCTGAAGAAAGTGCCAAAGATATTCGATTATAATCGATTGTATGATTTTGACATCGATGAAAAAAGTTGCCAGAAACTAAAAAAACGTCAAAATCCGAAAAAAGGTCCAAAGCTAAAAAAGCGCCAAAGATATTCGATTATAAAAGAAACTCTGAAACGACAAATTCTCAAAATGAAAAAAGCGCCTAAATGAAAAATATCAACAAAAATAGATTAAGTCGCCATAATGCAAAAAAAAATAAATCATAAAAAGTAAAAAGGTCGCCAAAGGCAAAAACAGCAGGAATCGAAAAATCACCAAAACGAAAAAACTGCCAAAATTAAAAAAAAAGTATCTAACACTAAAATAAATCGCTAGATTCGAAAAAATCGCCCAAATGAAAGAAAATCGCCAAAATGAAAAAAACGCCATAAACAGAAACAAAATCGCCAAAACGCGTAAAAGGCGCCAAAACCAAAATAATTGTTTATATAAAAGAAATTGCCAAAATGAAAAAAATCGCATAAATAAAAAAATCGTCAATTGAAAAAACGTCAAAAACAGGAAAAAATCGCCAAAATGAGAAAAAAGTGTCAAAAATAAAAAAGTACCTAAATGAAAAAAGTCGCCAAAATGAAAAAACGCTAAAAACCGAAAAAATCGCCTAAATGGAAAAAAATCGCGAAAATTAAAAAAAATGCCAAAGTTAAAAAAAATTTGGCAAAATTAAAAAAAATCGCCATAACGAAAAGTATAGCCAAAATTAAAAAAGTCGCCAAAACGAGAAAAAGTGCTAAAACTAAAAAAATGCTCAAAACCGAAAAAAAAACCCAAAAACGAAAAAAATGCCCAAGCTATATTTTATATTGGCTAAAGATCGTATTGAATTACATATCTCATGTCCGTACGGAACCCTTCGTGTGTGGGTCAAAGTCGCACTCCACTGAATTTTTTAGGGTTCCGTACACCAAAGGTGAAAAGGAACCCTATTTTTTTCTTTACGCTGTCCGTCATGCTATTTTCTACTATTTTCTCGAGAACCGTAAGGGCTATGGACCTGAAATTTGAACAAACTATGTAGAACTTTGACCGCTACAACAGTAAATACATGAGAGTTAAAAATTATTGGGTGTTCCGAAACAAGCAACGAAAAGTTTTAGAATCTCATGTAGTATACATGCACACAATTATATAAATATACACTGAAAAAAACGAGAAAAAAGAGCCAAAATTGATTTTTTTTAAGTTCTAATACAAACAAATGGGGTTTCTGCGCACTTCAAAATTTTTATATCTAAGCGTACCAATTAGTGCAATATTTATACATGGGGTTCTCTTTATTGAGTCTTGTTTTAAATTTTCCGCAGCCTTATTAATTTTTAATAAATAAATTTATTTAATAAATTTAAATTTTTGTTTTTTGCTGTGCATTTCAATAGTAAAATTTCCTAGTGGGTCTTAAGATGAGACTGAAGTGCAGCCATGTAAGTGAAAATTAATGAAGATAAAACAAAAATTAATATCAACTTGATCAAATATCAACTTAAAGAGTAACAACAGAAGTCGTTCAACAACAACATCAGTTCTTATTTTAACAAGTATCTTGCTCACAAGTATAAGTGTATTTATTGTTGATATTTCTACACTCTGCCATCCATACTCGATACCGAATGACCGTTGCAACAACCAGTTTCATACGAGTATTTTCTTTATTTATGACGGTTGCAATAATAGTGGCTGGCATTGCATGATTGCAAAGATAAAAATAGCAGGGGGGAAAATAAAATACAGAAGAAAACACACCAACTTAATTATGCGCCATTATTTGGAGAGTGCAAAATTAGATAAAATTAAATTGCTTTTAGCAAAAAAAAAAAAAAATTAAAATAATAATAAAAAATAGTAATAAAAGCAAGAATGTTAAACTGACTGACTGGTATGAGCAAATACATAAATGTTGCAGCAACATTTGCAAATAAAAGCAATTTTTTTTTGTTATCAGCAGTAACACAGTCACAGTGCAACGCATTAGCTTAACAACACATTTGGCGGCCATTGTGGTGCTTCTTGATTGCAATTTGTATCCATTTATGGTTTTCTTAATTCTTGGCAGTTTTTTTTTTTTTGGTTTGGAATTTCTTGTGCCTTACTGGCATTGGATGGATACTCGTAGTATGGATATGTTGGCGTTGTATAACTCTGTTGTTTTAGTTTTGTTTAAGCGATGGCGTGCTACAAGGTAATCAAGCTTTATAAGGCGTTTTTGCAGACTGTTGCCAGTTTTGACTTCAAAGTGGTTCATGCTAAACCTGTGATTCGCTGGCTGTTTTGCTGTTCTATACATTTATTTTTTATTTTTTATTTTGCTAACATGAAAATTTATTCTTACAGTTTTTTCTTTGCCATATTGTGTTAAATGTGCTAGAGGTATGGGAAGCTACGCTTTGCCATTCTATCAGCCGAGCAATACGAGTATTTAGCATGATTGTTGCCATTTTCTAAATGCAACAATTTGCATTATTTAAGTTTTTGTGTTGTTTTGTTTGCGTGGTTGGAAACCAATTTCGTAATAGTTTGATTTATTCATCTGTGATTTTTTTATATAAGACGGCTTAATTATGTATAGCAATTTTTCTTTTGTACACCCATCCATACATACGAGTATATTCATAAATTTCAAATAAAAATATGTGTTCAGCTGCCATCAATACTTTAGTTAGAATTCAGGTGGGGTTATTACGTAATTCAGTTCGTACAATATGAATTATTGTACTACTATCTTGGAAAACTTATTTCCGATTGTTAAAAAGTTTTATTTTCTATTATTTTAATTCCAAACTAATGAGCGAGCGTTGCCCGGTCGAAACTAATTTTTAGTGAAAATTTTAGAATTTCATATAAATTGATGGGATAGTTTTGAAGAGGTGGAAATTTCCCTCCTGCTAAAAAGAATTTAAAATCTTTTGAGTTTTGAGTTTCATAAAAATCATTTGGATAGTTTCGGAGAAGCGCAAATTGCATATATTTTAATACATTTTTTGCCGCATCTTCAATTAATTCAACTTGAGGTGTTAAAGTAACGAAAACATCTAATTGGGATATAGTGTGAACAAGAAAGCAATACTATGTGTGTACAATTTAAGCAGAAGGCTGTCGGATGCTATATTTCTATTAATAAAATTAAAGAGATTTTAAAGTAAAAAAACTTGCCCCCATATGCAAATATATAACGTGTGCTTCAAGTGTACGTTAAAACCAGTTTTTGAATAATATTTTTTTTCAACATACACTTCAAGCACACGTTATTTTTTTTTTTGTTGCAAATGTGGGAAAGTTTTTTGACTAAAATTTCTTTAATTTTATTAATAGAAATACAGTATCCGACAGCCCTCTGCCACGTCCCCCATCTAGTTACTGTAGAATATATCCATATCGTATCACTGGATATTTTTCATTAAAAGCTGAAACACGTAAAGGAGCTTTCAAAAGTACTTTGTATCCATATGAAATTAATGCGATTTTTAAGGGCTAATATGTCATGCTCTTGTTTTTTTTTAATTTTCAATGGTATTGCTATTCTTGACTTAAGACAAGGTATTGAACTTTACAAATGATTTGAGGGTGTCATACGTGTTTTTGAATATCAAATAATATAAAAAAAGGGATCGTAAACTTTTCTCGTTTTCTCCTCTTTTTATTCTTACACAGTGGTAAAAACTGTAGCTCTTATATACTTTATATACTTTATATACTTTATATACTTTATATACTTTACAACTAGCAAGAAAAGCAAAATTAGATTTATACCATGAACAAAATTAAAAAATGTATTAAAAATATACATTTATAAGGAAATATGCAAAAATGTGTATTTATTATAAAATATGCAAAAATATGCATTAACAAATCGATGCTATTTTGTCGCAAATTTGTTGATTCGCAAAGATATTTTATTTACGTTGATCTACGACCAACGACAGAAAACATGTATTTACATGAAAATCCTTTCACTAACCATTACACATCATTACTTTAATGTAGAAAGGCCATAACTCATTATGTTTTTGAAGTGTAGTTTGTTGTATATTTTGATAGAAGCACGATAACGGCCTAGCCCACGATTTCGACAAGAAATTATCTGTTGCTTAGTTATATTGAAAACAATAACAAAATAAGAAAACAAAAACAAATTTTCTTATTTTGTTTTTCTTTTCAATATAACTAAAAGACAGATGATTTCTTGTCGACATCGTGAGCCAGGCCGTAAATGTATCGAAAAATTTTAAAATCTGGATTTCAAAAAATAATCAGTTAGGACCTTTCCATATTAAGGTAACGAACGATATACATACATAGTTATGTGTTCGAAGTCAGTGCCACGCATTCATTAAATACAATCCAAAATAATTCCCTTTACCTGTAAATAAACAACTGCTAGAATATTTATTAATTGTACTTCACAAAAAAAAAAAATTATTTATCTCTCTATTAAGTGTCTTCTTTAAATCTTTTTAAATTTATTTAAAATATGATTTCACTTTTATTCTCTTTCTACTCTCTTTTTATGCCCTTTCTTAGACATTTAAATACAATAATTTTCAAAAGAAATGCCTTAAAATCCCCTTTTGTAAAACAATTGCCTTTTAACAACTTCTTTGATATAAAATCAATTGTCTATTTGTCTGCCTCAAATACTCAACTCCCACATATTTGCAAAAGGAAAGTAGAAAAAAAAGAATTGGCCAAATTTTAAAAAAGATAAAGAAATCGTTAAGTGAGAGCAATAAATTGTTCACACTTTTACAAACTGCCCACATAATGTTTAACAATAATGAGGGATAAAGTATGATCTTATAATTCAAAGTATGTATTGAAAAGGCGTAACTTATACGAATATGAAGTAAGAAATAAGAGGATGAAAATGAATTCATGTTGAAGCGAATTTTTAGATCTGTCCAGAATGGAAGTTAAATGAGATCTATCATATTTGTTATTTTTTTGTGTTTTCTTAGCACGTTCCATAAACACAACGATAACAACATAACATGTGCCCACATGGAAAAAATTATTTTGCACTTTTTCAAATATTCATTCTGGTGACATTTTTGTGCGTTTCATACACAAAAATGCTTGATATGAATTCCTAAAACTCTTTGGCTTAATGCGTCAGTGTATGGATTTTTGTTTTGTTTTATATGCTTGTAAATACCATACATGGTATGCCAGCAGCCAACACTTTTGCTAATATTGTTGTGTTTTTGTTGTTGTTCATATTTTAGTAGGCTGGACTTAGAGGCTGGTTAGTAGGAAGCAGAAGGTATGCTCGAGCTAACAGTATACGCCCAGTAGCATGACAAAAAAAAATTAAAAAAAAAGAAAGAAAGGCATCTTCTGTTTTTACCACGACGCATTGCAGACGATTTCACATATGCGGAGTTTTATATAAAATATGAAAATTTGTAAACATCTAGTGATAAAAGTTTGAAATATTTTTTTTTTTGCATACTTTTGTACAACATTTACTACACGTTGTATTTACTTTTGTACAACATTGACTACACGTTGCATTGAGAGTATAGACAATGTAACAAGTAATATTTCGTACAAATTTTTTTCTGGTATACAAAAGTGAGATTTAAAATGGTAATTGACTGACACATTTAAAATGGTAATTGACTGACAAACCTTCGTAAGCGCAATGATTTTTTACATGATATTTATGACTTTATCATTATTTTTCAACCAATGCAACGCTTCGTTCGCATTACGAAAATTGTTACATCAGTTGAAAAAATGTTATATGTATATACATTGAAATATCTTCATTCATGTAACGACATTTTTGATGTTTTACACATCAAAAATCATACGTTAGAGTGTAAAAATCTTTTTCACAATACAATCACACATTTTGAGTAAGATCATAAAGCGTTATCAAATCAGTGTGAGCTATGTATGAGTGTATTAGTGTAATCATACGAACAAGAAGTACAGAGAAACTTAACAGATGCAGAAAGATACACTCAACGGAAGTTTAAAGCATACCTTCAGGAGCAATGTAAATTTTAATAGAAATTGCTTAATAAGTGTAATAGTGCTGCCAGTGGGGATAATTTTGTTAAAAAGTTCAAAAATATATAAAATAAATATAAACTTTTAAATAAAAGAGCGTTTTAAATGTCGAATATTTGTTTAAAATATATATAGCAGTCTTTATAAATAATTTATTATATTATATTATATTATAACGTATCTTCATTAGGTACTGCTGCCTTACACTGAAGCTGGTGCACGACAATGGGGTAACAATCTCCATTGCATGCCAATTATTATGGGTGGAGATTTTAATACCAATTTTGCAAACCCAAGCATTCGCAAGCTTTATCAACATTTTTATTTAATGTTTTCCAATTGCATATGAGCAATTCTCAACAAACCCCCACAACTAATAATTCCACAGATTTTTAAATACAGTAGATTCAGAAATTATTTATTTATTTTAGTTACCATAAGCCAATATTAAAAAAAATCATTTCTAGATGTTTACACATCTCCCCTGTGATCGGACTCACATTGCTTTTTTTTTAAATTTGAAGTATGTAGACGGTTTAGGCGATTTTTTGTTTGTTTTTGGCGCTTACTTTCGTTTTCGGCGATTTTTTATCGATTTATTTTAGTTTTAGTGGTCTTATTAGCCTTGGATTTTTTTTGTATTGGCGATATTTTTTTTGCCGTTTTTAAGATTTTTTCGGTTTTTGGCGTTTTTTTTCGTTTTTGGCGTTTTTTCGGGTTTCGAAGACTTTTTTTACTTTTAGTGATTTTTTTTAGTTATGACGCTTTTTTCTTTAACGTTCGTATCGCTCTGTAAGCCAAATTACATGTGATCTATTTTAACCTTTTGTGAAGTCATGTTGCAGATATTTATGCAACAAAGCATTCAATCCACATAAAAATAATTAAGTACAGGCAATTGTTAATTTTATTTAAATGCAATAACTTTGGTACAATATCTAGTTTCTGTAAATGTAAAATTCGTTCTTAATGAAAAACTATATCTCTTACATCACAACAGATTTCAAATAAACCTACGATTTTACTAAATCAATGTTGCCGTAGTGCAATTTTTTAAAAACCGAATTTTCAATCGTTTTACGCTGTAAATTTTTGCGAATGTGCAGGCAAATTATTGTTTTTATTGATAGTATGTTATCATAAAATTTATCTCTAATTTTAAACTTTTATTGACTTTCTTTTCTTTTAATTTTTTACCCTTTTTTCACCACAAAAAATAAAATTTAAAAAAATCCTAGAACAAAATTTGCTACTTGCACTATACACAGAAAAACACAGAAAAACTTAAAATCTACTTAAACAAGGTTAGTCTAATATTTTTCGGCAATGATTTAAAATAACTTTATTTCACGTTGAATTAACATTTACGTATTGTTATTTAACTTACGAACCTGCGATCTTCCGAATGCGAGACTAGTACACTGTCTACCAGCCAACAGTAGTTTGTCGGCTGTTTACAAACATCAATAAGAACAATAACAATGCAAAAACAACCTACACAACTAAGCACAAAAGTGTATTGCAGCTATGAACAAAGCAAATAAGCACCAACACACTCAAACAATATATTATTTCTTGTAAATTTAATGTGATTTAAATGAATTTGAATCAACCTTTTGGCATGGTGATTTTACATTATTATTTTTTTCTGTGTGTATATTTTTGTAATAAATATGACCATTCCTCACTGTATTTGTTAAGAAATACTAGTAAATTCTTGAAATTCCATACAGCCTGCATGCGTTACTGACTAAACCAGCAGCAACAGCCAAATTTATTTTATGATAATTGTTTTTTTTTTTGCAAAGAACTGAAATATTTTCATTTTTAGTTTTAAACAACATTTATGAACGAATAAAAATCTATTAGAAATCATTAAAAGGTAAAAACCAAGTCATTTATTGGGCGTATGTAGAGTAACGCCCAATCATGGCAGGGCAATTGCAAGGAATTCATAAAACAAACAAAAAAAAATTAACAATACAATACAGTTGTACAGCATGCTTGCTGTATGCAACATAGAATCTATAATCGTGCCACAAATTCAAAGCAGTTGTGTAGTGCTAGTGGCAGCCGTTAATAAAAACGCTGTAGTATATTTATGCACATGCCAAACGGTAGCGCATGAGGCCTTGACAATATTACCAATATTGTCACATGTCAAACCGGATGCTTAATACTTATTTGGTTGTCCTGGCAATGGCACACAGGGTTTAACTCAAACATATTTATTTATCTAATAAAGTAGATAGAGTATTATGCTGTGGCCTGATAAATGCTTACAAAAAAAAAAGCATATGGATGTTTATGAATGCGGAGGGAGTTAAATCATTTACTATTTTATTCAGTGGTAATTATTGGAAATTGGATTGTCTTAAACTACAGTCTTCTTTGTTATTTTTATTTTTAACTGGATTACACGATTATACATGTGTTTGCATACATATACATATGTAAATATTTTATAAGGATTTATATTATCAAAATAGAAATAAAATCTCTTATATTTTAAAGTCCTTGAAAAAATTATTTAATCTGGTTTTATTCTTGTTTTCTACCCTTTTCACTAATTTTATTATTAAACTAAATAAAAACTTGAAAAAAAACGTCGCCATAATATAATTATAGTGTTTAACCGGAAGTTCTTTCATTTTATATTTTAAATCTGGCACCCATTGCTGCAATTGCAAGCGTATATATATGTGTGTGTGTGTGTGTGTATTTTTTAATACGACTATAATCAAGTCTTTTTATTTCAATCAATCTATAAAACTGCGTATTTAGGGTGCGTTTTATTTTTTTATTTTCGTGTGTACCAAATGCATGAGATCATTATAAATGCATGTACATACATACATACATATATAAAAAATGTATGTGCTTATGTACATATGTATTTGTCATTTCCTTTATGTAGTTTAATAAAATTATGTATGTGTAGAAAGATCGCCTGTTGTGATTTTGTTACTTGGACTCTCAAATTAACGGAAATGCTTTTCTTTTATGTATTTCTCTTAAATCATACGTTTGCTGAATGATGGATGATGAGTGCGTTGTATTAATGTATTTTTTTCTTCTTATTTTCTCTTTTTGAATTATTATTATTCATAAACTATGTAATTATCACTCTGCATAGTATCGTTTTTCAAAGGATGCTTTAGGGTGCAGATGTTATTTTTTCCTAAATGGATTTTATAAAGTTTGGCGCGCGCCAATTTATTACATTTTTAAAACTGAAGTGCATTGTTGAACGGTGAGTATTTCTTTAAAAAAAAACATTTTTTCAACAAGCAAAATTTAATGTTTAAATGTCAACACATATTTGATGGATTGGTAAAATGATTTTAGAACTTCAAAAATTGATAAAAGACTAAATCATTTTGACTTTTTTTTAAAGTAAAGTGCACTATTTTTGCTGATGAAGTGCGGGGCTGCACCGAAAAATATCGGTATTTCCCCCAGCTATAAAGTCTAGTTTAATTTTTCTTCCCTTCTTTAGAGACTCACATTAATTAATAAAAAAATATTTCATTCAATAAGAATTGAAATTACTGAACTTAAGCCCGAATAAGAAATTATTTCTGATTAAAATTCACTACAGTTCAACTAAATCTATAAATGTCTCATTATTAGTTAACAATTTAACTGTGTCAATAAAACTTTTTGTTTAATAATTAAAATTTTAAACAATAGTTTGATTCACTCAATGATATATTTAGTAAACTTTTAATTAAACAAATTTTTAAGAAAAACTTTTTATTAAATACCTGAGGAGCTATACAGGGATACCCCATATAAAGTACGTTTTAAAGGCCAAGAAAGTAAGGCCTTTGACATACCTGTGAGACAAGTGAGACAAGGTATTCGCTTTTGCCTGTAATTTTTCTCTTAGTTCTGGACACAGTTCTACATCATACAAACATCAAGGCTCCAAGTGGAATTCAATAGCATTTGAGCATATATACATGAATGGCATCCAGAAAAAATTAGACAAGCTTCAAGAGCATGGCAGGGCTTAAAATCAACATCAACAAAACAAAATCACTTAGAACCGCCACCCCATTCTTAAACCCAATACCTCTAAATGGCAAAGAGCTAGAAGATATTGATAAACTTACTTATCTTGGTACACAGAATAAACTAATTTTCCATTTCAAACACAAAATTCTCTGAATCTACAAAGAAATTTGTAAATTCAAATGCAAGATTTTGTAATAATTTGTTTGAAAACAACTTTCAATCAACAAATTGTCTGGTCTTATTCAACAAAATTTTTAAATGAAAATAAAAAAAAAATTATCCTGTACAGTATTCAATTTCTATATTGGAACAGAAATCTTCTCTTAACAAATGTTAATATTAATTGTATGAACTAGAATTTTTCACTCCATAGTGTTTTTTGTTTTGCTTAAAACAAAATTGAAACGACTTTTTGTTGGAGGAGTAAAAAATATTTACTGAACCTAAATTTAATTTCAAACAAACGTTTGTTTGAAAATTTTTTGGGAATACTTTTTTCTGTGTAGCGTTATAAGTAAAAATAGAATAAACAGAATTAACCGCGCATATGTCACCCTAGCTAAAGTATAGAACTCTTCTCAAATTTCTAAGAGGCACAAAGTCAATATCTTCAACTCCAGCGTAAAATCAGTCCTTCTGTACGGATGCTAAACGTGGAAAGTAACTGGGGCCATATCAACAAAACTATAGGGGTTTGTAAACAAATGTCTGCGTAAAATAAACAAAATTTTTTGGACCAACCGCATCACGAACGCTGAATTGTTGTCAATTAGTAATCAAGTTCCTATCGCCCATGAAACCCAGCGTCGTAAATGGACGTGGATCGGTCATACGCTTCGTAAGGACTTCTATAGCATAAAAAAGGCCAGCGTTCAGTGGAACACTCAAGGGAAACGGATTTTTGGACGACAAACAACAACCTGGAGAAGATCCGTGAAAGCAGAACTCAAACAACGAAGACACTCCTGGCCACAAATCTGTCACATGATCCTTCGCAAACACGTTTCCATAAACACAAACAAATTATTTTTCTTTTATTTCTTTTTTCCCTTCCTTTCTCTTTTTATTTTGTCAAAGACCCCGGAAAAAAATTCTGATTTGGAAGCAATAACAACTAAGGGAAGCGATGTATTGCTTATTTGATAACAAAAGCTTCGAAAAATGCTTCTGAAAAGCACTAACGTAAGGCGGGCTCTCACAAAAATTATACATTATTACTTATGTGAAGCACTTTACTAAGGCAAAAAATTTTATGGCTTCTTGGAAGCTGAATGTATTGCTTCAACAAAAAATATGCCTTATTCATGCGCAACAGCAAGTGGTTCTATAACATTCATTGTCGTCTTTCTCACAAAAATGCTTCTGGGAAGCAGTAATTTTTGCTGGGAACGAGTAAGTTTTATCAAAAAAGAGAACTTCTTTTAATGACAACCTTGTGTAGAAATCTTTACAAATGATTCAGATATGCACAACATCCGTATCACAGTTTCGGGATTTTATTGATTTTCTTGGTAGCTCGTTTTTTATTGGATAGAAGCAATAAAACAATTGTAAAGTGCAAAAATTACATTAAATTAACAATTTAAATTAATTAATTTAATAGCAACAATCAATACTAATTGAATTAACCAACAAAAATGGTTTGTTTATTTGAATCATAGAGGGAAGTAGTATCGTTTGTTAATAATCAAGTTGAGTTTTTTATAATAAAAGTGCTAAGCAAGATATATCACCTTACAGTAGATTAACTTTTTTTGGTATAGAAAGAAGAAGACTAAACCCCTTATGCAAAAACAATTGGTAAACTTAAAGTTGGTTTAACAAACGAATTTTGTATGGCAAAACCGGTTTTAACGCATGCTTTAACTTTAACCGTCGTTCTTGGATAAGAGCATAAATATTTTCATGAAATTAGTGTGCAAGTACATACTTATCTATTAAACATTATCACTATATACATCTAATTTTTTATTTATTTTTAATAAATGTCTATAGAATATCTATAAGAACATCGAAATATATATGTTTCGATATTCTTTATACAGGGTGTTTTTTTAGAGGTATAGAACTTCGAATTGAAATAAAACACAAGAAAATCGTTTTAATGTCCATCAATTTGGCTTTATTGGAAGGATAATTTTATGCCATTAATGTTTAAATATGATTTCGGGCATGTGGCCGCCGCGGCTGGCTCGAATAAAGCCAATTCTGCAGGTCCAATTTTCAACCACTTTTTCGAGCATATGGGGCCGTATGTTGGCAATATCGCCACGAATGTTGACTTCCAAGTCCCCTCACGTTTCTGGTTTGTTGGCGTAGACGAGCGACTTCACATATCCCCAAAGAAAATAATCCAATGGTGTCAAATCACACGATCTTGGTGGCCAATTGACAGGTCCATTCCGCGAAACTATGCGCTCGTCGAATGTTTCCTTCAATAAATCGATTGTGACGTGCGCTGTGTGGCATGTAGCGCCGTCTTGTTGGAACCACAACTCATCCACATTCATGCCATCCAATTCGGGAACAAAAAAGTCGGTTATCATGGCTATATACCGGTCTCCGGTGGCGAATCGATTCATTCGGGTCCTCTTCAACACTTTGCTCTACAGCGGCAATTGTTTCTTCGGTGCGCACTGTTCGACGTCTCTGCGGATGCGAATTAATTGCTCTGATGGACGATTATGTCGACCATAAAATGGACGGAGCTTGCGGTAAACTTCGCGAACTGAACCATTATTTTCGAAATAAATTTGCACGATTTGAAAGCGTTGTTCTTTTGTCAACCTGTTCATGATGAAATAGCAAACCAAACTAAATATTAATCCCTTGACAGCTGACAAAATGGCCGCCAGTTCAAAAAGTGATGCCAACTTAAAGTTCTATACCTCAATAAAAAACACCCAATATATCATCTCGAAGGCTAAATTATTTAAAAAATTAAAAATAATATTCAATATTAAATAAAAACCTGGCCTCAAGCTTTTAAGCTTGATATTAATGTATATATAAAGATCGAATAATTTGAAATAATTTCTGCCTTAATAGTAATACTACCATTTATAACAGTTAATAGTAACAAATTTTATGGTAGCATTACAATTTTAAAGCCGGATAGCTAACAATATTTTACGGTATGAAGCCTCTACTGCTTAAAAAAAATGCAACCGATATGCTGGAAGTTCTCATGAAGTCAAGGCCTGATGGGCTAGTGGCTTTTTTACATTTCGTGTATGAATTACTATTTTTGGCAGTATCTATTGCAATTGAAAAGTTAACTGAAAGTTAAAAAATGGCAAGAGCAAGAAACTGTAACAACGGATAATTTTTAAGGTAAAGCGTTTTTTTAACAAACAAAAAAACACTGCACGACTGTGCAAACAGATAAATCTGAAAATTTTGGCAACAATGATTTCTACCCAAATACCACAAGAAGAGCTTTTCAGCAAAAAATTAGACATTACCATCTGAACTACTTACCATTTCGTTGTCAAAAAAATCAAGATATAATAAATTTTGCACATTTACAATAACTTCTTAATTGGTTATCTGGATATTGCTAATAATCGATTCCTGTAAAGTAAAAGTAAAAAATACACACAGAGAAATAAAAGTTTACCAATTAATATTTTCAATTAAGAATTTAATTGTATTAATTAAATTTTTAATTGTATTAATTAATTTGAGAGGAAAAACTTAATTGATGTTATCAAATTGTTTATAGGTGAAAATTTAATTAATTTTTTAATTGATACTACAAATATTTTAATTAATATTACAAAATCATTCATTTTACTTCTTTGTGTGCACTTATTGATACTTTGGAACCAGGGAAAAACTAGTTTCTAAATAATTAATTCCAATTTTTATTTTATCACAAAACTGTGATAAAATAAAAAGCATACGAAGGCACAATAGGCGTAGAAAGGCAATGACCTTCCCACTAAATTATTTTCCCACCTAGGATTATGAAAACCCGCCTGTAACTAACTATATTTTAATATTACTCATGAAAGTCAGGAGTAATTATACCTCAAAAATGTCTTTCAACATCGCCAATGACAAGCAGAGTTTTAAATAAAAATAATGAAGCTTTCCTTTGTCAATGCCTTCGACCCATGTCTTCTCTATCACTACCACTTTCCTTTTCTTAAGGACGATAACATCTTGCTTTAGTAGTAGGCAATCATTGCCTGAGTGCTATTTCTTTTTACAGAAATAAAAAATTCATTAAAATGTTTTTCATAATCCCGTTGCAGACTTGCAATTTTTGTTGCACCAATTCTTGAATATGTGGGAGAGTGTTGAAATAGCAATGCGATACATTTTGTATTCCTTTCTCTCGCTCATTTTCACTAAAAAATTAAAAAGTTGCTGCTAGAAAAATTTCAAGCCTGGACCGGAAAATAGAATTTTATATTCACGTGTCCTTTTTAGGGTTCCGTACACCAAAGGTGAAAAAAGGAACCCTATTGTTTTCGCTACGCTGTCCGTCTGTCCGTCACACGGTATTTCCTCAGGAACCGTAAGAGCTACGGACCTGAAAGTTGGACAGAGTATGTAGAATCTTGGCCGCTACAACAACAAATACATGTGAATTAAAACTTAAAGGGTGTTCCAAAACGAGCGGCGAGAAATATTAAAATCCCATGTAATATACATACAATTATATGTACATATGTATGTATATTGACGCTTGAAATTTGTAAAATTAGTGTATTCTTATAAAGACTACAACAATTAACATTAAAATAATAAAAAATTTAAATTAAAGGGTAGTCCATCAATTAATACAATTTTGACTATGTAATTTTGACAACTTGCTATATCTTGGAAACGTTAAGAGGTAAACTCTTGAAATTTTCAAAAACGGTAAAACTAAAAAATCCGAAAATTATAAAATCGCCAAACCGAAAAAAATTGCCAAAACCTGAAAAAAATCGCCAAAATTTTAAAAAAAATCGCCAAATCGAAAAAAATCGACAAAATTAAAAAAAATTCTAGCACTAAAATAAATCGCCAAATTCGAAAAAATCGTTTAAATGAAAAAAAATCGCCAATATGAAACAAACGCCAAAAACCGAAAAAAATCGCCAAAACGCGAAAAATGCGCCAAAGCCAAAATAATTGTTTATGTGAAAAAAAATTGCCAAATGAAAAAAAATCCCCAAAATTAAAAAAATCGCCAAATTTAAAAAAAATCGCCAAAATTTAAAATAAACGCCAAAAACCGAAAAAAATCCTCAAAACGAAAAAAAAGTGCCAAAACTAAGAAATCCCCAAAACCAAAAAAAAAATCACCTATATGAAAAAAACGTCAAAATTAAAAAAAATCGCCAAAATAAAAAATCGCCAACATAGAAAAACGCCAAAATAATAAAAATTGCCAAAATTAAAAAAACGTCAAGAACCAAAAAAAATCGCCAAAACGTAAAAAAATGCCAAAACTCAGAAAGCGCCAATAAATTCAAAGAACCCCCAAACTAAAAAAACGCTTAAAACCGAAAAAACCCAAAAACGAAAAAAATGCCAAAACTATAGTTTATATATCTCGAGCCCGTACGGAACCCTTCGTGCGTGGGTCAAAGTCGCACTTCACTGAATTTATTTCTTTTTGCTCCTCTGACAGAATCAATTGTTAGAACCGTGTTAATCTTTTTTTTTTGTTTTATACAAAGTTATACTGGTAGTATATGCATATCTCCACTCTAGAATTATAAAAGAAAATATCTCCTCTTGAAATACAAAATATAACGAAGTGTTTTTTTACTATAATTATAATTTTTATATGGCAATTATTATTAAAAGTTCATTAATGCGTATTTCTACTGAATATATACAAACCTATTGCGTGTTTTGTATTTGCCTTGTTAACGATTGATGACGTTGGTAAAAATAGGTTGCATTTAATTGATACGAGGTAAAATACATTGTAGCTGCAAAAGAATTGTGGAAAAAAAAATTATTGCAATTTATTGTAGTCTTATTGTCATTGTTAAGTTTAGTCTGTTATTAACTTGTGTTTCCATTTTTTTATTAAACCACATTCACACAAAAGTTAAAAACTACGCCTCTTTTAAGGCACAAGTTGTTGTACCTATATTATATTGAAGTCACAACAGTTGGCATTTTATGGTTTGCTCTAGCAAGATAGAGAGAGAGACTGCACAGTGCGTCGTCCGTCTGTCTCCAAGTCTATGCTTGATAGATTCAAATAATCACATTTAAACGGTTAATATTTTTCATTTTGTACTTGTGCGAGTGCATATTACTAAAGTATTTTTATTATTATTTTGTTTGACAAAATACAAAAAAAACAAGAAATGGAAAAATAATACTGTCACGGCAGTTAAAAATTTTTGCGGTTTAACGAAAAATTAACCAACCATTCGATAACAGCTCCAGAGCACTTTGTACGGCATTCCTTTATGTAGTTTTAAAGTAAATTGAAAATGTCATTTAATGTTTTTTTTTATTTGCTTTAAAAATATTAATTTGGTCTAAAGGCCGAGTCATATAGAATCATTCATGATTAAGTTGACACCCTGAATACTTTGTCGACGGAATGATATTAGCAGCTTCAATATTTTTGTTCGCCATTTCATTAATTAAACTTAAGTTTTTTTATTTATTTTATTTATTTCCTTTCTTTTATTTTATTCTAATAGCTGTCAAACTACTCCACGTACGCTAAATATTAAAATCTGGCTAAATTTTGTACTTTGCGTTGACGGAGACATACTCAAGACTTCATTAGTCTTTACTTTCTGTTGCTATTCTGTGCTGTGCCGTTCTGCTTCTAAATTTAGATATTTACTTTATCTGTAGTACCTTATCAGATGTTTCTGTTCAGAAGGTTCGCAGTTTTGCGCTAAAGCGATAAGTTTTGCATCGGCCATTATTAAGTTTCAATATAATTAAATTTTTTCTTTTGAAAATGAATATTTTTGAATTATAAAAAAACACTATCACAATTTATTTCAAAATATTTTTATTTAATATATGATGTCACTTACAATTAATTAACAATTTTTGGATTTTGACAGGTCGAACAGAAACAGAACAGAACGAAACAGAAAAAATAACGACTTGTATTATTATATTATTATTAAACTAAAAACTAATTCTGGCTTGAATGTGACATACATTTCAAGTTAGCTGTCAATTTAACGTATGGAAAATTCCATGTGACTCGGCCTTAACTGTTATGGTTGTTATTTAAAACAAAAAGTATTTTTTCTTTTTTTTTGTTGCTGCTGCAGTTTTCAATTGTTCACTCTTCTATGGCTGATAATGTAACATTTATTTGATAAAAAAATGTTTTGTTTAAATTGTAATTAAAATGCTGTCATTCTGTTAATATTATAAAAAACTCTTTATTAAATACCGACAGCTAATTTTGTAAATAAAACAACTGCTTCTTGGATAGTACTTGCGTTCTTCTATCTTGTTTTTAATGTGAAAAACGACAATTGTTGGTATTTATCATTTATTTGTATAAAAAAAAAAAAATTGTGTTTCTTCGCACACTGTAACTACGAGTAATGACATGCAAGCATCATAAGATGTATAAACAAAATTTTTATAATTTTTTTCTTTGAAAATAAAAAACTTTTATAATTTTTTCTTTGAAAAGCAAAATAAATATGTATGTGTTCTTTTGTTTGGTTACAGCACTAGGTACCCTTCAGTGTTGCCAGTTTAGGGGATTTGTCCCCAAACTGGGGATTTTTTTCGCGATTGGAGATGAAAATTTCCTATTGGGGATCTGGGGACTCGTTGGGGATGATAACCAAATTTTAAGGGATTTTTGGGATTGTTTTTACTGATGGTTACAAGAATGATTTTTGAACTAAAAAATACGCGTCTTTTAAGTTTAAAAATGTATGTTACTATTCGTACTTAATGGTTTCTAATAAAGAAAAAGTATCAAGGCAAATTAACCAATAGTGAACACTACCAAAACAAAAATACGTAACAAAATGCAATACGACTTGTTGCACTTCTTAGAATGTACACACATCTTAAAAATAATTCAATTTGTTGTAACAAATTTAATCCATCTGCTGAAATGCTAAATCTTTTTAATACAAGTGCAATGTACAACAGAGTTTCTGAGGCTGATCAATCAGAAGATTTAAATGCTGATGTTTTTGAAATGGTAATCTTCGGTTTTATACTTGTGTATATTAAACTATGTGTAATTTTTTCTTTACAAGTTTTATAGGTAAAAATTTAATTAATATGAATATAAATATAGTTATCGATATAAATGAATTTTTTTGAATATATATGTAATTTTTGTAATTAGTTTTCAAATAAAATTAAAAAACTTCTTTTTGCACAAAAGAAAAATTTTTAATAAAAAAACTAAATTTTGGGATTTTTGGGGATGACAAATCGAAAATTGGGGATAAGCTCTAGAAAAAACCTGGCAACACTGGTTCCCTTTAAAGTTAGGTTATGGCATTTTAGAGGAAAAAAGAAGTGTTCGGCTCACTTGCGTCCATTCCAATTAGATCCCTTTGTGTTACATGCAGGAAAAAGAGAAAAATATAATAAAGAAAATGGGAGTTCAGAGAAAGGAGAGAGAGAAGATTAGAAAAGAAATAAAACAATAAAATGAATAAAATCATAAAAAACAGAAAAAATCGCCAAAAAGGCGCCAAGGTTATAAAATCTCTGAAAAAAATACATATTGTAAGAAAAAAAAACAAGAAATATCCAAAAACAAAAAAAATCGTCAATGCCAAAAAAAAGACATCAACAGTAAAAAAGCGTCATTAGTAAAAAATCCTCAAGAAACCGAAAATAATTAGCAAAAGCAACGGGACCCTTCGTGCGAGTCAAAGTCGCACTACATCGAGTTTTTTTAATACAAAAAAATCGATAAAATGAAACAAAATAATATAAATAGCACAAATGCAAACAAAAATCACAAAAATTAAGAAAGTTGCTAAAAAACTAAACACAAAAAGCTAAAACTGGAAAAAATCGCCATAAACCAAAAAAAAATTCGCTGAAACAAAATAAAAATTAAAATGTATCCGTACGGAACCCTTCAAAGACTGATTTTTTTAATTTCAATAAATCGCAAAAATGAGGAAAGCGCTTAAGTGAAAATTAACACAAAAAGTAAAATAAATCGCTAAAATGCCAAAAAATCAAATTATTAAGGTCGCCAAAAAAATGTTAAGAAATTGCCAAAAACCAAAATAATTGTCAAAGCAAAAAAAAAAACGCCAAGACTAAAAAATCTCAAAAAACAGAAAAACTCGGCAAAAAAAAAACATCGCTGAAACTACAAAAAATTAAAACGTATTCGCACGGAACGCTTCAAAGTCTCGCTTTACAGATTTTTTTTAATTTCAATAAATCGCAGCAATAAAAAAAGTTGCTAGGTGAAAACTATCATCAAAAATTAAATTAATCGTTAAAATGCAAGAAAAAACCACCAAAATTAAAAACGTCGCCAAAAAAATTAAAAAAATCGGAAAATCGTCAAAACAAAATAAAACGCTAAAACTAAAAAAATCTCAAAAAACCGAAAAAAATCGTCAAAACGAGAAAAGCACCAAACAAATTAAAATGTGTCCGTGCGGAACTCTTCAAAGTCGAACTTTACTAAATTTTTTTAACTTCAATAAATCACCAAAATAAAAAAGGAACTTAAATGAAAAAAATACCAGAAATAACATAAATCGTTATTATGCAAAAAAAAACGCCAAAAGCAAAAAGGTCGCGAAAAACCGAAAACATCGCCAAAAATAAAAAAACTGAAAAAAATCGGCAAAAAGAAAATAAACCGCTAAATCCAAAAAACAGAAAAGTGTCCGTATGGAACTCTTCGTGTGCGTGACAAAATAGCACTTTATTGAATAAATTTCTTTAAGTGTATTTTTGGGAATTGTTACAATTTAAGTTTAAATTTTTTTTAACGTAGTAATTATAAATTAAAATTATAATAAAAAATTATAATTTTACTTATTCAGTAAAATATTTGTTATTAAAAGTACTCGTAAATGGAAATTTATTATTGGGGGTTTTAGCTGGATCCGATGCGCACATCACTGTTGCTAATGCAGAGCATCAGGGAACCTTTACCAAAAAATTTTCTTAAAACAAATATAGTTATTATGTTATAAACTTTTTTTTATTTTCTGACTTTACTATTGTTATATTGGATGACTTTTTTTCAGCTTGAATTGAAGTTATAAGAAGTATGTTGCAAGAATAAAGTGTTGCCACACAAGTATTTTTAACCGGGTGCAGTCAAGTTAATAATTGGTGTTTTTTATGGGAATTGTTACAATTTAAGTTTAGCATACGGAACCGTAAGAGCTACGGACCTGAAATTTTGACAGAGTTTGTAGAACCTTGGCCGCTAAATTCACAAATACATAAGAATTAAAAATTAATGGGTGTTCCAAAACGAGCGACGAAAACTTTTAAAATCCCATGTAATATACATACAATTGTATGTACATATGTATATTGACGCTTGAAATTTGTAAAATTAGTGTATCTTTATATAGACTACAACAATTAACATTAAAAAAATAAAAAATTTAAGTTAAAGGGTGGTCCATCAATTAATGCAATTTTGACTATGTAATTTTGACAACTTGCTATATCTTGGTAAGAGGTAAACTCTTGAAATTTTCAAAAGCCGTAAAACTAAAAAATTTTAAAATTATAAATTCGCCAAACCGAAAAAAATCGCCAAAACCTGGAAAAAGTCGCCAAAAATTTTATAAAAATCGCCAAATCGACAAAATCGAAAAAGTCACCCAAATGAAAGAAATCGCCAAAATAAAAAAAAGCCAAAAACCAAAAAATTTGTTTATGTAAAAAAAAAATTGCCAAAACGAAAAAATTGCCAAAACTAAAACAAACGCCAAAATAAAAAAAATTGTCGAAATAAAAAAAAGCCAAAATAAAAAAATTGCCAAAATTAAAAAAACTTCAAAAACCAAAAAAAAAATCGCCAAAACGAGAAAAAAAAGTGTGAAAACTCAGAAAGCGCCAATAAATTAAAAAAAAAACCCAAAACTAAAATAAACGCTTAAATCCGAAAAAACCCAAAAACGAAAAAAATGCCAAAACTATAGTTTATATCGGCTAAAGTTCGTATTGAATTACATATCTCGTGTCCGTACGGAACCCTTCGTGCGCGGGTCAAAGTCGCACTTCACTAAACTTATTATTATATGCTCTCATAAGAATTTAACTTGAATTTTAAAAGATCACGATATCAGAGTTCAGGCTGTGGAAATGTATTTTGGATAAATAAGACAAGATTTTTATTCATATTTCTTACTGAAATAAATAACAAAATATTGACCAATAATTTAAAATAAAAATCGTTCCTGTCTCATCTAAATAAACTTTTATACATTCACAATGTTCCTTCAACGTCTACTCGGGGCAGAGTACGTCACAAATAGAAAAACAGAATTAGTATTGAAACTGATGTCCACTACATGGAACATTGGAACAGAAATTTAGATGGCGAAACTTGTGAGCATATTAACCCAGATATCGCCGAAAAGTTTTTTTCTTTAAAACTTAAATTTTTATTTCGAAAATAAAATTTTAGAAAAAATTTGTATATATATATTTTTTAAAGGACGGTTGCGCTAAGTGTGTTGAAATAAAAAAAAGGTTCTATAAAGTATCAAAATATGCCCTAAAAGCGTAAATTACGCTCTAAAAATTCGAAAATATGCTAAAAATATGCGAGTAAGACTGATATATGCAAAAATATGCTTTAAAGGTTAAAATATGCAAAAATATGCACCAACGATTCGATGCCAAAATTCATTAAAAGTTCTAAAACGGATAAATAACTTGTCCCCGCAATAATAAGTCAAACAAGAAAAACGTGCAATTGCATATTTGTGGTTTTCCTGGTTATTACTCATCACAGGCGCAGAAATTACATTCCTGGGCAATGCCCTCACTTGAATTATTGAAAATTTTCTGTAATTATCTATTGTAATATTATTCATTAGACCTGTAGCTAATACCCTCGACCCCAACAAAAAATTTTTAGCACCGAAAATTATATTCATCTGTAATCTTCGTTATTAGAGTATGTATTTGGCTTTGCTGATTGTCAGTGTCAGATCCCTTAAGGCAGCAATATTCTTTTTTTTTTCATACAATCTCTGATAATATTTTGCTGTAAAACTTTATTTAAAATTCAATAAATATTTATTTTAAGGTCAATGCAAATTATCATATATTAAACTATTTGTTTATTGAAAAAAATCCATTG
This sequence comes from Tachina fera, assembly GCA_905220375.1. Classification (NCBI taxonomy): domain Eukaryota; kingdom Metazoa; phylum Arthropoda; class Insecta; order Diptera; family Tachinidae; genus Tachina; species Tachina fera. The sequence continues at coordinate 80,267,027 of LR999966.1, forward strand.
TATATCATTGTTATTTATGGATGTGTGCATTATTATAATTTACCTTTTGAATTTTTAATAATCATTATGATAGTTGCCATCATAAAAAAAGGTTTAATGTTTGCTGAAACCACTCCCAGATTTTCATTGCATTAAAAAGCGGTTAAATGTTCATTCAGCTTGTTGTTGTTAAATTTTTTATAAACAATTTTTGTTTACAGCAAATTAAAAATAAATGAACAAAGCAAAAAATCGCCATATTAAGTATATATAACCTATCATTTTATACGTTTTAACAATACATCCATGTATGTATATACATGTATGTATATAACGCTTACTGTTACATACAAATGAGTATGTATGTATGTATGTTTATTTACAAGCAAACTGTTTCATGCATAACGAGGATTTTTGTTAATGTGGTCGGAATAGAGCAGGGCGGTACAGAGTCGTTATAGTTGAATAAATGAGTGAGTGACTGACAGACTGACTGACTGAATGTTCTCGTAGCATCTGAAGTTGCATTATGAAATTATTGGCTTTGTAAATTTTTAAATTATAAGTTTAGTTACAACAACCTGTAACTAACAAGTTGGTTACATATTGTTGCTATTATTTTCATATTTTTTTAACGATTATTTTGTTATTTTTTATTTTTTTGTTTCTTTGGAAGCCAATTTAAATCAGCAATTGAAAAAAAGCCAGCCTTAGTTTATTGTCATTGCAATGAAGAAAAAAATAATAAAAAAATTGAAGTTGCGTTCTAGTTTGACTTGAAAGTTTTGAAAAATATCGCTTATTTACTAAAATAACATCATAACTCCAAAAAAAATTAGTTTCACAGTAGACGAGTTTAACGTTTTCAATTTACACACACATAACTTGTAACCCAAGTCTGTTAGACGATTGTGTCGTATGCAATGGAAGTCATGTTCAACAAAATTTCTTTTTTTTTGACAATAAAATAATTTCATTGAAAAATTCATTTTGGTTCTACTGTTTGATTTTGATTAGGTTTAAGTGATAATTTTTAAAGAACAAATAACACCAAACTTCTCATTTGTTTTTCTCAGAAATTTTGGGTAAAGGTTCCCTAATGATGTGCATTTGAAACAGTGAAATGCTCTTAGGATCCAGCCAAACCCTTCAAAAATCAATTTCAATGTATTTTTAATAAAAAAAATATTTAACTGAATAATAATAATTTGGGATTACTAGTGCACTAGCAAATATTAAAGTTAAATTGTAAAAAAAACACTAATTGGTATAACTTTGATTTAACATGATGTTTCGTGTTATTTTAGCATAAAATTCATGTTGTTTCTTCTGCTTGAAATAATTTTGATTTAAAATTATTCTTCAATTTGATTTAACATTACTGAAACATTAAATCAACATAAAAATAAAGTTATTTAAAAAGGAAAACATTTTTTGAAGATAAACTATCTTGAATTAATATGAAACACATATAAAGCAAAATAATTAGTAGAAAATATTAATGACCTGGCCCACGATGTCGACAAGAAACTATCTATCGCTTACTTATATTGAAAACAAAAACAAATTTTCTTATTTTGTTTTTGTTTTCAATATAACTAAGCGACAGATAATTTCTTGTCGACATCGTGGGCCAGGCCGTAAACTAATCTTATTTTCGTAGATTTTATAATAAAACTTTTTATGTGAACTTTTAAAAGCAATTCTGTCCTCTTTGGGTCCATGTTTATTAGGGCGGGGTCGATTTGTATGGAGGCAAAAAAATCGCTCAAACTACAAGAAAAATCGTGTTCTAGGGGTCAAAATAAGAAACTTTGCCGAAGGAACCTTACCCCTAAAATGTATTTTGACGTCCCGACTTTTGATCCGAAGTGTCAAATTTTCTTGGTGGGTAAAATTTTGAAAAATCTCAATTTTACCCATTTAGAGTTCCTCAATCGAGTCCACCCCTGGGGGTTTCCCCATACAAACATTTAAAAAAATCACAAATGTTTGTATGGGGAATTGTTTATGTATGTAAATTTATAAAAATAAGTATGTATACACATTATTGGCCTGCGTAAGCAGTCTTGAAATGTAAATACGTCATGTTTTTTAAATGTATTCCCGTGGCATGTATTATACTAAGCCAATAATAAATGCTGTCGTACTGTAAACGAAGCACGATGGATGCATTGGTGTACGTGTATATGACTGTTAACAAGCGATGTCGCCAAGACGTCTTGTTTAAACAAACAATGAAAATAAGTACTGTTTATACATGTATGCTTGTTATTTTGCATATTGTACGTTTGGGTGTGTGTGTGTGTGCAAGATTTAGATGGTAAGCTATTATCTTTGTGTTTAATGGAGGTTTTTTAACGCAAGCGCACACAACTCATGTAAATGCATGTGTGCGTTTATATGTGCGCAGAAAAATAAGAGAGCATACAGAAATTATGTAGGTGTGTATGTATGTATGTACATGCATGACGTTTGTATACGCGCCAATGAGAGAAAAAAGCACAAACACCACAAATTCTTCAGTCACGAACTATTTTCTTCTTTACTATTATACCTGCAATAAGTTAAACAAATGTATTGCCGAGCACGTTGTTTAGCGTTTGTTTCAGAAGATTTCACTGTAGTAAAGCATTTGAAATTGCCCTCATGTCTTAAAAGTTCTTATAAGACGTGTTGTGCAGGACTTTAATACACATACATGTAAGTTAAGATAAAATTTCATTTCCAACTAAATTATAATTGTTGTGCAAATTTTTTTTAGTGTTTGTCAACACAGTGAGAGCAGAGTTCACGCTACCTAGTGTGAATGTTTAATAAATGTCTTTAACAAAAAACTCTTTTTTTTTAAACTATAATTAAGACGCATTGGAGTGTCACTAATGCGTCAATCTATTGATGTTCAATCAGTCGTACAATTCCTGCAAACACGTAACAAATACCTGTCAAAGTGCCAACATTAACATTCAGAACACACATTGCATTACAGATTGATGCAAATTGCTTTCCAAAAATATTTTCATAACAATCAAAATGTCTGCAGTAATTAAAGACACAATAAATAAATAAATAAATAAATAATTTCAATGGGCTTACAAGCTTACAAAAACTAAAATAAAAAATAAACAATGAAGCAGAAAGGGGAAAACCATTCGCAGAAATTAACTTTTAAACACATCAGGCGCGATTTATAATTTAATGCAAATGCCCAGTGTGGCAAAGTTAGCATTAGCTTGGTAGATGAAGCAAAAATTAAAAAAAAATACAATAAATTAAGAAAAATTATAACAATAATACAAAGCAGTGTATTCATTGAAAAGCGGTATAAACCAAGAAACAAACAAACAAAAAAATCAAATCATGATTTACACGTGGTCGGTTTAAGTTCAAACCACATGCCGGGCTATTCAGTGCTGTTGTTCGGTGTGATACCCTCTTTTCCACAAAGAATTTTAAAATTAAAGCAAAAATTGCATTGTCAGCCTCTGCTACTGTTGTCCTTCATAAACTAAAACTGCAAAATAGTTTTGTAGTTGAATTCATAGAATAAATTTATATAAATTTATAAATTTTCCAACAATTCAGATTCTACCGCAATTTTCAGCCCTAAACATTTGTCTTAAATGTTTCATCATTATGGGTAGAGTAAAACAATTTATTACTCTTCTTAATGATAGCAAGCAAAAAAGGAATTCTTTCTTTTTTTTTCAATCTATTGATTCAACAGACCACAATGGCTGGCTGGCTGGCTAGCTGGCTACCAGTTCCCACATCAAAACTAGTGAAGGCAATAAAATAAAAATCATTTAAATCTTTTACAACAATTGTCATTCTTTAGACAAATTGCATTCATGCCATTGTGCATCCCTGTGATCCTTGCGCATAAATGTGCGTATTTTATGCCAAGTTTAAGTATCACAAAATTGACATGTATTACGTTTGTGTGAGAATGCAAAAGTAAGGACAATAAAGTGAAAATTTGTTCCTCTCAATTGTCACCCCAGTCATGCTGATTGTTTTTGTTTGTTCCTTTCTCCCTGTTTTTTTTCTTCTATTTATTTGTTCTTGCAACAAAGTCATAAAGTCATTTTCAAGAGATGAACATACATTTACTGTTCTCAAAAAAAAAAATATATATATTTTTCCTTTAATAAATTTACAATTTGTCGTTACAAAAAACTATAGACGTTACACTTAAATGAAACATTCGTGTAAATCTATTTACTTTCATTAGATGCAGCGAACGGCTTTAGGTAGTTTTAAAAGGCACTTTTTAAAGGACTTGCTTTTTATCAAAAATACTTTTTTGAAAATGTTGTTTTTAATCAAACCACCTAAAAGTTTTCCTCTTATTTTTTGAATTCTGGATGTTTCCTAAACTTTCTGTGAACTTTCTTGTGTCCAGCATTAATGTGTCTAACACGTCTTTTTTTATTTAAATTTAAATAAAATGTGTAGCCTTAATAATAATTCTTAGGCAGAAACATTTCCGCTTATGACTTTAAAAACAAAGATATCTAACATATATCAGCATATTGGCCAACGTCCTGCTGTTAAACACACATTCATAAGTGAAAAATAAATAAACAAATTTAAGCAATTGATTTCATTTGTAATGCTCTCTTAAGGTAATTTATACCGTTTACCAGGACCTCAAGAGGAATACAACAATGAAAAAGGAAACCGTAAGAATTAAACATAAAATTTGACATTTACGCAATTTGACATAATCCATTAAGCATTAATCACTTACATTTAAAATTGAACAAAGGAAATAAATAAATAACTGAATGAATGAAGGAATGAATGAATGCCTGACTAACAGAGGGAGAAGAGAATGAATGCAACAAACGTAACCAGGTAAATGGAATGAAAATCACAGTGAAAAAAATCCCTGGAGGGATAAATTTCACACAAAAAGCTATTTACTATGAAAACAATTCATATATTTCCACACAATAAAGAAGTGATAGAGTGTGAGTGTGAGTGTATGTATGTTTGTATGGATGTGTTAAAGGACGACTGAAAATTATGAAAATTGACAAATTTTTAATGTTACCTTTTGTAAAGTAATTTCTATCAATTATATGTCTAATACATAAAATTTCATTTTAAATTTAAATGCCAACCATATGCTGCAGGTAATAGAGAATTAAACCACAATTTTTATAAATAATTTAGTTAACTAATAACATAAATGGAAAGTAGAAATGTAATGAAATTTTTAAGTATAGCACTTAGAAATTATTGCAATAATTTAGTAATACAAAAAAATTATAAATTTAAAATTATAAATTTATTCAATCAGAGATACAAGTATTTAAGAAACTAAACTTAAACTTAAGCTTTTGGTATTTGCGTCATATATTTTTGCTGCATGTTTGTTTGCCTTGTTTTTAAAAATAAAGTATAGAAATTTATTACTGTTTTTGAATGAAACAGCATTTGACAAATATTATTATACATTTTTGTATATCTTATACAAAAATGCAAAAGATACTAAAAGGATGTTGGTTTAAGGGCACAAAGGAAAGATAAATACAATAGTTTGCAAGGTTACAGAATTATTATAAAAATTTTATTTTCTAAATGGTTAATTGTTCGATATCTAATAAATTTTTTTTGCACACAATACCTGCTCATCAATAGTAGAAGATTTAAAACTGGAAACGAGAAAAAATTTGGTTAATAGAAACGCTAAGAAAAAAATCGACACGAAGTGTAAACTTGACAATTGAAATCAGTTAGACTAACCAACGAAATTTTATTTTTGTGAGTAATTAGATTCGTGGGCATAACCACTATAGTAGAGTAGTCTATTACGCTTGACATTGTTGTTTCAATTCTAACTACTATTGGGGGTCGTCCATTAGGCTGGATGTTGTTGTTTCAAATCCCCGCAAAGACTTTCATCTACTTCAGAGCAATAACTGTTGAATGGATTTGGTTATATGATTTTTAAAATTCAGTTGATACACTAATCTGATTTATCATTGATTTCAGCTAATTCATTAATTTGCATTATTCAAATAAGCAAATAGCAACAATAACAATTTTCTGAAAAAAAATGTTCCACAAGAAAATTATTACAGTTCACTGCACTTGAACAAATAAACTTCATCAATAATGCGTAGATTAAATCTATCTTGCATGTGGCAGTGTAGAAAAAAAAATAATACTCGTGACAAAGAAAAGAATTAAACTTATAAAAACTGTGCGGACTTTTTTGTAAAGTCTCTATAAAGTTCAAAATAATTTACGGCCTGCACCACGATGTCGATACGATTCGCTTTTCACATACTTAAAAAAATTTATTTTGATATTTATGTTTCGATTAGGCTAAAAATCGTATCGCTTTACAAGCCAAATTACATGTGATAATTGTTAATGAACAAATAACACCAAAGTTAATTGTAAATATTTTGACAAAAACACTTAGTAGAACTGGACAACTAGATGTTTTCATCACCGTTATTTTCTGAGATGGTAAAGTTGAGCTTTCATTATAAAAAAAGCCTTCAGCAAAATTTTAATACGATGAAACAAAATAATTTACATATTCCATTTGCAATAAAAGCTGATTATTCATATTAGCGAACGAAAAAAATTTGTTTTACAAAATTATGGGTAATAAATGTATGTATGTGATTATGAATGTATGTTAACATTTAGTTAACATACATATATCATAAATACCCCGTCGGAAATTTGGCTAACTTTAAACTAACTTTAAGCTAACTATTTCTCAAGTAGTACTGACTGATACTTGGATTACTTCGCAATGTAATCAACTGACTAATTTAGTATTGCGATGTCCTAGGCGGTAGTCAATTGGCTCACTCTGCATTACTTTCAGCTAATTTAAAGTTGGCTTTTTTAAATCAACTTGTAGTCAGTAAATTAAAAAAAATTTTCTGGGGTTCAAATATGTATCATCACAATTTGTGTACTCAACGCGCTACCATCTAAAATAACAACAGTAAAATGTTAACATAAAACTAAAACTGACTTTCAAAGTAGCTGAGAATAAGTTTGTTGGCTCTCATCAAATTCGACTACGTACTCAAATTAAGAATTCATTTTGGATTTGTTCTGGATGACATTGCAGTTAGCTTTTAGTCAGTCTAAGAAAAGTTAACTGTAAGTGAACTATTATTGTAGTCAACTACACATTCTCCGGTAGGGTATATATTGCACATAGCATACATACATACATGCATATGTACATATATATAACTTCCCAGCTATCCTTTTCAATCGCAGAAGCGTCATTTGTCAATCGTAGGCAGAGCCTTTTCAATTGCAGACGAGCTCACATTTTCATCGTGGGAGATGCTTCGCATTGAAGAAATTGTTATCGAAAACGGTTTGTGTACTAGAGCCGCAGAAGATGCTTTTCTTAGTCGTAGATACAATAATTTGAGACTTATCTAGAAATTATCTTACAACTCTTTTGAAGAACATTGAGAATCGTATGAGGCTCTTGAAAGTTAATTACGGGAGTTGTTAAAGAATCATTCGATAATGACTTGGGAAATCGTACAATAATCAGTATGTTTTTTGTTTTGCAAGTTAAATATGAAAAAAAATTTTGATTACTTATTAATAAAAAATTTTCTTTATCAATTGATTAAATACTATTTCATGTACATACGCACAGAAAAAATAACAATGTAAAATCATCAAAATCTCATTAAATTTACCAGAAATAATATGTCGTGTGAGTGTGTTGTGTGTTTATTTGAAATAAATTTAAATTATAATTTAATTCAAGATAATACATATTTAGTGTGTATCTTAAGAATATTTAAAGTTGTTGTGGCTACAGGGGTAAGCATGTTGACTACCACGCGATGAGTTCCCAGTTGAAATCTTGGCCGGGGAAGCCAATTTAATTATATACAAAAAAAATTTCTAATGTCTATGTCAATCACACGTAAGTTAAATAATTAATAAAATACAATTATGTACTACATTAAATTAAATTCATGTTGATCTAACTTGCAATAACTTTGATTCAACATGATTTTTAATTTTGATTTAAACAGTACGTAAATGTTAATTCAACGTGAAATACAGTTTTTTAAAAAGGAAAAATATTCTTTGACAAATACTATAAATCATGTTAAATTAACATGAAACACAAATGAAGCAAAACCATTGCCGAAAAATATTAGATAAACCTTGTTTAAGCAGATTTTAAGTTGAAATTTTTCTGTGTGTATGTATGTACATATGTATGTATGTATGTAGATGCAACCAGTCTCTATACGTAAAAAATTTATGAATAATATTTTGAACTTTGCTTTTTTAATCGTTTATCGCTTCTATCTTTGGCGTGCAAGAAATGGTGCTGCAAGAACTTTGAACGGCAAAGATCTATGAAAAATGCAATTATGTATATAATTAAAAGAATTAGATTATCTTAAAAGCTTTTTACGTACTTCCAATAATTTAATAAATATTTGATGTAAAATACCAAACGCATTATATTAATATGTACTTCACCTTAATATATCTTTAATTATTATAAAACATAAAAAAACACTTGAAGCAACCGACGAGATTTTTATTCAAAACTCAAATTAAAGCATCACTGAAGAAATGAAGAAAAAAATAACAATCTATAACAGTAAATATGGTAATAGAAAAGAACAAACATATTTTAGATGAATGTATCGTCGATTAAACATTGCAAGATTTATAAGAGAGCGTAAAACTGAAATGCTACAATATCACTTTCCAAATAATCAGCAGAAGATTCGTTTAGCAGTTGTATATTAAACACCACCGCCTATTAAACAGCTCTTGGCTAGCTGGGTCCTTTATAATGCATATAATAATAAAGGCCGGGGCACAATGAATCCGTCATACGTTAAACTTCGACTTTTTCAACTGACAGCTAAGTTAAAAAAATGGTTTCGTACGAGGTCTGTTACATTGAGTACGTGTCCGTACAATAATTGTTCAACTTTTAACTTTTTGCGTAGGTTGAGTAGTTTGACAGTTATTGGTTGGATTTTTTGGCATGTTTTTTGGTATGTGTTTGTGTTTTGTGGCAGCAAAAATAAAATTAAACAAAAGAAATGAACGAAATAAATAAAAAAGTTGAATTTAATGAATAAAATGGATAATCAACCTGCAAATGCTTCCGCCAATAAAGTACTCATTGTGCCCCGGCCTTAACCCACATAATATTCTTGCACATCAAGCAACAATAAGTAGACAACAATTTTTTGACATTTGCTATAATTTTTCTGTACGTATGTATAATCAAATCAATTATGATTTCAAAAATCTCAGTAGCTGCACAAATTTTATACGTTTGTCAGTGAGTGTGGGATCGTTTCGCTGCATTAGGTGTGTGTGTTTGTGTGTGCGTGAGTGTGCATGCGATTGTGTGTGCCAAAGAAGGGCGGTTATTTTGATTTTAAAATTTTTACTCTGGTGTCTTGTGAGAGAAAACAAACGCATACAAAGTATGAAGCATAGTTTTAGGAGGGGGTGAATAAATTGTAGCTTGCAAATATGCACGTACTTATGCATATGAAAAGGATAAAAGGAAAAAAAAATAACAATGAATAAATATGGTTCAGTGGGGTTGGTTGGTCATGTGAACTTTTAGAAAAAAATAATAATTTGCCAAAATTACTGAGGAAGTTCTTGTGGCATCAAAAGTCTTAACCATAGCGAATGGTTTTTTCTTTATACTTGTGTGAACACAAAACTTATATTTGACAGGCAAAAGAAGAAGCGGTGGCTAAGAATTGTTGCAATTGTTGGAGGGTGTTTGTGCATACAAATATCTTACTAATAATACATTTATACACTCAGAGAAAAAAACAGCTTAAAATCAATAAAAAAAACCATATTGAATTAATAAGAAACATTAACGAATATACATTTTCTATTATATTGAAAATTATTGAATTAATGTGACGCATTTTTAATTTTAAATTGCAGCTTTTCCATGAGTGTATGTATGTTTATTAGATTTGTTTATATAAAAAAGGATTGAAAATTATAAAAGTTTTTGCCGCGTATCATATTCTAGCGAAGATTTATTTCTTATAAAATGCAGGACAAATGTAATGATATCATATGTATATATTATGATTAGTTGGCTCTGTCCATACTAGTGACGGAGCAAATGGTCAAGCAACTTGCTTGGATTGGAATCGCTTGTATGGCGATTGTATGAGTTGATTTAGATGGATAATGTATTATAATATGCTGTGTTACCTACTGTAAATTATCTACCATTCATGTGCAAGTAGCACTAATTTGTCTGATCTCAGTCTTTCAAAATTGTTGGGGTGGCACAGCATGTTAAGAATTTATGTAAAACAACTTCAATGAAAACTACTGACATTTAAAAAATCAACGCATTTCATAGAAAATATATTTTCTTTTTCAAAGGCATTTATTTTTCTATTAAAAAACTCTACTAACAAGCCGTCATTATAAGGAATTATTATTGTTATTTTTTCATTGTTTTAATTTTGCCAACTGTTTAAAACTTTGTATTTCCCAGCTAAGGAAACTATAAAAAAAATATTATCAAAAGAATAATATACCTGTACTGTGAATATTCCGAAACAATGTTATAAAAAAATATTTCTTTCTGTTTTTTTTTTCAATTTATTTTCACTCTTCACCAGCATAATGTTTTAAATAATTGATGTCACTTGCATGTCATTTCATTTATGTTTTTCATTTCAACAACATTTGTCTTTTTTATATTTTCCACTAACCACAGAACTTTTTCTTATTGCTTATGAGAATTTAAAAAAAAAATATTTTTTCCTCTGAAGGACCTAAAATATTTTTATTGGTGTTGAAACTTCATTAAATGCTAAGTCTTAGACCTTGTTAGCCTTATTGTGTTTTTCAAAGGCATAAAATAACATAAACTTTAATAAATATTTTCCTCTTTTTTAGTCATATTAGTTTTGAATTTTTTATTTTGTGTTTTTTTTTTTGAACTATAGGAGAATGTTTAAAACATATGTATGTAGGCACAAGTATGTATGTGACACAACCGCATATCTTAAAAAATTATAACAGCAAAGAAAACAATTCTCTTTGTTCCCTCATGTCTAAGGAATCGCTTTGCTTTCTTTACAGTAGAAGGAACAAAATTCAATGTAAAAATTTGTATAAGTAATTTTTCTTTGAATACTTCTCTAATCAATTTAATAATGTAGTAATTCTTTTTCACAATTCTCTATATTTTTTTAATAAAATTTTCTTAAGCAGAAAAAATGAACTTGGTTAATTTAATTAATTACAGTTGTCAATTACACTCTACAATAAAATGAATTTTGTTTTCTTAAAAATAGAATTTTGTGACAAATATTTTTGCAGAATAATTCATATACATACATTTCTGTTTTAAAAATGTTTTTTTTGCGAAAAAATTGCAAAAAATATTCCTTTTCAGATGAGTTAGAGGGTTAATGCAAATTAAAGTCCTGCACAAGACCACTTATAAGAACTTTTAAGACATGAGACATTTTTCAAATGCTGTACTACAGTGAAATATTCTAAAAAAACGCTAAAAATACTGTTGATAGCACATTTGCAGCTATAGAAGTAAAAAGAAAATACTTGCTTCTTGCTACGCATAGGCACTTATACAAACGTCATGCATGTACATTAGAGTGTCCGTTAATTGTATGCGTACTTTTTTTTTGATTTGTTCTACTCCAACCCCCCAAATTGGTTCAATTTTATGTTTAAAAAATACAAAAAATTTCACATCGAAAACTTGCGTTTTAAGGGATGCGCCCGGCCCTCAAAGTTGTTGCAAAGTTTCAAGCCCATTTTTCAATGTAATTTTTTGCATATGACTATCTTTTTAAAAAATTATTTTACAAGAATATGACATATAACAATATTCTAGCTCTTCAAGTCAACAACATTAGTCTCAAAGAAAGTTTTTTGCTAAAATTAATTTTATAGAAAATAATGAGGAAAATAACCAACAAAATACCAAAAATTTTATGAAACAATATTTTATTTTTATGGAAATTTTTTATTTTAAGCATGTACAAAAGAGCTTATCTATTTTAAATTATTTCATACCTAAACATATAGTCAAAATACAACTAAACCAAAAAAAAATTATATGGAATATATAAGCTGGCGGGCCAACTTGAAGGGCCGGACGCATCCCCTAAAATGCAATTTATCGGTATGAAATTTTTGTTTGTTTTTTTTACATAAAACTGATCCAAATTGGGGCTGAGAGTAAAAGAAATAAAAAAAAAATAAAAAATAATGGCCACCCTAATGTACATACATACGTTGTATTCATTTACTTTACTGAGCACATACGAACGCAGACATGCATTGACATTAGTTGTGTGCGCTTGCTTTAAAAAACCTCCCTTAAACACATAATAGCTTACTCTCTATATCTTACACATACACACTCAAACGTACAATATGCAAAATAACAGGAATACACGCATCAACACTACTTCGTTTGATATTTTGTTATGAAAAAGAAGTCTTGGCGACATCCCTTGATAACACTCATATATACGAAATCCAATGCATCCATCGTGCTTCGCTTATACAGTTAAATCCCAATAATTTGTAATCGCAAGGGACACCCCATTTCTTACGAACTGTAGGGGTTTTCGATTTAGCGGGGTTTCGATTGAAAAAAAATAAACATACACACATGCAAAAACCATGCAATCAAATAGTAGTGATAGTTGGCAAATAATTACGATTTATAAGAGGTAAAGAAGATATTATTTAAGAAAATACGAATTAGCGGGGGGACCAAAATGTATGGAAATTTTACGAATTAACGAAATTTTTTCAAGGAACCGACAGTTTATTACGAATTATCAGGAATCACCATTTATCAGGGTACGAATTATCGGGATTTGACTCTAATGCGATAGCACGTATTATTGGTTTAGTATAATACATGCCACTAGAATACATTTAAAAAAAAAGATGTATTTACATTTCAAGACTCTTTACGCAGGTCTCTAATGAATGTATATCATTAAAACGTTGCTGGTAATGTTTTGAATAATTGTTCTGCAGAGACTATGTACCAAAAAATTAAGTATGACACGATTTTTTACAGTTTTTTATTACACAAGGGAGTAAATTTAAATTGGCCGTAAAATGAGTTTCAGATGCCAACTTAAAAAAAAATATGGTTGAGGTAACCATCATCAAACAGCAAAATGCTATGATTGCATTATATGGTTAAATCATATTATCGTCAATAGAAAAGCAAACTTTTAATAATATTATTATCTGGGTTAATAATAATATTATCAACAAAAACAATGAACTTTGTTACACCTAATCTTATTATTGTAAATTTGACAACACTATTGTTATATGTGACCAAAACATAATTGAGACTCTTATATTATAATAATATTGTTAAATACGACAACAGTATTATTTAATATAATTAAAACATTTTGTTTTTCAATCATATATTTATTGGTATACCAAAGTATAAAAGACCTATAGGTCTTTTATTTAAAACAGCTGTGCGTTAAATCCGAAATAAAAATAAATTAATATTGTTGAAATAAAATGTATATATAGAAATGTATACTTTACATACATATATGTATATACTCGAAATATAGACACGTCTGTATAAATAGATATACATATGTAGTATTGATCTAATCTTTTGTTTTACATTATTTATTTATTTATTTACCACCACGCGTGCAATACCGACAGCTTATAAACGTAACACTAAACTGACGTGCTTCCACCCACTTTTTAAAATGCAAGCTCGTGTCACCTTCAGAGCTCAGGGTGTGTGTCAAGTTTCGCAAGAATCGAATAAAATTGAATATATCATTAAATCAAATGGGAGTGGCTCCACCCATTTGTCTCAGACAAAAAAATTTAAATAAATTTAAAAATTACGGAGCCATGAAGCAACACAAATAATAAAAATACACACGACTTGATAACCCCTTCTTTTTCAAGTCGGTTAATAAAGGTAATTAAAAAGTAATTTGGTATTGAGATTGACGCTACGTTTCGCAATTGTCATGGAGTTTTCATATAGTGTCTGGAGATTGTTCTCCGGTATTACCTGCCCGCTTTCTAAAGATCTTTCAGCAAGACCTATAGGACAGCCTTCCAACGGGCATAGGGTTCGTCGCTTCGTTTGCAAATGTTTGTACACATGTATGTATGTATGTATGTACTTATTCTACCCCAGCCGGCATTTTATGAAATTAATGATCATATTCGAGCCTTTTTCGACTCCTCCGCGCGATTAAAATAAGCATTTATGCGCTCGTTTTCGACTCGAAAAGGACTGTTAATTCGGTACCCTAGCCGCGAGTCTTCTAGAAGAGTATTTAATGACTTGCGTCTCTGATAAATTTCAATTCACTTTCGAGACAGTTCGTGGTAGTAATTAAAATCAGTTTTTTTGTTTTGTATATATCTACGTAAAATTTTGTGTTTTAACAAATCACTTTTTAAATAATTTTGGGAATCATTTCTAGTTTTTATTTTAAGCGCAGAACTCATTAATCAGTTTTTGTTCATCTAAGGCAGTGGAAAGAGACTCAGTTTGCTGACTAGGTCTTGGCACCGAAGTTTTAATGCAAAACATATGTATTATGGAAAGAATCTGTTCCAATTATCAAGTAGTTATAACACTTGTTATAATAAAGTCACATGAAAATTAATTTATTTATTTCTTATTGGCCAAAACTTATTGTCGCACTTGCAAAAAGTTTTGTTTAATTATAAGAAATAAAGTAGAGACAAAAGTTCACTTCAACAAAGTTTTTGTTTGATATTTTAAATGACTTGATTAAAATCGAAATGCACTCGACTATATACATATTTGATTTTATTTTAAAAGCTGGTCTTCAAGGAAAATTTTCTCACCAAAAAATTCTTTGAAGTTGGATGAAGAAAAAAAACATTTAATTTTAAACAAATTCAAAACTCCAATAAATAAACCCTTTCGTCCGCTGTCGCGCAGCGCCCTGCATGAAAACAGAACCTTAAAACGAAACATGTACTTAAACTAATTACTTTATTATAATTGTATTACAATAAAAAATATATGTATGTACGCGTTTTTAATTTAATTGAAACAAACATTATTCTCTAATAACGTCGTTTACAAGTTTTCAAAAATTTCATTCGTAACCTGTAATTTAAAGCAAATAAACTTAAAATGACACATGACATACTTACATTTACAAATAATAAATAAAGCGGAGAGAAAAAAAGGGTTACAAAATGAAAAATAACAAAAAGTATATTAGAATGAGAATCAGGGAAAAGCAAATCTATTGTATGTGTGGTATTTTCGGTTGGTTAACTGCATAAAATATAAGTTATCAAAAGAAATTAAATTAATGGAAATATGTAAGTGAATAATAGAAAATTAATAATAACATATTGAATTGACATGATGTTGACAAAAAAAAAACAAAAAACAGAATAAAGTAAAATTAAACATGCAGAGCATTTTATTCAGTACGAGGGCTGAGCATAAGATTTGGAGGTGTCGGAATAATAATTAGGTTGCTTTATATATCCTTAAAAATTTAATCAATATATGTGATCTTGTCCGAAAAAAGGCACCTAGTGTGTCAAAAAAGCGGGAACTTGGGAAAATCGATATAAATCAGAAAAAGATTAAAATTTTAAGTTAATTTTTAATTATTATTTTTCGAAATTCATTTGTTTCTATTTTTATGATTTATTTGAACGGGCTAAAGTTCGTATCGCTTTTTAATCCAAATTACATGTATTAATTACTAATGAACAAATAACATCAAAGTTAGTTGTAAATATTCTGACAACACATAGTTGAACGGAACATCCAGCCGTTTTCGAAGGCCACTAAACCTTCATCATCAGCGTTCTTCTGTGTTGGTCCACTGTGTGAGGTGTCAATTGATGTAGATTTCTGCCTTATCTACGAAACTTTCTGGCAAATGGAATTCGTGAATTGTTTTGATTCATCGTATTTCAATTTGCTGAAACGTGTTTTTTTTAAAGAGCAGTTACACTCAGGCAATGAATGCCTACTACTAATTATAGGTGTTACATTCTTTAGGAAAGGGATAGTGATAGAGAAGACAGGTGGTGAAGAGAGAGATAGAGAAAAGCTTCTTTTCTTATACAATTCTACGTTTTGCACGTTATAATGCAGAGTTGCAGCGCCTCTGGTTTCAATGAGGCGCATTACATTTTTGAAGCTGTGCTTAGTAGCCATTTTTATTCGTTATTTTACTTTGCCGATGATTATGCTACACAATACCGACGAAGGAGGCCGCTCCGATGTTACATTAGAATTAGTATCTACTGAAGTCGGTATAGTTCAGTGACCAGTGACTATGCCTTCATCACTTGAACTATCCTACAACAACTGATACAAAGGGACACTAATGCACATCAGAAAAATTCGTGGTGTTGTTATTTAATGACTGTCGGATACAGGGATTGAACCCAGGATCTTCGGTTTTGTAGTCAACGTGGTAACTACTTCAGCCAACGCCACCCTCTTTTTTTTTTTTGTAATGAAAGACCAAATTTACCATCTCTAATTTACAACAGACTTACCATTGTCGTTTGTTCTTTACTAATTATGTACATGTTAGTTAGATAGTGGGCGATAAGAAGAAGGGTCATATAGGGATCAATTTATTATGTTGAACGATACCATGTGAGCCTTCTAGCACAAAGTTGGAGATAATGGGGAGTAAATACATTCTAAAACGATATTTTTCGACCTCTATGAACGTTGTAGATGGAAATCGTTCAGCTGAATATATGGCACTGTTGCCTAAACTATCTCACGTTTCTGTGCATTGCTTTCTGTAACGTATAGACTCGGATCTGAAGCATACATCATTCCAAATGGGTGGCAAAAATTTCCTTGTCAAAAGTATTTACTTTCCATTCTGTTAAACTTTGTGCCGGTAGGGTAACATGACGTCTTTCAACATAATTATATTATGCGACAAAAATGTGTTGGGATATACGTTCTATATCATATGTTCTGAAATATTTATGCCATTAGATAAATAAAAATGCTGTTGCCATAACATATAATGTCATGACATATCTTTGTCGTAATATATAATTATGTCATAATATATTTATATCATCAAAAAAATAATAATGTCATGATACATTTATAGCATAACATAATTATGTTATGACAAAACTTTGGTGTTGTATAAATCAGGCTATCACCGCTAAAGTGGTGAAACCTACATTCGGTTTTGGTTGCTGTTCTGGTTATATATCATTATAGACAAAAAGTAGAGTAAGCCACGTTTTAGTATTCTAAAGAAAATTAAGCTGAAGCCATGGGCCTGTGGCAAAAATTAAATAAATATACTTAATAGTAACAAACCAAAAAAGTTTGTCTTAAGTAGAACAAAAATAAGCAAATTAACTAACATGTGCATAATTAGTAAAGAATAAACGACAATGGTAAGTCTGTTGTAAATAAGAGATGGTAAATTTGGGCTTTCATTACAAAACACGTTTCAGCAAAATTGAAATACGATGAATCAAAAACAATTCACGTATTCCATTTGCAAGAAAATTTCGTATATGAGGCAGAAATCTATATCAAGTGACACCACACACAGTGGACCAACACAGAAGAACGCTGATGATTAAGGTTTAGTGGCCTTCGAAACCGGCTGGCTGTTCCGTTCAACTATGTGCTGTCAGAATATTTACAACTAACTTTGATGTTATTTGTTCATTAATAATTATCACATGTAATTTGGCTTAAAAAGCGAAACGAACTTTAGCCCGTTGAAATAATAAATATAGAAACAAATTAAGTTCGATAAATAATAATTAAAATTGACGAGAAGCTGAAAATCGTTTTTGAACACATCATAATATTGCAAAGTAATAAAGCAATTAAATAATTAAAAAAAGCAATTGTTTCTACAAATTGATGTGTGTTACACCACTTCTGCGCTGATAGCCTCAAATATGTCATAGAATAAATATGTAATGACATAGTTATGTCGCGACATTAATATATTATAGTATGACATTGTCTTTTCGCTTTTTTATAATATGGTGTCTATTTGTCACCGTATTTACTTAACGTTGAGCTTAATATCTTTAATGCGCCTTGTTGTTTTTGCAAAGACGGGGTTTTAATTTTTAAAATTTTTCCTCATATTTATACAAAAATTTCTAACAACAAAATTTCAAATACATTTTATTTTATAATAAATATAAACCTTCTGATTTGAGTTTTTAATTTATTGAGACTTATTTTATTCAAAAAAAAAATATTTGTAATATAGTAAAGGTTTATTTGTTTTACAAAACCTTTATAAATAAAATAAATTTTTAATATTTTGCATGATAATTTTTTTTTTCATTTATTTCTTTTCCAGATTTCGAATTATTTAATTTTTTTAAATTTATTTCACAAAATTTTGCAAGCACTTATTTAATTTTTTTCATTTCTGTCCCCTTTTAATTCAGATTTATTTAATGTGTTGCATTTCCAATTTAACTCTGTTGTAAAACATTATTAATTTGCCCTCGTAGTTAATAATTTTTTATTTTTTATTTTTGAAGAAAAGGTGTACGAATGATATTGATGTGATGGATCTATAGCAATAATTTTCAAATAATGAAAAGTCTCTAATCTTTAACAGATACGTAACTATTTAATACTCCTTTTTTTATTGTGTTTAAGGACATATGCAAGAATTTCCTGTCCTTTTTGTTAAAAAAAAAATGCTCCTCACGTAACACGCAATCTTTACTAGATCATGTTGTATAAAAATTACAGACATATACAAACACACAGACAAAGTTTTTAAGCTGAAAAAAAATAAAGAGGAAAAAAACAATAAAAAAAAGAGTTAATAATGTATAAAAAGTATCCTCTAACAGACACAAGCAGACGGACAAAAATCATAGGTTCCTTAACCTCAACTCAAGGTAAAATTACTTGCACCTTCTCTTGTTGAGGTTGGGTAACTCAATAAAATTACAAGCATGAATGGAAACACGAAATAAGATAAAATAAAATAACATAATGTGTCTGCAAGGATAACATTATCCTTTATCTTATTTAAAACCCTTACAAATACAAAAGTTGAAATAAAAAGCGTCAAGTAGTTAGTAGACAATTATTGCTGCTACGGCTACGGCTGCTGCTGTTTCTGTTTCTCTCTCTGCCTCTGTCACTTTTTAGGTTTTCGTGCACATTTTTATAAATTAAACGTGTTTTTGTTTTTTTAGATATAAAAATGATTAGCTTGACTGTCTTTGGGATGGCCCTGAATGAATGAGTTTAATTTGATCTCCTCCTGTATTAGCCTGGTGCAGCCCTTAAGAAACATTTGAAGTGGTTTCAAATTTCTCAAAGCAATTGCGCACCCAAATACCTGTTCCTGTGTTTTGTTCATTTCGAATCTCCCACGTTTTTTGTGTTTTTTGCAAAAATAAATGAAAGATTTGTTTATAGAAAAGCACCTAATGAACGAATGATTCATTGATTAGTTTTTTTCTTGGTTGATATTTGATATTTAATCACATTTATTATTCTTAGCTTCTTCATAACATTTAAATCCCTCATTTGTGTTTGGGACTTATTTTGTTTTTCTTGCCAGGAAGTGTGAGAATTTTTATCTCTTATTTCTTTTTGGTTCCGTTTGCATTATTGTCTTTACACCAATTTTATCTAAGTATTAAATCGCTTCGCTGTCTGCTGCAAAATTGTCTTTTGTTAATCAGCTAATAGTGGTTTAAAATTTCAAGGACAAAAGTAGCTATTACGCATTGTTTAATTGCTAAAATATTTTAGAATATCAAGTGCATGCAGCAAACTCTATTAGAGCACCTTTCGGCCATGAGATTGGATCAATATGGCAAATGTTTTATCTTTATTGTCTTCATATATAAAATAAATAAATAAATAAATAACAAAATGTTGTAGTATCGCTAAATGTGCATGGTTGATTCCAGATGCAGGTTTTTCTCTATTAAGCATTTTTCTTTATAGAAAAAACATTTTCTAAATTTTTCCATAAAAAAATCTAAACTAAAATCATGCATGCAAACATTTTAATACACAATAAATAAAAAGAATGTATGATAATTTATAACTTTTGGCGCCATACTGTTCGGTAGCAAGTTATCACACGCCAAGAAATTAAGCGATTAACAAAAACGAGCTGACAAAAAACCCTAAAAGAGATAAAAAGTGTCAAATACAGAAAGATTAAAATCTAAGAACTGTTTTTAACCCCAAAAACAACGACTAAAAATAAAATCTAAGGAAGGAACCTACACACACACACACAGAGATCCAGCCATACACCCACATATACATACACACATAATGATAAATGAAATACCATCTCCAAATATTAAACAGTTAGAAATAGAGATGAGAGCGTGTCTTGTTATTTTTGGTGGCACGCGTACGCTTGATTCAACCAGAAGTGTTCGTGGCGGAAAATCTGATTTCGTGCGTGCTCGAGTCGTATTGTGTTTAGCAAAATTTGAACGAAATTGTACGAAAAGATTTCAGATGAAAAATATGCATTAATTTCCAGTAAAGAATCTATTTAATGAAAAAAGAATTCAGTAAAGAGCGAGTTTGACTTGCACATGAAGGGTTCAGGTCAGGGACCGTAACTGTTATGCATTTTATAATCAGAATATACTAGTTATTTTTTGATTTTTATATTTTTAGGCAGAAATAATTCTTATTTTCTGATTTTTATTTTTTTGAGAAGAAATAAAAATCAATTTCTGATTTTTATTTTTTTGAGCAGAAATAAAAATCAATTTCTTATTTTTACATTAAATGTAACAAATAATTTTTATATGCACATGTTGTACATTGTACATACATACATACGTACGAATGTGGTAGAGCCTAGGCCCTACGACATTTCCTTGTACTTGATTTTTTTTCATTAAAAATTCAAGAATAACAATTATTTTCGGTCCCTAGTTCAGTTATGATACCACATATCGAGCCATAATCGTCAAAAAAGGCTTAACACATTGAGTTTCAAGCGGTTATGGCGAAAATCTTCTCAGGCGGCCATACTTTGTATTTTTGTTAAATGAGTGTATTGGGGATTAAAAATTATTTCTGAGATATCCCTAGGCCATTTTGTCCCTTACTTTGTATTTTATATAAACTTTTTTGTGTCCGTACATTTCTGTACATTTCATAAAATTTTCACTTTATAAAACCTCAAAAAATCATCCTAAACCCATTCGTTTGCAGAAATATTCAGTAAAGTATTCTTTATTTCAAAATCACAACAAATTTCTCTCAGTGTCGTATATAAAAGAACTGTCGTACGGAAAAGTACGACATGGCACCCCACGACGGGATAGGTGTCGTACGAAAACGTACGACGTGGCACTCAATGTGTTAAGCGACATTATTTTCAAACTCGTTTTATTTTATGAAAATCGATTAGTTACGATCGCAAATAATCGATTTTGATAAAAAATTTAAGTTCGAAAATTACATCGCTTAAGCTTTTTTTGGCGGTTATGGCACGACATTTAATGCTAAACAAACGTTAGAATATATAAAAGAATATCTTACCTGATAAAGAATTAAAAAAATTGGGGATTTATAGTTTAAGCACTTCTATTAGTTTTGTCGCTTTTTTAGTTCTTTTTTTTTGAGATTTCGTAGCCTTAGCTATTTTTTGAGTTTTGGCGCTTTTATATATATTTAGATATAATTGCCTGAATATTAGATTAGGATTTCAACATGTTTCTTTGCTCGCTTTAGAACATCGATTAGTTTTTAACTATAATATTTCTGTTATTGTAGCGGCCAAAGTTTAACATATTCTGTGAAAATTTCCGTAACTCTAACGGTTCTCAAGAAAACAGCTTGCGACAGACAGGCAAATGGACATCGTAGCGAAATCAATAAGGAGGGTTCCTTTTCACCTACGGAACCGTAAAAACGATTTTTTTTAGACTATTCATCTTAATTTCGTGGTTGTTGTGTGGTGTCGTAAAAAATTTTTCGCGTGCGTGTTTCGTACATGTTGGACATCTTGGTATTCGTGTTCGTGTTCGGGTCGTGTTGGAAAAATTCCGCACGCGACCATCTCTAGTTAGAAGTCTATATTCAAAAAATTAATTCCATTTTGAGAATTGTTCATTTCAGTGGCGCTTAAGATACCAAACAATTAAACACTCCAACTTCCTCCTTATTAAAGTGGTTGATTGCTGATTTCAGAGAATTCTTGTACACAATTTCTGAATGAAATTTAAAATCACATAAATTTATTAAAGGAAAATAAATAAATGAAAGAAAACACTGTTAATGGTTTTCTCTTTAAGCAAACCACAGAGACATTATTTAAAATTCTCAAAACAATAAAGGGAAAAAAACGAAAGACATGTCAAAAATTAATTTATCTCATTTACATATTTGAAAATTATCGCATTCATGTTCACACATTGTGTTCATTAAGATTCCTTTTTTACTTTGACAAACAAACACACTAAATCTCAACTAATAATACTACGAGTATAATATAATAATGAGCTCGAAGTATGTTATTCAAAATTGTTAAGTGTCATCAGGCTGAGATTTCATTTATTTAATAAACGACTCAATTTATGTCGTGGAGCGGAGGAGAAAAACTCTTCTTTTTATTTTTTTGTTTCTTTTTG
Source organism: Tachina fera (assembly GCA_905220375.1). NCBI lineage: Eukaryota > Metazoa > Arthropoda > Insecta > Diptera > Tachinidae > Tachina > Tachina fera. Next base: position 80,289,707 of record LR999966.1, read on the forward strand.
GGGTGTTGGAATGCATCTGTCACATTGTTTTGTTTAGTTTGTGACATTATTATTTATGCTTATCGCGCGTTAAATACGTTTTTAAATGTGTTAATAAACATAATTAAACGAAAACTAATTTATATGAAATTGTGATTTATGCAAAACGCAGAGAAAACAATACAAAAGTGTCAGTTTTTTTAAAATTAATTTTTGGGTTGCCAATCTTTGGGGAAAGTGTTGGAGAAACGGTGAAGTATATACATAGATGTACATTAGACTGGACGCAGCTTGTCTTAAATATGAGATTTTCTATCATAACTGCGCTCTTAATTTTATGGCTCGATCTGACGGTGCCTTCTGGTGCCTATTGGGGCCTAAAGTACCGATACACAATGAGGGATTTGTTTAAAAAAATTTAAATAAATCTGCAGTTTGTAAACGGTCCGTCAGCTGGTTATTAAGTTTCATACAGCATTTGAAGAAGTGTAATTAAACTTTGGTCTGAAATATGGACTGTGTATCTTCAAAGGGGACGGAGGCACTAAACCCCAAAGTGGACAACCTTGGGTTAATGAAAAATTAAAAGCGATGCCAAGCTGATGTTTTTGATCTGATTTGGCAAGTGGATTTTATATCCAAGAGCAATTAGAAAATATTCGAAATAAAATTAAAATTTTGGATTTTTCTACCAACCTTGCTCCACTGTTTTGCTAAAGCAAACAGGAATTAAGAACAAAATTTTTAACATTTAGAAATAAATTTTGTATCAAAAGTACAGTTAAGTAAAAAATTATGCGCAATTTAAATTAAAATTTTTAAAAAAGGCGATTTTCACCGTTTTTTTTCCAGAAAAATTGCGTTAATTATATCGATATTATAAAATTTTTTTTTTTCAAATATACCAATCCCATATTTTAACTTCTTTATATAATACTATAAAAAATATTACAAAGAAACGTTTTGTTAAACATTTTCGAGATCGTGTCGAAATGAAACGAGCTATTTTTGTTTTAAATATTAAAGAAATAATGTGTTTAAATATTTCAAAAAATCGTATCTGCGCCCTGCAACAATTTTAGAAGATTATAGGAAAAATACTGAAAATTTGTATTTTTTGGATTTCCTGATTTTTTTTTTGGGAATTGCCGGGAACTCAAAAGCAAATTTTGTTTGTTCTTACTTCCAAGAAAACAGGTCGTTTTGAAATATACTTATTTTTTTTTTATTAATATTAAAGTGAAGTCCTTTTTTTCTCAATTTGCAAAGTTGTTGCGAAAAATTTATTAAGCCATGTGTTTTTGAATGTTTTCAAAAATTTTAATCAGAAATAATTTCTTAATCGGCCTTAAGTTTCTGACTAAAATTCACTACAGTTCAATTAAATTTAAAAATGTATCCAAATTTATTTTATCTGCGCATTGCGAAATATAACAAGAATACGGCAAAAATGCTGAAAAATCCAGTTTTTTGGATTTTGCGTATTTTTTTGGGAATTGCAGGGATTTAAAAATAAATTATTTTTGCTCTTACTTTGCATAATTTTCCTTTTAAGAGAGACTTTTCACCTATATTGTTCGCTGTCTGTCCGATCAGGCCTCACTCTTCTAGTTCCAGTTGAATTTTTTTTGGAAAATTTTATTAATTTCAAAGTATAATTGTTTAAATTTCATTTTTAATTTTATTTTGATTTTATTTTAAATTAAAGATGTTAATTGCAGGAATATTTTTTTTCTGTGTACTGAGGTGGCCAGATTTCTTCGGTTATCTGTAAAAAACTATAATTAAACACCTTAAATTTTTTAATATCAACAAAATAAATAAAATAAAATTTTAAATTAAAGAATTTGGTGAATTCCGCCTTAGAATGTGAATTCAAAGTTCTCAGCATATGGCAACTCGGCTCAATTTTGAAGTATAATATACTGTATTTGTGGCATAGTATTCTTATTACTTGGTTTAAAACATTTGAGGGTTGAACTTGACAATTAATTATTTTTCTTAAATAACTTAAATATTTTACACAAATTCTCACCAACTACAAATACATGCATAAGTTTTAAAAAGAAGTTCAAAATACATACATACATTTTTATGTAAATAAATACATATACATATGTAGAGTATGTAAGCATATGTACACGATGCATGCAGCATGTGAGTTTTACACTTTGTGGTATTTATTCAGTTATGGTTGATAAATTGGATTGAGTGAATCTTATCTTATTGTATGTACAATATCTTTCATTATTATAAATGTATATTTTATTGTTATAAATTACATCTGGTTTGTTTTATTGATCTTTTTCTCACTTAAGCATAAATTAATTTTGCATATGAAATAGACTTAAAAACCCTACAAAGAAAGAGTATAATATTAATGCGCGTGTTATGTGTGATATCCTGCTGTTGCTGCTGGCTGGTTGTTACTTTTTACTGTTGCAAATGTGGATATTAATTTTACTACAATTGACGATGAAGACACCCTGTGGTGTTGTTTTTAATCTCATTAACTGTCGCTGTTTTCTGTTTTCTGTTTTTTTATTACTATTACTGTTGGCAAGCAGTATATGTATGTATGTATATGCAACACGATTGTCCGTCTCTGCGTTCGTATTGTAACAATACATGTTTGTTTTGTGTGTTCCTGATATTGATATTTTTGTTATGAATGAAAAACCAAACATTATCTTGCTATTTCACACCATAGGGAATTGTGGTATGATTTGCAAATAAACATAATTTAAGTTCATGCATAAGAACAATCTTTTTTCTCGCACAAGTTATTGTTTGGAGTGCAACAAAATTTAAGTTTTGTGACCAACGGAAACTTACACACATTGTTTGTGGAAGTTGACTTAACCTTTTTTGAAATTTTTTTATTCATTTAACTTGATTTCGAAAATTTTATAAAATAGCAGAAAATAAAAACTGTTACAAAAAAGTTTCTATATTTTTGCCTTATAACTTTTTATGATTTTAATTTTGTTTATTATGTGCAATATGCATATGGGTATTTCCATGATGTCACACGTGACCGTCCTACACATTTAAATTGAAAAAAGTTAAAACAAAACGGATTTTTATTTAGCAAGATAAGCACTACTTATGGCTCTTAATTAGCCCTGTAGATGATGCTTAATTTGATTTTGAGATTTTTTTGTTCACAAGAAGGAAACAAACAACAGAAGTTGATTTTGCGGCCAACGCTTAAAATGCTGATTTCAGTGAAACCGCAAAATAAATTTAAATACGATTAATTTTAGAAAGTTCTACACAGATGCTTATTTAAAATAGTTTTGATTTTACCTTAAATTGATTTACTTTTTTTTCTAGTTAAGTTTTAATCACAGTCACACGTGACATATTCCAAATCAAAAAGGCGTATCTCAATTTTTATTCCAAATCTAATTTTTTTTTGCGTTTTCAGGTGTTTCCAAAAATAAGTACGTGTAATATTTAAAACTAAAACATTTTTAAAAATATTTCTTTACATTGACATTGCCTTAGAAAATTTTACAAACTAGCTGGAAAGAAGATCTGGTAACACTGTTAGAAAAAAAGTTTATATATTTTTGTTTAATAACTTTTATATATGATTTTAATTTTTTTATTGTATGCAATATGCATATTGTCATTTCCATGATGTCGAACGTGACCGTTCTACACATTTAAAAAAAAAAGTTAAAACAAAACTTAAATCTCTAAATCAGCCCTATAGATGATGATGAGTTTAATTTCGAGCAATTTTTCGTTGTTCTTGCGGCCAACGATTAAAACGGCTAATTTCAGCGAAACCTCAAAAAATATTTTAATAAGACTAATTTTGGAATATTGTGCACAAATGCTTCTTTAGAATGATTTAAATAATTATATTTGAAAATTAATTTTAGTCCTTGTCGCACGTGACATGTCGCATGTGAACTTTTTTCATCATGAAATTTACATATCAGAATCGAGTTTTTAATGTTTTCCCTAAAAAATTAAGATTTAAAGTTTTATTTATATTTAAAAAATAAAAGACTAATGGTAACTTAAAAAATTTTTCTTCCATGTAAATGTAAATGTTTTTACTTTTATTAAATTATTTCCTTTTGCTGTAAGATACTATCGAACAATCGAGTTACGCTTTTCTTATATGAAGACATCAATATATTGTTTCTGTTGCTCTTTTTACAAATATTTAAATCAACAAGCTTTAGTAAAGTATTCAAACAGCTTTAATTTTTTCTTGGGTGTTAGACTAAGAGTATGGGGGTCGTGGACTGGATTCCTTCGAAGCACTCTGGTCTGATTTTTCACTACAATGGGTGAAGGTCTTTCTTACTAAGTTTAGATATAATTTGCAATTGTATTTATAAGTAAAAAAATGTTTTTTCTTTATGTCTCATGACAACGTACTCATATTCTTTAGCTTTTGCAAGCATTTGCCTGCATTTGCAAGGCTAGTTTTTAGCTTGTTCGGCATTTTAAATAACTGTGAGCTGCTGTCCCCACCCTGTCTCTTAATTATTCCGTTTTTTCCGTTCAAGCGATTCATTCGTTTCCTTCTGCCAGCGTTTTCTATTTTTTCCTAGCATTCCACATTCTTTTCTGGTTTTTAGATTTATGGTTATGTAATTAGATTTCATAATCCTTAAATTTTTCTGTCCATTGTTAGCAATTCATTTTACTTTTTCGACGGTTTTTGTTCAGCTAAATTTAAGTAATCTAAACTTGTGTAAATCGGTTTTTTAAAGTTGACATATAATATGTAGCATGTGACCAGTTTCGTATATCGCGCCATAACCGCTAAGAAAGCTTAAGTGACCTATATTTTAGATTTAATTTTTTTTGGACGATCGCAAATAATCGTTTTTGTTAAAAAAAAATAAGTGTGAAAATTATGTCGCTTAAGCTTTTTTGGCGGTTACGTCACAAATCTACATATATATTTTTCAGTAAAGGTCTTTATTTTATTTATAATAAATATATCTGCCTGTACTAAATACTAAAGGAGTGTCTACATATCTACCTTTGATGCACTGCTTACAAATATCGCATGTGACATCAAAATATAAGCATTTTAAATATCTTTGATTGCACTGAATATCTGGGGAGGTTTCTGCATGTACTTTCAATGCATTGATTACAAATGTGGTGTCAGTTGCGACATTGAGATATAAAAGCGAAAAAAAACGGGGAAAGAAAAACTTACACTATTTTGGATCAAAGTTGCCAGATTGTGGAAATTTTTTTTTTAATGCATATATTTATTTATTGTATCTTCAAATATGAACTAACAATAAGTGATGAAATCTTAAAGCTAAAATATAATTACTTAGCCCGACCAGTGTCGGCCAAAACTTAGTGATAGTTTAAATAATACAAAGTAGTGATAATCAAAAAGGAAAATTAAATGGAAAATTTTTAAATGTAAGAAATTTGGTACCAAAAAAAATATGGATGGCTGCCCTGATAGGCTCAAAGTCGATCGAATGTTCTATAAATAAAACAACTACATATATATGTAGTTTAGCTAATTTTTAAATATCAGTCTATAAAGTAAGATCGTTGGTACGTTCGTAAATGCATCACTGCACTGCAAATGGAAATTTAAAAAACCTAAATTACTTCACTAAAGTATATAATACACAAGTAAATATCAAATATGGGTTGCAAATATAGCTATTACTAAAACAGATTAGCTACGAACTTGTATTAGATTTTAAATAAAAGTTTGCTTGCATGATGCATTTACGAACAGACCCAATAAATTTAAGAAATCAAGCTAAATCTAAAAATGTAAACTAATTATATATATAGAATAAAGTGAGCCAACAATTTCCTTAAAACATTATTAAACTATAAAACCAATTTAAACTTAATTCAAAGACCATTTAATAATTAAGTCTTGCCATTAAAAAATTAAAGGTTTTCGATGCTCAACAAAAAAAAAATCATCATCTTCAGCTAAAAGCAGAAAATTAAAATTTTCAATTAATTTTAATAAATGTTCAATGATGCTTGGCCCAAAATGCCATTTGAATTGGAAAACGAGCAACAAATGCGTTTAATCTGTAGACCTGCCCAAATGGGAAGTAACGAACTATTAAGTATGATTAATAAAAACAGACGGGGTCATACACGACAACAGCACCAACAAAAAAAAAACAAACAGTAATAATAATAACGGTAAAAAGGAACGAAAGATAATAAACCACCCACTATGCCACCCACGATTGTTACTCAATAAAAATAAATTTAAAGTGAATTTTTGCATTAGAATGGGGCGATAAAAAAAATTCCATAAGTATTTATGTGGGGGAGGCAATGTTTGAATTTAGCCATTACATCAGACAAGGCCGACTGACTTGACTGACTGGCTTGGCTTGGCTTGGCTTGGCTGGCTGGCGGTGATGATGACAACAACAATCAAAACAGCAATTGCTATAGGAATTAGAAACATTTAGGCAGGGGGACTACTGCTACTCCAACAAAACAAACGACTTCATCTTCCTGCTAAACTGTAAATGGTTTAAAAGTCAACAACTCATAACCATAAAATATGTTTCAAGTCACGTTAATGGTTGCTAAAATCACTGAATTTATGAGGGTGAAATTTGCAATAACTTCAAGTGCTACACGGCAGCAAGCATAAATGGATGAGTCGTTAAACACGGCGGATGTTGTTATACGTAAAATGCTTGCTTTGCTGGCTACCATAAAAGTCTATGGAAAAATTAAGAAAAGAAAAAAATAAAACAGCAACCTTGTGCACAACCCCAGCTCCTGGCAGCTAAACGTTTTATCTCCTTTTTGTTGGCGCGGGGAGACTTAAAAAATGGAAATCAGTTTTCGAAATATTTATTTATCATTTTGTACACCACACCCGCACACACACACAACAAGCAGGACAATAAAATAAAAAAAAACCCAACTCAGTCTGGCATAAAACAGACTGATTTAAATTTCATTATGCCGAGATTTCTTATTTAAGCATAAACATATTGAGAAGGGTAGATTTACCAGAGATTTAATAATGAGCTCTCTAATAACAGCAACACGAGGGTGCCCAGTGAGTTCCACAATAACTTATACATATGTATTTACATATGTATGTACATATCTATGGATGTACATATTGATATGCAAGTGTACGTGTTTTCAATTTTCAAATTAATTAACACTGATTACTCTCTGCACTCGTATAATGGTTGGTAAATGTGTAAATTTGTATGGTATATCAAATGCCAGATATTTATGTAGTTGCCGGCAGTTATTATTATATGGTGTCAAATTATAACGACTGTTTGAGCAAATGAAAGCTGAACTCATGTTCATTATATTGTATTCAAATATCAAAAAGGCAAGCGAAAATACCATTAATGACAAAGTCATAAAAAAGTAGAAGGAAAAAAATTTAAATCATTAGTAGTGGCAGACAAGCGATAGGACATTGCAAAAATATAATTTAAACTTTAAATTTTGTATTGCTGTATAACTCAAATATGCACTCAACTATATTTTAATAGGCTCCAGTTATCGAGTTATAATACTATACACTCGCTGCCAAAATCAACTATAATAACTTCCTTTTACCCAACTGCGCTACGCAAAGCCGAATATTGTGTTTATTACCAAAACCTTCGCACTTTATAAATTATTTGACATGCAATGTTAAATAATTCACAGCCGGAATACCACGATGTTAAAAATTTGCTCTTCTCTAGCCAATGACATTGTCCTTCATTGTTCACCCGACAGTGCGACTTAAATAAGGGTATTCTGTTTGGCAGTCTATGTACATTACTTTTATATACAAAAAAACAAAATTTTCCAACCCTGGAATTATATTTTTAGATTTGTCTTATTTCTTATACCAATCTACTTTGGTTTTAAATATTTAAAATATATTAAGTGAACAAAGAAAGTTATAAGTAGTTGCTTCAATATCCGAATAAAGTTCACATTTTCCAGCTCTGCAGCTAGGGTCTTTATTTTTATAATTTTCTATACCATACTTTTCATTTTCAAATTTAAAATATGTATAATTTATAAAGAAAAAGGAAAAAATTAGTTAGAGCTAGTATATCACAAAAAATTTAAGTTTCCCCACCCTGTTATTATCATTATACATGTCAGACAACTGCAGCAATACACTGCAACAATAAGTACACAGTTAAAACACACAGTCTATCGTTGACAACTGTATCTCTTACACCTCAACGAAAACTGTGCTGTGTGTGTTTTACTCAACATTCTTTTGCAAATTTCTTTATGTGATCACAATTGTACTTTGCATTATTCGTACTGTGTCAGAGACACAGTATGCAAGTAGCAATTGCAAAAATGCGATGAGAGGGAACACAGCACTCAGGGTGTATTAACACTCAGGGTGTATTAATGCTCTCAGTACTTTGCAATTTCACAATCGAGTCTCTTTTTTACATTTTTTGCTTTGTGTAGTTTCTGCATAAACATTTCTTGATGTGTGGCGGTGGCGTAAATGTGTATTGTAGTTTTAATAAATTGAATATGTACTGGCGTTTAAAAAATTAATTTTAGTTATCCCTTCGGTTTTTTTTGTTTTTAGTTTTGGCAGATTGTACACATATAAAACTTACTGTGTCGGTGGCACCGCAACCGCAAAAAAACAAACACACTTTCTACACTCCACACTCTAGCACTCTACTCTCATTGATTTATTCTACTGTGATCGCCTCACATACTGTGTTATTGGTATTGCAATAACTGCTTAAGCTGTGTAGTTATGAGCGAAGACCATCTTTGGTGTGTGTTGTGTTATGAACGAGGCAATGACACACGCACGAGACAATGACTAACAAACAACATGAGAGCGCTCTTGATTGATTAAAAATAATACTGTGTCGACAATGATTGTACAGATTGCTGTTGCTGTGTGACCGACACAGTAATTTCTGTGTGTGTACAGTAAGTGGCAAAAATTACTGATTATGCAGCTCTCTGTTACTTATATTCTTTTGATTTCCTATACCAATCTATTTCTTTTAAGAGTATAAATAAGGTATGTTTAATTTATACAGAAAAAGCAAAAATTAGTTTTAATAGGTTACTTATGTATACATATATATCAAAAAAAAATAAGTTTTACCAACCCTGGAAACGTATTTTTTGTTTAATATTAATTTCTTTAATTTTTTATACTATTTTTTCGCATTGAAACATAAATTAAAATATAATGAAAAGTTACTTTTGTATGGGAAAATAAAGCTACGTTTTTTTGCTCTGAAACCGCCTGCTCGATTTTTCTTATTTTTAATAGCAAAATATTGTCCAGGGCTGATACACCATTCTAAGACCGAAGCCTCTAGCCTTTCTGGGAGCTTCGGAAAACCGATTTGAAGTACAGACAGACGGACGAATGGAAAGGTGGAATAGACACGCGGACATCGCTTATTTGCCTTCCCTATTTAGAAGGACCCAGGGTATATATACGTTATTTGTGGTATATTCATATTGTGGAAATTACAAACAGAATGACAAACATATATGTACCCTTTACCACCATGGTAAAGGGTTTAAAAATTGTTTTTCTTCTTAAGCCAATATTAACAATTCCTGGCAAATTACTAACCGCAGTATTTTGATAATTTAAGAATGAGAATATTATTTGAAACTCGTATTTTATTAATAAAATCTTTTAATCACGCTTGTATTAATTTATTTCCAAATTAATATTAATTTGTTTGTGGTCCTTCGAGCCAGATATGTGCTTCAGTTTAAACGAAATATATACTGATTTAATTAATATATAAGTATAAGTATATATAAGTTTAAACTTCACAGTTCCCATCATGCATTAAACACATTCACCACAGCAGGCTACACGAACACATGACTACAAATGCCGCTAGCAGTATTTTTCGCTTCGTAGACAGCTACTTAATTATTTTGAAGACAGTAGCAGCACGATCTGCACCTCATATTTGAGTATAAATAAATAGCTCAGTATTCTCACTTTCAAATATTTCTCATTTATAAAAATTAAATTACTCTTGCAAAATGTACTTATATGACGTAAAAGTATAAAAATGAATTCATTCATTATTTGCATCAACTTTTGGATATTGTTTCTGTTAAATAATATGAAATAATTGTACGATATCACTCATTCAACATCTTCTATTATAACTGGTAACACAGAATTTTCTTATTGTAGCCAATGAAATAGAAGTTAGTTTAATTGGACTACAACGACAAAATCAGCATAGACAACAGCCTGCCGCTATGTTGCCTTGGAAGGTAACATGCTGTCTTCAAAAGAATCACTCTCATATAAACATGTGTATTCTATCCTTGACATTTGGTAGTCGGTAGCTTGCTGTGGTGAATGTGTTTAATGCCTCACTGTTGCGAACAACTGATTGTACTCATTTTTTATTCCACGCTCATAATACAAATTTAGAAAGCTTAAACCAATAAATAAATGATTAAAATTCATTCAAAGTTATAAATAATTTTTATAAAACAAAAAATATACAATACTTGAACAAAAATATACAATCCTTGACTAATTTGCTTATTTATTTAACGCAAGGCAAGTTGTAAATGTTATATACATAAGTACACAAATGTTCTAATGCTACGGTGCATTGTGGTACGCTTACAACAACGTTCGGCAAACGAAACTTTAGAGACAATTTTTTATTTTTTGTGAGTTTCACGAAAGATTTTACGTAGTAGATCCTAAAGTAATAGTATTGTTTAAACGTAGATTTGTGAGGTCACACCCGTCACAGACTTCTGATGGCCGTTCTGAGCAGAAAACATATTTTTCAGTGTCTTTTTTGTTATTAAATGTTCTTAAGCTTAAAATTCTTGGGAACCTAACCCTTTTTTTAAATAATAAATTTTATGTTCTTATTCATATATGTAAGGTCACAACCGTTCCAGCCTTCTAATTGCGATTCTGAGCAGAAATCATATTTTTCAGAGCTTTCCTATTATTAAATGTTTTCTAGATTAACATTCGTGGGAACCGAACGCTTTTTTGAATTATAAATTTTATATATTCTAATTATATCAACAAAAAAATATATGAGCATCATGGTCACACCCTTTACAAAGGACTTATCCAGTGCTTTCAGCTTACAAAAATAAAAACAATTATTGATTTCATTTTTAATAATGATTCACATTTATTTGTAATAAAGAAAACTTGTTTTTTAATATCATTTTTTTAAATTAAATTTATATTAATTTAAAGTGATTGTAATCTTAGATATTTTTTTTAAATTTCTATTAATATTATTAATTTACATATTTGCAAATAAACTGTTAGGTTTACAATTAATTTTAAACTTTCAAAAAGAAAAGAAAATATATGTAAATATATTTGATTTATTTTAGTTTAAATTACAGAGTTTTCACATTTAAAGTTGGGGTTATTTTATTTAAAAGTTTGGTACTTTAAAATTACTAGAAAAAATAAGCGATTTATTTTTATTTTGTTATTATTTTTTTTGTTATATATATTTTGAATTATTTACTAATTAATTAATAGATTTAGTTAAGTATTATTTTTTTTTATTGGCTTTAGACTAAACGAACAACAATTTTAAACTACATTTGAAATTAAACTCAATTAGAATTGTGAAAGAAATATTTTCTTTCCCTCTCTTTTTCAATCTCTCTCATACTCTTTAAGATATATTTTTGCCAAATCTAGGAATTTTCAGACTCCTTTTAGACGTGCAAAGCTACCTGTGCGAAGAAGTAATTCAGCTGGGTGAAAGACAGAACGATAAAGAATTGCTCACTCACTCGTAGATAGAGAAAGTATTTCTTATTCTATCTTTCTCCCAGCTGATTTAAAACTTTTCCAAGTAAACCTTGCGTGTATCGAAGGGATCTTAATTAGACGGCCTTTCAACACGCGAAGTTTATTTTGCAAAGTCTTGAGTTTGAAGGAGATAAATGAGCTCCGGTTGTGTTTTAATTATAGGAGAGAAATGAAAAGAGAGCTACCTTTCTCTTTTCTTTTCTCTCCTACAAGCTCAAGATCTGGCAAAAAAAACTTAGTGAGCTGAAAAGCTGTCTCAGTCCCGGTTCACACTGCAACTTTTATTGATCAACTCGTATTTCATCTGGTAGAAAAGCAGAGATATTTGTATATCATTCTCTGTTTTTCTTACAGCTGACTTACCAGTTGATCAACAAAATTTGAAGTGTGTGAACCGGGACTTAACCCATAAAAAAGTAAAGGCAATTTGATTTTAGATTTTATTTTCGTTTGCTTAAATTTAATAATATTAAATACAAAGAAATTTAGTTTGTTTATTTATTATTATTTTTTTTTTTTGATACGACTAGAAATACTTGGTAGTTTTTATTAAAATAATTTTAAAAATATTTATGCGTATTTTTTATATTTAATATTATTTTAGAATAAGACCAAAGCGGGTTAAGGTAAGTGTTTTCGTTTTTGTATTTTTTATGAATATTACTTAGAAAAAACAGTTTATTTATGATTTATTTGAGTAGGAGTTTGATTTGGTTTATCTTGTAAAATAGTATTTATTTTGATTTCTTTTATATATACAAATTTCTTAAGCAAAAATGTTTAACAATTCTTAGTTTTATCCTTAGTGATCTAATGTTCAGTTTATTTTACATTTCCTTCACTTTGCTTCATATTGATTTTTTTGCTTGTCATGCCATTCTTTTGGAACTCTTTATACCCTCTCTAAAGTGCTCTTTTAATAATTTTTTTATTTAGTTTAACTTAATTAAATGAGTTATATTTATTTTTAAGAACTATTATTTTTTTTGTATTTAATTGTATTTATTTACACGCTACTTTTTACACTTTTCGCTTTACGCTTTACGCATCACTGCGCTCTTCTTCCTCAAAGAGAGCTATTGTGTTAATGAAATCCTGTAAATAGGACCCGGCATCTGCTCAGTTGCTGAACAGAAAGGGTCCTAGTGAACCTCAAACCATGGGTGGCTTGATGTCAACCAAAGTACTGTGATGATCCAGCACAGGACTGGAGGCAGCTGAGTTGCTGCCCACCAAATGATGGTGATGGTGGTGGGTGTGAGCGTGCAAGTGGGGATGAGAGTGTTGCTGTTGATGTTGATGCTGGTGTTGATGCTGCTGCTGCTGCTGGTGGTGCTGTTGCTGTTGATGCAAATGATGTTGGGCCTGTTGTTGCTGCTGTTGCTGCTGCTGTTGTTGTTGTTGCTGCTGCTGGTGATGCAATTGGTGTTGCTGATGATTGAACATAATGGGTGAACCGCTTGACATATGATGCGGAGAAGACAAGTGCAAGTTTTGATTTAGGCCTTGTGTGGGAGTACCAGGTTGATGAGAGTTGGGTGTACCAGGATGACTGTTGCTATTACCGTTGCCACTGTTGTTATTGTTACCACCATTGCCTGAATTATTTAGGCTATTAGATTCGCTAGACTGGTTATTGATGTCCTCGGAATCGCTGCAAGACTCTGAAGAGCCTTTCTTGATGCCATTGGCCGGAGCAGTGCCATTGTGAGTCTTAACATGCTTGGCCAAATGATCGCTGCGCATGAAGCGTTTATTGCAAATAGGGCAAGCAAAACGTTTTTCGCCCGTATGAGTTCTGAGGTGCCTTTGCAGTTCATCGGAGCGTGTAAAACGTTTGCCACAAAACAACCAATTGCACACGAAAGGCCTTTCTCCGGTATGCCATCTTAAATGGGCTTTGAGATGAGAGGTTTTGCCATAGACTTTACCACAACCCGGTATGTGGCAAGAGTGTATATTTTTCTTTCTTAGATGGACACCGGCGGGTCCCAAGCGCTCAGCCTCTTGACAATTTGGACAATCACAAGTGGCTCTGCCGGCATACCTGCGCTGAGATCTTGGAGAGGGTGTGGTGGGAGAGGAGGCTTGGGGCGAAGAAACCGTGGAGGCTGCCGAAGGTGAACTGTGTGGCAGTGAGAACCCGCCTACACCTTGAGTGGGCAGCATACTTTTGTAAGTGTCCTGCAGCAAATGTTGGCCGGAACCCAAAAGGTGGGCAGTATTAGACAGCGAATGACTTAAAGCTGAGGAATAGTCTGAAGTGGCAGTGGCATAGTTGGCCATGGTAGAATGCATACCGGCTGCACTGCCCATATCCAACCAACTGCCAGCAGCAGCAGCACTGTGCATATCCCACCAGCCTGAATTTACACTGGCAGCCTCGGCAGCTTTGTGGGCCGAGGCAGTCACCGCATTGAAAGGCCAGTCATAAGGATGCCTAGAGTATACAGAACCAAAAGTGGCTCCTTCCACTTTGCCCAACAGCCCCTGATGCATGTGATGATTGTCGCTGACCATGCCGCCGGTGCCCGTAGATGTGTTGGGATAAAAAAGCTCACTGCCATAGGCTGAGGGCGTGGTAACCGCAGCACACGATGAAGTGATAGGGCGACTGTAAGGATAAATGCTGAAATTATTTTTTTGATCAATAACTCACATTCACAAGAAATTAAATTAAGTCCCGATCCAGACTTGCAATTCTTGAATATATGGGAGAGTGTTGAAATAGTAATATATACATTTTGTATTCCTCTCTCGATCTTTCTCACTAAAACTAAAAAGTTGCTGCAACAAAAATTGCAAGTCTGGACGGGGACTAAGTAAAATATTAACTAAAAGTCAAAGTAGACTTTTTCAACACTTACCTGGCTGTTATATTAACCATGGTGTTGATGCCACTGCCTGCTAAACTCCTCGAAGTGTTGCTAGCAGCTGAAGAGCATATGCCTGGTATATTGCCACCCCCAGAAGAATTTGTGGAGGATGCTGACGATGATATTGCACAGGGTGAATGTTGACCTGCCGAAGCATTTGAGCTTGTGGTGGAATTATTATTGTTGCTATTCGCTTGGGATGACGGTGAGGTGGGACTCTTCTTCCAGGGATGGAAACCTTTGCCCACGGCAGCATCTGCCAAAGGAGGTGGTGACTTGCTGCTTAGCTTATTGCACTGGGCAGCCAGCATGGCCAAAGGTGTGCCTCTTAAGCTGGGATGATCCTACAAGAATATAAAGAAACAAAAACCAATTAACAATTTGCCAAATTTTCACACATAAAAAAACAAAAAAAAATAAAAAAAAAATAATAATAATAATTCCCATGGAAATCACATAATTATCGGTTTTAAAGGTTTTTAATTAACTTTGGTGTTTTATCCAATATTCTTATAAAATTCTCAAGAACTACAGAAGATAATAATAACTGTTGTTGCCGAACGGATCTTTACCCAAATCAATTTTTTTTCTTTAATGATTTATTTATCTTTTATTTCCTACCTCTTGATGATATTGTACAACCATTCTTGTCTACAACTCTTTTGTTTCTGTTAAACAATTTCCCTAAAAAGGAAGTTACTAGCTTAGAAACTATAAGATCAAACGAAAACCAGCACACGCAAACACACTCAAACACAATAACGCACACATGTAAAGCAAAAGCAACCACCTCTGCCACAACTACTCGAATCATTCGTTTCTGTTTGTGGATTTGTTGAATTTCAAAAGCATAACGGAAGAGCATTAATCCTGACACTTGTTTCTTCTGTTCATGTCTGTTCTGTTGCCTTCGAAAATATTGTTTTATTTCATTTCAAATTCATTTAAAATTAATGTTTCATTTAATTTTTAAAATAAGACACATCAGCTCATGTGGTGTTTTCATTTTCGGCTAAATAAAAAAAAAAATACATCCTGTAAGAAGTTTCTTTTTTTTGGTTTTTCATGTGGCGGCCTTAAAGATACTAAAAAGATTTAGTTTTCTTATTTTTTAATTTTATTTCCTTCAAAAATTAATTTTGTTCCTTTTTAATGCAATCTGTTTGTGTGGCATATATTGACTTGTGTTGTTTAATTTGTTGATCGTATTGTTTGGCTTGTAGAGTAGTCAGTCATCAAACAAGTTGTGCCGTCAATATTCTAATCAGTCAGTCGGTTTGTCTTATTTTCGATTGTGAATACATTAAGCGCCAGATTTGTGATTGGTTTTACTGGAAATGTTTGTGGTTTTATTTTTATTTTTTTTGTGATAACGTTGTTAAGGGTTTAAATGAGAGGGAAGTCTTTTACTTAAGCCCAATAATTGACTTCTCAATTAAGTGTCATTTATCTTTAAATATCATTTAAGTACTAAAGTCCTACACAAGAGCAATTATAAGATATTTCAAGACATGAGAGGTTTTTGAAATGCTTTACTACAGTGAAATATTCTTAAGCAAACGCTAAACAACACTGTTGGCAAGACAAACAACTGCCAACAGTGTTGTTTAGCGTTTGCTTTAGAATATTTCGCTTTAGTAAAGCATTTGCAAAATCTCTCATGTCTTATAAATGGTTTTGTGAAGGACACTATTAAATACCGAATTCATGTTTTCAGTAAAAAGTTGAAACTTAAATCTATCAATCGTGTGTATTTAAATCTGAAATAAGCACAAGGACGCCCATGGCACTTCGTTATGCTTCTTTTTATACGCACATCCGTACAAGTATGTATTTTACTTTCTTTTATATAAATGTATGTATGTAAAGTGCCTGACTATTTAAATCCTACTTAAGTTTTACGAGCATAAGATATGTTATTTTGCCTGTGTGTGTTTATTGAAAACATGTACATAAACATCATAAGGTCTTATTAAAAAGAATTTCGTTTAATTTGCATAAACAAATGTATGTATAATATAATACAATATTTAGTTTCTTATCACGGAAAAGTAAACAGAAAAATGTATTCTGATGAATTTAAATTTTCTACACAATGATAACTTAACTTTTTTATTTATATTAAACAGCTGTTAATTGGAAAGATTTCCATAATATTTAGAAATTTCCTTTTTTTCTGAATTTAATAAGAATTTGAATTAACCACTGAAAAAATTAAACTACATTTAAGTGGCAATTAGCTTAGAGGTATTTAATTGAGAATTCAATTATTGGGCTTTAATAATAATGCAAGTCTCTTATGAATCTCATGGATCCAAATTCATCAAGTTAAGCAAAGATTTAAAAATAATAATTTTCCCTAAAAGAAATCCTAAAAAAATATGGAAAACTCTTGTTTTCAAAACGACTTCAATATGATTGCTTAGAAGAGGTGTGATATATACCGATCGATTTGGAGAAACATTTGTATGCCATTCTCAAACTAATGACTTTTAAAAAGCGCTCTAGGTGATAAAATATAAATAATATAAAACTATAAAAAATATAAAATTTTGTATAGAAATTTATCAAAAATTATAAAAAAAAATCTATTAAACGAAGATTTGAAAGTGATTGACAAAACGACTTTTTTGGCGTTTCGTGAAGAACAAAATTGGGATTTAAAAAAATAAAAATAAAACGGGGTTTATCGTTTCGTGACCTAAATGACGAGAACTAAAATGGCTTTCAAAATAAAAAAATAAAAAGTAAAACGATTTCACGGTTGGAAAATTTAAAATAATTTTTTTATAAAAGTAATTAGGTCAAATTAGTTTTTTTCTTTTTCTTTATGAATTAAATATAATTTATCTTTAAGAAGAAAAGACTTAGGTTTAAAAAAATTTCAACTGCAGAGCTGGAAAACTTTAACCTTTATATATATATATTTATATATATATATATATATATATATATATATATATATATATATATATATATATATATATATATATATATATATATATATATATATATATATATATAACTACATAAGACAATTTTTTTTATTTGTGGATTAAACATATTTTCTATTTTATAACGAAATAAATTAGTATTAAAATCAAAAAAAATAAATAAAAATAAGTTTCCAGGGTTGGAAAATTTAAATATTTTTATTTTAAATTATGCTCCGATTACAATTATGTTTCAAATCGATGGTCATGTGGTGACAGCTTGCAATGATTTCATATAAATTTTTCTTGAACCGATATAAAATAAAATATATCACTAATGAATTAAAGACCGTAATCTATTTCCCTGAAAGTGTTGCTTTCTGCTGAACAAAACCGAAAAATTCTTTGGGAATAAGTAGTTTACACAATATCACAATATACATATAAGCATATGGGTTTTAAGCTCTTTTTCTAAAGAGTTTCAGATAGAGAAGGTTTAGATGATTAAAATGTTACACAAGCACAAGTCTCATATTCCGATTTACAACAACAATGAGCAAGAGAAAGTTAACTTCAATTATCCAAACGCCAACAAACATAGAATTTCTCTTCCTCTATAGATGGCTGAGCAAACTTTTCCATGAGAGCATTTCTGATATCTAGAAGTGTAAACTGGAGGACATCAGGGGCTTCATTATAGGAATTCAGTGGTTTAATGAAGTGACCCTTTTATTTTTGGCTACAAATAGTGGCGGGGCGGTGGAAAAAATTTAATTTCTAATGGATACTAGAAGAAAATTACAATGAACCCAACTGGGTCTCCAAGTGGAGGTGCGGTATAGCACTAACCTAACCTAACCTAACCTAACCTAACCTAACCTAACCTACTAGAATCAGTCATTAGAAATTTATTAATTTTTGTATTGTACGATGTTATTTAAACTATAGATACATATGTATGTAAGCATGTCGTGCATATATAAATATTTATAATTTATTCAATATTATAATGAAAAAGAAAATTATAAACATAACTAGTTTAATATAATACAAAGCTTTTCCATATCATCCATATTCTATCAATAATGGTTTGAGCGTGTGTTTTACAGCTGGAGTTGTGAAAACGGCCTTATCAAGAATTTTTAACGCTTTCATATTTTCTAATCAAAAGAAAATATGTATACTAAGCAAGTGATTTCCAAATCTGTGGCTTTCATTTCTTTTAATTTATTTCTTAAACAATGCAGCGTCTTTTGTATGCAAGAAAAAGAATACAACGTAGAAAGAATGTTATTCCCAGGCCAAGCACAAACTTAAACTGGCGCCAGTTTGACATTTAATTTTGATTGACCGCGTCTGAGCCCTAATTTCTTTTATTTTTTCTAAAATGAATAATGAATTGTTTTCCAATTTGTGGCGGTATATTTGTAAGATCCAACCAATCAAGCAACAACAAAGAGAGCCTACCCAATATGAACAAACAAGAGATCAACTGTGTAAAACTACCGTAATCATTTACAATATGTTCCAGGCCTTCGACTTCTGCACACACCGTGTATATATGATAAATCTCTCTCACCTTCAACAATTAACCAAAAAAAAAAATACAAGAGAAATAGAAACAATAATCATAACAACCACCCGCTAACATCAAAGGTTAACACGCGCGCTTCTTCTTATTGTATTCTGCTGCATTTCAAGTGTGTATGGGTATCTATCTATCTGTGTATCTGCATCTTAACTGATTGTATGGTTTTGTTCTCTCTCACTTCTTGCACATGGCAGCTTAATCACCAACACTCACATTTGCTGGTGCAGCACATTCGTTAATGTTCTTCTGGTTCACTATTTAATGTAGATGAATTTTTATTTTATAGCCTCATAAAAGTGTTGCTCATTTGTACCTTATCTCAACGAGCTGTCAAATGCGATTGACTTTTACTATATAACTTTTATAGGTATTAATGTATGTTTATGAATATATGGTCAGCGAAAATGCAAGCCCCTCTATGTAGGGAAAACATGAAATCCTTCTTTTGTTGATCAAAACACATTTTCTTACTAAGATTTCAAATTTTGCCGATATTATAGAAGATATTTATTGATAGTTTCAAATAATTTGCCTGAAAGTATGATCATTTTTTATACATGTACAGGATATCTCAAAAGAAAGTCTATCGGGTATGTTGTGAAAATCATGGTGATTTCAAATCACGTGATTTCAAAAGTAAACTACTAACAGCTGACTTGCTAGTGGGTTTTTATTGTATTTTAAGTTTTTATCATTCTTTCAACTTCCAATGCTATAAATCGTGCAATTTACAAAAGCAATGATTTAGATTTCATTAATTTTTTGAAATCGCCGTGACTTAAGCTGTCGTTATTTTCAGACCAGGTCCGTATGTATCGCAATTGTTCATCTCAAAATGTTACTATTTTTACTGTTAGCAGGAAAAAGATGTTCATCACTTTGTTCGCAAAAATCTTTTCTCTTTAATTGATATATTCAATATTCAATATGAGGTTTGCTGTCATAAATGCGGTATTAGCTTGACCCAAGGGTTCCTAGTGGGGCATAAAGTATACGACACAGAGTGAGGAATTTTGTTAAAAATGGAAATAATTCTGCAGTTTCTAAATGGGCTTATTTGTTATGAAACTTCATACAGAATTCGAAAAAGTGTCACAGACCTTAAGTTTGGAATTGGTGGAGCCACAAGGCCCAATATTGGACAACCTTGGGGTAATGGAAAATTCAAAACGATTCAAAGCTGATGTTTTTGATCTGATCAAAAAGATTTTTTGTAAGAGGATCTTTTTCTATTCAAGATCTAAAAAAATTTTGCTACAATTAGAAAATATTCGAGAAAACAAATTTTAAATTTTGGGTTTTTTTTTTGCAAAAATTAATGGAGAAGTCAAGTATTGTTCGATTAAGAAAAGGAAACTTATTATGAGTTAAGAACAAAATTTGTAATATTAAAAAAGTAGTACCAAAAGCACAACTAAAACAAAAGTTACACGCAATTTAAATTAAAATTTAAAAAAATACTATTTTTCACCATTTTTTTTTGCTAAAAAAAAGTGGATTAATTATTTCGCTATTATAAAAAAATTTGCAAGTATACCAACCCCGCATTTCTACTTATTCAAAAGGTAATAAATACTATTAGAAAGATTACAAAGAATGTTTGTGTTCAACATGTTTGTTATTGAACGAACCAGATCATTTCGAAATAGACCTTTCTAAATAGGCCTAAAAAAAGGATGTAACCAAAAAATTTATTATGCCACCTTGAGACAACATATGTTTCTAAATATTTCCAAAAATTGTATCTGCCCACGGCGGAAAATAAGAAGAATGCAGCAAAAATACTGAAAAAATCCAAATTTTGGGATTTTGGGAAGTATTTTGGGGAATTGTCGGGGAAGTCAAAAGCAAATTAAGTTTCATGTTTGTGATGAATCACGAGCTGTAGGATAATTCTCAAAGCTAATAATATGCTGGTATGTGATGTTTTGATTTATTTATTTGCATTTATCAATATTATTATTATTAAAAATTCTCTTTTAGGTGGAAAATTATGTAGTTAATACACAGAAAGTAAGAACACATAAAATTTAGTTTAAGATCCCGGCAATTCCCAACAAAAATTCGCAAAATCCCAAAAAAGGGATTTTTTCAATACTTTTGCTGTATTTTTCTTATTTTTTGCCGGGCGCAGATACAATTTTTTGAAATACTTAAAAACATACATATGTTGTCTTAAGGTGGTAAATTTATGGTAAATTTTTTTGTTCCAGCTTTGAATTTAGTAAAAAAGGCAATCAATTTGATATTTATAACAACAAAAATCTATTTCGAAACGCCTGTCTTATAATACGCCGATATATGTATTTTTTCTGTTTCGTTTTTTACGAATATGTAAATAAACAAGCTTAGTAAAGTATTCAACTAGCTTTAATTTTTTCTTGGGTGCCCTGGTAGCCTAGTGGGTAGTGTGCTAGGCTAACAGTGCGGGGGTCGTGAGTTCGATTTCCACCAAAGACTCTGCTCTGTTTCACTACAATTGGTGAAGGTCTCTATTACTAAGTTCCTATGTAATTTGCAATTGTAGTTTTAATATTTAAAAAATAAAAAAATAAAAAAATAGAAATATAATTTTTTCTCCACGTCTCATGGCAACGTGTTTTCCAGCTTTGGTCAGTGTTTGTTTGTATTTGTAAGGCAAAATTTGCGCTCATTCAGTCATAACTGTGAGTTTCTGTTCTGATCCTGTGTCTTACGTATTACGCCTTTTCCCATCAATAATTTAATTTTTTTCCTCAGCCAACGTTTTCCACTTTTTCCTGGCATTGCGCATTATTTTATTGGTTTTTAATTTATAGTCTTGTAATTATGTATATTTCATCTTCCTTCAATTTTTTTCCTCTAGTGTAGGTGACTTTCTTAACTTTTCATCACATTTTATTTTTTGTTCATCTAACTTTAAATAATTTAAAAGTGTGTAAATTGGTTTTTTAGATTTTACATTTTGGATGTCCCACGTGACCAACTTTATATATCGAACAATAAACGATCGCAGTAAAAAAAGAGACTCCAAAAAAGTCATGAAAATGTAGAGTTTACGATGCGGAAGTAGTGCAAATTTCGATCCGATCTAATGATTTTTACATAGGGTTGTCATTGCAAGAAGTTCTCTTTTTCGATGCCTGGTCACTGAATTGGAAGCGATATTAAGAAAAATTCCCTTTTTTGTGTTCTATGATAATATTTTCATCTAGGAAAAATGGTAAATAGTTACCTATTTTAACAATCCGTTTCTTTTTATACGAATTTAAGCCCTAAACAGTGTTTTTATGTAAATTTAAGCAAATAACTTTCAAATTTTAGACTAAATATAATTCATAAATTTCTTTAAAAAAATTAATTTTTTTTTAAATTTTGGTTAGTATTTTCTAACACTATGGAGGAGTTACAAGGTTTTGTGTGACTAAAATAAGCTTCTACATGGTTTTTTGCTCACTCTCGGCAAATTAAAAATATCGATTTTTTGGAAGCAATGAAAATGTACTTCCGCTAGAATGACTTTCATTTTTTTTCACTGGGGATAAAAAAAGCTAAAGCGACACATAATTTGAATCTCGTTTTTTTTTGACGATCACAAATAATCGTTTTGGGTAAAAAAATGAAGTTCGAAAATTATGTCACTTAAGCTTTTTTTGGCAGTTACGACACGATATGTATGTAAAACGGTCACAAATCTTGAAATTTTTCGCTAACGTTTTTATTTTATTTGTAATAAATATCTCTGTCGGTTTGTAATAATTATTTAAAAAAGTTTATGCACATACCTTCGATGCACTGATGAGAAATGCTGTTTTTAATGTCGCACGTGACTTCAAAATAGATAGCATATAATTGCATTAAATATAACTGATTGCACTGAATATCGTAGAAGGTATAATTATTTATCAGACAAGTACAGAATATCTCACAAAAAAATATATGCATTTAAAAGGCTCAACTCAAAAATCTTTAATTTTTTCTGTGCGCAAGATATATATACAGATTTATTTCTATTTGTGATATAATAGTATATTTAAGCAAAAAATTTGTATTTACTGTTCCTGAAAACTTTTTTAACAAATGCCATATCATATACAAAAACTTTCTTTTGCCAAATGTTAGTTAGGGAACTTTGCATTTTCTATGACGATATGTATGCATCTATTTAGTCCTCTCTTTCTCTCTCTCCATCTATCTCTGTCACTATAAACCAGCAAATAACAAAAATGATTTAGTATGAATGTGGATATTTAGTTCCAAGTGTTTTGTATGCACAATAATCAACAATGACACCTGCTGTGAAAATTATGATATCGCTTCTATTGATGTTTGCTTTGCTACGGCCAGCAACTTGTTGCCTTGCCGCTATCTTAACTTAAAGGTGCTGAACATGCCGAGTTGCACTAATAGCCCAGTATTGTATGGATACAATAAAAACTGCATGGTGCGTTGGTGGACAAAAAAATATAAATGTACAATAAAATCACTAACGGCAGCATTTAGAGGCAGTAGTCGTTGGCCCCGGTAGTTAGTAAGAGACCTTAAAGTTTATAAACTCAGACCACCATACAACATTTCTATGCATTTTAAACAAGAATGAATTCGATATGCACTTGTTTGGTATTTTTTTTATTATTTTAAAAATTATTTCAATACTTTATTTTTTGTAATTGATAAGCAAATTTCACTAGATTTGCAAAAGCAATGATTGTTAATGTGTGAAGACAAGTGTGATTTTAGCTCAATTGCGGACTTTTCTGCAATTGCAGTCAATGTTTTACTTGTATTACTAATCTGTTATAGTTATACATATCAGAGTAAAAGTAACGACCTCATTCCGGAAGAGAAGTCAGAAATATATAAAATTTTATCGTTGTTTTAAAGACATACATACATACTTCTGATTTGTGTTAAATGTTGAATTCGTCCCTCCTTTCCCCCATTATTTCCATTTTTTTTGCAATGAATTTACTTGGGAAGATTTCGGGCACTTTCTGTGTCATTTCACAGAAGACAACGAAAGCCTTAGAAACCCAATACCTATAGATGAACTGAAACTTAAAAATATATTTATAAAGCAGCTGAAAATATATTTTTTGAGTCAAAACTATGGCCTGCAAAAAAGCAAAAATTCCCATAATTTTTTAAAGAGGAATCTTTCTTCTTTTGTTCTTTCGAAAAGAAAAAATAAATTGCTTGATAATTTTAAATTGAAAGCTCATTAGGAGTTCCACAGCCTTGAGTCATTTAAGTTCTAAAATGAACCGTTTAACAGGTTTTTTGCTTAAAAATTAAAAAACAGATTACACTTTTTTCAAAAAAGAAAGTTTCATAAGTCATTTAATATACCAAAGCTGGGAATTCTCCGTCTTCGCGCCGGAGTTTCCATGATAAAATGTATGGCTTTATTGAAGCCAAAAAGAAGTATAAAAAGCTACTAACTGTTAAAACTTATTAATATTGGTCCTACGAGCCAAGGTTCAAGACATAAAGCATTTTTGATACGTTACTTTAAGAGCGTAAATATTACTTGAATCTTTTTTTTTGAAAAGGAAAAAACAGCTGATATTGTAGCAGTAACCAATTTTTTTTATTTTAGCGCTTTTTTCGTTTTTGCAATCAAAAATCACCCAAATGAAAAAAATTTCCAAAAACCGAAAAAATTCTGAAAACACGAAAAGGAAGGAAAAAATTGCCAGTTAAAAAAATCGCCAAAATGAAGAAACGCCAAAAACCGAAAAAATCGCCGAAACGAGAAAAAAGTTTCCAAACTAAAAATGCGCCTAAATGAAAAAAATCGTCAAAATGATGAAACGCCGAAAAACGAAAAAATCGCCTATACGAAAAAAATTTGCCAAAATTAAAAAAAATCGCCAAAATAAAAAAATCACCAAAATTAAAAATACGCCAAAAACCGAAAAAAACGTCAAAACGAGAAAAAAGTGCCAAAACTAAAAAAGCGCTAAAACCGATAAAACGCAAAATATTCCAAAACTAATAAAAATGCTCAAAACCGAAATAAAAACCAAGAAAGAAAAAAAGTGCCAAAGTGCGAGTCAAAGGCGCACTTCACAGAATTTATTTAGATTTTTTGATGACATTTTTGCTCGTGTTTCTTTTGCATGTTAGCGATTTATGTTATTTTTGGAGATATTTTTCATTTAGGCAAATTTATTTTCGACATTTCTTCCTAGTTTTGGAATTTTTTAGTTTTATCTTTTTTGAAAATTACAAGAGTTTACCCGTTGTGGTTTCCAAATTTGATTTATAAAACAAACATAAAAAATGTACAGAAATGTATGAATTGTTTATTTTAGTCGATAGAACGATCTATATAATTTACTGTTTAAATATGATTTCATGTACATTTTGACCGCGGAAATGTGTGAAATGTACGCTGGGTCCAATTTTTGCATACAATTTCCAAGATATCATCTGGTATCTCACGAATAAATTCTTCAAAATTGTCTTCCAGTGCGTTAACCATTGAGTGCTTGCCTCAACATAGCTCCACAAAAAATAATCTATAGGCATTAAATTGCACAATCTAGGCGGCCAATTGACCGGCCACATGAAATAAATTGTTCACCAAACTCGGCTCTCAATTGGGCCATTGTTGCGCGCGATGAATGAAAACATATGTCAGCCCTGTCTATCGTTAATCATTTATAAGTCGATTCATGGTTTAATTATAGACCAAACTGAACATGTTTAACAGTCATGTTACTGTTACACGAAAACATCAGTGTTGCCAAAAAGAAAGTTGCTAAAATATCACCCTTTATAATAAAAAAATAATGAATTAATAATAAAATTTATTATTTATTATAAATTTTCCCGTATTTTTTCGTTAAGTTTTATTGTTTTTTTTTGCTTTCTACTTTTTTAAGACTCGTCGATATTGCAATTTAACTATTTATATATTATTAGTTAATAAAAATTCGTTTTAGTTCGACAATTGTGCGAATATTTTTCCTTTAAAGAGAAATAAAACTTTCAATTGAATACTAAATTCCCCAGCATTTTCCTCGCTTTTATTACTGTGACTTCAATATTAAAAAGAAAAAAAATTTGTTTTAAGTCTCTGAAAGTTAAGTCGACAATATAATTGCAGCAATTAATTCCAAGTTTAAGTCATGATACAAAAGCCAGCGAACGAACGTCATTGAAATTTTCTACAAAAGCTTACACTGAAAAACAAAAATATAGCACAGAAGTGGCTTAAAAAATTTATATAAATCAAATGTGAAGTCAAAAAATCTAAGATGATAAAATAATAAATGCAAAAAAAGTAAATTAAATTTGCAGTATTAATTTCATTGCACCAGATTTTTTCTACTTTATATATAGAAATTTTCTTGCTGTGTACTTTTTCATACTTGCTGCAATAATGGCTTAAATTATACCTAAACCTCCACTACAATTGCTTGGTACCATTTTAATTTGTTAACAACCGTATAATATAAACATTTTTATAAATCTAGACGTGCGTTTTTTTTCTTTTTGTAAAGCAAAAAGTCATTTCTTTCGCTTTTGCAAGCATGAACCAAAAATAAAAAACCCACTTGAAATTGTAAAGTCTCCTAGAAATGGTGGCAGTTAGATTTTTAATACAGGATAGACAAACAATTTGAGCAAATGAAAAAAAGAATCAAGTTCAGCTGAAAAGCATGTGGATGTGAATGTGAGTCTGATAATTATTGATCAACTGGTAGCCGAGGCAAATGAAAAACTGAATTGCTTCCGCAATTTTCAAATGCAACTGTGTTTACAGTTGACTGGCAATTGCTTAGAAAGCCAACGTTAAAGCTTGTAACTGTTGTAAGAATCTTGCAGATCAACAGCTGTAATTTGACTACTATTTTTTATTTCTGTGCTTATTTTGTTATTAGATTTTTTTCTTAACTAAAAAAAAATTAGTTCAAACCCAACAACAGTTATAATACAATTACCATAGAAAGAAACCTGACTTGAAATCAAAGTCCTGATTTCATAGAAATGTAAAAAGTAAAAAATAGAATTAGCACGGGTTGTTCAATTCATAAAACATGATAAGGCTTGCAAATTTTTATATTTTTTTGACATGTATTTATGTAAATATTAATTGGTTTTACCTTCAATTTTATTTGCATTGATTTAACTTTTTTTTGTTATAAATATTTATCTTTTTTATGTCATTTTTAATGTATTTTGTTTCGTGAATTTTTGTGTTTGACACAAACACCTTCATTCAATTCGAGCACACATATTTCTAGCTAAATTTAAAATGCAGCGAAAAATACTATTTAGTTTACATGCACTTTTTGTGTCATACTTGTCATAACAACTGTTGCATTAATATTGTAAAATCTTAACTAACGCCTTCTACAAGCATAAATATGTGCATACAGACGCATATACATACATGCATCATGTACACCGAGAGAAATTATGCTATATTCTGTTTTAATTTAACAGGAAAGCAAATTGAAGTCCTTTTGTAAATTAAATGATTTCCCGAACTCATAAAATTTCTATTTATAAATAAACTCAAGCAAAATTTCCTTTCTACATAAAGAGTAATCGATCTGTAAAGAAGAGTTTTATGTTATTAAAGCCCTTTGATTTGATATTGAATTGATAGAAAGAAACAATAAATTTTAGAAAGAACAAATTATATAAAACGGAAACAAAATGTTTAAATGTTGTCAAATTTTCGTAACTAGAACTTGCTAGTATTAAGACAAAACATACTAAAAGTCCCTATGTTTGATCATAAACCGCTAACAGCGAACACTTTTATGTTTCAAGCTTGAAATGTCAATTTTAAGTTGAAAAATTTCAAATTTTTTTTTGACAAATCTTCATTTTTTATCGATAGCTTTACTCAAATTGTTGATATTATTTCATTTTTCTGAATGTAGCTGCTCCCTTTGCACCTGTTGAATTTTCCTATTACAATATGTTTGCACTTTTCTCTATAACTTGATAATTGAAAGAAATATTAAGTGTCATATGGGCTTAAAGAATTTTTGAATGTACATAGTCCCTACACATTTTTATCGAAATATATTTTGCAAAGCTTTTTTTAAGCGATCTTACAAAAAATGTTATTAAAAAAATTGCCATTAATGCTATCCATTTAATGGTTTCAAAACCACCGGTCTGGCAAAGATGTCAGCTATTAAATATCCATCGTTTAAAGTATCATTTATTTAGTGATAGACTCACTCACAAAAATTTCATGTTAAAATATGTCCCACATATCCATAAAAAATAAAATGAGTTTGAAATCCATTTTAGGAGAATTTTTTTTGTATGGAAAATTTTAAATAAAATACATTTCGAATTCATTTTAAGTTTCATGAATATGTAAACGATATCCGTCTGTTTGTCTATGGGTCTGCCTGTCTATCACATGCTGTTTTCTCTATAACTGCGGGACCTACGGACCGGAAATATATGGCAGATTAAAGCTAAAGGGTGTTCTAAGGCAAAGAAAAATTTATTTTTAAATACTAATGTAATATACAGATACTTGAAATTTTCAAAGTTAGTGTTAGTATTTTTATGCAGACTACTCCAAATAACAAGGAATTTAAAAAATACAAAATTAACGGTCAGTTAATGCAATTTTGACAACTTGCTGTACCTTGAAATTTTCAAAAATGCTAAATTTAAAGGTCCCTTAAGACACCTAGTTGGAGCTATGCTGCTTAACTTTATAACACAAACTTCATGTGTTAAATAACAATGCAATAAAATTTTACTATATCATGATGTCAAAATTCACCGGAAATATTTAAAAACGTTTCTAATTATTTCCCATTATTTTCTTTTCTAGCTGCATACGATTAAATTAATGCATAGTTTGTGGCCGGCTTGCAGTCAATCGGCTTTGTTATCTGGCTTGAGCTCATGTGAAAAATCAATACAAAACAAATTGAGCAATCGTTATCATCATATCAAACATTTTGTTTAGTTTATATTCGTACTCTGCTTTTAAGTACAAAGAAATCAAAACAAAAATAAATTTTTAACTGTAATAGTGTCAATTATTTTTGATACGAAAATCACGTCCTAGCTCCTGTGCTGTGCCATAAAGAGCATAGCTTCAAGCAAAGCTTAAATGAAAAATATTACGAAAAATAAAATAAAGCTCTCAAATGCAATAATATCTACAAAAGTAAAGAGGTCGCCAAAATATAAAAAATCGTTAAATGAGAAAAAAAAAACGCAAGAATGAAAAAATCGCCAAAGTTAAAAAAATTGCTAAAAACTAAAAAACAACAAAAAAAATCGCCCAATAGTTTCCATTTCATTCATATATCTAAAAAAATCGCCAAAAACTGGAAAACCAGCAAAACGAGAAAAAGCGCTAAAATTAAAATCATGGTAAGACAACAATTCAGTTCACTTATCAGTTAATGTAATTTCAATCTTGCAAACGGTAACGGTAAAAAAACCGCTCAAACTTACAAGAATTCTGAAAAATAACTTCAAAGATAAAACAAATCGCTTAAATGCAAAATATCACTGGAAGTAACAAATTTGCCAAAGAAAATTAACCAAAAAATTGCAAAATTAAGAAAATCGCTAAAACTAACGCAATCGCTATAATTAACAATGTGTAATGTAAAAAACAAACAAAAAAAAAACGCCAAAGCTAAAAAATGACCAAAATCGAAATATCACAAAATCGCCAAAAATCCAAAAAATCGCCAAAAAAATTAAAAAATCTAAAAACTAAAATAAGCGCCACATGGAACCCTTCGTGTGCGAGTCACACTTTACTGAATTTATTAACGATTCATATAGTTGATATAATCGGTATACAACAGCTTCCAGTGAACTCTTGATAATTTCTTTTTTTTATTTACGTATGCAATCATTTCTATTGTGTGGAAATAATTTTTTTTTAATTTAATAAATTTTAATAATTTAAAATTCAGATAATTCTTTATTCTACGCTTATGACCAGCGATGGCAATTTAGTGCCTTTCGCACTAGATTTAGTAATTTTTAAGTTATAATAGTGCGATTTTTTTTAACTTGGTACTTTTTTAAAAAATGCACTAAATTGGTGCTTTTTCACTTTTTATGTTAGTGCTCCTAGTGAGTTTTATGTCTCCACTAAATATTGATTTATGACAAAAACGTCAAATTCGAGTTTTTGACTCTTTCTCCACTAAAATTTAAACACATACACACTTAACTAATGCAAATCTAACAAGGTAATCGCGTCTTTGACAGCCTCCCCAACTATCAAATTTGTCCTATTTACTACTCTATTTAATATATGAACTTTTTCCCAAAATTACTATAGTTGCTAAACCGGCAACACTGTTTGGCCTTCAGTTTGCAGTAATAGAAATTATGTTATAAGAAAGACTTGAATTTTTAGATTTAAGCCAATGTGTAAATCAGTTTAAATTTAAAGATATTTCCACTCAACGTATACAATAATTCCCAAAAAAATCTAAGACTAGAATGAATTTATTTTAATGAATAATGTCTTAATCGTGCCTAAGGTCAGTGTTTTCAATTCATATAGAATGTGAGCCCAAACACAATGTAACGGTAATTTATTGCGATGTGGTTTTTTATACGATTTTGAATTCAAATGCCGCGGAGCGGCATAAAATTAAAGGCCCAACTATAATATGAATATGCTTGCTTAAGCTAATGCCAGAATTGAACGATAAGTCTGTCAAATACATAAGCAATTCAGATGTGACTTTTAGGTGGCCACAATGTACTTACATCCACTTAAGTATTCTTTAGCCACAGTTGCACATATAGGTATTGTTCAAATTTTTTTAGTAATTTTGTTTCTTCTTATAATTACTAAATGAATGCAATTCAATCAAATTAACTTGTTGGAATGTCCTAATCTATTAAAAATTCACGTCTAATTATATCCACCACTTTATTACTTGTTTTATTTGTTTTGCCTACCAAAAGGTACAACAGTGACCATACATAAATAATCTCAAGTGTATGTGTGTATATGTGTATTGTAAAACAAAGAATGAAAATAAAATTTTTGCTTTTTTTCTGAGTTCAAAATAAGAAACAATAAAAAAATATTTAAAATCAATGAATGTTTTCTGCTGCTGTTTGCTTGAGTTTAAAAATAAAAATGCAAA
Source organism: Tachina fera (assembly GCA_905220375.1). Classification (NCBI taxonomy): domain Eukaryota; kingdom Metazoa; phylum Arthropoda; class Insecta; order Diptera; family Tachinidae; genus Tachina; species Tachina fera. The sequence continues at coordinate 80,320,999 of LR999966.1, forward strand.
AACAGTGTATTCCGTACGGAATGTGCGTTCAGTTTGGCACTTAACTTAAGCAACTGACATTTGACGAAACTTGACGAAAAGTTCCATAAGTACATTATAGTTTGCCACATACGTTTTATATGTAACCACACAGTTGCTTAATTTCGCTTATTCCTATTATAGTTGGGCCTTAAAATCTATTTTGATTTCTGTTCAGACTTTCTTATTCTCTAAATTTTTGACTCTCTTTCTCTTTCTGATGTTGCCAGAGTTTTTGAATAATTAGCGGTGTTCACAACATTATTGTAAACAAAAAACATGATTTTGAAGTTCAAAAATTTTTGTCATAGAATATAAAAGTTTAAAAAATATATCAGATATATCTGCGAATGTATAAAATGTTCATCATTTATTGTTTTAAGTTATAAAATGTATGCACAAAAAATTTAATAAAAATTTAAACAAACAATGACAAGTATTGCCGTTGCCGTCGCCGTCTTCCGTTGTATTATGTTTATTTTTCTCTTCCGCAACGAAAAATCACACCGCACCGCAAACATTGTATTTAGGCTCTGAAATTGTTTTATTAATTGCTTTTCTAAAGAATAGAAGAAAAGTTAACCAAAGATTTGGTGGAGGGAAACTTCAAAATTTTTCTGTGCCGCCACCAGTGTTGCCGGAATCGAAAGTAAATTTTACACAGACGAATCTGTAAAACATGAATATATGAAGCATTTTCAGCTACTTTTTTATCTTATTTGTTTTTCCGGTCTCCGATTAACAAATAAAAATATGTTCATGCAACTAATTTTGTGAAAAAATTCTTAATGTAAATTAGCTATTACTGTATGCAGCAATATATTGCAATTTTTAATTCATATTTTTGGTTGGTTCAACATATTTTCGGTTGGTTCAACATGGTCCGCTCAATATTGTCCTTATACCTTCCATGTGCAAAAAATATTGCCAAAGTCGTACGTATAAAAAGATTATAAACATTTTTATTAGTAAATTTACGGAGAAAAATTCTTTTTAAATGAAATGAAGATCCTTTGTTAAATAATTAACTGGTCTATAGTGTTGGGGCGAAATTACACAAAAAGTTTAATGGTCCCAAAATAGTTCAAGAAAAAAATGTTTGTCCCGTTTTTGGATAATTACACAGAAATCGGCAACACTTGCCGCCACACACTTCATCAACACCCATGTCTATTTAGCTTTTTAACATGAATTTTTAATGAAATAGAATATGAGAAGAATAGTTGAATTTTTTTTTCTCTTCCTTAGAAAATAATAAATAAAAATAATAATTAATAAAAATATTTTATTCTATAAGGGCATATATCACAAATTTTATTTAAAAGTCGTATTTCATACTTTTTTTTTAATTACAAACTACTTTTAAATACAATCCGATATTTTAATAGAATTGGAGAAATATGCTCTAAAAATTTAAACTACTGAACTTAATTAAGCCTGATTAAGAAATTATTACTGTTTAAAAAAAAATTATTTGTTATGTTGTCTAAATTTTAAAACGTTTATTTCACATTCAGAAAAATATATTTTCTTTTATTTTCATAATTTCTCTCGGTGTTTGTGCAGTAGTTTGTTTGTAGGTATAATTTAGCGCTTAATATTTTAAATATTGTAATAAATTTTAAGTGCAAATTGTCTGTTCGAGCACTTGTTGTTGTTTATGTCACAAGTTATGTGTTGGCAACGTAAATTGTTGTTTTGCATTAAAGTCTCATAAAATATGCTGCTTGTTAAACAACTTTTACTTAATAAACATACACGTTTGTTTAAGTTTTTTTGTTCATATTAATTTACTTAGTGGCTCGTGTTTGTACAATATAAAACTCAATATTATTTTACACAAAAATAAAATAAAAATTCAAAATAAAAAATACAAAATACGAAAGCAGTAGAGTTTGTAAAATGGCAGTAAGTAAGAAAAATGAGAGTTGCGGTAGCTGGTTCTTTTTTTTTGCAAAATCAATATTGAATTTCTTTTAATGATCAATTTTCATTTTAATTAGCTTAAAAGGAAGTTAAAATATTTTCCAAGTATCATTATAATTTGCTTTTACTATAAAGGATTCAAATAACAGTAGACATTTAATTGCAATTAAACGCCTCTAATGACAAACACATACATACATATTGTCATGCTTTGTCGTTAAAGGGGGGTTAGTTAATTCCCCCATATGTTGTGTGTAGTAAAAAAAAATATATGTATACATTAAACACAATTACTATGGGCTGGTGAATAGAACTTTTCTTTATTTAATAAGTGGACAGTTAATAAAAATAATTTTTAGCTTTTTGTCCTTTTTGTCAGCGTACTTAACGCAGTCATTTGCAGGACATTTTAACCCTGCTTTTACACAAAATAAAGTACGAGCATGCACTTACATGCACACACAAGCTAAAAATCAAATTACCAACAACACAACGTTTAAGTAAAAACAGAACTTTGAAGTAATTATCAATAAACACAAAGAAGAAAAAGAAAGAAAATGAATATTTATTAAGTCTTCCACCACGAAGCCATTAAAACATTTTTTTGGGCAACTGGTAATACGATGGGAACACATTAAAGACACTTTAATGCATTATTTCGTGAAAACCAGAAGAGCAAAAAAAAAATAAAAATTTAATGTAGAATAAACCGCCAACTCTTCTTGTGTTATTTATTTTCAGATACAATTTATAGGGGTAATTATCCGTTGAATTTTTTTTCCGACAGATTTCATAAGTTTTAAAAATTTTGCAATATTAACGAACTAAAAAAAAGATATCCTAAAACTTTGTTGTTGTCTTTAAGGAAACTTCATTAATTTTAAGTTTTTGTTTTAGCTGTTGTGGATTTTTGGACAAGTTTTTTTTTCTTTTTTTTTGTCTTTCTTTGTTTATAGATGTTGCCCTCTCATACTGTTAATGAGTTTTGGTTTCTTGTTAAACTCGTGATTGTGCGTAAGTTCTGGAGGAGACTTCTTAGAGGCAAAATAAAATATTAAATAAAATAAAATTTCATATTTTTCCTTAGAAGAGCCTCAAAATCGTGGTTTAAAATAAAGACAGCAGCTTTCAAGCAGAGCTGGTGCAAGTAAGGTACCGCAAGGCTATTATAAGAGCAGCTATATTTGATATTGTACAATAACATTGCGTGTGTGTGTGTGCATTATATCATTAATAGGCACAATGTAGTTGATACACAGAAAAAAAATGATTTTGTTATTTGAATACGAACATCGTTGATTCAATAAAAAATCTTATGAATTTTCTGTGATGACGACTTTTGCATTATTGACAAATGAAATTGTATGCACGTTTATTGAAAATAAATTCAATAAAGAAATTAAATGAATCAAAGAAAGAAGTCGTTGACTGAAATTATATTTTCAACGATAATTGTTACTGTGTGTGTGTGGTTAAATGTCACATTTTTCTACCCCTTTTTTTTGCTTTTGCTTGGCCGTTATTAAAACTAAATGGCGGTATTCGATGTTTAATGCAAATTGTCTTGCGTAAGTGCAAATGCAAAATATCGTAGCTTTTCTTTGGATTGTGTGTGTATTTGGTTGTTGTATTTGAAAGAAAAGTTACAATATTTTTCATTTGCACTCAGCTAAAGAGCAAATCGCTACTGGATACGCAAATAATGAGTAAAAAAATCAAGCCACGACGTTTTTCGGATTCTTGTCGGAATTCACACGCATACAACACCAGCAATCAAATTAAACAGCAACAATAGCATATGACCGCGTTGAGGCAATCGACCAGCAAATCAACACAAACAAATTAAATTAAATGCTATTTTAAATGCGCGGTATTGATAAATACAATATTCAATTTAAAGACAAATATTATTGAACTTAAAAATTTTATTCAATAACACGAATTTATTGAAAATAATTCTTGTCTATTTTTTTCTGTGTATAAATTCAATTGTCTTTTAATTTATATTCCGCAAAAATTAATATCTTGTAAAGCGGCCCATCCATTATAAAATATTATTGCATATGTTTTTTTGACTTATATTATGCAATAAAAGGCACAATATTTTCATAGAAAATATTGCCCAATTTTCTTGACAATGTTGCTACCATATTACACAATTGTCTTGATTGTGCAATAAAAATCAAAACTCTTTAGATATTTGCCAATATATTGTGCCACCTTAAAATATGACACACATATTAATCTGCAATATGAAAAATTGCACAATTATATTGCAAGTGGGTGGGCCGCTTAATTAATTGACAATACTGTTCAATAAAGATTTCCCACTATTTATGTCACTTAACATTATCTATGTACGAGTATGTATACGGTTTGTTCGGTTGCTTAAACGTTGAAAACGTTCGGACCAAAGCGAATACTTCCTTTTAGAAAGTTGTTCCAAAAAGCTTGAAGAACCAAGAAAAGTCAAAAATTCTCAACAGTTGGCCCTGTATGCTTTCAATCCACTTAACAGCTTAAAATAGATTCTTTTTTATCTGCTAACTTGAGCTGTGCGCGAACGATTAAATGACTTTCCTATTTATATTTAAATTTATATTGTTTTTTATCAGCTTTTCGAGTGAAAGGGCTTACGTTAACGAAATATGTATATATGTATATCATTTCGACTCTGTGAAATATGAACTTCATAGTGATCATATCCATCCGTCCGTCCCTCCTTCCCTCCTTCCCACCGTCTGACACCACCGATTATTTTCTCGAGAACCGTAAAAGCTACGGACCTGATATTTTCACTACATTTGTAAAACTATTACGAAAAATATATGACAGTTAAAAATTAAAGGGTAGTCTAAGGCGAGCAACAAAAAAATTTTAAATCCTAGTGTTATATACAAACAATTATATATAGACACTTGAAATTTTCAAAATTAGTGTATTTTTATCCAGACAACAAAAATTAACACTGAAATTAAAAAAAAAAACAAAATTAAAGGTTATTTTATCAGTTAATGTTATTTTAACTGGATCTTGGAAACCGTAAGAGACAAACTCTTAAAATTTTCTAAAACGCTAAAACTAAAAAATTAAATAAATCGCAAAAAAACCAAAAAAGCGCCAAAACTGAAAAACAACAAAAAAAAACCCAAAAAAATCGCTAAAGCTAAATGTATGTATTTAATAAAACTCGCCAAAATGCAAAAAAGCGACAAAACTAAGAAATTCAATACAAAAAAAGGGCAAAAAAATGCAGAAACTAAAAATCGCCACGATGAAAAAAGCGTTTAAATAAAAAATAATACCAAAAATTAAATAAATCGCTATAATGAAAAAAATCACCGAACTTAAAACGGTCGACAAAAAAAATTGTTAAACTGCAAAAATAGCCAAAACTAAAAATCATCGATACCAAAAAAATCGCCAGAGTAAAGAAAATGCTGAAATTTAAAATCGACACGATAAAAAAAGCGCTTAAATGAAAAATATCGCCAAAAAGAAAATAAATCGCTAAAATGCAAAAAATCACCATAAGTAAAAGAGTTGCCAAAAAACAAACAAAAAATCGTCAAACACCGAAAAAGAGAAAAAAAACGCCGAAATTCAAAATCATTGATGCAAGAAAATAGCCAAAAACCAAATAAAAAATGCCAAAACTAAAAATCGACATTGAAAAATTATCTTGAATAAAAATATCAGCAAAAATAAAATAAATTGCTTAAATGCAAAAAATCACCAAAACTAAAAAGGTCGCCAAGAAAAAACGTCAAGAACTCAAAAAAATCGCCAAAACAAACGCCAAAACTAAAAAAGCGTCGAAACATAAAAATCACTAAAATAAAAAAATGCCGAAACTAAAAATCGCCAAAATCAAAAAAGCGCTTAAGTAAAGATGTGAGTATCACCAAAATAAAATAAATTTCTAAAATGTAAACAATCAGCGAAAGTAAAAGTGGTCGTCAAATAATAAATACAAAAAAAAATCGTCAAAAACTGAAAAAATATCTACAAAACAAAAAAACGATGAAATTTAACAAGCATCGATACGAAGAAATCGGTAAAAACCAGTAAAAAAATGCCGAAACTTAAAATTGACACGATGAAAAAATCGCTTAAATAAAAATAACACTAAAAATAAATTAAATCGCTAGAATGCAAAAAATCACCAAGTGAGGTCGCAAAAAATCGTCAAAAACTGAAAAAAAGTCGTCAAAAAGAAAAAACGCTAAAACTAAAAAAAAGTCCGAAACTAAAATCGACGCAATCAAAAAACCGGTTAAACAATATCACCAAAAATAAAATAAATCGTAATAAGGCAAAAAATCACCAAAAGTAATAGGGCCACCAAAAAATCGCCAAAAACTGAAAAAAATCGCCAAAACTAAAAAAGCGTCAATACAAAAAAATCGCAAAATATTAGAAAAAGATCGAAAGAAGCGCTTAAATAAAAAAATATCACCAAAAATTAAATAAGTCGCTAATATTCAAAAAATAGCCAAAAGTTTAAAAAAAACCTTCAAAGAGAAACATATGATGCATACGGAACTAAATTTTGGTTTTAATTGCAATAAAACTATTGGAATTCAATTTTGAGAAAAAATAGCTTAAAATCAATAAAAACCATATTGAATTAATAAGAAACATTAACGAAAGTCTAGTCATGTTGGATATTAAAATATTAATTTACAGTATTAATTTTATTTATTGTTAGGTATCTCAATATAAATTTTCTATTGTATTGAAAAATATTGAATTAATGTGATGCGTTCTTATTTTTAAGTTGCAACTTTTCCCTGAGTGTAGATTAACTTTTTGCGGGTTAGTTAGTTAAACACTTTGATTCTTCTAGTCTATAGCTACAGGAAAGCACAATTACAATAGATTTCCCTGCTATAGGAGTTTATAAGCGATGACTTCAAAAATGTTGCACAGTAGTTCTTAAGTCAAAATTATTTAATTTGCTTAAGCTTAAGTGCTTAAATGATTTTTCAATACCGATAGAACTTTAAAAAATTACTTCTAATCCGAAAGATATTTTTATTGAAAAAGATAGGAATATGGCCACGATGGCTGTTCTTGATGAAGCGCATTCTGGAGCTTTGGGCCTCTTTTCGAATACTGCTAACCTTATGTTACGAATAGCAAGAACAATGTTGGCCTCCAAAGTTGTTAATTGTTATTGGTTTATCAGTATAAGTCAGTGACTTCACGTGACCCCACAGGAAATAAATGAAAGGGGTAAAAGCGCAAGACCTTGGAAGCCAATTAACAAGTGAATTTCTCGAAATGAACCTCTCGGCAAATTTTGATTTCAATAAGTCGATGGTTGAAGTCGCTAAATGTAACGTAGAGTCATTCTATTGAAAAAAATAAAACATCTCTGTTGCAAAACAATTTTTTTCCTTTTATTTTATTAAATTTTGTTACAACTTATTTCAGTTTTTTTTGTCACATTAAAATGGAAATTGTGTCATTTAATCATAGATTACTTTGTAATAGAAATTAGGAAGTATTTCTCAGGAGACTCCCACATATTTTTCCCGTTTTATATTATCTATTAAAATACTTTTATAAAGTTTTTGTTATATAAGCTTTGTGGAATAACATACGACAGTACTTTTTGCTTAACTGAAATTCCGCTTAAGATTATATACCTATTTAATTTATTGAAAAATCATGCAACTGCTTAAGTTAAAATCAATTAAAAGAGCATGACTTAGCTTATGGAATGAAAAAATTTTTTAAAAATCAATTAACCGGCAATTACTGTACTTTAATAATTTTGATAGATAGGGTAACACTGGTTATGCCAGCCTTAAATTATCTTATTATTATTGTTTTTATTTTCCATTAATATACTTTATTTTATTTCAAAGATTTGCCCTTTCGGGCACATCTATTGCAAACAACCTTCGCAAGAACAACTTTTCTGCCACAAATACGACGATTTTCTTATGAATCCATTTTTAAACAACATGACTTCAAATTGTATTTGTGAGGTGAGTAGTTCTTATTTTATTTTTATTTTTATTTTTCCTCATCATCTTAACTTAAATTAAGTTTATTTTGACTTGAAAACATTCAAGTGATTGCACCTTGAGTTTTGATGATGCTACTACACATATTCACATATGTATGCAATCGTATGTATGATTCTTCTTAGTCTGTTGTTCAGCGTGTCCGTGTGTGGAAGATGAAATAAGTGAATCCTTTAAAAAGTCAAGAAGATGTGCTACTGAAGCCCAAACGGCGGCCAATGAACAACTTTATGTTGCTGTTGCTTGACTTGCGACTTGTTGTTCGATTTATTATTGTTAATATTAAAAACTAAAAAAGCAGAAACGTTCCCACGCTGCTTTTAATTTCATTTTCATAAACTAACTACCAACAGGTAATGTGTTCAGAATGTTAAAAACAATTCGAATTTGCAGAGAAAGAAGTCCACTTTTTGTTTTTTATTTTTTATTTTGTAAATAAATTAAAAATAACCCAAAGAGAGATTTGAACTGAATGCTAAAGATGTTAAGTGAACTCAATAAAAATTGTTAACCATTAGTTTTTATTTAACTCCTTGCCCTTCATCTGGCTAGACTTTATCTTTGTTTTGGTTGCTGGTGCAGCAGTCTGTTATCCTACCTAGCTCCTTGTATTTGAGCTTGAGGCAAGGCATTTTTTTTCTTATTATGTATTTAATTTATTTTTACTTTGACTTTTAACTTTCAATTTTACTGTTTAACCCTGTGCAAGGTTGTGCAATCGTACATACAGATTTTATTTTATTTTATTTTTTCTCTTGAGCTTAAAATTTTTATTGAGTTTGAAGTGAAACTTAAATTAACTGTATTTACTTTTAATATTTAAAACGGTAGCCTTAATAAATATGTATATAAAGATTTTTATTACGTTTTGACTAATAATGAATTTTGTTTTATTGACATTTTGGCGCCAATTTTTAGATGATGTTTAAATGTTTTTTACGAAAACGATTTATGTTTCACATTCGGGAAACTTTCTTGGGTAATTTGCTGCGTTATTTGAGAATACCTCTGTATTTTTTTTCATCTGCCAAATGTTGGGTTGTTGACGACGTGCATTGCAAATGTTTTCCTCACATTTATCTAGTCTAATAGTATTCCCGCTTTCTTTGCCAGTTAAACTAGTTCATTTAATTAGTTAATTATTTTTCTGTAAAATTGATTTGAGTTCAAAAATATGCATTAAATAGTTATAAATTATTTAGATTCATTTAAATATAACATTTTTATTATAATTAATTATATGTTGTTGCCTACAGTGCTGATTTAACTTTTGCATTTAATTTAATTGATTATTTTTAATTAAAATGATTACTGAGTGGTTTTGTCATATGTTGATTTTATATTTTTAATCACAGTAGGGGTAAAAATTTTTACATTTCATATGCTTCTACTTCCCTAGAAATGCACGATGTTTTATTTTCAAAAGTGGGCGGGGAACGCACATTGAAGTTTCTTATTATATTTTACATGCTTCTATTTAACCGATTCTTATGAAAATGTGTACACGCGCTGAGCTCTGAAATTTACACGATCTTGGATTTCAAAAAGTTGAATTATTATTATATATTATATACTAACTATATACATTATAGTATACATATGTCCTTTATTTATTTTAAAATAAGCATATAAAATACCGCAAGGGTATCCACTATTGTGGATAACGGGAATAACGACCCCGCGTATCCTAGTTAGAAGTGGCAGCGAACCCTGAACGGCTAGAACTGAAACGGTCTCAGGAACTAGGAGGAAAAACGACAGAGATAAAGTTAATACCTCTGAAACGCTCCTCCAATTACGGTTTCCTTATCGTGGAAAGTAGGCTTTACTGTGTGCCAATAACTCACTCATGTAAAAACTTGATATTATAGATACCACGCCTATTGCACTTTAGTATTAAATTATATGTACCTCCACCTATCCGCTGCCCACAAAACGTGAAGGCGGCGTTGGCTGAAGTAGTTAGCACGTTAAGTGCAAGACCGAATGTCCTGGGTTCGATCTCGGTCACCAAAAGTCATTAAAAAACAACACCACGTATTTTTCTAATGTGCATTAGTGTCCCTTTGTATCACTTGTTGTAGGAAATTTCAAGTGATGAAGGCATAGACACTGGTCACTAAACTACACCGACTTCAGCGGGTGCTAATCCTAATGTATCATCAGAGCGTGTTCTTTCGTGGGTATTGTGCAGTAAAATTATCAGCAAAGTAAAATAACAAATAAGATGGCTACTAAGCACAGCTGTGAACATTTAATATGCCTCATTGACACCAGAGGCGCTGTTTTTCTTCATTATTAACAACGTGCAAAAAAGCAGAGTTGTAAAAGAATGAAACTTTCCTCTATCTCTTCCTTCACCACCTGTCTCCTCTATCACCATCCCTTTCCTAAGGAAGATGACACCAAGTACTACTATAGTCGGTATTCATTGACTGAGTGTTACTTCTCTGTATTAAAAATTAAAATAAAAAAATAATAAATAAAAAACTTGGCAAACAGTTTGGGTTCTTTTGGAATGGCGATCTTGTGCATAAAAAAAGCTTAGTATTATATTTCACGTTCATTCTTACAAATCTCTTGAACAATAATAGTGGGCATGACCACGCTACTGATCAATTAAATTTGTCACTTAGTAAAAAACGAAAGATTTTTTTAATAAAGTGGCAATAATAAGCACTAAAAAGTTGGAAATATTTTAGATTTAGTTAAAGAAAATATATTCGAAGTCGGTGATAAGAAGAATGATAAGTAAATGCGTGAGTGTATAAATGAAGAATTTACTAACCTCATGGGCACCGACTGCGAATAACACTATACGAAACGCTTAAAAAACGTATTATTTAACTGAATCTTAATTATTTTGATTGTTTAATGTAAATTTTTAAAGTCGGTTAATCCGTTTTCAAAAAGCTTTATTTGTTACCCATTCAGAATTAAAATAAAAACATATTCACACCTATCGTGAATAAAATGTGAATTTTTAACTCCCATGAAATGTTCATTCCTTATCATGAAGGGAAAGTTGCGATAGCGAATTTCATGACAATGTTTTTGTATTAAAAAAAATATTTTACTGGATAAGTAAAATAGTAATTTGGGATTATTAGTGCCTTAAAAAATGTTAAAATTGAATTATAACAATTCAGATTCAAAAAATACTAAACAGACAAATTTAAGTTTGATAGTAAGAAATACAAAAATGTTAGGTTTCCAATGAACCATTTTTGTTAAGTGTAAGCTTGAGTTTTTGAACCGTGGTACGACTTGTTAAGTATACCATCGAAATAAAATTTTCTGCAGCTTAACCAAGGAGATTTGTATTCAATGAAAAATTATTTTATAGGAAATTATTGTTATTAATCGTGGTAGTACAATTAATTAATTAATATTAATATTTGGAAGTATAATATCTAAATAGCGCAATGGATTAATTCAGTTCATCTGCAAAAAAATAAAGTTAACAAGACAAAAGTGAAAGGATCCCCATGAAAAATACAATTCATAATAAGTGGAATCAAACAAGTATTTATACATAAAAATAAAAAAAACCCTGACTGCGACCAACTTTGAACCAATAAATATTTTTAATTATCATGCAAAATGAAAAATCATAAAGAAACCTCGATTTTAAAATAATTCTCGAATGATACCCATTTTGATATAGTTCGCCGACTTTTTATTTTTTTTCATATTTACAAAATGGCGTCTGTTGGCCGCCATATTGAATTTTGACAACTGACATATCCTTAGTGACACTTTCGAAGTTAAGACAAATCGTAAGAATCATGAAAATACGTCCACGGGTTCGGTTTATATATTGCCGCAAATAACACACATACATACATACATACATAGCCTGATAAACACAATACCATTCTTTACGTTGCGCAGTCGTATTAAAAGGGAACACATTTTAGGGAAAAATTATTAACAATTGCAATTTGGTGAAAAGGGGAAACTATTTCGAGGGAAAAACTGTTCACGATAGGGATGAATGAGTCATCAAAAGTAAGACACAGGAAAAAGCTGTGAGCCACTGTACTTCGTTTGTACAACAAGTTTTTTCGATGCAGAATCTGTATGGGATAATCGGATTTTGAATAGAATTTAAAGTAGACTTAACTGGAATTGTTATATGCTGATTTATTTTCACCACAGATTTGTCTAATTTTAGAAACTATAATATTTATGTAAGATTTCATTATTGCGCTTATGATCAAAGTAGGAACAACATTCAGTTGGTTGCATTAATTTTTAAGAAATTTTTGAAACTAGAAGTTAGGTAACAAACAGTACGAGTGTTTCATAAATATAGTAAATAAGAACTCACAAAAATCTGTACATAAGTAGTTCTTTTTTCCATCAAATCTCTGCCAAACAATGGCATTTTTTTTTCTTTTTTGTAAAATAATAGAAAATAAAAAGAACTAATTCACAGAATTTGAATTAAAAACAATGCAAGCCACTGAATTCTTTTTATTTACAAAAAAAAAAGAAAGTTTGTTTATATAATGCCTTTATTTACAAGACAGACAGCTTACTCATGATCCTCTTCTAAACTAGAGAGTTAAAAAACAAAGAACTAAACGTCTTAAAATTCCTGTTCTAAATATTCCATAAATCCTTGTCACAATTCTTGGACTTTTTCAAAGATTAGCATACATTTTAGCATAAACAAAAACTCAAACATAAACACAAATTCAAAAAGAATATGTACTGTGTGTTTATTTTAGTTTTACAAAAAAAGAAATAAGGAAACACAAAAGGCTCTTTAGCAATCAGAACTAAGGAACAAAAGTGCTAAGCAGTATTTGGTAAAAACTAAAACTAAACTAAAGCAAAGTCGAGTACATAGCGCATGAGCCAAATACTTGATACACAAAACCAAAACTCTGTTTGGACTATTTGGATATACAAGTATTGTGTTGTCACAATTATGGTTACGACTGTTTTGTTTTGTGAGCGTTTTATGTTAAATCCTTTGGGTTTTGTTCACTTTTGTTGTAGCATTAAGCTTAAGCAAACATTTTAGGCAAAATAACAAAAAAAAAAAGAGAAGAGATGAAAAAATATCCTAAATCATTTTCAGCCAAAAAAGAGCAAAAAAACATTTTTAATCTTTTATGAAGATTATAGTTTTACAACAACGAGAACGTGCACTGTGCACTCTACTTTACCGCTGTGGGATGGTTGAACAACAAGCAACACATTTGCAGCCTGCGGTGATAATTACCAATAACTGCACTTTGTATACACAATGTTGCCATCCATCCGCACAATCATTCCAACAGTCACCAGTCAGTCAGTTATTCATTCATGAGCAAACTTTTTTGGCGTGATGCTCTGTGTGATGCTGCTGCTGCTGCTGCTAATGCTTGTTTGTTTGTTGATGCCGCTGTTGAGGCTCTCGCTTCAATTTAACACCCCTTTGGTAACCTTGATTTTATACTCAAATTTATTTTAATATTACTAGTGCTGTAGTTGTTGTTGTTGCTGGTATGTTGCCAGTGGTGCCACTTAGGCGTCTTTTTAACAGTATCATTAATTTGATGATGTGCAGCCAATTAAAGTACCAAAATTCCCTGCTTCACTTCAAAATGAGCAAATACTCTGTTGTAAATGAATTTCATTCAGTACTAGTCGTATTTTTCTTTTTCATGTCGTGAAACGGCTTTAAACACCTTTGACCCTGTACCTTTATTATTATCCTTATTTGTGTTTATATAAAGCAACCAATCCCTCTCTACACAATTAATATGAATAAATTTGTAACAAGAGTGGAAGAAAAGTCTTTGTATTAAGCGTTATGTTAATATTTATAATAAAAACCAAACATTATCTCAGCATGATTTCTGTTATAATACGTTTATAATTGTTCATTAAATGTGGTTTAAATGTAGGGAATGCGCTTTTAATGGAACATTATTAGAAGTACAACTAATTAAGGCCGAAATAAGGATACAAAAATCGAATATGCATTAAAAATGTAACTTACAATATTTGCTAAAAGATGCGTACTCTTTTTCAGAGAAATAATATTCAGCAGAGATAATACGAAGTATTAGAAAAAAACGTTAATGTACTGTTTAAAGTGCGAGTTGAGTCAAATTTTTAATAATATTATGTTAAAACATTTGCTAAATATATACAAAGCAAGTGCTTGTATTTTCAGTGTAATTTGTTCTGCAAACAAAAGAAGTAGTTGGACAAACGTTTCATGCAAAGACAAAAAAACTTTTAAAATGTGTTGCACCGTCAGCTACTATAAAGAATATATGACAGTTAAAAATTAAAGGGTGTTCCAAAGCGAGTAACAAAGAATTTTGAAATCCTAAATTGTAATATACGGCACTTGAAATTTTTAAAGTTAATGCATTTTTATGCACACTAAGCCACTTAAAAATTAAATTTAAATTATTAAAAAAATCAAAAAACCCGAAGGTGACCACCGTTAAATATCCTAAATGGTCAGTTGAAATGAAAAATCATAAGAGAAACCTAAACATGATTTTAAACTACCTGTTGCATTATATCCATTTTGATAGTTTTCACCGACTATTTTTTTTCGGATTTATAAAATGGCGTCTGTTGGCCGCCATATTGAGTCTTGACTACTGTCATATCTTTAGTGACACTGTCAGGATTAAGACAAATATTAGAATCACCAAAATCGATCCACGCTTTCGGTTATATAGTGCCTCAAAGGAATACACCTACATACATAAATACAAATGCTGTGATAAACACCGGGTATTAGGTCAGTTAGCGTCACTTTGACCATGTAATTTTGATAACTTGCTGTATCTGTATCAAATTAAAAAAGCGCGTGGATGAAAAATATAAATAATAACAAAAATACAAAATTTTAAAAACCCCCCGATATATCAAGAAAAGATGTGATATCTTCTAAACGGCTAGAACGATTTTTTCAAACATTACTGAGAACACACTCGTTACGACTTTTACTCACACACGAAGGGTTCCGTACAAATACTACATATGTAATACTATATGAACTTAAGTCTATATAATATATAGTTTTGGCTGCATAAAAATACATTAAAGGTATTCATCTCAGGTTTTTTCTCGGTGGAAAAATGGAAAAATTTAATTTTTTTGACAACAAACACAGGAAAAAAATTCAAAAATTTTTCCAAATATTTTTTCCTGTGTTTTTTGTAAAAAATTACATTTTTCCATTTTTCAAACGAGGAAAAAAACTGAAGTTAATACCTTTATTAATTTTAAAAATTTTAAGTGTCTGTATATAATTTTCTGTATATTACATTAGAATTTCAATATTTTTCATTACTCGTTGTAGAACACCCTTTAATTTTTAGCAGTCAAAGTTCTACATGTTCTCAGAGAAATTAAGGACCGTTTGCTCGAACAGTTCTTAAGAAAATAGCAGAGTATGGAGAGTATTCGAATTAAACTCGCTTGCAAACGAATTCAATTCGACCGAGTTTTATTTTTTGTATTGAAAAGAGCTACTCTTGCGTGCTCGCGAGTTTAAAAATAAAGCTCCCGAGCGCATTTAATTTTTGAAAGTCAAAAATAAAATTCGACTCGCGAGTCGAGTTAAAAAGATTTATTCGCGAGTTTTATTAATTGTGTTTGCTTGTGCACCAGCACAAAAAAAACTAGAGTTCTTCTTCACCTTTGACGTACGGTATCCGAAAACCACCAAAAACCAAAAAAAAAGTCTCTAAAACTAAAAAAAACCCGCTAAAACTGAAAATATGTATTTAAAAAAAATAATCTCCAACAACTGAAAAAAAATCGCCAAAAACCAAAAAACACGAAAAAAAAATCGTCAAGCCAAAAAAGAAAAATTGCAACAACGAGAACGAAAACGAAAAAATCACCCAAAGAAACAAGCGCCATATTTAAAACATTCGTATAGTATTACATATCGCTGGTCTCAAGTAGAAAGGCCGTGACTCGTATATTTTACGAAATTTAGTTTTTCAGTAATGCCAATACATTTTACACACATACAACTCATTACAAAAATTAATTATAATAATGTAAAAAAACACTTTTAAAAACATTTATTATGTTTTTACCTTCTCCTGTAAATTTACAAAAATTTGAGATAGAGCCTGTCTACTTGAGGCCAACAATATGTAGTGGCCGTACGGAACCCTTCGCATGCGAGTCAAAGTTGCACTTTCCTGAATATACATATTTTTATTTATGTCGATCATGTATTATATTAGAGTGGCATTGAAAGTGCGATAGATTAGTTTTTGTAAAGGCCCAGGCGAATTACTGGGACACATAGTATAAAACTGGTATGGTGAAAATTTGAGCTAAGGCGCCCATTGAGGTCAAGGTTAGAATTTCGCAAAATTCACCGATTTAAAATCGACCGAGGTGCTGTAATAAATATTGTAAATTTTATCATGAACTCTTCTTTTTTAAAAAATTAACCCTTGTGAGTCATATGCATCAAAATAATATTTAATATATTTTTAAACTTGAAAAATTTATTTAGATAAATTTTTTTTAATGTGCTAACACATAAATATTTTAAATTATACCCTAAATCTTTTTAAAAAAAAATTTAACCCATGTGTATCAAAATGACATTCATATTTTCAAAAATATTTCAAAGCTTTATTTTCCAAGATCTTTGTAAAATACTTATCAATTAAAACTTTAAAAATATTTAATGACCGAAATCATTAACCCTTGTATACCTTAAATAACAGAATTAAAAATATCTTGCAAAATTTTAAGCTGAAAAGTTTTTCAATGTTTGCAATCTAAGTCTTTGTTGTTTGATTGTTAAACTAAAGTGTGGCGGATTTAATACATTCGCTAGTTAAGAATTTTTGCAAAAAGCGTGCAATATTTTTTTTAATAAAAAAAATATTTTGATTTTTTTTTAATTGACCAAAGTACTGTTATAAATATTCTAAATTGTAAAATTAATCCTTATATTTTCTATGTAATATTTTGCAGAAATTTAGGAAATACTTATGACATAAACCTTTAAAAATATGAAGCTTATACAACTTGCGAGCCAAATAGCATAATCAAAAATATTTTCCAAAATTTGAAGATGAAAATTTTTTGAGTTTTTGTTGTTTGATTGTTAATCGAAACCGTAGATAAATTGTTTAATATACTCGTTCTTGAAGAATTTTATAATACAAGTAGTTATGCCAAATATTTTTCAAATTAAAAGAAATTATCATTTATTTAAAAAAAAATAGTGATTGACCCACATGTCGGCAAAGGGTTAATTTTTTCCAACAAAAAATTTTAAATACAATTAAACATATTCAAAAGAGTACTCTGGCCCATTTTTAGAAGAAAATGCAAAATTTGGCGGTTATTACGAATGAATTGTTGGTAAATGGGCGAATTTTGCAATATTTCAAGTTTGATCCGAATGGGGCACGGTCTGCAGTAGTACGATTTAGCTCAATTTTTATAATCAGTCCATACAAATATTATGTTAAATACTATTCCTTATTTTGTTTTGTAATAAAAATAATGATTTAAAACTTCAAGTTCACTATTCTCTTTTTATCGATTGCAAAAGTTTTTATTTAATTGTTTACGAGTTTCTATTATTTATTAGTATACGAGTACGTTTTTCATAAGTACTTTATTAAGTGTTTGGAGTAAGTTTATCAACATTTAGCTCTTGTGTGCAAATACTTTTATAACTATCAACACTTTGGAGTTTTTGATTATAATGAAGTTTGCCTCAGCTTTTGGCTTTAGCATTTAAGACCATTTTAAACGATTTCGAAAAAAAAAATTCCAAGTAATTTAAACGATTATTCAACTTAACCAGTTGAAAACGCCGTGTTTTTTATTTTGTATTTTATTATTTCTAACACCGCCTTGGCAAACTGAAATTCTTGCAGCAAATTGTGCTGAAATGTTTAAGTGCCGTTAAAGAGAAGAGGAAGGAGGAAAAAAATAGAAACTCGGAATAGAAATTTTAACACGCACAGGCTTTATAAAATAGAACTTTTTTCTATAAAAAAATATATGCATACTTGCATACTTATTTATGTATATACAGAGATCTGCAATGAATCGTGTTTTTGCTAGTCATACTAACTCATGAAATTTTAAATACAGGGTGGCCCAGAAAGACCGAAGTGGTGTGAAATCCTAATAACTTTTTATTTAAGATATATTTTTTTAGTTTTTTGTTTTTTAAATACATTAAATTTATAGGGAATATTTTAAGGTTAGTTATTAAAAATTATATCCCGCAAGTGGTGGCCATTTTCTGCTTCGCACAAATGTGCTCTTTCCAACACATTTTCCATGACCTTTCGCAAAACTTCCGGTGTTATGTTGTTAATTTCGTCTCGAATATTGGTTTTTAATTCCTCAATAGTCCTAGGCTTATTAACATAAACTTTCCCTTTTAAATAACTCCAAAGGAAACAGTCTGGAGCAGTTAAATCCGGGGAACGCGGAGGCCAATTAAAATTGCTTCTACGCGAAATTATTTTTTCACCAAAGATGTCGCGTAAAAGAGCCATTGTGGCCCTGGAAGTGTGCGCTGTGGGTCCATCCTGTTGGAACCATATTTGCGGATGGTTTTCCACGGTTGGCTTTACCAAATTTTTCAACATGGCCTGATATCGATCACCATTGATGGAAATGGCGACACCTCGTTCATTTTCAAAAAAATATGGGCCAATGATCCTTTCTGAAGAAACACCGCATCAAACAGTATACTTAACTGGGTGTAATTGTCGTTGATGAAGTACTCTCGGGTTTTCAATATCCCATATCCTAAAGTTTTGTTTGTTAACGAGGCTTCGTCACTCATAACTAAGTTATGAATAATGGAAATGGAAAGAACACATTTGTGCGAAGCAGAAAATGTCCACCACTTGCGGGATATCATTTTTAATAACTAATTTAAAAATATTCCCTATAAATTTACTGCATTTAAAAAACAAAAAATTAAAAAATATGTCTTAAATAAAAAGTTATAAGGAATTCACACCACTTCGGTCTTTCTGGGCCACCCTGTATAAATCCGTTGACATCGTTTAAACTCAACTACTCTGATATATATACGCACACTCTCAATGACATTAATTTTTAAATAAGTTGAAATAAATATGAATGCGACGTTTACATTAATATTCATAAAACACTTATATTTACAAAGCACCTCAGTTTGTTTTCTAATTTCAGAAAGTACTTTTACTACTCGCATTGATTTAAATCATTTAGCTCATGTATGTGTGTTTATTTAAAAGTTTAGTTACTAAACAATAGTAGTAAATAGGTTTGTTTTTCAATTTCAGAAAAAAAACAAAAATAAGCAACAGAGAAACAAATACACAACCTCATAATGAGAACTGTAATGTTCGTATGCGAAGTTCGTATTGTGAGTCATACTTATTTATGTTAAATCGTCCATAGGCATAAATGTTGCTGTGTATGAGTTCGATTCTCACTTCAAACTTTAGAGTGATTGCCTTCATAGACAACATTGCAATAAATATGAGTGCGTAATGTGTACGATGAAATTTTTCAAAAAGTAGCACCAAAAAGGGGATTTATCAAAAAAAAACAGGGGGCAAAATTAAAAAAAAACGAGAAAACTACACTTAACTTTTTATTTTTAATGTATTTTTATATAATTCACCCTAAAAAAAGACAGACAAAAAGTAGCAAAAGCACTCGAAAAAGTGGCAATTTGCCACTTTAGTCGGTCAAACGGTCACTACTCATTTCTGTTCTCTGATATGTACATATTTATGTAGAAATCCAAATGCAAACGTTTTAAATCCGCCATATACATAAATGCACACAGTCTGCCTGTCTATCGGACGTATAATAAACGTAAAACGTCCGCGGAGACTGCTGCTGCTGCTGCTGTTGTTGTCTATTTTAAACAAACCATAATAAAGGTTGTGGTTAAATTTGTGCAAAATATAATTGAAGCTGGCGAGTACTTAATTGTAACATGCAGCAAGTAACTGAATGTTTGAATGAGTGAATGAATGAATGTGTAACGTTACAAGTTTAAGTTTAATTGTTTGAGTTGTTGTTGTTTGTTTATTTGTAAAAAACGCTGAATGTTTTCGATTTATTTTAACTTGTGCGACTTGCATTCGTATACAACTGAAGCTTTTAAACCTGAATGTCTGTCTGTCTGTCTGCTTGCTAGCAGTCTATCAGTCTTTAATAGCCTGCATTTGTTTTAATTACTCGACTATTAATTTAAAGTTTAACTGCAGTTTATTTACTTTACCTTTATACGAGTACCACGCCATACAATTTAATTATAATTGTTTTCCATAGAGAAATTTAAATAAAATTTTGCATGTTTTAGTTTTATTAAAACTTAATTTTCATTTTACTAATTTAAGAACATGACTAAACATGATTTTGATTACGCTTGCTATTTAAATGATATGTATGTATGTATGTCGTTTTTGAGACAAAACTTTAATCAAACAAATTTAAATTACAAACGTTTGTGTCTTAAATGACCAATAGAACGATTTCGACCTCAATATGCTGATTCAAATTTTAGACTTGGGTTGAACTAACGAACGAGTTAGGAAATATAATTGAGTTAAACTCGTTTACTCGATCATGTTAGACACAAATCTATGATCAAGATTTTGATTATAGGTTTGTGTTCGAAACGACCGGATTGAACCAGTTCGACATATCGCTCATTTACTCTAGACTTGCATCGAACTCCAAACCATGATCAAACCCATTTAAATTACATTGGATTGAGTAAAAAAAAACCAGTTACTGAAAGAGTTCGATACAAGTCTAATTTACTCGAACAAGGTCATAGCTCAACAAATATAATTATTTAGCTAGTGATGCAGAATTAATTCTCAACGTTCTTCATACTCTGTAAAAATATCATACAAATATCTTCTTTACTTAACTTTTTTAAATTTTTTATTAAGTTGTGCTTAAATTGAAAACTTTAAACTCGTTTTCTGCCAAAAAAATTATATGTCTATTAAGAAAGCAAAGTTCCATAAGCGGCTACTACAACTCGAGCATGTTTGTGTTGGGCCAACCGATTCGTTCGTAAAATAAGGAAACATCCATACATGTTGCCTGGCATGCTTGCGTGTTTTATAGACTTCTAGCGAACTCTTTCCGTGGCGCGTTTTTGTAACAAACCAATTATCAAACCCATGTAAAAAAATTCGGAAAAAAATTCGCTGAGACTAAATTTTATTTAATAATAAATAATAATAGTAAACCAGAAAATCATTAAAATAAAACACATTTTTGACGGTATACAAATTTTAACAAAATAATAAAAATTTTATTTAAAAAATGTATATGTTCGTTTCTTCAAAAAATGCCACCTTTTGTCACGTTACGTGACTCTATGAATTATCTTGTTTTTTAAACAAAAACTTAAGTTCTATATATATTTTTTTCGCATGTTGGTGTAGAGCGTAGTTAGCTCTATAATCGGTAAGAAATATAAGAAAAAAATTTAAAAGCATAACTCCAATATACCAGCTTAATTTCTTGGTGACATAACGTGTTAATCCCATATGTATAAAAAAATTTTTTGCTAGTCATTTTTTCTGTGCAGTGTGCAATTCTTATTAAGTCAGAACACTTTATTTACGCAACATTGATATTAGAAAAAAAATTTACACACAATGCTCAATAACTTTACTGGTAGAATACCACGATGTTAACTTCGCTCTTCTTTACGCAAGAGTGTTGTTTAGCTATTACAAGTTTAAATCATACTAAAACAAGGAAATATATTTTTAATATCTTTTAAATAGGCTTTATTGCAAAGAAAATTATATGAAATTATTGTTTATATATGATTTCTGTCATTTGGCCCCCACGGCTGTCTCGTAGAAGGAACAATTTGGAACACCAGTTATCATCTAATTTTTCGAATCTTGATTTCCAGGTGTTCAATTGTTTGTGGCTTATAGACGTAGACAAGTGACTTAACATAACCCTAAAGAAAATATTCCAATGGCGTTAAATCACACGATATTGATGGCCAATTAATTGGGCTATTACGTGGAATTATTTTTTCATCAAAAGCTTCTCTAAGTAAATTAATTCTACCGCCCATCTACGGCTGCATCCTGTTGAAACCACACATCAGCAAGATTAATGCCACGTAATTGAGGTACGAAAAAATTTTGAAATGTGTTTCTATACCCTGCACCATTGACAGTAACATTCTGACCATCATCGTATTTGAAGACATACATATGGGCCAATGACTCTGCCAGCCCATAAAGAGCACCAAACAGTAGTTTTCTGTGAATGTTTCGAAATGATGTTTCGAAAAAAGCTTGTGGATTCTTCTCACTCTAAATGGGACAATTCTGCTTATTTACGTACCCATTGAAGCAGAAATGGGCTTCTTCGGAAATGCAAGAAGCGCACGATGAGTTTGACGAATAGAAAACTTATTTTGATTACAATTTGCACGCGTTGCTCTCAAAGCAAACTAAGAAAAAAACATTTATCAGCTGTTTTTTGAAGTGCTTAAATAAAGCAGTGATGCCAACTCAAAGTTGTTACACTCTTAAAAACACGCTTTACATACATATTTTTCCCCTTTCTTTAAAATTAATTTTTTTACATTTATTTTCATCTAAATACTGAACTGAGTAGTAGAACAAAACTAAAGTCAACCTGCTTTCTTTTGTTTTACGAGTATTATTATAATTGTATTTTTTTTTCAAAACGTTTATATTTAAATGCTTAAATTTATTTTAACAACAATCTAATTTAAACATTTTAAATATTTTGTTAAAACAAATATACTTCCATGTTAAATATCATTTAATTTCTATACATTTTCGCAGTAATTTTGTAGCTTAAAGTTATTAACAATAATTTTAAAATGACATGTTTTGTAGCTAAAACAAACAAAAGTACAAAAAAAAAGCAAACATGCAATTTATTTATCTATTTTTATTTTTTCTATTTTAATAAACACAATAATTTTAATGTGATGAATGTAAAATGATTATATTTAATTTAAAATCTACTACTTTTAATAACAACAAGCACCGTGGACTCACAGACAAGGTGAGCACACTGGTCTACAAGTAAAAGAAGGAGGATGATGAGGTTGATGTTGTATATGTAGTTTGAAATCATTAAAAATAAATCACTACACTTTTAATTTCACTACTTACAATGAAAAAAGAATAAAAACAAATACAGAAATTAAACTTAAATATAGAGTTGGAAACAAACACTTACAAAAAAAAACATTCATTCATCCAATTCAATTATCAAGCAACAACGGCAACACAATTTAAATCAATAGCTAAAGAGGCAGAGCTTTATAAAAATGATAGAAAAACGCCCAGTATTAAAGAAGGTATCAAAACCGACAGACATTTAAACAATTTAAACTATTCATTAATCTTAACCACATTAGAATCATCAACGTCAAAGTCATAGTCTCTTGCTCTACTCATCATTACACTTAGTTCATAATCTGCTCGTGGTTTGTGGCATAAACCACAAAACCTCAGAAGTTATATAGCACAGATACTCGTACATAGTTAATGGGCAGACAGTATCGGGCGCCCATGTTGCAGGAGGTATTTGCCTGTTTGTGTGTTAAACGCATTCCAACAATTTTCCAACGAAAGTTTTTTTTATTTTTTATCTTTTATTTTATAGTTTAATATCATTTTCATCATTGATTTAAAGAAGATTTCATTACCTTTATAATCGTTTTTTTTTTCTATGATAGACATTCATTCTGATTTGTTTTTCTTGTCGTTGAACGATTATCTGCATTTTATTTTCTTACAAACGTGGTGGATAAAGAAAAAAATCTGTGTTAAGTTTGATGGCAAACACTTTAAACTTATAAAAGTAACAAACAACACAAATGATTTTCTTTACTCGTCTTCGCATACACGTTTTTTGATTGATACTCGTACATGATCATCAAAATCATATTTTCCCCAGAGGTGAACAAGAACAGTTACACTGTCAATAAATAAAATGAAACTAGATAAACATTTTCTACTGCACTTCAGCCGCTCACCATGAGTGGTATTCATTGGAATTAACCTCAGAGATTTATTTCTTTTACAGTTAAACTGGAAAACTCTCTGTTAAACTTTATATTTTTTTAAGCACACACCGTTCTTCACACTATAATTATTAAATTCAAGTTGAAATATACCAAATTATAACCTAAATTAAGATTTTATTCCAAATCAGATTAAAAGTGTAAATAAAATAAGGGCAAGTCATTTTGCTATAACTTCCTGAAAAATCGCACAAATGAATTGAGATTTTGCCAAGGGGTACTTTCAAATATACAGATTTCGGAGCTACAATGAACTCAAAATCAGCTTATATTGACTTAAGCACTTTTTTCTCTTTGGCACAGATATAAAATCTTTGGCAATTATTTTCTATGTTTAAAAGTTCCGGGCAATGCATACAGGAAGCTATTCGTCGTGTATACTTTTTATATATTTATTATTATACGCTTCCAACGAAACTTGTCGCGAATTATAAGCACCGGCCAAGAAATTTGCTCTTTTAAAAAAGTGGGCAGGAATACGTCCATAAAAATTAAAAAATTAAATTTGCGCTGGAGAGCTGAAATTTGATACGCAATTAGGTGAGAAATAAACTAGAAAAATCTAACATCTAAGCAAACATTTTAACCAGGAGTGGCGGGGTCACGCTAATATTACACTGAATTGAAAACTAAATATTCTAAATATACAGGCTTAAGACTATGATATTAAAAAGTCGACGATGATAAGTAAGCGCTGCTCACAACAAAATCTTGTGTTCTCCATTTTAGAAAGGTAAGAATATTGCCAACTTAGCAGATTATTTGGAAATTATATGAGACCCCTATGATTACAAACTGACATAACCCTGTGATAAAGAACTTGGTAAAAATTTGTATCTCATTACTTATGATGACCGAAATTTTGGAAAGGAACTTGGCATTTTTTTACATTTATGTTTTTGTGCGGATGAAAACATTAACTTTAAAAATTTAAAAAATATATAAATATATGTATATTTGTCTGTAGGATTAGGATTTCAAAATTTTTGGTTGCTCGCCTTAGAACACCCATTAATTTTTAACTGTAATACATTGTTGTAGCGCCCAAAGTTTTATATACTCTGCAACAATTTCAGGTCAGTAGCTCTTATAGCCTGTGAAAAATAGGCAGACGTATGACGTCCATCGTAGCGAAAACAAAGAGTTCCTTTTCAACTTTGGTAGAGATAACCCTAAAATTTTCTTGTTATTGTGTAGATTTCAACCACAATTTCAAAAATCTTACAAAACCTCCATACTTGCAAGAACTCTACTGTAGTGTTCTTTTAAATGATATGAGGATTAAAAATAAAAAAATAACTCAGTGCAGTGGAACCTTGACTGGCGCACGAAGAGTTCCGTACGGACACTAGATATGTAATTCAATACGGCCTTTTAAAATATAGTTTTGGCATTTTTTCGTTTTTGGGTTTTTTCGGTTTTGAGCGTTTTTTTAGTTGTGGCGGTTTTTTCGTTTTTTAAATTTTGGCGATTTTTTTCTTGTTTTGGGGAATTTTTTTTTTTTTGGTTTTTGGCGTTTTTCATTTTGGCGATTTATTTTTAGTTTTGGCAATTTTTTTCAAATAGGTGATTTTTTTAGTTTTGGCGCTTTTTTCACGTTTTGGCGATTTTTATCGGTTTTTAGCGTTTTTACATTTCGGCGAATTTTTTCATATAGGCGATTTTTTCATATAGGCGATTTTTTCTGACGGCGATTTATTTAAGTGTTGGAACTTTTTTAATACCCTTTATTGAGAATGACGTCGTCGACGCCAAATCAAGACGACCGTAAAAATTGTCACTTGTCTACTCTTTGTCGACAACAATTTACTACTATTAATATGCTCCATTAGTTTACAAAGCTTTATATATAAGTAAGAGATTGTCAATAAGATTTAATTATTGCCAATAAATAATGTACAAGTTCCAATTTTCACTGTCGTCTTGATGTCTCGTCGATGACGCCATTCGCAATAAGGGGGAATATTCGGATTTTTTTTTTGTTTTGGAGATTTTTGTAAGTTTTTTGGGTTTTTTTTTTTGGATAGGCGATTTTATAATTATAGGATTTCTTAGTTTTATCGTTTTTTAAAATTTCAAGAGTTTGCCTCTTGCGGCTTCCAAAATACAGCAAGTTGTCCAAATTACATAGTTAAAATTGCATTACCTGATAGAACACCCTTTAATTATTTTTTTTTAAATTTTGTGTTAATTGCTGTAGTCTATATAAAAATACACCAATTTTACATATTTCAATTGCCATATGTACACATATGTACACTAAAAAAAGACAAGTACTATTATTCAGAAATTTATTTTCTTAAATTCAAGTAAAAAAAATTTCTAAGTCTATGTAAATGTTTATAAAAATCTAGTAAAAATTATTTAATATGAGTAAAAAATAAAAAGTTCATATCTTCAAAAATAGTTCATAAGAATACACAAAAAAGTTCTCACATATCACGAAATGTTTACTGACCTAAATGAAATATTTGGTAAGAGTAGGAAAATGGTTATAAAGTTTAGGGAAAATGTATCCTAAGAAGTAGTCAATCTCGTTTTAAATCAAAAAATAAATTTTAGGAAATGACTTATTCCTATAATATAAACTGAAGGAAATTTTATATTTAGGACTAGTCAATTTCGCCTTAAATCAAAAAATAAGCTTTAGGAAATGAATTACAACTGATGAAATTTGACTTACTTAAAAGATGTAAAAAGGTATACTAAATTTTAGGAAAATATGTACCAGTTTTAAGTATTTTTTTCTTTAAATTATAGAATTTATTATTAATTTGCATTTAGCAAAAAATCTAAGTAAATTTTTCATATTTTTGAGAAATATTTGAATTTGAAATTTATTTTTTTGTTAATAACTCAATAACTCAATAATTTCAATGCTTATTCAGGCTGCCTTGTTAGGCAATTGGTGAAAGTGCTTGCTTATCATTTAGAAGGTTGGTGGTTCAATACTTGTCAACTCTCAAGGAATTTATATGTATGTATGGTGAATTATAATTAACATATAATATATTATTTGGTAAAGAATTTAATTAAAAATAAAAATAAGTACCAGAATTAAAGACAAAAAATTGGAAAATTTACTAGGCGAAAAAAATTTTTTTACAAAGCTCCAAATTTTATGGGAAAACTTCACTTAATTTGAGGAAAATTTTACTTAAATATGAAAATATAATTACTATATACTAGTTCATTAATGAACTAGAAATTTAGTAAATATTTTACTGGTTTCAAGTAAAAAACATATTTGGCGCCATACGACAACTTTTTTTAAACCAAATTTAGAAAATGTTCCAAAGTTTTAGTTAATTTTTTTTTGGACGTATATATCATTAAAATTTTTCGTTACTCGTTTTGGAACACCCTTTAACTTTTAACTATCATCTATTTGTTGTTTTAGCGGCCAAGGTTCTACATACTCTGTCAAAATTTCAGGTCCGTAGCTCTTACGGTTCCTGAGAAAATATTCTGTGACGGACAGCGTAGCGCAAACAATTAGGGTTCTTTTTCACCTTTGGTGTACGGAACCCTAAAATTGCATTTTTTGTTTTTTGAGTTGTGACGTTGTGGTAATAAATGAACCGTATGTACTCGTATGCTTGTACTATGTAGTATTCTGATGGTTTGTATCAAAGGTTGTACATTAAATCAATTTCAAATTCATTTGTAAGAAGGTGATCACTTAAATCCCCCAACACGTTTCGTTTCGTTAGTGTGCTTAAGCGTGATTTATAATCTTCAAGCAACAACGGCTGGCTACAAATTGCCATCTCTTTAGTTTGGGTTTCTTTCTAAAAGCTCGATACCACATTAGCTGGCAATAGTCAGTGAGTCAGATGATAAACATAGATGAAGATGATGATGTTGATTGTAATCATTCCAGCTTCATCAATGTAAAGCCAGAGTCACTTACTACGAGGAACTTGCACGTTTTTCGGTTACCCAAACTGGCGTCATTTTGTAAATTCCCACATTCGTCACGAAATCTTATCTTTCTTTTTACAAAAAGATTTCCTTGTGTGTGTTTTTTTTTCACTTTGTTTTCTTAATATTCGTCTTGGCAGACAACATCAATATTTAGTTAGTCCGACAGTCAGTCAGTCAGTCAATGTGATGTGATGATGGTGGCAATAAAGGGGTTTTTGTTGTTACTTGTTTTCAAACACCCATTAAATGGCCAATAGCAATGATAGATTATAGAATCGTTATAAACAAAAATAAAAAAATTACTTTAAAACGCTCGCTCATAAATGTTTGATGAAATATAACCAAATTAAATAGATAATTTTTCGTTGTTGTTGTTGTTAGCACATTGTAACGTTCAAGCGTTGAGGCATGAGGGCAAAGGAAAGCATGCATGTATGTAAAAGGAATATGAAGTAAAAACAAGTATGCATTACCTACGCGAGTAAAGCAACGGCACGTAGAGGATTAAAAATAGAAAAAGTCACAGTTTTTAACCTGTGCCATTAACCCACTCATACGCCTGTGCGGCTGCATTTAAAAAATGTTTAACTCTGCTCGAAGCTCAGCTGCAGAGATGTGGCTTGAATTTTTTTTCTTTTATACTATTTTAGCGTTTATTATCAGGTTATAATTTTCTCCTTTGCGCCTTAGTTTTTTTCTCTTCTTAAAGGTGTTTTTGGTGATTTTTTGGCTTTTGACGAATTGTTTACATGATCACATTTTGCAATCATTAAATCGCGCAATAACACAACAGCACCTTTAAATAAGAAGAAGAAGAAGAAGAGCAAGAAGACGAGGAAGGAAAAAACAGTTAAGTGTTCAAAGTGTTTATGTTGTTAACTGTTGGTAACATTAGTTGGCAATACAATAGATAACCATGGTTAGCTAGCTAACTGGCTAATGGATGAATGAGTGGCTGACTGGCTGTAAAACCAAGATCGCGTCCAACGTAGTTCACTGTGTGTCTGTCTGTCCGTCTTAGTCGTTTAATGTCCAGCGATGTTATTTCATATTTTGTTAGATTTAAAGTTTTATTTTTTTTTATTTTATTTTTAAAATTTCTTACAATGCAGGAACTTGCTAAATATTCATAAATTGTGGAAAATTAATTATACTCGTATTGTTATAATTGATATTAAGTTTTTTACTTTTTTTATTTAACATTTTATAATCGTGACGATTTGTTTGCTTTTTATGAGGACTTTTATTGTTAAGCAATTATTATGAACAAAGATATCAGAAAATATGTACATAATTCGTGTAATTTAATTCTATGAATGTAAAAAATTTTTAAGGCGAATTGATCCATAAAACTAAATAGTGTGGAAAAAAGTAGTAAAGAAAATAATTTTGTGCTTTAAGTTATATCACAGTCATATTATGTATATGATAAGTTTTTTTAGATCTGACTAGTAATATCTGACCTAAATGATTTCGTTGCATTTATTTTTAAAATTGCGGCATAAAAGATTTCCTTTTTAAAAAGTGAACAGCTGACCAAAACATACAATAGCGTCTGTTTGTCTAAAAATCAAAAAAAAAAAATGAATTTCGAGTGCTCATTTAGCATTATTTTTTGCTAAAAAAAACCGTCAATCAAACCAAAGAAAGAAAAGGGGACTCTGCACCATCGATTTCAATGACAAAAAGTGGCTCACTGACTGTCGTTGTGGTTGCACAAGTACAAATTACGCTGAACGTTCTGGAAGGCCAATTGAGGTCAGTACTCCCGAAAATGTCGAAAAAATCCACGATATGGTGTTGGCCGATCGAAGATTGTTGATGCCATTGGCATCCCACATGGCTCAGTGGTTTCTTTTTTGAATGATTACTTGGGTCCGATAAAACTTTCCGTAAGATGGGTGCCACGTTTGCTCACAATCGACCACAAGCGCATGTGCAGTTTCCATGGCAAAAATCTATGAATTGGACTTAAAATTGCTGCCTCATCCGCCCTTTTCTCCAGATTTAGCCCCTAGTGAAAACTTCCTATTTCCAAACTTAAACAAATGGCTGGGTGGAAAGAGATTAAGATTCAATGTTGAAATTATTGACCAAACAACTGCCTATTTTAAGGCCCTCGAAAATCCTTTTTTTTTGCAGGGATACAAAAACTGGAACTAAGTGAACAAAGTGTATTGACTTCGAAGGAGTTTATATCGAAAAATAATTTTTTTTTTGCAAAAAAAACCTACGTTTCATTCAAAACGTCACGTATATTTTTATGCAGTCTACACCAATTGACACTGAAATTTAAAAAACCAAATTAAAGGGTATTGTATCAGTTAATTTGAAAACTTTGAAATTTATTAAAAAGATAAAACTAAAAAAAATCTCCACAAGTCGAAAAAAATCATGGACATTAAAAATAGCGCCAAAACTTAAACAATTTTATCAAACTAAAATAAATCACCAGAAACCGAAAAAAATCGTCAATGAAAAAAAAATGCCAAAACTCAAGGAGTACAAAAACAGAAAAAATCCCAAAAAAAGAAACTAAAAGCGCTACAACTACCAAAAAGCATCGATACAAAAAAAATCGCCAAAAACAGAAAACAATTGCCAAAAAGAAAAAAAATCGTCAAAACTAAAAAATCGCTAAAACTAAAAAAAATCGCCAAAAATAGAAAAAATCGCGAGAAACAGAAGAGAATGCCAAAGTAAAAAAGAAAACAACAATCGAAATAAATCACAAGAAAGCTCCAAAACTAAGAAAAAGCGTCAAAACTAAAAAAAGTTGTGAAAAATCGAAAAATATTTAATAAGTTCCAAAAATTTTTTTGCAAATGTCTACATCAGAAAATACATCTATATATAGGCTACCTACATATGTTTGTAGTGTCCATATGCGTTCAAGTCAAAGTCGCACTTTTAAAGAGGGAAACTCTTGAAGTTTTCAAAAAAGGTAAAACTACAAAATACTTAAATATAAAAAAATTAGTAAAAGAAAACGCCAAAAAAAAACTAAAAAATCGCCAAAACTCGAAAAATAACTTTTCAATCTACAAAAATATTTTAACAGATAATCGTAGATCTTCACGCTCTGAAAGTATAAAAAACATTTAGTAATATGTTTTTTTAATTCTTATCAAAGTGATTGCAATAAATTAGTTTTAAATTAATTTTTACGCTTTTGAATCATGCACTGAGAGAAAAACCTTCGTAAGTGCAACGTTTTTCGATATTATATTTACTGTTTTGTCATTATTTTTCAACCAATGCAACGCTTTATTCGTATTATGAAAATTGTTTCATTAGCTGAAAAAATGTCATATATACAACGAAATATTTTCATTCATAAGCAACGTACATTTCATATTTTAAATGATAAATATAATCATTGCGATGAAACTTTTTAGTTTATATTTACAATGAAGTGACATTAATATTATTTTTTTTTTTACGAACTATTTCATTGAATAAACAACATTTGTTATGTAAATCATGACAATATTTCAATTACTGAGACATAACATATCATTTTTTGATGATATCATATCATTGTGTTAACAACATAAGTCATTATTGTAATGACTGATTCATTTGTTTAATTATCATTGTATCTTAATAAATATTCAACTAACGTGTTTTTGTATTGGCACAGGCATCAGAAAAACGTTTGTATGATAATTGGCTTTCCCGGCCAAGAGTTGAACTTGAACTTGAAACTGATCGCGTGGTAGATAGCGCGCTTACCGCTGCAGCCACAACAACCACAAATATTATTTAGATACACCCTAATACATACGTGCCATCATTAATGAAATTTTAATTCAAGGTTTGTAATTGATCTAATTAATTCAACATTATTTAATTTATTTGAAAAGTTATAACTTATAAATATATATATATGAATATATATATATATTAAAAAAATTTGACTTATCTTCAGGATTCGAACTTGGGATTACAAGAGTGGCACACTGCCTACTAGCCAGCAGCAGGATGTTTTCTTCATTATAGTTACGAAAATATATCATTAAAATTGCAACAAAACTATAATTTCCATAACTATAGATTAATTACATATTTTTTTGATACTTTGATACAATTTGATACTTTGAAATTATTTTATGTAACCTAATCAATTTGTATAAATTCGTCACAAAAACATGTATTTAAGTTTTTCGTTACCCGAATAAAAATTATTTCGTAACATAAATGATACTAGAAAATGTAAAATATTAAGTACTAGATTGGTTTTATTACATCAATGCAATTTACATCAATATAATGTAATATTTCATTTTATTATTAAAATTTGTCGTTGTATTAATATAAGGGGTTCAACGTAATGGTTTCATTCCAGTGACGAAGTGTTTTTCTTTCAGTGTGTCTTCAAATTGTATTTAAGATCGTTTTGTAATTTTTTTTTGGGGCAGTTTTTCGTATGTTTAAGGTAAATAATACACCTTGTCTATAATTTATATGACATTAAGCCTTCCTTATGTGCCTCTAAAGTTGAAAACATTTCGTACATATTCATAAGAATGTATGTAAGCCTTTCCATAGAGATGTAAACTTTTTGTCTCGTGCGACACCAAACAAAAACAAACAAAAACAAGCATATTATTTTTACTTCTTTATGTGTTTGTGTAGACCATCAGCAGCTCTACATTAGGTAATATTTTAAGAAAAATCAAGTCACATTGTTTTGAAATACAAGTTAAATTGCTCGCTGTTGCACGTGACGAAAATGTGAACTTTCTCATGGAAAGAAACTTAACTTGCGCTATAACATCCTTGAAAAAGGCACGAAGTACTTGAGATTTTGCTTAGAGTTACTTTTGAACATGAATGCGTCCCATTAACTCTAAGCTAGTATATCTCGACTTAAGCTTTTGTTTTCCTTTTTTGCCATATAATTAATATAATACTTCCATGTTATGTACTTACCCAACAAATTAGCACTAACTCTAACTTTCCATAACTTACCTAAAATTAAAAGAAAAAAAATTATTATTATTATGTATTTAAAATTAAATGAACGATATAGTTTTACTAAATATAATAATTTTTTTTATTTCTAGGCAAGATATGCCGGCATGACAAAAGGTAAGTGCATATTTGTTGTTTACTTTCCATTATTTCTAAAAAAAATTATTTAAAATTGCCTAAATTAATTTTTTTTTCATTTCAACGTGCCATAACTGCCAAAAAAGATTAAGTGATATAACTTTCGAACTTTATTTTTTTTTTTTTGCGAAAATCGTTTACTTGCACTCGTAAATAATAGTTTTTCGTAAAAAAATTTATTTAAAAAAAATATTGCTTATTTATGCGGTTATGCCGCATATCGAACCATAGCCGCCAATAAAGGTTAAGCGGCATAATTTTCGAACTTAATTTTTTGGCGAAAGTTGATTACTTGCTATAAAAGATATTCGTTTTTGGTTAAAAAAAAAACGAAGTTAAAAATATGTATCCCTCAAGTTTTTTTAGCGGTCATTATTCGATTTTGTTGTCTTTCTAAAAATTGATTGAGCTTTTGTTAAACATAAGCGAATTAATTGAAATCAATTAAAATTTGTTATTATTTCCCAAAAAAACAACATAAAATTGCTGAAAATCATTCCTTAATTTATTAAAAAATATTATTTGTTTTCCGCACTTGCAAGTTTTACGCAAAGCTTAAACTTAAATATGGAATTTCTTATTATTTCTACACAAAAAAAAAATATATAAAACTGCTGAAATTCAGTTCTTAATTTGTTAAAAATTTATTTTGTCTGTATAAAAATTTATTAAGCTTAAACACGAAAGAAAGAAAGCAACCTTTTTAATACCATCTCGTATTATTTCTACAAAAAATATAAAATTGCTAAAATTCATTTCTTAGTTTATTAAAAATTTATTAATCTTTAATTAAGACACAAATAAATCAATAGAAATCAATTTAATTTGCACTTGCAAGCTTTACGCAAAACTAAAACTTAAATCTGGAAGTTCTCATTATTTCTACAAAAAATATATAAAACTGCTGAAATTCATTTCTTAATTTGTTAAAAATTAATTTTTTCTTTATAAAAATGTATTAAGCTTTTGTTAAACATATACGAATCAATTTAAATCCATTTAACTTGCACTTGCAAGCTTAACTAAAGCCTAAAATTTAATTCTGTCATTTCTTATTATTTCAACAAAAAATATAAAAATGCTAAAACTCATTACTTAATTTATTAAAAATTAATTAAGCTTTTGTTAAACACAAATTAATCAATCGAAATTAATTTAACTTGCACTGGCAAGCCTTACGCAAGCTTACTTTTACAAAAAAAAAATTATTATTATAATGGCTGCAATTTATTTCTTAATTTGTTAAAAATTTATGTTGTCTTTATTCAAATTGATTAAGCTTTTGTTAAAGACAAACGAATCAATCTAAATCAATTTAACTTGCACTGGCAAGCTTTGCGCAAGCTTTAAGTTAATTTTAGTTAACAAATTTTCATTTCTAGTTTCTCGTCTTGGTTATTTTAATCAGACCTTATTAATTGTTATTGCCTTTGGCCACACACATGCAGGCAGGCACTACTCACTCGTATTAGATTGATTGCATGAATTTGTTGATTTGTCAGCTGTTATTAAATTGTTTCAATAAAAGAAAGCTCCCAGCAAACAAGATTATCTACACAAATAGTTGATTGGGGTTTTGGATAAAATATCTATTTGGCCATTAATCATTTCTTGTTGCAGCAATCATTTAATTTTTTTATATTTAATACAAATTAAAACTTAGTTCGCATAAATTTGACAAGTAGATTTGTTAGAAAATTAAAAAGTGGCCGATATTTCATATTATGTATTTGGTAATATTATAATCAAGTTGATTTTGAAATCGAAATAAAATTATCCATGAAACAAACGGTAGCAAAATACGGCAGCTTAAGCCGCTTATTCACATTTCCAAATGCTGCTAACTTTGCCAGCCTCTCGAAACAACCCACCAGAACTTTAAGCAGCTTTTTGCTTTCAACATTTTGGTGTTTCAGCACCTTGGCTTTTAATAAATATTCACTTCAAGCCATAAATGAGTTTATGTCCTTTTTTTTGCTAAAAATTTAAAATTTTATTAAATGATTTTTGTATGATATATGAGTTATCATTTATTTAGTATCTGTGGCAATAATACGAAATGCAAATTCAATTCTGGAAATGTATGTTACACATACAGACAGTTTTGGCTTCAGTTTCTGGTTTCGTTTTTTTCTCTTTTTTTATAAATTTTATTAATCTTCTGAGTTCTCGCAATCTTTTAATTTGTATGGCACGCATTGATAAATTGCTGTGATTTTTCCAAGAGACGTCCACACATGCAAATGACCATATAATATTTATTTTTTTGTGATTTCGTAATTTCGTTTTCTGCTTTTTGTGTGTTTTTTATTTAACATGTGA
The DNA here is from genome assembly GCA_905220375.1 of Tachina fera. Lineage (NCBI taxonomy): Eukaryota > Metazoa > Arthropoda > Insecta > Diptera > Tachinidae > Tachina > Tachina fera. The sequence goes on from LR999966.1 coordinate 80,356,435, forward strand.
AACACTTTGACCTAAAACAACGGCCCAAAGGGAGACATTGCATACAGCACTTGCTTTTTATGACCGCTTACTAAGATTGCAACGTTTGCTATAAATAATAGTAAATAAATCTTACTCTTTTGCCGTCTCTCAAAACACACAACCCAATAAGGAATTTTGCTTGAAATCAAGTGTAAAACAATTGTTATTCAAGTCACATATTAAATTTTCAAGGTTTGAATTATGCTTGATTTACACTTTATTTCAATAGCATTCTCCAATTCAAGCCTGGAATTATACTATAATTCAACCTTATATTACAATTGAATTCAACTATATTTCAAGCTTCAAAAGCAATGCTTTTAAAATAGGAAGAAAAATGCAATCGACAAGTTTTCTTATAATAATAAAATAGTTTTCACGATTTTAATCACCTTTTGTTTTTTTAAAAATAAGTTTTTTATTTGTCTTTGATATTTTTTACCACAATTTCAATTTTATTAAAAAATAAATTACTTGTCTGAAAAGTTTTGAACATGTTGTATGTTGTTTAATTTTTTATTTCAAAAGATTTTCAAACTTGAAGATAGCTTGAAGAAATGTTTGAATTCAACTTTCCATACATTTAAATTTCAAGTGCTTGAATTTAAATTTTTTGAGTGCTTATTGGGAAGTCTTGAAATACAATTAAAACAATTTTGAAAAAAATAATCATACATGTATTACAAGACTTGTAAATTTTGAGAAATTCAAATGCACTTGGCCATGCTTTGCACAAAATTTCGTTGTTAGCTTCGATAGCAATAAGCACACGTTTTTATAAGTTTTCTTCTAATCAGCTGACCAGATGTTCAATGACATGACCCTGGAGAAAAAAGGCCCAGCGACGCATGCAACGCGTTCAAGATTTTGTATTTCGAAAACCATTAAAAATAGAAAAATCATTCTTAAAGAAGGACACTTTCATTCATTTTAAATTAGATTCAATGAAACGCTGCTTTGAAAGGATTAAAAGTTATTTTAACCAACTTCAAAAGAGAAAGAGAAGTTACTAAATCGTCTGCATTCTTACACGACTGTGCGATGCAAGATCGGGTGTTGGCGGTATTCACTGTTTAATGCAAATGGTCTTGCATAATTGTAAGATATCTTAGCTTTTGTGTTTTGCTGTTATACATATTTTAAAGAAAAGTTACTATATTTTCCATTGACACGTACGAAAAACCATTTACATCAAACACCAAATACCACCATTATTTTTAGCAGCCGATGTATGTAATACATGTATGTATGTTTGTGTGCTTCTTTGTGGCACTGTATAAGCTGAATGCGTAGACCGATTTTAATGATTCTTATTTCAATCGAGTGTCACTAAAGGTGTGGCAGTAGTCTAAATTCAATATGGCGGCCAACACACGCCATTTTGTTTATTGGAAAAAATTAAAATTGGACGATATCTATCAAATAAGGTATCATTCCACAGATATTTGAAAATCATTTTTAGACTTTTCTTATGATTTTTCATTTCAAATTACCGTATAAGACCTTTAACCGTTTCAAGTTATTCGACATCGAAGATTTTTGATTTCTTAAGTTTTTACTTGTTTATTTTTATATTTGTTTCATACTTAGATTGGATTAGATTAGGTTGAAAAGATAAGCCATTACACTAATGTCCGGCGACATACATATAAGCCAGTATAAGCCTGATGTGCGCTCTGATGTAAATTAAATCGTTTAAAAATCGTTCACGTAGTTCCTAAAACTTTTCCAATCAATATTTCTAAGGTAGTTAATTTCTGGTAAGATGTCATACTTGTTTCATAACTCAGTAACTTTAAGGCCGCTTTTTAATACATTTTTTCATATTTTGAGATACTATAGATTCCATTTGGTACCACTGTCAAAAAAGAGTCGTTAATATTATCACTAAGTTTTTTTATTTTAATGATCTTTTATCTATCCGATTGCTGAAAAGCTTAGCACACACCTTGGGTTGAAAAAACTCTATCTCGAGGTAGAAAAAATGGGCAGGGCCACGCCCATTTAAATTTAATAAAGTATTTTATGTGCTTCTATCAAAATGATTTTTCATAAAATTGGCACACACAATGAGTTTTTGAAAAGACTTAATTTTGAATTTAAAATTGGGCGGGGTTACGCCCATTAAAATGTTATATTATATTTCAGGAGTTTCCACTGAATCGGTTATAACCAGAGCTTGCAAAATATGCTCAACCAAATTTCTATGTGCGGTCTTCTCACTTAAAAGACGTAAAAAAAATGAGACGGAATCACTCAGAGTCTGAACAGCAACCTTCTTATTCGTTTCAATAGTGTTCCTCCTCCCGGGTTGTGGGTTGAGCGTAACATACGAATCGGTCTCTTACTGACCGCAAGATACGAACAGAATCATTCGTTGCACAGCTACTGAGGGTCAGTAAGTGAGCAAAACAAGCAAAGTAAAACGTTTGCTTTATGTTGTTGCCTTATATATTTCGTCACAGGCAAAGCATTAAAGACGAAGGGAGAAAAAAATAATAAATAACAATAAAAATATCTGTAAATTAAACTATTTGTCAACAAAGTGTAAATGTAAAATAAAAGGCAAATATGTATACAACAAAAACAAAATTAATCTTCATGTATTTTCAATAATGTTAATAAAATAAAATAATAAAAACAACAAATCGCATCACAGATACATGCTCAAAAGACCGTTTGCGGAGATTTTACGAAATAAAGGGTCTTGAGTGAACACATCAGCCGAACGATCGCATAAAAACGATTGTTTGTTGAGCGAAGAACGAAGCTTGAGGATTTTTTTGCGACAGTGTCGCATCGTGTCAGTGGACGAGTTTTTTTTTTCTGACAACAAGTACGCGAAAGACCAATTATTGCGAGCTCTGGTTTTTACTAAACTTAACACACACCCTGAGCTCTGAAAAATACACACCTCGAGCTCTGAAAGTGCTGAAAAGTGGCCAGACAGACATTAATATTTGCAAAATTAATCCTGAGCTGGAAATATAAAATTGTTATTAAAAATTTTAATATAAAACATTAAAAAAAAATTCAACCAACTTCAAAAAAAATAAATAAACCCTTTTTATATTGTACCTCTCTATCATGGCTTGTATGCCAATTTAGCGGACAAGTTGCTTTATGATTTTTACAAAATTATGGCTAAGTATATTGTAATATTGACAGACAATTTTAAATCAATTGAAGTTTTAAGCTTTCAAAACGCTTTTTCTGCTCGTTCATTTTGTTATCGGTGTAAGATTTCTTTCGTTTCCAACAGCCAGTGTATTTATATAAACATTTACGATTCGTTTCCTTCATTTATACAATTGGATGGAACATTAAAACTTTACTCTTGCGTTATTTACTCGTTATTGGTCACACATTTTTGAATGGCGTTATGTGGGCATTTGTATCCCGCAGTTTTAACTGAAGCCACAAAGCAAATGCCTCTTTAAGAATTGCAGCAAATACCAGCAAATACCACTACTGGAGCAAGAAGAAGTGTCTTGGAATACGAGTAGATATGTTTGTGGAAGCAATGTGGTGATGCGGTTTTACTAGAGTTAAAAAAATACATAAATATAATAAAATCGTTTGCAATGGTTGTCGGTGCTATTCTGTTAAAGGAAACTGACATGTTTTGCATAAACAATTCGTTTGTATTCATGTGTATCTACAAAGTCATGTCCAGATGTGCCAAACACTTATATATATATGCTAGTAAAAAATTTATTGTAAAATTAAATAAATAATATAATTTTGTTATATAAAAGGTTTATAAGGCCCTTTAAGTTGTTCTGATAGCTACATTATTGCTATATATAGCTAGATCCTATCACTAATTCTGAATTAGCTATTGACCAAAAAGTGACGACACCATTTTTTGAGGGTGCACTGATTTTAGAAATATTTCGAGACCCATAAAAAATTGGGTTTCACTAGCCTTAAGTAGTACTATCGAACCTATAATGTCAGGACCGTGTGTTATTATATTGCATTTTTTTAAATTAAAGGTGTATATTAATAGGCGAAAAAGTTCTTACTTGATATCAACAAATGGCTTATTATATTTACATGAAATAAAATTGAACAGTCTTATTATAGCCCAAATTAAGGGATATTTATATATAACTACCTTAACCCGGTGTATTTTGCTAAAATTAAAAAAAAAAACAATTGTAGAGTAAACCTTTTCCATACTTAATCAAAATTTTGAAAATTGGTCCACAAATTACAAATTTATTTGTGTGGACCTTTTCATACGAAAAAAAATGTTTGATAACAAAAATATTTCATTATAAATTTTTAGGGTGGGAATTTTCTACACACCACCCTAGAACCTTTTCCATATGCTAAAAAAATTTTAAATAATTCTACAATTGTCAAAGTTATTTAATAATCAATTTTTGAGGTGGGCACTCCACTCCCCCCTCGCCATTTAAATTCCAAAAAGAAAAAAATGGAACTTTTCCATCTACAAAAGAATTTGGAAAATTGGTCGATAAATTAATTTGATAATCCATATTTTTGATTAACACATTTTGCCTTCTTCTCCTACCAACATTAAAATAAAATACCTAATAAATCTCTCTCTTATTTAAATAGAATTTTGAAAATTGGTCGATAAATGACGAAGCTATTTTTAAATCAATTACTGGGCTAGCCAATTTACGACAAACTCACCGCTTCAAAATTTCCTAAAAAAATTTAGTGGATCTTTTCATATGCAAAAAAAAAAAATTAAATTAGGGCACAAATGTCGGAGTTATGCTCGTTAATATAATAAAATCTGTTAAAAACTATGTGTAAGGAGTAGCATAGTTTAAAAAAGTGGGCGTGGTTGAAAAAAAGTAGCCTATAATTCAATACAGAGTCCCAGTTAAATGTTGTGAAAATTTTAGGAAGATCGGTCCGGTCTCCTTTAAGGTATAAACAAATAAACAAGCAAACACAAATTCTGTTTTATATTTATAGATAATATGATACGAATATTTAATGCTGTCAATTAAAATTTTAATTGGTTATTTTTATTTTTGGAATTAAAGGTTTTACTAGGAGAAAAAAAAATGTTACGCGATATGAACAAACTGCTTGAATGAAATTTAACAATCTTATTAAATGGGGACGTACTTATTGATATTTTTATTTAATAATATATGGATTATTGAAAGCGATACAAATCACCGCACTGATTTTAAACGCAGCTAGTCTTATTGACTTCGCTTTACTGAAAATATCGTATTACTGAAAACCAAAAGCACGCCCACAACTACGTTTTGTAGAAAACATGCATCGCTTTAGTGAAAAAATAAATAATGACAATTTTATTTATAAGAAATCAATTACTTAAATACTATAATAATTTTTTCGACCCGTATTGTTAATTATATATAAATTTTATTACAGCTACAGGTCTTTTGTAATCAATTTACAATTTTATTTATTTTATCGATATTTCTGGAAGGAGCTATCGATAAAATAAATAAAATTGTAAGGGCCATTTTCACAACTTACCTTTAGCTAAGGGTAGGATTTTGTTTGCTTTTAATGTTATTATTATCAATAATAATAATATTTAATGAATAAAAAAATAATAAATGAATATTTGATAATACAAAACCATTTATCGGGCAAATAAAATCCTGCCTTTAGCTAAAGGCAAGTTGTGAAAACGGCACTAAATTGATTACAAAAGACCTATAGCTGTAATTAAATTTATATATAAGAAATCAATTACATAACTTAAGGCTTAAAAAATGTTGCATGTTTTGTCTGCTACAAAATTAAATGGCAAAATGTATTTGTCCTTTTCGCTCTTAAGTACTTTATCGTATTTTTCTATTCTATTGTACTGATTTTAAGCCGTTCTTTTAACTGCAACAAATTTCAGTAATCAAAACTTCGTTTTAGAGAAAAATCAAATAATTGAAAAAATTGGGGTTTGGTTATTTTCAGACTGTAAATCGCTTAACTATACATATTTAATTCACTGATTTTTGAAATTCAAAAGAGATTTAACAAATTTTTTTATCACGTTAATATACATAGTGATATTTTTATTTTAAGAGTAAATAGTCTTTATATATTTGTCATGTCTGACCTCAACTTTAGAGAAGAAGATACAAAGAAAAACCTCAAGCTCATCGTTTTCATTAAATTTCATTCATTCATTTAACAGTTGGCAGTTGAAATTAAATTCACATTTGTGCATTCTAAATGTATGTATATCTGCATTGCGAAATGTTTAGTTTAATGGTATGTGTACGTATGTAAGTAAAATGTATTAACCCAAATGAAGTGAAATACAAGTGGGTTAACCTTAACATAAATGGCTACCGTAGCCACTGCTGCTACTGATGTGGTTTTTCTTGATGCAAAAAAGTAAAAAATAAAATTAAAAAGAAAAAAAAACTAAAGCAGCAGCTAAAGGACAGAAAATAAAATACGTCGCCGCTTTTATTAAAACATTTTTCTTTTAATTTATTTTTTCACTCTCCTGCTGCAACCAAGATTTAAATTTTAAAACGAATGTGTAGACATAGTATTTTTTTGCTTTTATTATTTTTTTTTTTCATTTTTTAACTTTGCAGTTAGTTGCTTCGTTACACAGCAAACAGTATTATTCATTCATTCATTATGCGCTCGAAAGCAAATGTTTTGCATTTTATTCAGTACTCTCGTTTGCATTTAAAATACCAGTAGCTTTTTGTTTTGGCATTTAAGGCTGTTACCAATTTTTATAGCTAAAAAATACCAGCCAAAACTAATAAATTATATTGCCAGAAATATTTAAATTTCTATATTTAACTTTTTCGCCTTTTTATTTTCTTATATACTCGTACTATACATACATACATGTATACGTAATTCAAATAAAGTGCTTTGCAAATAGAGTAACGAATTTCAGTAGCTAAATCTAGTTTATATTGCTAGCTTTAAGCTATAGAGCATTTTAGAGAGTGCTTGAGGTTTTGCAAGAAGTCACATGCTAGCCCAAATACAATAAATTTTTTTTAACAGAGTTATTTATGTATCTTGGCTTTTTGAAATTATTTGCTTATAATTTATATATCGAAGGAAATTTATTGATGTATCTATTTATACTCCGTGATTTTTATATTTCTCAAAGTTTTACTTTAATATTACTTTTTAACTAAAAGATTTGACTTAATACTCGTCAACGTATTGCAAAGAAATTGTTTTTTATATTGAATTGTTACATAGATCCTTAATACAGTGTAACCAAAAATGTGTTATGCAATATAAGCAAATATGTCTTTAATACGATACTTCTTTGTGGCAAAATGAAATAAATTTGCAATACTTTTCAAGAGGTCTAGTACAGCTTGCAGAACTACTTAAATAAGTAGATCAGTTTTGTATTTTTAGAAATGTAAATTAATCTTATAAACAGGGTGACCGATGAAATTTTTTAAAAAAAAGTGGCACCAAATATGGGGTTTATCAAAAAGAAGGGGCAAAACTAAAAAAAAACGAGAAAACTGCACTAAACTTTTTATTTTCCATGTATTTTCGTATAACTCACCCTAAAAAAGGGGGACAAAAAGTGGCAAGGCAGTCGAAACAGTGGCAATTTGCAACTTTAGTCGGTCAAACGGACACGCTTCCAGTAAATATGATTTTTTTGCAATTTTAACCAAGTAATTTTCATGCTGATCAAAAGTTTCTTTCGGCGCACAGTGGGACCAAATTCATATCTCCACAACTATAATAGTGAGGGTCACTAAATTTGTTGTGAATAACACTTACAAGAAAGTACACGTTTCGACAAAATTTCTGGCGGTATAGGAGAGTGGAAAGAGGTACCTCGCACTAAATCTGATGTGAATAACTCTAAGAATAAACTAAGGGGGGAGTCGGGTACCCCCATTGCCTGCTGCCATTGACTGACTTCGAATAGGGATTATACAAAAATAGATTATTTTTCAAACCTACACCCAGAGAAAAATCAATAAAAACCATATTGAATTAATAAAAGAAACATTAACGAAAGTCTAGTCATGTTGAAATTTCTTATTTCAATATGGAAAAATATTAATTTAGAGTATTAATTTATTAATTTTATTTATTCTTAAGTGTTTCAAATGTACATTTTCTACTATGGAAAATTATTGAATTAAGGTGACGCGTTCTTATTTTTAAGTTGCAGCTTTTCCTCCGGTGTAAGAAAGTTAGCTAAAATCACTCAATGTTGTTTTTTTAAAGCATTGTTATATATAAAGGCAAACAAAACTCATGCGTGACTCACACGTGACTAGTGCGTGTCTCACACACATCTCTAATACAAATACATAAAACAATGACAACAACACCAATAATAAAAATTGATATCAGAAGTCGCTGAGATCTTATTGTTGGCAAACTCAACTCGTGATGTTATTAGTAATTTGTGCCTAACTTCTGAGAGACACTGATGCGCAGCATAACTTTTTCAAAATTAACGTAAGCTCATTTAGTCCTTAAAACAAAACTAAAATCGCTGCCCAATTGAGCCTCATTTATTACTTTATGTCCATCTAAATTGAAAAAATACATTTATTTTATTGCACTTCCAATATAAATATTGAAATCAAAAGCACTTCCAAAAATAATTAATTTTACAAATTTATTCAAAACATTTGAAGGAATGCCTGAACTTGATGGTTGCATGGTTAGATTAATTACTTTTTTAAAATTACTTGAATCAAATAATATTTAATTAAGCAAAGTTTTTAGTTTTTGTTTTGCTTATTTTACCAGTTATTTCTCAAAATGTTCAACTTTAAGGGATTTGGGCAAGGTGATGATCACCCAGTCAGTCAAATTACTCTTTCATATACATATAATAATAATAGTTATTATAATAATACCGTATTTATGACTTGATTTATTTTTTTCATTCATAAATATAAAATACTTTTTAAAAAGCTACTTTTTTCAAAAAATACCTTTTTCATAAAGTTTCTGTTCCAAAAAGTGCCTTGTTGAAAAAGTACTTTTTCTCATAAATACCTTTTTCAAAAAGTATCTGTTTCAAGACGTACCTTATTAAAAAAGTACTTTTTCCAATAAGTACCTTCTTAAGAAGTATTTTCCCAAGAAGTACCTTCTTCAAAAAGTACTTTTTCCAAAAACTACATTTCACAAAATATACTTTTTTCAAAAGTCAATTTTTAAAGAAAGTAACTTTCTCAACAAAGTACCGTTTCAACACAGTATCTTGTTTGAAAAGTGCGTTACTCAAAAATTTTTTTTCTGTTTAAAAGTACTTTTTCCAAAAAGTACTTTTTTTAAAAAGTACCTTTTACAAGAAGTACCTTTTTTGAAAATTATCTGTTCCAAAAATTACCCTATTTAAAAAGTTTTTTTCTGTAATTAGTACGTTCTTTAAAAAAAATTTTTTCAAAGAACTACCGTTTATAAAAAGTATTTTTCCCAAAAAGTACTTTTTGTAAAATGTACTTTTTGCAAAAAGTACCATTTCAAACAAGTTTCTCATCTGAAAAGTACTTTTTTGAAAAAGGTTTTTTAAGGTACTCCTCTTAAGTAAGTACTTTTTCCAAAAATTTCATTTTTCTGAAAGCATCTTTTTAAGTACATAGATATCTTTTCTTGTAACACTTTTTATAAAGAGTACTCCATTGTTAATAAAATAGTATTCTCAAAAAGCACCTCATCCATAAGTTTTCATATCGCAAAAAAAAGATATACTTTTAAAAATTGCAAAGAACCCTTTCAAAAAATAATGTTTCCAAAAAGAATATTAAAAAAAATTTAAAAAGTAATTTTTCGAAAAGTACTTTTTGAAAAGTATCTTTTCCGAAAAGTATTTTAATTAAAACAAACTAACATACTACAATTAACAAAAAGAAAAGAAATAAATAAATAAAATCTTAATTTTTAGAGTCTTAATTCTTCCCTCACATGATCAATCGCTGGCATAATAAATTTTCTTGAACAAATTTTATTTCATTTTCGTGTTATAGCACTTACGTTACATTTATTTATATTTGTTTTTCATGATTTAAAATTTAACGACCGAGGGAACTTGGCAATATCTCAATATGCAAAAATAGAGAAAAGGGGCGTCAACAAGTTAATTTTATATGCCTGTTTAGTTCGGTTGCAGACTTTGAAGTAAATATTTAAATAAAAATAGAAAAGACAAAAAAAAAACTCATGGATAAAAAAACCAACGTACCTATGTACATGGAATTGTAAATAAATACATGAATATATTTAAATAATTTTCTATTTGTTCGGTATTTTGAAAAAAAGTATTTCCGCATTATCTCTCTCACACACACACACACACAAACATATTTAACAACAAATCTAAGGATATTTACAAGTAAAAGCCTGCAACCACAATGAAATAAAAAATAGAAGAAAAAAACATGAAAAAATATTTTCAATTCAATTTTCAACAATACTCGTACATGTGCAATAAAATAGAAGAAAAAAATGCCATCACAAAATGTTGCAACGCCCACTTTTCTTTCAATAGAAAACTTGCATAAAAAACAACATTAAATAAAAAATAAAAAGCAAATATTTTGCGACAAATTTTATTCGCTTGAAAGCAGAGCTGTATAAACGCAAATGTTGTGTGCAATTTCTTAACGCTTAACAATTCCTTGCATGCAAATATTTTGCCACTGCACACACAAGTACGAGTACATACATACATACATACATACATACATGTATTTAAGATGCTGTTTTAAGAATGAAATACGTATAAAATTCTTTTACATTTATTCATTGTGCAAAAATAAATTTCATTCATTGTATCAAGTTTAAGTTTAAACGCAATTTTTTGTGTAACTTGACAAAAAAAACTATTTGAATAAACTTTGATCCCCATGGTTGTACATCAACTGTCAAGTTCTCTGTTCATTGACAACATGTTGACATGACAAATTTGTTTCACACCAAAAAGATCCAAAATTTTTTTTTTAACTCTAGCTGCCAATACAACTTTTACACTTTTCTTGTTTGTTTGCCATTTCGTAGTTGAGTTAATTAAAATTACTTAAATGCAACATTGTTACTGCGGCCAAAAAAAAAATCTGTTTATGATTTGTTTCCTTTGTATCCTAAAACATAAAAGCTATAACCAAAAAAAAAAAAAAAAAGAAACAAATGTAGCATATTTCAAAAATTAAGTGGTTGTTTTTATGTGGTGGTTGCTGGAACGTCCTGCAACAATAATAACAATAACAATAACAATAAATTTAAAAAAATTTACAAGCTGGCGCTTAGCGTCATATTTGCAACATGCAACTTATCAACAACATGCATAAATACATGCATATCATAACCTTAATATAGAAAGGCCCTAAGTCATTATTTTTTTGAAATCGTGTTTTGTGTATATTTCGATACAAGAACATCTTATGAATCGAAAAATTAAAAAATTTCGATATCAAAATAATAATGAGTTAGGTCCTTTCTATATTAAGGTAACACGATATGTATATTTGCATATGTTTTTTTAACTTTAAGCTTAAAAAGAGTTGCCGTATATTGGGAATATAATTAAAAATATTGGTATTTTAAAATTTATATCATGTAAAAAGCAATGTGGAAATCAAATCGTAGAAATCGACTAACAAAAACTGTGCAAAAGCATTCGAATTTTTAATTTTGTTAGACCTTTATTTGTTTCTTTAAACTTATGCGTTGTTTCCCCAAGTCAGGCAGGCGACTCGTCTAGAAAATTTGATTATTTTTTCATATAAACTTTCTACACACACACGGTCGTCCGTGTTGTTGGAACAGGGGGTTAATATATCGTCAGAAAACTTCCGATCAGTTACTTACACAGAAACAGTTTTTTATCAATTAAAATTTTTAACTACGAGTTTAATTAACTTAATTAAGTTTTTAATTGCTTTAATTAATTCTAGTGAAAAAACTTAATTAATATTATCAAATTGTTTACAGGTGAAAATTTAATTAATATTTTTAATTGATATTACAAAATTTTTCATATATATATTTTCTGGGTATATTGAAAATGAAAACAACTTTTCAGATCTTCTTGTTGCTTTAAATACAAGTTATCAGTCGAATATTTCCTGTCGTCTTTGTGGGGCAGGACGCAAGCCTCGTAGCATTTTAAACCTTAAAACATATATTTATAAGGTTGACACCTTTTCCCCAAAGTAATATTTATAATTTTCTAACATCATCTCTGCCTCAATTCGAATAGTTTGGGCTTTTCTGGTTTTTTATAACGATCTCTTTTAACAGTCTACAAAAGGCGGGGACTTACACACAAAAAAGTAATATGAATGATTTTGTAATATCAATTAAAATATTTGTAGTATCAATTAAAAAATTAATTAAATTTTCACCTATAAGCAATTTGATAATATCAATTAAGTTTTTCCAGTCAAATTAATTAATACAATTAAAAATTTAATCAATACAATTAAATTCTTAATTGAAAATATTAATTGGCAAATACTTTTTACTGTGTAACCCTTCACTCCAGACGAAATGAATAATTATAATGAATAATTATCTATTCGCTTCCTCTTTGAGGATTAGAACTTTTTGTATTTTTCTAATAAAAATTTTAGTTTTATGGCAATATAAGGAAATTCAGCAAACTTCTCCTTTCACTCGCAGATGAAGGGCTCCGTTTGGACACTACATATGGGTAATTCCAGAAAAAGGTCAACCAAAAAAAAATATTTTTCTCAAAAATTTTTGTTTTATTTCGAATAGTTAAGCTTAGAAGTCTATACTTTATAAATGTAAAAGCATTTTTTCAAAAATTTTGGTTATGTTTCCAATAATTGAGGTTAATATAATAATTAATTTTATAATATAAAAGCATTTTTAATTGTTGAAATTTTTACCGAAATATGCGACTGTAAGAAACTATTTTTTTTTTTGCTGAGCGCCTTTTATAGATTATTTAAATTATTTTTTTTTGTAATTTGCAAAATTTTTTACTATCAATACCGTTACGTATTAGCACCAAAAAGGAAAATGTAGTCAGGGTGACCGATAACATTTTTCAAAAAGTAGCACCAAATGGAAATTTATCAAAAAAAAGGGGCAAAATTAAAAAAACCAGAAAATTACACTAAACTTTTTATTTTGAATGTATTTTTATAAAATTCACTCTAAAAAAAGGGAGAAAAAAGTGGCGAGGCAGTCGAAAAAGTAGCAATTTGCCACTTTAGACGGTCAAACGGCCACGCTGAACGTAGTTCTTATAACAGAAGATTTTTGAGTTCTCTTTCACTTATATCTTAATGTCGCATTCGTCACATAAAATAAATATTAAGTAATTTTTTTCAGCAGTAAATAAGCATTTTTTATTGTTCAATTTATTTTGAATTAAAGTTCAATCAAGATTAGCAAAGTTACTGCATTTAGTTCTCTTGGAAAAAGATTGTCGATCTATCTGCCTTGTCGAGTCCTTACCTATTTTAAAAAAAAATTAAAACAAAATTTTCATATTTCATAAATCTACACATAAACGATCTTCTTTCACCGTCATTTCCATATTCGCAAAAAAAATTATTTAAAAAATTTCGCTGATTTATATTTATTTCTATAAGTGCATAAAAATAACTTCTATTTTTATCGCGTCCGTATATCACTGACATTTGCTTATATCTTCTTGAGATATAGTTCATATCGCCCAAAATTTTTTCCTAATTATACTACTCCTTCGCTGGTTTGAAATACTTGAGATATATTTTGGATATTTCCATTACTTTCTTTGTTGTTTGTGGTTTATCGACGTAGACAAGTGACTTAACATAACACCAAAGAAAATAATCCAATGGGGTTAAATCACACGATATTAATAGCCAATTAATTGGGCCATTACGAAAAATTAGTTTTTCATAAAAAGTTTCTTTGAGTAAATAAATTGTAGCGCTCGCTATTGGAACCACATACCAGCAGATTAATGCCACGTAATTGAGGTACGAAAAAATTTCGAATCATGTTCCTATACCGTTCGCCGTTGACAGTAACATTCTGACCAACATCGTTTTTGAAGACATATGGGCCAATAACTCCGCCAGACCATTAAGCGTACCAAACAGTAATTTTCTGTGGATGTAATGTTGTTTCGACAAAAGCTTGTGGCTTCTCCTCACAAACAATTGCGACGATTATGCTTATTTACGTACCCAATCTACCAGCAAAGGGCTTCATCGAAAAATAAAATTTTGAATAATAATTCTAAATCTATAGAACAATTATTTTGATTAAAAATTTCAACAACTTGCAAGCGCTGGTTTGGTGTAAGATGATTTGTAATGAAATTATAAATGTTAAATTAATGCTCCAAGAAAGCAGTGATGCCAACTCAAATTTCTGACACTCTAAGCAAAACACGCTTTATAACTTAATACTAGTTTCAGTCTATATAATCGAGTATCTGACCTGTTGTAGAATTTTTTAAGAAAGTTTGTCTTGGATTTTTTTTCTAGTTTTATAGATTTTTTCGTTTTGCCGTTTTTTTAAATTTTGAGTGATTTTTTAGTTTGAGCGATTTTTAGAGATTTAATGCTTTTTTCGTTTTGGCGATATTTCCGGTTCCCTGCGATTTTTTTAGTTTTAGCGCTTTTTCCATTTTGGCGGTTTTTTAGCTTTTTTCTTTTTTTTGTTAGTTTTTAGGCGTGTTTTTTACTTATGATGATTTTTCTGCTTGTCAGCTATTTATTTTATTGTTGCTGATATGTTTCATTCAAGCTCTTTTTTCATCGTTGCGATTTTTCTTTTCGGCATTTTTTTAATTTTGGAATTTTTTAGGTTTTAGCGTTTTTGAAAATTTCAAGAGTTTGCTTTTTGCTTTCCAATCAAGTTGCCAAAATTACATTAACTAATGAATTGATTTGGATTGTTTTTAATTTTAGTCTGTATAAAAATTTTAAGTATCTATATATGTAATTTTCTGTGTATTACATTACATATTTAACATTTTTCGGTACTCGCTTATGTTCGTTTTTTCCGTCAGCATTATTTCTCTAAATGTACATGCAATATAAATATACTTATATCTTAAGCTTGTGCTAGAAAATTTTTATTTTAAAAACTTTTGGAAACCCTTTTTCCCTTAAGCAACAAAAAGCGTAGCTTAGATCATAAAAACTTTTATTTAAACACCACTTACTTAAAAAAGTTATAAAAACATCCAATCACATCAACAATGTTTTAAATTCCTTCACAAATCGGACAAGACAAACAAAAAAGGAACAAAAAGAAAAATTCAAAAGACTCATAAACAATTTTTGCAACATTTTAAATACAAGTCCGCAGACGTCGTCGGATCAATAAAAATATTAAAAAATAACTGAAATTATGAATATATACATATATGTATGTATGTATATCGCATCGTAAATTAAAATTGTTATTAATAATAATTAAAAAAATAAAAAAAAATGCTGATTTAGATCAAGCCGCTAAAATATTTTTAGAAATCAAAATAACACCAACGCCGCCAACATCGACATCGAAGTATAAACTTTTTAAAAAGCTATTTTTCTTGAACAATTTTAATCGATATAAATACTACTAATTTTAATTAAAAATCTTTAACACATACATACATACATACATATGTAGTAACTAAACTACTTAAGCGTTTTCTGTTTATTGGCATAAATTCAACTTAAAAATCATTGATTGAGTCAGTGATCTTTTAAGCTTTTAAAAAGCGTCAGTCTGTCCTCATGTCTTTATGAAATTCAAAGCAAAACTTGTTTGCATGTACATGCATCCACACGTACATAAGTATACATATTTTGCTGCTAAATGCTCCTGATACACGAGAAAAATGACGAAATATTGTGGCACTTGGAGCAGAGTAGACAGACGATGTGAGAGCAAATCAATCAATTTTTGTTTTATTTTTTTATTACATTTTGTTTCGTTATAGCATATTCGTTTTGCATTAAGATAATCGCTGCAGCATGTTTGTTATGCTTCATCAACGTCATCATCATCATCATCATCATCATCATCATCATCATCATAAGCTGCATTGCCACAAAACGAAACGCAGACATCAAATGAAATCTTTAAAGAGCTGGCAAACTGGCATCATCATTATTCTTAAAATCAACACAAGCCAGACAGACAGACACATACATACTTGGAAGAAAGAAAGCATAAAAAAATATTAAAGAAATTAATATATTTAACATTCAAGCGAATCGTGGCGGTTGTGTGTTTTATGCCAAAATAAAAAAATTGCCAAAAGCTTATTACAGTTAAAGGCGGCGAAAATCACTTTTGCTTATGAAAAGAGATGTTTTGCAATTTCAAGACATTAAAGGTCCCTACGAAAAAGTTTTGAGCAAGACACTCATAAAATAGTCTACTAAAAATTTATATCTAAGGTTTGCGCAGTTTCTTGTTAAACTTATAAGGATTATTTTGAGCGAAGTTATCATATGTGACAAAAGTAAATTATCTATATGTCTTGATTTGCATAAAAATAAATCAAAAATAAACACAAAGTTCTAACTTCAGACCATGTAGACATTTTCCAAGGGAACCTGAACTTCCTCACCCTACCATTCACCAAAAATGGTAGATTTGTCATGCCATGTGTAATTTCCACAATATTAATATGCGGCCCATAAGTTATAAATATTCTGGAATGAATAGGGAAGACGAATAAGCGATGTCCGTCTGTCCATATATCCCTCTGTCCGTCTGTCTGTACGTGAAATCGATTTTCGGAAGCTCCCAGAAAAAGGCCTTAGTTTGGTTTATTAGATTGGTATAGAAAATCTACAAAATCAAAAAAACCTTTTCAGAACTGGAAAACAAAATTTTTTTTTCGTAAAACTAGTTAAAACAATTTTTTTTTGTTTTGTATTTCTGTAAAAATAATATTGGTATTCAAAATAAAAATAAAACTAAAAACACGATTCCAGGGTGGGAAAGTTAAATTTTTTTGGTATTTAAAATTAAGCTACTCAAAAATTTTTTTCTTTTTCTCTATAAATTAGACATCTTTACTAATATTATAAATGTGAAAGTGAGTTTGTTTGTTTGTTTGCTACGCATTCACACTCAAACCGCTAAACCGATTTTAAAATTTCTTTCACCAATGGAAAGCTAGATGACCGTCGTCAAATATGCAACATATTTTATGAGTTTCGGAACATGTTTTTATATTTGATATGGATTTTTTTCGAAAACCACATTTCTGGGCTAGTTAGGGTAATTTTCGTTTCAGGTTTTATTTTTTAACCAGTTTGAAACCGGTTTTTATCTATTTTTTTAAACTGATCAATGCGAGCTGAAAAAGCTAATTTTATAGTTATAAAATAGAGTTGTGTAGCTCATGTACGAACTAGTTCAACTGAACAATTCACTTCACTGAGCGCTGTCAGCTCAGTACTTAGTGGTTTCTATATTTTTATCGAGCATTTTCAGTAGATCGTTTTAGACACAAAACCTATAATTTAAATAACGTGTGGACTTCTATTAAACTCATTCAGCAGCTCGTTTTATACACAAACCTGTGTCATTTAATTGGGTTTGCATCTAAAACGACCTAATAAAAGAGTTCGACACAAGTCTTGTGCTTTTTCAGCAAATTTTTTATGTCACACAAGTACATAAAAAAGTATATGTATGTCTGTAGATATATTTCTTAACAAATTCCACTCATTAAACTATTTTAGTTTTATCTATTTTTTGTGTATTTCATATGGTAATGTACGAGTGCGCACACACACACACACACTGTATAAATCTGTCACTTCTTATGCTTCGGTATTCGCTTTTTCTTTATGCTTGAAAAAATGAAAGAGCTGATAAGCACAACTCTATTCTAAAAGAAATAAATTAGTATAAGACATCCGAAAAATCTAAAATAATGAAATGAAATAATGGAAAATTTTAATTTTTTGTTATATAAAAGTATCTAGGTCAAATTAATATATTATTTTTCTTTACAAATTAAATATATTTTATGGTTTATACACAAAAATGTTGGTATAAAAAATTAGACAAATATAAAACACAGCTACAGAGCTGGAAAACTTAAACTTTCTTGGGTATATAAAAGTAACTAAATAAAACATTTTTTTTTATTAATTACGCGTATTTAATATTTTAGAAAAAAACTATATTTGTATTAAAAAGCTGGAAAAGCTAAAATATTTTTCCAGGGCTGGAAACTTTAAACTTTTTTTTTGGCAAGAAAACTTAACTAAAACCACTGTTTTTTGTTCTTTTTAATTAAACATATTGACATTCATTCACACACGAATGTCAACTTTTTGTAACGTCCGTCACCCAGAAATTATGTTTGTTTTTTGTTCAAAGAAAACGAAACTTTTTTTATTTTTTTATATATTTGTGTAGGCCGCCAGCAGCTCTACATTAAGTAAAATTTTAAGAAAAATCGAGTCACATTGTTCTACAAGTTTAATTGCTTGCTGTCGAACGCGACAAAAAAGTGAACTTACTCGTGAAAATTACCATATTTAATATTTAACGAAGATCTTTCCTTAATAATTTTTTTATATTTATTTAATTTTGATATACAAATCTAATTTAAACATAAACCATGGGTACTCATTAGTCTACGAGTCTTTGCGATATGTTAGCTATTACGTTTCAGCACAATTATGTTTTAAATCAATGGTCATAAGTTGACAGCTTGACGAGTTTTAAAAAATATATCGTCATAACTACGAAATAAATTAAAGTACATGTTTCATTAAATTGGAAAATTGAGACATTAAACAGTTTTGTAATATGTATTAAGTTTTATTAAATTCCAGATTAGTTGGTATATGGATGTATTTTAGGATCAATTTTTCCACCCTTGCCATAATTTGTGTTGCTTTTGGTAAAAACCATAGTTGGAACAGAACACAGAAATTATTTTTTACTATCACTATAGATACTTATTTGATTCAGTTCTCGGTGTCGGTATCGATATCGGTATCAATATGGTAAAAGTTTTAACTTATATATGCACCAGACAACTGCAGCGATACACCGCAACAATAAGTACACAGTTCAAACACACAGTCTATCGTTGACAACTGTGTCTCTCACACCTCAACGAAATCTGTGCTGTGTGTGTTTTTTTTTATAGAACATTCTTTTGCAAATATCTTTATGCGATCACAATTGTACTTTGCATTATTCGTACTGTGTCAGAGACACAGTATGCAAGCAGCGATTGCAAAAATGCGATGAGAGCGAACACAGCACTCAGGGCGTATTAATGCTCTTAGTACTTTGCAATTTCACAATCGAGTCTCTTTTTTGCATGTTTTGCTTTTATAATATTAATTTTTAGTTATCCCTTTGGTTTTTGTTTGTTTTTAGTTTTGGCAGATCAGCTAACTGTGTAATTTTTGATACTGTACACATATAAAACTTACTGTGTCGGTGGCACCGTAACCGCAAAAAACCAAACAAACTTTCTACACTCCACAGGCAATGAAACACACACCCGACAATTAGTAACAAACAACATGAGTGCGCTCTTGATTGATTAAAAATAATACTGTGTCGACAATGATTGTACAGATTGCTGTTACTGTGTGACCGATACAGTAATTTCTATGTGTGTACAGTAAGTGGCAAAAATTACTGATTATGCAGTTCCCTGATATGAACATTCAAGATGCCTTAGATGTGGGTGAATAAATTGTCATTAGAAAATGCTGATTGATATCTGTTTTCCTATAATTAATTGCCCCTCATTCATTTAAAAAAGGGAGAATATTAATAATTTAAAAAATTCAAAATCAGAGTATACAATAAAATGTTCAACTATTTCTAATATCGAAAAGAAAATTATTGAATTAAATTATTTAGCCGACCCAGCCGAATTCCGAGTTAAAAATTTATTTTTCACAACCCGAGCTGGTAGACGTTGATACCCTGTAGTTCTTCACAAGTTGTAACAGGATGCCCACGAGCCTTTTCTGAAAGTTTAGACTTTTAATCAGAAATAATTCATAGTTAGGCTCAAGTTCAGTAATTTCAATTCTTATTGAATGAAATATTTTTTTTTTATTAATTAATGTGAGTTTCTAAAGAAGAGAAGAAAAATTAAACTTAGACTTTAAGCTGGGGGAAATACCGATACTTTTCTGTGCAGCCACGCACTTCATCAGCACCCTAGTCTATCTACTTGGGTAGAGATTCTTATTAACATCAGCTATTTAACTTAAATGTACAATGAACGGAATATGAGAAACGATTGTTGTGTATACTATTGATTTACCTTTGGTAAACACATTTATAAGTATCACTATTAATTTTTCTGTTTTTTCCAATTTTTCATTTTTCTATTTAGGTTAGCACGAAATTATTTTACTCTACCTCAGTATGTTTAACTATTCTTACTTATCTTTTTACGATCATCACATTAATTATTTTTACTTATTCGATGTACCATTTCTGATTAAAATTCACTACAGTTCAATTAAAATATCTAAAAATTTCTCACTCAATACATCATGGGCACGTGACAAAAATATGTTCACTTGGCAATCACTGTTCACTTGGCCATCACAGTTTCAGAATGCTGGAAATCCAAGTAAAAACTGTAGAATGCAACAACAAGTAACATAGACCACTACAATAATACTTACATGCATGTACCGATGGTACATCGAATAAGTAAAAATAATTAATGTGATGATCGTAAAAAGATAAGTAAGAATAGTTAAACATACTGAGGTAGAGTAAAATAATTTCGTGCTAACCTAAATAGAAAAATGAAAAATTGGAAAAAACAGAAAATTAATAGTGATAGGTATAAATGTGTTTACCAAAGGTAAATCAATTGTATACACAACAATCGTTTCTCATATTCCGTTTCATTGTACATTTAAGTTAAATAGCTGATGTTAATAAGAATCTCTACCCAAGTAGATAGACTAGGGTGATGAAGTGCGTGGCTGCACAGAAAAGTATCGGTATTTCCCCCAGCTTAAAGTCTAAGTTTAATTTTTCTTCTCTTCTTTAGAAACTCACATTAATTAATAAAAAAAAAAAAATATTTCATTCAATAAGAATTGAAATTACTGAACTTGAGCCTAACTATGAATTATTTCTGATTAAAATTCACTACAGTTCAATTAAAATATCTAAAAAGTTTAGACTTTTGCCTAAGCTTCACTGTCTGACCAAGAAATCCCTCCTCCCCCCACCACCACAACAACGATTTTTGACCACGCGAAGTAAGCTGCTGCAAAAGTGTTCCCCATCTTAGGAAATATTTTTTAGATACTCAAAATTTATTTCTTTGAAAAAAAAAACTTCAAATGTCATTTAAACTTTTCAATTTTCTATTTCACTCAGAAAGCTACTACGCAGTTTCTACAAGCGCACTATTGTAGGTTTTACTATGATGTTAACTTGTACTTGAAACCGTGAAAAATTGTTAACTACACGTTCATTGTTTAACTCAAAAATAAATACATAAATAAAATACCGCCTTGCATACTCGTAAGTATAAAAACGATCGAGTTAAGCTTTTGTTTAAACATTTTGATTTGGCGCCTTGAAGGCAATTTTAGATGACGAGTTGCAGGTAAAGCACATTTTACATTTGTATGCATACATACACATACACGCACATCCATGCTTACAGCACTTGGAACTCACGTAACAGCCTTGCTCTTTTGGCATCGTTTATGAATAATGCAACAAAGAACAGCAACAACATAATATTGCAATAACATTACAAAAACAAAAAAAATTTTAAAAAAATACAACTCTAGAAAAAAAAACATTTGCCACAAAAAAACTCTAAAACTTATAAAAAGCTTGAAGCAAAAACGTAACCGGCTTGTGATGTGGCGAATGATGACGCTGAGATGTTGCGTTTATTTTTTAAGAATTTTTTCATACTTTTTATTTTACTCAAACTATGGAATGACCTTAAATGTTCATGGAGTGGAAAACAAAACAATACAAATAAAATGCTGAAAAGAATTTTAAAATATTTTCATTTACAATTATGAGTGACGCTGATGATTTTTTGTTCGGAGGTGACCATAGGCGATTTTTTGTGTTTATTTTTTAGAAAACATTGTAATTGTCAAGGTGAATTTCGTTACAGGTGGTGCACGTACATATCACAGCTGAGCCATTGCTGCTGTTTTTTTTTTTTTTTTGATGTGTAAACATCTATACGCTAGGGGGTAAAAATCTTTTTCAAAATACAATCACAAATTTTGAGTAAGATCGTAAAGCATTATCAAATCGGTGTGATCTATCTATGAATGTATTAGTGTAATCATACGAATAAGAGTACAGAGAAACTTAACAGCTGCATAGAAATACACTCAACCGAATTTTAAAGCATACTTTCAGGGGCAATGTTAATTTTAATAAAAATTGCTTGATTGAAGTGTAATAGTGTCGCCAGTGTGGATAAAAAGATGTGTTAAAAAGATGAAAAATATAAAATAAATAAAATAAATATAAACTTTTCAATAAAAGAGCGTTTTAAATGTCAAATATTTGTTTAAAAGATATATATAGCAGTCATTAAAATGAATTTATTATATTATATTATAACATATCTTCATTGCGTACTGCTGCCTTACACTGAAGCTGATGCACGACAATTGGATAACAATATCCATGTCATGCCAATTATTATGGGTGGATATTTTAATACAAATTTTGCAAACCAAAACCGTCGCAAGCTTTATCCAAATTTTTATTTAACGTTTTCCACTTGCATATGAGCAACTCTCCACGAACCCCCACAACTAATAATTCCACTACTATAAATGCAGTTTTTCATAGATTTTTAAATACAGTAGAGTCATAAATTTATATGTATATCTTATTTTAGTTAACATAAGCCAATATTAAAAAAAAATGTTCATTACTAGATGTTTACACATCTCCCCTGTGTCGGACTCACATTGCCTTTTTTCATTTAAAATTGAACAATAGGTTCAAAGTTTTTTTATCTAAAAAAAATTTGAAAAATGTTATAAGAAAATTTCATGAAAAATATTTTGTTAAAAAAAAATGCAACCAAATTGAATACCAAAAAGCTAAAACTTAGGCCTGTCCCACGATGTCAACAACGTTCAATTTGTCGGATAGTTACATTGGAAACAACAACAAAATTTTAAAATTTGTTTTTCTATTGCATGTAAGTGTGCGACAAGTCGCGCTCTTAACATCGTGGGACAGGCTCTTAGACCCTTTTAAATATCTAATGTTGCCAATTTTCTTAGTGGGAGCTGCCACACAGTGCACTTGGGGAAATTGTCCCCTTTTATTGGTCAAAGCCACAAAATCAAAAAAAATTAGTGCTTTTCATATAAATTTTCTACTCAAGTAGGCCGCCTGGGGTGTGGAGTAAAATACTTTTGACAAACTCTATAACAAATTTATTGGAATGAATACTCATTTAAGCAATGAAACGAAGTTTAATCTGAAGGTTTAGGGTTCGACTCGCACCAAAGATTCTTGTCTGCTTCCCCACAAAGTCTGAAAGTCTCGATTAATATTATCTTCAAAATAAGTTACTACATAATTTTTAGTTGCATTTTTAAATTAATAAAAATAAATAAATATATAACTATTAATTGTGATGTATGCAAAGTTTCATTGTCATAGTGTATAGAATGTATTGAAACCGTTTTATTGTCTGAATATCTGATTTTTCCTTCAGTGTACTGCAGCTGATTTTTTTTTTATTATTTTCTCTGGCCACCTTCAGTCACTAAAATTGCATTTAATAATTTATTTTCCACCTTCGCTTTTGATTTTTCAAGCAATGCACTTGCTGCAACTTAAAGTTAATTAATAATAATTGTGTATAACTTTTTATTTTATTTTTTTTTGTTAAATTCTTCTGTTACTCTTTCTTAAATCACGTTTTAATTTTTTTTTGTGTTACAATAAATAATTGTTGCATTCTATACAATGTGCTGTAGTAGTTTTGTATTGAAAATTTAATTCTTATTTTAAAGTGGGAAAACTACTAACTAAAGTAACCGATTGCATGACTTCCTCAACAAGAACTAAAAAAAATGTTTCCTTAGAAAATTCTTTATGCAAGGTTTTGGTTAAGTTGGTGATACATTAACATAAATTTCTAATTATGCAACACACATTGAGCGGTAGTTGTAGAAAATTTTATTGCATTCATAATAATAAAATAATTTGCAATTGATTTGCAAGATAACGAACACTCAGAGAAATTAAGGAGTTGAGAATAATTAAAATTATACATACGGCCATCTTCTGCAAACCGAATCCGAGTAAATTTTTAGTTTCCCAAAAATAAATAATGGTAACTTCCATTAACGTATTTTAAATCATACACACTAAATTAATTTCAAGTATGATATTTCGATATTTAGAAAACTACAAAAAATGTCTAAAAAAATTCGCTATTAGTGCATTTAATTTTTCTAAATCGAGCGTTTTTATATCGACTCGATTTACAAAACAGGCAGAATAATGAAAAAAAAAAACAAAATTTAAAAATAGGACTGGTCAATAATTCCTTGACTTTTAGATTAAACTACAGCTATAAAAAATAATTTTATTTTTCAACGTAGCCTCCTTGGAGGTCTACACATTTTGTCCAATATTTCTTCAATTTTTCATCTCTTCCAAAAAATAACATTCATAGATATCCTCAAAATGGGTATTTTTCTTTGAGAAATCATTTCATCGTTGGAGTCAAATCTCTTCGGAAGCAATAGGGCGGACAAGGCAGCAAATTAATAATCAAATTCATGGATTTTTTAGTTTAACATTTGTTCACGCACTAATAATCCCAAATTATTATTTTACTTATTCAGTAAAATATTTTTTTTTTAAATATATTGAAATTTATTATTAAGGGATTTTTACCAAATTTGGCATTATATTCCCTATTGATTGTTTTACGCATTATACCGCGTGAATCCTAAAAAGTTTTATTAAAGTGCGACTTTGACTCGCACAAGAAGTTTTCCTTACGGACACGGCATATGTAATACTATATAAACTTAAGCCTATACAATCGAAAAGCTCACCTCATGTAGACATTAAAAAAATGTTATACCCGATAAAGCTGTTTTTAGTTTTTGCGTTTTTTTAGTATTGGTACGTTTCTAAGTTTGTTTCCATTTATGGAATTTTTCGGCTTTTAGCTTTTTAGGATTCCGTACACCAAAGGTGAAATTAGTAAAGTGCGACTTTGATCCGCGCACGAAGCGTTCCGTACGGACACGAGATATGTAATTCAATACGAACTTTAGTAGCCTATATAAAATATAATTTTGGCAATTTTTTCGTTTTTGACGTTTTTTTTTTAATTTTGACGATTTTTTGTTTTGGCGATTTTTTTAATTTTGGCGATTTGTTCGGTTTTTGGATTTTTTTCCATTTTGGGCATTTTTTTAGTTTTGAGATTTTTTTCTCGTTTTGGTGATTTTTTTTTAGTTTTCAAATTTTTTTCTCGTTTTGGTTAATTTTTTCGGTTTTTGGCGTTTTTTTATTTTTTGGCGATTTTTTCGTTTTGGCGATTTTTTTTTAATTTTGGCAA
This sequence comes from Tachina fera, assembly GCA_905220375.1. Taxonomy (NCBI): domain Eukaryota; kingdom Metazoa; phylum Arthropoda; class Insecta; order Diptera; family Tachinidae; genus Tachina; species Tachina fera. Next base: position 80,381,984 of record LR999966.1, read on the forward strand.
TTTTTGGTTTTTGGCGTTCCTTCATTTTGGCGACTTTATTCAGTCTTAACACTTTTATTCTTTTTTTATTTTTGGCGATTTTTTTTCGGCTTATTGCGATTTTTCAATTTGGCGGTTTCTTTTAATTTTGGCGATTTTTTTTCATATTTTTCATATTTTGGTACTGGAGCCTTTTTCGCGTTTGGCGAGTTTTTCGGTTTTTGGCACTTTTTTCATTTTGACGATTTTTCTCATTTGGACGATTTTTTCGGATTTCGCGACTTATTTAGAATTAGAATTTTAGCATTTAATATTAGAATTTTTTTTAATTTTTTTCATTTTGGAGATTTTTCTTTTAATTTTTGGCGTATTTTTTTGTTTTGGCGATTTTATAATTTTATGATTTTTTAGTTTTACCGTTTTTGAAAATTTCAAGAGTCTGTCTGTCCGTCACACGCTATTTCCTCAGGATCCGTAAGAGCTACGGAGCTGAAATTTGGACAGAGTATGTAGAACCTTGGCCGCTACAACAAAAAATACATGAGAATTAAAAATTAAAGGGCGTTTTAAAACGAGCAACGAAAAATGCTAAAATCTCATGTAATATACATACAATTGTATGTACATATGTATACTGACACTTGAAATTTGTAAAAATTAGTACATTTTTAAACAGACTACAACAATTAACACAAAAATTTAAAAAAATTTAATTTAAAGGGTTGTCCATCAGTTAATGCAATATTGACTATGTAATTTTGCTATATCTTGGAAACCGTAACAGGTAAACTCTTGAAATTTTCAAAAACGGTAAAGCTAAAAAACCTAAAAATTATAAAATCGCCAAACCAAAAAAAAATCGCCAAAAATTCAAAATAATCGCCAAAACGAAAAAAATCGCCAAAATCCGAAAAAAAGTCGCCAAACGCGAAAAAGGCTCCAGTGTTAATTGTTGGAAAAAAACTCCAAAAACCGAAAAAATCGCCAAAAAAAAATTTTAACATTTTTGTAAATTTTTTTGTCCTTTTTTTATATTGCTGCTTTTTTAGTTTGTGTGAATTTTTTGGTTTTTCGCGATTTAGTTTAGTTTTAGCGTTTTTTTATTTAATTCTGGTGTTTTTATTAGTTTTTGTCGATTTTTCTTGGTTTTGGTGCTTTTCTTAGTTTTTTTATGGATTTTTTCGGCTTTACGCGCTTATTTAGTTATTACGCTTTTTTTCGATTCTGACGATATTTTTGTTTTTGCCGAAGTTTATTAAATTCTGACGCTTATTTTCGTTTTGGTGATTTTTTTCACATTTTGACAATTATTTAGTTTGGGCGATTTTTTAATTTAACCGATTTTGAAACACATGTTGTAGTCTATATAATCAAAGTTTAGCCTATATAATCAAATATCTTACGTGATGTAGATTTATAAAAAAAATAATACACGTTAAACTTTTTATACGGTTTTTGACAATTTTTTTTCCTGTTTTGCTATTGGATCTTTTTTAAGTTTTAGGAGTTTTTTGAGCGAATTTTTAGCTGTGGCTTTTTTATTCGTTTTTAGCGTTTTTTTTTTGTCTTGACGCTTTTCTTAGTTTAGTTTTTATTATGGGATTTTTTGGGCTTTACGCGCTTATTTAGTTATTACGTTTTTTTTTCATTTTTGGCGATTTTTATGTGTTTTGCGCTGTCTTATTACGTTCTGGCTCTTATTTTTGTTTTGGTGATTTTTTTCCGATTTTTTGCGACTTTTTTATTCTGGAATTTTTTAATTTTAGAGATTTACCCCCATATGCAAAATAATTAAAGTGTGCTTGAGGTGTACGTTAAGACAAAATTTCCATACAAAAACCGGTTTAACGTTCACTTGAAGCTTACGTTAATTTTTTGCATATGGGGGTTAATTTGAAACAAAAGTAATACACAAAAATATATTTAATACCCGGTAAATTTTTTATTCGGGTTTTGGCAATTTTTTGTGCATATTTTACGGTATTGGTGCTTTTTTAATTTTTGGTACTTTGGCTTTTTTTCTTCTTGAGTTTTTCTTCGTTTTCGGAGATTTTTTTCGGTTTCATGGTGATTTCTTCGTTTTTTAAAATTTATTTAATTTTAGTGTTTTTAAAGTCTTAAAAGTTCATTTCGCCTCTTACGGTTTCCAAGATACAGCATGTTTTCAAAATTACATCTCCACATTTACATTAACTGATAGAATACCCTTTAATTTAGGTTTTTTTTAATTTCAGTGTTAATTGGTATAATTTGCACAAAAATACACTAACTTTAAAACTTTCAATTGCGTATATATATTTTTCTGTTTACTAAACTGGTATTTCCGGATTTTTCGTTGCTCGCTTTAGAACACCTTTTAATTTTTAGCTGTAATATACATATTTGTTGCTGTAGCGGCCAAACTTTTACCTATTCTGTGAAAGTTTGACCTTCTTTGGCGCCAATTTACCCCTGAGAAAACCACTGTATCGACTAATGTTTAAATTTTGGTGTGTTGTGGTGAGTTCAGATTTCATTAACGATTACAAAATGGCGCATAAGCTCGTCAATTAGCGTGACATAACCGCCGAAAAAGCTTATGCGACATAGCTTTAAATTTTTTTTATAATAATAATAATTATAATAATAATAATAATAATAAAAAATAATAGATTTTGTAAAAAAAACGAAGTCTAAAAATTGTGTCGGTTAAGCTTTTTTGGCGGTTATGGCTCGGTATGCCCATATTACTTTTCCACTCAAAAGGGGAAAAAAAGCACAATGTGTGACTTTTTATAATACTTTTAATTATTTCTTTTTCTGTGATATGACATAATAATATATAATCACATCCATTACTATTGACCGGTCATGTTAAATAAAACATATCCATAAATGAATATATGTACATATGTATATCCATATTTTTATGTACCTTATATTCATTTACAGTATAACACATGAGTGATTTTTTTTAATAAACATTTTAAGCGGATTTCGTTGTAATTCTTAATGTTTGCCATTTTTATGGTTTTAACAAATTACAACATTTTGTTAAAAAGAAAATTAAAATTATTTACTAATCCTTGAAATCCAAGAAAAAAAATGAGAAGAACCAAAATTTTTTAAGCATTAGACAAAAGAGCAAATATACACGGTACACATTTGTTAATCTCAAGTGTTTCATTATAACAGACAAGGACTTAAAATATTTGAACAAATTACTAGCAGTTTTGTTAAGTACATACATACATACATACATATACAGATGTATGTATGTACATCGTAATAGTTATCAATACAATAAAATAAAATAAAATTAAAATTATTTATGTGCTTCATATGTCACACATTCTATGGTGTTTGCAACGAAAATCTATATAATTTCTAAGAGTTTTAAAAATGTCCCATTTTGAAGAGGCTCTTTCTTCATTTATTGCCTTACTAAGTATATGAATACATACATATGTATATATATGTATGTGTGTGTATGTTTGTATTGTATGCATGTGCATTGTTTGAAAAGTATCTGTGTTAACGCTATTGTTTGTCCATCTCAGCATGCGGCCTTTTGATACAAAATATTATAAATTTTGTTTTATACGAGCATTATTGTTGTTATTATTGTTACGGCTACTTAGTGTCATGATGTGTGATGATTACTGTAACTGTGTTCCATTGTATTATATCGTCTGTTTGTTTGTTCTTTTGTCAGGGGTTCTCTCTGTTGGCATTATATACACATATATACATTGTTTCAGATCTAATAATTTATTTACTTAAGAGATTAATTTTGTTTTATTTTTGTGTTCAACAAGAAAAAAAAAAGAACAACAAATTTGCCATTTGAGAAAAAATAATTGACTTTTGTTTTTTAACGATTGCGAAATCTATCAACTGAACATTATTGTGGAGATTAAAACTCTTTAAGCAAACCAAAAAAAATCCAGCAACGAAAATATCTGTTGTCTTGTTTCGCTATTTTATGCTTGCACTGTAATACAGAAAAGCTAAATAACCAAAACTCAAGTTTTTTTAGTTATCCGATGTTTTCTCTAAAACGTAGTTCGGATAACTGAAATTTGTTACAGTTAAGCGTATTGCTTAAAATCAGTATAATAATACAATCGAAAAATACAATAAAGCACGTAAGAGCGAGAAGGACAAATGCATTTTGCTATTTAATTTTTTAACTGACAAAACATGCACAATTTTTTCAGTCTTAAGCTATGCAATCGATTTCTAATAAATAAATTTGTCAATGTTTATTTTTCACTAAAACAAAGTATGTTTCATACAAAACGTAGTTGTGGGCTTGCTTTTGGTTTTCAGTAATACGAAATTTTTAGTAAAGCTATGTTTCGCTAAAGCGAAGTGAATAAAACTAGCTGCGTTTAAAATAAGTGTGGGGATTTGTACTGCTTTCAGTAATCCAATTTTTTCAGTAAAGTGTGTTGCGCTAGAGCGGATTCGGCTGTATGCCCCTAATTACTCGTATGAAATTGGTCGAATGACAATCTTCACAATGTATGATTAAAAATTAACGTGAACTTTAACTGCTAGTTATTGATACCAAAACATACCCCTTTTAGCTGTAATTGTACATTTTGAAAAGGGCCGTAAGTCCATATTTTTCTTTGGACAAGATATTTAGAAGATTACATTTGAACAAATCAAATATTACTTTTTACATCATGTAACATTTTAATTTTGAGTTTAACTTATTAAATATTTATTAATTTTTTTTAAAGATTTCTATAAAATTATGTCATGTGGTTCCTATTGGAACAAAGGGCCACAAATAGTTATAATTTACTTTAGTTATTCAAAAACTCTCTTTCCACTCTTTAATTCTTTTCATACTAAAATAAGCGTATTACCTGCTACTTTGCTTCTGAAAAAAAATACCTTTTCACAAACGCACAATGACATTTTTTATTGAAAAATTACTTGTTAAATAATTATAATAAAAGTATTTTAAAGGAGAAATATAAGAAAAAAAAGTGTCATTCTGAAAGTCATCCCAAAAAGTTCATTTTTCAAAATGTATATTTTCCCAATAAGTACTTTTTTAAACCACTTCATTAAAAAATCGGTTTTTAAGTAACTTTTCCAATAAGTACCTTTTTTCAATAGTACCTTTTTTCAAATAGTATCTTTTTTCAAAGAGTAACTTTTTTTCAAAAAGTACATTTTTATCTAAAAGCACCTTCTTTCTAAATCTAAATGTATCTTCTTTCTAAAAGTATCCTCTTTCTGAAAGTACCTTTTTAAAAAAGTAATTTTTTTAAAGTACCATTGCTACAAAAATAGCTTTTATTTAAAGTACCTTTTTCAAAATGTTATTTTTTCCAAAATACCTTCCTTAAAGTATCTCGTCCTAAAATCACATTTTGCAAAAAATGTCTTGTACAAAAAGGGCCTTTTCAAATAAGTACATTTCTTAAAAAAATAAATTATCCTAGAAGTGTATTTTCAAAAAGTAAAATTGCCAATAAGTACTTTTAACGGTGAAATCCTTTTCAAAAAGTACTATTATTAAAGAATATAATTTCAAATTAGGTACTAATTTTTAAAAGTTCTTTCCAGAGAGTTCCTTTTTCAAAAAGAACCTTTTTAAGAAACTGCGATTCCCATAAAGCTCCTTTTGCAAAATGTATCTTGTTTAAAAGCACCTTTTCGAAAATACGCTTTTCTTAAAAAGCTCCTTTAAAAAAATTTTTCAAAAAAGTACTTTTGTCACAAAATATATTTCGGACCTTCTCCAAATAGCGTTTTTCTAAAAAGTAACTTTGCCAAGAAAAAATACCTTAAGCAAGAATAAACTTTTTCAAAAAGTAATACGTCCAAAGAATATATTTTCAAAAAAGTACTTTGCTTAATAGAAACTTTACAGTAAGTTTTTTCCATAAAAAGAACCTTTTTAAGAAATTTCGATTTCAAAAAAGCTCCTTTTCAAAAACTCATCACGTCCAAGAAGTACCTTTGCGAAAATATGCTTTTTTAAAAAGGTCCTTTTCGAAAATATAATAGTTTTTCAAAAAGTACTTTTGTCAAAAAAAATATTTCGTACCTTCTCCAAAATGTGTTTTTCCAAATAGTAACCTTACCAAAAAAAGTACCTTAAGCATAAATAGCCTTTCTCAAAAAGATATTCCAAAGATATTCTAAAGAATATCTTTTCAAAAAGTATTTTTTCTCAAGAAACTTTTAAATAAGTACTTTTTCTAAAAACTACATATTTAAGAAACCAAAAAGCTATTTTTAAAATATAAATCTTGTCACCAAAATTACCTTGTTGAAATATTTTTTTCAAAAGCTACTTTTCCAATATATATATATATATATATATATATATATATATACTGAATAACTAAAATAATAATTTTGGGATTATTAGTGCGTTAACAAATTTAAAAAAAAATTTAAAAAAAAAAATAAATTTTTGAAGGCACTTTTTGGAGAAGGTAAATTTTTGAGAATATGCTTTTTAAAGTACTCTGTTTCGATAAAAAGTACTTTTTGGAAAATGTACTTAATGGAAGGCTACTTTTTGAAAAAAATACCTTAAATTAGTCCTTTTTAGAAAAGATATTCTTAGGAAAAAGTACTTTCTGGAAAAGAGGTTTTTTTTAACTAAAGGCACTTCATTAGGATAGTTAATTTTTATAAAAGCGCTCTTTGGAAAAGGTGTGAAATATGTTTTTATAGAAAGTAAGTTTTTGAAAAAAATATATATTTTTGAAAAAGAACTTTTGAAAAAAAAAATTTGTGAGAAAAGAATTTTTTTTGAAAAAAAATATATTTTTTATAAGGAGCTTTATGGAAAAAGCAGTTGCTTAAAAATGCACTCCTTTGAAAAGGTACTTACTGAAAAGTTTCTTTTTTAAAGTACTTATTAGAAAATATATTTTTTAGAAAAAGTACTTTCTGGAAAAGATTTTTTTAGCTTAAGTTACTTTTTTTTGGCAAAATTACTTTCTGGAAAAACGCTCTTTGGATAAGGTGCGAAATATTTTTTTTGGTAATAAAACTATTTTGATTATACATATATATATATATATATATATATATATATATATATATATATATATATATATATATATATATATATATATATATATATATATATATATATATATATTTATATATATAAATATATTTAAACTTAAATTGTAAAAATTCCCATAAAAAACAATAATTTTCTTAATTTATTTTAAAAAATAAATTTACGTGAACAATTTATATTGTCAAATGAAGCATTTCGCACAAAGTACCTTTTGAAAAATTAATATTTTTGAAAAAGTTTGCTTTCAAAAATATATAAATTTGAAAAGGTACTTCTTTCACTAAACACCTTTTCCTTCAAATATCATACTTGTTCTAAATAGTTCTCTTTTAAAAAAGTATTCATAAAAATTCCTTTCTATTGGGTCAGGTATCCGTAAGGGTATCTAGACGTTACTTTTTTTTTGTACCAAATGATGAGGCTTTTAGCCAATCATAATTATTATTAAATTATAATTTTATTTGTGTTAAACATTTTTGCTGTTTTTATAAATTTTTGATTTTTGAATTTCTTTCTGTTTCATAATTTGCTGCAATTTATTTTCAACACAAGAAAAAATTTAATAGCCGCTCCACAAAAAAGGAAACAAAAATGATTTATCGTTTGAATTACAGATAATTGTGATAATCATACCAAACAAATGCTGATACGTGAACGCAACGAAATGTTTGTTGAGACAAAAAAAAAACAAAACAAAACATAACTGAACTAAAAAATTTTAGTGTTATTTCCAAAATCAATAAATAATTGTATTTCCACCAAAAAAAGTTGATTATTTATTTTTATAGGTTCCTTTTGCTTAGTTTGTGGGAACGAGAGACAAAGGGAATAGAGCCGTTTCTTTTCTCTTCGTCTCTCTCCTAACAAGCTAATCAGCTTAGCAATAAGACTTGCATAGTGTAAATTAGGACTTTGCAAAGTCTTAATTCAGCTGGAAGCAAAACAGAAAGAATTCCTCCCTCTAGTTGCATTAAGACTTTGAAAAGTAAACTTTTCGTGTCTAAAAGGGGTATAGCCTTTATTATGTCTATACACATCATATCAACATATAAAAATTTATTATATTTTATTAAAAATTAACTCCTATTTAGAAACTCTAAAAATTTTAACAAAAGAAAATTCGGATTTCTAATTTGAGTGGATAAAGACACAAAATTAATTTAAAAATAAAAATAAACGTATCTTTCAATTCGATTGCTGAAACTAACGTGAAATTATTGAATAATATTCAACGGAAGTAAATTAAACACCATAGTGCTATAAAATCTTTTGTTGTTTTTATTTTTTTGTTCGAAAACCATAAATGTTTAAAGAAATGTCAGCCGTACAATCATTAACAGTCTCTTACTACTGCACAACAACACACATGTCATAAAAATCAAAATAAGATAGAAGGCAGGAGGAGTACTCGTACTTTTTTTGCGGACGTTTTCTGTGTTGTCTTTCAAAAGGGGGGATACAAATGTACATATATGTATATGTGTATAAAAAAAGGACAGCAGAATATTAAATGATTTACACTAGAACTCATTTACGCCATTTACTGCATTGATTTATTACATTCTGGCACCAAACCACAAAACAAACCACTCAGCCATACCAGGCCAGGCAGGCAGGCAAGCAGGCAGGCATTTAATCAGACACAGTTTGCATTCGTAAAAGTATTTATTGCATTTGCGAGACATGAAAGTGGAAAACAAATCATAAGACTTATTACCCGTTAATGCAAATGTGTGAGTGTGTGTGTACGTTGGTTTTCCTTTCGACAAACAAACACATGCTAAAGCTGTCAACTTTTTGTCAACGCATAATGAAAATGTTGTAAAATCTAAATGCAATCCTCCGTTGTATCTTTTAGTGCGCAAGGGACTTGCTGTGGCTGTCAAAAAATAAATATGTATGTACTAGAGGCCTGCATAAACAGTATGGAATTGTAAATACGTCTTGTTTTTAAATGTTTTCTGGTGGCATTTATTATACTAAACCAATAATAAATGATGTTGTATTATAAGCGAAGCACGATGGATGTATTAGTATTCGTGTATATTGTACGTTTGAGTGTGTGTGTGTAAGATGTGGATGGTAAGCTATTAAGTGTTTAAGGGTGATTTTTTAAAGCAAGCACACACAACTATTGTCAATGCATGTGTGCAAAAAAAAAAAAAAGATCATACACACCAGAGAACAGATTGAATGCATTATTTTTTTGTTTTGAATGCAATCACAAAAAAACTGAATATTGTTGTCAATCCACAACATTTGAAATAAACAACGCATGGCACAATTCAAAGAGATGCGGCGAATTTTATTGCGTGCATTGCTTGTTTTATACAAATGTTCACTGGTCTTGCCAAAAGCAACGAATACTCAGTGAATGGTGCAAATGCTTTTGTGTTTGACCACAACGTAGTATTTGTAGTTTATGCTTGTATAAAACTCCTACATTAGTATTAATAAAACACGATAGAGATTTGAAATGTATTTTGTGTCGAATTTTATATAAAACAGTTGTTACATTTCAAATCTATTTTACATTTTGCAAATCTTACTTTTTTTATTTTCTTTTTTTCTAACACCGTAAATATCAGTATTTATTTTTTATAAAATTTCCTCCCTCACACTTCATTTTTTTTTATTTATAAACATTAAAATCACTTTAAATAAACTTATTTAAACTTGTTATACAAAAGATCACCGAATACTGAGTGAATGGTACGAATGAAATCCATTCTTTCATGCAGCATCATTTCATTTCGCTGCTTGTGTTTTTCTTTAAAAACTCACATTAATTAATAAAAATATTTCATTCAATAAAAATTTAAATTACTGAACTTAAGCCTGACAAAAAATTATTTCTGATTAAACATTTCTTATTGTTGTCGAATATATGCAAGGCAATAGCAACGAATTTATGAATTGTTAGCAAATACGAATAGTCTCATTCTGTTCGCTGATACACACCACGTGGGTGTGTATGTACATGCATTTGTATTTGCACGTTTGTATATGCGCCCATGCGTAGAAAGAAACAAGCATCACAAATTCTTTCGTCTCGAAGTATTTCCATTTTTACTCCTACACCTGCAATAACTTAAACAAATGTATTGCCAACAGCTTGTTGTTTATCATTTATCTTAAAAATTATTGTAAGTGGTCATGTACAGGACTTTAATATGTGCGTATGTATCAACAAACTACAAATACAGATTTTAAAATTAATAAAGCAAAAAAAGAAAGAAAAAAAATTATATGCCTTACAATATAAATGAAGTCGTTAAAATTTTAGATTTTGAAACAAATGCAGCAGTTCATTTACACATTTTTCAAAATGTTAATGATGCTGTTGTTATTGCGTTTTCATAGTAAAAATATAAATTAAATTTATTTGCAAAATATTCTTTGTACATGCATACGAGAAATAGTATCTACCAGAACTCACATCAAATCAAAGTGTATACCGGCTTTTTAAGTCTAGTACGAAGCACGTCTGTATGTTCAGGGTACAAGATTTTATTTGTTTGTTTCAAATAATGAAATGTATTTAAAGTTTAAATTTTAAACAGTAGTGTTCCAATTGAAAGGATGTTTGATGGCATGCTAAATTGACAAATGCATGCAAAGCACTTTGGGCTTCATTAAATGTTTTTTTTATCTTGTTGGTGTTGAGGAAAAAGCAGTTTTTTGTACTGTGGCTGCTAAATATTTCTTTTAACATTTTATTGCGTGTTGTGGTAAATTTACTGCCAAGGTTTTTTTTATTGTTTATTATATTTCTATATTCATATGTACACACATGCATACATACATACATATGTATATGCTTATATATGTACATATATATACATGATTTTTAAGTAAGACATGCGTTTTGAAATAACTAAAATAAATATTTAAACAAGACTAAATTTTTAAAGGATATTTTTCATATAAAGGCAGGGTACGAAAATAAATGAAAGGTAATGGTTTTTATACCCTTTACGACAACTGACAGTTTAAGTAATCTTTGAGAGTACTTCCTATCACCTTGCTTCCCTATGATCCTCTCTCACTATCATCTCTTCAACTCACAGGTAGTACAAAGGGATCACGGTAATGGATCCAAGTATGCTGGTCTCTAAATTTCACTCAGCCTGCTAACCTAACCTACTCTTTGAGTATTTGCAGTCAAACAACTATGAATGCGTACAGATAAAAATTAAAAACATGATCATATACAAACATAAGTATTAATCTTAAAAAAAAACATATAACTACAAACATCCAACAACTATGTTTATAAAAAAAAACTATAAGTAAAATTTATAGACTGTTTTAGCTACATCCACATGCTTGAGTACAAAAATACTTTCACTACTAATCGGCTAGACAGGTGTATATACGGGGATATTTTATTTATACACACACCATAAAGCATGTTTTCAAAAAGCCTCACACATTCGCACGCATTTGCCATTCCATTTTATATGCTGCAATGTATGTATATGTTGGCGTATGATGAATAAATATCCCGAGTAGTATGCTTATTGTTATGTCTGTTCCTTTAACTTTAATAAAAGATATTAAACCAATTTTTAATTACCTTAACTTTAATTATTCGTCTTTTGATTACAACTAACTTAAGAACTTAAAGCTAATATTGTACAAGTAGATATGTAATGAAAATGCCCTATATAGTAACCGTAGTTAATATTGATCCGTCGTCTGATTTTTTTTATTGATTTTTAGTAAAGGAAAATATTACTTAATATATCGCCAAAGGGCTACTGAGACCGTTAAGCAAGTATTAATATTTTAATCAGATTTTACTGGAAAGAATTCGTACGATATTTGTTTCGACTTTCAAAAAACTTAACGTAAAATAAAATAAATAAATTCAGTGAAGTGCGACTTTGACCCGTGCACGAAGGGTTCTGTAAGGACACGAGATATGTATTTCAATACGAACTTTACCTTTTGGCATTTTTTTCGTTTTTGGGTTTTTTCGGTTTTAAGAGTTTTTTTTTTAGTTTTGGGGTTTTTTGAGTTTATTGACGCTTTCTGAGTTTTGGCACTTTTTTCTCGTTTTGGCGACTTTTTTTCTTGGTTTTTAAAGTTTTTTTTACTTTTGACGATTTTTTTATTTTGGCGATTTTTTTATTGTGCTGATTTTTTTAACTTTGGCGTTTTTTTCATATAGGTGATTTTTTTTTTGGTTTTGGCAATTTTTTCGATTTTTGGTGTTTTTCTTTCATTTTGGCAATTTTTTTAGTCTTGGCACTTTTTTCTCGTTTTGGGGAGTTTTTTCTGTTTTTGGCGTTTTTTTTTCATATAAACAATTATTTTGGTTTTGGCGCATTTTTCGCGTTTTGGCGATTGTTTTTCGGTTTTTGGTGTTTTTTTCATTTTGGCGATTTTCTAAATTTGGGCGATTTCTTCGAATCTGGCGATTTATTTTAGTGCTAGAATTTTTTTTAATTTTGGCGATTTTTTTTGGTTTTGGCGATTTTTTTCGTTTTGGGGATTTTATAATTTTCGGAATTTTTAGTTTTACTGTTTTTGAGAAAACTCTCAATCTTACGGTTTCCAAGATATAGCAATTTGTCAAAATTACATAGTCAAAATTGCATTAACTGATGGACCGCCCTTTAATTTAAATGTTTTAGTATTTTAATGTTAATTTGTGTAGTCTATATAAAAATACACTCATTTTACAAATTTCAAGTGTCAATATGTACATACAATTATATATATATTACATGGGATTTTAGCATTTTTCGTTGCTCGTTTTGGAACACCCTTTAATTTTTAATTATTATGTATTTGTTGTTGTAGCGGCCAATGTTCTACATACTCTGCACAAATTTCAGGTGCATAGCTCTTACGTTTCCCGAGAAAATAGCGTGTGACGGACAGATGGACAGCGTAGCGAAAACAATAGGGTTCCTTTTTTCACCTTTGGTGTGCGGAACCCTAAAAACGCAATTGGAAAGCAAACAGCTGTTCAAAAATAAAATATTTGGCGGTTAAAGTAATCGATAAAATATAAACAAAATATATTTCAATACGATAAGCATATTCAAAACTTAGAGCAAAGATATTTAATACAAAGAAAAATATCATAAGCAACGGTGCGGCGTCGGCGTCGATGCAAACGAGTTTTCAAATTGTTTATTACTTCATTTTGTAAAACTACAACACTGATCAGATAAAAAGTCTTATAATTAGTTTAGAAAATTAAAAAAAATATCAAGGACCTCATTATGAGTTGAATTCGACTTTTGATCTTCTGGCTATCGAATATCGAAAATTCAATGTTCAATTCATATTAATAGCAACGAAAATTTCGTTGGGCAACGAATTTTCTATCGAACAGAATTCGACTTTCGATGAAGTATTTTAGTATAAAAAAAATATATTAGAAACGATTGTTTTTTATTTTGTTGCAAATTTTTAAAATCACTTTGACTTACATATTTTCACAATAAGGGCATTCTTTGTCGAATACTCGTCATAGGGCCCAAGTCTTAAATGAGGTCAAATTGTTATCGTAAATTATAATAGTTAGAACAACGCTTAAGGAACATTCATTGCTGGGAAACAGATTAATGGACATATTCCATTTCATTTCGCACTTTGAGTGGAATATGACACTGACATGATGGAAGTGCTTCAATGCGGTATTAATTCAAAAACATGCTTTTTATTTGGAACAAAAAAAATTAACTCCCATCCCTGCTTGAATGGCATTTCAAAAATTTTTGCACAACAAATTTCGCTGTGATTCCGGGAAATTATTCCTAATTCGCAATGAACATTTCTAAATTCCATAAACGTTGTGGAAACGTATTCCACGGAAAAATTTCACGTGGAATTTTATTCACGATAGCTCTCGTAAATATTCGCGTTGATTGTGATGATATTTTGACCATTTATGAAAGCTAAGAAATTATTTATTAACATATTTTTTAGCTCTTAAGTAAGTGAGAGTGTAAGTACATTTGTAATAGTTACTTAGCCCTTAGTTTTTAAACTTCTGCAACACAAAAATAAATAATCTATGAGGCAAATTACAAGTAATTACGATTTAAAGCTGCATAATTTTTTTGAATACTAGTAAGTCCTGGTTCACACACTTCAACTTTTGTTGAAAAACTCGTAATTCAGCTGTAAGAAAGACGGCGAAGGATATACGAATATCTATTTTTTCTTACAGCTGAATTACGAGAAAGAAAGGAAGTTTTGACTTCATTCATTTGATTGTATAGTTGTGCGAGTATTTTTCAAATTATAAATTAAGGTCTTTTGTTGTCTGCTTTTGTTTTGGTTTTTCTTGCACTGTGTTTTATTTTTGTTTTGTTGTTGTTGTTGCTTTTATTTTACTCTTGTGTTGTTGTTGTTAAACTAATTTTGTTTGACATTAAGTAATACAAGGTGACAACTGACGACATTCAAGCAGTTTTTTTTTTGCATTTCGAAGGGGTTTCCCCCCTTATACATATTGAGGCTTATGTTTAGTTGATGTGAAATTATTTTATATTGGGAACGAGTAACTTCTATTAAGCCTTAAAATATTCATTGAATTGTATATTGTTTGGTCGCTCAAAACTGGCTGCTTTCAAATTGCAACTAGAGTTGACAGAGTGAGTGTGTGAGTGGTGTTGTGTGGTGTGGTGCGGTGCGGTGCGGTGTGCTGTGGAGTCATTTTAGTTGTTGGCAGACGTTTGAAATTTTCTACCATAATCACTGAGTAATTTAAACCACCAACTCTGTACAAGAATTTCATTTATTGGCATGTTGTTAATGCGAACATACAGACATTAACAAATGTATTTACACATGTTCATACATACATAAATAAATATACATATGTATGTGTGTATATGTGTGACCTTATGTTTGTTTGATGTATGATGTATGGTATGATGAAAATATTGGTGGCGTTGGTTGTAGCATGTGCATTGTGCGGGCTTAATTATGGCTTGTTGTATGTTAATGAACAATTCTTTTTTTTTTTGTTCTTTAAAATTATTTAAATTAATTTTTTTTATATCGTTCATATTACTGATACTGGGGTTTTGTGTTATAAAGAAAAATAATTTTTTTTATGATTTCATTAAAATTTTATTAATATGAAACAATTTTAATTTGGTTAAAAGAAAATGTAAAAGAAAGAATAATAAACAATAGTTTTACTTAATAACAAACAAGGCTTGTATGTATTACTCGTATTTTATTATTGCCTGTCAATTTGTAATTACGGCTAAAACTTTGTTTAAAAAAATGTTGATATTTAAATCTGTGGCAATAAGGAAAAAGTGCTTAAGTCATATTTCACTGTTTTGCAGGAGGACACTTTTAAGCTTTCACATCGATTTTTAGAAATTTATTTCGTTTACAGTCAAATTGGGAAATTCTCAGTTATCCTTTCCTTTTTTAAGCAAACATCGTTCTGTGTACTATAAGTATTACATTTAAGTTGAAAAATAACAAATTACCATTAACTTAAAATCAGCTTATCTCGACTTAAGCACTTTTTCCTTTTTGCAACAGAAATGTTGCTGGTATTTTCAAATGTCTTTTCATTCATTCAAACGTGCTTAAAAATTGATTTTGTAAAAAAAAACTGATGAACTCTTGCTAAATCCCAAATTTTTGTATAAATCTCTAATGCACAGTGGTGTGAACTGAAGAACATACGTCCATAATAAGTCCGCAAATTCAAAACTGCTCAATCGGTTCTACTATATGCAAAAAAAAATTTTATTTTTTATAGTGGCCTTCGAAAACAGCTAGTTGTTCCGGTCAACTATGTGTTAGTCAGAATATTTAAACTAACTTTGGTGTTATTTGTCCATTAATAATTATTACATATAATTTGGCTTACAAAGCGATACGAACTTTAGCCTGTTCTAATCATATATATAAAAATAAATGAATTTCGAACAATGTATAATAATTCAAATTAACTAAAAATATTTTTTAATTTTTTATTTTATAAAAATATTTTTTTCACAACTTCTTAGGATTTCGTACACCAAAAGTGAAAAGGATCCCATTTGTTTTATATACGATGTTCGGCTGTCTGTCAGTCCATTTGTCTATCTGTCTGTCACAGGCTGTTTTCCCAAGAATCTTACGAGCTACGGACCAGAAATTTTCCCAGAAAATGTAAAACTTTGGCCCTTACTACAAATATATATGTACATATATATATATATATGACGGTTAAAAAGTAAAGGGTCTTGTGAAGCGAGCGTTGAAACATTTTGAAGTCCTAATGTAAAATTATATTAAGACACTTGAACACTAACTTTGAAAGTTAGTGTTTTTTTGTACAGTCTACACCAATTAACACAGAAATATAAAAAATTCAAATCAAAGGGTATTCTATCAGTTAATGTAGTTTTGATTATGCAATTGTGACAACTTGCTGTATCTTGAAAACCATAAGAGCAAACTCTTGAAATTTTCAAAAACACTAAAACAAAAAATACCCAAAATAAAAATCTCAGAAACAAAAAGAGCTTCAAAATTAAAACACAAGCCCAAAAATCGCCAAAAAGAAAAAAGGCCAATGCTAAAAAATTATCGCTAAAACTAAAATAAATCTCTAAGAACCGAAAAATCGCCAAAGCGAAAAACTGCCAAAACTAAAAAAAAAACAAAAATGGAAAAATTTATCAAACGAGAAAAGGACCAAAACTATTAAAGCGCCAAAACTAAAAAAAATCGCCAAAAACTGAAAAAAGTTTACAGGGTACTTAATTTTTTTTAAAACTGTCTACATCAAGTAAGATATTCGATTATATAAGCTAGAGTGCACATAGTACTACAAATATATGTAATTTTATTGCTATTTATATTTTTATGTTGTGTTTTCGAATGTCCCACCCGTGACGAAAATCTCGCAAGCAATTTGTGTAAAATTTTAATTAAATTTTTTTTCTCGGCAGAAGCCGAGAACGAAATATTTTGCATATGAATTTTTTTATTTAAAATTTTTTATAATATATGTATTTGCTTTTTAAAATTGTCCCACCTGTGACGAAAAATCTGAATAAGGACCTGAAACGTCTTAAATATCATGTATTTATTAAGAGATCTCAATCTGAGATTTTTAAGCAGGCAAAGCAAAACTTAAAGGCTGGTGAAGGTGTTTTACAGATTGATTTTGCAGAGAACTACCAAGCGATTAATCATGATGAAATAAAGTCTGCCCACGGGAACCAAACACAAGTAACAATTTTTACAGCATGTAATTGGTTGCCAGAAAGCAAACACTGTTCGTTTGCAATTGCTTCGAACGTACTTAAGCTTGACAAGTTTGCGGCTTATGCCTTCATCAAAGAAATCATTTGTTTGTTGAAAAATGAGGTCGCAAAATTTGAATTTATTGAAAATATTCTCAGATGGCGCTGCATTTCAGTTTGAAAATCTTTGCTTTATGCAAAGGGATTTCGGCATTACTGCGGAATGGTATTTTTTCGCAACTGAACATGGCAAGGGTGCCGTGGATAGTATAGCTGCTGTAGTAAAAAAATCTGTGAGATATCGGATCATGTAACGTATATGCGGTATAAATACTGGAAAATATTTCGTTTCAGCTGCCAAGAATTGTGTAAAAAATATAAATGTTTTGTATTTATCGGAGCAAAAGATCAAGAAAAACTTTGAGCTACTTAATAAAAGATGGAACCTTGTTATCGCTATTCCAAATATTTAGTCTCACCCAAAATTCAGCTCATCTTGGACTGATACCGATAATGAGCATTTGTCGTTTAAAAAATATTAATTGTTGCTTATTTGGACACTAATGTTAAAATGCTGTAAAACAAAACCAAATACTTAAAAGATAAATATGAGTTACCAAAAAAAAAACAGTAAATAAGCTTGTTTTTTAAATTTATATACATTTTCAAATCTTTGAATGTTACTCCTGTTTTTGTATAAAGTTTTCAAACTATAGTTGAAGTTACTAGATCCGTTTTTAGCCAAATTGCTATTACGAAATCGCACGCGTCCCACCCGTGATGAAAAAATGTCCAATCCGTGACGCTACAAAACATTAAATTTTTGTGCAATATATAAACTTGTTCTTCTTCTTAACTTTCAGTGAAGGACAACTTGATACCTCTGTCTAGTCTGTCTAGTCTGTTTCAGTGTAGTATCTATGAAAGACAAGTCTGAACTTTTATTTTATAATAAAGTCATGTAAAAAATAGTTGAAAATTTTCTTATTTTTTAAAACTAAGCACTTGAACTACTTCTAAATCTCAAACCCATGACGATAAAATCAGCCATAATAAAATAAAAATCTAGAAAGTTTCAGGCGAATTGGTGCACTTTTGGTGCGGCACCAGGCTCTCAAAGTTAATAACTTTGGTCGATTAACTCAAAAACTATATGTATATCTTATGTAGCAGAAATGTTCCCCGAGCCCCCATTAACTTAATAAAGTGCAGAGAAATTGGAATACGTGGAAGATTATTATGTATTTCGATTCGAAAGAAAACATCTTAGAAATGCAATTAGTGAGTATACAAGTACGAATTATTAAATAATAAAGCTGGTTGAAGACTTTTGTTCATTGGGTTTTTTTTACAAGGAACAATGGTAATTTTTCATTAAATGCAAACTAGTTTTTTCCATCCGTGCACTTCTACATGCCGTAAAAAAACATAAAAGATTTTTTGGTCAATCATAGTTGGAGACGATCAAATAATCAGACATCAAATAAAAATATCAATATACATATTTTTATTGCAATCAATTCTGTAGTAAAAAGAAAAAAGTGCTCGAGTCGAGATAAGCTGATGACAGCTCTGTAATCTTGATACTTGAAAGTGTACTCCCGGGAAAAATCTCAATTATTTTATGTGATTTTCAAAGAATTTATAGCGCAATAATTTTTCGACTTGTAATCTCATGAGGAATAACAACTAAATTCAGCTTATATTTAAATATACTCGTATTTCAGATTGAATGTATCATTTATATTGTGTAGAACGATATTTTTTTTAATTTAAATTAAAAACGAATTTTTAAAATTTAATTGCAAAAGAAATAAACTTCTGAAAGTATAAAAATGTTCTCCTACAAAACAGTAAAATATGACTGAAACACTTTTTTCTTGTTACGACAGAATTACTGATAAGATCGCGTACGTGTAGCCGAAAAATACGACTGCACTCACGCAACTATGTGATTGATGGTTTTAGTTGATTGTCTCTGGGCACTTTACAAGCATCAATATTTGTTACTCAAGTTCTGATTTTGTATTTGAAAGAAAAAAAGTATAATATGTATGTATATCTTTTGCACAACTATCTCTTTCTCTATCATTATAAGATCAAAATTTAAGCAAGAAAAACGGAAAGTCCTCACTGAACTCGCTAATTGAAAAAAAGGGATGATAACTTGTTGCTACGGAAATTCACGCTCCTGATTTTGAATATCTATAGATTCCAAAGGAAATAAAAAAATTTCATCTATGTACATCCTAAAGTCCGCGTACTTTGAATTAAATTTTCTCCTTATATCAAAGTATGCCCCTAAACAACGCAGTTATATACATATACATACACATATACATTAGTGTCCTGCACAAGACCATTTATAAGACCCTTTGTTGGCAAGACAAACAACTGAAACAAATGTCTTGCCAACAGAGTTGTTTAGCATTTGTTTTAGAATATTTCGCTGTAGTAAAGCATTTGAAAAATTTTTGGAAAGGCCCTAACTTAATATTTTTTTTAAATCGAGATTTTTGAATTTTCAGATACATAAGAGGTTATTCTATCGAAATATACAAAAATCTCGGTTTCAATGACCCTAATGAGTTAGGATCTTTCTTTATTAAGGTAGCGATGCATGCATAATAAATTTTTCCCATGATCATCTTTCATATATTCATTTCCTATACTTACGTACATATATATGTATATACATATGTATAATTTCCTTCAATATTCATTCTAAAAGAGAATATTTGGCATCAGCGTTTGGTTGTGCTAGCAGCGGCGGCATTCGGTATTTAATCAGCATAACAAAAGAAATTAAGAAATAAAATAATGATGATAACAATCATCATTATTATCTTCTGCATTATCATTGAAATCGACAACATACAAATCTCCATATACAAAAGCGCCATTAACCCAACCATTCCTACTCTTTGACTTTGTAACTTTGTTATTCTTTTTTGGGTTTTTAATGAAAATTATTTTCAAAAAAACCGCCGTGTCATTTACTAATTTTGTGATTAACACAATAAAATACATTTGTTTGAATTTTTTTTTGTCCAAGCAAGTCGGTAAAAAAAAATATTAAAAAATTGAAAATAAAGAAACATTCAATGTTTATATGCTTCAGTTTGGAAGCCACTGACTCGCCCAGAAAATATACTGCTGCACTATGTGGACGACGAGCGAACGGTCGCAACAGCAGAAAGAACATTGTTTGAAGAAGAAGTAGAAAAAACACGGCCTTATAAGCGCCGCTCTCAGCTGGAGTCATGTGAAGTACCAGAACTTCACATGACTGCCTGCCACACTGCGCTATCCACTGGCCGAGTAAATATACTATTTTGGTTGTGTTTTATTATTATTAAAATATTTATAATTATCGCTATGGTTTTAATGATGTTTTTTTATTTTTTATAAATATAAAATACAATAGAAAATTTTCACTTCGTCACTTTGAACTTTTGAAGTATTTTTTCTCTTTTTTTTTTTGGTTACAGGCCGACTAAGTGAATATAAGACAATGATCATTTTGACGTTTAATGCAATAGAATAAGTTAAATACACAATAGTGGATGATGACTTGGCAAAAGTGAAAATTTAATTGAAAATATACTACACTCCATTATGTTTTTATAGTTAACGAACTTTTAATATTATGTAAATGAATAATTAACATTTTTAGACGCAAAAGAATTTACTATTTTAGTTCAGCATATATGTAATTAATTTTAGTGCAAAAATTTTTTAAAATTAAATTTAAAAATAATAAAATTCTTTTAACATGAATCATATTTGTTTAATCAACTTTCATATATAAATTTCATTTCTGCTTAAGACTTCAAACAAAAAAATTTTGGAAACAAACTAAAAATTAACATCATAAGTTTATAGGAAAATTCTTAAACTTTTATAAACCCTTATTCCAGTTGTCAACATCGACGTCACTTTAACACAATAGCAAAGAATCGGGTCATGTCCCAATTTTTTGGATTTGTATTAAATTGACGTCGATGTCGACAACTGGATAAGGTGATTGAGAATTCGCTTGTCTTACAAAAGTTACAAGGCATAAAAGCAGGATGACAGATGACATTTTTCAAAAAGTGGCACCAAAAGGGGATTTATCAAAAAAAAGGGGGCAAAATAAAAAAAAAACGAGAAAACTACACTAAATTTTTTATTTTAATGTATTTTTTTACAATTCACTCTAAAAAAAGGAGACAAAAAAAAAGTGGCAGTCTAAAAAGTGGCAATTTACCACTTTAGTCGATCAAACGGTCACGCTGCATAAAAGTAGTTAAAGACACGTAATTGTCAATTTTGTTACTCTGAGCATATCCATTGCCTTGCACGTAGCTACAATGGGAGTGTTATAAATTATTCGTGTCTTACATTTGTTCGATAAAAATTTCATGATTTTTTCTCGTTCGAATAGATGAAGAATTTAGAACTTTTGCTCAAATATTTTAACGACCAAGGAATAAAATATTTTATTCGAATAATTTAAATAAATTCAGTGAAGTGCGACTTTGACCCGCGCACGAAGGGTTCCGTACGGGCACGAGATATGTAATTCAATACGAACAATATAAACTATAGTTTTGGCATTTTTTTCATTTTTGGGTTTTTTCGGTTTTAAGCGTTTTTTTTTTTAGTTTGGGGGTTTTTTGAATTTATTGGCGCTTTCTGAGTTTTGACACTTTTATTCACGTTTTGGCGATTTTTTTTTGGTTTTTGAAGTTTTTTTAATTTTGGCAATTTTTTTATTTTAGCAAATTTTTTTAATTTTGGCGTTTTTTTCATATAGGTGATTTTTTTTGGTTTTGGCGATTTTTTTTTTTTTTGGTTTTGGCACATTTTTTCGTTTTGAGGATTTTTTTCGGTTTTTGGCGTTTATTTTAAATTTTGGCGATTTTTTTCGTTTTGGTGATTTTTTTAAATTTGGCGATTTTTTTTCACATAAACAATTATTTTGGTTTTGGCGCATTTTTCGTTTTTTTGGCGATTTGTTTTGGTTTTTGGCGTTTTTTTCATATTGGCGATTTTTTTTCATTTACTTGGATAATTAAATGTAAATTTTTTATTTATAATTTGAACTGGCTAAAGTTCGTATCGCTTTTTAATCCAAATTACATGTGTTAATTACTAATGAACAAATAACATCAAAGTTAGTTGTAAATATTCTGACAACACATAGTTGAACGGAACAGCCAACTGTTTTCGAAGGCCACTAAACCTTCATCATCAGCGTTCTTCGGTGTTGGTCCACTGTGTGTGGTGTCGGTTGAAGAAAATACATCTCATATGAGAAAACTGTACTATGGCAGTTTGTATCATTATGCCCCGCATGTTTATAATTTCTCCTTTATCTTCTGGCTCATGAAAAAATTTGGTTTCTTTCGTCAAACAATATACACAGATATTATAAAACAATTAGAATTAAATTGCTTTTAACAGCTTCACATTGGTTAGTTCAACTTCAATTCAATTAGTTGGATTTGCCATAGAATTATCTTCTTGTGTGTAATGTATTTAACAAACATCGTCTGATATAATAATAAATAAATCTAAGAATATTTTTTTTAAGGACAACCATTTCAGGTTTTAATAAAAATTGAATATTATGACATTTTCTATGTAAAACTATGAAATCAAACACCCTGCACCGTCGTCACTGACTTTTTCAATACCTAATAAATCTCTCTCTCTATTTTCAATATCCAACCAGCGCTAAAGATACATTACATGGACTAGTTATGCAAATTGTTTTTTAAGCTTATAGAAAGGAATAAATTAAAAATAAACATTTATAATAAAAAAAATTCAAATCATTAAAAAACAAACAATTAAAAAAAACTTTATAAAATCAAAGACAACAGCAACAACGAACAAGTGAAACATGAGAAGAGAGCGTGTGTAAAAAAAAGCCTTTAAGCCACTTACGCTTAAGATACATGTAAAAGCTTAAAGCGTAAATTGCTTAACAAACATATTCAAAAACTAGTTAGGAAGGTCTATATTGTTGAACATTATTATAAAATAACTTTATATAACTAAAATATATATACACACACACAAATAAATGGTTGGTTTTACTAGTTTAAAACTAAAACACACTTAAAGAAAATAGCGAGCGCCTTACTTTAAATAAAATATGATCGCATAAAACAGACAAGTATATATATACTTACTCACACCCAGAGAAAGACTGAAGGAGAAAGATGTTGGAAAAAAAATTAATAACACATCAATCATTTAACAACAATCGAGGCGGCCAAGTTCAAAGTTTTACTAAACTGTCTGTTTTAAAGTTGGCTTAAATGTTATTACAACTAACTACGGTCATGTTTGGATACAAATTAAAATAAAAAGCTCATGCAAAGCGCGCATAAACACCCGTACACACATCAGATAAAACTTAAACATTTTCATGAGTGCGTTTGCATTAGTTATTGGCAATTTGTATAAATTTTAGTATTTTTTTAAACTTCTTTCTTTTCTTCTTTTGTTTTAATTAAAGCTTACTAACACACTAAAATTAAGTTTAATATATTAATAAATATTAACGTGGAGTAGAAGAAGAAAGATACGAAATTAAGAGAACAAAGTAACCGAAGAAACGAAAATGATAAATTACTTGGGAAACTATAAATGGATTTATACCATAAACTTTATAGATTTATATATTTATGTACATATGTATGTATGTACGTATGAATGTGTATATTTGTAATTTGTACAAATTTGATTCCCAGCTTTAATATTTGGTTTAATTTGTTATTGATACGAGTTAGTTTGAATCATGGGTGAGAAGAAATTTGTAAAATGAAAAATATTGTAATATGGCTTTAAGTAAAAGAAAAGACCAATTAATAAATTTTCATTTACTGTCACGAGTTACACGTGCAAGATTTTCTGACCAAAGCCTAACACAATAATTTTGCCAAAAAAAAAACCGACTTCAATGCAAAGATCTGATTAATTATTTAAAAAAAATGTATGGGACCAAACTTAAAGTAAACTATTTCAAACAAAAAAAATTGGAAAATCTGTTAGTTACGAAGAAGTACGTGAATTACAAATTAAATTTTAGTGGGCGTTTCCCTGCCTATTTTTTTAAATGCAAGACTGTGTGTTTTTCATAGCTCAGTTAAGTTTTGTAAAAATTGGTGAAGTAGAACCACTTAAAATAAGATTTTAAATGTTAATAGAAAATTAAAAGGCTGTATATCTATATTGTTTTTTTCTGAACCAAAAAGCTAAACTACTTAATAATATAAAGGCTGATGTTTTAAAAGCTTACGGACTTTAGAGAAATGTATGAAATCTTTATTTCTACTGACTCAAATAAAGATTTCATATATTTCATTTCATACAGTCAATATAATGCAATGTGTGAAGGTGAATTCATGTAAATGTTGACGGCGGATACGTCTAAAATGGTTCATACGATGGGTGCAATTTTGGTATACTCTTGCCAAGATATCGGCCGGTATCTCACGAATAAATTATTCAATATTGTATTCCAGCGCGTCAACCGTTGCGGCCTTGTTCCTGTAGACATGAACCTTAACATAGCCCTGTCGCACGATCTAACCGGTCAGTTGAACGCGTCCAAACGTGAAATAAACTCTTCACTGAACTTGGCTCTCATTTGGGCGATTGTTTCGCGTACTGTGTGGCATGTGATACCGTCTTCCCGAAACCACATGTCAGCCAAGTCCAGCTCTTCTATTTTGGGCAAAAAAAAAAGTAAGAGAGCCCCATTTCCTGCGAATGGCGTTGAATCGATTATTCACAGTCATTAACAATATTGGTGGATACAGCTGCGATATTTTGCTCTATTTGCACTGTATATATGCGTGTTGGTGGTTTAATTTTCAATAATATAATCCAGTCACAAGATACCAAATAGCCGCCTCAGAAGGTCGCCCCAAACTGACCATAAAATTGAAGAAGTTCACCAATTCACTTTTTTAACCGACCATGAATTTTGATAATAAAATTTAATAATCTGCAAGTGATTTTAATTTCTAAGTCGATTCATGGTTAAACTATATACAATATTTACCAATAACATGATACACGCAAAAAAACATGAGTTGCCAAAAAGAAATTTGCTAAAAAAAAAAACTTCCCTTTAAATGCAATAAATTTTGATTTGTCTTTTCTTCTTTTCCACTTTAGCATTGTTTAACTTTTAGGATATACCACGATTTTATAAGTAAATATCGAATTATATGTATATAAAATATTTATTCAAAATTTGAAATTTAATAATATTTTTGAAAATCACAAAAGAAAAATAAGCATAGTAGGCTTAGAAACTAATACAAAACCCTTGAGAGTCTGTGCATAAGATAAGAGGTTTGTGACTATTCAAAATGTGTGGTTGAAGTCTACTGATGATTTGTTACAGCAATAATGAAATGCATATAGAATAAGCTTAACCACCAGCAAATAAATTTCAAATTAAAATATAATCATGACAATATGTCGAATAACAAATTTCTTAAATATTTATTCACAAGTAAAGAAAACAACACGCCTTTTGGTAAAATACCTTTATTAATTTTATGAGACATTAACTAGTCCCGTAAATAAACACCCTTATTGCGAATGGTGTGGTCGACGTCACTTAAAGACGACAGTAAAAATTGTCACTTGTCTACTCTTTGTCGACAAGAATTGACTACTTACTATTAACATTAACTTACAAAGCATTAGATATTAGTAAGAGATTGTCAATAAGAGCCAGTTGTTGCCAATAAAGAGAAGACAAGTGACAATTTAAACTGTCGTTTTTATGTGACGTATACGATGCCATTCACAATAAGGGGGATTGTCACGTGTCTTCTCTTTATCGGCAACAATTGGCTCGTATTGACAATCTCCTACTAATCTCTTAGGATTGGTAAATTAATGGAGCCTGTTAATAGTAGTCAATTGTTGTCGACAAAGAGTGTGACAAGTGACAATATGTACTGCCGTCTTGGTGTGATGTCGACGATGCCATTCATCATAACTACAATTGAATTTTCATCACTGTAATAAAGAAGTATTTGAGGCTATGAAACAAATGTTTCTGTTATAATTTTTAATCAAACAATTGCTTTTACTACTCGTCTAATCTTTAGATTCCTCAAAATTTTTGTAAACCTTTTTAATTTTTTGGGGAAATATTTTTGTTAAGCTCCAAGCAGCACAAAGTAGCACTGCTCTTCTAAGACCGTACGAGTATACTTGTATGAAAAAAATTTCTCTAGAGCCACACAAAATTTTTTAATTTTATGAAAAACAGCATTAACGTGGAAACTGCAAAAATCAACTGGCAAATTATTAAAACTAAAAGATAAATTCCGTAGGGCAGGTATTTCAATACTTAACATCTTTGGCCTCTTTTTTTTTTTTGAGTTACTTGCAATAAGAAAACAAGAAAACATTAATTGATTTGTCACAGCTTATTGACTACATCAAGTGGAAATGTAATGCTTTGGCATAGAATAACTACAAGACTGTAAAAATAATAAATGTAAAATTAGGCAGGGAAAGAAATCAAGAAAACTAAAAAATTACAAATAAAACAAACAAGATATTTTATCAAACACATGCTTAGATTTCTAAAATTTGCAAAACTCCCTTCTTTGAATTACATATAAAACCTCAATATTAATTAAAACTCTCAGTGAGAGTTTTAAAGAAAAAAAGGAAAAAAAGATGAAGATCAGTTACGCTTTTTAACAGGATATTGAAATTAAGGTGTAAAGTGGTTACGTTGTCTTACTATTGTCTACCTATCACTTTTATCTATTTCTTGCGCACAATAAACACTTCTTTACTCAAGTTTTATTTTAACCATAAAAAAGTAGATGATTTCTTTTCTTTAGTGTTACTATGATAAGATTAAGACTTTTTAAGGTTTTACTTTTTATATTGTTGTATGAATTTCTTGCTTAAGTAGTTCGAAAAGGCATATGATGAGGTCCGATAAGATTGCCTGCAATGCTAGTCTTGTCTGATGGTAAGAAGAAACATTTTTGTAGAGTGTGAGATGTGTAATTAAATATTGATTTTTATCTTGATTTGGTTTAGTGCCAAAGGGAAATAGTAATTTTTTTATGTGTACATAAAGATTAAAAGATTTTTTCCTTAAATATTAAAATGATTTAGGGATTTTAATTTGGCTATTTTTTTAAAATTATATATATTTTTTTCTTCAAATGCTTAAGCTTGTACACTTGCTGTGCGATATTTGGCTTGGATAATACATAAGAAATTGTCTGCAAAACGGATCATTATGCAAGCCCTAGTTTTTTTCATATAAATATTATGGCGATTTTTAGGTTCTAAATGGGGAATATCGGCGACTGTACCGATTTTTGTCGGCTCACTTCAATAAAGTCATGTGTGATAAACCAAAAATGTCCTTATTTCTCAACAGTATTTGAAAACGTCCAACTACAATAAAAACTGTAGTTTTTCAGTAAAATTTTATATCGAGAAGTTGAAGAAACATATAAATACACTAAGCAACAATTTGTCGAAAAAAAATTTCACTGACATGGCTCTACATAGTGTGAAATGTCTTAAGTTTCCGTGTGAAGGATTTTAAATTAGAAAGGGTCCGGCACATACAGGTTTCGAGTTAAAACAAAAAAGTTTTTCAGCAAAATTTAAAAAAAAATATATCAACGTAATTATTTTGGGATTTCTTCAAAATTTTACCACAAAAACATGATTTTTTTAGCAGATTCGTAATCTAGACAATGTTTCCTTTCTTTTTAATGTATTTTTTTAAAGTTTGTTTGTGGATAAGTAAGTATCATCACAAGAAATTTACAAATGTCCTTTTTCTTCGTGCAGAAACCTTGCAATTTTCATATCAAACGAAAACTACACATCCTCAGCCCATTAATATTTTGACCCACCGACCATTAGGAAAAAAAGTTATTTAGGTATGGGGTATATATATTTCGAATATCTCCTTTCTGAATCCAAAACATGTTTCGCTAACTTAATTATGGTTTCTGAGATATTTAGCAATCATTTTGCTCCATTTCAACTATTTTAAGGTTTAATAAGTATTGTTTTGCTGTACATACTACAGTTTGGCGTTTGCGTCACATTTTTCATACAAAAACATGCGAAGTAAGATTAATTCTTGTCTTGCTTCATTTCTATATGAAATGAATAAAAATAGAAGATGCCGTAAGAAAAATTCAACGGTGACTGTTAAGCAAAAACAGAAATCATTTAATTTCATTCTTTATATTAAATACACTTGAATTACTTATTTTTTTAACTAAGTGTTTACGCGAATAGATGTCAAAAATATTATGGCAGCGGTTTCTTGGTCGGTGTTAAACAATATTAAGGCTCAGTTGGCCGACTGTAATGTAAAATAATTGCACCAGTAGAAAACAGCTGATCGATATTCTTATGTGAAAAGTAATGAAAATTTTTATAGAGATGTAATGTAACGTAACTTACTTTTCGTTTAAAAATATTGATCAGTTGATTCCTACGTTGCAGTTACATTACATTACAGTCGGCTAATTGAGCTGTTTATCTTATTTCTCTGGACAGCAAGAAAAATAAACAAAACAACAAAATTATCAGTTCGCAGCAGTAAAGTATACGTATGGAGCACAAAAGCTCCTTTTTGAAAATAAATTAAGAAAAGTGGTGTATGCGACACAAATTCTATTTTTACTTTTACAATTAAGTAATATTAACTTCTAATTTTATTCATGAAAGTTCACTAAAATTTACATTTTTCTTCGAAAGATGTGTGGGAAGCATTGCTAAAAATACAAAAAAAAATCCATTGTGTATACTTTGGGGAAACTTCATGTAAATTGTCATGGTAGTTTTTCTTCATTCCGACTTTTTGGTATATGCACAAAATCAATAATGGGCTGACGATATGGTAACAAACGTATTGTGGCTAAAAAATAAATAAAATTAAAACGCATTAGGTACTTCCCGCGATATATTAAAAACAATTTAACAATTTTAGTTAATTTCTTTGACCATAGAATTGATATATTAAAAAAAGTGTTGTGCTGTCATTTTTATTAATATTTCTCAGGCATGAAGACATAACTACCCATTAACATTTTAAATCTTTTGTAAAGTTTCATTCTTTCCCGGAAGCTCACTGTTGTTGAAGTTAACTTCATGATTGTGCTGGAATCTATATCTTCCAGTATGCCACAGAAAAGTATACTGGGGCAGGTTTTGTATTTGATTTATGTTTGTGATATGCCCGTGAGCAGTAATATCTACACTTCTACTATTACCGATGATACAGCCTGCCGTAGCATGCATAAAAACCCTCGCAAGGCTTCCCGATATCTTCAGGAATATATTACCCAGCTGGAACTATGGCTAAGCTTTTAAGCTTATGGAGAATAAAACTAAACGAACAGAAGTGTGTTCAGGTAACATTTAACCTCGCCAAAAATGGTAAACGGTGTATATAGGTTTGTTATTCCGTGTGTAATTTCCACAATATTCATATGCGAACCATAACGTATTTTTTTTTTGAATTCTTATGAATAGGGGAGACGAATAAGTGATTTCCGTCTGTCCGTCTATACATCTGTCCGTCCGTCCGTCCGTCTGGTGTACGTGAAATCGGTTCTCAGAAGCTCCCAGAAAACGTCCAAAGTAGGTTTGTGTTGAAAATAAGCATAATCCAGTAGATGGTTTCAGAGCTGGAAACTCAAGGTTGATTTTGCCATATAAAAGTAACTAGATAAAACTATTCTTTTTATTTTTTTTTAATTATTTATGCTCTAATTCAGTAAGAAGATTTAGAACGTTTTACCATATTTTTAAAACATAAAAATAAAACAACAGTTTGAAAAATATATGAAAAAATATGTGTTGGAAATAATGTTTGGAGCAAAATCATAAAGCAAATACACGAACCTACTAGCATAGACCGTAAATACTAATTGTTTTAAAGAATCACAACTGCGGCTTTTTTCGTCCATAGACGAGACGATACAATCGTCGAACAGGATTAGGGCATTTATGTCTCAGTACGAACAAAATTAGTATTAAAAATAATAAATGAAAAATTATAAAAAAAATTATATAGATGTTTCCAAGGTTGGAAATCCTTAACTTTTTTTTTATATAAAGGCAACCTATGAATAAAATATTCAACCATTGCTTATATCGAAAATAAAATATTTGAATCAAATTCTTTAGTCGAAAAATACCGATAGGTCACTCAGTAAAAATTGCATTATAACAAAAAATTATACATTTTTTCACAAAACAAGTATGTATTTATGTATGAACTTATGTATGTATCTTTATACAACATAATATATGTAAGGCGGTGAAGGGTCCAAAAAATAACAAATTCGGCAGGGATGAATAGTAAGAGTTCTATATTATTTGTTAAAATTCCGTACGAAAAAAATACTGTTCATGTTGTTTCGCAGCTGAAACACAAATGATGCCAGAGTACTACATTTGCAAGTTTATTTCGCAAATATTTCATCCCAAATACTTTTACTTGTAATGAAATTATTGCTAATAAACTAGGTTGAAAATTAAATCTACACTGGCAACACTAGGTGTAGCAATTTTCAAAAATGGTTTAGAAAAACTTCTTAATTAAACTTCAAAGCATAAATCAAATGAGAACTTCCAATATTGAACAATATTTATTTATGCCCCTATCGCGGTTCTCCACTAAATTCAGTTTGGTCCTCTATGAGTAGACCAAACTTACACACGACCAAACTGTGTTTTAGTATTATCAACCACAACTGTTTTTTAGTTTAAATTGCCAACTTAAAATATTAAGTTTGACAGGAATAAAAACAAAGTTTTAGAAAAATTATTTTTTTAGTGTTAGTTCAAAGAAATCATACCAACTGGATACAAATATATGTAGATTTATTTTATGACGACGAAAACGAAATCACAATTCTAGATGTGCTACGTATTAGGAAAAAACATTCGTGCTGATTCCAACCCTCTTCAACTACTAACTAAATAGAAAACAGATTCTTTAAAAATAATTTTTGAAGGTTTTTCAGTTATTTTCGGTTTTGTTATTTTTTGGATCACCTAACACCATAAATCTTTGCAACTTTGTGTATGTGGCCGGTAACCGCCGATACTGGAATTGTTAAAAAAAATTATTAAGCATAACAAATATTTCTAGTTACGATTTTTCCACTTTTTCTGCATTTAATATCGCACCAACTTGCAACTAGAAAAACCCAAACACAAACCCAACTACTAAAAATCAGTTGTGTATACTCAACGTTTTTCTCAACCAAACGTACGCAGAGTTGTAAATGACAGTACCAAAGCACAACTGAAAAGTCAACTGTTAATTTAGTGGAGAATAGGAATGCAAATTTATCAATCCCAACCAAACTATTTCAAAAGCTATTTGAAAGCCGTGATAGGGGCATTAGATAATTT
Organism: Tachina fera; assembly: GCA_905220375.1. Taxonomy (NCBI): domain Eukaryota; kingdom Metazoa; phylum Arthropoda; class Insecta; order Diptera; family Tachinidae; genus Tachina; species Tachina fera. Next base: position 80,413,691 of record LR999966.1, read on the forward strand.
TCTTATACTCGTAATCTGTGAATTAAAATTTAAGTCTATTAAAGTTAATTGATTTTATTATAAAAAAAACTTAACAAATATTTTAAAATAATATCTAAACTACACTAATATTAATCCATTGACAATCATGTATGTCCGGTCTACAACATTATATACATATATTTCTTATGTATTATTTTCAAGAACTGACGGACTTCCACACATGTGTATATAAAGTATATTTCGTACCGGCTCACTGCAATAAAAACATAAGTAATCCCAGTGAAAAAAATGGAAGTCATTCTAGCGGAAGTACATTTTCATTGCTTCCAAAAAATCGATATTTTTAATTTGCCGAGAATGAGCAAAAAACAATGTAGAAGCTTATTTTAGTCACACAAAACCTTGTAACTCCTCCATAGTGTTAGAAAATACTCACCAGAATTTAAAAAAAATTATTTTTTTAAAGAAATTTATGAACTATTTTTAGTCCAAAATTTAAAAGTTATTTGCTTAAATTTACATGAAAACACTGTTTCGGGCTTAAATTCGTATAAAAAGAAACGAATTGTTAAAAAAGGCAGCTATTTACCATTTTTCATAGATGAAAATATTATCATAGAACACAAAAAAGGGAATTTTTCTTAATATCGCTTCCAATTCAGTGACCAGGCATCGAAAAAGAGAACTTCTTGCAATGACAACCCTATGTAAAAATCATTAGATCGGATCGAAATTTGCACTACTTCCGCATCGTAAACTATACATTTTCATGACTTTTTTGGAGTCTCTTTTTTTACTGGGAATAAGCCAAAATGGATTAAGCCTATATGGCTTTAATACCAATGCAGTGTGGTGAAATTATGTGCTTATATTTCAATTAGTTGAGAAATAAGGCAACTTTAGCTTATTAATTATTATTTTATTTTAGTGATCTGATGAAAATTTGTTTTTGTTTGCTGATAATTATTTATTGTATATTCAAAAATGAACTAACAATAAGTATTCAAATCTTAAAGCTGACCAAAATTGCTATATTTCACCGATAGTGTGATCCAGGCTTAACACTCAATAAATAATTTAAAAAATAAACAAATACTTGAATTAATAATATTTAATAAAAGCCGATCGATAGCCATTAGTTGCTAGTGCTTTGTTTTCTTCAGTTTAGTTTGTTGTAATTTTAATTATAATAAATTCAATAATAATAATAATAATAATATTTAACAATATATGCATTACTTAGTTTATTTTCTATTCTACTTACCGGATTAACAGTTGGTTTTTGTAGATGTGTTGCAATATTTGTAATATTCATGCCCATAGTGGGTATTTGTGAGCCATACAATTGACCAGCCGTCGGTGTCATGTCAGTTAACATGTTGTTTATTAATTTTATACAAAATTTATATTTACAATAGTTTGTAGATTTACTTAAAATACTTTACTGTCACAATTATTTTATTTTAAGAGAAAACACATTCACGCAAAATACAAGAAACACCATACATACATTTAAAAAAAAATGTAGCAAAATAAACTATTATAATATTGTATGAATATTTTTTTAGAGTAATTCTTCTGTGAAATATTTCTATATAAATTGATGTTACATAATTTTTTTAATTAGTATTTCCGGATATTTTATAATTTGTATGTATGTATGTGTAAAATTTTTAATAAGGACTCTTTTATTTTGTTGGCAAATATTTTATTAAATCTTATTTCAAATGATATCTATTGTTTGCCTTTTTTTTCTTGTTTGAGGTTTGTAAAAACTGATTGGCCTCTTACTGTGTGTGCACTGTGTGTGCACTGTTAGTTAGTTAGAAACAATCGAAAACAAACAAAAAAAAATGAAAAGTTCTTAGCAACAGCTTGAATGAATTGTTGGTTTGGGCTAAAGATAATATTCTTGTTCTTCTTCCTATTTCGCTCAGCTGTAGTGTTTTTCGTGTGTGTGTGTGTTTTCCTTCCAGCCGTGTTGTAATCCGTCTTATTTAACTGACATTGGGAAGTGCTGAAAGCTGGTTAAACTAATAGTGATTTGTTTATTTTTCTTTATGATTATTATTATTACTTTTTTCTCTCACTGCATGAGGCTTTTTTTTATTTAAAAGATTTTAAAAATTATGATCACTTGTAGGTACATATTTTTCAATCAAATAATTTGTTAATATTTTTAGGCATTTTTCTTTAAAGAAATGTTTAAATGTTACGCTCACACGTATTGATTTGACCGTTAAAAAAATAGTTGTTTATTTAGAGAATTGTTTTGAAGCACTATTGTATTTTAAGCTGCCAAATTACGCACATGTGTATGATATGACTCACTATGTGGCAAATTTAACCCTTTTTTAATTTTAAGCAACAAGGGTTTGTTTCCTTTTCACGCTTTTTCTAGCAAACATGCCATATACATACATACATTTACTATATCTGTACGTACATATGTAAGTATAGTTTTCTTTTATTCACTCGCACTTTTGTTTGAAGGGTTTTTCGTTTTCAAGAATGTAACAACCATTTGATTGATGTTTGCTTTGAATGCCAGTCAAAATGGATGCGTTTACTTGTCAGTTTTTGGACTTTTTGAGTGTTTGGTGCTTTTTATTATTTTCTTCTTTTGTTTATTTATTCCTGTATTGTATTTCTTTATCCGCGCAAATTTCAAAATCGTCGTAGCTGATCGTTTCTGTACTTGCAACTGTTTCGCATGAGACGTTGGCAAACAAAAAGCTTTCAACACGATACAAAACAACAGCAACAGCAACAACAACAACAAATGGCACTGTCAAGCAGCAGCAGCAAAATAATGAATACGAGTACAAAACAAGAACAGCAGCAATAGCGGCTGCCTTGCACAGAGTTGAAAGAGAAAATAGCAAACACACAAAAAAAATCATGCAAATAATCACCAATAACTTAAACACAAGCACATTTTTACTCGCTTATAAAAGTTTATATTCGTTTGTATGGGTTAATGTTTGAGAGTGTGTAAAGTTAAAACAAAAAACTCGTTAAACTTGTATCGTTTTCTATCATATAAAATTTTTTTTGTGCTGATTTTTTTTTCTTATAACTATTATTTATGGCTGGATTTTTTCTTTTGGCTTTGTTTTTGCTTTTTTAGTCGTGCTTTAAAACTCGTAAAATGAAATTTATAATAAACATACCGGTATCAAAAAACCAGTACCTACAACCAACAAATAAATAAATATTAAAAACATACATTTACACAAAAATCCTCTCTTTTGCCGCAACAATATTTTATTCCCTTTTTCAAAAAAGAAAAGACGCACCCAAAGAAAAACGACAAGGCAAATTCTCAAACAATAATTTATCACCCCAATACAAACATCATAGTTATTCACACCAATACACCATTCATTCATAAAAACTCTTAAATGCATGCAGGCGACCGACCCACTCACAGCTCTCTGGCCATTTCATTTTTGCAGTTACACACATGCACACATCCGTACATATATATGCATACATAAATAAAAAACCAGTTTAATGTTGTTATTTTCTTTGTGTTGTAGTAGACGCCCCATAGTGAACGACTTACACATTGTGTTTGAGTGTGTGCATGTGTGTGTTATTAGAGATAACCAATTGGAGGCAGGAAAATTCAAACCTGTAATTATAACGATGGCCGCTTAACAATAAAGAACACTAGTTCTAGCCATCTCTTTCCTTTACATACATTTCCCTACTGCTTGTATATAATAACCCCTGCTTCCGGTGTACACACACACAAACACACTCTAGCTAATTTCTTCTAGCAAACACACTCTCTCATTCAGTTGAGCACTCTCTTTTTTTATGAGTTTCTCTAGGATTCATTATTCTTTCCCGTATTTTACTGCTTGTAATTTTCATTATCCTGTTTATTTGAAATTTGTTTGTAGTTTTATTTTATTATTTTCAATAGTTTCTTTTTACTGCGACTTTCCATATTAAATTTTTTTATCTATTATTTGAACTCTTTTGTAAGTTTTTTTTGTTGTTTTTTTTGTTGCCTCGCAAGTACATACTACATACATATGTACATATGTATTTATGGCTACATATGTATGTATGTTTATTTGTAAACTCATACACATGCACATATTTGTGTATTTCTATATTAAAAGTTTCAAGTTAAATATTTATTTAGTACACTTTCTATAATTTATGGTTTTTGAATGACTTTGTCTATTTTAGGTTTTTATTCAATATCATGTCCTTGTGCCCAGTTTTTTTTTTTTAAATCTACTTACATGCTTTAAATGGACATTGTCATATTGCGTTTGCTGAGTAGATAGGTACATACATACTCGTATATTTTGGTGGACAGTATTCAACAATTCAATCAATCCAGCCCTATTTTGGATTTAATCGTAAGCGACATGTTGTGAAAAATTTATTTTTTTATTGAAATTAAAATTATATGGATCTACCCATAGTTTAGAAATGGCAAAATTGCATATAGTTTTTAAAATAAAGGCGACAATTTATGTGTGTAAAATATATTTGAATATATAAAAAAATCCTTCCAATGAAAACTTTACTTTTTGTCGCTTACGTTTTAATCGAAAGTTGGGTTTAATATGTGCGAGGAAAGGAAAAGAAAAGGTGAATTTTGAATTCTTTTGAAAAGTATTTATTTATTCATCAGTTTCCATTTTGTGCCCTTCAAAGTAATCCCACTCAGGTATAATGCACTTATGCCAGCGCTTCTTCCAATCCTCGAAGCACTTCTGAAATGCACTTTTCGGTATGGCCATCAGCTCGTTCTTCGATTCAGACTTTATCTAATCAATTGTGGCAAAACGCTTTCCTTTCATTGGTCTCTTCAATTTCGGGAATAGGAAAAAGTAGCAGGTAGCCAAATCTGATGAATAAGGCGGCTTAGGCATAATTAGCAAAAGCAATTAACAAGCTTTAATTGATTTTCCTCAAAACTTAGTAAATTTGGAAAAAAAAACTTCGCTGCCACACGGTTCATGCCCAAAACATTCTAGGAAATTCCATGGCATGAGCCGATTGATATGCCAACATCCTCTGCAACTTCTCTAATAGAGATAAGATGATTTTCAAAACAATTTTTTCACTGTTTCAGTGTTTTCTTCCTTTGTTGACGTGGTTGCAACTCCATGATGCTCATCGTCATCGTCGTCATCTCGGCCTTCTTTAAGGCGCTTGTACTACTTATAAACACTTTTTTGAGACAAAGTAGATTTGCCGAATGTCACAGTCAAAATTTCAAGTACCTTGGAGCACTTTATTCCATTTTTAAAGCAAACCTTAATATATATTCCTTGATCCATTTGTTTCTTCAAAAGTCAAAAATCGAAGAACACACAAAAACGTATCGACAACAAACTACTAATCCAAATTGGCTGATAATGCCAACATATGACTAACACAAACAAATTTGATAATCGAATGTACACAAACCGCGAAAATTCAAAATTCACTTTTCCTCTTGAACAAACATCGTATATAGATATAAAGAGCTTCTATACATTATTTGTATTAGCTGTTATACCGCTGCTTGAATTTTCAATCGTAGAAGAATTATCCATGATTGATGTGGAATATTAAATTGAAACTGTGTCATGACGACGACTCCTCCACATGAGTTGTCTACGATGTGCCCAAAAGAGTCATTTCATAATCTTTAATAATGGAGGTCCCTCTCAGATAGTAGTCGTAGAGTCACAGGTTCGATTCCTGCGGGAGACTCTTAATGTTTCTACAGGCAAGTCAAAGTAGATTTGTAGTTTGTCCTGAGAGTATAAGTTCGATGGTACTACTAAAAAGTAGTAAAACTCTATATCCAGTTTAGCGGTTTTGATAACCAATTTCTTATGGGCCTCCAAAGATTTCAAAAATCAATGCACTCTCAAAAAATGGTGTAACCAGTTTTTGGCCAACAACAATCGTTCACAACTTTATCAACTGGTTTTCGTAATAACTACTTCAAGCATAGTTTACAAGTTTTAGCACTTTTCAACCAGTTGATGTTCATAATAAGCCTGATAATTTCTTGGCAACTTGATAACTTGGCAATATATTATTTACGAGTACCTTTCTAATACAGCAGATAATTATGAATAATTCTGTCCACTTCTTAATATGAGAAACAATTTTGTTAAATATATTTTTGTTGCAAAAAATAAAAAGTGCTTAAGTCGTGATACGCTGGTTTTGAGTTGAGGATACCTCCGTAATCTGTTGTCGCAGATACTAACAAAACCAGGTAGGTGTAACATAATATTATGGCAATTTCTTTGGGATACTTTCAATAAAGTTACTTTGTATTCTTGTGCTTTATTTCTTCGACTGACTTAAGTCCGAATTGTGTTAGAGAGAACACTGAACTTGAGCCAGACGAGGAAATCATTCCTCAGAATTGAAATTAATTGCAACTCAATAGGAAAAATTCAAACGATAGTCGTAAAGGTCATAGTATCATATTGTTTTAAAATTTTTGTTTGAAAGATAAAATAAAAGCAAAAATAATTATACTGAAATAATTTTAAACTTTATGACAATATCACCTTTATGACTACCGTTTGAATCCCCCAATTATAAGGACATATCTTACTACAGGGTGGCCCAGAAAGACCGAAGTGGTGTGAATTCCTTATAACTTTTTATTTAAGACATATTTTTTTAATTTTTTGTTTTTTAAATGCAGTAAATTTATAGGGAATATTTTTAAATTAGTTATTAAAAATGATATCCCGCAAGTGGTGGACATTTTCTGCTTCGCACAAATGTGTTCTTTCCATTTCCATTATTCATAACTTAGTTATGAGTGACGAAGCCTCGTTAACAAACAAAACTTTAGGATATGGGATATTGAAAACCCGAGAGTACTTCATCAACGACAATTACACCCAGTTAAGTATACTGTTTGATGCGGTGTTTCTTCAGAAAGGATCATTGGCCCATATTTTTTGGAAAATGAAAGAGATATCGCCATTTCCATCAATGGTGATCGATATCAGGCCATGTTGGAAAATTTGGTAAAGCCAACCGTGGAAAACCATCCGCAAATATGGTTCCAACAGGATGGACCCACAGCGCACACTTCCAGGGCCACAACGGCTCTTTTACGCGACATCTTTGGTGAAAAAATAATTTCGCGTAGAAGCAATTTTAATTGGCCTCCGCGTTCCCCGGATTTAACTGCTCCAGACTGTTTCCTTTGGAGTTATTTAAAAGGGAAAGTTTATCTTAATAAGCCTAGGACTATTGAGGAATTAAAAACCAATATTCGAGACGAAATTAACAACATAACACCGGAAGTTTTGCGAAAGGTCATTGAAAATGTGTTGGAAAGAGCACATTTGTGCGAAGCAGAAAATGGCCACCACTTGCGGGATATAATTTTTAATAACTAATCTTAAAATATTCCCTATAAATTTAATGTATTTAAAAAACAAAAAACTAAAAAAATATGTCTTAAATAAAAAGTTATAAGGATTTCACACCACTTCGGTCTTTCTGGGCCACCCTGTATTTTTATTCAATGTAACTTCTAATCTTTGCTTAACGCCTGTATGCTTTTTTGAATTGTGGCTGAAGTCTACTGATGAGTTGCTTACGTAGCAACGAAATGCATCTAGGCGTGATTGATTAACCAACAACAATCTAACTTTTTTTATTAAATTCGTTTTTCTTCAAATCAATTAATTTGCTTTTCCTTTTAAATCTCCACAAAAAATCTAAAAAAAAAACTATTTTTTCTATGTGATTTTTCATTAGCACGTGTTTAAAGCCCCCAAAAAATATCTGAAAAATATAATCAAAGAAAAAATTGCTAATACTCGTACCTTGAGAAAGAACAAAAAAAAGAGAAGAAAAATTCCTTTCATAGAAATAAAAACTCATACACACCATACGAGTACATATGGCTAAAGGAGGCGGTTGGACTGAAGTAACCTAAACAATAAAAAGCGAAGAGCAAACATACTATCATACAGCTATTTATAACAAATCAAGCGCCAGTTTCCTTTGGCCACGTACGTATGTACATAAATATATACGAGTATGTAACAGAAACCAACAGCTAACGCCACACTCTCTGACTTTAGCAGCAAAATATCTATGAATACTCATATAATAACAACAATAACAAAATATTGCAAGTAGTACTAAGATTGTTTTCGATATACACTGGAGTACATGCATGCATACATAAGTATGTATGTACATATTTGTGTTTGTGCACATGTGTTTATTTTCCTTCACAGACAATTGGCAAAGCGATCATGAGCAACAAATCTTTTTGCCACCAAAAGGCAAAAGAAAAAAATATAATAGACAAGAAATGAACAACAACAAGACTTGGTACCAAGAAACTTTTTCAACTGGTTGATTAAGGTGGGCCTGGGAGGCGTACTTTTTCTCCGCATGTGTAGAAGATACGAATGCTGGGAGGAAAAAGAAAAATATACGAGGACAAACATACTTAAAGAAGCCACTGCAGAGATGAAAACAAATCAAATTGAAAATGAAAAAAGTTTTTTCTTGCTAAAAGGGAAAAAGTGAAAATTTTTTATATTTATGTATACATATGTATGTATATGTTGTTTGAAAGAGGCAAAAATATGCATACCACAATAAAATAAAAATGCAAAAGAAAACGATTTACTTGGTATTGTTGTTGTTAGTTTGTTTTATGGTTAAAAGATTTGAAAAAAAAATTTGCTGCTTCTACTACCACTCAATTGATTGTGGAAGTGCTTAAAGGGGCCTGTATAAATTTGCCTTAAGGAATCCCAGCTACGAAAGAATGAGTCAAGGCTTTATACATTACATCATAGGGTGTGTGTAAAAATGAATTCTAGGAATGTAATTTGAGATAGAAAAGTTTAATCATATACTTTCGGGAGAAATTTAGTAAATTTCCAATACAAAACAAAATCTTTTTCGTTACTAGATTTTGTCAAAATCTACTTAAAATCTAGTGTAGATGCAACTAGGGTTTTTTCAATTTGTACTAAAAAGTCAGCCTGTGTATATAAAAAGTTGGGTGAATTGACTAAATTGCATGTTTTTGGTTATACTTTTGAAAAATTTCAAGTTAATGGTTTTTTTTGGATAAAAATCTGGATAAATGTCAAAAAAAAGTTGGTATAAGCGGTATAGATTTTCATAGAGATTTTAATTGAAATCTGCTTGATTTTGTGCAGGTACAAATGATCTATAAAAGGAATTGTGAGCATATAATATTTTTTTGGCGTAGCCTTTTTGCTGTAGAAGCAAACATCCCTATTCTATAGAATTCTTTACACAGAGAAAAAACTGCCTAACAGAATCAAGAAAATTTTCTGTATGACACGTTTTAAGGCTAAGGGGTATCCCAGAAGAAAGATGCGAAGACTTTTTCATAGAGATTCCTTATTGTTTTTATGTGGTATATCTTATTAATTTTATCAAAAAGAAAACCACATAAAATCAAGAAAAAATCGTACTATTCATTATTTGTTTACTCAATTTCCGTTATTTTTGGCACCAAAAACAATCCATAGAGAAAAACTTTTTGATTTTATTAGGGTTTCTTACAAATTGTATAACATAGGGATTTCTTATTGATTTCATTACGTTGCCTTATTGATTTTTGTCAAGAAGGTTTTCTTTATTGTTTTCATTAGGTTCCTTTATGATTATGTGTAAGGTATCTTATGATTTTTTTAATAAGGAAATCTTCTTGATTTTATTAGGTTTCTTGTTATTTATAGAGAGACACTTTTTTCATGATCCCTTTCGTTATTGTATACACGCAAAGAAAAAATATGGTTGAGGTAACCATAATCAAACAGCAACATGCTATGATTGAATTATATGGTTTTAGTTAAATCATATTATTGTCAATAGAAAAGAAAACTTTTCACACTATTATTATCTGAGTTAATATTAATATTATCAACAAAAACAATCAACTTTGATACACCTAATCTTATTATTGTAAATATGACAACACTATTGTTAGATGTGACTAAAATATAATTGAGACTCACCATACCATATTCTTATATTATAATAATATTGTTAAATACGACAGCAGTATTATTTAATATAATAATAACATTTTGTTTATCAATCATATATTTATTGGTGGATCTCTTGCTTAAAACAGCTGTGCGTTCAATATGAAATAAAAATAAATTAATATTAGTCAGAAATAATTCATAGTTAGGCTCAAGTTCAGTAATTTCAATTCTTATTGAATGAAATATTTTTATTAATTAATGTGAGTTTCTAAAGAAGAGATGAAAAATTAAACTTAGACTTTAAGCTGGGGGAAATACCGATACTTTTCTGTGCAGCCACGCACTTCATCAGCACCCTAGTCTATCTACTTGGGTAGAGATTCTTATTAACATCAGCTATTTAACTTAAATGTACAATGAAACGAAATATGAGGAACGATTGATATTGTTGAAATAAAATGTATGTATAGAAATATATACTTATATATGTATGTATACTCGAAATACAGACACGTCTGATTAAAGAAATGTACGTATTTTTTTATTTATCTACCCTTTTGTTTGTTTGTACTTTATTTATTTATTTAACATGATGCGAATACTGATAGCTTACAAACGAAACACTGAACTGACAGAAGATGTTGCTGAAAAAGATTTTTTTTAAAACTTAAAATAGTATGGTTTTGAATAACATTATATTGTTATTTACATTATATTATTTTTAAATAATAATAAAAATAATGTTACAGTCATAAATTTTTAACAAAACTATATTGTTAAACTCTAACCATATGATACTTTTTTATCAATATAATAATGTAATTATTAAATTCAAACATTAATTTGCTTACCGTAACAAAATTAATGTTTAAAATAACAATAACTAGTTTTCAACGACCACACATTTGTTTCTGAAAACATAATATTGTTTTCTCAATCATTCTACAACCATAACTTTTCTTTGCGTGTAAGCATGTTTGAACAATAATTTCAATGCGGATTCAGGATGCTGGTTATCATATTGTCCTGAAGGAAGCGTGGGATTAAGTGACCCCAAGTCACCATTTTTGTCGACTATTTTGGTGACATTGTCAACGGAGCGTCTACATATTAATATAGTTTTTGTTGCGTAGAAAACATTTTGTCAGATACACAAAGCTATGCTTAATGTTAATTGGTTTGTTGAAAATTTAAGTGGCGTCTAGCAAAATTCAAGTTTTTATAAAAATAAGTTTACGAAATCAATTTAAAATGTAAATATAAATGTGTTAAGCAATAAATTAAAGAATCAAACAAAAATAACTTACAAAAGACAAATAAAAAAATCATAGATTGCGTGTGCTGATATCGTCAGTAGTAAGTCAGTACAATCTTACTATTGACATTTTCGTTATATGTGTCAGTATTGACACAGTCTACTGGTAGATTTCCTAGGACAAGCCTGTGTTAAATGCCAATAGTAGATAACATTAGCTGGGCTACAATTTGTCAGTACTACTAGTGACATCGTCAATAGATAATCAGTACAATTTTACTAATAACATTTCCTGCAGTGTGGTTAAAGTGCTCGACATATATTACATACATATATTGTATAGAATTTAAATGAAAATACATAAGCACAAAGAATAAAGAAATAAAAAAATTTTTGTTTTTCGCCTAATAAAAACAAGAAGAAAAGCTTTTTGAAAAAGTCAATAAGTCAATAAGTCAAAAAAAGTAAAAAAGTCAATAAGTCAATAAAAACTACAAGATTTCTTCTTGATTTTTTCAATAAAGTTTTCCTTATTAAATTAATAAGATTTCCTTATTGAAAAAAAAATCATAGAGATATTTTATTAATTTTGTTCTATTTTATGAGGTATTTATTAGGCACTGTTTTCTCTGTGTAGCAGGGGAATAATTATAATTGTTATTGTGGTTAAGCAACATCTATGCATGTATATGCATTTCATTCCTGCTTATGGAACTCATCAGTAGACTTTAATTCAAGAGTTTTATATAAAACTTCTACTATATCAAAAAAAAATATTTCTATATTGCTTTAAATAAAGTATAGACTAGTTCATATTTTTAATTTTTGCTTTATTTTTATTTTTTTTTATTTGCGGCCAATTTTAGACTTTTGGAATAAATTTTTTTAGAATTTATAAAAATTATTTTTAATCAAATGAAAAATTTTAATATAAGAAAAGAATAACTCGAATTTTCGAATTTTGCCTTTTGGAATAATTTTTTTTTAGAATTTATAAAAATTATTTTTAATCAAATGAAAAATTTTAATATAAGAAAAGAATAACTCGAATTTTCGAAAGGAAGGGGAAAAACTAAATAAAAACTAAAGCATTTACATACATGCAAAAATAATGTATGTATTAAGTGGCCATAAATCTGTTACTTGTAACTTTAACATGCTTAGTTCTTTAAAAAGGATGCAATTATTTTTTAGCTATCGGAAAACGTTGGAAATGCAATTTCGAAGAAAAAAAAAGTGAAATATGCATTTTTTATATGAAGCCACGGTGTAATTGAACTCCTCCGAAGCAGCTTGACCGAGATTTATAAAATTTTGTATGCGTATTCGGTAGGTCTGAGAATATTTTGTAATTTTTTTCACATCCCTTAGCGGGATATATTCAATGTATTTTTTTTTAGTTTTATTTTAACTATATGTATGTATATGTATGAAATAATTTAATACATATAAGCTCTTTATGTACATGCTATATATAAATAACTTTCATATAAATATAATTTTGTTACATAAAATTTTTGGTGTTCTGGTTTGGTTATTTTCCTCGTTATTTTCTAATATTTTAATTTTTTGCAAAAAAACTTTCCTTAAGACTAATGTTGCTGACTTAAAAAGCTAAAATATTGCCGTATATCATATTCTTGTAAAATGATATTTTTAAAAGATAGTTTATCGCTTAAAATTTTTTGTTTTTACATAAAACTGAACCGATTTAAGGGGTGGGGGGTGAGAATAGAAGAAATCGAAAAAAAATTCTCCATACATCTAACAGCCACTATAATGTACATACATATGTACAAATGAACTAAAAAAATATATCTATCGCATGCGTCAAAGTTACGCTTGAAGTGCGTCAAATATTGATGCACATTTCTTTTAGGTAATTCGTACAATAATCACAAATAAGTATTAAGAAACAAAACATAAAAATTTAATTCGTACCCCTACACTAGAAATAACTCAATATTACGAAGAAAAAAATCTTAAACTAAAAAAACACAATGCCACCATTTAAACAAATTTGAACACAACTAAAATGGGTGGTAACTTAACAAAAAAAAAACAAAAAAATTAATTTTTTTGCATATTTCCCCCATAAGCAAAAAATATCTTACACTACACTCACATCTAATGGCACTTGTACTTAACGCATGTCTGTGCATGTATGAGTGCTAATCTTATTCTTCTTCCTCTCATTCTCATCGAATAATTTTACTATTTCCACTTTCTTTGTGAAGTGAAGTCATTTCTAGTGTAGTTTTTCGTTTTTATGAGTTTCTAACACGCACTTTATGGGATGTGTATGTATGTACTACAGGGTACAAGTGGCATTCAATTGGCGTTCTTCTCATTTGTAACCCACACACACTATCGCCACAAATTCTCCATTGTATGTATGTACAAGCAAACATTTACAGTTTCATTTCTAGGGGTGTATGCTTTTGGGTGTGTCTCTTTTTGTTGAAATTTATTTATTTTTTATTTGTATTTTTTTCTGTTGTATACAAATTTTATTTTTTGGGGAATGGTGTCATTAAAAAAATGATACAATTTGTTGGAAAGGAATTTTGAAAGACTAAGATCAGCACAAAGTATTTTAACAATTAATTTGCGAAAAATTAACATTTTGTGTAGGCTTCAAATTAAATATACAATACAAATAAATGTTTACATATTTATGTACTTACATACATATTGTACATAAAAATTATGCAGGAAACTTCAAGCTTAAGCCATTTTTAGTATATAAATGCAAAACACCAAGGGCTATGAAAAGCTTTTGCTACCGCATTTTGGAAATCTAGTAGAAAAAAACTAAACTCTTTAATGATGGACTTAAGAAATATTTTTCACTGTTCATTAGGGATTACCGTTCGGGTTTAACCGAAACCGGAACCACGTTTTTAACCCATAAAAAACGAAACCAAAAACCGTCAAAAAATAGTCGGTTTTTAAGTTTTACTTTAACATTATCATCTTGTTTAAAAATACCGCAAATCTACTTTACACTGAAGGCTTCTATACATTACTAAGCATTCTGTAACAATGAAAGGTAAGAAAATTGTAAAACTTTAAGGGAATTACAACAATTATTTACAGGAAGAATTGTAATCTGTTATCAAAAAAGCTCTAACAGATGTAAAGCAAAAAGACGATAATTTTAACGTTTTTTGACAAGAATTTCTACTTTATAAAAAAACGAAACACATAATATCCAAAATATTATTGTTTCACAAGGCAATAACACAATAAAGCCATTTTCAACTGAAAGGGAAAGAGTGTTTTCTAGCGCTGGTAAATTTTGCACAAAAATAAGATTTCGTTTAAACGACTTTTCGTTGAATGCTTTAACGTTACTGAAATTTTATTACTTGGATAGTTAAATATAAATTTTTAGTGTTTTTTAATTCACTAAATAATTCATTAACGCACTAATAATCCCAAATTATTATTTTACTTAATAAATAAAGTCCCTGTTAGCTTTTAATTTGTACATTGTGAAAAGGGCCGTTATTCAGTAAAATAATTTTTTATTAAAAATACATTGAAATTGATTATTGATGGGCTTAGCTGAATCCTATGCGCATTTCGCTGTTGCTAATGCACCTTTGGGATCCTTTACCCAAAGTTTCTTAGAACAACTAGAGCTATTATGTTTTAAACTTTCATTTAAAAAAATGAGAAGCTAAAAAAATAATAAAGTTGTAACAAGAACTCAATAATCAATATGCTTTTTATTTTCTTACTTTACCTTTGCTACATTCGCTGTTTTTTTTCAGCTCGAATTGTAGTTGTAAAAATTATGTAAAGAAAATAAATGTAAATAACAACAACACCTATTCAAGTATTTTTGACCTGGTGCCGTCAATATAATAATTAGTGTTTTTTTTTTATTGGGAATTGTTAATAATTTGGGATTATTAGTGCGTTTATAATTTTTTTTATTCTTAAGCTTTTTATACACATACTCATTACTAAATGTTCCTTTTCTAATAATAGTACCTGATGTACCCTCGAAAAAATTTTCCCATAAATGTTTTCCCTTTTTTAACCGACTTTAAAAAAAGGTGGAGGTTTACAATTCGTCTCTATATTTTTTTTAGGTAAATCACTACATTTTAGACCGATTGTAAAAATTTTTTTGTTGTCTGAGATGATAAAGCTTCTCATTGGTCCCATTGTAAAACAAAGTGGGCGGAAACACGCCCACAATTTTTTATATAATTTTATGATATTCTAGATATTTGATTTCTGCGAAACCTATAAAACACATTTGGTTCCAGTAATCATATAATTTGGAAGTTCAGAAAATGGGCGGGGTTACGCCCATTAAAATTTATTACAATATTTCACGCAGTTCTACTTACCACACAACTTGAGCTGTAAAACAGATTCAATCCCAAAAAAATTTATTATAATATTTCACGTGTTTCTAATTAACCGATTTTTAAGAAACTCACCACACATCTTGAGCTCTAAATTAGACACAATTCAGTATTAAAAAAAATGGGCGGAGTCACACCCATTAAAAGTTATTTTTTTATTTCACGTACTTCTTATCTTCTTCTATCAGATCTTTGCATTGAAGTCGGGTTTTTTTGGCAGAATGAATTATAGATTCCCCTTATCATGAATTATATTTTTCACATGCAAATTTTCCCTTTTCCCTTGGTTTTGTTCACTTTATTTTTGCAGGCGAACTGAATTAGTTCATCGAATAATTTCATTATTTTTCTTTGAATTATATGTGTACTTAAAGTTATAAATATTTATTTTTAATTCAAGATTAGTAAAGCTTATGATTGTTAACAATAATTCTCTACAACAAATATTTTCATAGTGTATGAATCTCTTTGGTTCACATACAGTAAATTTCATGGTGGTGCACCACGGTGGTATACTTAATGAAAAAATAGCTAAATCAACATAAGCACCTCCATGAGTACAATTTTAAAGTTAAATAAATTTCATTTAGAACCTAAAATTTGTGTAATTTTTTTTATTAAACTTAAATTTGTCTGATTTTCAATTAATTTTTAAGCTTTACAAATATTCTTCCCTTTTTTCATTCACTTGGAGTGATAGCGGGATAAAATTTGACGGGAGATTCACGTTAGCATTTTTCCCTTCGAGGGGAATAAAAATTTCACGTGAAGAATAATTCCACTTGTTTTTTCACGATAGGGGTGATTAATTTTAAGTCATCTTTTATATTTCCAGCATACATACCCATTTAAATACATGCATACTTTTAAATCCGAAACCGACCGGTTTCAATAGTTTAAAACCGAAAACCACGGTTTTTAATATCCACGGTTTTTGGCAAACCCTGAGTTATAAGGTTGTAAAAACTGGAATTTTTTTTTTGGTAAATAAAAGTAAGTATCTAAAACCAATTTTGTTTAGTTAGACACATTTTTATTTCAGAAAGAAATAGATTGATATGTATTGAAAACTAGAAAAATTAAAAAGGCAGTTCTAGTGCATACTTTTAAGCGGCGCATATGCACAAACGGAAAAATTTCAATTAAAATCTACTTAAACAAGGTTAATCTAATATTTTTCGGCAATGATTTTGCTTCCTATGTGTTTCATGTTAATTTAACATGATTTATAGTAATTGTGAAAGAAAATATTTCCTTTTGAAATAACTTTATTTCACGTTGAATTAAAATTTACGTACTGTTAAAATCAAAATGAAGAATCATGTTAAATCAAAGTTATTTCAAGTTAGATCAACATGAATTTAATTTAATGTAGTAATTGTATTTTATTATTTATTTAACATAGACATGAGGAAAATAATTGTATGTAAGTAAATTAATTTCATTTCGCTTCCCCGACCAAGATTTGAACTCGGAACTGCTCGCGTGGTATTCAACGTGCTTACCCCTCCAGACACAACATCTTTAAATATTCTTAAGATACACACTAAACATGTACCATCTTGAATTAAATTATTATTTAACATTCATTCTTATCATTTATTTGGAAAGTTTTAGTTTAAGTAAAAAAAAACAAAATACAAAATACTTTGATTTGACTCCAGGATTCACACCTGCAATACTCCGAATGCAAGACTAGTACAATGCCTATCAGCCAGCAGCAGTTTGTTGGCTGTTTACAAACAACAACAAAACAACAACAATACAAAAACAACCTACACAACTAAGCACAAGAGTGTATTGCAGCTATGAACAAAGCAAATAAACACCAACACACTCAAACAACATATTATTTCTTGTAAATTTAATGTGATTTGAATGAATTTGAATCAACCTTTTGGCATGTTGATTTTACATTGGTAATTTTTGCTGTGTGTACTTATTCATGTTTATCGTTTACCATCTCATTTGAAAAAACCACCCACAATCATTTCTTTTAATATTTTCTAATATATTCAAACTAATTAAAACTCTCATTTATAATACTGAAATATGTATGTATATCTCAAAACGTTTTAATTGATACTTTGATACAAAAATTATAATTGTTTTAATATTATTATTTTTATTGTTTTTTTTTGTTGATAACATTCAACATTTAATTTTACAAGTTGTCATTTCATTTTCAATAAGCCACTTGTGCTTTTGTCATAAATTTGTGTTTTTATTGTTGTTCGGGGGTGTTGGCTGACGTATTGTTACACATTTTATTCTATTTTATTCCATTTTTTCCACTTCCATCAAATTCAGTTGATTTTAAATTCCATTTGCTTTGTTTGAAGTCCTCTTGAAACACTCTTCTTGTCTACTTGTATAAATTTGTTTAATTAATTTAATTTTTATTATTGTGTTTTTAATTAAAATGATAAAATAAAAAAAATAAAAGTAAAACATTTTTGCCATGTTGTATAAAGTTCACAACAATAAATGTTGCTAGGAAGTTCGAATGAATTTCACAGCAATGTGCTTTTAGTGTAACGCTGTGTGTGTGTGTGTGTGTGTGTTAAATGTCGCCTCACTGTCATCGTCATCGACTTTATTATTATCGCCATCATCATCATTAAATGGTTTAATTTTCACCATTTTCGTTTTTGCATTTAACAATTTAATTTTTACGTGCCAATGTAGATAATTTTATTTATTTATTTTTTATTATTTGCTTTGTTTTGTAGGTGTTGTAGGGGTGGGAGTGAGTGTTTGCGATGGTTTATTTAAGTCTGTGTGTGTGTGTGTCGTTTTTTTGTCAATTTAATTGAGCTATAAATGTTTTCTAATTAAATATAAAAGGGTTTTTTCCGTAAAAAAAATAAATTACTGTTGTTCAAAATGATGGGCGGTGTTGAAGTTAAAAGTTGTTCCCAATTATAATGTGCAGCAAATCAGTTACTACTAGTAGCAGTGGAGTTTTACATACACAGGAGTATGTATAGAAATTTAATATTGCCATCAAAGATATTTAACTTTATTGACTAAACATTTAATTGTCATTTATGATTTAATTGTCAATAAATAATATTTGCCAGCAAATTATAAAATAAATATTGTCTTTTACACTTAATGTACTCGATGCCTGCAGAAAAATAAAATATAATTAAATAAATAAATATATATAAATAAAATTATATATATATATATATATATATATATATATATATATATATATATATATATATATATATATATATATATATATAATATATATATAATATAAATATATATTAATTATAAGTTAATAAAATAAACACACTTTGTTTATTAGTAGGAAAAAAAATTACATTTTGATTATAAGCAACGAAAATTTAGTCCTGGAACCGCTACACTTTGCTTAATTGTTCGCTTTAGTACACTCTTCATCCGTCCATAGAAAGAGAAACTTACATATTTCATAATTAGTTCTTTATTAATGGAGGTGTTTTGTTATAAAATTATTTTACCATATTTAAGTACAAAAAAATATTTAAAAAAGTTCGTAAAAGAGGTATTAATTTGACCCCTTAACGTTCAAATTTTAAAAAATGGCAAAAAGACATTTAATATTTTATTAAAAGGACTCGAATTTCATCCATTTTTATCAAAAAGCACCTTTTTATCTAAAAGTACCTTTTTATTATAAAGTAATTTTTCATCAAAAATAACCTTTTTATATCAAGAAGTAACTTTTTATCAAAAAGTATTTTTTATATCAAAAAGTACATTCTTATCAAGAAGTATATTGTATCAAAAAGTACATTTTTATGAATAACTACTAAAAGTATCTTTTTATCAAAAACCACTTTTTTTTATCAAATAGTACCTTTTTATCAAAAAGTACCTTCTTATCTAAAACTGACTTTTTATCAAAAAGAACTCATTTATCTAAGGAACGTAGCATTTTTTTCATCAAAAAGTTCCTTTTTATATCAAAAAGTACCTTTTTTTATCAAAAAGTAGTTTTATATCAAAAAGTACATTTTTATCAAAAAGTATTTTTATATCAAAAAGTACCATTTTATGAATAACTACTTTTTTTTAACAAAATGTATGTTTTTTATTAAAAATTATTTTTTTTATTAGAAAGTAGTTTCTTTCTAAAAGTATCTTTTTATCAAAGATCACTTTTTTTTATCAAATACTACCTTTTTATCAAATAGTACTTTTGTATCAAAAAGCCTTTTTCTATCAAAAAGTATTTTTTATCACAAGTATCTTTTATCAAAAAGGATATTTTTATCTAAAAGTGCCTTTATATCAAAAAGAACTCATTTATCGAAAGCATCTAAAATTACCTTTTTATCTAAAATTACCTTTTTATCCAAAAGTACTTTTTATCGAAAAATAAATTTTTTTTAATCAAAAATTACCTTTTTATCAAAAAGGACCTTTGTAGATCTTTTTGGGAAAAGTTCCTACACACAAAATTTTAAGCAAATTCGAGAAATTTTGAATATAATAAAATAAATTTGTATTTGATAATTCGAAAATCGGCTTTACGAATTTGAACTTATGCAGTGTTTTAGGTATCTAAAAGCATATGGTATCTAAAAGCATATTCAGAAAATCGCTTTTCTAAAAAAAGAAATGCATATAACTTAGACTACTTTCATATTTAAGGGCACATATATTTTGAAGTTTTACATAACTAATTATCAAACAGCTTTAATAACAGCTTTGAAATCAGCGCAAGTACTCTCAAATTTCCTAAAACTTTAATAATCACTTGCTACGGTTTGGTTATAAATTAATTTACGAGTATAATCACAACTTCTAAAAGAAAAATATACATACATACATATGTACAACAAAAAGCAGTAAAAATCTGCTTTGTTATTCCTATTCCCAAAACGACTTCATTAACTTGAAATAAATGCTGCTCACAATAAAATAGTTAAACACAAGAGCCTTAACGATAGAAATGAAATGAAATGTACCACGAACTGAGTCTTACAATTAATTTGTAAGACGTACGTATAAATTCAAGTACGAGCCATAAATTGTGAAAAATTTTATAGACTACAAATATACATATATATCTAAATACATACATACATAAATGCTGCAATCTCAGTGCAAATAATAAAACAATGAAGAAAGCTTAACGAAAAGCGAAAGTGTTTTTGATCACAGAAATGAATGGTTGAGCAAGATTTGAATGGGTTTCTGCTTAATGTTGTTGTTATTCTTTTTATTTAAAAATTGCCAGGAAAAACAATGAATCCCAGAGGATATTTGTTGAAGTTATATAAAAGAAGGCGGCAAAGTGGTCATCATACAAACTGGCTGACAGACAGACAGAGAGAGAAACTAAGATGAGAAGAAAAAAATATTCAATGTTAACTTAAGGGCATTTTTATGACTATCAAATGTTTATCTATGTATGTACATACATGCACATGCACATTACAATGAAAGAAATCATCAAATTTGGCATCACACAGGCATGTAAAAGAATTGATTTTAATAAATTTATGTTGAATCTGAAAATAATCGAGTATATTTTCGTGGGAGTGTCATCAGTGATGCCAACAATTCAAAGGCAAAACGAGCCAACTGAGTAGCCAAAAAGAGCTAAAAAGAGCTAAATTTAAAAACTCGAAGATTTTTCCCTTTTAAATCTTTGAATGTATTTATTATTCAATTTGCACTTCAAGATTTTTGTACATTAATAAAAATAATAGTAAGAAAAAATAAAAAATAATAATTTTAAATAAAATCATTTCACGGCAATTGATACAAATATTTATCTGCATTAACAATATGACCATACACATGTACATATACTTGTATATACGTTAAGTTATAAAATAAGAACAATCCTTTTCAGAAAGAGTTAGCTTTAGAAAGATCTTTTGTTGGTCTAATCCATTTTTTAAACGCGGGATTTGATTTCCAAGCTTCCCTATATTTTTGGCAGTCCATTTCCATTTCAATAATTTGTGGAAAATTTTCTAATTACTCAGAAATGAACACTTTATAATAAATACGGGGTTTTACAATTTGAAATACTTAAATACATAAATATATCTTACATAGTTGCAAAAAAAGTATCTGCATTTGCAAAAACATAGTTGCCGAAAATGTAAATGCCCAAAAGAAGAAACAATAGGATAAAAACGGGAAAATTTACTATAAGATGCAAAAAGTGCCAAGCGTGCCGTTTCCACTATTGAAAAGAGCTGTGTTAGCTCTTTTTATTAAAAATGAGCTAAAGCGAAAAATTTCGAGTTAGAAGCAATCAAAAAGAGCTAAATCTAGCTCTAAAATAGCTAAGTTGGCATCGCTGAGTGTCATCTTAAAAGGACAAATAAGAACGAGAGTCTTGTATTGATATTATACGGTATTACCCTAGCACCGTATTATCATTTCAATATATTACTGAGGCGACTTTTACACAAGCATAGTTTACTTTGCACAGTATTGAGCAGCGTTGTCAACTTTGAAATTTCAAAACGCACCAAAATGGAGAAAAAAGCGCGACATTTACAAAAAAAAGCACCAAGCTTAGAATTTCTTTTTTTTATTTTAAAATGTTTATTGAATTAATTTTGCATTAGGAGTAAAATATTGAGTTTTTTGTAAATGCGATTTTTTTTAGATTAATTGAACTGTAGTGAATTTTAATCAGAAATAATTTCTTATTCGTGCTTAAGCTCAGAAATTAAAATTCTTATTGAATAAAATATTTTTTATTAATTAATGTGAGTTTCTAAATAAGAGAAGAAAAATTAAACTAGACTTTTATTAGATAGGGGAAATACCAATTTGTTCCTTCGATTTTTTCTATCTACTTGGGTAGAGCTTGTTATTAACATCAGCTCTTTAACGTAAATGTTTAATAAACGAAACATGAGAAATGATTGTTGTGTATACAAGTATTGATTTGCCTTTGGTAAATACATTTGTAAGTAATTCTGCTTAAAACTTTTTAAAAAGAAATCAAAAATTAATTCTTTCAAATTAATAAAGCTAATATTTTCATCAGTATTGCTATCATAGGATCATAAAAAAGATTTCATTTCAAATTGAGATGTTTTGTAAGCATCACTCGTATTAATATGGTAATTAAAACTATCAGGAAGTTGGTAAAAGTTTCACAACAAGAATTTTCCCGTTTTAACCCACTGTCGTGTACAATTTGCGTTGGTGCCATCAAAAATTTAAAAACGCACCAAAATTAAAAAAAAAGCGCACCACGCACCAACTAAGAAATTTTTGACACAAAAATTGTTAAAAGGCACCCAAAATTGTGCGAAACGCACCAAGTTGACAACGCTGGTATTGAGTTTGTGCGAGAAAACGCCAAAGAGAATGGAAGCTCTTTTCCCTTCTCTCCCACAAACTCAACACTTTGCAAAGAAACCTTTGCGTGTGTTAAAGCCATCTTATGCGAGTATTATAAATCTGAAAGTTTGTATGTCTGTTATCTGGTAACGAAAAAACCAGTAAAAAATTCAAATAAATTTCAGTGCACAGTTGCCAAATAAAAAATTTAAAAATGTAAGTAGTTTTCAAGAGTCTCACTCACGCCTTGTTAAAATCATTAAGTTGGTAATCCATTAAAGCAGAGCTTCCATCGAAAATGCTTAACTCCAAGCCCGATTGCCTTAATTGAAATTGTTTGCTGGTTGGCAAGGAAATGGAAAATATTCTTAAGAAAAAAATTTTTCAAGATAATCAAAAATCATCTTATGCCCTTCACCTTCAGGTTTGTTATTATTCCGTGTGTAACTTCCACAATATTCATTTCATGTACACGTGATATATATTTTCCAAAGCTCCCAGAAAAGCTAGAGGCTTCAGTCTTGGGCTGGTGTGTCAGAAATTGTACAAAATGGGCTGGTATTGAAAATCAACAAAATCGAAAAGACGGTTTCAGAGTTGAAAATTTTCTATTTTTTTTTTGCATATACGTAAAAGTAACAGCTAAAACTAATATTTGTTTTTGTTCATTAAATATAATATTTTAAATATCAGTAAGAATCAAATTGGTGTTTAAAAAACATCAAAACGACGATTCCAAGAATAGATTTTTTTTACATAAAAGTAACCTACTAACAATAATTATTTCCTTTTTCTCTATAAATTAAGCATGGCTGATTTCAGGGTTGGAAAATTTAAACCTTTTATGTAAATATATAAAAGTAACTGTGTACAGTCAACTTGATTTTTTTCTGTAAAAATTAAATATATTTTATGTTTAAAAAAAAGTAGTTTAATATAAAAAATAACAATAAATAAAAACCACAGCTCCAGAGCTAAAAAAAATTAAAATGTTTGACATATAAAAGTAACTAAGTAAAACAATGTTTTTTCTTTCTTATTTAAAAATATTTTATATATTATATATTAATAATTTTGTAATAAAATTCAGAAAAATCAAAAATATGGTTTCAGAGTTGGAAAATTTAAACTTTTTTGGTATACAAAAGTGACTAAATAATTTTTTTCTTTTTAATTAAACATATTTTATATATGAGTATTAGGAAGATTTTTACTCAAAAGTTTTTTTATATTTGTTCAATTTTGATATGAAAATATAATTTAACAACAAAAAAGACAGCTTTATTCGGCTGTGCCGAATCCTATATTTAAGAAATAAGTTACATTCACCCTTATTTCAGTTGTCAACAACATCCATACGAAGTACTATAATTTGTTTCATATTTTCCCGTATTTAACAATCTTTGATGCTGCAAAACTCTTTAGAGTCTCAATTGAAACATCCCATTCCATCCATACTCCTAAAGAATCTTTTCGATTTTCTTCAGCAGGAAGAAATGTTTTCCGGGAAATGAAAAGGATCATTTCAATTAATTTATTCTATAGTTGTTATTGTTTTTTAACGATAAATTTTATTTCTATTTCCATTTACTAAGAAATTAATAAGAACTCGAAAGACCATCGATTTGAAACAAAACTGTGCTGAGAGCATAATAAGCCACATGGCACTAACCTTCGTTTATACTTAAGTGAAATATCCATGTAAAAATTGATCATAGATAAAAAATTTGAGCAAAGATCTTCCTAAAACAAGAAATATGTTTAACTGACAAAAATAGTTTTTGGTTTATTTTACCAAAAAAAAATTTTTTTTCAATTTCCAACCCTGGGACCAGAATTTTAGTTTTTCTGGTTTTTATTATTTCTTTCCAAGATATAGAATATATTTAATTACCAAATAAATATTGATTTAATTAGTTTTATGTGTCAGAAAAAAATCAGTTTTCCCAGGTCTGGAGCAATGATTTTTTATATTTCTAATTTTTTATTCCAAACTATTTCTTTCTAAGACATAAAGCACATTTAATTTGTAAGCAAAAATATAAATTAATTGACCTAGTTAATATATGTATTTTTGCGCTCTTCCAAGCTGCCACTTTTCATTTTCGAAATTAAACAATTAACTCTTTTAAAGCCATTATCATATAGTTTCATACCATTCAAGTTCCTGCCTCAAGGACTCTACACACCCTTGCAGCCTTTATCCACTGACCATTCACACTGGCTGCTATACATCCGGGCACTTAATACTTGACTAAAATATTGTGTGGTTAAGCACATTGCAAATGAACACAACAAAAGATAACTTCCAATTCTATTCTTCTAAAAATAAAGTTTTTCAAAATAAAGTTTGTCTTTCATTGCAAAAGAAAATTCGTATTCCATTCATATACTGGAATATGTATGTAATTCCATTCGAATGTATACAATGTACTATACATATGTACATATTTGTTTTGAAAATGTTTAGAATGTTTCTATTGTTGTTGCTTGCTTGCTCTAAAACTTTTTAGCTAGGCAAAGGCGTGTCACAAAATCGTAAATCACTTTGAAGTGGGTCGTAGACGTCTAAACAAATGAATGGTATAAGAAACACAAGTAAATTGAAAACAACAAGAGAAACAGAAACAGAAAAACTTGAACATCTGATATTGCAAGTAGATATTCTCCCTCACCCCCACCACTATTTTTTTGAACTATAAAACATTTATTCAATAACAGAGAATAATTTAAAGAAACTTCATCACAAATTGAGCAAAATACAACAGATGGCGCGACATGTCACATTGTAGCCGCCAAAAAAAATTTTAGTTCTCTTCATATGTGTGTAAAATTTACATTGTAAATATGTATGAATGTGTGTATGATATATGAAATGCAGCCTAGTGCTCTCTCTCTCTCTCTCTCTCGCGCTCACACTTCTACACATTTTGATGGCAAATAAATCACAGTTATGAGTTCAATTAATTGTGAGATACGCTATATTTTATTGTGGATATTTTAGTTTCAAAATAAATTTGTGCATTCAATGTGGATATAATTTATAAAATCCTATAGATCTTGCGAACTTATCAATTGTGCTAATTAAAACATGAAAGTTTAAACAAAATATTTTAGTGCTACAATTTCCTTATGGTGATACCTAACGGAAAGTCAAAGACAAAAATGGATGAGTCTACCAAGTTTATCATGGAAAATCCTTAGATCAAAACATTTATGTACCCTTCAACAAATATGATAAGGGATATACATATATAGGTTTATAATTTCGTGTGTAATTTCCACAAATTCGTACACATAGAAAAATTTCAACTTAAAATCTACTCAAACAAGGTTAATCTAATATTTTTCGGCAATGATTTTGCTTCATATGTGTTTCATATTAATTTAACATGGTTTGTAGTAATTGTGAAAGAAAATATTTCCTTTTGAAATAACTTTATTTCACATTGAATTAACATTTACGTACTGTTAAAATCAAAATGAAGAATCATGTTGAATCAAAGTTATTTCAAGTTAGATCAACATGAATTTAATTTAATGTGGTAATTGTGTCTTATTAATTATTTAACTTACGTGTGGTTGACATAGACATCAGAAGAAATTTTGTATATAAATTAAATTGGCTACCCCGGCAAAGATTTGAACTCGGAACTCATCGCGTGGTAATCAATATTCTTGCTCCTGGAGCCACGACAACTTTAAATATTCTTAAGATACAAACTAAATATGTACCATCTTGAATTAAATTATAATTTAACATTATTTCTTATTATTTAACATACAATTTATTTGAAAAGTTTTAGTTTAATTTAAGAATAAAAAATAAAATGCTTTGACTTAAGAAGTTTTAGTTAAAAAAAATACAAATTACTTTGACTTGACTCCAGGATTAGAACCTGCGACCCTCAATATGCAAAACTAGTTCACTGCCTTCCAGCCATCAGCAGTTTGTCGGCTGTTTACAAACATAAAAAAAGAACAATACAAAAACAACCTCCACAACCAAGCGCAGAAGTGTATTGCAGCTATGAATAAAACAAATAAACACCAACACACTCAAACAACATATTATTTCTTGTAAATTTAATGTGATTTGAATGAATTTGAATCAACCTTTTGGCATGTTGATTTTACATTGGTATTTTTTTCTGCATGTATGCGAATAAGAAAAGCTAGAGACTTAAGTCTGGGACTGGTGCATCAGAAATTATCCAAAATATATTGGTTTTTAAAAATCAGCGAAATCAAAAATATGGTTTCAGAGCTGAAAAAATTAATCTTAGTTTTGGCATGTAAAAGTAGCCAACTTGTTTTTCTTATTAGAAATAAAAAAAACAATTCCAGAGCTGGAAAAGTTTAAACTTTTTTTTAGTATATATAAATAACTACATAAAACAAATTTTTTCTTTGTTAATTAAATATATTTTATATTTTATAACGAAATAAATAAGTATTAAAATTAGAAAAATCAACAATAAGATTCCAGGGTTGGAAAATTTAAATATTTTTTGGTAAAAATTATGCTCTGAGCACAATTATGTTTCAAATCGAGGACAGCTTGCAACGATATCCTATTAATTTTTTTTGTGAATTGAGATAAGATTAAATATATCGCTAAAGTACAGTCAGTATAGTTTACATAACCTCGGGACATACATATGTGAACGTTCAATATTGTCAGTATGATATTTGAATTGAAACACTTAACAGTTTTGTCGTAATCAGTTAGCTTAGTCGGTTTGGAGGTACAATATTAGGATTACTTTAGGATATACAATCTATATACCAAATTTCACTAGAGCCAAAAAAGTAATGTTAGATTTTTTTCACAAAACTAATACACATATAAGTATGGACCTATGTATTTGTACAAATGCTTAATACGTGCATCGGTGAAGGGTATATAAGATTCGGCACAGCACTCTTATTTGTTTTTATTAATTTTAAAATGAAAAAATTGCTTAAAAAAATTTACATACAAATTCATATAAATTAAGTGTAACTTGACCTGAGATTCGATAAAAACGAACGCTCACTAAAGGGAAAAAATTTCGAAACAAAATTCTTCGAAATTCGTTCGCTAATCAAAGAAAATTCGAATGTTCGCTAAGACTTCAAGCTTCGAACTTCTCTCGTAAGTTTTTCGAATGTGTGACGGTAGCCAAGTGGATGTGTCCTAGACTGATAGTCGAGACATACCAAGTACAATGCATGACAGCACTGTAAGTTAAAAAATAAAAGAGAAACCATGCGTACATATCGTCGTTGTTTTATCTAACTGACCTATCTAACATTTGTAAAATTTTACAAGAGTGCAGTTTTTATGATTGTTTTCTACATGCATTCTTATGGAAACGTCTGAAATAGTTTAACTTCAAAGGTTCAACAGTAAAGTTTACAGAAATTAAGAATTGTAGACAAGGTGCATTATTACTCATAAGGTCTAGCAGTGGACTTAACTAATTTTTCAAAAAAAATTTTAGTTAGGTCGGTTAGTTAAAACAGCGGCGATATGTGTAATAATTGAATAGAAATAAATTTGTCACGATAGGCTAATGGATAAGTGTTAGTCTGTTAGAATGGAGGTACCATGTTCAAATATTGCAGCGTAAGTCAAGGTATTAAAAAATAAATAATATAAGTAAGTTAAATAAAATAAATAAATAAATAAATGAAAATATATAATTATTATTTCACTTTTTCTGTTGCCTTTTTGGGTTATCGAAAATAGTTCGATATTCTCTCACTTTTGATATTGATAGCGAAACTTCGATAAAGAATGTATTTTGGGACAAACCTGAGCGACAGGTGAATATTTTTCGTTTAGTTTTTGAGTGTTACTCTCGATAGTTTTACACGATAAATGTTCAAGAAATATTCGAAATCGATATCAATAACGAAAGTCTTTGTCAAGTGGGTAAGTAAAGGTCATGCATTATTCACTACACAGAAAAAATTATTCTTAAAAAATTTTCAAACAAAAGTTTGTCTGAAATAAAATTTTAATTCAGTAAATATTTTTACTATTCCAGTAAATAGTTTGATCCAAATTTCTTTTAAGCAAAACAAAAAACAATATGGAATGAAAAATTCTCGTTGTTGCAATTAATATAAAGTAATACTTGTAACAAAATTGTTAAGAGAACATTTCTGTTTCAATATAGAAATTGCATATTTTATTTTCATTAAAAATTTTTGTTGAATCAGAAAATCTGTTGATTGGGGTTTTTTTCCATACAAATTATTACAAAAGTTTGCATTTGAATTTAAAAATTTCTTTGTAGGACCTAAATTGAAAAAATTAGTATTTGATTCAGAGAATTTTGTGTTTGAAATGGAAAATTAGTTTTTTCTGTGTATCCTGCACTATCACACGACTTACAAAAAAATGCTACCCTGGGGGTTTACTGTGATCTGATGAATTCTTATTGCCTTTTGAAATTTTTTATAGACTTCATCATACCAAGTTTATACTTTCTTAAAATCGCACGATTGTGTAGGATAGTGTATTACGGCCTTGAGTACGAAAATTATCCTTCGAGATTTGATTAATTTCTGGTGTCTTTTTAAAGACATAATGAAATTTTATGGTAAATATTATCTTTAAAACTTTTGAACCCATAACGGGTTAACGCCGTTTAACCGTACTCTTTTATACCCTTTTGGAAAAGAGACAAAAAATACCCCTACTGAAAAGTTTTAGATAATTGGATTCCAGGCTCATTCAAAATTACAAATGAAGAAACAACATGGCTTTTTAGTTGATACAAAATGTCAACAACAGAATTTATTTAACAAATTAAAAATAAAAATTATTCACATTAACGGACCTTTTCACAATGTACAATTAAAAGCTAACAGACACTTTAACAGCAACTTTTGTATAGAACTGTCAGTTAAACTTCACGTTAACTCTTAACCATGCAGTGTGTAAAGGGACGTAAATTTAAAAAATTTATCCACGCAGTTAACACCAATTAAGTTTGCAATGTTTAGCACTTTTCAAAGTTTAAAAAAAAATTTGCATATTTTTAAATTTGATTGCAAAGAAGTTTTTATTTCTTTTTCTCAAAAAAATTTTGAAGTTTCTGATCAATTTTAATTTAAAAAAATAGCACAGCTGCGTCTTCGCTACAACCAGCTGAAAGTGCCTTGTGATTGAATTGTTGATTTCACACAAAAGTTCTGAACAAATTTTCTAAACAAAATACAACATTTTTAAAGTTTCTTCACTTTTTAAATAAAATAAGTCAAAATTAAATAATTACAGCCTTATTTATAAAAATTATTAAGGCTTTATAAAGACTTTTTAAGAAAAATTTTAATGGAAATTTGTTCTAAAAACCTTTTTCAAAGAGCCTTTATAAGTTTTATGAATAAGACTGTTAAAATTTAAACTAAATATTTTAAATAAAAAAATATTTTTAAATATTTACTCTCTTTTATGAGAAGTAATAAAATAAAACCTGCATACATTCATCTCTGCTTTGATAAATCCCTTCCCACAACTATCCAACCAAGCACTCATCCCATCATTATCTTCCCTTGCGCAAAACAAAAAGCATATAACTTTTATTTACTTGTATTTTTATTTAAGATTTTTTTATAATGCTTGTGTTGTATTTTATAGCTTAAGTTCAATCATCAATCCATTCGACAATATTCATACTTAAATGCTCAACTGCGGTTGCACAGGCGCAACCCAGTTAATAATTGTTATTAAGCAAATTAACTTGATGAAATGCACAGCTTGTTTATGTCAAACATCATCACTTGATGTTTTGATGGTTTCATTTTTCTCTTCTTTTCTTTTTTGCTGTCTTAAAAGTATTTGTTTTGTTTTTGTTCTTTTGTCTCACTTTCCGAGGGCAAATCGATATTGATGTTAGTTAGCTTTTGTTTTTTTACAGCTGGACAAGATTGAAATCATTTTAATTTATTGATGTGTGATAATAGGCAGATGTGATTAAAAAATGATAATTAAAATTCAAGGAAATTTTAAATTGATATTGGTTGGGGATTTTATATGCAAGGGCGCAAAGGAAATTAAAGTGTTTTTTTAAGTTGAAAGGAAAGAAAAAAATGATTTTAAGCCCTTTCTATTGAAGACCTACAGCTTTAGAAATTTCAATAGATTATGCAAATATATAACACGAAACGTTTGCTCAAGGTTTCTTTAAATAAATACTTACCCCTTTCCCTCGAATTTGTTTTCATTTTCCCAAAATTGCAGTCTTGAATCATTTTCCCTTAGAAATGGTTTCCCTTTTTTTGATTCCCCTACTAATATTTATAAAATTTTAATCTCTCTTATCGGGAATAAGAGGTAAACATTTTGATCACGTGAAATATTTCCCATGAAAAAAAATTATGAACAAAAATTTGAAAATAGTACGCTGACACAACAACAACAACATACCAATTGACGATCACAATTTTGAGGGATAGGAAACACATTTCACGTGAACTTTTATTCCCGATAAGGGTGAATAATATTTTTAATGGGAATTTTTAAATTTTTTATTTGGTTTTGTTCACTTTATTTTTGTAGGCTACCTGAATTAATACATCGCTTAATATCAATATTTCCCTTACAAATAAATGTTGCAAGTTATAAATATTTACTTTAAAATAAAATCATAATAAAATAATAAAATTCCAGTACATTTCAGTTAAAATCTTTATGAAAATATATACCGTTTATAACAAGTTTTTTTACATTTATCAAGATTTTTTATCCAAATCAAAACCCGTTAACTCAAAAGTTTCGAAGACAACAACCAAACAACTATAACGTAGCCAATTCATGCACCTTATTATGTACACAGGCTGACGTTTTAGTAAAAAAATTTAACAAAAAAAAATTAATTGTATCTCTAAGTTCTATTAGATTTAAAGTTAATTTTCATAAAATCTTGTGACGAAATGGAGTTTGTTTTGTATTTGAAATCTACTAGATTTGGCCCAAAATCTAGTAAGTACTAGCCCTGTAGAAAATTTCATGACAATTGAACCAAACGTAAAGGCCCGTATAATTTGGAGACCGCTCGCGTGACTAGTCTTGTGTCAGTTCCATTTCCTGCAGGGAGATTTTGCTGACAGAGAAAAGCCCCGTTAATAAAGTTCCTGGGGGTCTACCCTCTAATACGAAAAAAAAGAAAATGTTTTCGAGTTATTGCCTTTAAGAGGATTTAAATATGCAAAGAGATAAATAGATTTTCCTTAACAAACAAAATATTTATTTTGTCCCCCACTCTAATGGAAAGCCTGGCAACTCTGCCAAATTAGTTTATTAATAATACATTAAATAACCACTTCAAACCTGAGCAACTTCATGACAACTTGTGACTCAAAGCTATAGATTTTGAAAGGAAACCCACTCATTTATTTCAACCACGCTACGCATCAAGCCAGACAGACCACAATACAAACACATCACAGAAGACAAAGTTGAAAGAAACAAAAAATAAATAAATAAATCGCAACACATCAAAATCGACAGGCTCTTTCTTCTAGAGTGGTAAACACTTGCAAGAAAAACTTGATCTTGCCACCACACAACTCACAGGTAAATACAATGATGGCGCTTTCTGCATACTCGTACTAAGCTGGCTTTTGGTGTTGCAGTTGGCCAGGTACGGCTCGCCAAACTACTTTGACGTTTGAGGGAGTGACGTGTTGAAATTGTTTGTGCTTTTTTTTTGTCTGAAAGTACTTAAAGTCATAGTATGTAGTTGTTATACGAGAATAATACTCTTTAAGTGCAGCTTTGATGACGTGCTGGTGTCTTTCTCTCTTTCGTCTTCATCATCCTTTGTCAGATCACAAATTTTCACTTGAAACTAACCAATATTGGCCGACAGTTGCTGTTGAGCTTTTATTTTTTTTTTTTGGTTGAAAAAGCAGCACAAGCAAACTGCAACGACAATCAGAAAGAACAAGAACAACAAGAAGTGGTATAAAACCTATGTTTAACTTTAAGAGGGTGCCAACATGGGCGCTTTTGTGTGTGAATTACAACCTTTTGCTCTTCATTTGCTCTTAATTATTGTAATTTATTATTTTGTTTTAAATAAATTTTCAGTTGTTTCGGTTAACATAACGATGATGAAAAGACTTCATTCAGCAACAATAATATTAAAACATAATAATAATGATAATATTTAATAACTACGAGTACAACAAAATCAACGGCAGCAATAACACCAGCAATATCAACAACACCAACAAAAACAGTAATAATTAGTCAACTATAAAAACGACAACTCATAAATGAGCTTAATATTATTTTTAACATATTTGTTCATGTCTTAATGATCGGTTTAGAAGACTTGAACAAAAAAAGCTTTTTAACTTCAACAACATTTGAATAAGGAAGAAAGTTGCTCGTTCTATGCTCGTGTATAGGGTCAAGTGCCCTGTTGACGATCAAATAAACTCATCAATTTCATAATTGTATGCGTGCTAAACGTACGCGTTGTCGGCAAGTTTTAATACAAACAGCGAATGACAATGAGTACTAAAAAAAATAAACATAAGTAAAGCGGCCCATCCATTATACAATATTATTGCATAGTTTGTTGTACATATATATTATTGTCGTTTTGACCTATACTATGCAATAAATAGTACAATATTTCCAAAGAAAATATTGCCCAATTTTCCTGAAAGTGAAAAAGTAAAGAACATTGAATAATGTTGCCACCACATTACACAATTCTCTTGATTGTACAATAAAAATCAAAAGTCTTTTGACATTTGCCAATATATTGTGCCACCTCCGAATATGACATACACATAAGCGATGTTATTGTATAATAGGGAAAATTCCACAATTATATTCCAAGTGACTGGGCCGCTTAAAGGGTTTTAATTTTAGTAACTGCGCATAGTCCTAATCGTATGGCAAACAATTTGTACGCTAACACATTTTCTCTCAAGCAACTAGGACTTAAACGGAGTCCAACATCTATACTTCCTTTATGGAAAAAACTAAAATACTTTACAACTAAAAATAAAAAGGCACATGCGTATCAGATGCATTGACTCCCTCTCTCTCTCATTCTTTTAGTCTGAGTATGTTTATAGTCAGGCTATAGTTATTTAATCGGTCAAAAAAACTGTATACATGATACTCGGGATATTTATTCTCCGTCGTATACAATCATTTGTGTATATAAATGGAATAGAAAATTTGTCGGTGTGTGTGTGTAGCTGTTTGAAAACATGCTCTATGTGTGTGTTTAAATAAAATAGCCCTGTATATACGCATATGTTGTCGATTAATACTCAGAGTATTTTTATAGTTATTCGTGTGTGCGATTATAGCTCACACAGCAGGGATGGCATTGAGAATTTTATAATTGTACCAACAACTTTAAAAATTTGTACTGTTTTGACCTTAATTGTACTAAAAGATTTTTTTAGTTCTAATTACATATTTTTATTTGTGGTTATTAAAATAATTGACATTATTCTGGCTGCCGAATCGTTGTCACGAATTTGCTTGTAAATTGGGACGTTAAAGCATATAGTTACACCTGTTGAAATTTAAAATTTACAAATAATAATATGTGTTCTAGCATCCAAATTTAGAAGAAAAATTATTTGGAAATAGAAGAGTTCACATTTTTTTATTTTCTCGCTGTTGTCTGATTTCACAAGACTGTTTTCAAGTGAGAAGAATATGAACTTCATTGTTCAAAGTGAAAAAAATTTATACAATAATTAAAAAAAAAATTTAAAATTAACAAATAATTAAACTTAGTATTAATAAATTTAATTAGTATAAATTATATGCAATCGATTGAAAATAAATGGGGAGTGAAACTGGGGATATTCCTCAAATGTACTAAATTAGTTATTGGTGTACTATTGTACTTCCATGTTTGAAGAGTACCAAAAAAGGTAAAATTGTACCAACTTTTCCATCCCCGTCACACAGTCTATAAATTTTAGATGCTGTCGTTTGAGCTGCATAGTTAAAAATAGTGTATTTATAAAGTTGTTGTATGTATATAGTTATGCGTATTCGGTTTAAAAATAATGATTATGTTTAAAATTAGGCTATGGTTATTTAGGCGGACAAGAAAATAGCACATGATACAAGGG
This sequence comes from Tachina fera, assembly GCA_905220375.1. Lineage (NCBI taxonomy): Eukaryota > Metazoa > Arthropoda > Insecta > Diptera > Tachinidae > Tachina > Tachina fera. The sequence continues at coordinate 80,448,736 of LR999966.1, forward strand.
GTATTTATTCATTATTCCCCACCGTATAGAATATTTTTCGTATATAAAATGCAATGGAAAATGAGTTCATGTGTATGTGGCTATTTGAAGACATGCTTTATGTCTGTGTGTAAATAAAATAGCCCTGTATACATGCATATGTGGTCGATTAATAGTCAGAGTATTTTTATATTCATGTGTGGCTGTAGCTCACACAGTCCATAATTTTTGGTGCTGCATAGTTTTAAAATTATTTATTAACTTAGTTGTTATATGTGTATAGTTATGCGTATTCGGTTTAAAGTTATTGCGTGTATTTGTATATAAGCGCGTGTTTTATTTTTAGCTGTACGCATTTATAGTTGTTTGGCGGACAATAAATACTCAAAGTGTACGTTTTAAGTACTTTTGTAATTTTGTCATTCTCTGGTACGAGCGCCGTGAAGTCAAAATACGTCTCGTTTAAAACGATACTCATACAAATGAACTGATTGGAGGATTTATTTGATCGTCTCCAGGGCACTTAAAGCAAACAATATTCTGAAGATAATATATCCCTTTGTAACTAGAAAAAAATTGTAGGTTCATCTAACCGATTTCGACGATTAAAATTGCACCAATCAACGAATATTATGTAATCCAAATTTTTTTTATAGTACACCAAAACAATTTTACTTCATAAATCCAACGAAATAATTTCATTATATTTTTTTCACAAATCTAATGATAATTTCACAAATCTAATGAAAATTTCACGAATATTGTTAAAGAATTTCATTGGAATTTATTATTTATTATTTCATTGGATTTATGACAACAATATTTTATAATTATTCAGAAACCCCTTTATATTTAAGAAACATTTACAGTTGTTGCTTGAAATAATCATATATACATAAGTACATACCATAAAGCAATTAAGTTAAAGATTTAATTCTTTACAACCAAAAAATAATAATAATAAAATATGCAGCAATTTAGAATTTGATTATAGCTATGAAATGTATTCGTTGTCGCAATGAAAATTTCATTGTAGTCATGATAGTCTGATGACTATGTATTTGTACAGTTGTCAACCAAAAGCTTGCATCAAAAGTAGTTCTGTATGATTGTTGTTGTACTCTTTGTATGCTTATTGACACATACAGTTTCAATTAAGTTATTTCGTTGTTATAATAAACTTATTTCATTGTTTATATAAAGTTATTTCGTTGTTTTAATGAAATTATTTGGTTGTTTTAATGTAACTATTTCGTGATTTTAATGAAATTATTTCGTAATTTTAATGAAATTATTTCGTTGTTTCGATGAAGTTCTTTCATTACATTGATGACACTGTTTAATAAATACACTTGACGTAGTTTTCACTCAAATAATTTTAACGAAACTTATTTCATTAATTCAACGAAGCGTGACGTTGGTTGAATTTTAATGAATTTTTTCGTTGGATTAATATCGAAATTTATAGAACTTATGAAAAAAAAATTATTTCAGTGTACATACAAACAAATTTCATTGGTTATTGAAACAATAACATTAGATTTATGCAACTATACCTTTTAACTAATTAAACATTTACGATATAACCAGCAACGGCTTCCAAAATGCCATAAATATAAGCCAAAATTTTTCAGGCCTACGCTGAAATGTTTAATTAACTCTTCTTCAATAAAAAAAATTTTAGTTAATTAAATTCGATATTCAAACTGAAAAGAATTGTGAATATTAATTTTAGTAAAAACCAAATGAGAATTATATCCCAAATGGCTGCACTCCATAAGTGTACTACATGATAATTTTTGGGAAATTGGAAATTTGTTAATTTGCTTTTTTTAAATCTTGACAATATGTTTTTATTGATACTTCAGATGTAATGAAAATTTTATTTCTTAAAATAAACTTGAGCTTTGTTACTATGATATCACTTTCTCTTCTAACTCCATTTTCAAATGTGACGCAGTGTAAATTTTATTTTATTTCGTTATAAGAACATTGATCGCATGTTCAAGGATATCGAAATTTATATTGGAAACAAATACAAACTTTCTTATTTAATCTTGACCAATACATAAAAAAATAAAATTAATTTGAAATCCATTTGAAGAAAAAAAAAATTTTTTAATTTTAAATAAAATACAACCCATATAAATTATAGAACGAATTCTTTCGTCATCGTTGAACAGGCCTTAAGAATATAATTGAGGGTGTTAAAAGCAAAAGGAGACAAGTGCCAAAACAAGCAAGAAACTTACTTAGATACAGCAATCAACACTTACTGCCAATTTACAGAAGACGAATAAAACTTTTCGTCTGTCTATTTATATTGAAAACAAAACCAAATTTGAGTGCATTGTTTTTGTTTTGAATATAAATAGGTAAACGAGAATTTTTACTTGTCTTCTATAAACTGGCAGTTAATACTAATAGCAATCACTTAATGACAATTCAGACCTGTACGAGATCCTCAAACTGATATCTATTGACTGAAAGTTTTACCACTATCAAGAACTTAATAGGAAAAAAAACTTTGAAGCTTATATACCAAAAATTTTATTTTTTTTGCACTTGTACAACCCTTTGCTTTTAAGCCCTTCAGTTCTTTTGCAAAAGAAAAGGCAAAATAACTTTAATTAGAGCCAAAAGGACAATAAGCTATATTTAATTGATTGCTGCAATGGCTTGTGAAGGACTTGTCAGTTTGCTGTTTTAGTAATGCAAGTAAAAACACTTTTAAAAAAATTAAATTAAATAAAATAACAAAAATTACAAGTGATTGAATACTGCTGAAGTTATGTCTCAAAATATAACACGAAGGAAAGGAAAATTAATAAAAAAAAATTCATGTATACAATTGATGAATTATATCCTGAGGCTATCACGAGATATTGAGTAACACACTCACATGCATTCCCAGAGTGTCATGAATTTATTTTAAATTTCCCACACAATTGTGTGCGTATGTGTGTGTGTGTGAGAGAGAGTGTTTGTGGGGGTTTGTGCTAAACGTCTGATGTTAAACAAAATATAAATTATTGTAATTATTGCATGTTCATTTTATAGAAAATGCTACTATGTAATGTTTGTATTCGTATGACTTAAATATTTATATGTATATGAAATATTTGATAACAACAACGTTTACAGAATGACGAAAATGAAAAATACTCACTCATATTTACCAATGACACGGCGTAGGAAGGAAATTTAAAATCGCCGTCATTCGTCACTTTAGTGGTCAATAAATTTTACATGCATTATTAATTGTTTGTTTAATTATTTTTAATTATAACTTTTGCATTTCAAATGTTTATTATTATTTTCATTATTATTACTCATAGTGATGTTTGAAATATTTTCATATGTTGGCAAAATTTTTTATTGCATATGAAATATTTATGGGTCTGCCTCCATAAGTATTTTTTGCACATTTTATTTATTTATTTTTTTTTTGTAATTTCAATTTACGACTTCTACCTACATGCAAGATTGTGATCATAAATATGCTTATTTTAGTTCGCCGTTGTTTCTTTTTTTTATTAATTTCATAAAAATTATTTCTTAGGAATTTGAGCTGCTGTACCTATAACTGCATTTCAACTTTTTACTTTTAAATTGCTGGTCAGACTGAATATAAAGTGCACAGAAGCTAAAAAAAGGAGGAGAGCTGACACTACAGTGGCTTTCCTTAACAATTGCGAGAGTCTTTAAATTCTATTTTACTTTCTTTATAATTTAAATATGGTTATATAATGCCGAAAATGTTAACACAAAAACTCTCCTTGCCAAGCTGTCACTCGATTGCGTTTGTGATCTACTGTGAGCATGAACAGCATCCATATGACGGTAAGCTTTCCAATACCCAAGTGATTATTCAAACATGCAATCTCTTAGTCATGTGAAGTTCTTATGGCTTCCACAATCTTTCTCAGTTTCAATCTCCGATGGGCCTGCACCTATAGAACTCAATTGAGCACCCAGGACGTTCGGCATCATTCGTGCTTATGCGGCTTCAATGAAATTTAATGAACAATTTTTTTTCCTGGAAATTGACGGTGAAGAGTATCCATTGAATTTATTAAGCTTAGTCTTGATTTTAGTGATGATTGAAGATCTGAATAGGAATAAGTCAAATGAAAGAGGCTGAAATGCCTCTACCAGAAATGTTTAAATAATTCCAGTAAGCAGATAAACAAAATAACTAACATGTGCATAGCTAATAAAAAAGAACAAACGACAATGGCAAGACTGTTATAAATTTAGAGATGGTAAAATTGAGCTTTCATTACAAAAAAGCTTTCAGCAAATTTAAATACGATGAATCCAAACAATTCACATATTCTATTTTGCATAAAAGTTGCGTATATAAAACAGAAATATACATCAACAGACACCACACACAGTGGGCCAAACAGAAAAGAACGCTGATGATGAAGGTTTAGTGTAGTTATAAAACAGCTAGTTGTTCCGTTCTGCTAGTGTTTGTCAGAATGTTTACAATTAACCCTTGTGTTATTTGCTCATTAATAATTATCACATGTAATTTGGCTTGCAAAGTGATACGAACTTTTAAAGCCTGATCAAATCATAAATAGAGAAAGCATGTCATCCTTTCGCCCTCGAATAATTTGTATATAATGCTATTTTTTATAGGCGTGGCCCGACCAATTTTGCTTAGGCATATGTGTGTTACTATGGGTAAAATTCCATATGAATTGCTTGTCTAGAAGTGCATGAAATACCAATAGCCAACTTGTATTGGAAACAACAACAAAATAAGAAAATTAATTTTTGTTTTCAATATAAATTATAATTTATATTGAAAACAAAGACAAATGTGCATAAGAATCGGTCATCTTTATTTAAACATCATGAAAAAACCTCTTTTTTGTTGTGCAGTGCTATTGATCGAACGTTTTCTATCGACATCGTAGGTTAGACCAATAATATGAACATTCTATGGAAGTATGTATGTTTCCAACTAATTTTTGAAACGCAAAATGTTAAACATTATAACTCTAAAAAAAGAAATAGCATGCTAAAATTTAACTAACTTTCCATTGTAAATTTTATCATAACTTGCCACTGTTCAGCTGAGAACATTTGCTTACATATGTTTATATGTACATACGTATTTATGTATATCATTTATTAGCCTGACCTTTTCTTCAGTTGGCTTTCATATTTATTTTTTATTATTTTTTCTGTCTTCTTCAAAGACAAAACTACCATCCATGTGCACATAATAAAGTTCAATTGGATTCAATCGCGTAAAGCAAACGGCACAATTAATTATTATAATGGCCAAGAAACGGATGGACACAGTAACGCAGTACTGAATACGCTATTATTCATAAAATGCAGTCTGACAAGAAAACCAAAATTGTGGAATTCCTGCGTTTTTAGTTGCATGAAACCTGTAATTATCGTTCGATACCAATCGAAATGAAAGACACAAAAATTTATTATTGCGAATTAATAAATTTTATTTGATTTCTTTTGCAGTTGCGTTGTTTTCTCCCTGCCTGTCGATTAGAGTTTTTTTTTGTTTCACATTATATGAAATGGTCGAACATTTAGAGAAAAAAAAAGTAGTGGCCACTAAAAAAATTTAGAAAAAAAAACAAACCAAAAGCAAAAAATACGGCAGCACCAGCAGCTCTTATAAGAAACCCCAGTCAATCATTTAATGAGTGGATAAGTAATAGTAGAGTGAATGAGTGCTAAGGTAACATTTATCTTTATTCTTGCAGTTTTGTGCTTATATTTTTTAATGTTTATATATATTTTTTTGCTGCATGCAGCATGTGCATACTACTGGTTGCCACAAGATATACAGAATGCAAGAGTATGAGGTGATTTTTATTAATTTTATATTCTTTTTTTATGTGTAAACATCTATACGTTGGGGCGTATAAATCTTTTTCACAATACAATCACAAATTTTGAGTAAGATCGTAAAGCAGTTTACACATCTCGCTTGTGATCGGGCTCACATTGCTTTTTTTATTCTATTTAACTTTATTTTATTTTATTTTAAATTATTTTATTTTATTTTATTTCGTTATATATTATTTAATTTAATTTAATATTATTTTGATTTATTTTATTTTAATTTATTTTATTTTTATTGAATTTTTTTTATTTTATTTTATTTTATTTTATTTTATTTTATTTTATTTTATTTTATTTTATTTTATTTTATTTTATTTTATTTTATTTTATTTTATTTTATTTTATTTTATTTTATTTTATTTTATTTTATTTTATTTTATTTTATTTTATTTTATTTTATTTTATTTTATTTTATTGATTTTTTTTATTTTATTTTATTTTATTATATTTTATTTTATTTTATATTATTTTATTGAATTTTATTTTATTTAATTCTATATTATTTTTTTTATTTTATTGTATTTTATTTTATTTTATTTTATTTTATTTTATTTTATTTTATTTTATTTTATTTTATTTTATTTTATTTTATTTTATTTTATTTTATTTTATTATAAAAATATTTAAATTTTCTTATGTATATTGATATTAGAGGAGTTTTCAAGACTTTCGGAAATGCTATTAGGTTAAATCAATTACAGCAGTACAAATATAATTCTCAGCAACAGCAGACTTTCAAAATAAATCAACGAGACTCAGTAGTGCTTTTAATATCTTTTTATCGGACTGGAAGAAGCATGGAAAGTGTTGGAAAAAATTATGTTCGTTGTAGATTATTTTATTGGTACAAAGAAAATAATTTTGGTTTTATGTATAAAGTTTAATGATAATTAATATTATATTCTGTAATGCGAAACGAAAGAAAATGCTTTCGAATTTGTAAGTTGATAGCATACAGATACGAAAGTATTTACTTTCTTTTCGTATTACAGAGCCGACGCCCTGGTTAATAGGCTCAGTGATTGAGAGGATGAGGCAAGTACCACTTCTACCTTGTCCTCCGTTCCGATGATGGACTAGCTGTCTATCAGAATACTGGGGCTCTACAGCTTCAGAAACTCCAGCTTATTTTCGGCAACCAAGCTCTTGCAAGTGGTCTCATCGGCATTTCCCCCACAGGGACAAGTTTAAGGCTTAAATTATCATTAGTAGTGGTACCACTGAAAAAATCCTTCGAGAACGCGTGCAAGCATTTGATTATCTCTTCGAGGTGCCGGTTTCATTTAATTGATGATGACGTAATCCTTTACACGCTCAGTTAATTTAGACTTAAGTGCACTTCATTTCAATATTATCAACCAATCAACAGAATCAATTACAAGTTTAATTGGATCAGTTAAACTTTTCTTTAAAAATTCAATTAATCAAGAAGTTTAATTAAAACTTTAATTGAATCAATTAAACTTTTGTTTATAAATTTAATTAACTTAAAGTTTTAAATGGCGCAATATGTAATTGTTTTAATATAATTTTCTTAAATGTAATTTTTTAAAGGTGTTGATTGGAGAAATATATTTTTCTTTGTTACTAGCAAAAATAGCAATTATTTCGAATTCGAATTATTTTGTCAAAATAAGCATTGTTTCGTTATCCATACAGTCGTTATCCGTACTGAAGCCGCGGCGCTTCCTGCTCACAATTTTCACTTTTCTATACTTAATAATTTTCTTTGATTATGAATCTATTTCTTTAGAACTCTGCTTTTTTTCTTTCTTCAGATATATATTTTTCTTTTTCAAATGTTTTCGCTTAACCAAAAGTCCAAGCTAAAAGCGCAATTTTTATTTTATAAATTCTACATATGCTTAAGCGAGTTAGTTGTATGTATAGGCCGCATATCGGACTTGTTTCGTTTTGCTGCAGCACAACCACAAATTATTGTGTTTGTATTAATATAGCAATGAAAAACACAAGCTCAACTTTTCCTTATGGATATTTGGTAAAAGAAAAAAGCTTCATACGAGTATTTCTTAGTTTGGCTGGTAGAAAATAATAAAACATGAAAAAAAAACTTGAAGAAAAATAAAAACTCCAGATATCATCTCTTGGTTATTATTTATATTTTTTAGTGTTATTTAACAAGTATTATTTTTTATTTTCTTTCAATATTTTATTGCATATCTTAAAACTAAAAAACATGTTTTTTATCACCACTCCTTATTTAAAAGTATTTTTTTTCTAACCGCATTTCTGTACTGGCAACAACACACGAAATGTAAGAAGGAATCATCATAAATGTTATTTCTGTTTATTTCAGTTGAACTGCAATTTTTTTGAAATGAGATACACTGAGAGATGCACTGTTGCGGTTTAATAAATATATATGTACATACATTTGTACACGATAATTAATTACCAAATAAATACACCAGAAATATGAAAGCTGTATATATTTTTTTTAAGAACTTGGCATTGATTTGCTTATGAATTTTTTTTTGCATTTTCCGGTTTTAAATTTTGCAGTTTTTTTGGGTTGGTGTAAATACCATTATTATGTATATTTTTTAACTATTCCGCATCAACTGCAGGCTAGCTAAATTATATACGTATGCGCTATTATATTCCATATAAAATTTATTTTTTTACTGGCACACTAAGGGTTCCGTTGATTAGGCTAAAGTTCCTATAGCTCTGTAAGCCAAATTACATGTGATCAATTTTAAGCCTTTGTGAAGGCATGTTGCAGATATGCAACAAAGTATTCAATCCTTATATAAATCATTAGGAAAAGGCAATTATCAATTTAATTTTAATGCAATAATTTTGGTACAATATCTAGTTTTAAACTGTAAAATTCGTTAGTAATAAAAAAACTGTATATCTTACATCACAACCGATTTAAAATAACCCTATGATTTTAGTAAATCAATGTTACCATAGTGTATTTTTTTTTAAACTTATTTTACGCTGTAAATTTTTGTGAACGTGCAATTCAATTATTGTTTTTTTTTCGTTGTAATATTATCAGTAAAGTTACTTCTAATTTGGATTTTTTGTTGATTTTCTTTCCTCTTAGTTTGTTAACCCTTTTTACTTAAATAAATTAATTTCAAAAAAATCTTAAAAAAAAAATTTTTTTTTTTAAGATTTTTGTTTGTTTTGTCGATCTTGCGTCACCGCTTGTTTCTTGAAGAAATAAATAACTCTAAAGTTAATGGTAAATCTTATGACAAACTCTAGTAGAACGGAACAACTAGCTGTTTTCGAAGGCCGCAACAGCTTCATAATCACCGGTCTTTGTGTTTGGTCCACTGTGTGTGGTGTTCATTAATGCAGATTTCTACTTTACATTATATTTTCAATGCAAGTGAAAAATGAGAGTTGTTTTTCTTCACCGTACTACAATTTGTTGAAAGTTTTTTTTTGTAATGAAAGCTCAATTTGAACATCTCTAAACTTATAACAGTCTTGCCATTGTCGTTTATTCTTTTTACTAGTTATGCACATGACAGTTAATTGTCTTATATTTTGTTCCACTTAAGACAAACTTTTTGGTTTCTTAAGACAAACTTTTTGGTTTTTTTTGCATTTACATTGTTGCTGTAGATTTTGTTTAACATTTTTTGCCGTTCGTTATACAGAGCACACATTTATCACAATATTCGCTATACAAAGTAGAACTAAATGTTGGAAATGTGTTGCTAGCAAGTTTTTGTTTTTTATTTTGCAATTTTTTCTTCATCATTCGTTATATCCAGTATAAAATTAGGCTAGTATTTGTTAATGTAAATAATTTGTCTGTACGTTGTAAAGGATTTTCGTTAAAACGAGATTCGTTTAACCGAGGTTTGCCTGTACATGTAATAACTTTTTTATCTTTTTTTTATAAAGAGAAGTAACACTCAGGTAACTAATGCCTACTACTATTACAAGGTGTTACATTCTTTTAGGAAAGGGATAGTGATAGAAGACACCTTCATTCTTCATTTATTTTATCTGATGCAGACAGAAAATTAAATTTCCTAGTTTTAGCGATTTTTTTAGTTTTGGAGCTTTTTCATATTTTTGGCGATTTTTTCTAGTTTTTGCGTTTTTTTTCCTTTTTTTTTTGGGATTTATTCGGTTCTTTGGCGAGTTTGTTAGTTTCGGCGCTTTATTTTCATATTAACGATTTTTTCGTTTTTTGGGAATTTTTTCGTTTTGGCGATATTTTATTTTGGATTTTTTTAGGATTAACGTTTTTGTAAAATTCAAGAGTTTGCCTCTTAAGGTCTCCAATCCAAGCAAACTTTTTAAAAATTACATTAACTGATAGAATACTCTTTATTTGTTTTAAATAATAGTGTAAATTGTTGTCGTCTGCATAAAAATACAATAACTTTGAAAATTGCAAGTGTATATCGTTTATATCTGCATATTATATTAGGATTTCAATATGTTTTCTTGCAAGCTTTAGATCACCCTTGAATTTTTAACGGCCAAAGTTTTAAATATTCTGTGAAATTTTCAGGTCTGCAGGTACCTCTTACGGTTCTCGAGGAAACATTCTGTGAAGGACAGACGGACATCGTAGCACAAACAATAGGGTTCCTTCCTTTTAATAATAGGTAGGCATTAAAAGAACATGATATCTACTCACAAGGGCTAGCAGAAGCCTGTGACGGGTGTGACCACACAATTCTCAGTTTTTACAAAATGATTGCTTTTAGGATATATTCCGTAGAATGCTCAGAATAGTTTTGGTGTTGTAAGTTGTTCAGAGTCTTTTTGAAAAAACAAATTTTTCTTTTAAATAAAATATATGAAATTAATATACTTCAGCATTTCTTAAACAAATTTTTCGAAAAAAAGCGATGTTAGTCCGATTACAGGGGACATGTGTAAGCATCTATTAATGAAAACTTTAATATTGTGTTATGGTAACTAAAATAATATATATATATATATATATTTTTGAATATATATATATTATATATATTATTTTTGAATCTAGTGTATTTAAAAATCTATGGAATCATTCATCATCATCTAGTGGAATCATTAGTTGGGGGTTTGTGGAGAATTGCTCATTTGCAAGTGGAAAACGTCAAATAAAAATTATGATAAAGCTTGTGACTGTGGGTTTGCCAGATTTGTATTAAAATCTCCACCCATAATAATTGGCGTGAGATGGAGATTGTTACCCAATTGTCGTCAGTGTAAGACAACAGTACGTAATGAAGATATGTTATAATATAATATCGTAAATTCTTTATAAAGACTGCTATGTATATATCCTTTAAACAAATATTTGACATTTAAAACGCTCTTTTATTTAACAGTTTATATTTATTTTATACATTTAAATTTTTTACTAAAATTATCCCCACTGGCAACAGTCAATTTTTGTAAATTTTTGTGATGTCAATTTTTATTAAAATTAACATTGCTCCTGAAGGTATGCTTTAAAATTCACTTGAGTATATTTATATGCAGCTTTTAGGTTTCTCTGTACTTCTTGTTATCAAATCTTACTCAAAATTTGTGATTGTATTGTGAAAAATATTTTTACCTCCTAGCGTATAGATGCTTACACATCAAAAACTTTTTCGAAAATGTGACGGGTGTGGCGGATGTGACCTTGTATACACTTTCCATAGAGACTCTATTACATGCTTTCGCTTGATTGCTAACATTAGTTTCACTGTCCTTACCAAGAAAAATCAATAAATTGTAATGAAGGGGCTTGGCTCTCACTAAGGTCCTGCTGGTATCTAGATATCTAGCAAGCTTTGACAGATTAATTCCAATTTGTCATGATTGATGCATCGCTGTTGCTATCGTCAAGAACAGCCCTTGTTAGCGGGCTTTTAGCTAAGCTACTTTAAGGCCTGTTTACGACCTTAATTTCTACTTGTCTTTTCGTGATGTCAATTTCTAGGCCCCTCTGATTACAAATAAATATAAAAAGAATTTATTCTAAACATTGCACCATTTCTGCCCTTCATTCTTACTGTGTATTGAAAGGTGTACGTATTCTTGGCGCTTTTATTTGTTTCTGCTTTTTCCCGTACTGTAGTTTTTGGCGCATTCTTTTAATGATATTATAGCCAAGATTATATGTTTGGTGTCGTTGGTTTGGCCTAGAAAGAATAAGAAGAAAACTGTACGCAAAGTATAAAATTAACCAGTAGCCTTATATTTAAAGCAATGAAGTGTTCATTACACATTTTAAATTACTATTAATTGCGTCAAGTCGTTTTTTTTTTGTTCTTATACTTTTAATATCAATCAGTCAGTATAAAGGAAACTAAGTTCTTTTATGCGACTGTATGTATGTATGTGCGTATTAATAAGTTCATGATTTTTTAATTAAATATTATTCATACGCCATACGTTGCTTTTGATTGAAATAAATAATAAGCAGTACAGGATTTGTTATGTCTTTGCAAAGATTTATTTAGTGAAGAGCAAAGCACAGAGCCAACTCCAGATTTGAAAGAGAATTTTAAATGAAGCAAATAATTTTTAAATTTTATTGAAAAAGAAAGAAATCTAAAAATATGTATTAAAATAGAAATTAATTTATATTATGGGATTCTCTAAGAAATTTATTGAATGATTTTTTTTACATGTCAATAAGAGGCGTGACGTAACAATCATATCAAATAAGTTGCCAACAAAAAAAACTGCTTCAAATTCGTGATACTTGAAATTTTTTCTCACGTCACTCTCTTCTCTCGAGCTACTATTAATGATAAACAAATTTCATGAAATTTGGTGTTATATATATATTTTATAATTTTAATTCGTTATCAATGTCTAATTTTCAGACAAGTATTAATATACCTTGATTTTTACTTAGCGAGGGCTTGTGGCTAAAATTAAATACATATCAAATCAAAAAAGTTTGTCTTAAGTAAGGCGTGTGTTTTTTTAAGATCACAATTTTGAGTTGGTATCACTGCTTTATTTGAGCACTAATTTAACAGCTGACGGTTGCTTTTTGTTTAGTTTGCTGTCAAATTTCATTATTAATCGACTAACACCAGAGCTTTTTTTGGTTATGGTTAATAATGGTGCAATAACAATCTGTATTGACCATAGCTACTACTTCATTTTTGAAGAAATAAAGTCCAACAATGTCATCAGAGTGTTAACCGCACTGAAAGCCGAAGTTTTCTAAATATAATGAAGTCTGCAGTCACGTCCCACATGCAGCAATTTCGTTTATTAACAAGCCCGTTAAGCTAAAAATTTGCTTCAACGCTGGACAGAATATTGCAATAAAACATCGGATCAGCTTCCAATTGCTGTGAAGTGCAATCAGTGAAAGACTGACATCTCGTAGTCTTAAATCCTATACCAATTGGATCTTTAACGGGTGTAGAAATCAAGATCTTTTGAATTTTTTACACAATGGAGAGGAGACGAAACTATAGATTTGGATCTTTCTCCACACTTTCTTTTTAGAGAGTATGTGATATAAAATAGCCGCAAGCATTTTTTTTTACAAATAATGACTTCCGCTAAAAGTTTTATTGCTGTTATTATTGTAATTTTTTATTTTCTAGCATTATAAATGTACACATTTCATATTTTGTTAGGCGTGAGTCATGCAATAGTCACGTGTCATTCAAACGTTATCTTGTTTGTATTTATATAAATAGAACAAAAACTAAGCAAATTAACTTACATGTGCATTATTAAGTAAGGATCAAACGACAATGGCAAGACTGTTGTAAATCTAGAGAAGGTAAACTTTAGCTTTCATTATGAAAAAAAGCTTTCAGCTTTCAATTTTAATACGATGAATCAAAACAATTCACATATTCGATTTGCATTGAAAAGTATAAAGCAGAAATTTACATCGTCTGCGATTGAAAATGCTCTGCATACGATTCACAATAGACTATTCTGCGATTGAAAAAGCTAGATGGATAGCTCGTTGTTCCGTTCTGCTAGTGTTTGTTAGAATATTTACACTTAAGTGTTATTTCTTTCTTAAAAATTATCACTTGTAATTTGTTTAACAAATCTTTACGAACTTTACCCTAACTAATCACATCATAAATACCTTGTTTTTTGTTAATGAGCAGAAAATTTTATAGCAGTTCAAAAAATGTATGGTAAAAGAAAACCAACTAACAACAGATTTTCATTATTGCTTTCATAATGTGAATGGAGCACATTTAATTAAACTCATGCCCAAGTTTAGTGTGTGCGAATGACGACTTTCATTCATCCTTAAATCATTTAGCATAATTTTCTAATTTATTTAACACCCAACTGCAAATAATATTTTGAAATTGGATACAAATTCACTTGAAGCTATTTTGCATTCAGTCACTCATAATTTATAATAATTTCCAGCAAATCTTATTTCCCCCTCTCGTGATACTTGTTACGCAATGATGAACTCACTCAAACAAACACAAACACATTTGTATTTTAAATGCAAAATATGCTGTAGCACAACTCAGCAAAACTGTTATGCAATAGTACTCAGTATTTTCATTTGGACTGAAACTTAAAAAAGGCGTGTCCCACAGCAATGTTGATGATGACAACACAACTCCGATGCTGACGACGGCGACGATGTTGCTGTGACAATACAATTTCATGCGAGCAACAAAAACATTAACAAGAAGGCAATATTTCGTTTTTATGATGCCGCTAAAATAGAGAAAAAGGGAAAACATGTCAACAGTAGGGAAAATAATGTGAGTACATACAAGACACGAGAGCAAAGAAAAATGTTGATACAAATAAATTAATTTGTTTGTGCAAAACTTTATTACCTCACCTAGTGATTTTAGAAATCGAGATTTTTGCAAAAATTTCAAATTTCGATTTTAAAAAAATATCGATTTGAGGCCTTTCTGTATTAAGGTAACGATATGTAGCTTTTTATGCTTGTGAACTATACTTGAGTCTAGCAAGCAATATATTTTTTAATTGATACATCAAGCCACGAATATCAAATTTTAAAATAAAAAATATTGTTTAATGTGGGAGAGTCCAGATTTGACAATAATAAAAAAGAAACATTTCTCATCTGTGGTATGCGGGTGTCGTTAACCCATTTGATTTGTTATGACAGCTTACTGACAGATGTCTGCCCTTTTTTATTTTCAACAAAACAAAAAAACATAACAGAAAAAAAGTTAACAATCATCTATCACATTAAATATAAAAACAATAATGAGTGTGAAAAAAAACTTATAAATAAATATCGAAAAATTGTATTGACTCAGGTTGTATCTATAATTCATTAAAGAAGATATTGAAATTAACTTCAATGGAACGAATGTATGAATGAATTAAAGATTCAGGGAGGGAGGTGTTTATTATACACTTAATTAAATATTTGCTTGTTGAACTCGTGTCTCTGCTCCAACAACTATGATGGATCATTGGGAAACATTAATAATAATGCTTGAATATTCCTATTTATAAATTATATGTGTGCGTGTGTGTGTGTGTGTTTTTTTTTTTGAATGACAGGCAGCGCAACAGATTTATACTAATTACTTGTACTCGTATTGCAAAGTTGTTGATTTCTTGATTTTTTTTTTCAATTAAAAACCTACACACACACGCCTTGCAATTATGATATTTTATTGAAAGTTTTTCATATTCCTATAGGTGGTCATATTAAAAGCTTTTAAGGGGCTGTGCGGCATTTCTGCTAACTATTTAAGCTTAACATCTTAACAACAGCAATAAGATATAATTTATTTCATACCCAGTTTCCGCCCATATAATTAAAAATCGCTTTATGATCACCTAGGGTTGCAAAATAGGTTGTCTAAAGGTACGGTCACACTTGTCAAACATTTGCCCAAAAAAGCGTAACCACTAAATGCTAATGAAAAATCCTTCAATTCAGACAAAAGAGTATGCAATAATGTAGGATTCTATGATATTATTGGCCGTCTTCCTAAACGCAAGTTGCAATTTATATTTACAATGCATACACTTCGTAAACGCATATGTAAGCTTTCTAGCAACGTCCAATGTTCCTAATCGTTTGGCAACTTATTTTAATGAGTATCAGTTGTGAAAATCGCGCAACATATTTATTTTGCAGGCAAACATATGTATGAGTTGCACAGTGACGTTCCTAAATGCCGATAAAATGCAAAAAATGTCTCCGCAACGCAAGGTTGCTCTTAATACATGCTTAGCATTGCACACGCATTTTATTAAATTGTGCATTGCAACTTGCGTTTAGGAAGTCGGCCATTGTCTATTAGTTGTGCTCGAAACTGTTTAATTTGATAAACAAGTGTCTGGATCAAAACTTTTTTCCTTAGTGTTTGTTGGTTACGCTTTTTTGGGAAAATGTTTGACAAGTATGACCGTAGCTTAAAACTAATAGCGTTAGTTTCAATTCGTATTTTTTTCCTAGCGACTTTTATTCAAACAGAATGATGTTTTAATTTCAAATAGACTGTTAATTCATAATGTTTCAAGCGCTGTTTGCTTTATTTTAAGCTTCAAACGTATCATTATACTATACTTAAATATGTTGGCCAGATCCTAAATACTTTTATAATAAATCTTATTTTTTTGCTAAGATTATTTTTACTAAAAAGCTCCTTCTTATGCAAATTAGAAATTAACATTGCCAATTTGAATGGTAATGCGTCATAACGACCGATAAAGTATATAAAAATATTCTGGGTCCTCACGAATAGGGAAGACGTATAAGCGACTGACACGTTTGTCTGTACTTCAATTCGATTTTCCGAAGGTCTCAAAGACTGGTGTGTCAGAAAGATATTAGTATATCCAAAAAAGATATTAGTATTGATTTCAGAGTTGGAAAATTTTATTTTTTTTTGGCATATAAAAAATAACTAGCTAAAACTAATTTTTGTTTTTTTTGTTAACAAAATAAAAAATAGGTTAAATTTAATATATGTATGTGTAAAAATTATATTGGAATTCAAAATAAAAAACAAGAAATTAAAGATTCCAACATCATATGCGGCAATTTTATTTATTAACAAGCCCGTTAAGCCAAAATTTCCCTTCATCAATGGACGGAATATTGCGGTAAAACATCGGTTTAGCTTTCAACTGCTCTAGATGCCAATTCGTAAAAAAACGACATCTCGTGGCTTAATTCCTGCACCAATTGAATCTTGAACGGGTGTAGAGACCAAGATCTTTGCCCAAAATTGTTTACGTAATGGATGGATTGAGCTCAACTTTCTGTTGCTGAAGACGAAAATATAAATTTGGATCGTCCTCTCCACTTTCTTCTTAGAGAGTATGTGATATGAAATAGCCTCATGCTTTTTTTTCACCCATAAAGACTACCGCTAACGGTTTTATTGCTGTTGTTTTTGTCATTTTTTTATGTGGTTTCATTCTGCACTGTTCTGTAAACCGAATCCGAGTAATTTTCTCCTTTTCAAAAAATTAATAATGGTCATGCAGACATGCTTAAAATCATATACGATAATTTTCTCTTAGATATGACATATATAATAAAAAAAATAAAAAATATTTCTATTATCGGAGTTAGTTTTCTAAAATCGTACGATTTTAAATGGTTTTGAGAAAAGGGCCGATTATAAGTGTACAAATTCCTTACTTTGTTAGGCGTGAGTCACGGGATAGTCACATGTGAGTTATCGTGGTTTTATTTATATATATCAGCACAGCTGATAGTGCTTTTTGTTAAGTTTGCTTTGCAATTTCATTATGAATTGATTTACATTAGAGCAACGCATGCAAATTGTTGAAATTTTTAATCAAAATAATTTTGCTATTCGTCAAACTCATCGTGCACTTCTTCAATTTCTGGTTAAATGGATACATAAATAAGCAGAATTGTCGCATTTGGAGGGAGGAGGATGAACAAACTTTTCTCGAAATACCATAACATAAACCGAAAGTTACTGTTTGATGCGTTTTGTGTGTTGGCGGAGTCATTGACCCATATGCCTTCCAACAGGATGGAGCCACATGCCACACAATGGACGCTAGAATAGATTTATTCAAAAAAAAATTTATAAAAAAAATTATTTCACGTAACTTTTTTAGGCTTGTTAAAAAATAAATGTTTGGATAATTCGTATCCAAAGTCATTCAATGGCAGGCAAATCATCAAGAGCGTGCGTGAATAAAAAAATTATCAATTTTTCTTCGTTTGGTTGGTAAAGCATCGTTTACATGTTCCTTGTTCCTGCTTCAATAATTCTTATTACATAATTACTTTACAATGGTGTATCCTATACACGCAGTTTGTATAAAAAGTTATCCACTTTAAATCAAGTGAGCCTCAATATTGTAGTTCTGAAGATATAGGAAAGAAGATTACGGAGAAAAAAACCTTTTTTTAAACCGTCTTTTATTATTTGTATAAAACGAACTGAAAAGTTAAATATCAAAAAAAAAATTATCCACCTTCATTAGATCAGCTCTATGTCATAATAATATTGCATTGTCATTCGATTTATACAAACCGGGAAGTGGGTGAAATTTACTTTGCAAGATTTGATTACAGGCAGACAACGGGACAGGTGAAACTAAATAAAAGCTTGTAAAATAATTATTACTTTATATGGGGGTGTCGGTCTCCCCCCTCCCCCAAACACCACCAAGATATTGTTGGAACGTGCAGTTTGTTTTAAGAGCTACCTGTATAAAATTTAGTGGCCCTCACTATTGTAGTTGTGGTGATATGTCAAAACGTGAGCGCGATGTAACAGTTTGTTTGACAGTTAAACTTTTCGTAATTTCAATCGAACTTAAAACACTTTCTTTACAGGTATTTTTCCATGTTTGGCCTCTAAACTTGATGTGTAAAAAGCTCTATTAGTTATTCTCTACGTTTTTTTTTTCACAAAGAATACAAACTCTCAGTTGAGTAGTTTTCAAATATTGTAAGATTAATACATACATTACTAGAATTCTGTTAGAGGCATCTTTTGATGTTCATTTGAAATAAAACTTTTTCGTGAGATACTGGAGAAAACAAAATTAAAGCATTTAGAAACAAAAACACATTATTATAATTTAAATTTTTACACAGAACGGTGTGTGTGTGTATATAAATATGGTTGCCATTAACAACTCATGCAACACGATGGAGCATACTATAATGCCAATTGCTGAGCCTGCTAGAAAGTCTAAGAGGAATCCTCTTAATATCTTTTAATACACATACATACATATACATACATTTATTTTTAATTTGTGTTTAAAGACTCATTTACTTTTAATTTTCCATATTAAGAAACTAAACACAAACATGCCCACATTGATTAGTACGAATGAATATCCATGTATGAACACAATAATATGGATACTTTTTTATATTTTGAAGCCCATGAGAATTATTAAAAATTTTATTCGCATAATTTGGGAATTATGTTCGCTAATGCGCGCCAACACCGCCTTCATTGGTTGGTCTTCGTCGCTGGCAAGCATTAAATGGTTAAAATAATAAAATCCATCTATGGCTGTTTGTTGTTGGCTTAAAAATTTTGCAGACATATTTTTTTTTGACGTTTCATATATGTATATACGTGCATATACACACATATGAAGATATGTATTTCTTTATTTAAGTTAGACATTGTTGGCAAAAAAAAAAGCAAAACAAACTTACTCTTAGGCTTATGCGAATACAAACAAGTCTTATAAAACCACTTGAAGTTAACATGACAACTTTAAGGCAACAATAAAAACTACTCGTACATACATAGCTACATAACTTTTTTTCTTCATCTATCTAAATATTTACGTTTGAGCAATATGGCCGACCGACTAAGCATAAAAAAATCAAAATTTTTTGATTGTTTATTTCATTATCTTGGCTGAATTTTCCATTTTGTTGTTAGGAGTAGATTAGACAAAATGTTTTTTATACATTTAAAAAAAAATTAAAAAAATACATTATAAATATACTTGTATATAAATGTGAATTTTAACTTCTCTTAACCATGCGATTTTAAAAACATTTTTCATTTAAGTATTTATTTCTGTTGGTGCTTTGAATTATTAAATATATTTATAGATAAGCAACGATCTATTCTTAAGTAATGACTTGACAATGAAAAATTAACATATAAATTGCTTTTGCTGATAATTTAATTAAGATAATTTTTATAAGCAATTTTTATTTATAAATATTTTATTAACAATCTGAACGAAACTTTTTACAATAAACGAGAAATAATGTTTTAATGGCCTATAAGACAAGTTGTGTGTGGATTATTAAGGAAAATGAAATATACATTGCTACTTTGCACAGTGTCAAATGTCTGATGGATTCGGAATTTTGAGCAGATGTATGGTGTATGATGGCCTTAGGTCAAACACAGGGTGAAATATTTATAAAAAATCTGAATTACTGATTTAATTGCAATGTGATCTTTGCATTTAAAAATTGGTGTGTTCATACTCAAATCCCACACGATTTTGCAATAAAATAAGATTGGCTGTTAGCAAATAATTGAATAATATTGTTGGAGCAATTATATTAAGTAGCAAATAGTTACAAAAATCTGAAACTTACTGATTGTACACTTGCACTAATCAATCCTTCAGATAAGCCATATGAATTTAATTAGTAAATCTCAAGGTCATATCGCAAATTAAGACAAAACAAAAAATATTGTTTTACAGAAAACATTGCAGCAAAACATTAGTAACTAATTTCATTTCATTTCACACCATAAATCCTTCACAGTGAGATTACACGAGACATAAGTTTGGCAAATTTTGTAACGCAAAAAATTACTGTATAAACCTTAAATGTTAGTGTTCGAACTCATGTTGGGTAACAATTGCTCGAACACAAGTCTGAGAAATTATGTTAGCACACAAGCTGTCAAATTTGCCTTTTTACTAGAAAATAATGGCGGGAAAGTAGAAATTATAAGATTATTACAAAAAAATCAAGCAGAAGCACAAAATATATGCTCCATCGTAGAAGTTTTAAAACATCAAAACTTAAAACTCGCACTTTGTATGCATACGGATATTTAAATTTTAATTTTTAACATTATACGTCTGGCCACCCATTATAATACGTTTGAACACAAACTTTTTTGAGACGTCATTGTGCCCACGTTATTGCTTATGTTCAGAAATAAAAATTGCACGTCTATTCGTACTGTAAGCGACATAATTTTAATGGAAAAGGGTATATATAGGTTTGTCATTCCATGTGAAATTTTCACAATATGAATATGCGACCCATAAAGTATATACATATATTCTGGATCCTTATGCATCGGGAAGACGAACAAGCAATGTCCGTCTGTCCGTCCGTCCGTCTGTCTCTCTGATGTACGTGAAATCGGTTTCCCGAAGCTCCAGAAAAGCTAGACACTTTGGTCGTTGAGTGGTGTATCAGAAATGGGCCAAAATATTGAATGTCAGCTAAATCGAGCAGACGGTTTCAGAGCTGGAAAACTTAAATTTTATTTTGCCATACAATTCTAATTCTTATTTTTTTGTTCATTACACATATTTTACATTTCAGTACGAATAAAACTGATGGTACAAATAAGAAATTAATAAAAAAAAATATAAAAAAGGTTTCAGGGTTGGAAAACTTTAACTTTGTTGTTATACAAAAGTAACCTACTAAAATTTAATTTTTCTTTTTCTATATAAATTAAGCATATCTTATATTCTTAAAAGAAATATATTAGTGTAAGAAATCAAAAAAAACTAAAAGGATGAATGCAGGGTTGGGAAACTTACTCTCTTTGTGATAATAAAAGTTGGAAGAGCGAATTATTTTTTTATTCTTTTTATAATTTAAATATATTTTATATTTTGAAAAGAAAAGTTTGGTATTAAAAATTAGAAAAATAAAAGCCATATTATAATAACTAAATAAAACTAATTTTTTTATTTCTTTGTTAACTAAACATATTTTAGAAACTTTTTAAATAACTAGATTGGTATAAGGAGTGAGAAAAATATAAAAGGTTGACTCCAGGGTTGGAATATAATTTTTTTTATATATAGGTCAATTAATTTTTGTTTGTTTACATATTAAAAAGAAAAAGTTTGAAATAAAAAATTAGAAAAGTAAAAATACCTGGAAAACTTAAACTCTTTCTGGTATATAAAACTAATTCAATCAAACTATATATTTATTTGGTAATTAAATATATTCTATATTTTAGAAAGAAATAATTTAGTATTAAAGACCAGATAAATAATAATAAGGGTTCGAGGGTTGGAAATTGAAAAAAAAAAATTTGGTAAAATAAACCAAAAGCTATTTTTGTCAGTTAAACATATTCCGTTTTTTAGGAAGATCTTTACTCAAGATTTTTTATTTATGTTCAGTTTTTATATGGATATCTCACTTAAGTATAAACGAAGGGTTGTGCCATGTTGCTTATTATACTCTCAGCACAGTTTTGTTTCAAATCAATGGTCTTTCGTTTACAGCTTGTAACAAGTTTTTATTAATTTTTTAGTAAATGGAAATAGAACTAAAATTTATTGCTTAAGAACAGTCATAACTATAGAATAAATTAAAGGAAATGTTCGTTTTCATTTCCCTGAAAACGTTCCTTCCTACTGAACAAAATCGAAAAGATTATTTAGGAATATGGATGGAATGGGATGTTTCAATTGAGGCACTAAACAGTTTTGCAACATTAAAGATTATTAAATAAGGGAACATATGAATCAAGTTAGACTACTTGCTAAGGAGGTACAATACTAAGACTATTTTAGAATTATTAAATAGTAGCACGGTTTTTGAACATCTCGATAGTAAGCAAACAAGCCCCAATTTTTTGGTATTGTATTTACGTGGCTTTGATGTAGACAACTGAAATGAGGATGAATGTAACTTATTTTTTATATACAGAGTGTAGAATAAAATATTCAACTATTGCTAATATCGAATAAGTATATGTTTTTAATAAATATGTATGTATGTACTTATACTTACTTCGGTAAAAGGTATATAAGATTCGGCACAACCCAATATAGCTCTCTTACTTGTTTTTAGTTATTTTTATTATTATTATTGTACGAACTTCATTTGTTTCTGTATTTATGATTTGGTGACCTAAAGTTGGCTAAAATTTGTACCATTTTGCAAGCTCAATTACATGTGATAATTAGCACAAAAGTTAATTGTAAATATTCTGACATACACTTAGTAGAACGGAACAACAAGCTGTTTTCGAAGGTCACTACACCTTTTATTTTAAA
This sequence comes from Tachina fera, assembly GCA_905220375.1. NCBI lineage: Eukaryota > Metazoa > Arthropoda > Insecta > Diptera > Tachinidae > Tachina > Tachina fera. The sequence continues at coordinate 80,471,800 of LR999966.1, forward strand.
TGAAATATGTGAATTGCTTTAACTCATTGCATTATGAGGAAGGTGTAGTAAGCTTCAAAAACCCCTAGTTGTTCCGTTCTGCTAATTGTTTGTTTGCAAAATATATGAGTTTAATTTTTTTAATTTATGGCACAGTTGTAACAATAGGGAAAATTTAAAGCTCACTTTATCATTTGCGTTAGCTTATGTTAAGTTTAACTATTAGAAAATTTATTGTTGGGTTGTAATAATGCTTTAAATTGTCTGAGCGAATATACAATATTTTCAAAAAATTATAAACATAAATTTTAAAAATTTTGGGCGTTATTTCATAATGAAATAACTCCGAAAATATATGATTTGGGAGTTATGTGTATGATATTTCTTTTGAAAGTTATTTCTTTGGGCGTTATTGCATAGAGATGCCTGTTAAAATTTGTCTTAGTCAGCGTTTTACTTCTCAAATATAGTAAAAGACAACAGTGGATATCGGCAAAAAAATCGTTAAGCCAGCTCTAAACAACATTAAAAATATAATAATTTTAATTTTGCATTTGCAAATAAATATTTTCACAAATTTTTTGAGAAAGCAAAAAAACTTAAATTTCAAATGTTAAAGCAGCAGAAGACATTCAAAAACTTAAAAGACTTAAAACAGTCAGACAACAGGCTGCTTTTAATCCTCTACTCACTCGCATGTTGGAGTATGTTAAAATGTACAATTGTCTGTGAATATTTTGAAGCTATTTGTATAAATTTAAAATATGTATGTATGTAAAAAAATATAAAGAAAACAAAGTGTAGGTCAAAATTCAAAGACGCATAATTACAGGTTAGAGAAATGGTTGGTTGGTTGGTTAGAGCCCTTCGGCCAGGTAAAGACAACAACAGCAACCATAAGACAAATGAAACTTTGTAGAATAAAAATAAAAATAAAAAATAAACTATAGGTATGGAATTGCAGAAGTTGCTAAAGTTGTTGAGGCTGCTGTCGGTATGTATGTACTTCTGTTGCTTTACTGAAAAATTCATATTGCAGAGGACTTTCAAAAGGATACAAGTAAAAGACAGCAGAAAAAAATACAAAATTATATAAGATGAGAAACTCAGCAACTTGCACATAATGATGATGATCATTTGTTAGAACGCATCACATTTTTTTCTTTGGTTTTGTTCCTTTGATGAATAATGGATGTGGATTTGAGTGTACAAAGTAACAAAATGTTGTAGTAAAACTAAATAGAAAATGAACATGATGCCTTCAATCTGGAAAGACAAACAGGTGTCAAAAGGATGTTTTCCTTTCAATTCGATATGAAAAAGCAACATTTTACATGTCGTCGTTGCTGGTTTGTTCTTTTTTCTTTTGACAATTAGAAATAGTTGTTCGTATAGATGGAGGAAGGTGCCTTTATTGTTGTAACAATAGAAAGGGCGTTGTAACTGGAGCAATCTTTAGGTTGCATTCACAACAGGAGTGCTGTTTGTTATTCTATTCGTACTATGTTGCATTAAATTTTACTTCAGTTTAGTTTTTGAACTAAGAACGCCCTTTTGTTTGTTGTACAATTAATTGTCTATAAGGATCATCAAATTTTCCATCAACTACTGCATTTTTTTTGTTTGTTTGTTTCTTATTTTCATGTTCTACAAGTAAATATTCGTATGTACACAGAAAAAAATTATCCTGCAATAAACACGTTTAATTTAAAAAAAAACAAAAATCATTGTATTAAGTAAAATAAACTTTTAATTAAATTATATTTTGTTACAAAATTCTAATTGAATCAATTATATATTTAATTGATTTTTGTTTTTTTTTAAATTGAACATACTTATCACTGGAAAAATTTTTTCTGTGTATGTATGTTTTTTTGCTCCTTCCATGGGTGCTTGAACGACAGGTTAGCACAGTTGCAATTGGCAAATTACTGTCGGTTTGTAAAAATAATTTGTCAAAAAATTCTCAAAAATGAAACATTGTTTCATTAATAAATAAAAATATACACATACATACATATGTATATAAATGAAAGGATAGTTCTTAGAAGTCTTGCATACGAAACAGTTAGCTGTCCGTCTATCTATCTGTCTTGTGTTTTTTTTTTTGTAATGATAAATGATGCATTTATTTTCCGTTCCTCGGCTTATCTTTTGTCTTAGTGGACGTTAATTATAGGTGCTGTTTAATTTTTCTTTAGTTTATGAAAGTCGATTCAAAAAGCTGTTTAACTTAATTCACTTTACATACTTATTTATAAGAGTATGTACGATTTATTTCAATAAAACAGCAGGCTATATTGTTCATTAAAATTAAAATTAAATTAGATTAATGAATGAAAGGAAGAAAGGGAAATTCATAAAAGGAAAGGACTTGTAAGGCTTGAAAGTAACGATATCTGAGAGACAAATGATTGTATTATATAAAACAAAAAAAGCACCTTTAAAATTACTTATGACTAAAAGACACTTGTAGTTTGTTTCTCATATAAACATTTGATGGCATTCAATATAAACTTATCTTAAAGATTTTACTCCTTGTTTAGCCCAAACTTTTTTACGCCAGATCATACTCTTTCAAACAACTTTTCTTTGTTTAATTTAATTAGGCCAACGTTTGTGGAAAGCCACAGAAATAAAAAAATTACATATGATAATTTTTGGAGGATTAAGCTGTAGCAACATAAATTTCAATTACAGTAGAATCTCAATAATTCTTACACGGCTAAATAAAAATAAACTAAATAATTCATAACAAACTGTTGGTCCCATAAAAAATCACATTAAATCGTAATAATTCCTTACATTTTGTTCCGCGATTTAATTTATATTTTTTTCACTTCAGGTTATTAATTCGTATGTATTTTTTAGAGCTATGCTCTTTATGCCACCACATAGGAGCTAGGACGTGATTTACGTAACATAAATAATCGATACTATTACAGTTATAAACTGATTGACTGATGAAATGATTAAGCTGTTACAACAAGGATTTCAATTACAGTAGAATCCCAATAATTCACACACCGTTATATAAAAATAAACTGAATAATTCATAACAAACTGTTGGTCCCATAAAAAATTGCATTAAATCGTAATAATTCGTTACATTTCGTTCCGCGAGTTAATTTATATTTTTTTAACCGACTTCAAAAAATGGTGGAGGTTATTAATTTTTATGTATTTTTTAGAGCTATGGTCTATATGCCATCACACAGGAGCCAGGACGTCATTTTTGTAACATAAATAATCGACACTACTACAGTAATAAATTTATTTTTATTTTGATTTCTTTATACTTAAAACCAGACTACGAAAAATTTTTTATTTTTTTTTTCGTTTCATTGTTTGAAGTGAGTGAAACAAAAACAAAATAAAAGCATTGATAATTATTGCTCAATTTGTTTCTGTATTGTTTTTGCACTTGAGCACAATACCTTTATTTAATCGTTCGCAGCTAAAAAAGAAAATAATGGGAAATAAATGCAAACGTTTTGAAATATGCGGCGAATTTGACATCATCATATCGTCGGCTTAGAGTGTAAACCTTATAAGTCCACTATTTGTTACAAATGACATTTTAATGTCGTTCGAAAGAGAAAATCACGCGCCATCGACTTGTTAAAATATTTATTTTAATTTGAAGCTCTAGATGTCGAAACACCTTAATGTATTATACTAATTTCTTAAACTTTGTAAAGAAACCGTTAAGTATTTTGCCTCTCCTGTAAACTTTATTGGAAGTGAGTTAGCAGGTTTACACTCTAAGCCGACGATATAATGTAATTTTATTGCATTGTTATTTAATACATGAAATTTGTTTTATAAAGCTAAGCAGCATAGCTCTAACCAGGAGTCCTAAGACAACTATCTTCTTTTTTTCTGGTTACTCGTATGTTGCTTCATAATTCGGTAATTTTGTCTGAAAGGGTATAGCTTTCATTTGGCTCCAGTGGAGGAAATATGGACGGAGATACTACGCTCACTAATTTTTTTTTTGATTTTATGAAACTTAACAAAGATGTTAAGTTCTTTTAACGACAAAATTTCGAAATTGAAAAAATGGGCTAAGGTACGCACATTAAAACTCACATTCTTCTATTTAACCGATTTTTATGAAACTTGGCACACACCCTAAACTGTAAAAAAAGAAAGGTCTTGCATGCAAAAAATTTGGTTGGGCCACGCCCATTAAATTTAAATATTAAATTTCACGTGCTTGTACCTTTCCAGTTTTCACAAAACTTAGCGCGCATCCTGAACTTTCAAGAAAACTACATCTTGCTCTCAAAAAAGTGGGCAGAACCACGCCCATTATTAATTTTTATGAAACTTGGCATACACTTTGAGCTTTAAAAATACTTAATCTTGTGTTCAAATAAAAGGGTGTGGTCACGCCCAGTAAAAGTTATTATTTCATTATATGTACTTCTACTTATCCAATTAGAATGATATAATTTTGTTGTTCAAGATGGTCTGATGCATTTTATAATAAGGAAGGAACTTCATATATATTCCGGCTTAATGCTTTAAAATAATCGAGTGAAAAAAATAATCTTTAATTTGCCAACATTTTGAAATAATCAAAAAGGCACGATTTGTTCTGCCAGTCCTCATATCTGTGACAATAAGGAAAAAAGTTTGAGTCATATTAAATATTTTGAGGAGAACGCTTTTGAGCTTTCAATTCGATTTTGACAAAATTTATTTATTTTGCAGTTAAATTGGGAAATTTGATTTTCGCTTTTATTTTATTTAAGAAAATATAGTTCTACACGCTGTAATTAATACATACAATTGAAATTAAAAAAAAAAGGATAAATACGTTTAAGCTTATAAGCTTAGTTAAGCTTTTATTCCATATAAGATTGTAAGTCGAAAAAAGATAAGCTATTAATAATATCGCTGTAACTTTCTGAAAAAAATGCACAAAATAATTGAGATTTCTCTCAGAGTTACTTTTGAATATGGAGATTACAGGAGTGCCATTAACTCAAAATGTAATTATGTCGACTTAAGCATTTTTTACTTTTTGCCACAGATATTTTACGTGCTTCTCTACCTGACCGATTTGTATGAAACATTTTACAAATCATAAGCTCTGAAAGTGACGCAGTTTTATTTTTAGAAAAAGGGGAGCGAATACTATATAATATTTTTCAAATTGGGCGTGACCATGCCACTAGGAAAATAAAATTGTTACTAAAAGCTCAAAAATAAAACTTAAAAACAATAATAAATCGACTTCAAAAATAAGCTCTAATAGGCTAAAAATAATTTAGATTCAGTTAAATAAAATATTTTCATATGTCTTACCTATAATGAGATTCCAAGTATGTACGAGTTAATACACTTTAATCCGTGTTCATTTTGATCAAACTCCACTGTTTAGTTTTTGTATACAATAGAAAATTTTGTACTATGAACAAAATTTGTAAGCAATAGCTTTTTAATGAAAAAATGTTTAACAAAATTTGTTTGATGACCCAAAGTTCATTACAAATTCAAAAACTTAATTTAAATTTAAATTAGGGGACGTAGTATTATAATAAGCCATAAAAAGATGCTTGTAATACAAAGATTAATAAAATTTAAAAACGCAAGCCTTTTTAAGCCAAAACAAATTACCGTCCGCTTGACTGGAATCCTTTTTCTTGCGGTTAGTCAGAAAAAGAGTTAAAAAAATATATTTAAAAAATAATAATAAATACAATAAAAAATGGCGATAGAAATCGTGATACAATCACGTCTAGACTCTTATGAGTTGCGCCTACAAAAAGCGCAGAAATAAAAGAAAATAATATTGCAAACAGACAACAAAACTTAAGGACACAAAATTTTTGCAAAAAAAAATAAAGACTTTATGTACGAATATCTTGCATTTTTCTCGTTTCTCTATTTAAAAAATACTCCACAGCAGTTTTACTGATGTAGCATTGTTGATACTTATGTATTTGTATGTTTTTCTTTTACGATAAGCTGAAAAATGTAAAAGAAATATGTTTATTTTCCATCATGCATTTAATGCTGGTCCATTGTCGAAGTGAGTTCGTTTGAAAATATGCATTTTAGTTTTTGAATGAAAGACTTTTACAATATAATGCAACTCTATATATTGCTACGTTTATACGTGCAATATTTGCAAATAAAATATTTACCAATAAGTTAACTCGCTGTTTATGCGGCATAGGAAAAATACTAAAATACTAAAAAATACTAAGTAAGACTCACTTACATATGTTTACAAAAAACAATTGTGTAAATGTATAAAATAACAAATAATTATAATTATTTACCTTAATTGTTAATATTTCATATTTTATCTATTTATTGTTTTTTATCAGCAAACCTTTTCAAGCAAATAGTGAGTTAATCTTGACTAGTTTTTGTGAATTAGTAAGTCGGAAAAAAATAATTATGTGGCAACATTTGGCAGTTTTATTTGCAAATAAGTCGTGCGTATAAACGTAGTATATGTAGCTGTTGAGAGACTATTGACCATGCTTTCGTCACTTAAACTCTCCGACAACAGCTGACACAGAGGCAGATAAATTTTTAACAGAAAAATGAGTGGTGTTTTTTGTTTTATGACTTTATCGGACATTGGGATCAAGCCCATGATCTTTGGATTTGCAGCCAGTGCTCTAACTATTTATTTATTCCATTTACAATATTCGGTATCTTACCAAGAATATTATCTTGAGAAATTTCACATAAGCAATAAATCAAGCAAAGAAAAAATATGATTGAGACAACTATTATCTTCTAACAGCAATTTGTAATTTAATTGCATGTTTTAGACAAATAATATATCTGTGCCTATAAGCGATCAAGAGAGATTCGAGAAACTTTATTTCGAAAAAAAAACCCACTTTTAACGTATGAATGTTTTTTTAGAAAAATCAAAATTAGCAAATTAAAATTAGTAAGAGCAAACAAAAATGACAAGACTGTTGTATATTTACGGCACTATGTATGTATAAGCAAATATTGGCATGAAGTTAGCATAAGTGGCGAAATTAAACATGATCTTAAAGAGTTTTGCGATGAAACTTCACATTAAAAATCATCCTAGGACTTAGAGGTAATTAGGTAATGCGACCAGTTTTAATGTCAAATTGTATGGAGGAACTCGTTAACACCTAATTCAATTTCGTCACTTATGCCAACTTCATGCCAATTTTTGCTTATACATATGGCTGTTAGAGATTGCAAAGTTGATGTTTCATTACAAAAAAAAAACTTTTCAGAAAATTGCAATACAATGGTGGTATTCGATGTTTGATGCAAACGGTAATGCGTAAGTGCAAATGCAAAATATCGTAGCTTTTCTTTGGATTGTGTGTGTATTTGTTGTTGGATTTTAAAGAAAAGCTAAGAAATTTTGCATTTACACTTACGCAAGACCATTTTGCATTAAACATCGAATAACGCCAATGAATCCAAACAATTCACACATTCCATTTGCACTGAAAATCTGAGTATATAAAGCAGAAATATACATAAACTGACACTACACACAGTGAATCAAACACAAAGAACTCTGATGATGAAGCTGTTGCGACCATGTTTGTCAGAATAATTACTACAATTAACTTTGGTGTTATTTATTTATCAATAATTATCACATGCAATTTAGCTTACAGAGTGATACGAACCTTACCCTAATCAAATCATAGCTATAGAAACAAATACATCTGGAAACATAATAAATTAAACTAACTAAAATAATTTTTTCGTAGAGTAAGTCCTTGTTCAGACTTGCAATTTTTGTTGCAGCAATTCTTGAGTTTATAGCTGAAAGAGATGAGAAGATTGGGTAGGGGTACACAGTTTCATGTGCTCGGCAATTCTCTTATGATTTGAAATTCGTACTTCAATTCAATTCAATTTCAAGTTGTTAGCTGGTTGTATTTGAAGCTTTTTATAATTTTATTTCTTCAGTTGTATGAGAAACAAAAAATATAACCAAAATTATATAGAATTGTAAATTTTTCAGGGAAATTTGTGGTGCAATATAATTTTTTTAATGCATAATTACAAAATTAGAATTTCACAATGTGGACACTAATGCAATTTCAAAGCAGAATTTTAAGAAGTCTGGACAAGTCCGGACAAGGAATAAAGATGACTGTATTAACTAATGCACCCAAGACTTAGTGAAAGAATAGTTTTATATATAATTAAGAAAATATTTCATTTTGAAGCTTATTCCAGTTGTCGACATCGACGTAATTTTCACACAATACCAACAACTTGGGGCTTGTTTAATCGCTCTCGATAACAATTTTGTGCTACTGACAATCTATTTCCGTTCTCTAAGCTCTAGGAAATAGCATAAACCTGCCTGCAGGAGTCAGTTGCTTTCGACAACGGGTACACACGCCCATTTTTTGGTATTGTGTTAAGTGACGTCGATGACGACAAATGGAATTAGGGTGAATAATACATTCAGTAAAATGAGACTTTGATAAACACACGAAGGGTTTCGTATGAACACTACATATCGTTACCTTAATATAGAAAAGCCCTGACTCAATATTTTATTTAATTCGATATTTGTGCATTTTTCGATACATTAGACGTTCTTCTATCGAAACAAACAAAAAAGTCTGTGCATAAGATAAGAGGTTTGTGACTATTCAAAATGTGTGGTTGAAGTCTACTGATGATTTGTTACAGCAACAATGAAATGCATATAGACCAAGCTGAACCACCAGCAAATAAATTTCAAATTAAAGTATAATTATGACAATATGTCGAATAATAACTTTCTTAAATGTTAATGTATTTTATTTTACTTTTTAGGTTTCCGTACACCACAGGTGAAAAAAGGAACCCTATTGTTTTCGCTACGCTGTCCGTCTGTCTGTCTGTCCATCACACGCTATTTTCTCAGGAACTGTAAAAGCTACGGTCCTTGACAAAGTATGTATATGGCCGCTACAATAACAAATACATGAGAATTAAAAATTAAAGGGTGTTTCAATACGACCACCGAAAAATGGTAAAATCCCATGTAATATAGATACAATTGTAAATACATATTTATATTGACACTTGAAAATTGTAAAATTAGTGAATTTTTATGTAGACTACAACAATTAACATTAAAATATTAAGAAATTTAAATTAAAGGGTGGTCCATCAGTTAATGCAATTTTGACTATTTAATTTTGACAACTTGCTATATCTTGGAAACCGTAAGAGGTAAACTCTTGAAATTTTCAAAAACGGTAACACTAAAAAAACCAAAAATTATAAAATCACTAAACCGAAAAAATAGCCAAAATTAAAAAAAAATTGTAGCACTAAAATAAATCGCCAAATTCGAAAAAATATCACAAATGAAAAAAATCGCCATAATTAAAAAATGTGCCAAAACGAAAATAATTGTTTATATGAAAAAAAATCGCCAAAATGAAAAAAAAATCGCCAAAACGAAAAAAATCGCCAAAATTAAAATAACTTCAAAAAACCCAAAAAAAATCCCTACAACGAGAAAAAGAAGTGCCAAAACTAAAAAAATTGCCAAAGTGAAAGAAATACGCCAAAAACCCAAAAAAATCACCAAAACCAAAAAAAATCACCTATATGAAAAAACTTCAAAATTAATAAAATCGCCAAAATAAAAAAATCGACAAAACAAAAATAAAATCGCCAAAATTAAAATAACTTCAAAAAACCTAAAAAAATCGCAAAAACGTAAAAAAAGTGCCAAGACTCAGAAAGCGTTAATAAGCTCAAAAAACCCCAAAACTAAAAAAACGCTTAAAACCGAAAAAAAAATTCAAAAACGAAAAAATGCCAAAACTATAGCTTATATTGGCTAAAGTTTCTATTGAATTACATATCTCGTGTACGTACGGAACCCTTCATGCGCGGGTCAAAGTCGCACTTCACTGAATTTATTTATACTTATGTTATTTATCTTATATTGTCGTATAACATTTTGTACTATTTTAAAATGAACCTGAACTTATGACATAGATGGGAAATGTACAAAATAAAAATAAATATTTTTTGAACTATTTAAAAAAGTAGCGTAGGAAAAAATGTAGGAAAATATTGGGTGCAGGGAAAAAAAGGGATTTTTTTCATGAGCATAGGGATTTCTGAAAAATTCTCCTGGCATCACTGCTATCAATGTACATATGCAAATCGAATATTTTATATAATTTTAATATCAAGTAAATAAATAAATAAATAATAAATTTTTCCATTATTATTATTATTATTTTAATCGTAAATATTTTTATTATTCGTATGTAATAAATGTAATGATGTTTTACAAACAAGAAAAGGCATTAAATTTTTATATGTTTTTGTATTTATATTTACATATTTAAGGTGTTTCCCTTTGGTTCAATGGAAAAAAGAACTCATTTTAATTTTTATATTAAATATTTATATAAATAATATTTTTATTGCTTAAACAAAATTAATGAATTAGAGAAGAATAATTGATTTGGAATCAATAGAGATTAACCGAAAATAATCGATTAAAATTAAATTAAGCATTAACAAGAATACAATAGAAGAAAGAAACCTTTGGCGCCAGCCAACGAAAGGTTTCGTTCGCATAATTAACAGAGAAAAATAATAAAATCAAAATTCGAAAATTAGTTCGACAACAATGAAAAGTCAAAAGGCAGAAGAGTAAAGAAAAAAAGCGAAAGAAATTAACAAAGAACTCTAAAGGCAACGAAATTATTTCTCACAATAAAGAATAAACACTGAAGAAACAAACCAACCAAATGGTCGGCAAACTACAAACAAATTTACTTTATATTAATTTCATTTTTGTTTTTGTGTTTTTTTTTTAATTTTTCAAATAGTGTTTAGTTAAGTTTATTTTATTTTAGTTTATTCACCAACCCAAAATGAACTTGTTTTAAACGAACATGAACCATATAAACTGTAACGAAAGCAAGAGCAGACAAACAAACAGACGGACAGACAACAGCAAACAGCATCATTTAATTTTTAATATATAAAAACATACATAGATCGTTGGAGATGGATGGATGGATGGATGGTTGGTTGTAGTGGATGCAACTAAAACGAAACCAAAAATATAAAAAAAAATAAACTGACTGCTGACTGAAATGTACGGTTGGTTTTTTTTTAAACCCACCTACATACAAGTAAAACAATACTTTATGCCAAAAAGAAGAAGTTACTATTCCTAAAAGTGGTGATACATATTAAGTTAGTTTTTTATATATATTTTTCGTTATCAAAATATGATTTGCAACCAAAAAGGGCAAGATTTCGTTTGAAAAAAGCAAATCATGCAGTAAAGGTACACCACACACACGCACACGAACACGGACACCTTCTTCGAAAACTAAACTTGAGGAACGTATAATTTTTTGTACACCCTTCACCAAAAATGGTAAGGATATACATACATGTATTTTTTATCATTTCATGTGTAATTTCTACGATATTCATATGCGATTCCTATGAAGTATATATTCTCTGGGTCCTTACGAATAGGGAAATCGAATAAGCGATGTTCGTCTGTCCGCACGTAGCCCCAAATAAGTTAGAGACCACGTTCGTTCGGTATTGGATTGATGTATCAGACTTTGTCTTAAATAGTTTTTCATTGAAAATCAGCAAAATCAAAAAGACGCTTCCAGGACTGGAAAATATAAATTTTTTTTACATATATAAAACTAACTAGCTAAAACAAATGTTTGTATTTTCTTTATTAAAGAGGAAGAAGAAAAAGCTTGTTATTGGAAATCAAAAAAAAAATAGAGACACAGTTACAGGGTTGGAAAACTGAAATTTTTTTGGCATATATAAAAGTAAGTAATTAAAACCAATTTTTTTATTAGTTAAACACATTTATTTTTAGAAAGAAGAAAATCAGAAAAATCAAAAAGACGATTCCAGTGCTAGAAATTTACATTTCTTAGCAGCTAGCTAAAATTAATTTTATTTTAATAGTTAAACATATTTTATATTTTACAAATTAATAGTTGGGTACTAAAAATCGGAAAATCAAAAAACCCCGTTTCAGGGTTGGAAAATATAAAAGAAACGAACTGAAAAAATTTGATTTTTGGTTATTAGTTAAACACATTTTTTTATATTAGAAAGAATCAGATTGGCATTGAAAATCAAAAAAAAAAACAAAAAGACGATTACAGTGCTGGCAAACTTGCACATTTTTGGCATATAAAAGTAACTTACGAAAATTATTTTATAATATAGAAATAAATGGATTGGTACTGAATGAATGAAGATCGAAGAATTAAAAAAACTGTTTCAGGGTTGGAAAACTAAAACTTTTTTCCGTACATAAAGTAACGAATTGAGCTATTTTTTTTTTTTTTTTGATTTTTTGATTAAACGTATTATATATTTTAGAAAGAAATAGATTTATATTAAATATTAGCAAACATTTCTTGCATGGTGGATACATTAAAAATCGTGGTAATTGTGCAAAAAAAATATTGATACGTTCGATATCTTTAAAAAATCGGGCAAGTTGAAAACAAAACAAAAATTTACGAGTAAAACGTGTAAAAAAAGTGAAAATCAAAAAGTTTTATTAAAAACATACATATATATTAAATAGCAAAAGCAATTAATTTGCATAACATACATACATATATAAATTAAAGTTTATTCCAAGCTTAAAAGATTAAAATTAAAAGTCGAAAAAACTAAAATAAAAAGTCACAAAAAATACAAATTATGTATTTTTAAAGTGTTTTGGATAACCTGAAAATATCGTGCAAGCTTAAAATATTTGTGGTAAAAAATTATTTGTTCTTATTTTTGAACCGTGTTATTTCAAAATCGTGTTAAAACGACCGTATAAAATACAGTTGAGTGTATTTACAACTACTACGAAAACAATGATTTTCCTCAAATATTTATTAAATATATTTTAGAGATATATTTACCAAGAATGTTTTATAAAAAATTTAAAAATCGTCGAAAAAAATTGTTTTTTGTTTTTTGTTTTAAGTTGTTATAATAATTAAATATTTCTTTGAATTTAAATTATATATTAAAAATTTGTTTTGTTGGTTGCATTTTGATGATATTTCCTCTGTGTATCGACAATCGTACGAAAATAAATTAAGTGATACGTCAATCGTAAAAGCTGAATGGAATTTCAGTACGTGCTTTTACGTGACGAGTTGTACGTTCACGCAAGTGACAATTTGACCCCTGAACTATATTTGTGCTTTGGTTCAAATCGATGGTCATTCTTTACTGATCTTTTATTAATTTTTAGTAAAAGGAAATAATAATTAAATATGCAATATGCTAAAGAACATTAATAGCTACAAAACTAATTAACGGACATGTTCCATTTCAATTGAAAAACTTTCTTTCTACTGAATGAAATCCAAAAATTCTATGATAACCTAATATTGCTGACAGTTTTAATTGAAACATTAATTTGTAATGGTCAGTATAAATATCAATAGAACAAAAAATATATTAAAATTTTGTCTCTCATAAAACAAATATTTCTGTACATATATACATATGCATATACTCCATTCGTATCTCGGTGAAGGGTATATAAGATTCGGCACGGTCGAGTATAGCACTTTTGCTTGTGGTTTCTTTTTAGAAATAATATAATTGGTTTAAAATGTTTTAATAATAATTTAAATTAAGAAAAGTATATATGTTAATATTTTTTAAGGTAAAAGTTTGTGAAGAGTGTGGGAATTAAATAATTTTATTCTAATCGTTTGCATCAACAATGTGCAGAAATTTGCTTAGTTTATAAACTTATAATGTTAAGATTTAATAAACTTATAATGTTAGCGTGAAATGCATATTTGTAAAGCATATTTCAATAACAATAAATATCATATATCTAAATATGCCAAATATGCTCACAGAAATTCTGAAGAATTAACTTCGAAAACTTGAATGACTTTGTCCTCGAACAAAACCTTATGTTCCAAAATGCATACTTGTTCATAAATTTATCAAAAAATATCAGAAATGCCACAAACAAGCTACTGGTATATCTGGTTCAAAGTTTATGCTCTTTGTTAAAATGTTTCACAACTTTTTATCTGTGTAGACGACATAAGTTCTGGGGTTAAAAAACTAACTTAAATTAGTAGTTATAGCCGTTGATACAAATTAAATACAATTACATAAAGTAACAAACCAAAAAAGATTGCCTTAAGCCTGGTACCGAGTTCTTAAGAAAACTCAGAAATAAATGTAAATTTACAAACGTTTAATTCATTAGGAATCAAAACAATTCACATATTCCATTTTTATTGAAAAAATATATGTATATGTAGACCTGAGGTGGCCCAAGCAAAAGAACGCTAATTGGGAATGATGTGGTGTCCTTCGAAAATGGCATGTTGTTCCGTTCTGCTGTGTTTGTCGTAAAATTTTGCAATTTTCTCTAATGCAACGATATGTTCCTTAAAACTATCACTTGCTATTTATCTATACAAATTATCAAATTTTAAATAATTTAGTATCGATTTGTAATTTTATATTGTTACATATTTTAGGGTTTGTTGCATTTTTTTGCATATTTCCGCAATAAATGCATATTTTGCAGTTTTAAACATTTTAAATCCATACTTTAGCAAAAAAAAAAAATATTAGAAATACCGACATAAAAGAATAATATAAATAATAATAATAATATCCCCGATATATCCCCTTTACTTTATTTAAAATTTTTTTTGTTTTTTTTGTTAAGCAAGATCTGTATGCATTTCGATCCCGCTTACGGAACTCATCAGTAGAATTCCGTTGAAAAAAAGTATTAGAATGTAAAATACTAAAATGTAGAGGAAATAAAAAACATCGGCTATCATAATTTGAAACAATTTTACGAGACACTTGAAGTTAAAATAATTTAAACAACCCAGTTTCGCCTACAGAAATATCATCATTGAAATAAACTTCCGTAGCTTCAATGAAAATGTTGAATGCAGTTTTTATATGTACAATAAATAGCTTCCTACAACGTAACAAAGTTTATTTTTTTATGTAACAGAACTTTGATTTGTCTAAGTAATACACTGAAAGAATTTTTTTTTTCATAAGTTCTATGAATTTCGACATTAATCCAGTGAAAAAATTCATTAAAATTCAACCAACGTCACGCTTCGCTGCATTAATGAAACCAGTTTCGTTAAAATTATTTTAATGAAAACTACGTGAAATGTATTATCAAGGCAATGAAAAAACTTCATCCAAACAACGAAATAATTTCATTAAAACAATGAAATAATTTCATTAAAAACACGGAAAAAAACATTAAAACAACGAAATAATTTCTTTAAAATAACGAAATAATTTCATTAAAACAATGAAATAACTTCATTAAAACAGTATATTAATTATTTATTTAAACAATAAAATAATATTATTATAACAACGAAATAACTTAATTGAAACTGTATGTGTAAATAAGCATACAAAGGCTACGAGAACAATCATACAGAACTAAATTTGATGCAAGCTTTTGGTTGACAACTGTTGAATTACATTTAATTTATCAGACTTTCATGACTACAATGAAATTTTCATTGGGACAACGAATACATTTCATAGCTATATAAAATTCTAGATTGCTGTATATTTTATTATTTATTTAGTTTTAAAGAATTTAATCTTTAATTTAATTGCTTTAAGGTATGTACTTATCTATATATGTTTATTTCAAGCAACAACTGTAAATGTTTCTTAAATTTAAAGGGGTTTCTTAATAATTAGAAAATATTGTTGTCGTAAAACGAATGAAATATTGTTATGAAACTAGAATACTAAGCAATTCCAATGCAATTTTTTCACAATATTCGTGAAATTTTCCTTAGATTTGTAAAAAAAATTTGTAAAAAAAATATAATTAAATTGTTTCATTGGATTTATTTATTAATTATTTATTATTAAGAAACGCCTTTATGTATAAGAAAAATTTTTTGCTTTAAATAAACATATCGAGGGTTTATATTCAAAAAATGCTATCCGCAATTCTTGAATATTTTAGTAGACAAAATAAAACTGCTATTTTCTTTAAGTCCAAGAGCAATAACTGTATTTGATTAACATTAGTAGAATTAAGATGTCTTCTGTAATGGTACTATTCATCAAAATTTAGTTATTAGCCCTTGCACTTTGAGATTTTTGCTCTCTTCTAAAATTTTCAAGCCTTGCAGATAGCACTTTTTGAATATAAGCCCTCGATATATAGATAAGTACCTATCTTAAGACAATTAACTTAAAGATTTAATTCTTTAAAACTTAAAAAATAATAATATATACAGCAATTTAGAATTTCGTTATAGCTATGAAATGTATCCGTTGTTTTAATGAACCTATTTTGTGGTTTTAATGAAATTATTTCGTCGTTTTAATGAAATTATTTCGTTGTTTTGATGAAGTGCTTTCATTGCATTGATGACACTTTTTAATACATTTGTCGTAGTTTTCATTAAAATAATTTTAACGAAACTGGTTTCATTAATTCAACGAAACGTGGCGTTGGTTGAATTTTAATGAATTTTTTCATTGAATTAATGTCGAAATTCATAGAATTTATGAAAAAAATTTTTTCAGTGGACTATTAAAATAAATATTATATTTTGTTGGTTTAGCACGTCGAAATGTATTAGAAATTAAAAAAAAATAATAATAATATTAATATTATTCAGCATGTGTTGCCTATTTGGTTTTTTACTAACTTCTTAGACTCAATGGCAAGGAAAAATTTAATTAGCCTACTGTGATAGTAGTTTTGTAATTCTCAATAACTAAAAGCTAGTTTGTCAATAAGCCTTATAGGTTAAAGTAAAGCATCTAGATCTGCTAAGCCAACAACAAATTAATTTTTTAAGTGCGTATTAATTTTCACACGCAATAAATAAAAACACAATTTTAAATAAATATTTGCATACTATATTATTTTTGCAGCTTTTATTTTAGGCTGTTGCTTAAGTACGTCTAGATGTATTTCGTTTTTGCTTAAGCAATACAACAGTAGACTTTAATTATAATTTTTTTCGGTTGAAATTAAAAAATAGTCGATATATAACCGATGAACTACATTTCAAAAACTGCTAAAAAAATAATATTATGATAGTGTTAATGATAAATTTTTTAAGCTTTTATGAAAAAAACGAACAAAGTAAATTTTATTCCATATCAATTTTCTTCCTTAATTGAAATTTCAAATTGAAAAAAAAAACTTACCACTGCGCTTGTCTTTACAAATAATCTTTATATCAATTCTTGATGTCAACGAATACATTTTATTTACAAGAAAACCCATTAATCATGTCATAGTTCATACCATAGACAAGTTACAAGTCCTCAGCTAGAACAATATAATTTCTAGTGTCGCAAGACCAAAATTCTATTGTCTTTATCTTTCTATTTCATCGAAAATGCATAAACATGTTGTTATTAAATGGACGAACGACATAGTGCAAGTATTTGGCTTTTGTCACATTTAGTTAGATACTATCGTTGTTAGCAATCGACTGATACATACATATCGTAACTAATTCAACTAATAACTTGTAACTTAGTTGAATTTAGGTTAGATACGATGCATATAGAGTCATGAGAGTCATAGAGTATGAGCAATATGTCGCCTCACACTTGTACATATGTGTGTGTATGTGTATTTTTCAGACAATGGCTCTCAATTCGCCTGGCTCATCGGGGGATGTGTGTGTGTGCTGTGTGTGTGTCAGCGCTTAAGTTTAATTTACTATTCCGATATTAAAAATTCCGTATATTAATTGCACATGTGTGCATGAAGGCATGTATTTAAATGTGTTTATGTTTGTATATTAATGTGTGTGTGTGTGTATGTGTGTGCATTTATCTATCATTCGCCTTCTGTTTATTTTTAGTAATTTGTCTAATGCAGTCATTAATTTCATATTAACAAGGTGTGGAAATAGAAAATTACTTTTACATTATTACCTTTATTTTTCTTTGTCATTTAAGAACATAATCTAAAGCGCAACACAACAGAAGCTAAGGAAACATTTTGTGTTCAAAAGTTTTTGTTAGTAATTTGTGTAAAATATTTATAAAATGAAAAATTTTCTCTTCATGCATTTTCGTTCATATGCATGTATTAGAAATTTTTAAGACAATAAATAAGCCAGTATATGTATCATACTAAACTCACATGTCCTTATCAAAATAATATTTAATCGAAACTAATCGAATCTTGTTAAAATTTCATAGCTGTCCTGTGGCATGTGCTGCAAGTTAATTTTTTTTTCGTTGTTGGTGTTGGTGCTAATCTATATTTGACGTGTTTACACTTGGGGGTTTCCTCATTTCCCACTTCTTACTTATTTCTCTTCTTTTTTTTGTAACTGCAACCCGTATTGCGGTTGTTTGTGTCATTTAATGGCATTTGTGTTTTTTTCTTTTCTTTATTTATAATTTTTTTTGTGTTTGATTGTGTTACAAAGCCTTTAGGGTTGGCTCACGATTCCACTTGTAATTATGTGATTTTCATGCTTTTGTTAACTAAATCATTAAATTGTGCTGGTATTGAAAGAAACCAACAATATCGAAAGTAGATTTTACTGTTATAAATAGCTGAGGGAAATTTTTTGAACAGAAGTAAATGTAGAAATTCCTACAAAGCAATAAGCACAACATTTGGAGATATTTTGATATGTAAAACCTAAATCATAACATTTATTTATGAAGTTTCCACAGCATGGTGACATAAATAATAAACTTTTATTGAAACATACATATTTTTCAAGTTTGGCCCTTAAAATGCTCATTGTCTTGGTCTTTCGAAAATGTGTTCCACAAAATAAACAAACAGGATTTTATCTATGTAAGTCGTCCGTCGTCTACACTATGAAATATTTGCTGCAAAAATGTTTCACTGTGGTGTTATAAGACGAAAGACGAATTTAAAAGATCACTTTGTTTCGCGTGCATGAAGAAGAAAAAGAAGAAGAAAACGATTAAGAAGAAGAAGAAGAATATAGATATATAGAAATCATAAGGCAAAACAAAAAGTTCATCAGACGGGCAGGAAGGAGTGCAGTTTCAAAAGAGAATTTTAGATTCAAACTCAAAATTCACAATAATCACATTTTCAGTCAAACCCAAGCTTTTATTTAAGGTGACCAGCCTTTAGAGAAAAAAATTACATCAACAAACACAGTAAAAAATTTACTTGAATTCAATCACCTGTATTATGTATTTCGAGTCGAATGTTCGTCTATGAGAATTTTGTGCTGGATTAAAGGAAACGTTTGCAAGTTTTCTTACTTAATCCAGATACAGGTAAGCCCATCTGCCTTAATGCATTAAACACATTCACCACAGCAAGCTACTGACTACCAAATGAACAGGATAGAATACACATGTTTATATGAGAATGATTCTTTTGAAGACGGCAAGGCAACATGGTGGCAGGTTGTTGTCAATGCTGATTTTGTCGTTGTAGTCCAATCTCTATTTCTTTGACTGCAATGAGAAAATTCAGTGTTGCCAGTATAATACAAAATGCTTCATGTATGATATCGTACAATTATTTCATTTTATTTAACACAAACAATATCCAAAAATTTATGTAAAGCATAAATTGATTCATTTTTATAGTTTTACGTCATTTAAGTACATTTCGAAAGAGTAATTTAATTTTTATAAATGTGAAATATGTGAAGGTGGTAATACTGAATTATGTATTTATACTTAAATATGAGGTGCAGATGGTGCTGCTGCCGTCTCCAAAATAATTAAATAGCTGGCTACGAGGCCACAAATGGTGGTAGCGTCATTTGAAGTCGTGTGTTCGTGTAGCTTGCTGTGGTGAATGTGTTTAATGTTTAAAGCTTGCGATATTTTCTTATCATAAAACTGTTACCATAGAGATAAACAATATTTCCATATCCGTTTCTTTTTCACTGCGATTGAAAAATCTCTCATCACAACTGTGACTGATTTTATCAAGTAACCATATGTGAAGATTTATCTAATTTTTGAAGATTTTCGAGATGTTAAAAAGACTAAAAGACTTTTTAACTTAAAATAAGATTTTTGAAAATATGAAAAATAGTACTCTTAACATATTAGTTGAAGTTCCTTTTGAATAAACTACTTCCAAATTTTCTTCTTCGTTTCATAAAAATTTCAACAATAGTTTCCCCAATGTACAAGCGTGTTTTAAAAGAGTAAATTACGATATTACGAAATTTGTATAAAAACTATACTGACTGCAGACGAACTCATTCAGTCGGTTATTTTTGAAGCAAAATCTTTGGTCAACCCCAATTAAATAACATGGGTTTGATAATACATAGGTTTGTGGTTAAAAACGATCAACTGAATGAGTTCGACCCAAGTATAATGGTAGGTACAGACTTTGAAACTTACTTATGCAACACGTCTTCGAATATTTTGATACAGACACTGCAACCTACAATGCAACCATCAATGCAACTTATAAACATCAAAACATTTTCATATTTTCGAAACTTCGAATTCAACTTGGAACGCAACCATAAACAACAGTACAGATAGCGCGACCGTTTTACCGATTAAGGTGCAAATTGCCACTTTTTCAACTGCCTTGCCACTTTTCGTCCTCCTTTTTTAAAAGTTAATTATGTAATAATACATTAAAAATTAGAAATTTTAGTGTAGTTTTCTCGTTTTTTTAATGTTGCCCCTTTTTTTTAAATACCCTATTTGGTGACACTTTTTGAAAAATGTCATATGTCACCCTGACTACAGACTATGCGACAGACAAGGTAACCTGCCTGGGTGCATAAACATGTTGCTAAGTCTATACCTACCATAATACAAACACAAATTTATGAAAATTTAAAACTCAACTATTCAATTCAATTCAATTCAATTCATTTGCTTTTATAATATTTACATTTCACTTAATTTATATAAATTTTAAAGAGTTCAAGATTTTTATCTTTTTCTACTTAATACAATTTAACAATGATTTAAAGATTTATACATATGTACACTAGAGTGACCATTATTTATTTTTCTTTTTTATTTCTTTTACTCTCAGCCCCCAAATTGGTTCAGTTTTATGTAAAAAAAATACAAAAAAATTTCATAGCCCATTTTTCAATGTAATTTTTTGAATATGACTATCTTTTTAAAAAATCATTTTACAAGAATATGATCTATGACAATATTTTAGCTCTTCTAGTCTACAACATTAGTTTTAAAGAAAGTTTTTTGCTAAAATTAATATTTTAGGAAATAATGAAGGATATAATGAAGAAAATAACCAACAAAATAACAAAAATTATATATACCAAAATTGCATTTATATGGAAATTATTTTATTATTTTATTACATCAAGAGTTTAAATATACAAAATTATTTCATACATATATTAAGTATATTAGTAAGAAACTAAAGAAAAAAAAATACATTGAATATATGGGCTTGAGGGCTAACATTGAGGGCCGGATGCACCTCTTAAAACACAACTTAGCGCTATGAATTTTTTTTACATAAAACTGAAAAGATTTGGGGCGTGAGAGTAAGAAAAATCAACAAAAAAAATTCTCCATGCAACTAACGGTCACTCTAATGTACATATATACAAAAAATTTTATTGGAGGTAAAAATTAAGCAAACTTAACCTACTTACAATCCTAATTATGATGAGCTAGCTCATTAGCATGTTCATAACCAGAGATCAAGCATCTGGTGTTGAAGTTTTAAGCAGTAACTCTAATTATCTTTTCCGTAACTAATTCAATACCCGTAAGAGAGTGCAGTCGCTCAGTCGAAAAACCCCATGGGAGATTATAAATTAATTTCAGTAATTTATTTTGCGATATTTGCAGTTTTGTAAATGACAATTCGCACTTGTGGAATGGCTGCTGCTGGCACAGGCAAAATAGATAAGATTCGCTATAAAACTACATCTAGTGAACAAAAAATGTCCGGAGGGCCAAACATTTTTCAAAGCAACTTTCTGCAATTTTGGCTAAGAAAATAAATATTTTTCTACACAGAGAAAACAGATTCGTTGAGACAACCGAATTTGTTGCCAATCGAATTTTGGCGGTTGTGGTACCACAATATATTCAATTACAACCATTAACCCAATAGTTGCAACAACAGATAAAATTGGTTATTAGTATGGAATTTTAAATAAAAGTTATTCTTGCTAACGAAAATATGGTTAATATAACTAAAACAATATCATAATTGGTACATGTGAAAGAAAAATTGGTCTTCCTTGCTGAAACAAAAATAAACAATAAACGCAAATAAAAATACAAAATTTAAGAAATTTATTATTAGACATATTGTCATAAGTTTATTTTAATTGAAATTTATTTTCTGGTGGTGAAGCATGTCTATATGAATTTCTTCAACCACACATTTTGAGCAGCCACAAACCTGTTATCTTATACACAGACTTTTAAAAACCATTTGAGAATTAACAAATCATAATATCGTTGAAAATCAAAAAACATAATTGTTTAAATTGCTGCTATAAACTAAGTAAACGCAACTTCTAGTTAGTTGCAGTAACCAAAAGTTGGTAGTAAAATCCAATTCAGAATATATTATTTGGTTGTGCTAATCAATCAGTTCATTAGTCATGACAAAAGCATACGTTCGGTTGGTGCAATCAATTTAAGAATTGTCACAATCATATTTTATTACAATTATGCCTTGGTGGCAATGAAGAGGGATTGTTTTTTGGATTAATAGAAAATTGTTAGTGAGAACTGAAATATAGTTCATGCAAATGATATTTTATTGGCCAAACCATTTTCCAACCAATCTTTTTTCTGGGTGTAGATATAAATAGAAAGCATAAGGCCACATTTAGATTCAGAAATATACAATATCCAACATTCAATAACCTACTATTACGAATATTTCGCGTGTAATATGTATTACGAATATTTTTTTTAGTATATAAGGAAGTCTTTACTAGGGTATTTGTTCAGTGTGAAGGTGTCCGCAGACGAAGCAACATCAATTGACTAGACTGTCAAATCACTCTACAGCCAGTCCTGCACCTATAATTAAGCGTGTGCAGTACACAGCATGTAAAAAAACATGCGCATGTGGATCTGACGTCATCACGAAGCTACATTTGCTACATGCCATGTGCACATGTGCACATGTAGCTGATCACATGCTAACACATGTGCTGCCTTTAGAAAATGTGTTCAATTCGTATTCATTTGTATTTGGAAAAATTTTTCATAAAAATTTGAAGGCATATGCCGCTACTAGGAATTTAAAAAAATGCAACCAACATGCTGAAAATTTCCCTGACGTCATTTCCACACACGCATGTGGCTTTTTACATGCCGTGTAAAAAGGTATGTACACATGTAGGCTTTGTATATTATTATTTATTTATTTATTTACATGATATTAAAATTATATAAATATCTGTAAGACTAATCAACGTTGCCATTTTGGCGCTTTCCGGGTATTTTTTGGTGCTTTTTCCCCTTCTAAGTACCCGAAACTTTATTAAATATCCGTTTCACGGGTATTTATAGTGCTTTTTGCAATATTTTTGCAGTTCTTTTTAGTGCTTTTTAAATAACCAAAATTTTTGCAACAAGACAAAAAAGCAAACACTTCGACTTTTCTCAATAAATTTTTTTTCCTATTAATAAATTCTTTTTATTAATTTGTTAAGCAACAGTTTTACTATTTTAATTCGCATGCCTTAACATAGTTAAGCAACGTGGATTTTTCACTTGTGCAAATTTAAGAAATAACAAAAAAGTGTCTCAGTTCTTATGAAATTAAACATTTTTTTAAATTAAATTTTGCATTAATGTTTTGTTAAATCTTATTAACTTATTATGGTATGGCTAAAAAAAGTGGCTTAGACCAGCGTTCAAGCAACATGCATTTGATGTAATTTTAAAATAATTGCCCAGTACAGCTGTTTAATATGTCATAGTCAAACAAAAATAAAGACTTATTTATATGAAACGAAAATAACAGAGAATATTTAATTATAAAAATATAAATAACAGAGAATATTTAACTTGGTGCTTACTTATCCGCATTTTTTTAACTTTTACCCTTTTTGAACCCTATTTTTGCATGCTCACAGTGCTTTTGATGATCGAAAAGTTGGCATCACTGAGCCTAATATAATATTTAAATATCACTAGCTACCTTGGCTATCAGCTTTTAGATATTAATCTAAGCTTAATTGTTAAATATTTATTCTTTTGAAATATGAATGCCCCTGTAATCGAGTGCAAGCCCGTCATGCCGGAGGTTGATAATTCGAATATAAAATTCGTTTTTTTTACTTAAAAAATTATGCCCCTATTACGGTTTACAACTCAACTAAGTTTAGTTGAAATTGTAACAACTTAACCTTAAAACAACTTAACTTGCATTCAAAACAATGCTCGAAAAGAAAAGGTTTCCATAAACCATAGTAACCATCACAAAACATTTTAAATACATAGTTTTAATTTTGGCTTTGTACCTTTTTTAGATTATGTTTTATGCACGTGGGAACAATATTGGTTGGCAAATGGGATTGGTTGGCGTCTGGAATAATGAAGCAAAATAAAACTGATAAAAAGCAGTTGTATCATGGTGAAAAAAAGTTGTAATCCATAATAAAAATTTGACAACTACAACTGTTGTAAATCATAATAGGGGCCTTTGTGTTAAATATTTAGATTTATGGCTGTTCTCTTGAAACAAAATAAATTTTAAATAAATTTCAATGCAATTAGCTCAAGGTACATACATGCATACGTAAATATATTAATTATATTTGAATAAAAAAAAACAGATTTTTAATTAAGAAAAAAATATTTTTTTTGTCGGCTTGGGGATTTTTGAAAATAAAATATGGCAACACTGGTTAGTACCACACTAAGAAATAACACTAAGTAGTGTTTAAAGAAATTAGTGTATTTTTTAAAATTACTTAAATAAAAGATTGGCGTATTAATTTTTTCAGTGTAAAGTATACCTTTTTCGTCTGATATATTTTATTAAAGATGATACTATTGCAAAAATACAGAATCCCCACAAAAACATAAATGAAAAAAAAAGACCAAGCTCTTTTCCAAAATTTCGGCCATCGAAATTTAAAGCTTCAGTTAAAAGATTCAGTACAATATTAGTGTGGCATCATTCAAACATGTATGCCAAATTTTAATAAAACTGGTTTCGCCAAACGGTTTAAATTTAATTTTTTAGTTTTAAACTTAATGGACGTAGTTTCTAGCTCAGACCTACTCCGTTATCAAATTTTAATTTTTTTACTCTTATGGGCGTGATACCGCCCACTTTTTCAATCCCAAGGTTTTTTTGGCCAGTACTTATCTTTCCTGTCGAGTTTCGTTGGAAAGGGATAGTAATAAATACATAAATATGTAGTATATTTAAATGTGCTGCTCTGAAGTACATGAAATAGGAGGCTTAAATTTAAATTTTGTGGGCGTTTTAACTCCCACTTTTTTCAACGAAAATTTATAACATTGCATTATTGCACCATGCGTGCTTAATTTCAATAAAATCGCTTGAGTTAAACGCCTTAGATTTATTTTTAAGATTCTTAGCCTTATGGGCGCAACCCCGCCCCCCTAGGTAAAATTTTTGGGTTTTCAGTTTTTTTTTAGTATTCTTCAAATCTATAAGTAGTCGTTTATCAAATTTCAGCTCACTAGCGCAAATTTGAACTTTTTATTATTATGGGCGTGTTCTTGCCTACTTTTTTTAATCCAAGATTTTCTTTAACTAGTGATTAATTTTCCTGTTTAGTTTCGTTGGAAACGGGTGATTGTAAATACATAAATAGTACATTTAAATTAGCAAAATTACGCTTTTTTGTGCGTTTTTTTTTAATTTTGATGTGCTTTTAGAGTCAAAAAAGTTGGCATCACTGGTCATAACTACAAAATAAATTAAAGAACATGTTCGTTTTCATTTCATTTAAACTATTATTTTCTGCTGAACAAAATCAAAAAATTCTTTGGGAATGAATAGTTTTTACATAATATTGGGTTGTAAGTGAACATTGGCAATGGGATGTTTGAATTGAGACATTAAATAGTTTTGTAATATTAAGTTTTATTGCATACCGGAAAATATTAAATAAGTTAGCTTAGTCGGTGTGGAGGTACTGGCCTTCCCCACATTCTTTTTATACATAATTGCTGAGGAAACATGAATTACAGGCGGAACCTAGTTCTAACCTTAAAAAAAACCAGAATTGGCTTTTTAAGAGTCACTGTTTTATAAAAATTCGGCCTTAGGCAAAATTAATAGCGAACACCGACTATTGCCAGATGAACAATTCTTGGGCCTATACCAAAGCCGATGCCAATAACACTAACACTAACACTAATGCAAGTACATGTGAATAAGATAGCTTTAAAAGCTTTAGGGCTTTTACTTTACAATGTAAAGTAAAGTAAAGTTTACATGAACTTATTTCATTTATTCGTTAACACCAACACTTTGAAATTTTTTGACAGTTGTATGCGTATGATAAGTGTATGTGTATATATTTGTATGCATGTATGCACGTGTGTCAGCTTTTTCACTATTTTTATGTTGTATGACATAAATGTCATTCTATTTTGTTGTAGTCGTTAAAACAATAACGACAAAAAATTTTGTTAAAAGGTGACAATTAATTTGTCAATAACACTAAAGCCAAGTAGTTTTTGTTATAATTTTATTTATAAATAAGACTTGGCATTGTACGAGTATTTAAAAACTAAAATTTCATGTCTATAGGCCGTTTATTTACATGTACATATGTATGTTACAATGTAAATATTTGTGGTTTATATCAAATATACATATGTACATATAAACATAAAAATATGTGGTGTAATTTATTTAGAATTTGTGTTGTACACTTGTATAAAATAAGTTGATGTGTAAAAACCTGTGTTGATTTTTTCACTACATACACGCAGCAGGTTTATTACCCATTGTACATACATATTTACAAAAGTATATCAGTAATTATACAAGAACTAATTACGTTTATGTACGAAATTATTTTTATTAAGCAGGTGTACATTTAGCTGAACTTTTGATTTCCTGGTAGTTAAGGTACAGAGTAAGAGTAGTCCAAAGGTAGTCCAAATTTATGGAGAAAACATGCTTGATTTAACATTGCGATGTCCTAGGGCTCGACAATATATAGTCCAACTTTGCATTATATTGGACTTATCTCGAAACTAATCTATATGGTATAGTCTTGGAGCACTTGCACAGTATTAGCCAGACTTTTAGAAAAACGACCACAATCATTAAAATACGAACACATGTCATACAGTATTGCACGATTGTGCGAAAAATACATACATACATACATACATAAATGCATAGTCCATAGCTTCATTTTACTGGGACCATATTGGCACTAGTCTGTTTTATATGTTTATTAAAGAATTTCAAAATATTTTGAACTTGCAGTCTGTAAGACAATCGCAAACATTAATGTCAATGCTGTTTGTTTTATTTTTTAATTCATCCATATTGTTACTTCATAACATACAAATCCTTTTTTTGTCTGAGAGGGTGTAGCTTTCATTTCGTACAATTGGGCGGTAACACGCCTGCTAATTATTTTTCTTTAATTTTATGACAGATCCGATTCCTAAGGAACACAGCACACATCTTCAGTTCTTGTAATGACACATTTTTAGGACTCGAAAAAACGTGCTTCTACTAAACCGATTTACACGAAATTGTTCTCACATTTTATTCTTAAATATTAAATTTGGCTATTTAAAAAATGGGCGGTACCACGCTCATTTTATATTTAATTTTTAAAAAACTTAGCACTCACTTGGAGCTCTGAAAAAGACCCAATCTTGCATTTAAAAAAGTAGGCGGTGATACGCCCATTAAAATTCAATATTATATTTCAGGTGGTTTTTTTGTTCTACTTAACTGATTTTTGCTAAGCATGGCTCACAACCTGAGCTCAGAAAAATACTAGTTTTAATCTTGCATTTGAAAAGTGGGCGAGGACATGCCCACTAAAATTCAATATTATATTTAACGTGCTTTTACTTAACCTATTAACGCCCATTTTATATTTAATATTATATATATTTTACTTCTATTTAACCGATTTTCACAAAACTTAGCACACTCTTGAAACTCTCAAAAAGACTCAATCTTGCATTTTAAAAAGTGGGCGGTTAGTTGCACACTATAGTACACACTATAAATTCTCAAAAACTTTATATTACATATAAAAAAGAGAGTGAGGCCATGCCCGTGAAAGAGTGATTTCAAATTGTATGTATCTACATACTTATACTTATCCGATTGCCACGCATTTTGGAAAATAGAATTGGCTCCTTAAATGTCATAATTTTGTGTTTAAAAAAGTAGCCGGAGCCATGCCACGTATGCCTACTTGAATGATTTTTATGAAACTTGGTACACACTAGGGTATTCAATTAATCGGAGTTTTGCTTTAATCGGTTAATCGCTCGATTAACCAATCGAGGTTTTTGCTTAATCGGTTAATAATCGCTTAATTTTGTTATTAACCAGTTATCCGATTAATAAAGTTTTTCCATAAAATTGCATTAACTATTTATTAATTTGATTTTATTAGTAAAACCGAAAACACACATTATAATTCTTAAACTAATTCGGTTAATTTTGTTAGAACATTTATTGTCTTACTATCGATAGTTTCTTCTGATAGCGGATCATCATCTGACT
The DNA here is from genome assembly GCA_905220375.1 of Tachina fera. NCBI lineage: Eukaryota > Metazoa > Arthropoda > Insecta > Diptera > Tachinidae > Tachina > Tachina fera. The sequence goes on from LR999966.1 coordinate 80,500,496, forward strand.
CATAATGACAGAGCTCAGCGACGAATATTCTGCAAAAAACTTAATTTCTGAATTTCTTAGCTTTCGTTTTAGTACCGTCTCTCAGTACTATTGGCTTATATTAAGTTATATATTAAATGAAAATTCCCTCTAGTTAGAGTACCAGAGTAAACTATTTTATAGCGATGTCCAAAGACTTTGAAGTTTTACTTAATTTAGGATCAATTTCTAAACACTCACCTTTTGTAAATGAAACGAAACAAATAATTACACAGCTTTACAAATTTTTAATTTGGAAAAATACCAAGAACGCCACATGCCTAGATCAGTTAATTGGGATCTCCTGCCTATTTTTTACGTTTATTTCAAAATTTTTAATATTTATTTCGTTTTTTTTCTACGTTATAGTAAAGATCTGGAATGTTTTATTTTTTTACCAAATAGTTTATTTAATTACCAACATTTTAAGCGTCATTTGAAAAAAAAATTATGCAAAATAAGGTTTTTGTTAAGGATTTTGTGGAACGACAATAATTTAATTTTCATTGCTCACACACTATATTCGGCGTAAATTCAAAAAATGTAAATGAAAATGATGGATCTTCGCCAATGAGGAACCAACAATAGTCCGCCATCATTTGTTCATCCCACCAGCCTTGGTAACGTCATTCAATATATCATATACATATATCATATATATAGAAAAAAAATTACAGCGTTTTTCATATTCAGGAGGTCCCAATTAACTGATCTAGGCATTTGGTATTTTTTGGCTGTAAGCCAGTGTTATTCACGTAAAAAACAAGTTGTAATACTACAAAATATGAAAAAAATTTTGTTACGTCGGTTAATAGGTTAATCGACTTAATTCAACCGGTTTAACCGTTGATCGAAAAAATTCAATTTTATATTAACCGATCAGTTAATTGGGTAATAATTAACTAATCGGTTAACCGATTAACGGTTAACCGATTGAATACCCTACTACACACCTTAAGATCTGAAAGTGGCGCAATGTTGAATTCTGAAAAGTGGGCGTTCATTAATATTTGCTAAATTGGGCGTCACCACGATACTGAAAATATCAAGTCTGCCATTAAAATTTTAACAATAAAACCAAAAAAAAAACAATTAACCGTTCTCTAAAATAATTACTAAAAATTTAAAAATAATTTATATTCAAATATATGTGTTAACTATAACTCTCTTCAAATTCGGTGACAATAATAATGGTAACTAAGCTCATGATTGGCACCGATTGATACTCTATGTAGTACATATAAATATGTTTTGTGTAACTCAATCTAAATTATGTTTAATCTTCAAGTGCTTATTTTTAAAGTCGCTTCAGTTTTTTGTTTAAGTTTTATGTAATAAAATTTTCAAGTGTTCTTTTGCTATAAAAGAAAATCATTCTTAATCTCTTAACCCCAATTTACCAACAACAATACTCTTACAAAACTATCCTTTTATTCTTAAATCTTCAATCGTTATTCATTCAAATGCACACTTCAATCATTTTAAATAAGATGCCCGGCTAAGAGCACTCCATTAAAATTTATAATAAAACTCTATTAAGCAAAGGCAGCGAGCGGTTGTTTCTTTTTTTTTTTTTATTTGATGGCACATTCTATAAAATTATCAGCTATCAGCTATCAGCTGCCAACTTTTACAACAAATAATTTTAGGGCGTATAACCAAAGAGAGGGTGGCAAGTGTTGACGCACCTGTGTTTGAGTCATGACAATAGAAACCATTCAAGCACCGGCAATGAGAACCGAATTGAATTATCTTTAGCATTAAAGACACCTTCGAAAAATACATAAAAGAAATACTTCCTACAAATCGTGTATGAATAGCAATAACAACATCTTGAAAACATAATTTGCTTATTCATTGACAAGTTAAGCGGCGGCATCTTTTGAATTGTAAAGCATTTTATGAGTTTATACATGAAATTTTTATAATGTTGCGATCACAAAATTGAAAATATTGTGTTTGGTCATCTTTACATCAGCATAAAAAAACACAAAATTTGTAAAAGAAGTTTTATAAAATGTTTAAACTTTTTTCTCTCTTGCTTTTTAAGAGTGATGTATATTTGATGGCATAAATATGGAATATTGTTCCTTTTTGGCTGCTGTAGAAAAAAAAACACTGTTCATGTCTAGATTAAAGATGAAATCAAAAGATAAGCATCAGCAACCAGCTCGAGCTCTTTAACAATAACAACAATAATGGCCTTTTTTGCACACTTACCTTTATGAATATGTACAAATTTTTTATCAAAGAAGGGTTCAAACAACAGACCGAGGAAAAAAATTATATTGAAAAAAAAAGCTTTTCATTGTCGTTACTTTAATAGCAATTACAGAAGCTGTAAGTGAAGAAATTGAAAGTCAAATTTGATTGATGTCGGCGTTATGTAGCGCTTATTCCTTTGTCGCTTTGAATGTTTCATATGTATGGATTGTCTTCGCAGCATATGAGTGAATATTGCATTAAAAAGTTTTAAACAAAAACTATTAATACTAAAATCCAGTTTAGCTGCAAGATGAATAGGTAAATAAATGAGTTGTTGAAGACTCATGCTGACTGAGTACACATTAAAGTCCTGCGCAAGACCACTTATGAGAACTTTTAAGACCTGAGGAATTTTTAAAATGCTTCACTACAGCAAAATCTTCTAAAAGAAACGCTAAACAACACTGTTGGCAAGACATTTGTTTCAGTTAATGCAGGTATAGAAAGAAGTAAAGAAGAAAATACTTCGTGAAGGAAGAACTTGTGATGCTTGCTTCTTCATACGCATAGGCGCGTATGCAAACGTCATGCATCTACATTAGGGTGGCCGTTATTAATTTTTTTTATATCTTCTACTCTCCCCCCCCCCCCCCAATCGGCTCAGTTTTATGTAAAAAAATACAAAAAAATTTCATAACTTTATACTCAAGCCCATATATTCAATGTAATTTTTTTTATTTTTTTTCAGTTTTATTTTGATTATATGTATATGTATGAAATAATTTAATATATGTATATAAGCTCTTATTGTACAAGCTTAAAATAAAAAACTTCCATATAAATATAATTTTGTTACATAAAATTATTGGTATTTTGTTGATTATTTTTCTCATTATTTTCTAAAATATTAATTTTAGCAAAAAACTAACTTTCTTTGAGACTAATATTGTTGACTTAAAGAGCTAAAATATTGGCATCTGTAATATTCTTGTAAAATGGTTTTTTAAAAAGGTAGTCACATGCAAAAAATTACATTGAAAAATGGGATTGAAGGCCAACTTTGAGGGCCGGACGCACCCCCTAAAACGCTACTTATCGGTATGAAATTTTTGTGAATTTTTTTCTTCATAAAACTGAACCGATTTGGGGGTCAGAGTAGAAGAAATCAAAAAAAAGTCTCCATACAATTAACGGCAACCCTAATGTACATACATACATACCTACATAAGTTGTGTTTATGCTCTTTTATTTTTTTTTGCGCACTCTCTTAAACACATAATAACTTACCAGCTACATCTTACACACTAGAAACCTGCACAAGACCACTTATAAGACCTTTCAAGACATGAGAGATTTTTCAAATGCTTTACTACAGTGAAATATTCTAAAACAAACGCTGTTGGCGAGATATTTGTTTCAGTTATTTGCCTTGATATTCCACTTATTTCATTGCTGCGAAATATGGCAATCATCTTTGGTTCTTGCATTAAAATTTATTGTTATATTTTACGTGGTTCTACTTAACCGATTTTTACGAAATTTACCACACACCTTGAGCTCTAAGATAGATACAATCTTCCATTAAAAAAAATGGGTGGTCAATTAAAATTTAACATTTTATTTTAAGTGGTTCTATTTTACCGATTTTTAAAAAATTTAACAGACACCCTGAACTGTGAAAAATGCAAAAATGGGTAGAGGCACGTTCATGGAAATTTAATTTTATATTTCGTAAATTTTTTCGAAAATTTTCTTCTGAGAATAAGCACTTTTTTTGGAGAAGGAGCCAACGTGGGTGGACAATGTTTGGTCACGGATTAATGTCCAAGTAGTCCTTTAAAAAATGTGAATACCCAGAATTTCGTGAAGCTCGAGTTTTTGCAAAAACCATCTGGTCTTATAATTTGTATAACCAGTGTTCGTTATAGTCAAACTACTCTGTATTATGTTTTTATTTTTAATTCCTTTACAGGTTAGGAGATTGTGCCAATATTAATAGAATATTTTGTATATATTGAACTAAAACTTGATTAAAAAAATTGTTCATTGCAATATTATTTCTGTCTAAATTCTAAATCTAAATCTAAATCTAAATTACATATTTTGTGCAGTTTTTTAGGAAGTTATAGTGTAAAAAGGAAATATATTTCTGAAAATCGACTTGAAAGCTTAAAATTTCTCTCCTATAAAATAGTAACATACGTTTTAAGGACTTTTTCCTCATTGCCACAAATTTATGCTTGCAAGCCAATTATGAAGAACTGAAAAGTTCAAAACTTTTATTGCAGGACTTAAATAGAAAATTTGCTTTCATTATATTGATATCTTAGCATCCTTTAGCCGTAATAAAGGCTTTACTTGCTGCTATAGAAATGAAAAATAATCATCAAAATTATAAAGAGTTAAACTAATCATCCTGCATATGGCAAATGTGTATTGCATAATTATAAGACACTGTGCAACAAATCACTGATAATAATGACACACACACATACACACACAAATTCATAAATACATACATACGTAAATGCAAAATTTTAACAATTGTCGATTGACAATTGAATAAATTTTCCAAATCCTTGCATTTACATGCGTATTAGCCACATTAGCATTAGAAAACTATTGTCAGAAGATCAAAACCACCACACAACATCAGCGGCAGCAAAATGCCAATTTAGAGAATATTTACGCGTTGTGAATAGAAAATAAATTTCAACTTTGAAATTTGAAAGTTGAATTGCTGAATGCTGAGGAACATGCGTCATTACACACTTTCATATAAAATTTGAATGTGTGCTGATGGCACAAAACGAGCAAACGAGCAAAAGCATTAAATTAAAATAAAACCCTTTCACATGAGAAAAAAAAAGTTGAAAATAATTCAGCCAATTTTACAAGTATTGTGCAAGTTTTTTTTTTGTTTAGTCAAATGCTTTTGATGTTTTTGTTTGCTTTCCTCTCATTATTTTTCCAATATGGGTTTCCAATAAAGGGGGGAATTTAAATAACTTAAATCTAAACAATATTATGTTTAACTGTGAAAGTGTTTTATGAGTTTTATGCGTTCACACCCCAAAATTTCGCACATTTTTGTGGATGAATTTTGTGCACAAGTAAAAAGTTGGAAAAAGAAGCAGACAAAAACAAGAAACCTAACCCTTTCACATAATCATACTCGTACACATTTACGTAAGTCTTAACTAATATGGCATAGGTTGATTTCAATAAAAGTTTGAAATTTCAAAAAAAAATGCAATAATTTCAAATCATTTAAATGAACCCTGGAGCAGAAGAAAACAAAGAAAATATCTGCGTTAAGAGTTGGAAAAAAGCAATAGATCTCTTTTCAAGTGGAAGTATTCGTATTAGGGTGATCGACTCCTTGGTATTAGTTTCGAAAAACCGGTTTTAGGACTATAAAAAGACTTACGGCCAGTTTATAGAAGACAAGTAAGAATTCTTGTCTGCCTTTTTCTATTGAAAACAAAACCAAAGCACTTAAATTTATTTTTGTTTTCAATACTAATATATATATATATATATATATATATATATATATGTATATATGTATATGAGAGTGGCCGTTAATTGTATGGAGACTTATTTTTTTTATTTCTCCTACTCTCGCCCCCCAAATCAGTTCAGTTTTATGTAAAAAAAAAATACAAAAAAATTTCATACCGATAAGTTGCGTTTTAGGGGGTGCGTCCGGACCTCAAAGTTGGCCTTCAAGCCCATTTTTCCATGTAATTTTTTGCATATGACTATCTTTTTCAAAAATCATTTTACAAGAATATGACGACATATGGCAATATTTTAGCTCTTTAAGTCAACAACATTAATATTGAAGAAAGCTTTTAGCTAAAATTAATATTTTAGAAAATAATGAAGAAAATAACCAACAAAATACCACCAATTTTATGTAACAAAATTATATTTAAATGGAAATTTTTTATTTTAAGAGCTTATATATATTAAATAAATCAAAATAAATCTAAAAAAAAAATAAATAAAAAAAATTAAAATTTCATTGAATATATGAGCTTGAGGGCCAACTTTCAGGGCCGCACTCACCCCCTAAAATACAACTTATCGGTATGAAATTTTTTGTATTTTTTTTTTAAATAAAACTAAACTGATTTGGGGGTGTGAGAGTAGAAGAAATCAAAAAAAGTAAAATGACAGCCACCCTAATGTATATATACATATACTTATATATTTGTTCCTTTTACACAGAGAAAACAGTGCCTAATAAATACCTCATAAAATAGAACAAAATTAATAAGATATCTCTATGTTTTTTTTTTTAATAATGAAATCTTATTAATTTCATAGAGAACCCCTTTTTGAAAAATCAATAAGGCAACCTAATGAAATCAATAAGAAATCCCTATAGTTTACAATTTATAAGAAAACCTAATAGAATCAAGAAGATTTTCTCTATGGATTGTTTTTTGGTGCCAAAAATAACGGAAATTAAGTAAAAAAAGTTGTGAATGATAAGATTTCTTCTTGATTTTATGTGGTTTTCTTCTTGATAAAATTAATAAGATTTACCACATAAAAACAATAAGGAATCTCTATAAAAAAATAGTCGCTTCTTCCTGCTGGGATACCCCTTTGCCTAAAAATCTTTCATAGAGAAAATCTTCTTGATTCTATTAGGCAGTTTTTTCTCTGCGTAACTCCTACAAGGAGATTAGGGCCGTATTCAATACTAATAGACAGACAAAAAGTTTTATGAAGTATAAACTGTCAGTTAATATTTCAGAAAATAAGTTTAAATAACACAGAAAACAAATAAGAGAGCTATATTCGGCTGTGCCGAATCTTATATACCCTTTCCCGGAGCACGTATGTACATGTACTATACAGATACATACATAAATACATACATACATATTTGTTTTGTATAAAAATTTATAATTTTTTATTATAAAGCAATTTTTAGTAAGTGACCCCTCGATATTTTTCGACTAAAGAATTTGATTCAAATAGTTGAATATTTTATTCTACACTCTGTATATAAGAAATAAGTTACATTCACCCTTATTCCAGTCAATACAATACCAAAAAACTTGGGTTTATTTACTCGCTCTCAAGATGTTCATAAACCATGCCTAAAATAGTCTAATTATTGTACTTGCTATGGAAAGTAGAGTAACTTGTTTCATCTTTTATATTGCAAAACTGTTTAGTGTCTCAATTGAAACATCCCATTCCATCCATACTCCTAGATAATCTTTTCGATTTTCTTCTTGTTCAATGAAAAAGAACATTCCTTTAATTTATTCTATAGTTATGATTGTTCTTTAGCGATAAATTTTATTTCTATTTCCATTTACTAAGAAAAATTAATAAGAACTCGTTACAAACTGTAAACGAAAGACCATCGATTGGAAACAAAACTGTGCTGAGAGCATAATAAGCAACATGGCACTAACCTTCGTTTATACTTAAGTGAGATATCCATACAAAAACTGAACATAGATAAAAAATCTTGAGTAAGGATCTTTCTAAAATATTAAATGTGTTTAACTGAAAAAAAAATCATTTTTGGTTTATTTAACAAAATTTTTTTTATATCAATTTCCAACCCTGAAACCATAATTTTGATTTTTCTGGCTTTTAAAACCAAATTATTTCTTTCTAAAATATAGAATATATTTAATTACCATATCAATATATAGTTTCATTTAATTAGTTTTATATAGCCGAAAAAGTTTAAGTTTTCCAGGTCTGGAGCAATGATTTTTATTTTTCTATTTTTTTATTCCAGACTATTGCTTTCTAAGATGTAAAGTACATTTAATTTGTAAGCAAAAAAGAAAATTATTGACTACTTACTTTTTATACAAAAATAAATAAATTTTCCTACCCTGGAATCATCGTTTTATATTTTTCTGACTCGTCATACCTAAATAGTTCCTTAAAAAATTTATAAAATATGTTTAGCGAACAAAGAAAAAAGGAAATATGGAAAAACTATTTTTATTTAGGTATTTTAATATCCAAAGAAATTTAAAAATTTCCAGCTCTGGAGGGGTGGTTTTTATTTTTCTACTTTACTATACCAAACTTTTCTTTCCAAAATACATTTAATTTATAAGGAAAAAGAAAAAATTAATTATTCCTAGTTACTTTTACATATCACAAAAAGTGTAAGATTCCCAAGCCTGCAATCATCCTTTTAGATTTTTCTGTTTTTCTTTTATAAATTTGAGATATGCTTAATTTATACAGAAAACGAAAATATTAGTTGTAGTAGGTTACTTTTATATAACAAAAAAAGTTAAGGTTTTCCAGCCCTGGAAACTTTTTTATATTTTATTAAATATTTTTTTATGAAATTTTTTACTGAAATATAAAATTGAACAAAAAAATAAAAATTGGTTTTCATTAGTTACTTTTATATGGCAAAATAAAGTTTACGTCTTCCAACTCTGAAACCTTCTGCTCGATTTTGCTGATTTTCAATTCAAATCTATTTTGGTCCATTTCTGATACAACATTTCAAGACCAAAGTCTCTAGGTTTTCTGGGAGCTTCGTAAAACCGATTTAACGTACATCAGACGGACGGATAGACGGACATCGCTTATTCGTCGTCCCTATCCATAAGAACCCAAAATATAGCGTTTATGAAGGTTATGTACACTTACATATTTCTGCGTTTTATAACTAATAATAAAAATTAACATTTCATTTAAGAAAACCCGAGTTTTAAGTCGGTTCAAATACCGAACCAGTCATCTTGGCTAAGATAAATAATGGTTTTAGTTTCTCTGTTTGTTTTTTGGCGCAAAATGTTTTTTTGATGTGGGTGTTTGAATTTCCATACAAGGCTTAAAGTAGGCTTGTTAATGTGTGGAATAACATTTAATGAAAATTTTATTTTGATTGAAATCAAATTGAATATTTTAAAATAAAAAAAAAATAAATAAAATGGAGCTCATGAGCTTTTCACAGGATTCCCAATTTGGAAACATTCTGTGGAGACAAATAAAAAAGGTATCATCCAGAGACAGACAACACTTATTTTAATTGCCCTATATTATTTTAATATTAAATAAACGAAATTTATGTATGTGTATAACAGAAGATGACCGAATTATATTTATTTTCCGTAAATGCGAAAATTTTAAAACTTTAAAACAGTTTAAAGGTGTATATTTCAAAATTGATTTTGTTTACAAAATTGATACATTTTTAAATTATTTTAACTCACTGCAACCCTTAACTTCATATACTAATAAGAAACAAAGAAGAAGAAACAACGACTTTGCAAAACAAAAATCGTATTTAAAATAATTTTCAATTCAAAATCAAAGATTTTCTGACAAGTAACATTCGTTAACAAGAAGCCACGTGACCTTTGACGCATTAGTGTCAATTGTTGTCTGACAACAAGAACGCAATAAAAACTTTTAAGCTGACACAAGTCAAAGGCAATACAATATATAGTATATGTATGTATGTACTCGTATGTGTGAATCTGTATATGTACTTGTCTATTTGTGTGTTTAAGACTCCATCCATTCATTGTCTGTGTAATTTAAGTTTACTTTTACAAATTTTCAACACAATCCTGCTACTAATGACAACACAAAATTAAAGTGCATCCGCTTGGATGGCCACTTAAAAATTGTACGGATTTTGGAAAAAGGAAACTGGCTGTAAAACTTTAAATAAATATGTAATCTTGCATGGTTTTCAAAAACAAAAATACGAAGACATTCCAAATGAGATCAAATAGAATCCCCCCAAAAATTAATGCCAAGCAATAATTATGAGCGTGTAGAGAAAGAAGGAAGGGAATGAGCTGAACTGAGCTGAGCTGGCTTTTGCCCGTAATTTAAGGATGTGGGTGCTAAAGCGTATACTACACCAGATAATAACATGTGTCTGTCGTCAGTCAGTCCTTTTCATGCACTGCGTTTAGATTACAATTAAAGTGTATGTGTTTGTGTGTGTGTGCATGTGTATTTGTTAATGTGTACGTGAGTATTTTCAATTTGTGGCCTTAAGGGCGTCTATTTGTTGACGTTAATAAATTATAAAATTTTTTCTAATGACAAAGACTTGATTACAATTACATTTACACGCATATGTACGTATGTGTGTGTAAGTATATATTTGCTGGAATAAAAAATTTTAAATTTCTCTCTAACGAGGGATGATTATTTATAACGAAATTTGACGCAATTTTGTAAACGCTTAACCAACACAGTAAATTACTCGTACGTTCAGAAAATGTACCCCATTAATTTCTTGTTTTACCATCGACTTTTAAGGAAGGATATAATTTGTTTGATGGGTATAAATTTCAATTTGAACTTAAATTTTAAAGTCAACCAACTATTTTTCTCATCGTCAATTTTTTAATCCTAAAATTTTCCATGCAAACATAATACATTTTTGTGCATGTGTTTTGCTGGTCACGTGTTTTCTTTTATTGTTAGAAGCTGCAAATTGTCATAGTTATTGGTTTTTATGGTTCCGTACACCAAAGGTGAAAAGGAACCCTAATTGTTTTCGCTACGCTGTCCGTCACATGCTATTTTCTCAGGAACCGTAAGAGCTACGGACCTGAAATTTGGACAAAGTATGAAGAACCTTGGCCGCTACAACAACAAGCACATGAGAGTTAAAAATTAAAGGGTGTTCAAAAACGAGCAATGAAAAATGTTAAAATTCCCTGTAATATACATACAATTGTATGTATGTAATAAAGACCTGCACAAGACGTCTTATAAGAACTTTTAAGACATGAGGGCAATTTCAAATGCTTTATTATAAGGAAATCTTCTGAAACAAACGCTAACCAACGTTGTCTGCAATACATTTGTTTAACTTATTGCAGGTATAAGAGTAAAGAAGAAAATAGTTCGTGACTGAAAAATTTGTGGTGTTTGTGCTTTTTTCTCTCATTGACGCGTATAGAAACCTCATGCATGTACATACATACATATATTCCTACATAATTTTGTAAATGCTCTTTTATTTTTCTGCGCACATACAGGCGCACACATACATTTATAGGAGTTGTGTGCGCTTGGTTTAAAAAACCTCCATTAAACACAAACATAATAGCTTACTATCTAAATATTACACACACACACCCAAACGTACAATATGCAAAATAACAAGCATACATGTATCAATAGTACTTCTTTTCATTGTTTGTTATAAACAAGACGTCTTGGCTTCGCTTGTTAACAGTCATATACACGTATACAAATACATCCATCGTACTTCATTTATAGTACGAGAGCATTTATTATTGGCTTAGTAGTACATGCCACGAGAATACATTTAAAAAACATGACGTCTTTACATTTTAAAAGTCTTTACGCAGGTCTCTAATATACATCAGCTACGTCAAAACACACATACACTGACTGATATATTCATTTGAGGTAAAGAGCTTTCAAAGCTCTTAAATTTGTTCTCGTTTCTTTGCTAAGTAAGAGCAAGCATTGTATTGTATACATTTAAAAACATGAGGTATTTACATTTCAATACTGCTTACGCAGGTCTCTAGTATGTACATATGTATGTATGTATATTTACAATTGAAATTTGTAAAATTAGTTTATTTTTATACAGACTACAACGATAAACACTAAAATTTAATCAAAGTGAAATTAAAGAGTGTTCCATCAGTTAATGCAATTTTGACTATGAAATTTTGATAATTTGTTGTATCTTGGAAACCGTAAGAGGCAAACTCTTGAAATTTTCAAAAACGTTAAAATTAAAAAATCCCAAAATTATTAAATCGCCAAACCAGAAAAATTTTGCCAAAAACCACCAAAGAAAATCGCCTAAGCCAAAAAAAGCACCAAATTAAAAAAAATCTAACACTAAAATAAGTCGACAGAACCAAAAACATCGCCAAAATCAAAAAATCACCAAAATGAAAAAAACACCAAAAACCGAAAAAAATCGCCAAGCCGCAAAAAATATGTCAAAACTAAAAAAAATCACCTAAATTTAAAAAAACGCCATAATAATAAAATCGCCAAAATGAAAATATATCGTCAAACTGTAAAAACGCAAAAAACCGAAAAAAAATCGCCAAAACGAGAAAAAAATGCAAAAACTAAAAAAAGCGCCAAAACTTAAAAAAGTCTCCAAAAGCCGAAAAAACTCCAAACTAAAAAACAACATTCAAAACCAAAAACGAAAAAAAGGCCAAAACTATACGTTATTTAGGCTAAAGTTTGTATTGAATTACATATCTACTGTCCCTACGGAACCCTTCACGCACTTCACTGAATTTAGTTTTAACTCAAAGAAGATTTTATTATTGCTTTTGTTTTCAAATCCTAGGTAATATTTCCAAAATAAAATAAATGAACCTACATCGTGCAAAAATTGCATGGCGAAATTCCCATTGGGCTGATGCTAAAATTGCAGAAAGTTAAATTACATTAATCTATTTGGGTATATAATTTTATTAATTTTAAGAATTCTCGTTCGATTGATGTTAAAATGTTATTAAGTGATAGTGAAAACTATAGTTTTAAATTATTCAAGTGTGTGTTATAAGACTATTTGCATATATAATTTTATTAATTTTATGAACTCTCGTTTGGTTGATGTTAAAATGTTACTGTGATAGTGAAAAATAAACTTTTAAATTAACAAAGTGTGTGCTATAGGACTATTTGGATAGGTAGTTTTCTAAATTTTTAAAATTCTTATTTGGTTGAAAATATACTTTTAAATAAACTTAGTGTATGTTATAGGACTATTTGGATATGTAAATTTAAGAATTCTCACTTGGTTAATGGTAAAATTCTACAAAGTGATAGTGAAAATATTAAAATTTTCTAAAATTGCTTGTTTTGATTATTGAGAAAAAAAAATATTTTCCTCCATTTTGCGTAGTTCGTTATAACCGGACATCACTGCAGTATAATTTTGGTTGAGTAAAGATTTTCTACGTAGCTGATGCTTTCCCTGTTATGAAGAAAGTATTTAAGATATTTCAAGGAGAAAATTTTCAGCGGGCTAAATGTTGGCTGGTAGAATATATATGATCAATGCAGCTACAATTCGCCATAACCATTGGACGATTTTTTTAAGAGAAGTAACACTTAGATAAATGCCTACCACTTTTACTATTGGTGTTAACTTCTTAAGGAAAAGGATAGTGATACAGATAATAGGTGGTAAAAGAAGAGGACCTTAACTTGGCTCCGAATTGTCTGCAAGTTTGCGTGCTCCACTATCCTAATATTCTGAAGAAAAATTTTTATGTACTTGAGTCAAGAATTTCTGTTTTTTAAAGATGGCAATTTCTTGTGAAAAGTATAACTTTTATCTTTGAACTAAGCATAGATTTGCTTTCTTTGTGAATCTTGAAATTTTTTTAAGAGAAATTGTGCTGTTGAAATATAATTTTTTTTTATTCGCTGACATTTAAATTTATTATTTTTTATCCGATATTTGAAAAAGCAAAAGAGTGTGACCTTTATTAACTCTAAATATTATACCTTATACATATGTATGTATGTATGTTCACTATTTTAATTTATTTTTGCAACCAGAATAACAGCCGATTTTACGCCATACATTTTTGTTTTATAAACTTAATTAAATTTTTCTTTTGCAGTAATTTCTTGTAAGTTAATTAAAAATTATTACTTTTTCTTGGTTACCTGTACATCTTAACTGAACATGAACATGTAAGTTTATATATGCGTTGATGCAAAGTTGTACTTGTGAGCTTGTCCGTCCTTCATATTTTTGATTATGTCTTCTATAGAAAAATATAAAAGATCTGCATTGATATTGCAAAGTGTGCCGCACACCTTTAAACATTTTTTAAAAACTCAAACACATTTGAACATACATATGTATATATGTACATACCTGTGAGTACATACATATGTGTGTACATATGTATATACATATAAAAACACTCATGAATTTATGTATGTATACATTTGCTTAATATTTAAAATTTTAATACGTGTATTAAATGGAAAAATGTATTTAATATTTTCCACGCGTATTTTCAGACCAGCTTTAAGTCATATTTTTACATACTTATAAGTGTTTATGTGTATGTGTAGAAGTATCCCAGCAAACACCCGATTTTTACCCTAAATTAAAACAAGCTTCTCAATTAAAAAAAACGCATATTCTCCCAAATCACTCTTAGACTCGAGACTTTTACCATTTTTACTTATTTAGTAATTATTTCTTTTAAAAAAATTTTGCAGTTCTTGATTAAAACCGATTGATAATGGGTTATCCATATAGTGGTTTTAAAACATCTAGTCTGCCAAATATTATAACCAAAAAATTAGGAATCCATCCTAGTGAATTATTCTAAAAAAATTAAAAAAAAAATTTGCTTCACTTTTGTGAAAAAAAAATTTACGAAAAAATTATTTTATGTATTAAAAAGATTTGTTCAATGGCCTCTAAGCTACATTATTGCCATATAGGCAAGCGCTATCACCAAAATATAGCCAAAATTTAATGACACCACTTTTTTGAGGGCGTGCTGACTTTTGCTTTGTGTAAATTCAGTCAAATAAAATGTCAGCCTTGGCCATGATAGGAAAAAGTTTAACGTGTGATAAATACCCAATACTTTAACTATTACTTCTTATACATTTGTGTTTGTTGGGATTTTGTTGGGTTTATCTTGTTGTTCTTCGGGTATGAAGCATAAAGCACTTCACATATATTTTCACTTTGCAAAAGTTGCCAGTACAACATTATTAGATTTTTATCTTTTAACCTCAAGATCACTGGAGTTATGTGTATGTATTTTATTTTTTGTTTTTTTTTCTTATTTTACATGGTGTACTTTGAATTTTAGCCGTATATACTAAACTTTTTCACTTTTTGCATGGTCATATACCTTAAAAATTTTATCCCTAAGCTTTGCAAAAAGACTTTTGTTATTTTTACAATTATTTAAGAAAGAAATACTGGAGTAACTTGTAAAACCATGATGTTTGTAAATTTTATTCGCTGAGGACTATCACACTCTTTAAGTTGGTGTTAAATAAATTTTGGTTGAATTTAAATATGGTAAGATCAAATCAAAAAGATTCCAAAAAAAGAAAATAATTATTAGTGTTTTTTGTTTGCAAATAGTTAAAATTTAAGTTTAACATTTATTAATGCACTAATAATCCCACATTATTATTTCATTTATGCAGTTAAATATTTTTTGTGAAAAATACATTGAAATTGATTGTTGAAGGGTGACCCAAAAATTTCTTAGAACAACTTCTTTAACAAAATTTAAATTCATGGGCTTGGCGATCAAGTTCAAGGCTCCCAAAGTTGTGTGTTATCAGTAACTCTCGATTTTGAGGTTGCATTAGATTTCTAAGAGTTACATATGTGTCTTATCTTTTTACATGAAAAATTAAAAAATTTATTAAATTGCGAATTTGTCTCGCACACAAAGGGTTCCGTACGGACACTCTACATATCGCTCATTTATTCAAACAACATCATACTCAAAAAAACGGTTTGCCAGTTTGAATTTAATGGAAAAATAAACTTTTATTTTTCTCTGAAGAGTTGAGTAAACAAAATATTTGTATGAAACTTTTACGCAATATGAAGAACGATATGAGGATCAGTTCTCAACTCAAAAATTCCATTTTTTGAGTTATGACGTGTTTTGAGTAAATGCATGATACATAATAGTATACTAAATTTAGCCGACATAATTGCATATCTTACTTGAATTAAAAATGTTTTTTTGGACGTTTTTAGTTTTAGTGCTTTTTTTTGCTTTGCCGATTTTTTCAGTTTAGCGTTTTTTTAGTTTTAGCGATTGTTTTAGTTTTGCCGATTTTTGTATGGTTTTTTGCAACTTTTTTCGAAAGTTTTTTAGTTTTAGCGGTTTATTTAGTTTTGGCGCTTTTTTCGTTTTAGCCATTTTTTCCGTTTTGGTAATTTTTTTTCGTTTTTTGGTGACCTTATTACTTTTGGCGATTTCCTGCGATTTATTTAATTTTTAGTGGTATTTTTCATTCAAGCACTTTTTTATCTACGCGATTTTTTGTTTCGGCATTTTTTTATATTTTTCATTTAAGCGTTTTTTTTATTCTGGCGATTTTTCGTTTCAGAATTTTTTTTAAATGTTTTTTAACGTTTTTAAATTTTTCAAAATTTTAAATTTCATATTTCTTGCGGTTGCAAAGATACATCAAGTTGTCAAAATTACATTAACTGATTAAATAACCTTTAATTTTAATTTTTTACATTTCAGTGTTAATGGTAGTCTGCATAAAAAAACAGTAACTTTGAAAATTTCACGTGTCTATATAGTTATAATAATATCAACTAGGGTTTTTAATTTCCCGGACTTTTCCAATTTCCGGGAATCGAAAAGTAAAATGTTTTATTTTCGGGAATTCCCGGGAATTTGAAAATCATATGAATTTAATTAAATGACCCCAAAAAATATATAACTTTATAAAAAAAACATGCAACTTTCAAATTAAAATCAAAACAACCTTATTCGTTCATTTCATGAACAACAATATTTAAAAAACAAAACTAAAACAAATAAGTTCATATGCTTTGAGTTATAGTATGGATAGAAATTCCATCTACATTTGCCAATCTAGATAATTTTTCCTATAAAGACTTTTTAGGTTGAAAATATTTCGTAACATTTCAAGTTGTTGGAGTCCCCTCGGAAACCTCTATTACAACTGCTTCCATTCTTATATTATTCATCGTTACACAGTTTTATTTTTAAGTAATAAAACAACGAACAGCAAAGTAAAAAAGAAAATTCGAAAAACGGATATATTAAATTACCGAAAATTCTCGTTGAAAATTTCCCTGGATTTCTGAAAAACCAATTCCCGGGATTTTTTTCCCGCGTAGAAACTCTAATATCAACATGTTTCTTTGCTCGCTTTATTTTATTTATTTATCATACGGCCAAAGTTGTACATATTCGGTGAATTTTCAGGGCCGTAACTCTAACATTTTTCGAGAAAACATCATGTGACAGACAGGCAGACAGACAGACAGGCGGACAGACGACATTGGTGGAAAAAACAATACGGTTCCTTTCCGCTTTTGTTGTACGGAACCCTAAGAAGCAGGAGTTTTCTAAAGTAAGCGACGATACTCGTAGTGGCACACAATTTTCAATGGAATTGCTTACGCTTTCCTTCAACTTGGAAAGTTTGCGAACGAACACTTTCTGCACTGTGGGATAGATAAAAAATAGAATGAGAAATTTTTTTTAATTTAATTGATTTAATTGGTTTTTGAATCAGAAATAATTTCTTAATCGGGCTTAATTTAATTCTTACGGAATGAAATATTTGTAATATCAATATGAATAATATTTATTGAATGAAATATTTGTTAACAACAAAATGTATTGAATATTAAATTGAACTAAAATTGTTTTTATTAACAATCTTTGCAATATTAATTGAATTATTTTCATTAGTTGCTTTTTAACTGCATTCAGCAACATTATTTTGCTCTAATATTATTAATAATTAAATAAAAATTATTTAACATTTTCCTTTCTTTTTAAATTAGTTTTCTCTAAATATAACAAGGAAACGGAAATCCATTAATCGCACTTAACTGTTGGGTGAAAAAAATTTCTTCCTTAAGACTTTAACGGTTATAAATAAATCAGCATAAAATGACAAAAACACAAACAATAAACCAACCAACAAACAACAAGACAAAAAAGAAAGACAACATATAGAAGCTCTTAAGTTTCTGTAAACATGCTGTTAAAGGACAAAAAAGGAAACATTATAAAAAAAGCATGACAACACGGAAAATTTATTGATAAACAAGGATTGTTGTTTTATTCATTAAGCATTTTTACTTGTTTCGTAGAGAACAAGAATGTTTTCAATGTTTTTTATTACAACAAATATTGCTCATATTTTTTATATATATAAAACAAAATCGTGAACAGTAAGAGTTGTTTGTAATTTTTTCATACAACAGCATACAAGCGGAATGTGAGGGATATGATAAAAAAATGAACTGCCACAATATCAAAAAAAAAATTGTAGCCAAAATCGAAAAAAAAATCTGAACCAAACACACAAACACAATTTTTTACACAATATTTTCCTGCAAGCGGACGAGCATGTTTGTGGGTGTGTGTGTGCTTGGCTCGTATGTCATCTTGGCCGGCATTTCCTGTTTAAGGATGCTGCTGTATGCACTACATGTAGCACTTTAATATGTCATGAATTTATACATAAATATTTTTGCTATTATACATTTTTTGCACATTTATCAACAGTTTGTAATCGTGTTTACGACAAGGATAAAAAAAGTAACAACTACATGCAGCATACGTAGCAACATCAACAATAATATCTACAATAAAAAAATTTTATTTGCATTGTTTGCAGTGAATAACGAGTGTTAAGGATATCCTTGACATTTCCTGTCAATAGTTTCTGCTTATTTTTATTTTAATGCACTCAACTCAATTGAATACATTTCAAGTGTAATTGTAAACTTGGAAAAAGAGTCTGCAGCTTCTTAGAGTTTTTGATATCAAAAAAGGATACAACAGCAACAACAACAAAATAACGAATATGAGATTAAGGAAGACATACACATACATATGTATAGTATTTTTTAATACAAGCACATAATATCAAAGATTTTCCTGATTTGATGGGAAATTAGCTGCATATGTTGTCATCCACGGCGACAGATTGATATTGAATATGTTACAATTTGATACTTTTTTTATTAAGACTGAACAAAAACTACGCCTCTAAGAAATCTTGAATTCAATATAAAGTTTTTTTTTATAAAAACAAAGTGAAAGAAAATATATGTACATATATGTATGCAGCGAAATTTTTATGTAGAGATCATATAACGTGGGTGTTTAATACGCAGATGAAGCAAAATTTTTCTATTTAAATGTTTTACAAACTACATTAGTTTTAATTTGTTGATTCCCTTTTATTCATAAAAAATTTATTTAATAAACTGCAGATGTCTCAAATAAGGCATTTGCACTCAAGAAAAAAAAGGACATATACTATTATTAAGGAAAAAAAAGTTTATAAATTTAAGTGAACAAATTTTCTAAGTTTAAGAAATTTTTTTCTAAGTTGAAGTTAATTTTTACAAAATCCTAGTAAATATTATTTAATATGACTAAAAACTAAAAAGTTTATATCCTTAAAAATAGTTCAAAAAAAAATACACACAAAAATTCCCACATTCAAGTACAAGTTTACTGGCTTAAAGGAAATATTTACCAAAAATTGGAAAATGGTTTAAAAGTCTTAGTATCCTAAGAACTAGTCAATCTCGTAATAAATCAAAAAATAAATTTTAGGAAATGACTTACTCCTGATCAATTCATCAAATTTGACTTAATTGAAAGATATAAAAAGGTATTCTAAATTTTACAAAAATATTTACCAGTTTTAAGTATTTTTTCTTTAAGTTATATAATATATATTTTGTTTGCGCTAAGCAAAAAATTTAAGTAAATTTTTCATATTTGCGAGGAATATTTGAACTTGAAATATATATTTGTTTGAAAATAAAATAAAATTTTTAAATCCCAGCTAAAAAAATATGTATGGAGCATATATGATATCCCATATATGATTCGGATCCGAAAAATGAGGGTATATGGGCATATATGATTATATATATTCATACATTTTCATACATGTATGTATGTGTAAATTTCCTCCACAGTATGCAAAATTCATACTCATACACTCTTGATTCAGAAAAGTGATATAAATTAAATTACTAAAATTGAATTTTTTTAGACTTGAGAGAGTTTGTATTTAATGAAACATTTGTTTGGACAAATAATTCAAAACGAACTAAAAGCCATTTCATTCATCAAACGGTGAATCAGTTATTTAAAAAACACATAAATCATATTCGTACATAACATTTAATTCAATTAATTATAAAAGAAAAAATAATATATACATATAATAAATAATAATCCCTCTAACAATAGTTCTCAATACAGATAACTTTGTTTCTTATCTAGAGAATTTTGTTTTTTTTTCTATAAAATTAATGACTGGATTATCCTTTTGATTATTTGATATATTGTTATTTGATAAATGAGGCCACAATGTATAAAATCATACAAGAATGGTTTTTTCGTAACAAAAAATTTTTCTTTTTAAACGTTGATGGTACGCATATAAACTTTGCATACCGTATGTATTTTCTAATGGATTTCCAATTCAGCAGTGATAAAATTCCAAGCTTTTTTGATTGCGAAAACGATCTTATGTAAGATATCATGTATGCATATATTCTTATATGACTCCATATATAAAATCTTATATTTATATTGGATCCACATATGAAGAGCTTCATAATTAAATTTTCATATATTAGCTCATATGTTATAATACATTTCATATATTAGTTCATATACACTACTTTTCATTAGAATAAGGCCACTACTCTTGCATACATTTTTAAACCTTATGCTTCTTTTTCATTATAAAAAGTAAAACAAATATTGTTGTAGTAAACGAAGGAATGCTTTAGCTATACAATAAAAAGAGAATACAATTTTTTTGAGAAAACCGTTATATATTTTTTTCCACATTTTAATTGATACTGAAAAAACGACTGCTTTAAAATGTTTCATTAGAATAAGGCCAGTTGCATTTTTACATGAGAGAAGTGAGGTTCTCCAGCTAAATACCGCAAAACTTTTTGAGGAGCTATTTGCAAGTTTTTTAAGAAATAATGGGTAGAAAGCCATCTTTGTCAACAACGGAAAGAGCTAAAATAGAGGTTTATAAGGAAGAAGGCTATTCTAGTCGCGCAATAGCTGCAAAAATTGGTAGAAGCAAAACGGTTGTTAATAATTTTCTCCAAAATAAGGATAGCTATGGAGAAAACATGAAAGGTCGCACCTACCGTGCAACATCACTACGGGAGCGACGTTTAATACTAAGAAAAGCTTCCAATTCAGCTGCTTCTGTGAGCAAGATACGCTCTCAAATTGGTGTAAAAGCAAGCTTGACAACGGTTTGGCGAGTTATTAAAACATGTACGCACTTGCAAAGAAAAAAACTGCAAAAAAGCCACCATTAAACAATCAACGCAAGGAAAAGAGGTTAGAGTTCGGACGTGCCAAAATGACATGGAGTAGCGAGTGGAGAACCGTAGTATTTTCTGATGAAAAGAAATTTAATTTAGATGGCCCCGACGGTTACAATTACTACTTCCATGATTTAAGGAAAGAACAACGGTTTCTGGCAAAACATCATTCCCGCGAAGGTGGAGTAATGGTTTGGGGTGCCGTGTCTTACTACGGGACATCCGAAATCGTTTTTCAGAGCGCTAAAATGACAGCAGAATCGTACAAATGTATTTTGGAATCAGCATTTCCACATTTGAACGAACTGTTTGGACCGATATCCTGGACTTACCAGCATGACAACGCTCCCATACACACCGCCAGAATAGTGAAATCCTGGATTCAGGCACAAAATGTCAGCGTTATGCAGTGGCCACCATATTCACCAGACCTTAATATTGTCGAAAACGTCTGGGGCTGGATGACTAGAAAAGTATATGAAAATGGAAGGCAGTTTGACGATAAAAATTCATTAGTAGAAGCTATCAAGCAAGCCTGGAGCGAAATTTCGTTAGACTATCTTAAGTCGTTATATGATTCCCTTCCAAATAGGATATTTGAGGTAATTTCCAACAAGGGAGGATGCACAAAGTATTAACGCACACACTTTTTCATATTATATTAAAATAAAAATAAAAAAAAATGTTTAAGTTGTACTTTCCGTTATTGACCCATGTGGCCTTATTCTAATGAAACACAAAAATAAAGAATTTTAGTTTATTTATTTTTAAAAACATGAAATAAAAAGTTACTGTTATTTTCTCAAATCTTCATTAAGTGTTTTTCATTTTAGTAGAGCATGCTCTTTAACACACAACAACAAAAATAAATTAACAACATACAATTTTAACAAAAGAGACACAAATGTTCGTTAAAAATCCTGGCCTTATTCTAATGAAAAGCAGTTATAATAGTTTTGCCATGTATAATCCCATATATTTCCATACATGAATTCATACATATTCATATATAGTTATATACATTCATATATTAAAAATATATGGACCATATATAATTTTTTTAGCTGGGATTCAAAAATTTCAATGCTTATTCAGGCTGCCCTGTTAGGCAATTGGTTAGAGTGCTTGGTCCTCGTCCATACAGTGAAACATTTGCTGCAAAACGTTTTTTTTTCTCTTTTGAAACTGCATTCGTGTCCACATTGTGAATTTTTTGTTTTGCAGGTTAATACATTTTTTCATATATTTTTCATGAGAAACAACAAGAACTTTGTGTACATGAAACAAAGTACCCTTTGCCATTCCTCTTTCCCCTTTCGGCAACAAACTCAAATGTTTTGCAGCAAATGTTTCACTGTATGGACGACGACTTGCCTATCAGTCAGAAGGTTGCTGGCTCAATACTTGTCTCCTCTCAAGGAATTTATATGTATGTATGGTAAATTAATTCAGAATATAATATGAAGATATAATGAAAAACATACCATGTGGTATAGAATTTAATGAAAAATAAAAATTAGTGCCAAAATTAAAGACAAAAAAAAACTTTGAAAAATTTACTAAATTTGAGATCAAAGATGAAAAAATTTGTTTGCAAAGCTCCGAATTTTATGGGAAGATTTTACTTAGTTTTAGAAAAATTTTACTTTAATATAAAAATATAATTACTATAAACTAGTTCATTAATGAACTATAAATTTAGTAAATATTTTACTGGTTTCAAGTAGAAAACTGCTATGGCGTCATACGACTAGTTTTTTTATTCAAATTAAGAAAATGTTCCAAAATTTTAGTTAATTTTTTTTTTGAGTGCAGGATATATATTGTTTTTCGATTTTTTTTAAAGGAAAAAGAAAAAATTAAATATCAAAATAAAAAGAAAAAACAATATATGTACATATATCCTGAAGCAGTTAACCGAAAGTTAACGAAATACACGCTACGAAAAACTATGGTTGAGGTAACCATAATCAAACAGCAACATACTATGATTGAATTATATGGTTGTAGTTTTATTTATTTATTTATTTTTAATTAAAGTAAATAAATTTACAAATTAATATTCGATTATTAAAGGACTGACAGTGACTGCAGGGACTAAAATATAATTGAGACTCACCATATCATGTTATAATAATATTATTAAGTACGACAACAGTATTATTCAATATAATAAATCGGAAATAAAAATAAATTAATGTTGTTGAAATAAAATGTATATATAGAAATGTTTACTAACATATGTGTGTATACACGAAATACAGATACGTCTGTATAAACAGATATACATACATATGTATTTATATATATTTTTATTGATCTACCCTTTTGTTTTTACTTTATTTATTTATTTATTGATTTAACACCACGAGTGCACTAACGATAGCTTATAAATGAAACAATGACCTGACAGAAAATATTTCTGAAAAAGATTGTTTTAAAACTTAATATATGTGTGATATGGTTTTGGATAACATTATATTGTTATTTAAATTATACTATTTTTAAATAATAATAAAAATTATGTTGCAGTCATAAATTTTAAAATAAAACTATATTATTATACTCTAACCATATCACACTTTTTTATGAATATAATAATATAATTATTAAATTCAAACATTACTTTACTTACCGTAACAAAATTTATGTTTAAAATAATAATAACTAGTTTTCAATGGCCACACATTTGTTTCTGAGAACATAATATTGTTTTCTCAACCATTCTACAACCATATTTTTTTTTGGATGTATTAAACTAAGAAATTTAAATTATAAACTGACCTAAAGCTTTAAAAAATATTTTAATGGGTAAAGTGAATAAAAAATAAGCATTTGCTTTTTACTTAAAAATTTGTTTTAAAACCTAAAAAACGTATGTGTTTTTTTGTTTTTTAAAAAAAATTTGCAAGTAAAAAAGCAAATGCTTATTTTATTCTATATTCGACTGTGCCGAATCTTATATACCCTTTAGTCCTAATTTACACTATGCAAGTCTTATTGCTAAGCTGATTAGTTTGTGGTAAAGAGAGACGTGGAGGAATAGAACCGTTTCATTTCTCCTCGTCGCTCTCTCCTAACAAACTGGTCAGCTTACTTTATGGGTGGCATATTCATATTGTGGAAATTACACACGGAATGGCAAACTTATATATACCCTTTTCCATTTTTGGTAAGGGTTTAATAATAGATTTCAGATTTTTATCTAACGTAATAAAAGAAAGTTGTAGTAGTGTATTAATTTTGCAATTAATGAAATTGAACCATTCCTAAACGGGTGGAGCGATTTACATAAAATTTTACACAGAAAACAGTGTTCACCAATTAATATTTTCAATTAAGAATTTAATTATATTAATTAAATTTTTAATTGTATTAATTATTTTTACTGGAAAAACTTAATTGATATTATCAAATTGTTTATAGGTGAAAATTTAATTCATCTTTTAATTGATACTACAAATATTTGAATTAATATTACAAAATCATTCATATTACTTTGAATTCAACTGAAGTTCAATTGCATTGCGATTGGCATTGCTGCCAAGAGCAGCGTTACTAAACGAGAGTTTGTGGAGAATTGCTCATATGCAAGTGGAAACGTCAAGTAAAAATTTTGATTAAAAAACTTGTATTAAAATCTCCACCCATATTAATTGGCATAAGATGGATATTGTTAAACAATTGTCGTGCACCAGCCTCAGTGTAAGGCAACAGTACGTAATGAAGATATGTTATAATATAATATTATAAATACTTTATAAAGACTGCTCTATATATCTTTTAAACAAATACTTGACATTTAAAACGCTCTTTTGTTTAAAAGTTTATATTTATTTTAATCAGAAATAATTCATAGTTAGGCTTAAGTTCAGTAATTTCAATTCTTATTGAATGAAATATTTTTATTAATTAATGTGAGTTTCTAAAGAAGAGAAGAAAAATTAAACTTAAACTTTAAGCTGGGGGAAATACCGATACTTTTCTGTGCAGCCACGCACTTCATCAGCACCCTAGTCTATCTACTTGGGTAGAGATTCTTATTAACATCAGCTATTTAACTTAAATGTACAATGAACGGAATATGAGAAACGATTGTTGTGTATACAATTGATTTACCTTTGGTAAACACATTTATAAGTATCACTATTAATTTTCTGTTTTTTCCAATTTTTCATTTTTCTATTTAGGTTAGCACGAAATTATTTTACTCTACCTCAGTATGTTTAACTATTCTTACCCAGTGAAAAAAAATGGAAGTCATTCTAGCGGAAGTACATTTTCATTGCTTCCAAAAAATCGATATTTTTTAATTAATGTGAGTTTCTAAAGAAGAGAAGACTTTAAGCTTAAAGTCTAAGTTTAATTTTTCTTCTCTTCTTTAGAAACTCACATTAATTAATAAAAATATTTCATTCAATAAGAATTGAAATTACTGAACTTAAGCCTAACTATGAATTATTTCTGATTAAAATTCACTACAGTTCAATTAAAATATCTAAAAAATTTCTCACTTAATACATCATGGGCACGTGAAAAAAATATGTTCACTTGGCAATCACTGTTCACTTGGTTATCACAGTTTCAGAACGCTGGAATAATCAAAATAAAACTGTAGAATGCAACAACAAGTTTATATTTATTTTATTTATTTTATATTTTTCAACGTTTTATCAAAATTATCCCCACTGGCAAAATTAAAATTGCTCCTGAAGGTATGCTTTAAAATTCGGTTGAGTGTATTTCTATGCAGCTGTTAAGTTTCTCTGTACTTCTTGCTCGTATGATTAGACTAATACACTCATACATAGCTCACACCGATTTGATAACGCTTTACGATCTTACTCAAAATTTGTGATTGTATTGTGAAAAAGATTTTTACCCCCTAGCGTATAGATGTTTACACATCAAAAACAGCTGCCATTTTCACCAGAGCTTTTTTACAACCAACATATATTGGTTGCCAGCAATCATGTTATTTATTAGCATCTGGTAAACAAAAAAATTTTTTGCCAGCCATAAGCGACCCAAGAGATTTGTAATTGTTTCTAAAAGGTGATGTTTTTTCAAATCCAATATAGCGGATATTTTAAGATTTATGATTAATTTGTTTTGAAGCAACCACATGATATGGATATCAAATTAAAGGGTTTCTTAGGTAGAGTTGAAAAATTAATACTTTGAAGTGTTCCTATTTCATTGAGAGTTACTACATTGGGACTCGATTAATTTATCCATGCATTCATGTATTATAAATAAAATACAAGCATATTGCCACACGTGATATTAACATTGACAAGTTTATCATGTTGTTTTCCAAACTAATTAATAATGGAGTCATTAAAGGAGACACACACATTCTTTGAATAAACAAATGCTTACGTTCTTATAAAAATAAGATGTAAACCTTAACGGGCACAACCTCCAAAAGCAGCCAAATATTAAGAAACAATGACATATGTGAGGCTTGAAATTTCCACTTTCATGGTACCAAATGTTCTTTTTTTTTCTCAAACACTTTTGTTTTAACTAAACCATGTTGGTATTCATTCATGCTGCTTGAATATATGATTAGATTGCAGTTATGACCATTAGAAACGCGTGCTTCTGCCGCGGCTACACAGTTCTAACCGTACAAAGCCATAATATTGTAAAAAAAAACAATTATTGAATACCACAGCCATGAGTTTTAGTTGCTGGTGCTAATGGTTCGACATAAATGACCAGGCAATTTTTTTCTATCGGCCTTACAAACTACCAGAATATGTGAATAAATTTTTGAAATTTGTTTGTTTCACTATGAATAAGCACTCACATAGATACATACATACATATGTATATATTATACTGTATTCAGGACATTGTATTTTTATTATTCATGATGGGTTTATTGTTCTTTGAGTTGTTTTCTTTTTTTTCCTGTTGTTTATATTTTATTCTTGTGGTTTTTATTTGTTTTTTTTCATATTATTTCGATAACCTCCATTTATTTGCTGTTGTTGCCAGCTAAAGGACAAAATTATTAATGCGAAACAATTGTTTGGACAATTGTACACAGTTTAACACCCCCACAGTCGAGTTTACCACTCCGTGGACAGAGTTTTGAAGGAATGGATGTTCCATTAGGCTTTTACTAAGGGAGAATTATTGAAACTTGTAAGCATAACACAGGTTTATTTCATTTCAGTTTTCTTCTCTCTCTGAAATGTCGAAAACAAATGAAAACAAAAACTTAATCTGAATGTCCTTAGCATGAGTACCACGATTTAGGTTTGATTGTATTTAAATAACGAAACATTTTGACCAACAAAACAGCGTAACGAATTGATTAAATCGATTTGTTGCACTAATATTTTTCTTTTGTTTTTTTTTTTGTTTTCCTTTCATTTTCTCCTCTACGGGTATTTTTATAGCTCAAGTTCGTGGTGTTGTAAAGGGGTCTTGTAAACTGTTTGCCTTTCCACTTTAGGGAGTAAGAGTAACAAAGAAAATGTGTGTGTAATCTCAGTAATAATGGTGGTCCTTTTTATACGATTGTAAAATTATTGAGGGTGTTTGTGGTTTTGTTTAATTTTAGTTCATCGATTTTCTTATTTTTTTATGATACTCGTATAATTCACCTTATTATTTTTTAGTGTGAGTTTTATAGCTTTATTTTCCACACAATATATGGCGCCACTTAGCACCCACTGTGAAGTGATTGAGGAATACCGCCGCACACAGCAACATGAACGAAACATGATTATGTGCGAGAATATGTATGTGTGCTTAAAAGTAGATTGGCTGATTTAACAAAACAATTAATCATAATATAAATCTTAAACTGTCAAAGCTGTCATTTATTGTTTGGTGGTACATATACTTACGAAAATATACGCATAGATATAGTGAATCACAATGAAAGTGACCCACACTGATTTATTAGCAACATTATTATAGAACGTATAAAAAAACTGGGACTAAAAAATTTATATGGTGCAAAGTGGTCTTAATAAGGTATTTAGGTTCCCTAGACACATTCAAATTATATTAATATATTCACAAAATTTTTACAGTTTTACAGTAGCTACAACTTTGCCAAATATCGTTAGCAAAAAAATTAGGAGTCCCTGTAAATTATTCTGAAAAAAGTGAAAAAAAAATGATTCCCTAATTTTTGAGGAAAAAAAATTTGCACCAAGAAATTATTTTTTTAACATGAAGTGCTAACGTGATTTGCTTGGTAGACTCTTAGCTACATTATTGCCATATATAGTTAAGCTCTATCACCAAGTTTGAATTAGCTGTTGTCCAAACACTGATGACACCATTTTCTTGAGCGTACTGATTTTCCAAATCTTTGGTGGCCATTGAAAAAATTTTTCACAGAAATCGCCAAACTAAGTATAGGGATTTAATACTCTTTGGAAGTACAAGTACTATCGAACCTATATTATTCAGTCCGTGTGTTTTTCCAAACGTCTTAATTTTTTGCATACTGTTATAAGCAGGGAAACCGCAAATATGCAATTGCATGTTTTTTTTTTGTCTGATATATCAATGTGCAATTAAGATATTTATCCGTTTCGGAACTTTTTATGAATTTTGGCATCGATTTGTTAGTGCATATTTTTGCATATTTTACCCTTTGAGGCATGTTTTCGCATATTTTAGTCTAACTCGAATGTTTGAGCATTTCCGAATTTTCAGAGCATATTTGGCGTTTTTAAGTCATATTTTGGTACTTTTTAATAATTAATTAATAACTTTTTTTATTTAATATTTAAAAAAAATTTTGGTGAAAGGTTTTACTTTTCTTCGTCAAAATTTCATTTTGTAGTGAAAGAAACATTAGTATGTGCAAGCAATATCTTGCTACCATTGCGAAGTTAGACTTTAAAAAAGGCCATTGTGTATGTTCTGGCTTCCGAATCGATTTCACACATTTTCTTGCTACATGTGTTTGAGCTGAAATTTAGAATATACTAATATACATATACTAATGTTCTAAGTTCCAAGTTTAGAAGAAAAAAATTTATATTAGCGATTTAAAATTTTTTAATTTCCACTCACTTGTAAACAGTTTTGTGAAATAAAAACGAAACAAGAATATTAAAAAATTTTAAATCGTGCATTCCCAACTTTTTTTTTATACTAAATTTTAATGCTATTTTTTATTTTCCAAATTTCAACTTAAACAGCTGTAACATGTGTTTTAACATCCTCACTGGACGTTAATTTCATTAAAAACTTGGTTTGGTAATTGTGACGAACGCTGACGAATGCTGTTCCGATTACATCAGTTGAGGTTGAAAAAGAACATTTTCAATGTATAAAAGTTTCTTTATATGTGATTCTGATATCGTGATTGCTTATGAAGTAAAATATAAATTTTCTTCTAAGTTAATTTTTTTATTTTTAATTATTATTTTTCGAATTTCATTTGTATCTATATTTATGATTTATTTGAATGGGCTAAAGTTCGTATCGCTTTTTTAAGCCAAATTACATGTGATAATTATTAATGAACAAATAACATCAAAGTTAGTAGTAAATATTCTGACAACACATAGTTGAACGGAACAGCCAGCCGTTTTCGAAGGCCACTAAACCTTCATCATCAGCGTTCTTCTGTGTTGGTCCACTGTGTGTGGTGTCAGTTGATGTAGATATCTGCCTTATATACGAAACTTTCTTGCAAATGGAATACGTGAATTGTTTTGATTCATCGTATTTCAATTTGCTGAAACGTGTTTTGTAGTGAAAGCCCAAATTTACCATCTCTAATTTACAAGAGGCTTACCATTGTCGTTTATTTTTTACTAATTATGCACATGTTCTACTTAAGATAAACTCTTTTGGTTTGATACTATTAAGTATATTTATTTAATTTTTGCCACAGGCCCCTGACTATTAATTTAAGTTAATTTTTAATTATTATTTTTCGAACTTCATTTGTTTCTATATTTATGATTTATTTTAACGGGCTTGGCTTAAAAAACCGATACGAACTTTAGCTCGTTCAAATAAATCATAATTTTTTTATTCTTTCCTTCCTCTGTTTATTTTATTTTTGCCTTGTTTGCAAATATACAAATTTTATTGAATTGCTGAATTAAAATTAGATTTTCATTTTCAAATAATCCAATTTATGTTATTTTTAAGAGCATATTTTTTGAGTTTTTAGTGCATATTTTGAAGTTTTTAGTGCATATTCAATGCGCATAAAGCACTTTTTTTGGTGCATATTTCTAGTTTCCCTGGTTTTAAGTGTCATATTTCGACTACGATGATTTTATACTAAATTAAAGAAAAAATTTTGCAATGTTCCTTAGTAGAGTGCAAAATCATCGTAGTCGAAGTCGAAATACGAGAATCTTAATTAAGCCCAATATGTAATAAATATGGGAATATATCTGCTCTATGCATTTTTTTTAATTTGATAATAGACTTTTTACTATTTAATATATATATCTGTCTAATTAAATTCAACATCTATTTATTTTGCTCAGATATATTAGGTCTGTTCATTTGCTTTCTCAGCAGAAACTAGCAACGAGAGAGTAAAGCAGAAATTTGCGAAATCACTCTCCCAAATATGAAAAATTAAATGAACGCCTTACTTGTGAAGAAAAAGTGAAGAAAATTTTATTCATATCAGAACCATGGATGGCAATCGTGTTGTTGTTGTTGTAGGGTTTGTTCCTGTTGGTTGTTGGTTGTTGTTGTTGTTGTTGTTGTTGTTGTTGTTGATGTTGATGTCAAATCCGTATTTGTTTTTTTAATGTATAAATATATTTGATAATCTACTATATTTATCAAATACTTTTTTTGAGTTGTACTGTGAAAACTCGCTGTATTGATAAATATTGTTATGGAATTAATTTATGAAGTTGTCAAAATTCATCTCTGTAGCCAACGACAAACAAATGCGCCTTGAATTATGAAAGTTTTATTTAAAGTTTTTTAAATATTTATTGAAGATTTTTTAAAATTTATTTGTAATTTTGAAGCAAAAATGCGCATGACTCAGACAACTTTCATAATTAAGGGCACATATGTATGTGTGTATGTACATATGTAGTTATCGAACTTAAATTATGTCTATTTTTTCCGTGTATACATATTTCTTAATAAAGAAATGCACATTTTTGACTTTTCCTTTGTCTGATATTTTTCAAATAATTAATTTCAAAATAAAACACAAACCAGCTGTTTGGATAATTCTTGAAAGTAAACATTTTTTTCACTCATTTGGCGCTCTCTCCTTGCAAACTTTTTAAGTTAATCAACACTTTCCAGTAACAATTGTTACAAATTCATCAAAATTTGTAGTAAATGAACACACCTATTACATGGAAACAAAAAAGTTTATGCTACCAAAGGACTTAAAAGGAATTAATACGAATTAAAAACACAAAAAATCTACCACCAAAATACATTAGCAATATATGTATGTGGCAAATTTTCAAAGTTGACTATAAATTTAAAATCTTAAGTCTGTTTTAGTTTAAAGCCATTAGACATTTGTATTTCATTTAAATTTATTATATTTTTGCTGTCCTAAATAACACAACCATCATGCGAATTTCAAAAACTGGGCTAACATAACAAAAATAAGCAAACCCTTCTCGTTTAACTCAGACGCGTTCAACAAATGTAATGAAATAAAATAAAGACCAAATGAAAAATATATTAAAAAAAATGTGTATTATAAATTAAAATTAAAAAAAAATAACAAAATTATTCTCTCATTTTGTATTTAGAACTGATATGTTGATGTTTTTTAAAAGTGTACACTATAATTATCGAAAGAAATGAAAAATTTTGTTTAGCCGAAGGGTTAATGAAAACTGATTTATCGTATATAAACATCTTTTTTCTTTCTTTTATATATACGTACACACTTTATACAACTGCCATATTTATGAGCGTACATATGTTTTTTTGTATGTTTGTATGTATTTAGGTAGATGGCAAAACCAACATCTTTTCCAACTGCCAGCACAACACATTTAACCAATATTTAACAAATGCATTCCATATCAAGTATTAATTTATATTTGTTAAATTTTTTTCCACATTTCTTTGCATCACATTTGAAATGTAGACAAGCAATCATAGTTTAATATTAAGGCTTCTTTCTTTTCCTTTGCCATTTTTTATCGTTCACGATCAGCAATATCAATTCACAACATATTATTAATATTTATGTTTTTATGTTTTTTTTTTCTATTAGTAACATATGGCACAATCACAGAGTATTATAACAATCTTCTGCCAAAAAACGAAACAGTTTTTTATTAGCATGATTATACAGCAGTCCCTTTCGAAAAAAAAATAATATTGGTTGTTCTCTTAAAAGCTATTTTGACTTTGTCACCACATTGGACAGTTTTGAAAGGAAATTTTAATAAAGAACAAGTAAGACTGTACCAAATCTTATATATCATTCGCCAACGTAAGTATATGTGTTTGGTTTGTGCTAAAATTTTTACATTTTTTTCTAGTGCAATTTTTAGTAAGTGACCTCTTAGTGTTTTTCGACTAAAGACTTTGATTCAAATTTTCGATATTAGCAACAGTTGAATATTTTATTCTACACTCTGTATTTAAGAACTATTTTAATTTCATCCTTATTCCAGTTGACAACATTGACGTCACATAAATACAATACCAAAAAATTGGGGCTTGTTTACTCGCTCTAAATGTGTTCAAAAACCGTGCTATTATTTAATAACCCTAAATTAGTCTTAGTATTGTACCTCAATGCCAAGTCAACTAAATGTTAACTTTCCCATTGCAAATGGTATACATTGCGGTATTATGTAAAGGGTTTATTCCCAAAGAATTTTGAAGATTTTGTACAAAAGAAAGGAATGGTTTCAGGGAAACCTTTATTTTTTTATAGTTACGATTGTTCTCTAGCGATAACTTTTATTTTTATCTCCATTTACTAAAAATTATTAAGAACTCATTACAAGATGTCAGCGAAAGACCATCGATTTGAAACATAACTGTCCTGAAACCATAATAAGCAGCATCATGGCAAAAGCCTTCGTTTATACTTAAATTAGACTTCCATATAAAAATTTAAAAAATATAAAAAAACTTTTGAGTAAAGATCTTCCTAAAACATGAAATATGTTAAACCAAAAAAAAAACAATTATTTTTGGTAATTTTTTAACCAAAAAAATTTTTTTCTTTTTCAAACCTGGAAACATAATTTTGATTTGTCGTGTTTTTAATACAAAATTATTATTTTCTAAGATATAGAATATATTTAATTACCAAAGAAATAACTAGTTTAATTTAATTAGTTTTATATATGTATGTACCACAAAAATTTATTTTTCCCAACCCTGGAATCATGCATTTAGATTTTTCTGGTTCCTTATACAAATCTAAAATACTAGTTTTATTTAGTTACTTTAATATCGAAAAAAAAGTTAAAATTTTGTAGCTCTGGAGATGTGGTTTATATTTTTCTAATTTTTTATAACAAATTTTTCTTTCTAAAACAAAAATATATTTAATTTATAAAGAAAAAGAAAAGAAATAAAAGAAAAGAAAAAGTGTAAGTTTTCCTTTATATTTTTCTCATATCCTACATCAATTTATTTCTTTTAAGGATGTAAGTTATGTTTAATTTAAAGAGAAAAAGGAAAAATTAGTTTTAGTAGTTTACATTTATACATCAAAAAAGTTAAAGGTTTCCAACCCTGGAAACATCATTTTTAATTTTTTATATTTTTTTATTTGTTATTTTTAATACTAATTTTTTTTCGTATTAAAACATTAAATAAGTAAAAAAATAAAAAAATTAAGTTTTATCTTTTATCTTTTTTATATGGCAAAATCAAGCTTAAGTTTTCCATCTCTGAAACATTCTGCTGGATTATGCTAATTTTCAATGCTTACATATATATTTAGGACCATTTCTGACACACCAGTCTAAGACCGAAGTCTCTAGATTTTCTGGGAGCTTCGGAAAACCGATTTCACGTACACCATACTGACGGACGGATGGACAGACAGACATCGTCTTCCCTATTCATCAGGATCCACAAATACATATGTATACTTTATAGTTCGTATGTAAATATTGTAGAAATCACACGTGGAATAACAAACCTATATATGTATATACCTATACTTGTGCCATTTAGTTCATTTCAGTGACCGGTCAGTTTAGTGCATTATTTATAAATGAACTAGTTCGTTCATTTAGTTCAGTCGCTCTTTTTAGTTCAATGAACTCGTTAGGTCTTTTTAGTTGAATCATTTTACATTTACAATTCTACACGTAGGAAAACATTAAAACATTAAACAAATGTTGAATAGTTTTCCCACGTGTAAAAAATTAAAAAAAAAACAAATAGTATACAAATTTCCTAAATAATTTCAAATTATTGTCTATATCTCAGTAACTAATAACAGCTCACTCAAATTTTTTGACACAAAATGCAGAAGAGACTGTCAGGATTAACATATATTTTTTTAGAAATGTAAAAATTTCATTTTTTGAGATATAGTTCCCCAAAATTTAAATCATGTGACAGTGACCTTTCTCCTTGCAGAAAAAAAAGTTAAACTAAATGCAGTTTTAAAGTTATTGTCAACATCTATTAAATAGGACCAATTTCGACCCTGTGTCTTAAAAACTTTTGAAGATATGAGCAATAATGGCAGACCACTTATATGTGTCTTTAATGAATTCCCTACTTTTCGAAGCGCGATGTTTCGGGAACCACAAAAGCTAGATACCCAAAATTTTTGAATTTATATTATTTTAGTATTATAGAACATTCATGCAAAATTTTTGTACAACTCTTAGAGGGTTATATAAAAAAAATTGCGTTTTTTTCGTTGATTTAAAATGGAATTAACGATTTGGCTTATTTGTTTAAAGAGGTTAGCAATATATTACCCTTTTCTACTTCAACATTTTGATTTTCGCAACACATCATATACCTCAATGGATCCTTAAGCCGGTTGGCGGAAGTAGTTAGAGCTTTGGCGGCCTTTAAGAGCAGCGAGTTCGATCCGTGGCCATATCAGCTTCGTAGATTTTCTGATGTACAAGTACATTATTGTCTATTAGTGATGAGCGATAACGTGATTTTTTAAGAATGTTGCTCCTTGTGAACGTGATTTCTAAATCGCTGTTCTTTTAAACTGTGACTGTGATCACAGTTTAGCAGTATTGGTATTTTGATAAATACTAATAAGAACAGTGACAGCAGCGACAGAACAGGAATTAAACCATCCAAATATTGAGAATTGTCGTATAAGAGGCATAGAGACAATAAAATTGCAAAGACAAGAGTGTGCGAACTATAGATAGTTGCCAGAAATGCGATTTTAGATGATTTGACGTGTTAGTGTGAAGTTTTATTTACTGTAAAGTAAGCATACAAGAACACGAACAGTTTGTATGAAAGAACTATATTTCCAAAACCTGTTACTTGATAAATTCAGTCACAGTTGTGATTAGTGATTTTTCAATCGCCGTGAAAAAGTAACAGGTTTCCAAATATCGCTCATCTCCATTGTCTATGCTAAGGTATGCCACAGAGCCCATTTTCGTCTATATTTACAGCAATGAATCATCGACGAAACAAATTTATTAATAATTTGCAATGATGCTACAAAAACTAAGTTAAGCTAAATAATTTAATACGTCAACATCTGTCCTCATGTTGATATTTAACTTCAATTTCAATAAAAACCCAAAACCCGTTAAAAACCCGTTAGAAAACTTTTTTTTTAAATTCAACAAAAATTCAATGATTCACATGATCGAGTGTTTTCAAATTCAGCTTTCACATTTTCACAAATACTTATAAATAATACTGAAAATGCAACAATGTACGAGTAGTTTTGAAGTTGTTTTTGCTGCCAGTTAAATTAAAGCTGAAAATCTATAAGTACAACAAATACAATATTTAATTTATTTTTCTTCTTTTTAATCTGATCTGCAATATTTTTTCAAACCATATGGTTGCAATAATCGTACAAAACAATAATAGAGCTAAACCAAACTAAATATTGATAAATTTATTAACAACAACAACAAAAACGACAAACATTTGAAATTAAAAAAAAAAAACAAAAAACAAAAAAGCAAAAACCCTTAAAACATAAATTACACAAGCGCAACAATATGACCAAGTTATGTTTAAAACGCCCACAACACCACAAAAATAATCAAAAAAAAAATTTAAAAAAAGAAAAGAAACGCTGTGTCTACAAAACAAGTTGTATCAATTGCCCAAGAGAAGAAAGACGACATACGTTCTAGTCAAGTCATGATCAAAAATGGAAAAATGAAATACTCGTATGAAAATGTTATTCTTTGTCTCCTGACATTCATTGTGTTCTCTTTGGTTACGGTTACTTATCTGACCAAAACTGCAGATAGTTAATCTAATATAAATGTCCTTTTTCCAATGCTGTTGACTTGAAATTGTATCTAGAAATTCTAAGGAAAAAAGGCGGTTTGTAAAACGAAACACAAACGAGATCTCGTGTTCAGTTTGACTTATTTTTTTTCTTTCTTTTACAAGTACAAAAAGAAAATGATATTGATGATGGTATGTATGTATGCTTGTGTGCTAATGTATGCCATGCACAGTTACAAGGACATCAACCACAAAAATACTTAAGGATTAAAATGTGTTGAACAACAAATTTTATTTCAAGTATAGGCTACTTATTTTTCACATAATGTTCAAATGCACTTGCATTTGTACATATGTCAAGTGGTATGAGATTATAAAACACTTGTTACATAATAACTTCATTTATTATTTATACTGTATCAGTGATCAAAATAGCTGTCAAATATTTTTCCACGAACTCGACACAATTTTTCATACTCAAGATCATAATTTGATCGCGCATTGTGTGCACCAGTAAGCGGTGAACTTCACAAATACAAAGAAGTCAATAAATCTAAATTAACATGCATTTTTATGTACAGGCGATTATTTTAAATATTTTATTTAAGGGTTATTTGAAAAGAAGTGTCAAATCTCATAAAATTCCTTGGAAAGTAATGCTTAAATGCAATTAAAGGGCGCGTGTCTGGCTTTGACATTTTTCACTTAGCATCACATACTCGTACAATATTTATTTTGAATTTTTTTTTTATAATTTTTGACAAATTATTGTTAATACCAAGAAATATATTAATTTCACGAAAGTCGGGTTTTGTAGTACATACACATATACTTTTGGTAAAGGTACTTTTTATGACAGGTACTTTTACTTTTATCATGTATATATTTTTGTGTATATTTTTTCATTATTTATTGTTATTATTTTAAATTTATTACAATTAAAATTACAATAAACTAACAAAGACAAAAGCACTAGCAACTATTGGCTATCGGCGTGCATTATACTATATACATATAAACCTATATGCATACTTTTATAAAATGTACTATTTGGACAGGCCACTGTTTATAAACGGTGATTATTGTATAAAAAGTTATTTTTATATAAGAGGTACTTTTTATATAAAAGGTACATTTTTTATAAAAAATACTTTTTATACTTTTTTTATATAAATGATACTTTTTATGCATATGAAAGGTTATTTTTATATAAAACGTACTTTTTGTATAAGTACTTCTATATAAAATGTACTCTTTATATAAAAGGGTACTTTTGTATAAAAGATACTTTTTATATACTATATACATATGTATATAAAATGTACTTCTTATATGAGAGGTGTCTTTTATATAAAAAGTGATTTTCATATAAAAAGTGCTTCTCATATAAAAGGTACTTTTTATAAAAGTTACTTAAGAGTTTTATACAAAAAGTACATTTTATATCAAAATAAATTTTCATGTATATGATACTTTTATATAAAAAGTAATTTTTATATAAAAGGTACTTTTTATATAAAATATACTTTTTATATATAAAGTACTTTTTGTTTAAAATGTACTATTTATATAAAAGGTACTTTTTGTTTAAAAGGCACTTTTTATGCAAAAGGTACTTTTTATATATAAGGTGCTTTTTATATAAAAGCTACTTTTTATAAAGGTACTTTTGGTATTAAAAGATACTTTTGATATAAAAGCTACTTTTTATATAAAAGGTACTTTTGGTATAAAAGGTACTTTTGATACAAAAGCTACTTTTTATATAAAAGGTACTTTTGTTATAAAATGTACTTTTGATATAAAAGATACTTTTTGTATGAAAGGTACTTTTTATATAAAAGGTACTTTTTATGTAAAAATTACTTTTTGTGTAAAGGGTACTTTTTATATAAAAGGTCCTTTTTATGTAAAAGTTACTTTTTATATAAAAGGTACTTTTTATATAAAAGGTACTTTTTATATAAAAGGTACTTTTTATATAAAAGGTAATTTTTATAAAAAATATACTTTTTATACAAAAGGTACTTTTTATACAAAAGGTACTTTTTATACAAAAGGTACTTTTTATACAAAAGGTACTTTTTATACAAAAGGTACTTTTTATACAAAAGGTACTTTTTATACAAAAGGTACTTTTTATACAAAAGGTACTTTTTATACAAAAGGTACTTTTTATACAAAAGGTACTTTTTATACAAAAGGTACTTTTTATACAAAAGGTAGGTACTTTTTATACAAAAGGTACTTTTTATACAAAAGGTACTTTTTATACAAAAGGTACTTTTTATACAAAAGGTACTTTTTATACAAAAGCTACTTTTTATAAGAGCAATACGACCATTCTCCTATTGAAGATATCTTTTGATACTTGTGTGTCTAAAAACTGCAGAATTTAAATTGTTCTGCTTATATCGATACCAGGGCACATTGAATTCGCTGTAGAATAGAATGGCTCAATTGCCAAGTGATAGTTTGATAACCTCGCAATTGAGTTTGTTTCAAAAATTATTTAAAAACAACAATAAAAAAATCATCAACTTGTTAACTTCTATCAACTTTGGCTGTTTAATATAAATAACATAAATTTTTAAATTCTTTCTATAACATATTTCAAAACAAGTCTTAATTTTTTCTAAGTGTAGTTAATAAAATTGATTTATTATCTAAGATGATCAAAAAAACAAAAAAAAATGCTGTTTAGTTAACAGATCCAAACCAATATACGAGTACATTATTTTTTCTACATAAAAACTAACGCAGCAGCACAAACGATTATAAATTGATTTTGTTAACAATATTTGTTAAATGTCCACTGCTACGATCAATGTATGAGGTCGTATTTATTGCTTTAATTTAAGGGCGTAGATCAGGTCATAAAGAACTTATAATTATTAAATCACATTTAGCCCAGGGCTCGATCAGGTGGTTGCTGTATCAGTATTTTAGCTTATTATTTAAACAAACAAAAAAGACAAATTGAAATAAAAGTTATAGTTATAGATACTGGAAATAAAACAAGAAAAAAGACAGACATCAAAGAGTGATAAACTTTGAAACACCTTTCCAGACACGAAACTTCAAACTGAAAAATTCCAGCTCAACGATTACTTGAATAACAAAAAAGAAAAACAAGAAAAACTATTAAATGCGTTGACAGTTAAACACATTTTGTTGCATGATCTTTGCTGTTGAAACAGTAAAAATTTTCAAACAAAAAAATGCTGCTAGAAAAATGAAACATCATTTTTGGTAATGATCTCACACAAACTGCTAACGAAGTTAGAAAGAGACCAAACAGATTAAAGTATGTTTTTTATATGCATACTCGTACATACTTTATTTTTTATTTTGGTTAACAACAAACAGTTTGTTAGTTTAGTTTTTTGGGAGTTACCACAGAAACACGCACTTTGCTATATATTTTATTTTTTTGGGGAAAACATCACTAAAACAATAAAAAATTTAAGCACAAATATGTATAAATAAAGCCTGTAGCTAAATACTTGCGTAGTTAAATACCAAATAAAAAAATAAATTTGATTGATTTATAACTCTCAACGGAGGAGAAAAATTTTTATTTTATGTACATATAAGTTGGAATGAATCTCTTACAGAAAACCAAATCCTAAAGTTGTGTACGACAAGGTCGACTTAATAATATACCACATATACATCATAACATTAATATGTATTTGGTATTGCTGTGCAAACAAAATGTTGATGAAAAATGTTTTTTTTTTAATTTTAACTTAATACTGGATTCTGAACTTGAGTTCTTGTTCCCAATGGCACTTCACTAATTTTTATCTGCTGAGATATTGTTGTAGCATTCCCGTAAATGTCAAAAATTGCACACACTTTTCTTTTTGAAGTCAGTACCAGAGAATGCCAAAAGCATCATTTTAAGTAGTCTGCGAGTATTGGCCGTCAAACAACTATAAATGTGCACAGTTAAAAATAAAAATTATACTCGGTCGCAATCATACTCATTAAGTTTAAACTACTTAAGTATAACTATAACTATATTCATGCATAGTACTTAAATTATGCAGCACACACTACTATAAATAAAATTTATCAGCTACAATTATATACATAAGCATAAAAATACTCTGAGTATTTATTCGAGCACACATGAGTATGTACAGGAGTATTTTATTTGTACACAATTGAGGCACTGCATGCAGTAAAAAATAAAAACCATACTTATGCGCAATCATGCTCATCAAGCTTAAACTACATAAGTATAACCTTAAGCAACACTTAAGTATACTCATACAGATTACTTCATTTATGCAGCACTAAAGACTATATATAAAATGTATACACTTTATTAGCTACAATTATATACATAAGTATAAAAATACTCTGTGTATTTATTCAACTGTACATTTAGTATATACAAAAGTATTTTATTTTCACGCACTTAAAAACTCAGTGCTGCCAGAAAAATTAATAATATATGCTAAGCACATTGCACAACAGGGCTGAACAGTGGTATTTAATAATGATGGGCTGTGCCAAAAACGTTTCCAACTTGGTAAATTTTTACCAAAAATACATTTATAAATTCACAAATTATTAGCTCATTAGCGATTTTTCCTATTTTTGCAAATTTCACGAAAACAAAATTTAAAATATAATATCAGTTTGTTAAAAGGTTGTATTTATTTTAAATTTTAGCTTTTCAATTATCTGATTAATGTTTTTAAACAGCTAAAGCGGATGGGGGCATATGTTGAATAAATTTGGTACTCAATTCTTTTGGAGATGGCAGCGTCATTATAAGCACCTGATGCTCAAGTATAAATACAGATTTTAGTTGTGCCACCATCTGTTGCGAACTTTTTATAACTTTTGTTCATTAATAGACCTAAGCATATTATTATGTTCAGATACAAAGTTGCGAAACATTGTAAGTATGAGCATCAACTTTAACCAGCGTGACCGTTTGAACGACTAAATTAGCAAATTGCCACTTTTTCGACTGCGTCGCCTTTTTTTGTTCCCCTTTTTTGGAGTAAATTATATAATAATACATTAAAAATTTAAAGTTGTCTCGTTTTTTTAATGTTGCCCCCTTTTTTTGATAAATGCCCAGTTTGGTGCCACTTTTTGAAAAATGTCATCGGTCACCCTGACTTTAACACCGCTATTATTATTCGCTGATTGCTTGTTTGCTGCGTTCTTAATATTTGTCGGCAAAGTTTTGAAATGGTGTACTGCGGCGTTATGAAACAATACATTTTATTTGAAGACAAATCAATTGATGTTTTGGAAGTCAGCTATTATGTTTGTTGGGTTAGAAACAAAAAAAAATGCTTTGATTTTTTTTAACAAACACAACACGAGAAGCGATTAGTTTTTCTGCGGAAAACACCCGAGGTCTATGGTGGGAAATAAACCCATAACTTCTGGGCTGACAGGCTAGCATTGCTACCACTCAGCCACAAGGGCACCAAAGAGAACTAAAACGAACTACGAGTACAATTGCATTTGTTTACAATTATAAATTTTTCAAAGCAATGGTAATGCAAGAAAATGTATTTAAGCTTTCATATAAGCCATCATTACTTTTGTAACTTCTCATTCTTAACACTGTGTAGGGTACTAAGAAAAATTCGTATTTGGTCATTAGGTTTGGTTTAAAACAAAAAGAAACCAAGATTTAGATTCCCTTCATTTAATGCGCTTTCTTTTTGTTTTAACATAAAACAACACTCAGTGCATTTGGTAGATTTTTGACTTTTGTGTAGCCACAGTTAATTTTGATTAATGATTATGTTATAATGCGTTAATGTAGTTGTGACTTTAATAACATGACTTTTAAGCTTTATGCTAAAATATACAAATGCCAGCAGAAGGTGCATGATTAAATTTATTACTTTGAGGCAATAGACGCTATCTAGGACCTTGTTTTGTAAAACACACAAATTTTTTTATGTGTTTTGCTTTGTACTTTAAATTTTTTCCATATCAAATTTGTCAATGCTTCTTGTTGTGATTTTTTTTAAATAGTGCCTTCAATTTAAGAATTCTTGAATTGAAGCACAGCCGCGAATAACGTTGTAAAAGACAATTTTTATAAATCAGTTTTTTCACTGATTACCATTAAGATTACTCTCTTGCGTTGTTCCAACATCAAACCATCCAAAATTATGAATCTAATCGCCGCCAAAACACAATTACGAACAGCCAGTCAGTGGAAGAACTTTTTGAGTAACTAACAAAATCATGCAAACGAAATTGTCGAAAATATTTGATAAATGTAACAGAGATACAAAGAGAAAAGTTAATGCTAATTATCATTATTTTTAATGAGCTAAAAAAAATAGCGAAAAAATCAATCTTGCCTTAAAATACGTTTTTTTTTTGGTTCTCCTGAAAAATTATTATTTTGTCACTTAAAACGTTATTCACTGTTATTCTTCAATTCTTAAACCTGTCAACAGACATGTATTATCATTTGCACATGGGCGGTTTATAGACAAAATGCAACTTAACGCTAAAAATAACTTAAAACTCAAAGGACAAGGAACTCAGTAATTGTGTGGGGAGCAGGACCAATTGTTCATGGCGAAGTAGGGAGAATTGTAGAGTCTCGAGGGATATGTGACGAAACTTCACTCAGGAAGAAGCAAACGGCTACTGGATATAAATATGAAGATGATGCGAGTTTTGATAGGCGTGTTGACTGGGTCTGCTCGGTCAGAGCAAGCACATTTCTCTCACTAACCAGCAGTGCTTTAAAGCAATGATAAGCAAACACATACATTTATAATATAAAAGAGAGTAAAATGCATGCTTATACGAATGTACGTGTAAAAAAGAGCATCAGAAAGTGCCCACGGGCGTCCTTTTGATGATCTATGCTTTAAAGCATGTTGTACGCTCAGGTTAGGTTATATTAGGTTAGGAATGGTAGTGTTGGAACACTCTTCCACTCGAAGACTCAGTTGCCTCCAATACGATTCCCCACTATTAGTAACCGTTGATAAAAATAAAACCTCCAAATATACTCAGAAGAACCCCTATTATCTGTCATTAAGCCACTAGAATCCCATTGTGATGAAGCCGTTGATATCCTTCAGTTTACACTCATCGATATTACTAATGTCCTCATGGAAACGTCTATACCAGTATTGGGGAAAACCTTTCATTTGTGTGAATATTTCATTATCTTTCAGAAAGGTAAGGTGAAGTAATTCTTTCTTTTCTTTCATCTTTCTGAATATCACACACTTTTCAGAATGCATTGCCAATGTCTCTCTTTTTTAAAATGTTTTAATTTACGAGAATTGTTATTTAAAAAAAATATATATATTTTAATTAACTTTAATTATTATTTTTCGAACTTAATTAGTTTCTATATTTATGATTTGAACGGGCTAAAGTTCGTATCGCTTTTTTAAGCCAAATTACATGTGATAATTATTAATGAACAAATAACATCAAAGTTAGTTGTAAATATTCTGACAACACATAGTTGAACGGAACAGCCAGACGTTTTCGAAGGCCAGTAAACCTTCATCATCAGCGTTCTTCTGTGTTGGTCCACTGTGTGGTGTCAGTTGATGTAGCATTCATTACAAAACACCTTTCAGCAAATTGAAATACGAACGCTGATGATGCAAGTTTAGTGGCCTTCGAAAACGGCTAGCTGTTCCCTTCAACTATGTGTTGTCAGAATATTTACAACTAACTTTGATGTTATTTGTTCATTAATAATTATCACATGTAATTTGGCTTAAAAAAAAGCGATACAAACTTTAACCCGTTCAAATCATAAATATATATATTTTAATATTAACTTGAAATTAAATTTTCTCAATGAGGCAAATCCATAGTCTTGAGTATAAGATATACAAAAGCAAATAGGAATGTAAGAGTAAACAGAAAAATTAAACAGAAATATGAAAGAAATATAGAAACATTTCATTGTTTCACTTGAAAGAATCATTAGTTGAAGTAATTCATTCATGAAGGACACAAGCCTAGTCCATACTCTGCTACCTATGCCAATGGCGTTATAGATTCCTTGCACATTCGAGGGAGGCGTTGCCTGAAGTAGTTAGCACGTTAACTACAAAACTGAAGGTCCTGGGTTCGAGCGCGGTCTCTAACAGTCATTAAATAACAACAAACACGCATTTTTCTGATGTGTATTAGTGTTCCTTTGTATCAGTTGTTGCAAGAAAGTTCAAGTGATGCA
Organism: Tachina fera; assembly: GCA_905220375.1. Lineage (NCBI taxonomy): Eukaryota > Metazoa > Arthropoda > Insecta > Diptera > Tachinidae > Tachina > Tachina fera. The sequence continues at coordinate 80,545,423 of LR999966.1, forward strand.
GGCCTAGGCACTGACCACTGAACTGCATCGACTTCAGCGGATACTAATCCTAATGTAACATCATAGCGAAGTAAAATAACCAATAAAATGAGTACTAAGCAAATCTTTGAAAATTTAATACTCCTCATTGACACCAGAGGCAACTGGTGCAACTACCACCGCCTTATAGAAAACGTACAAAAAATGCAGCTTTTCTCTATATTTTCCTTCAACTCACCTGTCTTCTCTATCACTATTACTTTTCTAAAGAATATAACACCTAGTAATAGCAATAGGCATTCATTGCCTGAGTGCTACTACTCTTTCAAAAAATCCTTGCACATCCTACAGAAGTCTTCGCTCTAAACAGTTAACGCGCCTATCACGACTCGCATCACCTTCCTATTCATATCCAGTAGCAGTTTGGATCTTCCGGAGCCAAGTTTTGATTCCGTAGCCCCTGAGACTACAGTCCAAGCTACTTCCCTGGCACCTGGTCCTGGTACTAAAGGTTATTTAGCCGATCTGTCACACCTTCCCTCATATAACGCCAACTCTTGTTATGCGCACTACTTTAAAAAACTGGGTGGGGGTGGGAGGGTTTTGTTCCCAATAAAGAAACCAAAAACCTACCAAGCTTTGTAAGGTTTCCTGAATATATATATTTTGAGTTTGTCAAATCTGCATCCTTAAGATATGGAATATATCTGGTACATTTTCCATATAGAAGTTATGTCATTAGATTTAACTAAACGCTGTAGAGTGGCTGAAATAATGTAGCAATTTTTCATCATCTTCCTGGCCTGAAGAATCACCTGAGTCAAATGATTTTTTAACTCTATATGTCCGGTTATTATATCTGCCAAAATTCGAAGTGTTGGCATTTTTTAATCCGAGAATGTCTTTCGTCTTTTCTCTTTTTGTGTACACTTCTGCTAATATTTGATATGTTGCTCTATGACCTATTTATTATTTTAGATCGTTTCTGAAGTTTTGGAAAGGGTTGGTACATTCCAGTGTGATTTTATCCACCAGCTTATACCTCTTTTTCTTTCCTGCAATTCACATTTTCACAATATCTCTAGCAGTTTATCTCACTTTTGCATGGAAGGACGTTCCAATATTGAACTGTTTGAGATACATTAAGGCTTCGTAAGGTTAGTAGTATTTAGTCAATATCCTTTGGCTAGGTGGTACCTGCTATAAAGAAGAAAGGCTGCGATGTTAACTAAATAACAAACAAACACAGGGACTTCCATGTTCTTCTATTCTTCAAGTGAGAGTGAGAAATTCGAGTGGAATCGTTTTAATAAATATGTTTTTTTTAAGTAAAAAACCAACTCCATTTTGTAATATCTTGTTGTTTTATTTGTTGTTTTTTCTTCTTCTGTGTTTTTTTTTCTTTCAAGTTTGTTAAATATCTTAAAGATAGTTTTATTTATATGAACATAACAAGAGTATTATTATCTATTACTAAAATGTATTATTTAAAACTTGTTGGTTGGTGAAGTTTTTTATTAGTTAAATTATGTAGTTTTTTGTATATTGTATGTATACCATATGAATGTATGTATGTAGGTATGTACAACTGAAACGTAACACTATTCAATAGAGGCTAATATTTACATATAAAGTTTTTTGAATTTAATATTAAATCAAATACAACTTTTAAAGATTGAAAGATTGATTTTAAAACAAAATCAACAACAACAAATTCTTCAATAGAACAACTTGTGATCATTAAAAAAAAATTTAAAAATATTTGCAAAAAATAATACAGAGTGCACAAAACACAAATTACACAATTACACAACAATCAAATCCACACAATCAAAATTAAAGGATTAAAAAATAACGCATCCTTGGAACAAAATTAATTATTTAATTTAAAGAACAGAAAAACTCTTAACCGTTTCAAATAATATTACTTGAGAATATCACTGATCTTAGGCAGTTGCATGATGAGGATGCTGATAGGCCGCCGCTGCAGCCCACGGATTGTGCGGATGGTGATGGAAAGCTGAAGTGGCTGTGGAATATGTTGTGCTTGAGGGAAAGTCGGCATATGAGGGATATTCTGATTTCATTTGTCCTATTAAATTTGAATAGGTTGATGAGTGCTGCATGTGGTGTGGCATATGGTGATGAGAATGGGTGTAAGAGTGGGGATTGTGATGCGAAATGGGTGAGCTAGTGCCATTATTTGGGTGAGGAGTAGACATTGTAATGCCATAATCGACCGCTAGTTGCGATTCACTTTGCATGGCCAAAGAGTTATAGTGATGAGATGTTTGGGAAAGCTGTTGCTGTTGAGATTGGGAAGTTTGTTGTTGCTGCTGCTGTTGCTGTTGTTGCTGTGTTTGCAGGTGTGGAGGTTGTGTTAAATGACTACTTCTTGAGGTAGCTACGGCTGTGGCTGTATTATTGCTATTATTATTACTACTTGTTTGTTGCTCCATGGCGCTTCTTGTCTGCTGCTGGTGTTGTTGGGTATTCCACAAATCAAAAGTTGGTGGTGTTTGTTGTATGCTTGTAGTTGCTGAGTTTGTTGTTGATCCATAGCTTGACGGTGATGCTAAATGAGGTTGGAACAATGTGGAGGTCTGATGGTACAAATTTGTGTATGGTGTATGTGTATAATTTGATGAAATTTCAGTTTGTTCAGTTTTTAGCTGAATTTGTGGCACAACTGATTGCTGTTGCTGTTGCTGCTGCTGATTACTGCCAGTGTTGTTATTTAATCGGCTGTTAAGGGATAAGCTGCTGCCCTTGACTGTTGTGGCTGCTGAAGCTGTGGGAGTGTTTGGCATGCCGCTTGCCATATTGGGAGACTTGGCTGGACTGGACTTTTCCGCTTGTTGATGTTGTTGCTCCAGAGACTTCTCCTGCTTGATAGCAGCAGCCTGTTCTTTGGCTTCCGCAGCTATAGCCTTTTTACTTTTCTTATCCTTAAAATGAGTCTTTTTGTGCTTGCTCAGATGATCGCTGCGTGAAAATTTCTTAGAGCAAATGGGACAAGCATAAGGACGGTAATTGGTATGAGTACGCCCGTGGCGCTGTAATTCATCGGACCGTGAGAAACGTTTACCGCATGTTAGGCATAAGAATGGCCGTTCTCCGGTGTGCCAACGCAAATGGGTTTTCAAGTGAGACGCCTTTCCATATAAGCGTTCACAGCCTGGAATATGGCAGATATGTTGTTTCCGTCCTCTTTCGTCGGGACCCACAATGGGAGGTAGACCAGACATTTCGTTGGTGCAGTTGGGACAAGTGCAGCGCACCGAACGCCTTTGCAGTTGAGTTTGGAATGCAATATCATCAAAATTAAAACTGGGATATGTTTGGCCAGACCAGGGCTGATACAAGCGATCCTGGTGTGAAAACCAAGCACCCGCCGCAGCTGAAGCAGCTGACATACCAACAGCATTTCCATAGTAGTCTGAAGCGTATTGAGCATAAGGAAATTGTGTTCTAAAACGAAAAAATAAATTAAATATGATACCTAACTGGGAGTAAAAAAAGGAAACACACAACTGATGTAATGAATGCACAGCAAAGGTAAATCTATCTAAGCTCGACTAAAGCAAACTAAACAACATCCCTTTCCTTTGGAAGGATGTTACACTATTCAGTGCATTTCGTACATATGCAAATCAAACACAAACCTTGTTGGCAATGCAGCTGTATAGGCAGCCGTATTCCATGTGTAAGCAGCCGAGGCAGCAGCAGCCGCACCCAATTCTGTGTGCGAGCCGGATAAGGGTGATGCTGAGGTGGCTGAAGCAGGCGGACTGGAGGAAATTGAGGCAAATGATTGGGCGGGTGATGGAAAAATACTAGGTGACACTGAAGCTGATGATGGTGCCGACTGTAGGCTAGAATTTGGCGAAGCAGAGCCCGTAGATGATGATTGTGGCGGATATTGCATTTCCAGCTTCATGGGATTGCAGGCTGTTACAGAAGATGATACTGATTTACTATTATATAAAACCGATGCAGCAGCAGCAGATGTTGAAAATTCATTGACATTTGATGATTGTGTGGCAGAGGCGGCCAAGGAAGCTGTGGCATAAGGATTTAGGTAATTACACGCTGAATCAATCATTTTGACAAAAATTATAGGTGCTTATATTTGAAACACTTATTCTTACTATTATTATTACTTTAACGATTACAAAATTTAATATTATTTCTATATTTTTATATATTGTTTATTTTTTTTAATTTACTTTTTACACTCCAAACATATTTGTGTATTTTTATATGGCACAATATTTTCGGCTGCACTTAATATTTAACTGCTTCTGTGTGTTGCTTTATTTTACTTTAATAAAATGATGTTTAAACGTTTTCGTTACACTCGTTTTGTTTATATGCAGTATATTCGTACTATAATTACTATAATCGTTCAATTTTACAAAAAAAGGAAAAAAACTAAATTTTTTTTCTGTGTCTTCACCAACTTAATTGCAGGAGTCACTTATGAACCAACTGAGGAACTACTGCACAAAAATAATTTCATTGCCGTTAATAATGATTATAATTTCCAATAATGTGGCAACAGTGGCTGGCAGCTCTTTAACCATATAGTTAAGTTCTTTTTTTTTGTCTTATTTCTTAAAAGATCTTTGAAAGTTTTTTCTTTCTTTTTTTGTTCCAAACACATTAACGACGTCCACGATACGTCCACCGGTAATTATCGATGCCGACTGAATGTTAAAACGCAGCGAGAGAAATGTTTAACGTACGAATTACGAATCATATACTAAAAACGTTTTTGTAGTTGTGTTTGGCAAATGTGAACACAATAAAAATTGTGTAGTGTGTAGACTGTTTTGTGTGTTTTTGTGGTGGTGTGTTGATGAAGAAGGCAAAGCAGAGAGTGTGAGGTTGAAAGCAAAGAGCTGCTCATTTTATAATGAATAAATGCAGAACAATGAAGGTTGCCATGCAAGAGAAAGAGATGGCTATAAATTAAAATTTCAGCTCTCTGGTCTAATGTGGCCGCAGGATATGCGCACGCGTGTGCTTAGGTAAATTAAAAAAATCATAAAAAAGAAAAAGAAAACACAAGCCAACAAAGAAAATATTTGTGTTTTTTTTTGCTTGGATTTGTGGTAAGAGTCAATATTTGAAATGTACGTACATATGTACATGCATGTGCACATCCATACATATGTAAAGATGTGTTTGTATATACAAACATACATACGTAGAAAATATATTTATTATCTCTTTCTAACATGATGTCTCTGCTGGAATCAAATGTTTGTAGTGCCATAAAGGATGCTCACGCACTCTTTAATTTTTTTGTTTTCTTTTCTGTCTTATTCCCCTATTATGTGCTTTTTTTGTAACTACAAAAAAGGTTTTCGTTTTGGGTTAAATTTATACTGCTCTACTTAATAACCTTCACCCAAGAACTATGTACATATATGTATGTATTTACATAGGTACTTATCGAAGTTTCCTCCCACTTATTCAAATAAAGAAAATTTCAATAAAAATAAACTATTTATTAGAAATACTTATTTTAATGACTAATAGTTATACATAAAGAAAGGAGTTAAATTAACTTTAAAATATTTATGAAAATTATTAAAATTAGAAATCCAAATTGTTGCCCTGGTTTCGAAAACTTTTGAATTTTTCAAAGTACTTTACCCATATTCACACAGTCATACATACTTTCCTACATACATATCTATGTAAGTATGTATGCGAGTTATCTAAATATGTAGAACTCCAGGTAAAGAAACTCAAAGTCATGCTTTCGAGCCTTCAGTTTTCTTTATTTACAAAAATCTTCTTAAGTAGTATTGAATTATAAATGAAATTATAATTCTTTTAATATTTTCGTGGTTGCGCCCAATGAAATAACTGTATTTAAAGGGGCGTTACCAAACACCATCGCTTTAACCGCATACACACCCAAACACACTCACACTGCCTCACACATTCTTGTAGTCAGTCACACCGTTGAGCATGCACAGCACATGATTTCTGCTTACATACTGACTGGTATTCCCTCTTTTTAATTCATTTTAAACGAAAACAACAACAAAGCGTAAGCTTTCAGATTTTATGGTCACCGGCTTAATCATCAGAATGCAAAGAATTTTACTCTTTTCTATTTAGAAAATGGGGGTTTTAAGTGAAGGAAAGAAAATACAAGTGTTAGTTAGCATAGCCCACAAACAAACTTTAAAGTATCCCAGTTGGCCATGTCTTTCAGACATCTTGCAAGACAAGTGCATAACAATGTTAAAGCGTGTATGACCTGTTGCTGACAGCTCAAGCAGATCATTGAGAATATGTTCGAACAAATTTCCATTAAATTCAAACATGACAACAAGAGCGACACTTTCCCTTATATTGTCCTTGTTCCTGTAGAACTGACAATTTCTGTAACATTTTCATCAATGAAACTATTCACAATTTTACATTTAAAGTTGCAAGACTAGTTTGCGAACAATGTCAACCAACTAGTTTGATGTGCATGACCAGTTGAGTGGTGTTTCTTTTACCAATTCTATGAGCACGGTTTCTGTTAAATTATCTTAAAATTGACTTTAATCTACAACTGAATTATGTCAACAAGCTCCCTCCATCTAATTCTATTGTTGGTATATTTGGGCTGATTCTAGTTCTCTTTTCATACAACGTGTCCAGGTGTTTCTAGGGTGGCCTCTTCTACGATGTCCTTGGCGGTGTTGGCGACGTAGGATGTGGCCTAATCAGGTCAAATTTCTTGTTCGGACTCCTATTTCGATAGGACTAATATTTCTTCGTAGTAACAAATTTATAATTCGGTTTGGCCAGAAAACTCGCAATAATTAATTATAATGAAATTTATTTATTTGACATATTGTCTGAGGTGTAAATACAATAATTGAAATTTATTTACTGGTGGTTTAGTATGTCTATACACGCATTTCATTGACGCTTGAACCAAATCATGAGTAGACTTCAACCACAAATTTTGAACAGTCACAAAAAATAAGCTTATTTTTTCTTTGTGATTTTCAAAAAATATTATTATTTTATGAATTCTCATGAAAGTCTGTGGTGCATAAAGTAAGAGGTTTATGGCTGTTCAAAATTTGTGGTTGAAGTCTACTGATGATTTCGTTCAAGCGCCAGTGAAATGCGTATATAGACATGCTAAACCACCAGCAAATAAATTTCAATTATAATAATTAATTATAGTAAAATGGATTTGACACTGCAAATTAAAAATTCTTATAATGCGTTTTTTATAGAATTACTCTGTTCAGGCTTCCAAGGTCATTAGAATAGAGTAATTCTATAAAAAACGTATTATACTTTAAACAAAAAGGTCGAATAATTATTTATATATATATACATATATATATATATATATACATATATATATGTATAAATACATATAAATTCTTATTTTTGTTGTGCACGTGATATTGTTGCATCTTAAAATTTTATTAAATATAAGAAAAGCACTTCCCCGTCTTTGATTATTTTACTGCCAAGGTAGCAAAAACTGTTGATGTCTTCAATGTTCTGCCCAAAGCGAATTGATACCAGCTAGTTTCGGTTTCCAACTCTGTATATTAGCCTTTTATATATGTTAGTGTGAAATTTTCTGCTGTCAGAATATTTCCGAACGTTTTGTTTTGATCTGACAGCAGAAAATTATCAGCTGATGGTAAGCTGGTGAATTGAGATCACCTGATGTCAATATCGCCGTGGTTCTGCCCATCTATAGTAAGCGGATCTACATTTATTGTGGTTATTTGCATAAGCTTGGTTTTTCTAATATTTCTTTTCAGATTGACCTTAGTAGCATTTTTTGCCAGGCATTTCAGTTTGGCTTCAATGTGTTCGAAACTGTGCTCGAAGAAACAGATGTCGTCAGCGTAGTCAATATCATCAAGACTTTGCAGCGAATGTCATAAGGTGTCTGACTATTTGTTGATTGTAAAGCGGAGTCTAGCATGATTAAGAAGATTGATTGATCAAAGAGTTTATTTGATCAGTACAAGATCGCACTGGTCAGAAACCAGCTTGTTCCTTGCGCAAAATGGAATCAAGTGCAGGTAAGATGCTCAGGATTAGCAAATTTGTCATGACTTTGTTAATTTTTTGCATTGGATGATTCTTCGGTATTGTTATTATTCTTCGGTATTATTATCATTATTCCCTTCTTCCATTACGTCGGAAAGGCGTTTGTATTCCAGGATTCTTTGATGGCAATGGGCTCTGATCCATATCGAAATAATTCTGTGGGGATGTTATTTGAACCGGCTGTTTTGCAATTTTTTAGCGAATTCAGAACAAAATCTTCAAGAGAATCTAAATACTGAATCCTCACACTAAAATATTTTCATCGACGCTCCAGTTGTCGTACGGGATTCGTTAATTCCGATCTGTTGTCATCTTTGATTATTGCCTCAGATCTTATGTTATTATCTTATTATTATTATCTCTTATGGTTTCGTATACTCCTCGCAAATTTCCAATATTTTTTTATGAGAGAAGTAAGACTTTCCTTCAGGGTTGCATTGTTTATCCACGGTGCTGAACTCTCTACCTGGGTTCATGTTATTACTTTGTAATTTATGTAGTTAAAGCCGAATTATAGGCGTGTGCAATATCTGAATTTTTCAGTTGCAGCAGATTGAATTTTGTACTCTTTGAATGTCAGCTCCGTGTCCGGTTCTTACATGCATCAGAGAACCCAAGAATAGTTTGCTTATCAGTATGTAGTCAATTTTTTTACACATCTGATCATCTGGTGATTCCCATGTGTATTTCTAAATACTTTTATGCGGACATTTTGTGCCGCCAATAAAAAGCCGGTTTTTGGTACAAAAATCTATCAATATATCGTTGTTGTCATTTCTCGTCTCGCCAAGTCCTTGCGAGCCCATGACTGAGAATAAATAAATAATCTTAATTAATCTTCTCGGAAGAGAGCGTGCGACTAAATCAAAATGGGAGCATAATTGATCTTTTGGTTCATCATCATCGGGGTCGATTAGGGCCTACCGCTGCACTGTAGATATTTTGTGAAATGTAGAGTTTAATCTTGCCGTTATGAAGTGCTCGGATATGACATTGTATGATAGAAGGGTGGTTTTTGCTTTTGGTGATAACAGGAGACGTACTCCATTTATTCGGTGTAATGCATGTCTAGAAAAGATAAAATAATAGCCTTTCTGGAGTGTTATTATTTCGGAGTTTAATTAGCCTACTTCACTTAAACCAAGGATGTTCAGGCTGTAGTTTGACATCTCGTTTTGTACTTGGTGAAGTCTGGATGGTTCTGAGAGTGTTGTTACGTTAAATTTTCCAGTCATAAGCCGGGGTTTGTTTTGACTCCATAGGTCGTCATCGGAGTGTTATCAGTTCTTATATTGCTGGTGAATGTTTCTGCAATCGAGTTATATTAAAGATGTGTGACTGATTAGGCCATCGCATACTTATCTAGTGCTGGGGCTGGCAGGTTAGGATTTAATGTGCTGGAGGTATTTTCTCCATACAGAGCTTAAGATTATACCACCGACGATCGGTCATCAGAACCTCGTTCGCGTGGCACTAAAATATAACTGTCAACATAAACCACTATCCTGGTTTATGTTGACAGTTGAAAAGGATTGACTATGGGTACAAATATAACATTTGAATTCTCTTCACTCTCCCATTAGACCTCGACATGATGATAAATGTGCATGTTAAAACCAGAAATTTCCCTGATTAGAAGTTGATGAAAGTTTCCTCTGCGATAAGTTGGCCAACTGGGTGTGCATTAGTAGAAACTGTAATTGGAAAACTCTGATACGTAACTTGAAATTTCAAAAGAAATAAAAAATGTTAAAAGAGAAATGTAACCGCGAATTGCAAGTAGGACATTTACTGATAAAAAAAATACATATCGCGCACCAAACTCAAAAAATACAAAATGTTCAGGAGTGGCAAAATACCGTTGATACTGTACAAATCGCGCAATTGTGTACATACATATGTTACATAAAAATTGGCATAACGGTATTTTACATTGTTGAAGAAGACTGTGCTGCAAACAAAATTTGTTCAGTGAACTGATTTAGGAAAAAAAAATTTTGTACATTTTGAGTTGTGACTGCTTAGGATTTAGTGTACGATATAAATGTACATATATACACATGAACATACTTATGTATGTGCAATATTCATTTCAATCAATGGAAGAATAAGTTGTAAGAAATTGTTAATTTTTAAAATGTTTTTGAAATTATAATTTCAAGTTTGTATTACACACAAAGAAAAAGTAAAAAGTAATTTGCGTAAAGTGACCAAATTTTGAGAGCATTAAAGTTCAAACTATTGATGCCATAAAACACTCTACTCGCCAAGTTGCTCTTGTCATACCGCCTCCATTGCTGCCAAGAGTGGTTGAAAATTTTACTTTTGGTTTGGGGAGCCAGGGGAGATGGCAATATCACTAAAATTTCATTCAAATAAAAGGGAAAATAATTTAAGTTTTAATTTAATTTAATTTTAATTTTAATTTTAATTTATTAACGCACTAATAATCCAAATTATTATTTTACTTATTTAGTAAAATATTTTTTATTAAAAATACATTGAAATTGAATATTGAGAGGTTTAGCAGGATCCTATGCGCATTTTACTGTTGCTAATGCACATCATCAGGGAACCTTTACCCAAAGTTTCTTAGAACAACTAGTTATATTATAATAAAGTCATAAAATAAGAAATAATTATATTTCTAATAAAGTCAGATTTATAATGCTGCAAAAAGGATAATTTCGTGACATAACTTCTAAAAAAAAAAGCGCAACTGACACATACTTTGAACATCGCTTTTTTTTTTGAGAAAAATCACTATCACTAATAATCGATTTTGGTAAAAAAATTAAGTTCGAAAATTATGTCGCTAAGGTTTTTTTCGGCGGTTATGGCACGTTTTACATTTGTTATTGTACATGGAATTTTATAAAAAACAAAAATGCACAGCAAATAATTGTTCAATTCACAACCTATTGTAAGAGTCGCAGTTTGTACATGAGTTGTTGATAACTTCAATAAAAACATTGTTTTTGTAAATAAATGTTTACATCGAAAATACTAACTGCGACTCCTACAATAGGTTGTTAATTGAGCAATTATTTGTGTGTATGTATGTTATCTAATTTGGCAGTATGTATGTATGTAGGTCCTTCTTGAAAAGTTTCACTCTCTTTTAAAAACCCAAGGCCTCGCAAGAATAACATATATTTTGTTATTATTGTACTTAAATGTAAACTAACTAATAGCAATGTGCATATAACATATAATGAAACGGAAGATACAATTATATTTACTTAAGTACACACATCGATAAATACATACATACATATGTATGTACCTATGAACATAAGTAGCAAAAAAAAAACTTAATAAAATAACAATTCCCTACATACGGTTGATTAAAAGAAAACATTTAAGTTTAAGAAATATTTGCCTTATGCCAACAATAAACAATAAATTGTTAAGCTGGCTGCCTGTCTGTCTTTATATGATGGGGCGTGATTCATGGTAGATCTTCTCACAATCATTCAAGTGCATACATATACATACATATGTATATGTACCCTTCATTAAATAAGTGATAATTATAGTTTAACGTTTACTATGTAACACTATGCAAGTGTAAATTAAATTATATGTGATACCTAAGGACATACATGTTGTACACACAGATGTATAAATATGTAACCGGTGATTTTTTAAGACCGTTCGCATTTGATTTTAAAAAAACACTTAAAATTTATAGAAAAGTATGAAACCTTATTTGAGTCGGTAGAACGATCTATATAATTCAATGTTCAAAGATGATCTTTTGTAAATATTGACCGCGGATACGCCTGAAATGGTTCATACAATGGCTCCAAATTTGGCATAATCTCTCCAACATATCGCCCGGTATCTCACGAATAAATTCTTCAATATTGTCTTCCAGTACAGCAATCATTGCGAGCTTGTCCCTATAGACTTGAGCCTTAACATAGCCCCACAAAAAATAGTCTAACGGCGTTGAGTCGCATGATATATACGGCCAATTGACCGGCCCCAAACGTGAAATAAATCACGTTGCCTCTAAATTTCAATGTTGCCAATTTCTTTCTAGAGCTTATCCCCAATTTTTCATTTGTCATCCCCAAAAATCCCCAAATTGGGTTTTTTGATTCAAATTTTTTCTTTGGTGGAAAAAACTATTTCTTTTTTTAATTTTATTTAAAAAATAACGATAAAAATAATACATTTATTCAATAAAATTCAATTACATATATCGATAGCTTTATTTACATTCATATTAATTTAATTTTTACTTCTCAAAAAAGAAAAGAAAAAATTACACATAGTTTAAGATACACAAGTATAAAAAAATTGTTAACCCAAGTTTATAATTTCAAAAACTTCAGAATTGAAATCTTCTGATTCATCAGCCTCAGAAAATTTGTTGTACATAGTACTTGTATTAAAATGCTTTAGCATTTTAGCAGAAGGATTAAATTTGTCACAACAGATTGAATTATTTTTAAAGTGTGTGTTTATTCTAGTGTTGGTAGTGTTCATAACTCGTTAATCTGCTTTGTTACTTCTTCTTTATTAGAAATGATTCACTATGTACTATTTTTTAGACTTGCCAGACGTACATTTCTCAGTTCAAGAATCATTCTTCTTACCATCAGTTATAAAAACAAATCCCCTAAAATTTTGTTATCATCCCCAAAAAATCATAATATACCCAATACAAATTGTTCAGCCCCAATCGCGAAAAAAAATTCCCAACTTGGGGGAAAATCCCCTAAACTGGCATTACTGCTTAATTGGACCATTGTCCCCCATGATGTATATCATGTGGCACATCTCAGCCAAGTCCAGCTCTTCCATTGTGGTGAAAAAAGTAACAGACGCCCAATTCCTGCTAATGACACCGAATCGATAATTCACGATCATCAACAACACTGGTGGATACAGCTGCGATATTTTCCTCTGTTCGCACTCTACGTATGCGTGTTGGTGGTTTAATTTTCAATAATGTAATTCAGTTACAAGACTCCAAATAGCCACCTAAGAATGGGCGACCTTCTTAGGCGGCTATAAAATGGAAGAAGTGCACAGATGCACTTTCTTAACTGAGCATGAATTTTGATAATAAAATTTAATAATCTGCAGGCGTTGTTCATTTGTAAGTCGATTCGTGGTTAAATTATGGACCAAACTGAACACATTTAACAATAACATGATACACGCAAACACATGAGTTGCCAAAAACAGTTTTGCCAAAAAGAAAGTTGCTAAAAAATTACCGTTTACCCAAAAAAGTTTATATATCCTGCATCGATTACAAAATAAGTAAATAAGCCTTTTATAAAAACAACGTTTACTTACAACTTATTTAAATATTCGTAAAATATTCCGTTTTTCAATTGAAAATATTTCTTAAATTTTAGTATGTATTATTAGGTCTGTTCATTTACTTTCCCAGCAGAAACTAGCAACGAGAGAGTAGGCAGAAATTTACAAAATTGAAAATATGAAATATGAAAAAGCAAATGAACGCTTTACTTATAAAAACTTGCAAGAAATTTTTATTCCTATCAGAACCATGGATGGAAATCTGATGTATTTTGTTTGATAATATTTTAAATTGCAATTTTTTAAGAAATTTATATTTAATATGAAATTCTTTACACAGTTTTCATGTATTTGTACAATTTTTATGAATTTTTCATAATTTTTTAATATTATTTATTGACAAATACATAAATTCCATTTCCATCTCTGAATATATGTATATGAGAAACAAACAAAATTATTTGCCATTAAAATTTAATTTATGTGGCTTAATGAAAGAAAAGCAATAAATAAAAAAATCATGCCTTCTATTTTCATACGTGTACATGTTTTTTAACAAAACAATTGAAATTTTTTAATTTTTCAGATATTTTTTAAATAATTTATTTGACAACAAAATACACAACAGGTAGTTGGACAATTCTTGCAAGTAACAATTTTACTAGTAATAATTTGTAGGAATTTTTTTGTCTCCCAATTTTTTTCCTCTCTTTTGACGCTCTCTCCTTGCAAACTTTTTGAGTTCATGAACACTTTCCAGTAAAAATTGTTACAAATTCGTAACAATTTTTAGTAAATGAACAAACCTATTATTATTTAAAATTTTTTTATTATTTTTAGCATTTTCTGCATCCTTTCAAACCTTTTTAATTAGATTTTTTTGGTCTGCAACACAGCCTTGTAACGTTTGCAAGTTCAATATTTTGGTTTTCTTCAGCCAATAGAGCGTTTCTGTTTCGTTGCAAACTCAATTTTCTCTCAGATTGTATTAAAACTATTAAGCACATACAATTTTTAGCTTCATCTTCTTGGGTACACACTCGCCCGCAGTATAAGGAAGATTTATATTGCTTTTATAGTGTTTTATAAACCATCTTCATCTAAATAACTTTTTTCATTTTAATTTTTTTTTGTTATTACTGACTTTTGTCTGTTTTTAATTTCTAGATTGATTGTCATCAATTAAAAGAAAATACATACATTCGTAAATATGGATATACAAACATACATAGATACATCCATACACACATACATACACATATTTTTATAAATGGCGTTTCAAGTGCTTAGTTGTATTATTTCTGTAATGGTGGTCTCTAACTTGTTCTTTGTTAGAGTGGTTAGTGGGTCATCGCTTTTGGTGGTGCCTAGATATTTATGTATGTACATACACACATACATAAATAGATACTTAATATCCATTAAATATTGGTATTTATGTTTTATTTATTGCATATAATTAGAGTATTTTATTACTGTTTAAGAGACTACATATCGCACACTAAAACATAAAGAGACACAACTTAAAAAATCCCAGATGTTAAGTCACTCCTTGATATGTATATTGTTCTAGAAGACTTTTTTTCGGGACGTTTGAGATTTGTTCAGTGAACTGGTTCATGCAAAACGAAAACCATTTTGATAATTTTGAGTTGGGACTGCGTGCGATTTACCGTGCGGTATGTACATTAGGGGTATTCTAACCATTAGAACCAGGCTTAAAACTTTTATTTAGGTAAAAAATAGGCCTGTTAAAATATCAGCTCATAACATTAATTTTGAGATGGTGCACATCGCACTTTTCGATTTCGTTCAATTTTTTTACAAAAGCCTAGCAAAAAGTTCCGTTCTTTACTTATGTCAATCAGAATGAATAAAATCAATTTATACCACGTAAATTTTATGTGAAATCGAGAAGTGCTATGCGCACCATCTCAACATTAATATTACGAGCTGATATCTTAACAGGCCTATTTTTTACCTAAACAAAAGTCTTAACCCTTGTTCCGAGAAAAAAAAAGATTTTTTTAGAATTACCCTAATGTACATACTTATATATGTATGTGTGTACATTAGACCACCCAAAAAATGTATGGGATGCCGAAAGGGTTTATTTCATTCGCTCCATCGGCAGTTTCTAATAGACTAAAAAAATAACCTGTCTTGTTCGGGCCTGGGGCGGCATTGTTTTAGGGGTGGCAAAATTTTAAGAATTATCATATTAAATAGTTTGAAATTGAGAGTTTATGTGAATTATTTTTGCTTCATAAATATCAATGAAAAATATAGAATATAATTCTGACGGAAGGTCACAGTGTAAGTTTCCCATCCCTGGAATCATCCTTTTATGTTTTTCTGATTTCGTACAACAATTTATTTTTTTTAACGATGTAAGATATATTTAATTTATGGAGAAAAAGAAATATTAGTTTTAGTAGGTTAATTTTATATAACAAAAAAAGTTAAAGGTTTCCAACACTGAAGAACATCTTTTTATTTTTTATTTATTATTTTTAATACTAATTTTGTTCGTAATGAAATATTAAATAATTAAAAAGAAAAGAGTAAAAAAATAGTTTTCTCTAGTTACTTTTATATGACAAAATCAAGCTTAAGTTTTCCAGCTCTGAAACCATCTGCTCGATTATTCTAATTTTCAATACCAATCTATTATGGATCATTTCTGGAAGCTTCACGTAAACCAGACATACAGACGGTCGGCAATTTTTGAGGGGCGGATGTACCCCCTAAAACACAACTTTTCGCTATGAAATTTTTATGTATTTTTTTACATAAGACTGAACCGATTTTTTTTTTGGGGGGGGAGGGTGTGAATAAAAGAAATCAAAAAAAATTATCCATACACTGGTTTTAGACTCGGCAGTTTTTCTTGTTCAACTTTTGATCTTATAATGAGAAAGAAAAAGAAAGGTATACAAAAGGTGTGTATATTACGTGCTCAACTCTCTCATACAAAATCAAAAGTTGAGCAACTAAAACTGCCGAGTGTAAAACCAGAGATACAACTAACGGCCACTCTACTATACACACAAAAAAGGAATATGAATAATATCAATTAAAATATTTGTAATATGTATCAATTATAAAATTAATTAAATTTTCAATTTCAAATTTTAATTCTTATTTATTTTATTTAAGTGTTTGTTTATTTACTTATTTTTGTGTTTATATAGTTACTTATAGATTTATTTGTTTAATTATGTATATGTTTATTCATTTATGTATTTATATCTTTTATGTATCTATTTATCTTCCGATAAATAATATAAATATGATAAATATGAGTTGAATATTAGAATAACACGCCACTAATTTATGAATACCTCTTAAAACTGGTTTAATTGCACATCTTTACAATATTCATCAAAATTTAATAAAACTTCTATGTACCAATAAAGTTATTCTTGAAAATAGTTTAGTTAAAGTTGGAAAACTCCTTAAGTCCTTTATTAGTTGTCAGAACTCTTTTTCAACAAAAGTCCCTGTTTATATTGTTAAGCGGATAAATTGAAACGCCTCCTATTCGTATTTTAATGCCTACTTCTCAACACGTTGCCATAATCACTTAAATTCGGAAGCTTGAATAGCGCAACACCAATATTACTAAAAAAAATAAAAAGAAAAATAGTCATAGATAAACCCAAAATTAAACAAATCGCTGGCTGGTAGGCGACTAAATCTAATCGCAGCACATATTGCAGCTTGAGCAGCGGATTATGCGCTGCTAAGCCAGAGATTAGGAATAGAAGTGTACGCATGTTTCAAATAATCACCAAAACATTTACACTCGCTAAAAGTCCTCCTCACTAAGCGTTACGCTTGATCATCAATTTGCAAAAAGTTAAGCCTACATTTGTATGGATTTTAAGAAGGCTTGATCTTTATCTGAACAAAGGTTTTATTAGAAAATTAAAAAGAAGTTAAAAGAGTACAACAACAGCATTTGAAATATGTTCATATGTATGTGCATTAATAATATTTTAGTGTAAAATAGAAAATTACCAAAACAGCTTAATCCTTTTGTCTCAGAAGTTATGTGCGTAGTAGTACCGGATTAAACCACAGGTCATAATTATCCTTACTCTCTCTCACCTACGCACACGAACACACCAACAGTCAGGT
This sequence comes from Tachina fera, assembly GCA_905220375.1. Lineage (NCBI taxonomy): Eukaryota > Metazoa > Arthropoda > Insecta > Diptera > Tachinidae > Tachina > Tachina fera. The sequence goes on from LR999966.1 coordinate 80,562,931, forward strand.
AGTAAAGCAGTATGTCATTTTGTGAACATGAAATTATACAAAGTCATTGATAGATAAGCTTGTCATAAAATTGTTGCTTTTAACAGGAAAAGTCAAAGGATACATTTGCGGTAATGCACAAACAGACATTTGCATACTTCCTGCGCACATACCCTGCAGATAATTTGGTGACAATTGATCCAAACGTATTCATCCTATGACTTGAGAAAATGGGAGTGGTTACATATTCACCATTTTTGTGATGTATCGTATTAACATTTTGTCAATTTAATTGGAACTGCGTCTAGTATTGTAGTAAAAGGCACTAAACAAGTTTGATGTGGTTGAATCCAGGATCTATCAAATAGTATAAATATGATGTTAATTGTTCTCTCCAATGAGATCGCCAAGCCACTCTGGAAGCAGTCCCGTAGCTATGGATATATGTTTGTTTAAGCTTAACTTGTATTTATGTTTTTGAAATATGTGTGCCCCTGTGGGCACGTAGCTAGTGTGCAAGCCTGTTATGACGGAATTAACTCAGATTGGTGCTAGAGATGAAACGATACTACTAAGGTATCGATACTTTTACTTGATACGGCGTCGGTTCAGAAGTGTCGATATATACACAGTATCGAATAAAAAGCATCGATACTTACTTGTATCGGTGAAGCTTTTCACATGATTTAAAGTAGCGAAAACAAACTTAAATACCCAGCAAACCAAATGCTCCTAATTCGTAAAGAGTTCTTAACGACTAGTTGACAAAATCTTCCGATTTCGGAAGCGATTAATAAAAAAAACTAATTATTTAAATTTCTTGCAGACGAGTTTTGGTAGAATCTATTTATGAAAATACTCCTTCAATAAACTAATTTTCCTGAATTAAAAAAATTTTGAAGTTCAATTTTGTTAAAAACATAGCCATAAAAATCGTCAATGAATTCATTTATCGCCAGCAAAATCGACATTTCGCCAAATCAAAAACTTAGACGCCAAACAAAGTGGAGAAAAATCGCCACGCTTGGGCTGGACTGGAGCAGAAAATATAGTCGAGATGACATTTTAAATGTTTGTGTAAATTCGGTTTGTTCCCGCAATAACGCACGCTCTTAAAACAATTTTTGCTGTTCGCAATTTTATCGTCTTTTTTTATAAAATATTTGATTTGGGTGGTCCCATTTTCACGAACTTTCTCTAATATATATTCTAGACATAAATTTACATTTAACACGAACAAATAAAATTGTAATAAACTGGCGTCATGTTAAACTTTTTTGTAGCCAATAAGAAATGAGTATATTTGACCGATACGAGTACTTTTTACTTTATTATAGTATCGATGCCAAAAGGACTTGGTTTCTAAGAAAAAGTATCGAGTATTTACTTGTATCGTTTCATCCCTAACTGGTCCTTATCACTTGGGGACCGATCATGTGACTTAGTTTTGCATGAGTTCCATTTCCTGCAGGGTACTTACATGTGTTTGTAGCACATGGTATATTTATATATACATAAATATGTGTATAAGTACACTATAATACAGTGATCCTCAACCACTGTGCCGCGGCACTTTTGTATACTGCGAAGTTCTAGAAGAATGCCGCTAAATTTTAGATACATAATTGTGTTTACCTTGTTACGATTGTTCGTGCTCATTCCTCATATAATGTTTTCTATAAAAACATCAATAAGAGTTCTACAGATGTAATTAAATAAACAACATTGTAGAAAAATAAAGTAGTGTGGGTAGTGGGTTTTTTATAAGTTTCTAAGCCTACTATGCTTTTTTTTCTTTTATGATTTTCAAACATATTATTATTTGCGAATTCTCAAATAGTTCATGAAAGTCTGTGCATAAGATAAGCAGTTTGTGACTATTCAAAATGTGTGGTTGAAGTCTACTGATGGTTTGTTACAGCAACAATGAAATGCATATAGACAAAGCTGAACCACCAGCAAATAAATTTCAAATTAAAAATAAATTAAAGAACACAATACATCGATATTTAATTTTAAAACAAAAAAGCTTTAAGCATATTATTACAATTTTCCACATATTATTTGTATGAATTCAGACTTTCAGCATTGACCAACATTAAATCTAAAATAATACTCGTAGTATACGAAGCTTAGCCTGTAATATCGAATATATTTCCTGATGTATAAAATTTTTTAATGGTAAGAATCTTGTAAACTTTTTTTCGAGTTTTGACGATTTTTTAATTTTGTGCAATTTTTCTTAGTTTTGGATATTTTTTTCGTTTTTAAGACTTTTGGGTTTTTGGCGTTTTTGAGGGTTTTTTTTTGCTTTTGCGATTTTTTCGATTTTTGGCGATTTATTTTAGTTTTAGGGATGTTTTTAAACTTTATGGCGTATTTTTTGTTTTGACCTTTTTTTCATTTTGATAATTTTTTTTAGGGTTCCATAATGTACTAAAATAAATCCCAAAAAACTGAAAAAATTGTCAAAATTAAAAAAAGTTGTCAAATGAAAATATAGCCGAAATAAAAAACGCTAAGCATCGAAAAAATCTTCAAGCGAGAAAAAAGCGCCAAAATTAAAAAACGCCGAAAGTAAAAAAACGCCAAAAACGCAAAAAACGCTAAAACAAAAAAACTCCACCCAGAGAAAAAAAGCTTAAAATCAATAAAAACCATATTGAATTAATAAGAAACATTAACGAAAGTCTAGTCATGTTGAAATTTCTTCTTTCAATATGTAAAAATATTAATTTACAGTATTATTTTTTAATTTTATTTATTTTTAAGTTTCTCAATTTACATTTCTATTATATTGAAAATTATTTCTTCTTTTCCCTGAGTGTATATTATAGACTTAAGTTCGTGTAATAGTACATATCTAGTGTTCGTACGGAAACTTTTGTGCTCGAGCCAAAATCGCACTTGACTGAATTTATTTATTTTGGAATTTTTTGCTTGTAGAATTTTTTCAAAGAGTTTGCCTCCTACGTTTGCAAGATGCAGCAACATATCAAAATTACATTATTAAAATAACATTAACTGATAGAATACCCTTAAATATTTTTTTTAGATTTCAGTGTTAATTGCCGTAGTCTGCATAAAAATATATATAAAGGGTTTTCATGAGAATTTTTACACTCTCGTTAGTAAAATGTCAAATTGTATAGAAATTTAGTTATACAAACCTGCTAAGTTTGCCCAATAATTTTGATACGTAAACTTAAGCTGTGCAATTGTGCATTTTGTAAATAACCATTTCTTGCTTTTTTGGCTTCATTTAGGCATTTTTAGACACACACACACAATTTTATATTTTTATAAAAATATATAAGCGTTTTTATATTAAAAATTTCTTGAAATTTATCTTATTTTATTTTTATTAAATGTAATTTTTTACGTTTGTTTCAAATTTACATAAACTGTTTGCCCAAAAGTTCAAAAGGGGCTTCATGAAACAAGTCTCGCACCTTTGCCCAATTGCACAAATGGCAATTTTAAGAGTTCTCATGAAAACCCTTATAAAATTTGTAAATTTCAAGTGTCTGTATATATATAATTGTATGTATATTACATTAGTATTTCAGCATTTTTCGTTGCTCATTTTAGAATACCCTTTAACTTTTAACTGTCATATATTTGTGTTGTAGCACACAAAGTTTTACATATTCTCTGAAAATTGCAGGTCGTTTGCTCTTACGCTTCTCGAGAAAACAGCCGCCAATTTTCGAAATCATTAAAAGTGTGGCGCAACAAAAAAAGGTTGAGCATCACTGCTATAGCTACATAAAACATTATTCATAAAGTTATGTACATATGTACGCATGTATTTACTTATATTCTACCCAAATATCTTGGTAATAATGCTGCTGCTGGGAATGTCCGCAAAAGGAATAAAGTCACATAGTTTACAATTGTTTCGAAAAAAGGAAAGAGTTAAACCCATCAAGCATCGAAATCACCATGATGTTTATGTATTTATGTATGTATAAATATATATTCTGGTATACGCAGATTAGGTAATTGGATTAATATCCTAGTCGCGTTGTAATTCTTCCAGTGTAAGCAAATATTTTGTATTATTTTTGTATCGTCGTATACATTGGTTAACGATTTGTCTTTTTAATCGTTTCCTAATCTGGGGGTTTTCGACAATTGACTCTCAGAAGGCATGCTGTTCAAATGCCTGCTATTTTCATGCTATATTTAGGAAAGTGTTAACTTTCTGTAAAAGAATTTAAAAATCGTCTATTTTTCAATTCAAATGAATTTGACTTCCATTCAAGATTTTCATTGTCAAAAGACAAACCATAAAATTTCTTTTGTGCAAACATCAAAAACAAAACTTACAATTTAGTGGTCAATGGATTTATATATATACAATGTACATAGATACATACATACGTATGTACATACATACAAACCCACATATACTATAAATGACCCGCAAGGGTTTCCTTTTTGAAGGATAACGGGAGTAACGATCCCGGGGACCCTGAGTTATTACAGTTTGAAGGGCTTGGTGATATAAAGGGTCCACCATCTAATTTTTTTTTTCAACTAGTGCTTATTTCGTGAATGGTAACACTTAGCTCATGTCTGATTTGACAGATAATTAGTTTTATCCTTCCGCTGAACGAGCCAACTGACCATCCAATGTGTTTCCGCTTCGCTAAGTGGGTCTGCGGTCGACTTACAGAAGATGCCGATTTTGCCACAAAAAAAATCATATTTTCAGATGAAACTCATTTTGGTCTTGGCGGGTATGTAAACAAGCAAAATTGCCGCATTTGGGGACAGAAAACCCGCACGCATACACAGAAAAGCCGACGCACCCAAAACGAGTCACTGTTTGGTGCGGATTTGGTCTAGAGACATAATATCGAAAATGAGCAAGGAGTGGCCGTTACAGTCAATGGCGATCGTTATCGGGCCATGTTGAACGAATGTTTGTTCACAAAAATTGAAGAAGAGGCTTTGGTTTCAATATGACGGCGCTACGTGCCATACAGCCAAAGCTTCAGTAGTTTTTTTATAGTATTTTCAAAAAAAAAAACTTATCTGGCGGACCCTTTAGGTGCGACAAGAAAACATGCTATTCAGTGTGGCCTCTCTTAATTGGCATACTAGGTTAGTTTGGAAGGTGGCTGGTGAAAAATTAAAGCTAAGGGTGCAGCTCAATTGGGTCCAATAGGATAATACTTTTGTGCTACCTGTAAGTTGGAGGTAGTAAAGAAAGGGAGGATAAAGAAGAAAGGGGAATATATGGATAAATAGCTACTAGATAAAAGAAGAGAGTGGGTCGGGAAAGGGTCGTGTGCACACATCATGGAAGGGGGTTAACGGCCATAACAGCCGTTGTTCCTAATATAAAAACTGGGATTTTTGACTGCTATTTCCGATAGCTCGGATAGACTACTTAAGGATAATCTGCCAAAGAAGCGCAGACGGAGCTCTTTCAGAGCAGTACAGAAGCAGATGCGACATGCGAGATGGGAGATGCGAGATGCCTTCCTGCTCTTCTTCATCATTACATCTGGAGACCCATACGTTTAGCATAGGTTACGGATATACAGTGGCCGGTCAGTGGGGCCAAGAGATTCCTTTATTGCTAGTTCACGAGGTTTTTAGTTCTGTAGGGGCTTAGGGGAGGCCAAAGGCTTCTCACTTCCAGGCAGGTGGGCTCATTGCGCCATCTGTCTTGAACTGAATTGAGAAAGGTAACATCGACTACGAGATGGGGTAGGAAGTAGTCGGATAGGCCCTTGAATCCGCCTCACATTAAATCCATGCGTGACTATGCCAATAATGGGCGGTTTCCTGATCAGTGTCTGAATTCGTGTTAGAGGCGACTGTTTTTTAAGAAATTATTCAATCATTAAGGCCAACTCTAGTACGGTCTCAATTATGGGGTATCTGGCCAAACGAATTTGAATTGTTAGAACCTTGCGCTGACGGTCCTGGTATTCCGGGACCTGAGTATGTATGAGTGAAATTCTGCAGAAATGGCTTCCAGGCTAATGTCACAACTGCTTCCGTCCTATTAAAATTTGCAAAGTCTCAAAGTACGTTCAAAGTTCGTCGTCATTAAGTTGACGCAGATGCAGGTTGTGATGTCACTACCCGGTGCACGGATCAGGCTCTAGCGGTGCTTACACAAGCACCCGTGGGATCTTAACGTGACTGCACAACGAACGGAGATAGCGACTTCGAGCTTATACCCAAACATAAACAATTTATTTAAAGTAAGCGAATGTACACAGGTTTAAAACTTAACTCATTAAGCTCTATTCTCGTGAAGCTGAATCCACTAATTCTATGCTCCATTTTGCTTTATCTTTGTTATCAGCTCTAGTTTTAGAGACATACCATTATTTCAAAAATTAACGTACTTGAGAACGGTTTGGTATACTTAGTAAAAAAAACAAAAAATTAATAAAAATCTTGGTTTTTTTTCATAGTATTTATTTACAACTGGCGTATTCAAATGGTTGTCTTATGTCATAGTGGTATAATGTTTTAAATTATTTTAATATAACTATTTTTACTTTTGTTTTTTTTTTTACAAAAATTTTAAAATATTATGACGATTCAGGTGGTAGTCTTGAGTGTCATATTAAGACTACCATTTGAATTTCCCAAATATATTTTTACGCTAATAAGTAAATTTGATAAACGAATTTGTTTAAAAATTAAAATTCTTTCATATAAGAAATTTACTATTTTACATATTATCATAAGTTTATATTAATTGAAATATATTTATTAATGGTTATGCATTTCATTGGAGCTTTAACAAATCATTAGTAGACTTCAACCACCAATTTTGAACAATAACAAATCTCTTATCTTATGCACAGACTTTCAAAAACCATTTCTAAGCCTGCAACAACTATTTTATTACTTTATGACTTTCAAAAATATTCACCCTTATTCCAGCTATCAACATCAACATCGACGCCATGTCAATACAATACCAAACAATTGGGGCTTGTTTACTCTCTCTCTCTCTCTCTCTCTCTCTCTCGAGAACACTTTTTTGCTACTGACAATCTGTTTCTGTTCTCTAAGGTCTAAAAAATATCATAAACCTGTCAATAGGAGTCAGTTACTTTTTACATCTGGTACACAAGCCTCAACTTTTTGGTATTATATTGAATGGGACATCGCTGTCGACAACTGCAATAAGGGTGATTATCATTTATGAATTCTCAAATGGTGTTTCAAAGTTTCCAGAACGGAACAAAAAGGATATATAACCACAGAAACATCACCAATACGAAAAAATCACCAGCAAAGGAAACATCGTCAAAATGCAACAAAAAAAAAATACATTAAGCAAATAAAGTCGAAAACAGGAAAACAATCGTCAGCACCGAAAAGTATCGCCGACAAAGGAAATATCGTTAACATGAATAAACGACTAAAAAGGATCGAAATCGCCAACATGGAAAAAATCTTAAAACCGAAAGGAAATCACCAAAACAGACAGAGAAAAAAAATTCCAAAACGGCTGAAATCAAAAATTCTGCTGATTTTCCGAATTATTTCATTAGAAGGTATGTATGTATGTATATCTAAGTCATTTAAAGGCCGTGATACACTACCCTAGAAACTCATGCGATCTACGAAAAACTACAACCCTGGTGTGATTAATTTTTACTGTCTTTTGAAAATATTCATAAACACCATCATACCAGTGATGTACTTTTTCGTAGATCGCACGATTGCGTAGGATAGTGTATCACGGCCTTTACAGAATAGTCTGTAAATTTTATTAAATTAATTGTCAAAATATGTCTGCCGCTTTCATGAACATCACTATTTTTTTCAAAATCTACTTAAAAATCTAGCAGAACTTATAGCGCATTTACATTGTCTCGAAATCTAGTACTTACGAAATTTCGACCTAAATCTTGCTGCTTTTTAATAGATTTCCTATACAAAACAATATTTATTTTGTCAGTTGATTTGTAGAAAATCCAATCAAAATTTAATATTTTTATTTATTTTTTGAGTGAATTAGCTACGGTTTGATTTAAAAGGTGTGTGAATTGGCTAAATTGCAGTTGTTTGGTTGTAGTTTTGGAAATTCTTCAGCTTTGGTTTGTGTCAAAGAAAGAGTCAACTGAAAGAGTTCGATACAAGTCTAACGAGTAATTTTAGTTTCATTTGTGTTAGCTTAGAGTCCATTTAAGCAGCCGATCAAGGTCTATGTTGAGGAACAAGTTGGGAACAAGTATCTCTTTAAATGTTCAGGTAAATGTTACCTGTACACACTTTTGTTCATTTACATACTTTTATTCTCCAATAGTTGATCCATACTTCAAAAATATTCCTAATACATACACACCTAATATTCCCATCCTATATTAGGCGTGTATGTATTACGAATATTTGTTTCGTTTAGTATTTGTCTATATAAAGGACACCGCTGGGGCATGTATTATGTATTACGAATATTTTTTTTTTGGTTTTGTATGTATGTATATATAGGAGTTTGATGGGACATCTGTTCACTATGAAGGTTAAACGGTGAATCCATATAAATATACCGCCAAGTCAATCTGAAATAAGTCCTGTAACTATACGAGTACTTTGATATTAACATAAGGTTATAGTGCATTTACATTATATCGAAATCTAGCACTTACGAGATTTCGAGTTAAATCTAGTTGTTTTTACTAGATTTTCCATACAAAACAAAATCTAGTTTGTGGGTAGATTATTTGTAGGTAATCTACTAAAAATCTGATATTTTTATTTTATTTTTACTACCCTGTACAACATATTTATATAAAAGATGATTGAATTAGCTATGGTCTGCTTTAAAAGGTGTGTGAATAGGCTACAGTGCAGTTGTTTGTAAATTTTTCACTTAATGGGCTTTGTTTTGGATAAAAAAGTATTGATAAATGTCAAAAATAAACTTGGTATAAATGGTATAGATTTCCATAAATATTTTAATTAAAATCTGATAGATTTTGTGCAGGTGTAAATGCCCTATTAACTGCTACTGAAGTGTGAGTGCCCCTGTGGTCGAGTTGGCAATGTGGAAGTCGAAGTCACCCCGGAAAAAAATAATAAAAAAGTTCAAGTTTTCTTTGTTACAGTTGCATAAATGTCAGAATGACATTTTATATATAATTTATGTATATTATTCTACACAGAATAGGCCCCTATAAATTAGTTCAGTGATAAGTCACAAGGTGCATATAAAGTATCAATTAACCCCATCCTAGGCCATGCCCATGGAAAAGGAACTGGTCCACTTCATCGGAAGTGTTACAACTCGGCTTGGTCCTTATTACTTGTGGACCAGTCACGCGACTAGACTTGTGTCAGTTCCATTTTCCGCAGGGAATATATGAAATTTTTTGCTCTTCGAAAGAGAGACAGATGCCGCATTGACTGGCTAAAATTTTTACTTAAATTTGAAATACTACTTATCGAAAAATCTATTTTTTTAGCTAATTTCTTATTTTTTATATAATATAAAAGTTGTATGTAAAAGTTGCCTCAAGTGAGTTAGCAGGTTTAAGCTCTAAGCCGACGACATGTCGAATCTGATAATATTTTTTAGAACATTTATTAGTGAACATCTTTTTCCTTTCTAATAATATAAGTAACAAACAGAAAACATATGTGCCGAAATTCTTTTTTATACACAGTGGAGTTCGGTTATAATGAATTATATTAGCTTAAGCCTTAGAGGAGCCAGATTACTGCTGAATATCCTTCAGTCTGAATTTTACAAGATCCAGGCGTAACCGCTCAGGCTTGATATAAAGTTAGGGCAGACTTCACCTGAATTAAACTCCTTTGGGGAGGTGGAGGAGTTGATGTATTCATTCATAAATATAGCTATGAACCATCCTGCTCGCTGGTTTTTTTTCGGAGAATGAGAACAGCCAACAGTCAACAGTTTCACTGTAAGGAAACTGTTGAAGATAGCAAAGCTAAGGGATAGTGTGGAGGAATGGAACTATCAGTAAAATCTTACAAGCATCGCTATCCAAACTATATTCATGAGCGAGCAGATACAAATTAAATAGGCTTTAGCATTAGGAAGATTTGCTTGTTTTTCAGTTTCTTTCAAAAATCGGTTGGGTTGAAGTCCATTCAATAAGCAGGAATTAAACGCATATAGAAGGTGCTTAACGGAGTAGCTTTTATCTTTACATTTCTTACTTTTAAAATGATGTGTACTTCTTTTAAGACAAAATGTATTATTTTCTCTAGGTTTTGTCAATTTCGGTTTAAAAAATTTCAAAGTCATAGAAGTTCGTTTAACCGAACTCTACTGTATAAATAATTAAAAACAATTAGTTCTAATAACTGCTTGTTATATGGCAACATTTGTCATGAGATCAGCAGCTAGCGAAAAAAAAATTATTCTGAAGAAATGTGCTCAAAAAAAATCAACCAAAATCAACCGAGACATAATAAGAGCATTTTCGTTTAAGACAAACGCATTTTATTGAAAAGGGCTGTGCAATAAAAAGAAAAAAAATTTAAAACCATTTCGCAGCCCTTTTGTCATAAGCAGCATTAAATTTTTTTATACATACTTACATATTTCTTGAAGATAAAATCAGTCATCATACAATCCAATTTACGAGTATCTATTCTATTTATTTGAAGCATCATAAAATTGTAATACAAATGTTATTTATTATACTTACATACATATATACATATGTACGACCGCATGCACAATTTGTTAAAAATTTCTATGATTTTTTTTGCGGTGTTTATAACCAACTGATTATCAGTATTTAACAAATTACCAAGAATTATATTAAATGATACTAAATTTTTTGCTCCAACTGCACTCCTTTTTCTTCTAAACAGTTTTTGTACTTTTAGCTAAAGCCGCCTTTCGATTTTTGTGTGTGACCTGTTCTTGTTATGTCACTTGTGCTGCACTTGTGTCTTATAGGCACATGCAACCTGCCTCACATAAACAAAAAGAACATTCTCTAATACTCCTGAAAAAAAGGCTGAAATGACATGATTTTTGTATTTCTCTTTTATTATTGTTTTCACTTCTATCGCAACATAAAACTGTCTTCTTACGCTGCTAAAAAATAAAAAATAAATAATAGTAGAATTACTGAAATCGTATCGTGCGTATGTTGCGCGTCAGTTGACAAAATCGGTAACATTTAATAAGCATGTTGATGCTTATTGAAAATGTGTTGGCAACGTTTGCTACGTAAAAAGCTAAAGAAAATAGATTTTTACGTAGCAAACGTAAACTTCTGGCTCACATATATACACACTAAAGACCTGCAAAAGACCATTTATAAGACATTTCAAGACATGAGAGATTTTTCAAATGCTTTACTACAGCGAAATATTCTAAAATAAACGCTAAACAACACTGTTGGCAAGACATTTGTTTCAGTTATTTGTATTGCCAACCAGTGTTGCTTAGCGTTTGTTTTAGAATATTTCGCTGTAGTAAAGCATTGGATAATTCCATATTCTCTCATGTCTTGAAAAGTCTTATAAATGGTCTTGTGCACGACACTAATACACACACGCGTATAAAGCAAAGTAACACCTGACACTTTCGCTGGGAGCCTCACGTTTTTACTAACTAACATCCAGACTTAAACGATACGATAACTTCAAAAGTAAGATGATACGATTTGACTAACGAAGCCATAAAACAATCATCATACCTTTTCAAACATACCGCTTCAATAAAGGTATGTTAATAATTGTGTTATTGCTTCTTTCATCATGCTGTGAAAATGATCCTTAAATTTGCTCAGATAATCTGATTCTTAAAACTGAAGAATTATTTTTTCTATCAGATATGTTCGCTAAGTTCAGCTTGCTTATGATCGATCTTAGAGGGCACTTACACTTGCAAAAAATCTAGTAGATTTTTATTAAAATCTATGCCGTTTACACCAACTTTTTTTTTTGACATATATCAAGATGATTTTACACAAAACAAGTCCCATTAACTGGATAAAAATCTTGATAAATGTCAAAAAAAACTTTGTGTACTATGGAAATTACGCCTGCACAAAATCTAACAGATTTTTTTAAAATCTCTATGAAAATCTATACCATTTACACCAACTTATTTTTGACATTTATCAAAATTTCTTCAAATGATTTTCTTATAAGTTGAACTAATCAATGGTACTATGCTGACTTCTAAAACCAAATTGCTGGTCCGGGATGCACCCACTATCAGTTAGAATTGGGTACAATTTTGTCATGAGCGGCCTTTCGAAAAGCTTTGACATTGTTGATAGTAAGCTTATTGGACTATATGACTCAGCCTTGGCAAGAGTTTTGTCCAGCTTTTGAATCATTTTGACCTTGGCAAGCTTGGCCCTTAAGCCAAGAAAAAAATTATAAAATTTATTTTAAGCCCATATCTTAAATAAAATGTGGTAGCCAAATTATTAAGTGCAAAATTATTATCATCGGACAAAAAATGAAAAAGTTCTGACATATTTAGTGAAAATATCAATGATGGGTGAGTAGTGGTGGATGCCACAAAAAAATAAACTTCTAAAATTACAAATTTTTTTTAAACTAAATTGGAGCTGCTGAAAACGAGATATTTATTTTGCAGTTTGCAAAGATTTTTTTCAAAAATCTTGAGAACTAATTATTTAAATTACGCAAATTTAACACTGCGTAAAAGATATGTTTTTCTTCTATCACGTAATGTTTAAAGTGTGTTGATCGGATAAAAATTCACTAAGTTGCGGCCCTTTAGACTTAAAAAAAAATTTAAATTTTTAACGGGAATATCCGAAAACTCAAATTCGGATATTTTCAGTAAATATGTTGTAATCTTTTAATTTTTTGACCGATGATAATAATTTTGCCATTAATAAGATGGCTACAACTACAATTAATAAGATGGGCGCAACTTAAAATACTGAATTTAAAAAAAAAACTAAGAACTTGAAATTTTTTTAAATTTTAAGAGCCGTAACTCAATGAATTTTTATCCGATCAACACACTATAGATATGGAATGATAAAAGAAAATATATCTTTTTGACGGTGTAAAATTTGCTCAATTTAAATAAACAGTCGTCAAGATTTTTGGAAATATCTTTGTAAACTGCAAAAAAAAAACGTTTTTCGCTAATATCTCGAAAACGCTTCTTAAGAAAAATAAATAAATGTCATACTCGTGTTCAGCGACCCTAATTAGCTAAGAAAACATCTCATTTTAAAGGTTCTTTTTTTTTTGTTGCATAGTGTTATAGGGTAATATAATGTTAACGCTAGAGTAAGGATTAGCGAGGAGTGAATTGGGAGTGTATCAATTATCTATTGGGACAGGGAAGCATATGAAGATATATGCTTGCCACGAGGAGAGGGCAGGAGGTGTTACCTGTGGTTAGGGATGAAACGATACGAGTAAATAATCGATACTTTTTCTTAGAAACCAAGTACTTTTGGTATCGATAATCTACTACCGAAAGTTCGTGAAAATGGGACCACCCAAATCAAATATTGTATAAAAAAGACGATAAAGTTGCGAGCTGCAAAAATTGTTTTAAAAGCGTGCGTTATTGCGGGAACAAAACGAATTTGCACAAACATTTAAAATGTCATCTCGACTATATCTGCTGCTCCAATCCAGTCCAAACGTGGCGATTTTTCCACTTTGTTTGGCGTCTAAGTTTTCGATTTTGCTGGCGATAAATGAATTTATTGGCGATTTTTATGGCTATGTTTTTAGCAAAACTGAACATCCAAAATTTTTGTAATTCAAGAAAATTAGTTTGTTGAAGGATTATTTTCATAAATAGATTCTACCAAAACTCGTCTGCAACAAATTTAAATAATTAGTTTTTTCTTATATTAATGGAAATCGGAAGATTTAGTCGACTGGTCGTTAAGAATTCTTTACGAATTATGAGCATTTGGTTTGGTGGGTATTTAATTTTGTTTTCACTACTTTAAATCATGTGAAAAACTTGACCGATACAAGTAAGTATCGATGCTTTTTATTCGATACTGAGTATGTATCGCTACTTCAGAACCGATGCCGTATCAACTAAAAGTATCGATACCTTAGTGGCATCGTTTCATCCCTACCTGTGGTCAATTACATATGGAATTTAATGATTTATTTAAATAAAAAATATTGTAAAGTTTTAAAATAAATTAACAGTACTTCGGTTGGAAATGGTGAGGAGTCGTAGGATGTTGTGTGTGCTTTCTGAAGGTGTGGTTACAAGAATGAGAGCGAATTTTATGAAAAAAATGCGCTAAGGAAACTTTGGGCATTACAAAGTGCAGCCTAGTTTAGCATACTCATACACAAGTTCATAATGATTGTATTCAGGGACGGGAATATTTCGAAATAGAATGCACTTTGTAAAAATAAAATATGTATATACAGTAATTACATTTCAAATACACTTATCAGTTCTTCTTTGAAGAAATATGTACATTGTTAATAATTAAACTATGTGCATACATGCTTCTGTCAGAGTTTTAAAATACATATGTGCATATGTGCAGTTTCAGGAATAATAAATATCTAACTTACTTCATTGCTATTAGTTTTGTATACCATAGCCAAATATTTTCCTAGAATTTTGTCAACAATTTCTTTGCTTTCTACGTTTTGTGTTTCAAATTTCATTTGTGTTAGTTTTATCCTTTTTCAGTCAGCAGTAGAAGCAATAATGATTTGTGTTACACTTGATACTTTAATATGGGGTGTTGAAATCTACTTACACTGGGTATCCTGCTGAGTCGGCACTTGGCTCTTAGAAACCTTTGTCGTGCTGTTCTCCTACAGGACATACTCTGCTGGACGGTGGGAAAAAACATCATTATCTTTTTCTTTTTATAAAAAGAAAAAAGAAAATTGCACAAAAAAAGTCAATGCGGAAAATTTTTTCGCAAATTATAAATATATTATTATTTGTGTTATTTTTCACAGTTTTATTCATTTTATGAAAGATATGTTAGTTCCTGCTAGAATGTTTATTGACAACAAAACAAAATGCTATTTAAAAAAAACGTTGCGTGAAATTCTGATACATATGTATGTATGTAAATATTGAAGAAAAATATTAATAATACTATTCAATAAATTTAGAAAAGTAAAACATGGACATCCGTTTCGTGAAAATTTTTCCCTTGAAATATTTTCCCTTTTACAAATATTACAATTGTGACTAATTTTGGCCTAGAAATGCTTCCTATTTTTTTATTCTCCTTATTATGAATAATATTTTTCGCGAGGGGTTTTTCACCTTCAGCCCAAACATAAACGTACAAGGAATACACCAATATAATCCTTGTAAAACGGACTACCTTTAGATCAGCTACGTCCAAACACACGTACACTGATGTTTGCATTTGAGGTAAACAGCTTTGAAAGCTGTTAAATTTCTTCTTGTTTCTTGGCAAAGTAATAGCAGGCATTGTTGTCTCTCTCGTAGGTGTGAAAGCACAAAATCCCTTTTGTAAAAGTTTGCACATTGTTTAAGTTTTTTTTTAATAAAATTTACCGATTATTTCCTGAGTTTTATTTATTCCTCATAAAATAAAAGTTATTTCTTGATTTTTATACATTACTTAGAAAGTAAAAGTTATTAATTATTTTATTATTATTGTTTCCTGAGTTTTGTTTATTTGTCAGGAAATAAAATGTTTTTAATTAAGCAATAAAAGTTATTTTTTCCTTTTTTATTTTTTTTTCTTAGAAAAAATGTAATTTTCAAACTAAATAAAATGCAAAAAAATATAATTTAATTTAACAACTAAGAGTTTTTGCTTGGATAAAACTATATCTTAATAATAATTAATAATTATTTCATCGCAGAAAATGCTTTTTTTATATTGTTTAAAACTTAATATTTTCTAGGCAAAAATATTAAATTCAAAAGTAATTGTTACATATTTTCAAAGCAAAGAATAAAACTCAAAAAATAACTTTTATTATTTCCTAATAATGGTTAAAAAGTAATATTTAAAATAAAACTTATAACAAAACGGTACGGTCTCTGATATAAACACAAAACAGCATAGCAACAAGTTTCCATTATGTTTTGATTGGTCATGTACATACACACATACATACATACATACATGCTTACATATTTGTTGTTCTATCCTGCTGATACACAAAATGTGCGTACTGGCATCACACACATTGTTCATTCGAAAGTTATGAGCTAATGCCAAAAACGAGTACTAATTTTCGTATATTACAAGATACATATGTATGTATGTATACCTAAATTTTTATGAAAATATGTTGGGCGGTACATAGGTATTGAAATTTTATCTGGGTGTTTTTATTTTGGTCGATTTTACATGCAGAGACATACATATTCACAGTTACAGTACAGGAACTAATATATGGTTTTTATATTTACTAAATTTTATGATAGCACAGTTCATTTGTTTGCACTATTTACCATCCTAATTGTACATGATAGTACAGGGTTTCATCGGTGGTCCGTGTATTTACTAAGCAACTGAAGATTTTTTTTCCTGGCAGCACTGCCGAAAGTTTGTTGCCTTGTGTACAGACTTCCCAGGTTTAGATCCTTGGAAACGGGATATATAAATAGTTAATTAATCCAATGCTTTTTTTAAAAACTATCGTTTTCCAAGCAATCATTTTGAAAAGGTGTGATGAATTTCGATCGATTTTGAGTATAATTTTTGAGCCAATCTCGAGCTGCTGACTTTTAAATAGCACACTAAAATGTAAAATTTAAACCATATAATAGGGCTGTCAAAAGAAATTTATCAACTAATTTTGGAAAAACCATTAAAAACAAGTTTTAAAATTATTGACAAAACAACTATAAAAAACACATCACACCTTTTATCGTTTTCAAATTGATTTTGTGCCTAAATCGTTTTTCATTACATACCTGATTATATGATTTTCTATTAAAGTCCTGCACAAGACCATTTATAAGACCTTTCAAGACATGAGAGATTTTTCAAATGCTTTACTACAGCGAAATATTCCAAAACAAACGTTAAACAACACTGTTGAAAAATCTCTCATGTCTTGAAAAGTCTTATAAATGGTCTTGTGCAGGACACTATTTTCTATGCACTTAGTGACTTATGCCACTTTTAAAATAAATACCTCATACTAGTTATAAAAATAAATAGTAGGTACGTATAAAAAACTTGAGTCAAAATTGTTGGTCAAAATAGCGAAAAACATAAACGAAACTTTTCTCTCTCTTTTTTCATTGAAAAGAAACCACCACAACAAATCATAGTTAAAACAAGCAGACAACCAACCAGTTATAAGTTTTTATATAGTCTGAAAAAGAGATTAAAAATATTCAAAGCCGTGATTCAATATCATACACAATCACACTAAAAATTAATGCAAGATATTCAGAAGTTATGCTGTTTTTAACAAGAACAAAAAGCAATGGATAGGTTTTCAAAAAAAAATTTTACTGCAAGACCAAAGTATCCAAAGTGGATACTTTACAAACTATAGTAGAAACAACCATATTTTCTTGGAAAGTAATATTCAATTGACCAAGGCATTTTTGACATACATACTTCTAGCGTTGACAATTGATAAATTTTTATAAAGCTTCAAACCAGCGTTGACACTAGTGTACAAAAAATTGCTCAGCTGCAACTCTAAAATGTGCAAAACCGAATGAAATAGTGCAAAAAAATCTTAGAATTTTTTTTATTGTTTTTATCAGTTTTTTAATTAAACTGTAAAGCGAGATAATTTTTTAATATATAAAAAAGTAAAGCAAAATTAAAAATATAACATAAAATTCACTAATTCACAAATATTTACTTCAACGAAGAATAATTTACAACTTTCCTCTTAACATTTTGTCAAAAGCTTATAAAATATTATTCAGAGCAAGCGTTTGAGAAGAACGTTTTTAATATTTTCATTTTCTTAATTTAAACCTAATTATTTTTTTAAATTTTTTTATAATTTTAGGCTAAAAATTTGTACCACAATTTTAAAATCGATGCTACTGTATTAACTGATAACTCTTTCAAAGTAAAGTTTTTACGTGAGAAATTTTTAGATATTTTAATTGAACTGTAGTGAATTTTAATCAGAAATAATTCATAGTTAGGCTCAAGTTCAGTAATTTCAATTCTTATTGAATGAAATATTTTTATTAATTATTGTGAGTTTCTAAAGAAGAGAAGACTTAAAGCTTAAAGTCTAAGTTAAATTTTTCTTCTCTTCTTTAGAAACTCACATTAATTAATAAAAATATTTCATTCAATAAGAATTGAAATTACTGAACTTGAGCCTAACTATGAATTATTTCTGAGTAAAGTTTTTACTTTGATAAATAGTTGACCAGTAAATTTCAAAACATCCAATTTATCGCATAGACTAAGGATTTATGATCTAAAAGTGCATATTCACGCCACTCATTGTCTATTTCTGAAAATCTAGCTTAATCGAAATTGATTTTTATTTCAATGATTGTGCAAAAATGGTGATTCTACTACATCAATAAAATTATAGACATCATCATGAAAGTTGATATTTTTAATTTGTGTAATTATTTCAATATAAAAGTTATTAAAATCTTTATATATTGTGCTTCGGAACACTATTTTAAGCAGCTTAATTGATATTAATTCTACTTTATTGTATAAAATAACTCATTTTGTTTTAAAAAGAAATTAGCTTTTATGTAATTAGACAAAAAAAATTGCACAACTTTGGTTACTTTTGCTTTTAATTTGTACAAAAGCATAAATTGGTTTTAAAATATTAAATTAAAAAAAGAGAATATGAAAGGATCTCCAAATAATATTTTGCAAATTTTTCATCTAATGCAGAGATCATCGATTCAGTTATTTTTTAAAAACTTCCAATTTTCAATACAATCCCTATACTTCATATTGTTCCAGAGCACTTTCAATGCAACAAACTGTTAATGATAACAATTGCGTTATGTATAATAGATGATAAGATTGTATGAATCTCTAGTGGGAAATATCGTAGAAATTATCGGAGTTTGCATTAAGTTTATAATAGGATCCAAGATTTCCTAGCAAATATTCTAAATATTTTTAGTATAAATAGGGCCTTATTAAAAAATGTATTGGACTTTTATTGTTTTGCTTATATCTTTATAATAAACTTTGTTAGTGACACGGGGATTTCCCGCAGGCATGAAGTTTCGCCTGTAAAATTTTCTAGCACACATACATATTTGTAACTCGATTTTGTCTTAAGTCCACTTATGCAGTTATCACGTTAAAACATGTAAATGCCATTAAAGTCAAATAGTGCAAAAATAGTGCAAAGAATTTTAAACAGTACAGCTTTTGCACTATTACACAGAAAGTGGCAACCAGCGTTAGCGTTGGTGCTACTAAAGTAGCAATTTGCCACTTTTTCGACTGCTTGATACTATTGTGCTGGATACTATTGTGCTACTTTAACAAAATGCACCCAAATTTTATACTTTTTCTAATTTAAGCCTCTTTTTGATACTTTTTACGGAATGAAGATGTGCTTTTTCTTACTATCGGTTTTATTAATATATGTTATGCTGTTTTAATATATTGACTTGTAAGCAAGCTTATAAGACATTGTTTTTCTTGTGATGCGTGTTTATTTAATGCATATCTTTCGAATAATTGATATGCCCAGTCTTGATTATATTCGTATATCTCTGTCTGTATGAGTATGTAAATACCCTGCAGGAGAATAGGCGTCAATTGTCTAAAGGCTACTAGTATAATTACTAGAACAGCAAGAACTAGTGCGAAAAGGGTTAAAGTTGTATAAAATTACTAGTTCTGATGAGTACTAATATATGAAGTAGTTCCAAGAGTCCTTGCACTGTACGAAAATTAGTATTATATAAAATTATTAAAGTTTTAGGTTCACCTAAAAATATTTATAATCAAATAATTATAATTAACCTTTTGTATTTTTGAATTTTGATAAATAATTGCGAATTTGAACCAGCAGTTGTCACTGGGTAAGAAAGGAATTAAACCACCATTTTTATAGAATTTTTCTTCGCTAAAAGATCTGGTAATAAGCTAGTCCTAAACTAGTACCAATGGCACTAGAAATTTTCTAAACACACTCAATGCTAATTTGAGCATTAAGATGTTATACGAAGTTTACAGTTGGGAACTAGCGGTGGTAGTTTCTGTACTAGTAAAATACCAGTTGGACGCTAGTTCGATCTCCTGCAGGGTATAGTTACATATATATTTGCATATGTGTGTAGGTATATATATGCAATGTACATACATATGTAAGTATATTAAACAAATTACGTTGAACTATAGTAAATTTTAAGTAGGAATAATTTCTTAATCGGGAAAATAGAAAATTAATAGTGATTCTTACAAATGTATTTAACAAAGGTAAATCTATAATTGTATACACTATCCTTTCTCATGTTCCATTTTATTAAAAATACAATTTAAATAGCTGATATTAATAACAATCTCTGCCCAATTAGATAAATATGTGTGTCATCAGCTTCATGGATGCACAGAAAAATGCGCATTTCCCCCAGCTAAAAAGTCCCCAGTAAAAAAAGAGACTCCAAAAAAGTCATACAAATGTAGAGTTTACGATGCGGAAGTAGTGCAAATTTCGATCGGATCTAATGATTTTTACATAGTGTTGTCATTGCAAGAAGTTCTCTTTTTCGATGCCTGGTCACTGAATTGGAAGCGATATTAAGAAAAATTCCCTTTTTTGTGTTCTATGATAATATTTTCATCTAGGAAAAATGGTAAATAGTTGCCTTTTTTAACAATTCGTTTCTTTTTATACGAATTTAAGCCCGAAAGAGTGTTTTCATGTAAATTTAAGCAAATAACTTTTAAATTTTAGACTAAAATTAGTTCATAAATATATTTCAAAAAATAATTTTTTTTTAAATTCTGGTGAGTATTTTCTAACACTATGGAGGAGTTACAAGGTTTTGTGTGACTAAAATAAGCTTCTACATGGTTTTTTGCTCACTCTCGGCAAATTAAAAATATCGATTTTTTGGAAGCAATGAAAATGTACTTCCGCTAGAATGACTTCCATTTTTTTCACTGGGTCTAGTTTAATTTTTATTATCTTCTTTAGAAAATCACATTAATTACTAAAAATATTTCATTTCATAATATTGGAAAATGCTGAACTTAAGTCCGATTAAGAAATTATTCCTGATTAAAAAAAGTCACTATTAAACTTTTATATACTTCAGTTGCGCAGCGCTAAAATACTGATTGTATTTAGGTATTTATTTAGACCCAGTATTTATTAAATTGTTTCCGTTTTTTTGTAATATAATAAGTGGACTTGATCTTTTTGTAAGAGAGTTTTAAAATTGCTTGAATAAAAATTTCTATCCAAAGTTATATACATTTGCTTTATATATATATACTTAGTTTGTTCCCGCTGAGCGGATCCTTTTCTAAATTGCCATCATTAGAAAATCAATTATCTAACGGACTGAAAGTTGAAACTTGTCATACCGTGTTATCTTCTTTAAGTTTGTAGTAAAGTGATTTGGAAGACTGGATTCCAAATGATGAAACTATTCAAAAGTACAGATATACGGTTTCAAAAAATAGGAATTTAATAACTATTAAAAATTTTCAAATCAACCTTTTTCCGTTAATTAAAAAATGCAATGTTGAAAAAATTTACAGAATTGTCTTGTGCCTGTTTCGTGAGAGTTCAATTCAATTCAGATATTTATTAAAAAATTTAAATAAAATAAATAAATAAAATACATTTTCTCTAAAATAAATAAGCTGAGTTAGTTTTTTTTGTAAATAAGTTCCAATGCTAAGAAAGCATTAAAAATACATTAATATATATCTTCACAATATATTTAAGTAATTTATTATTATAAGCACAGATTATGTGAATTATTTTTATATTTTGTGGCCTTATTTTATCATAAAAATATTATTTTTTTAGTCTTTAGATATTCAAAACCTGATTTTTATCCTTGATGTTTTTAAAAATAAGCAGATTTGTTTTAATTTTTCTTGTTTTTAAAGTTGCCCCTTTTTTCTTAAAATCCCCTTTTTGTGCCACTTTTTGAAATTTTACAACGGTAAGGCTGGTGGCAACGCTGCTTTAAACACAAATAGTGTTGTAGAGTTACATAATTTTTATGGGAGAGAAAAAAAAATGCAACACTACAAGTCAACTTTATAAACTATTCACAATAATATGAAAGAAACGAGTTGACCCGATTACTTTTCTTATCGAATAAGTTACTAGTAAATTTTTGTAAACACAACGATTTTTGTTATCGAATTTCTTTTTGGTTTTTATATTCAGCGTTGTAGTATTCAGCTTTTTGTTGTCGATTTTTTCATTAATAAACAAACAAATACCGATTTTGATCAAACCAACTGAAAATCCGTCAATGATTAACAAATCATATTTTAGACATGACATCATATCTGTTACCCCTTTTAGACACGCAAAGTTTACTTTGCAAAGTCTTAATTCAACTGTGTGAAAGACAGAGGGAGGGATATCATCTCTTTCTGTCTTCCTCCCAGCTGAATTAAGGCTTTTCAAATTAAACTTTCCGTGCCGAAAAGGTGTTATCATCACATATTATAATAATATACTAATAGAAAAAAAATTATTTGTTGTATTAAAAATAGATGATATCTATCTTCTGGAGGGAAGTCGTCGTCAAAGAAGAAAAGGCCTCCGATACGGGTAGAAAGGACCTCCGACGATACGAAGTTTATTGAAATTTATAAATCTTTACAGTCCCTAGGAAAGTTTAATCAAAAAACTACAGCAACAAAGTGTTTAAAAAGCAGGGACTATGAAAATCTGACGTTTGATATATTTATTTGATTTAAGAGCATTTTTTTAAAGTATAACAGTCAAGCATTCACTCATACATTCATAGTATTTTTTCTACTCGGCAGCTTAGATTCTTTTCATTTCGATTAACATTTTAGTTTTTGTTTAAAATTATTTATTAATTCATGTTAAATCATTCTATAAAATGCGTGAAAATACATATGATCGTTATTTTAGTCTAATTAATAAAAATTTATGAAAAACCGATGCCGATTTTCAAACTTTTTTTTACTATAAATAAACAAGTAGGAAGTAACGATACACCGTTTTGACGATCCGATACCGATACTCGAAAAGAAATATCGCCGATACCGATACCGATACGCATATTGAAACTTAACTTAAGTTAAAATTAACAAAACCTTTAAAAATAAAATAATAACACATACACAAGCATACTAATTTATTTTCATGTACGTGTGTTTTTTGACTATTCATCGCATAAGATTCTTGTTAAAGGATTTCTTATAACAACGCTCTCATAAAAAATCTTATAAGATTGAGATAACATTAATTTCAAGTCTATACGTAACATAATTCGCTCTGCGATTGAATTTGACTATTATCTTACATATTATGTTAGGTGTAGACCTTATGTAATATACTCTGTCAAGTATTGGGGCACTCTAGTATAAATAGATTTTTTTAGATTTTTTATGCATTGATTGATAAGTAATATATTACAGAGGTACATTTCTATTTAGAATTATTTGATGTAGTAAAAAAAGTCTATAAGAAAAAGACTAAACTATTTTTTTATGATTAAAAAGGAAAAGAGGTAAAAGAATAGCAAAACTTTACCTTCTGATTTTCGAAATTAATATGCCGAAAATGTCGATGATATTTAAAAAAGTACAGGGGGCAAATCACGGCATCCCTTTACGACTCGTAATTCAAAAATATTTCCATATAAAAACTCTATTTAGATATTTTTAAATTACGAGCCGTTTCGAATACCGTAATTTGCCCCTAGATTTTTCAGTAAAATCTTCTGGCAGCCCTGATTCAGCGTCATTTTATCGAATAATTTACTAGTTAATTTTTGTAAACACAACGAGTTTTGTTGTCGAATTTCTTTCTGGTTTTTGTAATTCAGCGTCATTTTATTTTCGGTGTTGAAAGTTGATGAGATTTTGTAATTTTTACCAAATAGTTTGCGGTAAAAACTAAAAAAATAAATATATTCATCAATTCAAAAATATAATAAATGTAAAAAAAATACTTTTTCTACCGATTTAAAGCAAAACGGTCACGGTTATACATATGTATATTATAATGTTGATAGTGAGTGCATTATTTTTCAGTGATGAAAAAAAAATAAAATCAATAAAGTGAATGAAATAAAGAAAAACTGTGATTGAAAATGTTAGAAGTACATAAATGAAAGAAATTGTGATACATGAATAATTCTGCTTTTGAATTAATTTTCATCATTGAATTTGTTATTAGCCCTGCTTGGCTGAATTTCGATAGAAATAAGCATATTTTTTAAAGAAAATTTTCTCCCGTCTCTACGGCTGAAAATTTTTCTATGGCCGTTCGTCGAATACATATGTATATATTTTTTATGATGCTCACAGGCTGAACGGGCGAGTGTGTGCTTTTTTCTATACAGCGGGTTAGTATTCGTTTCTTTCGCCTATTCGTTTCATATAGGAAAGAAAGAGATGGCTAAATAACAAAATGTCGATTTTTAGAGATGGCAAAACAAAAATTTGTTTCTGTTTTTTTCAGTCTTGTGTAGAGAAAAGAATAATCGTTTCACAACATTTTATAATACTTAAATGTTGATAAATTATGCATATATTATGTGATTGATAGTGAAAAATTTCATTATTTGGGATAAAGCGCTGCTGTACTCGTTCCATTTTTCTGCTCCCACTCGTTATATTTCATTGTGTATGATAGCCGAAAACACCCGAAGTTCTTTTTCTACACTTGCTCAAATGTTTTAAGTGCTGCCATTGTCTAATTTTTTCAACAGGTACTTTTTATATAAAAATATGGTTGCAGTTGGACTGAAGAAATTTAAAATTGAAATCAACTGAATAGTAAATAAATTTGATTGAATTTTGTTTAAAATTGTAGTCTTGTTATTTTAATTTCCTATTTTAAATTAAAGCGTGTCCAAATGATTTAAAAATTTTCTGTTATGCACATTTAGATGCATTTAATTGCAATGCTTATAGATAACTCCTTTTTACACTATTTTTTTTTATTAAATCTACTTAAAAACGAAAATTTTCTTTTTGGTGATCATTTTGTTAAGGCCGGTACTCTATTAGAAGTTGTGAAACATTTTCAGAACCGTTGATTATTTCGCGTGAAAAATTAGCCATGTACAAAATGAGGTTTCTCGCTTTTATTGCTTGAAAGTATGCAACATAGTTAAAATTCCGTGCGAAAAATGCGCTGCTACTGTTAACAATTGTTTTGCAGCTTAACTAAAATGATATCAGTTTTATTTTGCATGAAAAAACATGCTGCCACATAGATTTTACGAATTTTTAGCAAAAAGAAAAGAGTTCTACTTTTGCGAATTTATTTCGCAAATATTTCATACCAAATACTTTTATAAATAAAAACCAACCAACAACAAATTGTTTTTAAGTTGTTGCGGTTAGATTGTATATAAAAAAATGCATTGTAGTAATAGGCTTTTTCATGTGGTCTTTCATATTGCAATTAAATAATAAAGAAAATTAATATAGGCTAGTACATATGAATATTTCAGACGTGGTACATCAATAGAAAGGCGTGGATGTTGGCTTAAAAGTTTTAAAAAAATCAAGCGATGTGTAAAAACTTCCAATTTAAGTCTGGTTGTCAATATACTACAATATAATAAGACTTAAGTGATGCAACCCTGATCTTTCAAAAACACCATAAAATCAGGACTGATTTTTGTCAAAAGCCTTTTGCTTATGTTGGATAGGCATTAGCAACCCTTATTTGTCATTAATACTAACAGCATTTGAACATCAGTTTGTTTCTTTTATACAGGTAGCACAAAATAGATATAAAAAAATTAATTTAAAATTGTAGCTCTTTTAAAAGCAGTTTTCAACATCATGTGTTAACATAATTTTTTGTGTAATGTGGACTTTGGGTTAAGAGGAAGTATTTTTTTTGTACGTGAAAGCATATAAATCGGGAATCAAATATCCATATGAATGATGGTACATTTCAACACGCGTTCATATTTCTTAATTCAATTGACTGTTTGACTTTGAAAACAAATTTTAATAGTCAATAACATAGGAAAAGTTCCCAAAACATATATAAATTCGCAGCTTACCCTCATCACTTTACTAGTTTTTTACCCGTTTTTACGCCATTATTAAAATATATGATAATGGTAACACTGGCTTCTTTTATGTTTAATCGCATTCGGCTTCAGTCTTCTTCCTAGTTCTGTTGCTGCTCGTTTGCAAAATCAGTTGACTTTTTCGCTACTGCAATATAAGCGGATAGAAAATTTGTTTTATTGTTGCAAAAAAAAAGTTAAAAAAATTGTATTAAATCAAAAAAAAAATTTTTTTAAATAATAATAAAATCCGAAATTGCAGAAAAATCTAAACTTTAATTCGAAATTAAAACATCTGAAACATAAGTGTCCGAGAAAAATGTTTTAAAAAAAAAAATTTCAATGAAAAAATTACGAAATAATTCTTAATTTTTTCTGTTATTACGGTTTTTGGTAAAATAATTTTAAAAAATTTTTTAATAAATGAAAAAATTAAAACAAATATTTTTTGTGGTGTATGTGCATTAGAAATTTTAAGATACGACGTGAAGAAAAACGAACAACCAAAAAATTTTACAGTCGCCAGTCTGTGTTTTTCTTTCTTTTTTCATTACTGCTCGCACTAGTTGTGTTTAAATGGTGGATTTTTTTTTGTCGAAAAGAAGACCAAGAGCCGTATATGAAAAAGTGTTAGTGCATTAAGTGTGACTGTGTGTGAGCGAATAATTTAGAGAAGAGATTAATGAACGAGTAACGAAATATTCACGAAAATAGCGAGAAGTAGAGTACTTAAAAGAAAAGTTGTGAAAAAGAAAATCAGATTTGTTTTCATAAAAATTTGTTATAATATTATTATAATGCATTAATAGTCAACGAACGCCGACATAAGTATCTATCTTTTTTAAATAATTCTTTACTTAATTTTAAACTCGACGTGCACTTTCTTAACAACTGAAATGAAAAATAAATTAAGATAAAAAAGCGCGGAACATTTTTAAAACCAGACAAGTGAAAACAATTTTTGTATTCATTGTTTTTGTTATAGTTACTTTTTTTTCTTAAATTCTAGATTTTCTGCAATTTCCGATACAATATATATTTATATATAGTATAAAAACAATTTCAAATGAACAATGAAATATTCAATGTCTATAAAAAATGTAACACATAATTCAGCATGTTTTAATATAAAAACAATTTAGTTAAATAAAGAAAAATTAAAAAAATGGTTATGTTTATTAAATATCAAAATCATCATCAAAACTAAAGGTTGTTGCTTTAAAGGAGAATGTGGTTTATTATCTCCTTTGGATATTCTTGGCAAACCTTTGTTGTCATCTCCAGATTTTTCTATATCATAACAGCAAAAGAGCCTTTGGGAAGGGCCATTAAATACATTAAACTACCACGGTGTAATATATAAATAAAAGTGAAGTTTTTGATACAAAATGCACTCAAGCGTATTCACAAATAACGCTTTGGAATATATGTTGGATACTGTAAATTTAAATATTAACATAAATAGTCAACCAAAAGAACATTTCTTTTTTCAAAACAACAAAAAACAGCGATCACACCGAAACCAGTTGCATCAGAACGGCATACATCTGTTGAGTTCTCAAAAACAACAACGGCGTCGACGTTTACAACCTTGGCAAATACAATTCCTGCTCCCACTGATATTTACCTTCATAACAAAAATTACACCAGAAGCAAAAGAAGTTTCAGCATTATATACAACACATAAAAAACTTTTCCTTTTTCAAATATCCAGTTAAAACAGATGAAAATATCAAGTTCCTCTCAAAATTCTTAATATCATGTGGGAAATTATTAAAACGTCTACGTCGTCTAATCAAAAATCAAAATTTGCAACAGAACATTAAGCTCATAAAAAGCGAAAAGAAAAGGAAATTTCGTACCAAAAACTAGTACTCAAAAAAGTGTTTAAATAGAACAAAACAAAAAAAACTCAATACAAAATTTAAATTATTAAAAGCGTAAACATAGCAAATATTTTGAATGATGACCGATCACATGGAAGAACCGCCCCAAAAGCGGGTGAAAATGGATGAATTGTTTTTATTAGAAGAAAATTTGCCGGATGAGCTAGTGTCATCATGGGGCGATCCCGGAACAGGTGGTCCTCCAAATCATGGACTAGGTATAAATGTGGGTGGACCAAATAAACCACCAGCACAAGGACCAGGACCCGGTCCGCAATTAAATGGATCTGTAGATGATGGTAGTGTTGGTAACCAAGGACCTGGCGGCACAAATCCTTTGAGACAAATGCAACATCATCAACATTTGCAACATTTATTACAGCAACAGGTATGTTAGAGTGTAAATACCTTTACACTATAATACCTGATATTATATTGTCATTTGTTTAATTTGCTTCTCGCAGGGCAATAAAAATCCTGGTATGGTTGGAAATCCGATGGGAGCCGGTGGAATGAACCAACTGGGAAGTAAATCTCCGAATTTGCAATCACCCAACACATCAGGGATGCAAGTCAATGTTGGACAAATGTGTGGGATGGTCAACTCTATGCCAATGTCCATTTCGAACAATGGCTCCCAAATGAATTCAATGTCAGGTAATTTATTTTCTAGTTTTAACCTCTTAAGCCCCATTCAGACTATTATACAAGTATTAATACTTTTGTGGAAAATGCAGCTCTGACATGTTGAGTTGTTATTGTTTTTTTGAAATGTTTGAAACAAATATGACCCTGGTCTCATGCATTTTCTTCAAAAGTATTAATACTTGTATTATAGTCTGAGGGGCCCTTTAGAAGATGTATTTGTACGTATTTTTTTTGTCAAATTGTATGGAGGGACTCATTAACACATAATTCGATTTCGTCACTTATTCTAAATTGTCAGTTTTTCGTTATGCAAAAGGTAGATAATCGCCCATGTTCTGAAAAACGCATATCGCTTAAAATTTGCGTTTTCGATCGGAAAACGCTAAGCAGGTGTTCTGAAAAACGCACATCGCTTAAAACTAAATTTTTTCGATTTCAAAACGCCAAAGAGGTGTTCTGGCAAACAAAAACGCCAGAAATTTGGCGTTTTCAAACCGCTTGTACATACTGAAGCGATCTGGCTTATTTTATTAATCCTGCACTTTAAACATTAAAGGAAATGATGTACAATTTAAATTTAATATGTTTTGTTTTTATTTCAGCTAAAGATTGTAACATTTTTTCACTTTTTTCATTAAAAATATGCAATTTAAAAAGTTTCTTTGATTTTGTCAATTGCCTGTCGCAATTGTTTACTTATGAACTGGCGTTTTATGCCAACAGCTGATCCAATTGATCTTCGAAAAAAATGTAATTTTAGTGGTGTTAATTTTAAAATACCTTATTTGGTTATTTCTTTCTTAACTTTTGATATTAATATTTGGAATTTATTAAGTGCACATATTTATAACAAAACTTCGAAAAATCGTAAAACGCTAGCAAATCGCTTCGTTTTCAGAACATGCTGAAAAGCGTTTTGCGTTTTCACAACCGCAAGCGATTTGAAAACGCTGCGTTTTTCAGAACATACACAAATATTTCATTTAAGTACATAGATATGTATATAATTATTTTTGTTTAGTAGTATTTTAAATATCTACTTTTAATTACATTCAAAAATATTAACGTCTGCATATTGTGTGGATTCGGTTCCTTATGAAATAGATACCGTTGATACTCTCGTCATCACGGACTTTTGTGATAATTGTATATGTTTGTATATTGTAGTGATTAGAAATATCTTTGAAAATAGTAGAGAAATAAGTTTGAGGAAAATGTTTTCAAAATTGTATATTTTTGAATTTAAAAATTTGTTTCACTATATTAGTTGAAATTATTATAATTTAAACAAACATGTTTTTTTTAGGTATGAA
Organism: Tachina fera; assembly: GCA_905220375.1. Classification (NCBI taxonomy): domain Eukaryota; kingdom Metazoa; phylum Arthropoda; class Insecta; order Diptera; family Tachinidae; genus Tachina; species Tachina fera. Next base: position 80,592,903 of record LR999966.1, read on the forward strand.
CACTATTGCCCAAGGAAGTATGGGTAATATGGTGCTTAGCAACAGCGGAATGGGGGGCATGGGAACAGGTATGATAAAACAACAACTTGGTTCAGGACCAGGTGGTATGATGAATGCTGGACCCGGCGTTGGTCCTGGAAACATGGGACCTGGCAGTGTGGGAGGACCGAACCAAGGAATGCATATGGGTGGACCTGGTCATCCGCAAGTAATGCAAAATGGACCTATGATGCGCATGGTAGGACAACAGCACATGATACGAGGTCCCAATCCACATCTCATGAGCGGAAGTGGACAAGGTGGTGGAGGGCCACGTATGCAAAATCCTAATATGCAAATAGGTAAGTTTGGTTTATAAAAAAAAAAAAATATATACAGAGATACATACATAAGTACATATATCGTCGGCTTAGAGTGAAACCTGATATATCCACTTTTTATAAAATATGTATGACATTTTAATGCCGTTCGAAAGAGAAAAAGATACCACATCGAATGTGTAAAATATTTATCTTGATTTGTGAACTCTACATGTCCAAAAAACTTACGTATTAGGATAATTTCTTAAGCTATGAATAGAAAATTTTAACAGTATTTTGTCTCTCCTGTAAAATTTGTTTGAAGTGAAATAGAAGTTAGCAGGTTTACACTCTAACCCGACGATATGTAAAAAGTACGCTGTAAGACGGACATATATGTAGCTATACTTAAAAAAGGCCACACAGACGTTAATAGCTTTGGGAAGCTTTCAGTTCGATGTTTTAGATCTAAACGTGGATTTCAATATCTTTCAAGTCCTAAATCAGGATTTATTGTGCATGAAATAAGTGTTTTTTAAGTCCAAGAAAAGGCTTCAGTAATAAAATATGTACTTAACCGCACCCAATTACAGTTGACCTATTTTGATGTTGATTAAGAAAACGTGAAAGTTTTCTATAAAATAGTAATTTTGTATAATCACCATTGGCGAAATATTCAATTATTAGATTTATCAAATACATATAATTTTGGAGTTGTATGTATACTTTAATTTTTTTATACGTTACTGTCCAATCCATAAATAGAACAAAGACCCTGCATATCCAAAAACAATTAGCTGACAAGAAAAAGGAACTTTCTGCTGACTTGTATCCAATAATTCCTCTGTGTGAGTGAAGGACTCTTTGAACATTGACTAGCGATCTCTGATACTGGTACCAAAAGAATCGAAAAATCGGCTTCTCAGTTCTGTTTGCCCTATAAATTGATACATTTGTGAATAATATAAAGTAAAAACTTCATATTCCGGATTGATTGCAACTTTATAATCCAAATTGTATACACAAGCTGTTGTTTAATGTCAATCTATGTTTTTTGATACTTCGAAAAACAATTGCTCAATTCACAACCTAAATTAAATTAATAAGAAATTAGTGCAATTATAAATGCAAATAAATAAAAAATTCGCGAAATGTCGGAAATTGGGAAAAAGCTACTAACAGCAGGATGATAACAAAGTCTAATAATGTTTTAAAACCTTCAAAATTCTAAGGACGCTAAAAACCACGCAAAAAGTAGCTGTTATTGTAAACCTTGCAAAAAATCGCGAAAATTGGCAAAATTTTAAATAAGCCATAACATAGAATAAAAATCGCTAAAACTGTAAGGAATAAAAAAAAAATCGGCTAGAATCGCGAAAATTACGTAAATTTGCAAAAACTTATTAACAGCGGGATGATGTTTTTTTTTTAATCGGCAAAACTGTCAAGAATCTGAAGACATGTAAAAAGTCGCTATTATCGCGATATTTGCAAAAAAAAAAAAAAAAATCGCGAGTAGTTGTAAAATTTTGAACAAGCCATAATATTGATTTAAAATCACCGAAAATGTAAGGAAGCAAAAATGTCAATAAAAATCGCGAAAATGACGAAAATTCGCAAAAAGTTACTAACAGTCTAAAATTTTTTAAAAATCGGCAAAACTGTTAGGAGGCTGAAAGCATGCAAAAAATTACCAAAAATGTAAGGAATGCAAAAAATTTAATAAAAATCGTGAAAATTCGAAAAAAGCTACTAACAGCGGGATGATAACAAAGTTGAATATTTTTTAAAAATTACAGAACTGTTAGGAAACTGAAATCATGCAAAAAGTCGCTTTTATCGCGAAGTGTGCAAAAATTCGCGAAAAGTTGCAAAATGGGAGGCAAGTTGATTGTCTTCAGAATTGCCTGAAACCCGAACCCGAACCCACCATTAACATTTCTGTAGTATATTTTTAGCATAATGCCGATTTTTTGTTTGTTTTTTTTTGCTTTTATTAATTTAAAACTATTTTCGTTATTTTTATGCTTTCTCTTCTTCTTTTTAAATGTTCTAAATTTTTAAAAGTCTAACAACACCTACAACAGGACGTTCACAACTACCGTACTTGTAGCTAATACAATCTACAATCTACATTAGGTTGTGAATTGGGTAATTGTTTTTTCTCTACATACATATGTATATGATTTGATTAGGCTAGATATCGTATCGCTCAGTAAGCCTAATTACATGTGATAATATTTAAGGAACAATTAACAGCAAAGTTAATTGTAAATATTCCGACAAACGCTAGCATAACGGAACAACTATATGTTTTCGGAGGTCGCGACCTTCGTCAGCGTTGTTTGTGTTCGGTACAATGTGTATGGGTCAGTTGATGTAGATTTCGGCTTTTTTATATACATACTCAGTTTTTTAGTCATACACAAATTTGTAATTCCTTTATAATTTTAAAAAATACTCGCCATGGTTTTTAAAAAATCGAGTTTTTTTTAATTTAATTTTAATTTACTGCCAGTTTATAGAAGAGATGTAAAAAAATTTTCGTCGGCCTATTTATATTGGAAACAAAAACAAAGCACTGAAATTTGTTTTTGTTTTCAATATAAACAGACAGACGAGAATTTGTATAAACTGATTTTGGTCTAAAAATTAATAGATATTTACTGGATTTTAAATGAAAACAACGTTACTCGTTTAGAGTTAGAAAAAAATTGCGAAAGTAGGTAACTTTAAACCCTTTTTCCTAGAGGAAAATTCGTGATTAGAAATCGAAAAAAGGCCTGTACAAAAAGCATTATAAATCAAGGTTGGAAACGGAAACAAATAACGGTATCGGTATTGATACCGGTACAACTATTTTTTAAATTTCGGTATCGGTAACGGTATCGGTATTTTTTTTATTTCGGTATCGGTATTACCGGTACATACCGTTACCGGGATTATAATACGGGTATACCGATATGACTGCTAAATTTATTAGTTCAGACAGTCGACATAGCAAAAAGTCTCTTTTTTGTTAAATTTCTTCGGAAAGGGAGTATAACTTAAAAGTACTTAAACTTACATACATATATGTTTCTATATACGTTTTTAGATTTTTATTAAAAAATAATTAATTAAAAAAGTAAAATGAGAAAACTGCAGTTGAAACTTTGCATACATAAAGTGTACATTTTGGTTAATTAAACAAAATAATAAAAATAAATACATTGTGTGTATATATCAGTGATGCCAGAATTCCTTCACCAAAAATGGCTAAATGTAGACAAAAAAAAAATGGCTAAAAAATGGGTAAGCGCCATCGAATGCAAAAATCATGAACTTTATGCAAAAACAAGATGTTATTTCATATATTATTTTTTAAAGCAAATCGGGAACTTTTTTAAAGTAAATAAAAACAATAAATTGAAGTAATAAGTTAAATAAATTTTGTTTAGGCAATCAAAAAACTGCACATTGAGTGCAAAATTGCAATACTTGCATTACACCCTATATTCATTTGAACATTCTGCGGAATAGCATGATATTCAGGTTACTAATCCATTCCTTGCGAAATATGTATTTGTTTATACTTTTCGTTCAATTTATATTTTGTAAACTTTCATTTAAACTTTTATTTATTTTTTATTTTCACTCGTGTAAAACAAAAATTACCCTTCTTTGATTGATATTGTAAGCCACCAACTAAACCCGACAACTATAACAATATTGCAACGAATATAATCTTATTAGCGGAAATCACTCTTCGTTGCATACTGCCGTTGCAAGTCCTGCAGATATTGCAAGTGTAGCATACGTGCTATATTCTGCAAGACCACAACAACAAAGCACATGCAACTGAGATTTGCATCACTTGAATAAATATGCATAACCAAAAACCATTGCATATTGAAAATTGCAAATGTTCTCAATGCTAAAACAGCTGTGTTTTTCGTTTTTTTTTTTTTTTTTGCAATAAAAACAAGTAAAGCCCTGCTTTTAGAAAATTTTACGACTGCAGAGCCGCCACAAATTAATTAATTAATTTTCTAAAAACTGCAAAAAGACACTCACCCTTTGTAGCAAAAAATCATGCTATGTTTGCTAAAATTGCAGATGTGCAACAAAGGGTGATTTCCGCTATTGTTACCAATTTATAATCAAATTGTTACCAATCTTTCATATAAGCTCTTTTAGATTTGCAATTTTTGTTGCAGCAGTTCTCGTATATGTTTGAGAGTATTGAAATAGAATTGCATATATACATTTTGTATTCCTCTCTATGTCCTTTTCGCACAAAAACAAAAAGCTTCTGCAACAAATATTGCAAGTTTGAACGGGAGTTTATTGATATTAATGCCAAAACAATAACACATTGCTCTGTTGTGTTTTTATAAAATTTAATAATTTAATATTGGCGGTATTCGATGTTTGATGCAAATGCTCTTGCGTTAGTGCAAATGCAAAATATCGTAGCTTTTCTTTAAAATCCAACAACAAAATACACACACAGTTCAAAGAAAAGCTACGATATTTTGCCTTTGCACTAACGCAACGATATTTGCATCAAACATCGAATACCGCCATTATGTTTGTTTTCTTTGTTGCGAGTTCATATTTTTTATAAAAAATCAAACAAACAAATTTCATGTTTGGAAAAATAGGTAGAAAATAGCTAGATTAAAATAAAAATGGCTAAAAAAAATAGCTAATAGCTAAACACACTTTTCTTCCGGCTAAATGGGATCAAAAATGGCTAAATTTAGCCAGAAAATGGCTAAATTGGCATCACTAGTATGTATGTACATATACATATGTATACACGAAGTACATGTAGAATTGTATGCACTTAGTAAAATGCGAATACTCGTATTCGAATTCCCGAATATTCGGCCGTGTTTATATATATTCGTACTCGCCAAATTCAAACGAAACGAATATTTCAATTCAATTTTTTTGGAGTTACCGGGAACTCAAAAGCAAATTCTCGTTTTTATTAATTTCTGTGTATTGATTGCATCATTTTCTACCTAAGAAAGACTTTTCAGCCGAAAATATTTATTGGCAAATGTTATGTTTAATGTTTAATGTTAAAATTTTTTCCCTTATTCATAATAAGTTTCATTTTCTAAATCTAATAAAATTCATTAGCAGAACAGTGGACAAAAGCCAATTTTTTAAATTTTTTCTCGAATACTTCCTACACTGTAAGTGTAAACCAATAAATGTAGCCGACTTTTTTTAGTTTTTGGATAGAAAAAAATCAACTTGCAAAAATCTTTTTTATCTGATCAAAAGCATGAGCTAATCATCGATTTTAATTTTTCATCAAGCCAAGTTTACCTATTTGCGTTGTGGCTCCGCCCCTTTTAAATATATATACTCCAAATTTCAGACTTGAGCTCTGTGACACCTCCTCAAATGCTGCATAAAATTTAAAAAAAAATCGCCATGTGGGCCTATAGTACCCGTGGGGTACCACCAGAAGGCATCGTCGGATCGAGCTAAAAAATTAAGACCGTATTTATGGCAGCAAAACTCATATTTTTATTTAAAGAAAAAATCTTTACGACCAGTCTAATGTGCATACATTAAGAAATCACTCTTCAAACCTTTAAATCTCCGCATTACCTTGTGTATGTGGAACAGCCAATAACTAACTTTCGCGATTTCATATATATAACTGTGGCTTACAAAGGCTTTGCTCTTTTCACCAATTTAAAACATTTAAATGTCTAGAGATACGTTTTTCGTTCCTAAAGGCATAAGCAGCTCACGAAGTTTATTAATATTTCGCACTAGTGATGATTATGATATGATTAAAAAAAGACAGTGCTGCATAAGAATCTGTAAAGGCTAACAAAAACGTGTTTATATAAGAAAGTTAATTGAAATATATTTTTGAAATTTTATTTTTGGTGGGAATCGGTATACCGGTATAGACCTAAACATTATTTCTGATACCGGTATTTTCTATCCGAAATGAATTTCGGTATCGGTATCGATACCGGTATCTAATTATAGCGGTATTTGAATCGGTATCGGTATTTTACGATACCGTTTTGCCAACCTTGTTATAAATCATGGGCCGAACCTAAATAAAATTCCGCGAGAATTTTCTCCCTTTTCCAATTAGCATTTTTTGTTTTTCATATTACTTGCTACTAGTTGTAATTGTTCACCAGGAAAATTTTCACGCGGAATTTTATTCATGATAGTAATGACTAATTATTCTTTAATTTTTAAAGAACCAAATGTACAAGAAAACATCGGACAACATGGCCATTTTATTTGTTTTGAAATAGATAAAAAAAACTCAAATAATTCTAAAATTTTTGATTTTTATGCATGAAATACCGAAGTATGTATATTTATTTGACATGGAGGGCAATCATGAATAAAATTCCGAGTGAAATTTTTGCCTGGGAACAACTCTAACTTATAGCAAGTAATAGGGAAAACAAAAAATTCCAATTGGAAAAAGGAGAAATTTCATACGGAGTTTTATTCATTATAGCCCAGATAGTCTTTATTTATTTAATTTGAAAATTAATTTCGTGGAAAGTAAAATATATAAACAATCGAATAAAGATGCTTGTTTTGTAAAAATTTTTATTTGCTGCTTTCAAACTTATTTTTGTATGTTGTGATTCTCAATACATATAATATTAAGAGTCTTATAAACATACCAAGTTTGTTTGCTAAATTTAAAACATTTTTTGGGTTGAAGTCTACTGACGAGTTCGAACGGTTGTTTTCTATGGTTGTGGTTATGTCACGTCTGATTGCACTTTTATTTAATACCCATATCATAAAAGTGACAAAAATATTGCCACCAAGTTTTTTCCGCAGCGGAATTTCAGAAATTGATTTTTATTTCTGCTCGAAAAAATAAAAATCAGAAAAATCTGAAAATAATAATACTCGAAAAATATGAATATAAAAATCAAAACATAACTGATATCCTTTGACTTTTATTATAAAATTCATAACAGTTACGGTCCCTGTTAGAAATTATTTAAATTTGCACTATTATTTAAATTTGCACTACTTCCGGATCGTAAGCTCTTCATTTTCATGATTTCTTTCGTCAGTTTTGACTATAATCACAACTACGAGGGCTACTATTTATATTTCGGGAATAGCAAATAATAACAAACATTTTTAAATGAAAATGGCTTTATTGTTTTTCGAAATATTCCCCTTGATGTTTAATACACTTTTGCATTCGTTCAAACCATTTGTCATTTTTCTCAAGAAGAAAGGCAGGTTTTCCATTCTTCTTGAGACAAAACATTATTTTTGAACCACACAGTTTACCTTTGTTATCCGGGAACACGAAAAATTCATTGGGTTCCAAGTCAGAACTATACGGAGGATGAGTCATCAATTCGATGTTTTGACTGCTCAAAAATTCACTTGTTTGAAGAGGTCTGTGAGAGTTCTCATTGTCATGATGAAGAAAATGATTCGTCTTCGGGGTTTAGTTTGACGAATTTATCCGATGACTTCCGTCAAACAAATGGTCGTGTACCACATGACCCATTCGGCCGAAGAAACAGGCGACCATTTGCTTGGCTGTGCTTCTTCCCCGATCAACTTTTGTTAGATTTAGCTCGTCACACGGTCGATCGCCGTTTTGTTTCCGGCTCATAAGCATATATCCATGGTTCGTCCGTCATCTGTCACGATTTTATACAAGTTTTTTGAAGCAACACAGTTGAACTATTTAAACATTTCCTTACACCACTTCACGCGAGGCTTTTTTTTTTTGAGCGACTGAAAAATTATGGGGACATTAATGAGAACAAATCTTTTTTTCAACTAAGTCCTCGTCCATACAGTGAAACATTTGCTGCGAAACATTTTTGGTTTCTCTTTTGAAACTGCATTCGTGTCCACACTGTGAAGTTTTTGTTTTGCAGGTTAATACATTTTCTCATATATTTTTCATGAGAATGAGGCGAGAAGCCGTGCAAATGTTTCACTGTATGGGCGAGGAAAAAGTGTTCATGCAAAATCGAATGTATTGAAGTGGAACTAATGTGGAAGAATGCCTGCATCTTACAATATGTCACATCCAAGGTTGGCAACCGAAACAAATAACGGTATCGGTATTGATACCGGTACAACTATTTTTTAAATTTCGGTATCGGTAACGGTATCGGTATTTTTTTATTTCGGTATCGGTATTACCGGTACATACCGTTATTGAGTTTATAATACCGGTATACCGATATGACAGCTAAATTATTAGTCCAGACAGTGGATATAGCAAAAAATCTCTTTTTTTTATTAAATTACTTCGAAAAGGCAGTATTTTTACATTAACATATAAAAACATTTAAACATTATACACGAAGTACATGTAGATTTCTATGCACTTAGTGATGTGCGAATATTCGTATTCGAATTCCCGAATATTCGTCTTTTTTCGATATTCGTATTCGTACTCGCCAAATTCAGACGAAACGAATATTTGAATATTTGATATCAAGCAATAAACAATATTCTTGTAGCCAACTTAAAAACAAACAAACATTTCTCATTTCTCTTTAGGGCCATTATTACAACTTAAATATGTTTAAAGGTAGGATTTTGTCGGACCTATAAAACGCTACTTTAGGATATTCATTATTATAAATTTAATTTAACTTACATTGCCTTTAACTTAGCGCTCACTTTAGGTTAAGTTAAAATTGTACTGATGGACAACTTTTTTACGTCCGATAAAATCCTACTTTTAACTAACTTTAAGTTGTAACAATGGCAATCTTTAACATCAGATATAAAAGTTTCAAAATTTTTTCTCCATTATCTCTATCAACCCATTAACCCTATATTTGAATTAGACCTATTTTTTGTTATAAATATCAAATTCCAAAGCTGTAAACAAAAAATGTATTACGCCACTTTAAAACGAAATTTGTTTTTAAATATGTATATCCAAAAATCTAATCAGCGTCCAGCGAAAAATAAGAAGAATACTGCAAAAATACTGAAAAGTCCAATTTTTAATTTAATTTTCTTGGAAATTGCCGGGAACTCAAAAGCAAACTGCATATTGATTGCATAATTTTCTACCTAAGAGAGATTTTTGAGATGAAAATATTGATTGGCGAAATTCTTCCTTCGACTTTGTTCAAAATTTTAGTTTAAATTGAGTATAACTTTTGACTTAATTGTGATTTTTATATCAATTTTTTTTATTATTACTAATTTTGTCCCTTATTCATAATGAGTTTAATTTTTTTAATCTAACAACATTTGACTTCTCCATTAGCAGAACAGTGGACAAAGGTTGGTAAAAAAGTCAAAATTTTAATATTTTTTCTCTAATATTTCCTAAACTGTAAGCGAAAACCCATAAATGTACTAGACTCTTTTTTAGCTCTTGGATAAAAAACACTTGCAAAAAATCCTTTTTATCTGATCAAAAACAGGAGCTTGGCATGGATTTTAATTTTTCATTAACCCAAGGTTGCCTACTTTGGTGCTTTGTGGCTCCGCCCCCTTTAAAGATATATAGTCTTAATTCCAAACTTAAGCTTTGTGACACCTTCCTCAATGCTGTGGTAAGATTTCATAACAATGGAACAGCTAATTTAGAAATTTATTTCCAATTTTTTTACAAAATCCTCACTGTGTATCGGGTACTTTAGGCCCCGCTAGGCATTTATGGCAGCAAACCTCATATTTTATACAGAGCACATATGTAGTATATCAATTAAAGAAAAATACGTTTGGGACCAGTTTAATGTACAATATATTAAAAAGGCACTCATCAAAACTTTAAATCTTCGCATTAGCTTGTGTATCGATAACAGCCAATATACTAATTTTCTCGATTTCTTGTACAATAACTCTCGCTTACAGTGACTTTGCTCTTTTCACCAATTTAAAACATTCATAAGAATGTGTAAAGGAGAACAAAACGTGTTTATAAAAGAAAGTTAATTGAAATAAATTTTTGAAATTTTATTTTTGGTGGGAATCGGTATACCGGTACATACGTATACGGTATAGACGTAAACGGTATTCTGGATACCGGTATTTTTTAACCGAAATGGGTTTCGGTATCGGTATCGATACCGGTATCTAATTTTAGCGGTATTTGAATCGGTATCGGTATTTTTACTATACCATTTGCCAACATTGGTCACATCACGATCTTGCATTATCAGTTCACGCATCGATGTTTTTTGGCACAAGAACCGATTTTGGACGACCTTCACGGAGTTCGTTGGCGACGAAAAGTTGTGAAAAATAATCCAACGAAAACCTCTTGAAATTTTATTTTAATTGATTTTTTGTACCCACTGTAAACAAAACAAGTAGCACTTGTACATCAAAAGTTGTGAGTATTAAAAATTTCAAACTTTATTATGGTGTTGCCAGATTTTAGCTATTGGCATTACCGTTGCCAGTTGCCGAAATATAAATAGTAGCCCTCGTATACTGATCTCTACATCTGATATATAAAATGTGTACTATTTTGAGTACATAAAAGACACACAACTGAAACAAATGTCTTGCCAACAGTGTTGTTTAGCGTTTGTTTTAAAATATTTCGCTGTAGTAAAGCATTTAAAAAATCTCTCATGTCTTGAAATGTCTTATAAATGGTCCTTTGCAGAACTTTAATATGCATGCGTTCGTCGCATGCGTTTTTAATGAGTTCAAAAACTATATACATATATGCTCAAGAAATCATGAAACACTACACATTTTTTTCTGGACGCTTGATATTCTGCATATTTAATTTTTTAATTCCGAGCTTTATTTTGCGAGATTACGAAATCCCAGGAATTTTTGGGATATCTAACTTGCTAATTTATATATAAAAAACTATACATACATATGTAGTATATTAAAAATTTCGTTAATTTTTTATGGTTTTTTATAATATTTAAAAGTCCCATACAATTTAACCGACTTCAAAAAAAGGAGGAAGTTATCAATTCGTCTCTATTTTTGGGTATTACTTCATAACTCTGTACATTTTAGACCGATTGAAAAATTCTTTTTTTGTCTGAGAGGATATAGCTTCCCATTGGTCTCATTGTAAAAAAAGTGACCGGGGACACGCCCAAAATTTTTTATTTAATTTTATGATGTTCTATTTATTTGATTGCTGTGAAAATTATCAAACACCTTTGGTTCTTGTAATTACGCAATATGAAAGTTGAAAAAATTGGCGGAGTTACGCCCATTAAAATTTATTATAACATTTTACTCGGTTTTAGTTAACCGATTTTTGCGAAACTTACCACACACCTTGTGCTCCAAAATAGACATTTAAAAAATGGGCGGAATCACGCCCATTAAAATTTAATATTTATATTTTAAGTAGTTTTGCTTTACCACTTTTTACTAAACAACACGCACCCTGAGCTCTGAAAAACACATAATCTGGCATTTAAAAATGGGTTGAGGCACGCCCATTAAAATTTAATTTTATATTTCACGTACTTCCTATTTTTCTATCAGAAATTTGCAGTGAAGTCGTTTTTTTTTTGGAAACAACTAATGAAGAGTACACACGTGTGTTGTAATTTTGTGCTGTCATTTTCAACATATGTGTAACGGCGTTCCCATTATGTTTTTTATATGTAAAGAAATGCCACACAACGAAAAATATCGCAAATGACAAACATTACAACCAGCATACACTATTGCGATGTCACAAAATGCCATAGTGTGTACTCGGCATAAGATTTATTTTTAAAACAGAAATATGAACCTATCAGCGCAGAAGTGGTGTAACCCACATTTGATTTTTGGTTGCTGTTGCTGATAAGAATAATAATATTTGGAAAATTCATCACTTTGTAAAATGTATTCCCTCTTTATTATATTATTATAACTATATATTACTACGTTACACGCACGAGTTACTTGCAAATATGTATATTAAAGGTATTCACGTCAACTCTTGCAACTTGTGCAAAATGTATAATTGCACTTTCTGACGTAAGCAACGCATTTTGTTTAGTTGTGTATAAATCAACACAATTAATTAATTCACATCAATCTGTATCGTGTATTTGTGTATCAAATACACTTTCAGTTTTTTAATTGTGAAGACCCCGTGTGTACTGTATCAATGTATTTTGTATTTTTAATGAAAAAAGAAGAACAGCCTACATACAAATTCTCTCAGAAAGCCTCTCTATAAATACAACATTTTAAAAACATGTGAAATAAAAGTGTAATAGTGTACTTCATTTTTAACCCCCGACCAGAAAAAATAGGTGTTATAAGTTTGTAGCGTGTGTCTGTACAAGTACTTGTACAGACCAAACGGCTGGACCGATTTTGATTTAGTTTCTTCTTATTGAAAGGTGGCTTGATCAAGAGTGTTCTTAGCTATGCTTGAAAAAAATCGGTCCAGCGGCTTAGAAGATATCAAATATTTTCTGACTATAATCGGAGGTTTTTAAAATTTTTAATGTTTTTTTATTATATGAAAATTTCAAACAACAAATTTTACACTCTTGTATTTAATATGATAATACAATCAATACAGAGATACAAGAGGGTTTGCGAATTAAGCAAATATGTATGTGCATAGAAATTGTACTCTTATGTTTCTTAATTGTTAAAAGAGTTTGTTTAAATGCTGAAACAATGTGTTAGAACTTCGCTGAATATTTCTGTAATTAATTCACTAGTAAAAATATCAATATTAATAATATTGGTATTATTTAATAATAACAATTTGAGCTATAGGTCTTTGTAAATAACAAAATTATGTATTTTTAAATCGAATTTGAAGATTAATAATATCTAACTAAGTCCCTTTTCACAATGTATGATTACGAGTTAATAACGTGAACTTTAACTGACAGTTCTTCATACAAAACTTGTCGTTAAAGTCCCTGTTTGCTTTTAATTGTACATTGTGAAAAGGGGCGTAAGTATTTTTCCAATTTTTTTATTTTATAGTTAGTTTCTTTGTATCCAACCACTTGTTTTTTTTCATTTAAAAGAAACCCATTTTGGTATTTCAACGTTTTAACTTGATGTATGGTTGATTTTATAAGTCATAATTTACACTAAGCAAATCTTATTGCTAAGCTGATTAGTTTGTTCGGAGAGAGAGAGACGAGGTGAAAAGAAACGGTTCTGCTCCCTTCGTCACTCTATCCCACAAACTAATCAGCTTAGCAATAAGACTTGCATAGTGTAAATTAAGACTAAGCACTCTTTGCAAATTTGTTTGGATTGGCAATGCCATAAAAAGTTGCATAACTTTGCAAAATTTACTCGGATAATCTTGCACATGTCAGACCCTGATAATTTTGCATCATGTATGCAAAATAATCTTCTATGTTATATTTGTTGAACATTTTGCAATTTTGCTTTTCCGCAACAGTGCAAATTTTGACGTGAATACCTTTATTGTTTTATTGCGACTTACTTATTCACGAAAACTATTCACAATTAACGCACTATTTGCAAAGAAAATGCTTGAGGTTGCCACGCTTGTAAATGTTTGCTAATAAAAAACAATAAATGGATAAATATTCAACAAAAAAACATTGACAGAAGCAAATAATGAAAATTAAAACATATATGTACTTACATAAATACATACATACATACATAATTATTTGTTATATTATACATTTTCACATTTTTTTGTTAACATAAGTTTTCTGCCAATTTTTTGTACTTTTACTATTCTGTATAAACAGTAAGTTAATTTATTTGCAAATACTAAGTGTACTCGTATAAACGTAGTACGAGTATATATGTCGACGATCCTCAACACTTCACAGTAAATTTGGACTTTCTCTACTTGTTGTCGGTAACAATTGTGTAGCCAGCAAAAAAAGTGATGAGAAAGAAGTAGAAAAAGCAACACAACTACAAATACGAAGCACTTCAAACTCCGAGCTAAAAGTAGTGAATTTTACATTAGCGTGTCATTGGAGCGAAGTGGTTTGTTTTTGCCAACCCTTGAGTCAATAAGATTTACTTTTTATTTGCTATAAAAACTCCAAAATAAGGTGTGTTTTTTTATTGGTGAAGTAAATCCAATATATATTATATTTAGGATGTGGTTATTAACCACTTTTTCAAAGCAGTTAAATCTATGATTTACGAAGTGTTGCTTATTCACTTGTTTTTTTAGCCCACTTGGAAAGCCAACTAATTCCTAAAAGTATTCTACTAATTAAAATAATTGTCTCACAAGAAATAAGATGGAAACCCTATTCTATTTTCTGTTCGTTTTTGAAGTTGAAGAATTTGTACTTTTGAGCATTTAAATCAACCAGTCAATTTTATTAGCTTACGAGCTTGCTCGGAGTTTGCAGTGTTTCGTATCAGTAGTTGTGATGCTTTTTCTACTTTTTTAATTTTTTTTTTATTTTAGAGGATAATAATAATAAAATATGTGATTTATCATTACTTTAGATATGTGATCAAAAATAACTTCTTTCAACCAGAATAAAATGCATAACCTATTTTGGAAGTAATTAAGAAGTGCTTTCTAAAGAAGTACTCATTTTATTTTTTGCTGGGTACTATTGATAGCTTGTTACAATTTAAGTGTAATACAATTTTTAAACAAAAAGTATTTTGTTTAAAAACTATTCGAGTTTATATGTTAAGAAATTATACAAAACAACTTATGATTTCCAAATTTTTCAGTAGAGCAAAAATATAGGCCCATACTCATAGTCATAAACAAAGTATAATTTAAGAAATTAAAACAAGTATTACCATACATAATACTGGTTTTAAATTCTAAAAGTATACTTTGTTTTGACTATAAGTATGAGCCAATGTATTTTTTATGTGTTTTTTTCTGGTTTAAAGAAATTATTTTAATCACACATATAAAGTAATATTAAATCAGCTATTTTATAATAATAATAATAATAATATATTATTCCCAAAAATAAAAAAATAGTAAAAAAAGTGACGAAAAAGAAGTAGAAAAAGGCCCACAACTATTGATACGAACCACTTCAAACTGCGAGCCCGTAAGCTACTCGTAATAAAATTGACTGATTGGTTTAAATACTTAAAAGTAAAAATTCTTCAGCTTCAAAAATCAACGGAAATTAGAAAAGGGGACAAATTACAGAATTCGATATGATTCGAAATTTAAAAATATTTTCATATAAACTCTAATTTCGTTCGATAACGAATGCGGTAATTTGATTCATGGTTTCACTTCTTTTTTCTTGTGAAACAATTATTTTAATGAGTAGAATAATTTTAGGTATTAAAAGTCTTTCCAAGTAGTTTAATAAACCAGTGAATAAGCTCCACTTCCTAAATCGTTAATTTAATTGCTTTGGAAAAGTGGTTAATAACAACATCCTAAATGTAAAATATTTTGGATTTACCTCATCTTCATATTCAAAGCGGGTAAAGTAAGCCACTCAAAGCCGAAGGATTTCAGGCCAATCAGTCTTGTCGTTTCTTTTGAAAACATTAGAAAGACTGATTGATCTGCATCTAGTGGCGTTCAACATGCCTATCGTAAGGGCAGGTCTGTTGAGAGTGCGCTTCACGACTTGGTTGGTGTTATAGAGAGAGGAGTGCAACACAAGGATTACACACTGGCTGCATTCTTGGACATTGAGGGAAGCGTCCAACAACATAAGTATGGAGGCTATTAGGGAGTCGCTGAAGACTCTTATGGTTCACAACTTTCTAGTGGAGGGAGGGAAAGCCTGAGGAGATTAGTGACAAGAGGTACACCACAAGTAGGAGTTTTGTCACCTCTGTTGTGATTGTTGGCAATGAACGCAATTCTTAGGCGTTTTGATAGGGGCGAATGGCGTGGTTTTACTGGTAACGGTAAAGTTTCTTCCCACTATCAGTGAAATCATGCAGTCGACGTTGGGCTGATATACAAAGTAGAAAGCTTTGTACTGCCCAGGATGAGAGGCGTGAAGCTGAGACCAGCAGAGAGAGCTAAATACCTGGGTGTTTTCCTAGATAGCAAGCTTTCTTGGAAAAATAACACGCAGAAAAGGCTAGTAGGCTCAAAGCCTACTACGCATGAAGGAACTCCATTGGAAGGAACTGGGGTCTGCAACCGAAGGTAGTAAACTGGATTTACACATCGGTTGTCAGGCCGCTTATATCCTATGGTTGTGTGGTATGATGAGAGGAGGCATTGAAGAAGGAAAGCCACAGGAGATTACTATGGGCCTCACAGGTGCTCAAAGAAGCACCCCTCAGGCCGCCTTGGACATCATTCTTCATCTACTTCCTATAGAGGACTTTGTGGGGGGAACGGCGACTAGAAGTCTCCTTAGACTCGTAGAAACAGGTTTGGTGAGGGCAGAATCAACAGGTCACACATGTCACAACAGGTCTTAAATAAAATCGGTTTTGGTGATCAGGAATCCATAACCCCTGGGTTTACGGTTAGTAGAACACCCTTAATGGTTATTCCAGATAGGGACTATTGGGTCAAATCCGATAGGCTATATGAGGGTAGTGCAGTCTTTAAAGACGGATCAAAATTGGGGGAAGGCATAGGGACTGGTATCTATATCCTCAGGGCCACGGAGCTGGTAACTGAAGGTGAGAAGGTTACCTTCTACGTCGACAGCCAGGCAGCGCTAAAAGCTTTGAAAAGGGACACAATGTCAAATCGAAACTTGTTATTGACTGTAGGAAAGCCCTAAACTTGCTTATGGATAAATATATGTTGGGTTCCTGTCCACAGCAGTGTTGAGGGAAATGAAATTGCCAATGAGCTGGCAAGAATATGGTAGGCATTAGATGAGCGAATGACGACAGATCGGTGAAATTACCGATAGGTCATTACTATAGCGAACTTAGTAATTGGGTAAAAAGCAGGACCAGCAGTTCATGGCGAAGTAGGGAGGATTGTAGAGTCTCGAGGAGTTTTTGGCCAAAACTTGACTCAGGAAGATCCAAACTGCTACGGGACATGAATAAGAAGGCGATGGCGAATCATGATAGCCGCGTTGACAGGTCAATGCTCGGTCAGAGCAGGAACCAGCATTTGGGAAACTGGAACGCCAGATATTTGTGGGATGTGCGGGGATAAAGAGGAACCAGAAACCATTGAACATATTATCTGTCACTGCCCGAAGCTGCAACGTCATAGGCTTAGATGGCTGAGCAAACGTTTCCATGAAAGCATAACTTGTGGCTATAAATGGGAGGGTAAATGTTTTTTTTTTTGGCAACAGAAATGAATAACAATCGACCCAATTGGTTGTCTTTATAGTTTTTATGGCAAAGAAAATGGCAATTTTATTACCATCATCTTTATTGAACTCAAATGTTTCATAATATCATTTATACAAAAGTAGGAATTTCATATTCGAATAGTAGTAAATTAAGTAAAAAAAATAATTTCTATTTGAAGTATTTTGAAAATGTTATCGATTGAATTATACAGGTCAAATGAATAATATGGTTGGTGGTGGCGTTGGCCCAAATGGACCTTATGGCGGTGGGGTCGGTGTAACCAACGTTAGCAATTATGGAGGTCCTGGACCTCAAGGCGGCATAAATGTAAACACCAATAATCCGCAACAGCAAATATTAGCACAACAAATGGCAGCACAACATGGAGGCGTGCCTCTAAATATAACTGCTGCTCTGCAGCAAGGTAACCGGGGACCTGGTGGTGTTCCAATTGGTATGGGTGGTGGAAACGTCGGTGGTGACGGAAGCGGTGCTGGTTTAATAAGTGGCCCTCAACAACAAATTAACAGCGCTCAAATGAATCCAAACCAACAGCAAAACCCACAATCCTCTTTAATGGGTTCTAGCAGCATGGGAATTCGACCACCTCAAGGTTTGGGACCTGGCGGACCTCAACAAAATACTATGATGATTCCACAACAGCAGCAGCAACAACAACAACAACAACAACAGCAGCAGCAGCAGCAGCAACAACAAGGTCCTGGGACTTCACAGCAGGGAAGCAACAGTAGTGGAGCGGCAGCTGGAGGCAGTGGTTCGGGCGGTTCAGGAAGTCAACATATCACTGACGAACGCAAGAAACAAATTCAACAGCAACTTATGTTACTACTTCATGCACATAAATGTAATCGACGCGATAGCATCAATCCCAATCGAGAGAAATGTAACGTACCATACTGTAAACCTATGCAGGATGTGTTGACTCACATGGCGAATTGCAAACAAAGCCGGGACTGTACCGTACAACACTGTATATCTTCCAGACAAATTCTTCTACACTATAAAACTTGTTCACGTCCAGACTGCGTGATTTGTTTTCCATTTCGTCAAAGCCATGCTTACCAAAATAATAATGCAAATGCATCCGGTGGCGGAAATGCCGGTGCAAACAATGCAAATCAGCAGCAACAGCAACAAGGCCAACAAAACACTAATGACAAGCAGGGTCCTGGTATTATTGGGTCGCAACACGTTGGAGGGCCACAGCAAACAGGAGTCGTGCAACAAGTTGTCGCTGGCCAGAACGTTTGTGGAGGAACTACCGGCATGCCCGGATCTGGAGTTGGGCCAAATCAAAACCAAATGAACATGAAACCTAATACAGATATGAGCCAACAAATGCAAAATGTCGGTCAAAATCCGAATCAAGAAATACGGCGGTTCGACAGCATGGGAATGCAAGGTGCTATAGGAAATACAGGCGGTCCTAATAGTATGTTGCAAGCCAATTCTGTAAATCCTCAACAACAGCAAATGCAGGGTATTCGTATGGCTGGAGTGCCTCAGCCAGTTCGAGTCATGTCGGCTCAAGTTGGAGCGCCTGGCGGTGGAGTTCCGGTCGGACCACCTTCCGGTGGTAACAACGATCAAGTTGCAATGCGGCAAGTGGTAAATAATTTGCAAATAAGTGGCAGTGGTAATGGAACTGTATCCGATGGCATTCAAAATCAACAGCAACAGCAACAAATGATGATCCAAGGCGCTGGACCACGACTAACACCACGATTATCGGATTTATTGAAACCTGGAACAACTCTGCCAACAGATCCCAATCAAGTCCAACAAAACACAGTTAATCAGCAGCAGCAGCAGCAACAATCGAACATTCCTCTGTCGGTTAACGTTCATAACAATTTTAATAATCCTAATTTAAACGCACTTTTGGGTGGTGGAAATTCTGGTGATATGAGCAGCTCGATTACTGGCGGTCCACCAAATAAGCAATTAACCCCTCAAGAGATAGCTAAGATGAAAATGCAATCCCAGTCAGGTGGTGTCGGTCCAAACAATACTCCTCCAAATAATGTTTCGGTGGCAGGTAATACAACAGCTTCAGGCGTTATGAGTGGTGGCGGAGTGCCAAACGTAACTGGAAATAATGCATTGTCGGCGGGTGTTTCAACAAACCCTCAAAATGCAGGAGGTCCAGGAGGAAGTGGTGGCAATAGTGGTGGAAGTGAAGAAAACAAAGATTGGCGAGAACATGTAACGGATGACCTTCGCAAGCATTTAGTGCACAAATTAGTTCAAGCTATATTCCCTACTTCTGACCCAGCTACATTACTAGACAAACGCATGCACAATCTCGTTTCATATGCTGAAAAAGTAGAAAGAGACATGTTTGAAATGGCTAAATCTCGATCAGAGTATTATCATTTACTTGCTGAAAAAATTTATAAAATCCATAAAGAACTAGAAGAAAAGCGTCTTAAAAGAAAAGAGCAGCAGATGCTTCAAATGCAACAGCAGCAGCAGCAGGGCGGTGGTGCTGGTAGTGCAGTCGTAGCTGGTCCTAGTAATGTACGTTCAGCGGGAAGTGTGGGTATGCCGATTGGTGGTCAACAATTACCGCCAGGACATCCACAAGTCCAACAGCAATTGCAGCAACAAATAAGACCAATGATAAGTCTGGCTGGAGCAGTTGGACCAGGAGGACCAGGCCCGAATCAAGGAATGCCAATGAGCTCTGCAGGAATGATGCAGCAACTTAGAGGCCAAACTCCTGGTGCAGTAGGTGGCATGATGCCCAGTCAAAATATGGCTGCAATGCGTAGTCACTCCCCCGGTGGAAATATGCTAGCACTACAACAGCAGCAACAACGAATGCAGTTTCCGCAACAGCAAGGCAACATGCTTGTTGGTCCACCTGGTCCGAGTCCCGGCGGCAACACTATGAGTAGCAGCGGCATACCAACATCACAGCAGAACATGGTCGTTGCTAACCCAGTTTTATCTCCCTTTACTGGGCAAGCAATGCAGGGCCAACCGGGAACAGGTGGTGTTGCTGGTGTCTTGACTAGCCCTATACCAGGTCAGCAACAACAATTTATGAATTCTAATGGAGGAACTGGTGCTCATACTACACAACAATTGAATGAGATAATGAAGCAACGCATGCTGCAGCAGCAGCAACAACAACAACAGCAACAACAAAGTGGAATGCTTTTGCCTCAATCTCCTTTCAATAGCAATTCTCAAATGCTACAGCAAAACACATTTACATCACCAATGTCTCAACAGCAACAACAGCAGAAACAAAATATGATGGCAACTGCTGGCATGGGAAATATGCCTCCAACACCAACAAGTTTAGAATCGTTAACAGCGGCTAGTACGGCCGGGCCAACGGGTGTAAATAATAATACGGCACCCTCATCTGTAGGTGCCCCAGGCGGCATGGTACCCGCACCAAGTCCTTCCCCTAACTTTGTATCAAATGGACCATTAGGAACACCTCTAAACAATCCGCCTTCTGTTCCATCTCTTATGCAGTCTTTAGGTGACCGAGGTAGCACACCTCCATTAAATTCTACATCTCCCGCCTCAGCAAATACAACCGTGTCATCAGTTTCAGGCGCATGCGGCCCCAGTAATGGTATACAGCCTCCACCCCCTTCATCAACTCCCACGTCTGTATCAGCGTGTTCGACCGGTTCAACATTAACAACCGCTAGTTCGACTTCGTCATCATCTTTATCATCAGCAACGTCTACCTCTATAACGGCAACATCAGGAGCAGTAACCGTTACATCGTCAACAACATCAGTGACAATGTCTTCATCAGCAGAAGCAAGTGTTTCTAGCAATGGCCTAGCACAAAATCAACAGCAAATGTCAACTATGGGTAAAGGAAGTGCTGGCATAAATTCTACCTCAAATACCAGTACATCTTTGTCATCATCACGTCCGTCAACAAGCAGCAGTAATAGTCTATCATCACAAATGGCGGCTCTTGAGGCAGCGGCCCGTGATAATGATGACGATCCACCAACTTCCCCCAATGGAGATTCACAAAATGCTGGTGGTGGCAAAATTTCTAAAGGCAAACTTGATTCCATCAAACAAGAAGACGACATTAAAAAGGAGTTCATTGACGATGCAAGTGGTGGTGATAATTCTCAACAAGAGTCTTCAGCTGGTGTTGGGAAAAGTGTAAACAATGATGGCACCGCCAAATTGGAAATGAAAACCGAGGACGGCGATATAAAGATTAAATCCGAACCAATGGAAGTTGACGATTCAAACGCAAACTCGAGCGGTGGAAACACTGATACCGCCATGTGCTTGATTAGTGGAGATAGTAAAGATACTATAAAGCAAATAACCGATAGCAACAATACAGTGGGGGCAGACGTTAAAGTTAAAACTGAAACAAAACCTGTTGTGCCAGAACCTCTTATGCCCAATGCTGGCGATAAAAAGAAGAAATGTGGTAAGTAATTAAAGTAATTTTCTTATATTGTTTAATTCGCACATCAATAATTTGTGATATGTGAACATTTATTTTTTTGCACAAATTTGTCCAGAAGTAATTTACAAGTATATTTTATTCTAAATATTAATTTTTTTAATAGTATTCGATCCAGAAGAACTTAAGCAATCTTTATTGCCGACATTAGAAAAGCTCATTCGACATGAACCCGAATCAGTGCCATTCCGTTATCCTGTAGATCCGCAAGTACTAGGTATTCCCGATTACTTTGAAATTATAAAAAAACCTATGGACTTGGGAACGATACGCAACAATCTTATGAACGGTAAATACAATGACCCATGGGAATATGTTGACGATATTTGGTTAATGTTCGATAATGCTTGGTTATATAATCGAAAATCATCAAAAGTTTACAAATATTGTACAAAAGTAAGTGCTTTTGGAATTAAAACATTAAATATTTTACAAAATGTTACTAAATTTTCTTTTCTTAGCTCTCGGAAGTATTCGAACAAGAAATTGACCCCGTCATGCAGGCGTTGGGATATTGCTGTGGCCGAAAATACACTTTTAATCCACAAGTTTTATGCTGTTATGGTAAACAGTTGTGTACTATACCTAGAGATGCCAAATACTACAGTTATCAAAATAGGTAAGTTGCTTTTTTCTTTAGTTTCATTCAGAATTTATTCACTTGAAAACAAAAGTATTAAAAATGTATATCATTATGTGTAGATAAATAATAGATAATCAATCATTGGTCTTTAATGCAATTCAAGTAATATATGTATTATAATTCCTATAATTATTAACACATATTAAATTATAAACGTTTGCTTTTATATAAAACGATTAAAAATACCATCAATATTTGTATCAAACTCTAATGCCAACCTTGTTTTTTATTTTCTTTTCTATACTTGCAAATATCAAAAATCCAAAAAAAAAAAACTTAAATCAATACATCCTGGTTATGGTTTTTGTGTGCGTCTCTTTTAACTAATCAAAATATTACAATTCCTCTGTTGAAAACCTCTTCCAATACGAACATCTACAAAAAATTTATTATAAATATTCTTATTTGATATTTTAATTTACTTTGCTTTGCTGTTTAATTTTAAATATCGAATCATAAATATTTTTGTTTATTTATTTATTGCAAAAAAAAAACGCAACATGTAATTTTGTTTTGCTTTTCGTTAATTTTTTCTCTCGAACTATGCAATCATAACATTATTTCTTGTTACATTGCCATTAACACTTAATTCTTTATTTCAAACTTAAATTCCAAAAACATTTCAACAAAATTATCTCTAATTTCAACAAAAATCGTTCGCACGCACAAAAATACTATTGACAATAATAAAAATTCATTCACCGTAATAATAATAATAATAATAATAATAATAATAATGATAATAAAACAATAAACGACGCTAAACTTGTATTATGTACTGTCGCTTGTTTGTATTTATTAATTTGGATTGCGATCACTTATGATAATCAACACAAATTATATAATCAAATGAACAAACACAACATACACAAAATAAAAACTATTAAATCTTATAATGAACCAATAATAGTCTAAAGGATTATGGCGTATCCTCAAACAGATATACTTTCTGCCAGAAGTGTTTCAACGACATTCAAGGGGACACTGTTACACTCGGCGATGACCCATTGCAGTCTCAAACGTAAGTACTATCCAAACTCAGTTTTAAAGCATTTAGTTTTTTTTAATATTCGCAATTTGTATTAAATTAATTTGATAGGAAAACTATACTTTTTTTAAATAATTTTCGAAAATTTTGAAGCGCCTTAAATTTAGCTTTCTACGCTATTTTAGAAAATTTGTATACAAATTGTTTTAGTTGATTGAATTGTACTCTTGTCAACAATTTTAATCAACAAAATTGGCAATAGTACTTTTTTTTCGTAAAATATGATTCATATTTAATAAATGTGTTCGATAAATCTAAAGTTAATACAAATTTTCATTGAATTTTACTAGATTGATAATCCAGAAAATGAAAATATAATCCGCCCTGTTCTGTAAACCGGGTCCGAGTAAATTTCTCGTTTTCAAGAAATCAGTAATGGTTCTGCAGACGTGTTTATATTCATACAAGATAATTTCTTTCGGATATGATATTTGGGAATCTATATAATAAAAAAATTCAACAAAATCCAAAAAAATATTACAACTGTCGGAAATAGTTTTCTAACATCGTGCGGTTTTGCAGAACAGGGTCGATTAATTTAAGTGGATAAAGTAAGTCGCTATTGTCGTTTTTAACTAAACTCAGTTTGGTTATCTCAAAGTCAACCGAACATTTCCGGTCGGTTGAATCTGTAATTGTGCCATAATATTTTCAAGTAAAAATTTGTCGTGTTTCACAATGGGCCTAATTACGAATTTTATATTTCGACTACGACTATTAAAATTTGGTTTTGTTTTCAATATAAATAGATAGACGATAATTTTTGCTTGTCTTCTATAAACAGGCAGTACGAAATCGTCGTAGTTGAAGTCTAAATACGACACTCGTAATTAGATTTGGCTCGAGTTTCAGATGACAAAACCGAGTTAAGTTGACAACGACAATAGAGGCGTAAATTGATATTGTCAGTTTATAAAAAAAAATATAAATACTTCAAAATTACGTATTACGTCCCTTTTCACAATGTTTGATTAAGAGTTAACGTGAACTTTAACTGACGGTTCTTCATTGCCGTTAAAGTCCCTGTTAGCTTTTAATTGTACATTGTGAAAAGGGCCATTAGTTGTGAAAGAAATTCTTATTAAATACATATATGGGGTATTTTCAAGCCAGATCGAACACTGAAATGACTCATAGATTTCGCTATTTTTTCGTATTTACATATGTATGTATGGTCAATTCCTGGGCGACGGACGAGACATTCGTACACTTTTAGCGGAGCTAAAAACAAGAAAGGAATGGAAAGATCCCATATATATTCACAGTGTTTTGAAGCAAAAAAAAAAATTGTTCGGATTGAATAATATAATAAAAACATATAAGCACACATCAGCTAGAAATGTACGCGACAAAAATGGAAGTTCTATTTGTTCACTTATAGAAATGTAGATAATTCTGCGAAATTTTTGAATATTTTTTTTTGTGAATGTGGAAATTAAGGTGAAAGATCAACTTATATTTGTAGATTTACGAAATATGCAAAATTATGTTTTAATATTTTTAAATTGAATAAAGTACAAATACAGACTCCACAATTTTTTCCAAGAGAACGAAATACAGTAACTTTGCTAAAAATAACGATTGAATTTTAACTAAAAATAGATAAAACCATAACAAATTCTTATTTACCACTGAAAACAATTAAAAGCAATATTGGGCGACGGAACCTCAAGATATATGTATGAATGTAAGTGAAAGTAAATTCAAAAAACATCACATATTAGAACTCCTCTCTCCTTCTTTGTGTTAATGAGTAAGTTAATTGTTAATAGAAAATTTGCAAATTACAAAAATAAATTAAAAATACAAATAATTTCACATATTCACCCTTATTCCAGTTGTCGACATCGACGTCACTTTAAAACTACACCAAAAAATTGGGGGTTGTGTAGCCGTTGTCGAAATTAACTGACCCCTGCTGGCAGGTTTATGCTATTTTCTAGACCTTAGGGAACGGATATAGATTGTCTGCAACACCAGAACGAGTGAACAAGACCCAATTTTTTGACGTCGATGTCGACAACTGGAATAAGGGTGATTGTGAATGGCAGGCATCGTCGACGTCACCTCAAGACTGCAGAAAATATTCTTTGTAAATTAATGTAGAATGTTAATAGTAGTCAATTGTTGTGTTCAAAGAGTAGTCAACGGGGAATATTATTTTAAATAGTCGGAAAAATGCTTAAGCTATGTACACACGCTTGTCAGATCTTACAATATTGTCAGATCTGTCAATGTGCTGGCAATGTACTGGCAATCGAAAATTGCCAGTACAATATTCCTTGTCAGTTCACACGATTGTAAGAAAATCTTACAATTTATTGCCAGTCGGTTGTATGACAAAAAATTCATCTGACAAAATCGTCAGTCGAAAAATTGTCAGTTCACACGGTTGTCATATGGACAAATTGTCAGATCAGTTGTTAAGCGTTGCCAGACTCAAAGCATTTTTTAGAAATTGTGAAATATCAATCGTTTGTGTGAAATGTAAAAAGTGAATGTATAAATTATTACGGACCATAAAGAAGCAATTGCAATTGCAATTGGACCATAAAGAAGCAATGATTTTGTGTGCATATATTTTATTATAAATGTTTTATTTAAAATCAAGCGTGTGCAGTGTGGCCCATAGAAATAATTCTCTTACAATGATGCCATTGTCAGATGCATTAACTTTGCACATCTGACAATATTAAAACGTCTGACAAATATCTGGCAATAATTTCACGGTGTGTTCAGACGATTGTAAGATCTGTGACAATTTGTTTTCAGCTGCTAGTCCTTCAATGGACTGGCAATGCTTTTTCTGGCAACGACGTCTGACAAAATTTGACAGTTCACACGGTTGTAAGAAATTTTGAGCACATTTTACTGGCAATATTGTAAGATCTGACAACCGTCTGTACATAGCTTTAGCAAAATGTTTTTTTAAGTTGTATATTTCGGTCAAAAATAATGTGAAAAATTTGGCTCTTAAGGAAAAAAGTTTGGCGACCACTGTTGTAAAAATTTTTACTACTTATGTGTTGATCTGTGTTTTTTTAATTGCACTTTTAGCTTAAATACCTTGAATACGCAAAAATAGAACACGAAACCTATTATGCAAGTAGTTTTTTAACAAAAGGTCTTCTAATAAAATTTTAATAACTCAGTCAATTTGTATCGATTTTTTTTAGCACAAAACCGCTTCTTACTCATTGTCAATTATGTTTTATAAGTAAGGTTATACACAGTATGGTTCCTGTACAAAAATAATGTTTAAGAACGAATCCAATGGAGAAAAATTTAAAAAAATAAAGTTGGTAAAAAAATACTCTGAAATATCTGAAATTTACTGAAATAGAATTTACATACATATATACATCGTTTAAAATGTCTAAGTATCTTCTATCCAAATCCATTTATAAATTAAAAAAAATATAGGTTAATATTGAACTTACTTAAAGGTTAATAAGTGCGAACGGGCACGAAAAACCGGTTTTACCCGTAACTTATGATCTGAAGGTATTTGAAAATTTTCAAAAATAGGTTGTTGTTATACTCGGCAATGCCTACAAGAAAAATAGTAACACACCCCTGTTATTTAGGCATAATTAATTTTTGTCAAACAGTGTAATTGAAAATGGTCTTAACGAGTTTTGTCATACAATTTTACATTAAAAATCACGCTAAAATTTAATAATGGGTTAAAACTAAATTATGAGTTGATTTTTAATGTCAATTATATGGAATTATATCAACCCTGCGTTCAATTTCGTCATGCTAGTACTTCATTATGCATGAGGCTATATATAGAAAATGTTAACAGTATTTTGTCTCTCCTGTAAAATTTAGTTGAAGTGAATTAGCAAGAATATTGGTGGACCATAAGACAGTTAAAATGTCATTATGATGTTTTTTTCTTACTTTTATGCAGTGGTAAGCAAAGTCCAGAAAAACAAAAAAAATACACCCGTTAAGTTACAGGAAAATAATCTGCATGTAGTGTACTTGCATTTACATACATACAGACTTAACACATAACTTTTTGTGTTAATTTAAAATAACAAAATAAAAAGTTTCGTTGTCCTCACACACATTTAGTTTCATTAAATTTTGAAATTTTTTTGTCTTTCCTGAAAATTTAAATAAATTCAGTGAAGTGCGACTTTGACCCGCGCACGAAGTGCACGAGATATGTAATTCAATACGAACAATATAAACTATAGTTTTGGCATTTTTTTCGTTTTTGGGGTTTTTCGGTTTTAAGCGTTTTTTTAGTTTGGGGGTTTTTTGAATTTATTGGCGCTTTCTGAGTTTAGGCACTTTTTTCACGTTTTGACGATTTTTTTTTTTGTTTTTGAAGTTTTTTAATTTTTATTAATTTGGCGTTTTTTTATTTTTGGCGATTTTTTTTTTAATTTTGGCGTTTTTTTCATATAGGTGATTTTTTTTGGTTTTGGCGATTTTTTTTAGTTTTGGCACTTTTTTTCGTTTTGAGGATTTTTTTTCTGTTTTTGGCGTTTATTTTAAATTTTGGCGATTTTTTTAAATTTGGCGATTTTTTTTTAATTTTTGCGATTTTTTTTCACATAAACAATTATTTTGGTTTTGACGCATTTTTCGCGTTTTGGCGATTTTTTTCGGTTTTTGACGTTTTTTCATACTGGCGATTTTTTTTATTTAAACGATTTTTTCGAATTTGGCGATTTATTTTAGTGCTAGAATTTTTTTTTTTAGTTTTGTCGATTTTTTTCGATTTGGCGATTTTTTTTAAATTTTTGGCGATTTTTTTCAGGTTTTGGCGATTTTTTTCGGTTTGGCGATTTTATAATTTTCGGATTTTTTAGTTTTACCGTTTTTGAAAATTTCTTACGGTCTCCACGATATAGCAAGTTGTCAAAATTACATAGTCAAAATTGTATTAACTGATGGACCACCCTTTAATTTAAATTTTTTAATATTTTAATGTTTATTGTTGTAGTCTATATAAAAATACTAATTTTACAAATTTCAAGTGTCATACATATGTACATACAATTGTATGTATATTAGATGTGATTTTAACATTTTTCGTCGCTTGTTTTGGATCACCCTTTAATTTCTAATTCTCATGTATTTGATGTTGTAGTGGCCAAGGTTCTACATACTCTGTCCAAATTTCAGGTCCGTAGCTCTTACGGTTCCTGAGAAAATACCGTGTGACGGACAGACGGACAGCGTAGCGAAAACAATAGGGTTCCTTTTTTCACCTTTGGTGTACGGAACCCTAAAAAAGGGATTAGCATATTTGCCGACTATGCCAACGATATATGCGGGCATGTTCTGACACTCGCAAATCGCATAATATTTGCGATTGTGACTTGAACTCGCAAGAGAAGTGTTCTGCAACTCGCAATCGCAAGACTTTTGGCGAGTTCAAATCACAAGAGTATACTGAAGTGAACTGATGAATTTAGCCCAAACATAACTTTAAAGAAACACTAAAATGGTTTATTAATGAAATTTAATATGTTTTCTTTTTATTTTAGTCAAAAATATTAATAGTTTCGCAAAATTTTTATTATAAAATTGAAATTTATAACGTGTTCTTTTTTTTGTTAATTTTGTCTTCGCATTGTTTACTTATACACTGACGATTTCAACACACGGCTGACTTAAATCATATTGCAAGTCGCAAGCAAAACGCATGAGTTACAGAACATGTAGAAACAAGTTTGGCGATTTGCAACTCGCATGCGATTTGAAAACGATGCGAGTGTCAGAACATACCTGATGATTTTTCAATATCACACAATGATAATATGTACATATGTACTTCAAAATTAAATGTTTTTTTTTCTGAAAGACAAACAGAACCATATCCGTATACATATATTTCTGTGTCTCGATTTAGTAAATTTTCGCGTGCAAACTTTAATTTAAACTGCAATACAAGTTCGCTCATAATCTCATTTAGTTTATACCTCAAATTTGACATTTATTTGCTTGTTATCAACTTCCTCAAAGCACTTTAGGACATTTAAATTTCCATTTGGGGCGCACTGATGCCCCAATTGCAAAGTTTGTCCCATTTTCCGCAGAGTGCTTTATATAAAAACTGAAATAAACTTGCAGAAAATATCAACATCTTTTTCTTACTCATGATAACAATTCATCACATTCGTTAAAGAAACGAGGGAGGTACTGATTTAAAATCGACAGTTTTAAATACGCAAAACTGAAGAAGCTTGGGTCAGAAAGTATCGGACTAGTTAGCTTGGAATTCTCCATATATGTATATACGTATGTACATACACCCAGCAAAAATGTTTGCCTTCTGGAAGCATTTTTGTAAGGGAGACCATGAAACGGAATCACTTGCAATTGCGCTTATATAATTCATGAGCCACTTAGAAGCAATAGCAATAAATCATCCACCAAACGTGTACGTCGTGAATTATACACATACATACATATATAATTGTGTACTATTCGTGTACGATTGAAGAACATATTTTAATGGTCTCGCTTACGTTAGTACTTCTAGAGATGCAATGTATTGCTTCTAACAGCTTTTAGTGCTTCTAAGTGTCGAGTATTTTTTGCTGGGCAAACATAGACATGTTTGTATGTAAATACTCTTTCGCATTGTTACTATTTAATTATAATATAATACTTTTTTTTGTATATCTCCTCTAATTATGATAATAGCCAAATTAAAAAAGACCAATTCAAAGAAATGAAAAATGATCATCTTGAACTGGAACCATTTGTTGATTGTATGGAATGTGGTCGAAAGCAACATCAAATTTGCGTTTTATGGTTGGATTCAATATGGCCTGGTGGATTCGTTTGTGATAATTGCTTACAAAAGAAAGATTCTAAACGAAAGGAAAATAAATTTAACGCCAAACGATTGCCCACAACAAAACTGGGTATTTACATTGAAACACGTGTTAATAATTTCTTAAAGAAAAAAGAAGCTGGAGCGGGTGAAGTTCACATACGTGTAGTATCATCCTCAGATAAATGTGTTGAAGTAAAACCTGGCATGCGAAGACGGTTTGTAGAGAGTGGCGATATGAACTCCGAGTTCCCGTATAGAGCAAAAGCACTGTTTGCATTTGAGGAGGTAGACGGTATTGATGTATGTTTCTTTGGTATGCATGTTCAGGAATACGGTTCCGAATGCCCAGCTCCAAATACAAGACGCGTTTATATTGCCTACTTGGATTCCGTTCACTTCTTCAGGCCCCGACAATATCGAACGGCAGTATACCACGAGATTATTTTAGGTTACATGGACTATGTCAAACAACTAGGCTACACGATGGCTCATATATGGGCTTGTCCACCATCAGAAGGAGATGATTACATATTCCACTGCCACCCTACAGATCAGAGAATACCCAAGCCGAAACGATTGCAGGAATGGTATAAGAAAATGTTAGATAAAGGCATGATTGAACGAACCATACAGGATTATAAAGACATATTGAAGCAAGCTATTGAAGATAAATTAACTTCTGCTGCGGAACTGCCTTATTTTGAAGGCGATTTTTGGCCCAATGTTCTAGAAGAGAGCATTAAAGAATTAGATCAAGAAGAAGAAGAGAAACGGAAACAAGCCGAAGCTGCTGAAGCAGCGGCTGCTGCAGCAAATGTGAGTCAAAAATATTTATTTTATATTTGAATTTCGGTGATTTTATATAATATATTGTCTTAGATTTTTTCAATGGAAGATACGGAAGTCAGTGGTGATGGTAAAAAGAAAGGACAGAAAAAAGCTAAAAAATCTAATAAGTCTAAGGCAGCACAACGCAAAAGCAATAAGAAATCTAATGAACAACAAGCTGGCAATGATCTCTCTGCAAAAATTTATGCAACAATGGAGAAACACAAAGAAGTATTCTTTGTCATAAGGCTCCACTCTGCACAATCTGCAGCAAGTTTGGCGGTAAGTACAAATTTCCAAACAAAAAATTCTTGAAAACCATTTATTAAAGAAATGTTGTAATAATATATCCTACTCATCTATTTACAATTTAGCCAATACAAGATCCTGATCCTTTATTGGCATGTGATCTTATGGATGGCCGAGATGCATTTCTTACCTTGGCTCGTGATAAGCATTATGAGTTCTCTTCTTTACGCAGGGCGCAGTTTTCTACTTTATGTATGTTATACGAGTTGCATAACCAAGGCCAAGATAAATTTGTTTACACATGCAACAATTGTAAAACTGCCGTTGAAACCCGATTCCATTGTACTGTTTGCGATGTAAGTCATATTAAATGCATTATTAATGCGCCAAATCAATAAAATTATCTACTTTCCCAACTTAATTTTAGGATTTCGATTTGTGTACGTTGTGTAATGAAAAGATTGGTCATCCACATAAAATGGAAAAACTTGGTTTCGATTTGGATGATGGTTCATCTCCAGCAGATCTTAAACAAGCTAATCCACAGGAAGCCCGTAAGCAATCTATTCAACGTTGTATTCAGTCTTTAGTACATGCTTGTCAATGTCGCGATGCCAATTGCCGTTTACCTTCGTGCCAGAAAATGAAGAGAGTAGTGCAACACACCAAAAATTGCAAGAGAAAAACCAATGGTGGTTGTCCTATTTGCAAACAGTTAATTGCTTTATGCTGTTACCATGCCAAACATTGCCAAGAACAAAAATGTCCAGTGCCTTTCTGCCCAAACATCAAACACAAACTCAAACAGCAGCAACTACAGCAAAAGTAAGATACTAACTAAATCATATGTAATCTAGAACAAGTAATTTCAACTTTTCTGACTTTTTAGATTGCAACAACAGCAACTTTTGCGACGTCGTGTGGCTCTTATGTCTCGAACTGTAACTACACCCTCAGCTTTGCCAGGTCCAGCCGGTACTGGTCCTGTTGTGGGTGCTAGTGTTGTGCCAGTAGCTACAGTAGCCATGCCAGGAGTTGGTGTAAATGCTCCTGTATTGGGTGGACAGCCAGCCATAATGCCAGCTGTAGCAGGTGCTATGAGTCCATCTACAGTACCGGTTTCCTCACCAGTAGCTGCACCATTAACAGGAAGTGGTGGTATGACATCTCCTCACCAACAATCAGGCATTGGAATGAAACCTGGTGGTGGTCATTCTCCTTCACCTAATGTTCTGCAAGTTGTCAAACAGGTAAAAGTTCTCAAGCGAATTTTCTTTAATGCACATGATTCTTAATACATCCAATTATAATAGGTTCAAGAAGAAGCTGCACGTCAACAAGTTCCACATGGTGGCAATTTTGGTAAGGGTGGAGCTATGGCTCCGCCCGTCATGCAGCGGCATCACATGGCTGGATTGGCAAACCAACAAAATCCTGCAATGATTGGAAATGTGAGTTCCAATGTGGTTCAAATGGGTCCCAGTGGAAATAACGTCATGGGCAATAATCTTTTACCCATGGATCAGTGGGGAGCTGTTAATCGATATGCAAATGCTAATCAAGGCATGCGCCAACCCAATCAAAATCAAGTTATGCAGCAAACTGCAATGCAGCAACAAGTAAGACAAATATTCTTTAATTAACTGGTGCAGTCCTATATATTTCCATAATTTCTTTTTTTTTAGAATATGATGGGTGGCATGGTAGGAGCTAGTGGCTCACAACAAATGCCCGGAAGTACTGGAAATATGGGTGGTAATGCACAGGGCGTTGGCGGAATGAGTGGAAATGGTGGCATGGTGGCAATGGGTGGTTCAGGACCAATGGGAGGACCAGGTGGCATTCGGCCACAAGGACACCCGAATTCTGGAGGTGTTGGTGGATCAGGTCAAATGCCAAATGGTCCTTTAAACGCTCAATTAAATACTCAACAGCTTGCTCAAATCATGCAGAAAATAAAAAATAATCCTACTAATGAGGGTCACCAACAGATTTTGCAAGTTTTAAAACAAAATCCTCAGATCATGGCTGCTATCATTAAACAAAGGCAACAAAGTCAAAATAATGCGAGTCAACAGGTTGCAGGCAGTGCAGGTACTGCTGGTAATGGCCCTCAACAACAACAGCAGCAGCAACAACAACAACAGCAAGTAATGCAACAACAACAACAGCAAATGCAACATATTATGAATCAGCAACAAATGCCTCAAGCAAACCAACAAGTTATGATGCAAGCACAACAGCAAAATCCGGGTCAACATCAACGTATGCCAGGAATGCAGAACCCAATGATGATGCAACAACAGCAACAAGGACAAGTAAGTTATTCTATTCCTAATTTTTATGAAATTTTTATCTTTACTCATCCCACGGGCATGAACTCTATGTCATAAGTACATCATATAAACCGATACTTTTTGGGCACAAGTTCTGTCCAACTTGGAAATTTTTTAATTTTAATTTTAAAACGTTATTAGAATATTTAGTTTTAAATTATCATTAATTACCTAATGACACAAAAAAAAAGGATTATGATTACAGAACCTTGAGAAATACAAAAATAAAATAAAATATATGTAAATTCTTTGGGAACTTTTCATATATTTTATATTTTGCTTTATTTGTATATTTTCTTTATTATATATAATTAGGCCTCCAACTCCCAATGGTTTAAAATGCAGATGCGACAAATGCCAAATTATCCTCCACCATATAGACAGCGCGCACCTCAGCAAATGGGTGGAGTAGGCGGTGGTGCGCAACAATTTGGTGGTGTCGGTGGGTTCGGCGGAGGAGGTGGTGTAGGGGGTCCAGCTGGTAATCCTGTTGACCAATATGCAGTAATGCAACAGGGACTTAAACCTTCACCCCAACAACAGATGGGTGGTATGCCGAGTGTTCAGCAGCAAATGATGCAAAGTGCTGGTGGAATGGTGGGGGGACCGAATGTTATGGGACCGCCAACTCCTCACACACTTCAGCAACAACTCATGCAATCGTCAAGGGCGTCACCGCCAATAAGATCGCCTCAGCCCACACCCTCCCCCCGTTCGGCACCGTCACCCAGGGCCGGTCCATCTGCATCGCCTAGAGCGCAACCATCTCCACACCATGTAATGAGCCATTCACCCGCGCCACAAGCACCTCATGATGGATTACATAACCATGGAGGCATGTACCCACACCAATCACCATTGCCGGGCGTACCGCAAGATGTCGGAGTTGGTGGTGTGGGTGGTGTAGTCGGTGGCCCTGTGTCCGACGCATCCGATCAATTGACCAAATTTGTAGAACAACTTTAGTGTAATTAGCTAATGGCAGCGGCTCAGCCCTTCCAATCACCTCCTCAACATCAACCTCCTCCATCTCCTCATAGCAGCCGCTTCAACATAAATCATCAGCAACACCGATATTTTTAAGAAGAACAAATATACATCTTTCTGTAAAAAGTTGAAAAAAAACTAACAAAATATTTTTATTTATACAAATGACATTGAAAAAACCCCTTGGTTTCTTTAAAAAACTAGCATCATTATTATTACCCTTAAGTCAATCATTTCACATAATTTTATTATCGCGAAAAAAGGTTTTTAACTATTTTAATAACTTTTTTTGTTTAAAATTTTTTTTGTTTACCTAATTAAGGTTTCATATATAACATTAAAAATGTTTTTATGATTTTCATTTTTGATATAAAATGGTAAAAGTTATGTTTTGTTTTATTATTATAATATTATATAATCTTTATCGGGGCTTAAGTTTTAATATATATTTCCAAACATTAACTTTTATTTATCTCAGTTTTTTGTAATTTAATAATATAGATTATCTCTCCAAAAATAATTTTATGGATAGTTATGCACAGTTTCCTTTAATTTTCAGCATACATATTAATAATTTTTCATTAAGAAATTAACTAAATAGCTTATACATACTTAAATAAAAATTAAATACATTATTCATCTCTTTAATAATCATCGGCATAAATGAAACAAAAAATAAACGTAAACGTAAACGCCTCTAGAATTAGTAAAAAAATAATGCTTAAGACTTTAAATATTGATTAATATATAAGTTTTAGATATTAGGCATTTTATACTTTTCCCTATTTAGTATATTATTATTTAAAAATCATAAGACGAAAATGTTTATTTTTACCATTTTGAGCCAGCTATATTATACATACAAGTTAAAAATCAAAAAAGGAACTAAAATATATTCTTATAAGATTTTAATGATTATGGAGAGGAAATGGTAATATATGCACATGTGTTTTATTCAACATCTCTTAAGTAATTCAAAAGAAAAAACTTATAACTAACATTTGTTGAAAAGAAAAATAATAAAACGTTAAAATAATTTTGTAAATAATATACATACATACATATATTTTTAAGGCAATATAATGCTGTACATATGCACATAAATATGTATATATAATGTAAAAAAAATTTACATAAAAGTCTCTTAGAAATTTCGAAAATGAGTACTAAATAAATAATAAAAAAATTAGACAAAATTATGTTAAATATACGAAAATACAAACATATGAACAAAATAGTTTATAAAAAGAAGCAAATTAAAATTAATGTATTTTAAAAACATGAAAAGATCCCTTCTCCATTTTCAAGCGCGTATTCAATTTTGAGAAATTATTCAAGTATTTACGTAAATACATACCATCCATGCATGCATATATCTATGTATATGTACAAAAGTGTATGGTTTGTTCACATATTTACCAAACAACAATGAGATCTAAACGTCAAAGAGACTTTCATCACAACGTCTCTTCAATTGAAAAGTGCTGGATTTTACATATATTTCTGTTATTATTTTTAAATGTGTGTATTTGGGCATGTTCCTGCATATTAAAGTAACGAAAAGATTTACTTCAAAACCCCCTTTGTCAAATAAAATGTTTTTTTTTTTAATTGCATTAGCGTCTGTTTAACTATAAAAGGTGATAAGAAAATTAAAAGTATGTATGTACATACATATGTATAATTGCATATATTGTTACTATATTATTCTTGTTAAAGACAAACTTCAAAAAAAAGTTTCTCTGCTCCCATATCGACTTATGTTTTTAAAAAAGCAAATTATTATGCATCAACCATTGTAATTAATATCAATATAATTTTAATTGCTGTAGACAGGGAACAAACATGACAAACTTAAAAACCCTTCTGA
The DNA here is from genome assembly GCA_905220375.1 of Tachina fera. Lineage (NCBI taxonomy): Eukaryota > Metazoa > Arthropoda > Insecta > Diptera > Tachinidae > Tachina > Tachina fera. Next base: position 80,629,638 of record LR999966.1, read on the forward strand.
CATATGTATGATATCTCCATTATTGTATTTTAACATTAAGGAAATGAAACTGCCGCGTTTTAATTTTGTACATTAGTAGCAATAAATATTAGAATACAACATTCTGCGAACATATTAAGTTAAAAACAAAGAAATCCGCCCAATCTTTGTTTATATTATAATAATGTTTTTATATACTAGCACCACAAAAAAAGAGAAAAAAAAATACCGACATAAATATTAAAAAATAAATTTGCCTTAACTTTTAAAGATCAAATAAAAAATAATGTAAATAAACTAAGTAAATATGTATCTTCAAAACTTACCGCCGCCTTTTAAAGAAACTGTTTTATTTTGTTAATTTTAATTTCTAAAATAAAAAACTGTTTTATGTTTAATTTTCGTTTAATCATCTTTTTAGAAAAAAAGTCATTTAAATCCTTAAATCAACTTTTATATGAGAGAAATGTAAATATTAGTTTTAGAATACAAAATAAATAAATAAAAATATTCCAAAACTGTTTTGTGATTAAAATTTAAAACAAAATATATTAAAAAGTTTAAGTTTATAGTATTTTTATTATATTTATAACAAATTTTTTATACATGTAACATAAATAGACATTTTCAGTTATTTTTTCATCGTTGTAGCCCTAGTTTTTTTATTCTGTTTAACTTTTAGAATATTTGCACTTCTAAAATGAAAAAAATATCATACAATAAAAATAATAGTTTAGTTTTTTTTAAATCTAACTGAATATTCATAGATATTTATTTAAACAAAATAGATGTAAAAAGTAATTGTTTATAAGAAATGAATCTAAACAATTTTTTAAACAAATGCCGCCATTGTTTAAAAAAGAGTTTTTATTTATTATTCAACAACAAAGAAAGAGAATGTGTAGATATTTTTACTAGAATATTCGAAATGTATGTACATTATAAAAATAAGATTTTAAGTATCTTTACAATTTAAATTAGTTGATTTTCTTTAATAATAAGAAAATGTTTGGTTAAATTAATTTTACTCAAATTTATTTAATAAAAAACACAAACATTTACAACTTAATCTCAAAAAGTTTAAAAATTAATCAAATCAATACTATCCCTTTAAAAAAGAAATGGAATAAATAGTGTATGTGTGAGTGTATGTGCATGTAAGCTGAGTAAATATTTGTATTAACAAATTTTCATAGAAATAACTTTCATCGTTATAATTGTATACAATAAATGAGAACTTAAGGTTAAATAAAATATAAAGAAAAACAAAAAATATTTCCCTTAATTTAATATTGTGTAGATGAATAATTTAAAAAATAAGTATAAAATAGATCATAAACGAGTAAACGCATTGCATTCACTAAGAAGCAACAGCATTATTTGTATATTATATAACAAAAAGTCGTTTTATAAAATAACACTAATATTAAATTAAAAAAAAACAAAAAAGATAATAATATACTGTACAAGAAAAATTAATTTAAAAATACGTATAAAAATAATTTAAAATAAAAAATAATAAAAAAAATGTTATGTATTTCATTATTAGTTTATAAGATAATGCGATATCAACAATTTGAAACATATGCTTATTACCCTATACCAAAAGTCTGTGTTTTTTTCGAACTTTGTAACTTATGTATCGATGTATATTTGAGTTTGAATTTTAGACAGACAAACCTTACTTTGAAATCATCTGTTTTTAAACGTTCTTTGGTGTTTAGATAAGCAAAGTTTAGTTTGACAAGTTTTCAATGTACATAATTACATATGTACCACGAAATGACTATGTGTAACGAAATATGTAACAAAAAACAAACCAAGAAATAAACCAATTTGCGATTACAAGAAAGGGTGAAATCAATTTCGCCACTGTGCTTCAATGTAGAAAAGTGTGTGATCGAAGGTGAAGAATATCGTCTAAGACCGTGAAACATAGGGGTCTGCTCTACAAATGCTTACTTCTCTCTCTCTCTCTCTATTACTTAGCTGCCAAAGACTTGCAAAAAAAAAAACGAAAGAACGAATGGATTTTTGACATACCTACATAACACACTTTACAAAATTTTATATAATACTCTAGCTGACTCTCCGACAGACTTGGTTTTGTCAAAAGTTGTCATGACTCCACCTGCAACTAAAAAGTTATAAGCTAACATCAAAAAAAAACTAATGAAGTTGATTTACAAAAAAAATAGAAACCTTAAAAATCTATCAAATATAAAATAAGTAAATTTCAAATTAAATATGTACATATGTATCCCAGTGAAAAAATGGAAGTCATTCTAGTGGAACTACATTTTCATTGCTTCCAAAAAATTGATATTTTTAATTTGCCAAGAGTGAGCAAAAAACAATGTAGAAGCTTATTTTAGTCATACCAAACCTTGTAACTCCTCCATAGTGTTAGAAAATACTCACCAGAATTAAAAAAAAATTATTTTTTTAAAGAAATTTATGAAATAATTTTAGTCTAAAATTTAAAAGTTATTTGCTTAAATTTACATGAAAACAATGTTTCGGGCTTAAATTCGTATAAAAAGAAACGAATTGTTAAAATAGGTAACTATTTACCATTTTTCCTAGATGAAAATATTATCATAGAACACAAAAAAGTTAATTTTTCTTAATATCGCTTCCAATTCAGTGACCAGGCATCGAAAAAGAGAACTTCTTGCTATGTAAAAATCATTCGATCGGATCGAAATTTTCACTTCCAGATCGCAAACTCTACATTTTCATGAATTTTTGGAGTCCCTTTTTTGCTGGATATGTATTTAATCATCAATTGCATGACACATTTTTGTAATTTGTATTTGCAACGAATATGTTGCCGGTTTGCTTTTTTAACAATGTATATGTATACTGCTGTCGATAATATTCTACACAGTGATGCATTTACGAATACAACAATATTTGCCATATTTTTATTACCCTGTTAGTCAAAACGCCTGGGTAATCCCAAACTTTGATAACAACGAACAAGCAACCTTATGCGAGACAAAAAAATAAACAAATAACCACGTTTAAAGTCCAATATCAATTATATTTAAAAATATCCATAGATAAAGTATAAACAAGAAAATGATTTTGTTTCAATATTGCAGAGAAGGTACGCAAATGCATACTTATTTATGTACATGCAATCTTTCTAATCATCTGAAACAATTTTCATCAAAATATACCTGTAGGTCTACTGCTTAGTGAGATATAACGTTATTGAAAATATATGACGTTTTCTCACCAACTTGGGTGGCCATTAGGCGGGCCAACGTTTTCCCATCTCGTAGCCAAGGTTCTAGTCTATCATTGGGCGAAACAATCATCCGAATCGGTTGAGCTGTTAACGAGTTATATTCTTTCGACAAAAATCGACCTCCTGCCAGGTTCTGTTGACTTGGTGTTTCACAAAAAAAAATTAGGTAAATTTTGTTTTTTAATTTTCAGATTTGTAACATGCAAGTTTTTAGTTTTTTTAACAATATCTTTTGTCAGACAAGTTTTCTTCTGTGTTACAACTGAGGATTACAAAATCTTAGGAATTATATATCAACGTTTTACGTTCAATATGGTATTGACATCACTGTTGCAATGTATGTCATTTCGAAATAAAAACAAATTCCAGTTGGCAATGATGTTTAGTGGATCTTAATTGATAATATACGTGTTTTCTTTTAAACTATATTCGTTTTTCTTTTAAACTATATTCGTTATATATATATAAGATAGAAAAAGCAGCTCTGGGCGAGTCAACATCACGCGTCGTTGGCAATTATCTCGTTAAGTGCAACTAGGCCACTGTTGTTTATTAGCCTTCGAGAGTTTTGCGTCTCACACCGCATGTGGTTAATGGTTGGTGTCGGTTAACGGTACCCTTTGCGGTATCCCGTTGAGATACGAGTTTAACCTAGCATTTGTGAATGATTTCCGCCAACCTTATTTAATTAATCGCATGTGTTTGATAGTTGGCGTCGACTAGCTGTACCTCGTTACGGTTGTTGGTTGCTTGCAGCTAACCACATGCAAAGGATTCAACACAACCCTACTTTTGGGATAACTATATAATTATTTGGAGTTTAACCTGGCAGTTTGTGAATATTTGAATTCCGCCAACCATATTTAGATTAAAAAAATAAAATATAGAAAAAGGAAGATATAATAAAGGCAGTTGGCGTCAGTGTAAGTTGTTGTGTGGTAATGTTAAGTAGAAAAAAAGAAAAGTTTAAAGTTGAACGGTTATTACAAATAAGAAATTTAAGAAACTTAAATGTATGTACAATGAAACTTAAAATTTAGAGAATAAATTAAAAACTTAAATATAAAAAACAGCTTAAACTCTTAACTTGAAAAAAAGTTGTAAAGAAACTTAAAAAGACGAAATAAGAAAACTGAAAGGTGAAGAGCACGTTACGTAAAAATATTCCTACAGGGTTAATGCAAAGAACTATCTAGAAGTATTTAACTAAAGCGCTAAACGTACACACATATTCACCTGCAAGCACTATAGCAACAACAATTATGTACAAAGCTACAGACATACACGTATACAAATAAAAGTGCGAGCACTTATGGTAACCACCCTGTACTAAAAATAGCACACTGCACTACCAACATACAAGTCGTTACTTTGAAAATTCAAAAACTAACGGCCAATCGAATCACCTACAAACATCTAGAAACGGCGACATGAATTTTCCCGATTATGCTAGAAGACTGTTTGAACATCTGGCTACCAATAAACAAACACGCCTAAACAGCCATATGGTTTTAGCGGAAATAGTTTCTTCCAGTTGGTCTTTACTAAGTACATACATGCATGCATGTTGCTACGCCATCTATTTGCGAATATTATAGATCCGGTTTGGTGGTATAAAAAGAGCTGCCGTATGTGAGAAGTCAGTCAGTATTAATTGGAATTTAGTAGAGTGAACATCGTTGAAAGTAAAACACATCGTGCCGTGGATAATAACGTTAAGAAGTAAATAAGAAAAAACAAGTTGTAATTGGTTTAGTCAAGAATAAAAGGAAGTTCAGTCGCAAATAAGAAAATCGTGTTGTTATATATTTTTATTTTTGAGCAATCAAAAAACTTACACGTTTCATAAAATTTAAACGTAACAATATGTATATATATTGCTGTTTTTTCTTATAGCTCTGATCCATTTTTCAAATCACATTTTTTACTTTGTAATTATTACTTTACAAATGTAGTTATTCCTTAAAACAAAAATAGAGAGTCTATAGACGTATTTATTCGTGTTCATAACAAGATTTAAAAATATAGTTTTACGTTTTTTGTAAAATCTCCTTTGTTTTTTTGAGGGTAATTGCATGAAATTTTCTGGATTAGTAGTTAACGTAATGGGGAGTAAATTGTAATAAGAAGGCTTTTCCACGCTCACTTAGAAGACGTCAAAAGTGGGCGTAAACCCAAAATTGCTTCTTATTCACGTTTTCTTTTTTTTTGTGTATAGAAAGTCCAAGAGCCAACCTATGTTAAAGCTGACGTTGTGGTCTGAAACAATTTTCATCAAAATATACTGAGCCGTTTTCCAGATATGAGAGCTACAACTTTATTAAAAACTAGCTATTTCCGTTGAGTTTTTTCAGATTCACACTATTCTACGCTCAGTTATGTAATAATTGAAGTTCACGATGTATGTACATATGTATGTATATATTTATGTATTATATTATTTGTTATATATAATAATAATTCAATTATAATTAATTTTCAATAATAAATAGTGATATTAATTACCAGGTGGTAGATTTTGTGTTTCAATAGGTGTGAAGATTATCTCATACAAATACAAAAATACTATTAAAAAGTGACCTTGTTTATAAATGCGCAAATGATATCGAGCATTCATTCGTATTTACTATTTGGACTACACCATTTTGCATTGAAATTGAGAAAATTCTAAATGAAATTGAGAATTCCCGTTTAAAATTGTAAAAATTACAAATTAAATTGATAAAATTAATTTGAAATTGACAAAATTTTAATTTGAAATTAAAAAAAAATTTAAATGGAATTCAGCGAAATTATTTATACAATTTTTATTTAATAAATATATAGACACATGTATGTACATATATTATAGGAAACTAATTATATATACATACATATAGCAATTATATTATTATATCCTCCAGATCCATAGCAGACTGGTAAAACTTTTCAATAAGATAACCTAATAAAAACTACAAGATTTCTTCTTGATTTTTTCAAAAAGGTTTTCTCTATGAAATTAATAAGATTTCCTTATTGAAAAAAAAACCATAGAGATATCTTATTAATTTTGTGGCTAAATGAAAATGAAAAATCGCCAAAAATTTCAAAATGAAAAATCACCCAAAAAAATTAAAAATCGCTCCAAATTTTCAATATGAAAAATCACCAAAAAAAATTAAAAATCGCCCAAAAAAATTAAATATCGCCCAAAATTAAACAACACCAGAAAAAATTAAAATTATAGTAATTGCATTTTTATATTAAAATGAAAAAAGAAAACACCATGGTGGAAAAAATCTTTAAGCAGTCCAAGAAATCGTTAGAAGGCAGGAAAACTTTTCGAGCCAGAAAATCTTTATTAGGCTGCGCCGTGTCGGGAAACACCATGGTGGAGAAAATTCTTTAGCCCGGCCGAAGGCCGGCTGTGCAACAAAACATTATTCAGCAAAAAAAACTTTGTGAATCAGAAAATATTTATTAGGCTGTGCCGAGTAGGGAAACACCATGGTGGAGAAAATCCTTTAGCCTGGCCGTGTATTGGGTGTATTTTTTCCTTTAAATTTTAAATGTTTGAACAATTTTGGGCGATTTTTCATATGAAAAATTATTTAAAATTTGTATGAAAAAATTTTTGGGCGATTTTTTATTTTTATTTTTGGGCACTTTGGTTTTGGGTGATTTTTCATGGAAACATTTTGTGCATATGAAAAATCGCCCAAAATTTCAAAATGAAAAATCACCCAAAAAAAATTAAAAATTGCCCAAAATTGTTGGGCATTTTTTCATATGAAAAATCACCCAAATTTAGTATGAAAAAATTTTGGCGATTTTTCATTTTTATTTTTGGCGATTTGGTTTTGGGCGATTTGGTTTTGGGCGATTTTTCATGGAGCCTAATTTTGTTATATTTTATGAGGCATTTATTAGGCACGGTTTTCTCAGTGTACTTCACATGCTTTTAGCGGTTGAATTTAACATGTGGATGTCCTACGAAGGTGGCAACGTAGCAACGTAGATATCGATATAGACCTATACACCTCACTATCCCCACTTCAACTGACATTGTGTACTAAATTCATCAAAACCAAACAAAAAGTGTCGGGTGTATATATTTTTACAGTAAAGCATTAGACATTGGTGTCTAGAGAGAGATGTAGATATGATTGAAATGCCACATGGGTAGCCCCTAGGGCAAATTGAGCAAAAACGCTTACTACTTCGCATGTCATTGGTGGCAATGGTTCCTTTCCATACCAGACAGAAAACCGTGAAAAATTTACATATAAGCGCATGTGTATTCATATGTATAAAAAGCCGATTGATCTTCGGCACTCTGGTGCCAGTTTGAACAGCCTGGATATGTAATTAGTTAAATATTCCAGCATACATATGTATGTATATGAAACTTTTACCACTCCAAAAAATTAGAACTCCAAAATAAAACTTGGTGTTTTTGATCATATGTGATAATTTCACCCTGAAAAGTCCCTAAACATAAAACGTTTCCTCAAAAAAAAATATTGTTTATTACATCTGTATAATATATACACTCAAAAAATTATATACGTTCAAGTGGAAAATCATTTGAAACAGAAGAATTTTCATTTGAACCCTGATCATCAACAATTAATTTGAATCAAATGAAATTTTCTTATATCTTTAAATTTTAGGTTTTTAGAAATGACGTACTTAAGTTTTACTGACAACGTATTTTAAAATGGTTTAAATTGAAAAAATTCTTGAATGTTTTAGCTTTAGCAATCGTTTTTGCATAAGAGTATAAAACTGTCTTTTTTTAGACAACGAAATATCCATTAACTTTTGAGTTCACGGAAAACTTCTAAAAATCAGTTAATATAAAACTTTTTTGAGTGTAATAAGAAAAAAAAAAATTCGCATAAGTAGTACATAAATATACGTATGCACATATGTATGTTTGTACATATTTATGTATATAATTATTTATCTTGAAAAGGCAATAAAAGATAAGAGTGCAAAAACCACTTGAATAAACAAATTTCTGTATGAGTGCCGAATATTAAACAATTCCATATTATCATTCGTCAATACAGAAGTTAACTCGTAATAATACAAAATAAAATAAAAGATTAGCAATAAAATGGTATCATTAGACGAACTCTCCAAACGATTTAACTAGTTGAATTATAAAAATTTAATCTAGCACGAGTATACATTTTCATATATTAGTTCATATGTGAAGTTGGTTTACCCTACACAAAAGTTTTTTTTAAAACCCTCACTGGTTGCTTTATTGATAAAACATTTTGAATAAAAATTGTTTAGGGATCATTTATAAATAAAAAATATACATACATACATATGTATGTATGTATTTTATACAAGACTAAGCACATCTGGTACTTACTTCCCCAAACTTTAATTACTTTCAAAAATTATAAAAATTCTTTATGATCATTAGAAATTACATTTTTATGGTAAAGACCGCTACCTCAGCATAGACTCTACCAAATTTCCGTTTCAAAAATAACTCACACCAAATTTTTTTTTCTAAAGATATAGAAAAATTACTAACTTTCTTGTAAGGATAGCCTTCTTTCCTCTTTTAGTCAATTGCCCACATGTTTGCCCCACCACATTATTTCCAAAGTAATCTATGCCGAATTTGAAACCACTCATTACTGCAGCTCTACGATATGGATCAGCTAACACATTGTTATGGGAGTTACTCTTTTCTCTGCCCCTTATTTCAGCTTTTTTCTAAATCCAGCACATCTTATCTTCAAAGTAACTTTTACAAAACTTGAGGATTAAAATTAATACAGCTCTCCAGATATAGGATAACAATTATTTTTGTGTGGGGAGTATGCTTCTCCCATATGCAATACCGACAGTCAGCGTTGTCAATTACCGCGTTTTAACTGCAACAAACGCATTTTTTTCGTCTTAGCGCCTTTACTAAAAAACCCTCTAAATTTGGGCGTTTTAGTAAAGTAAATAAAAGCGCTTCAATTCAACATTTTCTTACTTGTTGTGCATAAATTCAGCAATTTTCTGCCGTTAAATTAAAATGAAGAATGTGTAATCAAAGTTATTACAAGTTGAAACAACGTGAGAATTTGATACTGAAATAACACAATGAACCATGCTAAATCAAAGTTATTTCACGTTGAAACATCATGAATTTAATTTTAAAGCAGTCCTTTTATTTTATTAATTATCTTACGTAAATGTGTATATTAGCGCAGGCATCAGAAATATGCTTGTCTGTATAATTTTTTTCCAAGACCAAGATTTGAATTTTTTTTTAATATCAATTAAGCGGAAATTACTATATTTAGTCTTTTTAATTCCTTGTGGGCCAAAGCACCAAGAATTTTGAACTTTTAACTATATAGAAAATGTTTCAAACTTACCTGAAATATAATAATAAGCACCAGTGAATAGACAGACTAGATTATTTTCCAATAAATAAGTCCTATTTTTTTATAAAATGACAATCGAAACCATGGATTAATCAATACATCTACATACATACGATACATGCATATTAACTTCACCAAATTCTTAAGAGTAGCGGCAATATTTTACTTACTATGTACATTTAAATTTTAAAATTTATCTAAATATATTTGTGTGTAGTGTTTTTTTTATTATTGTTAGCACCGATTTATCAATGGCTAAGATAAGCAAATCAAAAGAATTAGCTATAAAAGCTTATAGTTCTTCATCGATAAATATAGTTTGTAACGGTATAACGCTCAACGAGTGCTAAACGCAATTTGCGCGAAAATGGCTCGACATATCTTTACGGAAGTCTCAGTGGCACTTATTGTGCTAATTAGTCTTACATTTGCTGAAGATTTATCAAATAAGCATTCAACTGCTGATCATCAATCTCCATTCAAAAGTGATTTCGCATATCAATTTTTCGATATCGGCTCTGAAATAGCTCTTGACTTTAAAAATGTTACAATTGCAACGCATAAATCTTACGATGATACTCAATGCAATAAAGATATTGCAGCAATAAAAATTGGTTTACATAATTACGACGAATGGGCTATTGAATGTAAGCATCATTTTAGTTTTACATTTATTGTTTTAAATAAAGTGGAAAGTGAAAATATATTAATTTTATCAAACAATAATACAATATGATAAAATAGGTATCAAGTGCTGAATTTATTCTAATTTTAAGTTTGGAGAAAAATTTATTTTGTTTACGAATAAATATCTCTTGGATACGAGTAAAATATGTATGTATATACATACATACATACATATCGCTTATTTACTCAAAGTTATAAATCAAAAAATCGAATTTTATTAATTAATAATTATTAATTAATCATCATATTGTTCTTCATATTATGTAAAAATTTCATACAAATATCTTGTTTACTCAACTTTTGAGAGAAAAATATATTTTCTTTTTCTATTAAATTGTGTGTAAATTGAAAACTTCAAACTATTTTGGCAGAAAATTAAAGAAAAATGAGATATTTGTATTAATTTAATACTCAAGATTAAATTTTTGAAGTTTTAATGTCGTTGTAGTAAATGAGCGTGTCGTGAAATATCACAATAATACTGTAAGCGCAAAATTAGGGGATATTCACATATTACGAGACGATATTTTCGGAGTCAGCGCAACGCATTTTTCAAAATTTTCAGTATAAATTTTCTAAACCGTAACAAATCCTCAACACTCCCACCCCTGGAGATTTGCATAATAAGTGAATGGCCCTTGTGCCGTTTCTAGAACCCAAACTGTTTGCCAAGTTTCGTTGGGTCGAATAAGTAGATGCACATACATATGTATAATTTGATACTAAATTTTAATGGGAGTGGCCATTTATTTCATACAGAATTGTGTCTTTTTCACTACTCAGGGTGTGTAAAAAATTTCGTTAGAATCAGTTAAATAGAAGCACATGCAATACAATATTTAGCTTTAATGGGCATGGCTACACCCACTTTTTCGAGATTGTGTCATTACTAGAATCCAGGATGTGTGCCAAGTTTCACATCAATCGTGTAAGTAAAATATGATTAAATAATAGAACAAATTTTTGGTCATGTGCCCGTCCACTTTTTTTGTAAGTATTTACAACTGGAGAGTAAACACACTCTTTTACATTCTGGTAAGCAAAGTCTTTGCTGTGATGTTTCTTATTATTTATTTTATTCGGCGTTTGAAGCAAATGGTCTTGCGTAAGTGTAAGTGCAAAATTTCTTAGCTTTTCTTTAAAATCCAACAACAAAATACACACACAACTCAAAGAAAAGCTACGACATTTTGCATTTACACTTACGCAAGATCAATTGCAACAAAAAACGAATAACATCATTAAGGTTGATTATTGAGGGGTAAAGCTATTCGCATTTCAGTGTTGCTAATGCAGATCATCAAATTTCTTATTTTTTTAAACAAATTAGAAAAAAACGTCTAACCAATATCATAGATGAAACAAGAATTCAATAATCAATCATGTATTTTTATTTTCTTAATTTTTTCAAAGCACTCGTTTTAAATAGAAAGGAATTTAATATGCCAAAATAGCAATAAAATGTGCAATAAATAAATTCGATTATGGGGTAAATACATTTTATATTTTTATTGCTTTTTCTTTATGGAATCGTTTGATTTACGACTTTACCCACTTCGGTATTACCAAAAACAGCAATAAAAATCATTAAATTTTGATTTTGAAAATTTATTACCGAAAAAACAAAATAAATAAAACATTCTTATCGAGTAAAAAAAAAATGCAAAGCACAAGTATCATTTTTAAAATTGAAGATTTTTTGGTTTTTTTTTAAGTTGTACCTAGTTAGTTAGAAGTAGGATTTCATCGGACGTATAAAATGCTTTTTATTAATGAAATTTTATTTTAACCTAAAGTGAGCGCAAAGTTAAAGGCAAATTTATCCTTCCTAGTAAGTTAAATTATATTTATAATAATGAACAACGTTTTATACGTATGATAAACTATTACTTTTAACTAACTTTAAGTTGTAATAATTACCCTTATACTAATTTTGTTTTTCCTATTACAGTGGAGGCTCAAAAAAGTTAAGTAGTTTGTTTTGAGGGTGATAAACTTTTCCGAAATCTTAACTTTTCCGTAGTATCAAAAATTCAAGAGGTTATATGTGTATTTGTACATTGTTTATTTATTTTTGAATTGTCAATTAGAATTATATGTACATATATGTATACATGTATACATACATGTTTATTACTGTTGCAATCAGAATAAAGCAAATTCTACGACTAATTTCTTTTACAACCAACTGATGAGAGCAACTACATTATGCATATCAAGGCCTATTTATCAGGTCAACGCAATCGTCCTGATGATATTCTGTATTTTCTTGTTTAAACTGTCAAAAGCTGCTTGCACCATATACTTTAGTTCATGTTTGTGTGTGTTTCTGACAACTTAAACACAAAGTTGTTTTTTGTATTGCTGTGTTTTTGTAGAGTTGCATAGACCTAATAAATGGGCCTTGATGCATATAAAATTCACAAAAAAAAAATATATAACGGTAACGGTTTTATTTTTGCATGTATAAAGGCGTATATGACTCACTATATATGTATGTATATAAATATGTATTGAGGATTTACATGCAAAAGTTGAGATCATCTTAGAAAGAGAAAAAACTATATACAAAAAAATTTTCTCAGAAAAGTTGAGAATTACTTAACTTTTTGGAGTCACCAATGGTGAATAAAAGCTGCTTAACTTTTCCATATACTTAACTTTTCTATGACTTAACTTTTTCGAGCCTCCACTGACTTCTATTTTTAGTTTACATATACTTAGTCCTAATTTACAATATGCAAGTCTTATTGCTAAGCTGATTAGTTTCTTGGAAAGAGAAACGAGGGGAACAAAACCGTTTCCTTTCCCCTCGTCTCTCTCTCTCTCTCTCCTGACAAACTAATCAGCTTAGCAATAATATTTGCATAGTGTAATGTAGGACTTATGTATGTATACATATGTATATCTATTATTTTTAACTATAGATCCTGATTCATGGGGGCGTATACCCATTGGTCTTATGTGGGGTCATGCTATCAGCATGGGTCAATTCGAAGAGTGCATTGCTGCCACCCGAACAATATCGGAAAGTCACACAATAAGGGGCCAATACTGTCTGGCTAAAATTCCAATAAAGAGTTTTATCGACAAAATTAATAAACGCGATGAGTGGAGCAAAGCAATTAGTTACAAACGTCGAGATCCTGAAGCTTTCGAATTGGGCGTATGTGTACCTAAATCTTGTTCACCATCAAAGACGAATGAAATCCTCATTGCCGTTATTAAAAAATACTTTGATCAAAATATAAAATCTAATATGATTAGAGAAGACTTCTGTAAAATTGATGAGCCCATTAAACTGCGTGGTATTGATATTTTCGCTATGTAAGTGTGGATATCTTATTATTATTGCTTCTTGTTTTTCTTAAGTAATAAATTATTTTTAATGTTTATAAATTTCAGTGCTTTTATCTGCTTTATTGTATTCTGCATGATTGCCAGTTCTATTTATGATTACATTAAAACCAATAATCAACGTAAGTTTTAAGAATATTTATATTATTGTTATATTACTGATACATATTAATTTTAATTGAACTATAGTGAATTTTAATCAGAAATACTCGTTTTTTCTTAATCGGGTTTAAGTTCAGTATTTTCAATTCTTATTGAATGAAATATCTATATAATTAATAGGCAAACACGTTTTTTGTAATCCCTTTTACGCTGGTACTACAGCACCGATTTTAAAAAGATGTATATGGTTTTAAAGGTTTTTTGGTACAAATGTGCAGAATCCATATTTTATTGAAATCGGTTTAGTATCTTGGGAGCTATAAGCGTTTAAAGTTGCTACTACTACATGCACACATATTACACACGCATTCATTAGCTTACAAGTAAACAAGAAACAACCCTGTCGGAAATTTGGCTAACTTTAAACTAACTTTAAGCTAACTATTCCGCAAGTAGTACTGACTACATTTGGATTAATTCGCAATGTAATCCACTGACTACTTTAACATTGCGATGTCCTAGACGGTAGTCAATTGGCTCACTCTGCATTACTTTCAGCTAACTTAAAGTTGACTTTTTTAAACCAACTTGTAGTCAGTAAATTAAAAAAAATTTTCTGGGGTTGGAACATGTATCATCACAATTTGTGTACTCAACGCGCTACCACTCAGCTAAGCTACCATCTAAAATAACAACTGCAAAATGTTAACATAAATCTGAAACGAGTTTCAAAGTGGCTGAGAATAAGTTTGTTGGCTCTCATCAAATTCGACTACGTACTCAACTTAAGAATTAATTTTGGGTTTGTTCTGGATGACATTGCAGTTAGCTTTTAGTCAGTCTAAGAAAAGTTAACTATAAGTTAACGATGTTTGTAGTCAACTACACATTCTCCGACAAGGAAAACATGAGATTGTGTGTGTGTTTGTAGTATTTCTCTTGATCTTAAAATGTTTTTCTCTTATTTGTTATTGTATGAAAGCCATAATACTTAAAGGAAGAGAGTTCAATAAATTGAATTAGCTTAATTAAAGGGATTTCGTTTGTATTTTTAATTTCATGTATTATTTAATTGTGCATATGTATGTAAGTATGTGGGTGGATGTGTTTTAATGCATTTCTTATGACGTTTAGATACATTTTCTTTGAATATTAACAAAATTATTTACATTTAGATTCTAGAATATGGTCGATTGTGTCGTCCGTTGGTATGTCTAGTTTTTACTAATTAATGTGAGTTTCTAAAGAAGAGAAGAAAAATTAAACTAGACTTTATTAGCTGGGGGAAATACCAAAATTTTTTTGTGCAATAATAATATTTATATGTATATATTTAGAGACATGATTTTAATCTGTTATAATTTTTTTTATTTTATATATAGAACCTAAAAAACCGTTGTTTATAGCTTTTTCTATTCTCACCAATGCTCCAAAAATTTTCACTGTTAAAAAAATTGATAGTCCTAATGTTATTCATTGCCTTAATGGAATACGTTGCTTTTCTATGTTATGGGTTGTGTTCGGCCATGGATACATGACGTTCTATGATTTACCGCATATCAACAGAAATAAAGTTTATACTGTAAGATTTTTTAAGCTCATTAATCAATTTTTATTAAAAATAGATAAATATCTACATATGTATATAGTGGGCTGAAACTCCGTATTCTTTGCTGGTACAAAATGGTTCACTATGTGTCGATACATTTTTCTTCATGTCCGGATTATTGGTGTTATGGGGTGCATTCCGTGAAATGGAAAAAACGTAAGTAACAAACAATTGCTGAATACATACAAAAAAACTAGATATGCAACGTCTATTCAAATGAATTCATAATCGAAAATACTCGCCTATTTGGTGGCAGTCGGAATCGTAATTGATGAATTCAGATGAATATTTGTGAAATGGTGAATGGTTTTTGTGTCTAAATCACTTTTCATCACATAGTATGTATGTATATGATTATATTTATAATTTACGAGTATAATCAACCTTGCATTAATTGGTATATTTTTCATATACATACTCATACATATGTACGTTGATACAACCGTACCCAGTTGACCAAGACTTTCGTTATTGATATCGCTTTCGAATGTATCCCGAACTTTTATCGTGTAAAACTATCGATAGTGAAACTCAAAAATTAATCGAAAAAAGTTCACCTGTCGATCAGTTTTGTCCCAAAAAACTTTCGTTATCGAAGTTTCGCTAGCAATATCAAAAAGGAGAGAATATCTAACTAATTTCGATATCCCAAAAAGGCAGCAGAAAAGGCGGTAGGAACTAAGTCCCCAAAACATAAATGAACTAAGTCCCTAAAGTTTGGGGAGTTAGTTCGCTATGAACTAAGTCCCCAAACATAAAAATGAACTTGGCCCCCAAAAATTTAACTAAAAGAGAACTAATTCCCCAAAAGTCGTTGTTTTTTTTTTCATAAAAAACTTTGGGGGCTTTGTTCATATTTGTTTTGGGGGTGTTTGGTCATTAAAGATGTATCACCTACCGAGTCCCCAATGAACTAAAACCCCAATAAGCATTTGGTATCCATCAATAGTATTTTGGATCTTAATGCCACAAAAGAACTTTTTATTAAATCAGGCGGTAATAAAGGAAGTGCCAAAATTTTGTGGTAAAGTATTGACGCATATTTTGATACCTAATAAAATCTAATAAGGATTTATGTTTTGTCACATTTCGTCTAACTGCCTGGCAGAAATGTAACCTATAATTAGGAAACCATATTTTGAGATTTATATATTAATTTAAAGCTTATGAAGGTATGTAGTGAAATTATAATTATGTATGCTACACTCACCTAATTTTTTAGAAACACTGTTGTGATTCAGGCAAATTTCAATAGGTAATATTATTGTATTTGTATTAAATAACTTCTTTCCATACAAAATTAATAAATTTTTAGTGATTAATTTTTAATCCACTTACATTAAAAAGTTCTTAACACTAAAACCGAAAAGTTTTAAAACGCATTTTATCACATACTATATAAAAAGATAATTTATATAATTACAATAATGTTATCTATGTTGATAAAACTTCAATCATTATAGTGTTTGTGAAAAAAAACTGGTTGAGTGCAAATGGGTTGTAAATTAAAATTTTGCACTCAACCAGTTTTTTTTCACAAACACTATAATGATTGAAGTTTTATCAACCTAGATAACATTATTGTAATTATATAAATTATCTTTTTATATAGTATGTGATAAAATGCGTTTTAAAACTTTTCGGTTTTAGTGTTAAGAACTTTTTAATGTAAGTGGATTAAAAATTAATCACTAAAAAGTTTTGACCAAAAATAATTTTAATTTCACTACATATCTTCATAAATTTTAAATTGTCAAAAAATTTCTTATCAGCATCCTACAAGTCTTGCTCGTGTAAAAACTGCACTTAACGAATTTCTTAGTGCTTGTTCGTAGTCGGTTATAAATATATTTGGATTCAAATTAAATATATTTTCCGTAATATATTCAAAGAGTGCTTTGTAAATTTCATTTGTTTGTTTGTCCATCAGAACAAAGAATATGGGAAAATCTAGAAAAGAAATTGTTATTTCTGTCGCTAGCATAAATTTTACTTACTTACCTCTTCACAATATTGTATGTAAATAAAAAAAAACTGCTTAAAGCAGCCATGTGGTACTATTTTAAACGTAGCATCAATGAGATATGTTCTCTTAGTTGGAGATATATTTGCTTTTATTAATTCTATTGTTTTCAATGATGAAAACAAGCAGAATGAAAAATTTTCCTCCTTAATTGCCGCGGTGAAGAAATGCTTGGGTTTTGCCCTGTCCTTCGACAAGCCAAAGCCATTCCACACGCTTTCAATATTAAATGCTTCGATGATATCTATAACTCTTTCTGTTGGTTGGGAATTAGTTCGTTTTTTTGGGACTTAATTCATAGAGGACTTACTTCCTATGGCCTTCAGACGGTAGGAACTAAGTCCCCAATGAACTAAGTCCCCAAAACATAAATGAACTAAGTCCCTAAAGTTTGTGGAGTTAGTTCGCTATGAACTAAGTCCCCAAACATAAAAATGAACTTGGCCCCCAAAAATTTAACAAAAAGAGAACTAATTCCCCAAAAATTGTTTTTGTTGCCATCCATATAAAACTTTAGGGACTTAGTTCATTTATGTTTTGGGGACTTAGTTCATTGGGGACATAGTTCCTACCGCCGCAGAAAAAGTAAAAAAGTAATTTAATTTTTTGTATTTATTTATTTATTTTAACTTACGCTACAGGATTTGAACATTCCATTCCATTCTAACAGACTAACGCACATACACTAGGCTATCGTGACAAATATTTTTCTGTTCAATTCTTGCACATACATACATATGTAGGTATGTGTTATTATTTTATTTTTTAACTTACCGTGCTGTCATGCATCGAACTTGGTACCTCTACACTAACAGGCAGACATACATCCCCTCGGCTACCGTCACACATTCACAAAACTTTCGAGATAAGTTCGATGCTCGAAGCTTTAGCGAACATTCGGTTTTCTTCGTCCTATCGTTAAAAATAAGTTTCAGAATCACACAATCGTTATTTTAAGCGACAAAATGTATACACAAAAATTACGATTGTTGGATCGTTAAAAGTTAATGAATCGCACTACTATTGATAGTAATATAATTTTAATTTATATATGTACATTTGTACATATATATATATATATATATGTATATATGTACATATACATATATCACTAGTCGAGTACAAAAATAATTAGCTTAGATTAGTTAGAGTGTAAACCTGCTAACTCACTTCCAGCAAATTTTACAAGAGAGACAAAATAATGTTAATGGTTTCTAAACAAAGCTTAAGAAATTAGCTTAATATATTAAGTTTATCACAGTCGTAAAGCAGCTCTGGGCGAGTCAACATCACGCGTCGTTGGCAGTTATTTCTTAAATACAACCAGGCCACTGTTGTTTATTGGCTGTTTGACTGATCTGCCATGATTATACGGATTACCGTATAATCTTGCGGTTCTTTTGTGGAATTTTCTTAACAACCACGTTGCTACTTCCTATGTGTACAGTCAGTCACAAAAACATTTTTAATATAATGGACATATGGTCTTAGTCACCCGTCCATTTTTGTGCAACCATATTCTGCAAATTTACTTTACTATAAATAAATAAATAAATATTAAGTTTATTCTACATATAGAGATTCAAATTAAAATAACTATTTAAGCAAATCGATGAGCCGTCTTTTTCTCTTTCGAACGGCATTAAAATGTCATTTGCTATAAAAAGTACATTTAGCAGGTTTACACTATAAGCCGACGTTATAGTTTATTGTTCTTATACTATCTAAAAGCTTACTACAATATAATCCAGAACTGACCCAAAACCAATTCTTAAATTGAGTACGTAATCGGATTTCGTGAGAGCAAACAAGCTTAGGCTGAGTTTACATCTGGCATTTCTTGTGTGTCGTTTGCACAAAGAAGCGTAACCAACTAATTACTAATGAAAAAAATTTTTATTGTTTTTTTTTGTTTTATTCATTTTTTATTGTTTTATTCAGACGTTTATTGATTTAAACAGATTGCAATCATGCTGGATGCTATAAAATTGTCTATTAGGCCGCGTTTACATCTGTGTGCCAAATGTCACACAAGCGTAAAAAAAGCGTAACCAACTAATTACTAATGAAAAACTGTTTGATTCAGACATGTATTTATTAAGTTAAACAGTTTCATACATAATTAATAGACAATTTTATAGAATCCAACATGATTGCAAACAGTTTAAATCAATAAATACACGTCTAAATCAAACAGTTTTTCTTTAGTAATTAGTTGGTTACGCTTTTTTGGGCAAATGACACACAAGAAGTACCAGATGTAAACTCAGCCTTAGTTATGTATGAAACTGTTTAACTTAATAAATACATGTCTGAATCTAAAAGCTTTTCATTAGTAATTAGTGGTTACGCTTTTTCACGCTTGTGTGGCACATGACACACCGATGGAAACCCGGCCATACTCTCAGCTAATTTGAAAATAATTTAAATTTTATATTAACATTTTGCTGATATTATTTGAGATGGTACCTTAGTTGGATAGTAATTAGCGCGTTGGCTATAACATGTGATACATAGTTCATATTTACTGACTACCAGGTTACTTAAATTAAGTAAATTTTAAGTTATTTGAAAAATAGTACAGAATAGGACATCGCACTGTTAAAATAGTTATTTGTTCCCATTGGAAATTAATCCAAGTCATAGTCAACACTAGTTAGCTTAAAGTTAGTTTAAAGTTAACTGCGTTTCACAACAGATGCAAGAGTCAGTATAATTATCTACATACATATTTACATATTGTATCTACAATATGTTTTTAAACATCTTAAAATGAATCCCGCCTTTTCTGTTTTTCCCAGCAAGGGTTATTTGAACATAAAGATGATGTATTTCCATCGATATATACGTTTAACTCCAATGGTAGCTGTTGTAATTCTGTACATTATGTCTTTGTACAAATACTCTGGAGCGGGTCCCATGTGGATGAAACTTGGAACTCAAGATAAACGTTGTGAAGATACTTGGTGGGCAACTTTGTTATATGTTCAAAATTATGTTTTTCCTTATAAAATCGTAAGTTAAACATACAAATGCTCTAAGATGAAATATACATATCGCTACCTTAATATAGAAAGAGCCTAACGCATTATTTGTTCGAATTCGAGATTTTTGTATTTTTCGATACATGTTTTTCTATCGAAATATGTATGTATGTATATAAAAAAATCGATTTCAAAAGTGTAATGAGTTAGGGCCTTTCTATATTAAGGTAACAATATGTAAAGCCTTATTTTCTGTTTGAATTTTTAGTGTGTGAGCCAATCTTGGTATTTGGCTGTCGATACCCAACTATATTTTCTGTCTCCGCTCTTCCTTATTCCCCTATGGAAATGGGGCAAGAAAGCGTTAGTGCCAATTGTAATATTTTTGCTTTTATGTCTGGGCTGTACATTTGCGACATTTATGTACCATGACTTTACGCTATTCCGTGTGCAAGATAATCAAGTTGATTTGCGTCAACGTCTTACATATTATCCAACACATACGCGTATTCCCACATGGCTGATTGGTGTTATTTTCGGTTACTTCTTATTTACTAAAAATCGTGGCAGAAAGATTCCTATGAAGAAACATTGGGTTATAATTGGCTGGTTGGTGGCTTTCGGTGTTATGCTTACAGATTTATGGGGACCGTATTGGCGCATTCGCCCCGAAAATCCCAATGCACCCATCTATGAGGGCGCTATTTATGAACCACTCAGTCGTACTTCCTGGGCTTTGGCTATCGGATGGATCGTTTGGGCTTGTTATAACGGTCATGGCGGCGTTATCAACGATTTCTTATCATGGGGATTCTTTACTGGGTTCAGTCGTTTGACTTACTGTATGTATGTCATTCACAGAATCGTTCAATTGGTAAACGCAGCTCGTTTACAAACTGATACCCACTTTTCTGATTATGATGCTGTGAGTATTTTTATTTTTCTCTAATTAATTATTTTAATATTAATGGAATTCATTCATACATACTCACACCCATGCATGTGAATAAATACATATGTATGGATGTGTAGATACTCCGTTGGTGGCATGATTTTGGTTTGACTTTGACTGCATCCATATTTGCTACTTTGGCTTTCGAGGCTCCCATTTTAGGTATCGAAAAAGCTATTTTCGCACGTCGTGGTGTTGAACCTAAGCAGATTAACCCTACCACGACTACCGCGGAAGTGAATTCCGAAGAAAATCCTAGCAAGGTTTAAGTTAAGCAAATGAACCGGTCTTATAGTCTTAAATAAATTGCAACATTACTTTAATTTAGGTACATACATACATGTGTATGTATGTATGTATGCATTTAAATATCGCTTCTTTATTGCAACAGAGGTAATATGTACATATGTACATACATACATACATATATACATATTTGCTTATCAACACTAATGATATTATATACATATGTACATAGTTTATTTAAATCTCTTGTTTAAAAAACAAGCGTTTAATTTATTTTTGTATTATGTTATTTATTAAAATTTAGCAAGTAACAAATTTCGAGTTTACAAAAGTTTAATTAAATATGCAAATTTTCCTTTTGTAAATTGAAATATTTTAATGAATACCGCTGTTAATATCTGGAATATAAAATATTAAATTTATAAAAGTTTTTGTTAATAAAATACATATCGCTCATTTGCTGCAAAGTCAAAAATACTACTTTTGCAGAAAACGTGTTTAAAGTTTTCAAATTATATACAGCCGAATGCAGACATGAAAAAATACTCTTCTCTGAGGAAGTGGTACATAGTACAAAATAGTTATACGAAATTTTTGCACAAGATATAATACGAAATACTAATCGGAGCTTTCGATAACGAGCAGATTCGATCACGTTTTTCAGTTAATAATATGACATTCGCTGTCGAACAATGTAATAATATGACGAATTTTTTTTTTTTTGAATTATGACTATTGAAGTAAATGAGCGATATGTATTTAGTATGTAGTATTCATGTGAATTCTTAACTTAACATGAAATTGTTATTAAACATCTACTCGTTTATTAAGTTTTCTATTGTATTTGTACATAGTATATTTTTTAAGTTTAAGAAAATAGATTCTGATATTGGAGCAGAATTCCATGCACATACTTACATATGTACATATGTACATACCTACATAGATTTCTGTACATATGATTTTTATTTCTTTACTCTAGTATATTTTACTATATATGTAAATATATATATGTACATATATATACAGTAGTTTTCCGATTTAACCAACATTCGATTTAGTGAACATCGCATTTAGCGAACATCCAATTTGTTTCTACTGAGTACCTTATATAACGAACAAAAACTCTATTTTGTGCTCGGTATAACGAACAACAGTAAAATTATATAAGAAACATAATTGCTACCAGAAAGTTACTAAGAAAGAATATATGTATGTAAGTAAAAATCTACCGTAAGTTTTTATGGTTTTGTTTGATATCATTTTAGAGTAAGTTGTGTGAAGTAATTTTTGCTACCAACATCAAAATGGGTAAAAGAAATAGATTGTTCTTAAGGGATAAAGTTAAAATTATCGGTGATCATCGAAATGGTATGCGGATCACAGACTTACGTATGTAAAAAATATGGGCTGCACAAATCCTCCATTAGTACAATCCTAAAATCAAAGGTTATTTTTTTAAGGAATGTTAAAAACGGTATTTTTTTGGTATCGCAATAGAAGAGCTGTAAAGCAAGGTGAGTTCCCGAGAATGGAAAACAAACTTTTTCAATGGTTCCCTCATGCAACGCAATTGCCATTTTAAAATACAAAGCCAAAGAAACTCAAAACAAAATTTATGGAGGATAGTTGAATGCAAGCCATGGTTGGTTGGCTGATCAGATTAAATAAAATTAATTTAAATTTGAATAGATGGATTGAAAATAGCCATTTACCGGATCAACAAAACGAAAGTGAAAAAGAGCTGGATGGAACTGATATTCAAGAGCCCAAAAATAAAACAAGAAGATGTCATTGAGCATTTCGAAATTTGTATTAAATAGACTCAACAAAATTAGTAGCTCAAACATAATGCTTTGTAGAGAGCTTCCAGAAGATCCCATTCAGAGAAAGATATTATTTCAAAAAAAAAAAAAAAACAGGCTGTGCTTAATTAGTTTTTTAAATAAATTATATTTGTATTATAGTTCTATATGAATTTTTCTTTTACTGATAATTTAATTAAATAAGTACATATGATCTTTTAAAAAAAATATTAAAACTACTACGAGTTTTGAATAAAATAAAGGACGTTTTTCCTTTTTAACTTAGTACTGGATATAACGAACAATTCACTTTAACGAACAGGCCTGAAAACTACTGTATATATATATAAATATATTTTATTTTTGTGGCATTGCCATCTTCATTTAATAGTATGACTACTTTAAAAGATTTAATAACAGAAATGTTGTCAACATTCACGATTAAAGCTTTGTACAGACGATTGTTAGATCTTATAATATTGTCAGATCTGGAAATGTGCTTACAATGTACTCAATGTGGCAATCCATGATACAATTATACTAGGTACATGCACAAGCCCAGCCTGTCACTGTATACATTTCACCTAGTTGTCAAACTTTGTTTACAAGCTGCAAAAATGTTAATGTATGTGTGTAAACAAAATGATTACAGTGTTGCCAATGAATTTACACATGGCTGTGTCTCCAATTACACATTGAAGAAAATTACACTACACATCTTTTGTGTAGGTTAAAATTAAAACAATAATAAATAAAAATAGAACCCAAAGTAGAATTACACACATATTATACAAGAATTCAATTACATCGCCTACACATGTGAGTAGAAATTACACACTGTCTAACTACACCCATATTGGCAACACTGAATAACTGTAATCATGCAGGAATGCCGCGTCTGCAATTGTACTTTAGTTACCCTGTAATTGTTATTTTTATAAACAAAAGACAGTTGTTTCCGACAATTTGGGGTTTGTTTATACCAACAAAATACATGTGTTTTTTGGTGTTGCAATTTTGTTGTAGTTCTGCATGTACCTAGTGTAATTGTATCATGTGGCAATCGAAAATTGCCACTACAATATTCCTTGTCAGTTCACACGACAAAATCATCAGGCTAAAAATTGTTAGTTCACACGGTTGTTATATGCACAAATTGTCAGATCTGTTGTTAAGCGTTGCCAGACTCAAAGCATTTTTTAGAAATTGGTAAATATTAATCGTTTATGTTTGTATTAAATGTAAAAAGTGAATGTATAAATTATAATGGACCATAAAGAAGCAATTGCAATGATTTTGTGTGCATATATTTTATTATAAATGTTTTATTTAAAATCAAGCGTGTGCAGTGTTGCCCATAGAAATAATTCTCTTACATTGACGCCATTGTCAGATGCATAAACTTCGCGCATCTGACAATATTAAAATGTCTGACAAAAATCTGCAGGCAATAATTTTACAATTTGTTCACACGATTGTAAGATGTCTGACAATTTGTTGTCAGCTGCTAGTCTTGCAATGGACTGACAATGCATTTTCTGGCAACGACGTCTGACAAAATTTGTCAGTTCACATCGTTGTAAGAAATTTTGAGCACATTTTACTGGCAATATTGTAAGATCTGACAACCGTCTGTACATAGCTTAATTTTTATCCCGATACATGCAAATCAAACTCATTAAGTGCTAATAGCCATAAAACGTAAATGTTGTATTAAGATAAAATATAAGAAAAAGTGATGTTAGAGCTCAAAATTAAAAGTTCCCGAATCCCTCCCCACGAAATGCTGTCCCCAAATGAGAGGTGAAATCCCCATTTTGGGAACAAATCTCCTAATCTGGTGGCACCGATCCCAATTTGCACGAAAAGCGTTCTCGTATTGGAAAATTTGGTAGATTCTCTTCAATTTTCTTTTAAAACTGCTCGTTTTTTTACAACCAGACGATTTTTTGTTCAATTTTCATATTGTTTTAATGCAGCGAATGAAATAAGAAAAGATAATTGAAGTAACTTTTCTGTAAAAGCAAGTCAGTACCTCTCTTCTTTCTTTTCCCCTCTCTTTCATAAACACACACTTGCATGATACAATTACACTAGATACATGTACGACTACAACAAAAATACAACAAATGCTTGAAGTTGCCACACTTAAAAATTTTTGCTAATAAAAAACTATAAATTGATAAAATAATGCACAAAACCCATTGATAGAAGAAAAAAGTACCATAAAAACAAATTATTATTTTTTATTTTACACATTTTCAAAATTTTTTTTGCAAACATAAGTAACATTTCCATGTAAGGGCTACCAAGTTTTTATACATTTAAAATGCCGTATAAACAGTGAGTTAATTTATTTGCAAATATTTTTATTTGCAAATAGTGCGCGCATAAACGTAGTAACTAAAGTACAATTGCAGACGCGGCATTCCTGCATGATTATAGTTATTCAGTGTTGCCAATCTGGGTGTAGTTAAACTGTGTCTAATTTCTACTCACATGTATAGACCATGTAATTAAGTTCTTGTATAATCTGTGTGTAATTCTACTTTGGGTTCTATTTTTATTTATTTTTGTTTTAATTTTAACCTATACAAAAGATGTGTAGTGTAATTTTCTTCAATGTGTAATTGGAGACAAAGCCATGTGCAAATTCATTGGCAACACTGTAATCATTTTATTAACACACATACACTAACATGTTTCCAGCTTGTAAACAAAGTTTGACAATTATATGCAATGTATACAGTAACAGGCTGGGCTTGTGCATGTACCTAGTATAATTGTATCATGCACACTTGCTTCAAGAAAAACTGCCGAGTCTAAAACATGAGTAACGTACCTTTTCACAATGTATGGTTAAAATATAACAGGGACTTTAACGGCAAGTTTTGTATGAAGAACTGTCAGTTAAAGTTCACGTTAACTCTTAACCATACATTGTGAAAAGGTACGTAAATGAGAGGTTTTCTGAGTTCTTCTTCTTCTTGCACGAAACAGCCCGTACTCGTGCTAGTTTAAGCAAACACAAAGTCAAACAGCTGTTTGAAAAATAAATTGCAAAGAAAAATTACATTTACCTTAAAACATAAAAAATGTATGAAAAAATGTTTAAAAACAACTGGTAAACAAAGTTTTATAAGTTTGTATATAAAATTGAGATAAAAAACCTATATAAGTATGCTGAATCATGTAAGTAAATACGTGCGTGTGTATGTGTTTAGTTATGTGTATACGTATGCATATGCATGTATGCATTGACGTTTATTTTCGTGTTAAAATTTTGGTTTTTGGCGTTCCCGTACTTTTGTGCATTTTTATGTATTATTGAATGAAATTATATTTTCCTCTCATTTTATCGAACTTTACCCAAAAACTAAAGAAACAGAGCTGTCGGAAATTTGGCTAACTTTAAGCTAACTATTTCGCAAGTAGTACTGACTACACTTGGATTACTTCGCAATGTAATCAACTGACTACTTTAACATTGCGATGTCCTAGGCGGTAGTCAATTGGCTCACTCTGCATTACTTTCAGCTAACTTAAAGTTGACTTTTTTAAACCAACTTGTCAATTTGAATTGACACAAGATGGTCTTAATTTGCAACTATGCGTATTCGCTTTGTGTATTTGTTAGTGTAAAATTTCCTGCTGTCAGAATATTTCTTAATGTTTTGATTAATTTGACAGCAGGGAAATTATGTCAGCTGGCGAATTAAGATCACCTTATGTGAATTCGCCTTGCAATTTGTAGTCTGTAAATTTAAAAAAAATTTCTGGGGTTCGAACATGTATCATCACAATTTGTGTACTCAACGCGATACCACTCAGCTAAGCTACCATCTAAAATAACAACAGCAAAATGTTAACATAAAACTGAAATGAGTTTCAAAGTAGCTGAGTATAAGTTTGGTGGCTCTCATCAAATTCGACTACGTACTCAACTTAAGAATTAATTGTGGGTTTGTTCTGGATGACATTGCAGTTAGCTTTTAGTCAGTCTAATAAAAGTTAACTATAAGTTAACTATTTTTGTAGTCAACTACACATTCTCCGATAGGGTAGTTATATGAATTCTTACATATACATATTAAGCTTATCATCATTCCATTTCAAAAATCTCATCCACCTCACCCTATGTCTTCAGGATCCATCGACTTGGACATAAATGAACATAACTCCGGCAGATCAACTGTGAAAAATTTTGCATTAGTGCAATAGAGATGGAATATTTACCAATTTTGTTTTGACTCTTTTCTTTCTATTGCAAATGGTTGCGGACAGCGAATCTCATCTCGAGCATTGTTGCTCAGCCATATGGTCGGGCATCGATATCAGAGCATGGGCGAAACATGTACAATAGCGGTCTCCATTAGCCATTTTCCATGTCCGACATGATGCCCATAATAAGTTCATGGCTAGTGGACACCCCCTACTCATGTTTATTTCATGCTAAATCTTGTTATAAAACTATTGCAGATATATCTAGAATTTTATCCTTCATAATATTTCCACATATGAAATAAAAAAACACGTAGATTTATGGTCTTCCATTACACGCGGGGCATTGGGGAACTTTATTTTTTCCGTTTTTACTAATATACATATGTACATATATATGTACCTACAGGTTATTCAATTGCGCTGTAGAAAAAATTTTGCACCGAGTAGTACCTAGTAGTAGTTTTTCCACAAAAAATTTCATAGGTTAGAAAAAACTATACCTTAATTATGTGCCAGGGGGTCTGCTCTGTAATTCGAAACGAAAGAAAATGATTTCGAATATGCGTTATTAACATACAAATTCGAAAGCATTTTCTTTCGTTTCGAATTACAGAGAAGACCCCCAGAGATATTGCTTTCATTTTAGCTTCATTTTCTACTCTAGTTGGAAATGCTGATGTGGCTTGGTATTATGACGCGCATTCGACAAAGAATGACGCTATTGTGAATAAAAATCACTGAGATTTTTAAGATTTGCAAATTTTGTTTATATTTGGAGCTCAGGAATCACTTAGAGGTATGGAAATTAAAATGCACTTGGCCACATTGAGGATTTTGCTGCAAAATTGAGCAGTCCTTACGACCTTAGAGTTACATATGTACATATAATCGACAAAATAGTTTACAACTCACTGTATGGAATTTGTTAACAAATAAAGAAATTTTTTAATATTTTTACTCGACTGCCAAGGAAGAGTTTTGTTTCTCGCGCGTAAATTGTATATTTGTAAATTTCTTTATTATCACGTATCTTCCTATATTTTATTTAAAATTTTTCATAAAAAATTTTCTTAAAATAGATTTCAAATACATTTTATTTTTTTATAAATATAATAAACCTACATGTTTTAAATCATAAATTGGTTTAAAAACTTTTTGATAACTGCTACCTCTATATCATTTTTATATATATTTTTTCTTTTAAATATATGGTACTAATGGGCAGATTTTGTAAAAAATTTCGTTTCTAATCGTTTCAAATTTGTATGAAAAATAACGAAAATTCGTTTCAAAAAATATTTTTTCCATAGAAATTTCAAAACGAAAAAAACGTTTCTATTTACAAAATTTGCCTTTAAATGTTATTGTGCTACAATCTCTACTGTTGCTTTACATATACATTCATACATTTATTGTTATGTTTTGTGTTGAGTAGAATTATTAACCATATATGGCTCTATGAGCTTGGTTATTTTGTAAATTTTATGATAATAGTAATAAAACGTAATTAATCATTGTAATAGTGACAACTGAAATTTTCTATAAATAGTTTAGTTTCTTGTGAGTGCAACTGAACAGAAAGTAAAACGCTATCGAAAAAGTGATCGGCCTTTTTAGTTCATTACTTTTAAATAGTTTTTGTTCTCGTTTTTTTATTTCGTATACGTTTCGTATTCTCAACTTTGTTTTGGTTTCTTGCAATCGAGGTTTAGAATTTTTTTAATAATTTATTTTATTGAAATTTTGCTTATATTTTTTTTATAACTTATTATTTGGATAGGTGTTTCATACATTGAGCTCTTAATTTTTAGGGTTCCGTACACCAAAGGTGAAAAAAGGAACCCTATTGTTTTCGCTACGCTGTCCGTCTGTCCGTCACGCGGTATTTTCTCAGGAACCGTAAGAGCTACGGACCTGAAATTTAGACAGAGTATGTAGAACCTTGGCCACTACAACAGCAAATACATGAGAATTATAAATTAAAGGGTGCTCTAAAACGAGCGACGAAAAATGTTAAAATCCCATGTAATATACATACAATTGTATGTACATATGTATATTGACACTTGAAATTTGTAAAATTAGTGTATTTTTATATAGACTACAACAATTAACATTAAAATATTAAAAAATTTAAATTTAAGGGCTGTCCATCAGTTAATGCAATTTTGACTATGTTATTTTGACAACTTGCTATATCTTGGAAACCGTAAGAGGTAAACTCTTGAAATTTTCAAAAACGGTAAATGTTTACACGTGTAGCAATAAAATGCCCGTATAAAATAGTATTGACCTTTGGGAAACAAATTCAACTATGTAGAAAGTTCTAGAGAAATGAGAGAGTACACGGAGGTGTGCGTTTCAGGGAAAGAAGGAACAGGGGGGAATTCCTGAGGATATGAGGGTTTGAGTTGCCTCTTTGATAAGCAGGCACACTTGAATGAAGGGCAGGACGGGATACCTGGATCACTTTGTAAATAACACGACTTAGTATGTTCTTTCAATTCAGTACTTACATATTCTGGGTTTTATTGAATTCAGATCAGTGTTAATTTTATATGCGTAAAAAATACTTATGTATATGGAATGCAGGAGCCGCAGGACGTCTTGTTTCTCTCGTGTCAAGATTTGGAAAAAAAAAAGTGAAATGACTAATCGCAAAAATACAAAAAAAGGGAAAAAATGAACGAACAAAAAACCAGCGAATTCAAAAGTTAACTTACATATTCACAATGAATGCAAAGATGGGAATGCTAGATTGCTAAGAGATTTTTCTTTTTTTGTTTAAAGGAGTGAAACTCGTTTGAACATCCTGCGGCCCCCACATAGGAAATAAAATTTAAATTGTTTTTGCTAGTCGTTCAAATAAAATTTAAATTGTTTTTGCTAGTCGTTCAAGGGCTCGTAGAGCTCCTAACAAAATGCGTCTCGGGTTTGCAGCTGGCTCACTTGATGAAGTTCTGGGGCGGTGAGGAACTACCCTTGTTCGTTGGACTGGACGACGGTATGGGCCCAGGCGGTCTTGAACTCGGGCTCTTCGAGCACGCGGCTCTTTAGTTACACTCTGGCTCACATTCACCTGCTGCTCACTGCGAGTGGTTGTGGTTTCCCTTGAAGATGTGTGAAGCAACGTATGGTGTGCCCACCCACATTTTTTGCAGACATCGGCCGAAGTGCATTCATTTGTGGTATGAGACCGTGCCAGGCAGTTTTTGCAATACTTGTAAATGCGCACTTGCCGCTGACGCTCTTCCATACTCATGTTCAAAAACCTTTTGCAGAAGCGTAGAGGATGATATCGGCGACACACGCGGCACTGGTGGACGTTGGAGTTCCTTGGGCTCCTGTGAAGTATACACAATATTAATGGTGGTATTATGAAATAGAGTATAGTTAAGTTATGGCTGTTGTAAAAAATGCGAGGTTAGTAGTGAAAATGAGCATATATAGGAAGTGTTATGAGTTTTAGTGGATATGACATGAGAGTGTAATTGAGACAAACAAAGGAAGTTGGATTCTGGTAGGGAAAATTAATCGCAGTCTACTTATTCTCTGATATATCGACGGGTAGTACACAAAGCTTAGTTATGGGTCTAGTGACGGTCCCCAATTGTGTTTTTACATCAGCGACGCGGACTAAATTGTCATTTCCAAAATACGTTTTAACAATACGCCCTAGTCTCCATTCATTTGGGGGGAGCAAATCATCTTTAATAACTACGAGTTGGCCCGCAGCTATATTTTCGACCGTATTTTGCCACTTATACCTCTTCTGGATCTCTTTTAAATATTCGTCCTTCCACCGTTGTGCGAATTGGTGGTGCAAAACCTTAATCCTTTCCCAGCGGTCGCGTAAAGGGGGCGATTCCGTCGTGATTTCAGGGGCTGCTATCATAGGAGCTCCCCTTAAAAAGTGACCTGGGGTAAGAGCCAGTAGCTCATCAGGATCGTCTGACATAGGCGACAGAGGTCTGGAGTTTAAGACGGACTCAATTCGGGTTAAAAGAGTAGTGAACTCTTCAAAGGTATATTTGGTATTTTGAGCTACCTTTTTAAAATGAGCTTTAAATGATTTTACACCGGCCTCCCATAATCCTCCCATATGAGGGGCATTTGGGGGAATGAAGTGCCACTGAAAACCATGGGCTGAGTATTTGTCTATGATATCTTGTGACACAATACTTAGAAACTGGTCATATTCCAAGCGAAGAGATCGTTCTGCACCTACGAAATTGGTTCCGTTATCAGATACTACTTTTCTCGGTAGGCCGCGACGGCCGATAAAACGAGTAAAGGCAGCTCGGAATGCGTTGGAGGTTAAATCGGAGCACAATTCGAGGTGAATGGCTCGAGTGCAGAAACACACAAAAACGCAGACGTAACCTTTATGATAAGGGGCATTGCGTAATATGGAAGTTTTTATGGAAAAAGGGCCTGCAAAATCTAAACCTGTTGTTGTAAAAGGTAAGGAGAATGAAGAACGCTCTAATGGGAGGGCACCCATTAATTGGGACTTGACCTTTTGTTTGTAGCGGACACAAGTGACACATTTTCGCACGCAGAGACGAATAGCTGACTTCAGTCGCGGTACGAAATATTCTCCTCTGATGGCTCTTAGCATTAAGTTAAGGTCGGCATGCATAAGGAGGTTATGCGCAAAGTCGATAAAGAGCCTGCAAAATGCCGAGTTGACAGGAAGAATAATTGGGTGTCGCTCATTATACGCTAGGGACGAATTTGCAATTCTACCGTTCGCGCGAACAACATTATTTTCATCTAAGTACGGATTTAGGGGGTAAAGTGGACTTTTCTTGCTAACTTTTTTTAACTTTGTTAAAGAGTCAAAATCTTTAGCTAGGTGGGAAATTTGAGTCACATAAATTAATTTATATTTGGTTTTTAAGAATTCTTCGTGTGTAATGCGTGAGCAGTTTTTTATCAGCATTGATTTGGCTTCAGCAGAGGATGAATTTTGGGTTTGGGATAAAAGGCTCAAAGGGGTTTTTTTATCATTTTCAACTTTTTTCCTAATAGCACTGATAAATCGAAACGCGTATGTCATGACTCTGATCGCCTTATCCCATTTTGAGAAACGATTAAGTATTCCATCTTCATTAGCGACAAGGTGAAAAACCTCTACTTTTCGTTTTACCTCATAAGAGTTGTCTGTAATTTTTATGGGCTTTGGCCATTCTTCAGGGGTTTTTTTAAGCCAAGTTGGCCCCGTCCACCATAAGGAGTTCCCCACGAGTTGGTCGGCGGCACAACCACGAGAGCCTAAGTCTGCAGGATTATCGGCAGACCGCACATGACGCCAAGACACATTTCCCACATTTCGTATTATCTGTGAGGTACGGTTAGCTACATAAGTCTTCCAAGTGCTTGGAGGTTTCTCTAGCCAACTAAGAACGATGGAGGAATCAGACCAGAGAAAAAGTTCATAGTTGTAACAGGGTAATGAGCTTGTTAGTTGTTTAACTAATTTCGATAATAACAGGGCTCCACACAATTCCAGTCGTGGAAGACTGACGGGATTAATGGGAGCTACTTTAGTTTTAGCTGCAAAAAGATGGCATGTAATAGTAGCGGTGGATTGTATTCGAAAATATACCGCTGCGCAGTAAGCCTTTTCTGATGCATCGCAAAACCCGTGCATTTGAATAAGTAGAGAAGGCGCAAAACTTATCCATCGTGGGATCTTTATAGTGGAGATCATGGGAAGATTCTTGACAAAATTATTCCAACTTGCCAAAGTATCAGGCTTTACGTTATCATCCCAGTTAGTTCCCTCTAACCACAGCTGCTGCAGAATGATTTTTGCCTGTATAACAATTGGAGAAATCCACCCGGCTGGGTCAAACAGTTTGGCCACAGCGGACAGAATTTGCCTTTTCGTAATCGAGTTGACCGGGCTAATAGCCTGAGTTGTATATGAGAAGCAATCGGATAATGCATCCCATTGAATACCAAGAGTTTTGGTCATGCTTGTTTCCTTAAACTTGAGAAAGTCTGAATCTATAATATCATCTTTAGGGACAGATGCTAGTATGTCAGGGCAATTTGAAGTTATCTTTTTTAGCGGAAATCCAGCCGATTTTAACGCCAAAATAAGTTGAGTTAACGAGTCAACTGCCGATTGGATATCATGAGCCCCCGATAAAATATCATCTACATACGTTTCCTTTCTTAGAATATATGCCGCCTGGGGATACAAGTATTCCGAATCGTTAGCTAATTGAATAAGGGTTCTAATTGCTAAATATGGGGCACAGTTGACTCCAAACGTTACTGTTTTTAATGCAAAATCTTTGACGAGAGAGTTCGAATGTTGGCGAAAGAGAATTCGCTGAAATTGTACGTCTTCATCATGAACCAGAATTTGGCGGTACATTTTTTGTATGTCGCCATTGAAGACATATCTATAAAGTCGCCACTTCAAAATCAAGGTCATCAACTCTGCTTGTAATGTGGGACCCACATAGAGGACATCATTAAGAGACAATCCTGAACTAGTTCTCTTGGATGCATTGAACACAACCCTAACTTTGGTGCTACGGCTTTCGGGCTTGATTACTGCATGGTGCGGCAGGTAGAAGGAGTTGCAACCGTGACGAGATATGTTTTCTGATGAAACGGTCGGTTCCATCTGGTCAAGGGCTATATATTCGTCAAGCACATTGTGATATATCTGAGCTAGATCACCCTTTTTCTTTAGAGATTGCTCTAGGTTTAAGTATTGAGCCATTGCTGCAGAGCGAGAGACTCCTAGTCGTAAATCTTGTGAGAATTGGGATTTGAAAGGTAGTTTAACAACATAACGCCCTTCGGAGTTACGAAAAGTAGTTTCGCGATAGAGGGATTCACAAAATTCTTCATCCTTTGAGATAGGCCGTTGACCGGAGACTTCCTCTTCTTCCCAAAACCTTTTTAGCTGATCGCCAAGCGAATCCTCATAAACTTCAGTGGCTTCAATTGCAAATGTAGAGACACATTCAGTGTCTATGGGGCCACTTACAACCCACCCAAAGATAGTGCGTTGAGCCATTAGCGAGTGTGCCACGCTCCTGACACCTTCTAGAAGAATCTGAGGGAGAAAGTTGCTGCCAATGAGCAGGTCCACATGTTTTGGTAAATAAAAACTCGGGTCAGCTAGATCAATGTCTTTAAGTTCCTCTACAGGTATGTATGAACTGGATAGAGCAAATTTGGGTAGCATTCGTGTTATTTGCGGGACCACAATTGCCTCGATTTGTACGAAGCGGTCGTGGTTATCTGAAAATAGGGTAAATTTACACAAAGAGTTTGAGTTGGCAACTAATTCACCGCCAATACCATGAATTTCAAAGAGTCTCGTTTCTGTTGGCAGCCTAAGTTGCTGCTGGAGCCTTTTAGAGATAAATGTTTTCTCTGATCCCTGATCTAAAAAGGCGCGAGCTTTAAAGACCTCTCCTTGGTGATGTACTTTGACTACTGCCGTAGGTAGCAAGGTACCTGTTTTAGACGATCTATCACATGTTTGCGCAATATGAGTCGTTGTTGACAGAGTAGCTCTTGCTCTCGCCTGCGCTGATGTCGATGGGATATCATCTGAAGCGATTAAATTTCGGTTGGGAGTTGCAGGCCTAGTGAAGTGTAGCAATGAATGGTGACTTTTTTGACAATGACTACACGAAAATTTGCTTGGGCAGTCTTTTCGAATATGGCTGTATGCTAGGCAGTTCAGGCAGACATTGTTTTTTGACACAAACTGGTTTCTAGCCTGAGGGTCATAGCTTAAAAACTGGGAACAGTTTTTTAGTGGATGATTAGATCCACAAATTTTACAAGGGTAATGTGAGGAGTCTACTTTTGAAGCTTTGTATTTTGTGTCTTTAGTTTGAGAACTAGTCTGTGAGTCTTTTTTCCGCGCTTCTAAGCGCTCAACCACCTCGCACCTATGGGATAGGAACCTATCCATTTTTTCCCATTTAACCAAGTTTCTATGGGACTCTAGTGACTGCTCCCATAGAGAAAGTGTTTCTATTGGAAGTTTAGTGGAGCATAAAATTATTATGAATGGATCCCATTCATCTATTGGGACATCTTGTGCTTTTATTGCTGAGAGACAATCATTGATCGTTGTTTGAATTCTCTGAAGAGATTCGCTACTCTCAACAGTGATAGACTTCAAATCAAGAAGAATTTTGATTTGGTTTTCCACGAGAATTCTTTTGTTCTCATATCTTTCTTTTAAAGCTGTCCACGCAAGCGTAAAGTTTTCGGAGCATAACTTGTACTTCTTAATTATGCTGCCTGCTTGACCCTGGGCTTTCAACCTCAAATGATACAACTTCTGTACAGGGGGTATTTTGGGATTATCTATGTACACCGCAGTGAACATATCGCGGAATGATGGCCACTCTTCATACCCTCCATAAAAGATATCTGTATCGCAGGGTGGAACTTTTACGTGTGAGAAGCTATCCTCATTGAAAGTGGATTCTATAATGGGGATTGGAGTACCCGTTATGAAAGTTTTTTGCATGTCTAGAATTTTTGCCTTGCATTTGTGGAATGCTTTTGTGCATGCCAAATATTTGCCCGCTGCTGATTCCAAAACGGTTTTTTCCACTTTTGCATCCTTATCTGTGCGAAAGGATTTGTATGATCTTTGAACATTTCCCCATCTATCGTTAAGATCTTGAAGTGTTACTTCGAGGAGGGAATCTGTGAATTCGCTTGTGGTCACTTGATCGAATTCTGAGCAGAATGTGACAAGATTATCAGAGTCAAAAATAAACTCTTCAGTCATTTTTCGGATTTTTTTGATATATCTTGTCTGCACAATTTTGAAAATTCAGTGTTGAATTATCGCCAAAAATTGGTAAACTTATTGAAGTTTATTGATGGGATATGCTTTGTAATATCTTATTGCGTTAAATCCAATATAGCTTTAGGTAATTTTTGCTAACTTTATTTTGCTATAAATGTGAAATATGAATTCACATTAATTGTTTACTGGTGTTATCGAATACGATTTTGTAAACTAGCAATAACAATAATAGTAATGAGCAATAATGATGTTCGCTGGGAAACGAAACAAACTTTTAATATAAGTTTTTAATAGGGATTTGCTAAATTTATTTCATAAGAGATACGAGTTATATGTATGTATATAAATGTTCGCTTGGATGCGCGAATTTATTTTACTTATAGTAATAAAAGTGAATAAAACCTTAATGAAAACTTAATGTTCGCTGTGATTGGTGAATAGGATTTCATGAAACATAGATTTTGTGTAAAGGTTGTAAAACCAAACAACAAATAAATGTTCGCTGGGATTTGCGAAACTTATTTAGTTTAAAGGGTGAATGGAGACTTATTGTTTGCTGGAGTTGTCCAATAAGATTTTATGAAACATAGATTTTGTGTAAAGGTTATAAAACCAAACAAAAAATAAATGTTCGCTGGGATTTGCGAAACTTATTTAGTTTAAAGGGTGAATGGAGACTTATTGTTTGCTGGAGTTGTCCAATAAGATTTTATGAAACATAGATTTTGTGTAAAGGTTATAAAACCAAACAAAAAATAAATGTTCGCTGGGATTTGCGAAACTTATTTAGTTCAAAGGGTGAATGGAGACTTATTGTTTGCTGGAGTTGTCCAATAAGATTTTATGAAACATAGATTTTGTGTAAAGGTTATAAAACCAAACAAAAAATAAATGTTCGCTGGGATTTGCGAAACTTATTTAGTTTAAAGGGTGAATGGAGACTTATTGTTTGCTGGGATTGTCGAATAAGATTTCATGAAACATAGATTTTGTGTAAAGGTTGTAAAACCAAACAACAAATAAATGTTCGCTGGGATTTGCGAAACTTATTTAGTTTAAAGGGTGAATGGAGACTTATTGTTTGCTGGAGTTGTCCAATAAGATTTTATGAAACATAGATTTTGTGTAAAGGTTATAAAACCAAACAAAAAATAAATGTTCGCTGGGATTTGCGAAACTTATTTAGTTTAAAGGGTGAATGGAGACTTATTGTTTGCTGGAGTTGTCCAATAAGATTTTATGAAACATAGATTTTGTGTAAAGGTTATAAAACCAAACAAAAAATAAATGTTCGCTGGGATTTGCGAAACTTATTTAGTTCAAAGGGTGAATGGAGACTTATTGTTTGCTGGGGTTGTCCAATAAGATTTTATGAAACATAGATTTTGTGTAAAGGTTATAAAACCAAACAAAAAATAAATGTTCGCTGGGATTTGCGAAACTTATTTAGTTAGGGTAATAAAGGGTGAATGAAAACTTATTGTTCGCTGGGATTGGCGAAAAAGATTTGATGAAGCGTAAATTTATAAATTTTGTGTAAGTTAAAAAAATCATGCAATATTAAATCTTCGCTGGGATAAATCCAATACAATCTTAAAATACTCGCTAGGATTCACAAGCTTATTTTATACTCTTTTTTCCTTCTTCAAAATTGTTGGGATATAAAATAGTGTGTTAATCCTCAAAAAAACTTCCAAATAATATGTACAAACAATGTATAAATTCTTCAATTGTTAACTTCTCGCTGGGATTTGTGAGCTTATTTATTTTTCAATACATGCAAACTTGAAAAAATTTCTCAGAATATAAATGCTCGTTGGGATATGAGAATTATATTCGTAATATTTTTCGTTTTATATTTCGCTGACTTTATAATTTACTTTGATTTCAAAATAATCACAACTATATATGTATGTATGTACATACATATGTATGTACGTATGTATGTAATTATTTTGTGGTTTCTAATCTTAACTTTTATTGGCGATTTTTTAGTATTTACTTGAAATTACAGTCTGGCAATTTCATATAGAAAAACCCAAGTTAGGTTGCTAAGAGATTTTCCTGTAGTTTAGAATAAAGAGAGTTGGTCCAATAATTATTTAAAGAGAAACAGTTCCACTATAATGACTCTCTTAAGTTTTAAACGGGTAGTTGTATCTTGCAAAAACAAAGTGCATTGAAATTGCGGGACTTATTTTTAAGGTGTTTTGTTGCTGTATTTTGTAGCCAAAATTTGCTTTTAAACAAAATTAAAATTCGTAGTCGGTATGCACATATGTATGTATGTATGTTTGTATGTGTGTTTATAATTGCAAGAATTTTTTGTATGCTTGTATGGATGCACGTACATATGTATGTATGTATGTATGTTTTATTTAGTAGGTACTTACAGTTTTTTCCAATGTTGATTTGTGATTTTTCGAGGGCTTTCTCTTGGCATGTACATATGCATGTATGTATGTATTTACCTACATATGTAATTACATACATATGTATGTATGTATGTAGGTATGTGTAATGTTGACTATGGGATGATTTTCAATGGGCTGTTCTTCCAACCTTTATAACTTACTCCTCCTCGGCACTGGAATTCTAATCCGGAGTCTTGTTGAGGCGGCTATGACCGATCTTCTTGTCTTAGATCTTAGATTAGTTTTAAGAACTTTACCATAAAACTTTTGTTTAATACAACTTTTTCTTTTTTGTTTCTTTTATGTTTAATTTTTAGTTGCTTTATTTAAAAGTATGAAATTCTTTTAGTTTTTCTTATTTATGTATTTTTATTATGCTTGTGCACCTTTTATTTCTTCTGTTTAAAAAAAAACTTGATTTGAGTTATAATGCCAAAGAAAGAAAAAATGGCTTTTTAAGCGTATGTTCACAAGTTTGATGTTGGACTGTATGTTCAATTTGTTCTTTTATAAAACGTTGCCAGTTCGTTTAATTGCTCGTTAAGGACCATGTTTACACGTGTAGCAATAAAATGCCCGTATAAAATAGTATTGACCTTTGGGAAACAAATTCAACTATGTAGAAAGTTCTAGAGAAATGAGAGAGTACACGGAGGTGTGCGTTTCAGGGAAAGAAGGAACAGGGGGGAATTCCTGAGGATATGAGGGTTTGAGTTGCCTCTTTGATAAGCAGGCACACTTGAATGAAGGGCAGGACGGGATACCTGGATCACTTTGTAAATAACACGACTTAGTATGTTCTTTCAATTCAGTACTTACATATTCTGGGTTTTATTGAATTCAGATCAGTGTTAATTTTATATGCGTAAAAAATACTTATGTATATGGAATGCAGGAGCCGCAGGACGTCTTGTTTCTCTCGTGTCAAGATTTGGAAAAAAAAAAGTGAAATGACTAATCGCAAAAATACAAAAAAAGGGAAAAAATGAACGAACAAAAAACCAGCGAATTCAAAAGTTAACTTACATATTCACAATGAATGCAAAGATGGGAATGCTAGATTGCTAAGAGATTTTTCTTTTTTTGTTTAAAGGAGTGAAACTCGTTTGAACAGTAAAACTAAAAACTCCGAAAATTATAAAATCGCCAAACCGAAAAAAGTCGCCAAAACTTGAAAAAAATCGCAAAAAATTTAAAAAAAATCGACAAAATTAAAAAAAAATTCTAGCACTAAAAGAAATCACCAAATTCGAAAAAATCGTTTAAATGAAAAAACGCCAAAAACCGAAAAAATCGCCAAACGCGATAAATGCGACAAAACCAAAATAATTGTTTATGTGAAAAAAAATCGCCAAAATGAAAATAAAATCGCCGAAATTTAAAATAAACGCAAAAAACCAAAAAAAAGTCCTCAAAACAAAAACAAAACTGCCAAAACTAAGAAAATCGGCAAAACCAAAAAAAATCACCTATATGAAAAAAACGCCAAAATTAAGAAAATCGCCAAAATAAAAAAAAATTGCCAAAATAAAAAAACGCCAAAATAATAAAAATCGCCAAAATTAAAAAAAATTAAAAAACCAAAAAAAATTGCCAAAACGTGAAAAAAGTGCCAAAACTCAGAAAGCGCCAATAAATTCAAAAAACCCCCAAAACTAAAAAACGCTTAAAACCGAAAAAACCCAAAAACGAAAAAAATGCTAAATCTATAGTTTATATTGGCTAAAGTTCGCATTGAATTACATATCTCGTGCCCGTACGGAACCCTTCGTGCGCGGGTCAAAGTCGCACTTCACTGAATTTTTATTTTCTGATTACAAAAAAAAAATAATTATTTCAGATTTTTTATTGAGGAAATTATGTTTTAATAAAAATTTTATATGTATGTATTTACATGAAAATTTTGTTTGTTGTTTGTTAAGCTTTGTCAATGAATGTGCATTTCGTTCCGGCTTATGGAACTTAAAAAATTTTGAATTAAGCTAAAAAACTTTTAAAATAAATATAATTCAGTATTTAATCACGTATTTGTTTTAATATTTTTTTATTTAACGCGTTTCAAAATTACATAATACGAATTTAAACTAACAATAACAAATTTTAAAAAATGATGTATTTAATTGCACCCTATGTATAAGCAAAAATTGGCATGAAGTTAGCATAAGTGACAAAATTGAATTACGTGTTAACGAGTTCCTCCATACAATTTGACATTAAAAACGGTAGCATTTCTTAATTTTAACCCACCTCTAAGTCCTAGCATGATTTTTAATGTGAAGTTTCATTGCAAAGCTCTTTAAGATCATGTTCAATTTTGCCAGTTATGCTAACTTCATGCCAACTTTTTCTTATACATAGGGCCGTAGATATTTATGTATTTACTACTAGCTTTTACACGCGGCTCGCGGTGATATGTTTTACAACTGGCTAAACAATCAAACCCGCAACGAAAATTACACTAACCAACCCAAAAATGTGTTTTTCGGAAAAAATCCGTACCAAATAAAAAAAACCTGTTCCTAACCGGATAAAAAGTATCCTATATTTGACGCTGGTAATGTAGCTTTCCATTGGTGAAATAATTTTCAAAATCGGTTTAGCGATTTGGGCGTGAAAGCGTGACAAAAAAGAAACAAACAAACAAGCCCACTTTCACATTTATAATATTAGTAAGGATATTGATTAAGATTATTGCTATTATATATAGGACTGCAATTTGGGCAAATACTTTTGTAAAATCCCAAAGTACCACACTGATGGCATTTCGGCGAAGGTGTATTTATATTGCGTAATTTCGCTGCTGCTAACAATTTGATTGACGTTTTTCCGTTAATAGGTGCAATTAATTTCGTTGTCATAATAGGATTAATACACCTTTCAGGAATATAATTTAAGTTTACAGTAGAATTTGAAACCGATGGAGAAGTGTCCGCAAAGACTGTTGATGCAGTAACGACTTGGTTTGGTATTGTTATTGCTTGAGTACTTGTAGATATATTACAAATAGGAGTATTTATTTGCACAGATTCATTTGGTTCTTCATTAGCTGTCCCCAAGGAATTTTTATTGTTTACCGGCTCTTCCATTTGTATGAACCTTTCCGGAAATAGTTTCATGTGTTTAGATCTCTTTATACAAATTTGTGCAGTGTGATTAAAACGTCGACAATACGTACATCGTTTCTTTAATTTCCTAGGTGTTTTTGATTTACATTGTGAATGGGGAGGTTTTCTGGATTGACTTGATGCTTCAATATGAAAACCCAAAAACTCCAAAGATATGGCACTATTCGCCGGTTGCACCAAAATTGGAGGCGCGACTGACTTATTACTTAACTCACCCATATTCAGTTCCGATTCATCTATTATGTTATTAATTTGATTCATAATATCGTTATCGATTTGGAAATTATCTTCATTTATATTGGGCACATTATTTAAAGCAGAGCATTCCCTGTCGTTTGATAAGAATTCTTCCGGCGAAACTGTGGTGTTTTCTTCTTCATTAACATCTTGGGGCATTAGGTCTTCCGTTCGCCTCACTTTAATAACGGGATCCCTTTCCGAATTAGCATTATCATTCACAATAAGATTGTCGTTTTCTTGGATAATTGGTGGTACGTCAGTAGATACGCCTGTATTTTCAACTATAGATGCAACTACATTTTCATCTGATGTATCTTCAGTTTTCGAAACTCCATTCGGTGGAGCATTTGCGACATCCAGTTTTGCATATTTTAATTGTTCTTTGAATTCTTTTATGTCCGTAATATTTACAAATTTAATTTTGTTCTGTATATCATTTGGCAGCAACGCGTATATTATTTCCAATTTATTCTTCTCATTTAATTCTGGTTCGGTTAATTCATTAAACAATTCAAGCTTATCATCTATAAAGTCATCCTTACACTCGTAATCTCCATAATGGTGTTTTAATATTTCCGTATACACTACATTGGCAGGGCGTTGTTTTGAATATTGACTTTCTAATATTGTTAAGGCTTCTGACCAGGTTAGTATATTAATTTTTCTCCTTAGCCACCAGTTGTGGGCCTGGTCTGTCAAAAGATATTGCAATTCCTGCAGAGCTTGGTCATCCGCTATGCATTTGATGCGTTTATAATATTCAATGTATTCAATAAAACAATGTATTTTTTTTCTATTGTATTCTCCCGAATAACGTACAGGACAATCCAACAACGTGTTAAAATTCTTAATTAGATTTTTTAGAATTGCATTAATGCTGGTAGATGTTCCATGCATTATTTTGACTTGCTACATTGTATGTGTATATATGAAGACAGAAATTCACAATTTTGCAAATGTAAACAAATTATATCCATTTAAATCTATACATACAGCATATATGATATGTATTATTACCTTATTTATTGTTTAAACTAAAAACCACAAAGTATATCCTCTGTGCTAAAAACAATAAAAGCTGAATATTTTCCGGGAGTTGAACACAATTTGTAAAATTTTGTAAATAAAACAATTGTTTTTGTAATTTAAATTACTTATTGACACCAGGGCTGCCAGAAGATTTTGCTGAAAAATCTGCACTTTTTTGAAAAATCGGCATCAAGACATATTAATTGCGAAAATCGGGTGTGTTCGTAAATGCATCAATGCTCTGCATCATACATCCAAACTTTTATTTAAAATGCAATACAAGTTTGATTCTGAAGCAGCCATCAACCAGCCAGCACTATCATCCAGAGTAATTAAAAATTACTACCAAAATTAGAAAGTTTATGTATTAAAAACATTTTTTATTGTTTACATTTCACTTGAAACACTACAACATTCTGTTGGACAAAAAAATAAATAATACAAATTACTTATTGACAACTGTATAACAAATTATTTACATACAATATATCAAGGCGAATTCAGTATCAGGTGACCTTATCAGTACAAAAATTTTACAACACAAAAAACAACGTTTTGCTATGC
Source organism: Tachina fera (assembly GCA_905220375.1). Classification (NCBI taxonomy): domain Eukaryota; kingdom Metazoa; phylum Arthropoda; class Insecta; order Diptera; family Tachinidae; genus Tachina; species Tachina fera. The sequence goes on from LR999966.1 coordinate 80,673,432, forward strand.
TACAAAACCAATCTCAAAAGCACAGCATAGTAGTCTATGCTCAAAAGATTTCTGAGCAAATCTTTACATTTTGGTTCAAATTGCTCAATTTTGCATCAACAGCTGATAATCAGCCGGGCTGATAAGGTCGCCTTGACAATATATTAACCTCATTGAGTGAATTCACACAAAGTGAAGCTGTGTTTATTTATTTCCATATTTTGCTTACATATCTGTGGCAATAACGTCTATACCTGATATAATATGAAATATATTTCTGTCAGCAAACGTCAAATTTCATAGCAGAGAGAATCATATTACTCAATGTCTCCATATTACATGAAATTTTGAAATTTTGCTGTAACTTGAAGTTATAAGTTAGTTGTTAAAACAAATGCACTTACAATAATTTTATCAAGTGTGGTTAAATTTTAAGAGCCAATGTTGAATGTGAACCACACCTAAGCATCAAGTTTTTTCTGCATTTCATTTGACATTTCTCAATTTCAAACTTACTCAATTTCAACCATGGAAAGATACACAATCGCGCAACGCGTTAAAGTTATTCAAAGTCAACATCGGCCCTTACAATTTAACCGCCCTGTACATACATAAATAAAAGCATTAATTTTACCAGTCTACACTCAACATTATCTTGAAGCTATTGTTACGTATAATACTAATAAATTAATATTATATCAGATATAATATTATTTTCATAACATACATATATTTAGAAAACAATACTATGATATCAACTGTCAAAAAACGTACACATACAGAGATACTAGAAGAGAATTTTATAAAAATACACAGTACTATTAAAATAAACGAAGATGTTTACTGCACGGCTGCTTGGTAATTGTGAAATATTATGATATTTACAAGAGTACGTTTTCCCATAAATAGATATTAATATAAATATATTTTTATTCTCATTCTGCTGACGTTCTCTCTCATATTATATCAGACGCTATGTATGGAAAAACTGCTTAGGTCATATTTAACTGTTGCAGTAGAGCATTTTTAAGATTTCAAGTCGATTTCATAAATTTGTTTCTTTTGCAGTTAAACTATGAAATTCGGTATTCACTTGATTTTTTTAACATCGTTCTACGCTGTATAAATAATAGATTCATTCATTAACACAGAATCATCTTATCTCGACTTAAGCAGTTTACCTTTTTGCCACAGATATATTTAGTCGCGGTCAACACACGGTAATTTTAGTTGCGCAACTTTTTAGTTCATTGACGAGAGGGGATAGTGTAAACCGTGACTTATTCTGATAACCAAAAATTGTGTTCAATAAACATTGTTAAAATAAACACACTCTTTTTTGGCGCCATCTGTCAAGCAGTAGAAAACCATAAAATAAGTGTCAACACAATGACAGCTGTCAACTCGATTTTCCTTTCTTTCCGGTAACTGCTCCACAGAAGACGCTAAAGTACGTAAATTTATGAAAAAAATCATTGAAAATCAATACAATCACTTAACAAATATGTAATAAGTACAGAAAATGAATTGCATATGTACATGAGTTATAAATATTTTTTGTCCACAAAACAAAAATGTTGAAATTTCGACCATATATGTAACATTGCTGTGGTTGAAGTGGATTCAATATATAAATATGCACGAACATAGTGCACGAAATTTAAAAATAAAACCAAAGATATCAGTGCTTATAAAAAAAAGTTAATTCTGATTGTGTAGAAGTGAAATCTAATAACTTGAAAACAAAATAATTGTTGATGTGCTTAATATCATTTCAGCATGTTTATGCCAAAGGCTCATCGTGTGGCTATCTACGAATACCTCTTCAAAGAAGGTGTTATCGTAGCCAAAAAAGACACCCACGCTCCCAAGCACCCTGAACTGGAGACCATCCCCAATTTAAACGTAATAAAAACAATGCAGTCCCTTCATTCCCGTGGATTAGTTAAGGAACAGTTCGCATGGAGACATTACTACTGGTACTTGACAAATGAAGGCATTGAATTTTTGCGCAGTTATTTGCACTTACCTCCTGAGATCGTTCCTGCAACTCTCAAGCGTCCCACCAGACCTGAGACTGTTCGTCCCCGACCAGCTGCATCTGCCCGATCCGGAGATGTAAGTAAGACTGGTGAAGATCGTATGACCTACAGACGTGCACCTGGTGGTGCTGATAAGAAGGGTGATGTGGGGCCTGGTGCTGGTGATGTTGAATTCCGTGGCGGTTTCGGTCGTGGTCGTCCCCAATAAATATGATTTTTATATGGGTTATCTGCAACCTCAAGTACTAATTAAATCTTTTGTTTATAATGTGAAAAGATAAGTTTTTTATTTAAAAACAATTGGTAAAAATATGAAAAAATAGACGTGTATTTATTTAATATTTGACAAAATTTGGAGATCGGGATCTTGGGTGACTTTTTTGGTGTATATATTCAATCCGAATAACGTAACTGTGTAATCGCAGTTTAATGTATGATTGCATATTCATAAGAAACTATTAAATGCATATTGCACTTTATCAATAAGGGTATTAACTCAAAATTAATTTTCAATACACCAATAAACAATTTTAAAAAGGAAACGTTTATGAAAAAGATGTTGGTAAAAATCATAAAATCAGGTTTATTAAAATTGTCCATAAAAATTGTATTTATAAAATACAATTATTCCTCCTTTTTGGGAAAATATGGCGAAGTTTGTTCACTTGAAATTTTGCTTTGTTTTATAATCCAAAATCAAAATTGTAAAAGATGTCGATATCTGCGTGTATTTGTGTTGATAGTAAACGGCATGTAGCTTCATGATGATGCCAGATCCACATGCGCATGTGGATTTTTACATGTGTACTGCAGGCTTAATTAAAGCATATATGCATCAGCTGATCTCTACCCAGTTGTCAAATACCATATAAAAACTATTACCGCCGATGTTGACAACTGTAATAAGGGTACATATTTTTATCTTTTCTAGGTATGACAAATGAAGTAGTAGTTTACGCTAATCCGACTGCCTGTGTCAATGTACCTTACCACAATCACAGAAATGTAAATCAAGACTTCAAAGAAATAAAAATATATTCATGATACAATAATACAGGTAGCCGCGAATCTACAACAAATAAAACAACAGTGATTTTTATTACTGTTTTGTGATGGCAACTGTCAAAAAACAAGATACGTGTACTTGCGTTTTCTCTTGACTTTGCAAAGCTTGTTAGTATTAGTACAGCTTTAATAGGCACTGTGCGCGTGTGTTGGTAAAACATAAACAACATTTGGCAGATCAAGGCGTATTCACATAAGGTGACCTTATCGCTACAACAATACTAAAAACAACATGCAATTCGTCTGGCTTTAAAAAACCCCATCTGTCAAAAACAGTTGACTAATATACCAATACATACATACATATTTATAAAACACATACACTTTTCACTTTAAATGTAAACAAACATTAGATAAAAGAAGAGATTTTGACAATCGGGGTGCAAAGCAGTTCAATTAGGCTTCTAACACCTGATAATCATCTGGACTGTTAAGGTCACCTGTTATCAATTCGCCTTGTTGGCAGATCACATTACAAAACAAGCAAAACAACTGGCTCTCGTGGTTATCTGTATTATTGTATCATGGATACAATTATACTAGGTACATGCACGACTACAACAAAATTACAACATAAAAAAACATGCATTTTGTTGGTGTAAGCAAACAAATAGTTGTTGTTTTTAAAAATAACAAGTACAGGGTAACTAAAGTACAATTGCAGACGTTTAAGTCCTAACAACTTTTCATGTTGGATATAAAAAGTTTATTAACTTTAAGTTTGAATAAAAAACATATGTATCTATTACTTTTATTATTAAACAAAAAATTCTATCGTGTATTTTTATTAAACTAATGAACTAAACATTCTTCATCGATTTTCTCGAAAAAAAAGCAGAAGCAAACCGACAATTTTATTTAGCACCTTGTAAAGAAAGTTTGACAACTATTCGTATTGTATACATTAACAGTGTGGGCTTGTGAATGTACCTGTTATAATTGTATCATGAATATATTCTTGCTTTAACGCCGTTAACCATACTAATCGGCTTCGTGCTGGGGTATACTTAAGGAAAATTCTTGGAACGTGTTGTATAATATTCCACTTCAAAGTAAATAACCCTTGTTAAAAACTATTTCTTAGAAATAATTTGTCTTCTTCCAGTTTGTTATGTCTGCTCCTGCCGCCCGTAACTCAGTTGGCCTTATTAAGCGAGCATGGAATGAAATTCCTGATATTGTAGGTGGGACAGTGTTGGCTATCATTGGCCTAGGTTTAGCTGGGATCGGGCTGACTACTTACTATGGCAATGATGGTGACAATCGTCGTTACAAGTTGGGATATGTAGTAATGCGCCCTGATGACCCCAGGGCGGCGAAAGTTCATAAGGATTAATTGAAATAAAACGAAGTGTTTCGTGTTTAATAATATACATGTTAAGCGTTTCCAAATTACTTAAACCAATAAATTGTTATTCTCGTGTTAGAATATTTCAGATTTTTTTATTTGTGACTCAGCTTTGTATGTAAATTTAATGCTTTTTTAGTAAGAAACTTTTTCTGACAAAGTGTACATAATAGTAAAGAGTTTTCCAATGGTGCATCTACAGTTACAGAACATTTAGAATCACCTGTGTTCATCAAATATTTTCCACATTTAGTTGGAATATGAACGTCAAGCAGTATATTGTCAGCCTGGTTTAGGGTTTTCGAATCTGAAAATGCGCTCATTGAGTTGTCATAAGATGTCTCATTAACAGATTCTCCGATGTTAAGTAAGCGTGCATAGCTCTCCTCGAACTCCCTTTGTGATAAACGAAATCTTTTAAGAAATCTGTATGAAATTTCCAATTGTTTTAAGCAATCATAACATATGAACTTTGGATATTTGGAATCATTCGTTATAGTTGCTTGCAGGCAGTATTCTAACATATTTTTTATAAATTTTGTAGATTCTTCAGTATCTTGGATTTTTAATAATTTTTCTTTGTTAATATTGCAAGATCTGCACAAATTCTCAAAAATATTCATATTAATGCCTAAACCTAAACCACAGATATAATATGATAAGAAATCTAATTTTGTTGTTTGTTTTTGTTTATTTTGTATCAAAGTCTCAAGTATAGAGCCGAAAAAGAGCCGTCGTCGAAGTTATTTTTGTATTAGCCGTCGTCAACGTGCAGTAATACAGGTAGTCGCATTATTAACATTGGTCATCAAATGTTTCATGCCACGATACTTCGAAGCTTAACATAGCGTCCACACCTGATGAATTTATATCATGAGGAATGTCAAATTGATATAACACTGGGTCTTCACGTAGCAATTCCATTGCTGAGAACAAGCAATAAAGCGCACAATTCACGTTCAAAATGCGTGACCTGAATTATAATAGTATCGGTGAAATTTTGTCTGTATGAATCACACCGACGATGCTTGAAGCAAAATCTATTTGTTTTATTTTTGCACATCCAATGTTTTTTGTATGCATGCATACAACACAAACATAAAAAATTTGATTGCGTCCATGAAATTTCCTACGTGTAGACAGTGATTGCCATAAGTGTCAATCCATTGCTCAATGATTGCTGTGCTGATTGCTCGAGCAATTATTGCTAATCAATCTTTTTTTCACTTTTGCTGTATTTTTCGTTAATGTTTGCAATACAGCGAATTCGAACAAAATATAAAAAGACATAATCTGAAATCATAAAAAAGCACAACTAAACGTAATTTTTTTTTACTTTTACATTCGAAATATATATTTTAGTCAATACCTACCCCATGAATGTTTAAGATTTGTGGAAAAAATTGCCATACGTGTTGCCCGCCTCAAGCAAGAATCAAAAGTACTGATATTATTCTGCTAACGTTATTGCTTGTTTTGAGCAATGAAATTGCTACGTGAAGACCCAGTGTTATAGGTTGCAAAAGCATTAAATTGAGCAGTCTACACATATAATTTACTTGAAGTTATTCTTTAAGTTAGTCAAACAATGTCAGGTGGAGACCGCTTATAAAAAATTAAACAGGATGCAAATTAGATATTTCTGACAAGTATTTTTCAAATATTTGGTTGATTCATCATTTTGGTTTGGTTATGGCTATGGCACGTCTAATTTAAGCTTTATATGAATTCACCTTTTAACTGTAAAAAAATTCGTGGTGAGAAGGAAAAGGCTTGTAAACAATTATCTGATAATATTTATACATACCGCAAACGTAAACGGGATATATTTTGTCTCTAGAAGCGTATAGATTTTATTTTAAAAGTTTTGTTTGAAAGTTTATTGAAAATTTAAACGAATAAAAATGGAAAATGATAATTGTATCGCAATAACTCATTTCATAAACCCCCATTTATTTTGGTATAAAACAATAGAAGCTCCTGGTGAACAATTCCACGTGCTAAACAATTTCGAGCAAAGATTATTGGAACTTTATAGAAATAAGCCATTATGTGATAATTTGTTGCGCCCACAAATCGGTGACAAAGTTGCAGTAAATTTCATAGCATGGAATAAATATATACGTGCAAGAGTTTTGCAGAAAGCAGAATTTCAGCAAGAGGAGTATATAGTGTGGGCTCTTGACTATGGGTTTCCACTGCTTACGAAAAAGGAATATTTAAGAAATTTACCTACCAGCTTACAAACGGATATTGGTTATGTTCACGTTGGCGGCATTGCCAATATACTTCCAGCTGAACAAGAATATGACGACATAGAAGGTAATTTAGTTATGGTCACGAAAGATAAATGGCTGCAAAAAACTTGTGATATGTTAGAAAAGCTTTTATCAGACGCCAGTTCAGTAAGTTTCACTAAGCAATACCAAATGGAAGATGGTCACTCATGGGGCGATTTGATTGTATTGAATCATAAAGGAGTCCAAATTAATACCAAGAAGTATTTATTAAATACAATGAATGCAGTTGAAGAAGATGATATTATTTTCAAAAAAAATTGTTGCAAGTTCGAAAGCATTAAAATTGCTCCTTGGCTTTCAAATAATCGTAATACTAAAATGAAATTTAACAATATTAAACATAATTACATTGAACATTCATTGAAAATGAGTGCAACTTTAATTGATGAGAATGCTAAACGTAAAGTAGAGGATTGGCAAGAGCGAAATGAAAGGAAAAAAACTGAAGCTGCTATGGACATACTTGAGAATACCTGCGAATTATCTGAGGATATCGTAGATGATATTACATTCGATGACTCTGCATCCGTGACTGATAACCAGCATAAAAACTACATAGGAAAAGCTGGGTTTTTAACAAAAACTAAACAGCAAAAGTATGCATCCGACAGAGATATACCACCACCTCCATCTGCATTTACGAAGTCTTCTGAAATAAGTGACATGATGCTAAACGTAGATTGGGCAACAAAACAAATTTCACAGCTTTATGTTAAGGAAGAGGCTGAAGAGTGTAATTCTGGACTTCACTTGGATTCAAATGTATCGATAATATCAGGAGATACTAGTGCTAAATTGATCAAACAAAATTTACTTGAAACGCGTAAAAGAGTTGCTCGTGCCGGAAAAGAGAAGTTAAATAAAGCTATGGTAAGTGAAGTGCAGATACATAAAATAAATAAATCTATCTATATATGTATATAAAACAGGATGTGTGTATGTATGTATGTAACGTATGGACTCCAAAACGGCTGGGTCGATTTTGATAGAATTTTCAGGGAATCTTCAGAATATCCAGGCGGGTGACACTGTGAAGTCTGATTTTTGATTTTCGGTCTGTGGGCGGAGGGGCGTGGCAAAATCCAATTTTGATATTGCACCAATAATGCCATTGGGAGGGGTAGCGAAGCACATCGGGTTAACCTAATAATAAATAAATTCCCAAACAAATTAATTTTCCAAAGTTAAGTAAACTCGTTTTGATATTTTTTCTAATCACGCCTGGAAAGTAAGAAAAAAACCCTTGTTCGAAAACATCAAATTATGATTTGATAATCGCCAAATGCATTACAATATACCTATTTTGTTTATTGTCAGAGATACTGGAACACTTTTTTTCATTATTTGCGTTTTCTAACAGATGTAATATCATGCCTATAACTACTAAACTTGTACATTTGAATATTGTTCATATTATTTGCCTCTTAGAAATAACTTTATGATATTCGTATTTAGCAGGACTTTTTAATATGTTGTTTTTTTATACATTTTAAATTGTTTTGTTTATTTAAAAATTTAAGCAGTCCATGAACTTCAATATGTTTAATATGTCTGTAAGGTTGTTTGTACTTTATTTGCTGTTTGTTAAATATTTCCTTGTTCTTTATTTTGGTTTAAAAATTATGGTCACCGTAAGGATCGCACATACATATAATGGGAAATTTTTTGGTTTGTTTGTTAAATTGGTCATTGCAATTGCCAATTCAGATAAAAGTGTATAGTTTATTCAAAACAAAATTATTCTAGCAAAAATGGTAGGAAATAAATCTTAAGATCGTGGCATTGCTTGTGTTGCCAATTTGTGGTGCCATTTTCAAAATGTGTATAGCGTCGTCTTCATTATGTTTTTTATATGGAAAGCATGGCCACACAACGGAAAATATCGGAAATCACAAAAGTTGCCGCCAGTATACACTATTGTGATGTCACAAGTGTGTACTCGGCATAATGGTGCTTAATTTTCTACATACAAAATGTCACCTTGTTGAAAGGTACATGCATAAAATGTCTGACACAACCCTGTACATTTTCAATTTACAGGACATCAATATTGGCGATTTACACGGAGCGTAAAGTGTAATGCCTTCATATTTGAAAGGGTGATTTTTTAAGAATATGTACTACTCTTTTGAGATTAAAATTATCAAATTATTTGCCAGGGTGTGCAGAAATATTGGAAGCATAAATTAATATTTAGGAAATTGAACATGCTTATGTTGCCACAACTATCAAACTTGTATATTTCAAATAACTTTGTTATGATATATAGCAGTCTTCATTTAATTAGGATTTTTATTAAAATCTCTTTCAGTTTAATCCACAAAATGAAACAACAACAACAAGTAACTCAAGAGCATGCGATAGCTATCCTTATCAATTACTTGAACAGTCATTATCGTCATTGAATAATACAACAAATGATAATAAACAGGTTGGTAAATTGCCTACATAAATAGATAGTGGATTAAAACTAATAAATAATTATTTTAAGGATAACGAAAGTCAATTATCGGCAAGAGATAAAAAGATTAAGCAGTTAATTGAAAAGCGAAAAAAATTCTCAGCTTCAAATTTTGGATTATCTAATGATAGTACGCAAACAAATAGTACATCGGAATTTCAATTTCCTGCAAACGACAATCAAAATAAGGTAAGAAACTATATTTGTAATTATATTTCATTTCGAATTACAAAGTAAAACATCTGATAACATTGAAAAATCGTTGAGTGATACAATATAAAATACGGACGGACCTGTTCTGAAAATCACGGCTATTTTAAAAACAAATTATTAATAATAGAACTTATCGTGGTCGGCGTTATGCGACTTCAAATTCGACTATTTGTAGTTTATTAAAGAAAAAAAGGTAAATTTTTCTTTAATCTAGTACAAAACGCCTGATTTAGTCCACAAAATTGCCAACCACAACAAGGGGGATTATTTTTGTTTTTAAATTTTTTATAATTTTTGATAGAATATTTAGGCTATTTAGGCTTTTATTAACTTTTATTTTTTTTAAATCACTGTTTTTAAATTGAAATTCTTTATTTCATTTCTTATTATCTTGAATTATCTTGAATTTTCTGAATTTCAATGAAAAAATGTTATAGTGCAAACTAATGCACATTATTACGATGTCACAAAATGCCATAATGTATATTCAGCATAATTGTAAGCAACACTTATGGAAACTATTATTGCACGGAAAGACAATCTCCTTTATTGTGGTTGGTGTATTTCGAATTTGGTAACGTTTTTGTAATATGTACATATGTATGTATGTATATAATCGAAGTCGACATACGCCAATAAACTTAAGGATTAATAATTTTATGACTTTTGTTACTTACTAACACTAGTTTTTTTTCAAACTGGCAGACTAGAAAACAGCGGAGTGATGATGATGGCGATGGAGATATTATGAAATCTTCCAACAATTTAAATTTTGAACTTAAAGCCAAAACAACAAAATCAAAACAAGACGATAAAACAGAGTGGTTACCTCAGATGAATTCAGTTAATTTGGTTTCAAAAAATAGTGTAAAGGAAAGTTTAAAGGTATGTATGGACATATTAATTTTAGAAAAGAAATATTTAAGAAATTATAAAAGATATTCACGTCATTATTTTTTTAGTATGGCGAAATTGAGCAATTTTTGTTTTGTTGTCGTGCCATATAGAATGTCTTTTAGAAGACAGTATTACAATTGGTAAAATTGGTATCTTCGCTTTCAGTGGCCACTTTGTCATCAGCCTTAGGTTAGGTTAGAAGGGTGCTGTGTTGTAACACACCAAGACTAAAGACCCAGAGCATTTTTATTGACGATTTCTGTATTATAATTGACGCTTTCTGTATTAAAAATGGAAAAAGTGAAGTTTCGATGTGTAAGAAGGTTGGCTCTAAAAGCCACGAAGATCTCAGCTACATTCAATCGGTAGTCTAAAAGAACTGAATGTAAAGAATTTTTTATTGTTAATTATTATTTGTTTAAATTCATAAAAGGTGCAAAAAAAATCATTTTAGAGGAGAAGTAAAGAGAGAGGAAGAAGCTGCATATAGAATTTTCACTTTCTACCTTCTATCGTTTAGGTGCGATGATACTACATGAGAGTTCAATTTGTTTTTACTTCAATATCATTAAAATTTTTATATTTTACGCCCTTTTTTTCGTTCTCAACTCAACTTATTTCGGCCATCTGAGAGGCAATCCAGACTCAGACAAACAAACTGAGCCGAGTTGATAACGACAATGTTATGTTATGTTATTTTTCATAAAACTTGTTTTGATGAAGCGAAAAGCAAGATCTGCAGAGAAAATACATTTATTCGCGTTGCGATTAATTTTATGCAGGAAATTATTAGATATCATAAAATATTCGTATGATTCATGCGAAATTTTGCAACAAAGTGAAAAAAATATATGTGCTATTATGTTGCATGCCATGTAACGGCTGTCATTTTTGTAAAAAAAAATTTGAATTTGTATTTGTATTGACAATCCGTGTATAGTATGAAAAGCACTTCAGTAATATTTCATATTTCCTTATATTTATAGCTTTCGCAAACTGGCTATGACAGTTTTACCATGGTACCGGGTGGCTTCGATATAACGCGCCTTCAAACTTATAACAATGAAGAAAATCATTGGCATCGTAAAAAATCCACACTTGCTGATAATGTTCCACATGACCAAACATCATCGACCGATGAATTACTTTCCAATAAGTCAAACGATCAAAGCTTTTCCTCGTCGGATTTTACTTTAACAAAGTCACTGAAGGGACTTCCTCAAACCACAAAAAATCATTTTAATCAAATTGATTCTATATATAACATACGTAATAATGGTAATATTGCGGGTTCAATTAAAGAATTTGAAGTTAAGAATGTTGGTGGAACCAACTCGTCAAGTGGGCTTTCAATGTAAGTTTTTTTCCTATATTATTGCTCGACAATTATTTTTCCTTTATTAGTCGTTTTCTGTAATATTTAATTATTTGTTTTCATAACTTTTATATTCAAATGAATATTATATTATTTCATGTTTAATGAATAAAACAAAACTAATTTTTTATTTTTAAAAATTTTGTGGTTTCATTTATCTATAAAAATGGATCAAGTCTTAGGTAAACTTAATTTAAGAAAATTAATCTCTTTTAGGGTCATTAATACAACATAGCGTTAGTTAAAGCTAGGATGTTATAGGACGTATAAAAATTTTTTCATTATTACAATTTTACTTTAACCTAACATGAGCGGTAAGATAAAGGCAAAGTTCATCCTAACTGGTAAGTTAATTAATGTAAAGTTGTAATAATGAATAACTTTCTGTAAGTCTCACAAAATCCTACGTTTAACCAACGAAAAGTTGTAATAATGGCCCCTTGTGTTTATTTTAAAATTGAATCAAGTTTATTGTGTCTATATTTGTTCGCATTGCTATGTAAAAAAGAAAATAGATTTTTTAAAGACTTGATCCAGTTTTAAAATAAATGAGACATGAAATATAGTATACATATATCGTTAGCTTAATATAGAAAGCCCATATTTACTTTTTGTATATTTCGATAGAAGAACAACTAATGTATCGAAAAATGCAAAAAATCTCGGTTTAAAAAAATCATTTCTGTATTATTATATACATATGTGTATGTATGTATGTATATATTCTGTATTATTATATTATATATTATTATTTGTATTAAGGCAACGATAAGTATTTAGTGAACAACGAATGTTTTGAAAGGATATACATAATGAATTTTGAAAGTCTTCGAAAATTATGTTTGTCCCAATAGCAAGCAATTCATTTACTTTGAAAGGGATGATCAGGAGTTAGAATTGTGAAAAATTCACTTAAAAGCGTTATATTTGTGGTTCACAATCTTGTTGAAGGTTATTACATACATCTTTCCTTCTACTTGCTTTGAGAATCAAATTAAAATTAATTCCAAACAATATTTAATTGGCACACAGACATCAAATTCGTGCGAAAGAGAAATCAGAAACGTATTTAGCTCCTTTGAAAAACGATAACTCTTAAACAGTAGAAATCATATTTTAAAAAATTCAAATAAAAGACACTGGAAAATAAATCGCTTTGTTTTTTCAAATCCAAACCAGCGTGATATTTTCTTATACATTTGTTGGATGTTTTTACGTTTATTTGTGTATCATCGTCCTAAGGTTTACCAAATATGTAATGGACAACGGTTTTAATTTATTTTATTTTTAACCCCTCACCAAAAAAATCGGTTTTACAAGTTTGTAGTTTGTCTCTGTGTATCTGTGTGTCAGTTTAGTTTTTTCTGTTTAATAAGTGACTTGAAGAAAACCGGTCTAACCGTTTAGAATATATCACCACTTTTCTCGATATATTCGTGGTTTTTAAAATTTTTAATTTTTGTTATTTATTTCTTAAAATGTTTACAAAAAATATAGTTCTTCAAGTTCATCTCAACACACCCAGAAAAGACGCCAAAGAAAGCAGCTTAAATCGCCAACTTCACAATTATCAAAAATTGATAAAATTTTGCTGGAACATAGTATTGAAAAAGAGATGGGAAATGAAAATATTTTGGATTTACAACTTCTAAATACAAGCTCAAGCTCACAAAAGTCCTTATTAGCGAGTTCGCCATTAATTGATTTGAGCACCAATAACATTATACCCTCTATACAACAAAATAATAGTATTAAGAGCAGTAGTTCTCGTTCCTCTTCCTCAATGGAAAATATCAGAAATGAAAAAATTCATAAGGAAGTTTCCAATTATGAAGTTTTAATGGATGTTAAACGTACGGAATATTTGCCGACTGTAGAAGGTGAATACAAAATCCAAACAAAGTTCATTGATCATTTGGTACTGGCACACTCGAGCATTCAACTTATGCCAATAGAAAATATATCGGACGCCCCATTTCTACCAGAAATTCATGAAGAACTGCGCCAGATGCGCGTGAATAAAGTTTATCGAATACAGGTATATTCGTGGTCTCATGTTTTGCGAAATAACTCTTTGTTCGTTGTGAACCCTTCGAAATCAGGTAAAACCTGGTCTTATTTGCCGCCCTTATGCAGTTTGCTTTGCTGTCGCAAAGATGGATTTAAAGCTTCGTATGGGCCAGCCGCAATTATATTAGTGGCTTCACTAAAACATGTCGAAATAGTGAACAAATATTGTTGTCGTCTGATGAATGGTTTTAAAGCTGAAGCTCCTACATGTGTACCTTCCTATGGCATGCGGAATTTAGTTGAAACTAAAGTTCGTTTACTCAATGGCTGTGAAATATTAGTTGCAACACCTTCGAATATTTTACGTCTGCTATATGAAAACGAAAACGAACCTCTATTTGATCCTGAACGCTTACAGCACATTGTGATCGATGATATGGACATAATGATGTCCAGATCTCGACAAGATTTTGAAAATGCCTATACAATACTGTTTAAAATGGTGAGAACATCAAAAAACAAGAAATTATCTCCACAACTCATTGTAACATCTCGAGATTGGGATGGGTTAATGGTGAAACTTATTCGGAAATCCAACCAACCTTTACTTTTAATAGGAGATTTTCTAGAAGCAGCCGTGTATGGGCGAGCTTCTCTTACTGTAAAACTAAAATCGTATTCAGAAAAAAATGACAGTATATTGAAATTTATACAGAAAATGTCTGAATGTGCAACATGCATGGACAATCGTACGATTATAATTTGCAACGATGACGAAGACGTTCAGAATATATATAAATTTTTACAAGAATGTGGATATCCGTGCTTAGTTTATTATAGTCGTTCAACAGAAATCGAACGTGTTGCAGTTGATGAGTGGAAAAAACAGGTAAATTCTTGTGCATTATGTAAATATGTATGTATTTGTTAGTTTGTTTTTAATATGTCTTAAAAGAGTGTGTGAAGGTCTTATTCCTAAAAAATATTTTTTATTTATAAAACAGATTTTCATACAAAATTTGTTTTATAAAGCCTTTATAAAACATATTTATTTTTAACCCTCGAACAAAAAGAGGGGTGTTATAAGTTTGTAGTGTGTGTCTGTGTGTATGTATGAGTCCACCTACAGAAACAAAGGGCTGGACCGATTTTGATGGATTGTTCTTGGCTACATATGTATGTGTAAAGAAAATCGGTCCAGCCGTCTAGATACATACATATGTATATTCGAGGGTTTTTAAAAATATTAAGTTTTGTTATACATGAATATGATACATATCGCATGTAATTTTGCAAAAAAGTTTGTGAAATATTTTATACGATTATCCATTGAAAAATAATTCTTATTTGCAAACTTCCCACACTTTTTTCAGAATATTGTATGTAGATTTATAAAATTATTTATTAGAAATAATGTGAAAAACAATTATTTTGATTACGTCGAAGGTGTCGTCTTCTCAAATTTTAATCAGCACTGACGCGCGTTTCAAAGAGCTTAAAGTACAAAATGTGAATAATCTCATTCACTATTCTATGCCAACATCGTGGACACAATTTACATTAAGATTTTCCGCATTAGCGCGTACTTACAATAATTATATAAGTCACTTCGAGAACAATATTTTGTGTACCGCTGCCAGCATTGTTAAGAAGAATAATGCACATTCGATGATACTTCTAGATGAAAATAACAATTTACAATTGCCACGCCTTGTTAATTTCATGCGAAAACATAACCAAATAGTACATGATGATATTTTAGCGGTATCGAGACGAGTATCGGAAGAACAACGCATTATTAATAATATATCACTTTTATGTTCGCACCTCTTAGAATTCGGTGAGTGTGACGAACCACGTTGTGATCAACGCCACGAACTTACACGATTGGATGTTATAAAAAAAAGCAATGCTATACCGTGTAACGGTGAAATTCGTATACATGTTTTAAAAGTATTTACTCCTACGCACTATGCAGTGCGCTTATTGCGCCATAAACCTGTTAATGCTGTGAAATGGCTTGAAATTCGACGTTCCAGCGAAGCATTAAGTTTTAGTATACAACTAAACATGCACTATAGCAATGCTGACAACCTTTTGTTACATTGGCCGCCACATGTTAATGACTTGTGCATATATCAGTATGCAGAAAGTTTCAGAAGGGCTCGTATACTAGAAGCTCCTACATTACAAGATAAAGAAACTAATGTAGTACAAGCTAATCTGAGAATAAATCTTCGACTTATCGACGACGGTAGTATCATTGGTTCTGTGAAATGCAGTGAAATCTTTGTGTGTGATGAAAAGTTCAAGGAATTTCCGCCCCAGGCAGTTGATGTTCGTTTAATGAAGGTAGTCCCATTTGACAATGAACGATGCTGGGACTCTAAAAGCACTAAGCAAGTGCAAAAATGGATAATGGACGATATGAAATCAAATTATGTTGTACAGGCGAGTATCGACTTTTCGCTGGCGAACACAATATGGGTAAAAAATTTGGTGGTCATGGAAAAGTTAAATGGTATTGATGCCTATTGCCAAGTTGTTAATTTGAAAAAGTCATTGTTAGCAAAAAGTTTTGGTGTTCTATATAACGGTGAAAGAAAACATGTTCGTGATCTTGCTGAAGAATTTAATTTACTAAATTCTTGCGATTGTGGTGATGATGACACCACCGTAGACTCTGATATCGATTACCAATCGTGTAAAAATGAAAGTATAAATCTAATAACATTTTCATCCTCAAATGATGAAACAGCGAATAGCAGTATGGAAACAGCTGAAACGGCCTCAAAACAAGTAAAAGATATACACAATAACACTAATGATGTGAACGGCCCGGAGAAGAAGGTAAAATCTGGATGTGCAGAAATTGAACTGGAAACGACGCATGAAGAAGAGAATTGGGATATTGGCCAACAATTTGACGAGGTAAATAAGTTTGATATATAAAGTTTATTGTATGTATCCTCCTTGTTCTGTAAACCGAGTCGATTTTAACAGAATTGTGTATTTGTTAATGACACGATTTACAACATTATTTTAAACAATTTAAAAGCTTTGATGTTTCAAATATAAACAAAGATCGTATTACAATAGCAAAAAAAAAGTATTTTTGAAAATGTCATAATTATAATTACCCAGGCAGAAATTGTGACTTTGCCCAAAAAATATGTACCACCACAACACTGTAAATACAAAATTACGGCTCTTCCAAAATTTTTGTACCACCACAGTACTGTAAACACAAAAAATGACTTAACGTTTACAAATGCCGCGTCCTTAGTAATGATATACCACTACAAGACTAAATACAGTCAAAAATCCGACGTTAATATCCCAATACCCCGTTTACAATAATTCTATACCGCTACAACACCGTAAATACAAAAATTTGACTTTAGTTCCCCAAATACCCCGTTTACAATAATTCTATGCCGCTTCAACACCGTAAATACAAAAATTTTACTTAAGTTGGGAAATTTATATTGTGACGACCTTATAAATTTGTATTTAGAGTATTGTGACAACATTGAAAACAAGAGTCGGAGGACGGTCATTCGGCGTTATCATTTTAATGTTATGAGTACATTAAAATTTTGGTAACCGAATGTTGTACTGATGTTAGTTGTACCCGCAGACAATCGTAGCAACGTCGTGCTGATTGTCTTTTTTTGCCTGGGTAGTTTTAGGAATGGAGAATTTGATACGGCTTAATATATACAAACATATTTATTTATGTATTTCATAACTTTCCGGTTTCTAATTTTATTTGTAGGTGTGACAACTACATTTTAATCCGATTGTCCAATATTTTTCCGACGAAAAATTTATTTTTTTTCCTTTGATGTAAAGAATAATCGCTTTGGATCCGGCAAATCTTGGGAACACTATTTATTTTCATTCAATGAATAAAATTTATTTTACATTATTTTTACTTTTTCTTTGTTACTATTACGAGTATTTTTTGTAGAGAAGAAAGAAAATGGCAAAAATCTTCAGAAAGCTTTTAATAGTTTATTTTACCTAATTTGATCGTTTCATGAACAAAATTTTATGAGAACTTGTTATACATATGTATGTATAAGCATTTAAATCATATAATGGAAATAAAATGATTTTGAAACATATCGTTTTGGAAAGAAGTGATGGTTTTCTTACAATTTCTGCAATCAGTTCAGGACCAATCGTACTTTATTGACTTTAAAAAAGTAGACTACTATTTAAAACATGAGTAATACAGAACAATTTTGAATTGGACCGTATACATTTTATGACAATCAGGTATGTGATATGCAAAATGATCGATTTCAAATGATATTTCGTAAAGGTATGATGATTAACGATTATGAGAATAATTTGTGAACCAACCCCATGTTATTGACATCTAAAAAAACAGGCCAGAAGTTAAAAAATATAAATAATATAATATATTTAAACTAAACTCTAAAGTATACGTAGCAAAAAAAAAAAACAAGACAAAAAATGTGTTGAATCATGGGTTCAAGTGATGACCAACTAGTTCGATTTAGGTGAAACATGCATGAATTTTACATTAGCGTTTTATTGGATTAAAATTAAATTAAAATTCATGGTTGAACCCATGGAAAAGTTCCCTGTTATTTGTTTGAGATAAGACACTTGTTCTATGAAAATGTGTCAGTGTGATGATTTAAGTCCGTTTTTGCATGCCTTGTGCGCTGGATAATTATTTCAATATTTTACCTGGTAATATCACATGCGTTTTTAATGAGTTCAAAAACTATAGATTTATATACGACTCAAGATGACATTCAGAATGCATTCGGAGATATACATAGACAGGTGCTCAAGAAATCATGAAAACACATTTTACCTTGAACCCGTTCATTTATTTTTCGCTGGGTACATTAAAAAGTGGAAACTATAAGCACATCACAATTTTTTTTATTTCAAATTATTTCGTTTTTAAAATTGATTTCCATCAGTCGTAGAGTAGGTCCAGACCGAATAATAGATCTCACGTCATCGCAGGTTTGCGCTTCAACTAACTACTAACTACTAATTCGTTGGAAATCAGTTACAAAAACAATTAACAATCGATTGATTTAGTCATACCGCGCCTTTTTATAAAATATGTATTAAATGAAATGAAGTACATATGATAAGATTTATTTTATATAGAATTGAGATTTGCATATGTGTCATTATCACATTTTTATGTACTTTACTATTAATGGGACGATTTTGTGCATTGGTACATAGTTAAGTATGCAGCAACTATTTTAGGCATCCATGATACAAAGAGCTATAAAATTTTAACAATAAAAAGTATTTAAAAAAATTTATTATAAAAAAATCTGAAGTTTTTAAATCGTGCGATTCCCAAACGCACCCCTCCAGCTCAATCTTTTGTATAATTTCTGGCTAGCTTTTTATTACTTAATTTCTTGTACTTTTAACTTTTTTGTTCTTTTTAAAATATTCTTGGTTGTATTTTTTATTATTCTTTCGTTGCATAAAATTTTGCATAAAACTCTGTTAGACAGAAAATTTTGCTCTCAACAAAAATTTGGACTTTCATCAGACATTTACGACTGGCGTCTTTGAATGTTTGACAGTGACAGAGGAGCTGCTAAGTTTGCTCTTCTTTTAAAAATCTATAATTCTGCTAAAACCGTAGTAAGGCACTCACTGCATTTGTACGTAATGGCAAAGTGACCAGTTACGACCCGGCCAAGTTCAAAGCAATCAATGTATGAACCTACAACTAAGTATCGATTTTGTACTAGACTAAATAACATTGCAACATTTTTACGACACCGTAATTATGCCCAATGTGTACATGTGTATGTATGTAAGAGTGAACGACGAATATCTCGTTACCTTCTTCAGAGAAAGGCGACAATTCTTTCTTTGTTGTTAATTAACAATTTGGAATGTTCGGTATCGAACTATAATACTTATCCCCATATAAAAATTAAAAATTTTCATATTTAGTGGTAAAACGGCATTCGATTTTCTTTGAATCATTGCGCAAATAAATTACAGAATCGATAAAAATTTTCATACAGTTTAAATTCCGTTTGTTTGGAAATTTCAATCCATATCGAATGCTATAGTTTGTGCCCCAGGTCCATATAAATATTTACATGAAATTAATACTAGTAAACAGTAAAGAGTTTTCGGTTAATTGAACATCACAATGCGGAAGTTCAATTTAAAACTGAAAAAAATTTTCGGACTCGATTTGCAGAACATGAACGGATGTCTGGAATTTCAAAAATTGGTTATTATTATTTTATTATTTTTTACTTTATTTTTATTTTTTTGATAGGTTTATGATCCTTTTCAAATATTCAATGTTGATAAAGATAAAGAGTCAAAAAAGGAAACCTGGTCCGAATTGGTTCTAAATGAACTTGTTAAAGTTGAAATTGGTGATGAAGGAGAGAATGGAAATTGGGAGAATATTTTCTTACAAATTATTGACAACAATTCCATGTTTGTATTTAATGAGCTTAGCAAGTTGATTACAGAACACGTCGAGAACTTAAAATCAAAAAAGGAAATGCAGAAGGAGATATATGATTTTGAACCGCTGCACAATTGTATAGTTAAATATAATAATGTATATTTAAGAGCTAAAGTCTATGGAGTATACGGTGAAAATTTACAGGAACGTTTGTATAGATTCTTCTTGTGTGATTATGCCTGCTTTTCCAATGCTAAAACTGAGGAGTTGTACAATGACTTCCTTTATGAAACAACAGAAGAAATTATCACTTTTACTCCCTATCAAGCGGTACACTGCACTTTGGCTGGAATAAAATGGGACTGCTTCACCAAAAGATTTCAAGTTACAAAGGACTTCTTATACGCTTGTGCTGTATTAGAAAGTGAATCTAAGCAAAATACTAGTTCGAAACTGCAGAATTTAAATATAAACTCATATCAGATTTTGTTGTATGAATGTGAAAATGAAAATGAGTTTAATACTGCATTGTTGTTCAATAAGGCTCTGATCGACAATGGTATTACCGTGCACGATGCTGACACAAAAAGCTTTCTAGAATATGAAATTGGTGTTAAAGAGAAAGAGAACGACCGCAAGTTAATAAATGTGGCAAATAATGAAGTAGAAGAGAGAGTTCATATTCCAAAAACACATAAAGATGAAGTTCTAACATACGAACAACTTCTTGATTTCATTAAGTCGGATGCTTTCGATATCGAATTGGATGATATATTAACAGACGTAAAGAAAACGGATGAGAAAAATCTGAAATGTAATGCTATTGAAGTTAAAAGTATAGAAAAAGTTTTGGAAAATGAAAAAAGTATTGAAGAAATAAATAAATCTAGTGACGAAATAATAAAAGAGAAAACAAATGTGCCAAACTCAGACAGCGAGACAGATGAACAAGGGCATTGTACAAGTAATTCAAACATCAGCTTAAAGTCTTCAACTTCATTGATTTCCTCAGATAGCTCTAATCGCTCTGCAGTAGAATCACCTCAATCACCTCCACCTTTGTTGAAAGCCTTAAACAAACGTCCACTAATTACATGGTATCAAAATGATTTCATGATATTTCTATCCATTCATGCGCCAGACGTCAAGGAGTATCTGCTTGAAGTTTCTATAAAAACTATATTATTTGTGGCTGATATTCAATCCGAAAAATGTGTTTTAGTTTTAAAACTTCTGGGTTCTGTAGACTCAAAAAGCGTTTCCCATGAAATAAGAGGATTAAATGTTGTCATTCGTTTAAAGAAACTTGTTTTTATGCAATGGCCAAGATTAATACAACAATCAACTAAATATTCCTGGTTAAAGTACAATTTCAATACATTCGATTCAATTGAAATGGAATACCTAATGCCCCATCAACTTTTACATACAATGTTAGATAATAAAAACGTTCACGGTCAACATAACGATGATTCTAATTCAGAAGAGGACAATGAACGAGAACTTTATCAAACATACAATACCATACAAACTAATGATGATGACTGCGATCCCTTTTCGTAAATATGTATGTACTTATTTTTTTAGTTTTTTTAAGAATCATTCCTTATGTTATTCTTCAAATGTTTTTAATATCTACGTTCAGTTAATTAATTCATATGATATGTATGTATGAAAATATATAAAATAGATTTGTAATAAACTTTAGCGAGTGATAATAAACAAAGAATAAAACTTTGCGAAAAACAAACAAACAAAAAGCCTATTTTTACCCCGTTAATAAATTGGTTTCACAAAATTTTTAAATGATGATATGAACCTCTCGTAAAGGTAAACTCATTTGCTAAAGTTTTACAAGGAAAACTTCCTGAGATACATATGTATGTATGTATGTATGTATAAGGATATAAAAAGTAAAATTTTAAGACATTCCCACTGGCTGAAATTTTGTACACAAAGTAACTAACTAGAAAAACCTGAAAATCCGGAGTTTTTAACCAAAGGAAAATTACGGCAACCTATATCGATCGAAATTTTCATACAAATAATTAAAATTGTACTGGCTGGATTTTTGCTAATATGTAATTGTAATAATTGTATAATTTTAACATTTTTGTGTGTCTTGGATGCCTAAAATAGTTACAGCAATTTTTTTTTCTTTAAATTTGCATAGATAAAACTTAAAAAAACCAGCGAAATTCATTGCAAATATACGTAAGCGACAAAAATTTTTTATTAAACATGTTAATTTCAATTAAACTATTTTTTTGAGCTTTAGGTCTGGTATTATTTGTCTTTTTATTTAATCAATATTTCGTTAACCTTCGGTTAACTTCTTCAGGATTTATTGTTTTTTGTTTTTTAATATTTAGTATTTTTCTTTTTTCTTTTCTCCTTTCAATTACAAATTATTGTAATTGTAATTGTAAAAAATAATTTTTTAATTGAAAGGAGAAAAGAAAAAAGAAAAATACTAAATATTAAAAAACAAAAAACAATAAATCCTGAAGAAGTTAACCGAAGGTTAACGAAATATTGATTAAATAAAAAGAAAAATAATACCAGACCTAAAGCTCAAAAAAATAGTTTAATTGAATATATAAAAAAGGTCGAAAAATTAGATAAAATAACATGTTAATTTCTTTATATTTATATTTTTATATATACATATATATATTATATATATATATATATATATAATAATTAATTAATAGGCAAACACGTTTTTTGTAATCCCTTTTACGCTGGTACTACTGCACCGATTTTAAAAAGATATGGTTTTAAAGGATTTTCAGTACAGATGTGCAGACTCTATATTTTATTGAATTCGGTTTAGTATTTTTGGAGCTATAAGCGTTTAAAGTTGCTACTACTACATGCAGACATATTACACACGCATTTATTAGCTTACAAGTAAACAAGAAACAAAACATGAGATTGTATGTGTTTGTAGTATTTCTCTTGATCTAAAATTTTTTTTCTTGTTATTGTATGAAAGTCATAATACTTAAAGGAAGAGAGTTCAATAAATTGAATTAGCTTAGTTAAAGGGATTTCGTTTGTGGTTTTAGTTTCATGTATTCTTTAATTATGCATATGTATGTAAGTATGAGGGTGGCTGTGTTTCAATGCATTTTTTATGACGTATATATATATTTGAATACGAAATAGACGACTTATTGTTCATACAATTTTTTCATAAAATTTTGAAAAATGGACATTGTGTAGTCCATTAATTTAAAAAAAAAAAATTTTTTTTGCATAAAAAATTGATGATTTGTTGTAGTCCATTTAATTTTTTCCATGAAAAATAGACGTTTGTAATTTTTGGAATACGAAAAAGGCGATTTATATGTGGTTCATAAATTTTTTTCATAACATTTTGAAAAATGGACGATGTATATATTGTTCATAAAAATTTTTTTGCATGAAAAATTTATGATAAGTAGTCCATTTAATTCCTTGCACGAAAAATAGACGACTTATTCAGTCCATATAATTTTTTGCATACGAAATGGACGATTTATAGTTCATAAAATTTTTTCATAAAAAATTAAAAAATGGACGAGTCCATTTAATTTTTTCCATGAAAAATAGACGATGCAGTGTTTTTAATTTTTTGCACACGAAATGGACGATTTATAGTTCATAAAAGTTTTTTATAAAATTTTGAAAAATGGACGATGTATGTATGTATGTATATATACTCCATTAAATTTGTTTCATAAAAATTTTTTTTTAATGAAAAATGGATGATGTATATATAGTCCATTTAATTTCTTGCACGAAAAATAGAGGACGTAATCAGTTCATTTAATTTTTTGCATACGAAATGGAATTTTTTCATAAAAAATTAAAAAATGGACGATTAAATTTTGTATGTATGTATAGTCCATTTAATTTTTTGCATGAAAGTTAGACGATGCATAGTGTTTCTAATTTTTTGCATACGAAATCTACGATTTATAGTTCATACAATTTTTTCATAAAATTTTGAAAAATGGACGATGTAGAGTCCATTAAATTTTTTCATAAATTGAATAATGGAATAAATGAATATCCATTATCCATTAAATTTTTTCCACGAAAAAAAAGGAAAGAGACAGGGAAAGCTTTATTCTTTTACAACTCTGCTTTTTGCACGTTTTTTATAATGCAGTGTTGCAGCGCCTCTGGTGTTAAATGAGCCCAGCAAAAAATAAAATTAGTACTACTTTAGAAAGCACTTCTTAATTACTTCCAAAATAGCTTATGCATTTTATTATGGTTTAAAGAAGTTATTTTTGATCACATATCTAAAGTAATGATAAATCACCTATTTTACTATTATTATCCTCTAAAATAAAAACCCAATAAAAAGTGATGAAAAAAGTAGAAGTACCACAAGTACTGATACGAACCATTTCAAACTCCAGCAAGCCCGTAAGCTGATAAAATTTACCGATTGATTTAAATGCTTAAAAGTACAAATTGTTCAACTTCAAAAACGAACAGAAAATAGAATAGGTTTCCCTTATTATTTCTTTTATTATAATTACTAGAATACTTTTAGGAATTATTATAATTAGTAGAATACTTTTAGGAATTAAATGGCTTTCCAAGTGGGCTAAAAAACAAGTGAATAAGTACCACTTCCTAAAACATTGATTTAAGTGCTTTGGAAAAGTGGTTAATAACCACATCCTAAATGTAAAATATATTGGATTTACTTGTGGTGCTTTAAAATTTATTCGAATTTCTTATATTATATTATCGATATCTTCGTAATATGGGAAAATGTTGTCTAGGAATGAGATGGCAGAGTGACGATGATAAAATAAAATACGTAGAAGATCGCAGTGATAGATAGGTATTGAGCAAAGACTGTCGAATTTTTTATCGCAATACGTTTAACGGCCCAAATTTTTGAAAAAGGCCAAGTTCGTGCTTTTTTCACATTTATGGTGAATTAGTGAAGATATCCATCGAGGTGTGCTGGAAAACGCGCGATTTAAAACAGCTGGATTTCTAGTAATAAACCTTTAAAAAATTTAATGGTTAAATTTTTATAGCTTTTTATATTGTGTGCCTGAAATAATTTCTGCACTTTTTTCTTAAATTTTGCATTAGATACAACTTAAAAAACTTGCGAATTCCTTGTTAATGTAGGTAATAGACAAACAAAATTTTTTTAATAAAACATATTTATTTCGTTATACATACATACATTTAATTAAAATACTCGCTGTTATAGCATGAAATATGTACAGGTTTAATTTATCGTTTTTTAATTGGTTTTACCGAATCTACTAAAGTTTTAAGGTGAGATACATCATCAACCTCGACATTGTGAGCTGTTATCATATGATGTTTAAGCCTAGAAAAAAATATTGTTACAAAAATAATATTTTATAATCAAACACATATCGCTCATTTATTGCAACAGCGCATAACTAAAAAAGCTAGTTTTGCGGAATATAAGTTTTAAGTCTTAAATTTACAAACAACTCAATGAAGATATAAAAATGTTTTCTTTTCTCAAAAGTTGCGTCTGCATGATTTTAGGTATAGGAATTTTTATTTATGATACGATTTTTTCTACAAAATTAACTCCAAACACACATTTTCCAGATATGTCTATGATGCAATAATAGAGCGATACCTACATACATATGTATATTTACGATAAAACATGAATTTAACTTACATATGTGGCTTTAAAAATGTCTTTTCACATAACTCGCAACGATAACGATGTTGTGAATGGACCTTGTATATATGATCTTGTAGACGCTTTCTTGTAAGAAACGATTTTGGACACCTAACGCATTGAAATTTTTTTTCCCCAGTATGGATGAAGGAGTGATCAACTAACTGCTTTCTTTGGCGAAATGCTGATTTACATCCCTCAACGCCACATACAAATGGTTTTTCATCACGATGCATTCGATAATGTAGAATAAGCTGCGATCTGCGAGCAAATTTTTTGCCACATTCAGCACATTCAACTTTTTTTCCAAAATGTAAAGCTTGATGAGTTGTTAGAATGTTTTTCTGGCGAAATGATTTCCCACACACATTGCAAGTAAAAGGTTTAATACCAATGTGGATATTATAGTGAGATTCAATGTCATAAATGCGATGAAAAATTTTATCTGAAAAAATATTAAAACAGAACATAAGCGTTTGAATCTTTCAAACAAAAAAGTTCTGCTACGGTATTACAAAAATTGCTTTCGTATTTGCAAGTTTTTAACATACATATGTAAGTACATATCGTTACCTTAATATAGAAAGGCCGTAACTCTTTTCTTTAACGATCTTTTTGTATTTTTCGATAAAAAAACATCTAATGCATCGAAAAAATCAAAAATCTCGATTTCAAAAAAATAATGTTTTTATAGGTATATATTTTTAAACGAAAGAAAATGCTTCTGAATTTGTATATAATTAACATTAGAATTCGGAAGCATTTGTTTCCGCTTCGAATTACAGAGTTGAATCCTTGTTCTTAAATAAAATTATGAAAAGTGACGAAAAACATGTAGTAGCAATAATTATAATAATGCTGTTACACATACCACATTCTGAACATTTGTAATTCATTTTAATTTTTCCGTTTGCACCAACAGATGTTGTCAAAAAGAAAGCATTTTGCGTAATTTCTCTATGTTCCTCTGTTGTTTCTTCTATGGCTTCATTAATTACAGCATTCTCAATGGATCCCTCTGTTTCGATTTTTACATATTCAAATGAACGATAGTCAACACCAGATGAAATTGAGCTTGCGATCTCATCAATGGTCTGAAATTCGTCAACTTCAACGACTTCGTCCTCTTCTAATTGATACTCGTACTCGATGAGTTCTTCATCTAACTGCTTTATATTGTCACTGCACTCACTAGATTGAATTTCATCATTATCATCGTTCGTTTCATCTGGCCAGCTTTTTAAGTCTATAGTATTTTCCATTTCAACTGTTTCGTTTTCATCTTCAGTAATTTGGGAAGGAGATGGCGAAAAGTTATTTTCTTCGTTAACTGTCGTATTCTGCTCCATTTCAAACTCTAGTGAATCAATAGCGCTTTCATAATCCCTTTCTTCAACTGCTTTATTGAACATTCTCTTCTTCACTTCTGTTGTGGACACTGTAGTATCAGCCTCCAAAGGATTCCTCTCATCTGATGTAGTTTCGTCAGTTTTTGATTGTTTTTGAACAGTAATTTCTTTTAAATCTTCAAACTGTGCCTTCCAAAACTCTTCTGCATCTTTGCACTGATCAAGAAAATCCTGAAATTCTGCTATTCTGTTAAAGCATGCTGCACATAAATTCTGTTTTGGATTATCTTGCAGATTTGGTTTGGTAACATTTGCTAGTTGGAAACTTTTTTCAAGGAATCTCAATATGAGGCGAGTCATTTTGATGGGTTCGTGATTTATTTCACGCAAACAAATGCGACAGTTGTCAAATACGTCCATAATTATATTTTATTAAATATAATGTAACTGGTATTTTATTTTGAAATTCACTTGGCCGATATTAATGTAATTTCGACAAATATATAAATATTTTCAGATGTACACTATAATTTTATATGCACATACATTTGTACGTATGTAAAAGCGACAGTGATGTTACTCTAGCGATTTTCATACTTAAAGTCTACAAAGTGGCAATACACATACTTATGTACATATGTTGCACATTAACTGTGGGAATACAAGTGACATAACGTCGGTTTGTTTCTGTTTTGATGTATGGGACATTTTTAATAAAATTGAGTTGTTGATTGATTATATGGCCCTATGCTCCTGATAGGAACTACGGGAAATAATATATGTATATATATATATATATATATATATTTATTTATTTATATCATCCACAGTATTACAAAGCATTTAATATGAACTGAGTAAATACAATAATAATAAAATATATATATATATATATATATATATATATATATATATATATATATATATATATATATATATATATATATATATATATACTCCTCAGCCATTTAAGAGTAGCTATATTTAATTATAAAAAAAGGTAAATGTTCCGATATGGCAATAAAACAAAAATAATATATAGACTAATGACAAAATGAACAGATAGATTATGTTAATATATAGTATATGCAAACTTTATATTGATTGATTATATATGAATAATGTGTCCTCTTTCCAAATTCGTTATCAGTTTTCCGATATCTTGAATATATCTGGAAATATAGAGATGAAAGTTTGCATCATTTCCACAATTTGTTTTACGGCAATCTAAAATTTTTTTCATACATATGTAGCACATTTCTCAAGTAAAAGTATTAACATTGTTATTCAAGTGTGTTATAATGTATATCAATGCATATTCTACTTAATGAACGTAAATCAAAGCAAAGTACAAAGATTTAGCTATTGAAATAAAACTGATATTTTCACCTTTTATATCCACTTGAGCAAGTAGTGAACAATATTGGTTTTATGAATGTGGAATACGTTGCCAAAGATTTTTGTCATTTTTGCTTTTGTTGGATGTAAAAAGTTTATCAACTTTAAGTTAGAACATAAAACATAAGTATCTATTACTTTTATTATTAAACAAAAAATTCTATCGTGTATTTTTATAAAACTAATGAACTAAACATTCTTCATCGATTTTCTCGAAAACACATTTTTGTTAATACAAAATATAACCGCGTAAACCGTAAAGGCGAAGTTAGGGCTCAGTTAGCCGACTGTAATGTAAAGCAAATGCAGTAGGAAACAGCTAATCGATATTATTATGTGAAAAGGAATGAAAATTATTATAGAGATGTAATGTAACGTAACCTACTTCCACATAACAATATCGATCAGCTGTATCCTACTGTTGCAGTTATATTCTATTACAGTCGGGTAACTGAGCCTTCATAGAGATGTAATGTAACGTAACCTACTTTTCATATAAAAATATCGATCATCTGATTCCTACGTTGCAGTTACATTACATTAGAGTCGGTTAAAGGCTCAGTTAGTCGACTGTAATGTAACGTAACTGCAACGTAGGAAAATTTCCTGCTGCCAGAAAATTTATTTAAGTTTTTATATGAATAACCCTATCTAAAATAGGACAACCAATATAATTATTTAATTTTTCTCGATGAGAGATCTTCTCACAAGTTACAGAAACGAGGCACAGCAAGTGAATGTGTAAATAATCTAAATATGTACGTACCAAGGCGTATTCTCAATTCAGAAGCTGATGATCAGCAATTAAATTGATTATCCTGTTCTCCACAGGCTGATTCATATGAAAACTGAAATAACGTTACAAGAAACATCATCGAGATATTAAGTTTTTTCTTCATATAGGGCACTTACACCTGCACAAAATCGAGCAGATTTGAATTCAAAACTTTACGAAAACCTATACCGTTTCCATCACGTTTTTTTACATTTATCTAAATCTTACCCAAATCAAAACCCATTAAATGAAACTTTTCCAAAACTATAACCACTACTACTACTGCAATACAGCCAATTCACACATACACACTCTAAGTTCTTAAAAATTTCAAGTAGATTTTGACAAAACCTAGTGCAATAGATTTTGTTTTGCATGGAAAATTTACTAGATTTTGCGCACTATTATAAAAGATAATTAAATTTAATTTTTCTAAGCTTGTATTTAATAAGCACTTCTGAATTTGGCACATCAACTTACAAAACGCCTCTTGTTTTTGCATTGTTGTAGTTGTTGTAGAAATGCGACCATCTTAATCACTTATCAATGTTTACCGTTATAATTTTGAAATGAAAATGCATTTGCAAGTATGAATAATACGTCTGTATGTACTTATGTATTTATGTAGTATATTGATTTAAAACAAAGGATTTTATAATCATAGTTATGCGTATACAAGATGATGTAAGTGAATTTTTCTTCATACCTTATATTTAATTATTTTAAGTACTGTTTAATTTTCTTTAAGACTGTTTGTAAAGTTTGTCAATGTGTTTTTTGCTGCGTTGACTGTCGTCATAAACATGTATTAAAAAATCATGCTATTGTAGTCCGCAAAACTCCTATAATCCCAAAAGAAAATATCAAAAGTGATGCTTCTAGAAATGCTGATAGTTCAAAAGCAGATTTCAGTACAACTTTTTTCTTATGTCCAATCTGTGAAAAGCGACCACTGATACTGAAGTCGGAACTACAAAACGAAATTCTCTCCCATATAGAATTACATCATTTGCCGTTGCGATGCAATAAATGCTTCAAAACTTACAACAATGTAAATGATCTTAAAGAATTTTCAAATTGTATGTTCAAAAATCGCGTATCATCAGTTTCGAATGAGTCTTGTTATTCCGATCAAGCTTCGAAAGTAACTGTTACCAAAGTAACCGAAGTACCGCAGTGCATCATATCACAAAGCTCTCCTCTGACACGGCAAGATTTTAATGAAAGTCATATGACACCTATTTCAATAATTAATATGCGTTGGAAAGCTAAGAGTAAATTGACACAAGAAGAGTTTATAAGTGACAGTGTATCGTCTATAAAAAATATTTCATCTATAAGTAATTCTTCGATCAGCCGTAACACAGAAACATCATCGACAGGTAAGGGTAAAGTGACACGATGTTCATCAACGCCAGTTCAACTGGAAATGGTGTTTGCCAAGCCAAAAGAACAAACATTTAATGCGACTGGTGGACACATGTCAAGTATTCAGTACAACAGTGGATGTGAATCAGATATTAGCCCTGCTTTTCCGCAACCTAACAGGTATGGACATACATACATATGTACATTTTTACGTAATTATATTCATATATCTACATACAGCATGATGATGTTTATTTTTGAGATCTGATTTTTTAAACACATTCTTTATTAGAACTTTAAAAAAGTAAAACTGTTTAAAAACAGAAAAAATACTTATTTTTGTACGAGTAAGCCTCAGGAAACTGTACAAAAATTAAAACAAACATCCCCATAGATTACACAACTGTCTCGTACAACTAAAATTTTGTTCATTATGTACACATACATTTATTTTATTTTATTTATTTACTTAAAAGGTAATAATAATGATAATTCTATCTTAATTATTATTTTATTTTCTCATTTAAATAAAAAAAAAATTAGTCAAGCTCTTGAGCCAGTAAATCGCTACATGAAAGTGGCCGGATCACGTCCTAGGATGTCTGCGGTCACACCACTGCGTCAAGTTATGTCTAAAAGTATACAAAAAGCATTTGCAGAACACGGTCTTCCATCGTCTAATTCATTAAGAAGTTCAAATACATTACAACGTAAACAAATCCTTGATAATACTTCATCACCGGAGGTTAATGCCGACAAATCACCTTTACACACTGCTTTAGATTTGCGCTTGTCACCGGCTGTCAGGCGTAGTAAAAGCGAATCTGAGGTGGCTTTGAGGAACCGAATTTCTAATGAACAACGAAAGTATTATAATAAATTTCCTAATTTGCGACATGAAATTTTGCTATCGGCAAACAAACTTACAACTGAATCTATAGTTATAACACGCACTGAACATTTATCTAGTATTTCGTCTTCCACATCGTCAGTGAGTTCAAATTATAGTATCAGTTCAGTAAAACCCTATCCTACATTAACAAACAGCACTTATAAATCTGCCGAGTCAAATAGGACAGGTAGTTCAGTATTTAAGTCATGTAGCAGTGTGGAAATTATTACTGCCACTACAGAACAAATTAAACATTTAAAAAAGTCGTTCGATGGTGAAAACGTGATAAATACAGAAATGCCACCACTAACACCAATAACACGCATTCCTGGATCTGTTATACACAAAAAGATTATAAAATTTGAAACACCTAAAATAGAGTTATGTGACTCTCATGAATTTGAAAATTCTACAAGTGACAAATTTTTTACACCTGTCGCTACACCAATGCATAACAATATTGAAAATGATTCGGTTGAAACAAAGCTGGGTAAGCTTATGATAAAACAAAATTTAAATGGACGATTTTCGCCTCAACGAAGACCTTCAATTAAAGAATGCGAGCAAAATACAGCTTTTAATCGCGTGGTAAATGTAAAGAATAAACTTGATGATAAGCTTGACATTGATGATGAAGACGACGGAGTATTTTTGTCTCAACAAACCTCGAAGCAAAAATTAAAAGATGATAAAAAAGAAAATCAAATTCAGCAATCCAGTGGTTTGTGGTCATTAATGTCATCAGTAATGCGTTTGCCATCTTTTAAAGGCATAAATTCAGTTGATTCCAACTCAAATTCTATTATCAGAAGATGTGCCTCTATAGCCGGTAATAAGTAAATGCATACATACATATGTATGTATGTATGTAGTTAAAAGGAAATTTAAATAATTAGAGATTTTTTTTAATATTTTAGGTTCTTTGGTCCGCTCCAAATCTTTAGTAGATGAAAATGAGTTGAGTTCATTAAAACGTAAACGTACTTACACTATAGACAATCAAGCGAGTTCAGCATATTTTGCAGATCTAAACAATGTGGTAGCTTCCACCACCACCTCACCTACTTCGAATAATTCATCAAAACGTTTCCGTATTCAGGGACGGCGACCTATAGATCGTATGCGTTTAAACAGTTAACAAGATTTTTTATTATAATTATGTTGCTGTGGGTAAATAAAAAATAGTATCAATAAAAATTGTCATAAAAAAAATTAAATAAAAATTAGCTGCAAATCATAATACGTTTTAACTTTCATTCTACATACATACATACATTTCTCTTGGCATTGATCTAAACCACATCTGGCCAAAGTGGCAAGAGTGCCGAACTTCAATCGGCCCCCCAGCAAAAAATGTGATGAAAAAAAGTATAAAAAGCACCACAACTGCTAACATGAAGCACTTCAAACTTCGAGCAAAAAGTAGTGAATTTTACATTAGCATGTCATTGGAGCGAAGTGGTCTGTTTTGGCCAACCCGTGAGCGCATAAGATTTACTTTTTTATTATTATTTATTTATTTATTTATTAAACATATTAATGCAAAGTAAATTTGCATAATATGGTGTTGCACAAATATGGGCGGAGTAACGTAGACCATATGCCCAAGATGGTATTAACAGTATCTTAAAAGGTTTTGTGACTGACTGTACACGACCTATGCCTTCACTTAGGAAGTAGGCAACGTGGTTGTTAAAGAAATTCCACAAAAACCGCAAGATTATACGGTTATCCGTGGCAGATCAGTCAACCAGTGCGAGCGAGACGAAAAACTCTCGAAGGCCAAACAACACACACAAGCCTGACCGCACTTAAGAAATAATTACGATGACGCGAGAGATGTTCCCCGACCCAGAGCTGCTTAACGACTGATTTACTTTTTATTTGTTATAAAAACTCTAAAATAAGGTGTGATTTTTTATTGGTGAAGTAAATCCAATATATTTTACATTTAGGATGTGGTTATTAACCACTTTTCCAAAGCACTTAAATCAATGTTTTAGGAAGTGGTACTTATTCACTTGTTTTTTAGCCCACTTGGGAAGCCATTTAATTCCTAAAAGTATTCTACTAATTCTAGTAATTGTCTTACAAGAAATAAGAAGGGAAACCTATTCTATTTTCTGTTCGTTTTTGAAGTTGAGCAATTTGTACTTTTAAGCATTGAAATCAATCAGTCAATTTTATTAGCTTAAGGGCTTGCTGGAGTTTGAAATAGTTCGTATCAGTAGTTGTGGTGCTTTTTCTACTTTTTTTTTAAAGGATAATAACAGTAAAATAGGTGATTTATCATTACGTTAGATACATATGTGATCAAAAATAACTTCTTTAAACCAGAATAAAATACATAACCTATTTTAGAAGTAATTAAGAAGTGCTTTCTAAAGAAGAACTTTTTTTATTATTTATTATTTTATTTTTTGCTCAAGAATGATAGAAATACAGATTACGACATGCGCATGATTTCCCGCTAGATGACGTATATTCCCCTAAGAAAGGGTTGCCAATCCATTCATTCCACAATAATTTTTAGGGCTGTATTTTTATCTTGTATGATTAATATTTTTATATTTACTTACTAGTGTAATTGGATCAGTGGTCCTGTTAATAACAAAATAAATTTTAAAATTTCGATTTTCGTAGACAAAAAAGCGTTTTGGTAGATTTTTTGAATAATTTTGGTGGAAAAAGAATTTCTTGCACGGCAACGTTACTTTTAAATTTTGCCAATAGTTTTACTTTGTGCGAGCGTTAAACAATTAAAAGTAAATGTTTTAAAAGGGTTTTCTTATCTTTGTAAGCGAAATGTCTTAAAAAAATTGTTTGTAAAAGGTAATGCCAAAATTATTAATTTAATGAAATTCCTAAGTGCCATTAAAATTATTCAAAAGCCGCATATCTATTTTCCTCACAATTCCCAGTTTTGTCTATATAAATAGAAGCTGAAATATACATCTTTGCAGCATATCTTACATCACTATGAAAAAATTAATGCCTAACGAAATGTCAAGAAGCAGATACTAATTTCGGCTGAAAACCCTTCCTTCTTAATTTGTCGTTGTCCAGTTGGTAAGATTCATCCTCCGATTAAATACAAATAAATATCCAACCAATTTGAGACTTTTGTTTAATTTTCGTTATTTTGAGTCAGAAAATAACTTTGGGCTCAGAGACTATTATAAAGCTCCATTCCATATACCTGCTCATATATTTCGTCCAGTTGAGTGACATTCACTCTAATTTTTACAGGTAATTAAAACATATTAAGCAGTAATGTTTTATAATTAAAATTTATATGTGAACTTCGATAATGAATTATAAGAGAATGGCTTAATTAACTGTATTTGGTTTTAATGTTTAACAAGTTGATTTGTGTGGCCTTATAAAGTGTATCAATTACTTCTCTAGTTGACCTGTAAGCCTTAAAAATATAGAAAATAATATAAAATTCAAATGTTTGTTTTTTTTTTGTCATGAAAAACCCCTTTAAAAAACTTTCTGCAATAAACTGCAATGTAGGTCGTTTTTGTCATTGTAATCTTATTGTGGAAGTTACAAGCGCTTGATGTTTGAAACACTATTTTTGACTGTACCTTCAATAAAACGATTTGGCATTTTCTTAATTCCTGGAAAAATAAATTTAAGCAACTTTTTTTTTGGCCTGCAACCTTAAAAATATAATTAGAAAATAATTGTAACATTCCAATGTTTTTTATTGAATGTACACAGATTTTTAAAGGGTTTTTCCCACTTTAAAAACTACCTGTAATAAAATCAATGTAGGAAATCTATTTCTGAACATACCCTCAATAAAACATTTTTGTTTTTTCCCAATTATTTATTAAAAAAATAAATTTAAGCATCCTCCGAAATTTTTTTAGGTAATTGTAAAATGTTGCGTTTTTTTCAGGTAGTCAGTGTTCATGGCTTGATATGAAAATAATTTTTTAAGTAATATCAGTCGTATTGTGTCTTTGAAAGTGAATTGATGAATTTTAATTGAAAAATAAAAATAATAATAAATAAAACAAACCGTTAATCTAAAAAAGTGAAAAAATCTAAATCTTAGTACATAATTGTATACACAAATAAATAATTTTGCCCGAAACTTGGTTAAGTCTAATGTGACACTTGGCAACCCCGCAATTCAAAATTAATTTTGATTGGTCGAAACAAATATATATTATATTTCGATAAAAATCAGGATTTTTTAATTAATTTTAGTTTTATTTTATAAAAAAAATAATCTTTATTATAAAAACCGTGTATAAAGTGTTTAAAATAAGAAAAAGTGCACGAAATCTTCGCCAAAAAAATCGAAGCAAAAGCAAAAAAAAAAAAACATCAAGTGTGCAGTGGGCAAATGCAGGCAAAATGATAGTCACAAATCATGTGAGCAAATGTGTGAGAAATTAATTTTGTGCATATTTTTAATTAATTTAAATTTAGCTCTATCTTTTTATAGTTTTCCAAAGAATGATAAAGGGCTAAAAAGACTTTGGATAAAGTTTTGCAATCGGCGGGATACAATAAAGACCCACAGGGAGAGAATTTGTTCTCTACATTTTAAACAGGACGATTTTGAAAGAAATTTAAAATTTGAAATGGGTAAGTTACAATTATGTTTTTTTATTTGTTCAGTTTTTTAATTAATAATTATGCATAGGATTCAGCAATCGAGCAACTCTGAAGTTGAAAGAGAGAGCAGTACCGACTATAGGAGCGGGTGAAACGGAAGAGGAGACAAAAACATACGTAGAGGAAGCAACAACATCCGTAGAGGAAACCAAAACATTTGTAGAGGAAACAAAAACAATCGTGGAGGAAACAACAAAATTCCCTGAGGAACGAACAATGGTGAAGACTAGCACTAACGAAGACAATTTACAGATCTACATAAAAAATTTGGAAGACAAAATGTATGTATCTACACTTTTATATATACTTTTAAATGGTTCACAAAAACTTGTACATATATGATCGTTTCTAGCGATGCATTACGTAAGGAAAATGATATGCTAAAAATGCAAAAAAACCAAGCTGAGATCACTACTAAAAATTTGTCTCAAGAAGTTCAGAAGTTAAAGTTTACAAACGCAAATCTGCAGAGGGCACTGAGACGTCTTTTCACTGAAGGCCAAATAAAAAAACTTAAAAACGGTGACCAAAGACAAAACTTTACTGAAGAAGATATTGCACAGTCAATTACGCTATATTCCACAAGTTCCAAGGCTTACAGGTTGCTGAAGAGAAAAAATTTTCCGCTTCCCTCCGTAAGAACATTGCAGAGGTGGTCGCAGAAATTAGATGTGTCGACAGGTATTTTGGATCCTGTTGTAAAAATATTGTCTGCGGCTAATCAAATGTCCAAAATACAAAAGCTGTGTGTATTAAGCTTTGATGAAATGAAGGCGAAAAAAAAGTATTGTTACGACAAGCCAACAGACTCTTTGTTAGAACCGGCTAATTATATTCAGGTGGCTATGTTGAGAGGTGATTTATATAAATCAATTTTAAGTTTTTATTAACATTTTTCTATGTTATTATCAGGTTTGACAGCAAAATGGAAGCAACCAATATTCTATAACTATGATTGCCAAATGACAGAAATTATATTATTTGATATAGTGAAGACAATGCGGCAGTGTGGCTTTGAAATTGTTGCAATTGTTTGTGATTTGGGCGGTGGGAACCGAAAAATTTTTAAATGAGCTTGAAGTTGATTTTAATAAGCCCTGGGGAGTGGTATATTTAGTAAGCATGTATTGTGTGGTAATTAAAGTAATTTTAAATTTACAGGTTTTTGTACGACGACACAAAAATATTCGTGTTTAGTGATGTTCCACATATGATTAAACTGTTAAGAAACCATTTTATTGACGACGGGTTTATCATTAACGGCAAAGAAGTTAAGAAGGATATTATTTTAAATCTTTTATCGCTTCAATCTAGTGACTTAAAAATCACAAACAAAATATCAGTACATTATCTAAGCGTTGCTGGAGCTGAAAGACAGAAAGTTAAACTGGCTACGAAGCTGTTCTCACATACAGTTGCTCAATCAATTACACGAGCAGCCAGTTTAGGATTTTTGAGTGATAAAAATTGGAGTGAATGCAGTCAGTTCTTCAAATTGGTAATGAGATGTTTTATTTTAAAATATAATAAAATCATTATAAATTTTTTATTAGACGAATGACTGGTTTGATATAATGAATTCAAGGGTACCAAGACAGGACGCAAGAGAGCGATTACACGCATACGGCTTGTCACTTGGAATACAAAATGAGACGTTAAATAATATGTCGCAAATGATGTTAGATATTCGTGCGATTGGCAAAAATACGCTCTTACCATTTCAAAAAGGTACACATACATTTAATTTAAACTTTAAAAAATTTATCTATTGTAAAACATTTATTTCACAGGCATTATTCAATCAAATAACGCATTGAAGATGCTCCACGATGAACTAAAGAATCGTTATAATATAGACTACGTCTTAACATATCGCCTAAATCAGGATGTTCTTGAGAATTTTTTTGGCATAATAAGATCTAAGGGAGGTCTTCACGACCATTCCGATCGTCAAGAATTTAAATATAGACTTCGGTCATATATTTTGGGGTACAACGAAGGCATCTTGGGCAGTAATGCAAATGTAGAGATAGACAATACTCCCGATTTGGAGGACGTACATTATTCATTAACAGGTAAATTTAAACTAACAATTTAAAATCATACAGTTTTTAAAGTTTCGTTTGATTTCTTAAGGTAAAATACTTAAACGTATTAATCCCAGCATAGAGAAAAACGATTTGCCAAAAGAAAATTATGAGGAGGAGGTGGAAAACCTGAATTATGATGGTTTGGAGAATTTGGCCGGCTATATTTGCAACAAATTAAAAAACGAAGATCCCAGTCTCGTTGCTAAGCCTGTAGAGGACTCGACATACTCATGGGTTAGACATTTAAATGAAGGTGGGTTAAGTATTCCATCAAGCACTTTAATGGAAACGTTAAAATCTTGTGATGAAATTTTTGTAAAACTAAATGGGGATAAGTTACTTGCTACAAAGGGATATTTAGAAAAGCACTTGGCGGAAGCAAGGAATATAAAAGCAAGTGAAGAAGTAAAAAGACTTTTTTTTAGATGCAGAATGTATTTTAGAATACGGTCTCTTAATGCAGAAATGTCCCAAAATATAAATAAGCGTAAAAGAAAATTAAATAAAACAACAACGTAATATAAATAAATAAAATATTTTTTTTCATTTTATTTTTTTTTTAACAAAAATAATAATTTGCCCCACTGTTATGTTGACATATTTTTTGAGAGTCGTGACGTCATTTCACCTACCTGCGCAGAAGAATAAAATTTTGTGTGCGTGATGTCGTAATCTGTATTTCTATCATTCTTGTTTTTTGCTAGGTCCTTATGCAAATGAATACACATACACGAATACATTTCTCTCGTTGTACAGAAGTGATCTACATACATACATATCGCTAATTTGCTCAAATAACGTCATATATATATATATAAATATGTATGTATATACATCCATATGTACATATCGCTCATTTACTTCAATAGTGGCAAACTCAAAAAAACCAGTTTTGCAGAAAACGCGTTTTAAGTTTTCAATTTGCATACAATGGAGAAATGAAAAAAAAATTATTAATTCAAAAAATGAGTTATGCCACTATTGAAGTAAATGAGCGATATGTACTTATGTATGTATGTATTTATATATATATATATATATATGTATATGTATATATATAATTGTATAATGGTAATAACTAAAAAGACCCAGTTTGTCAGAAACCGAGTTTTAAGTTTTATTTTATGGAAAACAAGAAAATTTTTGTTTCCTCCAAGAGTTGATTAAACAAGATATGTATGTATGTATTTGTATGAAATTTTTACACAATATGAAGAACATGAGGATTATCTCTGCGTCATTATGACATTGTTTGAGTAAATAAAGGTAGAGGTCCATAATTCGTTATGCATCTGTTAAAAAAGTAGAATCAATGTAATAGTATGCGACAAGTTAGCTTGAAAGCTAAATAATGTTAAATAATACTTTATTTCTTACGTTATCGATAAATATTATTTTGCCGTGGATAATTTTTTTTCTTTTTTTCAATAAAAAAATTTCTTAGTAAAAAAAGCGAGCTATAGACCTCTACCTTAAAGGCTCAGTTAGCCGACTGTAATGTAAAGTAACTATAACGTAGGAAACAGCTGACCGATATTTTTATATCAAAATTAGGTTACGTTACATTACATTTCTATAACCATTTTCATTGCTTTTCACATAACAATATCGATCATCTGTTTCCTACTGTTGCAGTTACTTTACGTTACAGTCGGCTAACTGATGATTCAAATGCCAGATATGACAAACCTTACCATTAGTACCAAGGCACATTTAATACAGGTACATGCATTAGGCAAAACTCTCTGGCAACTCTCTGCTAACTCTCTGGCAACTCTCTGCTTCTCACATAGCTTTACATGGTATTTGTCAAAAAATTGTATGCATCAAACAAGACACAATTGTCACAAAATGCCAAAGTGTGTACTGAACCACTGCTTGATCTCTGCTTCTAATCGCGTTGCCCTCTGGTAAACAAAATTTAAATGACAATCAGCTGTAAGTTTGCAACTGCATATAAATTTGACATTGGAGTGACATTTTCTATTTACAGGAAAAATCCTTGTAAAAAAGTTTACATCTTATATCTGTGGTTTACATTGTTTAGTTGTGGGAAAAATACTATAAATTAAAAAAAACTACGTATAAACTGCACATTAAATAGGAGGAAAAGAACGTTGAGGCTAAAAGACTGTCAAGCTGCATCAATAATAAAAAGAAATTAGAGAAATTGTTAAATTATGTAAGTTTCTTTTTTGTTCTAAAGAATACGAAATGCAATTTACGCAGAAAATTTTCTACATTAAAATTTTTGTTCTGCTGGTTTCAAGTTTACATTTTTTGGTTGGTTTGCATTAAGTGAATAAAGGAAGCAAAATGCGGTCCCGCAGTAATTCAGGAGTACGATTGGATTACTACCAACGTGTTGTTCACCGTTTGATTATGAGCCACCAGGAGCCTGTAACAGGTTTATTTCCAGCTTCAGACATTAATTCGCACGCTTGGATAAGAGATAATGTGTACTGCATATTGGCAGTGTGGGGTCTATCAATGGCATATAAAAAGATTGCCGATCAGGATGAAGATCGAGCCAAATGTTATGAACTCGAACAAAGTTGTGTTAAATTAATGCGTGGCCTTTTAATGGCAATGATGAATCAAAAAGATAAGGTTGAAAAGTTTAAAATAACACAGAATCCATTAGATTCGCTACATGCTAAATATTCCAGCAAAAATGGTCAACCTGTTGTCGGTGATGCCGAGTGGGGTCATTTACAAATCGATGCTGTATCACTGTACCTCCTGATTCTGGCTCAGATGACAGCATCTGGCTTACAGATTGTATTTTCATTGGATGAAGTATCATTTATACAAAATTTAGTATTTTATATTGAATCGGCTTATTGTATTCCCGATTATGGCATATGGGAACGTGGCGATAAAACTAATCACGGTGAGCCCGAACTTAATGCTAGTTCCATTGGAATGGCTAAGGCTGCATTAGAAGCCATGAACGAATTGGATTTATTTGGAGCTCGTGGTGGTCCTGCTAGTGTAATCCATGTTTTGGCCGATGAAGCTCACAAGTGTCAAGCTGTGTTACAATCAATGTTGCCGCGTGAATCTAACAGTAAAGAATTGGATTCGGGACTTTTGTGCGTTATTGGATTTCCAGCATTCGCAGTGGATGATCCTCAATTGATACGTAACACCAAGGATGCAATTCTGCAAAGATTACAGGGTAAATATGGATGTAAGCGCTTTTTGCGTGATGGCTATCGTACACCCAAAGAAGATCCTACCCGTTTGTATTATGAAAGATGGGAGCTGCGTATGTTT
Organism: Tachina fera; assembly: GCA_905220375.1. NCBI lineage: Eukaryota > Metazoa > Arthropoda > Insecta > Diptera > Tachinidae > Tachina > Tachina fera. Next base: position 80,715,054 of record LR999966.1, read on the forward strand.
GAGAATATTGAGTGCGAATGGCCATTATTTTATTGCTATTTAATATTATTTCACGCATTTCAATCGGATAAGTTGGCTGTTAAGGAATACGCTGATCGCTTAGAGGTAACTAACTCATAATATGGTTTTAAAAATATTTCATGTGTTAATACATACTTGTGTACATATGTATGTTGTGCTATAAAGTATACATACATATATGCATAAAAGTGTATAAATATGTGAATATCCAATTATATAAAAAATTATTTTTTCAATTATCATTTTGCATTTATGTAATTAAATATTAATATTAATTATTAATGAGTAATAAATAAAAGTCGCAATATAACTTTTATTTTGTGAGGAATAAATAAAAATCAAGACATAACTGTTATTTTCTGAGGAATAAACAAAAATTAAGATATAACTTATTTTCTTAGGAATAAATAAATATAAAAAAATAATCGGTAAATTTGAGTTTTTTAATAAAAACAAAAAAAAAATAATTGCATTTCATGCAAAAAATCGGACACTGCTTTTTTTCAAACACCAAACTAAGGACATTCGCCGTTGAAATTCACCCAGTCGTTTGTAAAGGTAATAAAGAATTTTACGAGTACAAGCGCGATTAACATATTCCTTCCTTGGCAGTCGTACAAGAAGTATAAGCAACACTTTAAAAAGTGTGCTTGCAACATATTTAAAGACATTAATTTTTAATGCAACATATTGAGCAGATAAAAAATCGATAGACGATATGTTTGGAGAATTGATTACGGATAATAAAATATTCACCCATTTTCCAGTTGCCAACATCGACGTCACGTCAATATAATACCAAAAAAACTTGGGGCTTGTCTACTCGCTCTCAAGAAAATTTTTTGTGATATTGAAAGTTTATTTCTGTTCCCTAGGGTCTGGAAAATAGCACGAGCCTGTCAATAGCAGTCAGAGCTATTTTAGACAGCGAGTGGACATCCCAGAATTTCTTGGTATTATATTGACCTGACGTCGATGTTGACAACTGGATAAAGGTGATAGGAAAAGATATTATTGAACAAAAATTTTTTTGTCTAGTATGATATGACAGTTGTCGCTTGTTTTATTGAGTAATCACAATATTTTATATGCAATTATATTTTTCGCCTTTATAGCAAATAATGGTCCGTGGAGACGATGGCATACTTTTAGTGCCGGAAAGTTATGCTGTTACACATGATACGGTGCCACAGGAATATCAAATGCCTGGATCACAGCCAAGGGAAGTTGTTGGACGCTGCCCATTTCTATGGGGCCAGTCTTTGTTCATCTTAGGTAGATTGTTGCAAGAGGCATGTATTGAAAAGTATATTACATACATACATACATATGTATGGATAGCTGTATCACATATTGTGAAAAATTAACTTTTTATTTTAGGGTTTTTTGGCTGTTGGTGAGCTAGATCCGCTTAATCGTCGCTTAGGTGCCCAGAAGAAGCCAGACGTTGTAGTTCAGGTGGTGATTATTGCAGAAGATAATGAAATACGTGATAAATTAGCTGAATATGATTTACATGTCCAAACGATAGCAGAGGTAGCTCCAATTGAAGTCCAACCAGCTCGTGTTTTGAGCCATTTGTATACTTATTTGGGTAGAAATCGTAAACTTGGATTGACCGGTCGTAAGTCCCGCGACGTGGGTATATTGAGCACGAGTAAATTATATTCATTAAAAGATAGAATATTTGCCTTTACGCCACAGGTAAGTTAAAATTAATAAAAAGCTTCTCAGAATAAAATTATTTGATGATTAAATTTATTTTACTTGAAAAATTTTGTAGTGTATTTCATTTACTTTTAATTTTATCTTTTTAAAAACCAAATAGTTTGTCGACTTATCACGTTTTTATATCGCCTCCGATAATGAATTAATGATTGATATTTTAAAAGGCGAAATTAATTTTCTTAAGTCCGCTTGGGATTTGCTTGGACGACCCTTGGTTACTTTAGTTTTGAAGAAAATACATTTAGGTCAGGTTACAATTTTTTTATTGTTTATTTATTTTTTGCATTCTCAATTTTTCTGTTTAATTTAATTTGCAAGAGATGCATATTGTTTGTATAATTTCTGTTTTATTTTTAATCAAAAGCAAGTTTAAAAAATTAGTTGCGGTATTTTGTGGTAGAGGTTTTAATATGTTAGTAATGAAAATTTATAACGACCGAAACTTATAAAAATTTATTTAAGCAAGATATTTTACTTTAATTGTCTGTTTTTTTAACTATGGATCAGTTTTTGTGTTCCATGTTACATGACATACATGTTAAAGTTAGTTTAACTGGCTTTGTTTAGCCAGTGTGATTTGCAGAACTGCGCAAAATCAGAAAATAAACAAAAATTTCCAAAAAATTCGCCAAAAACAAAAAAATCTCCAAAACGAAAAAGCACCAAAATATAAAAAAAAATCTCTTAAACTAAAATAAATCGCCAAAACGCGAAAAAATCGTCAAAACTAATAAAACGCTATTCGACTATACTAGGGCCATTTTATTATTTGCAAAAAGAGTAAAAAAGTTATTGCCCTAATGTACATATAGATACAGTACATTTAATTAAAAATTATTAAAATTTTAAGATCTTGCTTAACTAAACACAAACATTACGAATCTTAATTTGGGAGTAAACACTTGCTTTTGTTTAATGTATATTATTCTCGTAACAAATTTTAATATACTTACATACATAAATATAATTTTTTTTAATTTTGTTCTAAAATTTGTGTTGAAAGATTTTTGTTTTCTGAAAAATATTGTCTCTTTATGTAGAATTAGAACGTAAATATGTATTAGTAGACTTTTTTTAAATCATTCACCGGATCTGAGAACATACTTTATTAAAACAAGGAAACAATTCAAATCAAATCATTGAATATATCATTTTACATTTTTATAAATTTTTTAAAATTAATTTAATTAGCATATCGATTATGAAGAATATTACACCACACGTGATCCTGACTTGCTTGCAAGTAATTTCACCACCAATTTAGCTTTCTTAACAAATAATTGGCGTCATATGTTAGGAAGACCCACTATAACTCTAATGGCAACACATTATATGCTAGGTAATTACTCCTTGAAATGCTGCATTATTTTTTTTTAGCAAACACACATACGCTTAAACAAAAAACATAACATAGTTATAATTTCTGAAATAAAATATTTACCATATTCCACAGAAAAGTCCACCTTTTGTCACGTCTTATTTTAGAGCCATGTTGTTTCATTTTTTCCTATTTTTTTGCTAAATTTAGAGCTAACTAATTGAAAAACAAGCTATGTCACTAAGCAACGTAACGTGACAAAAAATGGAATTTAATATGGAAATGTCCATATCGCACTCAATCAACAAGAGGGTATTAATTAACTCGACATTTTTAAAATTTCAGTTTTTAAAAGAAATCAGCTAACAACATCAATACATATGTGATATAAAAATTTCAGTGTATTCCGATTACTCCTTTGTTGATAAAATTTGCTTTACTTTAGGATTTGTGAAATGTGAAATGTAACTACTTTTATGATAAAATTGTTAATTTTTTGCTAGATATTCTTATTTACTGAAAATTTTAAAATTTTGAGTTAATATCCTCTTGTTGATCAAGTGCGATGTATGAAAATCTAAATTTAATAATTTCTTATTTGCTTTTGCTTTACAAAAAATTTTTTGTTGCAGTTTTATTGATCTACATATGCATAATTAATTTTATTTCTTACTACATATTTGGTATGTTGTCTTGCATGCTTTTAAAATTGTGATTTATCTTTTGTTGCAATAAATTATTTTTATTATATTATAGAATGTGTAACTAACTAATAAAAATAGGAAAAATTATTAAAATATCTTAAATTTTCGGCATATTAAGAAAAAACATTAATTAAGTTTGTTAGCAGAAATTTGCAACGACAGAGTAATGCTAGGAACACAACTAAGACGATTTACTCAGCGAATTCCTAATTTATAAAGTTGGTTATTGTGTGCAGATTTTGTCAGATTTTTTTCCGACCTATTTCACCAAATTGATTTTAAAAATCGCCAAAAGTCGCTCAAATTAGTTTTATGTAGTTTTTCTTAATATATCGAGAACTTTTATCGATTGTATCGTAAGAGACATGTTATCGAAAATAGACTTTTTTTATTGAATTTAAAATTTTATGGGCCTACCCATAGTTTAGAACTATCAAAATGAAAAAATTGTTAATAACTTTTAAGATGCAGGCTGTACAGTTTTATCGTAAGCGACAGTTTACGTACAAAAACAAATTTGAATATTTTAAAAAAACCTTCTGAAAAATTTAATTTTTGTCGCTTACGTTAAAATCCAACATAAGGCTCGATATATTTGATAATTAATTTGTTTTTATATAACATATTTTTTTAATATAAATTTTTATAAAATCATCGAATAAAAATTTAGCAGAAAATCGCCAAAACTAAAAGCAAAATCGCCAAATATTATTTCTTGTAAATTTTTCACTGTAATTAATATACGAAAAATCATCAAAATCAAATTATTTTAATTTCTTGCACACAGTTTTGGTAGGATTTATTTATTTCAAACTACTCCTTCAACAAACTAATTTCCTGAGTTAAAAAAATTTGAAGTTCAATTTTGTTAAAAAAATAGTCATAACAGTTGCCAACAAATTTATTTATTTATCGCCAGAAAAATCGCAATGTCGTCAAACTAAAAATTTAGACGCCAAACAAATTAAAAAAATTGCCACATTTTGCGAGAAATCGAAATATCTGACAGCCCTGATTGTGTGTGCAAAGAGAGAAAATTGTTTTTTCGTCGTTCGTCAGCAGTTCGTCCCAGTTGTTTTCCCAGCATAATGCTAAATGAACACACCTACTATAGGTACATAGTACATACATACATATATGTATGCATATGTACTTGATAAGCATAGCTATGCTATTAAGAAAACTTCTTTGAGTTCGTCAATTGACCAATAATATAGCAAAGAAGAACGCTCGCTGCTAGCATTTAATTTTAAATTTATTAGTTTGTCTATGTTTTGTTATGAAAAAACATAATTTATCATTGCTGAAAAAGTAGCAAAATGATAGCAAATCGCATGCCAAACTTGCGGTTTGCCATACTGATTTAGGTCAGCTGTTTGTTGAACTCGTCAGTGTATAAAATAAAAATTGCAAAGACAAAACTAACAAAACAATAGAAAATTGTATAAGTTACATTTTTAGTAATAAATTTGTTAGCAAACTATTGCTATTTTTGATTAAAATCAAAAGAAAGCATATTTCATTTATTATATTTATAAAGTTTCCTTAAAGTTTTGTTACGGGTACATACATAAATTCACTTCAGTATATGCTTACAATTCGAACTCGCCAAACTTCTTGCGATTATTAACTCTGTCATGCGATTTCAATTCTATACGTAAACGGCACATACATACAATCTCGTTGTTATGAAAAACTTCGTAACTTATATAAAATGTATCAAAAAATACGGAACAAAATATTTTTAATAATTTATACTAGGGATGTAACGATACGCCGTGTTGCCGATCCGACACCGGTACTCAAAAAGAAATATCGCCGATATCGATTCCGATACCGATACGCATATTGAAACTGAACTCAAGTTAAAATTAACAAAACCTTTTATTATACAAAATTATAGTGTAAAGCGACGGCCACACTTGTCAAACATTTGAACACAAAAATGTAACCACTAAATGCCGATGAAAAGTTTTTCAATTCCGACAAAAGTTTGTCCGGTTAAAGAGTAGACAATAATGTTGGATTCTATGACATTATCTATTAGTTGTGTTCGAAACTGTTTAAATTGATAAACAAGTGTCTGGATAAAAACTTTTTTCTTTTTTTAGTGTTTGTTGGTTACGCTTTTTTTGGGCAAATGTTTGACAAGTGTTACCGTAGCTTAAAGCTGGATTCACCCATTGTTTCCGAACAAACTTTTTGTCCGGACAAAATTTTTTTTATATTGACTTTGACGTTTCTCTTTTTGAGAGAGAGAAACTCCATATAAAAAAATTTTGCATGGATTAATGGATGAATCCAGCTTAAGAGATTATTAATATTTAAAATTGACATTTGAATTCATTCTGAAGTTAACAAAAAACAATTTTTTTTAATAGTCATGATTTAGCATTGAGAGAACAGGTGTATTCGTAAAATCATCTCTGCTCTGCATCAGACGTGCAAACTTTTATTTAAAATGCAATACAAGTTCGCTGATAATCCGTTTTAGTAGTACATAATCATGTTTCTACAACACATTTGACATTTATTTATGCGTTATCTTCTTCATTGAACCAGTTTAGAACAGTTAAATTTTCATTTGCAGGGCAGTGATGCATTTACGAAAATTTTACACAAGATAAAATTCAAAATGCAGCATTATTCTGGATTTTTTTTATTTATGGCACTATTGAAATAAATGAGCGATATTTATGTATACATTAGGTTGGGTCGATTTTGCAATCGATATTGTGACATTGATTTTTCGATATCTTTGGCATGACGAAAAATAAGTTCCACTACGAAATATAAAAAAATCATTTTCCATGCGTCTGATTTTTGTTCCAACAGACGACAGCGTATCGAAAACAATAGAGTTCTTTTCACATTTGGTGTACGGAACTCTAAAAAGAAAACAAACAAAAAAGCCCTTAATCATTCTCAGGTCACGAAGAAATTATTTTAAATCTTAGAGAATTCTTGTTTAAATTTTTTAAGAACAATTCAGGAATTTTTCACTTTTTTTACACCATAAAACAAAAGACTTAAGATACGAACGTTCTCGGTTAGAAGTTTAGAGAGTTTTTGGTCTCTCAAATAAAGGTGGAGGTACATAGCACGCGTTACGCGGCAACGCTTTTCTGGCTTGTTAAACGTTTAACGCTATACAAATGGAAAGTTACACAACACGCTTTTGACGCTTTTTTTGTTGTAAAATTTTAAGTCTTTGCCGGCTATTTTTTGTCGTGAATTTAAGTTTGATTATTCTTTAAATGTTTAATGCATTTTTGTGTATATTAACATATGAATCTGGCAACATTAGCTGTCGTTTTGTATACAACGCGTGAAAGTTGAACAATGTTAAACATTTTTGCGAGGTACGCGCTTCGCGAACTTCTGTATGTAACTTGCCTTATGAAAACACACTATTTAAACTTATTTTACAGACGCGTGTATCGCATTTGCGCATTGAACGCGTGTTATGTACTTCCACCTTAATACGCAGTTTTTTTGTATAGCGCAAATATTTAAATTTAAAATAATTATTTTGCATGATATTAATTTATTGCGTATCAATATTTAACTCCACAACAACAACAAAATTTATTTATATGATTATTTAAAAAAATGAAATCAGCCGAGTTTTTTTTATTACCTACTAAAAAAAATCAAAAAAACTAAAAAAAGTAAAAAAAAAAAAATAAATTCAGGCGCCTCGAAAATGATTTTTTTGATATGTAGTAGTGGAAATTTTTTTCCTCATGCTCAGTGCTATCGAAAAATTGATGGCACAATATCGATTAATTTTTGCCCATACAAATCAACCCTCTCTAGTATGTATAGACATGAATAGCATGACAATGTTTAACCCATTCTTTTCAGGGAAGGAAAATAATAAGGGTTTTCATGAGACTGTTCAAAAGTCTCGCAAACTGTGCAATTGTGCATTTTTACACTCTCGTAAATAAAATGTCAAAAATTGTATAGAAATTTATTTACACAAACCTGTTAAGTTTGCCCAATAATTTTGAGTCGTAAACTTAGGCTGTGCAATTGTGCATTTTGTAAACAAGAACTTCTAGCTTTTTTGGACTCCTTTAGACACTTTTAGACACACACACACACTCTTTTATTTTTATAAATATGTTCTTTAATTAAAAATTGCTTAAAATTTTATTATTTTATTTTTATTTAATTAATTTTTTGACGTTTGTTTCAAATTTACATAAAAAGGTTAAATAGAGCTTCATGAAAAAAGTCTCGCAAGTTTGCCCAGTTGCACAAATGGCAATTTTAAGAGTTCTCATGAAAACCCTTAATAATTATTCTTGAATTTTTAATGAAAAAAAAATCAAGTCCAAGAAAACATCGAATAACCTCAACAATCATACCATTTTAGTTGATTTCAACTTGATTTTTCGAAACTCGAATGATTTTAAAATTGTTTGAACTATATTTTTTTAAACATATCGTCAGCTAATTATTGGTTTGACCCATCGAATATTAAAAAAAAAATTAGAGGTTTGGGGTACATATAATTCGAATATCTCGTATCGGAATCCAAAACATGTTTCGCGAAATTAAATATGGTTTCTGAGATATTTAGCATTCATTTTACTACATTTCAACTATTTCAAGGTTTAATAAGTATTGTTTTGCTGTACATGCCACAGTTTGGCGTTTGCATCAAATTCTTCATACAAAAACATGCGAAGTAAAGTTAACTCTTATTTTGCTTCAATAATAATAAAAAAAGAAGGTGATGTAAGAAAAATTCAACGGTGAAGGTTAAGCAAAAACATCATCATCCAGATGCAGCCGCCGATTAACCGCCGTATTCATAAAAAATATTTTAGGTTTATTAAAAGTTTATTTGAAAAATTTCTCATAGAAATGCGTCAAATAAGCGCTTAATAAACTTTAACGGCCCTATGTATAAGCAAAAATTGGCATGAAGTTAGCACAAGTGGCAAAATTGAACATGGTCTTAAAGAGTTTTGTGATGAAACTTCACATTAAAAATCATGCTAGGACTTAGAGGAGGGTTAAAATTAGGTAATGCTGCTGTTTTTAATATAAAATTGTGTGCTGTTTTTAATATAAAATTGTTAACACCTAATTCAATTTCGTCACTTATGCTAACTTCATGTCATTTTTTGCTTATACATAGGGCCGTAAATATACGGCGGTAAATGTTTTAATATAAACTTATTAAAAACTAAATAAAATAAAAGAAATCTTAATTATGCATGTTTGAGTATAACAAAAATCGTTTAATTTCATTCTTTATATTAAATACACTCGAATTACTTGTTTTTCTTGTGTAAGTGTGGTCGGCGTTAAACAACAAAATTCTCAATTCACAGCTGTGACGACATAGCAATTAAGTATACGTATGGAGAACAAAAAGCTACTTTTTTAAAACAAATTAAGAAAAGTGGTGTATGCGGCACAAAACGTATTTTTACTTTTACAATAAAGTAATATTAACTTATAACTTCTATCGGGTATACTTTGAGAAAACTTCATGTAAACCTTTTTTGTCGTTTTTCTCCATTCCGACATTACAAACCAATAATGGGTTGACGATATGTAAATAATTTTTATTTTTGATTTTTATATTTTTGGCTGAAAATAAAAGTTATTTCCTAATTTGTTTTTTTTCGAGCAGAAACTAAAATTAATTTTCAATTTTAAATTTTTCCAACAGAAATGGAAGCTTACATTATGTTAAAAAATATACGTACATTCGAGTGGGTAAATTTTTTTTAGTCAACTGGCGTCTAGCAAAAATTAAATCTACACAAAATTCTAAGAATATTACCCTAACAAAGTAGGGGCCTATAATCAAAACTTAGCTCCCGCCGAGGGGCATCAAAATTCAAGCTTTTCGTTGGGTAAAAACATACAAAAGTTACATTTTGAAAATGTTCATGAAATTTTGAAACGACTTCAAAAAATTATGTATTTATATACTCGTATTTAAAACTGCTTAACTTAGATGTTCCATTGAGGTGTCATGTTAAAGAGCAGGAAGTGCCCTATGAAATGGTATGTATTATGAGTTGAGTTTATGATCTTCAGAAGTCAAACTTTACTGACATCATGTTTCCGGGTAATTTTCCGAAAAATGGTATTTTTAAAGTTCTAAAAAAATATATGTTGATTAATAACTTCTTATCTTTACTTTGGCCAAGTTTAAATTTTGAACTCACAATAGTTCATGAATAATGGAGAAAAATGTAACAGTTATAGTAAAAAAATTAAAAACAATTCATTAAAAAAAAATCCAATGTCCTCGTCCATACAGTGAAACATTTGCTGCAAAACATTTGAGTTTATGGACGAGAGGGGAAATAGGAATGGCAAAGGGTGCTTTGTTTCATGTACACGAAGTTCTTGTTGAGTACGTCATTCTCGCCTCATTCTCATGAAAAATATATGAGAAAATGTATTAACCTGCAAAAAAAAACTTCACAGTGTGGACACGAATGCAATTTCAAAAGAGAAATTAAAAATGTTTCGCAGCAAATGTTTCACTGTATGGACGAGGAAAATGTGATTTTTTATTTTTATTATAATTCATATAAAATGTTGTCTTGTTTCAACTTTGGTTTCTTCATAACCTAAAATTTGCCCACCCTTTATGTTAATTCAAATTGGGTACTTTATTTTTTTAACTTTTAGTTTTTAAATTCCTCAAAGGTTTTTTCCATGCTATATGAGTTAAAAAAAGTAAACTTACAAGTATATGTACATACATACATATGTATGTAGTAAGTGAAGATAAACATAACAGTTAATAAAAACAAACATAAAATAAATAATTCAACGGTACTCGAGGTTTGAGATCGAAAACAGATCGGTAGATTTTTTCTTAAGAAACGTCCACCCAAAATTGAGTTTTTTATATAAAACAATTTCATTTTTCGGTTTTTATTAAAAACAAACAAAAAAGAGAGTAATTATTTCAATAAATTACCTTAAAACATATGTACATTAAATTTTAAAAAACTGACAAACTCTGGTTTTAGACACGGCAGTTTTAGTTGCTTAACTTTTTATTTTGTACGAGAGAGTTGAAAAAGTAATATATACCTTTTGTTACCTATCTTTTTCTTTCTCATTATAAAAACAAAAGTTGAGCAAGAAAAACTGCCGAGTCTAAAACCAGAGAAAGTGAAAGCAACTGTTTTCTAAATGTCAAGTTGCCAATTATTTTTTTACTATTTCCTGGGATCCCGCATAAAAGATTTGAATATGTAGTAAAATTCCTAGGACGGGAAAAACAAAACATACAAATTAGATAAATTTTTATTTCTTTTCGAAAATTCATTCACAGAAATACATATTTACAAAATCTCCCACTATCATCATCTTATTATTATTTATAACATATAAAACAATCCCGGGAATTCCCTCACAATTCCTTCACAATTTTCACCGGGAAATCTCGTATAAATTCGAAATTCGCCATAAAAAATGCATAAAAACAGAATTGAATGTAGTTTATTTTGTTGTATGTACGTTATTTATCATTTTATTTTAAATTAAAAATATGTAATATAAATAACCATAGAAAAACTAATCCGTTTGTAGGCGCGGGTATTTGTATGCAGAACTGCCGATGTATCTAATTAATATTTTAAAAGAAACTACTCACCAGAAATTAAAAAAAAACTATTCATGATGTATGCATACAAACATAAATATATGTACATACATCGACGGCTTAATATAAGGCGGAACTCGAATTTTCGATATTCTGCAGAAAAAAAAGTAAATCATTTACATGCAGAAGTAATTTTTTAATTTGCCATAATTCCTTGATTTTAAAATATAACGTAGTAAGATCTTCAAGAAAAATGCAATTATACATACTACGTTGTGTTCCAGAAAACGTTAAAAACGCGATTTGAGAAAAATTGAGATATATTAAGCCATCGATATGTACATGCATGTACATATATATGTATGTATATATACACAGAGAAACAGATTCGTTAAGACAACCGAATTTGTTGCCAATCGAATTTTGGCGGTTGCACAAACTAGATAGAATTCTGGTATAACGACTGCAATTTTCTTGTGGTACCAGCATATTTTAATTATAACCCTTAACCAAATAGTTGCAGCAACAGAAAAAATCAGTGATGCCAACAATTCAAAGGCAAAACGAGCCAACTGAGTAGCCAAAAATAGCTAAAAAGAGCTAAATTTAAAAACGCAAGATTTTTCCGTTTTAAATCTATGAATGTACATATTTATTATTCAATTTGCACTTCAAGATTTTTTTACATTAATAAAAATAATAGTAAGAAAAAAAAAATAATAATTTAAAATAAAATCATTACACAGCAATTAATGCAAATATTTATCTGCATTAACAATATAACCATACACGTTTACATATACTTGTATATACATTAAGTTACAAAATAAGAACAATAATTTTCAAAAATAGATAGCTTTAGAAGGATCTTTTGTTGGTTTAATCCATTTTTTTAAACGCGGGATTTGATTTCCAAGCTTTCCTATATTTTTGGCAGTATGAATCCATTTCAATAATTTGTGGAAAATTTTCTAATTACTCAGAAACGAACACTTTATAATAAAAACGGGGTTTTACAATTTGAAATACCTAAATACATAAATATATGTATCTTACATAATTGCGAAAAAAAAGTATCTGCATTTGCAAAAACATAGTGGCCAAAAATGTAAATGCCCAAAGCGGAAACAATAGGGTTATAGCGGGAAAATATACTATAAGATCCAAAAAGTGCCAAACCGTTTCCGCAATTGAAAAGAGCTAAGAGCTGTTAGCTCTTTTTATTAAAACAGAGCTAAAGAGAAAAATTTCGAGTTAGAAGCAATCAAAAAGAGCTAAATTTAGCTCTAAAATAGCTAAGTTGGCATCGCTGGAAAAAATTGGTTAACAGTATTGAATTTGAAATAAAAGTTATTCGTGCTACCGAAAATATGGTTAATATAAGTAAAACAATATCATAATTGGTTCCTGTGAAAGAAAAATGTTCCTTCCTTACTAAAATAAAAATAAACAATAGACGCAAATAAAAATACATAATTTCAGAGATTTGTTATTTGACATATTGTCATAAGTTTATTTTAATTGAAATTTATTTCCTGGTGATGAAGCATTTTTATATGCTTTTGTTAAACAGCCACAAACATGTTATCTTATGCACATACTTTTAAAAACCATTTCAGAATTCATAAATCATAATACCTTTGAAAATCACAAATGTTAATTTTTAATTTTCTGCTATAAACTATGATAGTAAACTCAACCTCGTAGTCAGTTGCAGCAACTGATAGAAAGTGTCTATTTTAACCTTATTATAGAACGAAAATTTTTTTGTTGCCAATACCAAAAGTTGGTCGTAAAATCCAATTCGTAATATTTTATTCGGTTGTGTTAACCAATAAGTTAATTAGTCATGACAAAAGCATATTCTCGCTTGATGAAATCAATTTAAGAATTGTCCGAATCATATATTTGTTACAATTATACCCTAATGGCAATGAACATGGATTGTTTTTTGGATTAATAGAAAATTGATAGTGTGAACTGAAATATAGTTCATGCAAATGATATTTTATTGGCCTAACCATTTTCCAACCAATCTTTTTTCTGCATATAAATTACATAAATATGTTAATTTGTAGATAAATTTGTATTGCGACTAACAATTATAATTTCTATGTTGTAGTATATATGTATTTTATGTTGAGCTTGCAACTAATCCGATATGTTAGTAGTATGTATGTGGGATACAAAGACAGACCATTGCTTCGTGTCCATTTCTGGAAACTAATTCGTTTTTTTTTAAAGTCAACTCATAATTCATATTTTTTTACCGATTTCCCTCAACACTTTAGATCAAGATAGGATACCTTTGGCTATGATACAAACAATGCGCAAATTGAAATCGGGTTACATTAACGGCACTCGTGTAATGTTGGGTAACCTTAAGGATTTCCTTAACACATCAGCCATTACCGATTTGAGTTTTCTGGGTAGTACTGAAGACGGCTATCCAGATCGCCTGCATCCCGATGTGCAGACATATCTTGATGAACATTTGTTGCGTTCGTTTAGTTATCGCAGCACTATGAACCTCAGGGGTGGACAATTGCGGCCTAGGCCCTTAAGGAGACGCATGTCCTGCAAAGGAGCCATTAAAAAAACCAGATCTATTAACGTAGATAGTAAGTAAAAAGGAATGCAGTAGCATAAAGGGCTATATCATTCTTCTTTGTTGTTTTTTTTTTGCTTTCTAAATTAGCTGATACTTTAGGCATGGAAGGACCTACACCATTGACGGAGAGACGTATGTCATCCGTAGTACCGCCACCGTGGTTGCATCCTAATCAACAAAGTCAAACAAATACGTTTTCCACTACACCCGAAGCAAGTAATATTAGCTCAAATCAAAATAAATCGGAAGTTTTGATACGTGAAAATATTTATCCAATTGATATTAATCACAGTCGCTCGGCTATCGAAAAACGCAGTGAGTTTGCTAGACAACAAGAAAGTGAGTGTTGTAGTAGTTAAAGTTTCCATTTAGTGTTTTATTGTGCCCTACATCACGTCAAAAAAAACTCGTAACTTTTGTTATAAAACTGATACGCTAATTACAAACCCATATTCTCCAACAAACATGTTTTAAAGAACTCAATTACAGAAATGTTAATGTTAATTTCAGATATGTTTTCGTTACAATTAGAAACTAGGGACAACAGGACTTATCCAAGTAAGCCAGCTCTCGTTGAAGTGACAGCTTTCAAAACCTAAGTCCCGGTACAGATATATTTGTATTTCTGTCCCTGTCTTTATCACAGCTGAATTACGAGTTCATCAACAAAAGTTGATGTGTTGGAACCGGTACTTACAATTAGAAATTTACCGCAATCTTCAATGAATGTCTCAAAAAATCGTACATAAAAAATTTGCAAAATATATTATAGTTTTCTATTACCCCTTTTAGACACGCAAAGTTAACTTTGCAAAGTCTTAATTCAGCTGTGTGAAACACAGAGGTAGGAATACTATCTCTTTCTGTCTTTCTCCCAGCTGAATTAAGACTGTAAAGTAAACTTTTCGTGTCTAAAAGGGACATACACTGTATTTTTAAAAAGATTTCCAGATGAATGGGGGGTTATTGTGTAATCCGATTCGAAAAGCAAACTGATCGAATTTGTATGTTATTAAGTTGAAAACATTTTTTCGATTTTCGATACATACATATTTAGGGAGTTCACAATAGCGTTTTGAAATATGTCTTTACATTGCAACTTTTAAATTTTAATACTTTGATATGTGCTAGCAAGTTTCTAGTGTTTGTTTGTGTATAAATCAAATTTCTTACCAGGCGTCAAATTTAAAAGTATAAAAACCTGTCATTTTCAATATGGCAACATGGTAACAGCAAATTAAAACTGTCAGCGCAGCTGTAGTTTATTAAAAAATATTTGTATTTTTCACTGCCTTTAGGCATCCAACAATAATATATAATTTAAAAAATTTTTTTATTTTAATACTTCAATCTACTGTGTTTTATTTATATCGTTACCTGCTCACAACGAAAATTTTAAGATGGTACAATGTTGCCACATTAAAATTTTCATATACTCATTTTGAATTATTATTTTTTTTGACTTAAAAACTGGCGGGAAGTTTCGGGAATGGCCTGGCGATTCCCATATTCTGGTGGTGTGGGTAGCGCAATTGCATTTATTTCAAACTGTTTTAATTTTATTTTTTTTAGTTTACAATTTTCTTTAAAATTTTTATTTATTTATTTTATTTATTTTTTTTTAATTTTTATATACATATGTGCGACAATATTTTTTGGAATGCTTTATTTTTTGATTTACTCGTGTAAATGTTAACATCATTGTAAAACAACAATATGCTAAAATAGCAAACAATGTTCCTAAAATTCTTGTGCAACGTCATCGTACGGATACAAATTTTGCCGATACAGAAGTCGAAGAGCTTATTGCAATGTTAAGAGAAACAGAAAATCTAGAAGAACAAGGTGATATATTGCAATACTTAGTAGATACTCAAGGACTAGACTTCAATACAGGTAGGTTGTAGATTCATAACAAAAAATCTTTTAATTGCTGAAAATTTTATACATATTTTATTTAACAAAATAGGATTTATACACTTTACACAAGTCTTATAAATATTATGCTATACATATATACTAAATACATGTACATAAATATATATTTCTTGAACAATCTACAAGCATTAAAAAAATATAAAACTCCCCCCTTGTCCTGTCTAATGCGTTTTTCCTAAATGTACAACTATTTTATTTTTATTGATTACTCTTTATTTACATTTCAATAATTTATTAATTTTAATTTTATTTTGTAATACATATTCCCTAAACTTGTTTTATAATATTGTTGTGAATTTATTTTTTGATTACTACTGACCATTAGCCGGCTTAGGACTTAAACATAAATCATCATCGTCCTCCTCTTCCTCTTCCGGTAAGTTAAAGTTTAATGTCCTCCTTGTGGTTTATAGGCCCATCAGAAAATAATAATATGAAATATTCGCTTAAGGCTAGGATTCAATATCCCATACCAACGCACGTACGAATTTTGAGAAAATACAACTCTGTTATGGTGGAGGTTGTGTAAATTTCCAAGAGTTCATTAGATCAGGGTTGTATTTTTTCAAAAGTAATGAGTCCTAGCCTTTAGCAATACAGAGGCACTTTTAACTGTCCTTTAATTTCTAATTATTACATCAAATATTATTGCTTTTTTAATAGAGTTTGAAAAGAATTTGGTGTTGTGTGTTTAATATATGAATGTAGTATGTATGTATGTAATAGTGCTAGTAATGTTTTCTTTTGGATATTATATTTATTCTAGATATTGCGGCTAAGTTTAGAATAATTTGCCTTTATTTGTTGTTCATTGTTTTTCTATTGTAGCTGGCTTGTAAATTTGTGTTAAAATGCGTTTTTTAATATTTAATATTTATAAACACACTGACGGTATTCTATGTTTGATGCAAATGGTCTTGCGTAAGTGTATATGCAAAATATCGTAGCTTTTCCTTAGTCCTAATTTACATTATGCAAGCCTTATTGCTAAGGTGATTAGTTTAGGAGAGAAAGAGACGAAGGGAAAAGCAACGGTTCTGTTCCCCTCGTCTCTCTTTCCCAACAACTAATCAGCTTAGCAATAAGACTTGCATAGTCTGTTTAATCTGTTGCAGAATTATGCAACTGTGTTTAATATTCTCCGAAAATGAGAACAACGACAAAAAAGTAAAAGTTCAGGTTTGTTTTTATTACTTTTGCACAGAAAAAGTGATTATTTGACCTAATGTGCAAAATTGAGAGAGATTTAAATGAAGCATAAATGCCCAAGCTTGTGTATTTAAATCACACTTTAGTTTTACGGGCATACCATATGTTATTGTGCTTGTGTGTGTTTATTGAACACCATGTGGTCGTATTAAAAGGAATTTCGTTTAATTTTCTTAAAATTATAACATATACGATACACATATATTTTCATATCATGGAAAAATAAATAGAAAAATTAATTCTGATGCTCTTTTTGTTTCATAAAATGTGTTTTATGCAATTTTATATTTTTTTTTTAGTTTTGATACCCTAACTTTTTTATACATATTTTATTTATTTATTTAAAAATTTTACAAACATAATAAACTATGCAAATAAAAAAAGGAGGCTCAGGTGCTAACAACAAATGTTTTCGACCTATTTTCATTTATAATAAGCAGCTGTTTAAAAAACCTTGCATAATACTGGGAAGTTTTGTAGTGCTGCCGTACTTTCAACGTAATTTAATAAGAACTTTAATTGACCACTGAAAAAATAAAGCTACATTTAAGCCACTTAAATTTAAGTAGCAATTAGCTAAATGACTATAATTGGGAAGTCAATTATTGGACCTAGGCGTCTCATATATTAAAATGCTGCTGTTTGGAAAGATTTCCATATTTGAAAATTTTTCAGTGCTGCCGTACTTTCAACGTAATTTAATAAGAACTTTAATTAACTATTGAAAAAATTAAACCGTATTTAAATACAATTTATATTTAAGTAAAAAAAATTAACAAATTACGTACTTAAATATTGAGTTAAAAACTAGAGGTTATTTCAGCATTTATGCAAATGCGTATCGAAATTAAAATAAGTATGGAAAACAAATTGCTATAATGCAGAAATATTCTTAGAAAGCTCTAAATTTTAGAGTCTTAAAGATATGCATGTTGCACAAAAAGCAACATGCATTTGCATGTTTGTGGTTTCTTTGCTATAAAAAAATTGTGTTAAAAGTTGTCTTGTGTAGTAAATTGTTACTGAACATTCACACATTCATCCTAATTACGAGGGACGCAGTCACAAATATTTTTTAAGCACTGAAACTTCAACACCACCGTAGTACACTTGGTTTAAAATTTCTATGTAAATAAATTAATTTTGGTAAAATTAAATATATGTATATATTTTCTTTATTTCTCTACTTTTCTCTTTTTCTTTATTTTCTAAACTGTTTTCGGAAAAATGTTTCGTTTGGTTGTGGTTGGTTTGTTTCAAATGTAACACTTTCATATTGGCTGCCTGTGCTTTTAAACATTCTTTTGGTGTTCATTTTTCATTTAAATTTTCATTTTCATTAAAACACTCATATTTTGCATGCTAATGTACACAATAAATGTATGTACATATATACATCAATATAAATACTATGTACATACATATGTATATGTATGTTAATGCTTTTTATGTAATTTGAATGTTGGTAATACATAATTAAAATACTCGTAAAAAGTAATTGATACAATTGTCGTGGAGAAGTCACTAGATGATTTAAGTTTAAATACTGCTGCAGCTAAGCCTCCATTACCGCCATCCGTACGATGGGTGGCGTCCTACGAATCAGCATCTTCTCTTAACAGCAACAATATCAATATTATTAATTCTTCTCACTCTGAAGGCATGCTGGAAGAGGGTCACATCGTTACTGTACGCGATTTGCTTAAGGGCCTATACGAAAAGGCTTGCCAACAAAAATTATGGGGCCTAGTCCGTCATACCGCCGGTATGTTGGGAAAGCGTGTTGAAGATTTGGCTAAAGCAATCACCGATTTGCTAGTGCGCCAGAAACAAGTGACTGTAGGCATGCCGCCAAATAATGAATATACTATAACAGCACCTTTGCCTGAAGCCGACTTGAGACAATTAATACATGATGTTTGTATACATTTACAGCGAAATATTTATATGTTTATGACGTCACTTTAAATGCAAAAGGTTTCCATAATTATAAAAAAAAAACTACTAACAGTGCACAGTGCACAAAACCAAACTCTTTAAAATTTACATGGATCTCATTATTTTTTTCCAAATCTATCGAAATATAAAAAAAAGTCGATTTGAAAAAAAATAATAACTTACGAGGGTGGGTGATTAACTCAGTGTCTTTTTGAATGGCAATACTGTTAATGGCAACACGAAACTGTCAGTTGATTCCTGTCCAAATTTGAACAAGCTTTGCCAATTGCTTTGTGTTTGGCAGCCGTTGATAGCAGACTGCCGCGCGTTTTGAGAAAAGAAATGGAAAATGCTCATTAAGCATCATTTTTTGCCGAAAATAACCAAGGCTAAGCTTAATAATTATTAAGGGGACTCTTTAACATTAATTTGAATGGTAAAAAGTAGTTTACTGCATTTCGTTATGGCCGTACAAGCCCAACGTTCTGGACGCCCAGTTGAAGTCTATACATACGAAACAATTGAAAAATTTTCACGGTATGGTTTTAACCGATCGGGTATTGAAAGCGAGAGAGATTGTGGAAGTCATAGGCAGATCACATGCCTCAGTGGTTTCAATTTGTAATGATCATTTGGCTATGGGCGAGCTTTCCGCAAGATGGGTGCCGCGTTTGCCACGCAATCGACCACAAACGCATGTGCAGTTTCCATGGCAAAAATCCATGGATTGGGCTACGAATCGCTCCCTCATTCGCTCTATTCTCCAGTTTTAGCCCGAGTGATTATTTCTTGTTCCCAAACTTGAAGAAATGGCGACAAACAAATGCACATTTGACAAATCATATTTTTGGAAAGGGATAAAAATCTGGAGAATCGTTGTACTAAGTGTATAGAGCTCGAAGGTGACTATTTTGAAAAATTAAATAACCTTTTATGTAAAAACCTGTGTTTCTTCAAAAAGTCACTGAGTTAATTACTCACCCTCATATATTAAGGTAACGATATATTTTCTCGTTTGAACCTTGTCTGTGGGATAGTAGAAAAGTTATCGAAGCCTTAGGAAATCATGAAGCTCAACCTCGAAGCGTCCTTCAGTTCAAAAATGAGATATACACATACAGGTATTGTAGAGAAATCGAGATAATATGATTTTAAATTTCTCTGGTAACGTCAACGTCCTCCGCTTCTTTCTTCATCTTAAGAGTATATGATCCATTTCAGGTGTTGAATTGGTTCCCGGACATATACCGTTTTTTCCACCGGCAATTGGATTCCCCATTTGGCCAGTGTATCGACCATTTCGTTTCCCTCAATCCCCACGTGTCCTCGGACCCAAAAAACATCTACTTGTCTGCCAGCACATAGTATATTTAGGGTATTCCTACACATTAGCCCAACCCAGGAGTAGTTGCAGTTTGCTGAAATTGCCTTAATTGTTCCTTGACTGTCTATATATATATTCACATCCGAGTTCCGGGCAGTAAACTGCAGCACCTACCCCTCCATCCATCTTTGAGCCATAAGTGAGGAAATTAAAACAATACCCACTGTAGTTAAGACCTTCGAGACAGCCTTCTTCCCTTATAGTTATCTGAGATATATTAGATGCTAGAAGGAGAGGAGAGATTGGGTAGATAATAGGACATGTGTGTGCACACATATAAAGGTTCACATTTTTTAGTCTCATTTCAGATAATACATATGGGCTGTTGAAGGATAATCTGTCAAGGAAGTGCAGACAGCGATTCTTAAGAGCAGGACAGAGGCAGGGGAAATGCTAAATGGTTTCCTCCTCCTCATTGCAACTGGAGCAGTACCCTCGCACCCCGTCAGGGGAATCTCTTAGGAGGTTAAGCGGTAATTTGGCTTGTTACCTCGGCGTACCTTTGGCTTTTTACCCATAGAACTTCTGTGTTACTACCCAATCTATTATAACAGAGGAACGGATATGCACATATTTATAAAAGGAAGTAGGTTTGCTATGTTGTCGTGCTGGTGCAGCGTCACCTGGAACTGCCCTGAGTTCAAAAGACGATAGAGATGAAGCCTTTCGAGGTGGAACTTCGAAGTCAAACTAGTACCTTGTAACTGGTACAACAGGTACCTTTGGCCCGACAGCCGAGCAGCCCTAGTAATTGGATGGTCGACTAAAGGGTCTACTTCATCTAACCACACAGTGTTAAATAGATGATGTGGCTCTGTGTGGAGTAGGTACTGGATTGTGTTGCGGCGTGTGATCACGGGGAATCGAACGTGGTGGCTATGGTTGCTACTATTCTCCCAGCGGTAGAATAGTCTTGGCTTCCCAGTCCCAGCAGAAAAAACTTCTGATTTGGAAGCATCAACAACTCAGGGAAGCAATGCATTGCATACTTGATAGCAAAAGCTTCGAAAAATGCTTCTGAAAAGCACTAACATAAGGCGGGATCTCTAATACAGTAGAAAATCATCACAGAAAATTTTGCAAACCAGTAACGTTTGCATCTGAGTATTACTTCTGTGAAGCACTTCAGTAAGGCTTTTTTTGGAAGCTAAATGTATTGCTTCTAGCTGGTTCATCTGTAACATTGTCTCCCTTACAAATATGCTTCTGGGAAGCATACATTTTTGCTGGGGTGTTAAATCAGTGCTAGTGATTGGTATGGCGCTATTTTAGGTGATGTTTCCATACAATAGAAAATGCTTTTACAATGTTTTAGCATCAATAGTTTAGATAGCTCTAATTACCTCAGCAAGGTATTTATTCGTAGTACAGGGATAAATATGTTTAAAGATTGCAACCTGAACAAGAGATTACTCAAGTGCTTGCTAGTGAAGTTCACGAGGTTTTTATTTTTCTGAGTGTTTAGGGGCGAGGCCAGATGGTTCTCGCTACTGTGCAGGTGGGCTTATTGCTCCATCTCTCTTGAGCTGATTCAAGATGTATGTATGTATGTTATATTCATTATAAACTACATAAATAAAACACTCACAAGGATGCAATATTTTTACTGAAATTTCCTGGGGAAAAAATTAATTTGGGACCAGAGTGCACTGTGTGCTTTCATAATGGAAGGCTTAAAATTTATAATTTTCTTTTGGTTGTTAAGCCCTTTTGCATTTTAGATGACGACTTATGTACATACATACATAAGTGTATCATTAACTAAAAGGTTTAAAATGTTGCAGGCTTATGGTGATGATGAAAGTACAGCTATGTTAACGCAAGAATTAATGGTTTATTTAGCCATGTTTATACGCACCGAACCGCAATTGTTCCATGAAATGTTGCGTCTCAGAGTTGGTCTTATTATACAAGTAATGGCGAAAGAATTGTCTCGCACTTTGAATTGTGATGGCGAAGCCGCTTCGGAACATTTGCTGAATTTGTCTCCATTCGAAATGAAAAATCTTCTATATCATATATTGAGTGGCAAAGAATTTGCTGTAAGCAGCGGTAAGTTGAATTAAATGAAAATTTATGTACATATATTTCTAAATTTTAATTATTCCAGTTGCTCGTGGTAATCTGTCTATTGTGAGTTGTAAATCGAGTCGTGTAAGCAAAAAGAGTCAAATTGGGTTGGGTGATCCGGAGGGTGAAGATGCCATTATTGCCAGCATTGATGACAGACAGGGCCAATGGTTACGCAGACGGCGTTTAGATGGTGCTCTTAATCGTGTGCCACGTGATTTTTATTCGCGTGTTTGGTCAGTTTTGGAAAAGTGTCAAGGCTTGGCCATAGAAGGTCGTATTTTGCAACAAAGTTTAACGCAGGAAATGACACCCGGCGAGCTTAAATTCGCTTTAGAAGTGGAGACTGCTTTAAACCAAATACCCCAACCAGAGTATCGTCAATTGGTTGTGGAGGCTTTAATGGTTTTGACCCTAGTAACTGAACACAATATGGTGCCGAATTTAGGTGGCATAATATATGTTGAACATTTGGTCCACAAAGCCAATCAACTATTTTTGGAAGATCAACGCAAAGTACAGGGTGATGCTACACTTTGTTGTGCCAAATCTAAGGATGGCAAGGAGCAACATCAAGCAGCCTCAGGTATGTTGCTATGTGGTGGTGCCGCATACATTTGTCAACATTTATATGACAGGTATGTAAGATTTTATTTCTTCTTTTTTTTTGCTTTAATTCAAATCAAATGGTATTTTTTTCAAGTGCTCCCAGTGGCAGTTATGGTACAATGACATACATGGCACGTGCTGTGGCTTTAGTATTAGATTGTGTACCCAAACATGGTGAAATGGAATGTGCTATATCTTAAAGGAGACACACATTTGGTTCTCTCTTTTTTGTATGTATGCATATGTATACATTTACATACATAAGTATTCATGTACATATACAAATTTACATAAAAAAATATTTTTAGTAATTTAAAATTTCATTTAGCAAATTTTGAAGAAATTGAAAAATATGAAAATAAGATTTGTTAATTGTTCAATTAATACTTGCACATATGTATGTATATACACTCAAAAAAAAGACATATACTATTATTAAGGAAAACAAGTTTCTAAATTTAAGTAAACACATTTTCTAAGTTTAAGTAAGGTTTTCTAAGCTTAATGTCCTAATTCTGTACCACGATTGTATCGTCTTGTCTATGGACGAAAAAAGGAGGCAGATGAGATTCTTTAAAACAATTACGGCCCTATGTATAAGCAAAAATTTGCATGAAGTTAGCATAAGTGGCAATATTGAACATGATCTTAGAGTTTTGCGATGAAACTTCACATTAAAAACCATGCTAGGACTTAGAGGTGGGTAAAATTAGGTAATGCTACCGTTTTTAATGTCAAATTGTATGGAGGAACTCGTTAACACCTAATTCAATTTCGTCACTTATGCTGACTTCATGTAAATTTTTGCTTATACATAGGGCCGTTATTATTTACATATAGTCTATGCTAGAAGGTTTGTGTATTTGCTTTATGGTTTTGTTTCAAACATTATTTCCAACACACATTTTTTCATATATTTTTCAAACTATTGTGTAGTAGAAACTAGCAACGAGAGAGTAAGGCATAAATTTACAAAATTACTCTCAAAATATGAAAAAGTAAATGAACGCTTTACTTGTAAAAACTTGCAAGAAAATTTTATTCATATCAGAACCATGGATGGAAATCATGATACAATTGTACCTTTTCTGATGTATTTTGTTTAATAATATTTTATATTGCAATTTTTTTTAGAAATTGACATTTAATAAAAAATTCTTTACAGAGTTTCGTGTATTTTTACTATTTTTTTGGATTTTTCATAGTTTTTTAATTTTATTCATTAACAATTACAAAAACGCCACTTTCCATCTCTGATAGCATAGGAGAAACAAACAAAATTATTTGCCATTAAAATTGAATTTATGTACATATGTGGCTTAATGAACGAAAAATAATAAATTAAAGAACCATGCTTTCGATTTACATACGTATGCATGTTTTTTTTTTTAGCAAAGACATGCACATTTTTCAGTTTTCCTTTTTCAAATATTTTAAAAAAAATTAGTTTGACAACAAAACACACAAAAGGTGGTTGGATAATTCTTGCAAGTAAAAAGTTTACTAGTAATAATTTGTAGGAATTTTTTTGTCTCTCAATTTTTTTCTCTCTTTTGACGCTCTCTCCTTGCAAACTGTTTGAGTTAATCATGATACGTAAAACCATTCTCTCTTTTCGTCGCCATATTAACCTTCTGACGTTTATCCTGATTATTTTTACTCTCAAAAATAACTCTACCGTATTCATTTATAAAATCCGAGTTTTTTGATTACTTTTTGACTGTTATGCTTTTTTAATTAGAAAAAATATTTTAGAATAAAAATATTGAAAAATTCATCACTCTTGCATTAAAAGTTATTAAATAGATATTAATATAAATATGTAATAAATAATTGTAATTGGTGTAAAAAAAATAAATGTTGAGCAAAGAGCAGCATATACCACAACTGCAGTAATACCAAGCATTTCACAAAGGCAGGAATGTCATAGAATGGATAGAAGCATGCAATATAGATGATGGTTTTCTACCAAAAAAAACATTTGGTTTGTTCTGTTCACTTCCGTGAAGAACATATGAATGTAAAAAATCAAAATCATTATCTTCAAAGGTAACTGCCATATTAAATACATGCATTACATTAGTGCTTTAAAGCAGTGTTGTCCACACGTACACTTTCACATTAAAAATAAGAGAAAATGCAACTGCTTTGGAATGTGTATGTATGTTAATATTATGCAAGGTTAGAAAGGGTGGTGCTAAACACACCTCCAATCGTATACCAAGTTGGTTCCATTCTTAACCAATAGTCTGCAAACTCGGTATAAGTTCATTTAATGTAAAGAACACTTTGTATGCATTTCGTTATCCTCATGTCCAATTGATACAACGTTTAAAAAAATATGCATTAAACTACAATTTCTAAACTCAAATTATACATTTCAAAAAGCATTCCTAAATAAAAGTTACCATTTTATGTATGTGGCAACGTTTTCCACTCTGTTTACAAAAAAAACGCATTCAAATAAGGTCTGTCTGCGTACTTTTCCAGTAGCAAATACTCAGTCAACTTTTTTGGGAAAGTAAGACCAATTTTACTCTGTCGACTGAAAATATCTTAAAAAGTACGCAGACAGTATCCAGTGAAATCTTGCAAGAAAACAGCTGATCGGCGTGTAAACAATTGAAATAACAAAGCAAAAGAATTTTAGCCAGAAAAATAGCATTATTGGAATCATTGGTTCTGCTTTAATGCCACGGTCGCACTGTATATTTGGACGTTTCTAGCATGAAATAAAGTGTTTTGTTTATTATAATTTATTATAAACGTTAAGAATCAACACAATTGTAACTATTTACCTCTGCCATTGTTAAATTTCAATTTCTATTTTCATTTCACAAAAATTATTTCATTCAAAAAGTAATATAAACAGCTGTTCAAACTAGTTGCAAAATCTTGCAAGAAGAAATTTCTCCAGTAACATTTTGCAAGTTCTCTAACTTCCAAATGTCAAAAAGTCCTCTTTTTGGCTCTCTCGCTGCAAAGAGATTTGGAGTACGCAGACAACATTTTGTAAGATTTTGCAACATTTTGCACAAAATGATGCAAAATATGTGTACGCAGACAGACCTATAATTTGGGTAAAAGTCATAATTAATTTTAAACGTCAAATGTGGTTTTACCTTTATATTATTGTATCATTGAGTTAATGAACACTTTCCAGTAACAATTGTTACAAATTCGTAATACTTTTTATTAAATGAACAAACATACTTTAATTTAATTTTTTTTAACTGCAATAATATTTTTATTTTTCATTATCAAAGACAACAACCATTTTTGAATAAAATAATTTAGCGAATACAAACACACGAACTCAGAAATATTTTCAAACAAAAGCGTCATAAAACTTCTTAGGCCCCTTTCACATTAGGCAACTTTACTTGCGCAAGTCTTGTGTTTGTGGGAGTAAGAGGAAAGATCGGTTGAAGGGGAAAGAATTGCCGAGATTTGTGTACAGACTTGCTTGAACTTGGCAATTCTGCCACAATTCTGTTTCAGCTGTCATTGTTGGCTTGGGATATTGATTTGTTTTTGACATTGTCTTTTATTTCTTCTTTGGTGTGTTGTCTAATTAATTAACTTTGTGTTAAGAAAATTTTATTTGTGAATAAAAAGTTAACAAAACGTCAACAAATTAAGAAAACTCGAGCTTAAGAAAATTAAACTTTCTCAACAAATGAACTGAATGTGAACATAGAAGCAAGTTCAAAAGAAAATAAATAAAAATGAAAATTATACTTGCGCAAGTAAAGTTGCCTAATGTGAAAGGGGCCTTACTGAATTAGGGCATAAGTAAATTTTTACAAAAATCTTATGAGTAAAAAATAAGAATTTCATATCCTTAAAATTAGTTCATAAAAATACACACAAAAATTCGCACATTCAAGGACAAGTTTACTGGCCTAAAGGAAATATTTACCAAAAATTGGAAAATGGTTTAAAAGTTTAGGGAAATTGTATCCTAAAAACTAGTCCATCTCGTTTTAAATCAAAAAATAAATTTTAGGAAATGACTTACTCCTGATTAGTTCATCAAATTTGACTAACTTGAAAGATATAAAAGGTTATTTATTCAAAATTTTAGAAAAATATTTACCAGTTTTAAGTATTTTTTCTTTAAGTTATAGAATATATCTTTTATTTGCATTAAGCAAAAAATCTAAGTAAATTTTTCATATTTCCGAGGAATATTTGAACTTGAAATATATTTTTTTTTTAAATAAAATTAAATTTTAAAACTTAAAAATTTCAATGCTTATTCAGGCTGCCCAGTCAGAAGGTTGTTGGTTCAATACTTGTCTCTTCTCAAGGAATTAATATGTGTGTATGGTGAATTAATTAAGAATATAATATTAACGTCCCTTTTCACAATGTATAGTTAAGAGTTAACTTGAACTTTAACTGACAGTTCTTCATATAAAACTTGCCGTTAAAGTCCCTGTTATCTTTTAACCACACATTGTGAAAAGGTACGTTAGAGTAATAAAAAACATACCATGTGGTATAGAATTTAATTAAAAATTAAAATCAAAAATAAGTACCAGAATTAAAAACATAAAAAACTTTGAAAAATTTACTCAATTTGAGATCAAAGATAAAAAACATTTTTGCATAGCTCCGAATTTTATGGGAAAATTTTACTTAAATATAAAAATATAATTACTATAAACTAATGCATTAATGAACTAGAAATTTAGTAAATATTTTACTGGTTTCAAGTAAAAAACAGCTTTGGCGCTACTATAACTTTTGTTACTAAAATTTAGAAAATTTTCCAAAGTTTTAGTTAAGTTTTTTTGAGTGTATACATATGTACATTACGTCAATAAGATTACTTTCTGTTTTTGTTGAGTTCTACATAATAATTTCTTTCGTTATGCTAAATTGAATATATTAAACATACAACACGTACTATACATACGTACATATGTATGTATTTACGTATGTATACCATATTTTATTTAAATAATTACGTACATATGTATAGTTCTTGTCTGCACAAAATAAAGATTTAAATAGAAAAAAAAATTGTTGGATCTCATCGTGGTGGTTGTCATATTTCGAATTCGGCTATGACATTTTGGTACTAGATTAAAGAAAAGAAAAACGTAGTCGAAACCAAAATACGACAACCATGATAAGGGATTATTCTACTTCTTTCCATCTACAAAATATTTAACAATTTTCTTAAATTAAAAAAAAACACAATATGGACGTATTAAAAGTTAAAGTGGATAATTCTTATACTATGTATTTATGATTTGATTAGGCTAAATAAAGTTCGTATCGCTCTGTAAGCCAAATTAATTACATGTGCTCGAATTCGAAACACTGGTGCTAACCATATTTTAGGTTAGCTCTTGTTTAAAAAATAATTAAGATTGAAAAATTATTGACTGAAAATTAAAAGCACATAAAAATCAAAATTTTTCGTAGTTTTCTACCCTTTTCAATCGACTTCAAAAAAAGAAGGAGGTTAACAATTCGTCTCTATTTTTTTTTAGGTGTGTAGGTTCATAACTCGGTGCATTTTAGACCGATTGTAAAACTTTTTTTGTTGTGTGAGAGGGTATAGCTTCCCATTGGTGCCATTCTAAAAAAAGTGGGCAGGGTCACGCCCACAATTTTTTTAGCTTGATTTTACGATCTTTTACTTATTTGATTGCTGCGAAGCCTAGCAAACATTTTTGGTTCTTGAAATTAAAAAATTTTAAAGTTTAAAAGGTGGGCGGGGCTACGCCCATCAAAATGTATTATAACATTTCACGTGGTTCTATTTCACTGATTTTTATGAAAATATGCTCACATCCTAAGCTTAAATAAAGGCAAAATCTTGCGTTCAAAAAAGTGGGCGGGGCACGCCTATTAAATTTTAGTATACTATTTAACGTGCTTGTACTTAACCAATATTTACGAAACTTGGCACACAACTTGAACTCTTAAAAATACACATTCTTGTTTAAGAAAAGTCTGCGTAGCCCCGCCCTATGCAATTTAATACTATATTTCAATAAAAAGCTAAAAATAAAACTAAAAAAAATTAACCGGCTTCAAAAATAAGCATTAAAGAGCTAAAAATAATATTGATCTAGTTAAATAAAATATTTTTACATATGTTAGGCATAGTGTTGTTTGAAGTTGGTGCAAGTAATACATGTACTAAATATATAGGAACATGACCGGTAAAAAAAATTGCAGCAACTTTTTATGTACATACATATATATATGAATGTATGTATGTATGTGCCAATATATGTAGTTACCAATATTGCTGCCACCAACTTCAAACAACACTATAGGTAACATATGTAAAAATACTTTATTTAACTAGATCAATATTATTTTTAGCTTTTTAGGGCGACTTTTTGGGATCGAGATTAAGATTAGATTATTTCTCTAATTAGCTAATCCGAAAATTAACTTAATCTCGCATAATTGAGTTTGATGTTTTTGAGTGGTAGTTTGTTTAAACTTGATATGTGTAGTATTACCATGCTGAGGAACAAAATAGTGGCAACATTTTCTGTGCAAAAGTCATAAATGTTATCAACACACTTTGATTTTTTGTGGGAAGAAGAAGAAACTATCATATTTTATTATTTATTTAAAATATATATATATATTTATTTAAGTGTTTTTAAATTATTTTAGCATATAATTTTTACAATAAGTTATATGTTTTATAAGTGCTTGTTATCAATACTAAATTAAGATTAAACCACCACGGTTGGCCGCTTGAACTAGCAAGTAAGCCCATATAATCGACAACCCAAAAATTTAAAATGAAGATTAAGGTTAATTTAATCTCTAATCTTGAACTCAAAAAGTCGCCCTTAGTGATTATTTTTGTAGTCGGTTTAATTTTTTTTTAAGTTTTATTTAACCTTTATGTCGATATACGTATGTATATCGCCTGAAAATACATGCATTGATGAAGTTGCGTCTTGAGGAAAATTTTTGGAAAAAATTAAAAAGTTTTTTTTCGAATTTATTTTTGGGCAGTTTTGTAATTTATTTTTTTTTTGCAATTTTTTTTCAAAAATGTCTTTAGGACGCATGTTCATCTATAATATGTTTTTTTAATTTATATAAAAATGAATGAATAATAGAAAACTGGGAAAAATTGCGATTTCTAGGTGCTTTTAACCAAGTTTTCAAACTTAAATATTTTTTAAACAGAGCTAAACTAAAAAATGGTTAGCACCATTGGATTCAGCGTACTCGAATTATGTTTACACACCAGGTTCCCCGCTTGTTACATTTTTGAATTACCACAGTGTTATTAATGAACAAATAACACTAAAGTCAATTGTAAATTGACAAACACTAGCAGATCGAAACAACTAGCTATGTATTTTCGAAGGCCGCTTAACCTTCAACATCATTAGCTTTCTTTTATATTTGGTCCATTGTGTGTGGTATCAGTTGATGTAGATTTATGATTTATATACTCAGCTTTTCAGTGCAAATGGAATATGTGAATTGCTTTGATTCATTGTATTAAGTAGGTATTGCCGTTCGGTTGTCACCGAAACCGAAACTGCGCTTTAAAAAAATAAATATAAAATCTTCATTTATTATTTTTTATCCACTAAATATTATGACTATTGATAATAATAATAAAAAATTGAAGTTGCAATAATGTAAAAATATTTATCGGGCTAACAAAATAACTAAAGGCACTTCGCAGTCAAATGGTCACTATATTTAATGATCTTGTAGCTCACCCAGATCATATATCAACATCCAACATCTGCTTCCCAGTGTAGACCAATAACGTGTCTAAACACAGGATATAAAACTATCACATCCTGCATTGCCATAGCAATGAATTGCGGGTTGATCAACATAAGTTGAATTGTGTGAACCGGGACTTCTTCATTTCCGTGAAGGTAATTTCTCTTCCCCACCCCGAATAATTTCAGCATGGTTGAAATAAACTGGATTTTTTTTTGCAAAATTTAATTCTTTTTTTCTACTACATTGTTTTTAACTGTAGTAAAAGCAGGTGAAACCGAATTGTTTACGGTACGATTTCTTCAAACGCGTTCATTGCCAGAGACCTGTGCCGAGTGGCTGGCTCATGAAAAATCATCGGTGGCGTCTGCCAGCCCAAACCAATTTCATATAAGGTATACTTAGCTCAATTCACTTTGAGAAATTTATACTTGAAATGTCAGAAAAATTAACTGAAAAATGTGTTTTGACATCCAACGTACATACATACTATATTCAAATTACAAGAGGCGGAAATAGTACCATGATACTTTGCGACCACCTAGTATGGATTCGCCTGGAATAAAACTTTGATTTATAAGTATAGACGTAAATGAATATTGGCGAAAAGCTTTGTATTAAAGAAATATGAACATAAATGAATTATAATAAGTATTAAAAAATTTAAGTATTTTATAAAAGGCGCATACATTTATGCATATGAAAATTATTTCCAGAAAAGCAGCAACATACCCTTGTGATTTCATAACGGCAATCGTATTGATTTCGCACCGACATATCGTTACAATTTCTTACTGATATGTCGTTACAATTTATCGTTGCGAAGTCGTGTCAACCATTTCATACAAAAATCTTTACGATTTCGGTAATATTTCGGTTCCGAAATCGGAAGATTTTGTCGACTAGTCGTTAATTCTTTACGAATTCGGAGCATTTGGTTTGATGGGTTGCTTTCATTAATGTATGTATACATTAAAGACCTGCACAAGACGTCTTATGAGAACTTTTAAGACGAGGGCAATTTCAAATGCTTTACTACAGGTAAATCTTCTGAAAGAAACGCTAACCAACGTTGTCGGCAATACATTTGTTTAACTTATTGCAGGTGTAAGAGTAAAGAAGAAAATAGTTCGTGACTGGAAATTTTGTGGTGTTTGTGCTTTTTTCTCTCATTGGAGTGTATACTAACGTCATGCATGTACATACACACCTACATAATTTGTGTATGCTCTCTTATTTTTCTGCGCACATAAAAACACACACATGCATTTACATGAGTTATGTGCGCTTGTTTTTAAAAAACCTCCCTTAAACACAAACATAAAAGTTTGCCATCGAAATCTTACACACACGCCCAAACGTACAATATGCAAAATAACAAGCATACATGTATAAACAGTACTTCTTTTCATTGTTGTTATAAACAAGACGTCTTGGCAACATCGCTTGTTAATAGTACACCAATCCATCCATCGCGCTTCGTTTATAGTGCGACAGCATTTATTATTGGCTTAGTATAATGCATGCCACGAGACTACATTTAAAACACGTCATGTGTTTTGTGTGTTGTATTTACATTTCAAGACTGCTTACGCAGGCCACTAGTACACATTGTACTTAATGAAAAATTTATTCAAATATAAAAAACAGTTTTTAGTAGAAATAATATTGAAATACTATATCAATCGGCGGCTAATTTCCAGCCGCCTATTGGCCGAAAAAAATCGACAACGGTAGCTGGTCAAAACTATTCAGCGGCTCAGCTTAGACGGTTCTCAGCCGATCGGCGCAGGTATCTGTTAATTGCGCTCCTCAAAAATTTGTTGTATTAATTTGTGGATATTAATTAAATATGTCAACAAAACAATGTTGTAGTTTGTGCTGCACTCCATGCGATGATTATAAATTACTAAAAGATGAATGGGGAGAAAGCAATGAATTCTACGAAACTACAGTTAAATATTTTCATCCCATGGTAAGGAGCACAATATGTATGTAATTTCATATAAACAAACATATGTATATACATATGTATGTATATATTAAATATGTTACATGCACAAAATTATGATGAACTTCCATTTTTATATGCATTACTTTTAGTTGCTCACAGATGAAGCAAACTCGAATCTTCACCATATTCAGGTTCTTTGTCAAGGCTGTTGGTATCACATAAACGAGTTTCATGAATTTCAGCAAATGGTGTTAAAAACTAGAATGCTTTGGGAACATAAACAGAAAATCGAAACGTTGCCTATTGAAATAAAACTAGAAGATTGTGAAAATTTGGATCCAAATACACACTATAATCAAAGTTTTGATGAAAGTAAGGATGAAGACGATCGACTTGATTATTTCGAAAACCAACGTTTGAAAACAGAATCAATGACAAGATTAGAAGATACTACAGAGTCGTTAGATAACCAACCCAATGGAGAGGAAAAAGAATCGAAAAAGAGTAAACTATCACAACAGATTGACAAAACGATGGATCAAAATGAGTTACCATATAAAATTAGAAGTGACAAAAAGCCGAAAAAAAGAAAGACTAGAGTTTCGGATGCTTTTATAGCTGAATGGAAACCTCACTTAGTATGCGATATATGCAGTGAAACCGCTAATGATTTTAATAAATTACGCAGTCACTTCAAAGAGAAACATAAAATAAGGTTTTATATAAAATGTTGCGAAAAAAAGTTCTTCCAACGAAATTTACTGGTGAACCACATTCAATTACACCTTAATCCAGAAATTAACAAATGTGATCTATGCGGGAAGTGTAGTAAAACTAAAGACGGGCTCAAACAACATATGAAAGAAGTGCACGAAGACATAAGACAATTAAGATGTGACATTTGTGAAAAGCTTTTCAAACGCAAAGGAACATTGGAACGACATTTGCTCACACACACTACGAGAAGTAAGAATTTCATTTGCTCTGAGTGTGGTAACGGATATGTTGATGAACAATTGCTTACATTTCATGTTAAACGTAAACATGCTGCTCGTGTTTGCGACCAGTGTGGTAAAACCATTCATGGATCCCAAGCTCTAACGAAACATCTCACGGATCATGCAGGCATTGAGCGCCTTAAATTCCCTTGTGATGTTTGTGGTCTTGAACTGTCGTCAAGAAGTGTCGTTAAACGCCACAAGGCTTTCAAACACAATGGTAAAACTAGCATTGAGCGTCATAAATTCTGTTGTGATGTTTGTGGTCTTGAACTGACGTCAACAAATGGCGTTAAACTTCACAAGGCTGCCTACCACAACGATGGCACAACTATATATGTTTGCGGTATTTGCGGTAAAGTTGCTGCAAGTGAACATGCCTTATCGGTACACAAAAGAGTAGTACATGTAGGAGAACGTAAACATAAATGCACACACTGCGAAAAGGCTTTTAAATCTCCTAAATCGTTGCGTGAACATATTGCAACTCATACGGGAAAAGATCTGTATCAGTGTCCACATTGTCCTCGAACATTTAAAGCTAGTTCTAATATGTATAATCATCGGAAAAAAGTCCATTCAATGGAATATGAGGAAGCTCAAAAAAATCGATTGCATCATCAAAAAATTAATAGTAATCAAATTAAAAAATTAGTTGTAATATAACAAACATTAATATTTAAAAACAACCAATTTTAAAATATAATTTTAGATTTAAATTTATTGGAAAATTCAATTGGTTCTCTGGAAGTGCGTCCGCTTTGGCTGCATTACATTTAGGTTTTGGGACAAACTTACTATCAAAATTATACTATGTTATAGACTAGAGAGGGGCGTGTACCTTACAAAGCATATAAAAGAAATAGCTCTATATGATCAGCTGTTTAGGCTGAGCAAAACATGTTGACTATAGGTAGCGAAAAAATTTCATGATGGAAAATTACTCAACTGTTGAGTGGAGCGGAACTACTTAACTGTGCGCACCTAAGCCAAACACCCAACGGTAGCGAATTAGCTACGTCTTATGAATGCACCCAATACGGAATCGAATGTCGTTCGATCAGTACTTTCGACTACAGTCGGAGATCGAAAGTTTCTTATAAATTAGGCCTGAATTTCCAGTAGAAAAAAAATTTATATTTTGTATCGTCAAACACAACACCAGCATATTTCGTCGGTTTGTTTCTTCTTTGATGTATGGGACATTTTTAATAAATCGGGCAGACAAAATCCTGCCTTTAGGTAAAGGCAAGTTGTGAAAATGGCCCTTAGGGCCGTTTTCAAAACTTACCTTTAGCTAAAGGTATGATTTTGTTTGTCCGATAAATGGCTTTGCATTATAAAATCTTCATTTATTATATTTTTATCCATTAAATATTATTATTATTATTGATAATAATGCCAAAAATTAAAATTTTAATAACGCAAAAATATTTATGGGGCAAACAAAATCCTACCTTTAGCTAAAGGTAAGTTGAGAAAATAGCCCATAGTTTGTTTATGTTATAAAAATATTGTACTGAGTACCAATAATTAAAATAGTTGAATATTAAAAAGTTTATATATTTTTCAGCACTATGCTGACTCCTACAGCTGTTTATTTAATCTTAGTAATTTTTAATATTTTTCCGCTAGCGTATTTTTTTCAGTAACAGCGCTTTTTGAGAGTAAATTTTAAAATTTTCGCAGTAACTACTCATTTACTGCAAAAGTAAAATAACACACCTATTAACATCGAGTTTGACGTTTCATGTTCGCAATAATTGTTAACGAAAAACTGTTGACAATTATTTGAGCTGAAGTGAATTTTAATTAGAAATAATTTAGGTTTAAGTTCAGTAATTTCAATTCCTATTGAATGAAATATTTTTATTAATTTATGTAATTAAACAACAGTTTTTAATAGAAAATATATAGAAACATTTATCAATCGGCGGCTAATTTCCAGCCGCTTGGTAGGCGAAAAAAAATATCAGCGGCGGCAGCTGCTCAATACCATTCAGCGGCTCAGCTTAGACGGTTTTTAGTCGATCGGCGCAGGTACGTGCTAATTGCTCTTCTAAAAATTTGTTGTATTAACTTTGTGGATATTAATTAAATATGTCAACAAAACAATGTTGTAGTTTGTGCTGCACTCCATGCGATGATTATAAATTACTAAAAGATGAATGGGGAGAAAGCAATGAATTCTACGAAACTACAGTTAAATATTTTGATCCCATGGTAAGGAATGAAATTACATACATATGTACATAACGCTACATTTACACATGAAAGAACTCTTGAAATTTCTGAACACGTAAAAATTCTAAGGAAATAAATGACTTTCATGAAAATTTCTTGTTCGTTTTTATAGGAAAGTGAAAGTTTTATTTTAAAAATGCCGTCGAAAAGTTATGATGGAAAAAATCGGTTTGTTTGCTACTTAATTAGAGTTACCCAAAATATTAACATACACAAATTTATAGGGTAATAAGTTGGGAATAAGTATTATTGTTAATATTTTAATAATATTATTGTTTTCGAAAGGCATGAATTGCCTGCTTCATGTAAATTTGAACATAAAATATTATAATTCCTTAAATATTATCAAAAAGAAGCATAGTTTATAACAACTATTTGCCACCACCCTTTATATTTGTAAAAAATCTGTAAAGGGGGTAACACGGTTAACCTTTTTAGGGTTCCGAACACCAAAGGTGAAAAAAGGAACCCTATTGTTTTCGCTACGCTGTCCGTCTGTCCGTCACACGGTATTTTCTCAGGAACCGTAAGAGCTACTGACTTGAAATTTGGACAGAGTATGTAGAACCTTGCCCGCTACAACAACAAATACATGAGAATAAAAAATTAAAGCTTGTTCCAAAACGAGCAACGAAAAATTTTAAAATCCCATGTAATATACATACAATTGTATGTACATATGTATGTATGTATATTGACACTTGAAATTTGTAAAATTGGTGTATTTTTATATAGACTACAACAATTAACATTAACCTTCCTATACCCGCGCTAAATTGTATAACACGTATAACCGCGCACGGTCTCACAGACCGAAAGTTTGAACTAGATGAAATACTAGTTTTTTTAAACAAAACTAAAAACAAAAGAGTCTTTTTTAATCTCAATGATATAATAAAAAAAATTAAATCACGCATTAAATTTGTATTCACTTATATTATTGATTTTTAGTCCTTAACAAATAAGCCATCAAAATCGATAGTTTTTTCTTAGGTATTACAAAAACAAAACAAAAACATATTTTTTTCTTCAAATAAATAAAAATAACTTATACTAACTTAAAAGCACTTCTTGCACAATACATAAAACATAATTTAACTTAATTTTCAGCATTTAAAAAAAAACAGGGTATATCGCACTGCATGTTTTACTTTCACAAAAAGTTATACATATACCCGCGTCGGTCTCACAGACCAATTGTTGTGAAATACACCAACACGCCTGTCTAGTGCAAACACTAAATCAACACTAGGACGAAGCTTGTAAAAAAAGCGGAAGCTAACAGAAAATTCAACTTTGTAGAGTTTCTGGGGAAAAAAATATTTACGTAAAATCCTTTTGTCGGTCTCACAGACCAACGCGCGGGTATAGGAAGGTTAAAATATTAAAAAATTTAAATTAAAGGGTGGTCCATCAGTTAATGCAATTTTGACTATGTAATTTTGACAACTTGCTAGGTATATCTTGAAATTTTCAAAAACGGTAAAACTAAAAAATCCGAAAATTATAAAATAGCCAAACCAAAAAAAAAATCGCCATAAATTTAAAAAAATCGCCAAACCAAAAAAAAATTGCCAAAAATTTTAAAAAATTGCTAAAACTAAAAAAATCTAACACTAAAATGAGTCACAAAATTCGTAAAAATCGTCTGAATGAAAAAATCGCCAAAATGAAAAAAGTGCCAAAAACCGAAAAAATCGTCAAAATGCGAAAAAGACGCCAATAACAAAATAATTGTTAATATGAAAAAAAAATCGCCAAAATTAAAAAAACGCCATATTGAAAAAACTTCATAAACCGAAAAAAATTGCCAAAATGAGAAAAACTAAAAAAAGCGCATAAATGAAAAAAAGTCGCCAAAATAAAGAAACGCCAAAAACCATAAATTAAAAAAAATCGCCAAAAAATAAAAAACGGCAAAAAAAACCGAAAAAAATCGCCAAAACGAGAAAAAAAAGTGTCAAAAATAAAAAAAATGCCAAAAAGAAAAAAAAACTCCAAAACCCGAAAAAATCGCCAAAACCAAAAAAATCCCCTATATGAAAGATTAAAATAATCGCCAAAATAAAAAAACGCAAAATTAAAAAAAATGCAAAAACTATATTTTATATAGGCTAAAGTTTAGTTAATTACATATCTCGTGTCAGTACGGAACTCTTCGTGCGCGGGTCAAAGTCGCACTTCACTGAATTTATTTCATTTTACTTTCTGAAAACATAAAAAATTTACTTTCTTGAAAAAATCGTTGAAAGCTGACTTGAAATTAAAATGTGAGTGTGGTAGTAAAAAATTTTGATTGCATTTCTACTCATGCAATTAGTTTCATGTGTAAATGGTAGGTTATTGTATGTAATTTCATATAAACAAACACATGTGCATATATACATATGTATATATGAAGTATGTATGCACATGCAACTGCACAAAATTATGATGAACTTCCATTTTTATATGCATTACTTTTAGTTGCTCACAGATGAAGGAAACTCGAATCTTCACCATATTCAGGTTCTTTGTCAAGGCTGTTGGTATCACATAAACGAGTTTCATGAATTTCAGCAAATGGTGTTAAAAACTAGAATGCTTTGGGAACATAAACAGAAAATCGAAACGTTGCCTATTGAAATAAAACTAGAAGATTGTGAAAATTTGGATCCAAATACACACTATAATCAAAGTTTTGATGAAAGTAAGGATGAAGACAATCGACTTGATTATTTCGAAAACAAAAGTTTGAAAACAGAATCAATGACAAAGTTAGAAGATACTACAAAATCGATAGATAACCAAGCCAATGGAAAAGAAAACGAACCGAAGAAGAGCAAACTATCACAAGAGATTGACAAAACCAAGGATCAAAATGAATTATTATATAAAACTAGACGTGACAGAAAACCAAAAAAAAGAAATACTAGAGTTTCGGATGCTTTTATAGCTGAATGGAAACCTGACTTAGTATGTGATATATGCAGTGACACCGCTAATAATTTTGATAAATTACGCAGTCACTTCAATGAGAAACATAAAATAAGGTTTTATATAAAATGTTGCGAAAAAAAATTCTTCCAACGAAATTTACTGGTGAACCACATTCAATTACACCTTAATCCAGAAATTAACAAATGTGATCTATGCGGAAAGTGTAGTACAACTAAAGACAGGCTCAGACAACATATGAAAGAAGTGCACGACGGCACAAAACAATTTAAATGTGACATATGTGAAAAGCTTTTCAAACGCAAAGGAACATTGGAACGACATTTGCTCACACACACTACGGGAAGTAAGGATTTCATTTGCTCTGAGTGTGGTAACGGATATGTTGATGAACAATTGCTTAAATATCATGTAAAACGTATACATGGTGCTCGCGTTTGCGACCAGTGTGGTAAAACTATTCATGGATTGCGAGCTCTAAAGAAACATCTCATGGATCATGCAGGCATTGAGCGCCTTAAATTCCCTTGTGATGTTTGTGGTCTTGAACTGTCGTCAAGAAGTACCCTTAAACGTCATAAGGCTTTCAAGCACAACGATGGTACATTTAGCACTGAGCGCGATAAATTCTGTTGTGATGTTTGTGGTCTTGAACTGATGTCAACAAGTGGCGTTAAACGTCACAAGGCTGCCTACCACAACGATGGTACAACTATATATGTTTGCGGTATTTGCGGTAAAGTTGCTGCAAGTGAACACGCCTTATCGGTACACAAAAGAGTAGTACATGTAGGAGAACGTAAACATAAATGCACACACTGCGAAAAGGCTTTTAAATCTCCTAAATCGTTGCGTGAACATATTGCAACTCATACGGGAAAAGATCTGTATCAGTGTCCACATTGTCCTCGAACATTTAAAGCTAGTTCTAATATGTATAATCATCGGAAAAAAGTCCATTCAATGGAATATGAGGAAGCTCAAAAAAATCGATTGCATCATCAAAAAATTAATAGTAATCAAATTAAAAAATTAGTTGTAATATAACAAACATTAATATTTAAAAACAACCAATTTTAAAATATAATTTTAGATTTAAATTTATTGGAAAATTCAATTGGTTCTCTGGAAGTGCGTCCGCTTTGGCTGCATTACATTTAGGTTTTGGGACAAAATTACTATCAAAATTATACTATGTTATAGACTAGAGAGGGGCGCGTAGTGTTTTTGTCACGAAGTGTTCGTGACAAAAAATCTTACACAAATTGTAGTAAATTATTTTGACAATTTTATTCACAATAACGACGTTCTTTGTCGAATGTTCTTCATAATGGGCGCATTCATAAGACGGAGCTGTTGAGCTCAACAGTTGTAAAACTGTTGGCCCCAACAGTTGCGTCTTAGAAACGGCTTGATGGATATAATTTAATTTTATATCTTTTATTTCGTTACTTTATCGCATTTGAAATGTAAAATTTAAGAAATATTTGCTCCTGCCACCTTACAAAGCATATAAAAGAAATAGCTCTATTCGATCAGCTGTTTAGGCTGAGCAAAACATGTTGACTATAGGTACCGAAAAAATTTTATGATGGAAAATTACTCAACTGTTGAGTGGAGCGGAACTATTTAATTGTGCGCACCTAAGCCAAACACCCAACGGTTGCGAAATAGCTACGTCTTATGAATGCACCCAATACTGAATGGAATGTCGTTCGATCAGTACTTTCGACTACAGTCGGATATTGAAAGTTTCTTATAAATAACGCCTGAATTTCCATTAGAAAAAATTCAATATTTTGTATCGTCCACATACAATACCAGCATATTTCATGATAT
This sequence comes from Tachina fera, assembly GCA_905220375.1. Lineage (NCBI taxonomy): Eukaryota > Metazoa > Arthropoda > Insecta > Diptera > Tachinidae > Tachina > Tachina fera. Next base: position 80,755,893 of record LR999966.1, read on the forward strand.
TGCATGGTCCTCTGAAGCTTAAAATTCTGTACGTAAAGCGAGAGTACCAGCTCGGTGCCAAATTTTGAAAGCGGCTTGTAAAAAATCAATTAAATTTTGAGATCTTTAACACCACACCAATAATATTTTAAAATTTTTCGCGTGCGTGTTTTGTACGTGTTGAGCTGAGCGTCTTGGTATTTGTGTTCGTGTCGTGTTGGAAAAATTAAACACGCGCCCATCTCTATTATAGACCGCTGCAAAAGAATTTTCAAGACGAGGAATTTTTCAAATTCTTTACTGCAGCGAAGTCTTTTAAAACAAACGCTAAACAACACTGTTTACAAGAAATTTGTTTCAGTTATTACAGGTATAGAAGTGAAGAAGAAAATACTTCGTGACGAAAGAATTTGTGATACTTGCTTCTTCCTACGCATGGGCGCGTTTACAAACCATACAAACGCCATGAACGTACTTAAGTACATGCACACAAACTTTGTGTGTATGATCCGTGGTAAATAATACTGGTAACCCGAAACGACAGCTGATATAGTTTTTTATTTGCTTGTTTCGTAATGTTTATGTTTTATCAATACATGTGCATAGTGCCTATTACAGCTGTACTAAACAAACATGATTTTACATGTTCCCAATTTTTGTTCTTTATAACAAGAGCTTCAACTTTGCATCAGAGAGTAAATTTAAATTCCGATCGGTTTGCAAGATAGGAGCCTGAGAAAATTATCAGTTTTTTGCAAAACTGACACCGAGGTACAAAATCTTTGGGGCCCATAAAAAAAGTTCAGACTTGGACAAAACTGAAAGACCCGGTCTTTTATTTTGCCTTTTATCACGTAGTGTCCGTATATGGTCATATTACCATGACTTAAAAAATTACACATAAAAACAAATCAGTTTTTTATGATGCGCATCACATGCAGCGAAACAACGCATTTAATTGCAGTACATAATTGAATTATTCGTTTATTTGAAATCTCAGTATTGTATAGAATAAATATTACAAATTATATCACAACTTATTCAAACAAGAATAGTAACAAAAACCTTCCTTCACTCGTTGTAGTGAAACAGACCAAAGTCTATGGCGAGAAACACGGTATAAATTTGGCAAAGTGGGAGGCTTTCGGGGGATGGACCTGAGAGGTGCTGTAATCAGTATTTCCAATAGCCGAAAGATCTATTTTCTAGTCTTTACCATGGGAGATTTTTTTCCTCATTTTTAATCGTGAAAAGTTTTTAAAACATCTTCAGTAATGTGTGCTAATTTGAGCGATAAAGTAAATTAAAGAACAACTTGATTTATAACTCGCTCATAATCAATTTTTTGTTTTTCTAAACGATTTTTTCTGCCCGCTTCCCATTCAATCGGATGAGCCTTTTTGCGATGCTCATGGTATTTAGAGTTTATTTTGAATGATCGCGGACATTGTGCACACTGATAGAGTGCTTCACCCGTATGAGTGGCAATGTGTTCCTGTAAATTTTGTGAGCGTTTAAACGCTTTGCCGCAATGTGGACATTTGTATTTTCTTTCTATTTCATGTACATATTTCTTATGATTCTTCAGTGCTCTTTCAGTGGATGACACTTTACCGCACAAACTACAAATATAAACGGTAGAGCCATCGTTATGATATGAGGCTTTGTGACGTTTTAACGTTATACGAGATCCTAGTTCGGCACCACACTCATCACACGGATATTTGGGTTTCTCAATATCGTCATGCTCCTTCAGATGATTTTTAAGTGCACCAATGCCGTGCAACGTTTTGCCACACTGATCGCAAATTCTGTTATCTACATGAACTAGTTTAATGTGTTTTTTGAGCTGCAATTCCAATACGTAAGCTTTGTCACATTCTGCACATTTAAAATCCCTATTTCCCGTAACGTGGGTAAGCAAGTGGCATTTTAAATTTTGCTTTTGTTTAAAAATCTTTGGACATTTATTACACTTGAATTTTTCTGACTCTTCGTGGAGAGTTTTTTTATGGTGTATCAGACTATATTTACTGCCACTTATTTTGCCACATACATCGCATTTATGCATCTCTGGATTTATATGCAGACGTATGTGTTCAACCAAACTGCAACGGCGATCAAATTTACGATCGCAACATTTGACGAAACCTCTAGTGTTGTGTTTATTCTTAAAATGAGCTTTTAATAAATCAAAAATTGGAAATACTTCACTACAAATATCACATTCCAACTGTGATTTCCATTCCGCTATAAATCGATCATATTCTCGGCCCTTATCCAAAGCTGGATGAATGCCTGTATTTTCTGTCATGTCCTTTAAATTTTCACTTTTTCTTGGCGAATCTTCCTCTACTTTGGTATCCTTCGAACATGCATTTTTGTTTTTTTGAGAAAAAAGTTTTGACTTTCGTGATCGACGTGTTATTGTTTTTTTATTATGTTTTCCATAGTCCATGTTTCTCTTAGATTTATAAGTCTTTATTAATTTATCTAATGGTTCATCCTCATCAAATGTCTCATTGGAATCGTTAAACATTTCAAAGTCATCTTCTAATGCATTTATATCATCCAAACTATTTTTTGGCCATGATTTTTTTAATTGTACCAAATCCTTATTATCATTATTGAAAACTGTAAAGATTTGTTCCCCTTTCACTTCCTTTGAATAATTCTGTATGTTAATCTGATCCAATGATGTTCTTGTTTTAATTACTGTTTGTTGAAAGTCGTGGAAGTCTTGTATGTGCCGCCAACAGTCCTGGCATAATATATTACCTTGTTTGGAACAGTCATCGCCGTTAATACATTCCGTGAGCAACTGTGATTTACAATATTGTATATGTACATAAATTTATCTTTTAACTTTATACTGCGAAATCTTACCATTGGATCGAAATATTTTACCGTTATTTCGTAAAATTCATTACATTCACCCAAAGTATTTTGCAAATATTGATACTCCTTTACGCCTTTTGTAAAACACAAACAACAGCACAACTTTACCGACATTTTTCATCTAAAACAATGGTATTTTGTTCAATATTCTCTTCCAGGAGAAGCAATGGCACAAAACAAATGGTAAACAACAATGTTGTTGCCTTAAGGCAGCTCAATTTGGTACCACCAGCATAGACTAACAACTTTGCAAAAATTACATTTTTCTGTCTTGTAAACATTAACCAGCTGGGTTTGTGGTAGTACCTGATTGAGCTGCCTTGGTAAGCAATAGTGAATGTATAGTGTTGTTAGATATGACGATTTTACGTCATTTTGACGATTTATTATAACAAATATACCAAAATGACGATTGACGATTTCGCTTCAAATATTCTTCATACTTTGACGATTTGTTGAAATACGTATTTAGTAACATAAATATGCCAACAAGTCCTTACAGAAAAGAGATTTGGTTTCGATAAAACAAATATCAAAAAAAAAATTAATATAATTTCGGCAGCCGTTATTTTAAATATGGACTCTAAAATTCTTCCTTTACTAAAAACTTTACCAAATCTTTTGTACAAAGGAAAATATTAAGATATTCAAAATTAAATAAGAGATCTTAGATTTTTTAACTTTCAAGATAATGACATTTATATTTAAGTATGTTGTGGAAAAAAGTTAAAACAATTGATTTACCAAACAATAAACTTCTTTTCTATAAATTATGTTAGTTTGTTTTTTACTTTTTTTTACTTTACCATCGGCTAATGTTGAAAGAATATTTAGTAATATTAATTTTACTAAAACCAAGATCTGAAATTTACTGGAAACAGAAACCCTTGAAATCATTATGTTTTCAAAACATTATTTGAAGTGTAAATCTTCGGAGTGTTATAATATTGACATTAAGAACAATTTTATAAAAACACACAATTCTAAAATGTATGTATAGTTTAATTTTGAAACTAGTTTTATTTAGAAATTGTTACCACGCTATTATATATTCTGAATTTTATGCTTTAATTTCGCCTTTTAGTTTTTATCTTTGACTATAAAGTCGATGAATTGTGTTTTGCTACATAAAATATTCTTTTATTTCTAATATGATGAGACGATTTTTTGACGAATTTTTTGGAAAATTGTGACGATTTTGACGAATTTATTTTTAAAATTTGACGATTTTTAGAAAAAATTACCTAACAACACTGAATGTATGTATAAAAAAGGCAAAAGTCCATTTCTGTCTACAATAACAAAATGTTATTGCAATTAAAAAAAATTCAATTACAATTATGTAATTGTAATTGTAATGGTAATTGCAAATTCTTTTCATTACAACTAGAAAATGTAACTGCAGCTGAAAACCTTCAATAGCAATTACATACTTACAATTACTTGTAATTGTAATTGGATATGTTTCAATTACAAATTACACCTGTGTATTTTTTCAATTACAATTACATGTAATGGTAATTAAGCAAATAATGATTACTTTAACTTCAACAAATTCAATTAAACGCCTAAATGTCCCCTCCTTAATAAAAGGTGTGTTTTTTTACTTTTGCACTAAAATGCAGTAAATAATAGTTTTACTGTGAAAATTTTTAACTTTACTTTCAAAAAGAGCTGTTACTGAAAAAAGTACGCGAACGGAGAAATACTAAAAACTAGAAAAATATTAAAGAAACAGCTGACTCCTACTCCGTAGTGTTGAAAAATATATAAACTTTTGACTATTAAACTTTTTCAATTATTGGTACTCGAGTACCAATAATTGAAAAATGGTTACTTTAAAAGCAAGTGCAATACTCAGTAACCAGATACTTCACAGTTTTACAACTCAGAGTTATTGGAGAATAACCCCTAGTTTTTAACTTAACAATTAAGTACGTAATTAGCTAATTTTTATATAATTAAGTTGGAATTAAATACGATATAATTTTTTCAGTGGTTAATTAAAGTTCTTAGTAAATGGAGTTTAAAGTATGGCAGCACTAAAAAATTTCCAAATATTATGGAAACCTTTAATATAAACAAAAAAGTTAGGTTATAAAAATGCAGAAAATAAAATTGCATAAAAACACATTTTATGAAACCAAAGGAGCATCAGAATGCATTTTTCTAATTATTTATATTTTATACGACCACATGTTTATGTATATGTTTTCAATAAACACATACAAGCAAATAACATATGGTATTCTTGTAAAACTTATGTGTGATTTAAGTACACAAGGTTGGGCATTTAATTATTATTTAATTATGCACTCAAAAGCACAATTTATTAGTATTTAATTAGAACTTGAAAATAATTATAGTTTGATTTACAAGTTGATAAATGGCCCTAAGGCCCAATAATTGACCTCCAAATTATGTCATTTAGCTAACTGCCACTTAAATTTAAGTGGCACTTAAATGTAGCTTAATTTTTTGAGTGGTTAATTAAAGTTCTTATTAAATTACATTGAAAGTACGGCAGCACTACAAAATTGTCCAAAGTTAGGCTATAAGCACATAGACCGCAGCAAGCTATACGACTACAAGTGCTGCTGGCAACAAATGTTGCCTAGTAGCCAGCTACTTAATTATTTTGAAAACGACAGCAGCACCCCTACAAGAATACTACCAGTCAATTTACTGCTCATTTGATCGATAGTAATGCAGGATATATTCATCATTCCGTAGCACAAAGTTTCTATCACATATTAAAGGCAAAATGAAAAATGTGATGGAAACTTTTGTGTACGTGTGAAGTTCCATCTCACTTCCGATGAAATGACTAGTCAATTGACAGTCAATGTAAAACTGAATAATCGACTTCCCAATTATGTATATGCCATTTAGCTAATAGCCACTTAAATTTAAGTGGCACTTAAATGTAGCTTCATTTTTTCAGTGGCTAATTAAAGTTCTTATTAAATTTCGTTGAAAGTACGGCAGCACTACAAAATTGTCCAGTGTTATCGATGGCTTTTTAAACAACAGCTGCTTATTACAAGGCACATTATCAATAAAAAAGTTACGTTACCAAAATGAAGAAAACTAAAATTGAATAAAAACACATTCTATGAAACAAAAAGAGCATCCAAATTCTTTTTTCTATATATTTTTCCATGATATGAAACTATATATTGTATATGGTATATATTTATGAAAATTAAACGAAATACACACAAGTACAGGGTGGCCCAGAAAGACCGAAGTGGTGTGAAATCCTAATAACTTTTTATTTAAGACATATTTTTTGTTTTTTGTTTTTTAAATACAGTAAATTTATAGGGAATATTTTAAGGTTAGTTATTAAAAATTATATCCCGCAAGTGGTGGCCATTTTCTGCTTCGCACAAATGTGCTCTTTCCAACACATTTTCCATGACCTTTCGCAAAACTTCCGGTGTTATGTTGTTAATTTCGTCTCGAATATTGGTTTTTAATTCCTCAATAGTCCTAGGCTTATTAACATAAACTTTCCCTTTTAAATAACTCCAAAGGAAACAGTCTGGAGCAGTTAAATCCGAGGAACGCGGAGGCTAATTAAAATTGCTTCTACGCGAATATATTTTTTCACCAAAGATGTCGAGTAAAAGAGCCATTGTGGCCCTCGAAGTGTGCGCTGTGGCTCCATCCTGTTGGAACCATATTTGCGGATGGTTTTCCACGGCTGGCCTTACAAAATTTTCCAACATGGCCCGATATCGATCACCATTGATGGAAATGGCGACACCTCGCTCATTTTCAAAAAAATATGGGCCAATGATCCTTTCTGAAGAAACACCGCATCAAACAGTATACTTAACTGGGTGTAATTGTCGTTGATGAAGTACTCTCGGGTTTTCAATATCCCATATCCTAAAGTTTTGTTTTTTAACGAGCTCATTTAATTGGAAATGGGCTTCGTCACTCAAAACTAAGTTATGAATAATGGAAATGGAAAGAACACATTTGTGCGAAGCAGAAAATGTCCACCACTTGCGGGATATCATTTTTAATAACTAATCTAAAAATATTCCCTATAAATTTACTGCATTTAAAAAACAAAAAATTAAAAAAATATGTCTTAAATAAAAAGTTATAAGGAATTCACACCACTTCGGTCTTTCTGGGCCACCCTGTACAATAACATATGGTGTGCTCGTAAAACTTAAGTTTGATTTAAGTCCACAAGGTTGGACATTTAAAGGTCTCTCAACTTTGTACTGAAAAAATTAATTCGGTAATTAAGTGGCAGTTAAAGATAAATGGCACATAATTGAGAAGTCAATTTCTGGGCCTTAATTATTCATTTTTTGTAGGGACCATAAATATGTATTTCCGTGGTGCCGATTTCAAATATTTCACATTTATAAAAATGGAATAGCTTATTCAAAAATAAAAAACAAATCAGTTTATTTCTTTATATTTTTTGCGAACTTTACTTTTTACAGGTTTAGTAATTTTTTCAATACATTTAGCAATTTTTCGCTAACTTGCGATTTTTTTTCGCTTTTTCCCCATTTTTTTTTTAATTTTTTATATTTGTAATGTCTTTTGCGATTTTTAATCAATTTTAGCGCTTGCTTCCGATTTTGCAAATTTTCGCGATGTGAAGTTATGTATTTTTTTAATTGTATTTAATCTTAAATAAAAAATATAATAAATTCAGTGAAGTGCGACTTTGACACGCGCACGAAGGGTTCCGTACGGGCACGAGATATGTAATTCAATACGAACAATACAAACTATAGTTTTGGCATTTTTTTCGTTTTTGGGTTTTTTCGGTTTTAAGCGTTTTTTTTAGTTTGGGGGTTTTTGAATTTATTGGCGCTTTCTGAGTTTTGACACTTTTTTTCACACGTTTTGACGATTTTTTTTTGGTTTTTGAAGTTTTTTTAATTTTGGCAATTTTTATGATTTTGGCGTTTTTGTTTATTTTGGTGTTTTTTTCATATAGGTGATTTTTTTTAAGTTTGGCGTTTTTTTCATATAGGTGATTTTTTTTTGGTTTTGGCGATTTTTTTAGTTTTGGCACTTTTTTTCGTTTTGAGGATTTTTTTCTGTTTTTGGTGTTTATTTTTAATTTTGGCGATTTTTTTTTTCATTTTGGCAATTTTTTTTCACATAAACAATTATTTTGGTTTTGGCGCATTTTTGGCGTATTGGCGATTTTTTCGGTTTTTGGTTTTTTTTCATATTGGCGATTTTTTTTTTCATTTAAACGATTTTTTCGAATTTGGCGATTTATTTTAGTGCTAGAATTTTTTTTTTAATTTTGTCGATTTTTTTTTGATTTTGCTATTTTTTTTTAATTTTTGGCGTTTTTTTTTCAGATTTTGGCGATTTTTTTCGGTTTGGCGATTTTATAATTTTCGGATTTTTTAGTTTGACCGTTTTTGAAAATTTCAAGATATAGCAATTTGTCAAAATTACATAGTCAAAATTTCATTAACTGATGGACCACCCTTTAATTTAATTTTTTTAATATTTTAATGTTTATTGTTGTAGTCTATGTAAAAATACACTAATTTTACAAATTTCAAGTGCCAATATACATATGTACATACAATTGTATGTATATTACATGCGATTTTAACATTTTTCGTCGCTCGTTTTGGAGCACCTTTTAATTTCTAATTCTCATGTATTTGTTGTTGTAGTGGCCAAGGTTCTACATACTCTGTCCAAATTTCAGGTCCGTAGCTCTTACGGTTCCTGAGAAAATACCGTGTGACGGACAGACGGACAGCGTAGCGAAAACAATAGGGGTCCCTTTTTCACCTTTGGTGTACGGAACCCTAAAAATTAATGAAGAAATGCAATAGAAGTAATTTTTAATTTGCAATTCTGACAAAAATATAAATATGAGAGTTGAATTAAAATCTTTCAATTCAGTTTATGAAGATGGTGGCCAAAAATCAATTCAATTGAAAGACTCAATTCACAATTGAATTGAAACGTGTATGGGGTGGGTGTATAAAAGTTAAATTTTAATTTCAGAATGAATTTTGGTTCCCTGTTTCTTGCGTTTGCTTTCAAACATATACGTAAATAAAATTATTTGTTATCATTCTGCTGTGAAGAGCACAAACACACTACTTGAGGGTGGAAATTTCACTTTTAAAAAGGAATTATTTATTAAATGTAATTGTTCAAAACAAAAAACTAATTTTCTTAAATATGTCATCGACTTCTTTGTGTCGCCTGTGCATTTGCCCCTATACCGAATGCAAAAGTTTATTCGACGATTTTGGCCAGGGAAACGACGTATACGAAATTACAGTGAAATATTTCGATCCCATGGTACGTAATTGATAAATATTATTGTTTGTATTCTTCTTGACTAAACAATGTTAAATTTTGTTCAGTTTCTTAATTCGCAACAATATCCGCAACTGGACATGGTCATATGCATGGAGTGTTGGCATCATATCGATGATTTCAATACTTTCCAACAGTCCGTACTCAACGCTCAATCGAATTTAGAATTAGAATTTAAGCAGATAGTAAACAATATTAAAACTGAAGATGATTTACTATCTGGAGCTGAACCCATTTTCAATACAGCAACCCCAAGCGAAATAGAGTTATATCCTGATGTCTTTAACAATTTAAGTATGGAGGGCGAGAATAAGAACGCAGAATATCCAAACAATTCCGACAGTGTCGACGATAATCCATTTTCAACAGATGATGAGAAGCCCTTAGTTAATTGTTTGCCCAAAGGTGAAAGAAAGACAGGGGTTCGAAAACCAAAAAAAGTGAAAAGGTCGGACAAAGATATTTCCGTAAAACGTACAAGAAAACCAAGAAATAAGACTAGCACCGAAAGTACGTCCAAGACACAAATTGTTTTAAAACGAAAAATAAAACCAAAAGAATTAGCAGATTACGCTGGTAAAATGGAAACTGAGATGGAAAATAGAGCTAAAAGATCCGATCTAAATCTTAATTTAGAAAATAATGGTAATGATTCTAATCAGTCATCAAATGATGAAGATTACGATGATTATGATAATGATCATGACTATAATGATAGCGACAATAATAATCATCAAGCCGATCCAGATGCGTTTGTCTCTTCCAACGACAAGCAAAAGACGAGTAAACAGAAAACACAAGAAATAGATGCATTTATTGCGGAATGGAAGCAAACGTTAGAGTGCGACCTCTGCAATGAAGCTTTTTCCAATTTAACCCTATTAAGAAAACATTTTAGCACAGATCATCCAAAGCAGAAGTGTTATGTGTCCTGCTGTCAACGCAAATTAAAACATCGTTTCGATATAGTCGAGCATATACGTTTCCATATAGATCCAAATACTTTCAAATGCAAAATATGTGACAAGGTTTCTACCAATAGTCGCAATCTTAATAAGCATATGCACGAAAAGCATACAGCTGAGGGACAAGAGCGTCCTTTCGAATGTACTATTTGCCAGAAGCGTTTCGCTAAAAAATGTACACTTAAAACCCATATGGAAACACATGATACCGGCAAAGATTATAAATGCAGCGAGTGTGGGAAAGGCTTTTCCACCGAGCAACGCCGAAAGATACACGAACGTATGGTCCATAATGTTGATCGTGTATGCGATCAATGTGGCAAAACAATACACGGCGTCTATGCCCTTAAGCAACATATACTCGAACATGCTGGTATTAAAAAACGCAAGTGGCCCTGTGATCAGTGTAATGCTGAACTTAATTCGCGCTCTAGTTTAAAACGCCACAAAACTGTGGCTCATCACGATGGCTCTACGGTTTATGTTTGTAGCGAATGTGGTAAAATAGCTCCAACCGAAACAGCTTTACGAAGTCACAAAAAATATGTCCATCAGGCAGAACGCAAATTCAAATGCACTATTTGTGACAAAGGCTTTAAGGTTGCTATAGTATTACGTGAGCACATGGCTACACATACGGGTGAAGACTTGTATCAGTGTCCCCACTGTCCAAAGACGTTTAAGGTTAATGCAAACATGCATCATCATCGAAAGAAGGCCCATCCCAAGGAATGGGCTGAAGGTAGAATGAATAAACCAATTATAACAAAAGTAGATGTTAATTTGGTTTCGAATGAAGTTGTTATCTAAGAACAAGTCGTAAATTTAAAATACTTAATAAAAAATATAGTAAATAATTAATTGAAAATTATAATACAAGTGGTATTTGCTTTCTTAAATAAATCCTGGAAAAAAAGGGTACATATTTACAATATTCTTTTAAACAATTTTCAATGAAGAAAATTAAAAATTTAATTTATCATAGCATTCTAAGCAAAAAATCTAATTAAAAAATTATTGTTAATTTTAATTAATAACAAAAATTAAAAATTTTAAAACCCCCGGAATATATATATATAGAAAAGATGTATCTTCTAAACGGCTGGACCATTTTTCTTTTCTCGATCAAGTCAGCTTTCAAACAGGAAAAACTAAATCAAAATCGGTCAGACACACCGATACACACTACAAACTTATAACACCCCTTTTTAATTCCTGACTAAAAAAAGGGGTGTTATAAGTTTGTAGTGTGTGAAAGGTGACTTGATCGAGAGTGTTCTTAGCCATGTTTTTAGAAAATCGGTCCAGCTGTTTAGAAGATATCGCATCTTCTCTAGATATATTCGGGTTTTTACAATTTTTAATTTTTGTTATTGTTATTTTAGTCGGGGGCTAAACAAATAAATAGATAGTTTTATTTTCTGAAGAATAAATAAAAATCAAGAAATTATTTTTTTAAGCGAAAAATAAAACTCGAGAAATAATTATTAAAAAGTAATTATTAAAATAAAACTTATAACTGTTACGATCCCTGATTTAAACTGATCATTTGAAACAATATGGCGCCAATGAAAAAATGCAGCATCGTAGTGTTTTACATATATGCAAGTTCGAAAATTTTAATTTAGTTCCGAACAACTACGTAGGTAAAAATAATTATGAATGTTCAGTTTAGGTTCTTGATTTCATACAGCAACTTTTTTCGACAAACCCTTATGGATGGATCGGCTTATATAAACATTTATATACACACATAGTTCTACTTCTTCAACACATTTTTTTAACCCCTGGTTGTGTAAGACGTTTGAGTTAGAAATCTTGGCATTTCCGTAAAAGATTAAAGAAAAGTTGTACAAGTTTCGTTTAATCTATTACGAAAACGCCAAGCTTTCTAACTCAAACGTCTTACACAAACAGGGGGTAAATTACAATTCGTTTTAGTTTTTGACGAATTTTATATGACAACGCCAATATCAAACTTTCTTCTGCTACCATTTTATTTTTGTGTTTTGCGAGCATTGAAAATTTTTTTTAATTATAGAACCGATAATATTAAAGTGTGTATAAAAACTTGTAGCAGAAACTTGTAAAATGGTTTTAAGATAAGCAAAATATTTTATGCAAACTTTTATTTTACTTTTTTATTTTTAATAAGTCTATCCGGACTAGTTTTTAAATAAAAATAAAATGTCTTTATATTAAAATTAATTAATTAACTCTTTATAAAACTAATTACATAGGTATATACAATAATTTATAGCACTACTTGATTTGTAACTTGCGTTATGTCCACCTTACGCAATTGTAAGCGATTTTTTCTGCCCTCTTCAAACTCAATGGGATGGGCTTTTTTACGGTGATGATGCATATTCGAACTAACTTTGAATGTTTGTGGGCAATGTGGACACTGGTAGAGATCCTCTCCAGTATGCGTTGCAATATGTTCACGCAAGAACTTCGGTCTTTTAAATGCCTTATCGCAGTAGGTGCACTTGTGTTTGCGTTCAACTTGGTGCACATTTTTTTTGTGTGTTAACAAGCCATATTCACTGGCGGCCACTTTGCCGCAAATACTACATACATATATAGTTTTACCATCATTATGATATGCAGCCTTATGACGTCGTAAATTTCCACGAGTTCGCAATTGGGCACCACATTCGTCACAAGGATATTTCGGTTTTTCAATGCCAGCATGTTCCATTAGATGCTTCTTTAGTGCTCCGATACCATGAAGAGTTTTGCCACATTGATCGCACACCCGATCATCGCTGTGTACCGTTTTAATGTGTGATTTAAGTTGACATTCTAAAACATATCCTTTTCCACATTCTTTACAAACGAAATCTTTATTCCCAGTGACGTGTGTAAGTAAATGTCGTTCTAAATTGGGTTTTTGATTAAAAGCCCTATGACATACATCGCATTCAAATGGGTCGGTTTCCTCATGCACAACCCTTTTATGTAGTTTTAGATTATATTTGCTGGAACTTGGTTTACCACATATATCGCATTTATGTGTCTCAGGATTAATATGTAGACGTATGTGATCCACTAAAACACACCGTCGATAAAATTTACGTTCACAGCATTTAATATAACATCTGGATTTATGTATATTTTTGAAATGACTCTTCAACAAATCGAATGCTGGAAAAGTTTCGCTGCAAATATCACATTCCAATAGTGGCTTCCATTGAGCTATAAATTCATCAGACTCTCTACCTTTTTCTAAGCCATTTCTTGGTTTTTCTGCATTTGGGTCTTTTAATTTCTTCTTTTTTCTAGACGGCTTCTCCAAATCTTCGCCAATTCTACAAGAATTTCTTTTGGTATTTTCTTTCAAAGAATCCTTTGGCCTGCGACCTCTACCAGATTTAGTTTTCTTTTCATCCGCGACACGTTTGTCTTCACTTTCAATTGGGTTTACATTGCCCTTATTTATTTGTACATACTTTTTATCCTTTCGTAGTTCAATTAAAGGTTTTTTATCATCTTCATCATCATCGTCGTCATCGTCGTCGTCTTCATCGCTAATTATGTCCGCATCATCCGCTAAGCTATCCTGATATTCCGAATCATTTTTGATTAACATATCTTCAAAATGGATCAACTCCTCGTCACTTTTTTGGGTATTATTATTTTCACATGTTAATGCTATAATTGGCTTTTGCTCTTCTTCCTTTATGGGCAGAAACGATTGCTTGACATCGGTGATATCATCTTCCAACAAAGAGCGTGAATTTAATACGGTTTGTTGAAATTCATGAAAATCTTTTATATGCGTCCAGCAGTCGTGGCAAAGTATCTTTACATTTTTGGAACACTCCGCAGATATGTCTTCTGTTAGCAGCTAAAAACAAACATATAGTACTTGTATATATGTACATGCATACACACATACATATTTTCTTCACCAGGAACTTCACGTTTTATTAATAAAAAATCTTATCTTACCATTGGATCAAAATATTTTACTGTAATTTCATAGACTTCATTACATTCTCCAACATCATTCTGCAATGATTTATATTCACCGCATGGCGTACAACACAAAGAACAACAATGTTTTAAGGACATTTTAATTAAAATTCCTTATTTTTGGGTAGAACCTCTTAATTAATTGTTTATAAGCAAAGTATAATTTAATAGAGCTGCCATATTTTATTTTTTGTGTAAGGGAAATATATATTTTCGGTTGGGGTAAACTAAAATACCATTTAATCTTATTGGAGCTTTCCACCACAGTCCATGTTTTAGTAGTCTATGCTTTCCACATCGCTCATTACCTTAAAGTTATCAATTTATACACAACTCAATGGAAAAAGTATTTGTTTTCAAGAGTTGAGCAAACAAGATATTCGCACGAAATTATAATACAATACGAGGAACGTTGACGTTGTTTGAGTAAATAAGCGATATGTTTTTTCATTTAATTCAGTATACGTAATCCTTCATTTTGGTATTGTGGTGATTGGGACAAGTTTCTTGTTAATTCCTCGAAGGTACTCGTCCGAGCCCATATTAGTAGATGTGCCATTTGCCCAAAAATATAGATTTTTACCCTCCATTTTGAAGTTGTCAACTGGGAACGATTTATTTTTTCATTATTTGATTATTGTCTATTGTTTTTGCTATTCTTCGGTTTATGTTAGATAAGGTTATTTTCAATATTTTATTTTTATTCAACGCGTTTCAAATTGAATGCGAATTTAAAAAAATTATTTGTTGTTTATTTGCCACGTACAATTTTTGTTGCAGCAATCCTTCAACCTGTGGGAGAGTGTTGAAATGGACACATATATTTTTTAGATATCTTTTGTTGCGTTTTTTTCACTATTGAATTAATATCAACTAAAATCAAACAAACGAACATATATGCATATTTATTCATAACTCAAAAGAGCTTTCCGAATAGTTTTCCAGCTCTGACAGCAATAAGGAACACATTTATACTACCATATGGTAGTATAGAATTAAAATTTTTTACAAATAAAATAATCCTTGCTCTCTTTAAAATTTAGTTTTCTTGCGGTCTAATTCATAAAAAATATTTTAGGTTTATTACAGGTTTATTTGACAAATTACCTGTATTTTAATTATTACTATAATAATATTTCTAATTAATTACCTGTATATTTATGTCAAATAAGCGCTTAATAAACCTGAAATATTTTTTATGGATAAGACAGTTAACCAATAGTTATAATTTTAGTTTACTAATAATTAACTAATGACTGTAAATTTGGCTCTTATTGATTTGAAAAATCAATTGCCCCCTGGGGGCAAATTACGGCACTCGTCATCGAACGAAATTACGAACGGTATCGAATGCCGTAATTTGTCCAGTATTTTTTCCAACGTTTGTTTACATATTTTGCTAGGCAAATTAACTCGATGTTGCCACTTGAACACTTACGTCACTTTTCACAATGTATGATTAAGATTAAACGTGAACTTTAACTGACAGTTATTCATACAAAACTTGCCGTTAAAGCCCCTGTTAGCTTTTAATTGTACATTGTGAAAAGGGCCGTTAATGGGAAAACTGTATTATCACAACAATTATGAAAATTTGTGAAAATATATATGTATATACATATATATATATATATCAGTCGTTAAGCAGCTCTGGGTAGGGGAACATCTCTCGCGTCATCGTAATTATTTCTTAAGTGCGGCCAGGCTTGTGTTTGTTGTTTGGCCTTCGAGAGTTTTTCGTCTCGCTCGCACTGGTTGACTGATCTGCCACGGATAACCGTATAATCTTGCGGTTTCTTGTGGAATTTCTTTAACAACCACGTTGTCTACTTCCTATGTGAAGGCATAGGTCGTGTACAGTCAGTCACAAAACCTTTTAAAATACTGTTAATACCATCTTGGGCATATGGTCTACGTTACTCCGCCCATATTTGTGCAACACCATATTATGCAAATTTACTTTGCATTAATATGTTTAATAAATAAATAAATAAATAAATAAATATATATATATGTATATATATATGTATATAAAAAGAGCCATACATACATAATAAGTTGATACGATTTAACAATATATTAATGCAAAATTTACTTTAAAAATATGTTTAATTTCATACGAACTGAGACATTTTTTTGTTATTTCTTAAATTTGCACAAATCCACGTTGTTTAACTGTGTTCACGCATGCTAATTAAAATAGTAAAATTGTTGCTTAACAAATTAATAAAAAAAAAGTTTTAATAGGAATTAAATTTTTTGAAACGGGTATAAATAAAAAAAATACCAGAAAAGCACTTTAATGCGCTGATTTACACGGGCATAGTTGTGCTGGCATAATATGCATAAAAAACAGCAAATGTTAAATGAATACGAAAAACACTAACACACACAAACCTGTGTATACGTATACATTTTATTCCAGATTAATTACTCTCGTGTAATTTGGAAAACAACAAAAATTGTGCGGCTTAAAAATTTTTCTCGTGTAAACTACCTCAATGGCAACGTTGATTAGTCTTACATATACATATTTATATAATTTATATTATTTATAATTCATGTAAATAAATGATACTATATAAACCCTACATACATTCCTTTTTACACGGCATGTAAAAATCCACATGCGTATGTGGCGATAACGTCACGGGTATCTTCAGAATGTTGGTTGGTAGCATATTTAAAACCATATTTAAAATTATTAATGGCTACAGCCGTAAAATTTTTATAAAAATTTTGTTCTTAAATACAAATGTGACACTTGTAGGCGAATTGAACACATTTTCTGAGGCATCACATCTGTAAGCATGTGATCACCTACATGTGCACATGTCACTAGTAAACAGCATGTAGCAAATGTAGCTTCCTGATGACGTCAGAGCAACATGCGCATGTGTTTTTTACATGCTGTGTAATGCACACGCTTAAGTAAAGCTGCGGGACTGGCTGTAGACAAGGCGAATTCATATAAGGTGACCTTATCGCTACAACAATACAACAATACTAAAAACAACATGCAATTCGTCTGGCTTTAAAAAACCCCATCTGTCAAAAACAGTTGACTAATATACCAATACATACATACATATTTATAAAACACATACACTTTTCACTTTAAATGTAAACAAACATTAGATAAAAGAAGAGATTTTGACAATCGGGGTGCAAAGCAGTTCAATTAGGCTTCGAACACCTGATAATCATCTGGACTGTTAAGGTCACCTGTTATCAATTCGCCTTGGCTGTAGAGTGATTTGGCAGTCTAGTCTATTGGTGTTGCTTCGTCGGCGGACACCTTCAGACTGAACAGATACCCCAGCAGAGACTTATATACTTAAAAAAAAATATTCGTAATACATATTACACGCGAAATATTCGTAATATGTACATACGCGTAATATTCGTAATAGTAGGCTTTTGAATTATGGATATTGTATATTTCTGAATCTAAATGTGGCCTTATGCTTTCTATTTATGTTTAGAAAAATATTTATTTTCTTAGCCAAAACTGCAGAGCGATGGATGCTTTGAAAAAGTGTTTAACCCTCAGAACATTTTTTGTTCACTAGATGTAGTTTTATGGCAAATCTTATCTATTTTGCCGGTGCAAGCAGCAGGCAACATAAATTACTGAAGTTTATTTATAATATCCCAAAGGGAAATACTGATATTTTTCTGTGCAGCCACGCACTTCATCAGCAACCACGTGTATCTGCCGGGGTAGAGTTTTGTTATTAACATCAGCTGTTTAACGTAAATTTAGTATGAAATGGAATATGAAAAATTATTATTGTGTATACAATTATTGATTTACCATTGGTAAATAAAAAATAAAATTTTCTGTTTTCAATTTTTTTCATTTTCTATTTTGTTAGCAAGAAGTTATATCACTCTACCTAAGTATGTTTAACTATTCTTGCCTATCTTTTACGATTATCACATTAATTACTTTTACTTATTCGATGTACCGTCGGTACATACATACATACATATTATTTACTTTGCAATAGTTCAAGTATTGCAGTAGTTGATGTCCCAAGTGCAAAGAAAAGGACCTTCGTAAAGTATGATAAACCATAGAAACATATCCAAGACTATACATAAGTTGTACTTAAGCTTTTCGATTTCCAAACTAAAAATTAGTTATTTTATAGCAACACTGCTACGGATGAGCGAATAAAAAGCATTGATCAAATCATTATCAGTCGTCTAAATGCTGCGACAAATATATGATATTTCACTATTTCTATGGTTGCAATGTTTCGACATTATTTTAAATAATTTTCATATTTTGTTCTTGTTTTTAATTTTATCTTTGTAGCAATTACATATTAAATCTGATAGTTCTGCAAAATTTGTACATTAATTTATAAACCGTCTCCAATTTTTTATTATTACTGTTATTTTAATATTTGATCTGGACGAAAAAACACAGAAAAAGTAATAAAAATCGGTTCACACGAAGGAACATTGCGTTTGGAAATATGAAATTTTAAGAAATTAAGTGAGAAAATTTTTTAGATATTTTAATTGAACTGTAGTGAATTTTAATCAGAAATAATTCATAGTTAGGCTTAAGTTCAGTAATTTCAATTCTCACATTAAGAAATTTTGATATTTGAGAAACCAAAATGTAAACACGAATCGTAACAAGAAACATTGCCACAAAATATTCCAATATTTCATTGATGTATGTATGTACATACATATGTACATATATGGACTTAGTGAAAAATTTATCCAGAATACATAAAAAAAGGTTTTAGTCGAAAAAATATAGAAACATTTATCAAACGGCGGTTACTTTCCAGCCGCTTCTTGGCCGAAAAAAATATCAGCGGCGGCGTCTGGTCAATACTATTCAGCGGCTCAGCTTAGACTGTTCATAGCTGATTGGCGCAGGTATTTGTTAATTGCTCTTCTAAAATATTTGTTGTATTAACTTTGTGGATAATAATTAAATATGTCAGTAAAACAATGTTGTAGTTTGTGCTGTACTCCATGCGATGATTATAAATTACTAAAAAATGAATGGGGAGAAAGCAATGAATTCTACGAAACTACAGTTAAATATTTCGATCCCATGGTAATGAATGAATATACATACATACATAATATGTATGTAATTTCATATAAACAAACATATGGATGCACATGCAAAAAATTATGATAAACTTCCATTTTTATATGCATTATTTTTAGTTGCTCACAGATGAAGGAAACTCGAATCTTCACCATATTCAGGTTCTTTGTCAAGACTGTTGGTATCACATAAACGAGTTTCATGAATTTCAGCAAACGGTGTTGAAAACTCGAATGATTTGGGAACATAAAGATCAAATAGAAACTTTGCCTATTGAAATAAAAGTAGAAGATTGTGAAAATGTGGATACAAATAAACGCCATAATAAAAGTTTTGATGTAAATAAGGATGAAGACGATCGACTTGATTATTTGGAAAACCAAAGTTTGAAAACAGAATCAATGACAAGGTTAGAAGATAATACAGAATCGATAAATAACCAAGCCAATGAAAAGGAAAAAGAACCGAAAAAGAGCAAACTATCACAAGATATTGACAAAACGAAGGATCAAAACGAATTACCGTATAAAAATAGAAGTGACAGAAAGCCAAAAGAAAAAAAAACTAGAATTTCGGATGCTTTTATAGCTGAATGGAAACCTGAGTTAGTATGTGATATATGCAGTGAAACCGCTAATAATTTTGATAAATTACGCATTCACTTCAAAGAGAAACATAAAACAGGGTTTTATATAAAATGTTGCGAAAAAAAATTCGTCCAACGGAATTTCCTGGTGAACCACATTCAATTACACCTTAATCCAGAAATTAACAAATGTGATATATGCGGAAAGTCTAGTACGAGTCAACATAGGCTCAAACAACATATGAAAGAAGTGCACGAAGGCACAAAACAATTAAAATGTAACATTTGTGAAAAACTTTTCAAACGAAAAGGTACATTGGAACGACATTTGCTCACACACGCCACGGGAAGTAAGGATTTCATTTGCTCTGAGTGTGGTAAGGGATATGTTGATGAAAAATTGCTTAAATTTCATGTTAAACGTGTACATAATGTCGATCGCGTTTGCGACCAGTGTGGTAAAACTATTCATGGGTTCCGAGCTCTAAAGAAACATCTCATGGATCATGCAGGCATTGAGCGCCTTAAATTCCCTTGTGATGTTTGTGGTCTTAAACTGTCGTCAAGAAGTATCCTCAAACGTCACAAGGCATTACAACATCACGATGGTACAAATAGCGTTGAGCTCCAAAAATTCCCTTGTGATGTTTGTGGACTTGAACTGTCGTCAAGAGGTGCCCTCAAACGTCACAAAGCTTTCAGACACAACGACGGTACAAATAGCAATGAACGCCATAAATTCTCTTGTGATGTTTGTGGTCTTGAACTGACGTCAAAAAATAGCCTTAAACGTCACCAGGCTTCCTATCACAGCGATGGCTCAACTATATATGTTTGCGGTATTTGCGGTAAAGTTACTGCAAGTGAACATGCCTTGTCGATACACAAAAGAGTTGTGCATGTAGTAAGTCGAAAACATAAATGTACATACTGCGAAAAGGCTTTTAAATCTTCCAAATCGTTGCGTGACCATATTGCAACTCATACGGGACAACATCTGTATCAGTGTCCACATTGTCCTCAAACATTTAAAGGTAGTTCTCTTATGTATAATCATCGGAAAAAAGTCCATCCAGTGGAATATGAGGCAGCTCAAAAAAATCGATTGCAACATCCAAAAATTAATAGTAATCAAGTTAAAAAATTAGTTGTATTATAACAAATATTAATTAATATTTAAAAACAAAAATTTTTAATAAATTTCATGAGGAATGTCAAATGATTGCATTCAAAATAATTTAAGATTTAATTTTATTGGAAAATTCAATTGATTCTCTGGAAGTGCGTCCGATTCTGCTGCCTTACATTCAGAGGTGTTAAATTTCGATTACGATTAGGAATCAATTAGATCACATTTTAAAAAGAATTGTACTGATTATATAATTCCCTTTTAAGGAATTTCTGAAAACTAATCGATTACGATTACTAATAATCGAAAAGTAATCTGAATTACTTGAAATTACAACAAAATAACAAACATAACAAAAAGTAATCAGAAAATAATTCGACTACTTTCAAAGATTACTTTTGATTTTTTTTCATTTATTTATTTATTAAATTATTTGAGCTCAATGGGCCATATATGATTAATACTTTAAAATATTTTGAATTTAGATTTTTAGCTAAAAAAATTATATATGGTCCATATATTTTTAATATATGAATGTATATAACTATATATGAATATGTATAAATTCATGTATGGAAATATATGGGATTATACATGGCAAAACTATTATATATGAACTAATATATGAAATGTATTATAACATATGAGCTCATATATGAACATTTAATTATGAAGCTCTTCATATGTGCATCCATATATAAATACGGTATGCAAAGTTTATATGCGTACTATCAACGTTTAAAAAAGAAAAACTTTTTGTTACAAAAAACCATTCTTGTATGATTTTATACATTGTGGCCCCATTTAATATGTCAAATAATTAAAAGGATAATCCAGTCATTAATTTTATAGAAAATAACAAAATTTTCTAGATAAGAAACAAAGTTCTTATTACTGTATTGAAAACTATTGTTACCCAGCTAAAAAAATATGTATGGAGCATATATGATATCCCATATATGATTCGGATCCGAAAAATGAGGGTATATGGGCATATATGATTATATATATTCATAAATTTTCATACATGTATGTGTAAACTCCCTCCACAGTATGCAAAGTTCATATTCATACACTCTTGATTCACAAAAGGCACTGCTGTGCAATAAATTAAATTAT
This sequence comes from Tachina fera, assembly GCA_905220375.1. Taxonomy (NCBI): domain Eukaryota; kingdom Metazoa; phylum Arthropoda; class Insecta; order Diptera; family Tachinidae; genus Tachina; species Tachina fera. Next base: position 80,777,978 of record LR999966.1, read on the forward strand.
TACAATTAAATTTTTTTAGACTTGAGAAAGAGGCTGTATTTAATGAAACATTTGTTTGGACAAATAATTCAAAACTAAATAAAAGTCATTTCATTCATCAAAAAGTGAATCAATTATTTAAAAAACACAAATCATATTCGTACATAACATTTAGCTTAAGAAATCAGATTAAAAACTAATGCAATTAATTATAAAAGAAAAAATAATCCGTCTAACAATAGTTTTCAATACAGTAATATGAACTTTGTTTCTTATCTAGAGAATTTTGTTATTTTCTATAAAATTAATGACTGGATTATCCTTTTGATTATTTGATATATTAAATGGGGCTACAATTTATAAAATCATACAAGAATGGTTTTTTGTAACAAAAAGTTCTTCTTTTTGAATCGTTGAGGGTACGCATATAAACTTTGTATACCGTATGTATTTTCTAATGGATTTTCAATTCCGCAGTGATAAAATTCCAAGGTTTTTGGATTGCAAAAACAATCTTATGTGAGATATCATTTATGCATACATTCTTATATGCCTCCATAAATAAAATGTTATATTTATATATGGATCCACATATGAAGAACTTCATAATTAAATTTTCATATATGAGCTCATATGTTATAATACATTTCATATATTAGTCCATATATTAGTTCATATGTAATAGTTTTGCCATGTATAATCCCATATATTTCCATACATGAATTCATACATATTCATATATAGTTGTATACATTCATATACTAAAAATATATGGACCATATATAATTTTTTTAGCTGGGTATAGGGATTATTTTTTCTTTTATAATTAATTGCAATAGTTCGTAAATATTATGTACGAATATGATTTATGTGTTTTTGAATAATTAATTCACCTTTTGATGAATGAAATGACTTAGTTCGTTTTGAATTATTTGTCCAAACAAATGTTTCATTAAATACAACCTCTCTCTCAAGTCTAAAAAAATTTAATTTTAGTAATTTAATTTATTGCACAGCAGTGCGCTTTTGTGAATCAAGAGTGTGTACATAGATGTAATCAATTTCTTAATAATTGCATTTGAACTTTTATCCAAACACCGAAGTATAAAGATATTGACCGTTTTTTTTTTGCTCTCCTAAAAACTTTTATTTTTTAAGATACTAGGTTGAGAAAGTAAGGCATCTACATTTAATTTGTTGCTATAATCCAAAAAAATATATATATATATATATATATATATATATATATATATATATATATATGTATATATATATATATATATCACTTATTAAAAAATTGCACTAGAGCAAAAATTATGAATTTTTTCACAAAATAAATATGTACCTACATATCTATGTGCTTATGTATGTATCTCTATACCACATAATCGCACTTTGGTAAAGGGTATATAAGATTCGGCACAGCCGAATATAGCACTCTTCCTTGTTTTTAAATGTTGATTACAATAAATTAATCACAAACAATTTACATAGTTTAAAGTTGTAGCAAGTGGAAAGCAATTGAGTTTACTTTTACTGCATTTTATATTCCGTAATATATATTTTTTAGCATGCTGTTAAAAATTAAAATTTATTATTTAGCAAATGGTATTTTTTCAGATCTATTACGCAGGAAGCAAGTAAGAGTATTATATCTGTGGCAATATGGAATAAAAGCTTAAGTCGAGTTAAGCAAAGCAGTGCATTCCGAAAGATTATACGCTTTCACTAAGAGATTAGGAGGCTAAAATGCATGATTCTACTTAAGCTAATATTCCATATTGCCACAGATATATTTGGCTGTGTTTTGTTTGCATAATTTACTGTAATGGCTCAGAGTGCCCCATTTAACACCCCTACAGGAAGGCTACCAGTCAATTGACTAGTGATTTGACTAGTAGCGAAGACCACAACTTCGGTCACTGGCCCCAGTTAGTTTATTAGGGGCTTGGTGAAAAAATTACCAAAACATTTGTGTACGTGTGATTTTTTCTCTCTCTCTAACTTATTAATTTCACTTAATTAAAACACATATATATGAACTGCTTACTCTGCTATGCTTTTGCCAGTCACAGATTACATAAGCATTGGTGATCTATGACTAGTCAATGGTTACAAGGCAACTAGTCACCTATTACTAGTCAATATTTACGTAGAAACTGGTAAAATGTAACTTTTAAACAAAAACATAATTTATAATACTTTTTTATTACAAAAATAACTTTAAAATACATAAGTAAATAGCATTTAAAACAAAAAATACAAATATACAAAATCACCAAATAACTTAAGCGGTATATAGCCCTCACATCTTTTCATCTCCAACGCAGCTGCTCTCTACAAATATCTTAAATTTAGAAAATAAATATACATATTAAATTAAAATGAATATCTTTTATGCACTATTTTACTTATCTTTTTCAATACTTTTATAAACTTTCACATACTGCATGAATTGTGCCTTCTTCACAACGCTTTTTCCCCTTTTCAAATATCTAAAAATTGGTAAAGAAACGAATACATACATACATACATACATATGTATGTATGTATATTTTTAATTAAACTGTATTAACTTTATTTTATTCATTATTGTTTTTATCTTACTTTTTCACAAACACCATAATTTTTTTTAACTAACTCATACTTTTTTCTAGTGCAATTTTTAGGTTTTTGGCATTATGTTTAATTTGGTGCTTTTTAAATTTTGGCGATTTTTTTCATATAGGCAATTTTTTTTTGGTTTTGGCGATTTTTTTCGGTTTTGGCGTTTTTTTAATTTTTGGCGATTTTTTTCGTGCTGGTGGTTTTTTTGATTTTGACGATTTTTTTCATTTAGGCGATTTTTTTATTTTTTATATGTTGAATTGTTTTAGTTTTGACAGTTGTTTTCTCGTTTTGGCGATTTTTTTTCATTTAAGCGATTGTTTTAATTTTTGGCATAAGGCAATTTTTTTTGTTTTGGCGATTTTTTCCGGTTTTTGGCGTTTTATTTTTTAATTTTGGCGATTTATTTTCGTTTTGGCGATTTTTTTTCATTTAGGCGATTTTTTTTAATTTTTGACGATTTTTGTTCATATAAGCATTTTGTTTTTTGTTTTGGCGATTTTTGCGGATTTTTGTCATTGTGGGAATTTTTTTTTGTTTTGACACTTTTTTCTCGTTTTGGCGATTTTTTTCGGTTTTTGGCGTTTTTTTAATTTTGGCGATTTTTTTTCGTTTTGGCGATTTTTTTTCATATAAGCGATTTTTTTTAATTTTTGGCGATTTTTTTCATATAGGCAACTTTTTTTTTGATTTGGCGATTTTATTTCGGTTTATGGCGTTTTTTTGATTTTGGCGATTTATTTTCGTTTTGGCGATTTTTTTTTTTTTGATTTTTGCGATTTATTTTCATGTAGGCGATTTTTTTTTAATTTTTGGCGATTTTTGTTCACATAATCATTTTTTTTTTGTTTTGGCGTTTTTTTTTCGGTTTTTGGCTTTTTTTTTAATTTAAGCGTTTTTTTTTCATTTTGGCGATTTTTTTTGTTTTGGCGATTTTTTTAAATTTTTGGCGATTTTATAATTTTCGGATTTTTTAGTTTGACCGTTTTTGAAAATTTCAAGATATAGCAATTTGTCAAAATTACATAGTCAAAATTTCATTAACTGATGGACCACCCTTTAATTTAAATTTTTTTAATTTTAGTGTTAATTGTTGTAGCCTTTATAAAAATACACTAATTTTACAAATTTCAAGTGTCAATATACATATGTATATACATACATACAATTGTATGTATATTACATGGGATTTTAAAAATTTTCGTTACTCATTTTGGAACACCCTTTAATTTTTAGCTTTTATATATTTGTTGTTGTAGCGACCAAAGTTCTACATACACTGTCCAAATTTCAGACCCGTAGCTTTTACCGTTCCTGAGAAAATAGCATTCTTCCTAAAACATAAAATATGTTTAATTATTAGGAAAAAAGTTAAAGTTTTCCAACCCTGGAAACGTTTTTTAATTTGTTAAGTTTTAAAATTTTTTTTTGATTATAAATACCAATTTTAATCATACCGAAGTATAAAATAAGTTAATTTAATAAAAAAGTAATAAAAACTTGTTTTCGGTAGTTATTTTCTATGGGTAAATTGAGTTTGAGTTTTCCAGCTCTGAAACCGTCTGCTCGATTTTGCTGAATTTCAATAGCAAAATTTTTCGGAAAATTTCTGACACACCAGTCCAAGAACGAAATCTCTAGCTCTTCTGGGAGCTTGGGAAAACCGATTTCACGTACAGACAGACGGACATCGCTTGTTCGTCTTCCCTATGCATAAGGATCCAGAATATATATACCTTATGTGTCCCTTATTAATATTGTAGAAATTACAAACGGAATGAGAAACCTATATATACCCTTTTACCATTTTTTGGTAAAGGGTATAAAAACCGAACGAACTATAAATTATTTTCAGTAAAATTTAATATTTTAAAAATTTTGACATATGTACATTAGATGTTCCACTCTAGCATATATGTTAGAGTAGAGCAACTATAATAAATGTTGGAAATTTTTAATTAAATTTGATTCTTTTTTAATACTTTCAAGTGATCAAAAAACAAGAACATGCGCTCGTTTTCTGAGCATAAAAAATAGTTTTGTCGGGAGAAAGTGGTACCCTACATGCGACTCTTCTTGAGGAGTCTTTTATTACCCGCTTTTCTGATCAGTTTCGACTCATTTATGACTCATATATTTTAAAATAAATAAATAAATTACTTTTAAAGCATAAGCACGACTCATTTTCGAGTATTTTTTCAAGCGCGCAAAGTTTAATCAGTTTTTAATCGTCAAAAGTACTCGAGGAAGACTTAGTTAGGTGATTTTTGATAAAACAATCTTCCAAATGCTAGTAGGGTAGGAACTCAAACCCATTTGTAAGTACCTTCAAACTGGTTTTTTAATAACCACAACTGGTTGATTAAGTGACTTTTTTCCTTGTCGCCGACTCACTATTTTAACATAGGCATGTCATAGGCGGTAGTTAATTGGCCATCTCTGCATGACTTAAATTGACTACTTACTAACTACTTATTTTTCAACGAATTTGTAGTTAATTAATATTATAGTGAAAAAAGATATATGTATGTATATTTATATTACATATATTATATATATACATACATATACGAGAATATTTATGTATATCTATGTAAATATATAAATACATATACATATGTAGATGTATATAAATATTTATTATTATTATATTCACTAAAAATAAAAATACGAACCGCTCATTGAAAATATTATACATATTAAGTATTTGATTTCATGGCATGCTTCTTTTTATTTTTTTATTTTTTACTTATTTTGCTTTTATTTATTTCTTACGTGTGCTTCTATTCAATATGTTTGGTTGATATCTGCATGAGATTTAAACCAATTTGAAGTCACTTGCAAAATAATTAATTTATAAGTTAGTGTTTTTTGTCAATTGAGAGAAAGCATTATATTAATTTTGTATACCTGTCTTTTGCTTTCTCAGAAAACATTTTTGAAATATTTTTGAAATTAGTTTTTTTAAGTACCGTGACGTAAGAGTAGCCTAAAAATGCATAAGACTAAAATAATTATACATCAATGTTCGTTATTTCAAAAACCTTACAGTTAAAATTATCTGTTTCATCATTTATTTAATTTTGTGTTAGTAAAAATATTTACGATTTGAGCAGATGAAATAAAATTGCCACAACAAACTGAATTTTTGAAATATTTTCTTTAGAGTTTTACAGAAATTCAAATAAATTGTTTTGTTTTTGTGAATTAAATTTTGAATGTTAACTCATAATTTGATTCACAATAATTAATAACACACAATTTATAGACTTGCCAGACACAGTTTTTTATATATATATAGAAATTTTTTCAATGCCACCACCTACCATTAAAACAACTTTCATTATATGATTTAAAAAGAAACATAAATAAATTCAGTGAAGTGCGACTTTGACCCGTGCTCGAAGGGTTCCGTACGGGCACGGGATATGTAATTCAATACGAACAATATAAACTATAGTCTTGGCATTTTTTTCGTTTTTGGGTTTTTTCGGTTTTAAGCGTTTTTTTTAGTTTGGGGGTTTTTTGAATTTATTGGCGCTTTCTGAGTTTTGGCACTCTTTTTCACGTTTTGGCGATTTTTTTTTGGTTTTTGAAGTTTTTTTAATTTTGGCAAATTTTATTATTTTGGCGTTTTTTTTTTTATTTTGGCGATTTTTTTATTTTGGCGATTGTTTTTTTAATTTTGGCGTTTTTTTCATATAGGTGATTTTTATTTTTTTGGTTTTGGCGATTTTTTTTCATACTGGCGATTTTTTTCATTTAAACGATTTTTTAGAATTTGGCGATTTATTTTAGTACTAGAATTTTTTTTTTAATTTTTTCGATTTGGCGATTTTTTTAAAATTTTTGGCGTTTTTTTTTTAGGTTTTGGCGATTTTTTTCGGTTTGGCGATTTTATAATTTTCGGATTTTTTAGTTTTACCGTTTTTGAAAATTTCAAGAGTTTACCTCTGCGGTCTCCAAGATATAGCAAGTTGTCAAAATTACATAGTCAAAATTGCATTAACTGATGGACCACCCTTTAATTTAAATTTTTTAATATTTTAATGTTTATTGTTGTAGTCTATATAAAAATACACTAATTTTACAAATTTCAAGTGTCAATATACATATGAACATACAATTGTAGGTATATTACATGAGATTTTAACATTTTTCGTCGCTCGTTTTGGAGCACTGTTTAATTTCTAATTCTCATGTATTTGTTGTTGTAGTGGCCAAGGTTCTACATACTCTGTCCAAATTGCAGGTCCGTAGCTCTTACGGTTCCTGAGAAAATACCGTGTGACGGACAGACGGACAGCGTAGCGAAAACAATAGGGTTCCTTTTTTCACCTTTGGTGTACGGAACCCTAAAAAGAAAAACAAAATAACAAGATGTTTAACTAAATATATATCGAGGATTATTTTCTATTTAATCATAAACGAAAAAAAAAATTTGTTTTCAGAAGTTTTTTTTTATAATAATAAAATTTGTTTTTCATCTTATCTTAAAAGTTATCAAAAATTTTGTAATTTTGATAATTCTATTCAATAAAAAAGTATTTTTTCGATAATACGTCGCTTACGATAAAATCGGAAAAATGCTCGATATTATACCCAAAAATCCCCAGCGAAAAAAACGTTTTTGTCCGAGAAATCCTCTGAGGAGTTTACGAAATTTTTGGGTACAAATTCCCAGAGCTGAGAGTAATGTACTCTACATTCCAATTCATGAGGACACAAAATAAATGTGTCCTTAGTTATGAAAGTGGCATAAGTCATATATATTAAATCAGTTCATTTATTTCCCAGCAAAAACTAGCAACGAGAAAGCAAGGCAGAAATTTACAAAATTACTCTCCTAAATATGAAAAAGTAAAAAGCAAGAAAATTTTATTCATATCAGAACCAAGGCGAATTGACATAAGGTGGTCTTAATTTGCAACTCTGCGTATTCGCCTTGTATATTTGTTAGTGTAAAATTTCCTGCTGTCAGAATATTTCTTAACGTTTTGATCAAGGCAAATTCATAACAGGTAAAGTTGAAAACACAGCTGATCTACTTTTTTTTTGCCAAATTCAAGGCGAATTCACATAACTGGTGGCTCTTGTGTCAAAAGTTGTTTATATATAGAGACCTGCGCAGGACGATTTTTTCGGCGGCACCGGCTCTAGAAAATTATCGGCGGAAGCTGAGATCAAATAAAAATATATAACAAAAAGAATTAAAAAACAAATAAAAATTTCTGCTGTTGGCTACACATTGTTTATATATTTCATTGGTGCTTTGCCAAACCATCAATAGACTTCAACCAAATTTTTTGATAAAATTTCTAAGCATACTACGGTTTTTTCATTTATTTTCTTCAAATATAATACTACTTGCGAATTCTCAAATAGTTTTTGAAAATCTGTACATAAGATAAGAAGTTTATGACTGTTCAAAATATTTTAACCACATATTTTGATGTCTACTATGATTTGTCAAAGCACCAATGAAATATATACAAAATGCTTAGCCACCAGCAAATAAATTTCAATTCAAATAATCATATGAAATAATGCCAAATAATAAATATCTTTAATAAATAGAATAATTATTAGATTATATTGTACATGGAGAATCGACGGCTGTTTTTCAGGCAGCATAAGCCAAACTATTTTCGGCGGCGGCGTAGCTGACTAAAATTATCGACGGCTCAGCTCAGCCGGCTGTGAGCCATGATGGCCTAGATCTCTGCTTAAGTAAATTCAATCAGCTGCTTTTGACATACGAGCCTCCAAGGCAACAACAAAATACTATATTGTTTTTATTGTTTGTACTTTGTTGTAGTATTAACTCTACCTGTCATGAATTTGCCTTGGTTTTGATTCATTTGACAGCAGGGAAATTAAGTCAGCTGGCGAATTAAGATCACCTTATGTGAATTCGCCTTGATCAGAACCATGGATGGAAATCATGATACAATTGTACTTTTTCTGATGTATTTTGTTTGATAATATTTCAAAAGGCATTTTTTTAAGAAATTGATATTTAAAAAGAAGATTTTTATGCATTTTTCATACTTTTTTAATTTTATTCCATTAACAAATACAAAAATTCGATATATGTATATATATATATGAGAAACAAACAAAAATTAAAATTAAATTTATGTGGCTTAATGGAAGAAAAACAATAAATTAAGAAAACATGCTTTCTTTTTTATACGTATACCTACATGTTTTTAACAAAGAAATTCACATTTTTTCAGTTTTCCTTTTTCAAATATTTTAAAAAAAATTTATTTGACAGCAAAACCCACAATAGCGGGTTGGATAATTCTTGCAAGTAAAAATTTTACTAGTAATAATTTGTAGGAATTTTTTGTCTCTCAATTTTTTTCTCTCTATTGACGCTCTCTCCTTGCAAACTTTTGAGCTAATGAACACTTTCCAGTTATAATTGTTACAAATTCTTAATAATTTTCAGTAAATAAAACAAACGTATTATTTTCAGTTGCCAATCTGTCATAACCGTATTTTCGTTAACTTTTTGGCAACTGGAGGAAATTGCCATATCAATTTTAGTTTCAGTTGCGTTGCTAGTTAACTCGGCAACTGAAGTTCAGTTGCCATCCATAATCAATCCATTAGCTATTTTCTTGTTTGCTTTAGCGATATTTGTTGGAAAAAAGTTGGTAATACTGCTTATTAGCCGAAAAAATCAGCGGCGGCGGCTAGTCAAAACCCTTCAGCGGCTGGGCTTAGTCGGCTCTCAGTCGATCGGCACAGGCATAGACTACTAAATTCATATTCTACTACTAAGTTCATATTCTGTGGGCACAGGTCTCTGATCATTGCTCTCCTAAAAAATTTGTTGTATTAACTTTATGGATATTAATTAAATATGTCAACAAAACAATGCTGTAGTTTGTGCTGCACTCCATGCGATGATTATAAATTACTAAAAAATGAATGGGGAGAAAGCAATGAATTCTACGAAACTACAGTTAAATATTTCGATCCCATGGTAATGAATGAATATACATACATACATAATATGTATGTAATTTCATATAAACAAACATATGTATGCACATGCAAAAAATTATGATAAACTTCCATTTTTATATGCATTATTTTTAGTTGCTCACAGATGAAGGAAACTCGAATCTTCACCATATTCAGGTTCTTTGTCAAGACTGTTGGTATCGCATAAACAAGTTTCATGAATTTCACCAAACGGTGTTGAAAACTCGAATGTTTTGGGAACATAAATATCAAATAGAAAATTTGCCTATTGAAATAAAATCTGCAGATTGTGAAAATGTGGATACAAATATCCACAATAATAAAAATTTTGATGTAAGTAAGGATGAAGACGATCGACTTGATTCTTTCGAAAACCAAAGTTTGAAAACAGAATTAATGACAAAGTTAGAAGATACTACAGAATCGATAGATAACAAAGCCAATGGAATGAAAAAAGAACCAAAAAAGAGCAAACTATCACAAGAGATTGACAAAACGCAGGATCAAAATGAATTACCATATAAAATTAGAATTGACCGAAAGCTCAAAGAAAAAAACAGAGTTTCGGATGCTTTTATAGCTGAATGGAAACCTGAGTTAGTATGTGATATATGCCATGAAAGCGCTAATAATTTTGATAAATTACGCTGTCACTTCAAAGAGAAACATAAAACAGAGTTTTATATAAAATGTTGCGAAAAAAAATTTGTCCAGCGGAATTTCCTGGTGAACCACATTCAATTACACCTTAATTCAGAAACTCACAAATGTGATATATGCGGAAAGACTACTAGAACTAAACACAATCTCAAACAACATATGAAAGTAATGCACGAAGACACAAAACAATTAAAATGTGACATTTGTAAAAAGCTTTTCAAACTCAAATGTACATTGGAACGACATTTGCTCACACACGCCACGGGAAGTAAAGATTTCATTTGCTCTGAATGTGGTAAAGGATATGTTGATGAACAACTGCTTAAATTTCATGTTAAACGTGTACATGATGCTCGCATTTGCGACCAGTGTGGTAAAGCCATTCATGGATTCCATGCTCTAAAGAAACATCTCATGGAGCATGCTGGCATTGAACGCCCAAAATTCCCTTGTGATGTTTGTGGTCTTGAACTGACGTCAATAAATAGCCTTAAACGTCACCAGGATTCCTACCACAACGATTGTACAACTATATACATTTGCGGTATTTGCGGTAAAGTTACTGCAAGTGAACGTGCCTTATCGAAACACAAAAGAGTCGTACATGTAGATGAACGTAAATATAAATGCACATACTGCGAAAAGGCTTTTAAATCTCCTAGAGCGTTGCGTGAACATACTGCAAATCATACTGGAAAAGATCTGTATCAGTGTACACATTGTCCTCAAACATTTAAAGGTAGTTCTAATATGTATAATCATCGGAGAAGAGTCCATCCATTGGAATATGAAGAAACTAAAAAAAATCGATTGCAACATCCCAAAATTAATAGTAATCAAGTTAAAAAATTGGTTGTAATATAACAAACATTAATATTTAAGAACAACCAATTTTAATAAATTTTATGAGGAATGTCAAATGATTGCAATCAATAGGTTTGTTCATTGACTGAAAATTATTACGAGTTTTTAACAATTGTTACTGGAAAGTGTTCATTATCTCAAAAAGTTTGCAAGGAGAGAGCGTCAAAAGAGAGAACAAAATTGAGAGACAAACAAATTCCTACAAATTAATACCAGTAAAATTTTTACTTGCAAGAATTATCCAACCACCTGTTGTGTGTTTTGTTGTCAAATAAATTATTTAAAAAATATTTTAAAAAGGAAAACTGAAAAATGTGCATTTCTGTTTTTAAAAACATGTATACATATGAAAAAAGAAAGTATGTTTCCTAAATTTATTGGTTTTCTTCCATTAAGCCAAATAAATTAAATTTTAATGGCAAATAATTTTCTTTGTTTCTCATGGTAGGTACAGACTTAGCAGCGTGTTTATGCAACCAGGCAGATTGCATAGTCGGTTGCATAGTCTGTAGTCTTGGTTGTGGTTGCGTTCGAATTTGCATTCGAAGTTTTGAAAATATCAAAATGTTTTGATGTTTATGGGTTGCAGTGTCTATCAAAGTATACGAATTCTTAACCCTAATTATTACACTGAGTCTTGTATTAATTGGCAAATCTTCGGGTCCACGGAAAAACGTTTAATAAAATTTAAACGTAACAATATGTATGTACTAGCCGCAGTGTAAAAATGCAAAATCTGTAATATTTGAAATTCTTTGCATTATAAATTTTTTGTGCAATTTTGCACTATTTGACTTTAACGACATTTATATTTCTGGGAATAAAAGCGATAACAGCATAAGTTGGCCTAGGACAAAATCGAGTTATATATGCTACAAAATTCTGCAAATGAAACTTCATACTTGCGTGAAATCCCCGAATTTTATTATAAAGATATTTATAAAAAAAAACTATTTTGACCAACATAGTTTTTAATAAAAGATCATTAAAATGTGTAATAACGGCCAAATTAAGAAATATTGAATTCCATTTCAACTGTAGTTGTTTACGGCAATGTAAACTTCAAGAATTTTAACGACATTTCCAAATAGGGGGCCATAATGTTTTATCACCTATTATAATGCAATAGTTATTGAGTATTGAGATCATGTATAAGATTAGAAGTTTTTGCAAATTCTTCAAAAATAACTGAATCAGTGCTTTCTGCACTGGATGAAAAATCTGAAAAATGTCATTTGGAGCTCCTTTCATATTATCTTGGACTGTTAACTAATTTTAATTAAAGTCTAGTTACATAAAAGTTGATTTTTTACACAAAATTAGTTATTTTTGGTTCACAATAAAAACGAGAAACTTTTTACACAGTGAAATTAAATTAATTGTAGTAGAGCCAATTAAGAAAATATTACGTAACAGAAAAATGACTAATTTCGTACAAAAATACGTATGTTTTTCTCATTTATTTATTTAATTGATCATACGTGTTACCTAAATATATTATGTATGTATTATGTATTAGTGATGTAACGAATGTTTCATTTTGATTTTTGCATATACAAATACGAATATTAAATGTGAAATTTATAAATATAAAATTGGTGTTTTGTTTACGCCTGCAAAAGGAAATATGAAAAAAATTTTATGAAAAAGAACTTCATACTCCTGTTGGTGTACTTTAAAGTTAATAAAAACTACCTAAAATTTTAATGATCGTCATTAAATAGCATTTGAAAATGTTAAAAAGCACAAATTTCTATAAAAAATTTAATGAAAATTTATTTTTAGACATATATTTAAATTTCGTTTAGGATTTATGCATTTTTTTATTTAATTTGTTTGGAAAAATATTCGCGAAATTTAGGCGAATACGAATGTTTAAAAATGGCCGAATATTCGGCAATTCGAATACGAATATTCGTGCAGCACTAGTATTGTATGTATACATATGTACATACTTGTGCCGAATCTCACTTTTTGATAATCGTGGATTCGAATATTTAAAACGATATCCACGACAACCAATATTTTGCATGTGAAATTTGTAGACATTTACAGTTAAAAAATGTGCATGGAAAATAACTTCATACTCCTGTCCGCGTGAAAAATATCCAAAAATTTAATGGTTGTTAAATAACATTTGAAAATAATACAAAATTGTTATAATAAATTAAATAAATTGTAGTCAAACTGGTTACATGGTTCTCAATTTCTCATCTTTATCCATTTACATTTTTAAATATTCTTAATACATGAACATAAAACTTCTTTTGATATCATATATTAATATTAAATCCACCAAGTATATATGTAGAAGGAAATGGTATTTGCAGAAGTTTACGAAAACGTATCTTGCAATTCTCGTAGAAAAAAGTGTCCTTTCAAAAAATGTATTCTCCCATATACATACATATGTGCATAACAATATGCAATTAAGAAGTTTTAAAATTTTTGTTGGGCAACTTGAGGCTACAATGTTTAAGTCTGAGAGATGTGTTAATGGAAACTTGCATTCATAGACGCATTTTCATAAGGATATTCCCCCTTATTGTGGTTGGCGTTTTTCGACTTTAAAATCGACTATTTGTAATTGATTAAAGAAATCAAGCTACATTTTTCTTTAATCTTTTACAATACGCCTGACTTTCGCCGCAAAATTGCCAATCACAATAAGGGGTATTATTTTAATGTTTTATACAACCGAACAAGAAAAAATACTAAGAAACAATAATGGGCCTTATCGTGATTGGCGTTTTTCGACTTCAAATTCGACTATTTGTAGTTGATTAAAGAAAACAAGCTACATTTTTCTTTAATCTAGTACAATACGCCTGACTTTCGCCGCAAAATCGCCAATCACAATAAGGGGGAATGTCTAAGAACTAGATTGTGTGTCCCTCTAATTTTAAGTTATCTTTAAGGAATATTTTTTTAAATGAGCACATATTATCCATTGAAAATGTGATGCTGCAGAAAGGACAAAAATTAAGAAAAGAAAGATATCTTTCGTAATGGACATAATTTTGAGTCAATTGATCTCCCAAAATACCCCAACAAATGTGTACATATGTTTAAAGCCCTCCCGCTAAGTTCACTGGTTAAAAAATGTTGTCTTTTAGATAATTAAATATTTTTCACAACGGCAACCTTTATTGATCCAAGATATAATTTTTTTTAGTTTAACGCACATTTTAGATTTATTTGCAGATGGTCAAACGGGGTATCTTCAAGATCTTTGAAATACACGACGACTTCACTTATAGACACTAGTGAAAGCGAAGTGAGGGTAATGCCAATTCTCATCTTGGTGTTTCAAATACTGCTCAGTAGTCATCTATATGGAATACTATAGCAGATTATTAGGCGGAAAAACTGATAGAAAAAATATAGAAATACACTTTATTTATTTATTACAAAGTCATATTTATGTGCCATTCATTTAGATTTCGTTTTGGATTTATGAATTCTTTTATTTATTTATTTAAGATATACTTTACAAAATCAATTTATAAAATATATATGTCTAAGGGCACCGGGTAGCCAGACCATATGCGCCCGAATAATGAGTAAAATGAAAAAAGTATTTATAAAAGAAACATAAACAATATTGGGTTTTCATGCTTAAAATACTAGGGGATACATCTATGTATATATACATATGTACATTCTTTATTCTCTTTTTTATTATTTTAATTTTCTTTTTCTTCAAACTATTTAATATTATCCCTCCTATTTTATCTCCCTTTTTATTATTTTTTATTATTATTATTAATATTTTTTATTATTATTATTATTATTTTTTATTATTATTATTATTATTTCCCTTATTTCTTCTTTTTGCTTTCTAATTTTAAATATATACAAGGCCCTACTGCCTCTTCCACAATGTCGGTGACGATCGAATGCGTGTACAGCTGCATTCGAGACGTAAGCAATACTTAATAGTTTGTTTACGTTTCCCATGCAACTGCGAAAAAAATCGACCGTCGCTGACACTGCGGAAGAGGCAGTTACAATGTGAGTAATAGCTTAGATCTCCTGAATACCGTGTTTGTCTAAACTTCTCTGCACCATGGATAGATTGTTACTTGCTGAACAATCCAGAATCTTCGCCAGTGGTTCATTAATTTTGGAAGCTGGGCATTCTGCCAGTATGTGTGGAATGGTTATGAAAATGTTGCAGAAATTGCATTTCGGTGCATCGGTGCGTTCATAATAAAATTTCGTATTAAAAACGGCTTTGCCTACACGCAGCCTCGCCAGCGTAATACATTCGCCCCTACTAAGGTCGCTGTTGTATTTGGGTCTGTTGGTCGATGGACTTTGTTGCCTCTGAACAGCCCTGTAAACATTTGATAAAGTGCTTGGAAAACATGGGGTTTCGGTAAATGCTGGTAGATTTAGTGCTCCTTTAGCTGCACTGTCTGCCGATTCATTACCCTGGATCCCAATGTGTGAAGGAATCCAGAGTATAATGGTGGTGCTGTTTCCATTTTGGTGAAGCATGTCGTTATATGCCTGGTTCCTGTTTTTCATTAGAGCCCTGGTAGCGCTAAGGCTGTCTGTGCATACTAAAGTTTTGCCTCCGTATCCTACTGACAAACCAATTGCAGTTTTTATTGCAGAAATTTCGGCAGTGAAAATTCCAGTGTGATCTGGCAGTCGGGCATGGTGAACATTTTCAAAAACAGAAGATGATGTTTGCCTGACGATAGCATACGATGTCTTGCCGTTTTGGTAGGAGCCGTCCGTGTACAGTGTTGTGTTTGGTGAATGAGCTGAGATTTTCTCTGCTAGCGATTTCCTAAAGCATGTTGGGTTAATGGTATTTTTGTTGTATCTTCTAAGGCTGTCGTCAATTAAAACAATGGCGCCTGCGTTATTTGTAGAGAGTGGTTGAGTGGGTATAGGAATGCTGTTTTTTCTAAGTAGGGATATTATATTGCGGATGGAAGAACCTGACCCAGTTGACGAGTTATTAATATGCTGCCAAAAAAGATCATGCAGTCCGTCAGATGTTATTGTTATAGATCTGGATGCTAGCCCTACTGAACTTTTTTCTAGTAGCTTCTGGAAATCTAGGTAAATTGCTTCAGCTTGTAGAGATTTGATGGGTGTTGCTCGTAGCAATCCTGATGCCGAACGAAAACATTTGTTGAGTGAAGTGTTGATTTTGGAAGTGTTTCTTTTGGATGTCCATCCATAAATTGTTATGCCATGCAGAAGAATGCCGGAGGTTAAAGCCCGGCATATATTTAAAGCGGTCTCTATGTGAGGCCCTTTACCACGAGAGCAGATGAGTCTTAATAAATTACTTATTTTACTCAATTTTGTTGACAGCCTATTCACGTGTGCGTTCCACAGTAAGTTTTTTGTGAATGTAATACCCAAAATTCTCATCTGATCAGCTAGCTGCAGGTTAATATTGCGTATGCAAACCGTTGAGAGGTTACAGTCTCTTTTTCTACAAACATGAAGTAATTCGGTCTTTTCGGGAGGGACGACGGCTCCACGGCTCTCTGCCCAATTATAAATCGCGTTATCTAAATTTCTCAAATTTCCCTGAACCACCTCTGACTTGCCGGAAGCGACAGCAAATATGTTATCGGCGTAGATGCCAACGTAGTCTATACCAGGCATAGCTTCGATGGCCTTGGCTAGTGAGTTTGCATAAACCGTGTAGAGCACGACAGATAATGGAGACCCTTGTGGGATTCCATTATCTAAAGTGTAAGGTGAAGAGTGATAACTGTGTACTTTAACTATGACCCTACGCCCGTCTAGAAAAGACTTTAACGTTTTCAGAACCGTTCTATGGATGCCCCAGTCATTTAGCTCAAGGATTATATACGTTGACACGACTCTATCAAAAGCTTTTTCTATGTCTTCTGACAGGACTACACTGTGTTTCCTATTTTTTAAATTCCGCCGCAAGGTTTCCTCCAAACGATGGCATATGGTGTGCACCCCATGCCTAGGTAAGAAAGCATGTTGCTTTTTGGATATATTTTTTCTTGTGTGTTTCCAAAAACGTTTTGCAAGTATTTTCTCGAATATTTTCGAAAGAACCGGCAACAAGGAGATGGGACGATATCCCTCTAGGTTATTTGGATTTTTTCCAGGTTTTGGTATTGGTGTCAATGTAGCAGTTTTCCAGTCGTGAGGAAAGATTCCACTGGACAAAATGTTGCTATACAATTCGCATAGACGCAATTTTAATACATCTGGTGCATTTTTTACCATTGCATATGTAATTTTGTCCTGAGCCGGTGTTGACCCCTTTAGGGATGCTAGTATTTCATTGAGTTCTAGAATGTCAATTTTTCGAGTCATCATTGAGTTTTGGTGGTTAAGGTTTGTTAGGGCGTCAATGTTTAGATTTTTCTTAGCATTTATTATTCCAGGTTCAAACGCCTGGTCTGAACTGACTGAGCTCCAGAATACTGGAAATTGGTCTGCAATGTCCTTAGGGTGAGATACATTGTTGTTGTTGATGCAAATTGTCGGGAAGTTGTTGATTTTGTCAGCTCTTAAACTGTTCACCTTTCTCCACAAAAAAGTCGTGTCCATTGACGGGTTCAAAGAGTTGAGGAAGTTTTCCCATGTTTTCCTTTTTGCAATTTTACTCTCCCGCTTGACTCTAGCGCATGCCCTTCTGTATTCCAAGCAATTCGCTTGATTACGATGCCTTTTGAAATACTTCCAAGCCTGTTGTCTTAGTCGGATAAGTTTTGAAATTTCTGAGTTGAACCAAACCGGATTATTTCTGACAGGTGATTGACGACTGAGGGGAACTGTTTCGTTTGCCGTTTTTCTGAAAATACGTTTTATTAGTGATGCCTCTCTGTTGATATTTCCTGATTTTTTAAATTCCTGAAATACTTGGGTTGCTTTTTCCCTAAAGTTGTTCCAGTCTGCCCTGTTATCTTTAAAACGAGGTGTAAAAAGTTTTTTTATAGTGTCTATGTTATTTGAGATCTTGATGGGAAAATGATCTCCCACTTCAGGCATAGGCAGACAAGTCCAATTCAGTTCTGGAGCCAAATCGACACTAGCCATTGAAACGTCGACTGCCGTAAGTGTACATCTTGTGCTGAGTAGTGTTGGAGATCCATCATTCAGGACCACCAAATTTTTGTCTTCGGCAAAGTCTTCCCATTGTTTACCATCAGAGGAATTTGAGGCTGAGCCCCATAATACGTTTTGAGCATTTAAATCACCAAGAATAAGGTTGTGTGTGTTACTAGGTAGGGATATGTTGTTCACCATTGTATCTGTTAGATTGTAGTCGTGTTCTTTGTAGATATTAGTTATTTGCAAGTCTGTGCCACAGCGTATAACTACAGATTGAAATAAAAGAGAGCCAGAAGACGTGGAGTGCTGTATAACGTTTATATTATTTTTAATAAGTAGGGCGATGCCTGACTTTGCATAATTGTAGTTTTTGTTATGGTGATAGATTCTGTATCCTGGAATGTGAAGTAGATGTAAGTTTTTATCAATAATATGTGTTTCCTGCAAAGCTATGAGGTTTGGTTTATGTCTTGCTATTAATTGTTCTAAGGCATACTTATTATTAATGAAACCTTGTATGTTCCATTGAAGCAAAGTGAGGTTTAGGCCAAAATTCATACAAAGTTTTATTTTTGTTTGCCTTTAGTAGGCATTGTTTTTTTCATTGTCTTCGGTGTAATTATGGTATTTAAATCTGGAAAGTTTTTATAAAGTTTTGTACAAGGTGTTAATTCACTGTTTGGGGAGTTTACATCCATTCTTGGTGGGGTATTTAAACCCAGCCCTTCGTTTATGTCATTTATAATCATATCTTCTGTAATGTTTTGATCGATTAAAAAGTTTTCATTTGAGTTGTTTGCAGATGTGTTATCGATGAAAATTTCATCGCTGATAGCATTGTCAATGTCTGCAATTAAATTTATGTTATCGGTGTTATGTTACCATACTAATGACGTTGAGGGTGTGTGCTTGAGTGTTTTCGTTTGGGTGTTTTGTTCTATTTGTTGTTTTTTTTGTTTTGTAGATGAGAAGATTTCGTTTGTGTTGGTTGGTGTAGTGTGATTAAAATTGTTGAGTTCTATTTGTGTTGGTATTGGTTCTTTTTGTAGAGTATTTTCTTTGCTAGCAGATTTTGTTTTAGTTTGTTTTGATTTTGCAGAAGTTATCGGCATTTCATTTGCTGTGTTGTCGCCATTTAAAATTTGTGAGTATGTTTGTTTTTTCGTACCATTTCTTATGGCCGGTTTGAGTGTATGAAAACTGGGATTTTCGTTAAATGTTTCCCATGCTTCTCGTGTGGTGCATTTTTTTGTAACTCGCAGGTAATTAACGGACTTATGCTTCCAAAAGGTTGGACAATCTGGATCATAAGAAGCGTGGTCTTCTGTCTGACAATTAACACAGTACTTACGTGCACACAAATCATGAGGGGTTGGGAAGGCGCAGTCTTTGCAATGTTCTACATTTCTGCATCTGTTTTTCGTGTGACCCAATTTTTGGCAGTTTACGCACTTCATAGGGTTAGGTATATATTCGTCGACGGGTACCCTTTCCCAGCCTAGCTTAAGTATCTCTGGGCGATAGTAAAGGTCAAAAGTTACTATTGCTGCGCCTGTAGCAGACATCTTATTTCCATCTCTCCGATTGATTTTGCGAATGTCAACAACTTTTTGATCTGCTAGAGATTCAAGTAGCTCTTCCTCTGGTATGTTATCGATGTATGTGGCCTTCATAAATTTTTCAGCAGTTTTATTGTCGGGGAGTTTAATTAATAAATCACCACTCTTTAGTTCAGTAACTTCCAGGCGGTCCTTTGATATGTAATTTAATCCTCTCTCTACTTGAAAAACGTTGTAAGATGATAGAGCTGGGGTCTCTGCGTTCTCGGTTGTTGGTCTAGCCGAAGCGACTAAATAGCGTGGTCGATATTGCCCATCCAAGGACACTTCTGGCAAAGGGATGAATTCTTCAGGGCGAGGTCTCTTATTCCTGTATTTGTTCCTACCGGTGTCGGAAGCAAGCTCCCTAAACCGGTTGTGGTTGTTCGGGGGATGATTCCCGCTCATTTCACTGGGTTTTAAAGAAACCCTCTCCACACGTTGATTACTCTATCCGGAAGATATAAGTATATTATAAAAGGTCCAACTGTAAAATATAACAATTCCACAAAGGAATCAAATAAAGCACGTATGTATGTATACAATGTGCAGCAATAGGCACGCGATCACAAATTTAGCACTTATCGATAAACTATCAGTCAACTGTCTATACTGCGAACAAAACGATGTTTACTCGGCAATTGCCTGATGCAGACGAAAAAAAAAGCTCTTTTATTTATATATTTTTTTTAAACGAATACGAGTACATATCTAGAAATGGCCGAATATTTGGGAATTCGTATACGCATCACTAATTCATACATACAGTTTAGGAATAAGCTCTCCATAAATCCATACTTTTTGGAGTTTGAGTACACTTGGTAACAAATTTAAAAAATATTTTTGCCAATATTTGGAGTGCGTTCATGAGTAACCTTATTTAATTTTTGTCTACGCACGGTGCTAGTCTAACAAATGTCTTTAATACTATGAACTAAATTTATTTTTTTTTAATAAAAACTTTTAAAACTCTATAATTTGTTTTTAGCTCATTGTTACTTTATTCCCCCGGGGGTGGGGCGTACAACGTTTTTTTAAGATCTGTTACGGAGGGAGGGGGGTAAAAAATCGGAGAAAACAGCGTTACGTAATATATGTACAGCCCGTAAGTACATACATATGAACATATATCGCTCATTTTCTTCTGGTGAAATGAATTTAAATTAAGACAAAAAGTTGAGGACTTTCTTCACAAACGACGGTTTTAATAATATTTTATTACACAATTTATAGGGATGGGTGACAATTATTTTTTATTGCAGTAAATAAGCGATATACTATATGTATGTACTTATGTATTTACCTAGCTATTTGTGAAATAGTGAATTTTATGTTATATTTTATATTATATTATATTCATTCCCGTCGTTCCAAAGTGGAACATAGGGCCATGATTTGATTAATTTTGTTATACCTACTTTTTTATATAATAAAAAATTATCTCTTTATATTTTAAATGTAAAGTTTACCAAAAAAATACTAAAATTTTTTTAGATTTTTTTACACTGTTTCATTGGGCTCTACACTATTTAAGCTTGTTCCTGTGTAAGTTCTGGTTTCACAGGTGGCAAAGCTGACTAGTCGTGCAAAAGATGGCTAGCAAGGCGTTTCAGTATCAGGTGACCTTATCAGTACAACAATTTTACAACACAAAAACCACATGTAGTTTGCTATGCTACAAAACCAATCTGTCAAAAGATTTCTGAGCAAATTTTGACAATTTGGTTCAAATTGCTCAATTTTGTATCAACAGCTGATAATCAGCCGGGCTGATAAGGTCAGCTGATACTGATTACGCCTTGATGGCTAGCAGATGTAGTTGTCGGCTGACAGCAGAATGTGAGCCGCCGTCAAAGATAAAAACCCTTTGGCGCAGGTATCTGTTAATTACACTGCTAAAAAATTTGTTTTATTGTCTTTAAATATGTCAACAAAACAATGTTGTAGTTTGTGCTGCACTCCATGCGATGATTATATATTTCTAAAAAATGAATCGGGAAAAAGCAATAAATTCTACGAAACTACAGTTAAATATTTTGATCCCATGGTAAGGAATGAATATATATACCTACATACATACTTATGTACATTCATATAAACAAACATATCTATGGAGGTATATATGGACATACATACATAAGTATGTATGCACATGCACAAAATTATGATAAACTTCCATTTTTATATGCATTATTTTTAGTTGCTCACAGATGAAGGAAACTCCAATCTTCACAATATTCAGGTTCTTTGTCAAGACTGTTGGTATCGCATTAACAAGTTTTATGAATTTCAGCAAACAGTGTTGAAAATTCGAATTTGGGAACATAAAGATCAAATAGAAACCTTTCCTATTGAAATAAAACCAGAAAATTGTGAAAATACAAATACCCAGTATAATGAAAGTTTTGATGTAAGTAAGGATGAAGACGATCGACTTGATTATTTCGAAAACCAATCTTTGAAAACAGAATCAATGACAATGTTAGAAGAGACTACAGAATCGATTGATAGCCAAGCCAATGGAAACGAAAAAGAACCAAAAAAGAGCAAACTATCACAAGAGATAGACAAAACCAAGGATGAAGACGATCGACTTGATTATTTCGAAAACCAATCTTTGAAAACAGAATCAATGACAATGTTAGAAGATACTACAGAATCGATTGATAGCCAAGCCAATGGAAACGAAAAAGAACCAAAAAAGAGCAAACTATCACAAGAGATTGACCAAACCAAGGATCAAAATGATTTGCCATATAAAAATATAAGTTACAGAAAGCCAGCACAAAAAAAGACAAGAGTTTCGGATGCTTTTATAGCTGAATGGAAACCTGAGTTAGTATGTGATATATGCAATGAAACAGCTAATAATTTTGATAAATTACGCAGTCACTTCATAGAGAAACATAAAACAAAGTTTTATATAAAATGTTGCGACAAAAAATTCGTCCAACGAAATTTCCTGGTGAACCACATTCAATTACACCTTAATCCAGAAACTCACAAATGTGGTATATGCGGAAAGCTTTTTGCAACTAAACAAAGTCTCAAACAACATATGAAAGTAGTGCACGAAAACACAAAGCAATTAAAATGTGACATTTGTGAAAAGCTTTTCAAACACAAAATTACATTGGAACGACATTTGCTCACACATGCCACGGGAAGTAAGGATTTCATTTGCTCTGAGTGTGGTAAGGGATATGTTGATAAACAATTGCTTAAATTGCATGTTAAACGTTCACATAATGTTGATCGCGTTTGCGACCAGTGTGGTAAAACTATTCATGGAACCCAAGCTCTAAAAAACCATCTAATGGATCATGCAGGCATTGAGCGCCCGAAATTCCCTTGTGATGCTTGTGGTCTTGAACTGACGTCAATAAATAGCCTTAAACGTCACCAGGCTTCCTACCACAGCGATGGTTCAACTATATATGTTTGCGGTGTTTGCGGTAAAGTTACTGCAAGTGAATACGCCTTATCGAAACACAAAAGAGTCGTACATGTAGATGAACGTAAACATAAATGCACATACTGCGAAAAGGCTTTTAAATCTCCTAAATCGTTGCGTGAACATATTGCAACTCATACGGGAAAAGATCTGTATCAGTGTCCACATTGTCCTCAAACATTTAAAACTAGTTCCAATATGTATATTCATCGGAAAAAAATCCATCCAGTGGAATATGAGGAAGCTCAAAAAAATCGATTGCAACATCCAATAATTAATAGTAATCAAGTTAAAAAATTAGTTGTATTATAACAAACATTAATATTTAAAAACAACAAATTTCAATAAATTTTATGAGGAATGTCAAATGATTGCAATAATTATAATTTAAGATTTAAATTTATTGGAAAATTCAATTGGTACTTTGGAAGTGTGACCTCCGCAAAAGACCATTTAGAAGATTTTTCAAGACATGAGGGATTTTTCAAATGCTTTACTGCAGCGAAGTCTTCTAAAACAAACGCTAAACAACACTTTGCAAAAAAATTGTTTTAGTTATTACAGGTATAAAAGTAAAGAAAAAAAATACTTCGTGTTGAAAGGATTTGTGAGGGGATTTCTTCCTACGCATGGGCGCGTATACAAACGTCATTCATGAACTTAAACGTTGTATGATCCATGATAAAATAATACAGGTAACCTCGAAGCGGCAGTTGATAGTTTTTTATTTGCTTGTTTCGTGAACTGATCTGCCAAATTCATGGTTGCAAGGAATGCAGATTTATCTGGATATTGTAGATTTTTAGCCTCCAAAAAGACGAAATGCAGATTTGCAGATTTTTGGCCTAAGAACGCAGATTTTTAAAATCCAATTATAGTGCATTTTTCTAAAATTTTCCTAATACTGCTACTACTTCTTGTTTCTTTTATGTGTGAATGAGTCATAGTTCAGAGAGTTAATTTTTTTAACTTAACATCATTGAAGAAAGAGAAGAAGTAACATTGGCAAGCTTCTGGAAACAACTATCTGATATAAAATCTGATTACGATTTTGTAGCCCTAAGCTTATTAAAAATGTAATATTTTTACCACGTTCATTTGCAAATGTCGAAAGAATTTTCAGTTAAGTGAACTTGAATAAAAAAAAACTTGGAAGTCCTTTGAACATTTATGCAACAAATTAAATGACTTTTTGAATAATTTTTTATACATCCGATTTCTTTTCTCATTAATTTTATATTATTTGCTTATATGCATTTCGTTTCGCGTAACGCAAGACGGGTTTTTCATACGCAAAGTTTACTTTGTAAAGTCTTGACTTGAACCCATGCTAAACGTATGGGTCTCCCGCATAATGACTACTGCCATAGTTGCAATGACGAGGAAGAGCAAGAAAGTATCCAGCATCTCCTATGTCTTTGTCCCGCCATGGAGGATCTCCGTCTGTACCTCTTTGGCAGAATATCCTTTGGAAACTTATCCAAGGTATCGGAAATTGGGCTCAAAAATATTAGCCTCTTTATTAGGAATAGTGGTTGGTATAATCACTGACCCTCCCCCCTAGTCAAATTTTTTGACCCACTCCCTACTCAAATCACACCCCTTCTGAAAAATCTTCTATCTCTTCTCTAATTCTACCCTTCTCATTCTTCCCCTGTCTTCTCTCTCTATCTTCTCTCAACTTACAGGCAGCACATCATAATATTGGACCCAAGTGAGCTGGACTCTAACTTTCTTTCCTTACCAGCGGCCTGCTAACCTAACCTAACCTAAAGTCTTGACTTTGTATAAGAGAAGAGAAAACACATATCTTATTCTATATTCTATAAAGCCGCCAAACTCCTCAGTAGACTTCAACCAATGTGGCAGCTAATTGTAAAAAGCTAATGAGATAATAATAGTGGATTCAAAGCTGAAGATGTTAGCTTGAAAAAAGATTTTTTCTTTAAGCCTTTAAGCTTATTCTTTCGCATTCATACAAACTAGTTTTGGTTTACAAAAGGTTTACAGAAAAAAATTTGTATGGACATTTGTTTGTTAAACGTTTGTTATGAATATTAACTTTTATGTTTGTGTACGCACACTGAAAAAAACTATTTTTCATAAAATCAATTAATGAAGTTCATTGACGAAGATTCATTAATATTTTTCTAGAAATACGTTGATTCAATGTACTCATACATTGTTTCAATGAAAATATTCATTGAAATTCAATATGAACTTTAATGTACGTATGAACGGTACGTTGAGAGCATTCATTAAGCATTAAACACATTCACCACAGCAGGTTACATGGCTACACGACTTCAAGTGCCGCAGGCAACAAATATTGCCTGGTAGCATGATACAATTACACTAGGTACATGCAGAACTACAACAAAATTACAACACCAAAAAACACATGTATTTTGTTGGTATAAACAAAACCCAAATTGTCGGAAACAACTGTCTTTTGTTTATAAAAATAACAATTACAGGGTAACTAAAGTAGAATTGCAGACGCGGCATTCCTGCATGATTATAGTTATTCAGTGTTGCCAATATGGATGTAGTTAGACAGTGTGTAATTTCTACTCACATGTGTAGGCGATGTAATTAAATTCTTGTATAATAAGTGTGTAATTCTACTTTGGGTTCTATTTTTATTAATTATTGTTTTAATTTTAACCTACACAAAAGATGTGTAGTGTAATTTTCTTCAATGTGTAATTGGAGACACAGCCATGTGTAAATTCATTGGCAACACTGTAATCATTTTATTTACACACATACATTAACATTTTTGCAGCTTGTAAACAAAGTTTGACAATTAGGGGCAATGTTTACAGTGACAGGCTGGGCTTGTGCATGTACCTAGTGTAATTGTATCATGCCTGGTAGCCAGCTACTGAATCATTTTGAAGACGGCAGCAACACCATAAATATATGTTTCAGTGGTGCCGCTTTCAAATAGATATTTCACAATTATAAAAATAAAGTAATTTATTCAAAAATATAAAAACAAATTAGTTTATTTCTTTATATTTTTCTTCCGAATTTTAGTATTTATATGTTTAGTAATTTCTTCACTACGTTTAGCAATTTTTCGTTAATTGCGATTTTTTTCGCGTTTCTTTCCAAACTTTTTATATTTTTAATGCCTTTTGCGATTTCTAATAAATGTTAGGGCTTGCTTCCGATGTTGCAAATTTTTAAGATTTTTTGCAAAGTTCGCAATAAATGCAACTTTTTGCTTTAATTGCAGTTTTGGTGATTTTTCATCAATAGTATGGCTTGTTTACAATTTTGCAACTTCTTGCGATTTTTTTTGCAAACTTCGCGATAAATGCGACTTTTTGCATGCTTTCAGCCTCCAAACAGTTTTGCCGATTTTATACAATATTAGACTTTGTTATCATCCCGCTGTTAATATGTTTTTGCAAATTTTGGTATTTCCGCGGTTTTGGCCGAGTTTTATGCATTCCTTAAAGTTTTAGCGATTTTTTTAGTTTTGCAATTTTTCGCGATTTTTTGCAAAGTTCGCGATAAACCGGCATTTTGCGTTTCTTTTAGCTTCCTAACAGTTTTGAAGATCTTAAAACATTATTAAACCTTGTCATCATTCCGCTGTTAGAAACTTTTGCGAATTATTTAAATTTTCGCGAATTTTTTCCATTCCTTACAGTTTTATCGATTCCTAATCAATATTAGGACTTTTTTTTAAATTTGAAATTTTTCGCGAATTGTCGCTTTTTCACTTTGCAAAAATATAATTACTTCTGCAATTAACATTAAATTTTTGTAAACGACTTTTTTATTTTTCAATAAAAAATATTTCTTGGCAATAATTTGTTTAACATATTTTGCTATACTGTCAACACTGTTTTTGGTTTGTAGCCATAAAAAATAGAAATTAGTTCAATTTGACTACAACGACAAATGTAGCACGGACAACAACCTGTAGCCTGTTGCCTTGCTGCCTTCAAAATATTCATTCTCATATAAAACATGTGTATTCTACTTTTGCCGGTAGCTTGTTGTGGCGAATGTATTTAATGCTTTAAAGACAAATATCAAAAATTTCAATGAACCAGTTCCTTGACTCAAAGTAGCAGTACATTCATATTCTTGTACATATAGAAACTCATACTTAAAAAAGTGTGCTAAAGCAAAACAAATAAGAAGTACATTTCATTAACTCAATGTACTCATACATTGTTTTCCAACTCTATAATACATATGTATGTCTTTTTTTGAGAGTGTTAGTCGTCTACACAGTATGCTGAAAGTACAAAATTTTTTAAAGTCAACACCATGATACAATTATACTAGGTACATGCACAAGCCCAGCCTGTCACTGTATACATTGCACCTAGTTGTCAAACTTTGTTTACAAGCTGCAAAAATGTTAATGTATGTGTGTAAATAAAATGATTACAGTGTTGCCAATGAATTTACACATGGCTGTGTCTCCAATTACACATTGAAGAAAATTACACTACACATCTTTTGTGTAGGTTAAAATTAAAACAATAATAAATAAAAATAAAACCCAAAGTAGAATTACACACATATTATACAAGAATTTAATTACATCGCCTACACATGTGAGTAGAAATTACACACTGTCTAACTACACCCATATTGGCAACACTGAATAACTATAATCATGCAGGAATGCCGCGTCTGCAATTGTACTTTAGTTACCCTGTAATTGATATTTTTATAAACAAAAGACAGTTGTTTCCGACAATTTGGGGTTTGTTTATACCAACAAAATACATGTGCTTTTTGGTGTTGTATTTTTGTTGTAGTTCTGCATGTACCTAGTGTAATTGTATCATGGTCAACACATGTCAGCAAATGATAATACAACATATACATACATACAATTTTTGTGTCTACACAATATGTTGAATTTCCTATTCTGATATATATGCATGTTGAGTTATATCGCTTTTAGCAAAAAAAACTATATTTTTGCAATTATAGATGTATGTATGTATATAATGAAAAAAAAATTAGGCAAAATGACGGAAATTGGCAAAAAGCTGCAACAGCAGGATGACAAAGTCTAAAAATGTTTTAAACTCTTCAAAACTGTTAAAAACCACACAAAATGCCTCTTTTATTGCGAACTTTGAAAAAATTCACGAAAATTGGCAAAATTTTAAACAAGCCATAATATGAATTAAAAATCGCTATAACTGTAAGGAATGTAAACAGTTCAATAAAAATCGCGAAAATTCGTAAAAACTTAGTATTAGTTAGCAGGATGATGACCATGCAAAGTCTTTTTTATTGCGAAGTTTGCAAAAATTCGCCAGATATTGCGAAATCGGAAGGAAGATGGAATAAGAGTGATTATCTTCTTAAGAATCGCCTGATTTTTTTTTAATGAAATTGTAATTTCCCTTAAATTTTACTCACCCGAATCACCATTAACATTTCTGCAGTATATATTTCACATTTACGCTTTCGTTTTAATCAATGGTACCATGTGCAGCAAATTGCCGAATTTAAGAGAAAAAATTTCAAATCAGGCAACACTACATACATATCAAGGCCTATTTATCAGGTCGATGCAATCGTCCTGATGATATTCTGTGTTTTCGTGTTTAAGCTGTCAAAAGTTGTTTACACCATATACAAAAGTCCATGTTTGTGTGTGTTTCTGACAACTTAAACACAAAGTTGTTTTTTATATTGCTGTGTTTTTGTAGAGTTGCATAGACCTAATAAATAGGCCTTGATACATATGTACATGAGTAGAGTCAAAATATTAATTCTATTTGCAATCAAATTTGCCGTATGCTGAAAAGCTTAAATAGGCTTTTCAAAAAATAACATATATGACAGCATACATAGCAAATTTGTTACCAAGTAAAAATATGGTGTCTACACGATATGCTAAAATCTTGAACAATCATTTGTTGACAACTTTAACAAATACCCTTCCCCAGCTAGCATTTTGTATCATAATCGAATCTTTTCCGAATCAGCTTGACGGGAAAAATAACCGCATATGAGCTCATTTTTCAATCATAAATGATACTCCCGTTGTGAGAAAATGGTACCCTACAGATGAATCATCCCAGAGAATCATTTCTGATACGATTTGCTGATTCATTTTTGATCAGTTTTCTGGTAATATTTAAATCATTGTGGAGACTTTTTCGTCTCATTTTTCAATCGCATATTTTATAGTTCTTGTATCATAATCGAATCTTTTCCGAATCAGCTTGAGGGCGAAAATAACCGCATATGAGTTCATTTTTCGATCATAAATGATACTCCCGTTGTGAGAAAATGGTACCCTACAGATGAATCATCCCAGAGAATCATTTCTGATACGATTTTTTGATTCATTTTTGATCAGTTTTCTGGTAATATTTAAATCATTGGGGAGACTTTTTCGTCTCATTTTTCAATCGTAAATTAAATATTTCTATGTGGGAAATAAACTACCTCAAGTCACATGTTCTTCTAAATACGTTTTTTATTAAAAAATTAAGTACATATTTAAATTATTTTATTTAAAAAATTTTATTAATAATTAATTGTAATTGATTATCATTAATTTAAAATAAAAGTAAAAAGTCCATTGTCTCTTATAAAAAAATTAAATTAACTTCATTAGAAATTAAAAAGACTTATTTTAGACGTTGATGTCGCTTTATTCGGTCTGTTGCATGCATAAAATACTTTTGAAGCACAGCATTCATGTCTTTATCAGTGCAGTTAAACTTGAGATGACAAACATCTAAGAAGAAAACAATTATATTTGTCAATAAGGATAATACTTCCTCCATACTTACTCTTTATTGTTGCAACAGAAAAAGATTTTTCGGCGCTTGGTTTGCTACTAGTCCCCTTCCAAGTATACAAGGAAGCTAGTTCATCGGTAAAAACTTTTCGTACAGCTGATCTAATGAACTCTGCGGGCCCATCACCACCTGTCCTCGCAATGAAATGTTTCTGAAAATGTTTTGTTTTATATACATATGTACATATATATAAACAATATATAGATATACATATATATATGTATATACATATATATTTATACAATATGTAAATATATATCTATGTATTTATACAAATACTTACAAATTGCATAAGCTTTTCTTCCTCCTTTTGTAGTTGCACATCAAAAGCTTTAAAATCATTTATATCGGCTAGGGGTAGATGCTCCATGTCCTTATATTGGTCGGCTGATATTTTGTCTTTGTATTGTTTTCTACCTTCCAACTTAATAGCGATAACCTCCTCTGTCAATTTAGTAAATGACAGCTTAAATTCATTCGCCAATTCTTTAATACCGTTTTTAATTGCTGAAATTTCCGTTTTCAGGAACTTAAGCTCCTCTCGCATTTCAAGTATTATTTGCGCACTATCAGATTGAGGAACATGAACGTTTTGCACTAGAAAATTAAATTCATTGTCTACATTTCAATATACCAAAGGCCAGCAGAAAGTTATTTTTAAGCTATAAGCATGCTTGCATGAAAGGGCATGCATAATACATCTTGAGGGAATTCTCATGACCAGGGGGCAAATCACCGCATTCGAAATCGAGTACTTTGTCATCAAAATGTTGTTAACGGTTGTTAAAAATGTTAGATCGTCGTAATCGTTAGTAGTGGGTAACATGAATTACGATCGAATACCGTGATCCAACAATTTTAGTCATCGAAATATTTTTCTACACGAACGTAACTTGATTTCGAATGCCGTGATTTGCCCCAAAGCAAGTTTTTTGTGGCACGAAGAATGATTCAAAATGACTGGCCAAAAAATCTGTCGCCAATAAAGTTTTTCTATATTGCAAAAAAGGTATTTTATGCCAAAGTAAACTAAAAATGGCTTTTTGTGTCAGTAACTGCAGAAATAATTAAAATTGCAAAAATTGCATATGCCACAAAAAACTGGCCCTGCTCATGACATAGTTTTTTTTTTAAACACCTTTACATGGTCGACAAGTTATAATTAATACCTAATTCTCATAATTGTAATTAGTGAGATAATTTGTAAATAATATAGGACCTATTCATAAAAAATAGTTTTGCTTTATAAAAGTTTTGTGAAACTGATTTCCATTAAAAATTTTTTTTATTAACCCATAATAAGACAGAATCATTTTTTATGAATAAGGCTGTAAGTATTTTCAACATTCCACCAAAACGTCTTGTGTAAGTTCCTAATTACGCATGCAGCAAAAACGGTTTCAGTTTTGAATTAGATACAAAAGAATTGTTAGTAAATATTAATTAACTTTCTTACTTACAAGCAGTTAAATTATTGGATGGTGTGTACTGAAAGTCTCCAGAGGAAAATAAATTATTCTGCGACATCTTGAATTAACCACCACGTTGGCAAGTATTGGCCAAACTTGTTTGCTGCTGCTTTTAAATAATGGTAAACCATCAATGCCAAAATCTAACGTTATATTAGATAATTTCCAGTCATTGCTTATCAGAAAATCAGTTAAACCGCTTTTCAACCCATAATGAATGTATTTACCTTCACCAACTCTTCTCTCTATAACAGTGGAAGGAGTTTTCAAAAGGGTTCTGGCATCTCTGGGCACTTTAATGTTGCATTTTAATAACAAAATTAAAAGCGCATTTATTGCAACAAAACTTACTTCAAAGTTAATGGCCCATTTAGCCAGCTCCTCACACAAGTTAAATTCGTCTTCTTCACTTTCACTTTTGATTTCACAACTGTCACTTTCACTTTTGCTTTCGAAACTGGCATTTTCACAATTGTCATGTTCACACCTATAATTTTCAGAACTGTCAAACATGTCTTCACAATTGTTCTGTAATTTAATTTTTTTATTTTCAGTAATTGATAATAATTTTTGGGCTTCTTTTTTAGCCAATCTTTTTATTTGTTTTGCTGACATCACTTTCGTTTCTATTTAATTATTATTTTTAATTTTTAGTTTACTTACACAAAATTTTCACTTTTTAAAAAAAGTAGTTATGTTCTCTCCGCGACTTTAACGAGACGAATAAACAAAAATTCAAAACATTTAAATGCTGAAGCTAATGCTTCATTGAACGTAAAAAAATTTACCGTTATAAACAAAAGCAACAGCATAGCAAAGAATTCTTTATCTTCAAGCTGAGCAATATGTGATTTAAAAATGATGCTAAAAAAACATCAACAATTTTTTTTTGCGATTTCTTTGAATTTTGTTCCTCTACTTTCAAGAAATCATTATTTGATCATATCGATGAATCATAAATGAATCCTTTTTCAATCACCCCACCGATAAATCGGTTTTTAATCATCAAAAGTGATCTGAGGAGAATCATAGAAGAGATTTCTGCAAAAAATTATCAGCCAAATGCTAGCTGGGTCATATGTAGTTAAGCATACATACGTATATTGAAAAAATGTTGTGTCTACACGATATGTTGGCACTGGTAGCAAATTTGTCACCATAAATTTGCTGATCCAACATATCGTCTAGACTTAGCTTAATACAACTAATTTTTTAATTTGATTACTATTAATTTTTGGATGTTGCAATCGATTTTTTTTAGCTTCCTCATATTCCACTGGATGGACTCTTTTACGATGATTATACATATTAGCACTACCTTTAAATGTTTGAGGACAATGTGTACACTGATACAGATCTTTTCCCGTATGAGTTGCAATATGTTCACGCAACGTTTTAGTAGATTTAAAAGCCTTTTCACAGTATGTGCAATTATATTTGCGTTCATCTAGATGTACGATTTTTTTGTGTTTCGATAAGGCGTATTCACTTGCAGCAACTTTACCGCAAATACCGCAAACATATATAGTTGAACCATCGCTGTGGTAGGAAGCCTTGTGACGTTTAAGGCTATGTAATAACGTCAGTTCTAGACCACAAACATCACAAGAGTATTTATGCCGCGCACTGCTATTTGTACCATCGTCGTGTGTGAAAGCCTTGTGACGTTTAAGGATAGTTCTTGTCGACAGTTCAAGACCACAAACATCACAAGGGAATTTAGGGCGCTTAATGCCTGCATGATCCATGAGATGCTTCCTTAGAGCATAGATTCCATGAATGGTTTTACCACACTGGTCGCAAACGTGATCATCATCATGTACATTTTTAATATGTAATTTAAGCAATAGTTCATCAACATATCCCTTACCACATTCAGAGCAAATAAAATCCTTACTTCCGGTGGCATGTGTGACCAAATGTCGGTCCAATGTATTTTTGCGTTTGAAAACCTTTTCACAAATGTCACATTTTAACTGTTTTGTGTCTTCGTGCATTTCTTTCATATGTTGTTTGAGACTTTGTTTAGTTCTACTACACTTTCCGCATATATCACATTTATTAGTTTCTGGATTAAGGTGTAATTGAATATGGTTCACCAAAACACATCGACGGAAGAATTTTCTTTCACAGCATTTTATATAAAATTTTGTTTTATGTTTCTCTTTGAAGTGAATGCGTAATTTATCAAAATTATTAGCGCTTTCATTGCATATATCACATACTAACTCAGGCTTCCATTCAGCTATAAAAGCATCCGAAACTTCAGTAATTTTTTTTGGGTTTCTGCCACGTCTGCTTCTATATAGTAATTCATTTTGATCCTTGGTTGTCTCAATCTCTTGTGATAGTTTGCTCTGCTTCGGTTCTTTTTCATTTCCATTGGCTTGGTTATCTATCGACTCTGTAGTATCTTCTAAGGTTGTTATTGATTCTGTTTCCAAACGTTGGTGTTCGAAAAAATCAAGTCGATCGTCTTCATCCTTGGTTTTGTCAATTTCTTGTGATAGTTTGCTCTTTTTTGGTTCTTTTTCCTTTCCATTGGCTTGGTTATCTATCGATTCTGTAGTATCTTCTAACATTGTCATTGATTCTGTTTTCAAATGTTGGTTTTCGAAATAATCAAGTCGATCGTCTTCATCCTTACTTCCATCAAAATTTTCATTATAGTTGGTATTTGTATCCACATTTTTACAATCTTCTGGTTTTATTTCAATATGCAAAGTTTCTATTTGCTCATCATGTTCCCAAATTCGAGTTTTTAACACCGTTTGCTGAAATTCATGAAACTCGTTTATGTGATACCAACAGTCTTGACAAAGAACTTCAATATGGTGAAGATTCGAGTTTCCTTCATCTCTGAGCAACTAAAAATAATGAATATAAAAATGGAAGTTTATCATAATTTTGTGCATGTGCATACGTACTTACATATCGTCACCTTAAATGCAAGCGAACGTAACTACACAAAAATTCGAAAGAGTTTTTGATTGATTATGGTTCGCTTTACATGTTCACGCAAATATTTAGACTGCGATCAAAATATTAAGATTTTATTATAGAAATTCAAACGGACGTTATTACGAATGCATATATTTTTTATTGCAAGGCATGTAACTTACATAAAATCTTTAGAGGATGAGTCTCTTTATATACAGAGTCAAAGTCAGACTTTATCGTCCTAACTGACTACAATATTTTTGTTAATTTATAGTTTAAGGACAGAACAGACTGAAATGTCCTATTCGCCCAATATATTTTTTTATTTTATTAAAAAAAATTATTTATTTTCAAAATTTGAAGTATGAATAAAAAAATAATTCTAATTTTTATACCAAAAAATAATAGTTGTGTTCATTTACTAAAAATTTGTACGAATTTGTAACAATTGTTACTGGAAAGTGTTCATTAACCCAAAAAATTTGCAACGAGAGAGCGTCGAAAGAGCGTAAAAAATTGAGACAGAAAAATTCTTGCAAGTTTTTACAAGTAAAATTTTACGTGTGTCAAGATAGCGTCGACGAAATAGCGTCGATTTTGGGAATTCAAAAACCGGGAAAAAAATTGGGGAAAAATCGTGGGTATTTTTAAAAATATATCAGCTGGCTGGCAACGATTTTGGGAATTCAAGGGGAAACAAAACCAAACACCGTGGATGAATTTTCCCAGGAGCATTCTAAGACCCCCACGCCAAAGTCTCATATATTCTTAAAGTGGACACTTAGGAAAACAAAATGAGACCACCGTGCAAAAATTTTAACGAGCCGTTTTCGAGAAAATCGACTTAATCGAAAATGGCCAAAAAAAACCGTGGATGAATTTTCCCAGGGGCATTCTTGGACCCCCACGCAAAGTCTCATATATTCTTAAAGTGGACACTTAGGAAAACAAAATGAGACCACCGTGCAAAAATTTTAACGAGCCGTTTTCGAGAAAATCGACTTAATCGAAAATGGCCAAAAAAAAACCGTGGATGAATTTTCCCAGGGGCATTCTTGGACCCCCACGCAAAGTCTCATATATTCTTAAAGTGGACACTTAGGAGAACAAAATGAGACCACCGTGCAAAAATTCTAACGAGCCGTTTTCGAGAAAATCGACTTAATCGAAAATGGCCAAAAAAAAACCGTGGATGAATTTTCCCAGGAGCATTCTTGGACCCCCACGCCAAAGTCTCATATATTCTTAAAGTGGACACTTAGGAGAACAAAATGAGACCACCGTGCAAAAATTCTAACGAGCCGTTTTCGAGAAAATCGACTTAATCGAAAATGGCGGTTTTTTTTTGGCCATTTTCGATAAAAAGTGTATTTTTGTATAAACTACAACAATAAACATTAAAATATTAAAAAATTTAAATTAAAGGATGGTCAATCAGTTAATGCAATTTTGACAAATTGCTATATCTTGGAGACCGTAAGAGGTAAACTCTTGAAATTTTCAAAAACGGTAAAACTAAAAAAAATCGCCAATATGAAAAAAAACGCCAAAAACCGAAAAAAAACGCCAAAACGCGAAAAATGCGCCAAAACCAAAATAATTGTTTATGTGAAAAAAAAATCGCCAAAATTAAAAAAAAAAATCGCCAAATTTAAAAAAAATCGCCAAATTTAAAAAAAAATCGCCGAAACGAAAAAAATCGCCAAAATTTAAAATAAACGCCAAAAACTGAAAAAATCCTCAAAACGAAAAAAAAGTGCCAAAAATAAAAGAAATCGCCAAAACCAAAAAAAATCACCTATATGAAAAAAACGCCAAAATTAAAAAAAATCGCCAAAATAAAAAAATCGCCAAAATAAAAAAAACGCCAAAATAATAAAAATTGCCAAAATTAAAAAAACTTCAAAAACAAAAAAAAAATCGCCAAAACGTTAAAAAAAAGTGCAAAAACTCAGAAATCGTCAGTAAATTCAAAAAACCCCCAAACTAAAAAAACGCTTAAAACCGAAAAAACCCAAAAACGAAAAAAATGCAAAACTATAGTTTATATTGTTCGTATTGAATTACATATCTCGTGCCCTTACGGAACCCTTCGTGCGCGGTTCAAAGTCGCACTTCACTGAATTTTTAATCAATATCACAATTACAATCATTTTATAATAATATACATATACATATGTATAATATGTCCAGAAAACATAGGTATAGTTATTGAGTACTCATATATACGTACACATTACAACACTACTTTAACTTGCAAATTTTAGCTAGTAAAGTGTTCATTTACTTTTTCACATTTTTGAGAGTAGTTTTGAAAAATTTCTTGTTACTCTCTCCTTAATTTTTTAAAAGTGAAGTAAATGAACGCACCTAATGTATCCTAGATAAAATTATATTAAATTCAAAAATAACAAATATAGAAGTATGTATGTATGAAAATTACAATGAAGAACAAAACTATATTTATACAAACATAAATAATGAAAATTTATAAAAAAGATTTAAATAAAATAGTATAATAATATACACGTTACAAATCTTAAATATATATAAAAAGGAAATAAATGGCTAAAAACATATAAGTATCATAGTACAAGTAAATTTCGAAAAAATTTTCAAGAACACTATTATTATTGATATTGAAAAGTTTTTCGTTTCTCCTGTAAAAAATATAAGTGTAGATACGTCCGTTTGCATTTAAGGTGACGATATGTATGTATCAGCGTTGTCAACTTTTAAATTTCAAAAAGCACTGAAACCGCTAAAAAAAGCGCGTAATTTAGGAATAAAAAGCACTAAATTTTTAATTATTTTAAAATATTTAAAAAAAAATTTATACACAAAAATGCATATAAAAATAAAGGAACCGGTTAACCTTGCATTCCATTTCTTAAACTATAAAATTGAGGCATCCGATACACATTTTAATTGTATAAGAATGAGTGAATTCTTAAATAAGTTTGGCGAAGCCTTTTGAAGTTATCACAAAAAATTAATTTTAATAATTTTTCGCCAGGAAACAAACGTATTTTTCGAATTCAGTAAAATTAGCAGTAATCGGTAAGTCTTTATGAGGTTAAGAGCTGATTACATTTTGAAGTCGATGGTGTAAGTAGTTAAAAAATGTTTAAATAAAATTTGGTTTTTATTATATTATGGTGTGAAAACATTATTTAGGCTGCGACTGAACATGTGAAAAAAATAATAAATTATGATTTAAATAAAAAAGGTTTCAAAAATGTTGTGCAGCAAACCCAATATAAAAAACAAATTTAATAATTAAAAAAAGTGATTTCCAAAATTAAAAAAAAATTACTCGACATTGGGGAAAATGTTACCATTTTTCAAACTAACGAAGGCATGAAGTGTAAGGACATTCTGTTTCAAGGC
Source organism: Tachina fera (assembly GCA_905220375.1). NCBI lineage: Eukaryota > Metazoa > Arthropoda > Insecta > Diptera > Tachinidae > Tachina > Tachina fera. The sequence goes on from LR999966.1 coordinate 80,815,815, forward strand.
ACATTTAATTTGATATGCCTTGTTCTGTTTCGTATTTTAGACTTAAAGTCATAGAAAAAAAATGCGATCAACTTCCGCGTTTAAATATGGAAGTTACAGAAGTTTGATGGGAATGCAACTTTTGATAATGCCTCCAACGAGTTCATATCAACTGAAAATTCGATAGCAGACTCAATATTTGCTCTAGACTGGACAAAATTTCGATATTACACTGTACTTGGGCAAATACTTCTATTGTGTCTTTTTTGTTGTATGGCGAAACATTGTTTATATTAATTATGCTTAAAATGTTAAAATTTGAGGGTAATATGGGGATTATTTCTTCAATCTTAGTAGAATTGTTTGAAATGCTTAATTTAAGTTCAGAGCTTAGTTTTTTTAATATAGACTTCTTCGAAAGTAAAAATAGGTAAGGAAATTTTTCTTTGAATTTTTGGTTTAGTGCCACCGCCTCGAAACAAAAAGCACCGAATTGAATTTAAAAAAGCACTGAGCACTAACTTCAAAATTTATCGCGTCGAAAAAGCACTAAAAATGGTGCGAAAAGCACCAAGTTGACAACGCTGATACATATGTTGTTTATATGTATGTATATACATATGTAAGTATGTATATAATTTCATTCCTTACCACAGGATTAAAATATTTAACTGTAGTTTCGTAGAATTTATTGTTTTCTCCCGATTCATTTTTTAGTAATTTATAATCATCGCATGGACTGCAGCACAAACTACAACATTGTTTTACTGACATAAGTATTTAATTAATATCCAGAAAGTTAATAAAACAAATTTTTTAGAAGAGCAATTAACAGATACCTGTGCCGAAGGGTTTTTATCATCGGCGGCGGCTCAAATTCTGCTGTCAGCTGAACATTATTTACATCGGCATGATACAATTCAAGGCATATCAAACGCAATTATAACAGGTACATGCGGCACAGATTAGGATTAAATTCATATTCTGTAACCTCAATAGAGAAACTTTACCTATGCCGGCTTAGCCCCATAGACTAAAGGCAGAATTAGTTTGTACGTGCTGTTCTGTTCTGAATCAGCTGTTTAGTTTCTGTTTAGTTGAAAATCTGTATGTGTAGTTAGTTTTTCCTTTTTCGTTCTGTTCTGTTGCGGACAGATCTGTAGAAAATAGAATTCAACGTTAAGTGACAGCCAAAAGTGTGTGTGTATTAGTGTGTTGTGATACTTTGTGTACAAGTGGAATCAATTCTTTACGTTGCCAGCTGACTTTTTTCACAGAAAAAGTAATTGCAAAATATTTTATACGGAAAAGAACGGCACAGAACAGCAACAGAAAGTAAAGACTAATGAAGCCTTAACAAAAATATTCTGTGCTTAGCCCGTCATGCTACTAGCCCGTAAAAAAACTGGCTAGCCGATGTAGCTGTCAGCTACAGCTGATAGCAGAATTTGAGCCACCGATAAAAACCCTCCGTCGCAGGTATCTGTTAATTGCTCTGCTAAAACATTTGTTTTGTTATCTTTGTGGATATTAATTAAATATGTCAACAAAACAATGTTGTAGTTTGTGCTGCACTCCATGCGATGATTATATATTTCTAAAAAATGAATCGGGAAAAAGTAATAAATTCTACGAAACTACAGTTATATATTTTGATCCCATAGTAAGGAATGAATATATATACATACTTACATATGTACATTGATATAAACAAATATATGTATGGATGTATATATGAACATACTAAGTATGTAAATATATATGCAGAAGCATATTTTTATATACATTATTTTTAGTTGCTCATACATGAAGGAAACTCGAATCTTCACCATATTCAGGTTCTTTGTCAAGACTGTTGGTATCACATAAACGAGTTTCATGAATTTCAGCAAATGGTGTTGAAAACTAGAATGCTTTGGGAACATAAACAGCAAATCGAAACGTTGCCTATTGATATAAAACTAGAAGATTGTGAAAATGTGGATACAAATACTCACTATAATGAAAGTTTTGATGCAAGTAAGGATGAAGACGATCGACTTGATTATTTCGAAAACCAAAGTTTGAAAACAGAATCAATGACAAAGTTAGAAGATACTATAAAATCGATAGATAACCAAGCCAATGGAAAAGAAAAAGAACCAAAAAAGAGCAAACTATCACAAAAGATTGATCAAACCAAGGATCAAAATGAATTACCAGATAGAATTAGAAGTGACATAAAGCCAAAAGAAAAAAAGACTAGAGTTACGGATGCGTTTATAGCTGAATGGAAACCCGAGTTAGTATGTGATATATGCAGTGAAACCGCTAATAATTTTCATAAATTACGCATTCACTTCAAAGAGAAACATAAAACAAGATTTTATATAAAATGTTGCGACAAAAAATTCGTCCAACGATGTCGCCTGGTGACCCACATTCAATTACACCTTAATCCAGAAACTCACAAATGTGATATATGCGGAAAGCTTTGTGCAACTAAACAAAGTCTCAAACAACATATGAAAGAAATTCACGAAGACACAAAACAATTAAAATGTGACATTTGTGAAAGGCTTTTCAAACGCAAAATTACATTGAAACGACATTTGCTCACACATGCCACGGGAAGTAAGGATTTCATTTGCTCTGAGTGTGGTAAGGGATTTGTTGATGAAAAATTGCTTAAATTTCATGTTAAACGAACACACAATGTTGATTGCGTTTGCGACCAGTGTGGTAAAACCATTCATGGAACCCAAGCTCTAAGGAGCCATCTCATGGATCATGCAGGCATTGAGCACCCTAAATTCCCTTGTGATGTTTGTGGTCTTGAACTCTCGTCAAGAACTATCCTTAAACGTCACAAGGCTTCCTACCACAACGATGGTACAACTATATATGTTTGCGGCGTTTGCGGTAAAGTTTTTGCAAGTGAACATGGCTTATCGCAACACAAAAAAAGAGTACATTTAGATGAACGTAAACATAAATGCACATACTGCGAAAAGGCTTTTAAATCTCCTAAAACGTTGCGTGAACATATTGCAACTCATACGGGAAAAGATCTGTATCAGTGTCCACATTGTCCACAAACATTTAAAGGTAGTGCTACTATGTATAATCATCGGAAAAGAGTCCATCCAGTGGAATATGAAGAAGCTCAAAAAAATCGATTACAACATCCAAAAATTAATAGTAATCAAATTAAAAAATTAGTTGTATTATAACAAACATTAATTAATATTTAAAAACAACAAATTTTAATAAATTTTATGAGAAATGTCAAATGATTGCAATCAATATAATTTGAGATTTAAATTTATTGGAACATTGTAATTGGATTATTCATAGTGAACAGACGTGTGGGGAATAATAATAATAATTTTCGTTTTGTGAAAAATTTTATTAAGCCATTTTGTGCTCGGCTTACTTTGTCTTTTTTCATTGGAAAAAAAAGAATTTTAATTTACATACTAATAAATTTCTAGAAGAAATTTTTCGGGCACTGCCATCTTTGTTTTTTGTTTTATTGAACAATTTGTGCGTCGCCTACTAGGAATTTTTTCACAATTTCTGGAAAATAAAACGTCAATAATTTTGTAATCTTTTGGATTTTTGGATTTTACTTATCGTGATTGCTGTTGGATTAAATAAATCGGTTTGAATTTCAAGAGGAGAATGGATGATGCCGGAGGTGGTGGTCCTCCGGCACAAAATGTGAGGAACCATAATGCTTTCAAGAAGCCAAGAAATGATGGATCAACTTGCGACCAGATGGACACGGATTCTAAAGGTAAGTCAGATCAGATTAACGTTACAGACTTAGGTGTGGACAAAGATAGGGTTGACACCAATCGTGCGCGTGAGGACCAACCATTATATCGTTATGATGAGACTCATAAGGGACTATTTATGGTATATGTGGACGCTTTTGGCAATTTGGGTATTAGAAGATATTTAAATGGCATCACAGTCAGCAGACTTCTTGTTACATTGCAAATAAAAGATGTTATTGAAGTTGCAAAGATTGGCTATGGAAGGTGCAAAATTGTTTTTAAAAATTATCGTGCAGCAAATAACTTTGCTGATGACAAGAGATTGTTGGAAAATGGCCTTACTGTCAAAATCTTTGCTCATTTTGTCTCCAAGGTGGCTAATAGTCTTCGATATACCTACGGATATCACGGAGGAAGAATTTTTGAATGGTATTTCGTCACCCATTGAAATAATTCGTTGCATTCGTATGACGCGGAGAAAAAAAGGTGTGGACGATATTGAAGAAATAATAAATTCAAGAAATATCAAAGTTATTTTTAAAGGAAATGAAATTCCACGCGAAATTTATTTTGGTTACATCAGACTTCCCGTTAAACATTTTATATCTTTCGCTCAGTGTTACAAGTGTTATCGTTTTAATCATTTTGCACAACATTGTAAGGCCAATCAAGATCTCTGTAGAGATTGCTTTAACCAACATGCTAAAGAAGTTGTATGTGGTGTTGTTGTCTGTGTTAACTGTAAGGGCAATCATTCACCTACATATAAACAATGTCCAGCTCGTGCCAAGGCTTTTGCTATTAAGAAAATGATGACAGTGGAAAATCTATCTTTAAAAGAAGCTCGTGATCGTTATTCCAGCGTTTTTTCTAACAGTTTTTCAATTTTGGATGATGATGACAATAATAATTTTCCTCCATTGGTAAAAAATCAATCTGTAGAGACTCGTGATAACCATCGAGACGCAGTAAAAGATGTTCATAAATTTTTGCCGTATGTCAAGGTTGCCAAGCTTAATATGAACCGCTATAGGGAAAATCTAAATGCACAAACTCAGATCCAAAAACATAAGGATATTTTGAAGGACAATGACTTTCCTCTCTCGTATAATTTACCTAAATTAGGTGAGATTGATAACTCTCATGGTATGAAGACACGTTCACAAACAAGACATTCAAGACCACTACCCACTACACAAGTTGATGATGAAAACCATAATAAAGCAATGAATTATTTATTGCAAACTTCGCAACAAGCTACGGCTTTTTTAACAGACACATCAAAAGATATTATTGACATGGAATCGGTTAAGAAATTTTTGTTCTCTCTTAGAGATAATGTAAATATAAGCATGAATTATTTGGATGTTGACAGAGTAAATCGGTTGCCTCCGAAAGGTTACTCACAAATTTAAATTAATCAAGATGGATATTTTACAGTACAACATTCAAAGTCTAAAACGCCACGGGAACAAGGAATTACTTGATTTATTTTTAACAAGAAATAATATAAGAATTGCTGCACTTATGGAGACTTGGCTGGTGGATAATTCTTGCACCAGCCTAGCAAATTTTAATTTTGTTTGTAAAAATAGAAATGATGGTTTCGGTGGAGTGGGTTTTATGTACATAAAGAAATTAAATATAATATTTTGAATTACACAACAAATGCTGATATTTTGGCGATCTCAACTCTTAACTTGAAGAGAAACTTTAATATTATTTGTGTTTATTGTCCACCTAGTATGCGCAATGACACTTTCTATGGAAATGAGAAGCTTGTTCTTGTATGTGACTTCTTTACAAGGTGTTTCTTTAGTCTGCGGTGGTTTTAATGCTAAGTCACACTTATGGCGTGTTGGCTATGAAAATTCAAGAGGTGTTGCTCTGGAGTCAATTGTAAATGAATTTGGATTCTTATGTCTTAATAATGGCAGTGCTACTTTTTCCACCGCTTCTTGTAACCTTTTCTTACAATTTTCATGGCGAATATTCTTGGTCTGCAGTGGACACTAATACAGGGTGGCCCAGAAAGACCGAAGTGGTGTAAATTCCTTATAACTTTTTATTTAAGACATATTTTTTTAATTTTTTGTTTTTTAAATACAGTAAATTTATAGGGAATATTTTTAGATTAGTTGTTAAAAATGATATCCCGCAAGTGGAGGCCATTTTCTGCATCGCACAAATGATCTCTTTTCAACACATTTTCCATGACCTTTCGCAAAACTTCCGGTGTTATGTTGTTAATTTCGTCTGGAATATTGGTTTTTAATTCCTCAATAGTCCTAGGCTTATTAACATAAACTTTCCCTTTTAAATAACTCCAAAGGAAACAGTCTGGAGCGGTTAAATCCGGGGAACGCGGAGGCCAATTAAAATTGCTTCTACGCGAATTTATTCTTTCCCCAAAGATGTCGCGTAAAATAGCCATTGTGGCCCTTGGAGTGTGCGCTGTGGCTCCATCCTGTTGGAACCATATTTGCGGATGGTATTCCACGGCTGGCCTTACAAAATTTTCCAACATGGCCCGATATCGATCACCATTGATGGAAATGGCGACATCTCTTTCATTTTCCAAAAAATATGGGCCAATGATCCTTTCTGAAGAAACATCGCACCAAACAGTACACTTAACTGGGTGTAATTGTCGTTGATGAAGTACTCTCGGGTTTTCAATATCCCATATCCTAAAGTTTTGCTTGTTAACAAACCCATTTAATTGGAAATGGGCTTCGTCACTCATAAATAAGTTATGAATAATGGAAATGGAAAGAGCACATTTGTGCGAAGCAGAAAATGGCCACCACTTGCGGGATACAATTTTTAATAACTAATCTAAAAATATTCCCTATAAATTTACTGTATTTAAAAAACAAAAAATTAAAAAAATATGTCTTAAATAAAAAGTTATAAGGAATTCACACCACTTCGGTCTTTCTGGGCCACCCTGTATAACCAGCAGCAATCATCGTCCTATAGTAATTTCTCTTAAAGGCGAGTGTCGTACGGTTGGCCGGATTAATTTTCTAGCTAAAAAAAAGTTTTACAATGAAATTTATAACATGAACGTTGGCAGCAATTTAACTGATTTTCAAAGCCAGGACGAAACAATTCGTAAAAGAAACACTGTTCGTACAGATGTCAGGAATAAATTTATTCCGAAGGTTTGGTGGGATGCAGATTCAACAAAACTTTTTCGTTTGAGGAATGCAGCTAGGAAGAAATATTATTTGACTAAACAAATGTCTGACTGTGAGCTTTATATTGCTGCAGAAGACAATTTAAAGGTACATATAGCTGAAAGAAAAAAACAATCGTTTAATCAATTATTGGATGAAATATCACGACCAACCAATATGAATATTCTCTGGAAGAAAATGGCAAATTTGAAGAAATACAAATGTGATAAAAAAATTTAATAATTCATGGACTCCTGTGGAAATAAAGAAATTTTTAGACAGATTGTCCGGTAATCCCAACGCATCTCAGGCTGTAGTGAACATTGTACATAATTAACGAAACCGCTTTGTTATGGGGATTTTTTGAGTTTCTTGATATCTAGAAATCCTGATTCGGCTGCAGGTCTTGATGGTATTTCATATCGTATTTTATCTGGTCTATCCGATACTAACAAGAAATCAGTGTTTTCATTTATGGTTCATTGTTTTGAGAATTGTACATTTCCCGACATTTGACGTAAGATAAAAGTGTTTCCGGTGCCGAAAAATAATAAAGATCCTGCTTTGTTGGAGAATCATCGACCAATATGTCTTATGTCGGTTGTATTGAAAGCACTAGAGCACCTTATTAAATTACATATTGAGGATTTTATGAATAAAATCAATTATCTTCCTGAGAGGTCATATGCGTTCAGAAAGAAAAGATCTACTACTCATTGCATAAATGATGTTATTAATACTGTCGAATTATTGAAGAAGAAAGGTTATCACACAGTCGGAGTATGTCTGGATATTGACAAAGCATATGATGTTACTGATCGTGCTCTATTATGCAATTTACTCTTGGGATTGAATTTGAACTCGCATTTGGTGAATTGGTTAAATTCCTTTCTGGCAAACAGATTCTTAGTTATGGGAAACCAATCTGTTGTAGCGGACAATGGCTTGGCACAGGGCAGTCATTATCACCCTTGCTTTTTAATAGTTTTACTGCTGATTTACATAAGATTAATTCAGAAAACACCTTACTATTTCAATTTGCTGATGACTTTTTCCTAGTTTGTTTTGATTTGGATTTTGATAACGCCAGATTAATGCTGCAACATAGCTTGACTCGTTTTCATGATATGTGTAAAGATCGAAAATTATCATTTAATCCAGAAAAAACCAATGCAATTCATTTCAGTAGAAGACCTAGAACTCTTAATATTTCATTAAATGCTACAAACATTCCTGAAGTTTCATCAATTAAATATCTTGGTAGAATTATTGCCTCGAATAACTCCTCAGCTCAACATGCAACACATTTTGTTAATAACACTAGAAAATCTTGGAGTTTTATCAACATACTCAGTAGCTGTCGTTTTGGCATTACGCCATCAAGGTCTCTTCAACTGTATAAAGTTTATGTTCGTACGAAAATTGAATATGCTGTTTCTTCTTTTTCTAACATATCAAAAAGGGCACTGAGCAAATTGAATGTTTATTTGAATGAAGTCCTTAGAAGAAGTCTTGGACTTATCAGATCCACACCAATAAATGTTATATATCATATGGCCGCTGAGCTGCCACCCTAATATCGTTTTTCGTTCACCACTGCTAAGGAAATTGCAAAGGCTTTTACTTTTGGTTTTCCTATTGCTAAATCGCTTATACAGGGTGGCCCAGAAAGACCGAAGTGGTGTGAATTCCTTATAACTTTTTATTTAAGACATATTTTTTTAATTTTTTGTTTTTTAAATGCAGTAAATTTATAGGGAATATTTTTAGATTAGTTATTAAAAATGATATCCCGCAAGTGGTGGACATTTTCTGCTTCGCACAAATGTGTTCTTTCCAACACATTTTCCATTCTTTGGACAAGCAAAACTTCTGTAAATCTGGAGCGAACGAACAGGAAATTTATTTAAATAATGGGTGATATGAATAAAAAAAAGTATTTGCTTTTTACTTAAAAATTTGTTTTAAAACCAAAAATTTTTATGTATTTTTTGTTTTTTTAAAAAATGTTTAAGTAAAAAGCAAATACTTTTTTTATTCTTACCATTCTTACTACCCAATAATATACAATGACAGAAAAATTAATTGAGAAAATATTACATACATATGTAATATAACAAAACAACAGAGCTGTAAAAGATTGCAATCAATTTAATTGCAATCACTTGATTTCACGTTACTGATTTCTAGTTTTTTGATTGCAATCAATTTTTTAAAAATTAATTTATACATCAATTGATTGCAATCGATTTAATTGCAATTAATTTGATTGCAATTAAATCTTAAGTGCTAATTATATTCATTGTTAAAAGTGAACAAATTAAACGAATTAGAATTGATTGGTTTACACCACAAATTTAGTAATTTCTAATTTATTGCAATCAATGATTTCTAAAAAAATTATTTCAAAATTATTGCAATCACGAAAGATTGCAATCTTGTGATGATTTCATTTTGAAATCTGAAATCATTTTGAAATCAAAAGAATGAAATCAGTATGGCTGAAATCAATTTGATTGCAATCACAATAGATTTCAATTTTTTACAGCTCTGCAACAGTTTTTATTCGCATATTTCAAAATAATTTTCGTAAAATTCACGAAACTTGTGTAGATTTAGAGTCTAAACCCAATGTTTGCGGTGCGGTACGATTTCTCGTTGCAGGAGCGAAAAATAAACATAATACAACGGAAGACGGCGCCGGCAATACTTGTCATTGTTTGTTTAAATTTTTATTAATTTTTTTTGTGCATACATTTTTATAACTAAAAACAAAAAATTATTAACATTTTATACATTCGCAGATATATTTGATATGTTTTTTAAACTTTTATAATATATGACAAAAATGTTTGAACTTCAAAATCATTTTTTTTTGTACAATAATGTTGTGAACACAGCCAATTATGCAAAAACTACGGCAACGTCAGCAAGAGAAAATTTAGAGAATAATAGCTAATAAATCAATGAATGTTTAAACATAGTTTAAGTTAATTTTCACAAAAAGTTAAAATTTATTTAAATACACTTTCATTTTTTCAGTGGCTAATTAAAGTTAATACCAAATTACGTTGAAAGTATGGTAGCACTACAATATTTCGAAATATTATGGAATGTTTGAATCAAACCGTTTTTCATTAGTAATTAGTTGGTTACCTTTTTTTGGGCAAATGACATACAAGAAATGTCAAATGTGAACTCAGCCTATGTTGATTAGCTTGACACATATTGGTTGGTTTTTTTGTAAGTTCTGATTTAGATTTTTTTATTTTGTGTCAGCAAAAAAAATTAAACAAAATAAACGAAATAAATAAAAAAAAATTGGATTTAATAAATAAAATGGATAATCAACCTATAGAAGTTGTTCAAATGCTTCCGTCAATAAAGTGCTCATTGTGCCAATCTTCTCCATCGTTGCGTTAACATCAGTTGAAAAAGGCGAACTTTAACATAAGACGGATTCATTGCGTTGAGATCACAAAACATATTGCAATATTATGACCTATTTCGCACCTGCGAAAGAAAACGTTCGACTTATAATTTATATTGAAAACAAAAACAAATTTTCATATTTTATTGTTTTCAATATAAATTGTGAGTCCAACGTTTTCTTTCGCAGGTGGGAAATAGGACATTAATGTAAATGGTTGTTTGCTTATATTTAAACTTGTTGAAAAAACAATGATACTTGTTTTTCATAGAACATAGTTTTATATGTCATATTTTGCTCAGCCGCCGACAAAACAGTGTCGGCTTCGTTTTCTGCTTCTTAGTAAGCAGACGCTTTTTTTGTTGTTGCTTGTTTACCTCTAGTCAAAAGGGAACAAAGCTGATACTGATTTGTCGGCGGCGGCTAAAAAAATAAAACTGTCGGCGGCTAGTACAAATCGGCTGAAAGTCGGCTAATGCAGGGCACATTTACTACAGGTACACGCATTAGAGAAAACACTGTGGCAACTCATAGTAATTGTCAAAAAATTGTATGCATCCAACAAGGGACAAAAGTAATTGTCAAATTAATTCTTCGTTATAAACTTGTAAACAAAAAATCACCGGATGAGCAGTATGCCTGATACGTGTACCTGTTTGATATGCCCAAGGAGAATTGATAACAGGTGACCTTAACAGTCCAGATGATTATCAGGTGTTCGAACACTAATTGAACTGCTTTGCACCCCGCGGATGAGCAATATACCTGATGCATGTACCTGTTTGATATGCGTTGGGCTAACATAGCGTCTGTACCTGATATTAACTCTGATATAATATGAAATAAAACGTCGACAGAACGAGAAGAAAAATATATTTATATTAATGTCTATGTAGGGGAAAACGTACTCTTGTAAATATCATAATATTTCATAATTATCAGGCAGCCGCTCAGTGAACATCTTCGTTTATTTTATTATTAGTGTGTTTTATAAAAAATTTTGTCATTTCCTTAATACATCGTGTATAATTAAAATATTTCAGCATTTGGCTACCAAAAAATATTCATTTTCATTTTAATATGCAAAATTCTTTTTTCGTATCTATGTATGTGTGCGTTTTTTGACACTTGATATCATAATCTAAATATATATTATGAGAACAATATTATAATATCGGATTTAATATTAATATTATACTAATATTGCAGTCCACACGTAATATGACTCTCTCTGCTATTAAACGACGTTTGCTGATAGAAATATATTTGATATTATATCAAGTATAGACGCTATGTAATGTCAACATTTTGTATAATTAAACCACCACCACAGAATAAATTATGCCATCACTTCATGTAATTCAAAATAAAGGTATTTTTTTACAGACAAGACATTTTAAGTGAAAATATAGACACCACTAACATGAAGTTACTGTTATAATTAGGCATTTCGTAAACAAATTTTTTTATAAATCTGTAGGTGGGAGCTACACCAAGTCACTTTTTTCAGACACGAAATTTACGGACGTAAATTTTATCTCCCATCTGGGAGGTAAAAAACATCGTCAATTTTAATAAGTAACGCTAATATTATATTACGTAATTCTGTTTCCGAAATGTTAGATATAACAAAAAAGTATTACAGTTATGTAAAATATTTGGGATAAGTCAAAGTTTTAATCCCACCAGGATTGAACTATTGAGCGGCTCAGGCATTTGCAATATAATTGTGCAATTTTTCGTATTGTACATTAATATCGCCAATGTGTTTTTCATATTCCAAGTTGGCACAATATATTTGCAAATCATAGGGTTGTTATTGGTTTGTCGCTGTAATAATGTATTTTTTATGTACTGTGCGGCAAATCAGTAACCAGCTGACGAAATATCGACTTGATTTCTATTGTAAAATCAAACAATTATGAAATGTGGTGGCAAGATTGTTCAGTGTTGTTTACTTTTTTGCTGTCAGGAGAATTGGACAATATTTTCTTTGAAAATGTTGTGGCATTTATTGCATACTATAGGTCAAAACAACAATAATCAGCCTTATCACGAATTTCACATGTGAAAATTTCTGAATCAAATTTTTTGTTGATATGGATTTTAATTTCGTATCATTAATTCGAATAAAATTAAAAGCTTACATATTTCCTCTTTTTCAGACAAAACAAAACAAACAGACAAATCTTTGTGAACGATTTTCTTCATAAATTGTCAAAATATTTCGCAATCTTATGAAGTTTTTGGATACAAATTGTTCACACATTCGGAAATTTCCATGTGAAATGACAATGAAAAGCATGAATATAAGGTAGGATACACATGTTTATACGAGAAGGACTATTTTGACGGCAACAAGGCAAAAGGCTCAGGGTACATTTTTCGTTATAGTCAAATTAAACTAATTTCTATAATTGATGGCTACAAATCAAAAACAGGGTTGACAACATAGCAAAATACGTAAATCAAGTTGGAGCTTAGAAAAATTTTCAATTGCAACATAAAAAAGAAAGTTAAAAAGCTTTAATGTTAATTACAAAAGTAATTATATTTTAAAAAAGCGAAAACTACGATAATTCGCATAACTGTTAGGAAGCTAAGAGAACATAAAAAAATACGCTTTTGTTGCGGACTTTGCAAAAAACCGGGAGAATTTGCAAAATTTTAAACAATCCATAATATTGATTAAAAATCAATAAAACTGTAAGGAATGCAAAAAATTCGGCTAAATCGCGAAAATTACGAACATTTGCAAAAACTTATTAACAGCGGGATTATAAGAAAGTCTCATATTGTTTAAAAATCGGCAAAACTTTTAGAAGCTAAAAACGGCCAAAAAGTTACGTAAAAACTTTTGAACAACTTTGATCAAAAATCGCCAAAACTGTTAGGAATACAAAATATTACATGAAAATTGAGAAAACGGCGGAAATTCGAAAAAACTTAATAACAGCGCGATTATAACAAATTTTAATATTGTTAAAAAACTGCAAAACAGTTTGCGAAAATTCGTGAGAAGTTGCAGAATCAAAAGCAAGCCCTAAAATTTATCAGAAATCGCCAAAGCCATATAAAAAATATAAATAAAAAATTCGTTAAAACGCAAAAAATCCTAACTGAGCGAAATATTACTAAATGTATAAAAGAAATTACTAAGCCTGTAAGTAGTAAAATTCACAAAATGTATAAAAAATTAATTTGCAGTTGCCCTGTTAGACATGAAAATCTTGGAAGTATATACTCCAAATGAAATCCTGGCCATATTTTTCTAACAAAATGGGCTTAAAAAATCGAAATCTCCAGAATATTATATTTTTCTTTGTAAAAAAAAATTCATAAAATATATAAGGAACCTATAATTTTTAACTTTCAAGTAAATTAAATTTTGTTATGGAAATTTTTGAATTCCTGGAGAACGAACATACCTGGGCGGCTAAATTTCTATGGAATTTATGTCTTTTGTGCCCTTTTATGATACCCAGATGTCAAAACCCTTAACATATCGTCGGTTGGTTTTTGGTTTGCAGCACAGTCTATTCAAAATACATTATGTCTGCAGCAAACCAGAAACCAACCGACGATATGCATTTTTCATGAAAACAATTTTTAGTCGAAAAAACATTGAAAGATTATATCAATCGGCGGCTAATTTCCTGCCACTTATTGGCCGAAAAAAAAATCGGCGGCGGCGGCTGGTCAAGACTATTCAGCGGCTCGACTAAGCCGGCTCTCAGTCGATCGGCGCAGGTTTCTGTGCATTGCTCTCCTAAAAAAATTGGTTTTATTAACTTTCTGGATATTAATTAAATATGTCAGTAAAACAATGTTGTAGTTTGTGCCGCACTCCATGTGATGATTATAAATTACTAAAAAATGAATCGGGAGAAAGCAATAAATTCTACGAAACTACAGTTAAATATTTTGATCCCATGGTAAGGGATGAATATACATATGTGCATACATACACCCAGAAAAGAGATTGGTTGAAAAATGTTTAGGCCAATAAAATATCATTTGCATTAACTATATTTCAATTCACGCTATCAATTTTCTATTAATCCAAAAAACAATATGTATGTACATGTTCATTACCATAAGAGCATAATTGTAACAAATATATGATTCTGACAATTCTTAAATTTATTGCACCAACCGAGCGTATGATTTTGCCATGACTAATTCACTTATTGGTTAACACAATCGAATAAAATATGAATTGAATTTTACTACTAAACTTTGGTATTGGCAACAAAAAAAATTGTCGTTCTATAATAATGTTAAAATAAACACTTTCTAGCAGTTGCTGCAACTGACTACGAGGTTGAGTTTACTATCATAGTTTATAGCAGGAAATTAAAAATTAACTTTTGTGACTTTCAAAGATAAGTTTTGTGAATTCTCAAATGGTTTTTGAAAGTATGTGCATAAGATATCATGTTTGTGGGTGTTTTAAATATGTGGTTTAAGAAAAGCATATATGTAAACATGCTTCACCACCAGGAAATAAATTTCAATTAACATAAATTAAATAAACAAAACATGACTACCAAGGTTGGCAACCGAAATAAATAACGGTATCGGTATAGATACCGGTACAACTATTTTTTAAATTTCGGTATCGGTAACCGTATCGGTATTTTTTTTATTTCGGTATCGGTATTACCGGTACATACCGTTATTGAGTTTATAATACCGGTATACCTAATGTGACCATCCGTCCCGATTTCGGCGGGACAGTCTCGATTTCCAGTTCACCGTCCCGGTGTCCCGGAAGGTAGCTTTAAAATGGGAATTTGTCCCGGTTTCCTGTAGCATAATAAACATGTTTGAAAATTTTATATTAATAACAACTTTTCTGTTGCATTACTCTTTATAAAATACTTTTAACTCAATTTGCAATATATGTACCTATGAAGAAAAAAAAATTGTTTCCTTAAAAAAAACAAAGTACAAATTAAATGGACTAATTTTTATTTTAGCAAAAAAATTAATAGAAGGTACAAAATTGAAAGTAGGAAAATTTTTATAATTTAAACTTGAATTATTTTTTTTGTTAAGTTTTTTTTTAACATGTATGCTATGAAAAAGGTTTTTTAATTCTTTAAAAAGTAATAAATGTTTGATATTAAAATAAGATTTTAATTTAAATAAATTTGTTTTAACAACACCTTTTTTCTTCCAATACTGTGAAATGCGTTTAATTTAATAAATGCAACTTGTCTAAAATTTATATATCTTGTTCGTCACTTGAAGATTTCAAAACTGGTAGTGTAAAAAAACTGGGTAACCGGTGTCCCGGTTTGAGTTACAAAAAAAATGGTCACGTTAGGTATACCGATAAGACTGCTAAATTATTAGTTCAGACAGTGGATATAGAAAAAAATATCTTTTTTTATTAAACTACTTTGAAAAGGGAGTATTTTTGCATTAACATATAAAAACATTTAAGCTTATATGTTTCTATATACGTTTTTATACTTTTATTAAAAAATGATTTATTAAAAAGTAAAATAAGCAAACTGCAGTTGAAACCTTGCATATATAAAGTATACATTTTGGTTAATTTAACAAAATGATAAAAATAAATACATTATTCTATATTAAATTCTCGAATATTCGGCCGTTTTTAGATATTCGTATTCGTACTCGCCAAATTCAGACGAATATTTAAATATTTCAATTCGAACAATAAACGATATTCTTGTAGCCAACTTAAAAACAAACAAAACGAATTTCTTGTGCAATTAATATTAAAAAAGTTAAAGAAAGTAATTTTCTTAACCTCAAGAGAGCGGTCTTTACCTTCAGATATAAAAGTTTAGAAAAATTTTCTCCATCATTATTATCAACGCATTTGAATTAGACCTATTTTTGTTCTAAATATCAAATTCCAAAATGTATTACGCCACCTTAAGACAAGATATGTTTTTAAATATTTCCAAATATGAGAAATTTTTTAAATTTTAGTTGAACTATAGTGAATTTTAATCAGAAATAATTTCTAAATCGGGCTTAAGTTCAGTAATTTCAATTTTTATTGAACGAAATGTTTTTTTATTAATTAATGTAAGTTTCTCAAGAGAACAAAAAAAATATTTCCAAAAATCTAATCTGCGCCCGGCGAAAAATAAGAAGAATATTGCAAAAATACTGAAAGGTCCCATTTTTAAGATTTTGTTTTTTTTTTGGGAATTGCCGAGAACTCAAAAGCAAATTCTATTTGTGATTACTTTCTGTGTATTGATTGCATAATTTTCTACCTAGGAGAGACTTTTCATCCGAAAATATTGATTGGCAAAATACTTTTATAATACCGAAATAACTAACCTTCTCTTTTCTTCAAAAAAAACGGCGGAAATAAACGTTTTTTTCAAAATTTTAATGTTACAAATATTGTCCCTTATTCATAATGAGTTTCATTTCCCAAATCTAATAAGATTGCCTTCTCCATTAGCAGAACAGTGGACCAATGTTGGTAAAAAAGCCAAAATTTTAATATTTTTTCTCGAATATTTTCTTAATTGTAAATGAAACCCCGGAAATGTAGCAGACTTGTTTTAGCTCTTGAATAGAAAAAAAAATCCACTTGCAAAAAATATTTTTTATCTGATCAAAAATATGAGCTTGGCATCGATTTTAATATTTCATTACTTCTGACTTGAGCTCTATGACACCTCTTCAAATGCTATAAAAAATAGGACAGCTAGTTTAGAAACTGCAGAATTATTTTTTTTTTTACAAAATGACCACTGTGTACCGGGTACTTTAGGCTTCACTAGGCAGCAGAACGTACCGTCGGATCAAGCTAAAAAATTAAGACCGCATTAATGGCAGCAAACATCATATTTTAGACAGCGCACATATGTGCCCCTAATTATGAAATTGGTCTAAGTCATATATTTCTCTAGTCTAGATATTTAGTAGATTACATTTGAACAAATTAAAAAGTATTTTTATATTATGCAGCATTTTAATTTAGAGTTGTACTAGTCTCGATTTATATAAATTTATTTAATATTTTTTATATATTTATTGAAGTTTTTCAAAGATTTATTTGATATTTCGAAGCAAAAATGCACATGACTTAGACCAGAGTTATTCAACCTTTTTGGTTCGCGTACCACAAATCTCACAACTAACAATTCGCGTACCACCAAAAAATTGTATGTGTATAAACAAGTATGGGCTCAATAAATAACCAAACAATTTTAAAATATTTAATCCATTTCATTTATTAATAATAAAAAACAACAAAATTAAAAAGAAATTTTATATCTGGTTCAATGTTTGTTAACTTTAACAAATATAAGATTTGGCTCCAAATTCAATGTTGTTCGGTATTTATTTTTGATTGCCACCATTGATGAAAACCCTGTTTCACATAAATATGTGGAGCCGATTTGAATAACCCTGACTTAGACCACTTTCATAATTAAGGGCACATACATACATATATAGTAAATAAATTAAAGAAAAAAATCTTTGTGTATGTACTACATATTAAAAAGCACTCTTCAAAAGTTTAAATCTCCACATTAGTTTGTGTATCTGGAACAGCCAGATAAGCAGATCATCAAGTTTGGTAGTATTTCGCACTAGTGATGATTATTATATGATTTCAATTTACGGTTGATTAAAAAAACAGGGCTGCATAAGAATGTGTAAAGGAGAACAAAAACGTGTTTATAAAAGAAAGTTGATTGAAATAAATTTTTGAATTTTATTTTTGGTGGGAATCGGTATACCGGTACGTACCGGTATAGACGTAAACGGTATTCTGGATACCGGTATTTTCTAACCGAAATGGGTTTCGGTATCGGTATCGATACCGGTATCTCATTTTAGCGGTATTTGAATCGGTATCGGTATTTTTACGATACCGTTTGCCAACCTTGATTTTTATTTCAGTAAGTAAGGCCAATTTTTCATTCACAGGAACCAATTATGATATTGTTTTAGTTATTTAAGAAATTTATGATTCGACATATTGTCATAATTATATTTTAATTTGAAATTTATTTGCTGGTGGTTCAGCTTGAAAGTCTGTGCATAAGATAAGAGGTTTGTGACTATTCAAAATGTGTGGTTGAAGTCTACTGATGATTTGTTACAGCAACAATGAAATGCATATAGTTATACTCAGCGATGCCAACTTAGCTATTTTAGAGCTAAATTTAGCTCTTTTTGATTGCTTCTAACTCGAAATTTATCGCTTTAGTTCTTTTTTAATAAAAAAAAGCTAACAAAGCTCTTTTCAATTGTGGAAACGGCACGTTTGGCACTTTTTGGATCTTATAGTAAATTTTCCCGTTTTTACCCTATATTGTTTCTGCTTTTGGGCATTTACATTTTTGGCAACTATGTTTTTGCAAATGCAGATACTTTTTTTCGCAATTATGTAAGATACATATATTTATGTATTTAGGTATTTCAAATTGTAAAACCCCGTTTTTATTATAAGGTGTTCGTTTCTGAGTAATTAGAAAATTTTCCACAAATTATTGAAATGGATTCTTACTGCCAAAAATATAGGAAAGCTTGGAAATCAAATACCGCGTTTTGAAAAATGAATTAAACCAACAAAAGATCCTTCTAAATATAACTCTTTTTGAAAATGATTGTTCTTATTTTGTAACTTAACGTATATACAAGTATATGTAAATGTGTATGGTTATATGGTTAATGCAGATAAATATTTGCATTAATTGCTGTGAAATGATTTTATTTTAAATTATTATTTTTTATTTTTTCTTACTATTATTTTTAGTAATGTAAAAAAATCTTGAAGTGCAAATTAAATAATAAATATGTACATTCATAGATTTAAAACGGAAAAATATTGAGTTTTTAAATTTAGCTCTTTTTGGCTACTCAGTTGGCTCGTTTTGCCTTTGAATTGTTGGCATCACTGAGTTGTACTACTATTGGGTTAATGGTTATAATTAAATATATTGTGGTACGACAAGAAAATTAATAGTTGGTGCAACCGCCAAAATTCGATTGGCAACAAATTCGTTTGTCTCAACGAATCTGTTTTCTCTGTGTATGTATGTATATATGTAGTTACATTGTCGTCAGTATAAAAGAAAGAGAAAAAACAAATGTGGTGTATTTCTGGTGGATTTTTCAACAACTTGTCAATATAAATAAATTTGTATGTACGTAAGGTATAGAAATGTACCAGTAAATGTCTGGGGTCTACTCTGTAATTCGAAACGAAAGAAAATGTTTTCGAATTTGTATGTTAATAGCATGCAAACTCGAAAACGTTTTCTTTCCTTTCGAATTACAGAGTAGACCCCCTGGTTGGTATGTCTCCATGTTGCCATAGGAACTACTTAGTCAGTACCTAGTCAATTGTTTTAGTGCTACTAGTAGATTTTATAAAGTATTGTATGGGGAATGATTGTAGATTAGTACTGGTGACAAAGTCAAAAGCAACTCAGTACATTCTCACCATCGACATTTCCTTCAGGGTACATATAATCAAACATATATACATATGTATGTATGCATTAGTGATGCACGAATATTCGTATTCGAATTGTCGAATATTCGGCCATTTTCAGGCGAATACGAATGTATTCGTATTCGCTAAATTCAGGCGAATGCGAATACGAATATTTTTCCAAAGAAATTAAATAAATAAATGCATAAATCCTAAACGAAATTTAAGTAAATGACTAAAAATTTTAATTTGTACAAATACATTAATATTTTTATAGAAATTTGTGCTTTGTATCATTTTCAAATATTATTCAATGACGATCAATAAAATTTTGGGTATTTTTTATTAGCTTTAAAGTACGCCAACAAGAGTGTAAAGTCTTTTTTCAAAACAATTTTTAATATTTCATATTGCATATAATATTCGTATTCGTATTCGCGAAAATCGTTTCAAATATTCGTATTCGTATTCGCGAATATCGTTTGAAATATTCGTATGCGTGTTCGCGAATATCAAAAATTGACATTCGTTACATCACTAGTATGCATGTATGAACATACATATATAAGTATGTATGCACATGCACAAATTGTGATAAACTTCCTTTTTAATATGCATTACTTTTAGTTGCTTACAGATGAAGGAAACTCGAATCTTCACCATATTCAGGTTCTTTGTCAAGACTGTTGGTATCACATAAACGAGTTTCATGAATTTCAGCAAACGGTGTTGAGAACTCGAATGCTTTGGGAACATAAATATCAAATAGAAAATTTGCCTATTGAAATAAAAGTAGAAGATTGTGAAAATGTGGATACAAATACCCACTATAATGAAAGTTTTAATGTAAGTAATGATGTAGATGATCGTCTTGATTATTTCGAAAACCAACATTTAAAAACAGAATCAATGACAATGTTAGAAGATACTACAGAATCGATAGATAACCAAGCCAATGGAAAGGAAAAAGAAACAAAAAAGGGCAAACTATCACAAGAGATTGACAAAACCAAGGATGAAGACGATCGTCTTGATTATTTCGAAAACCAACGTTTGAAAACAGAATCAATGACAATGTTAGAAGATGCTACAGAATCGATAGAAGTACATAAATATCAAATAGAAAATTTGCCTATTGAAATAAACGTAGAAGATTGTGAAAATATGGATACAAATACCCACTATAATGAAAGTTTTGATGTAAGTAATGATGTAGATGATTATTTCGAAAACCAACATTTGAAAACAGAATCAATGACAATGTTAGAAGATACTACAGAATCGATAGATAACCAATCTAATAGAAAGGAAAAAGAACCGAAACAGAGCAAAATATCACAAGAGATTGATAAAACGAAGGATCAAAATGAATTACCATATGAAAGTGACGGAAAGTCAGAAAAAAGAAAGACTAGAATTTCGGATGCTTTTATAGCTGAATGGAAACCTGACTTAGTATGTGATATATGCAGTGAAACCGCTAATAATTTTGATAAATTACGCAGTCACTTCAAAGAGAAACATAAAACAAGTTTTTATATAAAATGTTGCGAAAAAAAATTCGTCCGAAGAGATGGCCTGGTGAACCACATTCAATTACATATTAATCCTGAAACTCACAAATGTGATATATGCGGAAAGTGTAGTTCGACTAAACTCATACTCAAACAACATATGAAAGTAGTGCACGACAAAACAAAACGATTAAAATGTGACATTTGTGAACGGCTTTTCAAAGAAAAACTTACATTGAAACGACATTTGCTCACACACGCCACGGGAAGTAAGGATTTCATTTGCTCTGAGTGTGGTAAAGGATATGTTGATGAACAATTGCTTAAATTGCATGTTAAACGTGTACATAATGCTGATCGCGTTTGCGACCAGTGTGGTAAAACCATTCATGGACTCTATGCTCTAAAGAAACATCTCATGGATCATGCAGGCATTGAGCACCCTAAATTCCCTTGTGATGTTTGTGGGCTTGAACTGTCGGCAAGAGCTATCCTTAAACGTCACAAGGCTTCCTATCACAACAATGGTACAACTATATATGTTTCCGGTAAAGTTGCTGCAAGTCAACATGCCTTATCGAAACACAAAAGAATAGTACATGTAGAAGATCGTAAATATAAATGCACATACTGCGAAAAGGCTTTTAAATCTTCTAGATCGTTGCGTGAACATATTGCAACTCATACGGGAGAAGATCTGTATCAGTGTCCACATTGTCCTCAAACATTTAAAGGTAGTGCTACTATGTATAATCATCGGAAAAAAGTCCATCCAGTGGAATATGCGGAATATAAAAAAAATCGATTCCAATATCAAAAAATTAATAGTAATGAAGTTAAAAAATTTTACAACTAATTTAATATATAATATATATGTATATATATATGTATATATATATATATATACATTTATACATATAAACATATATACATTAATATTTATAAATAAAAAATTTTAATAAATTTCATGAAAAAGGTCAAATGATTGCAATCAATACAATTTCATTTCATTTATTTATTCATTTGCAATACATATGTATAGCCTATTGGCCAATTACATTTGTATTATTAGTAAAAGTATGTAGTATTCTATGGTAAGTAAACATAGCACACATCAACATCACTACACTTATTTAATATTTAAATTTGTTGGAAAATTCAATTGATACTCTAGAGGTGTGCCCGCTTCTGCTGCGTTACATTTAGACTTTGGGACAAAATTATAATCAAAATTAAATGTTCGTTGAGCAACGAACTTTCTATCGAATAGAATTTAGCTTTCAATCACTTTGTGCTTTCGATGAAGCAATTTAATATGAAAAATTTAAAAAAATCTAAGTGTTAAACAATGTTTATTTTTAAGCACACAAAGACAAATTGTGAGCAATTTTTTGTCGATTTTATTAACAAGAACTACATACTTTGTCGAATGATCGTCATAATACCAAATGGAAATTAGTTCGATCAGTACTTTCAGTACTACAGTAGGAGATCGAGTTTCTTGTAACATAGCGTCTTTACCTGATGTAATATCATATATATTTCTATCAGCAAACGTTAAATTGCATAGCAGAGACAATCATATTACGTGTGGACTGCACTATTAGTATTATATTAATATTATATTAGATATTCACCCTTAGTCAAATTTTAGACTTGGCAGTTTTTCTTGAAGCAATTCTTTTCAATTCTCTTTTAAAACTGCTCGATTGTTTACGCTCGGACGGTTTCTTGTTCGATTTTGCTATTGTTTTAATGCAGCGAATGAAATAACACAGGAGAATTTAAGTAAATTTTCTGTACAAGCAAGTCAGTAAGTACCTCTCTTCTTTCTTCTTTCCCCTCTCTCCGCAAACTCAGACTTGCTTCAAGAAAAACTGCCGAGTCCAAAACATGAGTTATCGCGAATCTCAAGGGAATAAATTCATGGGAATAATTTTTTATTCCCATAAACAACAACAAATTGACATCGCCAATTGTTAGGGAATAAAATAAACATCTTTTGCGAGTAGAACATGCTATTTTTTTACTTTTTACGTGTATTTCTATAATTTTCTTAATAAATTGTTATTATTCAGGAAAATGAACAGCATTTTGCTCCGATTTTTGCTATTTTTTATTAGAAAAAATAAAGAGAAAAAATTTGTGTTTATCGAAAGTAATGTACATATTTAAGTGAAAAGCATGAATAATTGTTGGCCGAATATAGTTACGTTTTTAATCTGTTTAAAAACGCTTTTCCGTGGACCCGAAGATTTGCAAATGAATACAAGACTCAGTGTTATAAGGTTTGTTTCTTTACTTCTTGGGTAAAGTTCGGTAAAATGAGAGCAAACTATAATTTCGCTCAATAATATACAAAAATGCACAAAAGTACGGGAACGCAAAACACCAAAATTTTAACACGAAAATAAACGTCAATGCATGTTTGCATATACATACATACGTATACACATAAATAAACACATACTTATGTACATACACACGCACGTATTTACTTACATGATTCAGCATACTTGCACAGGTTTTATATCTTAATTTCATATAAAAACTTATAAAACTTTGTCTACCACCTGTTTTTAAACATTTTTTCACAAATTTTTAAATTTTTTTTTTAGTTTTTAGGTAAATGTAATTTTTTTTGCAATTGTTTATTTTTCAAACAGCTGTTTGATTTTGTGTTTTCCCAAACTAGCACGAACAAGGCACATTTAATACACACATTTAATAGTTTGATATGCCTTGAGCACGAAGAAAAAGTACGGGCTGTTTCGTGCAAGAAGAAGAAGAACATTACTCTCCCAAAAGCTATCTCATTTACCAATTTTCGAGTACGGGAACGCTTTTCGTGTAAATTGGACCCCGCGGGATCCCAATGTGGAGTAAAGAAACACACCTATAATTAGGGTTAAAAATGATACAAGTTTTATTTACAAATACACTTAAAACTAACTTAATCAAGAGCTTAAATAACTAATACAGCTTAAAATACTGAATTATACACAAATATTCACAACTGGTTACACTACGCCTTCCTCGCTGTAGTTTACGCACGTATCTTAGCTGGCTGCGCAAGTATTCACGTGACACCTCTGTGTCTGCTGCTCGTCACTTACGAGACTCACTCTGCCGACACTCAAAGTAAGCTTAAAAATTAATTGAAATCAGATAAATTTAAGTTTAATAATCAGAAATACAAAAATTTTAGGTCCCAAATTAAATTTTTTTTGACTTAAAAGTTGTGTTTCTAAATATTCTAAAGCAGTGGAAAAAATTCTTTAGTACACCACCGCGGTGCACCAAATTTACTGTGTGTGAAACAAAGCGATTCTTACTCCATGAAAAAAGAGTTTTGAAGGGAATTATTGTTAACAATCATTAGTCTTTTGTGCCCTTTTATAATACCCAGATGTCAAAACCATTAACATATCGTCGGCTGGTTTCTGGTTTGCGGCACAGTCTATTCATTACATTATGTCTGCAGCAAACCAGAAATCAACCGACGATATGAATTTTTCTTAAAAACAGTTTTTAGTCGAATAAATATTGAAAGATATCAATCGGCGGCTAATTTCCTGCCACTTATTGGCCAAAAAAAATCGGCGGCGGCGGCTGGTAAAGACTATTCAGCGGCTCGGCTTAGCCGGCTCTCAGTCGATCGGCGCAGGTCTCTGTTCATTGCTCTAATAAACAAGTTGTTTTTATTAACTTTGTGGATATTAATTAAATATGTCAACAAAACAATGTTGTAGTTTGTGCTGCACTTCGTGTGATGATTATAAATTACTAAAAAATGAATCAGGAGAAAGGAGTAAATTCTACGAAACTGCAGTTAAATATTTTGATCCGATGGTAAGGAATGAAAATACATATGTATGTATGTATGTACATTCATATAAGCAAACAAGTATGTATGTTTGTATGTACACTGAACCAAAAAAGCATTATTAAAACAAGAATTTTGCCAAGACAAATTCATATAAGGTACACTCAGCTCAATTCGTTTTGAGAAATTTATACTTTAACGTACCTTTTCACAATGTATGGTTAAAAGATAACAGGGACTTTAACGGAAAGTTTTGTATGAAGAATTGTCAGTTAAAGTTCACGTTAACTCTTAACCATACATTGTGAAAAGGGACGTAAATGTCATAAAAATGTACTGAAAAATGTGTGTTGACATCCAAAGTATATTCAAATTACAAGGGATGAAAATAGTCACCTGATCCCTTGCGACCACCTAGTATGAAACGCCTTGAATTCATACTTTTTGTTTTAAAAAATGCCAAATTTTTAAAAATAATTGTTAAAATAATAATGTTTCTTATAATATTTATTTATTGTTATAACGAAGCAGCTTTAAAGTTTTAAAATCAAGAAGAAACAATTTGATTTAAAAAACGCAACCTTTATGAAATAGAACTAAGCAAGGCACATTCACCAGGTAGTATCGGAAATGCAGCTGAGCTATTTTTTTCTTTTAATTAAGGTTCATCCGAAAATTCAAAAATTGTTTACGAAAGAGAAATGTTAAAAAATTTAATATGAAAAATATTTTATTAAAAAAATTCTTTGAAAACAAATTTAAAAATACGAAAAAAAAACTATTAAAAAATTGTGAAAAGTTCTAAACGTTGCCAATTTTATTAGTGGCAGCTGCCGTGGAGAAATTTTTTAACTTTTTGTGAATAATCTTTATTATTATTGTGTTACAACAAATTCTATTTTTGATAATTTGGATGAACTAAAAGCCATGTTGTTTTTTTCATTGTTCTTGTAACCCTGATATTACCTGGAAATAAGTATGCCTTGAGAACTAAGTTTTTTTTCTGTTATTTTCATTCTTTTTTTAAAATTAAAAATATTTTGAAATCAAAAAATAATATTTTTTGTTTGAAAAAACAACAACCTTGATATAAAGTTGAACATACTCAAATTAAAAGATTAACCCCCATACGCAAAAAAGTTAACATATGCTTCAAGTGTACGTTAAATCGGTTTTTGTATGGAAATTTTGTCTTAACGTACACTTCAAGCACTCTTTAATTTTTTTGCATATGAGGGTAAGTTTTTGAGTTAATAATGAAATATTCTTGAAGTAATAATGAAGCAATTTTATTTAAAAAATTATTATTTTTATATTAAAAATGAAGCGTTTAAATTAATAATTGAGGATTATTAAATTAAGAATGAAACGTATTAAATTAATAATATAGCATTTTTGAATTAAGAATGAAACTTGTTAAATTAATAATGGATAATTCAAAACGAACCATCGTTAATTCAAAAATTATCCATTATTAATTTAAGACGTTTCATTCTTAATTGAAAAATGATACGTTATTAATTAAAACGCTTCATTTTTAATATAAAAATAATGATTTTTAAAATAAAAATGACTCATTATTAATTTTATACGTTTCATTCTTAATACAAAAATTTAGGACGTTTCGTTCTTAATTCAAAAAGTATCCATTATTAATTCAAACGCTTCCTTATTACTTCAAGAATATTTCATTCTTAACTCAAAAACTTAATCTTTTAATTTAAGTATGTTCAACTTTATATCAAGGTTATTGTCTTTTCAAACAAAAAATATTATTTTTTGATTTCAAAATATTTTTAATTTTTAAAACAAGAACTAACATTTTTAAAACAGAAAACAAACTTAAATAGTTGTATTTCATAAAGGTTACGTTTTTAAAATAAAATTGTTTTTTTATCTTAAAACTTTTTTTTTTGGGTGTATATATGAACATACCTATCGCACTTGATCAACAAGAGGGTATTAACCAAAATTTTATTTATTTATTTATTAAACATATTAATGCAAAGTAAATTTGCATAATATGGTGTTGCACAAATATGGGCGGAGTAACGTAGACCATATGCCCAAGATGGTATTAACAGTATTTTATAAGGTTTTGTGACTGACTGTACACGACCTATGCCTTCACATAGGAAGTAGACAACGTGCTTGTTAAAGAAATTCCACAAAAAAACCGCAAGATTATACGGTTATCCGTGGCAGATCAGCCAACCAGTGCGAGCGAGACGAAAAACTCTCGAAGGCCAAACAACACACACAAGCCTGACCGCACTTAAGAAATAATTACGATGACGCGAGAGATGTTCCCCGACCCAGAGCTGCTTAACGACTGCCCAAAATTTCAAAAAATGTTCATTAGAACTGAAAAACTGTTTGTGGTTACATTTTAAGAGAATTTGAAAATCCGAATCAATAATAGTAAGCAAATTCCATTTGAAAATATGTATATTTACATTGTTTTTATTTTAAAATCTTGCAATTATTGAGGAAAAATATCTATGTTTTGAAAAGGGTCACAACTCAAAAATATTTGCACATTTTTTATCATAAAAACATTTAAATTTTCGAATTATAATAACAAAGCAAAACAAACTTTATCAACAACACAGTATCAAATCAAAATACAACAAAATTTAAATTAAAACAATTTGATTGTTTTTAACTTTAATAACGGTTCAAATCGAAATAATACCCTTTTTATGAAAATATACCATAAATTTGTATGTCCACTTTTGTATTAAGTGAAAATAATTAATTTTTTGGTGATATAAAGGCAAGGTTGGAAACCGAAACAAATAACGGTATCGGTATTGATACCGGTACAACTATTTTTTAAATTTCGGTATCGGTATTACCGGTACATACCGTTACTGAGTTTATAATGCCGGTATACCGATATTTACTGCTAAATTTGTTAGTTCAGATAGTCTTTTTTAATGAAATTACTTCGAAAAGGGAGTATTTTTACATTAACATATAAAAACATTTAAACTTATGTATATGTTTCTATATACGTTTTTATACTTTTATTAAAAAATAATTTATTAAAAAGTAAAATAATCAAATTGCAGTTGAAACCTTGCATATATAAAGTATACATTTTGGTTAATTTAACAAAATGATGAAAATAAATACATTACTTTGTATGTATATTATATATGAAATACATGTAGAATTGTATATTCGTATTCGAATTCTCGAATATTCGCCCATTTTTAGATAATCGTATTCGTACTCGCCAAATTCCGACGAAACGAATATTTAAATATTTCAATTCAAACAATAAACGATATTCTTGTAGCCAACTTAAAAACAAACAAAACGAATTTCTTATACAATTAATATTAAAAAAGTTAACAAAAGTAATTTTATTCACCTCAAGACATCGGTCTTTACCTTCAGATATAAAAGTTTAGAAAAATTTTCTCCATCATCCTTATCAAGGCATTAACCATATATTTGAATTAGACCTATTTTTAAGTTAATTTTAATTATTATTTTTCGAACTTAATTTGTTTCTATATTTATGATTTTAACGGGCTAAAGTTCGTATCGCCTTTTAAGCCAAATTACCTATTTTTGTTCTAAATATCAAATTCCAAAATTTGTTACGCCACCTTAAGACAAGATATGTTTTTAAATATTTCCAAAAATGAGACATTTTTTAAATTTTAGTTGAACTACAGTGAATTTTAATCAGAAATAATTTCTAAATCGGGCTTTTAAGTTCAGTAATTTAAATTCTTATTGAACGAAATTTTTTTTATTAATTAATGTAAGTTTCTCAAGAGAACAAAAAAAATATTTCCAAAAATCTAACCTGCGCCCGGCGAAAAATAAGAAGAATATTGCAAAAATACTGAAAGGTCCCATTTTTAGGATTTTGTTTTTTTTTTTTTGGGAATTGCCGAGAACTCAAAAGCAAATTCTATTTGTTATTACTTTCTGTGTATTGATTGCGTCATAGGAGAGACTTTTCATCCGAAAATATTTATTTTTATTTTTTAATAATTAACCCACTTTTTTCTTCAAAAAAAAACGGCGGAATTAATCTTTTTTCAAAATTTTAATATTCAAATTTTGTCCCTTATTCATAATGAGTTTCATTTCCTAAATCTAACAAGATTGACTTCTCTCTTAATTGCAAACGAAACCCCAGAAATGTAGCAGACTTGTTTTAGCTCTTGAATAGAAAAAAAATCCACTTGTAAAAAATATTTTTTATCTGATCAGAAATATGAGCTTGGTATCGATTTTAATTTTTCATTACTTCTGACTTGAGCTCTGACGCCTCTTCAAATGCTGTAAAAAATTTCATAACAATCGGACATATAGTTTAGAAACTGCAGAATTATTTTTTTTACAAAATGACCACTGTGTACCGGGTACTTTAGGCTTCACTAGGCAGCAGAACGTACCGTCGGATCAAGCTAAAAAATTAAGACCGCATTAATGGCAGCAAACATCATATTTTAGACAGCGCACATATGTGCCCTTAATTATGAAATTGGTCTAAGTCGTATATTTCTCTTTGAACAAATTAAAAAGTATTTTTATATTATGCAGCATTTTAATTTAGAGTTGTACTAGTCTCGATTTATATAAATTTATTTAATATTTTTTATATATTTATTGAAGTTTTTCAAAGATTTATTTGATATTTCGAAGCAAAAATGCACATGACTTAGACCAGAGCTATTCAAGCTTTTTGGTTCGCGTACCACCAAAAAATTGTATGTGTATAAACAAGTATGGGCTCAATAAATAACCAAACAATTTTAAAATATTTAATCCATTTCATTTATTAATAATAAAAACAACTTAATTAAAAAGAAATTTTATATCTGGTTCAATGTTTGTTAACTTTAACAAATATAAGATTTGGCTCCAAATTCACTGTTGTTCGGTATTTATTTTTGATTGCCACTATTGATGAAAACCCTGTTTCACATAAATATGTGTACGCGAAGATTTGGCGTACCACCTGGGAAAGTTTCGCGTACCCCAAGTGGTACGCGTACCACAGGTTGAAAAGCCCTGACTTAGACCACTTTCATAATTAAGGGCACATATATAGTAAATCAATTAAGGAAAAAAATCTTTGTGTATATACTACACATTAAAAAGAACTCATCAAAAGTTTAAATCTCCACATTAGTTTCTGTATTTGGAACAGCCAATATACTAACTTTCTCGATTTCATATACATAACTATGGCTTAACATGGCTTTGCTCTTTTCACAAATTTAAAACATTTACTTATATGTCTAGCTTTAAGCAGCTCATGAAGTTTGCTAGTATTTCGCACTAGTGATGATTATTATATTATTTCAATTTACGGTTGATTAAAAAAACAGGGCTGCATACGAATGTGTAAAGGAGAACAAAAACGTGTTCATAAAAGAAAGTTAATTGAAATAAATTTTTGAAATTTTATTTTTGGCGGGAATCGGTATACCGGTACGTAAAGGGAATATAGACGTAAACGGCATTCTGGATACCGGTATTTTCTAACCGAAATGGATTTCGGTATCGGTATCGATACATTTATCTAATTTTAGCGGCATTTGAATCGGTATCGGTATTTTTACGATATCGTTTGCCAACCTTGTATAAAGGTAGTCAAATGTGATTTTCGAGATGAAAGAGTAACCGGAATTTTGACAGTAGGTAGATATTGATGTTGTTAGTTGATTTCTTGCAAAAAGTGAAGTTTTATAAATTTTGAGTTAATACCCTCTTGTTGATTAAGTGCGATATGTAGGTATGTATGCACATGCACAAAATTAGGATAAACATCCATTTTTCTATGCATTATTTTTAGTTGCTCACAGATGAAGGAAACTCGAATCTTCACAATATTCAGGTTCTTTGTCAAGACTGTTGGTATCGCATAAGCAAGTTTCATGAATTTCAGCAAACAGTGTTGAAAACTCGAATTTGGGAACATAAAGAGCAAATAGAAACTTTGCCTATTGAAATAAAACCAGAAGATTGTGAAAATCTGGATAAAAATACCGATTTTAATGATAGTTTTGATGTAAGTAATGATGAAGACGATCGACTTGATTATTTCGAAAACCAACGTTTGGAAACAGAATCAATGACAATGTTAGAAGATACTACAGAATCGATAGATAACCAACCCAATGGAAAGGAAAAAGAACCGAAACAGAGCAAACTATCACAAGAGATTGACACAAGCAAGGATCAAAATGTGGATACAAATACCCACTATAATAAAAGTTTTGATGTAAGTAGTGATGAAGACGATCGACTTGATTATTTCGAAAACCAACGTTTGGAAACAGAATCAATGACAATGTTAGAAGATACTACAGAATCGATAGATAACCAACCCAATGGAAAGGAAAAAGAACCGAAACAGAGCAAACTATCACAAGAGATTGACACAAGCAAGGATCAAAATGTGGATACAAATACCCACTATAATAAAAGTTTTGATGTAAGTAGTGATGAAGACGATCGACTTGATTATTTCGAAAACCAACGTTTGGAAACAGAATCAATGACAATGTTAGAAGATACTACAGAATCGATAGATAACCAACCCAATGGAAAGGAAAAAGAACCGAAACAGAGCAAACTATCACAAGAGATTGACACAAGCAAGGATCAAAATGTGGATACAAATACCCACTATAATAAAAGTTTTGATGTAAGTAGTGATGAAGACGATCGACTTGATTATTTCGAAAACCAACGTTTGGAAACAGAATCAATGACAATGTTAGAAGATACTACAGAATCGATAGATAGCCAAGCCAATGGAAAGGAAAAAGAACCGAAAAAGAGCAAACTATCAGAAGAGATTGACAAAACCAAGGATCAAAATAAATTACCATATAATACTAGAAGAGACAGAAAGCCAAAAGAAATTACTAGAGTTACGGATGCTTTTATAGCTGAATGGAAACCTGAGTTAGTATGTGATATATGCAGTGAAACCGCTAATAATTTTGATAAATTACGCAATCACTTCGAAGAGAAACATAAAACAAGCTTTTATATAAAATGTTGCGAAAAAAAATTCGTCCGACGAGATTTCCTGGTGAACCACATTCAATTACATATTAATCCTGAAACTCACAAATGTGATATATGCGGAAAGCCTTGTGCAAGTAAGCATGGTGTCAGAAAACATATAAAAGAAGTGCACGAAGGTACAAAACATTTAAAATGTGACATTTGTGAAAAGCTTTTCAAACGCAAACAAACGTTAAAACGACATTTGCTCACACACGCCACGGGAAGTAAGGATTTCATTTGCTCTGAGTGTGGTAAGGGTTATGTTGATGAAGAATTGCTTAAATTGCATGTTAAAAGTGTACATAACGTTGATGGCTTTTGCGACCAGTGCGGTAAAACCATTCATGGAACCTATTCTCTAAAGAAACATCTCATGGATCATGCAGGCATTGAGCGACCTAAATTCCCTTGCGATGTTTGTGGTCTTGAACTGTCGACAAAAGTTGTCCTTAAACGTCACAAGGCTTCCAGACACAACGATGGTACAACTAGCCATAAAATCTCTTGTGATGTTTGTGGGCTTGAACTGTCGTCAAGATCTATCCTTAAACGTCACAAGGCTTCCTACCACTGCGATGGTACAACTATATATGTTTGCGGTATTTGCGGTAAAGTTACTGCAAGTGAGCATGGCTTATCGAAACACAAAAGAATAGTACATGTAGATGAACGTAAACATAAATGCACATACTGCGGAAAGGCTTTTAAATCTCCTAAATCATTGCGTGAACATATTGCAACTCACACTGGACAACATCTGTATCAGTGTCTAAATTGTCCTCAAACATTTAAAACTAGTGCTTCTTTGTATAATCATCGGAAAAAAGTCCATCCAGTGGAATATGAGGAAGCTAAAAAAAATCGATTCCAATATCCAAAAATTAATAGTAATCAAGTTAAAAAATTAGTTGTAATATAACAATCATTAATATTTAAAAACAATTTAAGATTTAAATTTATTGGAAAATTCAATTGATTCTCTGGAAGTGTGTCTGCTTCTGTTGCGTTAAATTTAGGTTTTGGGACAAAATTATAATCAAAATTATATGTTCGTTGAGCAACGAATTTTCTATCAAATAGAATTTACCTTTCGATCACTTATGCATTCGATGAAGCATATTAATATGAAAAATTTTTTAAAAAAATCTAAGTGTTAGGAAAATGAACAGCATTTTGTTCCGATTTATCCTTCTCTTTATTAGAAAAAATAAAGAGAAGAGATTTGAGAGATGTATCACTTCCACTGTGTTTATAGGAAGTAATGTACATATTCGAGTGAAAATACTTCAATATAAATATATACATATGTATTATAATCAGGGATCGCAAATAAGGATTATTTTCCAAATTTAAACTGAAAAAATCACACTAACACACAAAAAAATATTCGATGTAATATAATAATAATAAATATAAGTTCGCATAGTAAATTAATTTTTATAAGAAAGTAAAAAAATAGGTTTTATTGGTTAATTAGGAAGAATAACATTTAACATCTTCGAAGTTGTTGAACAGTTTTATTTTATTTTTTTGTCAAATTTGTGTGGAGAAAAATTAGACATGAAATAAAAATACAGAAAGTTAAAAGCTCAAAAATATTTTAAATAAAACTTAAAAATGGTCGAAAATATTTGAATCTTTACTACAAACTTTAGCATTTCATTATGAAATTGCATGCGGACTATTAAAACCTTTAACCACACAAAAGCAAGGAAATATTTTTGCTGATATTGCAGAAATGGAATTCGATATTGCAGAAGTAGTGTTCTTAGGGTTTGCTTTCAATTTTGTTTTTATAAACAGTTTTAATTTTAGTTTTTATTTTATAGCATTTCACAGTAAAGCTTTTGTGGACATAATGAATTTATTGCGAATACGCTAGAAATTGCATAACCGCCTTAGAAGATGCCCAACTAGAAACAGTAGTTTTTATTGAAATAAAATCAGCCATGCTTTTCAGCCGATATATAAGAGTGAACATGTTATGACACATCTCTTTCCATACTGAATACGGGCGGTAAAATTTTATTTGTCATATTAGATTCGCTTCTACTCAAGTCTAATATTTGTGTGTCAAGTCTATTCAAGTCTGCTATTTGTCTAGAATCTAGATGGTCAAAATGATGTAATATCGGGTAATTTTATACACTTACGGACATATGTATAATCAAAAACTGGCATGGAGTTAGCATACGTGACAAAATTTAACTACTTATTGACGATATCCTCTATACAATTTGATATCAAAAATTTCCCCATAATTTAGTTTTAACAGTCGATTACATTCTAGCATGATTTTTAATATAAAATTGTATGGCGAAGCACGTTAAGACAATGTTAAATTTTACCACTTATGCTAACTTCACACCAGTTTTTGATTATACATATGCATGTACATAAGGTTGTTAGTGTTATAATATGATATTGTTAACAGTTTAGTATTGCTGAATGCAACTTTATGTACATATGTAATAATGTTATTACTTATCATAAATAACATTTTATAAAATAATAAAGAAAAAACTGTTTTGTTTACCCTATGTAAGATTTATCTAAAAATATAGTTTTAATTAATTAAGTTTTTAGTTATTTTTTCGAACATGAGAATTAACTAAATTTATGGGAATATTGCCTAAAAAACTACGCACTTAGTTAAATTCATACCAAGTTTTCAGAAAATATTACCTATAGATTTTTTTTGTGTGAATAGAGAAGTCCTACGTGCAAAAGGAATATACCAAGGCACTCTATGTTACATGGACTACCTATAGATGCAATGATTTTTATTTATTCCTCACAAAATAACAGTTACTTTATGATTTTTATTTTTTTGCTCAAAAAAATTTAAATTTTTAATGAATAAACTAAAAAAAGTAAATTTAAGTTTAAAATTTATTAACGCACTAATAATCCCGAATTGTTATTTTACTTATTCCGTAAAATAATTTTTTATTAAAAATACATTGAATTTGATTATTGAGGGGTTTGCTAATGCAGATCATCACCGAACCTTTACCCAAATATCGCATGCGATATTTTTATTTTGGTACGAATTTTGTACTGAAATTAAGGGGTTACTTCATAAAAACGTTCACTGTGACCAAATCCGTCTTCCTCAGCTAATCAAACCTAGTGGAAAATGAAGACAACAAATCATACCAAAAACTGCATTATTAGTTTATCTAAATTGTATTTGTGAATTTTTTTTAGAAAACTTTAAAAAAATATTACTTAGTAAAAAAATCTTATTTTTCGAGTTCTATGACTACTGTGGCCAAACTCTTCTTCCTCAGCGAATCAAACCTAGTATGATTTGTTGTCTTAAAAATCGCAGCTTATCGAAAAATTACTAAATGTATTAAAGAAATTACTAAACATGTAAATAGTAAAATTCACAAAAAATTCATTTGCTTTTGTGTTTTATTAAAAAAAAAAATTGAAATATTTGAAAGCGGTACCCCTGATACATATATATTTATATGTACCTCAATATCACGTTGTTATGGTGCTGCTGCTGTTTTCAAAACAATTAAGTAGCTGGCTACCAGGCAATATTTGTTGCCAGCGGCACTTGTAGTTGTGCAGTCATGTAGCCAGTAGTGGTCTATGTGTTTAAAAAGTTTTAGTAACATAACTGCCATTGGGACAGATGGTGCAAACAATATGTGCGGTTCAAAAAAAATTCTTTACACTTTATTAAAAAATTAAAAAAGTTTCATCAAATTGGTATGTTTGGCATTTTGGCACCAGTGGCAAAATCAATTCCCGATTCTGTCTAGCTTGTTATTTCCGTTGCGAACGCTTAAGTACCAACAAATATTCGATTTAATTTATTTATGTGTGGGCTCAAATAAATTTTTAAAACTTGTACAAATGTCAAACGCTAGCATCCTATGCATAATGAAAAACTAGCATGAAGTTAGCATAAGTGGCAAAATTAAACATAGTCTTAAAGAGTATTGTCATACAATTTTATTTTAAAAATCACGGTAGGATAGGTTAAAACTACATTCTTCCTTGATTTTTAATGTCAAATTTTATGGCAAAATTCATTAAGACCATGTTAATGTTAACTTTATGTTAGTTTTATGTGGTTATCTCTTGGAAAACCTGTAAAAAAAATTTGAAGCAGTGGCATGAGTTACAGCATAATTTTAAAATGATATCAAACAACAATATTAACAAAATATTTTTGGGGACAAAATAATAGGATTTATCTTTTGAAATGTGGATTTTTTTGGGACATGATGTTTTAAATTGGGGACAAGAGGCAAAATTTTTCTGGCAGCACTGTTCAAATCGTTCTTTGCATTGACCCTGCAGGAATATTTTCCGCAACATATGGAATGGAATAATGCTGGATTAACCTTGTCGACGGCCATTTCAGTAACAATATTTAAAGAAATCGCGAAGATCTAACTTAAAACTTAATGAAATCCATGAGTTGAGAAAACCCAAATTGAAAATGTGTGTGAAGATAATTTTCGAATTTTAGGACATAAGACACAAACCAGTTGCATTAACAGAACTATGTTAACCTGATAACAGAGCCCTGTTAAATATGACAATCTTGGAAGTATATACTCCAAATGAAATCCTGGTCATATTTTCCAACAAAATAATCTAAAAGACATCGAAACATGCGGATTATTATATTTTTCTTTGTAAAAAAAATTCATAAAATATGTTAAGATCCTATAATTTTTTTAACTTTCAAGTAAATTTAATTTTGTTATGGAAATTTTCGGTTGGTTTCTGGTTTGCGGCACAGTCTATTCAAAATACATTATGTCTGCAGCAAACCAGAAACCAACCGACGATATGCATTTTTCATAAAAAACTGTTTTTAGTCGAAAAAGTATTGAAACATTATATCAATTGGCGGATGATTTCCTGCCACTTATTGGCCGTAAAAAAATCGGCGGCGGCGGCTGGTCAAACCAATTCAGCGGGTCGGCTTAGCCGGCTCTCAGTCGATCGGCGCAGGTCTCTGTTCATTGCTCCAATAAACAAGTTGTATTTATCACAAAGTGGCTTTTATTAACTTTGTAGATATTAATTAAATATGTCAACAAAACAATGTTGTAGTTTGTGCTGCACTTCGTGTGATGATTATAAATTACTAAAAAATGAATCAGGAGAAAGCAGTAAATTCTACGAAACTGCAGTTAAATATTTTGATCCCATGGTAGGGAATGAATATACATACATATGTATGTATGCCCATGCACAAAATTACGATAAACTTTCTATGCATTATTTTTAGTTGCTCACAGATGAAGGAAACTCCAATCTTCACCATACTCAGGTTCTTTGTCAAGACTGTTGGTATCACATAAACGAGTTTCATGAATTTCAGCAAACGGTGTTGAAAACTCGAAATTGGGAACATAAAGAGGAAATAGAAACTTTGCCTATTGAAATAAAAGTAGAAGA
The DNA here is from genome assembly GCA_905220375.1 of Tachina fera. NCBI lineage: Eukaryota > Metazoa > Arthropoda > Insecta > Diptera > Tachinidae > Tachina > Tachina fera. The sequence goes on from LR999966.1 coordinate 80,853,447, forward strand.
TTGTGAAAAAGTGGATACTAATACCCACTATAATGAAAATTTTGATGTAAATAATGATGTAGACGATCGTCTTCATTATTTCGAAAACCAACATTTGAAAACAGAATCAATGACAATGTTAGAAGATACTACAGAATCGATAGATAACCAATCCAATGGAAAGGAAAAAGAACCGAAGCAGAGCAAACTATCGCAAGAGATTGATAAAACGAAAGATCAAAATGAATTACCATATAAAACTAGAAGTGACAGAAAGCCAAAAAAAGTAACGACTAGAGTTTGGGATGCTTGTATAGCTGAATGGAAACGTGAGTTAGTATGTGATATATGCAGTGAAACCGCTAATAATTTTGATAAATTACGGAATCACTTCAATGAGAAACATAAAACAAAGTTTTACATAAAATGTTGCGAAATAAAATTCATCCGACGAGATCGCCTGGTGAACCACATTCAATTACACCTTAATTCAGAAACTCACAAATGTGATATATGCGGAAAGCGTTGTGCAATTGAACAAAGTCTAAAAAAACATATGAAAGAAGTGCACGAAGACACAAAACAATTAAAATGTGACATTTGTGAAAAGCTTTTCAAACGCAAACATACGTTGAAACGACATTTGCTCACACACGCCACGGGAAGTAAGGATTTCATTTGCTCTGAGTGTGGTAATGGATATGTTGATGAACAATTGCTTAAAGTGCATATTAAACATGTACATGATGTTGATCGCGTTTGCGACCAGTGTGGTAAAACCATTCATGGAATCTATGCTCTAAAGAAACATCTCATGGATCATGCAGGCATTGAGCGCCCTAAATTCCCTTGTGATGTTTGTGGTCTTAAAATGTCGACAAGAAGTGCCCTTAAACGTCACAAGGCTTTCAGACACGAGGGTACAACTAGTCATAAATTCTCATGTAATGTTTGTGGTCTTGCACTGTCGTCAACAAATAACCTTAAACGTCACCAGGCTTCCTACCACAGCGATGGTACAACTATATATGTTTGCGGTATTTGCGGTAAAGTTACTGCAAGTGAACATGCCTTATCGAAGCACAAAAGAGTAGTACATGTAGAAAATCGTAAACATAAATGCACATACTGCGAAAAGGCTTTTAAAGCTCCTAAATCGTTGCGTGAACATATTGCAACTCACACAGGGCAACATCTGTATCAGTGTCCACATTGTCCTCAAACATTTAAGGGTAGTGACTCTATGTATAATCATCGGAAAAAAGTCCATCCAGTGGAATATGAGGAAGCTAAAAGAAATCGATTCCAACGTCCAAAAATTAATAGTAATCAAGTTAAAAAACTAGTTGTAATATAATAAGCATTAATATTTAAAAATAACAAAAATTTAATAAATTTCATTAAAAATGTCAAATGATTGCAATTAATATAATTTAAGATTTAAATTTATTGGAAAATTCAATTGATTCTCTGGAAGTGTGTCTGCTTTTTTTGCGTTACATTTAGGTTTTGGGACAAAATTATAATAAAAATTATACATATCGTCATCCAATTATTGTTTTGACTCACCGACCATTTGAAAAAAAAAATAGTTAACTATGGGGTATATACATACATATATGTTTAGAATATCCTCTTCCTGAATCCAAAACATGTTTCGCGAAATTAAAAATGGTTTCTGAGATATTTAAAATTAATTTTGCTCCATTTCAACTATTTTTAGGTTTAATAAGCATTGTTTTGCTGTTAACGCCACTGTTTGGCTAATGCGTCAAACTATTCATACAAAAACACACAAAAAAATTTAACTTGTTAAATAATATTAACTGCGCCAAAAATTACTTGCATAATATGCAAAAAATTTCGATTATGTATTTGAAATGAAAATCAATGCAAAAATTGATTTTAAGTCTTGAAATTAATAAAAGCCTCTTAAGCTCGCAAACTTTGCAAAAAATCGCGAGAATTTGCAAAATTTTAAACAAACCATAATGTTAATTAAAAATCAGTAAAACTTTAAGAATTGCAAAAAATTCGGCCAAAATTACTGACCTAAAGCTTAAAAAAATAGTTTAATTGAAAAATTAAAAGAACGTGAAAAATCGCATGTTCGCGAAAAATTTATAAATGCATTGAAGAAATTACTTACACTGCAAAGAATAAAAAACCCTCAAAAAATTACATCAATCTCAAAAATAAAATTGCTAACATCGCAAAAATTTCAATGTTTTAGTAAAGGTTTTTGTTTAATTTTGAGGTCATCGTTAAACCGATCGACTTATTTCTATGGACAGCAAGAAAAATAAATTTGAAGCATTAATTTTCTTTCAACACCAAGTTTCTCAATATACAGCAGCAAAAAAAGCTAATTTCTAAAAATAAATTAAGAAAAGTGGCGTATGTGGCATAAAACAGTATTTTGCTCTTTCAATAATGTGATATTAACTTCTAGCTGTATTCATGAAAGTTCACAAAAATTTATATATTTCTTCCAAACATGTGTCGGAAGCAATGGTGAAAATACAAAAAAATTCTATCGGGTATACTTTGAAAAAACTTCATATAAACCTTCTTTGTCGTTTTACTCCATTCCGACTTTTTGGCATATGCTCCAAACCAATAATGGGCTGACGATATGTATGTATGTTCGTTGAAAAATTGTTGAAAAATCTAAGTGTTAAACAATGTTTATTTTTAAGCACACAAGCACAAATTTTGAGCAATTTTTTGTCGATTTTATTTACAATAATGACGTTCTTTGTCAAATGCTCGTCATAATACCAAATAGAAATTGGTTCGATCACTACTTTCGACTACAATGGGAGATTGAAAGTTTCTTATAAGGGCCTGCATTTTCAGTAGAGAAAAAATTTAATATTTTCTATTGTCAAACACACAACACCAGCATATTTGTTGATATCGTATGGGCCTCTGAAGCTTAAAGTTCTGTTCTGCTCTATATATCGAAGAAATTTAATGTAATGGGCTAATTTCTTTCCAAAGTTTCTTATAATAAGGGCCAGAATTTCAAGTAGAGAAATAATTTAATATTTTGTATTATTGTCGAAGGATTTGTGATACTTGCTTCTACCTACGCATGGGCGCGCATACATTCATGTCGAAAAAGTGGCGATTTGCCACGTCACGCTGCACACTTAAACTTAAACTAGATCAGTGATGTCAAAAATAAAACTATAGTTGTGTGTGAGAAAATTTGTCTGAATTGTCTCCGAATCACAATATTGTACTAGAATTTCAGAGGCCCATGACTCCGAAACTAAGCCTCGCCGCCAATATTTTTAGTTATTTTTATTTTTTAATTTACTATAGGATGGGATACTTTTTTTAATTTAATTTTGGGCCTTTGGCCGCGCTTAAAGATTTTCTCCTCTATGATATATCCTGATATGGCGCGTAATAGTAAAGAGTTTTGCATAGCCGGCCTTTGGCCGGGTTTAAGGATTTTCTCCTCTATGATATATCCCGATATGGCGCGTAATAGTTAAGATTTCCTGTATACAGCTTCATTAAAGTAGATTTAAGCCAATGATTTTAGTTATTTAGGATATAATTTCGAAGAAGCAATATTGCAAAATCTGAAAGAGGGTTAATTTTATTTTCTGATACATGTATAGACTTTTATTAAAATTTAATTTAGCGCGTAGGAAAATAGCGCGTTTTGGCTATAAATAGTTGACAATGTACAACTTAGCGCGTTTTGAGAAGGGCAATAGCGCGTTTGGGTTGTAAGTAGTTGGCATCGATGATCGTTACCACTACCACGCTTGCCTCGCTGCTGTATACGCACGTCACTTAGCTGGCTGCGAGAAGCACTCGCCCGACACTCACAGTTGCTACACTAATATTAACTCGCTGGCTTTACTTACACACGTCTATCCGCTGCGCTGTTCTCTTTACTCCAGTCGACACGATAGACTCCTCAATAATCTCAATTCAACGACAGACTTTAACTGTCAATTACCAACTCACGTATTGTAACTAGAGGGTATGGGCATCATGTCGGACTTCGCATATGGCTAACGGAGACCTCTCATGTCCAACTTTTGTTCATGCTCTGACATCAATGCCCGAGCATATGTCTGAGCAACACTTCGCCATGAGATTCGCCGTCCGCAACCATTTGCAATAGAAAGAAAAGAGACAGAACAAAATTGGTAAATATTCCGCCTCTATTGCACTACCGCAAAATACTTTGATATGCCTGAACATGGAAATCACACGTGTTCACCACAAGTTGCTTACGTTACATTACATCTCTATAACCAGTTTTATTATTTTTCACATAGCAATATCGATCAGCTGTTTCCTACTGTAATGTAATGTAACTGCAACGTAGGAAACAGCTGATCAATATTTTTATATGAAATTAAGTAACGTTACATTAAATATCTATAACCATTTTCATTGCTTTTTACATAAGAATATGGATCATCTGTTTATTACTGTTGCAGTTACCTTACACTACAGTCGGCTAACTGAGCCTTTAAGGTATAATTAGTAAAATCGTATCGTTTTACTTTAAAGCTTGCCGTATCGATCAGTTTTGTGCACAAGTTATAGAAAATATAACAGTTTGCACAGCACATTATTGTTGTTCTTGTATTAATGCTTCTTTATTTGACATTCGCTACAGAAAAATCTGTTTTCTGTAGATTTCTACGTCAGTAGTGCTACCACCACATCAAGGCGAATTCAGTATCAGGTGAACTTATCGCTACAACAATTTTACAACACAAAAACAACACGTAGTTTGCTGTGCTAAAAAACCAAACTGTCAGAAGATTTCCAAGCAAATTTTGAAATTTTGGTTCAAATTGCTCAATTTGGCATCAACAGCTGATAATCAGCCGGGCTGATAAGGTCACCTGATACTGAATTCGCCTTGCACCACATATTTTATAACTAGTAACATGCATTGCATATGGTACGGTACAAGGCGAATTCACATAAGGTGATCTTAATTCGCCAGCTGACTTAATTTCCCTGCTGTCAAATGAATCAAAACGTTGAGAAATATTCTGACAGCAGGAAATTTTACACTAACAAATATACAAGGCGAATGCGCAGAGTTGCAAATTAAGACTACCTTATATAAATTCGCCTTGGTACGGTAATTCTACCTTTTTTCAACTGCTATTGGATAAGTCGTTTAAACTCAACTACTCTACAGAAAAAACGGCTGGACCGATTTTAGAAAGGTGACTTAATCGAGAGGGTTGTTAGCCATGTTTTAAGAAAATCGGCTTAGCCGTTTAGAAGATATCTTATCTTCTCGGGAGTTTTTAAATTTTTTAATTTTTGTTATTCTTTGTAAAAACAAAAAAAAATGTTAAGAACTTATAATTTTTTCAATATCAAGTTAATTTATTTTTTTATGGAAATTTTTGAATTCCTGGAAAACGAACATACCTGGGCGGCTAAATTTTTTTGGAATTTATGTCTTTTGTCAAGGCGAATTCATAATAGGTGAACTTAACAGTCCAGATGATTATCAGGTGTTCGAAGACTGCTTAGACCCCGACTGTCAAAATGTCTTCTTTTATCTAATGTTTGTTTATATTTAAAGTAAAAAAAGTTCTATTGTTGTTTATGTTTAAAAAATACATTTTAAAGTAAAAAGAATTATAATGTATGAATACTAATCACAATGGACCTAATTGAGTCTCCTTCCTAATATATGCATTCCAAATCAACTTTCGCAAAATTATTAACTCAATTAGTTTATGATGATGATTTGATTTTTTAAATACATCAATATCTTTATCTTCACTTTTAAATTTGTAACACTGTTTTATTTCACGTTTCAAATATAAATATAAATAGTTCCAAATGTTCATTAACTATTGGGTTTTTGTAAAATTATTTTATTTAAAGAATGCACTTTGATTTGCCAAAAACACGATGTACATACATAGTAAAATGTGTTTTATAAATGTGTATGTTTGGTATTTTAGTCAACTGTTTTTGACAGATGGGTTTTTTTGAAGCCAAAAGAATTGCATGTTGTTTTTAGTATTGTTGTAGCGATAAGCGCCTTGGTTTGATACCCAGATGTCAAGGCGAATTAAGTATCAGGTGACCTTATCAGTACATCAATTTTACAACACAAAAAACAACATGTAGTTTGCTATGCTACAAAACCCATCTGTCAAAAGATTTCTGAGCAAATTTTGACGTTTTAGTTCAAATTTCCCAAATTTGCGTCGGCTCTCAGTCGGTCGGCGCATGTCTTTGTTAATAGCTCGCTAGAAAATTTGTTCTCTTAACTTTTGTGGATATTAATTCAATATGTCAACAAAACAATATTGTAGTTTGTGCTTCACTCCATGTAATGATTATAAATTACTAAAAAATGAATCGGGAGAAAGCAATAAATTCTACGAGACTACAGTTAAATATTTTGACCCCATGGTAAGGAATGAATATACATACATATGTACATTCATATAAACAAACATATGTATGTATGCCTGAAGTATGTACTCCCATGCACAAAATTACGATAAACTTCCATTTTTCTATGCATTATTTTTAGTTGCTCACAGATGAAGGAAACTCGAATCTTCACTATACTCAGGTTCTTTGTCAAGACTGTTGGTATCACATAAACGATTTTCATGAATTTCAGCAAACGGTGTTGAAAACTCGAATGCTTTGGGAACATAAAGAGCAAATAGAAACTTTGCCTATTGAAATAAAACCAGAAGATTGTGAAAATGTGGATACAAATACCCACTATAATAAAAGTTTTGATGTAAATAGTGATGAAGATGATCGACTTGATTATTTCGAAATCCAACGTTTGGAAACAGAATCAATAACAATGTTAGAAGATACTACAGAATCGATAGGTGACCAATCCAATAGAAAGGAAAAAGAACCGAAACAGAGCAAACTATCAGAAGAGATTGACACAACCAAGGATCAAAATGTGGATACAAATACAGACTATAATAAAAGTTTTGATGTAAGTAATGATGAAGACGATCGACTTGATTATTTTGAAAACCAACGTATGAAAACAGATTCAATAACAATGTTAGAAGATACTACAGAATCCATAGATAAGCAAGCCAATGGAAAGGAAAAAGAACCGAAACAGAGCAAACTACCACAAGAGGTTGACACAACCAAGGATCAAAATGAATTACCATATAAAACCAGACTTGGCATGGAACCAAAAAACGTAAATGATGGAAGCAGGAAGCAAAACAATAAGACTAATAGAAATTTAGATGCTTTTATAGCTGAATGGAAACCTGAGTTAGTATGTGATATATGCAGTGAAAGCGCTAATAATTTTGATAATTTACGCAGTCACTTCAATGAGAAACATAAAACAAGGTTTTATATAAAATGTTGCGATAAAAAATTCTTCCAACGATGTCGCCTGGTGAACCACATTCAATTACACCTTAATCCAGAAACTCACAAATGTGATATATGCGGAAAGAGCAGTACAACTAAACACAATCTTATAGAACATATGAAAGTAATGCATGAAGACAAAAAACAATTCAAATGTGACATTTGTGAAATGCTTTTCAAACGCAAAATTACATTGAAACGACATTTGCTCACACATGCCGCGGGAAGTAAGAATTTCAATTGCTCTGAGTGTGGTAAGGGATATGTTCATGTAAAATTGCTTAAATTTCATGTTAAACGTGTACATGATGATCACGTTTGCGACCAGTGTGGTAAAAACATTCATGGACTCTATGCTCTAAAGAAACATCTCATGGATCATGCAGGCATTGAGCAACCTAAATTTCCTTGTGATGTTTGTGGTCTTAAACTATCGACAAGAAGAATCCTTAAACGTCACAAGAATTCCTTCCACAACGATAGTACAACTATATATGTTTGCGGCATTTGCGGTAAAGTTTCTGCAAGTGAACATGGCTTATCGCAACACAAAAAAAGAGTACATTTAGATGAACGTAAACATAAATGCACATACTGCGAAAAGGCTTTTAAATCTCCTAAAACGTTGCGTGAACATATTGCAACTCATACGGGAAAAGATCTGTATATGTGTCCACATTGTCCTCAAACATTTAAAGGTAGTGCTAATATGTATAATCATCGGAGAAGACTCCATCCAGTGGAACATGAGGAAGCTCAAAAAAATCGATTGCAACATCCAACAATTAATAGTAATCAAGTTAAAAAACTAGTTGTAATATAATAAACATTAACATATAAAAACAACAAATTTTAATAAATTGTATACAAAATAACGACGTTCTTTGCCGAATGCTCGTCATAATACTAAATGGAAATTCGTTCGATCACAACTTGGTGCCATATTTTGAAAAGCGACTCTTGCAGGTTAGCGAAGCAGCTCCAAAAAAAAAAATAAAAAGTAGGCTATGTGATAGAAAATTGAAAAATAAGAAGAAAATATTTAATAAAAAAGTTGGCAGCGACGCCTATTTTTTGAGTTATAGGTCTCAAGGCGAATCCAGTATCAGGTGACCTTATCAGTACAACAATTTTACAACACAAAAAACAACATGTAGTTTAGTATGCTAGAAAACCAATCTGTCAAAAGATTTCTGAGCAAATTTTGACGTTTTGGTTCAAATTGCTCAATTTCGCATCAACAGCTGATAATCAGCAGGGCTGATAAGGTCACCTGATACTGAATTCGCCTTGATAGGTCTCTGCACTTTCTATAGAAAACTTCCAAAAATCTCCATAAAAAAATTTATAACTTATCGCCAGCGTTGTCAACTTTGAAATTTCAAAACGGACCAAAATGGAGAAAAAATCGCGCCATTTACAAAAAAACGCACCAAGCTTAGAATTTCTTTTTTTATTTTAAAATGTTTATTGAATTAATAATTTTGCATAAAAAGTATAATGTTTTTTTTTGTAAATGAGAAATTTTTTTAGATTAATTGAACTGTCGGATAATTAAAAAATATTTGTTCATATGTAAAATACTGAATATCTCGACCAAAGAAATATATTTTTTTTACCAGGAAATTGGCAAAATTCTCACAACAAAAATTTTTTTGTCGTGTTCAATTTGCGTTGATGCCACCAAAAATTTAAAAACGCACCAAAATTTAAAAAAAGCGCACCACGCACCAACTAGGGAATTTTTCGGACAAAAAATTTCAAAAAGCACCCAAAATGGTGCGAAACGCACCAAGTTGGCAACGCTGCTTATCTCATAGGAAATAAAAAATATATGAAAAATAATTAGATAAAAAATTAGCTGCTACCCTTATTTCTTTAGTTATTGGCCAAGGCGAATTCACCTTGTTATTGGCCTTTAAATTTTTCATAGACGATTGTGATTTCTCTGCATTTCTGAACGTGATGAGTCAATATTTAAACCAATTAAGTAAGAGCTGTGCTGAAAGTCATTAACAAGCAGTGCCGTTTTGGAAATACAATGATGGCAGAAAATTTGTTGCTAAACAGCTCTTTGTCGGGAAACACCATGGTGGAGAATATTCTTAAGTTGAACCGTTTTTCCAGCTTCGCTAGTAATAGGGAAAACGTTTAGAAATGTGGCAGCATTGTTTAAAAATTTTTGTTTACAAATAAAATAATCAATCCTTGCTCCCCTAAAAAATTTGTTCTATTAACTTTTGTGGATATTAATTAAATATGTCAGTAAAAGAATGTTGTAGTTTGTGCTGCACTTCATGCGTTTATTATAAATTACTACAAAATGAATCGGGAGATAGCAATAAATTCTACGAAATTACAGTTAAATATTTTGATCCCATGGTAAGGAATGAATGAATGTACATTCATATAAACAAACATATATATGAATGTATGCCATGCTCATGCACAAAATTATGATAATCTTCCATTTTTATATACATTCATTCTTTTAAGTTGCTCACAGATGAAGGAAACTCGGATCTTCACCATATTAAGGTTCTTTGCCAAGACTGTTGGTATCACATAAATGAGTTTCATGAATTTCAGCAAACGGTGTTGAAAACTCGAATGCTTTGGGAACATAAAGAGCAAATAGAAACTTTGCCTATTGAAATAAAACTAGAAGATAGTGAATATAATGCTCAGTGTAATGAAAATTGTGATATGAGTGAGGATGAAGAAAATCAAGATTTGAAAACAGAATCAATGACAAGTCTAGATGATACTATAGCATCAATAGATAAGCAATTGTCACAAAATGATGATAAAAAGGATGAAAACGAATTACCACATAAAACTAGACGTGGTAGAAAGCCAAAAAAAGTAAATTATAAATCAAAGAAATTATATGAAAGCGATATAGAGGAAGATGGAAGCAGGAAGCGGAAAAAACACAAATTATCGGAAGATGTGAAGGAAAAAGGAAGTTCTGCTTTCAATTTGTTAAAAGCTAAAGAATCGGATGCTTTTATAGCTGAATGGAAACCTGAGTTAGTATGTGATATATGCAGTGAAACCGCTAATAATTTTGATAAATTACGCAGTCACTTCAAAGAGAAACATAAAACAAGATTTTATATAAAATGCTGTGAAAGAAAATTCTTCCGTCGATGTGTTTTGGTGAACCACATTCAATTACACCTTAATCCAGAAACTCATAAATGTGATATATGCGGAAAGTCTAGTTCAACTAAACACAATCTCAAACTACATAAAAAAGTAATGCATGAAGACACAAAACAATTAAAATGCGACATTTGTGAAAAGCTTTTCAAACAGAAAGTTACATTGGAACGGCATTTGCTCACACACGCCACGGGAAGTAAGGATTTCATTTGCTCTGAGTGTGGTAAGGGATATGTTGCCGAACAATTGCTTAAATTGCATATTAAACATGTACATAATGTTGATCGCGTTTGTGACCAGTGTGGCAAAACAATTCATGGATTTCAAGCTTTAAAGAAACATCTCATGGAGCATGCTGGCATTGAGCGCCCAAAATTCCCTTGCGATGTTTGTGGGCTTGAACTAAAGTCACCAAATGGCCTTAAACGTCACAAGGCCGCCTACCATAACGATGGCTCAACTATATATGTTTGTGGTGTTTGCGGTAAGATTGCTGCAAGTGAAAACGCCTTATGGAATCACAAAAAACTAGTACACGTAGAAGAGCGTAAACATAAATGTACGTACTGCGAAAAGGCCTTTAAACGTCCAAAGTCTTTGCGTGAACATATTGCAACTCATACGGGACAAGATCTGTATCAGTGTCCACACTGTCCTCAAACATTTAAAGTAAGTGCTAATATGCATCACCATCGGAAAAAAGTCCATCCCGTGGAATGGGCAGAAGGTCGAAAAAATCGCTTGCAACATCCAAAAATTAATATTAATCAAGTTAAAAAACAAGTTGTAATATAATAAACATTTACATATGTATGTATGTATGATTATAGGTATGTATATCGAGCCTTATTTCTGATTTAATCGTAAGCGACAAAAATTAAATTTTTCAAGAGTAGTTTTTTTTTAATATTCAAATATGTTTTTGTACTTAGATTGTCGCTGCGATAAAATTTACAGCCCGTATCTTAAAAGTTGTCAACAATTTTGCCATTTTGATAATTCTAAACTATGGGTAGGCCCATACAATTTTAATTTCAGTAAAAAAATTATATTTTCGATAACATGCCAATATGTCACCAAAAAAACTTAAACGACTTTTTTTTTTAGTTCAAAAATAATGTCGCTTAAGCTTTTTTTTGGCGGTTATGGTATATATCGTTAACTTAATACGAAAAGGCCCCAACTCATAATGTTTCGAAATCGATTTTTTTATTTAGTTTTTCCTCCTCCTGTAAACTATGAAAAACATGAGTTAGGGCCTTTTCGTATTAAGTTAACGATATGTATATCGAGCCTGTGTTTTGATTTGATCATAAGCGACATGTTATAAAAAATGTACTTTTCTATTGATATTAAAATTTTATTGGCCTGCCCATAGTTTGCAATTATCAAAATGCATAAATTGTATAACTTTTTAACATTATAAAGGCACAAAGACCCTTGGGCATTGTACAAATGATTTCTTTTAATAGATCTATTAGAAACTCCCAAACTTTAATATCTCGAATATACATACTTATAACTCTACTTATGTGAGCAATTGGAGCGGCTTTGGAATTCCTTGCCTAAAAACTTACGTTATTTTGCCATGTCTTTGGCAATCTTTAAGCGACACCTTTGTGTATTGCTCAATTTACCCAGCTAATTTTGTAACACGGATAATTTTCGTTTTTAATTCTTTTTTTATGCTTTGCAATATACATACTGAGGTATATACATACACATGTGGGAGTAGTTAGTGATGCTATGATATTGGTATTGTGTATTTTTTTATATATGTTTTTATTGATAAAATTGTAATATAAATATATGTTTAGATTTGAAATATATTGTATTTTATTATTTTATTTTTTTATTAGTATGCAGGCATACTACTATCTTTATCTCATAGAAAATTTTAATTTACCTGCAATATATACATATGTATGTATTTATTGGCCGTATGGCTATTTTGTATTACAATGAAATAAATATGTAAATTGGAATTGATACAGGCTGTACTATTTTATCGTAAGCGACAATACAAAAGCGACGTACAAAAACAAATTTGAACATTTTAAGAAGGCGGTGGGAACTAAGTCCCGAATGAACTAAGTCCTCAAAGACCGAAATGAACTAAATCCCCGAATTCCGGGTCTTAGTTCATTATGAACCAATACCCAAACTTTCTTATGAACTAAGTCCCGACACAAAATGAACACCCCAAAAGAAAACCGAACTAAGTAACATATACATACATATTTACTCTCAAATAAATTTTTTTAAAACACTATACATAATAATAAAGGCAAACAAATGTATGTATGTATGTATTATGATTCTTCGCAACAACAAAAATTACTACTATTAAACGAAATAACTATTATATATTAAAATGAAATGATTTAAACGAAATAACTATTATGTCATTGCATAATTCTTCCCAACTAAAAATAATTGATTATGCTCAGCATATTTTTTTTGCATGGACATACTTTCCATCTGGGAGTAAATTTACTCTTGCTTTGCAAGTTTTTTGTCTAAACTCGTATTTGAAACACACCTTTATACAATGATTTTTTTATATAAATCATTTTTTCTTTGGGTATATAAAAAATTAAACTATTTCTTCTGCGGCCGTGAATTATTTAATGTTTGCACGGGCACGTTTTATCAACAAATGATCATTGTTTCGAGAAAATAAATAATCACTCAAAACACGGAATAATTAAGGGTTTTTAAATTGTATTTTTGGATTTTATTTTACTTAAAATAAATGAACTAAGTCCCAAAAAACTAATTTTGAGGAGTTAAATAATTTTTTTAAAATTGAGGAATTAGTTCATAATGAACTAAGTCCACAAAATATAATGAACTAAACCCCCAAACATATGAAGCAAGTCCCCAAATAACGTTGTTGTTGGCCCTCATGTAAACGTTTGGGGAGTTAGTTCATTTTACTCTTGGGGATTGGGGACTTAGTTCCCACCGCATTTTAAGAATCCTTCTCCTGAAAGTTTTAACTTTTGTCGCTTACTATTAAATAGAAAATAAGGCTCGATATGTTTGTACATTAAGAAGAAAAAATGTCCTAAATCCAATAATTGTAACTTTACAGTAGAAGGTAAAAATATAATAGAAACTTTTTTGTGCAACTACATTAATATATACTTGTCAGAGTTATTTTTTACACTATAGCAATAAATTTTTGCGACGATGTATATTTACATATGTGAAATGAAATCACTGAACTCAATTTCGTAAAAATTACGAGTTAGGGCCTTTCTACTTGAGCCCATCGGTATGTTATAATAGGTCTGTTCATTTACTTCCCCAGCAGGAACTAAACGCTTAATTTGTAAAAACTTGCAAAAAAAATTGTATTCATATGAGAACCATGGATGGAAATCATAATACAATTATACTTTTTCTGACGTATTTTGGTTGGTAATATTTTAGCTTGCAATTTATTTTTAGAAATTGGCATTTAATACGAAATTCTTTGCACAGTTTTCATGTGTTTTTACAATTTTTATGCATTCTTCATAATTTATTAATTTTATTCATTAACAAATACAAAAATTCCACTTTCCATCTCTGAATATATGTATGCATATATATGTACATATATGAGAAACAAATTTATTTGCCATTAAAATTGAATTTATGTATGTAGCTTATCTTGCGGCTACACATGAGTCTTTTAATTTGAAGTACTTATGTCGTATATTCAAGATCTAGAAACTTACTTCTCTTCCCGATAAAATATTTGAAACGTTTTAAATTGAAACCTTAAATAGGAAAATATAGATTTAAGAGGATTTTTGTACTTTTTTCCATATAAATTTTTTTTATTGGGAAGTGATTTCGTAAACTATAATGGACTTGCCTGGTTTTTAAAATTAGGAGCTCGTAGAAAAAAATTAACCGACCGCTAATAAGAAAATGTATACCAACCCTGGAATATGAATTAAGTCTGGCAGCACCAATGGAAAGTAATTGTTTACAAATAAATTATAAACAAACTCAGGCATGAATTTTATTTATTTTTGTGTATTTTATTAGAAACCACAGAATATTAGTTAAGTCTCCTACGTTAGAAACGTAAAGTAATATAATTTGAATAAAATGTCTATAAAAAAATCCTGTAGTTTATGTTGTACTGTGTCCAGTGAATATAAATTGCTCCAAAATGAAAAAGGTGATTGCAACGAAATATATGAAATTACGGTGAAATATTTTGACCCCATGGTATGTATTGTGTTATGGAAAGCAAATAGTATTCAAATCAAAATACACAAATTATTGTTGTTGTGCAGTTGCTTACAGATGAAGGGGTTCCTAAAGATGATTCAGAAATAAATGTACTCTGTCACGACTGTTGGTTGCACATCAGCGAGTTCCATGATTTCCAGCAGACTGTTCTTATGACTAGGAACTCTCTAGATAAGCTTAACACAATCAGACAAATAGAACTGGAGATGAAAGAAGAAAGTAGTCCGGAAGATAAGGAAATTGATGATACAATTTGTGATGATCATATCTTTGAAGACGATTCACAAAATAATTATGAAAGAGATTGCGAAAATCTGCCACAGCTTAACGTTTTATTTAATTATAATGCTGATGATGGTGATGATGATGACGATGACGAAAAACCCTTAATAACATTAACATTACGAAAATCGGCAATAGATCCCAGCAAAATTAAGGAATATAAAAGTAACGAAAACAAAAATCTCGAAATTGATGACAGTCAAGTGGAAATAAAGACTAAATCACGAAGAGGAAGGAAACCAAAAAATTATACAATTGATAATAAATTGTCCAGTAATAGAAAAAAACTCAAATTGACGGAGGACAACAAGAAAGATATCTCAAACTACATAGAAAAAGGCATGGAATCGGATAATTTCATAGCTGAATGGAAGCCAGAATTAGAATGCGATTTATGCGGTGAAACTAGTAATTGTTTTCCGCAACTACGACAACACTTTAAGGAAAAGCATAAAACTAGAGGGTACATTAAATGCTGTGAACGTAAATTTTATCGCCGTTATGTTTTAGTAGACCACATACGCCTTCATCTAAATCCGGAGATGCACAAATGTGATATTTGTGGCAAGCCTAGCTCGAGTCAGTACAATCTTAAACTTCACAAAAAAACTATGCATGAAAATACAGAACAATTTAAATGCGAAGTTTGTCATAAAATGTTCAATCAGAAGCCCACTTTAGAGCGGCATATGTTAACACACGTTACGGGTAGTAAAGATTTTGTGTGCCAAGAGTGTGGCAAAGCCTACGTTCTAGATGTTCAGCTTAAGTCTCACATAAAAACAGTACACAACGTTGACAGAGTTTGCGACCAGTGCGGCAAAACAATACACGGTGTTGCAGCCCTTAAAAAGCATTTAATGGAACATGCCGGCATTAAGAAACCGAAATTTCCCTGTGATGAATGTGGAGCACAGCTCAATTCACGCAATTCTCTACGGCGACATATGGCTGCATTCCATCACGATGGCTCAACCATTTATGTGTGCGGAATATGTGGTAAAGTTGCTTCGAGCGAAAATGCTCTGTTAACGCATAAAAAACACGTTCACGAAGAAGTACGTAAGCATAAGTGTACGTATTGTGAAAAGGCATTTAAGAGACCCAAAGTATTGCGCGAGCACATTGCCACTCATACGGGCCAAGATCTCTACCAATGTCCTCATTGCCCGCAAACATTTAAAGTAAGTGCGAATATGCATCATCATCGCAAAAAAGTACATCCCATTGAATGGGAAGAAGGCAGAAAAAATCGCTTACAACTGCCAAAAGTTAATATTAATCAAGTTAAAAATCAAGTTGTCATATAAATTCTTTTGCATATACATACATATGTAATCATAACATAACCACTGAATAAATCCAGATGTTATTTTTATTTCATAGTCTCTGATATGATAAATTATTTATATTAAATATTTTATCCTATTTATTTCAATATCGTCAGCTGAAATGCAAAACCACTTAACTAAACAAAAATTCCAAAATGGCATTTTTAATTAATTATTATCAGCCGAATTAAAAACGAAAATAATAATAATAATAATTTTGTTTAGTATTTTCTTTCTCCTATTGATTTTACATTTCATCTAACGATATATGGTTTTACTACAGCAGGACCTAATAGGAACCAAGTTATATGATCAGCGTTGTCCACTTGGTGCGTTTCGCACCATTTTAGGTGCTTTTTGAAAATTTTTGTGCGAAAAATTCCTTAGTTGGTGCGTGGTGCGCTTTTTTTAAATTTTGGTGCGTTGTTTAATTTTTGATGGCACCAACGCAAATTTTACACAACAATGGGTTGAAAAGTGAAACTTACAAACTTCTTGACACTGTTAATTACCATATTAATAGTAATGACGCTTACTAAACATCGCAATTTGAAATGAAATCTGTTTTATGGCCCGATAACAACAATAATGATGAAAATATTAGCTTTATTAATATAGAATAATTGATTTTTTGTCTCTTTTTAAAAACTTTTAAACAGATTTTATATTTATAAAATTAATGTACCAAAATGCACCATCTTGTACAAATGAATGCAAACATATGTATGTGCCTTTATTAATTTTTAAATTTTTAATACAGAAAAATAATATACTTTTTATGCGTATTAATTCAATAGTCATTTTAAACTAAAAAAATAAATTCTAAGCTTGGTGCGTTTTTTTGTAAATGGCGCGTTTTTTCTCCATTTTGGTGCGTTTTGAAATTTCAAAGTTGACAGCACTGTAGATGATCCCTGTGTTACTTTCAGTGTGACCAGATTTTAAAATAACATTAAGCTAAATCACGTTTAAAAAAGAGCTAAATAAGGTAAAAAGTTAAATTTTAAGCCAGAAAATAAAGCTAAACTTTTTTCGACTTCTTTCACTTTGCAATAGTTTCTTATTACTAAAATAATAATAATACACCAACATATTATTTATTATTTGAAATAAAAAATAATGAATAATTGTTTAATTAAATTATTTATTCATTATTATTATTATATTTTAGCTTAAAAAACACAAAACAAAAAATGCTCAAAATAAGCTTAACCAATTTTCAAAAATGTAACACCATTTATACTAAAAAAAGAAGCTAAAAAATAAGCTAAGAGCTAATAAATGAAATTTTTGAAGCTAAATCCAACAAAAATAAGCTAAATTTATCTTAAAATAAGGTAATAAGGTTACTTCACATATCTCTCGCTCAGATACTCTGAGGTAAGAAAAAATCTTTCACTTGTACACTGTCAACTTAACAGAGTAGATATTTTATAAAATTGGGTTTCTATTTACGCCTGCAAAATGCTATATGAAAAAATTGTTATGAAAAAGAACTTCATACTTCAAAATCCGTACTTTAAAGTTAATATTTTAATTGCAATATTGAAATATTATAGCCCAATTCACAAACTTATGCAAATGGTTTTGCATCGTAGCATATGCAAAACGGTATAGTATATTGATACTCACCACTTAAAAATTCTTAGTGGTGAGTATCAATAATACAATTTTGCACACGCTGCGGTGCAAGACCATTTGCATAAGTTTGTGAATTGGGTTAATATATTTAAACTTCGTTTAGGATTTATGCATTTCTTTATTTAATTTTTTATTGGAAAAATATTCGTATTCGTATTCGCCAAATTCAGGGAAATACAATACGAATATCTAAAAATTGCCGAATATTCGGTAAATTGAATACGAATATGGAAGTTTTTTTTGGTGGTCAATATTTCGGCCAAAATCGAATGGGAATTCATTTAAAACTTTTCAATATGTTTTTTCCTTTCGAAATTGCATATGTATATGGGATTTATTTTTTTAAAAGAGGGTGGTTGAAATAAGCTGAATGCTCACTAAAGCGAAGAAATTTCGAAACAAAATTTTTTGGTATTTGTTCGCTAATCAAAGAAAATTCGAATGTTTGCTAAAACTTCGAGCTTCGAAATTCTCTCGATAGTTTTTAGAATGTGTGACGGTAGCAGAATGGACTGTTACGGCCTGTCCCACGATGTCACCAGAAATCGTTCGATCGACAACTTGTATTGCAAACAACAATAAAATTAGAAAATTTGTTTTAGTTTTCAATATAAGTATTCGATCGAACTATTTCTGGTGACATCGTGGGACAGGGGGTTAGTTTAGAGGTACCAAGTTGGATGCATGACAGCACTGTAAGTTAAAAAATAAAATAAGAACACAAACCTACATGTATGCAATAATTGAACAAAAAGAAAAATTTGTCACGATCACGGTTGCCAGAAATGCAGATTTATCTGGATTTTGCCATCCAAAAAGACGAAATCCAGATTTGAAGATTTTTGCCCTAAAAACGCAGATTTTTCAACTCCAATTATAGTGCATTTTGTACATTTTTCCTATTACTGTTACTACTTTTTGTTTATTTTATGTGTGGACGACTCATAGTTTAGAAAGTTAATATTTTGAACTTAGAAGGCATCATTGAAGAAATAGAAGAAGTAATTTTGGCAAGCTTCTGGAAACAAATATCTGATACAAGAGGAGCTTATTCTGATTACGATTTTGTACCCTGAGCTCTTATTCAAAATGTAATGTTTTATCCACATTAATTTGCATATATGGAAAGAATTTTCTTTCAGTCAAGTGAACTCGAATGAAACAAAACTTCAGAGACCTTTGGATAGTTATGCAATAAATTAAATTAATTTTTGTATAATTTTTTTGTATATCCGCGATTTCTTTTCTCATTCATTTTATATTGATGGCATGGAATTTTTATTTGTTCGTTTGTTATATGCATTTCGTTTCTCTTAAAGAAAGGCGGTTTTTCCATAAGCAAAGTTTAATTTGCAAAGGCTTGAGTTTGTAGGAGAGAAGAGAAAATAGATCTTATTCTATACTCTTTATTCTTCAACAAACTCAAGACTTTGCAAAGAAAACTTTGCGTGTGGTAAACCAATGTGGCATCTGATTGTAAAAACGTAATGAGATACAAAATCGAATATGTTATCCTGCAAAGATTTTTGCTTATTCTGCCGTATTCATCAAAAAAGTTTTAGTTTACAAAAGGTTTACAAAACAAGCTTTGTATGGAAATTTGTTTGTTAAAGACTATAATACAAGTATTAATACTTTTGACGAAAATTCATCCCTGGTCGTATATATGATTCAAAAATTTCAAAAAACAATAACAACTCAACATGTCAGAGCTGCATTTTCCACAAACGTATTAATACTTGTATTACAGTCTAAAGCGACCTTAAGCATTTTGTAACCCAAAATAATTTTTATGAATATTGCCTATTATGTTTGTGTACGTAATTCTTAATAACATATTTATAGTCCTTCTATAAACATATGAAGTTTTATTTCAAAATATTTTTGGTTGAAGTCTTAAGCAGAAACGCGAAATGGACATTCTTCGAACATTAAAGGCTTACATATATTCATAAAAAAATAAAATGTGATAGAAAGTTATTTAAAAAAAGATTTTATAAAAACTTTAAATAAAATACATTTCAAGACGAGTTTAAATTTTATAAATATGGGCAATAAAAAAATATTTATATTACACATGTACATCAATATTTATGTAATATTTAAATAATAATTTATAAAAAAGTTGTTTTAAAAATAACATTTGAAGATTTTTTTAAGATTTCAAAAATAAAATGCAAATTTTTCGTGAAAAATTTTTAAATGTTCAGATTTTAGCCTTAGAAATTCTGGCAACACGATAGCCCAAAGGATGTGTGTTAGTCTGTTAGAATGGAGGCTACTACCATGTTCAAAGCCTTCAGCGTGAGTTAAGGGGTTAAAAATAAATAAAATAATTAAGTTAAAATAAATAAATAAAAAAAATTAAAATTTTTACTTTTTCTGCTGCTTTTTTGAGATATCGAAATAAGTTCGATATACATATTCTCACTTTTGATATTGCTAGCAAAACTTCGAGATAGAATGTTTTTGGGACAAAACTGAGCGAAAGGTGGACTTTTTTCGATTAATTTTTGAGTGTCACTTTCGATAGTTTTAGTCGATAAATGTTCGAGATATATTCGAAATCGATATCAATAACGAAAGTCTTGGTCAACTGGGAATAGGCATTATGCGCGTGTTTGGTAAAACAATAGGTGTGTTTTTTTACTTTTGCAGTAAATGAGTAGTTACTGCGAAAATTTTAAAATTTACTCTCAAAAGGAGCTGTTACTGAAAATAGTAGGCGAATGGAAAAATATTAAAAATTAGTAAGATTAAAGAAAGACATAGTATTGAAAAATATATAAACTTTTGACTATTCAACTCTTTTAATTATTGGTACTATATACAATCTAATAATAAATTTTGTAATTTCTTTCATGTAATAATTGCAAATAATTTCTTTTTGATTTCCTTGTTTTGTTGCTGTTTAAATTAAAAAATATTAATGTTAATAGATCTGCATTTTGGCAACCGTGAATTTGGCAGATCATATCACGAAACAAGCAAATAAAAAAACTCGGTATCAGCTGGCGCTTCGAGGTAACCTGTATTATTTTATCATGGATCATACACACAACGTGTGTCTGTATATATATGAGTGACGTTTGTGTACCCTCCCATGCGTAGGAAGAAGCAATTATCACTATTTTCTTCTTTACTTTTATACCTGTAATAACTGAAACAAATTTCTTGCAAACAGTGTTGTTTAGCGTTTGTTTTAGAAGACTTCGCTGCAGTAAAGCATTTGGAAAATCCTTCATGTCTTGAAATTCTTTTAAATGGTCTTTTGTGGGGGGTCTATAATATATAATATTGATAGTAATTTTGTCCCAAAATCTAAATGTAAGGCAGCAGAAGCAGACACCACTTCCAGAGTAATAATTAAATTTACCAATTAAATTATATTGATTGCAATCAGACCTGGGCAAAATGCATTACTTTTGCATTAGCATTAAATTAAAAAAAAAAAATGCAAATGCAAATTTATTGAATTAACACTAAATCGTATGCTTTTAATGCATTATTTTTTCCATTGAATTAAAATCCCCTCAAAGTAATGCATTAATATTGCATTGGCATTAAATTTGATATTTTTAATGCACTATTTTTTGCATTGAATTAAAGTATCCTCAAAATAATGCACTAATATTGCATTGGCATTAAATTTAATATTTTTAATGCACTATTTTTTGCATTGAATTAAAATCTCGTCAAGGCAATGCATTAATATTGCATTGGCACTAAATTACACGTAAAAAATGCACTAATTTTGCATTAGCACTAATGAAGTAATGCAATATGATTCCATTATCACTAAAACATATTGTGCACACAAAATTAAATAAAGGGTGAACAAAACAAATGGTGATTAAAGAATACAGTAAACTTCACATTGAGACCACCTACATATGAAAAATATTCATTGAACATACATATCGCACTTACGGCCCTTTTCAGAATGTACAATTAAAAGCGAAGAGGGACTTTAACGAGAAGTTTTGTATGAAGAACTGTCAGTTAAAGTTCACGTCAACTCTTAACCATACATTATGAAAAGGAAGGTTAATCAACAAGGGAGTATTAAGTCAAAATTTTAAAATTTTCAGTAGAGACGAAAAACTGTTTGTGGTTACATTTTAGGAAAATTTAAAAATCCAAATACATCATGGTGAGCAAATTCCATTTGAAAATATATGTACATTGTTTTTATTTTAAAACCTTGAAATTATTATATAAGAATATCTATGTTTTGAAAAGAGTCGCAAATCAGAAAAAATTTGAGCAATTTCATCATAAAAAAACTTTCATTTCGTATTAAAATCATAAAGTAAAAAAAATTTATCAACAAAAGAGTGATCAAAATACGTTGAAATCTTTTCAGTAGTTGTTAGTTGGTTTCCTGCAAAAAGTGAGATATCAAAAATTTTGACTTAATACCCTCTTGTTGATTAAGTGAGATGTGCATGTTCAATGAATATTTTTCATTTGTAGGTGGCCTCAATGTGAACTTTACTGAATTTTTTAATTTTTATTTGTTTTGTTCATCCTTTGTTTAATTTTATTATGTACAATAGGTTTTAGCGACAATGCAAACATATTGTATTACTTCATTAGTGGCAATGCAAAATCAGTAAAATTTTTACTTGTAACTTAGTGCCAATGCAATATTAATGCATTACCTTGAAGTGATTTTAATTCAATGCAAAAAATAGTGCATTAAAAATATGAAATTTAATGCTAATGTAATACTAGTGCATTACTTTAAGGAAATTTTAATTCAATGCAAAAAATAGTGCATTAAATATATCAAATTTAATGCCAATGCAATATTAATGCATTACTTTGAGGGGATTTTAATTCAATGGAAAAAATAATGCATTAAAAGCATACGATTTAGTGTTAATTCAATAAATTTGCATTTTCATTGATTTGGTTTAATTTAGGAAAATGCTCAATGCATTACCTTATTTAATGCAAATTTCCCAGGTCTGATTGCAATCATTTGCATTTCTCATAAAATTTATTAAAATTGTTTGTTTTTAAATATTAATGTTTTTTATAATACAACTAATTTTTTAACTTGATTACTATTAATTTTGGGATGTTGCAATCGATTTTTTTTAGTTTCTTCATATTCCAATGGATGGACTCTTCTCCGATGATTATACATACTAGAACTACCTTTAAATGTTTGAGGACAATGTGTACACTGATACAGATCTTTTCCAGTATGATTTGCAGTATGTTCACGCAACGCTCTAGGAGATTTAAAAGCCTTTTCGCAGTATGTGCATTTATATTTACGTTCATCTACATGTACGACTCTTTTGTGTTTCGATAAGGCACGTTCACTTGCAGTAACTTTACCGCAAATACCGCAAATGTATATAGTTGTACAATCGTTGTGGTAGGAATCCTGGTGACGTTTAAGGATAGTTCTTGACGCGAGTTCAAGACCACAAACATCACAAGGGAATTTTGGGCGTTCAATGCCAGCATGCTCCATGAGATGTTTCTTTAGAGCATAGTGTCCATGAATGGTTTTACCACACTGGTCGCAAACGCGATCAACATTATGTACATGTCTAATATGCATTTTAAGCAATTGTTCGGCAACATATCCCTTACCACACTCAGAGCAAATAAAATCCTTACTTCCCGTGACATGTGTAAGCAAATGTCGTTCTAACGATTGTTTACGTTTGAAAAGCTTTTCACAATTGTCACATTTTAATTGTTTTGTGTCTTCGTGCATTACTTTAATATGTCGTTTGAGCATGTCTTTAGTCGAACTACACTTTCCGCATACATCACATTTGTGAGTTTCTGGTTTAAGATGAAATTGAATGTGGTTCACCAGGCGATCTCGTCCGAAGAATTTTTTTTCGCAACATTTTATATAAACCCTTGTTTTATGTTTCTCATTGAAGTGACTGCGTAATTTATGAAAATTATTAGCGGTTTCACTACATATATCACATACTAAGTCAGGTTTCCATTCAGCTATAAAAGCATCCGAAACTCTAGTCTTTCTTTTTTCTGACTTTCTGTCACTTCTAATTTCATATGGTAATTCATTTTGATCCTTCGTTTCGTCAATCTCTTGCGATAGTTTACTCTTTTTCGGTTCTTTTTCTTTTCCATTGGCTTGGTTATCTATCGATTCTGTAGTATCTTCCAACACTGTCATTGATTCTGTTTTCAAACTTTGGTTTTCGAAATAATCAAGTCGATCGTCTTCATCCTTGGTTGCGTTAATCTCTTGCGATAGTTTGCTCTTTTTCGGTTCTTTTTCTTTTCCATTGGCTTGGTTATCTATCGATCCTGTAGTATCTTCCAACAGTGTCATTGATTCTGTTTTCAAACTTTGGTTTTCGAAATAATCAAGTCGATCGTCTTCATCCTTACTTACATCAAAACTTTCATTATAGTGGGTATTTGTATCCACATTTTCACAATCTTCTACTTTTATTTCAATAGGAAAATTTTCTATTTGATATTTATGTTCTTCTATCGATTCTGTAGTATCTTCTAACATTGCCATTGATTCTGTTTTCAAACGTTGGTTTTCGAAATAATCAAGACGATCGTCTACATCATTACTTACATCAAAATTTTCATTATAGTGAGTATCCACATTTTCACATTCTTCTGGTTTTATTTCAATAGGCAAAGTTTCTATTTGCTCTTTATGTTGCCAAAGCATTCGAGTTTTCAACACAGTTTGCTGAAATTCATAAAAATCGTTTATGTGATACCAACAGTCTTCACAAAGAACCTGAATATGGTGAAGATTCGAGTTTCCTTCATCTGTGAGCAACTAAAAACAATGCATAGAAAAATGGAAGTTCATCATAATTTTGTTTATGAGCATGGATGGGCATACATATTTATGCATGTATGTTCATATAGACATACATATGTTTGTTTATATGAATGTACATATGTATGTATGTATATTCATTCCTTACCATGGGATCAAAATATTTAACTGTAGTCTCGTAGAATTTATTGCATTTTCCCAATTCATTTCTTAGTAATTTATAATCATCACATGGAGTGCAGCACAAACTACAACATTGTTTTGTTGACATATTTAATTAATATCCACAAACAGAGAACGAAGCCGATCGGCACTGAACTTGAAATGTACTCGAGGATGCCACCTAGTAAAGTATAGTCCCCTGGCAATCGTGTAGATATTGTACGCTTTATTGCTTACACCTTCTACTCTGCTTCTATACCTAACGCTGCAGCCACACCGTCAATATATCGCTTTCAATTTCATTACACAGATTGTGTGTCAAAATTCCTTGAAATTCATAGCTGTGACACAAATTGATAGTAAATTTCATTTTTTAAATGTTACCGATGAAGAAAAAACACAAATTGGTAGCTTCTATTAATGTATGCTGTAACCAGCTTTTTAAATTGAAAATTAAATTGCCATATAAATGGATAGGTGAATATGAAAGAAATCTAGTTGTCAATTTAAAAAGTTAAATGGAATTGAAAGGCAAACTTTTAACGTGTGGCCCCCAAATAACCTGAAATGCTATTATAACTTGAAGCTACGACTGCACTGTTAAAAAGAATGCACTAACAATTATGTTACAACTCAAAAAAAGCTTTATATGGTTTGGAGCAATTTTCCGTAGTCCTATGTGGAACATTGTTGTCAGATCTTTCGTTACACTACAAATTTAGCTGATATTTGTTCTTCATGACAAATTTCATATAACATACACAAAATTATTTTTCAATACTATGTTCACATTTAGGTGTTTAACATGATAATGAAACATCATTCAAAATTAACATCAACAGTTATTGATCAAACATAATAAGTCCGCAACTTCAGGAATAATCGTTGTCAAATTATCAAAGCCCATGATCAAATCTACGGCAGTAACTTCAAATGCTCTATAGTTTTAGTTTTATTTTCTTTTGTGCTTATTTTTCTTTGTAGTTTTGTTCACAAAATGTATGAAATTTATTGAAAAACGCTGACAAAATAAAATAGATCTCTCGACTGTTTTCTGTTGCTAGTTTCTTGTGTCAATTTGGTCTACACCTAACATAATGTGTAAGATGAGAAGGATGAATGCAATCGCAGAGAGAATTATGTAACGTATAACTTCAAATTAGTGTCATTTCAATATTATATGTATAATTTTTTTTATGAGAGCGTTGTAACCATACGTCTACACCTGATATATTTTTATCATGTGTCGCTTAAGCTATTTTAGCGGTTATGGCTCGATATGTATGTACATACATATCATTACCTTAAAATATGAAGGTTATAACTAATTTTTTTAAATCGAGGTTCTTGTATATTTCGCTAGAACATCTACACCCAAAAAAAAAGTTTTAAAATCAAGAAGAAACAATTTGATTTTAAAAACATAACCTTTATGAAATATCAAAGTTGTTGTCTTTTTCAAACAAAAAATATTCTTTTTTGATTTCAAAATATTTTTCATTTTTAAAACAAGAATGAACATTTTTAAAGTAACAAAAAACAAACTTAGTTCTATTTTATAAAGGTTACGTTTTTAAAATCAAATTATTTCTTCTTGATTTTAAAACTTTTTTTTTGGGTTTAGTATAAAAAACATTCTTATTTTAAAAAATGCTGCATTTAAAAAAGAAAACGCAAATTTCTTGTTTTAAGAATGCTTCGTTATAAAAATAAGAATGTTATGTATTAATGTTATATGAAACATTCTTATTTTAACAATTATTTTTAAAAATGCTGCTTTTAAAAAAAAAATGCAAATTTCTTGTTTTAAGAATGCTTTTTCGATACATTATAATGTATCGAAAAATGTAAAAATCACGATTAAAAAAAAATAATGAGCTACGGCATTTCTATATTAAGGTAACGATATATTTTCAGAACTATGAAATATGTAAGTTGGTTCTTTTCCCACAATTGTTTTACATAGCTCTAAAACAATACCCGAGTTTTTTATTTTTCATCATTTTTAAATACTAGATACGCTTTTTGTAAACTAAATTAACGATATATTATCTATGTAAATTTTTTGAGTAATATTTATTATTAATATACAATTTATTTACATATTTAAATGTATTTATCTAAATTTTTATTTATTAATTTTGTTCAAATGTGAATTATACAAACAAATGTGCTTTGTGAAAATATAAATTACTATGCCGACTTGAATCGACTTTAAGCCGCCGCCGACTTTTTTTCTTAAGCCGCCGCCGTGGATAATTATTCGGCTTCAGTCGACTTTCAGCCGCCGCCGTTAATATTTTGCTCAACCGCCGCCGCCGACAAAAAAGTGTCGGCTTCGTTCTCTGTCCACAAAAGTTAATAGGACAAATTTTTTAGCAGAGCTATTAACGAAGACCTGCGCCGATCGACTGAGAGCCCACTACTCCGAGCCGCTGAAGTCTTGACCAGCCGCCGCCGCCATTTATTTTTCGGCCAATAAGCGGCAGGAAATTAGTCGCCGATTAATATGTTTTAGCAAGAGAAACATAAATAATAAAATAATAATAATCAAATAAATAAATTGAAATCTCCTTTACGTATTCCTCCATTGCCAACAATGACCTAATCAAATCCAGTTATAGCAGAACATATCACGAATTCAAACACTTTTTTTATTGCATAGGTAGATCTCGAATGCTCTTTCGAAAAACAACGCAATTTTACAGTGAGAACAAATATACTTCCTGACAAAAAGAACATATCCCCATGAGCAGATAAAATCATTAGTATATAGTGACATCGAACAATATACTAAAGATGGGTTCAAAATATATGCCACGGCTGCTTCCATCAATGTGTATACATCCGGCATACAGAGGATTAAATTGTGGCCATGATTCAGAACAAAATATCTCACTCAAACATTGAAAAATGTCATATAGTATGGATTCCAAGGCATGTTGGCATTTCCTACAATGAAAATGCTGATGACTCCGCCAAAAAAGCTTTAAGAGGCTTTAAGAGCCATAAGAAATCAATTAAGGAATAAATGGAACGATCGATATTGTTGATTATATGTATTTATATACTTGTATCGTAGTTACTTTTTACAAGAATATTGTAGTAACATTATTAAATGTTGTTATCTATGATATTATTTTTTCATTAACTTTTCACTTCAATAAAAACCTTTGTATTATAAACATCAACATTTAACTGGTTATGGGCCCAGAATACTTTTGCGAAGACACTATCTAGAAGGATAAAAACGTTCAAGGATTTTATCAAGACGCCTAGAAGGATAAAACGTTTAAATCAAGACGTCTAGAAGGATAAAAACGTTCAAGTATTTTATCAAGACGCCTAGAGGGATAAATCGTTTCAAGACGCTTAAAAGGATAAATTGTTTAAGATTTTATCAAGACGCCTAAAAGGATAAAACGTTTAAATCAAGACCCCTAGAAGGATAAAACGTTTAAATCTAGACCCCTAGAAGGATACAACGTTCAAGGATTTTATCAAGACGCCCAGAAGAAGAGGAAATAAAGAAGATAAATTAATTAAGACGTTGAAGGATTATAGAAGGACAAGGAATTCAAATAACGGTTAAAGGATTAAGAAATAAATAAATCAAGGTAAGACTTAATATGGATGATTTTAAAATTGAAAAACTACGTGGAGCTGTGAATTGGAGTTCTTGGAAGTTCCAGATGTGTCTAATTTTAAAATCCATGGATCTTTATAAATTTGTGGATGGATCTTTTCGGGAGCCTATTAATACAGGTGAAGGTGGCGATGTAGGTAATGCAGATTTCTTGTAAATTTACAGGCATGGGAGAAAGCTGATATAAAGGCTCAAAGGATAATAATTACATCAATTGACGGTATAATTATGAAATATTTAATGTGTTGCAAGGAAGCATTTGAGATGTGGCAGAAGCTTAATTATATACATGAATCACAGTCTGAAGTTAGCATACATTTGTTACAGCAACGATTCTACGAATTTAAGAAAAATTCTGCCGACTCTATGGAAATGCATATTGCTAAAATAGAGGAATTTGCCGAAAGGTTAAAAAATTTAGGTGAACCATTGACTGATAACATGATTATAACGAAGATTTTGATGACATTACCGTCCACATATAATCATTTTGTTAGGGCTTGGAAATCAACGGAAGAAAGTAGAAGAAATATTTCAAATTTAACTAATCGTATAGTATTAGAACAGTCGCGATTAAGTCGGGAACTAGAAAGTGCTGAAGCTTTTACAACAAAACGACAAAGTCCTTGTGAAAATAAAAAGAGGGCAGCAAAATGTTTC
Organism: Tachina fera; assembly: GCA_905220375.1. NCBI lineage: Eukaryota > Metazoa > Arthropoda > Insecta > Diptera > Tachinidae > Tachina > Tachina fera. Next base: position 80,882,767 of record LR999966.1, read on the forward strand.
AAATGCAATAAGGAAGGTCATTGGAAAAAAGATTGTCCTTTGTGGAATAAAACTAAGAATTATAAAAGTTATAATTCAAAGTTCAATGATTATAAAACTTTTAATTCAAAGTCCAGTGCCTTTATGAGTGACTGATCAAGTGCTTTTAATATAAACGAACCGTGTTTAGTAGATTCTGGAGCTTCTGAACACATGACCTCTCATAGGAGGTCATCAGTTCGAAAAAGCATCCAAAATAAAAATTGGAGATGGAACTACTCTAAACGCAGTTGGTGAAGGAAATATTCACTCTTATTCCAGTTGTTGTCATCGACGTCATTTTAACACAATACCAAAAAATTGGGCCTTGTTTACTCGCTCTCTAGAAAAATTTTGCGCAACTGACAATCTATTTCCGTTCACTAAGGTCTAGAAAATAGAATAAACCTGCCAACACGAGTCAGTTGTTTTCAATAACGTATATATTAGCACCAAATTTTTGGTGTTGTGTTAAAGTGACGTCGATGGCGACAACTGGAATAAGGGTGATTAATATTTTGGTTAATACTTATGATGGATGGAAAGAAAAATATTTGGAAAATGTTCTCTTAGTACCAGATATGAAAGTTAATTTATTTTCTACAACAGCTGCTATGGACAAAGGATATGTTATGAAGTTATTGAAATACTTTGTTTTGTAAACACTCTTCAATTGTAAATCAGTTTTTCTTAGAAATTATATATTAGTTTCTTATTTCAATATTGTTATAAAAAATATTTTTTTATTATTAATTCTGAATTGTACCTTTAATATTGTTAACACGAAATTAAAAAAAATAAAAAACTACTAAAGGTTATGGGCGACCAACGAAAGGAAGTTCCTCATGGTATAGTTCAATTTAATGGAACTGGTTACTAAAACTGGTCTTTTCGGGTAAAAATGTACTTGGATGCTATAGATGTTTTAGAAGCAGTGGAAACAAATCAGCCAGAAAGCCCTGAAGAGAGAAGTAAATTTATAGAAACAGATAAAAAGGCAAAGTCGGTACTGGTGAGCTGCATATCAGATGATTATTTGGATTATATTCGTGATAAGTCCACATAAAAAACTATGTGGAATGCATTAAAAGAAGTTTTTGCTGTAAAATCATCAACGAGCCAAACAATTATTCGAAAGCAATTAGCAAGATTAAAGCTGTCGGATAACACAAAAATGAAGGACCATTTTATTGAATTTGATAGCCTTGTAAGGCAACTGAAGTCCGCTGGTGCAGAATTAGCTGAAAGTGATTTAGTGTCACAGCTTTTTGTAAGTCTTCCTGATAGCTATGATCCATTGGTGACCGCTTTGGAGAATATAAGGGAAGAAGAACTAACACTTCAATTGGCAAAACAACGCTTACTCGCAGAAGAAAGAAAAAGATCAGATCGAAATGATTCAAATGATGAGTCCAAGGGAGCTGCTGTGTTTGTGGCTAAGAAGAACAAATTTTATAAATTTAATGGTAAATGCCATAACTGCGGAAGGGAAGGACATATGAAGATAAATTGCCGATTCAAAAAGGAAGCTAATTTAGTAAAACAAAGGCAAGAGGACCATCAAGATGCCCATGGTGTAAATTCTCAAGAATTGCATGATGACCCTGTTTGCTTTATTGCTAATAAGGTAGATGAAAATTTTGAAATGAATTTTATTTTGGATTCGGGTTCAAGTGATCATTTGGTAAATGATCGAAATTTTTTCAAACAACGTAACTAGTTTAAAGAATCCGGTAAGAATAAATGTAGCCAAGGAAAATGAAATGCTTATTGCTAATGAGGTTGGTGATATTATTGGATACACAAATTTTGGGAAGCAAGTAAACTTGAAGGATGTGCTGTATGTACCAAATCTCAGGGAGAACCTTTTATCAGTCAGAAGATTGACAAAACCTGGGTTTGAAGTTATTTTTAAAGAAAATAATGCAACAATTTTACATGAAGGTAGTGATTTAGCTTTAGCAGAATTGAAAGGTAATGTTTTAGAAATTACGTTAAATATATTTAAAAGTGTAAACTTATGTAATCGTGATGAAAGTAAATTATGGCATAGTAGATTAATGAGTCGTAATGGAATGATTTTGGATATCGGTAAAGTGAAACATTTCGGTTTATGTGACATTTGCATTAAAGGGAAACAGAGTCGTGATCCATTTAATGGTGTTCATAACCGATCTATTCGCGTTTTAGAAAGAATTCATACTGATGTATGTGGTCCGATTTATCCTAATGCTAATGAGGGGTATCGGTATTTTGTATCGTTTATTGATGAGTACACTCATTTTGCAATGATTTACTTATTAAGAAAGAAATCTGAAGTTTTTGAAAAATTTAAACTGTACGAAGCTCTTGTGGCAGCAAAATTTGGTAAACAAATTTCTATTCTACGTTGTGATCAAGGCACTGAGTATCATTCCAATGAGCAAATGGTATATTATCAACAGAAGGGAATACAAATCGAAAATTCTATTGCGTATTCACCACAACAAAATGGGATTTCGGAGCGTTTTAATAGAACAGTTATTGAAAAAGTGAGAACTATGTTAATAGAATCAAATGTTCCTAAATGGTTGTGGGGAGAGGCAACATTAACGGCTGCATACCTTATAAATAGATGTCCAACTAGAACTTTAAAAGAACCGAAAACTCCAGCCGAAATGTGGTAGCATAAAAAAATTGCGAATATTTGGTTGCAAAGCTTATGCTTGGATACCAGAACAAAAGAGAAGAAAACTCGATGGAAAAAGTCAGGAAGGCGTCATGACAGGTTATACGAGTAAATGGTTATAGAATTTTTAATAACTCAACAAAAAAAATTTTACAGCTCGTGATGTCAAATTTGTCGAGACAGACTTCCCATTTCAGATTAGTATTAAATTAGAAAAACCTCAAATTATTGCTATTTGCAGTATTGAGCAAGAGAGGGAAAATAGTGATGCTCTCATAGCTGCAAATGAACCACCCGAAACAAATGATGTGGAAGATGAGTCCTCTAGAATTCAGCCTGAAGTTTTAGAAAATAGTGATGCTGTCATAGCTGCAAATAAAACACCCAAAACAAATGACGCAGAAGATGAGTCCTCTAGAATACGGCCTGAAGTTTTAGCTTTACATGATAGTAGCAATATATCAGAAAGTAATAATGATATTGAAGTTTTTTCTTCACATGATAGTGAAAAAGTATCGGGAGATACTGTCAATAATACGCCGGCATTAAGACGGAGTACTAGAGGCTTAATTCCCAAATTATTTACAGACTATTTTACAAGTTACAGTACAGAAATACATGAACAGCCTATCGCTGATGTTCCAGGAAGCTTTGATGAAATAGCAGGTCGTAAAGACAACAATAAATGGATGGAAGCTATAAATGAAGAGCTAAAATAAATGAAAGATAATAATGTGTGGACCATAGTTGAAAAACCTAAAAATATTAAGCCATTAACATCAAAATGGGTATTTCGAATCAAGAAAAATGAAAATGGAGATATCTCAAGATATAAAGCAAGGTTGGTAGCAAAAGGTTTTCTACAGGAATACGGAATAGATTATGAAGAAACTTTTGCACCTGTTGCTAAGCTAACAACAATTAGAACTGTATTAGCTGTTGGAGTTCAAATGAAATTTTATTTTCATCAAATGGATGTGAAAACCGCGTTTCTTCACGGTGATCTGAAAGAAAATATTTACATGCAGGCACCAAATGGAGTAAAGATAAAAGATAATTGTGTTTATAAATTGAATAAATCACTATGGTTTGAAACAAAGTCCAAGGTGTTGGAATGAGAAAATTTATAATTACTTGATAGAAATTGGCTTCACGAGATCAAATCATGACTACTGTTTATATGTACGAGATACAAGTTGTAGTACAATATACTTAATACTTTATGTCGATGATCTACTTATTTCAGGCAGACATTTTGACGATGTAAATGCTTTGAAACTCCAATTGTCAAAAAGATTTGAAATGACAGATTGTGGAGAGCTAAAGTTCTTCTTAGGAATAAAAATTCAGTATAATCGTGACAACGGCATAATGGAACTATCTCAAGAATCAAATATCGATAGCATTTTACGAAAATTTTATATGGAGCAATGTAAACCTGCTAGAACGCCAATGGAAAAATTGTCTGAGGTACCAAAGTCTGAAATAACTAATAAACCATATCGTGAGTTATTGGGAAGCTTAATATATGTAATGCTTTGTGTGCGTATGTATGTATGCTTCCATATTGGATATATGGGTCGTTATCAACAAGCCCCTACTGAAGGTAATTGGAAAATGCTCAAAGGAATACTACGATACGTTAGTGGAACAAAACATATGAAATTACAAATAATAAGAAATAGTAATGCTAAACCTTTAATAGGGTACGCAGATGCAGATTGGGGATCTGATCATGTGGATAGAAAATTAGTGAGTGGATACATTTTTCAAATTTATGGAAATACTATTTCTTGGTCAAGTAAAAAACAAGCAACAGTAGCTACGTCGTCTTCTGAAGCAGAGTACATATCTCTTTTTGGATGATTTGAGGATATTAAAAAGTAACTATTCAGTTCCAATATACGAAGATAACCAAGGATGCATTTTTATGTCGAAAAATACCGAATGCAAGAGATCCAAGCATATCGATATTAAATACCATTTCATTCGAGATCATATAACTCAAGGTAATATAAATGTAGAATATATTACAACAAATGATCAACTTGCAGATATTTGTACAAAAGTATTAGGAATTGTGAATTACCAAATTTTTAGAAATAAATTGCAATTATCAGAGTGAGAGAGGGTATTGAAATACTTTGTTTTGTAAACACTCTTCAATTGTAAATCAGTTTATCTTAGAAATTATATATTAGTTTCTTATTTCAATATTGTTATAAAAAATATTTTTTTATTATTAATTCTGAATTGTACCTTTAATATTGTTAACACGAAATTACAAAAATATATAACTACAAAAGAAGTCAAATAATAATCGATGTACTTTTATTCGAGATAATAAGGTTCAAGCAATTGGGAATCGAAAAGGAAACTTATTCGAATTACAAATGAAGGTCGTAATGAAAAGACAGCAGCACAATTTTAATGCGAGCAATACCACGAATAGTAACAAGATATTCTACGAAAGTTTTGAACGTTTGTACATCAAAATATGAAACATATAAGCGAACTATTAAAATCAAGAAACATTGAATATTATGATGATGTTAAAAACAAAATATGTGAAGGATGCTGTTTAGGTAAGCAGCATAAGTTACCATATTACTCAAGTGAAAATAAATCCCAAGTTCGATATATGTACATATTCTCACTTTTGATATTGCTAGCAAAACTTCGAGATCGAATGTTTTTGGGACAAAACTGAGCGAAAGGTGGACTTTTTTCGATTAATTTTTGAGTGTCATTTTCGATAGTTTTAGTCGATAAATGTTTGAGATATATTCGAAATCGATATCAACAACGAAAGTCTTGGTCAACTGGGAAAAGGCGCTATGCGCGTGTTTGGTAAAACAATAGGTGTGTTTTTTTTTACTTTTGCAGTAAAATGCAGTAAATGAGTAGTTACTGCGAAAATTTTAAAATTTACTCGAAAAAAATATGCGAACGGAAAAATAGTAAAAATTAGTAAGATTAAAGAAACAGCTGACTCCTATTCCACATAGTGCTGAAAAATATATAAACTTTTGACTATTCAACTCTTTTAATTATTGGTACTATATACAATCTAATAATAAATTTTGTAATTTCTTTCATGTAATAATTGCAAATAATTTCTTTTTGATTTCCTTGTTTTGTTGCTGTTTAAATTAATAAATATTAATGTTAATAGATCTGCATTTTGGCAACCGTGAATTTGGCAGATCATATCACGAAACAAGCAAATAAAAAAACTCGGTATCAGCGCTTCGAGGTAACCTGTATTATTTTATCATGGATCATACACACAACGTGTGTCTGTATATATATGAGTGACGTTTGTGTACCCTCCCATGCGTAGGAAGAAGCAATTATCACTATTTTCTTCTTTACTTTTATACCTGTAATAACTGAAACAAATTTCTTGCAAACAGTGTTGTTTAGCGTTTGTTTTAGAAGACTTCGCTGCAGTAAAGCATTTGGAAAATCCTTCATGTCTTGAAATTCTTTTATATGGTCTTTCGTGGGGGTCTATAATATTGATAGTAATTTTGTACCAAAATCTAAATGTAAGGCAGCAGAAGCAGACACCACTTCCAGAGTAATAATTAAATTTACCAATTAAATTACATTGATTGCAATCATTTGGCATTTCTCATAAAATTTATTAAAATTGTTTGTTTTTAAATATTAATGTTTCTTATAATACAACTAATTTTTTAACTTGATTACTATTAATTTTTGGATGTTGCACTCGATTTTTTTTAAATTCCTCATATTCCACTGGATGGACTTTTATCCTATGATTATACATAGTAGCACTACCTTTAAATGTTTGAGGACAATGTGGACACTGATACAGATCTTCTCCCGTATGAACTGCAATATGTTCACGCAACGATTTAGAAGATTTAAAAGCCTTTTCGCAGTATGTGCATTTATGTTTACGTTCTTCTACATGTACTACTTTTTTGTGTTTCGCTAAGCCATGTTTACTTGCAGTAACTTTACCGCAAATACCGCAAACATATATAGTTGTACCATCGTTGTGGTAGGAAGCCTTGTGACGTTTAAGAATAGTTCTTGACGAGAGTTCAAGACCACAAACATCACAAGGGAATTTAGGGTGCTCAATGCCTGCATGATCCATGAGATGTTTCTTTAGAGCATAGTGTCCATGAATGGTTTTACCACACTGGTCGCAAACGCGATCAACATTATGTACATGTCTAATATGCATTTTAAGCAACTGTTCGGCAACATATCCCTTACCACACTCAGAGCAAATAAAATCCTTACTTCCCGTGGCATGTGTAAGCAAATGTCGTTCTAACGTATGTTTACGTTTGAAAAGCTTTTCACAATTGTCACATTTTAATTGTTTTGTGTCTTCGTGCACTACTTTAATATGTCGTTTGAGCATGTCTTTAGTCGAACTACACTTTCCGCATATATCACATTTGTGAGTTTCTGGATTAAGATGTAATTGAATGTGGTTCACCAGGCGATCTCGTCCGAAGAATTTTTTTTCGCAACATTTTATATAAACCCTTGTTTTATGTTTCTCATTGAAGTGACTGCGTAATTTATCAAAATTATTAGCGGTTTCACTGCATATATCACATACTAAGTCAGGTTTCCATTCAGCTATAAAAGCATCCGAAACTCTAGTCTTTCTTTTTTCTGACTTTCTGTCACTTCTAATTTCATATGGTAATTCATTTTGATCCTTCGTTTTGTCAATCTCTTGTGATAGTTTGCTCTCTTTCGGTTCTTTTTCTTTTCCATTGGCTTGGTTATCTATCGATTCTGTAGTATTTTCCAACAGTGTCATTGATTCTGTTTTCAAACGTTGGTTTTCGAAATAATCAAGTCGATCGTCTTCATCCTTGGTTTCGTCAATTTCTTGCGATAGTTTGCTCTTTTTCGGTTCTTTTTCTTTTCCATTGGCTTGGTTATCTATCGATCCTGTAGTATCTTCCAACAGTGTCATTGATTCTGTTTTCAAACTTTGGTTTTCGAAATAATCAAGTCGATCGTCTTCATCCTTACTTACATCAAAACTTTCATTATAGTGGGTATTTGTATCCACATTTTCACAATCTTCTACTTTTATTTCAATAGGAAAATTTTCTATTTGATATTTATGTTCTTCTATCGATTCTGTAGTATCTTCTAACATTGCCATTGATTCTGTTTTCAAACGTTGGTTTTCGAAATAATCAAGACGATCGTCTACATCATTACTTACATCAAAATTTTCATTATAGTGAGTATCCACATTTTCACATTCTTCTGATTTTATTTCAATAGGCAAAGTTTCTATTTGCTCTTTATGTTGCCAAAGCATTCGAGTTTTCAACACAGTTTGCTGAAATTCATAAAAATCGTTTATGTGATACCAACAGTCTTCACAAAGAACCTGAATATCGTGAAGATTCGAGTTTCCTTCATCTGTGAGCAACTAAAAACAATGCATAGAAAAATGGAAGTTCATCATAATTTTGTTTATGAGCATGGATGGGCATACATATTTATGCATGTATGTTCATATAGACATACATATGTTTGTTTATATGAATTTACATATGTATGTATGTATATTCATTCCTTACCATGGGATCAAAATATTTAACTGTAGTCTCGTAGAATTTATTGCATTTTCCCAATTCATTTCTTAATAATTTATAATCATCACATGGAGTGCAGCACAAACTACAACATTGTTTTGTTGACATATTTAATTAATATCCACAAAAGTTAATAGCACAAATTTTTTAGCAGACGAAGACCTGCGCCGATCGACTGAGAGCCCACTACTCCGAGCCGCTGAATAGTCTTGACCAGCCGCCGCCGCCAATTTTTTTCGGCCAATAAGTGCAGGAAGTTAGCCGCCGATTAATATAATGTTTTAGCAAGAGAAACATAAATAATAAAATAATAATAATCAAATAAATAAATAAATAAATTGAAATCTCCTTTACGTATTCCTCCATTGCCAACAATGACCTGATCAAATCCAGTTATAGCAGAACATATCACGAATTCAAACACTTTTTTGACTGCATACATAGATCTCGAATGCTCTTTCGAAAAACAACGCAATTTTACAGTGAGAACAAATATACTTCCTGACAAAAAGAACATTGAGCAGATAAAGGCATTAGTATATAGTGACATCGAACAATATACTAAACATGGGTTCAAAATATATGCCACGGTTGCTTCCATTAATGTGGATACAAACGGCATACAGAGGATTACATTGTGGCCATGATTCAGAACAAAATATCTCACTCAAACATTGAAAAATGTCATATAGTATGGATTCCAAGGCATGTTGGCATTTCCTACAATGAAAATGCTGATGACTCCGCCAAAAAAGCTTTAAGAGGCTTTAAGAGCCATAAGAAATCAATTAAGGAATGAATGGAACGATCGATATTGTTGATTATATGTATTTATATACTTGTATCGTAGTTACTTGTTACAAGAATATTGTAGTAACATTATTAAATGTTGTTATCTATGATATTATTTTTTCATTAACTTTTCACTTCAATAAAAACCTTTGTATTATAAACATCAACATTTAACTGGTTATGGGCCCAGAATACTTTTGCGAAGACACTATCTAGAAGGATAAAAACGTTCAAGGATTTTATCAAGACGCCTAGAAGGATAAAACGTTTAAATCAAGACGCCTAGAAGGATGAAAACGTTCAAGTATTTTATCAAGACGCCTATAGGGATAAATCGTTTCAAGACGCTTAGAAGGATAAATTGTTTCAAGATTTTATCAAGACGCCTAGAAGGATAAAACGTTTAAATCAAGACCCCTAGAAGGATAAAACGTTTAAATCAAGACCCCTAGAAGGATACAACGTTCAAGGATTTTATCAAGACGCCCAGAAGAAGAGGAAATAAAGAAGATAAATTAATTAAGACGTTGAAGGATTATAGAAGGACAAGGAATTCAAATAACGGTTAAAGGATTAAGAAATAAATAAATCAAGGTAAGACTTAATATGGATGATTTTAAAATTGAAAAACTACGTGGAGCTGTGAATTGGAGTTCTTGGAAGTTCCAGATGTGTCTAATTTTAAAATCCATGGATCTTTATAAATTTGTGGATGGATCTTTTCGGGAGCCTATTAATACAGGTGAAGGTGGCGATGTAGGTAATGCAGATTTCTTGTAAATTTACAGGCATGGAAGAAAGCTGATATAAAGGCTCAAAGGATAATAATTACATCAATTGACGGTATAATTATGAAATATTTAATGTGTTGCAAGGAAGCATTTGAGATGTGGCAGAAGCTTAATTATATACATGAATCACAGTCTGAAGTTAGCATACATTTGTTACAGCAACGATTCTACGAATTTAAGAAAAATTCTGCCGACTCTATGGAAATGCATATTGCTAAAATAGAGGAATTTGCCGAAAGGTTAAAAAATTTAGGTGAACCATTGACTGATAACATGATTATAACGAAGATTTTGATGACATTACCGTCCACATATAATCATTTTGTTAGGGCTTGGAAATCAACGGAAGAAAGTAGAAGAAATATTTCAAATTTAACTAATCGTATAGTATTAGAACAGTCGCGATTAAGTCGGGAACTAGAAAGTGCTGAAGCTTTTACAACAAAACGACAAAGTCCTTGTGAAAATAAAAAGAGGGCAGCAAAATGTTTCAAATGCAATAAGGAAGGTCATTGGAAAAAAGATTGTCCTTTGTGGAATAAAACTAAGAATTATAAAAGTTATAATTCAAAGTTCAATGATTATAAAACTTTTAATTCAAAGTCCAGTGCCTTTATGAGTGACTGATCAAGTGCTTTTAATATAAACGAATCGTGTTTAGTAGATTCTGGAGCTTCTGAACACATGACCTCTCATAGGGAGTGGTTTTCTATTTTCTATCAGTTCGAAAAAGCATCCAAAATAAAATTGGAGATGGAACTACTCTAAACGCAGTTGGTGAAGGAAATATTATTTCAGTTGTCGTCATCGACGTCACTTTAACACAATACATCAAAATATAAAACATATAAGCGAACTATTAAAATCAAGAAACATTGAATATTAAGATGATGTTAAAAACAAAATATGTGAAGGATGCTGTTTATGTAAGCAGCATAAATTACCAAATTTCTCCAAAATTCCTGGTGAAATAATTCACGCTGATGTCCGCGGACCTATAGAAGAACTCTCAATCGGAAAATCAAAATATTTTTTGTTGCTGAAAGATGATTTTTCTAGGTTTAAATGGGTATTTTTTCTACAACAAAAGAGTGAAGTTTTTGAACGTATTAGAAACTTCCTATCGAAGATGAAAAAAATGGACCAATTTCTTAAAAATTATGGTATACAACACCAGAAGTCTGTACTTTATACTCCTGAACAAAATGGATCGGCTGAAAGAGAAATTCGAGCGGTCGTTGAGTTATCAAGATGTATTTTACAAACTAAACGTCTAAATAAGTTTTTATGGGCAGAAGCTGTACATCATGTTGTTTAAGTATTAAATAAAACTTGACCAAGTTCAATTAAAAATAAATCTCCATATGAACTATGGTTTAAGAAAATTCCTAAAATTTAACATATAAAGGTTTTTGGTACACAAGCTTTTGCACATACTCCAAAACAAATAGGAAAAAAAATTGGATGCAAAAAGTAAGAAAGCTATTTTTGTCGGATTTGATTTAAACGTTAAGGGATACCGAATATTTTTGGAAAATAAAATTGAAATATATAGAGATGTAATTTTTGGCAATGAACTTGATATAATTGTAAGCAATGAAGCCAACGATGATAGCGTTTGTAATTTAAAATTTCTTGATGAAAGTATTAATAATCAAGAAAATCAAAATTTTGAATTAGAAAATAACATTGAACCAGAAGAAGAGGAAATAAAGCAAGAAGGACTTCAAGAAAATCAAAATCCAATATCTGACGACAGTATGTACATACATATGAACAACAAGCTGTAAAAATACAAGATTTAACTGTTTCTGATACTGAAAATGAAAGTGTAGAAGTTGTTGCAAATGAAATGAATCAACGAAGAACAGAACAAAGCAGATATAATTTGAGATTAATATAGATGACATGTTTATTTCCTTGACGGAAGAATGCTTAGACGAACATGTGAATAAGCTATAAAATCTAAAAATTGTGTCAAATGGAAGAAAGCCATGGATGAAGAGTACAGTGCCGTAATAAAAAACAATACATGGAATCTTTGCAAACTGCCCAAAGGAAGAAAACTAGTAGATTGTCGTTGGGTATATAAAGTCAAACATAATTCTGATAACACAATTGAGCGATATAAAGCTCGCTTAGTGGCCAAAGGTTTGGATTACGAAGAGACTTATAGTCCTGTGGTGAAGTATGAATCTGTTCGCCTTTTACGAGCTGTTGCAGTATCAGAAGGAATGTCAATAAAACAATTTGATATAAAGACAGTGTTTCTGTATGGTAATTTAAATGAAGGAATTTACATGAGGCAGCCAGTGCGATATGTATACGAACCCCAAAAAGTATGTTTATTAAGTTCCAAGATGTTTTAATAAAAAGTTTTACGAAATGCTTTAAAAATTTGGTATGAAAATCAACGATTCCGATGCATGCGTTTTTTATCAAAAATTTAAGGAAATCAAAAATTATATTGGCCATTTATGTTGACGATGCTTTGTTAATATACAATGATGAGAAACTTGCAAATGATCTGCTAGATCATCTCAAAACAAATTTTGAAGTGAAGGAATGTCTCTCCGATTCTACATATTAGAAGAATTATTGATAACCACGACGTAGCTGTCTTACTTTCCCTAGAGCTTTCAAAGGCTTTTGAAAAGGTTGGTCATGATATTTTAATAAACAAACTTTGCACATATTTTGTTCTCTTTATCCGCTTGTATGTTATTATATTCTTACTTATCAGGTCGTTTACAATATGTTCAATGCAGTAACCTTAACTCGAGCTGTCTACGAGTCACTAGTGGCGTACCGCAGGGCTCTGTTATTGGCCCCTTACTATTTATGATATATGTATGTAATTGAGTGATTTCTTTGCTTTACTTGACGGCTTCGAATCTGAAGCCTTCGTTTTTGCAGATGATATACAACTATTATTTAAGGGTCATACGCAGCTTATAGATGTTTTCGAATATGATATTAACACTCTAATGTCCAATGTTTCTAGGTGGATGAGTAACAGCAAACTTAGTATTATTTATTTATTTATTTATTGAACATATTAATGCAAAGTAAATTTGCATAATATGGTGTTGCACAAATATGGGCGGAGTAACGTAGACCATATGCCCAAGATGGTATTAACAGTATTTTATAAGGTTTTGTGACTGACTGTACACGACCTATGTCTTCACATAGGAAGTAGGCAACGTGGTTGTTAAAGAAATTCCACAAAAAACCGCAAGATTATACGGTTATCCGTGGCAGATCAGTCAACCAGTGCGAGCGAGACCAAAAACTCTCGAAGGCCAAACAACACACACAAGCCTGACCGCACTTAAGAAATAATTACGATGACGCGAGAGATGTTCCCCGACCCAGAGCTGCTTAACGACTGTAACTTATTATTAATTCTTCTAAGACCAAAGCGATGATTTTTAAACCATCTAGTGCTACGATTAACCTGTCTATCATGATCAATGGCCAACCCATTGATTTTGTCGATAGTATGAAATGTCTTGGTGTTTTACTAGACAACAAACACTCTTAGTTTCGGACACCATATTAATGGACTAATTTCTAAAATAAACTTCACCTTACGAAGACTTTATGCAATTTTTTTATGCATGTTTTTTTATTTATTGTATCTTCATATATGAACTAACAATAAGTATTCAAATCTTAAATCTAACATATACATAATTAATAGGCCCGACCAATATCAGACATAAGGTTTGTTTCTTTACTCTACGAAAAGCGTTCCCGTACTCGAAAATTGGGTAAATGAGAGAGGTTTAGTGAGAGTAATGTTCTTCTTCTTCTTGCACGAAACAGCCCGTAATTTTTCTTCGTGCTAGTTTGGGCAAACACAAAATCAATCAGCTGTTGAAATATAAAAAATTGCAAATAAAAATTACATTTACCTAAAAACTAAAAAAAAAAAATAGAAAAATTTATGAAAAAATTTTTAAAAACAGGTGGTAGATAAAGCTTTATAAGTTTTTATATGAAATTAAGTAAGTACGTGCGTGTGTATGTACATAAGAATGTGTTTAGTTATGTGTATACGTATGTATGTATATGCAAACATGCATTGACGTTTATTTTCGTGTTAAAATTTTGGTTTTTTGCGTTCCCGTACTTTTGTGCATTTTTGTATATTATTGAGCGAAATTATAGTTTCCTTTACCCAAAAAGTAAAGAAACAGATCTATAACTAAGTGATAGTTGTAAATAATACATAAGTAGTGATAAGCAAAAAAAAAAAGTATTTTCAAGCAGCTTCATTCATCATCATTCATCAATGAATTTATAACTGCCATTACATATTAGAAAGAGCATAGCTTACTCCTTATTGATGTCTAATTTATTATATTGTATTGAGGTATACTCTGGCTGTAGCGCTGAAAATTTAAATAGGTGTGCCTTACTCTTTAACAGAATAATACGCTTTATATACCAACTACGAATTAACGATCATGTTTCTATGCATGCTAATGTTTTTTTTGGGCTGTAGTTTTAAAAACTTCATACAGATTAGATCACTACTTTTCTTTTATAATGTCATGCTCACACTGTTCAGACTATCTATCTCCGTAGACATTTTACGTTTTTGCAAAGTGATAGAAACCCAGCTTCTATTCCCCATTCGAAATCGTCTTATTTATGAAAGATCATTGACTGTACGAGTTGCCAAATGTTGGAATTCACTGCCACGATCCTTAAGAGCATTCCATCTTACTCGTAATTCATTCAAAGGTAAGCTTGTTGAACACTTCTCACAATTGAACTGATCTAGATTCTGAATACATATAGTTAACTTCATGCGCAATATATCTTCCAATTTATAAGAAATATTCTCATCTAATAATTTTATAACTACAAATTATTTTTTTTCATGAATATTGTGTCTAGTTTATTTGTTGCCTAAATGTTTAATTATTATGATATTCTTGTAGTCCACCAACTATGAAAATATGGCCCATGGGCTCGGTTGGTTATTGTTATAAATAAATAAAATAAATAAATAAATAAGTTTCTTGGTTTCCAAATTAAAATAATAAACTCTAATTCTATATTTCTTCATCAACGACATTACATGGAGAAAATCATCAAACGGTTTTCTATGACAGACTGCAATCCTGCTTCCACGCCTTTAGAAAATGAAAATTTTCCATATAAAGAATTGATTGGTTCTTTAATATATTTATCAATTATAAGTAGACCAGACATTTCGTACGCAGTTTGTGTGTTAAGTCGATATATGGAGAATCTATGTCATTCAAGTACATATCAATGCTGCAAAAAGAGTCCTAAGATATATTAAAGGAACGCTTAATTATGGTTTGTTATATAAAAAACAAAAGGAATACACTTTGAAAGCGTTTTCAGATTCTGATTATGCTGGTGATATTGAAAATCGATGGTCGACGTCGGGAATCGTTTCTCAGTTCAGTAAGTGTACTGTTACTTGGAGATCTCAACAACAACGTTCTCTTGCTTTATCAACTAAGGAAGCGATATATATTGCTGGATGTGAATCTGTAAAAGATATAGTGCTCGTTTCTTACTAAATTGTTAAACTTAGTTTAACATACGTTTGAGTTAACTAAGAAACAAAGTTAAACGAGATTTAACCGCCCATGCTATTTTCCAGTGATGGATTAACAGTTGACAATTTAGCTAGAAATGCCACACTTTGTTTTCAATATAGATGTGGCATTATTGTAAATAGTTTACGTAAATAGGGCAACACTTAAAAAGCGATGTCAAAATTCTTTAAATTTATTTTAAAAAACTTCTGAATTTTTGTAAAATAAAATAAATTCAGTGAAGTGCGACTTTTTGACACGCACACGAAGGGTTCCGTACGGACACGAGATATGTAATTCAATACGAACTTTAGCCAATATACAGGCCTGTCACAGAAATACATTTTGATTGAATTTCGTTTTAATCCGAAAAAAGCTTCTTCAGAAAACGAAAATCGATCAATTTTCTCGAATTGAAATCACTTTTAATTTTGTGGTCGAATTAGTAGTTTTTGTACCTGTTAGTACAAAAACAAGTGCATAACATTTTTATTTGTTCAAAGAAACCCCTTTTTTAAGCTTTCAATTACAATTTATTGATATTTTTATGTTATTTTTAATTATTTGTAAAAATTGTTCAAGTTAAAATAAATATGTATAGAAACAAGGAAACTACAGCAACTACATTTTTGTAAGATGTAATTAAATAAGGCTCTAAAACATAGCCAGAATCACCTAGTAGCCAAGAATTCTTGTTACCGTTTAAATAGTTGTCAAGAAGTATGTTCCTTGCCCTGCTCATGTGCCAAATAAATGAGTCATGGCATGACCCGGGCCTGCAACCGTCTACAGCGCGCACTTGCATTTTATAATCACATATCTGAAATAAAGGAAATAGATTGCTTTTAATATTAAGAACAAAATAAAAATTTCAAGTAATTTCTTACAATCATTGCATTAATGCTAAATGTCCCCTTTCTTTTTAAGTAGAGAGATTCATCTTCAGATGGTTTACAGAGCTTGATGTGCGTACCATCAACACAACCTATAACACCCGGTATCTGGAATTTCTGAAAAAAATTAATTTTTGACTTTTCAATATCGTCTTCCGTCATCTGCAGCTTTATCCAGCGTGGGCATAAAATATTCTCCGTTATTCGCAGTTATTACCCTCCACATCAAGGTTGATACCGTGCTTCTCTCCAAATTAATATCATTATCTTTAGCTGCAAACAATGTATGTATTTATATTACTTACTTGTTACAGTTGTACACAGTACTTACCTATAACACCTTGAAATGAGCCTGTGCCTAAAAACCGCAATACGGTTGCCAGTTGTATACTTGATGGAATTGAAGAACTTTTGAGGTAAGGACTCAATTTTTGTAAAACCATTACGAATGCTTCTTTGTTTAAACGATAATAACTGATAAAACTTAAAATACAGAATTACACTTAATTACTTGATTGCAACAAATTGAGAATACTTACACTGTGTCATTATTAGAAAGTGGATCTGAGGCATCTCTTAAGCTTCTTCGACGTAACTTTTTTGTGTATTCAATACCAAAATAATTGAAACTCCCACCATTTTATTATTTTAATTTTTTGTAACTTTTATATAAATTGTTATTTCTTTGCTTTATTTTGTTTTCTTCTTTAATAAACATATGTTTTTGTTTTGGTTTACACAATGTAGCCACGTTTAACGCACAATATTGCCACATGTAACTGAAAAATAACAAATCTAAAATTTGTCGGAATGGAGTAAATCGAGCAAAGTCTGAAGAAGGTAAAAACAACTTGATCGAAATGAAAACTCGGAATCAAAACCATTCCGAATAATTTCTGTGACAGGCCTGATAAACTATAGTTTGGCATTTTTTTTTTTGTTTTTTTCCGGTTTTAAGCGTTTTTTTAGTTTTGGGGTTTTTTGAATTTATGGCGCTTTCTGAGTTATGGCACTTTTTTTTCTCGTTTTGGCGATTTTTTTTTGGTTTTTGAAATTTCTTTAATTTTGGCGATTTTTATTATTTTGGCGTTTTTTTCATATAGGTGATTTTTTTTTGGTTTTGGCTATTTTTTTAGTTTTGGCACATTTTTTCTCGTTTTGAGGATTTTTTTTGTTTTTGGCGTTTTTTGTAATTTTGGCGATTTTTTTCGTTTTGGCGATTTTATTAATTTTGGGGATTTTTTTTTCATTTTGGCGATTTTTTTCACATAAACAATTATTTTGCTTTTGGCGCATTTTTCGCGTTTTGGCGGTTTTTTTCGGTTTTTGGAGTTTTTTTCATTGTGGCGATTTTTTCATTTGGACTATATTTTCGAATTTGGCGATTTATTTTAGTGTTAGAATTTTTTTTAATTTTGTCGATTTTTTTTCACATAAACAATTATTTTCCTTTTGGCGCATTTTTCGCGTTTTGGCGATTTTTTCGGTTTTTGGAGTTTTTTTCATTGTGGCGATTTTTTTCATTTGGACTATATTTTCGCATTTGGCGATTTATTTTAGTGCTAGAATTTTTTTAATTTTGTCGATTTTTTTCGATTTGGCTAATTTTTTCCGATTTTTTTCAGGTTTTTGCGATTTTTTTCGGTTTGGCGATTTTATAATTTTCGGATGTTTTAGTTTTACCGTTTTTGAAAATTTCAAGAGTTTACCTCTTACGGTTTCCAAGATATATCAAGTTGTCAAAATTACATAGTCAAAATTGCATTAACTGATGTACCACACTTTAATTTAAATTACAATTGTATGTACATTACATGGGATTTTAACATTATTCGTCGCTCGTTTTGGAACACTCTTGAATTTTTAATTCTCATGTATTTGTAGTTGTAGCGGCCAAGGTTCTACATACTCTGTCCAAATTTCAGGGCCGTAGCTCTTACGGTTCCTGAGAAAATACCGTGTGACCGACAGACAGACAGCGTTGCGAAAACAATAGGGTTCCTTTTTTCACCTTTGGTGTACGGAACCCTAAAAATAAATGATATGGACTTCAAAAATAGTGACGCTCCAAAAATTAAACCAAAAAAGATAATAAAACTTTAACCCAACGGAATAGACTTTATTTCCAATTTATTCTAAAAGCATCATAGACAAACTTCTATGTTAAACGAAATCTTTGCAAGAACTCTATTTCATTATACACATAAAAACGATTTGGACGTAGGGTTGAAGGTATCGATACTTTTACTTGATACGGCATCGGTTCAGAAGTATCGATACATACTCAGTATCGAATAAAAAGCATCGATACTTACTTGTATCGGTCAAGCTTTTCAAATGGTTTAAAGTAGTGAAAACAAAATTAAATACCCACAAAACCAAACGCTCCTAATTCGTAAAGAATTCTTAACGACTAGTCGACAAAATCTTCCGATTTCGGAAGCGATTAATATAAGAAAAAACTAATTGTTTAAATTTCTTGCAGACGAGTTTTGATAGAATTTATTTATGAAAATGCTCCTAAAAAAACTAATTTTCCTAAATTACAAAAATTTTGAAGTTCAATTTTGTTAAAAACATAGCTATACAAATTGACGATATATTAATTTATAATCAGCAAAATCGACATCTCGCCAAATCAAACACTTAGTCACCAAACAAAGTGGAAAAATCGCCACGTTTGGGATGGACTGGAGCAGAAGATATAGTCGACATGGCATTAAAAATTTTTGTGCAAACTCGTTTTGTTCCCGCAATAACGCACGCTTTTAAAACAATTTTTGCAGCTCGCGATTTTATCGTCTTTTTTTTATAAAATATTGAACTTACTCTAATATATATTCTAGATATAAATTTACATTTAACACGAACAAATAAAATTGTGTTAAACTGGCGTCATGTTCAACTCTTTTGTAGCCAATAAGAAATTAGTATATTTGACCGATACGAGTACATTTTTCCGATACCTACTTGCTACTCGGTAGTAGAGTATCGATACCAAAAGTACTTAGTTTCTAAGAAAAAGTATCGAGTATTTACTTGTATTTACTCGTATCGTTTCATCCCTATTTGGACGTGTTTTTATCTCTCTTAGTTTTCTCACAATTGTCCTATCTAGCTGTGGTCCTATTCAAGTTATTCTGTATTCATAATCACTAAAATCAAATTGCGTAATATTTATTTCATATATTTATCATTTAACAGTTCTAACTATAGTTTAGCTGAGCAATGTTGCTAGATTAACTAGATAATCTTTATCTGAAAAACAAAATTTTAAGTTTGAACTACAGTTAACTGACAAATAGAGTTAATCTTTATCTTAAAAGTTAGCACATAGTGTGGACTAAACGTTTTTTGAGAGAAATAACACAAAACATTAAAGAAAATTCTAAGTTATCATGTATTTCAAAACAGTCGTTAAGCAGCTCTGGGTCGGGGAACATCACTCGCGTCATCGTAATTATTTCTTAAGTGCGGTCAGGCTTGTGTGTGTTGTTTGGCCTTCGAGAGTTTTTCGTCTCGCTCGCACTGGTTGACTGATCTGCCACGGATAACCGTATAATCTTGCGTTTTTTTGTGGAATTTCTTTAACAACCACGTTGCCTACTTCCTATGTGAAGGCATAGGTCGTGTACAGTCAGTCACAAAATCTTATAAAATACTGTTAATACCATCTTGGGCATATGGTCTACGTTACTCCGCCCATATTTGTGCAACACCATATTATGCAAATTTACTTTGCATTAATATGTTTAATAAATAAATAAATAAATAAATGTATTTCAAAAATTTTTGAATACATAGTTCACAAAAAACTGTTTTTCCTTTCTAAGCCATGGATTTCTCCCTATCAGCATGGTTTTTACTCTGGGAGGTCTACTGTAATTAATTTGGCTCTTTTCAGAGAATATTGCTTAGATGCGCTGGAACATGGTTCCCAAGTTCTCTAAAGCTTTTGATAAGTTATCGCTCTCCATGCTTGTATCGAAATTGAGATCAATGGGCTTTCATTCTAATTTCCTGGTATGGATTAAGTCCTACATATTTATCCAATAGAATTTGCTCTGTGAGTATTGAAGGTTTTAGATCTAACCCTTATCTCCAAACGTCGGGTGTTCCCCAGGGAAGCATACTTGGTCCATTGCTATTTAATTTGTTCATTAATGACATTGGGAGCTGTTTTGTGAAATCGAGGTATCTTTTATATGCCGAAGATTTGAAATTCTTTATGAAATTGGAATCAATTAATGATGCGCATATTCTGGAAATTGAGATTAATAATCTAAGTGATTGGTGCCGGCTTAATAGTCTTAGTCTAAACATTAATAAATGTTTACATGTCTCCTTTCATAGGTCTCTGACTCCCACTGTGGTTGTCTTTCATATTAATGGTATCAATTTGAAAACGTCAAACTCTAAGTTGGACTTAGGGGTGATGTTTGACAGCTCGTTGTCTTTTGAAGCTCATATTGATTATATACTTCCCAAGGCATATAAAATTTTTGGTTTTTTAAAAAGAAGTTGTTCTGAATTTGTTGACCATATACACTCAAGCTTATCTATACATCGTTTGTAAGATCTAAGGTAGAATATGCTTCTGTTATTTGGACTCCTCACGTATATAATCTGATCTCTCGTGTTGAGACTTCAAAGTATTTTTTATTAAATTTGCCGTACACTCACTACCTTTCTTATCTTCCGTTTCGTATGAGTCTAAATGCTTGTTTATAGGCTTACGTACTCTAGAAGCACGGCACTATTTGTGAATGATATTATCAATGCTTCTATTGATTGCCTAGATTTGCTTTACATGGTACCGTTTTATATACCTCCTAGAAATCTTAGGTTGGCTAAGCTATTTGATGTACCCTTCCATAGGATTAATTATGCACGTAATGGTACGTTAACACGTGCCTTTGTTCAGCTCAATGAGATTAACTTCAATTTGCAAAAAGTTTCTCAATCTTTTATTGAATTTGGCACTGAGAAATTTGGGTTTAAACTCCTGCTTTTTAGTGTAATAAAATAACTGTTTTAATATAAAAATTAGCTGTGATTTATAAACTGTAAGATAATTTTGTATATTTGTGGGTTTTACACATACTTCATTGCTAATTTAGATAATTATACAATATAATTTATAGGTATTTTGTTATCTTAGTCTGTAAGGATTTTTTGTCCATAGACTGAAATAAATAAATAAATAAAATTATTTCCTGAGTATCATCGTCGCACCAAACCAGACCTGGGCAAAATGCATTACTTTTGCATTAGCATTAAATTAAAAAAAACCAATGCAAATGCAAATTTATTGAATTAACACTAAATCGTATGCTTTTAATGCATTATTTTTTCCATTGAATTAAAATCCCCTCAAAGTAATGCATTAATATTGCATTGGCATTAAATTTGATATTTTTAATGCACTATTTTTTGCATTGAATTAA
Source organism: Tachina fera (assembly GCA_905220375.1). NCBI lineage: Eukaryota > Metazoa > Arthropoda > Insecta > Diptera > Tachinidae > Tachina > Tachina fera. The sequence continues at coordinate 80,904,576 of LR999966.1, forward strand.
AATATCCTCAAAGTAATGCACTAATATTACATTAGCATTAAATTTCATATTTTTAATGCACTAGGTTTTGTATTGAATTGAAATCACTTCAAGGTAATGCATTAATATTGCATTGGCACTAAATCACAAGTAAAAATTGCACTGATTTTGCATTACCACTAATGAAGTAACGCAATATGTACATAATAAAATTAAACAAAGGATGAACAAAAAAAATAAAAATTAAAAAATACAGCAAAGTTCACATTGAGGCCACCTACATATGAAAAATATTCATTAAACATACATATCGCACTTACGGCCCTTTTCAGAATGTACAATTAAAAGCGAAGAGGGACTTTAACGAGAAGTTTTGTATGAAGAACTGTCAGTTAAAGTTCACGTTAACTTTTAACCATACATTGTGAAAAGGAAGGTTAATCAACAATGGAGTATTAAGTCAAAATTTTAAAATTTTCAGTAGAGACGAAAAACTGTTTGTGGTTACATTTTAGGAAAATTTAAAATTCCAAATACATCATGGTGAGCAAATTCCATTTGAAAATATATGTACATTGTTTTTATTTTAAAACCTTGCAATCATTATATAAGAATATCTATGTTTTGAAAAGAATCGCAAATTAGAAAATTTTTTAGCAATTTCATCATAAAAACACTTACATTTCGTATTAAAATCATAAAGTAAAAAAAATTTTATCAACAAAAGAGTGATCAAAATACGTTGAAATTTTTTCAGTAGATAGATATCGGTGTTGTTAGTTGGTTTCCTGAAAAAAGTGAGATATCAAAAATTTTGACTTAATACCCTCTTGTTGATTAAGTGAGATGTGTATGTTCAATGAATATTTTTCATTTGTAAGTGGCTTCAATGTGAACTTTACTGTATTTTTTAATTTTTTTGTTTTGTTCATCCTTTGTTTAATTTTATTATGTACATATTGAGTTACTTCATTAGTGGTAATGCAAAATCAGTGCAATTTTTACTTGTGATTTAGTGCCAATGCAATATTAATGCATTACCTTGAAGTGATTTCAATTCAATGCAAAACCTAGTGCATTAAAAATATGAAATTTAATGCTAATGTAATATTAGTGGATTACTTTGAGGATATTTTAATTCAATGCAAAAAATAGTGCATTAAAAATATCAAATTGAATGCCAATGCAATATTAATGCATTACTTTGAGGGGATTTTAATTCAATGGAAAAAATAATGCATTAAAAACATATGATTTAGTGTTAATTCAATAAATTTGCATTTGCATTGATTTGGTTTAATTTAGGAAAATGCTCAATGCATTACCTTATTTAATGCAAATTTCCCAGGTCTGCACCAAACATATTGATGTGAGATAGCATTTTTTACGAACACGATGAGCTTTTTTTTTGTAAACTCTAAAGAACAATTAGCAGATATTTTTACTAAACCACTTCCAAAACCTGTTTTTGAAAATTTTAAGAAACGTTTAAATATTGTTACTTGTACTATTGTTAACTAGTTTGTATAAACATATGTACATTAATTATTTTATAAAAAACTTTTGTAATACATATGTATATATGTACAATTATAACATTAAGCGAATGTGTTGATTATAATATTATATGTATATATATATATATGTATGTATTTATATACTTGTATCGTAGTTACTTATTAAGTTTTTTTATATTTATTTATTTAGTAGTAGTATTTAAAATACTTTAGGTTCTCTTAATTCTAGTTACATAATATTAAAGTTTAAATCTAAACAAAGCTCTATGTTGAATTATTTCTCACAAATGTTATAATTATTCTATTAAATGTATTAAAATTGTCCTCATTTTTCGCTTCGTTTGGTAGCATATTAAACAGGTTCAATCCTTTGTAAAATAATGATCGCTGCATTGCGGTTGTTGAAACTCTCTGAAGTCTAAAGTTTTCTGAATTTCTAAGGCAGTAGGGTTGTACTTCTCCAACATATTCTATTTGGTCACACAAGTATTGTGGTGCTTCGTCTATTTTTATTTTTCTAATAAATTTGAGTGTGTTCAATTGTAACCGTTGCTTTATATTTAACCATTTCAGTGTGTTGAGCATAAATTGTGTTGGCGTATATCTATTGTATTTTAAAATTGATCTCATTGCTTTATTCAGTAATTTTTGTAGTCTTTCTATTTGTGTATTTGTATATAAAATAGTGGAACCGAATTCGAAACGTGGTTTTATTATTATGTTATATATGTTAATTGCAGTCATTATTGAGACTTTATTTCTTAAGTGTTTAAAAAATCCTATTTTTTTACCAATCTTTTTGCATATGTAGTTAATATGTTCTTTAAATTTTAAATCCTTGTCTATTATAAAACCTAGATATTTTATTTGATTTACTTTTTCTATTACTGTATCATTGATTGTAATTACCAAATCACTATTCATGTTGATTTCCATTAATTTTGTTTTATTTTCATTCAATTTTAATTTATTCATTTTAAGCCACTCATTTATTTTCATTAAATCGTACATTATGTTTTCTCGACATATTGTTTCATTTTTTGCCTCGGTAAAAATCAACGTATCATCCGCGTATAATACTATTTCACATTTGTTCAATATGTTTGGCATATCGTTTATATATATTATAAATAATAATGCGCCCAGAATAGAACCTTGAGGCACACCAAATTCATTATTTAATATACCTGATATTTTATTATTCACTTTAGTTTTTTTTTGTCTTCTTTCCGTTAAATAACTTTTAAACCATCTTAGTTCTTTGTCTTTCACTCCATACATGTATAGTTTTTGTAGCAATATATCTCGGTCAATTGTTTCGAAAGCCCTTTTAAAATCTAGGAAGATTGCCATTACTTTATTATTTTTATCTATTTTTTTCACCTATTTATTACGTAATTGACAGCTGTTTCACATGAAAAACTTTTTCGGAATCCTGATAGATATTTTGAGAATAGCTTATTTCTCTCCATATAACTTTTCAATTGTATTTTAACAACTTGTTCGATTATTTTTTCACACGTTTTTAAAGTATTTATTGGGCGATATTCTTCATTTTTCTGATTTTTTTTAACTTTCTCAATTGGTGTTACCATTGTCTCTTTCCATGACTCAGGAAAAATTCCTGTTCCTAAAGATTTATTTATTATATAAAATAGTTTATTTCCTATTAAATTCCAATTATCTAAAATAATGTTTATTGATACTTTGTTGAAGTCTGGTTTCTTTTTCAACCTCTTACATATATCTAAGAGTTCTTGAAAATTAATTGCACGAAAATTTAATTTGCTAGTTATCACAGGTACTTGATTTATATATTGCACATCTTATATCTTTTAAGCTATTTATAAAGAAAAGGTTAAACTGATTAGCAATTTGGTAATTATCCTTAAATTATATTTGATTGAATGTAACAGATTCTATCACAGTTCAGTTTTTCTTAAGAATTAAATCTTGGATTTCTTTCCACATTTGCTTCTGATTACCTGCATTATTTATTCTATTGCAAATGTATCTATTTTTCTCGTTCACTATTTTGGTTTTATATATACATATTTCTTATTGTTTTGTAATTTTTCCATTCTATGTCCGTATTTACTGACCTTGCAATTTGGTATTTAACAATTTTTTCTTGCTTTAACTGTCTTAGTTCTTGATTAAACCAGCGGCATTCGTAATTTTCTTTTATTTTAATTATTTTTGTAAATTTTTCAATAGTTTGTTCAATGCACGCATCAAAAAAGTTGACATTGTTATTTAAGCTATAATTTTCATTAATTGTTAGCACTTGGCCTAATTCTCTAGAAAACAGATTATTTGTTGTATTTGAAACTATTTAATTCTTTGTATTGTATTTGTTCTAATTCATTTGAATTACATTCAATATTTATGCTTATTGTCTCATGATCCGATATTTTATTGTCACTGTTGATGTCTACTGATATTTTGTCTTTGTTCGTTATAACTAAATCTATTATAGTTCTTGTATTCTGTGTTACTCTTGTATATTCATTAAATATTTGTTTTACTCCGTTGCCATTAAGTATACTTTCTAGTTTTTGTTTATAAAAACCATTTCGTGACCAATCTATATTAAAATCTCCTGTTATTACTATTTCATTATTATATTCACTAAGTTCTTCCATAACTTTTTCAAAATTTTCACAAAATTCAGCTTCACTGTATGATGGAGATCTACATATATACTGCTGCCAATATAAAATAATTGTTTTTATTTTTTACAGTGCATGCATTTATTCAGTACTTTAAATCCTCGTACTTTTTCAAAAATTTTCTTTATTTTATAATTTTGTTTAAAATATATTATAACACCTCCTGTTCTTATGGATTCAGAAAATGTTGTGATTTGTCCATATCCTTCTAATGTGATTTCTTCTTCTTCGATGTCTTTTGTTAAGTGCGTTTCTGAGAGCACTATAAAATTAGGTTGCTCATTTTCGACCATAATTTCTACTTGATTATAATTATTGATTAAACCCTGTATAAATAAATAATAAATAATAAACATTTGTATAAATAATACGAACTAAATTCTTTGATTGTTACAAATTTATTCCAATTCTTCTCTGTTTTGTGCTCAATTTATTTTTACATTAATCATAAAATTTAATAAAATTGGTTGTTTTTCAATATTAATGTTTTTTATATTACAACTAATTTTTTAACTTCATTATTATTAATTTTTGGATGATGCAATCTTTTTTTTTTAGCTTCCTCATATTCTACTGGATGGTCTCTTTTCCGATGATGATACATACCAGAACTACTTTTAAATGTTCGAGGACAATGTGGACACTGATACAGATCTTTTCCCGTATGAATTGCAATATGTTGACGCAACGTTTTAGAAGATTTAAAAGCCTTTTCGCAGAATGTGCATTTATGTTTACGTTTATCTACATGTACTCTTTTTTTGTGTTCCGATAAGGCATGTTCATTTCCAGTAACTTTACCGCAAATACCGCAAACATATATAGTTGTACCATCGTTGTGGTAGGAAGCCTTGTGACGTTTAAGGGTAGTTCTTGACGACAGTTCAATACCACAAACATCACAAGGGATTTTATGGCGCTCAATGATAGTTGTGCCATCGTTGTGTTGTATAACCTTGTGACGTTTAAGGATTCTTCTGGTCGATAGTTTAAGACCACAAACATCACAAGGGAATTTCGGGCGCTCAATGCCTGCATGATCCATTAGATGGATTTTTAGAGCTTGCATTCCATGAATAGTTTTACCACACTGATCGCAAATGCGATCAACATTATGTACACGTTTAACATGAATTTTAAGCAATTTTTCATCAACAAATCCCTTACCACACTCAGCGCAATTGAAATCCTTACTTCCCGTGGCGTGTGTGAGCAAATGTAGTTTCAATGTAACTTTGCGTGTGAAATGCCTTTCACAAATGTCACATTTAAATTGTTTAGTGTCTTCGTGCATTTCTTTCATATGTTGTTTGAGATTTTGCTTAGTTGTGCAAGGCTTTCCGCATTTATCACATTTGTTAGCTTCTGGATTAATGTGTAATTGAATGTGGTTCACCAGGCGATCTCGCCCGAAGAATTTTTTTTCGCAACATTTTATATAAAACCTTGTCTTGTGTTTCTCATTGAAGTGACAGCGTAATTTACCAAAATTATTAGCGGTTTCACTGCATATATCACATACTAACTCAGATTTCCATTCAGCTATAAAAGCATCTGAATCTCTCTTAGTAATTTTTTTTCGCTTCCTGATTCCATCATTTACGTTTTTTGGCTCTCTGGCAAGTCTGGTTTCATATGGTAGTTCATTTTGATCCTTGATTGTGTCAACCTCTTGTGATAGTATGCTCTGTTTCGGATCTTTTTCCTTTCCATTGGCTTGGTTATCTATCGATTCTGTAGTATCTTCTAACATTGTTATTGATTCTGTTTTCAAACGTTGGTTTTCCAAATAATCAACTCGATTGTCTTCATCATTACTTACATCAAAACGTTTATCATAGTCTGCATTTGTATCCACATTTTCACAATCTTCTGGTTTTATTTCAATAGGCAAAGTTTCTATTTCCTCTTTATGTTCCCCAATTCGAGTTTTCAACACCGTTTGCTGAAATTCATGAAACTCTTTTATTTGATACCAACAGTCTTGACAAAGAACCTGAGTATGGTGAAGATTCGAGTTTCCTTCATCTGTGAGCAACTAAAAATAATGCATAGAAAAATGTAAGTTTATCGTAATTTTGTGCATGGGAATACATACTTCAGGCATACATACATACATATGTATGTATGTATATTCATTCCTTACCATGGGATCAAAATATTTAACTGCAGTTTCGTAGAATTTACTTCTTTCTCCTGATTCATTTTGTAGTAATTTATAATCATCACATGGAGTGCAGCACAAACTACAACATTGTTTTGTTGACATATTTAATTAATATCCACAAAAGCTAATAGAACAATTTTTTTTTAGCAGAGCTATTAACAAAGACCTGCGCTCATCGACTGAGAGCCGACTACTCCGAGCCGCTGAATAGTATTGACCAGCCGCCGCCGCCAATTTTTTTTTCGGCCAATAAGTGGCAGGAAATTACCCGCCGATTAATATAATGTTTTAGCAAGAGAAGTCGTTAAATTTAAATCGCAGAATACCTTTACGTATTTATCGATGAGCAGATGAAGGCATTAGTATATAGTGACATCGATGAATATACATACTAAAGATGCGTTCAAAATATATGCCACGGATGCTTCCATTCATGAGGATACAACCCGTTGTGGATTATTTGACGTCAGTCAAGGTTGTCAGATCTTGTACAAGCCCTCAATTCTAGACTTACAGAGGATTACATTGTGGCCATGATTCAGAACAAAATATCTCACTCAAGCATTGAAAAATGTCATACATATATGTATGTAGTATGGATTCCAGGGCATGTTGGCATTTCCTACAATGAAAATGCTGATGACTCAACCAAAAAAGCTTTGGAAAATGACACGATTCTCGACGTTAGTCTCACCCCAAATGAGGCTTTAAGAGCCATAAGAAATCAATTAAAGAATGAATGGAACTATCGATATGTCAAAAAAAGTTTTTATGAAATTTTCCTCCAAATTCCCGATAAACCTTTGCACTACAAGAGTGGCCTAACAACACATGACATAAAAATGTTGAACAGACTTCTAGCTGGTCATGTACATGATTACATATTTTCTGACCGCCAAAACTACATATGCTCCACATGCAAGGTCAACAAAACTCCAGACCACCTGATTTTCAAGTGTCCGGAACATACGCTCATCAGAGCCAAATATTCGATTTTCAACTCATTCAGCAATCTTCTTGAATTGCTCAAGACAAAGAACCACAAAACATATAAATCGCTGATCGAATTCATTAATGAGGCTGAAATAGTAGTATGAAGCCCCTTCATTACTGTGGGATAAGCTGGCAATATTAGTACCACACTAGCCAACCCTATTTGTACAAACCTAAAGAAAAAAATATAATAAGGGTTTTCATGAGAACTCTTATAATTGCCATTTGTGGAAATTTGCGAGACTTGTTTCATGAAAACCCTTTAAACCTTTTGTGCAAAACAACTTAAGTAAATTTGAAACAAACGTCAAAAAATTAATTAAATAAAAATAAAGTAATAAAATTTAAAGCAATTTTTAATTAAAAAACTTATTTATAAAATAAAAAAGTATGTGTGTGTGTCTAAAAGTGCTTAAAGATGTCCAAAAAAGCAAGAACTTTATGTTTACAGAATTGCACAGCTTAAGTTTACGAGTCAAAATTATTGTTCAAACTTAACAAGTTTGTGTAAATAAATATCTATAAAATTTTTGACATTTTATTTACGAGAGTGTAAAAATGCACAATTGCACAGTTTGCCAGACTTTTCAAGTCTCCTGAAAACCCTTAATGTTTCAATATTTTTTTGACTAAAAACTGTTGTGTATGAAAAATGCATATGTTAAGGGTTTTGACATCTGGGTATCAGAAAAGGACACAAAAGACATAGCCCCTAATGCAAAAAATTAACTTATGCTTCAAGTGAGCGTTTAGTCGGTTTTTGTATAGAAATTTTTTTAACGTGCACTTCAAGCACACATTATTTTTTTTTCATATGGGGGTTAAATTCCAAACAAATTTAGCCGCTCGTTCTCCAGGAATTCAAAAATTTCCATAAGAAAAATTAAATTTACTTAAAAGTTCTCGTGGTACCTTCATAGCGAACAGTCGATTAGCGGAATTTTTTCTTACATACCAAACAAACAAAAAAATTATACAAAAAAATATTCATAGTACATATTATTCGTAATAGGTACATACTGACTTTAATAAATAAGCTTTATTGCTTTGATAATATTTTTACATAGTGGAAATAACAAATACAAAAAAAAACGCGAACAAAAAAAACATAAACAGTGACATTGAGGAATACTCTATACGAGTACCTCAAAAACCATAGACTAACAATATTAATATTCTGTGTCAAAAACAGACAAACAATCAGAAATTACAAAAACAAAAAAACCGTAATCAAAAAAACACGAAAAGTGCCCTTGAGGAATACTCTATATGCCTCAAATACAAAAAATTATGAAGTGAGTTCTAACGGCAGAAATGCCTATTTTACTGTGAGTTCTGAAGCTCTTAATGAAAAAAATAGAAATAATAAATCGAATGAAAGTGTTTTTTTAACGGCAAAGCCAATTTTTCGTCAGCGATCAACTTCGCTTTGTCCAATGCAAAATAGTAGTGATTCATTAACATTACAATTGCCTAGTACTTCTTCATATACATAAGTCAGTAATATCATCCCCTTCAGGATCGTATTCGTCACTTAACAAAGTTATCACTACAGATAACAGTATTTCAAAACCCAAGGTGCAAGTCGGTATGGACAGATATATAACCGTGGTAAAGCGTGGGCGAAGCCCGAATTCTTCAAAAATTGCATCCGCTCCAAAGACGTCTAGGGATAACAGCGCATCCTCAACTAATCGCCAAAACCGTTTTAAAATTTTGCAAGATGAGAACGACAAACCCGATGTATCCTCGAATAAAACATCCAAGCCGCCACCAATCTACTTGAGAGAGAAAAATTCAAATTAAAAAATTAATTTCGGTCATTGGTGAAAATAAATTCCACATTGTCCCAATAAAACGTGGCAGCATCGATGAAACGAAAATTCAAATTTATGACGAAAAGGATTTCCGCAAAATGGTTTCTGAATTTGAAACAAATAAAACAAGCTTCTACACATACCAGCTTAAGAGCGCTAAAGGCCTGCAGATCGTATTGAAGGGCATAGATTCTTATGTTGTCCCTGAAGAAATAAAAGATGCACTCGTCCTCCAGGGATTTAAGGTAAAGAATGTATCTAACATAATGAACAGAGAAAAGGTACCCCAACCCCTATTTCGTGTTGAACTGGAGCCGAATGATATACAGTTGAAAAAAAAACGAGACTCATCCTATTTATAGCCTAAAATACCTTTTATACAGAAAAATCACAGTTGAAGAGCCACATAAGCGTGCAGGTCCCGTGCAGTGTCATAATTGCCAAGAATATGGCCATACAAAATCTTACTGCAATTTACCTACAGTGTGTGTTATCTGCGGTGAATTGCACGGTACTGCAAGTTGTGCCAAACCAAAAGATCAAGCGGAAAAAAATGCAGTAATTGTGGAGGTAATCACACCGCTAACTACAGAGGATGTCCTGTGTAATCTTTCGTCAAGCAGGCTATGGTGCAAAAACCTAAATTAGCTCCAGCTCAACCATTAAACGCGTACTCCGCCACTTTTGCTCAAGTGAGCCAACCAGTTACTTCACGTGTATCGTATGCCGATGCTGCTAAGGCTAATTCTATTCCCACGCAAAATCTTTCACCGCCAAATAATTCAACGAATGCAAATTCAAGCTTTAACTTTAGTCGCCTTGAAGCTACTATTGAGAATCTGGTGCTAACTGTAAACAACTTTACAACAAATATGACTAGCATGATGCAAGAAATGCTGCGAATGCAGAATACACTGCTTCAAGCATTAATTAACAAACCATGAACATGTTAAAAATATGTTTCTGGAACGCAAACGGCATTCGCCAGCATAAAAATGAACTTGAGCACTTCCTTACGGAAAAAAATATTGACATAATGTTGGTCTCTGAGACTCATTTGACTTCTAGAAGCCTCTTTAAAATGAATGGCTACACTTTATATGATACAAAGGACCCTAGAGGGAGAGCATGCGGTGGATCAGCAATTCTAATAAAGTCAAGACGCAAACACTATATTCTTGACAATATTTGTGAAGAACATCTACAAGCAACAAATATCTGCATTGAAAATTTTTGTACAAATTTCGTGATATCTTCAATTTACTCCCTTCCCAGATTTTCAATCACTGAGGACCAATACGAGAAATTCTACAAATCTCTTGGACCTTGTTTCGTAGCAGCTGGCGACTACAATGCTAAGCATACGTTCTGGGGATCGCGTCTTACTACGCCTAGAGGTAGGGCGTTGTTCAACACAATTTCAAAAATGGGCTTGGATGTTATTTCGAGTGGGGAGCCTACTTACTGGCCTACTGACGCACGAAAAATTCCGGATGTTATAGATTTCGGCGTCATAAAAAGTATTTCTAGGGAATTAATTCACGTTGAAGCTTCCCTAGATCTCTCGTCCGATCACTCTCCCACGATCGTTACAATCTGTAGCCCACTGAGAAGCGCTTTACCTCACCCATATGTCAAGATGATAAATCGTGTTAATTGGCTGGGATTCAAAAAATATCTTAGTAGTCATTGCACGGAAAATATTACGCTAAGAACATCCAATGATATTGAATCGAACATTGCAAATCTTAACGAGAATATTAAACAAGCTTCTGAACATGCCACTACCTCCCATTCGCATACTGGGTTCAATAAAATTTATTCTACAGACGTTGAACATCTCGTACGTGAAAAAGAAGAGCTAGAAGGGAATGGCAACAGCACAGATCACCTCAACACAAAATCAGATTTAAAGAGTGCACTAAACAACTCCAAGAGTTGCTTGCATCTGAAAAAAACTGCATATTTTAAAAATTATCTGGAAGACCTTGATGTCACACCAGCATCTAATTACTCTTTGTGGCGCGCTGTTAAAAATCTTAAAACACCCGTTGAGTTTAAGCCACCTTTGCGCACATCTACCGGAGGTTGGGCAAGAAGCGATACTGAAAAAGGTAACATATTTGCTGAGCATTTAAAATCCGTATTTACACCAAATACATGTACCGGTGTTGCTGATTTGCCGAGTGTAGTTGATCTACCCCCTCGACCCTTAAAATTTACGATGTGTGATGTACAAAAACTAATTGCCGAACTCAACCCTAAAAAAGCTCCCGGTATGGATGGAATTAGTAACCAGATGCTGATTAAGTTACCTCGTACTGCAATTAGAATACTGTTATTCATTTTTAATGCCATTTTACGACTGGAGTATTATCCAGACTGCTGGAAGCTTGCCAAGGTTAAAATGATTCCAAAGCCAGGTAAAGATCTTACCAAGGCTGAGTCATATAGGCCAATAAGTTTACTGTCAACAATGTCAAAGCTTTTTGAAAAGCTACTCATGACAAAATTGTCTTCAATTTTAACTGATAATGGGTGCATCCCGGACTATCAATTTGGTTTTAGAAGCCAGCATAGCACCATTGAGCAAACGCATAGATTGGTTCAATTTATCAGAAAAACATTTGAATAAAAGAAGTATTGTTCTGCCGCGTTTATTGATGTTTCTCAGGCATTTGATAAAGTGAGGCATGAAGGCCTGATTTTGAAATTGAAGACATACTTACCAATAAACATTTTAAATCTTTTGGAAAGTTACATTCTTGCACGAAAATTTACAGTTGTGGAAGGACACTTTATGAGTATGCCTGAAACTATATCATTCGGTGTGCCACAGGGGAGTATACTGGGGCCATTTTTATATTTGATTTATGTTTGTGAGCAGTAGTATCCACACTTCTACAGTTGCCGACGATACCGCCTGCGTTAGTATGCACGAAACCCCTGATGAGGCATCCCGAAAACTCCAGGAACACATTAGCCAGATGGAACTTATGGAGAATTAAGGTAAATGAACAAAAGTGTGTCCATATAACATTTACCTTACGAAGAGATACTTGTTCCCCCATTCGGATTAATAATCAAGTTGTTCCTCAACATTCACATGTGAAATATCTACCTCGATCGACGGCTTACATTGAAACATCACATTGACTATAAGTTAACTCAAATGAAACTAAAATTAACTCAGGTACATTGGCTGATTGGCAGAAATTCAACACTCAGCCTAGACTGCAATCTTTTAATATACAAGTCGCTTTTAAAGCCAATATGGTGTTACGGTATCCAGTTATGGGGCACTGCTTCTGCTTTCAATGTAGAGAGAATTCAACGAAGACAAAACAAAATTTTAAGGTTAATAACATCTGCTCCATGGTATATTAAGAATTCAAATATACATCGTGATTTAAATATGCCACTAGTGATTGAAGAAATTGCAAAATACGCAGGCAAATATTTAACAAAACTCGAGTCACATCCTAATCCGCTTGCTCGTAATATTTTGAACTTTACTGGACACATCCCCTTAAAAAAGAGAGATACAAGGGCTCTAATACTAAACACTCCGAATGAAGTTGCTTGAAAAATTTTTTTTTTGCTTATCACTACTTATGTATTATTTACAACTATCACTTAGTTATGTCTGGCATTGGTCGGGCCTATTAATTATATGTTAGATTTAAGATTTGAATACTTATTGTTAGTTCATATATGAAGATACAATAAATAAAAAAAACATGCATAAAAAAAACTTAAAAGTTAAGAAATTATAGGTTCCTTACATTATTTTATGAATTTTTTTTTTACAAAGAAAAATATAATAATCTTCATGTTTCGATTTCTTTTAGCTTATTTTGTTGGAAAAATATGGCCTGGATTTCATTTGGAGCATTTACTTCCAAGATTTTCATATTTAACAGGGCTCAGTCATTCCAGAGTAGATATCAATTGAATTTTCCAACAAATTTAAATTCCTCATAAAATTTATTAAAATTGGTTGTTTTTAAATATTAATGTTTTTTATATTACAACTAATTTTTTAACTTCATTATTATTAATTTTTGGATGATGCAATCTTTTTTTTTTAGCTTCCTCATATTCTACTGGATGGTCTCTTTTCCGATGATGATACATACCAGAACTACCTTTAAATGTTCGAGGACAATGTGGACACTGATACAGATCTTTTCCCGTATGAATTGCAATATGTTCACGCAACGTTTTAGAAGATTTAAAAGCCTTTTCGCAGTATGTGCATTTATGTTTACGTTTATCTACATGTACTACTTTTTTGTGTTTCGATAAGCCATGTTCACTTGCAGTAACTTTACCGCAAATACCGCAAACATATATAGTTGTACCATCGTTGTGGTAGGAAGCCTTGTGACGTTTAAGGGTAGTTCTTGACGACAGTTCAATACCACAAACATCACAAGGGATTTTATGGCGCCCAATGCTAATTGTACCATCGTTGTGTTGTGAAGCCTTGTGACGTTTCAGGATACTTCTTGTCGACAGTTTAAGACCACAAACATCACAAGGGAATTTAACGCGCTCAATGCTAGTTGTACCATCGTTGTGTTGTAAAACCTTGTGACGTTTAAGGATAGTTCTTGACGAGAGTTCAATACCACAAACATCACAAGGGATTTTATGGCGCTCAATGCTAGTTGTACCATCGTTGTGTTGTAAAACCTTGTGACGTTTAAGGATAGTTCTTGACGAGAGTTCAAGACCACAAACATCACAAGGGAATTTAAGGTGCTCAATGCCTGCATGATCCATGAGATGTTTCTTTAGAGCATAGTATCCATGAATGGTTTTACCACACTGGTCGCAAACGCGATCAACATTATGTACATGTCTAATATGCATTTTAAGCAAATATTCGGCAACATATCCCTTACCACACTCAGAGCAAATAAAATCCTTACTTCCCGTGACATGTGTAAGCAAATGTCGTTCTAACGATTGTTTACGTTTGAAAAGCTTTTCACAATTGTCACATTTTAATTGTTTTGTGTCTTCGTGCACTACTTTAATATGTCGTTTAAGCATGTCTTTAGTCGAACTACACTTTCCGCATATATCACATTTGTTAATTTCTGGATTACGATGTAATTGAATGTGGTTTATCAGGCGATCTCGTCCGAAGAATTTTCTTTCACAGCATTTTATATAAAATTTTGTTTTATGTTTCTCTTTGAAGTGAATGCGTAATTTATCAAAATTATTAGCGGTTTCACTGCATATATCACATACTAACTCAGGTTTCCACTCAGCTATAAAAGCATCCCAAACTATAGTCTTTCTTTTTTCTGACATTCTGTCACTTCTAATTTTATATCGTACTTCATTTTGATCCTTGGTTTTGTCAATCTCTTGTGATAGTTTTCTCTTTTTCTGTTCTTTTTCTTTTCCATTGGCGTAGTTATCTATCGATTCTGTAGTATATTCTAACATTTTCATTGATTCTGTTTTCAAACGTTGGTTTTCGAAATAATCAAGTCGATCGTCTTCATCATTACTTACATCAAAACTTTTATTATAGTCTGTATTTGTATCCACATTTAGATCCTTGATTGTTTCAACCTCTTGTGATAGTTTGCTCTGTTTTGGTTCTTTTTCCATTCCATTGGCTTGGTTATCTATCGATTCTGTAGTATCTTCTAACATTGTTATTGATTCTGTTTTCAAACGTTGGTTTTCGAAATAATCAAGTCGATCGTCTTCATCATTACTTACATCAAAACTTTTATCATAGTCTGTATTTGTATCCACATTTTCACAATCCTCTGGTTTTATTTCAATAGGCAAAGTTTCTATTTGCTCTTTATGTTGCCAAAGCATTCGAGTTTTCAACACAGTTTGCTGAAATTCATAAAAATCGTTTATGTGATACCAACAGTCTTCACAAAGAACCTGAATATGGTGAAGATTCGAGTTTCCTTCATCTGTGAGCAACTAAAAATAATGCATAGAAAAATGGAAGTTCATCATAATTTTGTTTATGAGCATGGATGGGCATACATATTTATGCATGTATGTTCATATAGACATACATATGTTTGTTAATATGAATGTCAATATGTATGTATATTCATTCCTTACCATGGAATCAAAATATTTAACTGCAGTTTCGTAGAATTTACTGCTTTCTCCTGATTCATTTTGTAGTAATTTATAATCATCACATGGAGTGCAGCACAAACTACAACATTGTTTTGTTGACATATTTAATTAATATCCACAGAAGTTAATAGAACAAATTTTTTAGCAGAGCTATTAACAAAGACCTGCGCCGATCGACTGAGTGCCGACTACTCCGAGCCGCTGAATAGTCTTGACCAGCCGACGCCGCCAATTTTTTTTTCGGCCAATAAGTGCAGGAAGTTAGCCGCCGATTAATATAATGTTTTAGCAAGAGAAGTCGTTAAATTTAAATCGCAGAATACCTTTAGGTATTCCTCCATTCCTCCATGAGCAGATAAAGGCATTAGTATATAGTGACATCGATGAATATACATACTAAAGATGCGTTCAAAATATATGCCACGGATGCTTCCATTCATGAGGATACAACCCGTTGTGGATTATTTGACGTCAGTCAAGGTTGTCAGATCTTGTACAAGCCCTCAATTCTAGGCTTACAGAGGATTACATTGTGGCCATGATTCAGAACAAAATATCTCACTCAAGCATTGAAAAATGTCATACATATATGTAGTATGGATTCCAGGGCATGTTGGCATTTCCTACAATGAAAATGCTGATGACTCAACCAAAAAAGCTTTGGAAAATGACACGATTCTCGACGTTAGTCTCACCCCAAATGAGGCTTTAAGAGCCATAAGAAATCAATTAAGGAATGAATGGAACTATCGATATGTCCAAAAAAGTTTTTATGAAATTTTCCTCCAAATTCCCGATAAACCTTGGCACTACAAGAGTGGCCTAACAACACATGACATAAAAATGGTGAACAGACTTCTAGCTGGTCATGTACATGATTACAGATTTTCTGACCCCCAAAACTACATATGCTCCACATGCAAGGTCAACAAAACTCCAGACCACCTGATTTTCAAGTGTCCGGAACATACGCTCATCAGAGCCAAATATCCGATTTTCAACTCATTCAGCAATCTTCTTATATTGCTCAATACAAAGAACCACAAAAAATATAAATCGCTGATCGAATTCATTAATGAGGCTGAAATAGTAGTATGAAGTCCCTTCATTACTGTGGGATAAGCTGGCAATATTAGTACCACACTAGTCAACCCTATTTGTACAAACCCAAAGAAAAAAAATATAATAAGGGTTTTCATGAGAACTCTTATAATTGCCATTTGTGCAAATTTGCGAGACTTGTTTCATGAAAACCCTTTAAACCTTTTGTGCAAAACAACTTATGTAAATTTGAAACAAACGTCAAAAAATTTATTAAATAAAAATAAAGTAATAAAATTTAAAGCAATTTTTAATTAAAAAACATATTTATAAAATAAAAAAGTATGTGTGTGTGTCTAAAAGTGCTTAAAGATGTCCAAAAAAGCAAGAACTTTATGTTTACAGAATTGCACAGCTTAAGTTTACGAGTCAAAATTATTGTTCAAACTTAACAGGTTTGTGTAAATAAATTTCTATAAAATTTTTGACATTTTATTTACGAGAGTGTAAAAATGCACAATTGCACAGTTTGCGAGACTTTTGAACAGTCTCATGAAAACCCTTAATGTTTCAATATTTTTGTGACTAAAAACTGTTGTAATTTGAAATTTATTTGCTGGTGGTTCAGCTTGGTCTATATGCATTTCATTGTTGCTGTAACAAATCATCAATAGACTTCAACCACACATTTTGAATAGTCACAAACAAACAACCACCAGCAAATAAATTTCAAATTAAAATATAATTATGACAATATGTCGAATAATAAATTTCCTAAAAACTAAAAACTGTTGTTTATGAAAAATACATATATTAAGGGTATCAGAAAAGGGCACAAAAGACATACCCCCTTATGCAAAAAATTAACTTATGCTTCAAGTGAGCGTTAAACCGGGTTTTGTAGACATTTTTTTTAACGTACACTTCAAGCACACATTATTTATTTTTCATATGGGGGTTAAATTCCAAACAAATTTAGCCGTCCAGGTATGTTCGTTCTCCAGGAATTCAAAAATTTTCCATAAGAAAAATTAAATTTACTTAAAAGTTAAAAAATTATAGGTTCCTTACATTTTTTATGAATTTTTTTTACAAAGAAATATATAATAATCTGCATGTTTCGATTTCTTTTAGCTTATTTTGTTGGAAAAATATGGCCTGGATTTCATTTGGAGCATTTACTTCCAAGATTTTCATATTTAACAGGGGTCAGTCATTCCAGAGTAGATATCAATTGAATTTTCCAACAAATTTAAATTCCTCATAAAATTTATTAAAATTGATTGTTTTTAAATATTAATGTATTTTATATTACAACTAATTTTTTAACTTCATTATTATTAATTTTTGGATGATGCAATCTTTTTTTTTTAGCTTCCTCATATTCTACTGGATGGTCTTTTCTCCGATGATGATACATACCGGAACTACCTTTAAATGTTCGAGGACAATGTGGACACTGATACAGATCTTTTCCCGTATGAGTTGCAATATGTTCACGCAACGATTTAGAAGATTTAAAAGCCTTTTCGCAGCATGTGCATTTATGTTTACGTTTATCTACATGTACTACTTTTTTGTGTTTCGATAAGCCATGTTCACTTGCAGTAACTTTACCGCAAATACCGCAAACATATATAGTTGTACCATCGTTGTGGTAGGAAGCCTTGTGACGTTTAAGGGTAGTTCTTGACGACAGTTCAATACCACAAACATCACAAGGGATTTTATGGCGCTCTATGCTAATTGTACCATCGTTGTGTTGTGAAGCCTTGTGACGTTTAAGGATACTTCTTGTCGACAGTTTAAGACCACAAACATCACAAGGGAATTTAACGCACTCAATGCTGGTTGTACCATCGTTGTGTTGTAAAACCTTGTGACGTTTAAGGATTCTTCTTGTCGACAGTTCAACACCACAAACATCACAAGGGAATTTAGGGCGCTTAACGCCCGCATGATCCATGAGATGCTTCCTTAGAGCATAGATTCCATGAATGGTTTTACCACACTGGTCGCAAACGTGATCATCAGCATGTACATGTTTAATATGTAATTTAAGCGATAGTTCATCAACATATCCTTTACCACATTCAGAGCAAATAAAACCCTTATTTTCCGTGGCATGTGTGACCAAATGTCGGTCCAATGTATTTTTGCGTTTGAAAACCTTTTCACAAATGTCACATTTTAACTGTTTTGTGTCTTCGTGCATTTCTTTCATATGTTGTTTGAGACTTTGTTTAGTTCTACTACACTTTCCGCATATATCACATTTGTTAGTTTCTGGATTAAGGTGTAATTGAATATGGTTCACCAAAACAGATCGACGGAAGAATTTTCTTTCACAGCATTTTATATAAAATTTAGTTTTATGTTTCTCTTTGAAGTGAATGCGTAATTTATCAAAATTATTAGCGGTTTCACTGCATATATCACATACTAACTCAGGTTTCCACTCAGCTATAAAAGCATCCCAAACTATAGTCTTTCTTTTTTCCGACATTCTGTCACTTCTAATTTTATATCGTAATTCATTTTGATCCTTCGTTTTGTCAATCTCTTGTAAAATTTTTCTCTTTTTCTGTTCTTTTTCTTTTCCATTATCTATCGATTCTATAGTATCTTCTAACATTTTCATTGATTCTGTTTTCAAACGTTGGTTTTCGAAATAATCAAGTCGATCGTCTTCATCATTACTTACATCAAAACTTTTATTATAGTCTGTATTTGTATCCATATTTAGATCCTTGATTGTGTCAACCTCTTGTGATAGTTTGCTCTGTTTTAATTCTTTTTCCTTTCCATTGGCTTGGTTATCTATCGATTCTGTAGTATCTTCTAACATTGTTATTGATTCTGTTTTCAAACGTTGGTTTTCGAAATAATCAAGTCGATCGTCTTCATCATTACTTACATCAAAACTTTTATCATAGTCTGTATTTGTATCCACATTTTCACAATCTTCTGGTTTTATTTCAATAGGCAAAGTTTCTATTTGCTCTTTATGTTGCCAAAGCATTCGAGTTTTCAACACAGTTTGCTGAAATTCATAAAAATCGTTTATGTGATACCAACAGTCTTCACAAAGAACCTGAATATGGTGAAGATTCGAGTTTCCTTCATCTGTGAGCAACTAAAAATAATGCATAGAAAAATGGAAGTTTATACATACATATGTTTGTTTATATGAATGTGCATATGTATGTATGTATATTCATTCCTTACCATCGGATCAAAATATTGAACTGCAGTTTCGTAGAATTTATTGCTTTCTCCCGATTCATTTTTTAGTAATTTATAATCATCGCATAGAGTGCAGCACAAACTACAACATTGTTTTCTTGACATATTTATATTTAATTAATATCCACAATATAATAAAACAAATGTTTTAGCAGAGCAATTAACAGATACTTGCGCCGAAGGGTTTTTATCGTCGGCGGCGGCTCAAATTCTGCTGTCAGCTGACAGCTACATCGGCTAGCCACCCTACAAGAACACTACCAGTTAAATGACGGGTCATTTAACCGGTTGTGCTAACTGGTATCTCTGTTAAAGTTTCTATTAGTTTATTAGGAGCAATATGAAAAAACTAACGGAAACTCTTATGTACATGTGATTTTGCATCTCTCTCTATCTCATTAATTCCACCCGACTATGTAACATATATTTGTGCTGCTTACTCTGATGCCTTTTATAAGGTTATGACTACCAAAATATCGGTTAGCACTAACCAGTTAGGCAAACGGAAATATCGGTTAGCACTAACCAGTTAGGCCAACGAAAATATCGGTTAGCACTAACCAGTTAGGCAAACGTAAATATCGGTTAGCACTAACCAGTTAGGCAAACGGAAATATCAGTTAGCACTAACCAGTTAGGCAAACGTAGATATTGGTTAGCTCTAACTAGTAAGTCATAACGTAAGTATTGGTATATTTAAAATTTTTTTTCATTTAAATTTCAAATTAAAACTTTTATTAAAGATAAAAAACACAATTCATAAATCTAATTTAAGCAACATTCCCTTCATCTTGCTAACCAAAGATGGATGCGTGCTTTCGGTCATTGGGTACAAACATCCGCCCAGAGTTTGCTCTTATGGCATTACATTTTCCAACAAAGCTTTATGATATTCCGTCATGCACAAGAATTTGGAATTTTTTGTTTGAAAGTGCTCGTGATCTTAAATGGATCCATACGTCCTATCATTTGGTATAAGCGTTCGTTGAGTATTTGTTTCTGATCTTGTGATATTGCGTTTACCAACAAAGGCAAAGTATTTTCAGGTCCTTAAAGAAATGGTGAGAACAATTAAATCATCTAAAACAAAAATATTATTTTAAAAAATATTACCAATTTGATGCATTTGCGGAATAGCCAGAGTTGCTTGAATCTGTTAAGTGTTGTGGGCACTTAGGACAAATGTTGGCCGGGTCCCATATTAGGTAAAGAAACCATAAGCGACATAAAGTGGGAATATTTGGCCAAGTTGTTGCAAGCACCATGCCGCAATGACGGATATTGTTGAGAAAATATAGTACGAACATGTTTAACGCCGATTGCATCAAAATTTATTGTATTTAAAGCTCATTAAGCGTAAAAAAATAATTAAAATAAATTTATTTTGTCAATGCAAATTCTTGAACACGTTTTCACATATATTTTATTAATTTCCCATTATTTAGGCTTAATTTAACACTCAGAACTTTAAGAACACCACTGGCTTTTGATTAAAGAATTTAAAACACAAATATTACAGCCATATTGCACAATTATTTAAATTTTATTCCAAAAACGTGTAAAAATTAACTCTTGGAAAAGTTTATCTGTGATTTTTCACAATCATGTGTTCACAAATGCTACGTATAGCTATTGCTTTTTATAAATCCACAAAGCATATATGTTAGAGTGAAACAACTAATGCAATATTTGCCCGAACTGCCACTAGCAAAATTTTTTGTTCAATACGCTTTTTTTCCTAAGAACCCCAAAATTTCCAAAACCCATTTGTATACTAATTAAAATTTTTTTGACAATAAATAATCAAATAATTGTAATTTATGGAAACATTATCAACATATTTTGATAAAACTTTAATTTAAATAAAACTTAAGCAAATATGTGCAAAATTCACTATAAAAAATATGCAATAAGTATTAAAAAAAAGAATCCTCCAAATTTTATAGAAGAAATGAAAGTGTGGCAGCTCCGATAACAATTAAATTGTTGCATGTGTGTTAGTAAAATTGTTTTGTTTGTGTTAGTTTCGGTCATTCATTTCTTGTAGGGCAGTTTTTGTACGGCTAGTACAAAAAGACGGGCTAAGCCGGCATAGGTACCCTACAAGAAATGAATGATTGAAACTAACACAAACAAATATTTTCACTAACACATTTAAAACAATTTTACATTCAATTCAATAATGACAGTCAATTGACTAGTCATTTGATCGGAAGTGTGATGCAACTTCACACGTACACAAAAGATTCCATCACATTTCTCATTTTGTCTTTAAAAATTTGATAGAAACTTTGTTCTACGCAATGATGAGTATAGCTTGCATGACTATCGATCAAGTGAGCAATCAACTGACTGGTAGTGTTCTTGTAGGGTAGTTTTTCTCTATTGAGGTAACTAAAAATATATGTACATACCAATCATATAGCGTCTATACCAGATATAATATCAAATATATTTCTATCAGCAAACTCAAATTTCATAGCAGAGAGAATCATATTACGTGTGGACTGCACTATTAGTATCATGATATAAATATAGAAGGTACTTCCATTCTCTCTTTGTTTTTAAAAATAGGTATTTATGAAGTTTGTTTTTTGAGAGAAATAAAGAAAAATGTTATACATTCTATATTTTATAAAAACAACTTTAAAATAATTGTTGAATAAAACTTTCAAGCAAATAGGAAACAGAGGGGGAAATATTAAATTAATACGTTAGCACGATTGTAATGGAAACTTCAGAATACCTATAGTTGTCAGAAGTTCACCTTCACATGTTCAAGAACAAATGAGAGAATGGAAGTACCTTCTATATTTATATCATGATTAGTACTATATTATTATTATATCAGATATTATAATATTGTTTTCATAATTATATTAATATGTGTATATCAAGGCGATTTCAGTATCAGGTGACCTTATCAGTACAACAATTTTACAACACAAAAAACAACATGTAGTTTGCTATGCTACAAAACCAATCTGTCAAAAGATTTCTGAGCAAATTTTTTCAGTTTGGTTCAAATTGCTCAATTTTGCATCAACAGCTGATAATCAGCCGGGCTGATAAGGTCACCTGATACTGAATTCGCCTTGGTGTATATTTAGAAAACAATATTATGATATCAAGTGTCAAAAAACGCACACATACATATGTATGTACATACGAGAAGAGAATTTTGTGTATTAAAATTAATATTTTTTTGTAAACAAATGCTGAAATGTTTTTTAATATATTTCTATCAGCAAACTCAAATTTCATAGCAGAGAGAATCATATTACGTGTGGACTGCACTATTAGGAAATTAAGGAAATGTCAAATTTTTTTTATAAAACACACAGTAATATTAAAATAAACGAAGATGATATTTACAAGAGCACATTTTCTCATACATACATAGATATTATTATTAATATAAATATATTTTTCTTCTCATTCTGCCGACGTTCTATTTCGCCAATTTAGCGATGCCAAACTAGCTCGTTTTTTTTAATTTATTTTTGTATAAATTTAACAATTTTCTAGAATCCAAAAATCTCTGATAAAATTTTTTCAATTCGTTAATGATTCAGCTGTCGCAAATGAAATTCCATTGACTATGGTTAGAATTAAAAACGAATTTTAATACTGTAAATGGCAAATATTTTGAAATTTCACAACTAAAATATGTACTCGTACTTGTGACCAAAAAAATTTACATAACTTATTAAGAATCTATTCTAGCTAAAGTACAAAAAGCATTTGAATCGCAAAGTTTGACAAATGAAATAAAATTATTTAGGATATAATTTCGAAGAAGCAATGTTGCAAGTCTGAAAAAACTATTGCATTTACTAATTCATACATCGACTGTTATTAAAATTTAATTTAGCGCTTAGGAAAATAGCGTGTTTTGGCTATAAATAGTTGGAAACGCTGATTGTCCATTGAATATTTGCTCTGTACAGAGTCAAAAAGAAGTGTACAAGAGACTATGCGATTGCAAATGACTATAATTTTTGCTTTGTAAAACCGCATATTTTGATTTCACGTGCGACATGGGATAAAGAACATTTGTTATCAAACATTCAATACAAACAAGGATACTAATAAATAAAACTAAAATTAAAAAATTAATCAATAATCAAAATCAATTTATTTTTAATGAAAAAAAAATATTTTACCGAATAAGAAAAATTTTAATATGTCGTCAGCCCATTATTGGTTTGACCCACGGCGGTATATATATACATATACAGTGGGGAGTTTTAATGAGTACATGTTAGTACTTACCATCGTTTACAATGCATAACTTTTTAAATAATGGTGCAAATCAACTAATTTTTTTTTTGGTTTTACTCTTTATTGTCTTCTTCATTGATAGAGGTATAACACTTGACCAAACAATAACAATTACTTAAACAAAATTTAAAAAAAAGAGAAAAAAACGGCATGTACTCACTTATGCACTTTTATAATATTAAGAAATTTTTCGTAATTTACAGTAACTTTTAATATTTGGTCCAAAGCCCTTTGTTCTTTAAAACAGCTTTACATCTTCTTGGCATACTCTCAACCAAGTTTTGAATAATTTCGTTTGGAATACTTCGCCATTCTGTTTCAACCCTGCCCCAAAGTTCGTCTAAATTTTTTGGTGCTCTTGAATACTGTCCCATCCGTCTTTTCACGATTGACTACAAATTTTCAATCGGATTGAGGTCGGGACTTTGAGCTGGCCACTTCATTAACTCAAATTTTTGTCCAGAGAGCCATTTTATCACTATTTTGGATGTGTGCTTAGGGTCGCCATCCTGTTGAAAAATTACTTCTTCCGGATAGGAAAGATAAGAACCTAACTCCAAAGGAAGCTGCAGTGGATGTTGGAAAGAATGTTAGTCGTTGGGCTGCAAGAACTGCGCTTCACAGAATTGGATTTATTTCTGCAGTCAAGAAAAAAAAACCAGCTTTGTCTGATAAAAATGTAAAGGCCCGTTTTAAGTTCGCCAGAAAGCACAATGATTGGTCACCAGAAGATTGGAAGCGTGTTATCTGGTCGGACGAATCCAAATTTAATCGCTTTCAGTCGGACGGAAAACAATACTGCTGGCGTCGACCACATGAATCTATTAAAAGACACCATGTAAAAGAAACAGTTAAACATGGTGGCGGCAACATAATGGTATAGGGTTGCTTTACGTGGTGGTACGTTGGTCCGTTGCAAAAAATTGAGGGAATAATGAAGAAGGAAGATTATTTAAAAATTCTCCAGACCCATCTTCCAGATTTTGTAGAGAGGAGCGCCTATCCGGAAGAAGAAGTAATATTTCAACAGGATGGCGACCCTAAGCACACATCCAAAATAGTGATGGAATGGCTCTCTGGACAAAAATTTGAGTTGATG
Organism: Tachina fera; assembly: GCA_905220375.1. Lineage (NCBI taxonomy): Eukaryota > Metazoa > Arthropoda > Insecta > Diptera > Tachinidae > Tachina > Tachina fera. The sequence goes on from LR999966.1 coordinate 80,929,526, forward strand.
AAGTGGCCAGCTCAAAGTCCCGACCTCAATCCGATTGAGAATTTGTGGTTAATCGTGAAAAGACGGATGGGACAGTATTCAAGAGCACCAAAAAATTTAGACGAACTTTGGGGCAGGGTTGAAACAGAATGGCGAAGTATTCCAAGCGAAATTATTCAAAACTTGGTTGAGAGTATGCCAAGAAGATGTAAAGCTGTTTTAAAGAACAAAGGGCTTTGGACCAAATATTAAAAGTTACTGTAAATTACGAAAAATTTCTTAATATTATAAAAGTGCATAAGTGAGTACATGCCGTTTTTTTCTCTTTCGTTAAATTTTGTTTAAGTCACTGTACATACATATGTTTTTAGAATATCCTCTTCCTGAATCCAAAACATGTTTCGCGAAATTAATTATGGTACAAAATAAATTTAACTCTTGTTTTGCTTTATTTTCGAAATTTTGTAAACACAAGTGGGACGACCGACGAACTTGGCATAGTTCGATGAACTTGCCTTCAAGAATTCAATCTACTCCAAATATTTGCCTTGCTATGGATATATTTGGGCTACAAATGGATACTAAGTTATGCAAATATTAACTGCCGCAAAAATTTCTTGCATAATATGCAAAAAAAATTGGATTATGTATTTGATATAAAAATTAATGCAAAAATCGATATCAAGTCTTGAAATTAATAAAAGTCTCTTAAACTCGCAAACTTTGCAAAAAATCTTTCTTTCTTTGTCGTTTTTCTCCATTCCGACTTTTTTGCATATGCTCCAAACCAATAATGGGCTGACGATGTGTAGATTCTTATTTACATGTCGATTTTAATTAATTTTAAATATGAATTGATATTTGAATAAGTTGGTGAAATAGAGCCTATTAAGTACGTTTACATTTCGTGGGTTGCTTATTGGTTTGCTGCAGACATAAAGTTTTTTTTAGTATATGTACTTGCCGCAAAACCAATAACCAAGCGACGAAATGTTAAACTTACATTGTAACAATTAAAATGAAAATAGCCTTGCTGAAATATATAAAGTTTTGCAATAGTGGTAGCTACATATCGTTACCTGAAACGCAAGGCGATCTAACTAAAATTTTTATTCTATATTTATGATTTGAACGGGCTAAAGTTCGTATCGCTTTTTTAAGCCAAATTACATTTGATAATTATTAATGAACAAATTATGCCAACCACAAAACCACTATCTTGGCTTCTCACCTACAATCTGGCATGTTATGCCAGCACAATTGTTCTCGTGTATGACAGGCCATTAGTCCGAACTTTAACAAAATCTTGTAGAACACAGCTTTAAAAAAGCATTGTTTAGAAAAATTTGAGTAGCATGAATTCGCAAGTATTTTTCCAAAATTTTCAATCGGATTTGCTTCGCAGGTCGCGCACGATAAAATCGAAAATAAGGCTGGATATTATATAATTGTTTACTTCCCATATAAAACTGCAATCTATCGACCATGTCACAGAGTTCAATTCCGTTCGGAAACACAAGATGTCGAGCCCTAGCCGCAGTATAACTCAGCATTGGTTATTCTACCTTCGTGCAGAGATTTTTCAAATGCTTTATTAGAGCGAAATATTCTTAAACAAACGCTAAACAGCACTGTTGGGAAGACTTTTGTTTCAGTTGTTTGAATTGCCAACAGTGTTGTTTAGCGTTTGTTTTAGAATATATCGCTGTAGTAAAGACTTTGAAAAATCTCTCATGTCTTGAAAGATCTTACAAGTGGTCTTGTGCAGGACCTTAGTATGTATATGTACATATCCTACAATCATAATTGAAAAAATTATGTTTTTCTACGAAATTATCGGCTGCAGCCGACTTTGAGCTGCCGCCGGTCATTTTTAGCCTAGCCGCCGCCGCCGAAAATTTTAGAACGACTTGGAGCTCTGCTCTCTTCCTTTAAGTATTATGGCTTTCATACAATAACAAAAAAGAGAAATACTACAAACACACACACAATCTCATGTTTGGTTTCTTGTTTACTTGTAAGCTAATAAATGCGTGTGTAATATGTGTGCATGTAGTAGTAGCAACTTTAAACGCTTATAGCTCCTAAAATACTAAACCGATTTCAATAAAATATAGATTCTGCACATCTGTACCGAAAAACCTTTAAAACCATATAAATCTTTTTAAAATCGGTGCAGTAGTACCAGCTTAAAAGGGATTACAAAAAACATGTTTGCCTATTAATTATATAGATTTGCCTTATGAGACTAAATTGATATGTTATTCGTTGAATAAGTGCGTATATCATATTTGGCGTTTTTTTAAATCCTATATTAGTTGCTTAAAATTTTTGGTGGCCAAAACACCAATTTTTAATTCATTTAACCAATTTAAATTAAAAATATTTCCAGTTCCGTTTCGATTACTATGGCATAATTAGTTACTTTTTATATACAACTGTTGGAACTTAGTATTTTAGTAGTAGGTAAGCATACACCTAGTAAAGAGAGCGAGAGAGAGAGAGAGAGAGAAAACGTAAACAAACACTTTTTTAAGAGACTTTGCAAATGTAAAATAAGAGTATTTGTGTGGGATAGGAATTTTGCTGATGACAGCTAAATAATTTTTTTTGTTGTATTTATTTAACTAAGCTTTGCTAACTACTCAAATAAGAATAGTGATACGTCGCATACATAGTGTTTGCCAAAAATAAAATAAAAATATTAATGGAAATATATACAAAATATTCAACAAAAATATAAGAAAACTTTCTCGAGTTGAAAATAAAAAGAATTTCAATAAATAAAACGGTTAAAGAAAAAAATTAACAAAATAAATGACGCTTAAATATAGCCATGCCATTGTGGCCAGGTGCGTATTAAGAAAATAAAAAAAAGTTTTACAACATTTTTCAAATATTTTTAATGCAAATTGCGATGGTAAAGTTGCACTCTTTTACAAGTTATACTTTTTAGAAATTTTTAGTATGTATGTATGTACATATGTACTAAGTGTTCATAAGAAAATTAAACTTACATATGTAAATACTTAAGTACATGGAAACTGAAGCTTTCGACTCCTTTTCACATTGTCTCTAGAGTTAACAAAAAAGTAAATAGGTATAAGTTAAAAAAAAAAACGCACAAATCATATATGAACATGCAACTATTGCTAAAGTAGGCCAATAGGGCGTTGTTGTTCATTTCCTTATATAAGGATATATGTATGTATGTAAACATATAACATACATACATCCATATATACATATACATACATGTATGTATGTATATACATACATACATAAGTATGTATATGCTATAGTTCTTATTACCAACTTCGCTGCCAAGTGTACAAGTGTAAATACAATTTTCCAGTTCATGAATTTAAGTACAACAGAATGTTGTCATGTTAGAAAATATTTAAAATATTTTAGCTAAAATTTTTCAATTTTAATTGTAGTTTACAATTCACACTTAATAACTTTAATTTATTGCTTGGGTGTGGTGAACATAAATATGTGTGTGCCTTCAATTCAATTGTTATTTTAATACAACATTAATTTGCTTTATATCTCACTTAATTGATACAATTGCAAACAAGAGTGTAATATCATCATCACCTTGACCGCGGTTGTGGATGCATATCTACAGATGTACATACATATGTACTAGTGATGTAACGAATGTCAATTTTTGATATTCGCGAATACGAATACGAATATTTCAAACGATATTCGCGAATACGAATATTATATACAATATGAAATATTAAAAATTGTTATGAAAAAGGACTTCACACTCTTGTTGTACTTTAAAGTTAATAAATTTAGTGAAGTGCGACTTTTACCCGCACACGAAGGGTTCCGTACGGACACGAGACATTTTATTCAATACGAACTTTAGCCAATATAAACTATAGTTTTGGCATTTTTTTCGTTTTTGAGTTTTTTCGGTTTTAAGCGTTTTTTTAGTTTTGGAGTTTTTTGAATTTATTGGCGCTTTCTGAGGTTTGGCACTTTTTTTCTCGTTTTGGCGATTTTTTTTTGGTTTTTGAAGTTTTTTTTAATTTTTGCGATTTTTATTATTTTGGCGTTTTTTTCATTTTGGAGATTTTTTTTCATACAATTAATTATTTTGGTTTTGGCGCCTTTTTCGCGTTTTAGCGATTTTTTCCGGTTTTGGCGTTTTTTCATTTCGGCGATTTTTTGCTTTTGTGCGATTTTTTCGAATTTCGCGATTTATTTTAGTGTTAGAAATTTTTTTAATATTGGCGATTTTTTTAATGTTGGCGATTTTTTTTAATTTTTGGCGATTTTTTTTAAATTTTTTGCGCTTTTTTTTTGGTTTGGCGATTTTATAAATTTTCAATATTTTAGTTTTACCGTTTCTACAAATTTCAAGAGTTTACCTCTTACGGTTTCCAAGATAGTGAATTAAAAAATTACATAGTAAAAATTGCATTAACTGATGGACCACCCTTTAATTAAATTTTTTTTAAATTTTAATCTTAATTGTTGTAGGCTATATAAAAATACACTAATTTTACAAATTTCAAGTGTCAATATACATATGTACATACATATATACAATTGTATGTATATTACATGGGACTTTAACATTTTTCGTTGCTCGTTTTGGAACACCCTTTAAATTCTCATGTATTTGTTGTTGTAGTGGCCAAGAGTATGTACTCTGTCCAAATTTCAGGTCCGTAGCTCTTATAGTTACTGATAAAATACCGTGTGACGGACAGACGGAAAACGTAAGAGTTACAAGTCTCGAAATTTTCATAAACGGTAAAACTAAAAAATCCAAAAATTATTTATATCGCCAAAACCCAAAAAAATTGCCAATAATTTAAAAAAAATCGCCAAAACGAAAAAAAATCGCCAAAACGAAAAAAATCGCCAAAACGAAAAAAATTGCAAAATTTAATAAATTTCTAACACTAAAATAAATCGCCAAATTCAAAAAAAAGTCTAAATGAAAAAAATCGCCAAAATAAAAAAAAACGCAAAAAACCGAAAAAATCGCCAAACGCGAAAAATGCGCCAAAACCAAAATAGTTGTTTATATGAAAAAAAATCGCGAAAATTAAAAAAAATCGCCAAAAACGAAAAAAATCGCAACAATTAAAAAAACCGAAAAAAAATCCCCAAAACGAGAAAAAAATTGCCAAAATGGAAGAAAAACGCCAAAAACCGAAAAAATCGCCAAAACCAAAAAAAAATCCCCTATATGAAAAAAACGACAAAATTAAAAAAAATCGCCAAAATAAAAAACGCCAAAAACCAAAAAAAATAATAACAAAAACGAGAAAAAAGTGCCAATAAACTCAAAAAACCCCAAAACTAAAAAAAACGTTAAAACGGAAAAAAACCCAAAAACGAAAAAAAATGCCAAAACTATAGTTTATATTCACTAAAGTTCATATTGAATAAAATGTCTCGTGTCCGTACGGAACCCTTCGTGCGCGGCGCAAAGTCGCACTTCATTGAATTTATTTTTACAATGGGAAGAAATACCCTATCAGCCGAAAAAAGAATTTTTACAATCGGTCTAAAATGTGCCGAGTTATGAAGTAACAATGTCAAAAAAAAAATATGTATAAACGAATTGATAACCTCCTTCTTGTTTCTTTTTGTTGCTAGAAAAAGAAAAATTTTTTGTTTGAAAAATCGGTTTTTAATGATATTTTTTTTTACTTTTGAGTAAATTTGTCAATTCCTTTAAATATTTTAAACCATCGATAATTATTATTTCGTTATTCTGATACAGGTTCATAACAGTGGCAAGATCAAGATCATTCATGTCTTAGATAATCGTATAAGGCACAAAATAAAGTTACGGAAGAAAAAAAAGAGTAGATTTTATCGTAAGCGACATGTTATCGAAAGTAGACTTTTTTTAATTTTATGGGGATACCCATTGTTTAGAATTATGAAAATGCCAAAATTGTTGACAACTTTTAAGATACAGGCTGTAAAATATTATCGTAGGAGACAATTTACGTACTGCAACATATTTTATTTAAAATATATTTTATATATTATTTTAAAATAAACTTCTCCTGAAAACTTTAATTTTTGTCGCTAACGATAAAATCAAAAATAAGGCTCGATAATAAACAATAATTATTAAAAAATAATCACAAAAACAAATAGGATTTTTAATGAAAAAAAAAGATATTTTTTGTGCGACTTGGAAGATTTTTGAAAAATAAATATGGCAACACTGAGTGGGGAGCCATCATATTTTCTTCTTTCGCTCATGAACTAAAAAGTTGCTCAACAAGAATTGATGTGTGCGAACCAGAACTAATAACGTCTTATTTTTATTATTCCCAATACACGGGCTATTCAAATAAAAACTCTTTTCAATAATAAAAATATTCTATATTAATCCAGATCTTTTGAAAATTTTAATTAATTAAAGTTATGTAACGATTATCGATCGCTTTTCCATGTAACGTTGGCATCCCCCCAAAAAAATGTGCCCTTAAAAATATTGATATAATTTTTTTTAATGGACACAAAACACAAACCTTTACTTTTATACCAGTAACTTGAATTGTTTTTCTTTCAGAATATCTGATGCTTTAAAATCAAAAAAAGACTTTAACTTTGAACTGGCAAAGGAACAGCACAAAACATATTGTGGCTTATTAAGAGAAATTGGTTTAGACGTTATTGAATTACCACCCGATGACGATTTGCCTGAAAGTGTGTTCGTGGAAACGTCAGCAGTGATATGTAATGGAGTGGCTTTAATTGGAAAATCTGATAATCCAATGACACAAAAAGAAGTGCGTAGCAAAATTATTAAGGAGGGAAAATTTCCCCTGCAAGAATTTTTTTTATCATTATTATTATTATTATTATTATTTTAGGCTGACAGCATGGCAATAATATTGAAGAAAGAACTGGATATACCCGTTGAAGTGATAGATAATCCCAGCGCGCATTTAAATGGTGGTGATGTTTTATTTACAGGTAATGGATGAATGTACAGATTATGCAATGAAAAGAATAAAAAGGAAAAAGCAAAATATTTACTTTATACATATATTTTATATATTTACAAAGGCAGAGAATTCTTTGTGGGCATTTCCGAATACACAAACGAATTTGGTGCTAGAGCAGTTGCAACAACATTTCCCGAATATCCAGTAACGCCGATAAAGGTTAAATTTAATATTACATACATACATATAGTCGTATTTATATATTTATAGAAAAAAAATGTCAAGGTTCTAATGACTCAAAAATATACGTTTATCAGCGTTTTGAAAGTTTACAATAGGATTTGAGTGTTCTTTTTTATGCAAGGACAAACAAATCCATATGGAGAAGAGTTATGAAGCTAATCCTTCAACGGGTTTCAAGTTTTGACTAATTTCTTATATTAAATCTTTAAAACAATAAAACTAAAAAAATCCCAAAATTTAAAAAAATTTGTGAAAATTAAAAAAATCGCCAAAAAAACGAAAAAAATCGCCAAAACGACCTCGTACAAGAGAGGGCGACAGTAGGGTATCCAACTCTATTGATTTATTGGAGCATCGACGCAATGTAGGGTGCATTTCCTCGTTATATCGTTACTACAATGGAATGTGTTCCAATGAAATTAGGAAACTTGTTCCTGAAACCCGAACATTCTTACGCACAATGCGTTCTTCATTCAGAGCACATCTTTTTGTAGTCGATTGGCCAATAAATCGAATTACGCATTACAGCGAGAATTTCCTTTTTTAGTCATACTATTCGTATGTGGAATAAACTAACTGCGGAAGTCTTTCCTGTCACTTTCAACGTGGGAAGATATAAATCGAATGTCCACAAACACTATTCCCTCTATCCTCCTCCCCATAACATATTTTCATAATTCTAGCACAATGCATTCATTGCATGAATATTATAAAAAAAGAAACAAAAACCAAAAAAAAAACACCAAAAACAAAAAAAAAGAGCCAAAACGAAGCAAAAACATTCTCCTGAAAATTTTAATTTTTATCGCTTACGATTAAATCGAAAATAAGGCAAATAAACAATCGAAATTTTTAATTAAAACGGAAATTTAACAAATCAAAATAAAGGGTAATCTATCAGTTAATGTTATTTAGACTATGCAATGTTGTTATATCTTGGAAATCATAGAACAAAACTCTTGAAATTTTGAAAAACGCTGAAAATAAAAAGGCCTAAATTAAAAAAAAATGCCGAAACGAAAAATCGCCAAGATGAAAAAAGCGCTTAAATGAAATATAAAAGCAAAATATAAAATATATCGCACAGTCGTTAAGCAGCTCTGGGTCGGGGAACATCTCTCGCGTCATCGTAATTATTTCTTAAGTGCGGTCAGGCTTGTATGTATGTGTTGTTTGGCCTTCGAGAGTTTTTCGTCTCGCTCGCACTGGTTGACTGATCTGCCACGGATAACCGTATAATCTTGCGGTTTTTTGTGGAATTTCTTTAACAACCACGTTGCCTACTTCCTATGTGAAGGCATAGGTCGTGTAGAGTCAGTCACAAAACCTTTTAAAATACTGTTAATACCATCTTGGGCATATGGTCTACATTACTCCGCCCATATTTGTGCAACACCATATTATGCAAATTTACTTTGCATTAATATGTTTAATAAATAAATAAATAAAATATATCGCGTAAATGCAAAAAAAAATCACGAAAAAGTAAAAAGGTCGAAGAAAACTAAAAAAAATGCCAAATCCGAAAATAGTCGCCAAAACGAAAAAACCCCACAACTAATAAAACGGCTAAAACTAAAAATATGTAGGGTAAAAAAAAACAAAACAAATCGCCAAAACCCCAAAAATACGACACAAATAAAAAGTCCTAAGATATAAAATTGCCAAAACGAAATAAAGCGTCGCAACTAAAAAAATATCGCTGAAACCAAAATAAATAAATCGCTAAAATCTAAATAAATTCAGTAAAGTGCGACTTTGACCCGCGCACGAAGAGTTCCGTACGGACACGAGATATGTAATCCAATAAGAACTTTAGTAGCCTATATAACATATAGTTTTGGCATTTTTTTCGTTTTTGACGTTTTTGTAATTTTTGGCGATTTTTTTTTTGTTTTGGCGATTTTTTTGGTTTTTGGATTTTTTTCCATTTTGGCCATTTTTTTAGTTTTGACATTTTTTTCGTTTTGCCGATTTTTTCGGTTTTTGGCATTTTTTTATTTTTTTTGGCAATTTTTTCGTTTGGCGATTTTTTTTAATTTTGGCGATTTTCGGTTTTTGGGGTTTCTTCATTTTGGCGACATTATTCATTTAGGCGCTTTTTTTTAGTTTTGACACTTTTTCCTCATTTTGGTGCCTTTTTCGGTTTTTGGCGATTTTTCAATTTGGAGATTTTTTTCATTTTGGCGATTTTTTTCATATTAACAATTATTTTGTTACTGGAGTATTTATTGCGTTTGGAGACTTTTTCTGTTTTTGGCGCTTTTTTTAATTTTGGCGATTTTTTTCATTTGGACGATTTTTCGAGTTTTGCGACTTATTTTATTGTTAGATTTTATTTTTAGTTTTAGCGATTTTTTCGCTTTGGCGATTTTTTTTAAATTTTTGGCGATTTTTTTTTTCGGGTTTTGGCGATTTTATTTTTTGATTTTGTTTACATAGGATTTTAACATTTTTCGTTGCTCGTTTTGGAACACCCTTTAATTTTAAATTCTCATATATTTGCTGTTATAGCGGCCAAAGTTCTACATATTCTGTCCAAATTTCTGGTCCGTAGCTCTTACGGTTCCTGAGGAAATACCGTGTGACGGACAGACGAACAGCATAGCGAAAACATTAGGGTTCCTTTTTTCACCTTTGGTGTACGGAACACTAAAAAGATGCCAAAACGCCAAAACTTAGGAAAAAAGCGTTAAACCGAAATATTCCTAAAAATAAAAAAATATGCCAAAACCAAAAACAAAACGGCAAAACTAAAAAATCCCCAAACGCCGAAAAAGACTTACCGGATACTTAAATATTTTTTTTTAAATATCTACATCAACAAAGATATTCGATTACATAGTATTATATAGTTGGATTAGTATTACATGTATGTATGTACGTATGTAGTGCCCTTACGGAAAAGTCATGACGTGAACTTTCAAAACACCAAGTTATATATATATATATATCCTTTTCACTTTTAAATCTACCAGAATCGGTCACTCGAACTTTGTTATTTCGGAAAAACTTCTAATTTATTGTACAGCATTATTTATAATTTCTAAATATACATATGTTCTCTATTCTCCCTCTCTCTCTCTCCCTCTCTCTCTTACTTTTTAGGTAGGTGGCCCAAAATGTCTCAAATATTATGTCACCATGGCTGGTCCCGATGTACTGTGTGTAAGCAACAGTAAAATATGCGTCGAAATTGTTAAACGTATGGAACGAGAAGCAAGTTTCAAATATCAAAAAATCACCTTGCCCGAAGAACATGCAGCCAATATGTTGTACATCAATGGTACGCTGGTGCATCGGTCGCCTTCAGAAATCCCTGAATCGCACAAAGTATTTAAACATTTTATTTTCCAAAAAGAAAAAAACTCAATATTTTCGTTTCTCTTATTTCAGATTATTAAAGATAAAATTGACATTCCCACGCGCAATATAAATATTAGTGAATTTAGTCAATTTTCTTTGGGCTTGACCTCATCATGTCTGCTCTTGCGACGCTGGAAGTCTATACGCAGTATTTAGTTTATTAAAGTTTTTTGATGAAAAAAAACAACAAATTAATGCAATATTATTCCGGTTAACAAGAAAGATTTTTTTTCAATCTTCCGTAGTTTTAAAATATATTATTATGTAGCTAAATTAAAATTTATTATTGCAAAAAAAAATCTATCTCTGTATGTATATGTTAATATCTGAAAATAATACAAATATACACTTTTGTTATACTTTAGAAATAATAGTTATTTGAATAAAAATAAATTATTACGCACATACAAACATGCAAACATACTCGTACATGCATATCGTTAGCTGAAATGCAAAACCATAATTACGTTTTGTTTTTTCAATTTTATAGGCGAGGAGAAAACCTATTTAAAATTTTCAGAATTTTACAGAAGTAGGAAAAAAGTGCAAAATTAAAATTAATTGATGTGTTCCATGAAAATTTTTCCAATGTAATAAATTAAATTAAATCAATATTATTTATTTATTTCGATGAAACGCCACGACATTTCGAATGAAGTCGATTTTGAATTTTTTGTTAGATAGGGCGTTTTACGCTTTAGAGTGGCCGTTAATATTTTTTTTATTTCATATTTCGCTGCAACGTTGTGTAGCTTCTTCAGGAAATAATAAATTATTTTAATAATAATGAAGAAGCTACACAACGTTGCAGCGAAATATCGATAAAATAATAAATATTTTTATCAATTATTTACAAAAAGGACCTAAAGCTTAAATAAAACTTGTATACATTGTGTTATTATTTTAAAATACGAGTTTATCATACATCGTGAATTGTCGAAATATTGGAAAAAAGGAAAAAAAGGCTTCCATTGGTTTGTCTTGTGAGGCGAGTATGGTTTCCATCGATCTAGCGTGGTGGTGGTGTTGGAAACCTTAATACATATTAATGTTTTAAGAGCCATTGGGAGAATTGTAAAAGAATTATTCGATAACGATTTGAGGAATGACACAATACACGGAGTATATAATTTATATTTTGCGATTTATATATAAAATTAAAACATTTGGTACTTATTAATAAAAACAACTTTTCGTTTATTAATAAAAACCTATTTTAAAAAGGGAAAGTTAGAATTCCTTCTAAAACATAAACATAACTTTGAAACTCAAAAAGAAAAGATTAATTAATACAAAATAATTTCGAAAATTATTGAATTTAGCTTTCTTTCCTCTCCACCTTTTAATAATAGAGTCATCACAATGCAAGAATTTTGAATGGCTATGAAATGATACATATATGAAAAATTCAATTAATTAAAAGAATTTGATGATTCTAAGAGCTGGTTACGTGCCTCCAATATAATTTAATGAATAATTGATGTAAAATACCAAGCACATTAAAGTTATACTTCCTTCAATATATTTTGCATTTTCATTTATTTATTCATTATGTACACCTAGCCTATGGGCCATATTCGGTCACATCATACTACTCAATTCTACTACTAATTCTTATAAAAAATTAAAAAATTAAAATTAAACAAACGGCAAGATTCTTATTAAAAAAATATGAAAGCATCAGCGAGAAATTAAGAAAAAAAATAACAACCTTTAACAATAAACACGAAAATAAAAAAGAGCAAACATATTTTAGTCGATTAAACATTGCAAGATTTACAAGTGGGTTTCCCCCATATTCATAAAATTTTAAATGTATTTTGTTTCAAAGTATTCATAAAAAATTTTCCTAAAAGGATCTCAAATTCATTTTATTTTTTTTATGAATATTGGGGGGAAGTGTACAATATCTTTCCTCAAATAGTCATCATTAGATTGGCTTATGAGTTGTATATTAAACATCATCGCTCTATTAAACAGCTCTTGGCTAGCTGGGTAATGAATTAACATCATATCCAAACGTCAAAGCATAGAAAAAAACAATAAATTTAGTTAAAGCAAAACACAAAAAATATTAAAACACACACACACACAAACATCAAACACCACCTGTAAATAATAAAGAGAAACACACAAGTGCCTATTGGAATCAGTAGGAACTCAACGATCCAATAGAACATTTCAAATTGGACCGGTCTCCGCAACGTTCAGTTAAAACACGTGTACATATTTGCAAAATAAATTAAATTTTGTATTTTTCTTTCCTCATCGCAACACACCATGGCTAACAGCAGTAAGTTGTTTTCTTATCTTGGAAAGAAAATCAACCAACCGGCTTAATAAAATATTGAATAAAATGATTTTCCTAATCTTATTTTAGTTGAAGGTTATAACTTGGGCAAAGTCATTATTGAAGGTAAAACTAAACAGGTCTACGATTTACCCGATCATCCTGGCTTGTGTATGCTGCTAAGCAAAGATCGCATTACGGCTGGTGATGGCGTTAGGGCTCATGATTTACAAGGCAAAGCCGTAATATCTAACACTACAAATGGTTTAGTGTTTAAATTACTCAACGAGGCCGGTAAGCAAACTTATTATTATTGTACTGAATTGATTTAAAGATGATTTTACTTTTATTTTCTTGCTATCATTTTTTATTATTTTTTTTTTGTTTGCAGGCATAAATACTGCTTACATTAAACCAGCAGGAGATAAAGCATTCATTGCTAAAAAATGTCAAATGGTGCCAATTGAGTGGGTTACCAGACGCTTGGCAACTGGATCATTTTTAAAACGTTACCCTGGAGTACCGGAAGGTTATCGGTAAGTAATTCGACATTATTAATATTTTGTGTTTATCAAATTAAGTCGTAAAATTATATACATTCATACAAACATATGTATGTATGTACATACAAAATGCAATTGCTCAAAATTAAGTTCCTTCAGCATACAGAGCCAGTGCTGCCGCAACAAAGGATAATTTGTTCTCATCAAAAAGAATCATATTTTTGTTTTACAAAGAGTGGCTTTTATTATTTTTTATGTCTCCTTTTTTTGTTTGATAACGTTCAGTGAACGTTATCTGCTAATTTTCTTTAATTAGAAGGAATAAAAGTAGCCTAGATTAACTAATACTAATAATGGCAAATAATCTATCATTTAGACAGGGAAGAGCGAAAATGGTGAAAATCAAATTATGTATGTATATTAGGGCGGGTCGATTTAAAAATCGCACAAATTACAAAGGGATCAAAATAAGAAACTTTGCCGAAGGAACGATACCTCTAAAATGTATTTTGATGTTCCGACCTTTGATCCGAAGGGTAAAATTTTCTTGATATTGAATTTTGATTGAAGGGTCAAATTTTTAAAAATCTCACTTTGACCCACTTAGAGTTCATCAATCGAGTCAAAATGTATGAACGACCCCCCCCCCCCCTCTAATTTTGGTGGACCGACCCACCTATGCCAGTGGCACATCCTCTGGAACCAACACTGTAGGGTTCTCCATACAAACACTTGTGATTTTTTTAATTACAAGAGTTTTTATTTTTTTAAAGTTGAGGGTGTACGAATATCAACTTTACATGCTGTATGTATCTTTTATCAATCTCAGGGTGTTTCCAGGGGTGTACCACTGGCATAGGTTGGTCCGCCCTCCAAAATTAGTGGGGGTCGGGCATACATTTTGTAATTTGAGCGATTTTTTTGCCTCTATACATTGAATACATATATATACATATATATTTTTCAGATCCTTCAAGTCGTATGCATACAATAGATATGGAAATTTTTTCCTGAGATTCTTTATGCAATTGTAACTTTAAATTTGATAAACCAGTGTGTGGCTGGCATACGAATCAATTACCAGATCTAATATAATGAAAAAAAATCATTCCAAAAAAGCGGTAATTATGCATGGATCTAAATAACAGCCTGGCCTACACGATGTCGACAGAAGACGGTTCGATCGATTACTTATCATGATCCTTATGACGTATTTTGTCTTATACTACGACATTTTGATACTAGTCGAAGTCGAAATACTCCAACTCAGATAAGGGAGATTAAAAGCAAATACAAATTCTATTATTTTACTTTTGCTTTCAATATAGATAGGCCGTAAAAAAGTTTTATGTAGTGTTTATTTTTTTTTTGTCTGCTTTAGAAAATTATTCATAAATAAAATATTGGGCTCCATGAAAAATCGCCCAAAATTTCAAAATGAAAAATATGAAGTCGTTAAAAAATGTTGGATAATTTTTAATTTTTTGGCGAAAAAATGTTTCCAAAAATCGCCCGAAAATAAAAATTAAAAATCGTTCTGCAGTTACAAAGTCTTAATTCTGGTATACTGATTGCCTTTGAAGTAAAAGTTAAATTTTTGTTCTTAATTAATTTTGTTATTGCTCCGTTCTTCTATTTATTTTATTTTTGTCTTGTTTTATATGCAAATTTTATTGAATTGCTAAAATTAGATTTTCATTTCCAAATAATCCAAGTTATGTTATTTTTAAGAGCATATTTATTGAGTTTTTAGTGCATATTTCGAAGTTTTTAGTGCTTATTGAATGCGCATAAAACAATTTTTTTGGAGCATATTGCTAGTTTCCCTGTTAATTATTCAGTGAAATTACTTGAGCCACAAAGAAATTAGTCAACAAACAAAAAATAAGTCAGACTGACTCGAATTATTAAGGATCACAACATTAAAAAATATTATAAAAATTAACATAAACTTTAAAGTTTAATGGTATGTCAAACAAAATTTTAAAAATATGCAAAAGTTTTTTTTTTTTGTTGCAATAAGTGCAAATTAAATCAAATAAAGTTGGTCATACAACAAATAAACTTATTAGTTAAAATTTTAAGAAAGGCAGAATCAATATAGGTATGTACTTAGATAATGTACATACATACATACATATGTATGTACTTTTAAATATACATTATATTTGTTTTATTCTAAATTTGTTTTGGTTACTAATGAAAAATAAATAATTTTCAAATCCTGATAAGCTAAAACAAAAAATTATCACTGCTCGTCGTGACCTTTTGAATTATTTATCCCCCACTGGAATATATTTTGCTAAGTAAACATAATATAATAAACACAATAATGACGTTAATACGTTATTGATGCTGTTGAAATAATAAATAAAAAACAAAACAAAATAAAAACAAATAAGCTTATCATGAAGTACAAGAAGGAATAACAAATTAGACATGGGCCTAAACATCACACTTGATCTATAATTGCATTATCAGATTGCATTATTTATTTATAATTTTAACAGTACAACATAGTGGCAAGATATTTTTAATCACCCTTATTCCAGTTGTCGACATCGACGTCACTGTAAGATGACAATACCAAACAAAACTAGAAAATAGCATAAACCACGCCACAACTTTCCCATATTTCCCCTTTTTTTGAATTCAAAAAAAAGTTTCCTTTTTATTTTAGATTCTCACCACCCAAACAGGAGACTTTCTTTAAGGACGATGCTAATCACGATCCCCAGTGGTTGGATGAACAAATTATTTCTGCTAAATTTAATTTTAATGGTCTATTGATTGGTAGGTTTGTGAAATTCTGAAAAACTTCCTCTTCAAATATAATTTAATATATTTGATTAAAATTTCTTCAAGGTCAAGATGAAGTTGATATAATGAAGAGAATGACTTTGGCTGTTTTTGAGGTTTTGGAAAAGGCCTGGGCAACAAAAAATTGTGCCTTAATTGATATGAAAGTTGAATTTGGTGTTGATGAACAGGGTAAGTAAAAATTGTTTATCTTTCATTTACTTAAAAAACGTCATAACTAAAAAAAAAACAGTTTGCCAGAAAACGTGATTGAAGTTTTAAATTTACACACAACTTAATGGAAAAAGAAAATTTTGCTTTTCTCTCAAGAAATGAGTAAACACAAGATATTTGTATGAAATTTTTATACAGTATCAAGAACGATTTAAAGATTAACTGTCTAATACATAAAAAATATTATAGGTTTATTACAGGTTTATTTGACAAATTTCCCATAGAAATATGTCAAATAAGTGCTTAATAAACCTGAAATACTTTTTATGAATAAGACAGTAATTCTCTATCATTAACTCAAAAATTAAATTTTTTTTGAGTTATGACGTTCTTTGAGTAAATGAGCGATATAGGTATAAAGGGTGGGAAAATTTAAAATTGGCTTTAAAATACACTTTGTTTTTGACAAATTCAAATTAATAATGCAATATGATGTTATTCAAATGTCCACCTCTAGCATGTCGACAGCAGCTGACCGTTTGACCGACTAAAGTAGCAGATTGCCACTTTTTCGACTGCCTTGCTACTTTTGTCTCCCTTTTTTTAGAGTGAACTTTATAAAAATATATTAAAAATAAAAAGTTTACTGCCTGTTCCAATATGTCACTCATTTTCGTTTGCACGCATTTTAAACGACAAACAGCTGTTTTGCGTTTCAATAAAAGCCTTTAGCACGACAAGTCGAAAGAAAATGAATGCGAACGATAACGTAAGCATTCCAATACAAATTTGTGCCCCAATAAAAATTTTTACACTCATTTGTACGAACTCTAATGTCAAAAGCAGGCACTTGTATTTTAATTGTCGACTGAGACAAAATTAACCAAATTATTTTAAATTACACGAATAAAATACAATGCCTCTGCGAATTAGTAAATACAATGCCGGATATTCTGGCAATGGATTTGTTGCGTAACCGGTCGTTGGCAGTTTCCACACGTCTGGACTTTCAAATAAGCTGGTTTGCTTCCTTTGACTGGGATTTGTGATATTCTTCTCTAGGTATGTATGTATGCTCGACAACGGCTTCGATGAGTAAGGAATGTCTGCTTACCACGCCTTCCGCTAGTTATAATACCAGTTGGTTAGAAGCTGTTTATTTATGTGAGCGGGTATTTTACATACGCAGAGAGGAAATCCTTAAGCCATCCGGATATGTAGAAAATTCTTACTTATCGGAGCCGGTATCCGATACATGTACGTACATACATATGTATATATGCACATACATACATACATACATACAGGAGTCAGTCCTTAAGTCCGGACGAAGGCCAGCTTAACAAAAAAATTATACATAAGTAGGGCACACACACATACAAGACATACATATGTATATACATACATATGTGCATATTGTAGAAAACCTTTTCGTTTGGGTTTCTTGGCATTTTTCCAGACCTATCCACAAAATTTTGCATTAAGCAGTTATTCTTTTTTCCCTAAAAAAAATTTGTCAAGTTTATTTTTAACTGACTTCATTCTAATTTATTTTTGGCTGCCACTTGTTGCAAGCTGAATTAGAACAGAGTTTCATTTTTTAAAGCACAATTTACACATTTGAACGATTTTTTATTTCCATTTGACGAAGAATGTGTGAAATTGTTGATGTGGCAATATGGATATTTGACAACGGGTATACGGCTTACGTTAGAAACGTAAATCCAATCGAACGATAAGTCGAAAGATAGTGGAACACTTTTATAGAAGAAAATGAGTGACTTACTTTCGTTCTCTTAAGTTTTCTTTCGACATCGTGGGGCAGGCAGTTAGTGTAATTTTCTCGTTCTTTTTTTAATTTTGCCCCTTCTTTTTTTTGATAAATCCCCTTTTGGTGCCACTTATTGAAAAATGTCATCGCTCACCCTGGTCGGCAGACTTCCACTCTTTTCACAAAAGCTTCTTCGCTTATTTCTTTAATGCAGCGTAGAATTTTTCATCTTTCAGAGCGTCACTTGAGTTGTTTCTGGTTTGATCATGTAAACCCGGTCTTTTAAATTAAAAAAAACATCGTTGAAATTTCTCCCAACGTTTTACTATACAAATGTCAAAGGATGACAGCTCAATTCTTGACATTTCACCATTTGACAGCCAAATTACTTCCTAACCTCAAATTTGCCCAGCCTTTAATTTCATTTTAAAACATTTTTCTTTCAGTGTATTGAATACAAACTGTTAAACTAACAATTCCTTTAAATATTTAAAATTTATATAGGCAACATAGTTTTGGCAGACATCATTGACTCTGATTCTTGGCGCCTTTGGCCAGCTGGTGACAAACGCTTGATGGTCGACAAGCAAGTCTATCGCAATTTGGCCTCGGTTACTGAAGCTGATTTGGATACAGTAAAGCGTAATTTTATTTGGGTCAGTGAACAACTTAAAGACATCATTCCCAAAAATGATAACTTGGTTGTCATTTTAATGGGCAGTGCCTCAGATAAGCTGCACTGTGAAAAAATTTCTGAACATTGCAAGAGTTTGGGCTTGAACACAGAGTTGCGTGTTACCTCAGCTCACAAAGCTCCAGAGGAATCGTTGCGCATTATGCGCGAATACGAAAGTGTCATTGGCAATCTTGTGTTTGTTTGTGTCGCTGGACGTTCCAATGGTTTGGGTCCTGTGCTGTCAGGCAATACTACGTATCCTGTCATTAACTGTCCACCGCTTAAGGCCGAAAATATGCAAGTTGATGTTTGGTCTAGTCTTAATGTTCCTTCAGGCTTGGGCTGTCCCACCGTTTTGTATCCCGAAGCTGCCGCCCTGCATGCTGCCCAAATTTTAGCTTTATCAAATTATATGATTTGGTCGAAGTTGCGTGTTAAGCAATTGAACAATTTTGTGGGCTTGAAGAAAGCCGACAAACAGTTACGTGGTGTGCGTAAATCTTGAATTGTTAAAGGTGAAATTAATGTTTTACTCGCAACTGCATTTATTTTGTAAAAAACATACATAAAACATTTTTAAACATATTTGTAATATATATGTACATATGTATTTGTTAAATATAGTTTATTTTTCTTCTAATATTTGCTGTGCGGTAATTGAAGAAAGTCCTGCAGGTCTACTCTATAATTCGACACGAAAGAAAATATTTTCCAATTTGAATGTTAGTTACGTTCTAGTCGAAATACGCCAGCCACAACAAAAGGATTATTTCGTTATTTACTCCGAAGAAAGTTTTAACTCAATTTTACA
This sequence comes from Tachina fera, assembly GCA_905220375.1. Classification (NCBI taxonomy): domain Eukaryota; kingdom Metazoa; phylum Arthropoda; class Insecta; order Diptera; family Tachinidae; genus Tachina; species Tachina fera. Next base: position 80,949,082 of record LR999966.1, read on the forward strand.
GTCAACTGTTTTTCAGTTAACCGATTTTTTTCTCTAAAACATAGTTCAGATTACTGAAATTTGTTACAGTTAAGCGTACTGCTTAGAATCAGTACAATATAATAGAAAAATACAATAAAGTGAGTAAGAGCGAAAAGGACAAATACATTTTGCCATTTAATTTTTTAACGTACAAAAGATGCACATTTTTTCAGCCTTAAGATATGCAATCGATTTCTAATAAATAAATTTTTCATTGTTTATTTTTTCACTAAACCGAAGTAAGTTTCATACAAAACTTAGTAGTGGGCTTGCTTTTGGTTTTCAGTGTAATACGATATTTGCAGTAAAGCGATGTTTCGCAAAAGCAAAGTGAATAAGACTAGCTGCGTTTAAAATCAGTGCGGGGATTTTTATCGCTTTCAGTAAACCGTGTTGCGCTAAAGCAGATTCGACTGTATATGGTGTTAATATTCTCAAATATTGACACAAATACTCATGAGAACAAAACAATTTTGTTTACATATAGTTAGTGTAGAATAACTCTCAAAAATTAGTTGTAGGCTTATTTTTTCAACCACTCCCAATTGTACGCCCACTTTCTTAAATTATGTTACTCCTTCCACATAGTTTTTAACAGATTTTATAATATAAACGAGTATGACTTTGCCGTTTGTGGACAAATTTTAAAAATATTTATTGCAAATGGAAAAAGTCACTAAATTTGTTTTTGGAAAATGGGGGGAAGGGGGGTTGGTTGTCGCAAATTAAACGCCCAAATAATTGATCATAAAATAATTTCGGCATTTGTGGAACAATTTTCAAAATAATTTTTTTTCATGGAAGAGGTCAAAAAAATATATAAGGGGGAGGAATGAAATTTAAAAAAAAATGGATGGATGTACAAAAAAAATGGATTATCAAATTACTTTGTTTTTTTTGGTACATTTTCAAAATTCTTTTTGAATATAGAAAAGATCCACTAATTTTTTTGGAAATTTTTTGTGGTGGAAGGGGGGTGGCGGGAGCAAAATATCCGTCACAAAAATTTATTATCACAACTTTTTTGTAATTTTTAAAATAATTTTCAAAATTTTTGGCATATAGAAAAGATTTAGTAAATATTTTCCTGAAAATATTGAGAAGGGGGCAACACCCTCACCTTAAAAAAGTGAATACGAAATAACTTCGTCGTTGGTAGATCAATTTTCAAATATATTTTTATTTTTTGAAAAATTTCACTAAACATTTTTTATAAATTGATGATGGGACAAGGGGGAAGGCAAAATGGCCACCCGAAAATTTTGTTATCAAAAACCTTTGTCGTTTGAGGACCAATTTTCAAAATTCTTTTCGCATATGGACGTAGTGCTAGAGTATTATGACGAGTACACATTATAGCATTGTGTGACATCAGAAAGGTGTACAATTGTCATTTTAAATTTTTTCGTTGTGTGTCATTGCTTTTCATATAAAAGACATACTGATGGCAATCAAATCTAATTGGTATATGGAGAAATTTCTGGCGGATTTTTTTTTTTTTTTTTTTTTTTTTTTTTTGTTCATGATTGCCTATAATGTGAACGGCGTTGCAAACACTTTAAGGATGTATTTATTGATTTGCAATGATATTGGATTCTATAAAATGAAACTGTGGCTCATGGCACACAGATGTAAACCCGGCCCTTGGCATTTAAATAAATATTTCATTTATAATAAAATCACGTTTTCTTTAAAATAATATACCTACCTAAGCACTTTTTATTTCATTTTATAATAATGAAGGTTGTGTGGAGGGGGTGGAATTTTCTCAATTTCAAATTGAATTTCTCAATTTCAAATAGAAATTCTCAATTTCATTTGGAATTTTCTCAATTTTAAATTGAAAATCTTATTTACATTAAGAAATTTCTCAATTTCAAATTGAAATTCTTAGTTTTAATTGGAATTTTCTCAATTTCAAATTGAAATTCCCATTTTCATTTGGAAAATTCTCATTTTCACAATTTCATTTGGAATATACTCAATTTAAATTAAAAATGGTGTAGTAATTTATAAAAATGTATTAAAGAAATAACAAATGTATACACAGAATTTTAAATATGTATCACTAATTAATAAGAAAAATAACAATTTTGAGAATTTTTTGGGATGATAAATTTCTAACAATTTTGAGTACGTACATATTTTTAGGGATGAGAAATTTCTAATTGGGTGCAGGGTTAAAAAATAACTAAAGTGCCATATAATGCATAATGCAAATTATGTTTTGAAAGGCCAACCGAAACTAAAACCGGGCTTATGTATTTTTCCCATTGATTATAACCCTTCCAACATCCTCTCAAAAGATTTGAACTAGTATGCCCTTCATTTGTATTCAACGGAATTAAAAAAAAGATTATTATCATCTCGAACTTAATAAATAGAACATTTTCAGATTCCTTTCGAACAAAATGAATAGTAGATTAACAAAAATCCATAAAAGACACACTGAAGCTGGGCTGCGCTGAAGAACAACGTTCGCATTATCGTAAGTACTTCTTAGGGCTCCAAGCTTTTGCAATGATGACAACGCATTTTAAATTGATTAATATTTTATTGTGTGAAATAAATTTCTTGTCTTTTCAACTTAAGAACTTTAGGATATATCCTACCATAACCACAAAAAAAGGCTTGAGCGACATAATTTTTTAACTTCATTTTTTGACCAAAAATCGAAGACAAAAACTATGTCGCTTAGCTATTTTATCGCTTATGGCTCGGTATGGTTTATTATGTAAGAGAGAAAACCAATTCTAGCCTTGCATGATCATTCAATTATATTTCGGAATGATCTTCATGAAATTCTAATAGCAACAGCACATAAGTTCTGATTCACTATTGACTTTGTCACCAGAGCTAGAGGAGGTGCTTGCCAATAAGAATTCACTGAGAACTATCCATATGTACTATAATACACTCCAGGTTATGTTTATTAGATTGCCACATCAGTAATACTAGGAATTACACTTGTATCGAACTCTTTCAGCAGCTCGTTTTTGACACAAACCAATAATCAAACTCATGTAATTTAAATGGGTTAGATCATTGGTTTGTGTCTAAAGCGAGCTACTGAAAGAGTTCGATACAAGTCTACTAGGAACCTAACAAAGGAATAATCCTAGTTCAAGCGATTAGATGTGTATATTTTGCATAAAGTTTATGTTGTGCCACCAAAAATAGCAGGTAAATCTGCTTCCTTAGATATTGGAAGCCAAGCTTTCCTGGTACATGCTACACACATACATTATATTGTATGTATGTATGTCAGATATTAGCAGATTTTCTTATTATGAATATTAAAAAAATTCAGGATAAACATACCTTATAAGTCGCCAAAAATCGGTTATGTGATGTTGCTTATTGACTTTACCAATGTTGAATCCATATTAGAATCTTAGAATGAGTCCATGTCGTATTTGCAGGGCTGCGTCATATCAAAATGAGAATTTCAAGATTTCTTATTGATTTTATTTTAAATTTTGTTTTCACAACACGACACATGTGTATAAATAGATGATTATTATTTTATCCTTAACAGAATAAGATACGATAAAAAGTGTAATCACTAAATGCCAATGAAAAATCTTTCAATTCACACAGAAGTTTGTCAAGTTAAAGAGTAAAAAATAATGTTGGATTCTATAACATTGGGTGATATGAATAAAAAAAAGTATTTGCTTTTTATTTAGAAATTTGTTTTAAAACGAAAAATGTTTATGTGGTTTTTGTATTTTTAAACAAATTTTTAAGTAAAAAGCAAATACTTTTTTTATTCATACCACTCATTGATAACTTGTATTCGAAACTGATTAATTTGATAAACAAGTGTCTGGATCAAAACTTTTTTTCATTCGTGTTTGTTGGTTACGCTTTTTAGGGCAAATGTTTGACAAGTGTGACCGTACCTTTACTGCCGCTTTAAGCATGGATAATTATTTGGCCAGTTAGAAGAACTATTTTGCCAGCAAACGGATGATCATTTTATTCAATATTTTCAATAACCACACCACAAATAAGTCAAATTACATAATAGATATGTATGTAAGTACACATCACGAGACCATCTCGCATTTGTAAGGCTCCGCCATATTAGATTCTTAAATATTTTTTACTTCACTTTTCTGATACTTTTAAATTTTTTTTTCACAACACAACCGAAATTTTGTGATTATTTTATTCAATAATTTCAATAACCACACTACAAATTGGACAAATTACAGAATAGATGCATACATACACACCGCGGGCCCATCTCGCATTTGTAGGGCTCCGCTATATGAAAATTAGACTCTCAAAGATTTTCTGATACTTTTAATTTTTTTTCACCACACAACCGAAATATGTGATTATTTTATTCCCTATTTTCAATAATCACACCACAAATTGGACAAATTACAGGATAGATATTTATCTTGAGCCCATTTCGCATTCAAAAGGCTCCGCCATATCAAAATAATTTTCACAAAGATTTCATACTTCACTTTGCTGATACTTTTACAAACTTTTCTTTTCACAACAAAACACAACACTAATATGTACATGATTCTTTTATTTACTATTTTCAATAACAACACCACAAATTTAAGAAATTACATAATAAATATATTTCTTATAAGGAAAATGCACATTTTTTTATGTTAAACGAGAAAGCAGCGCGAGAAAACTGATCATTATTGCCAGACCACAAAATATTAAAAGAAAAGTATTCAGTGTTGCCCTTTCGTTATTTCTTATCTCGATCAGAAATAAAAAATTTTGTCCCGATTTTTTTTAACTTTTTGAAAAATCTTTTACAGAGTACATACATCATTGTTCGACTTAATACTTTTATAGAATAATAAAATATATGTTGAATGTGCAATCCTAGGAATTTATACTAAATATCTTAAAGGTATTCGCAACAAGTAAGCTTTGTATGCATTTTATAAAAGTTACATTAAAAAATCAATATAAAAATGTTTTTTCTATACTATATTAGTAGACTATATTCTTATCAATATATTTGGTTCTCGGAAAATTTATACAAATTATATGACCTTAAGTTTTACCCCACGGGTTTTCTCCCAAGCGTTAAATTGAGTTTCCTACTCTGGCAGCGCCGTTTGGTTTCAATACTATTTAACATCTGGTAATACTTGTCAGTTTTTCTCGCGCCACTTCCTTGACTGGTTGGATGCTTTAATTACGCGTAGTGAAATCTTGTGAATTATAAAAATATAAGCAAGTAATTGCAATACAAGTGTTAAATATTTAATATTAAAAGCTATTTGCTTCATGCTTCAATATAATTAGCCAAAATATTAAGAGAAAAATTAAGAAAAGCGAAATATATTCAATCGAAATATTCTTGTGTAAAGAAAGTGTTTATGTGTGTGATGGCCAGCCAGCCATTAGCTGCTTGCAGCCATTTGATATAGTTATTTGTTTAATTTAAGAAACCAACATAAGTAGGTTTCTTTCTAATAGAAAATATGATAAAATTCAAGTGCTTTAAATAAGTGAAGGTGTTTAGTGTAAAAATTCAAGAAACGGAAAAATGTGTGTGTATCAAAGATGTTGGTTAGAAAACGGAGCCGGTGCATTTTGACCGCCGTCAACAATCCGTTGCTGTTGTCTGACATAGTAAGTAAGTACGCAATTATTTTCTGAAAACTGTTAAATTTCAAAATAATACATATAAAAAGAGATAAAATTCATATATGTATATCATGTATGATTCATTAAAGCCTGGTACTCTGTTCAACATATCACGCGAAATGTTGACATAATCCATATAAAAAAATAAATGTTGCTAAACTTGTACTCTTTCCAAGTCGTGAAAAATTTGTGAAATGTATCTGGAAACATTTTCTTGTCATCTGTGAAATAATGTGACTGGCATTTATTTCGCGCGAAATATTGACAGCTGATGTTTTTGTTTACAAAAGTCGATCAATGTTGCATACTTCTAACCAATAAAAACGACATTTTTTTTCGGAAAAAGCAATATAGGCATCACTTTTTACGTGTGAAATTTTTCACGCGAAATAATCAATGTTGCTGAAAATTTTTCACAACTTCGAACAGAGTAATAGGCTTAAGATTGGATTAATTGTGCTAGACAAAAAAAGTACCGGTCCAGACTTGCAATTTTTTTTGCATCAATTTTTTATTTTTTAAGTGCAAAAGAGCGAAGGAGAAATAAGAAATGTAAATATTTATATTTTAACACTCTGCCATATATTTAAGACTTGCTGCAACAAGTATTGCAAGTCTGGAAAGGGACAAAACTATATAATCCTTTTTATTAATTTTTTTAATTTTTAAGAATATTTATTGTTTGTTGATTACTGAAATTTTACTAAAAACGAAGTCACTTGCAAATGAATGCTATAGCTATAAATATTTTCAAAAGCCCATAAATACTATTGAAATTAGTTTGACATTTGGTGTTAATATAATTTTCATGTCGATGGAAATATGGCGTTTAAGCCAGTTTCATTTACTAGAATTTTCTGTGCAGCAACACGAACAATAAATAGCTTTCGATTTCATCACACATTCGTGTGTCGCGTGTCGAAATTCAATTTTGTTATTAAGTATATTTTATAAATTCTTGCGTCGAAGAAACATCTCAAAATGGTATCTTCACTCAATGTGCTGCTGTGATCAGCTGTTCAAATTGAACATAAAGTTGCCAGATACATACATACATACATAGATAGGTGACATGAATCAAGAAACCAAGATTGCGCATTATGCCGGTCCGTTATTTTATTTTCTGCTAATGACGTAAACATAGAATTGTTGTTGTAAACAAAATACATGAATTTTCTTTTTAGAACAAACACACGTGTGCATTCTATGATTACGTAGATGCACACTAGAAAATTTTTTTGCACGGCAGAGTGCGCAATCTTGTATTTTTTTTTATTCATGGATAGGTGAACTTGAAAGTAATCTAGTTGTCAATTTAAAAAGTTTGAGTATGTTAGTAAAAAAAGGTGTGAGTGTATTGCACTGAGAATTGAAAGCAATTGGTGGAGGTCAAAAATTTAACGTGTGGTCCTAAGTTAGCTAATTTACGTACCTTTTCACAATATATGGCTAAAAGATAACAGGGACTTTAACGGCAAGTTTTGTATGAAGAATTGTCAGTTAAAGTTCACGTTAACTCTTAACCACACATTGTGAAAAGGGACGTTAAAGAGATTGTGGTGAAATACCGGACGTATTTTTTACGAAAAAAATTATATTTTACATACTTAAATTATTTTCGAATAGTAGATTTGAAGCCAGTAGGTGACGCTATCTACATAGTATATTTTTGTTCTCCTAGGAATTGTTTTAAATATATTTTCTGTATGCTGCAATTTGCAAGACAGAAAACTTATTGACTGGTAGGTGGCGCTATTGTCGATACATATATAATTGCTTGAAACGCTGCTTTTTATGTATTTTTTAAAATATTGGTTGTTGAATGAATTTTTTTTTCTATGACTGGTGATGTCTTTGAGTAATTTTAAAATAAGGAATAAATAATTGTTGAGAATGTCTCTGCTTTTATTCTTGCAGTTCGATTAGAAACTTTTTATTCCTGACACACACCAAAATCATGCTTTAGTATGGTATTAGTCGCAACTAACTTCAGTCACACATCCATTTGTCTGGCAATACTCTCAAACGTCTGGCCTGGGAATGTCTACGCTTTTAATTAATTTTATATTGTGTTCAGTATATTTATAGAAGTATGTATGCATGTGTATGAACTAGTGATGTAACGAATGTACATTTTTGATATTCGCGAATACGAGTACGAATATTTCAAACGATATTTGCGAATACGAATACGAATATTTGAAACGATATTCACGAATACGAATATTATATGTGAAATCTATAGACATTAAATTGGGGTTCTATTTACGCCTGCAATATGAAATATTAAAATATTGTTATGAAAAAGGACTCCACACTCTTGTTGGCGGCGTACTTTAAAGTTAATAAAAAGGACCCAAAATTTTAATGATCGTCATTGAATAATATATGAAAATGATACAAAGCACAAATTTCTATAAAAAAAAATAATGTATTTGTACAAATTAAAATTTTTAATCATTAATTTAAATTTCGTTTAGCATTTATTTATTTAATTTGTTTGGAAAAATATTCGTATTCGTATTCGCCTGAATTTGTCGGATACGAATACATTTGTATTCGCCTAAAAATGACCGAATATTCGACAATTCGAATACGAATATTCGTGCATCACTAGTATGAACATAGGCACCAGCGTTGTCAACTCGGTGCTTTTCGCACCGTTTCTAGTGCTTTTTGAAATTCTCGATGCGAGAAATTTTGAAGTTACTGCTCAGTGCTTTTTAAATTAATTTTTAGTGCTTTTTGTTTCGTGGCGGTGGCACTAGACCCAAAATTCAAAAAAAATTTCCTTATCTATTTTTTTTTGAGGAAGGCTAACGTTCAAAAAGCAGAACATTTCAAAAAATTCAAATAAGGTTGTACAATGCTTGGTTGCAGAAATACCGTCAAACTTTAAAATTTTAAGCATAATTAATGTAAAGAAGACATTAAGCAAGTAGGTACCCAAATTTAGTTTAATAGCATCATTTTGTCTAGTTACTATAACAATAGATGGAGAATGGAGAAACTTTGAGTCCAATGTCGAGTTTTAGGCAGAAGTAAAATCTAATAAGTTTATGTGAAGTTAATGGATATAAACCCGTTTGAGGCATTATCAAAAACTGCATTTCCATCAATCTTTTGTCACTTCAATGTTTAAGCACGCAAAAGTAGATTTTTTACCTCTGCGACTTTATTTAAGTCTAACAAACGTAACAATATATCCTTACACTTTGTTAAAACTTCGCTTCATAATAAAAAAAGGTCTGAAACGAGAAAATTTAATTGTGAATATACTTTTTTATATACTAAGGGGAAAACGTGCTCAAAATTCAAATCATTTCAATATTTATAGTCTGTTAAATGCGAAAATTCTTGATTCAAGAATAAAATGTTCATTTTTTTAAGATCAATTTCAAGATATTTTTGTTAATAAAAATCTTAAATTAAGATCATATTCTTAACAATTTAAGGATATAATCTTAAAATTAATATTACGTTCTTGATTTTAAGACTGCGCTATTAAAGTTTAAGACCACGTTGTTGATTTTAAGAATTCATTCTATAAATTAAGAATTTATGTTAAATTTGAGAACGTCTGTCTTACTGACCATATTTCAAGATTGAAATATTAACATCTCTGCAATCTAAATTGAAGAATTTTGTTCTTAAATTTAGATCGTTTTATTCTCTTAAGCCCAAATTCACAGTCATTAAGTTAGCTAATAACAATAGTTTAACCAATAATATTTGATTCACAGCTTTTGGTTTAACATTAGTTAAACCGCCAAACGTCATTGGTTAAGAAATAGTTTTATACAACAGCTGCTTCGTTGTCAACTTTATCAGTATTGATGTTTTGTGAACAACATAATATCCTGTGGTGAACAATTTTGGATACATAGTATGTAAGTTGTAAAGCATCTTCTTTGTGTTTAGCTGTAATACATTCTTTTTTTATTTTCTATTATGTTTTTGGGTTTCTTTCACGATAAACTTAGATGAGCGAGCACTTATTTTTATTAATTTGTAAGAAAGAATATAATAAATGTAATCAAAAAGTATTAGTTAAACAATAGTTATCATTTTATTTTATCGGATGCCTCAAATTTGAAGTTTTAGGTATAAAATACAAGGTCAACCGATCCCTATATATCTTATATACATATTTATGTATAACAATTTTTTTAATATAATAAAATAATTAATATAATAATAATAATAATAATAATAATAATAATAATAGTGCTTTTTTACTTAAATTACGCGTTTTTTTCATAGTTTCAGTGCTTTTTGAAATTTAAAAGTTGACAACACTGATAGGCACACAAATAAATATCCCTGTAGGAAATGTTATTAGTGCAACAGTACTGGTGGTGTACTCTGCAATTCGAAGCTTTAACATTAACTTTGAATTAATGTTAAGTGTAGAGTGGTCAACTTAATGCTTTTTTAGATTATAAAATAATTTTAAGTGTATTTGTTTTGACAACGCAGTCACAACTTCAGAGTTACAACATGTCAGGTGGAGACGTAGAGTGAATAAGGTCTGGTGTTTTTTAAGTTGTTTCAGAAACTAAATAATAGTGGTCAAGCTGCAATTATAGGGGTTTCGTTCAATATTTCAGAACAGTTATATATATCATAAAAAATTTAGATAGTGTGGCATGGGCAACCGGTGGTCCCATTCCTTTCCACTTACTTTACGTTCGTCGTACTGGACAAAGGATTTTTTTTTTAACTTGGATGCAATAATATCACTTTCTCATCAACAAAGTGATGCCATTGAAATAATTATTTCATTTACTATTTATATTTTTAATTTCATTATTATTATAATTGGGAACCTATTTTTTATGTCCATGACATTTTGCAAAATATTTACTAACTCCAATAGAAGTATGTACATAGATACATACATACATACATACTTATGTATGTACATATGTATCTAAACATTGACGTATTAAAATCAAATTAATACGAAGTTCAGGTTCAGTGGGTGGTATATGAATGCCTATATGATGACATGGTTGTTGAATGGACATGATGAATGATTGCATGCATACAAACATACATAAATACGAGTACATATGTACATATGTATGTATATGTACCTATGTAGGTATTTTCTAGGCTTAAAATATTTATGAAAATAAACAATAATAATACCTAATAAAGTTAACAATCAAATTACATATCAACGAACCAATAATAACAATAAACCACAACTTATCGTGTTCACGAGGAGTTCCTACTATTATTTAATAATAATTGAAATTACAAACCAATACAATGTATTGCTCTTTGGATATACAAACATACTTACATACATATAAATATATACATAAGAAATCTGTCCCTCATACTCTTATATGGGTTCAAGACCCAACCAACTTTATGTTGTGATTGTTATTTGTTTTTTGTATTATTATGGTAAACATTTAAGTAAAATTGTTGTTTGGAAACTTGATATAATATGGAGATAAAACTTACTTACTTAAGAAGGCATGCGTACAGTAATGGTCACAACATTTGCAATCGAAAGTAAAGCTATGTACAGACGGTTGTCATATCTTACAACCGTGTGAACTCACAAATGTTGTCAGACGTCGTTGCCAGAAAAAGGATTGTTATTCCATTGCAAGACTAGCAGCTGACAACAAATTGTCAGACATCTTACAATCGTGTGAACACATTGAACAATTATTGCCAGATATTTGTCAGACATTTTAATATTGTCAGATGTGCGAAGTTAATGCATCTGACAATGGCGTCATTGTAAGATAATTCTTTCTATGGGCAACACTGCACACGCTTGGTATTTACAGAAAAAAATTATAATAACATATATGCACTCAAAATCATTGTAATTGCTTCTTTATGGTCCATAATAATTTATACTTTCACTTTTTACATTTAAAACAAACACAAACGATTGATATTTAACAATTTCTAACAAATGCTTTGAGTCTGTCAACGCATAACAATAGATCTGACAATTTGTGCACATGACAACCGTGTGAACTGACAATTTTTCGACTGACGATAAATGTATTGCCATACAACCGTCTGGCAATAAATTGTAAGATTTCCTTACAACCGTGTGAACTGACAAGGAATATTGTACTGGCAATTTTCGATTGCCATTGACAGATCTGCCAGTATTGTAAGATCTGACAATCGTCTGTACATAGCTTAAGTTTTTGCATACATATTTCCCTGGTACATATCACTTGAATGCTGTTACATCCCATTAGGCTGAAGTGATTATTTAGTTTTTGAAATGTTTTATGTGCCTTAACTTAATAAATACTTACGTGTCTGAATCAAAAAGTTGCTCATAAGTAATTAGTGGTTAGGCTTTTTTGGGCACATGGAACACAGGTATAATCCCGACCTAAAACTAAGTAGGGTACCTACCAGCGATGCCAACTCTACCACTTTTGTGGTAGATCTACCTCTTTTGGGTATCTCACTCAACTCTACCTCTTTCCGAGAAAAATCTACCACTTTCTTAGTTTTTCAATAATAATGCAAAATTATAGTTACCCGAGTTTATTTTATCTAATCCAAGCTAGAAGTTCAACTGATATATATTTTAGCAATGCATCTAAACAACGCTGTGTTGACTTCACTATTTAAAGCATGCTACAAGCCCAAATATTTCTTTCACTGGACCAGTTTGTGAGAAAATTGCATACATAGCTAGTTTGAATGTTGAAAGTTGATTTATTAAAAAGTATTTATAGAAACAATCTTAATTGATACTCTGCGAATAAATCTACACGATATATCAGCGCTAGCACTGCGCAACCTACAGCTGCAGAGGAGCCTTAGAAAATATTTAATGATAATATTCATTCCTTTGAATATGAGAATAATATTCAAATATTCTTTTTCACATCAAATCTACCTCTATGAAAAATTTTGGGTTAGCATCACTGGTACCTACTATCCTCTAACAATCGCTAACTAGCTTCGATGTGGCAATATACATACATACTTCTAAGAAGCCTTTAACGCTACTCGTACCTTCGTATCTGTATAGAGGATAATATCCTCGCCAACAGTCACATACTCGGTCACAAATTTGTTTTAAAGTAACAGGCCATGAATGCCTACTACTATTACTAGGTGTTACCTTCTTTAGGAAAGGGATAATGATAGAGAAGACAGGTGGTGAAGGAAGATATTCTTTTACAACCCTGCTTTTTGCACTTTTTTGTTTTGAATAATGCCCTGTTGCAGTGCCTCTGGTGTCACTGAGGTGCATTAAATTTTGAAAGCTGTATTTATTAGCCATTTTATTGGTTATTTTATATCGCCCATGATTCCGCTTCACAATACGGACGACGAAGTATACTTTCCTACAATTGATACAAAGGGACACTAAATTGCACATCACAAAAAATGCGTGGTATTTTTGATGTATAAACATCTATACACTAGGGTGTAAACATCTTTTTCATAATACAATCACAAATTTTGAGTAAGATCGTAAAGCGTTATCAAATCGGTGTGAGCTACACTGAGAGGAAAATCTTCGTAAATGCAATGATTTTCGACATTATATTTACGATTTTGTCATTATTTTTCAACCAATGCAACGCTTCATTCGTATTATGAAAATTGTTTCATTAGCTGAAAAAATGTCATATATACAACGAAATATTTTCATTCATAAGCAACGTACATTTTCATATTTTAAATGAAAAATGTAATCATTGCGATGAAACTTTTAAGTTTATACAATGAAGTGACAGACAGACATAAGTTTTACTTTTTTTACGAACTATTTCATTGAATAAACAACATTTGTCATGTAAATCATGACAATATTTCATTACTGAGACGTAACATATCATTTTTTGATGATATCATATCATTGTGTTAACAACATAAGTCATTATTGTAATGACTTATTCATTTATTTAAATATCATTGCATCTTATTAAATTATTCAACTTACGTGTGTATATTGGCACAGGCATAAGAAAAACGTTTGCATGGTAATTGGCTTCCCCGGGCAAGAGTTGAACTTGCAACTCATCGCGTTGTAGTTAGCGCGCGTACCGCTGCACCCACAACAACCTCTAATATTATTAAGATACTCACTAAATACATACATGTCATCATTAATACAATTTTAATTAATTCAACATTATTTAATTTATTTTAAAAGTTATAACTTATAAATATATATATATATATATATATTAAAAAAAAACTTTGACTTATCCCCAGGATTCGAAACTGGGATTACAAGAGTGGCACACTGCCTACTAGCCAGCAGCAGGATGTTTTCTTCATTATAGTTACGAAAATATTTCATTAAAGTTGCAACAAAACTATAATTTCCATAACTATAGATTAATTACAATTGTTTTTGATACGTTGATACAGTTTGATAGTTTGAAATTATTTTATGTAACCTAATCAATTTGAAACATTTTTTTGTATAAATTCTTCACAAAAACATGTATTTAAGTTTTTCGTTACACGAATGAAAATTATTTCGTAACATAAATGATATTAGAAAATGTAAAATATTAAGCACTAGATTGGTTTCATTCCATTAATGCAATTTGCATCAATATAATGTAGTTAAGTTTTATTAATGAAATTTGTCGTTGTATTAATGAAAGGGGTTCAACGTAACGGTTTCATTCCCGTGACGAAGTGTTTTTCTTTCAGTGTATGTATGAGTGCAATAGTGTAATCATACGAGCAAGAAGTACAGAGAAACTTAACAGCTGCATAGAAATACACTCAAACGAATTTTAAAGCATACCTTCAGGAGCTATTTTTAAAGGCAAATTTTGTAAAAAAAAACGTTTCTATTTTTTCATTTTGAAAATTGTATGAAAAAAATATTTTTTGAAACAAATTTTCGTTATTTTTCATATAAATTTGAAACGTTTAGAAACGAAATTTTTACAAAATCTGCCTATTAATTTTAATAGAAATTGCTTGTGAAGTGTAATAGTGTTGCCAGTGGGAATAATTTTGTTGAAAACTTGAAAAATATAATATAAAATAAAATAAATATAATCTTTTAAATAAAAGAGCGTTTTAAATGTCAAATATTTTTTTTAAACATGTATAGCAGTTTTTATAAAGATTTTATAATATTAAACTATAAAATATTTTACGTACTGTTGCCTTACACTGAAGCTGGTGCACGACAATTGGGTAACAATGGGCGCATTCATAAGACGTAGCAGTTGAGCTCAACTGTTGTGAAACTGTTGGCAACTGTTGGCCCCAACAGTTACTTCTTAGAAACGGCTTGATGTATGTAATGTAATTGTATATCTTTATTTCGTTACTTCATCGCATTTGTAATGTAAAACTTAATAAATATTTGTTGCTGCTACCTAACAAAGCATATAAAAGAAATAGCTCTATTTGACCAGCTGTTCAGGCTGAGCACAACATGTTGACTATAGGTAGCGAAAAAATTTTATGATGAAAAATTACTCAACTGTTGAGTGGAGCGAAACTACTCAACTATGCGTTTCTAAGACAAACACTCAACGGTTGCGTAAAGGCTTCATTAGTCTTTACTTTCTGTTGCTGTTCTGTGCCGTTCTTTTCCGTATAAAATATTTTGCAATTACTTTTTCTGTGAAAAAAATCAGCTGGCAACCTATAGAATTGATTACACTTGTACACAAAGTATCACAACACACTAATACATACACACTTTTGGCTGTCACTTAACGTTGAATTCTATTTTCTACAGATCTGTCCGCAACAGAACAGAACCAAAAAGGAAAAACTAACCACACGTACAGATTTTCAACTAAACAGAAACAAAACAGCTGATTCAGAACAGAACAGCACGTACAAACTAATTCTGCCTTAACTGTTACGTCTTGTGAATGCGACCAATCTCCATCTCATGCCAATTATTATGGATGGAGATTTAAAAAAAAAATTGCAAACCCACAGTCGCAAGCTTTATCAAAATTTTTATTTGACGTTTTCCACTTGCATATGAGCAATTCTCCACAAACCCCCACAACTAATAATTCCACTACTATATACTACGTTTATGCGCGCTCTATTTGCAAATAAAAATATTTGCAAACAAATTAACTCACTGTTTATACGGCATTTTAAATGTATAAAAACTTGGTAGCACTTTAATGGAAATGTTACTTCTGTTTGCAAAAAAAATTGTGTAAATGTGTAAAATAAAAAATAATAATTTGTTTTTATGGTAATTTTTTCTTCTATCAATGCTTTTTGTGCATTATTTGATCAATTTATAGTTTTTTATTAGCAAAAATTTGTAAGTGTGGCAACTTCAAGCATTTTATTTGCAAATAGTGCGTTAAACGTGAATAGTTTTCTGAATTAGTAAGTTGCAATAAAAACGTTAATATGGCAACAATTTACAGTTTTATTTGCAATTAAGCCGTGCGTATAAACGTAGTAATAGATGCAGTTTTCCATAGATTCTTCAAAAAAGTAGAGTAAAAAATTTATATATTTTATTTTAGTTACCATAAGTCAATATTACAAAAAAAAATTGCATTACTAGATGTTTACACATCTCCCCTGTGATCGGACTCACATTGCTTGTATTTTATTTAATGACCGTCAAGACCGGCCTTGACCCCCTGGACCTTCGCTTTTATAGTCAACGTGCTAAGTACTGTAGCCAACGTCACTCATGATCGCTAGGAGGTGGACTTGAAAATAGTACAATCGCTTGCAAATATGAAACATCTATGACTATTAAATTCCCCGTTCCTGCGCCCATCTTAGGACCATACATGAAATTCGAACAGCCCTCCCAGATACTTTCTGAATGACCTAATAAGACAAATTCACGTACCCACGAATAAGGGAGTTTTACAAAAGTCAATCTCACCCAAGACCAATCTCCTTTAAAGTTATCGGGCCAAGAGAGAGTAAATATATGTATGGATGTACGTACATGCATACGTATGTATGTAAGTACCTACACTCAAAAAAAAAATGAACTAAAACTTTGGAAAATTTTCTAAATTTTAATAAAAAAAGTTGTCGTATGGCGCCAAAGCTGTTTTTTACTTGAAACCAGTAAAATATTTACTAGATTTCTAGTTCATTAATGAACTATTATATATTCATATATTGAACTATAGTAATTATATAATATTTTCATATTTAGGTAAAATTTTCCTAAAATTAAGTAAAATTTTCCAATAAAATTCGGAGATTTGCGAAAAAAAATTGTTCGTCTTTGATCTCAAATTTAGTAAGTTTAAAATTTATTTTTGTCTTTAATTCTGGTACTTATTTTTATTTTTAATTAAATTCTATACCAAGTAATATATTATTTATTATATCTTCATATTATATTCTTAATTATAATTCAACATACATATGTATATATAAATTCCTTAAGAGGAGACAAGTATTTAAACAGCAACCTTCTGATTGATAAGCAAGTACTCTAACCAATTGCCTAACAAGGCAGCCTGAATAAGCATTGAAATAATTTAGTTTTTTACAAAAAAAATAAAGTTCAAGTTCAAATATTCCTCGAAAATATGAAAACTTTACTTAGATTTTTTGCTTAATGCAAACAAAATATATATTCTATAAATTAAAGAAAAAATACTTAAAACCGGTAAATATTTTTCTAAAACTTAGAATAACTTTTTATATCTTAAGTAAGTCAAATTTTAATTTTTTCAATTTCATTTTCAAAATTTCATTTCCTAAAGTTTATTTTTTGATTTAAGACGAAATTTACTAGTCCTTAATATAAAATTTTCTTAAGTTTATAACCATTTTCCTACTCTTAGTAAATATTTCCTTTAAGTCAGTAAACATTTCCTGAAATGTGAGAAGTTTATTGTGTATTTTTATGAACTATTTTTGAGGATATGAACTTTTTATTTTTTACTCATATTACGTAATTTTTACTAGATTTTTGTAAAAATTTACTTAAACTTAGAAAAAATTACTAAAACTTAGAAATTTTTTTACTTGAATTTAGGAAAAAAAAATTCTTAATAATAGTACATGTCTTTTTTTTTTTGAGTGTACTGAAAAAACTATGTATGTTACACACGTTTTGACCTCTGCTGTAGTAGGTCTGCATGTATGTATCTAACTATATATATACATAAGTATATACTTATTTATAATTCCATTATGAATAAAGTAAAGTATCCATTGAAGTAGTCGTCATCCGTATATGTACGTATGTACATACGTACATATACATATGATACGTAGTATCATATATATTATGATACTACGTGGTATAATCATACAAACATACATATGTATGTATGTACATTCATACACTTGAGACCAAATCTAATGGCGGTCAGTCCATTAAAATGCCATAAGCAAAAGCAATATCAAGAACCAGTTTTTGTAGTAAACAAAGCGATATGTACATGCGATAATTCCATACATACATAAATACATACATATGTATGTAAATGTCAGAATGTATCGACGTCTGTCTTTTGTGTGCTTCATAAAGATCATTTCGAGCACCCTATACCAGTTTTCCAGTTTTTTACCATTTGATTCTGTAAATAAAATTATAAGTTTGCAATATTTTTTATTATGAAATTAGTAAAATTTTATTCATGTTCATGGGGTAGCGAGTATTGAGGGTCGTGTTCACACCCAATTTTGTAAATACCAGGCCACTTTTCTAAATACCCAGTGTCCAAAATCGTTTGGACAATAACTGACCATGTCATGCACAAGTTTTTATACTTATATTTTTTATATATTTTATTGATAATTGGATTGTTTTTTGAATTAATGAATTAACACTTTTGTGGATCTGAAAATTGGAACATTTTGTACAATATTTCCAATTTCCAATTTCAATTAGAATCTCCGAGGTTGTCATTAGACTAAAAATTTAAAAGAAACTTACTTACCTTTGAGCTTTTGAATTATTCACATTAAAATTTCATTAAAATTGATTTTAATAATTACAATTTGTGCAACACTGCAACATATTATTTACATACATATGTACAACATTGAAGTAAAATAGAAAATAAATGAAAGACGAATCACAAATCAAAAGCAAAAGTAAGAGAATTTGTATTGTATTGGACGATACCCTACCCAGCAGACAAGGTAATATCCCCTTTGTTTAGTGAAAGGCCATAAGAACTAATCTCCTTCTTTGGTTTTCATTCTCTTAACCCCCTAAATTATAATCCTTCTTGGGAAGTGGTTATAATTGGATTTCCCTTTCAAGGTTGGTCCTATCAGCATCTTTATCGTTCCCTCCTTGGAAGAAAATCCTTTAAATAAACCCAGATTTATTCACCCAGATATTGCCGCTTTCAGAGCTCAAGGTACATACATATGTACATATGTGTCAAGTTTCGTTAGAATCTCTTAAGTAGAAGCACGTGAAATACAAGATTTAGATTTAATGCTCGTTTCACCGCCCACTTTCTGAAATGCAAGATCAAGTCATTTCAAGAGTCCAAAGTGTTTCCCATGTTTCGCGGGGATGGTATAAATAAATGTATGTACATACTATTTATTATCAAATTTTAATGGGAGCAGTCCCGCCCACTTTTTAATATGCAAGATTATATCATTTCAAAAGCCCAAACTGTTTCACAAGTTTCGTTGGGATGGGATGAGCAGAAGTACGTATAATTTAGTATGTACTCAAAGTCAATGGGAGCAGTCTCGCCTACTTTTTTAAATTCAAGACCTTTGCCATTTTTAGAGCTCAACGAGTGTGTAAAGTTTCGTAAGAATAGATTGAGCAGAGCCACGTGAAATGTAATATGTATTAAATTTTAATGGGCGTGGCAGTGCCCATTTTTTAAGTCCAAAAATTCATCAATATAAAATACCAGGATGTGTGCTAAGTTTTAAAGCGATCCAATAAGCAAAACCTGTCTTATGAATTTCAAAAGAAAAAAATTATGGGCGACTTGCCACCCTTTTATTAACAATGAGAGCAAATGGCAGCAACACATTTTTAGACAAAAAAAAATAGAAAAAAATAATTTTTAAAAATCGCTCTAATATTTTGGTGAGTGGGGGGGGGGGTAGGAGGGAGGAGGGAGAGAAAACAAAATACCGACGAACTGATAACATGCTGCGTTTTTTGAAGTCGATAAAAAAAATTGGCGACGATCCTTAACGGCTCCTTTTTCAAAAACCAATTTGACAACTCTGTATGAGTCCTGATTTGAAATTGGTGATGGTCACTTTTAGAGAATTGGTGTAGTGATATATCAATGCTATTTTGATCCATAGTCCAGGGTGGAAAGGATTTTACTCTGAATGGTTGAATTGGTATGTATATATTGTGCTCCTCACAGAGGGCTTTTATTCTAACGATAGTGGAGGGGATTCTAGAATATTTTTTTAATTTTACCATAATTTTGGCAAGGGGTGATTTTATATCTTAAAATGCTTTGTGTAGTTTAGAAATGAGGATGTTTCGTTGGCACTCTAGTTAGTTGTATAACGTCGGACTCAGCGTAAATATTGTTAATACGAGACGTACGAAAAGCACATATGTAGCTAAATTTCAAATTAAAAATTATTTACATTTATATTCTAGAATACGGGCGATTGTGTCGTTTGTCCGTTGGTATATCTAGTATGAATTGATATTTAAATAAGTTGGAGAAATTGGTTCTTAGTCACCCATGCAACCATATTCTGCAAATATACTTTGAAGAATAGTTTTAAATAAATAAATAAATAAGTTAGATGTGTGATACCATTCCGTCGGTGTTTATTTAATATTTTAGTGCCCATCTTATTTATAATTCATTAACAGTTAAATTTCTATATGTATGTATGTATGTATTTGCATATGTACGTTACACTCATAAATAAATAATTCAAAACTGGTTTTTTGAATGTTTAATAATAAATTTCTTTTCTATTTATTAAGAGTTACTTATAATACTTATATTTTAGCGCTAAAAACTAAACAAAAACATTGATTTCTATGAAGTAATTTAACACATATCGGTGGTTTTTTATAGACAGGGAATTTTAGATTGATTAAAACGCAAACAAAAAAAAATGTAAATGTCTCACCTTTTTAAACGAATGTGGCTATAATTCATGATATTAGTAATTTTTCAAATATGTATGACGTAATTTGAAGATCATTATCTAAACTATAAGTCTGGCTGTATTTCATCAAAGTATTCATACGAAAGTACATCAATTGTCTCTAATTTATCGGCATAAGCATGCAATTTTGCATGTTCTGAGAGAAAATGTGAATGGTGACAAATCACATAAACGACTTGTCAAATTAACAATTCGAAAGCGAGAAATTTGTACTCTATCGAAAGTTTCATTCAATGGCTATTTTGTTTTAAACAAAATTTAACTTCCAAACTTTTTGTAATTCCGGAAAATTAGTTTGTTGAAGAAGTGGTTTAAAAAACCAAAACACGTCTGCAAGAAATTAAAACAATTTTATTATTATTATGACGATTTTTCTTATACGTAGTATGTACATAAATTTGTATAAGTTATATACATATAATTAATGCCTTTTAAAACTGGATGAGAAAAATGTACAAGAAATAATTTTTGGTGATTTTATTTTTACTTTTGGCGATTTTATGCTAAGTTTTTATACTGTTATTTTATAAAAATGTATTTAAAATAAATTCAGTGAAGTGCGACTTTGACCCGCGCACGAAGGGACACGAGATATGTAATTCAATACGAACTTTAGCCAATATTAACTATAGTTCTGGCATTTTTTTCGTTTTTGGGTTTTTTCGGTTTTAAGGTTTTTTTTAGTTTTTAGGTTTTTTGAGTTTATTGGCGCTTTCTGAGTTTTGGCTTTGGCACTTTTTTCTCGTTTTGGCGATTTTGTATGGTTTTTGAAGTTTTTTTAATTTTAGGGATTTTTTTAATTTGGCGATTTTTTTAATTTTGGCATTTTTTCATATAGGTGATTTTTTTTTTTGGTTTTTGGCGATTTTTTTCGGTTTTTGGCGTTTTTCTTAAAATTGGGGCAATTTTTTTAGTTTTGACACTTTTTTTCTCGTTTTGGGGATTTTTTATTTGTTTTGGCCCAAATGAAAAAAAATCGCCAAAATTAAAAAAAAAATCGCCAAATTTAAAAAAAAATCACCAAAACGAAAAAAATCGCCAAAATTTAAAATAAACGCCAAAAACCGAAAAAAATCCTCAAAACGAAAAAAAAGTACCAAAACTAAAAAAAATCACCTATATGAAAAAAACGCCAAAATTAAAAAAATCGCCAAAATAAAAAATCGCCAAAATAAAAAAAAACGCCAAAATAATAAAAATTGCCAAAATTAAAAAAACTTAAAAACCAAAAAATATTGCCAAAACGTGAAAAAAAGTGCCAAAACTAAGAAAGCGCCAATAAATTTAAAAAACCCCCAAACTAAAAAAAACGCTTAAAATCGAAAAAACCCAAAAACGCAAAAAATCCCAAAACTATAGTTTATATTGTTCGTATTGAATTACATATCTTGTGCCCATACGGAACCCTTCGTGAGCGGGTCAAAGTCACACTTCACTGAATTAATTTTTTAATTTTGGCGATTTTTTTCATTTGGGCGATTTATTCGAATTTGGCGATTTATTTTAGTGCTAGAATTTTTTTTTAATTTTGACGTTTTTTTTTAATTTTTGGCGATTTTTTCGGGTTTTGCCGATATTTTTCTTTGGCGATTTTATAATTTTCGGATTTTTTAGTTTTATCGTTTTTGAAAATTTCAAGACTTTTAACTCTTACGGTTTCCAAGATATAGCAAGTGGTCAAAATTACATAGTCAAAATTGCATTAACTGATGGACCACCCTTTAATTTAAATTTTTTTTTTTAAATTTTAATGTTAATTGTTGTAGGCTATATAAAAATACACTAATTTTACATATTTCAAGTGTCAATATACATATGTACATACAATTGTATGTATGCATATCACATGGGATTTTAACATTTTTCGTTGCTCGTTTTGGAACACCCTTTAATTTTTAATTTTCATGTATTCGTTGTTGTAGCGGCCAAGGTTCTACATACTCTGTCCAAATTTCAGGTCCGCAGCTCTTACGGTTCCTGAGGAAATAGCGTGTGACGGACACCGTAGCGAAAACAATATGGTTCCTTTTTTCACCTTTGGTGTATGGGACCCTAAAAAGTGCGATATAAAAATAAATTTATTGTTAAATATACCTACATATACATACATACATATGTATGTATAAAGAAAAACTTCATAAAATTGATTCTGGCGGCTTTTGCCGATTTTTAAAATCAATTTGGCGATATAGGTCGGAAAAAATGTGTTGTATTTGTTGTAGGAACGCTTTCATCTATTTTGCATGCCATACTCGTAATTTCCCTGTTACATATGTATGTACGAGTATTAAAAAAATTTCCCGCTTAAATTTGCTGCCATTTATCATCATCCTTTCAAAATACTACTCGTAATAATGAAAAGTAAAACAATTTTGCTACGAGTATTTGAAAATTTCACAACTACAAAACCGTTACTCGAATTTGCCGGGAAACGTTATACATACATACGTATTTATGTATGTACGTATGTATGTTTGTACACAGTAGTAATTACTGTATATGTTCATGTTAATGGATTACAACTAGAGTGGGGATTAATGTAACAATACCATAAATACACACATACTACATACATACACACATTGTCTTACATGAAACACTTCAGCGTTTTTTGCTGGCAAAGAAACGTAGCACACATTACTCCAAGTGGCATGTTTCCAAAGTTGATGTTTTCGTTTATTTTTTTATTTATTTATGTATTTTTTTTTGTAGAAAGGAAAAAATACAAAATAATAAACAAACATGCAGAAAGCTAAAGAAATTAACATGACAGGTCCAGCTTATAGACTTCAATAGCCACTACTCGATAATGACCAGCGTTGTAAACTTGGTGCACCATTTTGGGTGCTTTTCGAAATTTTTTGTGCAAAAAATTACTTCGTTGGTGCGTGGTGCGCTTTTTTTAAAATTTTGGTGCGTTTTTACATTTTTGGTGGCACCAACGCAAATTAAACACGACAGTGGGTTAAAACGGGAAAATTCTTGTTGTGAAACTATTACCAACTTCCTGATAGTGTTAACTACCATATTAATAGTAATGATGTTTACAAAACCTCACAATTTGAAATTAAATTTTTTTTATGACCCTATGATAACAATAATGATGAAAATATTCGCTTTATTAATTTCGAATAGAATAATTAATTTTTGATCTCTTTTTTAAAAGTTAAAAATGTATAATTATTTACAAATTAATGCATGTGCCCTTAATTATGAAACTTGTATAAGTCATATATTTCTTTGGTCGAGATATTCAGTATTTTATATATGAACAAATCCAAAAATATTTTTTAATTATCCGGCAGTTCAATTCATCTAAAAATATGTCTCATTTACAATATAATAATATTATACTTTTAATGCAAAATTATTAATTCAATAAACATTTTAAAATAAAATAAATTCAGTGAAGTGCGACTTTGACCCGCGCACGAAGGGTTCCGTACGGGCACGAGATATGTAATTCAATACGAATAATATAAACTATAGTTTTGTCATTTTTTTCGTTTTTGGGTTTTTTTGGTTTTAAGCGTTTTTTTAGTTTGGGGGTTTTTTGAATTTATTGGCGCTTTCTAAGTTTTGGCACTTTTTTCACGTTATGGCGATTTTTTTTTGGTTTTTGAAGTTTTTTTAATTTTGGCAATTTTTATTATTTTGGCGTTTTTTTTTTTGGCGATTTTTTTATTTTGGCGATTTTTTTAATTTTGTCGTTTTTTTCATATAGGTGATTTTTTTTGGTTTTGGCGATTTTTTTGGTTTTGGCACTTTTTTTTCGTTTTGAGGATTTTTTTTCGGTTTTTGGCGATTTTTTCAAATTTGGCGATTTTTTTTAATTTTGGCAATTTTTTTTCATATTGGCGATTTTTTTTCACATAAACAATTATTATTTGGTTTTGGCGCATTTTTCGCGTTTTGGCGATTTATTTCGGTTTTTGGCATTTTTTTTCATATTGGCGGCTTTTTTTCATTTAAACGATTTTTTCGAATTTGGCGATTTATTTTAGTGCTAGAATTTTTTTTTAATTTTGTCGATTTCTTTCGATTAGGCGATTTTTTTGACATTTTTGGCGATTTTTTTCAGATTTTGGCGATTTTTTTCGGTTTGGCGATTTTATAATTTTCGGATTTTTTAGTTTTACCGTTTTTGAAAATTTCAAGAGTTTACCTCTTACGGTCTCCAAGGTATAGCAAGTTGTCAATATAGCAATAGTCAAAATTGCATTAACTGATGCACCACCCTTTAATTTAAATTTTTTAATATTTTAATGTTTATTGTTGCAGTCTATATAAAAATACACTAATTTTACAAATTTCAAGTGTCAATATACACATGGTCATACAATTGTATGTATATTACATGAGATAATTCTCATGTATTTGTTGTTGTAGTGCCAAGGTTCTACATACTCTGTCCAAATTTCAGGTCCGTATCTCTTACGGTTCCTGAGAAAGTACCGTGTGACGGACAGACGGACAGCGTAGCGAAAACAATAGGGTTCCTTTTTTCACCTTTGGTGTACGGAACCCTAAAAAAGAAATTCTAAGCTTGGTGTGTTTTTTTGTAAATGGCGCTTTTTTCTCCATTTTGGTGCGTTTTGAAATTTCAAAGTTGACAACACTGATAATGACTGGAGCCATTAGCATTCAATCTTGATATTGGATATTAAAATTTAGGTTTGCTGATATGATGATTTAAAAAATTAAAGCAGGGCAGAAAAGACTCTTCTGAAAATCTCTTTGTGTAAAAGTGATTGGAAATAACAAAAGAAAAGGGATGGACACTGTAAAAAAACATCGCTGTTTTTCGATGCGATACATCCCAAACATACATCGAAGTTTGCATCGCTATTTGATAATATGCATAGAAGTTTTTTAGACATAGATTGTTTTTTAACTGATTTGGAAAAAGGAGCAGGATTACAATTCGTCTCTATTTTATTTTAGGTATGTATGTATCTTCATAATTCAGTACATTTTATACCGATTGTAAATATTTTTTATGTGTAAACATCTATACTCTGGGGGATAGAAATCTTTTTCACAATACAATCACAAATTTTGAGTACGATCGTAAAGCGTTATCAAGTCGGTGGTAGCTATTTATGAGTGTATTAGTGTAATCATACGAACAAGAAGTACAGAGAAACTTAACAGCTCGAATTTTAAAGCATATCTTCAGGAGAAATTTTTAATTTTAATAGAAATTGCTTGTGAAGTGTAATAGTGTTGCCAGTGGGATAATTTTGTTTAAAAGTTGAAAAATATAAAATAAATATAAACTTTTAAATAAAAGAGCGTTTTAAATAACAAATTTTTTTTTTAAAATATATATAGCAGTATTTATTAAGAATTTATGATATTATTTTATAGCATATCTTCATTACGTACTGTTTGTTGCCTTACACTGAAGCTGGTGTACGACAATTGGGTAACAATCTGCATTTCATGCCAATTATTATGGGTGGAGATTTTAATAAAAAAGTTTCAAACCCACTGTAGCAAGCTTTACCAAATTTTTATTTGGCGTTTTCCACTTGCATATGAGCAATTCTCCACAAAAGCCCACAACTAATAATTCCACTACTATAGATGCAGTTTTCCATAGATTCTTAAATACAATAGAGTAAAAAATTTGTATTTTTTATTTTAGTTACCATAAGATAATATTAAAAAAAAATTTCATTACTAGATGTTTACACATCTCCCCTGTGATCGGACTCACATTGCTTTTGTTGTCTAAGAGGGTATAGCTACTCATTGGTCCCATTGTAAAAAAAATGGGCGGGGACACACCCATACTTTTTTGTACATAATTTTATGATATTCTACTTATTTGATTGCTGCGAAACCTATAAAACACATTTGGTTCTTGTAATCACATAATTTGAAAGTTGATAAAATGGGCGGGGCTACTCCCATTACAATTTATTATACTCTACTCTAAAATAGACACAATCCCCTAATTAAAAAAATGGTCGGGGTTACGCCCATTAAATTTAATATTTTATTTTAAGTGGTTCTACTTTAGCGATTTTTACAAGACTTAAACACACAATTTTGCATTTAAAAAATGGGCGGAGATACGCCCATTAAAATTTAATTTTATATTTCAAGTACTTCTTCTTAGCTTCTTTTATCAGATCTTTGCATAGAAGTCGGTTTGTTTTTGGCAGAATAACATTAGTTTTTAATTATTTATTGTTATATTTTCAAAAAAACTTGTTAAGTTTATTTTACATCTCTCAATACTTTTTTTAATACTGTTTAGAAATAAAAGTTTACCAAGTCTTTCACCACTCAATCTGTTTCTTTGTTGAGTCATCACCTGAGAGAAAATAATATTTCAGACGTAACCGATGTTCCTACCACTTTAAGAGTTTTAAAAGCGATCTTGCAAAATTTTGGAAACTGAGATTTATAATCATTCCAAATTTCCAAAGGATTTTTGTTCAGTCTCCCAAGAGGAGTATTAAATATTAAAAAGTTATATCAATCGGCGGCTAATATCCGAAAACTATTTGGCGGCTCTCAGCTGATCGGCCTTGCACATGGTTGGCGAGCTGTTTGTTGCGAGTAAAGATGCCAGACATTAGTTTATTTGCCGCTTATGTTAGTGTTGCCAGTTCACATAACATTTACCAGGTTTACACGTACAAACTTTAATCATGCCAACACATATATATATATATATATATATATATATATATATATATATATATATATATATATATGTATACACGCTTACTATATACATACATATGTATGTATCAATCATACGTTCTGTTCTACGAAATGACAAATTGTATAATTTCGATTCATCGAAAGAAAACATACATGTTTTGCGATTGTTTAGGACCAAAGAAAAAACATCGAATTAAATCGATTTTCGACGCAATAAATCGAGTGTTTTTTTAAAATATCGATATTTTTTGTCCATCCCTATTCTCTGCACTAATCATTTGGAGTAGGGTATAATTAAAACAACATAAAAAGCATGCAAGTGGCAAAACCATGCACAAGAAAATTATATTAAAAAAAAAACTCATACATGTCGATATTTGTAATGCTGCTGCTGCTACTAAACCATAATGATGACGATGAAGATGATGATGTCGATATATACATATTAATGTTGGTGATGGTGATGGCAACCAACCATGCCAGTCATACCAAAAAATCAGACGAATAAACGACGAACGGACTGACAGTCGAATAGATTGTTGTATAAACACATTCACTGCATGACGCAGTTGCCTTTTATTTTTCCAAACATGCCACACAGTAATAACGGATTCTCTATAGGAAAAGAAAACTGCACACGATTCATCAGGCATTAAGTGCAACTGCAACTGCAAAATATTTATCTATACGAATTGTTTGTTTAGCTCTCAAAACCGTTCAGTTCACGTTTATTAAATGTATAAGAAAAAAACAATTTTCTAACTTTATTTCTCAATAAATAAGTTTAATAAAACATTGCAGCAAAGGCGAAAGAAACAAAAAAAAGCGCGAATACCGCTGTACACGAGTTCTTGCGGTGACCAATTACTATTATTCCACACATTTTTATGCATTGATTATATTTGCATTAATTCATTATGTAAAATTTATTTTTCTTTTTGTAGTACGATTATTTTTTAAATTTAAATTTTGCTTTAGTGGTTTTATATCTTTTAAAGTGCAATACTGCGATATTTTGACAGTTTGATTCAGCGATGCCAACTTCGCTCAACATATGGTGCCGTAACCGCCAAAAACAGCTTAAACAACAAAATTTTCGAACTTAATTTGTTGACCAAAATCGATTATTTGCAATTATAAATAATCTACATACTATCGTAAAAAAAGTGGAAAAATGTGTTGCTTTAGATTAGTATTAACTATCCTCCACAATTGCACCAGTTTTGAGAAAATTCTATCCTGGTATGATGGAGCATATGTGATTTTTCAAAAGACAACAATAATTCATTACATGGGAGTCCGATACGACTCGTAATTTAAAAATATTTCAATGGAGTTTATACGGAAATATTTTTAAATTACAAGTCGTATCGGATACCGTGATTTGCCCCCAGGATTATATATGTATTTTCAAAACTCGTACGATTGGATACACTACGTTTATACGGGCGACTTATTCGCAAATAAAAATATTGCAAACAGAGAATATATTGCACAAAAAGAAATTGATAGAAGCAAATAATGACAATTAAAACAAATAATTATTTGATATTTTGTACATTTACACAATTTTTTTTTGTTGTCAACATATACATACATACATATATAGCTTGTACCATAACCTCCTGAGAGAATATTTTTTTTCATTTCTCCATTGAGTTGTATGCAAATTGAAAACTTAAAACGCGTTTTCTGCAAAACTATATTTTTTTGAGTTGTGCCACTATTGAAGTAAATGAGCGATATGTACATACTACATATGTATGTAGATAAAAATAAGCGTTTTTGCTCTATATGGACAATGTCGCGTCTTTCATAATCACCAGCATGGATTTGTAACAATGCTTTTCATTCGAATTGGCGTTTGTTGGTAGTTAAGAAAAAAATTATGTAGCAAGTGCATAAAAAATAAAAATTTATGTATGTATGTATGTACATATGTACATATGTACATATGCATGTACATACTATGTACATACATAGATTACGGATGGAAATCAAAGTACAATTGTACTTTTTATGGTACATTTTTAACCTTGTTGGTACCGTGGTCACTGTTGCCAGAACTTCTAGAGGTGAAATCGTCAAAAACTACAGATTTCTGTCAAAAAAATCGTCAAAATCGTCAACTCATTTTAGAAAATCGTCAAATCAAAAATATAAATTTTTTTGTATTTGAATTGTTTTATTACAAAAATTATTACAATGATTCAAACTTATTAATTATGCTTCCAACAAATATACGAATATACATTAGTATACACATATATGTATATGACCTAAACATGAAAACCATTAAAATTAAAAATAAAAGTTAAAAAAACTTAAAATGAAATCATAATTCACATACGTACATATACATATATTTATTTTTAAAACAGATAACTTATAAAAAAAATAATTAGCATTTATGTTATAGAAACATTTTATGTATAAATATCAGAATTTAAAATTTTTAACAAATTTGAACTGATCTCAGTGTCATAGCAGTTTGTCTTTTTAAGTTTTAAATAGTCCTTTGTGTATAGGATGACTTCTAAAGAATCGTTTTGTAAACGATTACGAGCTTTGGTTTTATTTAAATTCACCAAAATATCCTTTCAACATTTGCCGATGAATGTGGTAAAATCATTATATTGCGAATAAAATTTGTTAAAATTGGGAAAGCCAGACTTGAATCACATCTTTTCATTTCGGATATTTTTTCCAAAATTCTGTAAAGTTCGTTTCCTTATGTGTGTGAAGTTAGCTCCGTCAGTTAGCTTCGTTTTTAGCATCCCTGTATTACTTTACATATATCTCGCTCAAATACTGTGAGGTAAGACAAAATCTCTCACTTGTGCACTGTTAACTTAACAGAGCAGATATTTTATAACATTTTCAAGCCAATTGGGGTCGAAAGCCAAGGCTTCAAATATTTCAGAACTATATAGCTTATATTCAGAATCAGTATAGCTTTTGAGAAATATGACTTTGAAAAATGTGTAATAATGCATTTTCATATGTATATGGAAGCTATTTTTGGTGGTCATAATTTTGGCCAAAATCGAAATGGTGGGGTAATACGGCCAATTGGGGTCGAAAGTCAAGGCTTCAAATATTTCAGAACTATATAGCTTATATTCAGAATCAGTATAGCTTCAAAAAAGAAAAAATAGAGACGAATTGTAAACCTCCTCCTTTTTTTGAAGTCGCTTAAAAAGGAGAAGGGTCACAATTCCCATTATTAAATTACCTAATAACTCTGTTGTTTTCCGCTAAAGCTGTTTCATTTTTCAATATCCCGTTCTCCCAAATCGTTGCTATTAACTGACTTTAAAAAAAATGGAGAACGTTCTCAATTAGGTTGTCTTTTTTCATACCGCTGCAGTGTTGCCACAATATTTTCTGGAAAAAAAACTGTAAATTTAAAAGAACCCAGTGAAAAAAAATGGAAGTCATGCTAGTGGAACTACATTTTCATTGCTTCCAAAAATCGATATTTTTAATTTGCTGAAATTGAGCAAAAAACCATGTAGAAGCTTATTTTAGTCATACAAGACCTTGTAACTCCTCCATAGTGTTAGAAAATACTCATTAGAATTTAAAAAAATTTATTTTTTTAAAGAAATTTATGAACTTATTTTAGTCTAAAATTTAAAAGTTATTTCCTTAAATTTACATGAAAACACTCTTTTGGGCCTAAACTCGTATAAAAAGAAACGAATTGTTAAAATAGGCAACTATTTACCATTTTTCCTAGATGAAAATATTATCATAGAACATAAAAAAGGGAATTTTTCTTAATATCGCTTCCAATTCAGTGACCAGGGATTGAAAAAGAGAACTTCTTGCAATGACAACCCTATGTAAAAATCATTAGATCGGATCGACATTTTCAATATTTCCAGATCGCAAACTCTACATTTTCATGACTTTTTTTGCAATATCTGTCGAACTGTCAAAGTTTAAAGTATGACGGATTAATTGTGCCCCGGCCTTTATTTAGGTATGATGGTGACGCTGTATTGACGATATAAGCGAAGCTTTGTTGCAAAACGAGGACATTTGAAAATAAAGCAAAAAATTCTCATATTTCTACTGAATTTGTCAAAAAAAGTGTGATTTTAAGCCAATTTACTTTACTTTACCTTAAATTGTACCACCTTTTACTAATTATAAGTTCACATTTTAGTGGTGCCAACTTGAAATATTTCACATTTATAAAAATAAAATTACTCTATTAAAATGTACTTAAATAAAAGTATAAAAATCAATAAATTTATTGCTTTACATGAAATTCGGGTTGTTTTTTCGGTTCAGTAATATGAAAGAATTGTAAGCTATCACTCATTCAACATTTTGTGTTATAATGACAACACTACACATATTTACTCATTGTCGCAAAAAAAATAAAAATTAGTTTAATTGAACTACATCGACAAAAACTACATAAAATTATAATTATTATCATATAAACATGTGTATGCTATTTTTGACATTTTGAAGTCGGTAGCTTGCTGTGAAGAATGTGTTTTTGCCAACAAACAGCTGGATTTGCAGAACTTTTTATTTTATACACATGTACATGTATGTACATGCGTTCATACCCTGCCGGAGATCGAACTAGTGTCCAACTGGTATTTTACTAGTACAGAAACCACCACCACTAGTTCCCAACTGTAAACTTTCCCATAACATCTTAATGCTTAAATTAGCATTGAATGTGTTTAGAAAATTACTAGTACCATTACCATTCGTACTAGTTTAGTACTAGTTTATTACCAGTTATTTTGCAAAGAAAAAATTCTAAAAAATTGGTGGTTTTATTCCTTTGTTACACAGGGACAACTGTTAATAGTCAAAATTTGTTTTGCAATGTGTTGCCTTGGATCTACTTCTAGTGCTCATCAGAACTAGTACTTTTATACAGCAACTTTAGCCCTTTTCGCACTAGTTCTTGCTGTTCTAGTAATTATACTAGTAGCTTTTATACAATTGACGCCTATTCTCCTACAGGGTATTTATGTATACCTACATATGTATATGTATATGATCATTTGTACAACTGAACCCGTATCTTTAAGCTGTTAAATGTCTGAAAGTTGTTTGTCCAGACCGGTCATGTGATATTTAAATTCACTTCAAATGCTTAAAAATAAATGCCAAGTTCTTTTAAATTTATTTACTTAACTTGGATTGTGTGTTGTCTTTTTTTGCAATTTTTTTAAATTTTTTGTATGAAGTTTTTTTTTTGAGTGCGTATCTACTAATAGTTATTCGAATAGATTTTCATTTTGGCATGAGCACGTGTGTTACAAAAATTAGATTGGCGCAACTCAAAATGTCGGATTTTTTTTCTTCAGGCGATGAAAAAGAAAGCCAAAAAAGAATTCTCACTTTTGAATAAGCAGCGAAAAAAAACTGTGTTGAATACATGTTACATTTTTTTTTTTAATTTTTATCATGGGCTCGAATCGTCACATCCGGCACAATTACCTAAAACGTAAAGTTTCAATTAAACGTGCCATAGCCAAGGTGAATTTATTAGGTGGCAGCACTACACCAGGGTTTCTGGTTTGCTGCAGACATAATGTATTTTGAATATACTGTGCCGCAAACCAGAAATCAACCGACCTAATATCATTATACTAATCGAATATTCAGTTTTTTATTTAGTTTGACATTTCCTATATGAAACATACAGTCTGACGATGCTACCGTGTTATTAAACGTAAGATGGTAATTTATGGCAACAAAGAGTACCTGTGGTTATTGCTGTTGTAATATTTGTTGTAGTAATGCGGGTGCCTGATTGATGTGCCATGTCCCTAACCATAAAAAATAGATGTTCGAATCAAACTTATGGGCAACACAAGTTTTTTTATTATGGGTAAGTAGCCAAAACGCCATAAGCGTAAAGGGCCTTGGCCACGATCAAAATGCTTGCTGTCAAGTTCGTGTATGTGTGCTTGTCGGCTTGATGTTACCATGCTTGATGACCCACCAAGCATTATTTTTATTTGAATTTTGTGCTGTTCATATGGTTGAAAAAAATATATAAAAATGACTAAATAAAGAAATTCAATAACAATAATGGCAGCATTGTTTACGAGAAAATAGAAAAAAGCAAAATAAGAAAGCTTTAACACTTTTTTTTTTCTTCACCCCAGTCAAATTTATGGGTTTCTTCTTTTAATTCCGATTTTTTGGGCAACCGTTCAAAATCTTTCAGAAGATGTCCAGCAAATTTTGACATTTTGGTTCAAATTGCTCAATTTGGCATCAACAGCTGATAATCAGCCAGGCTGATAAGGTCACCTCATACTGAATTCACTTTGGATTTAATCAGACGTGCCATAATTATAACCAAGGGATATCAAACAGGTGCACGTATCAGACATATTGCTCATCCGCTGATTTTTTGTTTACAAGTTTATAACGAGGAATTCATTTGACAATTACTTTTATGCCTTGTTTGATGCATACAATTTTTTGACAAAGTTTTGCCTAATGCATGTACCTGTATTAAATGTGCCTTGATTATAACCATAGAAAACAGCTGTTCGAACCAAACTTATGGGTAGCACTGGATTTTATTAGCGTTTGGACAGGAACACATTTGGAAGGGAAGCATTTAGTGGCAGCCATTTACGTCTGGCTTTTAAAGCAAGCATTTCAAATATGCATAAAACAACATTTTTGTTTTAAAAATCATTTAAAAAAAATTAAGATTTTTATTAGGAAAAAAATTCTATTGAAGAATGCTTTTTGGTTCAGCGCCTTGCCGCATGTACATACATACCACAAACTTAGATTGCTGTAAATATTTATATTCCAAACTTTCGCGCTAGATTTAGCCTAGACTTTCGACATCCGCGTAAACTAAACTTTTTTGTAGCAAATGCTACAAAAAAATCTACAAAATAATGAAAAAAACAACTTGCTACTCGTACAAAAAAATTTAATTCATTAAATCAATTCACTTGATTATTTACAAACAAAAAAAACACTTAATCTATTAAAATTACTACATATAGATAGATTGTTGAAACTTAAAAAAAAACATGTAATCAACTTTTTCAAAACCCACTTTGTTGCACATGAGGCAACAACATTTCTAATCGCACACATTCTATTAGTAAACATTGCAGGCAGGCAGGCATCCTACGCTTTAATACACAGTTTGCAACTTCAAGCGCACGAAAGCCAACAAAGCAACCAGCATAAATGAAACCAAGTATCCACTGACAGACAACAATCTGAACCTGAAATCCCAAATACTCGTAGCAAACTTGCATTCATACTTATACCAAAGACTATAAATCTATATATCTATATATATATGTATCTATATATCTATATATTTATAGTCTTTGCTTATATGTACATGCCGCTCATTTAGTGCAATAGTGTCATAACTCAAAAAATTACATATATGTATGTAAATAAATAGCTTGTAATACTACTATTTCATACATATGTACTTAATTCAGTTGTGTGAAAGACAGAGGTAGAAGTGCAGCAGTGTCTTTCTGTCTTTCTCCCAGCTGAATTAAGACTGCAAAGTAAGGCCCGGTTCACACACTTCAACTTTTGTTGATCAACTCGCAATTCAGCTGTAGATAAAAAAGAAAATACCTATTAGTATTTCCTTCTCCGTCTTTCTTACATCTGAATCACGTGTTGATCAACAAAAGTTGAAGTGTGTGAACCGGGACAGAGTAAACTTTGCGTGTGGAAAAGGGGTGATACGTATACATATATGTGTGTATGTATAGATGCGTCTGCGGAGGCACTACACCACTACAAACCATAAAAATTATAAAATTATTCAATTTTGTTTGTGCATGAAGGCATGCAGTGTTACCGTT
This sequence comes from Tachina fera, assembly GCA_905220375.1. NCBI lineage: Eukaryota > Metazoa > Arthropoda > Insecta > Diptera > Tachinidae > Tachina > Tachina fera. Next base: position 80,984,358 of record LR999966.1, read on the forward strand.
GTGATACCAAAGTATAAACATGAGGTGTCAAGCCTTTACCATTTTTTATAGCTTCAACTTGAATTTGTATAGCTATTGTTATTTATGGCGCGATACAAGAGTTAGGACTTGATTTTCCTAACAAAAAAAAATAATTTGCATTATCAGTAAAATCGTAGGACCCGTATTCATAATAAAATTGTAGCAAGTGGCAAATTTTTTTTCATTAAAATTTTGAAATTTTTGTATGAAAAAAATTTAGCTACTTGGTAGAATTTCATTATGAATACGGGCATTACTGATTACTGAAAATTCAATGCATCATATAATAAATCATTTAAGCAGAAAAATATTTTAGTAATCACTAAAAATTTACTTGTTAAAAAATTATTTTTACTGAAATTTTAGTAGTACTGCAAAGTGCCCATATATGGTAAATGCCTTAAGTACAAATATTTAATATTGGCTTATAGTAGCTAAAATAAGATACTACTACTGTATTTAAAAATCTATGGAAAACTGCATCTATAGTAGTGGAATTATTAGTTTGTGTCGGTTTGTGGAGAATTACTCATATGCAAGTGGAAAACGCCAAATAAAAATTTTGATAAAGCTTGCGACTGTATGTTTGCAAAATTTTAATTAAAATTTCCACCCATCCAAACAGTACATAATAAAGATACATATGTGTATAATATAATATTATAAATTCTTTATAAAGACTGCTATATATCGTTAAAGCAAATATTTGACATTTAAAACGCTCTTTTATTTAAAAGTTTATATTTATTTTATATTTTTCAACTTTTTAACAAAATTATTCCCACTGGCAACACTATTACACTTCACAAGCAATTTCTATTAAAATTAACTCCTGGAGATATGCTTTAAAATTAAGCGGCCCATACACTGCAACAGCATGCATGCGCAATCAAGTGTTTGTGCCAGCGGTTGGGTCGTGTATGGGCATGTTGTGTGATTGTACATGTTGCTGTAGTGATGTCAAATATAGTTTGATATTTTGCTGATGGTACAATCTTGCTGGTGTAGTATATGGTGAAATTAGCTCAGATGAGCAAAGTTTTCATGGAGTAAACATGCATTTAAAAAATATAATTTATTGAAATATAATTTTTTTCAATGGAAAAGAGAATTTTAGCTCTTTAGTTATACATAGCTGCTAATTTTAACAACATACCAATAGTAATTGTAAGAATTTTTTGTCCATAGACTGAAAAAAATAAATAAATTGTAGCAAAAACTGTGTCACTATTCATAACCACCCTTACAGCAATTTTGTAAAAAATGAATACTGTACCAGCTTGTTGGTATAATGTGTGCTTCGAGCATGAATGCTCAATCGCTTGATTGTGCGTGCATGCTGTTGTAGTGTATGGGCCGCTTTAAAGTGTTAAGTTTCTTTGTACTTCTTGTTCGTATGATTACACTAATACACTCATACATACATAGCTGACACCGATTTCATAACGCGTTACGATCTTACTTAAAATTTGTGATTGTATTGTGAAAAAGATTTTTACCCCCTAGCGTATAGATGTTTACACATCAATAACCGACAGTTATAAATTTATTTTTGCTTTGATTTCTTTGTACTTAAAAGCAGAATAGGAAAATAAACGAAACAAATTGTTTGATTTTGTTTTGTTTCTGGTAAAACCCAACGGTAACTGTGACTGAATGCATCTATGTATGTATGTATATACCTACATATTTATGTATGTATGAATGCACGTATTTTTTAGTAAATACCCTCTAGTCAGCCTAGAACCATATGTCTCTATGTCAACACTCTTTTTCTAGCGACAATTTCACTAGTTTAAACGTCGACAACTTTCCTATTATTCGCGAGTAGAGATGCGTTAGAGACAACAGTTCTAATGTATTTCTGGTGACATTGTCAGCGAACGCGTCAATAGTATGTTTTTCTTTTTTATTATGTTGTGCAATAATGTTAAATAAGTTCAGTGAAGTGCGACTTTAAGACGCACACGAAGGGTTCCATACGGACACTAGATATGGAATTCTATACAAACTTTAGCCTATATAATATATAGTCTTGGCATTTTTTTTTAGTTTTTGTTTTTTTTCGATTCTCAAGTTTTTTTATTTATGGCGTTTTTATCGGATTTTGACGATTTTTTTTTAAGTTTTGGCGCCTATTTTAGTTTTTTAATTTTTTTCTCGTTTTGGCGATTTTTTTAGGATTTTGGAGTTTTTACAGTTTGGCAATTTTTTTTATTTTGGCGATTTTTTTCGTTTTGGCGATTTTTTTCATTTTGGCGATATTTTTCATTAAGGTGATTTTTTAGTTTTGGCACATTTTTAGCGGTTTGGCCATTTCTTCGGGTTTGGCGTTTTTTTATTTGCGATTTTTTTTCATTTTGGCGATTTTTTCGGTTTTGTCGATTTATTTTAGTGTAAGAATTTTTTTAGTGTTTCTTTTGGTTTTGGCGATTTTATTTTTTGACGATTTTATATATTTGGGATTTTTCTAATTTTACAATTTTTGAACATTTCAACAGTTTGCCTTTTACAGTTTCCAAGATACAACAAATTGTCCACATTACATAGTCAACATTGCATTAACTGATAGAACACCCTTTAATTTCAGTTAAAACTACACTTATTTTACAAATTTCAAGTGTCAATATGCACATGTACATACAATTGTATGTATATTACATGGGATTTTAACATTTTTCGGTGCTCGTTTTGGAACACCCTTTAATTTTTAACTCTCATGTATTTGTTGTTGTACCGGTTAAGATTCTACATACTCTGTCCGTACGTCTTAAGGTTCCTGAGAAAATAGCCTGTGACGGACAGACGGACAGCGTAGCGAAAACAATAGGGTTTCGATTCACCTTTAGTGTACGGAACGCTAAAAATTACATATGTATGTATGTGTTTAAGTTTGTTGCTCCAACCCTTATAAAATTCTAGACGAGGGTCACTAAAATGTAAGTAATACTAAATCTTTGGTTCAAATGTCTCCATATGGCCAAAAAAAAAGAATACATAGTTCTAAAGTCTACTTTTAGATTTTCAATGACAACTACTATATGTCAATAGGCGATTACATTGGCTGGGGTACAGCTAGTCAGTAGTACTATTGACAATGTCACTAGTAAATCATTACTATTTCAATAAATATCGTTATTGTAGACTAAAATTTACTAGTGAATCGTTGGTGTCCATGTCTCCATTTGGTCCCAAAAGAACTACTTACTCAGCAGTGCTGCAGTCTAGTGATAGATTTTCAATGACAGTAGTACTACTACTGACAATCGCTACAATTCCACTATTCGAATTTTCTGCTGGGTATATTTACTTGCATACATACCGACCACACACTTACACGCCTATTTATACAGCAGACAGACAATCAAGACAAGATTAAATTTTATTTTTTTTTTTTTTTTTTGTAATACGGTGACAGGTTTAAAATGGTTTGTTTGTTTTTTTTTAAGCCCCAGTGCAATTGAGAAAAAAGAAAAACACAAATAAGACGACAACTAGTTGACGACGATGAAAAAAAAAACAAGTTTCACCCATGATGATGACTCGTAATTTGAATAAGAAACCGGTATTAATAAGTCTTAACTCTTTGATTGACTTTTTAATATATTTTTTTTATACTATTTTATTTTCCTCAATTACATGGAATACCAAGAAAAAGCAAATCGATTTTGGTTTTTCGCACAAACGTGGGAAGTCGAAAGGAAACGGACGTAATGTCAGAGAATTGAAGGAATAATGTAAAACAAACTGTGCCCCATAATAAAAAATTTATTACGGGAAAAAATGTAAAGTAATTTGCAAAGTAGTTTCATTAATTCTAATGTATCCTAGAAAATACAAAAATTGTACATACATATCGTTGCTTTAATATAGAAAGGCCCCAGCTGATTATACGAGTATCTTTGAAATCGAAATTTTTACAGTTTACGATAGACTACATATTCTTTTATCGAATTATGCAAAGAGCTCGATTAAAAAAAAATAGTTAAGTTCTTTCTACATTAAATAAACGATATGTACATGTGTATATATGTACATTAGAGCGACTCACCAAAAAAAGTACTCGATGTACCCTCCTAAAAATGAACTTTGGACTTTTTTAAGATGACATTTAAAATATTTCGGCTCCAGCTTGGAACCTCTCGTGAGCTGTACCACTTTTGCATGTTTTGTCAATTTGAGAATCTGTTTCCTTACCAACATACATATACATATGTATGTACAATATGGGTATCATAAGAAAGGGTTTTTTAAGGCGCGTCCAATTGTATACACAATTCGTCCAAGGACTATCATCCATGTCCTTTTTTTATGGATATTCTGTTTAAAAAACGGTTTTTGAATTTTTTGTTCGGGGTTGTTTGTAATAAAAATGCCAAATTAACATATTATTATCTTTGGTCGATTCAATTAAATACGCGCGCGTCTCACCTTTTTTTGAAATTCGCGCTAGTTCGCGTTTTGGCGAAACTGCAATGGGGTGTTAAGAATTCCTTTTAAATAGGGAAATATGGGTACCGAATTTTTTCTTTTGCCGAGTACATCATCTTTATATATAAATAATTTAGATTTTTGCAAATTAGATGCATTTTACACAGTGCTCTGGAATATATGTATATAAATGCAATTTTTTGGTAACTCTAATATGAAAGCGAATTTAGTTTCTAGATCATGTATGGATGAAAATAGGACTAAAGGAAGAAAAAGGAAATGATCCACGACTTTTTGGCGGCTTATTTTCAGTTTTGCCTTCTCCATAAAATCTGAATGTGCAAGTCAATTATTGTTTTCATTGTTAGAATATTATCAGGAAATTATTTTTCTAATTTGGAACTTTTATTGCCAAAATATTTGACTTTCTTTCCTCTTAATTCTTCACCCTTTTTCACTTCAATAAATAAAATTTCCAAAAAAATAACAGAGCAAAATTTTTTAATTGTGTAGCACCTCCTAGAATTTGTAGAAAAAAATAGTTTTCTCAATTTTGCGGCGCAAAGGGCTAAGTTATGGCTCCTGATTAGCTCTATTGATGGTACTAAATCCAATTATAACCAATTCTAAAGGCCCAACTGTAATGTGAATAAGCGAACTTAAGCAACTGTGTGGTTACATATAAAACGTATGTGGCAAACTATAATGTACTTATGGAACTTTTCGTCAAGTTTCGTCAAATGTAATTTGCTTAAGTTAAGTGCCTTTAGCCACAGCTGCATATATAGGTATTGTTCACAATTTTTTTTTAAATTTTGTTTCTTCTTATAACTACTAAATGAATGCAATTTAATCAAATTAACTTTTTGGAATGTCCTAATCTATTAAAAATTCACATGTAATTATATCCACCACTTCATTACTTGTTTTATTTGTTTTGCCTACTAAAAAGCACAACAATGAACATACATAAATAAACTCATGTGGGTGTATGGATATGTGTAATGTAAAACAAAGAATGAAAATAAATCTTTTGCTTTATTTTCTAAGTTTAAAATAAGAAACAATAAACAAATATTTAAAATCAATGAATATTTTCTGATGATGTTTGCTTGAGTTTAAAAAAAATGCACAAACAGTGTTCTCCGTACGGAATGCGCGTTCAGTTTGGCACTTAGCTTAAGCAAATGACATTTAACGAAACTTGACGAAAAGTTCCATAAGTACATTATAGTTTGCCACACACGTTTTATATGTCACCGCACAGTTGCTTAAGTTCGCTTATTCATATTATAGTTGGGCCTTAAGTCTTACAGATAATTGCAAAAAACTAAGAATGTCGTACGGGACAAAAAAAAGGAAGTAGATTTTGTAGCAAACAATTAAAATGCTTATTTCAGCGAAACCTGAAACAATAAATTAATGTTTCTAATTTTAGAATGAGTTAAGTCAATGATTCTTAAAATGGGCTAGATTTTGCTAAAAAATATTAATGGCTTTAATCCTATTTAAATTTAATTATAGTTGTACGGGACATGGCGTACGGGACATTTTGTTCCATCATGATGCTCAAATATTTTCTGGTGCTGTTTTGGGAAATTATGAATAAAAAATTAAAAAAAAAATTATAAAATAAAGGTATTCAATCAGCCCAGTCATGAATAACAATTCCTTGCGAATTTTTTCATTTTTCCCTTTTCTCCAATTTTTTCCTTTTTTTCCCCCAAATGCGGGAATAAAAAATTCCTCGAGAAAAAAATTGGTATTATGAACGCCGTTGAACTTGCTTTTTTCACTAAAAATCTTTCCCTGGCAAAACAGAAGGAAGTTTACATAAAAAAATAGTTAATACACAATTAAAACACAACTCATATACATAAACTTGTATTTTATAGTTCTTGTATGTAAAAAACACAAATAAATCATTTATAAACTTTTTTTTACATATTTTTCCAAGTTGTTGAATTTTAGTAATTTTGTTTACTCTCTCACTCGAAAAAAAGGGAGAAACAAAATGTCAACAAACAAGCAAAACAACGAGTTTCGTAATGCGGTGATGCCACGTATTACTTTTTTTTGTTCCCAAGGAATTTCTGATTGGAGGAATGTTTTCTCGAGAAAATTATTTTTCGTGAGAAATGAATTTCGAAGGAATATTCATCATTGGGCTGAATGTGTTTATTTTAAAATAACGACGAACTTAAAGGGAAATGCAGAATGAGATGAAAAAGTGAATGTATTTTACAAAATAGCCAAAATTAAATACGAGTAGCATTGGGTACATTAATTATATTTATATATATATTTTTTTTTTTTTTGAAAATACAGTTTTAGCTGCTTTCCCTTCCTGACCTTTGCAACAGAAGAAGTGCAATTTAGATATGTGTGGCATACAACGAAGAATATTTCTCAATATCATCGGATGGTATAAAATACATTTTAATCCCTTGATAAAAAGAAAATGCATCGGTTATAATAAGGTTTTTTGACTTTGCCTTTTAAGTATACATACGTTCATACCGCTTTTTCTCTTCAAAAACTGCTTTATTTTGCTTCAGCTACAGCTTTTGATTTTTTCCTAGCGTTACGCGATCTGTCTTGGTTTTTTAGTTTATAATTTTGCAATATAATTTAATTTTCTTTTAATTTTTCTCTGTACCGTTTGCAATTCTCGCTGTTTTTATTCATCTTGATTTAAATAATTGAATTATATAAATTATATTTTTAATACTTTTAAATTTCTCAGTAGAGATGTCGTACGGGACATATTTTTCATAGGCGCCTAGTTCGCAATTCTTTGTATTTTCAAAATATTTTTTTTTATTTTAATTGCAATAAAAGCGTCTGTTTGTAATCATTACTTGATGAACTTTATTCAAGCAGTTTCCATGTACTGATACAAAAGCGTGTTTTTCAATGTCGTACGGGACATTAAATTAACGAAAATGCAAAGCAAAATTTTATAACAATTTTTCATTGCATTGAATCTTATGCATTACTTTCTAACTCCTGATATCCTTACGGAGATCTAAGAGAGAAAAACTCAATCTATAACGATTAGCGCTAAAAATATTTTTCAAAATAAAAGTTGCTCTTCAAATTAAAAAAAAATATATTGAAAAAAAGTTTCACTGGCTTGACTTTGAACATGAATATCTCGAAATGAGTAATGAACAAATAAATGCAAAACTTTTGCAGATATATTAAATTTTATTGTTTTTCTTTAAAAATTTGCTACAAAAAAAAAATTCAAGAACTTTTAATTTTTTCGTCTCGATAGACCTTCTGGGAGAAATGCCCATATGTTTGTATGTTGTCGACTTCCTCAGAAGTCCTATGTACTAATAAAATAAACAAATAAAATTTGTTTAATATTAAAAATAATACGAGGGTTTTCCAATCTAAATTTTAACTGCTGACAGTCTCGCATTCTTCTCACTTTTTATTGTAAAAGTGACAAAGTAGGAATCGCAATTTAATTTCAGATTTTATGAAATTTTTAAAATTATGTAACAATGGTGTTACTAATTAAATGATAATAAAATTGAAGAAACATTGTTCAATATTTAAATTGAATTTTAAAAATACTTTATTTATGTTTTTTTTTTTGGGAATTGTTAAAATTAAATTTAACGC